>CM036245.1:15350978-17825978 GCA_020698575.1 Bostrychus sinensis
ACGCTGAAAACCTGAGTATGAAACATCTGCATCACTGAGAATAATTTGTTATACCTCACACCACTGCAGCTGAACAGTGAAAAGCCCTTCATCTATTTCCAAACTCATTTTTATTTTTCTTTCTTTTGTCCTTTCTGATAAAAGTGCAGAGTAACCTTGAACGTGCTCCAGTGTAGAAGCAGAAAATACATTCTTATTCAGAGTGTGCTGCAGTCATAACTGTCACAGGCCATTTCCCTCAAGAATAGAAAATACCAGCTGACACACCAGGGGTTAAGACGTGTGTTCCTTTCCCAGAGCTCCCAGTATGACTACATTTTACTTGAACCTGTTGCGTGTTTTCTCTCTATGTCTGTGTTATTCCCATAGGTCCTGATAAAACAAGAAAAAAGATAAACATTGTGAGCATCTGTGCACCAGGGGATGTCCGGACCAGTGAAGTGAGGAGAATATCCACTCAGCTGTTACTTAAATGACTTGGAGCCCAGTGGTGCCAACCTTGGCATCGCTGGACTAGTTCAGGGTAGTGAAATTCTCAGTAAGCTCTGGCATTACCTGCTGTGATTTAGCTCCTGGAGAAACCTAAGACAGGCAGCAGAAGCTCTAAATGTTCCCACTTATAACGATATTGGCAGGGACATCCTGTGGAGGAACATATAATTTGTTTGGTTTGCTTTGAAATTATTTACATAGAGAACACAAAGGTCAAAGAGTCTCCTGTCTGCTGCATCCTAGACGTTAAACTCTAATGGGACACTTAAGTCAGGTACGGTGACACTCATAAGATTACAGTGAGTTGGACTTCACATTGACCAATACAGATTTCCTATAGTTGCAGACTGCGAAGACTGCATTCACCTGTAGTTCTCAATGTTCATGGATCCGAGGAGTCCAACCTTGATCAGATTTGAATACATCATGAGTGAATAGCTAGAGTCAGCACTTGGCACTGAATGTGGGAGCAAGAAACATACCAGAGTAACGCATGTTTAATAAAAAATAAATGAATCAAAATTACAAATCTAGTCTTACTGTAGGTAATAATTACTTTATTAGGATAAGAAATAACCTCTTAATGATGAGACTCCACAGTGTTGCTGTTACAGATGACAAAGTGTAATGGCTCTGGTCCCAGATGGAAGCCATTTCTTAAACAGAGACAACTAAATGACTTTTTAGTGAGTCCTCTATATGGAAATGGTGATGTATGGAGACAATTCAGCAGAGTTTATGATGAGTGGGCTCTGAACACACAGCCAAAATAAACAGTATAACACCATTTATTACTGAGATAGCAGAGCCAGAACATTACATGTAAGCAAGAAAAGTAGTGCAAGAGCTGTTTGAAACTGTACTTGCTGCCACCCTCTGACCACCTCTTTCCAACTCAATTTCCATATTTTTCTTTGTGTAATCAAAAAGTGTTTACCTTTTGTGTGAATTGGTTTTTGGCATGAAGAAATGTCCTTATTGTTTCTTGCATGACATCTACTTTTATGCTGTCTTCGAGTCCTGAGAGCAGTAAAAGCAGTGTTATAACTCAAAAGCCAGACATGATGTTTATTTGTAATACTTTAGCAGTTTGACTACTGTCATTAATAAACCATAGTCACCAAGGTCACACTTAAATAGCTCTGTGTTTTTGCAGCTATGCATATTCAAGTGGTTACTCTCATTCTTCCTTCAAAAAGTGACAAATGAACACACTGTGATTTGAATCATGGATGCTCATTTTTTTACCAATAGGCCACAACATGAGTATCAAAGCCATTATGTTTCGCTCACTCACAAAAGGCCAGTCAGAAGCTTATTACTCCAAAGCTCAGTCATGACAATGGGCCTTTTCCTCATAATATTGCTACAGTAACTTAACAGTTGGATTATATGGTGAAATATTCTTAAATATATTTTCTACACTACTAGTTGCTTCTTCAAATGAGTGCCCTTATGAGAATGAGCTTATATGATTAACATGCTGGGGCTGTTTCAGTCCTGCTCTGCCTCTGTGTTGTACAGCTTCTGTGACTGCTGCTGTATTTCTTTTATAACAACTTTCTCTGATTAGTGCAAAATTAACCCATAAGAACCCAGACCCTTTTTTCTTTAAAAGAAAATTATGGGGGACATAACACAGACTAAATAAACCCCAAATAATATATTTCCGATGTGTTTCTTTTTTTTTTTTTTTTTTCAAAATATCACCCCCTACTGTCAGAGATCTGAAATGTTACATATATGTCACATCAGGCGTTAAGCATCCAAAAAAACTGTAATGACCATTTGCCATTTGATTTATTTCTCACAAAATACTGCCTCCTACTGTCAAAAAAATAAATAATTTCTCATTTAGTAGGTGTCACAATGGGGTATTAATTGTAACTTTATTACTAATTTGAAACAAAATCAGCCTGACAGTCCTTGTGTAACATATTTTTCATTTAATTTACAATTTCAGAGACTCGTTACTGTAACAGCAAATCCTTTCCTCAGATTAGCTGAGGAAAGGATTGAGCCACTTTTTGAATTGATAGTCTTTGTGTCATGGCAAAATAAAATAGAAATGCAAGCTTCTACATACATTGTTAGTTATTTTTTTTATTTTTATTTTTTTTACAGTATAAATTAGTAAAACCATTCTGTGACATATAGCTCCACATAAATTGGCTTTCAAAAAAAAAGTGGTCTTGTGGCTCAACTTGCCAGTTGTGTCACATATAGGTGAACCACCAGGGTTAAAGCTGACATTTCAACTGAAATGTAATGGTTTACAGTATACACTTAGTTTAGCAGTACTGATTGCAACAAGACAGCAGCAAAAATAAACTCATCAGTGCTTTCATAGCAGAAAGGTAATGCAAATGGTGAATGTCTTCCTCAAACAAAAAATCTCAGCATCAATACAAAGTGTTTCATCATCTTCATAGATCATGTGTATCTCTGGAGAAATGCTGCTGTCTCTGAATTACACGATGCTTTTGCTTCATTGATCAGAAGCTTTTCAGCTACCGCCACAGTGTTAGCCCAGACCACAGTAATCCCTGTGTTTACGCAGTCATTTTCATGTTGAGAGCCGCTCTGTTCAACACCACTGAGCTCCACACTTAACTCTGAACATCAAGAAAACACCTGAGAGTTAAATAAGGACCAAACCAAGAAAGGCATACTGCTTAAGCTGTTTAGTGATTTCTTTCTTTTACCTTTTAATGTTCCTTTCATCTCACAAAATAGTGGTTTATAAAGATAAAAGAGGCTAAACATGGTATTGGCGCACTGGGCAGCACATCACAAATTTCTAAAAGATAATGCTTTCAGGCACATGATTTGGTCCTTATAAAATATGTCCTTTGAATCAGTTTACAACTTTGCAATTAAAATCCTCAAGGCCATTAAACACCGTACTGAACACATGCAGCACACACCACAAGCACAGTCCTAACATCAAACCTTCTCACTTGGCCTTCATCTGTGGGAATACTGATCCGAAATTAGCATAATGAATTAATATAAACACAATACTACCCAGGCCAAATGGGCTCATAGCACCAAAGGTCTTTAATGTGTGCCCCGCTGGCAGCATTAGCACAACTGACCATGTATAGCACAACAAAATTCATTAATTAATGCATCATTTTTAACCCTGATTAACTAGGTGAAGGTCCCCAAATATGACACAATGAACCACCAGGAAATTTGACCTATAAGAACAACACTTTTGTCTAACAATTACTCATTCATTTTGATGAGTGTTAATATATGCATTCACTCTATCCTTTGGAAGACAAGATTACATTTACACATAAACATTTAAGCACAAGTAGTTTTAAAATAGACAGAAGGCCCACACAGAATGGGATGGACAATTGAAATAATCTTTCCATTTGTAGGTAACGTCCATGTCTCACAGCGACAAGTGAAACAATCAAGTCCTTTGTCATTCCCTGATCAAATCTAGCCTCTGATGGAATAACATTTAGGACCCTCTTTGATTATGTAGCCTGCTTTATTGTGTGAACTCAGATGAAGCAGGTGCAAAAATAATCACATATTTCTAGGACTGGGAAACCCTCCAGAGCTCTGGCCCATCAACACAAAAAGTGGGGAAAAAACAATAACAGTTGGTCAGACGAACCCCCAGTGTGGCCCAGATTTTAACTTTATGGAGTCTTTGAAAAGTTTATGCCGTTTAAATCTGCTCCATTTGGATACATTTTTCATGTTAGGATTAAAAATACCCTACACTGCACTAAACAGCACACTGAAACACTTTATTATTATTATCCATGGCATTGTTCCAGGGCCATTGCAGGTGTTGTAACCTATGTGTGCAGTGCAAACTAAAAACTTCAGGGATATCTTTTAGCCTAAAACTAGCTTAATTCAACAGCTTGAAAAGAAAATTAGTTTGTTCTTTTCCCTCTCTGGAGATGAAGCTGATATTTAGAAGCATTTTTGTGAAATTAAATTGTACCATGAGAGCGTTTTGTAAACGGCAGATCCCCACAAATGTTTTCTTTCTTCAAAAAAGGTCTTTGTGGAGAAGTGAACTTTTAGTTTATTTTTGTTGTTCCTTTCTTCTCTTCTCGCTGCCAAAATTATGCAAAAAGCCCCAAATCAAAGCATAAAATCTAAATAATATACTCGACAAATAGATGAAGACAGTGATGCATGTTTGAGCACGCAGATAGGGATAATGAGAGAAAAGACAATGACAACAAGAAAACAAAATACAACAGCCTTCCTTCTATCAAACCACTTGTCTTGTATAAATGACCAAACAAATGGTATTATTCTTTTGGAAACTAGACAACAGCAATATACCACAGTAATTCATCATGTGGAGGATAATTATTCTTGGACAAACTTCCAGCCGTTTCGCTAATAACATGCACAGTGAGGAATCAGGTCTCTCCACTGATTATTCAGGCCTGGAGTTTACCTTCTGCTATATCCTCCTGGACTGACACTGTTGTGAAGACATTACTCATAATGCTGTGTGTGTGTGTGTTTTGTGTGTCTCATTTTAAAGAGGGTTGACTAAGGGGTCTGTAAAAGTGCTGCTCTGGCACATCATGAAGTCAGCTCTTTTTGTATTCACTGTATTTTAGTTCTGTGACATCACCTACTGTATGGTACAGTACAGCCTCTGTGCATTTTTCTGTTTGATTCTATTCATTTTTATGTTCAGCGTCAGGCAGCTTAGTCTCCTCTGATAAGCAGCTTGTATGTTAAAGACTACAGCATGTTCTGCATTAATCTTTCCATGACACTTTTGCCTAAATAGGTCTCCCATTTCAACAGAAAATATGGCAGTCCTAACCATAAGCAATGTGAAATAATCTTAAATCAGCTATTATTGCAGTGGTAGCCTTACTGAGAAAATGGCTCATTGCAAAGCAGTGCATGTATCGGAGGGCTGCTGGGCACAGCAGCTTCACTTTTTTTCTGTTAGCAAACAGTATCAAGCTCAAGGCTAGCATTGCATTACGTTAAGCTTATGATTAGCCTATTCAGTAATACATTAAATGCCAAAGTACCCATGCTAATTACTTACTGTGGCAACAAGAAAGCTTAAAAGGGCTGGACATCATCTTTTAACCAGAGACTGGCCCTGAGAGATAAAAGCCTGTTCAGTGTCATATTCTCTAAAGCACTTTAGAGTCATCAGTTAACCAGCACACCTCATCTATTAACTGTGAGTAAAAGTGTGGCCAGGTGAGAGAAGCTAATGCAGTATCAATCACTGAATTTATGGTATTGCTTTAAAGACTATTCAGGGGATTCTGATCTTAATGGAAAATAGGCATCCATCATCCTCATGTAGAAATAGTCACACAGCACAAAGAGTATGGCTTTCACACTGATAGAAGCAAAAAGCATAAAGAAGCCAAAACCATCCATCACTGTCTATGGATGCTAATGCACCTATGGCCTGCAGGAAAAAAATACAGGTTTGAGGTAATTCACTAGATAAAACTAAGTTATTGAGCCTCCTCACTGATAAAAGGGTCTTGTGTTCCTTTGACTCTCCTTTTCTAAAGCTGCAGGGTTGGTCTATTCAACACAAGCAGCTGTGTTCAGTGGATTTACCTACTGTACAGGCCTAGGATAAGGACCTGGCATTTACAGAGAGAAAAGAAGCTGTGGCCATCGATCCTCTCCCTTGTTCTCAGTCTGCAGTACAGTAAAGCAGGACGGAGCGATATTCTGTTAGTGCTGCCTTTTGTCAACTAGAAACATGCAAAGGCATGGCACTGAGACTATTATTGGCCTGTTTTCAGCCCAAGGACATTTTCCGAGAAACATATTGATGGCGTTATTTATATTTGTATCCACACATTTGGCAGTCTAATCATTAAGAGCCACTATATCTTCTATTCACTGTCATCTCATCTTCATCATCTTCTTTCAGTTGGGATTGTCATGAGAAAACAGCATGTCCTCGTGGGGCTCCTGTAAGTGCTACAGGATGTAGAAAGCAGGGCAGTCATTCTTTAATCTTGAAAACTTTAGACTCTTGAACTTTAGCAACAATCACTATTTAGTTTTGTCTCACATCTAGATTAGAAAAGTGAAAAGGTTCAGATAAAACCACATAAAGAAGCCCTCGTGGCTCTGTCTGGCTGGGATCAATTCCTTGACCTCAAAGGGTCAAATTCAGAATTGATTTCACTCTCTCAATTTTCCCACAGAGAGCGCTCTCTGAAGAAATAAATGATTTCCTTAGTTCAATGGAGAAAAAAACACCTTCACAAAGAGGACTGTAAGTCTTCTTTGTGAACATTTTCAAACACTTTACCATTTCTGCTTTGTGGAATCTATTATCAGGTCACAAAGACATGCCATTCTTGAGGGGTGTTTTTGTTTCAATATTTCTACAGAAAAATGCAATCCAGTCATGATTTTCTCTTAAATAATAGTTACACACTGTTGTGGGGCCGCACTGGTAGACATTTATTAAGCTGTGCCAAGTGGCAAATCAATCATCCTTTCAAGGTTTTTGCTCTGAAAAATGTCAAAATGCCTGTACACTGCTCAAAAGCTGCTTGAACAAAACTGAGCAGTCAAATGATGATTAATAAAAATAGTTTTTAACCTCACTAATAGACTAAAAAAGACATTTATATATAATCTTAATAGGATACAGTTGCAATTTCTCTAGATGGGATTTATAACAAAAAAGTACAAGTACAAAACATGAGCACACCATCAGCTTGTTAGGCCTATTTCCTGTCCTCTCATTGTTAGACAAGACTGGCTCTCCTGATGGCTTTTTGATTTGATTTTTGCTTCATCTGAGTCATTTCAGTCTGTTTGATTAGAATTTCTAATTAAATCAGCAGGATGTGACTGAAAGCTCTCCTGACTGAGATGCACTGTGACTGAGGACAACCTGTGCTGAGTGACATGGGACTACTCAAAGCTCATAGGACATAACATTTACATGATGTTATGTTCAGATAGTACTGTATATGCCTTGGTTACTTTGTGCATATATGCATTTATTAGATCAACATTGTCAACAAAAGGTTAACAATGTATAACATTTCAGTTTGTAAAAAAAACATGATCAAATGTTTTATTTTTTGTGTTGCAAGTAAAACATGATGTTGATGGACAGTAGTTGCTAGGGATTGTTGGCAGTTTGACAGTAATAGTTGAAGAAGTCAGTATAAAGAAATCAGCAAAATATCCACTCAGAAATTTGAACTCATTTGACTTTGGACTGCAGCGTAAGTTCAAGCTGAAAGATTTATTTAGGTCCTGGCACAGTTTAGGTAAAAATGGACTGATGTCAATCTGACAGCACCACTTTGGAGATGGAGAAAGTAGCATTAACCAAAATAGCACTGCTTAATTTATGTTTTATGTGTTGTCTACACTCTTTTTGCACACTTAACATATTATTCTTTATATGTACAGATGGTTACATTCAACAGTCCTGTCCCCATCGCTTTGAAAATGCCTCAAGCTTTGACCTTGTGCTTTTTGTCTGCCTTTAGTGGTCCTTATAGCTTGTGTTCACATTCTATGACTTTGAAATCAAAGGATATTACAGATTTCATTAAATCTGTTTTTTGTATGTCTGATGATGTGCATACATTCATTTGCAGAGGACCATTCACAAAGCTACAGTTCTATCAAAGTTATTCATCTTCTTTTCAGCTTCTCTCTGTCCCCAGCTCTGACAGATAACCAGATCAGTATTCATGGCAGCTGAGTTGATAATTCCTTTAGACTTTACGAGGGTGAAGCTGTGCCTCTTCACCACAGGGTTCACTCTGAAGACCACTGCTGAGATCAGGCTCACGGGATTTTAACTTTAGACTGAATCCTTTCCCACCACCGCCCACTCTTACATCACTCCAGGAAGGGCTTTAGAGGTTTTTGTAGCTGGTGCTAAGCACAGTCATATCTGTCCGTGCAGCCATCCATAACTTTGATTTATAAAATGATAAATATATTTCCTCTGGGGGCACACAACACCAAGTTTCCACTGCAGTGCTCACAATGAACAAAAAAGAAATATTCTTACATATAGTATATAGTTTTATGAAAAAGCCACAACAGGATTAACAGCAAGCTCTGAATAAGTTGAATTACGTAACTGAGGCTCAGTCATTAAAGAAAATGAGTCAGTTAACGTTGCATAGACTAAACACATCCAAGTGGCAGTCTTGACAAATGAAGAATAATTGTGATAGTGTTTTACTAATACCCTAATCATGAAATAAAAAGTGCTATTTATTTTAATTGTTTGGTTTTGTCCTGAATAATTTAATTAGGACAGACCCAAAAATGGCCATATATAATTTTACCTTCATGAATATAATAAAGTAGAATTGCTTTTTCTGGAGTAGATTCCCATGCATTATCATTCATTCCCTCTTCCTCTGCCTTACTATTTATCTGCTGGATTATTTTGTGAAGCATTATGCATAGAAAAGGCAAAACTCCTATCAACTCTAAAGGTCCTTTTACAGAAGATTTACCTCCTGATTTTTTAAAATAATGGATCAGTCTGGAGGTCACCCTAAAATGAGGACTTTGATCTTCTTTTTAATGCTTCAAATAATGCCAGCTTTGATTCACTGATGGATGCTAGTATTGAGATGAGCCTGTTATCAACTGAACCAGAAAAAAACAAAACAAAACAAAAAAAACAAAACAACAAAAAACAGAATACATTTAAAATAGTAGTGTTCAGATGTGTAATATCCTAAAATGCATTTTTATTTGAGGTAAATCTTTTAATCTGAATAATAGGACTTAGTTCACGCCATTATCTCTGAATAAGAACCGTGTAAGAGCAGTGTGCCAGACTGTTAATGCATTTACTTGTCTGAATAATGAATCACATAAGAGCAGGAACAGAGACATGAAAAAAGTCTAGTGTCTCAGAGATGTAGACTGTAAATTTGGAAATACCACTTTTGTGGCAATGCTTATGAGATGGACATAGGACACCAGTGGTTAGAGGTCAAATCATCAACCTTTTTTAAGTTTTCAAAAGTTTAATAAAGATGTATATGGTTTAATTTCTTAGTCAGTTTAAGTAATCATATAAAACCAACCAAGTCTTACCCAGCCCTAAAAGCTTTTGAAGTCTAGACTCCACTGAAACCATAAATGAGAGTCATAAGTCAGAGAGTCAGAGAAAAATTGCCAACAGCATGTAAAGTAATTCTACACATTGACAATGGCGAACAAGGGCACTATGATTGTTTTTGAGAACACACAGCCGTTTCTGTGAAAGATAATAAGAACCGTCTCACTGTGAAGCATCTGGTTATTGTAATGCTGGTTGCCTTAAAGAGGACAACAGAAAGTCACATTCATCCATAAGGAACAATGAGAGACACAGGGGAGAGAGGGGGTCTACTCCACATCTTAAACCCGCATATGGTTAGGTTTCAGATGTCCCTGCACTCAATTGGGTTTCCACACTCACTCTGTCTTCACACATTTCTTAAAAGTCAAGATTGACTCCGTCTTTCCTTGACATGACACATCTGGATAGATCTTTCCCTGCTCAGCACAGGTGGCAGCAGCTGGAGGATAGTAGCCAGTGAAAAAAAGGTAAACTAAATCAAATCATCAGTGTGAAGATGGACAAAAAAGCTTCTTTCTCCCACTTCAAATCAAAATGAGCTTGGGCCATGTTTTAAGACAATATTGGCTACCTCTTTAAAATGACCTATTTTAAATGCATATTTTTAAATTTGTATTTTTGTAATTTGTATTTTTAAAAGTTTAAACCCATAATTATTAAAAAATGCTGACAAATGTGTATGGTCTCTATAATGTTTTAAAGGCTAAACTGTTGACGTATAAGAAGCAGCATGCAGTGCATGTACGTGCTAATGAAATATCTCTGACATAAATTATTCTCTTCAACATGACTTTTATTCTGTTCAGTATTCTGTTCCAGAGAAAAAGTCATAGCCACAGATGAAAATAATAATCTTAATCTGCATTTTTGGACTCTACTCTCCTTTATTTAACTATCTTGGTGTTTGTTTGGCATCTGAGCTATCCTTCAAAACTCATGTTCTTGCTACTGCAAACAAAATTAACTATTGTCTAAAAACATTATATTAGTCGGTTAACTGTTTTAAGTTTTAGGTCAGGGAAAGAATAAGTGGTTGGCTCAGTGGTTGGTACCTATTTTAGATTATGCAGATAGTGTGTACCTAAATTCTACTGCTTCCTTGATGAGGTTTACAGTCTATGCTGATTCGTCCTTCGTTGCCCATGTAGGACCCATCACTGTGTGATGTATGAACCTGTCCTGGCTTACACTGTCAGCTAGAAGGCAATATCACTGGCTACATTTCATTTTTAAATGTATTTACCTTAATTACACATATTATTTAAATTATTTAGTGCCTTATACCTCACAATACAGCCTCTGTCACAATGACCAGATCTTCTTTGTTGTTCCTAGAGTTGAAAGAGAAAAAGGGAAATGTGCATTTTGTGTTAAGGCTCCTTACGACTCCTTCCTGTTTCTATTTGCTCCTTAACTTTAATTTGTTTGTTCCAAAATGCTCTCTTAATTCATCTTCACAACATTTGCCTTTGATTCTAAATCAATGTTGGGGAAGGTATTACGGTATAATGATTTGTTAACTTTGATTGGTGCCTTTAGCCTGTATCATAAACGACTTTGTAAAGTCCTGAATTTATGCTTTTTATTTTATACGCTCATAAATGACTTTAAAAGGTCTAAAGAGTTTTAATTTTTAGTTTACACTATCATAAACAACGTTGTAAAATCTTGAAAATATGCTTTTTATTTTATACAATCATAAACGACTTTGTAAAGTTTTGAAATTGTGCCTTTTGTTAGATGATCATAAATGACTGTGTAAGGAGATGGGGAAGAGTGTGTGTGTGTGTCGGTATGTGTGTGTGTGTTTTAAACTGTTTTGTTGTGCTGTCTTGTGTTTTACTTTGTGGAAAATGCTCTGCTGTTATGTTGTTTTGGATTTAATTTGAGGACCCCCTTGAAAACGAAATGATTCATCTCAAGGGCTTTTCCTCTTAATAAAGATATGTTTACATATATTTGTAATGCTCTTTATTAGGGCAGCTATTCAGGGTTATGTGTCTCTGGTCATTGGTCAAAGTGCATTTTTCCTTTAGAGTCCTTACACTTATCTAAAATTAATCTTGCTATATGAAAGGAGTGGTGGTAAGAAGCATTTATGCTCAATATTATTTGCCAGTCTATAAGAATACAATGTCATTTTTATTGTGCAACATGATTATCCAGAATATTTGAATTGCTACTAAGTTTGCCCTGCACTTTATAAATATATATATATGTATATATATATATATATATATATATATATATATATATATATATATATAAATATATAATAAATATAGGATAAATATATAAATAAATATAGGATAAATATATAAAATTATCCTCTCGCCCTCCACGGGCGGTTTCATCCATCCAAGCTCGGGTCCTCTACCAGAGGCCTGGGAGCTTGAGGGTTCTGCGCAGTATCTTTGCTGGACTGAGATGTCTGATGTTTTTCCTGGGATCTGCTGTAGCCACTCTTCCAGTTTGGGGGTTACTGCCCCGAGTGCTCCAATGACCACAGGCACCACTGTTGCCTTCACTTTCCAGGCCTTCTCAAGTTCTTCTTTGAGGCCTTGGTACTTCTCCAGTTTCTCGTGTTCCTTTTTCCTGATGTTACAATCGCTTGGTATTGCGATGTCAACCAGAACAGCTTTCCTCTGCTGTTTGTCCATCACCACAATGTCCGGTTGGTTCGCCACTACCATTTTGTCTGTATGGATCTGGAAGTCCCACAGGATCTTAGCTCGATCGTTCTCTATCACCTTTGGAGGTGTTTCCCATCTTGACCTCGGGACTTCCAGACTGTACTCTGCACAGATGTTCCTGTACACTATACCAGCCACTTGGTTATGACGCTCCATGTATGCTTTCCCTGCCAGCATCTTACAGCCTGCAGTTATGTGCTGGATTGTCTCAGGGGCCTCGTTGCACAGTCTGCACCTGGGGTCTTGTCTTGTATGGTAGATCTGGGCCTCTATTGCCCTGGTGCTCAAGGCCTGCTCCTGTGCAGCCATGATCAGTGCCTCTGTGTTGTCCTTCAGTCCAGCCCTTTCTAGCCATTGGTAGGATTTCTGGATATCAGCCACTTCAGTTATCTGTCGGTGGTACATCCCATGTAGGGGCTTTTCCTCCCATGATGGTTCCTCCAGCACCTCGTCCTCTGTTTTCCACTGCCTGAGACATTCACTGAGCACTTTGTCCATTGAGGCCATCTTCCTGATGTATTCAAGGATCTTGGATGTTTCATCCTGGACAGTGGTTCTGACACTCACTAGTCCTCTGCCTCCTTCCTTGCGCTTAGTGTACAGTCTCAGGGTGCTGGATTTGGGGTGGAACCCTCCATGCATGGTCAGGAGCTTCCGTGTTTTCACATCTGTGATCTGAATCTCTTCCTTTGGCCAGCTTATTACTCCCACAGGGTATCTGATGACCGGCAGGGCATAGCTGTTGATTGCCCGGACTTTGTTCTTGCCATTGAGCTGACTCCTTAGGACTTGCCTTACTCGTTGGAGATATATATATTCAGCAGCCTTGACCTTGTTTGCATGGAAATAAAGGAGTGTTTTGGTTTTGGGGTCGATTATTGTGAAAAACTGAATGTATCTGAGTTATTTTTGCAGTGGAGCACATAGCCTTTATATTGTATTGTGTGTTGAATGAAGCACAAAGTAACTTGATCAGTTTATCCTTACGGCCCTTTCTGTTTCTTTGAGGTTATAGGGTTAAAGAAAGTGATTTTGCTGTCCGGGTTTGAACTTGGGAGGTCAGTGCAGATGGAGACGAAGACCTTCTGAAAAGGCCAATATTAGTGAGATGATCACTTTCACACTGATAACACAGCTCAGTTATGAAGCTGGCATTTTGCCCAGACGAACCGACACACAGAGCATTGAGCTTTTAGAGGAATATTGATCTTCTCTGGAGTAGTGCCACAAACTCAGATCCCTGATTTATCACTGTATGTTGTGACAGAGACTGGAACAGTGATATGGTTAATGTCTGACAGACTGACAAGTGGAAGCATTGAGTCAATTGAGTTTATTTTCAATTTGTCCTTTAGCTAAGTGTTCTCCAATCAGAAAATATCTCTGTCAGAAGTTTTGTGCGTTAGTCTGTGCAAATAGTCTCATTTACTGGCTACTCAGATCTAATTTCAGCAATAAAAATAACCCAACCAGCTCAAACCCTGTCTGTGTCTAGAATAAACTGTATTTTATTTATTTATTTATTTGAATTTCATTTAACCAGGAAAGTCTCTGGGAGTCCTGGCCCCAAACTCCACACAGAAAGGCCCCGCACAGTCTGTAAAAACTGAATTTCTGTTTTCAAAGGATCTGGCAGCAGCTGTGCATCTAAACTGAAGTGAAGTTTAAAGGTAATTTGATGCAATAGATTT
Organism: Bostrychus sinensis; assembly: GCA_020698575.1. Classification (NCBI taxonomy): domain Eukaryota; kingdom Metazoa; phylum Chordata; class Actinopteri; order Gobiiformes; family Eleotridae; genus Bostrychus; species Bostrychus sinensis. The sequence continues at coordinate 15,364,973 of CM036245.1, forward strand.
CTTTGCTGTGAAGTATTAGAACAAGTATTAATGTTACTTCATCAACTGAGATGTCATTTAAATATCCTAACAAATCTCTTGTCTAACCTTCACCTTTCTTTTTCTTTAAATATCTCTGAGGAAAAACTGTTGTTGTTGTTGTGATTGTTTTCAGATGTGTGGTTTATAATCAGGCAGTAGCTGTGACATTTGCTGTAAAACAAATGTTAAATTCATGAGTTTCTGGAGACAGTACAGAGGTGAGGGAGAATCGTTGACTTGATGCAACTGCCGTGTCAATAGAAATATATTTACACCATTACAGCGTGTCAACACAGTCCACAGTGGGGAGTTTTGTTAATTTTTGTAACACACATGACGCTTCTTATGACGTTGATTTGATACTTGCACTAAAACACAATTGCTAATACCTCTGCTGGCTCATTGTGAATGACAACTTCTAAGTTTCTGTATTGTGCTATCTCTGTAACTCATTTGTAGCTAATAATTACTATTCATATGTTGTACTGAATAATTTTTCAGACCGCAGGGGTGTGCGAGAAAGATGCATTCTTCAGCCTCCATCTCCCTTCCCCTCACCTTCCCATCTCAGACCGTGCCATAAATATTTATGAAGGTATTTGAATAATGTGAACTGAAATGACAAAATATCATTTTGAAAAGTGGAGAGTAGAAATGGCAGGAGGTGTAGCAAACATGAGAGGTTGAGGAGCCTTTCATTCCTGACAAAAATGTCATTATGATATGGGTGTTCTCATGACTCTCATTTTAAATTTACTAATGACTGTGGTTATGCTGCTTTGATAGACTATGAAGAGTGAATGGCAGTTTTCTAAATAAACACTTTGCATAGATACAGTATGTTATAGACCTATCTCATTCTACAGGGTTCACAGGAGTGCTCTGTCATACTGAGACGTAGCAGAAACATCCAGTCACTCTCAGAGCAGAGGCGTGAACTGTATACACTTGCACTGTGTCCAGGAGGCTCCATGATGAGAGACAAGATTAGGTGCTCACAGACTCTCTGAGTGTTCCTCTCGTGAGCTAACAAAAAGCTCATTTTCATTCCTGTTACATTCATCATTACAAAGATCACTTTTTTTTTTTTTTTTTTTACAAACAATACCTATTTTGAAGCTGGCCTAACACTACTTTGGAGTGACATGTGATCTACTGTGGATGTTGAACTTTTCTGTTGTAATTGTTCTATTGTAAAAAAACAAAAACAAAACACTTACTTTTCCTTCTATACAACTACACAGGCTGCAGCATGCACAGTGTTTTGTACAGTACTGAGTTACCATAGATAGTTAAATTGTGACGGTAAATTTACATCTAAATGACTAAAAACAGTCTTGCTAGTAGTTTTTGGTGTGAAATAATGAGTCCTCATGCACTGCCTTGTGTCTTAAACATCAATGTTTTGATACATTATTTTTCTCAAGACTCCGTTCTTGAATATCAGTGCTGCTTCCTCCTCTGCTACTAATGTCAGCATTTAGTTTAGTCTCAGTGCAATTGATTAACTTTGTGAGTTGAAGGAGGCTGTTCTGTTTTTGTTGTTCAATTGATTTGTTACAGCTCTTAATGGATTCTTCAATTTGAGATTCACAATATGAGAACTGCCCACTTTAACAAATTCACGAGAGGTTAAATTTATTTTCAAGTCCTTGCTCTGTTTCAGACTAAAGAGCTATTTTGAACCATTTCTGTGAGATCTGTTGGCTTTTTAAAAGCCTTTATTTAATGATGTTTCTGTTCATTTGTAAAAGAAATGCCATTTTGACCAGTCTTTTTTAAGTCAATCAACTTGCTTCTCTTTAAATAACTTTTCTTGTAATTTCATGCATCAAATGAATCTGAAGTAAAGCCTGAATTGAAGTCCCTTTTGTTAGTGTTAACGGTTGGATTTTGTCCAAATTCAAACAGTCATAAAAAGTATTTTAGTGTTGTGCTGGCCTTTTGAGCTTCAACCATTTCTTCTGCATTTTCCTCATGCTGTCCACTAGCCTCATTTATTCTGTCTCATAAAGTTCTGTCCCTTGTTAATTAACACAGTGTAATTCTGTGTGAGTGCATGTGCGGTGAGCTGTGGTTTTCTCAGTGTCAGGGTTTTTACAGACTTGACTCAGGTGCATTTGTCCAGATCCCACTGAGACCCTCTGGGCTGACATTAGCTTCACTGGGCTCACACTTCACCAGGTAAAGTCACTCTGCAGCTTTCTGTCCTCCAACGAAATCGGCCACAACACTCTCTAAATGCAAATCAGAAGTGTTTTATGTGCTGCTGTGGTGTGTAACGCTGCTGCTCCACTGTGAGGATGGAGAGCTGTGTGGCTGTGTGGGTGGTTGTTGAAAGTCCACTCTTTCTGGTTAAATGTCATTCCATCATCCTGCAATTGGTCACTGTAGCCGCAGTGTAAATGTATTTTTACACAAACAGTATATTGGCAGCCTAAATTTTATGAACATGAAATATTAGATGAGATAGATGAGATCTTTTTTTCTTTTCTTTTATCAGGATTATCTGTTCCTATCCCAAAAATGTGTGTGTGTGTGTGATTTCTTGGACAAAATATGTGTGGCTTTAACATGATTTGCTATGGATAAAAACATCTGACTAACACATAGGTAACTTACAGTATCAGCTTTTTAATATCAAAATGTATTTTTCTTTCCTTTATTTTCTCTTAATAGTAGCACTTGCACCTGCATGAACATTTAGTTTTAAGATGAACTACTAATTAACAACTAATTAGATTTTTTTTTTAGCGCTGATGGATGTGGGTTTTGACACCGAGAGCAAATTAACTTCACTGACCAATGTGCTTAGTCGGCAAATAGTCTACCACTGCTTCAAAGAGATAAAAGACTGTATGGGGTATGAACTGTGAAATTAATGCATTATCTGCCATTTTTATTGTACACTCAGCTACAAAAAGGAGAGAATTTATTGAAATACCACCACCGATATCACTGTGCCATTTACACTATGTGGCATGTAGTGGCGTGATACAGATATTATATACAGTACATGGCTGTACACACCATAGAGGTCACAGAGGTCTGGACCTCAGTGTTTTTCTATTACTAGACTGAACAAGCTCTAATCCAGGTCTAAGCAAGAACTAAACCAGGACTATAGGACTAAACCAGGACTTATTTAGGAAAAAACAGGACTAAACCAAGCCAAACGAAGGACTGAACAAGGTCTAAACAAGGACCAAACTAGGACTAGCCCGGGTCTAAACAGGGACCAAACCAGGTCTAAACTAGGACCTCAGTATTTCTAAAATCCTGTGTATGGCCTTGATTATACAGATACTTAACTTTCCTTTGTTTGCTTACATTGTTTTTTGCTCAGCACTGGAAATCCCTTAAATTTATGTGAAGGTTTGTTTAGAGATGTTTTGGTTCAACAAAATTGTAAATGCAGTGCTGATTGTAATGTAATGATTGGGTTATGGGAAAATTCATAATATGGACTTTTGTTAGCACTGCAGTGTTTATGGTTGTATGTCATTGTTGAGCAAAGGAGCAATTCATTCCTTCATCTTGCTCAGAACTAGTCACACATCTTTGTCAGAGCAAACTGAGGAGGCTTTATGAGAAGTATCTGCTGGTTTATGGTTAGACATTACTTTGAAGTGTTCCATCAGTCCATAATAAGTCCTCACACATTCAGCAATCAATCCAAATTGAAGGACACATGTTTAAGAGGCACTGTGTTTTATTTCTGAATCTAGAATCGTGTTTATTGAGCAATACTGACTGAAATGCAACAGCTCCAATAAACCTCCAACCTCAGTCTTGTTTATGTTTTTATTTCATATACTTCTAAGAGGGATAACTAAAAACAGTTACAGATGTCATCACTGCACTTCAGTATGGTATTGTATGTATTGGTATGTTCCTCCTAATTTGCCTGGAAAATCCAGACTGATATGTCTCTGTGTTATTCTACAGAAAAATATCAGTCTGGTCACCACGCCGTCCGCAGTGGTTTACTCAAATCCCAACCGTACCGTGCATTTTGATTGGTTTAATTAAGTCACGTATTCTTCGCGAGCAGCGTCACTCGTACCCGTCTCCTCACCGACAACAATAACGATGGCGCACCGAGGAGCCCGAGAGTTTGTTTCATTCAGCGGTATGGTATGGTAATGTTGAAATAACTCCCTCGTTCCTCCCTCGTGGCTTCACTACTCCATTTGTTTACTTTCTCACTTTCTTGTCGCTTTGTTAATGTCACGTCCGCCATTTTCTGATTGGCTAACTCTGCTGAATTGATTCTAAGCGTAACCCATTCATTTCCTTATTTTGAAGTCTTAATTTCTCATAAGATCTGCTTCTTTATACAGCATTACCACTGCCTAGTCTCAGGTTTAGCCTAGCTGTAAGCTGTAGCAATAAACCATGCAATTCATGGCTTTTGCTGCAGTGTCATTTGTCTACACTGTTGTTACTTAATGGTTCAAATACATTTCAGCTAAACTAGTTCACTCATGTAATGACCTTTCCAGTGAGTGGAAAGCCGGTCCAGTCCGGTTAATGGGAGGGGAGGAGGGGAGGCAAGGGTCAATGTAGCATTATGCATACTGGTCAAACCGATCTAGTCGAGAAGGATGGGCAGAGACAGAACTAAATACAAGCCCTAGACATTTGCTATGTAGTGCACTATTAACTGAATAGAAAGGAGAAAAGGAAGCACAGAGAACACTGTAAGGCATTTAAACTGTGGTTACACAGAGAAACAAACCCCAGAGACGTTGAACAGATTAAATCTAAACAGCAGGAAAGATGCCCTGCTGTGCAGTCCCATCACACAGAGGGGCACAGACTCCAAATCACAGTGTTGTTTCTTTCATTGGGACCTCTGACCTCTCAGGAGGAGAAAGATAATTCTTATGTTTATTTTCACACTGGGCTTTGAACCTTGCCTTACCTTACCTTGCCTTGCCTTACTAAAGCATTATTTAGTGGTCACTGAAGGACATTATCGGCCCTTACTCTTCCATTTTGTTGTTATCGGCCTACCCCATTGTCATGGCCTCTTCTTCTTTGTGGCTGTGCTCTGTAATTATGTGCAGGTGAAGCCCCGGGTAGACCTGGCTGTGCATGTGTCAAGGGCCCAACGTACCGCACATATAAAAGGCCAGCCTACAGCTGGCCTTGCTCTCGCTCCGCTCCCAGGCCAACACCTGCGCCCGCAGCACCTCGCCTTTTGCCTTATCTTTTAGTTTAGCTTACTCTATATAACACTGCACCCACTACACCTTACACACAACCATGCACTTACACCACTGACTCCACAGACAGTCACACAGTCCATAACTCTGTAAACAAATATTTATAATTGGCCTAATCTGCTGCTTAGCATTGTTCTTGGGTTGGGTTCTCGGGTTATGACAGATTGAGGGCTCGTCCGGGATCTTAACCTGGGACGTCTCGCAAGATTGGGGGCTCGTCCTATTTATTATATATTTATTTACTATACTATATTTACTATATTTATAACTATTTAGAGTTTGGGAGAAAGTGTAATTTGGCCTCTTTTTGTGTGCGAAAGTTGTGGTGTTATTCTTTTTTGTAGTGCGTTTTTGTACGCCTATTTTTGATTGTCTTTGGTGTTTGGGCATGAAAAGGTGACCTAGTTTTGGGGTGAAGGAGCACCCTGGTGACGTTTTGGTGGATTTTCCCTGGCGGAAAGATCCTTTGGGTGCATGTCTCTTTGTCTGCGAAGAGTGGGAGATGCATCTTTGTTTGTTGGTTGGGAGTGGAGGAGCATTTTCCCCAACTTCAGTTAATCAAGTGTTTTCAGGTGCACCTTATCCTATTGTTTACAGGCCTGTGTCCCACTTAGGAATAGAGGCACTGCTGCTTTGGGCTTTGCCTTTTTTTTTTTTTTCCCCAAGTGTCATGGGGACACACCTAGTGTTTGTTGTGTAAGCAGCAATCTCAGATGCACCTTTGCCATGATTTGGGTGGTTGTCTGTTATAGATTGCCTCACAAAGCCATTTTTTTTAGGTGCCTAACAACCTGCCACTGAACTGCGTGAAGACGAGTTTGCGCTTATTGATAGGTAAGTTTTGGTTAGGCAGGTAAGCTAGCGGGGCATTTGGTCTGCTGCTGTTTGTCTGGTGCCTTTTGGTCAGCACTTTATCTGACATTGATTACTGTTTTGTTGGTGTTGTGCGGGGAAATCATGGTGAATGTATTGGAGTTTTTTGGCTCTCCCTCTGTGGAGATTGTTAGATGAATGTACTAAAGAGCAATTGTTTGAAATTGTTAAGCATTATGTTACTAAAATTGACAGTAAACTACTTAAAGAAAAGGCCATGTTAATCACTAATTTGATTGAGAAAGGTGTTTTTGGTGATAACATGTGGTTACAAGTGCAAGTGACACTAGCGGGACTTTCCAACTATCTGTGTTTCTGATAGGATGCACTGGGTCAGATTCAAGTGTAATGTATAAGCTTTTACAATACAATGTTCTCTAAATAGTAACTTATGCAGCTGCGGGGTACAGGTATAAAACTTAACTTAAACCTCGCATGACCATAGAAGCCAACCGTCTGAAGGCAGGGCTTGAGCTAGGGTAATGAGGTCGGCCAGGGGTCTCATTCATGCTACCTGGGTCATCCACGACAGTCTGGGGCGACCTTAGGTGTTATGCTTACCCCTGGGTGGCAGATAAACACTGATAATGAGGGCCTACTTAGCTGGAATCCTGTCATCCAACCAGGCCACATGGTCTCTTGTTGACAGTAGAGATGGGGAGGATGCAGCCCGCCCTTGCATAGACTTTATCATTTATGACATGGAGAAACCATCGGATGCTAGGCAAATGGTTGCAGTGGAGAGGGTCCATGTCTCAGAATCTTTGGAGATGACCGCAAATGTCGCAGTCCTGCTGCAGGCGGTAGATAATCTCAGTGTTTGACAAGCAGGACCTTACAATCTTGGATCCGAGGTAGACAAACCTGTCAGTGACTTCAACTTGCACATTGTGTATGGTAATGACCTGTGGTGGAGGAGGCAAGAAGTCAGACAGTGATTTGATCTTTGTCTTTGCCCAACTGATGCTGAGGCCCAGGTGTAAAAAATGTGTGCATACTTGGAGATGTTCATACTCCAACACACAGATCCACTTTACAAATATAACACATACTACCTGACATGGGCTGTAAAGAGAAATTTTAAGCACTCAGGCTAGAGTGGTTTCTCTTGACAGGCTTCCAAGGAGTGTTTGTTATTCTCGTTGAAACACCGCTGGATGTTTATAGTTGTGCTCTCTTGTCTATGCCTCTACTATCTGCCTGAGCTCTGACAAGTTTCAAAGCATTCCTTTATTCCTTCTGCTCTATGAATACAAAGTCACCTGTGGCCTTTACAAGCTACATACTGCCCTTTCTTTATCTTTCCTGTTTCTGTTTTTACTATTTTAACACATCATTGCACCATTTTAACACAATTTAGGAAATTATCTCTTTGACCATTAGTAAGAGAAATCAGAGTAGAAATTGAATATTTAGCCATGTCTGACCCAGCATTGCTTACCCTTACCTAGTTGGTGCTCTGTACAACTTTGGGCCTTTTAACCAGAGTGAAGTTTCCCTCATGCTCAATGTCTGAATATATCCATGCCTCTTTGTTTGTTGGGTGTTTCTGTATATTGCAAGCATTTTGTTTGGACAGCAGTCAAATGCGTTGACACAGCATAAACAGAGCGTAGCAATGCACGTTTTTCCACACCACTTCGTTATCTATTCATCTATGCACATTTCTCCGTCTGACAAATGTTCTCTGTTGTCATTTAGTCAGACCATCAGGAACCTGCGCACCTGCTCATGCATATGATGCTCACCTTGTTTATGGGATAGAGAAGGAATGTATTTGTTGACCATAACATTAGTTGCCTGATGGTATGACAGAAAACAAAAGCAAATGTGTGTGTGTGCGCGCGTGTGTGTGTAGGTGTGTGTGTGTGTGTGTAGAGATGAACATTGGTGTTTGGTTGGACAGATTTCCAAGCTCAGCAACAAAAACTCAGCCACAATCCCAGGCCTGGATAAATGAAAAGAGTTAAAAAGTCTGTGTGTTACTGTAGATGATACTTTTTGTAATAGTAACAATAATTTTATGGTAATGCTGGTATAGTAAATATCATTATATGTTTTTACAAAAACTCACAAGATATATGTTTGCTTTTTCCTTGGATTTTCCCTTTTTTATTGATTAATCTTAAGTGTTATACATGTCAAAGTAGTCCTAGTAATAGGACGACAGATGTGCAAGTAAAAATGAAAAGATGATGAGAATGGTGATGCCAATTTTAGGGGAAAATATAACAGAAAATAATAAGTATACATCCAGCTTATTTGAGTTAGTTCAAAGAGATTATTTGATCCATTTTGCCTTTAGTCCACATGTCTAATTTCATCTGCATCTCTTCCTCATTCAGTCACTCTGTCAGACAGCTCAGATTTCCTCTCTCCTCTCCATGACTGTACTAATTGAGCTGATTTGGCCCATCACAGGGAGATGAGCTGAATCAGTTAGTTTATTTTGTCTCCCAGAGGAACACTGTACCTAGAATAGAGCACACCCTGACCAAGCAGACTGGGTTCACTTTAATACTGTTCTGACGCTGGCAGGATGCCCAGATCATGTGAAATGTCAGAGGTGTGGCATGAAGAGGCCACGCTGAGAAATGTGTGTGAGACGGTTGTCAGGGAAAGTGTTGTTCTTTTATGGATGTTGACAACTGAAAGTAATGTGAATAAATCTGTCTCATGCAGAAATTGTATATTACCTACACCCTTCACTTTGTCTGTCTTTCTGTCTTTCAAATTCTCTGCAACCTCTCATGCAGAATAGTGTGTGCTTCTGAACCATTTCTCATTACAGTGTTTTGAAGAAATACATTTTATAATACTGAAATTTCCCTTTAAGCAACTTTCCCCAGAGTCTTTCAACCAAATCCACAAAGTTACTCATCCAAACTCAAATCAACTTGGTCCCAAACACATTCCAAATCAAATCCATCAAAATGCCACATGTTCTTGAGGGCAGTGTGTAATCAACAAACTTGTGCCATCCAAAATGATGAGGGATGATGATGGCAGTTGATTTTCTGTGATGTTTACTGCTGCTATGAATTACCAGCTGCCTCTGAATGTTCCCTTTAGCAGCATTTAGTGAGTCTACTCCATCTTCCACCGCTCAGCAGCTCATCCACACACCCTGGCTGTGAGCAAAGCTGTTTATCATCCATCCGGATAGAAAGAGCGTCATTGAAAAGCAAAATCTATGGTTATGAATGTAAAACAAGTCCAATAACACTCACAGCTAATTGCAAGATTTCAGCACAAAGACATTCTGTATTGCATTGATCATAACAATGTTCAGTCATTATTGTTTTGCCAGAGGAGAATTTATCAGTGCTTTGTTTTCAATAATCCGCTCTGTCTTGTGAACAATGTGTTTATAGTTTTCTTTATTGGCATTGTAAGCGGTCAGTGAATGCAATAGTAACAGGGAAGTGCTGCTTTTCATTAAAATTTTATGAAGAGGAAAATGGTTTAAGGTATACTTTATTGATCCCCATAGGGAAATTCATTTTCTGCATTTGACCCCATCCCTTAATGCCGCTGGTGCAACCTGTCAGGAGCAGTGGGCAGCTGCGGTGCAGTGCCCGGGGACCCTTCTCCAGATCTTGAGCCAGGATCCTGGTCAGGAGTACCTAGCTGGAGAATTAGCCTATTGTGCATGTTTTGAGGTTGATAGGGGAGACCAGGAGCACCTGGAGGAAACCCACCCAGACACGAGGAGAACATGCAAACTCCACACAGAAAGGACCCACACTGTCCAGAAATCAAACCCTTGCTGTAAGGTGAAAGTGCTAACCATTAAGCCACTGTGCCATGTCTTAAGGACTCAAATTTTTTGACAATAAATGGTAAGATGCCGGATTAGTTATCAGTAGGGCTGGAAAAATATTGGCAATATTGTGATAGTTGCAATATCAAAATGTATCACAATGTCGTGGACTTTTACCATATTAAACTTCTAGGGCTAATATGCATTGTTTTGTTGCAGCAGAATGGTAAAGAACAAGAGGAAACTACATAAACCATGATCCTTTGCTCCATTTCAGTGCAGCATTATAACAGCTGTGTTCGCTAAACTCTTATGTAGTCTTAATCTTTTGAAATATCACAAAAAACAAAAAAAAACAAAAAAAAAAACACTAAAGGCTTGTCAGGGCATAGAGAATATATTATGATTATTATCATAATTATTTCTACAATACTGTGACCCAACCCACAAAATTGCAATAAATATTGTACCATGAGGTTAATATTGTGATAATATTGTGATAATAGAGTTATCAGTGTTAATAGCTGAGAATATTATGGAATTTAAAATTTTTGTTGATTCTGTTTAAAATCTACCACTGATAATTGCCTGTATGTAACTGGTCTTGAATGTCATTAAATGCAAGCTGAAAACAAAACAGCCACTAAATGTACAAAAAGAGACTAAATAGAATTAGACACATTTTTCTTTAAAATATTTGCAGTTTCAATTTGAATGAGCACAGAATGCTATATGTTCATGACTGCTTTATAAAAGCTCAGGTGACAGCAGCATATGCACGCCTGCTTTTTTTTTTTTTTTTTTTTCCTTGACACTTAACACATTACTCACAGTGCCAGCTTTGTATAGGCACTGACACAAAGTTCACTCTATGGAGCATCAGGGATGTTTTCATGGTGAGAGAGAGACACAGCAGGACAGAGGCCAGAGGAAATGACCCAACAAAGTTATAGACCTCTGTCAGCCCCCCACTGTCAGAGGTTACTGATCCAGCTCCTAGGGAGATCCCAGTGTTGAGCTGACAGACTGCAATAACAGGCTCGGTCCAGGACACAGGCCAAGGAGCAGCCTGTCGCAGCAGGAGAGGACCGGACAGGAACAGCGGGAGCCCCTGAGGTACCACAGCTGACTGGGACACAGTGAGGGAGGTTTGAACTGACAATCTGGGTCACGGTCTATCCGACTGTGTCCCATGGGGAGAATCTGGATGTAGACAGAGGAGAGCGATGAACAGGTGGACAACAAGTCATATGTTTTATTCATCATTTTACAGAGGAGCCTGCACTGTGATCTCTTTGATCAATTTATTCTTGTCCTTCATTAGCCACATATCCTTTGGTACCATTTAGGGCTGTCAACATTAACGCATTAATGCATGTGATTAATAAAACAAAAAAATAACACGTTAAAATGTATTAACGCAAATTAATCACACGATCTGTTTTGCCGTACACCAGCGCTTCTCAAAAAACCTTGGAGGCCTGAAGCTGTGTCGGGGGGTGCGTGAACGTCTTGGTAATGTGCGTATATCACAACATTGACTTGCTTTTTTTTTTATTTAAACGCGGCATATTGTCATGGAAAATCTACCAAATTATACACTGTGATTAATCGTGATTAATCACAGCACAAGAGTGTGATTAAACTGATTTTTTTTATTTTTTTTATCAATTGACAGCACTAATGCCAATCTAACAATATCATAGACAAAGCTTTTGACACATTCCAGGCAGTGTTTTTTATATTTCACAGTTTAAAAATGTGTGATTTTTGTTGAAGTGATCTTATCGACAAATGAAATAGGCATTAAACAAAGTTACATTTGTCTTTCTGAGACATAAATAAAATGTTAGCTCAGGGTTTCCCTTTATTGCACATTGCCTACTTTTATGTTCCTGCAGGTTCCTTGAAGGTCTCCGTCTACCAGTTATTCCTGTTTTTGCAAACCTTGCACCTTGCATTTCTTTAATAATGAGAGCAGTTTGGCAAATAGTGTTTTATGAGGAGAAGCACAGATACAGAATAATTTGAATCATTTAAATTAGTAATGTGACTCGATAACACTGAGGCACACTCATCCATTGCATTCTCTTTAAAAAATTCCCCTGGAGACAAAATATGGTGTGACCAATACACAGAGCACTTGTGGTTGTGGGAGGAAAGTTGTTAGAGTCTTGTTTGAAATAATCTGCTTCATAAAAAGACCCCAGATACCTTGTGTTTACTACATTATTTTTCAGCTAATTACAGCACTCGTGTCAGAGATTTCATTTCCATTTAAAGTTGTCAGTGGTTGCCATGGTAACTGCTCTGTCTCTTCAGTTTGATGGAGCTTCATTATCAGCAGGTCCCTCGGATAACAGTCAGACAGATGTGGGAGATACACAGAGCATGACAAATGGACAGCGTTGTGATTGGGGCATTGAAGCCAGAGTGAGCAATAGTGAAAATGGGCTAATGCTTCAAGCGGGACAAGAGCATCTGTCTCAGTGATGGCCCTCTGTCTTGTTGGCTTAGTAAGAAGCAGACTTAGAATTCTGAGGAAAAATATTGTAGCTGGTTTTCAAGACTTTGATTTCTCAAACTAGATATCTTGCTAATGCTCACCATGACTATGGTTATATTCTAGTCCAACTTTATTTATAAAGCACTTTAAGAAACAACACAGTTGGACAAAGTGCTGTACACAGCACATATCAAAGGCATAAATGCAATATTAAAACAAATATGTTGTTACCATCAATAAAGACATTAGAAACAACAATAAAACAGTAAAAGTCAAAATCTCAAACTGAGGTTAAAGCAAAGGTGTGTTTTAAGCGAGGGCTTAAAAACTGAGCGTGAATCAGCCTAAGGTGGAATGTGCAAAGACAGCTCATGCCACAGAAACATATTGATATTAAGGCTGTTATTTGTTTGACCCAGCAATACTGACTGTTTAATACCAGCTCATAGATCCTACTTTTGACTTTTGCAACAATTGCTGTTGGTTTCTTCTGCCTTAGCTTTATGCATAAAAACATGTTGTTGTTTTTTTCTTTTTTCTTTTTTTTTTTTCTGACCTGATGTGTGCTGAAAATGCCACATGCTGAGTTCTTTGGACAATGACTAACTGGCCTGCTGTGCAATGATACAACATTTGTCAATGCAAGCTGACATTTTAAAGGATCATAAAGTGCTTTCTTACATGTGCATCATTATCATCATCGCTTTAACACAACAGTGCATCTGTTGTTTCATTTAATATTGACAGATGATTGTTATTGTACATAAACTTCTTAAAGTCCTAATATTGTCTTATTTCTCTGTTTTTAGGTAAGTTTTGCTCCTGGTGTTTTCTAAGTGTGTCCACCTCTGTCTGCAGCATCTTGAGGTACAGTTCAGTTCATCTCTCTTTTTTTTTTTTTTTTTTTTTTTTTTTTTATGTTTGTGCCAAAGATGAGTTTTTATACATTTTGTATATCATTTGCATCTGTCTGCAGTTGTTTCATGATGTATGCTGTGCCATAAAGCTGGCTTTACGTTATCAGAGGATTAAAAACTGGAGCAACAGTTGGTCTTTTGTCTACAAACTTCTTTAGACGGTGTGTTCCAGTGCTCGTTTGACAGCATACTGAAAATATGCATGAAAACAAATTAGCATTACTGCCAATAGACCTGGATGGACATTTAATTAAATACAAACCACTATAAAGTCACTGTTTGTTCTGCTCTATTGGATATTACCTTTTTTGCTCTGTAGTGATGAAATACATGGTTCTCTTTCTTTAATGGAAAATGTATTTTTATATGAGGCTCTCATGCTTCTTTCCCAGGTGGATTGTAAGTGAGCATTGGGTGTAAATTTAGTGTTGGCTCTCTCTGGTGTCAGCAGAAACAACAACTCTGGGACTGCTCTATTGTGTATGCTTAATTGATAAAACCAGCTCCCAGCCCTCTAGCCCAGCTGGAAGATGCCCACTCTGCACATCTCCTCCAGCCTTTAACAGTAATTAATTTGAAAGCTTTGTTTTTTAATGGTGCTGTGGTGTCATACTTGTATCTTGTCTGGATCCAAGTCTGGGCTAACATTGACCTGACCTCTGAACTGTAGGTGATTTTTTAACGGCTTTAAAGCCTTTAAAGGCTTTTTTTCTTCATGTCAAAGTGCCAAACTACAATGTGCTATCCCATGTTTGAGCACTAACACCTCTTGTTAGTTCACATCAACAAGCGCTCAGTTGAAAACACACATATTTGCGTTGCTGTGGCCATAATCAGTGGCTGTAAAAGGATGCCCGATCTAGTGTTTTCATTAGAAATTCAAATACTGAATAAATGTATCACTTTATTAATTTTTCATATGTGCACTGTGCCCATTTCAGATCATCTCTAGTGTCAACAGCATTACAGTCTCACTCAGGCCATCTTTTTACAACTTTTAGTCTTTATCTTCTATTTTTCTCTGGTCTTTAGTATTTTGAAAATCCAACACATTCACAGCTTGTTGAAGCCATTGGTCTCTTCATTAGTTCTACAAGAATCAGAGGCTTGTAAAGTTGTGTTTGATTTCCTTAAATAACACTGTTCAGCTCTATGTAAATGTATGTGAGTGTATATAGGCCAGTGCCTGCAGTGTCTGTCCTAACGCAGGCTTTTATTACATGATGTGAACTCTGTCTTCTTTCACTCAGCCAGAGGCTCCAGTCTGTCCCTCTGTGTCCAGCCCTTGGACTGTCCTCTCATGTCTTTTCATCCTGTGCTTTAGTAGATCCAAAGTGGGACTCTTGTAAGTTTGTGTCCTCCTGGTCCACTTCTGTCAGGTCCAGAGGGCTGGGCCGCTCCCGTAGGTCCCATTCTGTCAGGAGTAGGACCTGAGCTCAGGTCTGACTGACTACACAGACTACACAGACTAACTACATCCAGACACATTTCAGTCTGTCCATCGAAGAGGACTGAAGGTCTGGTTCTATTACATTGGGCAAATAACAAATCTCTGAGTGCAAAAAGAGCTGCAACAAAGAGGCAAAATATATAGTTGACTTGTTGAAGATATGAACAATAAATGAGCTAACAAGTCTGCAGAGACTCAACAAGACAGTCCTCAGGAGGCTCGCTAAAGGTTGTATTCTTGTGAAGAGCCTCAGCTGGATGAAGGAGAGAGGAAAGACTTCAGTGTGTGTACTGAGTAAAGTTTGTTGTTGTGGCCCTTTTAATAGAGACTCCAGTGTACGATTCAACCACACTCATCCCATAGTGTGAGGAGTAATTGGTCCCACAAAATAAAAATAATCTAAACTATTAATAA
The DNA here is from genome assembly GCA_020698575.1 of Bostrychus sinensis. Lineage (NCBI taxonomy): Eukaryota > Metazoa > Chordata > Actinopteri > Gobiiformes > Eleotridae > Bostrychus > Bostrychus sinensis. The sequence continues at coordinate 15,380,148 of CM036245.1, forward strand.
ATCATGAATTATAGTATATTTTAATTACCACTTCACTTTTTTGCTTTGTTGTGGAGATTAAATAGCAAATTTAGTAAACTTATTTTTGTCACTGTCCTTTAAAAAAACTTGCAAAACTCCAAAGCTCTCATCCATTTCTCAGAATAGTGAAGCATGACTGTTTTGTGTTGGCTAAAGCCCATTGTCATAATAATATTTTACTACAATTACAGTATTTCTACTGTCTTGTGTTGATAGACAGAGAATATCTCAGCAGGGTCATTGAACTACACCTACAACAAACATGGTTTTACTCTCTCCAGTGTACCATCTGCCCACAGTGAAATTACTCATAGCAAACTGTGGAAAGCACTCAATATTTTTGTGTTAAGGTTTCCTACAAAATGTGTTGCTTTCTTTACTTACTTCAACCCTTTCCTTTGTTAATACTATACAGAGTAGATTTTGCAAATTCTGTTATTATTTTATTTTCAGTTTAACAGCAGATGTTTTCACGAATTTGCACTGCAGTTAACTTTCAAACAAAGCTTTACACTGCCTTGGGTTTATCAAACTTTTACTGTGTAGGGGGCTATGTGTTGCTATAATTCCTGCTGTATTTCAAGGTCCGACTTGAGGCTGATCAACCCAACATGACTGATGAAGTTATTAATTAGCACAGCTGAAGTAATTAGTGTGAGTGCTTTGCTTGGAGGGACAACAATAGGAAGTTGAACTTCCCAACAGTATTTTCTTTTTGAAACTTTCTGAAACTTCAAGGCTTTGAGAATGGCCTAATGAGTACCCCATAAAATTGATTAGATGTGATTCAGAATAAATGGGAATAGTTAACGTAAAGGGATATCCTGTGTAAGAAGAAAGTGGTTGTGAAAGTGTTGCCAAAGCTGGTGACATATCTTGTTCCTGATCCAAAATCTAGCAACTTAAAATGCAGCAGTCTGAAGAACAGTAGTTACTACTTTCTGCAGTTTCTGGGATTATTTCCTTAAAATTACCCTTTTCCTTTAATCAGCAAAGTCTGAATTAAATAGCTTTTATAGCATGTCTTCTGCAACAATTTAAATTGACATAAACCTCCCACTTGTCTCTGTATAGGCCGTTTTGCAGTTTCTGTTTCTGCTCCATCTGCTCCAATTTGTTATGCATCAATGTTTAAATCCCTCTTAATCATGAATTAAATTGAACAATCAGCAGATTTTTGAAAATGTCTGCAGTGATTGTAAAAGAATTGTCATGAAGACAAGGATAGAGATTGGATGGTGAAGGAGATGGACGCATTTTAATGAGGATGAAAGGAAACATCAGCAGTACTCTTGGCACGACTCAACCGCTCTGTGAGAAGACTGCATTCATTAAACACAGGATTTGTCAGAGTCTGGCTCTGGTGTGATCACAGGTCTACATCTACTTAGCAGTGATAAAACTGAGATATTCCTTTTTTTTTTTTTTTTTCCTGGTGGCAATAAAACACTCACAAATCAGTAGAAACATTACAGGTTTAAAAGATGTCCATGATTAGGATAAACTATTGCATTGACATATATTGTAAATTGCTCATCAGCTTTATTTTGCCATGAATGAGGTTTCCCTGGAGAAAAGCACAAAACATTATAATCCATGAAAGCAAGTTATACAGTATTAAGAATTTATCTTTTGGCAGCTTTCAAATTTAAAATAGAGACACGCTATTGTGCTTGAATACTATACTCTAATACTGATAAGGTGATATGGGTTAGCAGAAATAGCTGTAGGAAGCAGCATTGGTTTGAGATAGAGATGTGAAGAAAAATAAACCTTGACAGAAAACAAAATGCAATGTACTGTTTCTTATTTCGTTTCAGATCCTGGCGCCTCAGGGCATCAGTGTGGTATTATTTTAACAACAAACAGTGAAGTCTATAGGACTGTGATTCACTTTGTGCCACTTTACAGGAAACTGAAGATTCATAAAACCCTTATTTCAGATTCAGCAGGGACCTGAGCTCAGAGTGAAATGTTCTGTCAAGTCAGATTCTGGGGCACATTCTCACCAGTCTTACTCAAATCAAGCTGCTTTCTGACATAAAGGAAGAGCTGTGTCACAAGTCAAGACATCACTTGTGTTTTACAATCTCTTTATGGCACTGTGTCGGTTTAATTTGATGTAGCTTATGTCAAAGGCTGTGGATGTGACCTACAGTACAGTGAGGCACAGCAGCAGGAGCTAGAACACACAGCAACACAACCTACTGCCAAGACAACACACACTGTTGCACTGCCAGAGGTTACTGAGCTGCTGCTGTAAAATCATGCTGCCTGTAGTCATGACACAGGACAAGTCATAGCAGGAGAGGCCAGGACAGTGGGAGCAAAGAGAAGTAATCTGCCCCAGAGGTACAGCAGAAATATAAAAACATGACAACACTAATCAGGGAGCGACAGTTCTAGCCCAAGACTGAACTGTCATTGTTGTCTCTAGAATCACTCATTTGCAGTGCTGATAGAAATGTGAATAGTTCAAGGCTATTTTTGACTGTTTTTTGTTTGTTTGTTTGTTTTGTTTTGTTTTTTGTTGTTGTTGTTTTTTTAACCACTGTGGTCAAAGTCTGAGCCCCTTCCACATGTTCAGCTAAGGCTAAATACAAACATTCAAGTGTTACCTGCAGGATTTCAGAGAAGCATTTCTGTTGCTCCTTTTTGGAGGGCTGTTCACTGATAAGACTTTTTGTATTAAACTTGTGTCGTCACATTATATGCACTTTTCTCTGTGTACATTCATTTTGTGAATTAGTCTGAAACTTAGGCTAAGAAAGAGAGCAGCATTTCAGGAGTGACTAACATTATGCCCTCACAAAAAGACCAGCAGGGTGCTTTTTATAATAATAATATTATAATAAAACACCATTATTTATTTATTTATTTATTTATTTATTGTATTAATTCATATTAATTAAAAAACATGTTAGGTGGTTTAAATATGATTATGTGGCTACTGGTCATGCAAAGGCTATGGCAAAGACTATGAAATGGCTATGTTTACATGAGAGTGCATTAACAATATCAAATGTTATTCTTGGGTGTACACTGGATTTGGACAATGTGCAGAGAATAATTCAAGTTTATGTAAGTTGCAACGTGCACCAACATGTAAACTAAAAGGCATCAGTATTTCAAAAGACAACCTGTAGGTGTTGGCCAATTAAAGAGAATCTCGGTGCCGGTATATGCACATTTTAGCCAAAGGTTTAATTCCAAATGGGCTTATGACACACATGCACATGCAGAGGCAAACTGTGGCACCTTTTAAAGCACTTACTAACATAACTTCCTTTTACTTTGGAATACAGCATGGCTACTTTTAAGTGTGCTGGTGGATGATTTTATAATATATATTCTGTACAAGTCTGCTCATGAATAGTAAAAAAATGACCTTCCACTAATCTTTGCCGTTGCTCATCATTGCATCATATTCGACTCATAAGAAGAGTGTGCTTTGCTTTTGGCTGTGAAGTAGTTAGGTGTGTTTACACCAAGGTCAAGTGTGTGCAATGTCCAAAACCTCTGCTTCCACTCTACCATTGGGAAGTTTAAAGTGTTTTTTACTTTGGAAAAACACAAAAGTTGCTATGGATAACAAGTATTTAGATAGTATTGAGCTTACCTGAAGATTACATCACAATAATCAAAAATGCGTTTTGCAAAGATTTCTTAATACATGTGAATACAAATAAGAAACCCAGTAGTGCATGAGTAGAGGGTTCAATAGTTAAAGTGTCACAATGCAGTTACTTGTTGTTTGTTAAGGTCTGTGGGGATTTTTATTTAGGTCTGTACAGATTTTTTGGCCTTAAATGTGGATTTCTTTACTGTTTGTATCACTGTAAATTAAGTTCAGGTGGTAAGCGCAGTGTTGTAGTACAGTCGAGTCCAAGTCTTAAGTCACAACAGTTTTTGTGACACAACACTGATAATTATGTTCATTTTATACTGACACAGTTATCAGAGAGCAGTGGTGGGTAATGCATAAGAATATAGTTTTTCATAGGTACGTACATGGAGGCACATGAAGGTACACGAAATTAAATGGGCATGCATGCATTTAGATGAAAGTGTCTTTTCCACATATTTTCAGTTCTCAGTTCTCAGATAAATGTACAGTAAGTGTGATTTGCTACAGTTGAGTGCTGTGAGTCTGTTATTTTACTTTAATAACATGCACTAGCAGAAATACCTCTAATGGCTCTGTCTCTGTCTGATCCTCTGTCCTTTGCTTCAAAGAGAAAAAAAAGGAACATTTTGAAGTCCGAAGTGTGAAATTGATACCATTTCTGCCATTTTCTGTGTGCAATGGTCTGCAAATGTCTGTAATAACCTTACTCTCAGTCTCTGTTCAGATCATATAGATTTAACTTTTTTTTTTTCCTTTGGCAGTCAATGTCTACACAAAACTGAAGATTTTTTTTTGTCCTTACATTGCAAAATCTAGACTTAAAGGTCCCCCTTTATGCTAAATTGACTTTTTACAGCTTTTAGCCATGTTATGATGTTGTTTCTACCTCAAAAACATCCTAGAGTAGTATTTTGTTTTATTCTCGCTTGTTTGAGTAACCCCGATGGTTGAGGCTGTCGTCTTGCAAAAAGCTGAAAATGCGTGGTCTCACTGCTCTTCATAGACACGTGAAATCAGAAAGTGCTCCTCACATTTCTAAACCTTATACACTGTCACCAGATTTATTCTGATCATTCCAGCACTTAAATGGCCGTGGCTAAAGCAGTAAGCTCATTTCTCTATCTGTTAGCGTCATGTTGCTAATTAGCTCTGGCCATTCCCCACCTATGCCAGCAGGGGGCGCCAGACACCTAATCTAAGTGTCCTCTGCAAAGTGAAAGAAACAGCTTCGCAACAAAAGACGTTTTCCGTACATATACATCGTTTTGTTATTAAACATGAAATACTAATTCAAAGGTGTCTAAACTTATTTCAAACAGGCTGAAAAAAACATAATATAGCACCTTTTTTTTTTGAGACTGTTGATGGAAGATTCATGGGGAAGACTTATTTTAGTAAAATGTATTTACAGGTCACAAAACCCTCAGGCTGAAACACTGGAATAGGTGGTACTATGACAGAGGTGTCATCAGAGCCAATGTTATGTTAAAGTCATAGATGAGCAATAATGCATTATGTGAATCAAATATATTGTTTAGGTTAATTCACAACTATCCTTTGTATTATAGAATCAGCTCTTCACACTACAATTGCATCTAAAGCTAATGTGACTTTATAAATTCTGACTCTCATCCTTTCTCCATTGATAAAACCAGTGCCCAAACATCAACAGATTTATGTCAGGGGTCTCTGTCTAGTCTTGAATCACACACACTTAACACCAGTGTATTTCACAGCTGGTTTGATCCATGACTGCATCGACTTCAGCTGAACTTACCAACAACACTTTCTGCTTCACTGAGACACAGGATACAGTCTGGAGGAGAGGACACACTCTGATGGTTTTCTATTCAGTATAACTCTGTCTATGTTTGGCTGTGTTTTAGCATCTGCATAGAAATGTGGCCTATGTGAAAATAATCATAAATCCTCCAATGTCTTTCAGTGTCTTTAGGGATAGCCTTTAGTGTATTGTATATGTAGTCTAATGTAGTGAAAAAAATGCTTTAAAAATAAGAGACATAGTGTCAGCCCTTGGCCTTTATGTCTGCCCAAGAGGATGTTCTGAGACCTCCAGCTCTGGTTATTACTATGGTGCAATGGCCCATGAGGAAGTATAATGTATTGGGGTAATGGAAGTAAATAGACTTCACAGCAGAAGCCATTTCAGCCTTACTCTAAACTTCACTATATAAATATACTCGGCAACCTATGAATATTTTATTAAATGAAAATGGTGTCATGTTTCCTGCCACTGTGGGAGGTCTAAATATGCTCTATATGTTATGCAAATGCAGAGTCAGTTCAAATTTTAGAAAACAATTGTGCAAAGTTTCTACTGAGTAAAAATGTTATTCAAAAATGTGTTTTGCTAATACGAGGAAGGCCAGTGTGTCCGTGTATCATGGCAGCAATCACAGAAAAGTTCAAGACATACCTTAAAACAAAGTGGAAAAAACAACAACAACACAGCTCTATGTTCTTGTACTGTTGTACTGTAACATGTCATAGAGAGAGAACGGTACTTAGTGCATATGTCTCTGGATCCACTATAAAGGCTCAGTGAGTGGTTTGATGAGTGTAACAATAATGGCAGTAATGCTATGGCTGCATTTCAAACAGATACACTATATTTCCATAAGTATTCGCTAACCCACCCAAATAACTGAATTTGGATTATGGTGTGGGGTTGTTTTTAGGAGCTGGGCTTGGCCAGTGAAATTAACTCCAAATGCTTCAGCACCAAGAGATTTTGGACAATTCCATGCTCCCAACTTTGTGGGAACAGTTTGGGGATGGCCACTTCCTGTTCCAACATGACTACCACCAGTGCACAAAGCACGGTCCATAAACACATGGATGAGTGAGCTTGCTGTGGAAGAAGTTGACCGATAGAACACTTTTGGGATGAATTAGAGCGAAGACTGTGCCAGGCCTTCTCATCCAACATCAGTGTCTGACATTGGACGAGAACGTCAGACATCTATGTGTCTAGATAGATGCAAAGGGTGGGCTGACGTCATATTAAACTCTATGGATTAAGAATGGGATGTCACTTAAACTCATATGTGTGTAAAGGTAGGTGAGCAAATAGTTTTGGAAATATAGTGTAACTAGAACTGTAGCGTCACCAATACATGCATTGAATGATGTAGTGCTTCTGTTGAAACACAGATTGTATTCACTGGTGCTGTTCACAGGCTTTGATTGCAAGCTCTGATATTATGTTTGTGTATTGAATAACTTATTTTTTGTTCTGTGTAAAGATTATACTGTATGCATTATTAATAAATCAGACTTGGGTTAGTTCTGTTTTGCTTCAAGGCAACATTGACTTTATTGCTTTTCTCAAAACCATGCTGGCTTATATTTATTTCTTTTCAGATGTTTATACTGTGGCATATCAAAATGGTTTAAGATATTTAAATAGTAAAAAGACAATATTTATAAACCCTCAAAATGCTTAGGGAGAATTTACGTACCAAAACTTACTCTGCTTTGTATTATAACGGTTTGGGATAATGGTCAATGAGACTTGGAGAGTTGGATACATGCATGCTTTTTATTTCTTTAGGCTTATTGCAAATGAAAGCCTTGCCCTTGTTATGATTTGCAGAGTGTGCTCAGAGTTTCAATGTGTTTCTCAGACAGAAAGTAATTTCAAGTGTAAATCTAACTGTAGGTTATATGATAGAGAAACTGAGCAGTAAACCTCTCAGTATCGTCCTGGGAACTGCAGGTCCTCAGTGTAATTCAACTGAAAACTGAGTGCAGTGCAGTGACAAAGAGCTGAGGAATGTGGGGCTGCAGAAGTTATTAACATCTCGGTGCATCTTTTATAAGCAGATAGTTCAATAATGAATAGGGAGAGCCTGGTGAGAAATCACATTATTATTTCACAGAGACAAAAATATAGTGGTTTTAAATGCGCAGATTGTATAGTTTGTCTTTGGCTGTAGATTTATGATGGTCCACATTTAGTTTGGTGCTGTTTCTCTCTTGAGATGGCTATCTGTGAATCTGCTTTTTCAACTTGACGGATGACCCCAACACAGGGATCTCCCTCTGCTGTTACTTTATTTCAGTGTGTATTGTGTTTAAATATGTTCTATTTTGTTGGTAAGAACACCATGTATTTAATTTTAAATGTTATCACTTTTGTTCTATATGAGCCTCCAATAGTCTCAAACTTTCTTACGAATAACATTAGAATATCTTTACATTTTACATAATTTAAACAATATAGGATTTTCTCCCAAAAAATAATCTATTAGTGTGAACAGTTGCCTTAAATTGTCCATCTTGAAATGTTAGTGCTGTGATGGCTGACAAATGTACCATGCCCCACTATCACTTAAGTGCTTATTGCCACTATAGAGTAAATATATATTCTCTGCTTTACAATATACTTTATATGTTATCTATACATTATAAATAAATGATAAAATGTGACAATCAATGTGCCACTGGTCTGTGCTGTTACCTTTTCAACCTTTTTTCTCTTGTTCCATTATGACATGTACCTGCAACTTTTAACAACTTTTACACTTACAACTTACAACTTTACAATTTTTTTTTTTTAGAGTGAATATATTATTCAAAATATAAACCTCTTACTGTAAAACCTAACTTTCTGGCTCAGTTATAAGACAGAGAAAAAATACTTGTCAGTATCATTTTTTTTATAAGAAAGGACACACATTTTCATAAAGCTCTTAGCTGAAGAAACAATGAAGAAATACAGTACATACAGCTTTTAATGAATGAGTAATTGTGTCTAGGCGTCATATGTCTGTGTAACCCCTCAACTTCTACCCAGTCTGCAGGGAGAGAGGCACAGTCCAAGTTTTGACAGCATTTATTTAACAGTCTGAAATCACAAAATGTTTGACCACCATGCACCACCATAATGATTGGTATGGTGGTGCATGACCATGGCTTAATTTGAGCCGGATCTTGCCGGAACAGGATCCGGAAACGCCCTTATTTTGACGCAGTCCGATCCGGCAACTGTTTGCTTGTAACTCGGTAACTCGGACACAACTCAGAACAAAGTGTTGACTACATTTGACACTTTTGACCTCCTAAACCTGCGTTCAAGGTCAGAGGTGTAATTACACAGAAATGCATATGTTTTAAACATAAAAGCCACGCTTCATTTCGCGTGAGCGCTTCAACATAGACTTTTTGTTCTAGCATCGTTTGATTTACAAATTAAGCCCTGTGCATGGCATCAGCTTCTGCCCGTTATCATGTCTCTCGACAGCAGATGGGGAGGAGCCAAAAGTTAAGGCGCTTGAATAAAATGGGGGAATTGCAACTGAAAAAACAAAAAACAAAAAAAACACAAAACAAACAAACAAACAAACAGGGAAACAGACAAGGTTTTGATGAAATTCAATTCAAAATAACCTTGTTACACCTGCAGCTATGTGTGAGGAGCTGCTCTAATATACTGTATAATGTTATGAACTGTTTGAATGTGTAAACCCCACAGAATATACTCAATTTCATTTTTTTCAAAGACCACACACTTAACACCACCTTTTGTGTTAGGTCAGCCAAATGGGACCTGATATCACTTTGGCTGTATCTTTTCAATTTTACAACCTATTACCAAGGCTGAAGGTTTTCTATTAGCCTCACCTAAACATACAGTAGTCAAATCTGCTGTCCTACAAAAACATTTTTTCCAAGGGGTCACAAGCCATTTTCATTTTCTGTGCTGATCCAAAGCCCGGATAAATGCAGAGGGTTGGATTAGGAATAAAACTTTAATAATAATAAAGCTCTAGTAGAACATTTAGAGCTGAAAAAAATGTTAGATTTGATGCAGGCTTGAGTCTGAGGAGCTATAAAAAGACTCACCAGGGAGGAGGCTGGTTGGATGATTGATCGAAAAGGAGAGGTGGAAATGTGAGCAGCACAAACTGACAGTCGCTTTGATGGGAATTGAAAAAGAGTGGAATGAGTAACTCAAAATAAAAAGCTGGTATCTCTTTAAACATTTATCTTCATAAGCAGACTTCATATTGATCCTCAGGAGTGATAGTGAGCTCAACCAAGCTCTGTTTACTCAAGTTCAACTTTTATTGGTGCTTTATAAATGTCTCTAAGGCATTTTAAAACATGATCTGGTTGGGTGTCAAGTTTTTATTAATAGAATAACAGGGCACTTGCTGTCTATATGCTGCTTGGTCACGGTGTATGTGCAATCAAGTATTTTGTGACCCTCGGAGACTCACAGACCACAGTCCACTCAGTCTTCTCTCCAGAACCAGGCTGTGTGTGCCGCAGCATTAGAAGGACTCATCTGGGAGACCAAGCCAAATAACAGGCCTTTGTGTCTTGAGGATGCAGTTAGCAGTCAGCTAATACATCACAAAACTACCGGAGGAAGACAGAGGTGGGACATGAGCAGGAGTTTGGTTTAGAAGCAGACCAGTGGTTTTTAATTTTTACTTATCTTCAGTTTTTGGAAGGGAGAACATGGCGAGGGGCTGGCAAAGGTGCAATCCCAGAAAATGCAGCCAGTAAATGTTTTGCTGTTCCCTTGGTATCACTGTGTCACACCACATGAACTCTGACTGTGTTCCACCACCACAATCTGCAGAAATGTAAACTTGCAGAAAGTCACATAAATCACTCTCTGTCACTCTGTGAATATGTGTGAAAAAGCTGTCAAGCTCTTGGCAGTGTGACAGTGGGACAGCTTTTGAGCCTTTGCAGACTCGAAATACTTCTCCAACTCTACTGAGAGTGTAATTTAGACCACCCCCAGACCTACAGCTAAGTAGATGAAAGTACATAAATTATGATTATTTGTGCAATAATTTCAATAAAGTGCTCTTTTTTCAAATATTAAAGTCCAGTATAACCTTGAGTCTTCCTGCTTATTCAGTGAGTGTGTGCTGCAGTAATGTCTGTCACAGCTCATTTCCCTTTAGAACAGAAAATGTCTGGCACAGGGATTAACCTGGGTCTGTGTGGCTCTCCTCAGCACACCTTCATTTAGAGTCACACAACATGTCTCAGATCCACATAGACTTTAAACAACCTGTCACTATGTCTCTGTCAAAAGACATTCATGGTAATTCTGGACATTGTTTACACTTGTATTTATGTGGTGTTTTACGTCACAGCATTGACCTTGCATGACTGTGTTTCTCTCTTAAAACATTAACTGTTATTTTCATGCAGGTTTGTTTGGGCTCATTTAGCCCTGAAACGAAAAGGGACTACGCTTTTTCCTCAGTGATAATTTGCAATTTAGTGGATGTTGTGATTTGCTGCTTGAGCTCCTAGTTTTATTTTTCCTCTGAATGCTTTCATCTGCATTTAATTATGACATATTTTAATTGGCAATAACCTGAGACATCATTATGTTTTCTAATTAACACTACACACTGGGCATGAGTGACCGAGCAGGTGGAGTTTAAACACAAAGATGAGTGGAGCCTCTTCTCACTCAGTGCTCTGGAGAACAGGAGCTGAGAAAAAACAAACATCTTCCACTTTGTGATTTTGAACAAACATCTGTCTTTGTTTTTACTGCTCCTCTGATGGTTGAGTTACTACATTTCACAAACTGCTGCTCACCAAAGATCCATCAAACATCAGGATACACTCTTGTTTTCTCTTCGTTAAGAGAGTTAACCGGATCACTGTGAAGGGCGTACTGTTTAAATTTTTATTTTTTTATTTATTTTTTTATGTACATTTCAAATGTTCTTACAGGAGTCCAGGCTAATATACTTAAGTGTTGTTGTTTTTCCACCAAACACTTAGTAATAAATGTCCACTTTAATGGTTAGAGCTAACAACAGGTAGGTAAATGTGATTAACTTTAAGTGCAGACAACTAAGCAAGCCTCACTGTGGAAATTGAGTACTCACAGAATATAACCACAAGTCAGTGATTTAAAACAGTGCTTCTCAAACTGTGGTATGGGTATCAGTTGTGGTACAAGGGCTTCTTTTGGTGGTACGTGGGAGTCTTTTGCAATTCAAGTCCTTATTTTATTTAATTCAGAGCAAGTTTTATTCCTGATTTAGTCCATGATTTGTCCTGGTTTAAGAATGGTTTTGTTTAGTGTTGTTTTAGTTCCTGTTTTGTCCTTATAAATTATGTTTTTTTTGTTTTTTGTTTTTTTTCTGTTTGCCTGTTTGTCTGCTCATTGCAATGGACATGCTTTACTTGGTATACACAAAGTCAACTTGTTCAGGAGATTGATGGTGATTGGCTTTTGGTCAAATGCTCAAGAACTGTAATCTAACTTTGTGTACAATAGCTGAAGAGAAAAGAAGTAAGTTGTGGTTTCAGTCTTGGTCACAAAGGTCTGTATCTGTGATGTGGCTCAGTGGAGTGTAAACTCAGTGCTATTGGCTCACTGACCCTGCTCAATCAGGTGACTTGTAACTGTGTTTTCATCTGTTACTTTGTTCACCTCAATACTTATTTCTGTCCTCTCCAGGTGTTGTTGCTTGGAGCATTATTCTCTCTTAACCTCTTAGCCTTAAGTTTAAATGCATTTGCTATTATGTATGTTTTGGTCTTGTCCATCCTGGTCTTTGTAAAGATTTGCCTCAGCCTCTGTTGATTTGTTTGGAGTCTTATTTGATAAGTCATGCCTCAGAACCAGTAAACAAAGAATAGGGCCATTTGTAAATGTTTCTTTCAAGGTTGTAATGCAAACTGAAATGAAAAAAAAAAAAAAAAAAAAAAAAAAAAAACAGGATAAAAAAGGTTCATAGAGTCTGGTGAATATATGTTGTGTTTTGGTGATCTCCCCATCTCTCTGAGTTTACTCCTGTAGTGAGTCTGAGAGTCCATTGCTCTGTCTTTCATCTTTTTTTCCCCATCTTCCTCCTCTCATCTCCTCTACATATCAAAGCCAGGGTCTTGGGCCTCACAGTTTGTCCCAGACCTCATACAATCCACCATTGATCTGTCTTTTAAATTGGGATTAAAGTGCATCAATGCATGAGGAGGCTTTGTGTTTATTTTTTACTGCTTAAATGTAAATTGATGACCACCACTTTACATTGAGTCACCACTGACACTGAGATATGCCTATAGGGATGTGAATGTCTAGACTAAAGCTATTCAGAACACTCAAGGCACACTCAGGGCACACTCCAGTGAATTCACAGATCCATTTGGGATTCAATCAGCGTCTTTGCCCAACACTACACTTCCTGCAGATGTATGTTCTCCACCTCTCTCCCTGCTCTTTTGTACCAAGGCCCTGTGTCTTTGTTCTCTTATCTCCCATTGCTGTGGTGAATGAATTTCAGCTGAGCCCCACTATGACAGCAAACACACTCTGTACTTCTGTCGGTGAAGAGCTGGTGTGGACAGTGTACTCACAGATGTTAACATGAGCAGGTAAACAGAGACTGCTTCCAGTGCTGGAGTTTATATAGACCTCTCTGTATATGAGTAACAGAAGCATTACATATATGAACAAATAATGAAGGGGAATATCTGGACAGTAAAGTTAGATCCATGTCTTTCATTTACAGTTTATCTGGGCCAGTATACCAATGTCTTGCTTCTTGTTTTTTTTTTTAGTATGTACTGTATTTTAAACCAGAATTTTTAACAAAAAAATATTAGTATTCATTCATTTTCTACCGCTTATTCCCATTAGGGGTCGGGGGTGACTGAAGCCTATCCCAGTAACTTTGGGCTGTAGGCGGTGTACCCCTAACCCTGGTGTAAGGTGTAACCCTAACCCTGACACAGAGATGAACACAGACAGACAACCATTCACTCTCACATTCATTCACTAGGGTCAATTTAGAGTCACCAATTCACCTAACACATGCATGTCTTTGGACGGTGGGAGGAAACCGGAGTACCCGGAGAGAACCCACAGTAACACGGGGAGGACATGCAGACTCCACCCAGAGAGTTTGTGTGATGGTGTGTTGGTCGGCCCGGTGCTCGAACCCACGTCCTCCTTGCTGGGAGGCGAGAACGCTAACAACCGTGCACTCCAAAAAAAATTAGTAATGATGTAAAAAATACTGTATATATTTAAAAGCCGATACAAAAGCTATTGTACATTCCTGTGTGTTAAAGAAAACCATCAAAGAGTTAAAGTTGTCTTGTTTTCATTTTGTAATGCAACCAAAGAGACTAACGTCACTAAAAGAACTAAGGATTGGTTTTGGTAGATTCTTTACCATTGTTGTGAGATATAAGGCTCAATTGAAAAAACATTTACCCTTGAACTAGAAGATCTTTGAGTCCAGGTATGAGCACTATGTTTTTACCAGTGTAAGATAGGGCCAGTGCTATAGGCAGAGATCTAAGTTTTGAGCGCATTTTTGATTTGTCTTTTTGTGAATGTATATTTTTGTACATTGATACACCACTCTTTGTCCAGTACTGTATATTAAGGACAAAGCTGAGATATAAACTGTACACTTTCATCACTTTCTTTTTTTATGACTCCTGTTCCCACCAAATAACCCTTACCTAAGGAGCCTCAGCATCTCAATAAGGTCTAGATATGAATAAAGTGATTAACCTTCTCAGCTGGATGTTTACTCAACTTAATGGGTTTATTGTCTTGCTTCGGGCATTAACTTCAAATCTGTAATTAATTATTCAACTGGGGTTCTTTGAAAACAGTGACCCATTTATCATATATTGGCCAGATAATGCTCACCAGGAGTATCCTAGTGCATAAACACAAACAAACACATTTTTATTTCATGTACATTTTCATTTCAGTTTAGCTGGAAAAATGGTATGCACTGTCTGCAAAAACACGCACAGAGCACATTTTTGTTTTTAACTCTTAAAATAAATCTTGCTAGAAGGTCTCCCATTGGTTTTCACTGGAAGCCTTGGCGCTAAATAATGATGCAATAACAAGACGACTGGGTGCTCTTAAAGGAGAGTTGTTGGTCTGAGGGGAGAGTATAGCTACAGTCCACTCTATGCTGCAGGGGCTTTAACTCATAGCATTGCATGTGATAATGACCACAGCAAAAAGATATATTTTTCCCGGTATGCTCTCTCTTTTCTCCCTTCCTGAAACCTTCAGCCTATATATTTCCAGGTGAAATACAGGCTACTTTCCTATTCTGGGAGTGTGTGCAGCAGTAATGGTTGTCAGGCCATTTCCAGTGGGGATAGGAAATGACAGCCAGCAGCAGGAAGTAGATCTAAAATAACCTAAAGGAAGCTGTTGTGGAGTTAGACAATGGCTTCTTCCCAGCGTCCAAAAGGTTTGGACTATATGTGGAAGGGACCGGTCAGTCTAAAATTGTCCGTAGAGTAGAAAAGTGTATAGCGGTGTTGCCCAACCAGGGGTATGGGCACCCCTAGGGGTATGTAAGCACATTGCAGGGGGTACTTGGAATTATTTGTAGTACCCTCTCCAAAAATATTTGGCTAAAAACAAAAATAAAGTCTAAGTCTAAAATGGGTCTAAACCAGTTCAAACCAGGACTAAATCAGGATTAGACCAGGAATAAATCCAGGACTAAGCTGGGTCCAAACCAGGACTAATTCAGGTCCTGAGGGTGCAGAAGACCAAAAGTAACTACAACTGCCTTAGAGGTAGCCCTATAATAACTAACACCAGACACAGCCCACATTAATTTATAAAGAAAAAAAAAAAAAAAAAAAGAAATAAAAAAGAAAACCTTGAAACATTTATTAAAGCAGCTTTTGAGTAAGTTAGCTTTTGAATAATTTTGCCTTGGCCTGACTTGCCCTTGCGCCTATCTGCTGTACATACCTTAAAGAGTCACTTCAAACATCTGTGAGCAGGCCACTACAGTCTGATTCAGGATACATAGGTAAGTCAATCTAAGTCTAAGTCTAAGTCATTCTAACTCTAAATCACATTTTCAAGGTAATTGGAGTCTGTTTAAGGCTCTTACTGATTCTGACTCTTACTTCTTCAGCAGCTGGTTCCTTTGTCGTTAGTTATTTTTTCCTCTTGTTGTTTTCCTAATGTAGATGAATGAGACTGAGGCTTTGGTTGGTCCATAATTAGACAGTGACGAATGGCTCTCTGTGTTTATTACTTTGTTTGCTGTAACTGGATACACCATGCAAGAGGACTGTTACCTCTGCATCGTCCCTTGTGATGTGTTACTGGCTCAGATTGTATTTGGATTTTTACGTTTGGTTGCCAGTGAAAAGATGAAAGTCGTGTTTTTTCAGTTTTTTCAAACCATACTGCACCTCTTTCCATCTAGTGTTTATGTTTATCTTCTGGTAAATTCAAGCCTAAAGTGTATAATTTTGAGTTGATTTACCTTTACACATTATATTAATATTAAACAAGATTGTGTAATGAGTTTGAGGTAATGCCTTGTAAATGATGACTTTATCTGGCTTTATACTAGTGCTTAACTAATACTTTATACATGTACAGATGTGAATGCTCTTTACATTGTTGACTGTGCCTGTGTTTTATTTCCACAACTGGTAAAACTTTAGAATAACTCACACTATTAATATTAAGGTTTAAATAAGTATTAGTTAAGGATTACAAACCTGTTAATTGATTATTTACAAAGCATGTATTTAACACGTAAAAAACACCACTGAGTTATAAACACAGTTATTAATGTTTGCATGTGTAAAAAAAAAAAACAACAACAAAAAAAAAAAAAACATTAATCACTGCTTTATAGTTATTAACACGTGTTACTCAACCTTTCCATTTTTATCTATTGTCTACCTCTTGTTTTTCTTCTCAGTCCATGTGTTTTTATGGTTGGCTCAGATGTTTTGTTGTTTGTTCCACAACTTGAGTTAAAGAAAGAAGTGTGAATGGCAGCTTGTTAGAGGAGGTGTTGTGTTGCTGAAGATGAGGCCAGTTCAAGTCTCCATCACTTTTCACCTGCCAGTTGCTTTGTGCGCTGTTGGCAAAAATAGTTTGTAATTGACTTCTAAGGCCTGTTGGTCAATAATTAGTCTGTGTGTGCATTGAAGCAGGCCCAGAGCTCAACTACTTTGACTCTTGAGGGCACTGGCTCTGTCTGTGCATCGCTGTAAAAGCCAAAGTGCACAGACAGTATTGATGTATAACTAGTAAACATCTCAGGTACTATGTTGTGCAGTCAGCCATATTATCAGCGGTGTCTGGCTCTGTAAAGGTTGAGTGAGTCAAGATCTATTTTTTTTTTTCCTATTGAAATTATCAGACACCTGCAGTGATTGAAGTTTAAAATGTCAAGAAAGACTGCAATAATTATAGAGATAGCACATTACTCTTGCTACTTTAGTAAAAATACACTGTTTTTCTTTCATTTGTGTGTTCTCAGTTGTAATAATGGCAGATAAAAATGTATGGTAAAGATGACTGAGAGGATAAGGCTAACAAAAGATTGTGACCAGAGCAGGAGACATGGAAGTGTCCAGAGGCCAGAACTACACCTTTTACAGGACATTTCCAAAACCAATCCATATTACCCCATCCCACTATACTACCTGTGAAGTGACACTCACAGCTGAGCCGTTACCTTCATCACAGCATGAGACGCTTAGCTTTCAGACTCCACTCCCTCTGACGGAACAAGGACAGCCCCCTAAAACTACTCCTGACCAAGATTCTGGCCCAAGATCTGGAGAAGAGTCCCCGGGTGCTGCGTTGCACTGTTCCTGACAGGCTGATCTCATGGCATTTTAGGATGGGACACATGCAGAGAACAAATTTCCCTACAGAGATAATAAAGTAAGCTACCATTTACCAATGGGGATGCTACAAGCACAGCCCGCAACAGTTTATTGTAATCACAAGTTTTACATAAAATCAGTAAGTAACATATCATAGAGGTCAAAGATGTATAATAGGTGTTTTATAGAGCTCACCTTCCCACCCACCCCCGGTTTGGGAAGTAAAATTCCTATTCATTTTCACCATTGACTTGTCAAAAATTCTGTTTTTGAAATGTTTAAAATCTTGACGAGGGTAACTGTGTACTCGTGTACCTCGTGTGGTAACTCACGACCATAACACAATTAATTTCTATCAAAGAGATTAACTAATGCTTGAAAATTCAGAAAAATGCTTTTGTTACTTTGCCTTTTGATTGTTTCCAATTGTTTCCAATACGTACCTATAGCAAAATGATTCATTTTCCGAGATAAACGTGGGACTTAATTTGTATGGAGCGTCTTGCCGTCGAGCTGAACTGCAGTGTTACACACAGCTCCTAAGTCTGCACCGGACCACACTTGCTGTGAAGGAGCTAATAAGCCACTTGCCCTTAACGCTCGATCAGCTTCGGACAGCCCTTAATGCGTAGGGAGTAGGAAGCCGTTTTGTAAAGAGCCACAGAGGGCAAAATGTTTGAGGATATAACACAGCTAAGTCTCGAGTGGTCTTTCCTCGAGGCAAGGTGGCTTCAGTTCACCAGAGCATGAGCAGATGGTAGCATGACCTCAATACGGACAAACTTTATGTTTAAGTTATATCACATGGTTTGTGAAATTGAATATGCAGTTCTATGAAAACATTATTTTTATCCAGTCTATTAACATACAGTGTATTAAAAAATAGTTACTTCAATTGTATGACCAATGCATCTTTTTAGTTTTACTGAGGTCAATTTGTGATTGTCCATAGTCTCCAATGATTTCAGGTCAAGTTTCTCCATTTATTCTTACTATTTAAACATGCACAAGTGAAATGAGATTCAGAGTTGAAACTGTGAATTTGAAATGAATGACTCAGAGAAAGACCTGCCAGTGTCTGTGAAACATTTATTTCAAGGAGAGAAAGGACGGCTTTTATCAGTATGACAGGGAGAGACAAATAATCCCATAGACAAGCTCTGTCTTCTTTTATAATAATTCTCTACTTTTTGCCTGCTTCTGCCGAGTATTTTAACTTTAATTTTATGAGGTGATTTTACTAAGAATTCCAGAATACAATTGCATATTGAGCAGCTGCCAGGGAACTGAGCTATGACAAAATACTCAAAAACTCAAAAAGCACAGCCGATGAAAAAATACAAACTTACACAGGCATGGGCACAGGCAAAACAGGGCAAGACAAAACATGACATGATAATGAAGAGACAAAGGACTGGGGAAAACACAGGGGGTGTTTCTGATTGGCCAGATCCTTTGCGGCTGAACCTCTTCAGAGTGATCCACGTCACCAGTGTCTCGCAAAGTGCTGTTCCAAATCGTTAAATCCCCCCATGTCCTCTTGAGCTGACTCTGGGATCCCTACAGGGGAGTACTAGGAGTACTCGGGTCAAACACATTAGGGCGGGGCAGGCAATCAAACAAAGAAAGAAACAAAGGAGGACAGGAAGTTAAACAGAAAAACACAAGGACATACTAAGGGCCAGATTTATCAAAGGTTTGCGTGCACGCTAAATGAAAAAGACGTGCTAAAAATGGAGCAAACCCAGGCGCAGCTGAGATTTGCGTCTCTCACAGGAGCAAATTCAGCGTGGTGCAGATTTTGCTCTAAAACAAGGCATTCTAGCCAAAATGCGCAACATTCAAGGTGTGGAAAATGCAAATGAAATCGGTTTGCAGTCGCTGTTTGATTTATCAGGAGTACGGGAGCTAAATCTGTGTGAAAATTTAGTACGTTGGAGAAGCAGGTACAAAAGTTTTGCGGAGGTAAGAGTGTAGCTTTTAGTGCACAGATGAGGCGTTGAAAATAAGTTCTAATGCTTTAACAGGGCTCATTTACAAAGATACAACAGTAATGTGTTGATTTGAAGTCGAAGGAAACAAAAAAACAGACTTTACCTGCAGCACTTTTTCCTTGATTCTCGCTCGTATTTCCCTGAACTTCAGCCTTTTACAGCTGCTGTCTCTGGGCTTTCAGTCTGTTTAACATTCCTTGAAATCCTTACGGTGACAGAACAGTCTTTAAACGCTGCGCAAACTCTACTCACTGTGTTTATCTCATTGCCTCCCAATGCTCGCTGCAGGGCTTGACTGACAGCTGCCCCTCCAGAGGCTCGAGGCTGCGTGGATTTGATCGAGCAGAGGACATCAAAAATGTTTTTTAATTGTTATTTTTATTCGATCACCATCAGCACGCCATATAGGCTACTTGATACATTTTATATAACTGTTTGAAAGGTTATTGGCTCTGACAGTGAAAAGGACTTTCCTCTCCTTTCACAGAGGGGAAATAAGGCACGTGACTCAGAGACAGTGAACACCGCTCTACTACAGTCAGTCCTGTTATTTGTTGGACTCTCAGATTGTGTTTTGTGTTGCATCTCTGTAGGAAAGATGCAGTCAGAGCTGGCAAACAGTGTTGCTCTCGCTGTCAGTGCGTTTTACGCTCACGCAAAATTCTCATTTACATATCAGAATTGCGGCAGCAGTTACTTGCGCAGTTTCTATTCGTATATCACACGCAACACGCCCACAAATACCAGACGCTATTTTTTAAACTGCACTCGCAATTTTGCACGTATCTTAGTAAATATGGCCCTAAGACTTCGAAATAAAACACAAAGGAAACAAAACACACAGAGAGGATCATGACAGAAATAGCATTTCATTGAAGATAAACATCCTGTTCACTTGCCTCATTGGAACAAAATGTATCTGAAATATACAACATTATAATTGGCATTAGTTTATTTGAAATAGATTTTGTTTTTCTATCAAGGTATCTGGCTGCCATGTTTTTTTTGTTTGTTTGTCTTGTTTTGTTTTGTTTTGTTTTTGGCTCTGTACTATTTGTCAAATGATATATGTGTGATATATGTGACACCCTTTTGGATAATAGTATTATCTTGGGAAAAGTGAAGATAGCAAGTTCAGTGATTCCAATAATATCAATTACTGCAACTGCTGGATTATCCTCCAGAGCAGTCATCCATGTAGTGCTGTGACAATCCTACAAAACTTGTTATTGCATGGTCTATTTAAGGCTTATAGCATCCAGCATATTAGTTTACACTCAGATATGATACACAGAGCAAACCCTATGATTCAAAACTTCTCAAACCCAAGATCTTGTTGGATTTTTTCCTGGTTTCTGACTTCTGTAGTGCTGTAATTTACAATGCCTTTGCACAATTTGGCTTTCTTTTCGCTGAAAAAAATTGTGAAAGAGAAGTAGTTGAAATTTTAAATCCTGTCTTCTTATATCTTTGGTTCTCAGTTATAGTCACAAGTCTTCAGATCAGATGCTGTTCTGTGACCGTTACAGATCACTGACAATGAGTGATAATTGCTTCCTTGATGAAACCAGGGGATTCTGGGTAATCAGATAACTCCTGTAATCAAAAAGCTCAAAAGGCTTGCCACCCAATTTCACGAAGGGTTGTGACTGATTATGGGCAATTAATATAAAAGATAGTGTCCTGAATAACAAGTTGGTGGTGCCAAGGGGAAATGTTATCCTGTATCACAATTAGAACAAGAATATTAGGTTTGTTTTTTTTATTTACGGAATATTGGTTACTAATATTTTCAACTTCTGTTTGCATACGTCACAGGTAATGAGATTTTAGTCACACATCTATTGAGTGTTCACTTTTTGTTGGAAGGTGAGCGTTGTATGACTATTGTTGATGTGGACGTATACAGAAGATGTTGCCTGCAGATGTTTACAATACCTTCCTGATGACCCACTACAAATTTGAAGAACCTTTTTTATTTCACTCATTTTAACCACTTCTCAATGGCCTCAATCTTTAATTTATTATTCTGGAACCAAGCTGCATGCAGTTCCAGGCTTTTTGCAGACAAATGGCCCCATATCTGAGAAATCTGCCTCCTGCTGCAGGGAGTGAAGGAAATACAAAGCAACTGAAAGCTCTGTCAGTTGGTCTATAGCATCAAACCATTTCCTCCTCAGTTTGAGGAGATATCAGTGAGACATATCTACAACATACAAACTGTATGTTTCTCAGTGTCAGGTTTACAGAGTAAGTGGCCTGACGTGTGAGAACTACAGTAAATCAGGTCCAACATGCAAGTGTCCTTCAGGAGGAGGATAAATGGATCAATGGTGGTTTGTGTTGATGTTGTTCTGCCTCAGTGACACTGAGAGTCAGCAGACGCTTGACTTTACTAAGAGCCTCTTATCAGGCTCACTGGTCCCTAAATATTCACATGCATCAGTCTGGACTCACATTAAAATGAGCTGTAAAACAGTCCCAGCAGACTGTCCTTGGTAGATTGTTTGTTAAAAACAAAAATATAGCACCCTTGTAGCAGTGTTCAGTTTATCTGAAACCTGTTGTGCAAATATCTGCTGTACACAGTATATTATAATGTGTACTCTCAAACCTTACACTAAATATTCCTGAAATGTTAAATTGAAAGATATCGCTGCATTAAATGCATGCTCTTCGATGTAGGACCTGTTTTGCCATTTGAAGCTAATCACCTCAATGTCGACTGTGTGTTGACTTTGCAATGTGTTCAGTATGGTTTAAGACTGTGACAAAAACAGGTCCCATAGATATACATTATGTTTAACACACTGCTTTTTACCAAGACAAGTGTGAAAGTACGTGTTGTCTTTGTCACTACGCAGAGGATGGGATGCTTTTTTTTTTAAATGCAGTATTCATTATCTTAAATGTTATTGGGAATGTTATTATATGCCTTTATAACTGAGCACTGCTGATATTATTTGACTGTATGGAGTCTCCACAGAATTTAGATTTAGTAAGATTTAATTTAAAACAAATAATAAAAGTTACAAATTATTTGTGTGAATTAAGGTTGGATTATTATTTGGATTTATCTTTTGTTGATCTGTTTATGTTCCATGCAGATGAATACTGTACTGCCTGGACTTCAGGATATCTATTTATAAATGGACTGAGCAGCTATTAAATCTCATTCTGTAAAAACCTCAGTCCTGTGATACAGAAGTAACTAATTATTTGCTGTTAACAGACTTTCTCAGCTGTAGACTCTCGCACTGACAATGCAGCCCCACACAGACTGAGAGCCTCCCACTGCGCAGAACCACCGCAGAAAACACACAACATCTTTGACATTTGTCTCCAACTCAAAATGTGCAAATATGTAAATTTTTCCTTTTAGGTCTCCTGTTGATACTGTTTTGCATTAAAGTTTGATATCCTGTCATGTCCCCTGAAAGAGTTTGATATTCCTCTGGCATACTGAAATAGGTAACAAAACCTTTTCTTTTTTTTTTCTTTTTGGTTTATTGTTGAGCCGATCTAATGGACAAGCATTTCTCCAACACTGCCAATGCATAGTTAACTTTATGCGTTCAAGCTGTGCGTGACAAGGACAGTTTAGTAGGTGATTGTCAATGGCTGTCACCCAATTATCTCTTTTTCAGCATCTCAGATCCTAAACTCACTCACCAAAGAGCACACCATGTTTCAATTCCCAACCACAATCACCGTGATACACAGTGATCAGTGTGAATATCTGCAGTGGGAAAGCCATTAGTGCTTTGTCTTGTTTAATATCCTCCTCCATCTTTTCTCTGAAGTTCTCCACCTCTGGATTTCCACACTGCCACACACAGTTTGGTTTCTCTGAGGCTGAGTGCTGTGCGAGTCACACTCTGTTAGACAACTGTGTGAACGAATCCAAATGCAGGTTCAAATAAAGTTTTGTGCTAGTTTTACAACACTAGTGTCATTCAGTGTTATGCATTTTGTGAAGCTGAAAGGGACGCAGAATAACATTAATCATTTCACTTTGTCTCTCTTTATTTTACAGGTAAGGTGGCCCTTTCTCGCCCTTTCTCTCCCTCTCTGTTCATGTGTGCTCCATGTCGGTGGAAAGACCTGATGAATTTCTGTAAATAGTGACAGATATAGCTCTGCGCTGGTTCACACATGCAGCACTTTTGAAATTCTCCAAGTGGTTTGTATTGTGGTTTTGTCAGGTGTGGTGACATTGCCTTGGAGCTTAATTAGCAGTTTGAGTCTCTGTTTCTCTGTTTGTCCTTGCTAAGTTTGTGGAAGATTTGTGGCAGTGTTCCTCAGTTTTCCAGTGAGCGCAGTTAGTTTTGGCAGTTTGTATTTCACCTCGGCTTGTTCCTGTCACATTTACAGCATAACTCCACCCAGGCGCCATTTTCCTGTTGGCTCCAGCAGAAGAAATAACATCACAGACTCACTATATTGCATAATAGAGCTGGATCAGATTGTGGAATTTGATTCAGTAAGACTTGCTAGGTAAAAATTGGTTACTGATGTGGTCTGACCAGCTCACATTCCCGTAGAAATAAATGTAATAACTTTGTAATTGCTGTTTTGGCGATGTTGCATTGTGATGTTCACTGTTGGTAAATGACCATGACACTGGGCACAGCCCATTCAATTTCTATTGGTTGGAGGGCCCAGGTGCTATAGTTGGCACTTGGCTCCGTCTTAGGGGCCGTTTTGACAACAATGTGTTTTGCTGAAAAAGCAATGCATGGCGTTTCATTTACATGAGGATGACATTTTCGTTTTCTGAATCCGGATTCTTTTGAAAACTCTGTAAAAATATTTTTTCGTCTCACAGTGGGGAGCCGCACGTAGCCGCTCCACACTCATGTAAACTGTGAAAACGAGTTCTCACTGAAAATGATGACATAACAGCCCCAATCTGAACAGTGATTGTCAGCTGACCCGCAATCGCAAACTGTGAGGCCTTTACTCCTCATAAGTTCATATTTAGTAACTGCCAGTAATATCTGTATAAGTATTGACTTTTAGTGAAGACTTTATTTGCATGGCTTCAGAAAACCACAAGATCTAAAGAGTTGGGAATTTGCAAACCAGAATGTTTTCTTCTGCTGTTAGTGTAGAGCATTTTCGGGACCCACATTGCCATTTGCTGAACAAATAAGGGCACTACAGTTTATTCAGACTAACTCTTGCTTTCTTCTTCTTCACACTTCTGTTTTTTATGTTTTTATTTTGTGTGTGTAAACGTGAATCGGACGTGGCATGACAGTTGCATTTTTCTGGCTAGGTTGTCGTCGTAACAGGCCTTTAGTATCTGATGTTATGCATTTTTGAATGTCTCCTGCTTTCCTGACTTGTATGCAGCAATTATTTTAACCACCCTATTTAGTCTGTTAGATGGTTCCTGACGTGTTTACTGTCTAGCACTGTCTCCTAGATATGAAATGTGAACCATAACCAGCTAAACATGTCTGTCCAGTCATCCCAGGATCAGTTTCTTCTGTATCCTGTATAACCTCTTTCGAAAAGTTCACTCCTTGTTCAGTATCAGTCGCTAAAATGCTTGGATTTTTCTTTGGATTACACATTTTGTATTGTGACTACTCTAGTAATGATGTTGACTAGCATTTCTGTCACTCCAGTTAATAACATGCAATCCCTGATAAACAAAGAGACAAATATAGTGACAAAGGGCAGTTTCCTAAAGAAGGACAAAGTGTGTAAGGCCTGGCTAACTCCACTTGGCAGAGATTTATTGCAGCTTCTGTGGGTCACACTAACTATTGATTTTCTTGTGTCCATTTTCCCAAAAGAACAACGATTTCAAACACTAAATCATGTCCTAAAGCAGAATTTCTACCAATTCCAGTATGACGAGCCCTTGTTAAGTGCTGAGAGATACATCTATAGACGATCATTCTGGATAAGCTGAAGAGATGTGAGTTGCTATATTTTTGTGTTTCATGGAGTAAAAATGTTTTGGACTGCTCAAAACCTAGTTGTGGTGAGTCAAAAATACTGAACATGAGCTGGCATAAAGCAATGTATAAGACTGTATTTGGACAAAAAAAAAAAAAAAAAAATAATAATAAAACCCCACCCAAAATGCAGAAATTTCTGAAATTGAACCCCCTTTCTTTCAAATGTCAGCCCTTCAGTCTTCACAGAGGGCTCTCAGTCTCAGCTCCAGGTAATGCATTTATTTTTGTGGTTTCAGTCAGATCAGATGTAACAAATACAGTGTGACTGTCACTGCAGGGGCTTAGGAGGATTAGAGCAACACAACTGTCTGCAGCTCAAATGCACCTATAAACCTGAGGAAGAACCAGTTAAATTATATACTGTTTTATTGCACAGTGCACAGTACTTCTGCAGTGCTATACTAAGTCTAACCTATAGACACAGTATGTCCATTTCATTTTTATGACTTTTTGTGTTTGGATTTATAAAAAAATACAGAATATACCTCATATTTTGGTATTACTCCATCAGTGTCAACATATTACTTTTCATTTTATTCTTCTGACAGTAGTGGTTTGTAATTATACTTTACACAGCAGTTAATCATGTTGTGATTTAATGTATTTTTTGCAGTCTGTCACAACACTCTAGTTTCCTCTACATACAGAAAGCAATTACCGTCAGTTTATCACTGTGACAGCGTAAAATATTGTTTATGGAGGAGCTAATTACCTGAGAAATGTTTTGACTTTTTTTTACTTTACCATCCACAGTGTTAAATAGTTACTGTATTAGTGTGTAAAAGCAGCGTGGCATAAAGATACATTGTTTTCTCACTGCCTTCATCGTGAATTATATTGAAATGTAAATTATTTTAGCAATCATAAAATAATGACTTGTTATAGTTCATGGTCTCACTATATTTGATTTCCATTTTTTCACCTTTCTGTTTTACCTTGTTGTGCCGCTTAAACAAATTCTGATAAACACTGACTGTTATTTATATGGTAATGCACCAAAAAAAAAAAAAAACATCACACCTCCATCCAATTCTGGAGAATGAAATGAGATTTGTGGATTTGTGTTTCGTCTCGCTCTGTCTCTCTGTTTGCCTCTGTCCTGAAAGCACAATACTCTAATAAGTGTTGTCAACTTTTTTACTGCTATTCTTCACTTGAGCCACTTAACATTCTCTGCATTTGTTTTCTGTTGTTTTGGCCTCAAGGACCATTTAATAATCTTTTCCAAAAAACAGCATATACTACTTAAATATGATACAATTGGCTGGCTTCAAAAATATCAGATACGGTAAGCTGTGTATTGCTAAGCTGATGCTAGTGAACTTGATTCAACTTCTCTCTTCCAACTTTCTCCAAGGCTTTTTAAGAGCCATACAATAGCAGACACTAATCTATGAATGGAAGAAGACACTGAACCCGAGAAAGGTTTAAAAATGGATTTACTCAGGGGCTTTTATTTGACAAAAGCTTGGCATCTGACTCATCGCCCACTGGATAACCTGAGCTGTGGAAATGTGGCTTTAGCTGCTACAAAGACACTCACGAGAGAAGTGGCAGGGATGAACAGAAAGGCAGGGCGATGCGACAAAAAGCATGAAAGGCAGGATCTTCCCCACACAGCTGTCCTCAGTGGCTGCTGAACAGAAAAAGGTCAGAGCATTGAGCATAGAGCTGCTGCAAAGCGTAAATATTGCATTATAGTACTGCGTTTTGACATTTCGCCAGAGTTCATATCCTCAGAGAATATAGAGCAACACTGAGCATTGTTTAGATTGGTTAAGGTATGGTTGTAAAGCAGCTCTGGAGAGTTTTGCTGCAACAAAAGCATTTGACCAAAGCATAGGCCATGACCTGAATGCTGTCATTGTATGTAAAATGTATGTGGGCTGTTAATTTATACAACATCTGCTTGTCAGTAATAACTTTATATTATTGCAGGAAAGTACTCTTAAAGAAAGCAAACCAATAGCGACACTTCGGTGGCCATGCAGTAATTCTAGAAAAAGCTGTAGCCTCATGAATCTTATCTAAATTCAGCACAGTCCAAATGACTGATATATTATAAGCTGCAATATCTTGCACGTCACAATATTAAGTCCTAAGGCAATATTTCCCTTTTGCAGTTGAGTTGCCCACTTTCTTTTACCCATTGTACTCTTGTCCAATTAATTAATGAGTCATAGTTCTGTTGTACAGTTTCTCAAGAGAGGCAGACTAAAATATAATTTCTTAACCTCAAATTATTTAACCCACTGTGATAAACTATGTAGATTAATAATGTGCCCTGCTGCCGGACTCTCCCTGAATAATGCTGTTAATTTGTATCTCACAAAAGATAATTTTTAATTCAGGTCAATTCAAAACACTGTAGTTGTCCCCAAGGGGTTTATAAAACAACACAGAGAACAAAAACATGGACAAACACACTCAGGACATCAGGAACACGGCATGTGCAAAGTGCACAAGTGGAAACAACTGGGCAATTTTTATTTTAGGAACTCGGGTTAGGTTTAGTCATATTTCTTCTTATAAATCCTGTCATGGGTTCACTTACAGCAACCTTTAGTGGTCAGAGATGACTGCTGCTGGTTTATTATAATGCACCGTTTGATCAGCCTGGTCTTTGGGAAAGACAAGAGCTCTGGTTCCTGTACCATAAAGATCATTTAAGACCATAATTTGAGTTGGCACCAACCTATCGCAGCTGTTTTTCTGCAGCATGTCATACAAAAGTGGAAGCTCTCGTCTGTCAAAATTACCCAAGATTGCGTGGCAAATTTGACAACTTCTCTCACCTTTTTTGATGCTGTGTAACATTTTCTTTCATCACCTGTAGATTCTGCTTAAGTCTGCATTGTTGTTCATTCTTCTGTGTGATTTATTCTTCATCCTGTTGCTATTTTAACAACAGGAAAGTCCTATTACAGACATCAGACAGACCACGTCCAAACAAACCAACAGCAAATCAAACTTATTTCGTGTTCAGAAATAAGTTCCGAGTTGCTTATAATACTGTGTCTCTGGTGTTTTACAGCAGTCATTTATGCACATCTGTACTGCGCTGCCAATGTTTGTTGTTGATATTAATCAGCACTTTGCTAACAGCACGTCCTTTGTTTCTCTGATTGGTTACTTTGCCTGTTAGCTCTGCCCCCTGGAAATCAAACTCAAACCAAGCAGTACCAGACTAAATTATTTGTATAGAAGAGGGAAAATAATGTGTCTGGCTGGCCAGGTTACCATTTGAATCAATGCCCTTAAAGCCAAAATATCTACAGTTTGTATTGGAAATGTGTGTTGGGTGGGGAGCAAGCAGGAGACTTGTAGGAGGGTCATAATATAAAATACAGTGCATGTGTACTTCTCACAGAAGAAGTTCATTAGTAATGTGTTTCAGAAATGTCACACCTGAGAATAAATAAAGGAAACCCCTGTATGTGCATAAGCAGACAGTGAGCTGATAATGGATCATAATGAGGCATATTTACATTAAATCATATGATAATATAAAGTGTTAGGGGTTACTTTTATTTAGCATTTTGCACAGTGCTCAGATAACTTATATGTATGCTGTTGTTAATAGGACTGTCACATACGTTGGTCTCAAGTGATTTGTCCTTATTTTTGTTCACGGTGAAATAGATTGGTGGCTAATTTGACCACACGCAAGGATGATATTGATTTAGTTGCATTATTCATCCCTCATGAAATGGCATTGGTATTGACTGCATTGTCCATCATCCTTCATCTTAATCACTCAAAGTGTCTGCAATAAATGACCAAAATTCTGTTCTAGGCCTTTTCCTCTGCTCTGTCAAATATAGATCTTCTTTTGCTGCTTAAAATAAAATGGGAGTATGTACAGGGTGTTCTTAGTTATTGCATCGCAATACTTTCTTCTTTCTTCGTGTGTTCTTCAGTTGTTTCTGCTGTTTAACATACAATATTTGGTACAGTTACTTGTGGCAAGGCAATATTTAAGTATAATAAATGTATATTAAGAGTCTTTACCTAAGTTTGCTAAAAAAGAAAAAAAAAAGGCATGGCACAGGAATAGCTCAGGGTTACTGTAATACTACCAAGATCAACTTGCAATACCCATTGTAAGATCTCAAAAGAAGATGCAGAGTTTCAGTAAAAAAAAAAAAAAAAAAAAAAAAAAAAAAAAAATCCCTGTATGCACACATAAATATTCACACACTGCTCCTCTCAGCCTTACATCCCAAAGAGATTTCGGTTTTCTTTTCTTTTTTTTTTTTCTTTTTTTTTTTTTTTCTTGCCTCATTCATCACTCACTCAACTCTGTTTGGCACTCTCTACTTTAATATTGACAGGTTTGGCTAAAAGGTGCTTTCTACACACTTCCCACATCTCAGCATGGAGCTGGCAGCTCCTCAACATGGATTGTTGATCACTGAATTCTCAGGAAAATGTTAAGGCTTTATAAATCGGTGTTTCTGCATGTGAGTCAAAATGTGCTGTGTACGGTCTTATACAACGTTTTGCGTTTAGAGAATTGATGTAACCCCTTATTACTCAGGGCTTGGTGCAGTTATAAACTAAATAATAAATAAAAATTATAATGAACACAATAATATATACGAGCAAATAATAATATATAATATAAGCAAATGAAATAATGTGCATCTAAATTGGTCCATGTGAGTGATTTTTAGACACAAATGCATGTGTGCCCTGCCACTAGCCTGCCATTGTCCAGCTTCAGGGCCAAAGTGACAGAGATGGTTTAAATATTACCTGCTCATGTGGTGCGAGACCTCAGTTTTCTGGTGTTCTTTTGGATTAGATTGTGTCACATCTTTCAGCACCGTCAAATTCATTGACATGAAATACTTTTTTTTTTTTTTCTGGTGAAGCTATGCAGACATCAGAAAGTGTCGGCTGTACTTAGCCTCAGGAGAACAAAATGAAGCAGCCTATTCTTTCACAGTTTTTATTCATTAGTCAAATTCATACACTCACTTGTATCGTAAATGGACTGTTCGACTTCTCTTGGTATTTCATTTTCTCTTACTTATCTTCAGGGCACCAGTCCAGTTAATGTTGTCTTTATCTTGGGTTTTACAGGTCATCTGGGAGCAGCTCTAGGA
The DNA here is from genome assembly GCA_020698575.1 of Bostrychus sinensis. Taxonomy (NCBI): domain Eukaryota; kingdom Metazoa; phylum Chordata; class Actinopteri; order Gobiiformes; family Eleotridae; genus Bostrychus; species Bostrychus sinensis. The sequence goes on from CM036245.1 coordinate 15,410,527, forward strand.
GAAAGTGTATCAGAAATTACAATGGTTTAGCTAGGTTGACTCCAAATGGTGTGCTAACATTTTCTGCAACACTGTTACCGCAATAGTCACACTTTTTGTGTATTTGTGAAGTGGGAATGTAGGATTGCTACATTTTCCTAATCTGCCAGACTCTTTCACTCAACTACCAATGATTACAATAAAACAAACTATAATGTAGCACTGGTAACACTACATTGTGTCATAAATATGTAGAGTGTACTGTGAGCCCTTTATACAATCAAAATCCTAGAAATTTCTCTAAATTACAGCACATAATTTAATGCATTTAGTTTCTAAATGCAATAAAAAGTAATGATTTTAAACAGTCACAATATTGTTAAATTATATTACTGTTTTCATAGTAGGAGCTTAAATGATTAATTAAAACACATGAAATGATGAGTGATATGAATATGATATGAATTATGAGTAATATGTACATTTGATTGTTGATTTGAATCAACATTAAAATATACATAAATATATCAATCACCACAGCAGACTTATAAATGCACACAATGACAGTTAAGTCTACAATTAAAGAGAGTCTCAAGATAATCTAAAAATCATTTTTAGAGAGAAAGTGCACAAATCAAATTAATTATCCATTACAGTTTAAAGTTTTAACAAGTCACTCGTGTCTTAGTTAAATGGAAATACTCAGTGGTAAAACAGTGGTATTGCTCTTTTATATAGCTGAGTTGGTTATAAATACATTGATATGTGAACTTGTAGGATTTAAAAACGATGAATATGTAAACGTTTTTTTAGAGGAGATCAAACTAAATATCAGATTCCAAGTGAATAATTCAGAAAATGTTATGGCCAACAATAGTACAAAATACATTCAAAATAACATGATGACTTAGAACATGGAATTAAAAAAACATTTAAATAAAAATGTTGAGTTAGTCAGCTTCAACCAATAAAATGTGATGCCAAATAAAAAGAGTGACTTCCAGTGGCTTTGGTAACATACGTGTTCTCAGGCAGAATGAAGCTGCTCAGCTGAATATGTTTGATCAGAGGAACATGTATGGCCTTTTCTCACAATATTGTCCATTTGATTAGGACAACTCTGTCATTTTAATGAGTGGTCTGTTGTCTTTTCTGGTTGACAGTGGGATATGGAGAGGCAGGCAGACAGCAGGAGGAAGGCTGCACTGTGTTTGTTGGCTCCCTAATCTAGTCACATCTCCTTTAATGAGTCCCACAGTCTCTCTGCACTAATGAGATGTTGGGACTGCACTGAAATGGCACACACATGGCCCTTGGTTAGATTTGAAACAATGAATTTGTTTCTCTGTTTGACTGGATAAGACGCAGGGGCATATTTACATGGTTTAAAGCACATGGCAACAGGTGGGATGCATACTAGTTTTTTGGGTGGGTCCCAAAGCCAGCGCTAGACCTGATGCAACCGGTACCAACCACTGCCCCAGAATTATAGACTGATTGTTTTGGAAATAGCAAATACTTACATTAAAGTACAAAAACAGACTGGTAAAAGTAAAACAAAAACAAATACATGCTGAGCAGAGAGAGGTACATTGAGATACAATGTAGTTACCAGGATTGGCAAGGTATTTTTTCTACACACTGTTTTATCTCGCTTAAAAAGTCAGAACAAATGAGACACGGGATTTTAAGAGAGGAAACAGAGACAGAAGTAACCCCTTCCTTTTTATGGGGCGGCAGTAGCTCAGGAAGTAGAGCAGGTTGTCCACTAACCATCCCCGCTCAGCCCAGTTTATACCGCCGTTCGTTGTGTCCTCGGGCAAGACACTTCACCCATCATCCCTCCAGTGACTGTGTACACTGGTGTATGAATGAGTGTGTGTTTGTGAGTTTTAATGGTTCCTGGAGCTAAGAGCTTTGAGTGCCCGTAGAGGTACAAAGGCACTATTAAAGCAATTCATAGCTTTTTATCTCCTTTTGTCTTTAAAAGAAAGAAATGGACACGCCTAACCGTAAACACATGTATTATGGTAGTTCTAAATAATGTAAAAATATATATAAACAACAGAGCAAGCATCATTTTCATAATTGTCATTTAAGTGATGTTCATTTTGTAGGCTTTCATGATTTTCTCTCCAAATAAAGAAGAGGAAATGCCTTCAGCTCTGAGCAGCACTCACTATGGCAGATGTTAGGGACAATTACACAGGTGCAGTCACTAGACCATTGCACTGCTTCAGAAAATAAATAAATAAATAAATAAAACATATACCAACAAGATGTTTATGTTGTATCATCAGTAAATGGAAATTTTCATAAGCCCAAGTGCTCCTTCTGTTTACATATAAACAGTGCCATTCAATTGAAGATGGTGCAGTAAATGTGTAATAGAGAATAGATGTGTGGAGACAAGAAAAGCTGAACAACCATAGGGACAATCAAGACATTTTGCACTTTATCAGCACCATAGCGTAGCCTGCTCAGCTTTGTATGGTCTTTGCATAATATCATGTAAAAAGTATATAGTATCTAGTATTTAGTCAATCTTCTTTCACACTAGTTTTCCACTCCACACAGGCGGAGTGACGTATTGGCCTGACGTGAAACAGCTCATTTTGTGTTCAAACCATTGACAGCTCAAACATTAAATAAACAAAAAAAAAAAAAAAAAAAAAAAAAAAAAAAAAAAAGCAACAAGGCAATACTCAGCTGCTGGACGTGTCTCAATAAAACTCTGGTCTGGGTTATTTCTTAACAACATGCCAACATTAATAGTTTTCTAACAGTAATTAGCACAGCCCTGGAGGTGCGCTCTGTAATGAAGAAGTAACAGAGGAACACATTGATCAGCAGTGCAGCTGCCTTTAATCAGCAAATTGATGTCAGTGCAATCTCAGCACCAAGGCTACAGAAATCAGGCCTGTTAGTCTGACAAGTACTGATTCCCAATATGTTCCTGTCTGAGTGTTTTTCAAATACTGCCTAAACTGTGGCTTAGAGCAATAAACGTCACCTCCTCTTACCTGAGAGTAAGCAGGTATTTTGTGATGATTTAGTAATTGTGGTAGCAGATGACTAGATAATTAGGATGTTGACGGCCTTTTCCACACTGTTAAAAGTGTGAATTTAGGAGTTTTGTCACCCTTTGACATTGTTTCTTTTTGCCTTTTTACCACCTGTTATTATGTTTACTTCTCAACCTCTTACAATATTTTAAATGCTCTCAGTAGCTGTGACCCAGAAAAGAGAAATGTAAAAATTCACAGTATATTATTTTTAATAGAAAAAATATATATATATATTTTTTAACTTTGAAGTTATCATTTTAATTGAACTAGTTTTAAAAGTAAATTTTTATGGTTGTTTAGTATAATACATTGCAGCAAAGTGGTTAGTGCTTTTGCCTCAGAGCAAGGAGTGCCTGGGTTTGATTCCTGGACTTCGTTGGGCTTTTTCTGACACAGGCTTCAGCTCAGAAAGGCTCTGCTGTTTTCTATTGGCTCCTTCGTCTGTTTTCTTGATATTCAGAGCAATGAGAAACAGACATAATCATTTATCACAGTAGAGGTATTGACAAACAGAAGGTCTTACAGGAAGTGGCTGACACTGAATAAATCAGGAACATGACTCCACAGTGAACTGTCTCAGTGGGTGTGATGCAAAGACACAAAGAGTACGAGCTGATCAAGTGATTACTTAATGAATCACAGCATCTCATCATGCAGCATGACTTATTGAATATATACACTTTCTGCTATCTTTCCACTGCACTGTAACTGCCTGAGAAACAACTGAATGAAAAAAAGAAATGGCCTCTCTCAAATTATAAATGACTTTATTAATGAGGGTAAGTCTGCACTAATAGACTCTAATCACAGTTTAATAATTACAAGTTGAATCTTTGACAGGGTTATCTCAGGTTACACATGGCTGTACTGTACATGATGGACACTATTTTTATTACTAACTTAATTGCACTTTATACAATACCCTGCCTTTTTTTTCAAATGTCACATGTCACTTTGTAAGATGTTACTATGTTGGGACTCTTTGAAAAAAGAAAGAGAAATACAATGTAACACATAATAATTAGGCTTGGACCTAACCTGTTCTTGTTCTGTTATACATTAATTTTGTCTTAGTTGTGATATAAAGTTGAACATCTCTACTAGGATTTTACTGCAAGGGACCATGGGTGTCTTTCTCATATTACTTTAGACCTATGAATAAACAGTGTATTAGTGGGAGGTCTTAGGAACACTGTAATGGAGAGCCTCTAAAGAGAAAGCTGGTTCTTCTTAATTACCACACTGACTTTATTTTTGTGGATGTCTTAGGCCTCTGTGCAATAAAAGCCTTAATTCAAAAAACAGCACATTTTTTTCTGGATTCAACATCAGTGATACACTGACTAGGCTCTCTGTCAGGGGTAAGTGTTATCAAACCACCGTCTTTAGGGGAACTTACAGAGGTTTTACACACCAGCTGAGGGTAGCTCTGTAGCAGAGAGAGTTCAAGTGTAATAAGAACAAAACAGTCATAAATCAGATGTTCTCAGAGGCCCAGGTAATCAGCTGGTGGTGTGTGTGATGGAAACCTCTGGGATGAAGTCACTAGAAATAAACAGAGGGGCTATATATTCAGGACTGAGACCAACAGTGGAACTGGAGCAGTCATTAGTGTCAGCAAATCCTTCACAACTGTAAGAGTTCTCTGTAAATGATCCACTTTATGAGGTCACTGCTAAAAACAAACAAACAAACAAACAAAACAATAGTGGATGGAGCTGTTTCAAGTCTTGCAAATCCAATTAATAAACTGGGATTATTTTAAACAGATGTAATGTTAGAGTACAAGCATGTTACTGTTCTCCATTCGACAATGTAGCAAAATATCTATTATCATGTCTGCTTTATCAGCAGTGGAATTGTGAGTCCCTATTGTTCACTGCCTCTGTGCTCACAGTGAACAAAGCTGCTACTCCACTGTCCATGTCCGAATAAGTCCTTAATGGCCTATTGTGGAAAGCAGAGTTAGAAGGAGCCAACTTTGAAAATGACAAGTTTAAACATTCATTTTAGCTACTTTAAAGTTCATTAAGTGTTTGTGACCTGAGTGAAAGGCTAATAGAAGGTTTGTGCCAATTAATGCCATCTGTGCTGTGTGTTATAGACTTTTACTTGAGGTGTCATTGGGAGTATGTGAACGATTTGGAGCATTGTGACTGCTGTCTAAGTTCAAGCCAGGGCCAGCAGTAATCCTGAATGATCAAAAAGGATATAACCTAAAGTAGTCTGCCATTTTTCTGTTTTAAAGACTTTTGCTTTTGCCTTGTGGCTGACACACGCTCAGAGCAGAGCTGCCAAAATAATAACAGGTAATGCTGTAGATCAGTGACAGGTCGCTGGGAGCGCCAACTAACTGCAGCTATAAGGTCATGTCAGGCTTTGAAATTGTTTCTCCAAAGTAGCAAAAGTAGGAACAGCATTCTGAGGCCTCAGAAAAAAAAAGAGTACAGTAATATTTAAACTGGGGTGAATGAAACAAAACACAACTTCAGGTATGTTTCTGATGTTTCTGATGAGTGGACAACACAATAACATCAAAGTCAACTTTCCATAATATAGCCCCTTCAATTATGTATACTTATTAAGGCCTTAAACTCAGCAATACATGACATGACTGCAGTCTATAAGATAAAGAAAAAAAAATTCTTAACTGTTTCTGGCTGTAAGAAAAGTCTCTATGGTTCGATAGATAGACCATAATTAGCTCACTGAACTAATCTGCATTCTGTGTGGAGATAAATTCATATCGCCTTTGTGTTCTATATTTATAAAAGGCTTGAAAGATAGAATGTAATCTCTGAACCATACAATATATAGCAGTATATGGCTGGTGCATGGGGCTCTGATAACATGTATGTGTCATGAATAATGTATAGAAACATGCAGCGTCTATGGAGCTCATCTACATTTCATCCATGTGAGTGATGGCTCTTGCAGTTTGAACATGAAACAAGACCTGACATGTCTTCTCAAGATCACCCCCACAGCCACACTTCACTGACTTTTGACAGAGCAACATTTTTTATGAAGTTGCAATAAAGGGATTCAGGTCAAACCTAAGCTTTGTCTGCATCACACTAAAAAACATTATTCTTTTACTCTCTCTGAGCTAAAAATACAAATGTGTGTTTTGCGACTGAAAGAGGTGGAGATGTAAATATGCTACAAACTCAGCTCACCTCTGCCATAAGATCTCGTGGTGGATGTACCATAGATGAAAACTAAATAGAAATTAAATTGGAACATACAAATATTATAATAGAAAACAATGTTGAGATGCGGAGGAAAAGACAAAGCTTGTTTATATAGAGGAGAAAATTACTTTCTAAAACAAAGGGCAAGTGTAATCCCATCTCAAAGCAGTTTTTGTCCAAACAGGATATATCTAGACCAGGGACATGGGTCTGTATAAGGAGGTTTCTGAACTCCCAGTGAGTCACAGCTGCAAGACACACATAATGAATGTCTTTAAGAACTGGCACATTTCTTTGCACATACAGGTTTTCTCCAGGGAGGCCAACTCATGTCTTCACTTTGAACTCTGCAAAATATATTGTCTGCTTATATACAGTATACAGCCCTAAGTACTCCCATGGATGCCTAATGAGCAATGTACAGTGTACCAGACATTTCAACCATCCATCTTTAATTTTAATTGCATGTCAAGAACTATTGTGGACTAGTTCTGTACCATTTTATCATTTATTATTGAAGAACATTGAGTCAAAAAAGCCCTGTCATTGAGAGTAGTAGTGCTTTTATGGGATATGAAGATATGTGACTTTAATAATGGTCATTTCCATTTTCCCCATATATTTTTTCTTTAACAGAAATTTAGGGTTTAGGTTAATCGCCAACAGCACCAGACTTTGAATGAGCCTGTGTTATGAGCCTTACTTTCTCTGTTGCTTATCCATGAATGTCTCCTTGTGCATGCAGTTACTGTAAGCTGAGGCAGCACGAGCTAAAATAAGTTGACACGTGATGCTGACAAAATTCATTGGGCTGGATTTGGGAAGGCTCCTGCTGCTAACCCTTAACTGTGAAACATGATGAGGCGTCCCGTTTTCCTCAGTTTAAACTGCACATGTGCATACAACGCCTACGTGTGCATTTACTCACACTAACTCGTGTCATCCTCGGTGTATGTTTCAGCAGGGGTCCCTAATGCTAAAGCCCATGTGGATGCTGCACACAAACCAGCTCAAAGTCTCCAGCTCGTGTGTTCTTCTCGCTTCTGACTGGAATTTCTATCGCCTCGACTCAGCTTTGGAAATAAACCCGCGGGACACAGAGCTTAACTTTTTCGCAATGAAGCTGGAAATGATGCATTACTTCTGCAGCATGTGGATAACAGCCGCTGCTTGTCTTTTTGGATTGCAATGACAGGAATAATTGTATTTCTTTATTTCCTTGTCATTTTTTTCTTGGAAAATGCTTAGATTGTAGAGGAATTAGAGATTGTTTATTGGGAGCCTGTGCATGAAGACGTCATGACTGTAAGCGATGACACTTTTTGTGGAGCTGACAAAGTGAATGAAGTTACGACTTCTTACTGAGCAGCAGTCTGACAACACAATGCCTTAGCTGACAGCTTCTGTAGTCGAGGAGTGCATGGGAATGACTTTGACATCTCTTTATGCGTACGTCTGCCATTGTGAGTGTGAAACATGGGTTCACTTTTCCCATCTCAATTTCAATTTCCATTTTGATTCACAATGACTAAGCCACAGCTTGCATCAATCAGTCATGCCCTGTTGACTTGTATTTGGCACAATTAAGGTTGCAGCGTGTAGGAGAGGCCAGGAGAAAAGATAAAGATTGAAATGTGTTTGAGAAACGTAATATCTGCATAATTTTAATTTAGTAATAAAATAAACTTTAGAAATAGTTTAGCTGTGATCGTATGGCTTCTGTAAAAGTTGCACACAATTAGTTTTGGCTTTTTTTGTTGGCCAGTTGTTTTTTCTTATCTTTTGTGAACATGTGCACATATGTCTTTGTAATTAAGCCTGTGAGAGACCTGTCTACTCTCTGTTAAGTGCAGGCCTGAATCAAACCATACACCAGCACAGACCCATATTTTTTAAATTTTTTTATTTATATATATATATATATATATATTTTTTTTTTATATATATATTTTGTCTACTATTATGTTTTGGTTCTATAAACTCTTTGTTTAAAATGTCTGGGCTTAAGAGAATAAATAAAATAAATAAATAAATAATATAAATCACAAACAATGGAATGATGAATGCTGTGTTGCTACAAATAAGAACAAATAACCCTGATTTTGGACTCTTTGAATTCTTTTCCACTTTTTCACTGACCTGAATTGACCCCTCCCTTAAAAGCTAGCACTTTGCTTTTATTGTATGATTTTTTTTGTTTTCATCCCATTTGGTGTATAGGACTATGACATAAAATGAGAAATATATGTGGATTCAGCAGGAGTCAGAGACGCTTGGTTGATTCAACAGTTTCATTTGGTGAAAATGGCCAAAGCAGAGAATCAATTTAGGCTTTGTTTCAATGATGCTCCTGTGGAGTTCATTTTAACAGCAGATTTTTTGCTCACACTTTTAGGAGAGATGAGATGCCTCTCACTGTCTTTGTCACTTTAGATATACGTATGTGTGTTATTATCCTCTATGGGTGATATTGTGCACTCAAGCCAAATCAATAATGCACACCCAAATGTGTAAAATGATTTAAAACAGCAGATCATTAAACTATAATCTGCCCAGGTCTTCTTGTCCTTAAAGACACAGCTCAGCAAAATACAGAAGGAGAGATATTATATTTGAGGCAGATCTCTGTGGGGAATACAATTTGAATGGCAATCTGCTGCCAAAAAAATCTCTCTTCTCAGTTTAGTGTACACAGTAATATACTGTGCATTATAAGAAAGTAAGAAAGTTTATTTTGGCTGCTTCTTTTCTTTCATGGTTGGGTACAGCAAATCAATTGCATGAATACGTTGGCAGTTTTTACCCCAGATGCTCTTTATAATGGGACCCTTTTTATTTGGGACTGGTGTATATTGTGTCTTGAGTTTTTGGCACCCCATGGGGAAATCATATGTAAATTGTTATACTTTTCCCAAACCCCATACTGTACATGCACTATTCTCTAGCATTGCTTTCTCTCTTATTGCATTTACTTTCAAACCGGTGAGCCTGGATTAAGTTACTGCATACTGTAAACCCCTAAGCTGTTTAATAAAAGAATTTGTCCCAGAATTATATTAGCAAAACATGATTTGTCTGAAATTGCATAAAGCCTTGGGTTAAATGTACAGTTATTGTACAAAGTCTATGTCTTAGTGTACAGTACATTTCTCTTGCAGGAAGTCAGACTGGGGACTTTCCTCTGTGATAATAAGATGTTAGATTTGTTTTACTTGACATAGGATTACTGATCATCCTTTCTTTAAATGTCACTGCATACATTTCAGGCAGTCTGGAGAAGTCTGGAAGAATGGGACAAAGCTTGATAACTTTTCTGAATTATACCATGAGTACAAAGAAGAGATTTTTCAACAAAACAATAAATTGAGTTGAATCACTGCGCCATGTTTAATGTGATTCCCAAACATCAAGTCAACATTACGTAGATTAGAGTGGACTTTACTGCTCATTCTGTTGCTTTATAGTGATGGAGACCAATCAGTGCAGATTGTGTTGAACTGCTATAAACAAAGGCTTGCTTTAATGGTTGCAAATCCATCTTCTTTGTCTAATAGGTTATGAAAGGCAAACAGAGCAAAGTCAATGATGGTCAAAGCAGATATTTGCCCTCATAATGTAAGGATGCTTTGCTGTAATTGTTTTGTTTTGCATTATGAACAGAGTAACTTGTGTTGAAGAGCCTCCATGTTTGTGCCATTCCTTGGCTGTAGATCATTTTTGTTGTGGTCCAGAGTCAGTAGCACATTGAGACAGAGCTCAGTGGCAGACTGTCATGTGCCTCCACTCCCCAAAGTGTCAATCATCTTTCAGCTATTAGAGTGGCACTTGTATGGTGATGTATACTGTATATTGTATTACTTACACATTACATTTTAGGATAGTTTTGCAACCACTTGTTTATATCTCAAATAACTCATACAAAGGGTCAACTAACTAGATATTTATTTGGTCAAGTGGTTAGACATGCAGGAGACAGGGGTTTGATTGTCATTGAGGTGTCACAAGGTCACTTTTATGCTGGTCCCAAGCCTGGATAAATGGAGAGGATTGTGTCTGAAAGGGCATTAGACATAAAAACATATGCCAGACAAATTAAGGTAAAAAAAAAAAAAAAAAAAGTTTAAAACGCTACACTATTTTTTGTAATGAGAGCGTTTTTTGCAGGTTTGGAGACTGTTAGATGTGTGTGGAGAGCATATGAAAAACTAAAAATATTTGCTCTGTGAAGCTATTCATTGGCTGTTTTCCCTGTATGTGAGTGTCCTACATCTACAGCACATCCATGTCAGCACTATTAAAAAGGCTTTCATTGAATTTGTATTAGTAGATTACCAAAACCTAAATGATAAACAAGCCTTGTAAACATTTTATCTTGTTCCAATAAATGAGCAAATGAGGAAACTGCTCCTCCTTCAGTCCTTACAGGTTTTATTATCTCTACTCTGGGTTAACTGCAGAGGCAGGGGTCAAATGAGGTCACAAGAAAAAAAGAAGCCAGGTTTTCTTTGCTATTAACTTGTTATTCCATGCATCATTAAATACAATGCTTGAACCAAACTGCATGGATGACCATTGTTATGAAGAGAATCACTGATGTATTTCAATATGCACTGTGAGCTGTGTGCTGCTTCCACACACATCTGTAGACTGAGAGTCCTTTTACAGAACCATGTATCCACTTCAATCAACCCATACATTGTCTTACCTTCCTGGACAAACTTTTCTGCACCAAACTGTCATTTCTTTACTTGGACTTCTTCCAGTTGGCTCTTGTAGAGACTTGAGTTTGACCAGTTGCAGCTTGTTTGTGTGTTTTCACCTCATGCGGTGACAGCCATACGGTTAGTGTGAGGTTGTGAGATGAATTGCTTTGGTCAGGTGGAGCTGCCTCGCTGACAGAATGGCTCAGAACCCAGAGCTCATAATAAAGGCTTTAAACCAGAATTCATTTTTAGAATACTAAGAAGGGCTGGGTGTGCAATTTCCTATTTTTGTGAACCTGGTGGCATCAATTCAAAGTAGGTGAAAGAAACAGATTTCATGTCAGTTTTCATTACTTTATGTGAAGGGATGTTATGTGACATGTAATTGTGTTCAAACAGCCTGTTCCCTTGTCCTCAAGCTGATATAGTAAATGTTATATGACACCAATGGCTGCTGTTAAAATATAAATTGTTCGTGTAGTGGTGTTTCATGTTTAAATGTTTGGAGAGGTGTTTATGTTCATTAATGATCCCATAGTCCTTGGTCAAATGTTTGAGATATTATGGGTTATTTTATACTTGGCGAAAAGATACATTGATGTATCTGTCACATTCTGAAAAAAAACAAAACAAAAAAAAAACATATAATGCATTATGTTACAGATTTCATTGCGTCAGGTAAAATGCATTCTGCAATATCACTTTGTAGACTATAAAGAAACAACAGGATGGGTTAAAGGGGTCTGTTGTCCTGGGCCTCAGGGTCAGAGGGGCCCAGAAATGGTCTCTCTTCTTACATTTTCTATTATAACGGGCCCATATGAAGTCTTCTTGCCCCGGGCCCCGGCAACTCTGTCAGGGGGTCTGATCTTAGCCAATGACAAATTATTTTTAAAATGTATTTTAAAGAGCCCATAAACGGCATCACAGTGTGGCAATGATTTCTTACGAGCCACATGAGAGAAACACATTAAACCACAGACAAGGTGAACTGAAAGTAATTTAGTGCTGCAGCCTACAGCATCATCTCTGACTTCCGTGTTTAAAGCCAGATGTCTATGAGCTGCATGAAGAATGGTGGTGTGACAGTTTAATAAAGTTAAAAGGTTTTGGCTGTGGAGCTTCAGATCTACACTTGAGTCTGTCTTGGTCAGACATCTGTCAGAGCTACAACACAGAGGCAGCAAGAGGGGAGTGAAGAGGTTCAGACAGACAGAAAGAAATTAGGAAAAAAAAATATCTACCCTTGAAACATGATCAGTGTGCATGTCCACATATCTAGAAGCAGGAAATTATTTACATATACACAGTTAAACGTTAATGTTGCAGGCTATAACCTTCCTAAAAACCTATAGCACAGCAAACGTCCTCTGTTTTTTAATGACTGGATGTTCTACAGCACACAACAGGAATCACCAGAGAAGATCTGAGAGAAACAGAATCAGAATCAGCTGCAGTGTAATAGCCAAGTATTTTTAATTAGATTACCACTTCACATATGTTTAAAAAACTGATTTTGCTAGTTTTTATAGTTAGTAGCTAATATTTTTTAAAGAAAAGCTCAAGTAACAGTGTATTTTTATCACCTCTGGTACTTTTTACCTGTGAATTATAGACAAAAAAAATTGCAACTGTCAAGCAACTTTTAAGAAAATCCCCTGCAAAATCAGGCACTTTAGCCCACAACAATCACAAAAATTGCCCGCGAAATCCTGGAGGGACTGGAATATGCTGCGTTATGCTGCTGCTGTACAGTGATTTAATCAAAAACACTGCATGGCTGACAATTACAATGCACAGATGTGTGGAACAAAAGCCTCTACAGGCATTATGTCATTGTCAATTATTATTTAGATTGGATAAACTAAAAGGCCAGATTAGTGAATTTTACACTGTATTAGAGAAATCTTTTTGCTACCTGGGCATGCTACCCATTTGGAAATATATACATGAATACGACCTTTTTGACTGTGAAGCTCCCTTGATAAACAGCACAAATAAAAGTGCATGTCTCCTGTATACATAAGTATGCCATTAGCGATGCCTACAGACTGAGCTTTTCTCTGGAGGAGGCTTCAGGCTAAAGGCAGGATAGAAAGGATTTATTCACTGTGAAAGCTAAATGCAAATGTGAATGGTAAAGCAGAATGAGTTCAGGAAAAGTAAGGAGGGCATATTAATGTTATTTTCAGGTGTCAATTGAGGAAAGTAGCTTTTGCAAAGTTATGTCAAGAAAGTTGCAGCACAGGTAAACACAGAAAATGACTAAGGTCAGCAATGAATATATTTAATGACTGAGCAGAAAATGTAATCAGAAATGATGATGTTTTGGTAGAGATACTTTAATTTACATACATTAAATATACTAAGAAGTATATTTAAATACTGCATCAAACTGCATCTTCAAATACTGTGTATTAAAATGTAAATATTGAGAACATCTTGTACTTGTCGTTTTGCATATTAAACTGTAAAAGAAGTATATGTTCCTCTGCTTCCTTCTCACCGTTTTTTTCTAGAGACCTTGTTAACCCAGAAACACTCCACTGGTCTCAACACTGTGCTGAGAAATTACAGTCTGTCGCTGCTCTGATCCTGTGGGACATTTTTCCTCACACTGTAGTTGTGTGGATTGGCTGAGCCCAATCTTAATTTGACCTGGCGTTGGGAAATATGGAAGATGACAGATGGCTCAAACTCAAGCAACTGTTTGTCACATTTTAATTTAATCTTTGTGGCCTCAGCATTTTTTCTGCAATTGCACAGGCGGCAATAGTTCAGCAGGAAGAACCGTTCGCCCACTAACAAAAAGGTTGATGGATTGGTCCCTGCTACCATTTTAGTGTATGAATCAGTGTGTGATTGTGTTTGGTGGCGCAGAACGGCAGCCACATCATCGTCAGTCTGCCCCGGGGCAGCCGTGGCAATGAAAGTAGCTTACCACCACCGAGTGTATAGAAAAGCGATGCATTTTATTATTACTTTTAGGTTAGCTGAAGTCTGAAGTGTCTTATTATCTGATTATGTTGTTCTTTTGTGGTGATTGATATATTTACATGTATTGTATATATTACTAGCTGTCAGACCTCTGCAGACACATTGCAGATGACACGTAGCATGATAGCACCAGTTTGCAGATGAGAAGTTGATGCAAGAGGATCCTTCTAAAATCAGGCAAGGACAGTAATAAGTCATGGATTTTCAGATTCACTGAGCCTCTCCCGCATCACTAAAAAGAAGGATTGGAGCTGTCTCCCTTCCTCTGAAGCACACAGTTTTGCAAATCTCAGTAAGTAAGTAAAAAAAAAAAAAAAGAGCTAAGAGAATGTTACAAAATAACTTTTCGATGGGATTTTACAAAGAGGGGCACTGTCAGACTGCATTATACCCCCGTGTAGTGCTCTAGTTTGTATACTTCTAGCCCTAAACCATTTAGATGAACTGCACTTTCCTTATGAATGCTGTGTTTAGAAGAGCTTTAAATGAACAAATACAGTTTCCTTTGATGATAAGACAAGTCAATTTGTCTCTATAAACTACACAATGGTTGTGTGGCGTCTGTGAAAATGAAAATAAATGAAATTATTCATTAAAGTGCATTAGCATTCATTTCTGTCATCACCTCATTTACACAGAAATCAATGTGAAGTGCTGCTTCAGGAATGCAGCCAGATAGCAGCAAATTCTGAAATTTACCTCATGATTGTTTCTTTTTCCTATTGTACTAAGAATAGGACTTTCTAGCCACACTGTGTAGTATCTTCTGCTGTTTCTTGAGTGTGTAGCTGACTACTAACTACTATTTTACTGTCTATAACCAGTTTGAAAACAAACAAACAAACAAAACAACAACAACAACAACAAAACTGTGTTATTGATCATTACTGACAAAACATTTATCAAGGTTCAGGTATAGTAGTCTTTTATTTGTCTGGCTACATAGCAAAGCCACCAGTGCTGTCATTATTTTGTCCATGGAATAAAATATTGCAGTTCAACTGCAAACTGCTCACAGAAACAAGTCAAAACATTTTCATATGCACTGCTTGCATGTGCACAAAAAAAAAAAAAAAAACTGAAAGCAGAATATTACAGATTCAGTAGACCACTGACTCCATGTTACAGCTTATCTTGTAACTTTAGAAGTTACTCAACCTGCCTCTCAATTAAACAGATTTCTCCCAATAAATTGGCTTTGAAACATTGTCTTTAAATAAATAAATAAATAAATAAATAAATAAAAAGGTTACAAAGTTTAATAAACATACAGTATTTTCATTATGTGCATTGGTTAGACCTCTGTCTTTGAGTTCTAAAGATTATTGGAATGTTACTGGAATTCAGACCAAATAAAATCCCTGAGCCCAGTGTAAATGGTTCAGTTTTATGGCCATTTCAAAGGTGAGGACACTGACAGTAGTTTTTTTTACAAAGGTCAGTCAGTAGCAAAGCAATTAAATTTCACAGAGCTTTTTATGAAAAAGACCAGTCAGAAGCTTATTTACATAATATTACTACAACGCTCTCATGACAATGGGGCTTTGGTCCAGAATGTTGCTTCAGCAGCTCAGCATAGCTTTGTCATGGACTATGATTATGGGCAATTCTAAAATATTTGTTTTTTATGGCTACAACTTAAAAATCCAATTAGTGTTTATTATTGCTTCTTCAATATGAAAACAAGCTTATGGGATTAACATGCTGGGGCTTAGCTGCCCTCAGTCCTGTTCTGTCTCTGTGTAGTACAGCTGTAACCTTGTCTTTATGGGCTTTGGGTTGGTTACAGTTACAGTACTTTGTAGAGCAATATTTTCCTTCTTAACCCTCATCTGACCAAGTGGGGTAAAACATGACTCAGGGCATTTTTTTTTTTTTTTTTTTGTGAAATCTCAGAGATGCTATATTTTATCGCTCTTATTTTTCATTACTTTGTTGAGCTACTAGTAGGGGCTCAATGTGTCATTTTTAAGTTTGTCCAGGTTTACTGAGGCCCCCAGGACCACACTGTCCACACACAGCAGAGAGGATGCTGTGGTCACAATACAGGCCTCACTCTGGGCTCTGAGGCAGAAAACTATTCTTTACAGTAAAAGTATTTATAAGAATAACTAAAAACAAAGTCCTGACAGAGTCTGAACTGAGCCAGGAACATGTCTGTCTCCCCCAGGTCCTGCTCTGGTCGTACACAGACCGGACAGTCCTGGACTCAAGAACCATACTATTAGAGCGCCCCCTACAGGAGACACAACAGTCCTGCACAGTGTTGGGCTGTAAGCACAACCCTCACCTGTGGACGTCATGCCCTCATGGAGTCTGTTTCTGACCATTTGAGCAGACACATGCACATTTGTGGCCTGCTGGAGGTCATTTTGCAGGGCTCTGGCAGGGCTCCTCCTGTTCCTCCTTGCACATAGGAGGAGGTAGCAGTCCTCTTGCGGCCTCCTCCATGTCTTCTGATGTACTGGCCTGTCTCCTGGTAGCATCTCCATGCTCTGGAGACTAAAAACTAAACTAGAAACTAAACCACATCAGAATGACCAGAGGTGAAGGAGCCTTGTTTGTGTTAGTACCTAACATAAAGCATACATTTTTTATTAAGTTTATAATTTTAGATATCCAAATGCAAATTATATGCAAAATTATCCAAATAATAATTTACAAACACATTTTTTTTTTACTTCAAATGACAGTTAACACATCACTAATGGTGATTTTTATCAGTGGGGTACAAGATGACCACACTCAGTAATCTATGGATCTAAGACTAACACTAGAGTACTTTTGTTGAAATTGAAATATAACATTTCTGAGGATAGGATATCTATGTAGATGACTTAACTTTTTGTTTCTTCTTGTTTTCCAAAATACAACAAAAAGCTTAGTGCAGATGCACATGATAAATCTGAATGGTATGCTTGACAAAACACTGCTGCATCTGTCAGAGCAAAGCGAGATAATGAGAAAAATAACATACGTCAGCTTGTCATGCTTTAAACTTAATAAACCCATATAAATGATCCAACAGAACGGATTTTAATCTTGATAACAACTGCATTATACCACAGTTATTCATCATGTGGAGGATTATTTTTCTTACCCAAACTTCCACTAATAACATTCCCAGTGAGGAACTAGGCCTCTCCACTGATTATTCAGCCTGGAGTTTACCTTTTGCTAAATCCTCTTTGGTCTGAGATTGTTGTATCGACTGTCGTTATGATGATGTGTGTGTTTGTGTTATTGTGGGTTTCATTTAAAGAGGGTTGATGAAGAGGTCTGTAGAAATGTTGCTGTGGCACAACATGAAGTCAGCTCTTTTGTATTTACTGTAATTCTGTGATATAACCTACTGTTATAGTGCAGTAGAGCCCCTGTGCCTCTCGCTGTTGGATTCTCCTCATTAGTTTTCAGGAGTCCTTATCCCTGTCTCAGTACACAGATGCTAGGTTTTCTCATTTGGACAGATAATAGAGCAGCACTGATCACAAGCCACATGGAATAATCTCTGTAAAATCATGGTCATTACTGTAGTGGCAGGCCTACTGAGAAAATGAATGGGTCTAACAGCTCTTTGAGAAGCTGTGCATGCAGCTGGTGGCTGCTGGGACACAGACCAAATTCATCTGTGTTTTGTATTTGGTTCCGTGTATCGGCAATAAATCCAAACTTGTATTAACGGTCATCGTAATTATGGTATGTGTATTATTTACTTGTTTATATGCATGTGAATTAGGGCATGACATTGTAAACTTAAGGAATATTTGTGTGGGGATCCTAAGTCGTTCAGGTTGTCACAGTCAAAACAATCATCTGGATGTGCTTTGTAGAGTTGAAGACAGACAGTTCACCCAAAGTACTAAATGTCTTTCTTTCCTCCAGACAAAAAAACATTAACACACACACACACACTCTCAGCTTGTTAAGGCTGTTTCCCGACGACTTTTGGCAAGACTGGCTTCCTGATGGCTCTTTGATTTGATTTCTGTTCCATCTGTGTCATTTCAGGCTGTTTGATTAGGATTAGTAATTAAATCAGCAGGATGTGACGGAAATGAGAACTCCTTCTGACTAAGCGGCAATGTAACTCTGAGGAGAAACTGGAGAGTGTTGAGTGACATGTCACTAATAAAAACTCAGGACATAGCATTTACAATGATTCATGTTAATATATATGTCTTGGTTATGTAATATAATGGTTATGTAAAGGTTGATTTTGTTTGTTTATATTTGTAGCAATAACATTTTGTGTGTTAGAAATAAAGCGGTTGATGGTGTTGATGGGCAGCAGTTGTTGGGGACTGTTCACATTTTATATTAGTTAGATATTATAAAATATCAACAAAAAGTAAAAAAAAAGATGGGCGAAGAAAAATATCCAGAGAAATTTGAACTCACTTGACTTTGAACTGTAGTTGTAAGTTTAGGTTGATATCTTTGTGTAGGTCCTGACACAGTTTAGTAAAAGTGGAGCAATAACAATCTGGCAACACCACTTTGGAGACACTGAACACAGTCAATAGCACTGAGCAAAAAGACCACATCCTGACATGTTTTTTTTCTCTCATGTGTCTGTCCTTGGAAGAAATAAATCCTCATTCAGTCAGTCTTTCTTTTGATACCTTGACAGATCTGAATGTTCTTTTACATTAAAAGCCTGGAAGATCCCTCGAGCTTGGCCGCTGTCCTTCTGCTTTGGCTCTCATGTTGTTTATTCTCATATAATTGGCCAGTCCAAAGAAGACATGTTGGTTGACTAAGAAAACAAAATGGATTACAAGTGACCATTTGAATAAACATAGCACAATTACAAGCTGAATTGAACAGCAGAATAAAATTATTTATCATACTGAAGGGCATATCTTGATTTGAGTGAACATTTTGTAAAAATATTTCTGGTCACAAAACTTGGCTTACAAAAATCCATTACTTTTTTCATTTAAAGGGCAGCCAAAGCTATTTTTGTTGGCAGCTTTTTTCTATGATTTACACTCCCCTTCTGTCTTATTGTTTCTATTCCTGCTGGGTTTGGTGGATGCCACCTCTTACAAAAAGCTGTTTCTGTGAACATTGTTAGTTTTTCTCAGTGTTATTGTAGTTTAAGGCATGATTTCTTCTGGCATTTGACGTAAATTTACAAGGATTTATACTGTATGTGTAATAACAGAGTATCATGGGGGATTGTCAGTTTCACTACAATGTAAATGAAATATCTGTACTAGCATGTCACATAGGCTAATAATAATGTGCCTTGTCTGAAGTTCTCTTTACAAAAACAAACCCAGTTTATTGAGGGTATTTATGAAGGTCACATACCTGCCCACAGCATGTATGTTGATTGTTGTTTCACCCCTGATTAAGTTTTCAGAAAGAAATGAAGTATCAGCAGACTCTGGGAGAGTGGTTAGTACTTCTCAGCAAGGATGCTCAGGACTACCATCTCTCTGGGTGGAGTCTGCATGTTGTCCCTGTGGTACTGTGTAGCGATGGGTCAGTTGCAAACAAGCCAGTACAAAGAGCCGGCTCATTAAAGTGAACAGTGAGAGCTGGCTCCCATCTGAGAGATGTTTTTTATTTTTTATTTTTCTGAAAGGATCTTTTCAAAATCAGGGCAGGTAATAACAGAGAGGAGAAACCAATTCAGCCTCTCTAAGCTGAGTCACTTCCTCATCGCCAATCTTCCCTGAAAAAAATAAAATAAAAGTTAGAGTTAGATAGTTGATGGTGGTTAGTTCAGAAAGAGACACCTGAAGCTGTTCGGTGCTGCTTATTTTGCACATTGCAATATATTTATATTATTTATTTTTTGTTAGGTTGTGTATTTATGATAGTTTTTTTTAGTTTTGAGGTCAGCTGTTGATGTTGTTTTTACTTTTTAATACTAAATGCAGCCCTGTTTTGGTAGGGATGTGTGTTTTTAAATAAAAACAAATCTGTCCCTTTCTATGCTGAATTATGGGTGTTTTATGTTATGTGTAGTAGAGAAGTGCTGTAAGCCCATTCACTTCATTGGGCAGTTTCAAAGCATCAGAACTTTTGAATACTTCATCACAATCCATGTATTTGATTAGGTATTTGATTATAGATGAGTACACAATACAACTCATTAGTTAAAACTACACTACATTTGGCTGAACTATAATAGGTATAGGTGGTAAAATGAAGCACTATTTGGAAGCCAAAAGAGCTGTCTCTTTTTGGTGAGCCAAGCCAGCCAAATGATCCAGCTCACCGAAATGAGCCCAAATTCCCATCACTACTACTGTGGGCTCTCTTTTGGATCTTCGGCGTCCTCCCACTGTTCAAAAGCATGCATGTATTCATGAAACTAAATGGCTCACAGTGAGTGAATGAGTGTGTCTTTCATGAGGCAATATTTCTACTGAACAAAGCCTCTCTCTTGTCTCCAGTTGTGACAGATAACCAGATCAGTATTCAAAGCAGCTGAGTTGATAATCCCTTTAGACTATTGGAGGGTGAAGCTGTGCCTCTTCAGTGAAG
Source organism: Bostrychus sinensis (assembly GCA_020698575.1). NCBI lineage: Eukaryota > Metazoa > Chordata > Actinopteri > Gobiiformes > Eleotridae > Bostrychus > Bostrychus sinensis. Next base: position 15,430,969 of record CM036245.1, read on the forward strand.
TATTAACTGTGAAGTCCGCTGCAGAGATCAAACTGTACTTATTAACTTTTAGACTGAATCCTTCCCCACCACCGTCCAGACTCTTACATCACTCCAGGAAGAGCTTTAGTGGTTTTTGTAGCTGGTTCTAAGCACATATCTGTCATTGCAGTCATCCATCAGTACTTTGATCCAGAGAATGATAAAGACATGTCCCTTGTTCTGTTAGAGGACAGACAACACTGAGTTACTACTGACAAGACATTTATTTTTAGCCCAGTATCACAACAAGAAGTGCCTCAGAGGTCTTTACAGCCTGTACAAGACAAGATCCCATGTCTCATAGTTCTTCCATCAAGGTAAGAAAAACAAACCAGTGATGGTGGTTAGGTCAGGCCTTCATTGAATAGTCTCAAGTGAATATACCAAATAATACTGAACAATTTTTGACCTTTGGTTGGTTATGTTTTATCTATTGATGTTATTATTATTGCTGTATTTTGATTTCCATCACTTTGGCTTACTGCACAGTTCTTTTATAGTGCTTTATAAAGTTGATCTGGTATGGTATGCATTCTACTTTGTGATCCACACATGAATTGTCTTTTGTTGACTGAAATATACTAACATTTTAAAAAAAATCTTTTAAGATGATTGAACATGAACCAAGGCCACACTCATAGAAAAGCCATTTCAATCTACAATATAATAATAAGGTGAGGTGCACTGCCTGTAGACAGTTTGGTATTCTGAATTTAGGCCATCCTTCAGTGCCACTGGGGTAACCTGTCAGGATCAGTGAGCGACCGCTGTGCAGCACCCGGGTACCTTTCTAGAACAAGGATCAGGAGTCTGGGTCAGGAGTACCTACCTAGAGGATTAGCCCATTGTTGTTCATGTTTTAGGTTGATGGGGGAATCTGGAGCACCCAGAGGAAACCCACCCAGACACAAGGAGAACATGCAAACAGAACATGTGTGCAGAAAAACCTCAGGTCTGGGAATCAAACACATTTTTGTTATAAGACAACAGTGCTAACTACTTCTTCACTCTAAGCCGGGAAAAAAAAAAAAGAAAGTGTGTTGGCTTTCATGATGAGATAGATTTCTGAATTCACTTGTTTGTTGTAGGAACATGTGCAAAGACTTGCTCAAGCTTCACACTTTGCTGCTTTGGTGACTTAATCAACATCATTGTGAACTACAGATGAACAGCAGTAACATGCCCGAGACCTGTTCACATCTGGTTTTTAAAGGGTAGATTTTGACAGCACTCACAAGAAGTGAGTGTTGTTGAACAAAGCCTATGTTTGTGTATGCATAATCTCATTTACTCACATTCATGCACATTGGCATAAAGTATGTTCATTTTAGTGATAAGAATCTGCACAAAGAAATTATCATCAAGAGATTTGCATAAAGCGCTAACATCAGAAACACCAGATTTGAAGCAGAAGAGTGAAGAATAGAGCAGTGTGCATGTTTGTTGCATTAACTTCAATAAGCTTTATGCAAATATCTTTTATATCAATATAAGTGCTTCAGAACAAGAAGAGGCGTTACAGCACATGCTCTGAATGTGTAATGAATACATTTATATGTGCATTAAATCAATATACAGTATGCATACTTTACTGCCTTATGGTGAAAGTGTAGTTAGATGCCACTTATCTCTGCAGTGTGTTGTTGCATGAAGATAAGCATCAGCTGTAACGTTTGGTCTGATAACAGTCCATTAGTCAAAATGCAAATGAGTTTGTTTGCATTTCCACCACGTGGAGAGCTGTTTAATAACAGCACTGGTTTATGATCTGTAACTACAATTTCTCAAGTGTACAAGTCATATCTCCCTATGCTTTTAATGTAAACAGAGGTTTTGTGAAAGAGACGAGTTCTGATTTAAAAATACATAAATACTGTGGTTAAGGTTATGACTAAAATGTATTATTATTACAAAATGCAAAGATTTTAGCTATAAACACCAAGTAACAGATGTGACAAGTGCTATTTTTTTGAATTAGGACACACATTATAGGCTATCACAAATTAGGTCCTATCAAGGCCATATTTAATGTAAATTAGCTATGACTTCTAGTCAGCCCACTGCAGTGTGCTTCCTGTTGTTTACAGACATCACTCTGCTTGGGCCATTAGTGTAATTGCCTGCATCATCATTTACCCCATGTGATAAATGGCCAAAGAAATCAATGCTCTAAAATTGATTTCTTTTCTCTGTTACATTTCCTCAAAAAGTCAATAAACTACAACTTATAGGAAAACTATTATTCTTGGTGAGATTACTGTCATTTTGGGATAGAAAAAGGACTAGCAACCTAGGTTAGTGTAGTGTATGGTGTTCCAAGAATTTGATAATGTTTTGAACAATAGTTATCTGATTATTTTTACGCTGTTATACAACTGCTTTACAACTCATTTATCTGTGGCCACTATAACTGCTTTTCCTTTACAAGGAATTGCTATAATTTAATTAGATGGATAACTGAAATCATTTGTGGGTTCCAGTACTTTGGATCAATGTATGTGATTATATTTCTCCTGTTGTTATTTTCTCTTTCTCATCTTGGAAGACCAATATTGTTTTTTCCACAGCCCATCGACATTTACTACATCAGTTTGCTCAAGAGGTACTTGAATATAAGTGCTGGTCCTGCCTCTGAATAATAATGTCAGAAATGACTCATCTCAGTGTGATTTATTAACCTTGTGCAGAGAAGAAGGTTGTGTGTTTGTTGTTCAAATAATTTGTTACAACTCTTAATGCATTCTTCAAATTGAGTTTCACACAACACATAAACGCCTACACCAACTAATGGCAGACAAGGAGAGTAAATGTAGCTTTGTATCTGAGTCCTTGGTGTCCAGGTGTTTAAAATAAAGAGCTCTTTTCAACCTTTCAAGTGATGTCTTTTCAGTGAGTTTTTCAGAGGTTTTTAAATGATTTTCATGTTTGACTTTTAACCAGCCATTAAATCAAACACAATTTTATTTGACACTTTGTAAATTATTACTTAGAATTGTCCATTTTCATATTTTTATTTGTTTATTTACAAATTGAAATGCATTTTATTGTTGATAACAAATGTGTTATCAGTGTAGTTTATACTAAGAAGTACTAAGAGACTAATACTAAGAGAAGTTGTATATTTGGAGATCCGTGTGGAATTTTTTAGAAATTTTAAGGGGGCTGCAACACTCTTGCTTTCTTACTGGTCTCTGCTGGTCTCTTCACCTGTTTCTTCATGGCACCAACACAGCACATATTAAAACTATTTTCGTTTAGTCACATGTTTTCAGAGGTGTAAAACATGCAGAGGTGACCAAGATTGGTTTAAAAATATGAATAAAAGCACAATATAGTCAATCAAATAACAGCCATTTTAATCAACTTCTAACCTTGTAATTTCATGCTTCAGCTGAACCTGAATTCCACTGCAGTCTTTTTTGTAATTGGCTGGAAAAAAAGGTTGTATTTCCCCAAATCCAATCTCTTTCTGTGCTGGCCATTTTGTCTCCGAAGTAAAAACCATTTGACCTTCAACCACTTCCTCTGCACTTCTCTACTCTGGCCACCAACCTCTTTTTATTTTGTCTCACAAAAAAGCTGCAGCTTGTTAATAGTTTCCAAATATGTGAGTGCATGCAAGGTGAGCTGCGATTTTTCTGTGTCAGGGTTGTTGACACAGATCCCACTGAGATCCTCTGGACTGATATCAGCGCCACTGGGCATGCTCACCCACACCTGTTAAAGTCACTTTTTTGTAGCTTTTTCTCGCCTTCTGTCCTCCAAAGAAATCAGCCACAACACTCTCTAAATGCAAATCAGTAGCTTTAGTACATTGATACTTCACTGTGGGCTGTGTGGGTGGTTGTTAAAAAAATCTACGTCCCTGGTTCAGTTTCTTAGACTTTGTAGGCCCCCAATCTTTCTTGCCAATCAAATTCAGATTTTTCTTACTGTACCGGGCTAATACAGTCATACCACTTTTAATGTAATCGCTTGCGTGCATTTTAAAGAATTTGCAGTGTCGTAGAAAATGAATGTTGCTACTCAAATGATCTCCACCAGTCGAAGTGCTCACTCTGCAAATCTACCACTGCCTCAAAGAGATACGAGTATATGGGGTATGAACTGTGAAATTATTGCTTTATCTGTCACTTTCTCTCTGCACTGAGCTAAAACAAAACATACAAAAAGCTGAAATTATCAGGCTCATTTAAGGTTATTGAGATACCATTGGCAACTTCACGGTATAATTCTTTGTCAAAGTCTGTTTCCCTGTTAGTTGCTTGAATTACAGTCCTTAATTTGTCATGGTTTCTGCTTCAGACCCTTTGCATGTTGTGTTCTGTTGAACTGGCTTTGCTTCTTAGCACTCCCCATAGACTAATTATAGGATGCATTTACTGGTTAATTTTTTCCTTTGCCTTATTTTAAGTAGCTATTCCCAAATCCCAGTGGTAAAAAATATAACACCACATTGCTAGTCCTTTATTGAGGCTAAATACTGATTTTGATAATTTAGATTTAGATAGTATTGTGTTCCTAACATAAACAGTGTAAGAAAGCCCTCTGTGAAGCTGGCCTTTGTGCAAGATTGTGTGAACAGTTACAGCACCGATTAGAGATTTCAAGTTGTTCAATCAATTATGAATCTGTTAAGTATATCCACAATATACTTCTCTTATGATGAGTGTTTCTCTGGTTTCAGATTTTGTTTTCATCCATCCATAAAAAGTCCTAACACATTCACTATTATTCAACTATTCCAAGGGCATATATTTTTATTTATATTTCTGAACTAATCTTGGTCACCTCTAGAACAGCATTGCTCGTTTTACAACCTTTAAAAACATTATCTGGCTAAAAGAAGCTTTTTCAATAATCACCTAACTACTGCCACAAAAAAACAAGTTCTTGTATGGTGCCATTTATGAGGAATCAGTGGAAACAGAGCTATACATTATTTTTATATAAATGAATGAGAGCAGACTGGATGTAGAGGGCTTGTTGATTGGTCAGTGCTTCCTGGATTGGGCGGGCGTTTGTGGGAGAGGTGTAGGTTTGTGCAACCAAGTCTTTTTGAGGCCTCAGACGGCTGTGCCAGAGAATAGAAGATTACTTACGCATGAAGCAAAACACAACTCCAGACATGTTTTTGATGAGGGAACAACAGTTTTACTGAATCTAGATGCTTTTTAGCAAAGACTGCAGGTTTGTTGATGACCCATGCTTCACCTTTGGTAAATAAACTCAACCACATACACAGTCTTGTAAAGAGTCTGTGACAGCTGAAAAGAGACACTGTGAGAAAAATAATTTCTGTCCATTTATTCCATATAAAGGTGTTTACACTTCAAAGGCACATGACAGGATGTCACACTTTTTTTTCTTTATACTGGCAAGTTCTGTGTGAATGCAAAACTGTCAGCTTTTGTGCAGGGCTTCAGACAGTTGTTTGTGGAAAATAAAAATGTTCCTCTAATCCATGACATGTTCCACAGACTTTATTGTGACATGACCAAAGGTTAGTGTTGCGTTGTCAGTGTTGAATGACACCAACAAGAGATTTATCAAAAATTGGGCACATCTCTAATTCCTGAGGTTTATGGCTTGCTATGGTTGAGGAGTATTTTCACCTGGTGTGGTTTACAGAGAAGGCAACAATGTTGGATTATTTGTACATAATTATAGGAATGTAATTATAGGAATGGATGACCCCTCCACATAAAGATGGACATGTGTCTTATATGTACTGCTGAGTGTAGTGCCCTGCAGTTGATGCATCACTTATACCACTGTAATGTTTTTGTAAACTGTTGTACCTGATGCTGTGGCATTTTGATCTGGGAGATCAATTATCTTTCTTCTATCATCTTCCTGCAAATACCTAATAAATTACTTCATAAAGTCATTTAGTGCCTTGACATGACTATGTTTGCAACCTTACTTGACAATGCAATGCTTTAAACATGTATTTGTGCAGGCCATTCTTTTGTGGACATGAAAACATTTTAAGTGTAGATGCCTTCTTCTAAAAACACTCTATAACACTATTAAAAGCTTTTAAACATTTTGTCACAACAAATCCTTTGTATCTAGACGTGTGGCTGTTTGACAAATTGACTTTATTATTTGAATGTGTAACATCATATTATTCTGAATCTATTTTTAATCATTGTCTGGCAGGTAATATTCAAATATGCCTCTTAGATCTTGATGTGTCTATGAACAATCAGATATAATTATGAAAAGTGACTTTCAAATGACATTTAATGTTTTGATGAAATTGGTGCATTTCAATTTCTGACAGAAGCAAATTAAATTTGACTGATGAAAGCGCTTGCATCTTCTATCCAAACTTGTAGAGAGTTTCTCAGTTTATTAACACTGACTGTGATTTGTGTAAAGGTTATTTGTCTGACAAACGCTGATGAGCACAAGTGAATTTTAATACACTTTGGTTTGCCTACAGCTTTCCAGTTTATCACAGTGTTATTTAAAATACCTAACTGTTAAAAGCCTCAAATTAAATCATTCAAATTATCCAGATAAAAGTCAAACATATCTTCAAATAAATGTTTTATTTCCAAGTTGAATAACTGCTTTGAGCTCTGTTGGCTTACACTGTAAAGGTTGCACAGGTCTTCAGTTTCTGGTGCCAGTATTTGGATGTAACAATACTGGGAAAGGTGTTTTGCAGTATTAAAAGTGTCACAATATTGTTGTGTACTTTTACAATGTTGAATGGTAAGCACCCGGGTCTAATATGCATTGTTTTGCATGCAGTTGAATGGTTAAAAATGAGAGGGAACTACATAGACCATGATCCTTTGCTCTATACCAATGCATGCAAAATTATTGTTATTAGCATTTATTTAGTTCTAATTTTTTGAAATATCACAAAAAACAAATGCACTAAAGGCTTTTGATGGCATTTTTAGAGAATATGTTATTGGGAACATTTCTTTTCATCACTGTGAGCCTCCCCAAAATATCACAATAAATGTAGTACCATGATATTAGTATTGTGAGATTTGAATATTGTCACACCCCCACCCTTTAGCATTTATTGTTCTTCAAAATGGTATATCATATTTGTAGTGCACTATATGAAAACTACCTACCATGTTACGAAAGCTGTGGTAAGTTCCCATTCTAAGCAGACTGCTGTCTGTTTTCACCAGTGACAGCTGAAATGAGATTTACAGCACTTTAGACTTCAAAGCTAAAGGCTCAGCTCTACACACAAGCTGCAGGAGACATTTGCAACTTCAGAGACAGAAAGCCACATGAAGTACTACTATATTATGGACTCATCATAATGTCAAAAAATACTTACTTGATGCTTCTCCCATTAATAAATCAGCCACTGGTGTAGAGCTGACCCACATTGTACCCCAACAAAGGGACAGATTATGACTCTATATGATGGATGCAATGGACAATAAATGTTTGCTTAATAGATGATTGGCAGGTTAGAGGATATAAAGGACAGAGATGCCATGCTGTGCAGTCTCACCAGGCTCTAAATCATACTGTGTTGTTTCTTTCATAAGGACTGTATGACCTCTGACCTCCCTTCAGGAAACCAAATTCCACCCTGGAATTTGGAGTTGCATTATGTGTCTGCCAAGGCTTATGGCATAGATTTGAAAAGGAAGATGTGGTAATTAATTTGCTCTCTTTAATGTTTGTTTTCTCTATTGTCGTCAATGCCTGTCGAGATACACAAGACAACTTTCCAAACAGTTGTATTACCTTTGACTCTACGAATGCAAATTGGTTTTACTTGCTCCACACACACTTTTCTGTATTTTTCCTCCCACATATTGTCTTTACCACTCAGATACATCCACCCTCTTGAGCTTGTGTTCTCCTTTATTTTAGGAGAAACGCTTGAGGTTTGTGTGCTTGCTTGTTTTTCTCTGCACTTGAGAGATGCAGCCATGAGACATTCTGCATAAGAAGTAGCTGTATGTAGCTCTATGAATGGCTCATTTATTTCATTGCTGACATTGTTTATTATGCCTTACCAGTCCTACTATTTACATAATATGAAAACCATGTTGTATTTGCCTTCTCATTGACCAGTTAATATGCTTATGCCTTCTTCACTTACCCTTAGCCCTGAGCACAACCCAGGCTCGCTGAGCCAGGAAGAGCTGGCACACATTACTCTCTACTGCTGCCATAGATTAGACTGTGTCAGCCTCTTTTCCACCAGGACCAATTACCCAATTACTCTCAACTGAAGAGGCAACAAGCTTTCAGCAGCTAGGCTGACTTGACCTATAGATCTGATGTATTGTCTATGAAGACTCTGATGTATTGTTATAACTTCCAGGCTCTAAACATCTTTTTTCTCTCTCTTTTTGTCTCTGGGTGTGCTGTCCCTGGACCTGATCTAATCTGGATCTTTATTGCATCTACAAAATCAAGGTAAACCTGGGGTTAGTTTGAAAATGGTCTGCAGTGAACTGGCCTTTTGTATGTGCTGTAACAAATACAGGAACTCTGTGGAAATATTTATTACAGTCTATTGTTTACCTTAAAGAGTTAATCAATTTTTCATTATTTTCCATTCATTCATCATAAGAAATAATAGCTTTATTTTAAATACAAGCTCAAGTACTATAACAGCAAGATAAAATTATGATTCATCCATGTTAAGAATAACGAGTTATTGGATTTCTAAAAACTTTACCATCTGTCCTTTTAAGGGAACTACTTTTTTACATAAGATGTATGTTTTGATGATTGAATGTGGCTCTAGTTATCCTAAGGTTAGAGATGCTCACTGCTGCCATAAGGCTTTCTTGGTTGTTTTCTTTATTTAAAATGTGGTGTATATACCCAATAACAAAGACACTGCCCATATAGTCCATATGTACTGTAATGATATTTCCAAGCGGAGCCAAGCAACATGTTTTTGCATTTGATTTCATTGGCCTAATGTATTTCACGCATGCACACTTCTGTCAGCTATTTAACTCACATCTCTACAATATACAGTAGGTGTCTCTTAGCTCTCCTCTCTGCAGTGCATGACATCAATAGGTGACATATCAACAACAGTAAATATATGAGGGCAGAGAGCAATTATGAGGTAAGGTGTCTGGTTTTCTTGCCTCACTGTAAACATTCAAGAAAAATGCTGTTGACATGTTATACACAAAATCCAGCACTTATTAAATCAATACTCCTGCATTAAAGGTTTTTTCGGTGTTATTGGTTTACAGCTTTGTTTTTTGTTTGTTTGTTTGTTTGTGAAAAAATTATCTGAACACAGTTATTGGATTGGGCAAAGTGAAAATGCATTGTTTGTGTGGGACTAAATGTGTTGTGGAGAGAGCATAGTATTGACTTGGTCTGGTTTATCAAATATATCATGTGTTTGTATCTTTTTCCTACTTTGCACTGTTTCAGCATTCTGTGTGACAGCTTGTTATTTTGTTATTATGCCCAGCTGTGTGGAGCTTGTTTTCCTCCCTACTTTGACCAGTGACAGCCATATGGTCAGTATTTTCTTCACCTTTTGTCACAGAAACACTTGTGTTGTGCTACTTTTAAGATTTCAGAGAAGTGTCCAAGTTCTGTCTATGAATAAAAAAAGTACAAGACAGAAAGCTGACATGATAGGACATATCTGGAAGGCTGCTCCTGGTACTGTCCATCACTCAACATGTGACAGCTGACAGGGATTTGTTACAGAGCCTTGCCCATCAAAGGGTCAGTGCCAAGTGAGATGACATTACAAAATTAACAGCATAGGAAATAAGTTTACTCCCAAGACTGTCCTAAATAAATATGAACATGCCTACACTATTGCCAGTATTGCTGTATACTGTGATAATTCAAAAATCCTGTCATTATTTGAACTCAAGAAAACAGTCTTAGGTCATTTGATTCCTTTATCACTGTAGTATAAATGTAAGATGTGTTCAGCAAAGTCTCCATCCCCTCCATGTGTCAGTGAGCGTCTGATGTAGCACATGAGAGTGACATAACAGCGGGGCTTCTCCTAATGCAGGTTCATTAACATTGAAAAAAAAAAAAAAGTCATCTGAAAGCTGCTGTCTAAATGCAAGGGGGTTGCTGTAGACTTAGGATACTTGCAGTGTGGATACCTAGGTAGTTGAATATTCATATACATTTCCATGTCAGATAGCATGACCTGATCTACATGGTGCACTGCTGTACTCAGGACACATTGACCAGCAATTAAATGATGTCGCAGTGCTTAATTTGAGCCGGATCTTGCCAGAACAAGATCCTGAAACTCTCTTATTTTGACAGAGTGCGATCCCGTAACTGTTTGATTGAATCTGGTAACTTGGGCACAACTCAGAATAACAACTGACTACATTTGACTCTTTTGAGCTCCTAGACCTGTGCTGAAGGTCGAATGTGTAAACAGTTACACAAAAAATATTTATTTTTTTATTTTTTATTTTTTTACATACAATCCGCATTACTTATATCTGAAACAATAAGTTAAGAGCTTTATTTCCACTTGAACCCTTCACAATAAAAGCTCCTCACCCTCAACAGACTGCTAAACTCATTGGCAGTCAATTAATAAACACTAAAATATAAGAAAAAGAAAATGACTAAATCAGCTGTACAATTATTGAATCTAGGTCTTTAAGATAAATTGGATTATCATTATTTATAGACATTCTGATAAAGAGAGAAATGCTTGATGCGTAATTTACGTAAGTCACATACACAGACAAAAGGCGCAGATTCGCCAAAAATCAAAATAACTGCAGCGCTCCAAAAGTCAAAAAGACAGTCACATTTCTCAGATGAACCTGATTTGCAGGCTCATCTGCACCCCGCCTCCCCCCGTCCAAATTCATTCTGGTCCCTATTGTGAGGACTCCGGAGTCAAAGTGCAATTTTCGTTCTAGCATCGTTTGATTTACAAATTAAGCACTGCAATGTCGCCTTCCTTTTAATGCTTGTATTACTTTATTCCTCTTTGAAGGATGTTGCGGTTCTTGTGGCTTTTATGTTGCAATGACAGACACAGCTTTTTAAGATGTAGTGTACAACATAAACAGACCGTGGAGGAGCATTATCTATCTGTGCTGCCTCATCAACTGCTCATCTATGCACATTTCTCTGTCTGACAAAATGTTCTCTGTTGTCATTTAGTCACATCATCAGGAAGCTGCACAGTGCACACCTGCTCACGCATATGATGCTCTCCTTGTTTATGGGATAGAGGAGGTTGAGAGTTATTGATGCGTTACTCCAGTGATGCTCGACATAATCAGTCTGACATGCATTTATGGGCGCGTATAGATATGCATAAAGTTAAACAATCTAACATGCATCTGTCCAATCACATTCACCTTTCATATCAGTAACTTGCATTGCATTTGCATTGTTTAATTTGTCCTCATCACATCAGTATTATACCGTAAATGAGACTCACAGATTAGACCCAGATTAAGCAGCATTATTCAGTGACAGAGAAGCAGAATGGATGTGGCATGTAATTACAATGGCACACAGACCACTCTGGTTTATCTCTCAAGCTGGACAATGGGTGTGTGGTGTTTAGTTCCTAACATCCAAATGAAGCTGTGACTACAACACTGCTCATTCTCATTGATCTTCTGTGATATCTCTTTTACTCAACAGTTTTTATTGCATCATCATGAAGCTTTAAATATGTTCTTGTTCAAAGATGCTGTCTCTTACTGGCGAATGACGTGTTTTGTCTTCTGTGTAAATACCGTCAGTTTTACAACACAGACAGAACTAAATCGGCGGCATCCTCTTCAGGATCAGTGACAGTGTAATTACAGTGTTTGAGTTAAGTAGGTTTAACACCACCACTCTGAGACCACTTTATTAACACAACACTGCCATTTTGCATCAGTCTTAGCAACACAGTAAAGTATACTTGTTATTTATACATAAAGAGGCTGACTTTACACGCTCTGTTTGCAACCATCTGCTGTCAGATGTCAAAACAAATGTATTATTTGATGATACACACAGCTATAGAGTGTATAGTTTTATGATGTTTGGCTTCACTTTCCTATTACATGAACCCTTCATTTGACCTCGTCTTAAGTTATAAGCTCACGTCTTAAAACATACGTTGTTGATTGAACTGAGCCAGTGCTTCCCAAAGTGAAGTCCAGGGCAAAGGTACTGCAGGGGGGGGGCAGAGATTGTCTATATTAAGTACAGAAAAATAAATTGAGTTTGGAATGTAATACAGTTATATCCTTTAAGCCAACATTTAGTTGTTTTTATTTTATTTTATTTTATTTTTTATTATATTTTGGTTTGTTTGTTTGTTTGTTTTTGAGAAATCTAAGGAGAAAAACATGATTTTTTATTTTTATTTTTTATTTTTTGCTGAAGTTTTATGGTCCGTAAGCGATGTTTGGAAATTTAAGGGGTTCGCGACTCTCTTCACTTTGGGACTGGCTGAACTAAACATAACAAAGTGGTGCTCACCCTGAATTTATGTATGAAAAAAAAAGTACAATATAATCAGTTAGCTGTGAATAATGAAGATTCATGGGTATTAAACGTGCCATATGCCACTGTGGTGTAAATGGTGTAAAAATAACACAATAAAGTTTTGTGTATATTTTATAGCATACAATAAGCTTAATGTAAATTTGGTTTTATGTATGGACAAGGATTTATCAAATATTTAAAAACAGCTTTACCTATAGGCAGAATACATCTCGGTGCGGTGTATGATCTTTTAACATGTTATTTTGTTTAAATTAATGTTTTCTTTCTTTAATCATGATGAATTAATCTATACTAAATGGTGTACACTCAGCAGAGCAATACAAATTCAGGCCTAATCTACACTGAACAAAAATATAAACGCAACACTTTTGCTTTTGCTCCCATTTTTCATGAGATGAACTCAAAGATTTGAAACTTTTTCTACATACACAAAATAACCATATCTCTCAAATATTGTTCACAAATCTGTCAAATCTGTGATAGTGAGCACTTCTCCTTTGCCGAGATAATCCATCCCTCTTCACAGGTGTGCCATATCCAAATGCTGATGAGACAGCATGATTATTGCACAGGTGTGCCTCAGACTGGCCACAATAAAAGGCCACTCTGAAACATACAGTTTTGTTTTACTGGGGGGTTTACTGGGAGGTCTGGGGACTCCAGTCAGTATCTGGTGTGACCACCATTGGCCTCATGCAGTGCAACACATCTCATTCGCATAGAGTTGATCAGGTTGTCGATTGTGGCCTGTGGAATGTTGGTCCACTCCTCTTCAATGGCTGTGCGAAGTTGCTGAATATTGGTAGGACCTGGAACATGCTGTCGTATACGCCGATCCAGAGGATCCCAAACATGCTCAATGGGTGACATGTCTGGTGAGTACGCTGGCCATGCAAGAACTGGGATGTTTTCAGCTTCCAAGAATTGTGTACAGATCCTTGCAACATGGGGTCGTGCATTATCATGCTGCAACATGAGGTGATGTTGTTGGATGTATGGCACAACAATTAATGACATTCAAAATGCCATCAATAAAATGCATCTGTGTTCTTCGTCCATAACATACGCCTGCCCATACCATAACCCCGCCGCCACCATGGGCCACTCGATCCACAACAGGGACATCAGAAAACCGCTCACCCACATGACGCCACACACGCTGTCTGCCATCTGCCCTGAAAAGTGTAAACCGGGATTCATCCGTGAAAAGAACACCTCTCCAACGTGTCAGGCGTCATCGCATGTGAGCATTTGCCCACTCAAGTCGGTTACAACGACGACCTGGAGTCAGGTTGAGACCCCGATAAGAACGACGAGCATGCAGATGAGCTTCCCTGAGATGGTTTCTGACAGTTTGTGCAGAAATTCTTTGGTTATGCAAACCGATTGTTTCAGCAGCTGTCCGAGTGGCTGGTCTCAGACGATCTTGGAGGTGAACATGCTGGATGTGGAGGTCCTGGGCTGGTGTGGTTACACGTCGTCTGCGGTTGTGAGGCTGGTTGGATGTACTGCCAAATTCTCTGAAACGCCTTTGGAGACGGCTTATGGTAGAGAAATGAACATTCAATTCGCGAGCAACAGCTCTGGTGGACATTCCTGCCGTCAGCATGCCAATTGCATGCTCCCTCAAAACTTGCGACATCTGTGGCATTGTGCTGTGTGATTAAACTGCACATTTCAGAGTGGCCTTTTATAGTGGCCAGTCTGAGGCACACCTGTGCAATAATCATGCTGTCTCATCAGCATCTGGATATGGCACACCTGTGAGGAGGGATGGATTTTCTCAGCAAAGGAGAAGTGCTCACTATCACAGATTTGACAGATTTGTGAACAATATTTGAGAGATATGGTTATTTTGTGTATGTAGAAAAAGTTTCAGATCTTTGAGTTCATCTCATGAAAAATGGGAGCGAAAGCAAAAGTGTTGCGTTTATATTTTTGTTCAGTGTATAAACTTACGATAGTATGCATTAATTCCACCTGTCAAAGTGGCTAGTGAGAATAAGTGTTACTGGGCAAAATTAAAATCTACCTGTATTTGGCTGGTTGGCAGTGTTAATGTCAAGCCCTAATACAATGTCAGTGCATACAGTATATATAAAGTTTAAACAGTATACATATAAAGAGTTTACCTGACAGTCTACACTACAAATAACATGACCCACTAAAGAGTGATATTTATTTTGCTTTTGCATCACTCTAATTTCAACCAAAGCTCCTCTTCACTCAATCACTTTGTCAGACAGCTCAGATTTCCTCTCTCCTCTCCATGACTGTACTAATTGAGCTGATTTGGCCCATCACAGGGAGATGAGCTGAATCAATTAGTTTCTTTTGTCTCCCAGGGGAACACTGTACCTAGAATAGAGTGCACCCTGACCAAGCAGATTGGATTTACTTTAACACTGTTCTGATGCTGGCAGGACGCCCAGATCATGGAGGGCCAGAGTGGTGTGGAAAGATGAGGCCATAGTGACGATAGGAAACAATGTAAAAAAGAAAAAGTGTTGTCTAATATGACTCATGACAGTTTAAAGCAATGTCAGTGTTTATTGTCCATTATATTGTGCTGTATCTTTTCAGTTCAAAGTAATAAAGTCCAGTATGTGAGTATTACAGAAGAGCATTTGTGGTCCTTATTTTCCTGGTTGCAGTTTTGTCAATACACTTGCTTTTTGACACTAGAAAAGAGACCAAGTATATATGATTCTAAAACATGTGTTGCTGCTGCGAGCTGCTGTGAGCAAAAGCTATTTTTCCTTAAACCCAGATAATACATGTCATTTACTTTTTACCTTTTGATTGGCTATAAGCCATTTGTCACTCTTTCTGCATTTTTATTTCATTAAAATTGTCTGCACCACATTTTTGTTGCGTCTGGATCATTTCTTGTTACAGATGTTGACTTTTGACGAGATTAGTCTAATCGCCTCACAATTTTCCTGAAAATTATTTTCCTCTTACTCACCAGAAGCTTTCAACCAAATTAACCTTACTCATCCAAACTGAGTTAATCTTGGTGTTGGCCTTGTTCCAAACCAGATTCACAGCTGTCAAATTGTCACACAATTATCTTAAAAAGTAAACAACAGGTGAAGACAGCGTGTAATCAACAAACTAGTGCTGGGAGTTGTTTCGCAGGGTGAGAAAATCCATCTGAAATGATGAGGGAGGATGAAGGCAGTGGATTTTCTGTGATGTTTTCTGCATCTGGGAATTACCAGCTGCATTTAGAGAGTCTACTCCATCTTCCACAGCTCAGCGGTTCATCCACACACCCAGGCTGTGGCTGTGAGGTGATTTACTGAGAGCACTGCTCTTTATCATACATCTGTGAAAGAGAGAGAGACTTTGGATGGAGAGAAAAAATCTATATGATTATGTCAGACAAGCCCAATAACACTACTGCTGCTAATTGCTGATTTTAGCACAAAGACAGTCCAGACCTCATTGATCATAGGCTCACAGTCATTATTATTCAGCCTTGGACCATTTATCCCAGTTTTACAAATACTCTTGTCTTTTAATAACAATGTGTGCACCATCTTGGCATCATAAAAGCTCAGTAATACAAATGCAAGAGGTGTTTCCTAAGCATTTCACAGTCTAAGCAGCTAGATAATGAACTGTGCCTATAACTTTAGTTAATGTTTTGTCTACTTTTACAAAAATCAGAACTTCTGCCCCCCAAAAAACTTAGAAGTGGGCTGAGTATGAATGTGCATTTGATAAACATGGGAACTAATAATGTCATGATGTCAAAATAACTGATGCCTCTAACAATTTTAATAGTTAGAGCTTACTTTTGGTTGCCTTGTCATGTTGATCAAGTAAAGGTTGAATACAAATCTGAAGCAGCTGTTTGCCTGTGTAAAATTCTGACTAGCTATTTCAGTGTCAAACTTGTATCGCAGCCATCTGTCCCATATTCCAGGAGAAACCCAGTGGGACAGAGACCTTTGACTGCGCTTTAATCCGTGAAGTGTTGCATATTTTGAAGCATATACGCTCAGCATCTGTCTATTTCGCACATAAATAAACACACAAGTACATCAACATTGTAGCATCTCAGACTTCAGATCGCAGCAGTGGTTCCCAAACTGTGGTACAGGTACCCCTAGGGGTCCGCAAAAAGAGGTAGGGGGTACACTGAAAAATACAAAACATGCTTTGCAAACAGCAGATATATTTGGTCATATGTTCATTCTGCAAACTAAATGTTTGGTAGATTTCTTTCTTTATAAAAGTGAACTGCTATCACTAAAAATGATTGATATTTATCCATAAAAAGTTATATTAGGTGGGAAATAATTAATTGTAAGAGTTTTCGTTTGATGTGTGCTATGCTTTTTAAAGTCCACAGGACTATGGGGTACATGGCTGGGAGGCAAATGTCTGAAGGTGTACGGGACTGTGAAATGTTTGGAAACCACTGAGCTAGAGCATGTATTTTTGTCATAGTGTGCTCAGGGGTGATGAGCTAAGTGATATTTAATGATAGGTTTAAGTTTTTACATCCCAAGGTGAAGGATAAAGTGTCTTGGTTTTGCTTTCACTCAGCTCGGTGGCTAATAACAGGTGAGGAGCCTTAGGCTTTGCTTCAGTGAGCTGAACATCTTTAAACTGTCAGAGATACATCCTCCAGAGCTTTAAAAAAAAATGAAAAAATGTTCACAAACTTACCTGACTTTTCCTCAGTGTAAGACTCAAATATTGATCTGAGTCATGTATGCTGTGCTCTCATAAACCAACATCTGTCTGTTACTGTTTTAACACTGTTCTCTGACTTTCTGTCATTTTTCTAGTCAGGACTGGATCATGTTTTACAATGCAATTCAAAATAATGGGATGTATAGTGTTTCTGAGAGGCAATGCTAGGCTAATGCTACATAGCAGAATCATTTATTAACATAAAACTATGATGCAAAAAGAAGTCAGGATTACAAGAAGATAATTTAAATCATAATACAATGGAAGAGAATTACAAAGATATCTTAAAATATAAAAGAAGAAAAAACATTGGCTTTATTTATAGTTTGAAGTTTTCAAAGTTGTTTTATAACAGGTAATTAATCTTTGTGAACAGAGTCACAGGTATAGAAATTAAAACCACTACTCCAAAAGTGATGGTTTTAACAAAATGGGGGTGTAAGAAATTGTGTGTGACTAGTTTCATCAAATGGATCGTGGCTGATAGTCTCTACCCTGTCTCCCAGTCTGTCACATGTTCACACTGCGTCCTCTTGTCACTGCTGTGAACAAATGTGATCTGCCACATCCAACTTCTGCTGTGAGCGCCTCAGTGAAACACTTCACATTTCCGTTACTGCCACAGAGTGGTCTTTCCTGAGGCCATCACACACAGAGAAGCACAAAGATGGAGGACGGAGATTTAGAGTATCACACACCCTTTTCTTCTGCTTAAATGTTGAATGTACAGTATTAGATCAGTACTGTTAAAGTTAAAAGCAAATTTAGGTAAATCTAGTATAACAAGCCAAGTAATGTTGAATTTAAAGAGGTGCTTGTTAAATCCTTGTCTTTATGATGTTTCTTGAATCTGTCACAATGATACTTATTAAGCTTCACATTTAGAGTCTGGTTTGTGACACTCTAACAGTGGCATTAATAATAATGTATTGTGTACTCACCTGCAGGTGATACTGAGTCCACACACTGGAGCCCTTTGTAATCCTCTGTGTGAATCTCTGTTTCCTCATTAGATTTCTCCCCACACAACATGGATTATAGTGATTTGGCACAGCACTGAAGCAGCGCAGATGAGGACAAAGACTCGTTGCACACAGGTTTCCCATGGGTTTATTGTTTCCTCTGAGTTGTATTGTTTTAGGACAAAGCCCAATCTCACATTGCCATAATGCACCACTGTCTGAAAAAAAGAAGTACAATAGAAACTAGGTAAGTTATATTATAGTGTGTCAGTTAGTTGACTTGAAATTACTTCATGTACTGCACATTGTATGTAGTATTTGGTCTTAAGTAGTAATGTATTGACTGGAGGACAAGCTTGAGAGCTGGAATGACCACTAAGTTGTATTATGTTCAGTAAATATGCACAAAAAGTTGTTTTTTTTTGCATATAAACTATATTTCCAAAAGTATTCACTCACCTGCCAAATACATGATTTGGGATTATGGTGTGGGGTTGTTTTTAGGAGGTGGGCTTGGCCCCTTAGTTCCAGTGGAAGGAATACTGAACGCTTCAGCAGACCAAGAGTTTTTGGACAATTCCATGCTCCCAACTTAGTGGGAACAATTTGGGGATGGCCCCTTGCTGTTCCAACATGACTGCACCAGTGCACAAAGCACGGTCCATAAAAACATGGATGAGTGAGTTGGTGTGGAAGAACTTGACTGGCCTGCACAGGGTTACACAGAGTCCTGACCTCAACCTGACAGAACACCTTTGGGATGAATTAGAGCGAAGACTGTGAGCCAGGCCTTCTCGTCCAACATCAGTGTTTGACGTTGGATCAGACACATAGAAGTCTGATATAGATAGACGCAAAGGGTGTGCCGGCAGCATATTAAACCCTATGGATTAAGAATGGGATGTCACTTAAGTTCATATGCGTTTAAAGGCAGGTGAGCTAATATTTTTGAAAATATAATGTACATTGTATTGGTCGGTATGCTATTGTGCGATGATTTAGGCACACTGCCTGGCCAAAAAAAGTCACCACCTGGATCTAACTACATAAATAGGTAAGAGCCTCCCTGCAGTTGGCCAGGTCTGGGTTCAGCAACGTTAGCCCAAAGAATGAGGTCAGCTGACTCCCTGCATATCCTGAATGACCAGCACGTCCCAAAGATTCACAGTGGGGTCAAGGTCTGGACTCTGTGATGGCCAGTCCATGTGTGAAAATGATGTCTCATGCTCCCTGAACCACTCTTTCACAATTTGAGCCCATAATGGTAGATTTGACCAAAAAAACTAAATGAGCAAATGTTGTAATGAAAAATCGATTTTGTATGAGGGATAGAGGGGGGCAGCCCTGCTTGGAAAGAGACACTGAGGAGGAATTTAGAGATGTCAAAAGCGTGGAGGAAATTGAGAAGGCTAGAGATCATGCATAAAATGATTTACAAGCTTTGGAAAATATACCTGGCTTCAGCCTTTTATTCATTGGCATTTGATACATGATTCCACTAGAACTATAGTAAAATACACTCTGTTTGAAAAGAGAGAGCAGCACACAGGATAATAAAATTTAGTTAACTAAATTGGTGGCGATGGTGGCGCAGTGGGTTAAGCATTCGCCCAGCAACCAGAGGGTAGCCGGTTCGAATCCCATCTGAAGCGCATACTGTCGTTGTGTCCCTGGGCAAGACAGTTCACCTCTGTGAATGGCTGTGTTTGGTGGTGGTCGGAGGGGCCGTTGGCGTAGATTGGCAGCCACGCTTCCGTCAGTCTACCCCAGGGCAGACAAAAGTAGTTCACCACCAAGTGTGACTGAGGAGTAAATGAATAATAGTTGAAAAATTGTAAAGCGACTTTGAGTTGTGTGAAAAGCGCTATATAAAATTGATGTATTATTATTATAAATTATTATTGAGCAGACAGGTTTGTAAATAGCTGCTCCTGGTGATTTGAGAGACACACAGAGGTGGAGAGGCATTCACTCATATGGTTGTTGTGCGACTGTGCGAGCTTCAGGATAGCACTCATCAGTTTGGTGAAGGTAACAAACATCTGTGAACTCTTTGGTTTGGAGGGTTCAGACACTAACAGAAATTAAATATTCCCCATGCAGCGTAATTATAGAGTCGCACAGAGACAATAATATTCTGCTCCCTCTAGGAAGATCAAGTATCAAGCAGGTTTTACTGAGTCTTTTTTGCTGTGATTTCAGACACAGATACTGAGTAAGGACAGGCAATGACATTTCATTTTTACCGGATAAGACTTGGTGAGTAGTAACGCGGTGTAATTGGATGATATGTCAGGGAAGAGTTTTAAGATTAAAAAGATTCACATTAACTGTCATTCAGACTTAACATTTGGTTTGGCTTCACTTTAGGCATTCATTTTAAGATATCCTCCTTTTCCCAACTTTAATTTTTCTCCTCACAGTTTAGTGGCTTGGGGTGACTTATAGGATCCAACCTCACCTAGAGCCCAGGATGGTATACGTATGGGTATAGTATAGTAGTATTGTCTCCTGCGTTGTATTTCAATGCTTGATTTATGTTTGATTGATGTGCCTTTTAAATTAAGATTGCACACAACCCTCTTTGAATTTGTGACATTAATATCTTAATTCATCCCTTACTTTTAACATGTTGTTAAATCACTGTGATAGTTCTAGACAAAATCACATTTGATAATTGCATCTTGCTCGGTCTAATTCACATTTAAATAATGGCCTGGTCTTGCTACCAATTTGCTAATAGCTCAGTCTTTCCTCCCAGACTACAAAAGTCCATTAAGTGTCCATGTCTTAGTGAACAAGTGGCTTTTATTGAGTTACTGCAGAAATAATCACAAAATTTAAACAGCGAAGCTCTGTTGTAGAGATGTTTGATGAAGGTTGGAGGTTTATTCCCCGCTACTGGCATTACATACTGCCGTTGTTTGCTTGGGCAAGACACTCTTGTTGACTTTCAGTGACTACAAAAAAATCTATATAAGACTGTGGTGTCAGTTCTCTGTTTTTATTCTTGGTTCTGTTGACTGAGCACAAAAGGCCTGACGCCCCACTTAAAAACAATATTAAGTTCACAAAAAGATGTTCCAAAAAGAAAAGGGTGTTTATTCCAAAATTCCAAATAATATGAGGTACAGCACCTAAAACTTCAATAATGTTAAGGATTGAACTGATAAACCTGGGATTAACTATAACTGAGAAAAGCAGCTGAGGGTTGTAAGATGGATGGAGGTCAAATTCTGTGTCTTCCTGCTACAGCCACACCTCCAGGTAGCATCCTCTGCTTTTCATAGTTTCCCAGGTAGTCCAGTAGTATTATTATTTCCTCCATGGGCACTTAAAGCACTTTGCATCAAGTAACCATTAAAACTTGACACACATACATACACCAGTATATGTGCCTTGCAGGTGTCTTGCCCAAGGATACAACAACAATATGCAATGGTGGGAGCAGGGTTTGAACTGCCAACTTTCTGGTTAGTGAATGAACGGCAGTAGCTCAGATGGTAAAGCCGTCAAATCATCTAAAGAAATACAAATGCTAATGTTGTTTCTGATTACTGTCAAAATTCACTAGCTCCTCAATTAATCACTCACCTGTAATTTCAGGATCACAATGAAACATACTGTATGTCACTCACCTGCCTCACATCGCTAGGCGAAGTTTAATTTTATGTCTAGTGTGTGAAACTTAGAAAAGACACTTAAAGTTCAGTGACAGATGTGATGTATCTATCTATGAATTCCTTATTTTCTTATTTTCAGGTGCCTCGTCTTTGCTTCTTTTCCTAACCCATCTTGACAGCCTGATGTGATATGTGAGCCAACTAGTTTCTATTTATAGTACATTTTTTATAGATCAAATGCAATGCCAGACACTTGAAAAAGTACACAAAGCAAAGAAGATTAAAGAGAATATGAAACATTTTCCCATAATTCACCTTGAGTGTGTGTCTGGGAGCTCCCCACTGTTGGTCCCAGTGATCCAGTCCAGTGGGTTGTAGAAAGCTGCTCCAGATTTGACACTGACTCCAACACATCCTCCTCCTCATCTCACCTGCTCTGTCTCTTCTACACTTCACTATCTCTGTCTCTCACAGCACAGAGAGAAGAGAGAGGCACTGAGCCAACTCCATCAGCCAGCCTGTCAGCCTCTCTGGCATCACTTTGTAATGGAGGTTGTCTGCAATATTATGATAATGCCTCAATTAGGCTAGACTGGATAATTGTGTGAACAGACAGACAGGAAGTGCTATGAATCAAAGAGAAAGCTGTAATATACTACACCAAAATACACTGAATTATATTGTAATATGAAAAACATAAAAAATATAATCTCTAGTCCCATTTAGCAGGACAATGAAGTAAGACCATCTCTGTCAACTTATGGGACATCTCGTGAGAAAAGGCTGCCTTATTCCAGCATTAACACATAGATTACTGCTGCACTGTTTGGGGAATACAAATGATGAGAACAACTTACAGTGTGTGCCACTTAAATTTCAATTTCAGGTGCAGGATTGTTGTGCATACCAACACACAAGCCTGTCTTTTAAACTGAATTTGAAGCAATCTCTGTTACAAGAACAAGGCAAACATACTAAAAGGGAGGGTTGTTTTGGGATGTGTCACTATGAACTCCAGGTTTTTAGTACATTTATTTAAGAATAAGAAACAGAAACCAATACAAGCATACATGTCTTTTGCCAGAGGCTACAGCTACCTGTGTGTTATTCTTACCTTCTCTCTGAAGCCTGAGTAAGAAAGTTTGATTCACACTGTGCTTACAATGTTTACCCATACAGAGAAGTTCATGTTCTGTTTGTTGTCGTAAACATAGCTCCAGTGTAATAATCTATTAAAGTGCACCCTTCTCAGGGCTTGCAAAATCCCTAGCTCGACGTCTTGGGGCTTTGCTTTATTCCAGTCAGGCTGCCAAAATGTTACAGAGCCCTCTCGTCTGAATGAGAGAAGTGAGAGGTGAAATGAAGGTAGGGAACATATAACTATTTATTTATTTATGTTTGCTCAGATTTCTGCTCTTTTTAACATCTTGTTAATTAGCTTCAGGTCTCCATGGTGCTCCAAACAAAGCATTGCTAATACACTTTTGTTGAACTGAAATCCTCTCCTATTTTGATATCGTAGCTTGATATTTCAGTTTGATAAGATGTTAATTTTTGGAACATAAAGCCTCATTTTGGCTTCCTATTTGTTTTTTTGTTTTTGTTTTGTTGTTGTTGTTTTTTGTTGTTGTTGTTGTTTTGCATGTATAATTGCTGACACATTGTTCATAAAACACAAATGAGAACAAAAATGAGAGAGGTGGAGGAAGTCTCCAGACATTTAGGTATTGTCTTTTTTTTTTTTTTTTTTTTTTACTTTTTTTTTCTTTATTTATTGTAAAATAGTGTAATAAAACTAGTTGGCATGACATTGGGAGAGAGGTGGAGGAGACAGAGACAGTCCGGAGATACATGAGATGATGATGAGATGGAGAGGAACATATTTGAATGTTGTCTTTAAATGAGACCTGGTGGAGCTGGTTCATGTCCCTCTCTGTCTCTCTCTTCTGTTTGACCAAAGGGTTTTCAAAAACAAAGTCAGATAAGCAGCTGCAGTTATTTATATGGTAATTCAGCAAAGAAACACATTCGACGTTAGGACACCCAGAGTTAAGCAGAGTGGAATGAGATATTTTCTGTGTGGGTGTCTGGCCTCATCTGTGCGTCTTTGTAAATTGTTGAATTTTGCATTTTGACCTTGTGACAAAAATGTTTGGGATCCAATGGGGTGCTTGCTCTTTGTATTTCTTATCATTTGTATTCATATTGTGGGTTTTATACATGTTTTCTAAATGGTGACTGACTGACTAACTGGACTAGTTTTAATGATTTAATAAAACCACTTAACAATTAAAAGAGTAATGAATTAACTCAGTATTTAGAAAACTGCTGTTGAGAGTCTTTTGTAAACACATTTGCAGCTCAGTTTGTTGACTATAAAACAGAGAGGAACCTATAATTAAACAGTGTTCATTGTAATATTCTTAATATCATACAAGGCTAAGTCATTACTGTGAAGGTTCAGAATCACACAGAAAAAAATATTTGGGCTGGTGGGATATCAAAATAATCTGCAAAGAAACTGATGTTAGCAGTTGCAACATTCCTTTGTTCCTCTGATTGATTACTCTGCCTGCGATTGCCCATAGAAACAAAATTTAAGCAAAGTAGTACCAGAGTAACCTCTTTGTATGGAATAGGAAAATACTGTAGCTGTTCACTGTAATTGTACTGTATTATTCTTGACTCATTGCCGTGTCAGTCTCTGGAAATGTGTCATGAACTAAGATTTAAGGAAAGTGTTGGCTCAAGGATTCAGTTTATTGGACATTACACATTAATTTCTTTCACTTTTATGCTCATGCAGATTCCTTGAGGGTCTCTGGCTGCCTGTTCTTCTTGTTTCTGCCGACCCTGCACAAATACAGTCTGCATAATTTCTGTAACAAAAAGAGCAGTTTGGCAGATAGTGTTATCATGGGAAGATACACAGATACAGAATAATTTGAAGATGAATAATGTGAATTAGTAATGTGACTCGATAAAAGCACTCATCCATTTCAGCCCCTCATTGAACTTCCTCTGGCAACAAAATATGGTGTGACCAATTACACAGAGCACTTGCGAATGTAGGAGGAGAGTTGTCTTGCTGGCATTATTTGTAATGTGCTGATTTTTTTGGACAACTGCTGTATTTTTACCATGGGCGCGGAAAGTCAATTTCACATGGGGGTGCTGCCGACAGTGTGTGTGTGTGTGTGTGTGTGTGGGGGGGGGGGGTTAACCTGGAAAGCTTTTCAATAACCTTAATATTATTTAAGCAATTAAATTGTCATTTATTCTTAAAATTGAGCGAGATCACAGATCTGTGTACCTTCTGGCCTTTTGTTTTCACGTTTCCCAACAAGAAAATAAAATACGGAAACAAGCCCTTATCCAATTACTATTTTATATTAGGCTACTATACATCAAAACTCAAAAAACAAAAAATGAAAACGCTGAGTGCTGTATATTTCATTTTTTTCCGTTTTGTTTGACCTCAAAGTGTGCTTTGGGAAAACACAGCCTTGCTCACTGTCTGGACCCAGGCAGCATAGCTTTGTGCGCAGCTGTTTCAGGGCAGTGCTCGGGCGGTAGGCTCCTGTCACAGCTGCAGACAGGTGAGGGGCGGGGCTCCTGTCACAGCTGCAGACAGGTGAGGGGCGGGGCTCCTGTCACAGCTGCAGACAGGTGAGGGGCGGGGCTCCTGTCACAGCTGCAGACAGGTGAGGGGCGGGGCTCCTGTCACAGCTGCAGACAGGTGAGGGGCGGGGCTCCTGTCACAGCTGCAGACAGGTGAGGGGCGGGGCTCCTGTCACAGCTGCAGACAGGTGAGGGGAGGGGCTCCTGTCACAGCTGCAGACAGGTGAGGGCCGGGCCGTGTGCCTAAGTGATCTGCTCCACTGCTACTGTCCTGTCTGCCTTTTAGACTGAGAAGCATTTAGCCAGTTGCACACTTTGCTCCTTCAAACCTTTCACATGGGCTTGTTTTGGATTTGTTTTTATGTTCTTTGTTCTTATAAGTAGTGGCCATGCAGTTGTTGCGCGGTGCGCCACAGCCCACAGATTCCTCTGCACAGTGTGCCAGTGTTACCTCGGCATCCGCGAAGGCTGCGCGTAAGAGAAATCATCTTTCATTTGCATTAAATCTGCTGTGTGTCCTGGTGCTCACCTCTTGTACTGTCCTCGCTGAGACGTAGAAGTTTCAACTAGACAGTGAGCTAAACTCTGACTCAATGATGCAAGACGTGTCCTCAGTTTAGTTTGTGGCTTTATTTTACACCCCTGACATCGCTTTGAATACAGAGTGAAACTGCAAAAATAAGAGAAAACCTGAAATTAGCTCTCTCTCCTTATTAATATGTAACATCACAGTAAATGTATACTTTGATTAGGAGGCTTAGAACAGCTGCAAATACTGAGTAACAGTCACCAGGCTAATAACATGTAATAAAATTACCATTAAGAGGTGGCATATTTTAACTGGTAAACAGCAACAGAATGAAATATTAGCTTAACATGTGTCAACGTTAACGAGCGGCAACATAGTCCTGACTACGTGCATTAAATTAGGCTAGCTTCAACAACGCAGCTAAGGTAACGTTACCGTATTAACTCTTTAGCTTCATAAGATTGTTTTAAGTACATACACACACACATGAAATGACTCTACTAACAGATAATTATACATACAGGCGTTGCTTCCTCAGGAGTTACACTACGTAAATTATCCGTGTTTCATCCCTCTTTACCAGCCTGTGTATTTTACGTTCTACTTGCACTTTCGTTCCCATCGTAGTCATCAACTATCAAAATAAAAGCGTGCGTGTCAAAACAAGAGTCCCTCCGCCAAAATGAACCAAAATGCCTGAAAGGCAGAACACCGCTTTTAAGGACAGCGCTCCCATCACAGCTGCAGACAGGTGAGGGGCGTGCGCTGCTCCACTGACTACTGTCCTGTCTACTCTCAGACGGGACATGCTATTGCCATAGCAACTTGTATGCTTTTCACACAGTATCCTTTCATATGGGCCAGTTTTTGGACTTGTTTTTGAGTATGACCATAGTGCAACGTGATCTCTGTTTCTGACGAGCCACTGTCCCCATATATTTCTATTGCTGATGTGACATATGAGGCGTGCCATTTAGGATCAGAAAGTGATTCAAATGAAAGACGCAAAAAGTGAAAAATGCGTTGAGATAGCAGCAAAATGGTGCTAAATCTGGTGTGCTATTTACACGCACTGTCGTGCTTTTCCGTTGTGCTAAAAAGCAAAGGGGAAAAAAAAAAAGATGTAAACTGTATACTGTAAACTGTTCTGCTGTATGGCAGCCGCGCCTGGCGCCCTGAAAGAGCGGACGATCTGGCCCATTGTCTTTTGAGACGAAGCTGGAGAACAATAAAATGCTTCAATAGCTCAGCAACAACACGGCTTTAAACAGCGTTGGTAAATTACAATATTTATAACTAATGAAGAGAATGCAATTCATCTGAAAATGTATCATAAAATATAATTTATTTTTGTAAACTTTTGGAGTTGCAGTTACAACGTCCCCAACAGTTCCCACATCCGTGATTTTTACTGTAAGTTTTGGACTACAATCTACTGACAGTTTGAACTATTACTTTCTTTCTGTGTTTTAAGTAAGTCCAGTGTCTTCCTCTTTCTCTAAAAGTGCATCTGAGAAAAACTAGAGCTCCTCCACTGCCGTCAGCACCTTTGGGTACAGCTGTGTGCTTTAAGATTTTAGAAGTACTTTTCTAAATCATGGTGGCTCTGGAGTTGTTTCATTGCATCTGTTGTGCCTTAAGGCTGGATTCTGAGTTTGCTGAAGGGCTCAAAATACACAACAACCAAACTTCACTAAGTCTACTGGACTTCAAGTTTGTTTTTCTTCAAACTTTATCAATATTTGGTCGTTGTCTCCAGTTAAAAGCACTGTATGTTTTATGGGCAAGAGTTTGTTAGTTTTTTATGGTGTATTTGGGCAAAAACACTATACTGACAGTGACTGACGGCTGGTGGCGACTCTGTGGTGGTGACTCAACAAAATATTATTTAATGCCAAACAAACGCTTGCACATAACTTAAAAGGTGCTCAAGAATTATAAACCAAATCCCCCAAAACCCCACTATTTTATCCAAATATATATCATCTAACAACCTGACAAAGGCAAGGCAAACAATAACAGAAGATGTAGAAAGCAGTCCCATTAGCCTAAAGTTACGTGTCATGTTTTGTAAGAGGAGAAATGTGCGAGTTACCTTATTTAAAATGAAGATCACATGTCTCTATCCTTCCCATTAGCAAGGTAACGTATGTGTGTCCTGAGTCAAACACTTTCAGCTAAAATTCTATTACTTTTTTATCTTCAACAAGTCATAAAGTCGCTCATTTATTATCTTCATTAATGCAAATTGTATAAAATAAAAGTACATTTTCTTACGTTTATAATTATATATTGGTTGGATAGTTTCTTTTACAGATATTTTATTGCGGCCATATGAAATAGCGCTTTTGTCCGAGGTTTAAGCTTGGCAGCGCTATGGCCCTGAGTCGGACACACGGAAGTTCCAATATCGGACACGCTCACATTTTCTGGCTTTTTCAGCCTTATTTGTTGGATTTTTTGGCTCTAATTTAAGGCTGGGATATTTACGTTAACAAATTTTTACATCCTTATATATTTTGGTAATTATTCCCTTCTTTCCGGTACTAAGCCTTTCTCTTTTTCACAGTGGGAAGGTAGGGAAATTTATATACTTGGAGACATTTTTAGTAGTTCGGGTCTTCGTTCATTTAATGATCTGCGGGTTTCCTTTAATTTGCCAGCCTCCTCTTTTTTCCTGTATCTCCAACTGAGATCCTCCATGAAGGCCTATGGTGTTGAAGTATATATGTGTATATATGTATGTATGTGTATGTGTATGTATGTATATATATATATATATATATATATATATATATATATATATATATATATATATATATGTATATGTATATATGTATGTATATATATATATATATATATATATATATATATATATATATATATATATATGTATATATATGTGTATGTGTATGTATATATTATTAGTATTTTGTTTATTGTTTTCCGTGTTTGAAAATCAAATAAAAATTTGATCGCAAAAAAAAACAAGAAATTTTTACATCCGGTACCTTGTTTCCGTCTTTCAAAATAAGATTGTGGGCTAAGCTAACGTTAGAAAATAATAAGACGGACACAGTTAGCTACAAAAACACTAAGATCACTGAAAGAACGTCGCCCGAGTGTGACCTGAGCATTCCCTGTGCATTTCCCTATCAAAATTATTTTCATATCATGATTATTTTATAAACACTTAGCATAAATACACAAAAATTACCACAGAGGTAGAGCAATATATGGAGTTTTTGTTTATCTATGGTTAGCCAGTTAACGTCTTTGTGAGCGTCTGTTAGAAGACTGAAAAATAGCAAAAGGTGAGCGTGTCCGACTCAGGGCCATAGTGTCCGACTCAGAACACACATATGTTAAACGTGTTCATAAAAAAACCCTCAAAACGCTTGGTTCCATGAACCTTCGCCCATTCCAGGAAACACTGACCAATCAACATGCCCTCTACATTCAGTCTGCTCTCATTCATTTATCAAAAAACAAAAAAACAACATACATTGCTTTGCTATTTTTATTTTAAAGTAAAATGGCAGCATACAAAAAAATAAGGAAGTAAAAATCATTTTGTTGTTTTGTTGTTTTTGTTCAAATGAGTGTAACGCTGACCAAGATGTGTTTAAAAAGAGAAATAAAAGCATAATATATCTCCTTTCAATATCTATATATTTTTTTTTTTTTTATGGTACCATAGTTTTGTTATTTGTTATTTGCTGATTTGTGCACTATAGCCACTCCACTGTGCTGTTGTATTTTAGCACTAACACTTTAGTGTGCTGCTGTTCACAACTTCACAGTAACACATTTTTGATTAAATTGTGATGCCTTAATGATTATATAGCACAGTTTCCATGTTATTTATAGTCTATTTTTTTATATTTTAAACTGTAGAAAATGTGAATATATTTGCATGCTCGTTAAATATACATTAAAAGCAAAAGAAGCAGACCAATAATCTGTTAATCCCACTTGAATGCTTCTATCATCATGAACAATGCATGAAGGTCTGCGTTTCAGTTACCAGGACACATTTTTCTCTTCTGACAGTTTTCGAACAGACAGTGCTTACTTTTTTTGAAATGTATTTTTTCTGAGAAACAAAATTAAATAAGATTTTGCAGATTTGTTTTTGTTACCTGGTTACAACACACACACACACATTCTGCCTAACCCACATTCTGCTTAATATAATCTTTAGTTTCTATAATTTCTGTTCTGCTCTGAGCAGCTTTCACCACACTTTAGTCTTCAGGAATCAGAAGCAGAGGGACTTTATTAGTGTAGTGTTTGATTTCCTTAAATAACCCAAAGCAGTTCTATGTAAATGTATGTGAGTGTATGTAGGCCAGTGCCTGCAGTGTCAGTCCTAATGCAGGTTGTTCTCACATGAGGTGAACTCTGTCTTCTTCCACTCAGCCAGAGGCTCATGTCTGTCCCTCAGTGTCCAGACTTTGACATGGACTGTCCTCTCATGTCTTTCCATCTTGTGCTTCCAAAGTGGGACATATGTGTGTCTCCTCCTGGTCCACTTCTGTCAGATCCAGAGGGCTGGGCTGCTCCTCTTTGTCTCATCAGTGATACCTGAGCTCTGTGTGTTTCAGTTCTGAGAGACTCCACAGACTAAGTGCATTCAGACACACTTCAGTCTGTCCTTCAAAAAGAATTGAATGTCTGGTTCATTTAAGGTTTTTCAATTATATGGTGTAACTCAGTGGTAACCTCAACCTGGGGTCCAGGACGACTCCAGGGGAGGCGCCAGCGATTGCAGGGGGTACAAGACAGAGATCTGTCTTTTCTGAGGTTGAGCTTATCAAAATTATATTTGTGCAAATTAAATTCTAAAATTTACACAACCCAATTGAAAAAAACAAAAAAACAAATGGAATACAAAAAAAAAAAAAAAAAATCACTACTACTGCTGATTAATTTAAACAATTATTATGTGTGTAACTAATCAGTTTATGCTTCTGATGCGTTAGTGAGGGCAGGGTTAGGGCTGGGGGGGCCCAGCTTGACTTGAACACAAGTAGGCAGGACTTCAATGAAAAAAGGTTGGGAACCGCTGATGTAACTAATTCAAAGCACACCATCTTCATTTAATGGAATAATTGAAATTTTAGTTTGATATAATTAAAATTATTTCATCACATTGCAACAACATTGTCATTATTAGTAGTAACTGGACCAAAAATCAGGGAGATGGAAAATATTCACCCAAGTCTGGAAGTGAATCCAAGCCACTTCAGTATGTAGTACGCACTCTAGGTGGTGACATTTCTAACAGATTGTTGCAATCCAAGCAGCACTCCCAGCGCCGCTGCTCCCATTTGTGCATCACGTGCTGTGCGTAGGGCACTAGCCGCTGGAGGGGGCATCAAAACGTTGCCGGTGTGATTGAATGACATAGTGTCTTGTGCAGCTGTATTTACAAAACTCAAAACACATGATAGAGAAGATTTTAAGCTTTCTGAGAGTCAGACATATTTACTTACTACTGACATTTAATGATGGGATGGGATGAAGGACAAGAAGGCAGTGGGGAGAGGAGGCTGCAGTGTCTCAGAGAGAGGAAGATCACATGTGACAGGTTCGGGGGCATTAGACTTTTATATGTTAAAAAAAAATCCCTATCAGAAAGTCATTATGGTGAAAATATTTCTGTGTTGAAGAGACACATTTTAAAAAGAAAATAGTAAGTGAAAGGCTTGTGTACAGTGGCATAACTTAGTAATGTTGGGCCCCAGAGCAGTTGTTCAGAATGGGCCCCAAAGTTATGAAGCACATTCAGTATTTCAAATTCAAGCCTTAAGCTTCTGATTTATAAAATGTAGCTGTTTTTGGTGCCAAAAACAGGGGAACCCAAATGGCTAGCAGCGGCTCTGAGCACTCCACAAACAAAGATAAAAGAAGTGGTTAAAAATATGTAAAATCCTGGAAATTGATTGCATGGTAAAGTCTGTACAAACCATCACAAACATTTCTCAGTGCCTCATACAGTAATGTATAAACTCTTACAGCAAAATATTTTGTGGAATTTAAGGGCTATAAGAAATCACATGCTTTTAACAAACTGTCATGATCACAGTCAGATTATTAATATCACTCAAGCTCTAAAGATGTTGTGGTGAGTCTGTGCATGCAACTTTATTAAAAGGTTAAGAGTTGACCTTTGTCCAATTTTAAACTTGCAAGTTTCAGCTTCAGAACTACTCCCTGCTGGCAGTTTATTATAAAAAAAACTTGAAGTTTCACGGCATACATATACACATTTATTTCAATGTAATGCATTAGTCACAGTCAAAATGCTTTTATCAGAAAACTGCTGTCTGAAGTATAGGTTAATGCAGGGGCACCTTTACATCACTTCCAGATAATAATCTCGATGTTTTGCTTCATCTGTTGTTGTTACAGCTCACTGAGCACAGAATCACATTTTTACTTTCCTGTTCTCAGTACTGTTCATATTTTTTTCTAATCCTTGGTTTATAAAAACAAAAGGACGTAGACAGCTGGATCTTTGAGTGTAGTAATAGAAAAGCAGTGAACTAAAATTAATTGGCCAATCATATTAATAGCTTCCACCTGTTTTGCAGAGAAATTTAAAACTTTGGTGTAAAGAGAGAAGTGCAAAAAGCGTTTGGTCATAAATCACTTCCAAAAGAGTTGCAGGTAATCGGCCGTCTCTGTGTGATAGAGCTGGAGGACGTCCCCGACATAGACAGAGGAGCTTTCAGTGTAACCAGCGCTGTGACAGTCATTAACATCACAGCACATTATCTAGTTAAGAACAACATTCAAAAATATATTACAATCCCTCAGTGAAACATACAGATCGTGTAAAAACCAGCTTAGCCCGTCTCTTTCACTTCATTGCCTTAATATTTATAAATCTATTATGTGGCTGTTTACTATTTGACAGAAAGCCTCTAATGAGGTCAGCAGGAGCGTAGGATCACTTCTGTTCACTCTTCTGTTCACCAATAAAATCTGTCAATGTTAATCAAGTGTTGGGAATGGCTCCGTGAAGCATGCAGTAAAAGTGACATGTTTATGGAGAGACTTTATGGAGAGAGAAAAAAAAAAAAAAAAAAAAAAAAACTGGAGAGGAAATCCACTGAAGGAATAAAGACAATGGACAATGCAGGAAACGTGATGATTTCAAATACACATTTTTGCAGCATGGCACTTAAACCTGTTCTCCTTTCACCATTTGTGATTAGATTGACATGCTCAGGGTTTATCTGGAGTAAACATGTTTTTCTGCCTGAAGGATATTAATCAGTCTGTGATTGACTTGTTGGTTGTTATTCATCATGCATCCTCACATATTTGCATCAGGACTTGTGACAAATTTAGACAAATTTTGAATGGAATTAATTACAGCACAATCCATTTCCAATCCAGAGAGTACAGTAATAACACCACTCTGTGTCTGTGTGTTTATATTTCTATAGGGGAACTGTTTATCTATAAGGTTCAGAAATTTCAGTTCATTGCTCAGTGCTGCGCCAGATCCAGAGTCTCTCGAAGTAGCAGCTTTGAAATGCAGCAGCCTGAAGGGTTAGAGATGAGCACTAATTATCATTTCCTTGTCATACTTAAAAGCTATTAAGATATCATTGTTAACTTTTATGTATGTTTAAAGCAGACATTTTCAGATGATCTTAAGATGAACTTCTCATTGGGAGCAACATGGATGGATAGGATTAGGATTGAGTGTACCAGAGGAACAGCTCATATTAGATGTTTTGGAGATAAGTCAGAGAGGCCAGACTGAGATGATTTGGACATGCGCAGAGGAGGGAGAGTGAAAATGTGTATGCTGAGGTTAGAACTGACATGGTGGCAAGGGAAAAAAAGGAACAGACAAAAGAAGAAGTTCAAAGCAGATATTTTAACAAATTCATTGAGTTTTCCTCACTTTTTGACTGGGTTGTCATTGCTTTGCCATGGCACCACAAAGCCCTAAACATTGCTTCATGCCTATTATTATATGTGCATGTAATACCGGTCAGCCTATTGAAAAGTAAGACACTCTTTAATAAAAATCCTTCCTCCAGGCCTGCTGCTGGTCAATGATCCAATTCAGAGTTGTAACCATCACCAAA
Organism: Bostrychus sinensis; assembly: GCA_020698575.1. Taxonomy (NCBI): domain Eukaryota; kingdom Metazoa; phylum Chordata; class Actinopteri; order Gobiiformes; family Eleotridae; genus Bostrychus; species Bostrychus sinensis. Next base: position 15,465,038 of record CM036245.1, read on the forward strand.
CATTGTACACCTCCTTCAATCCTACTTCTCTTTTGTGTTTCTTACAGCTGTAATCATCAATTATTGCTGTATAACACAAGAGAGTATCAGTGGTCCTGAAAAGTGAAATTGTGGTGGGAGGTGGTTTATTGATTTACATTTGTGTTTTTCTATTGTGCATGAACACGGAATTTATTGCAGCATATATGGGACACTTGAGATTGCCGTTGTTTGTAGATATGACCAGCTTGTGCCAGTTTTATATCTCTGTTACAGGATTTAAAGATGCTGAGAACTGCTCAGTAAAAAAAGAGCTGTGTGGACATTTACAGAAAACTGCTCACCTCAGCTTTATTTCTCAGTAAATGAGTCTTTGCTGGAGATAAAGCATTAGCCTAAAACATGTCATACATTATTAAGGATTAGCCACCTGCTGTCAGAAGCTATGTAGGCGCTAATACACTCTTGGCCAAAAGAGTCTGAATCACTACTGTGTCAGTTATTGCTCTAAAGGTGGTCCAGACTGTAGCTCTAATGCTTGAATCCAGTTTCAATAAATAATATGCAACCAGGAAAGACACCAAGTAACATACAGAAGTTTTTTGGTTTTTTTACAGTTAGAGAGAGGTCTCACAGTCTGAGAGGATATGGAAAATTTACATTACCAATGGTATGCGCCACCCAGAGAGGTTTTTGTGTGTCTGTGTGTGGAGTTAAATCATGGAACAGTCTGGGGCTCAAACACAAGCAATGTCAAAATATTTACAGATTTAAGTCACTTTACAAACATATGGTCTGGTCACAGTGCAGGGAAGGCGGGACTTAATGGTCATGAGTTATTTTACATTCATGACTCTGGTCTTATATAGTCTATTAATTATTAAATATCTTACCTTTTGGATTATATTCTAACAAATTACTGTAAATTATTTTGATGCAGTAACTAAATATTATTTCTTACAGATTACAGATAAATAGTAAATCCTTATTTATTTATTTATTTATTTATTTATTATATGCTAAATCTTGGGTTTGGTGTCTATAGAGAAGGTGGTGTCTAAGGATACAGCTACCTTTCTGTTATGTTTTTTAGGGAAGACGAAGGTGGGTTTAAATATGTTTTACTTCTTCCAACTCCCTTTCAAGGAGATCGTTCTGCTTGAAGAGCTGCTAAATTGATGAAATATATATATATATATATATATATATATATATATATATATATATATATATATATATATATATATATATATATATATATATATATTTATGACAACATAAAAAAAATCCAGATTGCTGGGTAAGCTAATTTGTTATTTTTATGTTTTCTTTGCACACCATGAACTATTCACTTGCTCAAACTAAATAAAATAATAAAAAAAAATGTATGACACATACAAATGTCATATGCAAAATAGTTTATCATCATTGCCCAAATGTACTTAAAGGCTCATACTAAGTTTTAATTAAAACTGATTAAGAAAACAAACAGAACAAAACAATGAGTAGGAAAAAAAAAAAAACTCTTTGTTTCTCCTGCCTCCTGCTGAGAGTTTTCCCTCTGTTCTTGTAAATTTAATACACTTAATCAGACTTTAATTGAACCCCATCAAGCATCTAAAATCAGCTTAGTGCAGTGAGTGTGTTTACAGAGATGGAGCCACTACTGCTGTGAAGATGAGGCTCATGTGGATGCTGTTGGACAGTCTGAGGACAGGCGTCAGAAACTAAAGCACAAGGAGGTTCAGGGGCAGGGGGGGCTGGAAAACATTGGACAATATCATCAAGCAAGGGTAAGGCAGTAATACAACTGTTCAGAAGAAATGCATTGCTTCTCCATTACTGCATTTGAGGTGCCATTTTTAACAAACAATATGCCAAATCAAAACTGTGAAACAGACAACAACAGGGCTGGACAAGGAGCACTCATGGATGTATTACTCAGAGCTATGATTACAGTTTTTTTGTTTTTTTTGTTTTTTTCTCAATTCAGAATTGTCATTTGCAAAACAGGTCACACAAAAAATTCAAACAGAATTCTTGGTCAAATGTTTGTAATCAAAACTCTTAAATTATCCCTCAAAAGCAAGTTTTAGCATCAAATTGATCAAACTGCAATCACATGTTTTCATGCACACATTCACTCATTCAGCTCAGACTCTGAGTCCTGCTCTCAGTAACTGCAGCTCTTCCTGATTTACTGCACAGAGCATTAGGGCTTCATACTTCACACAAATTAATGAGCAGGAGATTGTGGGTATTTTTGCTACTGAAAACCTGACTGTTTTCATATTGAAACAGAATAAATACAGACAAAATATTTAACATAAATATAGCATTTTACTCATTTACGTACTGGACTACTGTGCTGTACATTATTTTATGCAAGTATTTGTATATACTATATATTGTGTCTTGCCCCTGACTCTCTGACGAGACTTTTTTCCTTTTGATTGTTGTGTAAAAATACTGAAACAGAAGTCATTTCCTTTTTCCCTTTGATTGTTGTGTAAAAATACTGAAACAGAAGTAATTTCCTTGTAATCAGATGCTGTGTGCTCACAAATGTTAGATTTCTGCAGCTTCGTTTAAGTTTCTATATTTAAAGAAACAGCATTTTAGCCAAAGTCCCTTTCCATGTGCAAAAAGACTGTTGTATTGGCCAAATAAAGTGAATAAAGTCAATGAAGTCAATGAAGCTGTGTGTCTCAGTGTCAGAGCTGTGTGAAGAGTTTTGAGAAAGAGTTTGAAAACTGTGTGTGATGAGAAATGTTCTAAATGATTTGTAAACAGAGAATCCTCTTGAAATATAAGTTTGAAGAAAAAGATTGAATGGAACCAGGTTTTAGTAAATGAGCTAAAGCAGTTGAGAAAAACTGTAACCAAGAAGCACATTGGGACACATTGAGGTTTTTAATGAATAAAGATCTCATCTGGTTAATCTTGACTTGGCTTTATACAGTTTATGTGATGGCATGGAAAATACAGGCTTTTAACCCAACACTAGCACTAGTATCCTATAGGAGCACTTCCCTTTTGATTTCCTCAGCCTTTTCACTGAGAGATTGATTTTATCACAAACACATACACACCCCCAGTACACTTTCCTTTCTAAAAAAATATCATAGTCAGAATGAGGAGCTGCACTCTGGCTTTTTAATGCTGTGATCTGTTTGTGCTATAAATGTGGAAATGGCCAGCGATCTTCAGATAGACAGATAGAAAAAAAAGAGGCAAAGGAAAGTGCTTAGAGAGAGCAGCAGTTCATTGACAAACATTATACCCTGACAAAAAGACCAGCAGGGGGCTGTATATGGGAACAATAAAACCAAATGGTGTACTTATTCAGCCTAATGCTTAATGAGCTTTTTAGATCTCAGCATGTTGCCACTGGGCATGAAGGGAATTCCTTCGTTCACATGAGAGTCCATTAATTGTACATAACATGCAATTTCAGATTTTGGATAGGACAGGAGGCAGAGAGACCACCACAGATTTATATCAAAAGAGAAAAAAAAGCTTATTATTGTTGGCTATGGGATGATTCAAATAAGGAGAATAGGCTGTTATCAATGCAAATTCATAATTCATAAGTCTTGTGTGGAGGTGAAAGAGGCCAGTGCACTGACAGAAACTGAAACCACAGAGGCAGAGCAGATAATGTTTGTGGTAAGTGTTTCTCACTGCTTTCCAGGAGGAAGCAGTTTTGAAAGGAGGGACATGTCTGTCTGAAAATATATGAGGCTGTTGAGTTTTGTGTCTCCCAGTGGGAAAACAGGCACAGATTCTGTAAAAAAAAGAAATATAAAATTATAGACAGATAATGGTTAGACGCTTGGAGGCTTCTTTTTGATGCAGTCATTATTTTACTGCTAAAAGAATATCGGATGTAAATAATTTAATTTTGTTCAAAGTTTAGTCCATTTAGAGACATTTTAAGGATCTGTTGATGTCTGAAATCTGACCCTGTCCTTGGCCTAACAGAGAGAAAATCTGAAGTGTGACGTGACCACAGTGTCTGTCATTTTCTGTGTGCACTGGACTAAAAAAAGGTCTGATATCCCTACTTCAGATTATTGAGATTCAACACTTTCCTTTGTCATGTTTGTAGTCATTACAAAAAGATAATTTATTAATAATTATCTATAACAACGAGGAGACAGTGGCTACAGAAACACACCAGTGCATTCTTAAGTCAAACTTTCTTGGCCTCGATATGATTAGCAGGAGTGTGCTCACAGTTTGAAAGTGTTTCTCAGACAGAAAGTTATTTCAAGTGTAAATCTAGCTATACGTTTTATGATAGAAAATATGAGCAGTAAAGCTTTCTGTATTGTCCTGGGAACTGCAGGTCCTCAGTGTAATTCAGGTGAAAACAGCACTGTGACAAAGAGCTGAAGAATGTGGAGTTGGAGAAGTTATTATCATCTCGGTGCCTCTTTTATCAGCAGATAGTTCAGTAATGAATAGTGAGAGACTGGTGAAATATCACTTCATTATTTCACAAAGACAAAAGCACAGTGGTTTTAAATGTGCAGCTCGTATAATATGTCTTTGACGGTGGATTTATGATGGTTTCCATTTAGTTTTGTGCTGTTTCTCTCCTGAGCCGTCTATCTGGGAATCTGTGTTTCAACTTGATGGATGAGTCCAACACAGGGATCACCCTCCTCTGTGCTCAACTCATTATTGTTCCTCATTTGCAGCAGTAGTGTAGTCGCTAGAGACGTTTGCCCACTAACCTGAAGGCTGGCAGTTTAAACCTTGCTACCAGCATTGAATACTGTAATTGTGTCCTTGGGCAAGTCAATTCACCCTCATTGCCTCTATTGTCTGTACTCTGGTGTATGACTGTGTGAGTGTTTGTAAGTGTGAATGTGTGAATGGTTCCTCGATGTAAAGCACTTTGAATGTCCATGGAGATAAAGAAAAGCCCTATAAATGTGACCATTTATCTCTTTGAGTTCTTTCATACTTCTGACATAACTTAGAAGCACAAAAACAGCAATAATTACAGGCGCATACATGTAACAATAAATCAGGAACAAAAATAATCATCCGTTGTGCTGCAAGTCTACAATAATACCACTTTTTGTTATTTTAAACAACTTTCAGAGGTGCTATTATATTTGTGGTAAAATAGCCAATTCTATAATGACATGGATTCACAACTTATAACAGGAGAGCTGAGTCTTTTTTCCTGTGCACCAGGATTTGAATAGAAGTGCTTCAATGTATACATGAAACCCTAATGGAATAATATCCCCACAAGCACAACAGATCTGTGTTTTTATTTGGCCATAGCAGAAAAATTTGATCTGAGTTCTCATTATACCCTTACTTCTTGAGATGACTACTTATTTCTTAAGATGTTTTTTTTTCCTTTTTTTTTTTCCTTTTTTTTTTGGGGGGGGGGGGGGGGGGGCAGATAGGCAGAAAAATATATTGGATTTGAGTCAAGTATTATTCTGTGGAGTTATAAGAAGATACACTGGGGAAGAGGCAGGTTGGAAGTGGGTTGAAGGTGAGAGGAGCATCTGTGAGCTTCTGAGGGAGAAGGAAAAGTGTGAGAGGATGAGGAGAAATGGTTTATCGACTAACACATGATGATAAAAGGCTTCTATCTATTAAACATTTATTGTGCTCTCAAACTGTAAAATCACTCTCAGGAGTCATAGTGAACTTAAAGCAATGTCTGTAAAAATCATTGCACCCATAAATCATAAAAAAATTATATTTCCCATGAATGGCATACACATACTGTATTGGACTTAGTGAGTTTCAGGATGATTGTAAACAAAGTACTTGTATGCTTGTATCTAGGCATCATTTGGTCATAAAATCTCATAAAAAATGTAAAAAATAAGTTCAAGATTTGCATTACTTATTATTATGTATTGCTGACATTTTTTTAAGGTAATTAAACTTAAACTGTATCTTTTAAACTCACTGCAGCTTAAATAAAAAGATACATTTCTCCTGCACTAAAGGTTAATATTTCACTGTTATTTAATTTGCAGTAACTGGAGTGAACTGAAGGGAAGGTTGGTATAACTGGCTGATGTATTTTGCTGATGTATTATTACAGTGTTGCACATTGGGACGAGGTAACTTCTCTAGATTTGTCACACGCTTTATGTTTTAGTGTAACAGTAACCACGACATCCAAAATCACAAGAATGTTGTATTAACTAGTATTAAATAAAATTCGTTTTTACAGCACTATTTTGGAGACTTTGTTGGATTAAATTTTCTAAAAATCATGCTCCATTATGAGGTCTTTTTTGGACTCTCAATTGAAAAGCATGCCTCAAGATGGATGCCAAGCTCAGTATCATTTTGTTATGATTGTTTTCTTCTATTTGTAGCCTTGGAGACAGAGACAATGCTGTTATTTTTTGCTTTGTTATTTGTTTTGTTTTTTAGCATATATGGGTTAGTTCAGTACATTCGTGTGGTGCAATTAATCACACTCTTTTTTTCACACATCATATTTTCAAATATTGCATATTCAATGCCCTGTCTTCTCATTTTCTGCAAGTATTTTACATACTGTCAGTTTTGCATCATTAGTTTGAAATGCCACTGACCAAATTCTGGTGACATCAATTTAAAGTGATGGTCCACTCTTTTCTCTCTAAATGTCTAAACGTCAGGTTTTAAATTCACTTGTTAGAGTTGGGAAATGCTGGCGATATGATCCTAAAGGTGACAGTCCTAGCTTTAATTGTGACACTGTTTGATACTTTCTTCCTGGTTAGTTTGGAGGGAAAAAAAACGTGCACTCTCCCCCACTGCTATATTTAGAAAACAACATACAATAGTTTTCCAGCTGCATCACTGGATGACTGTTTATACACTCTTTGTGACCCTCAGAGACTCACAGACCACAGTCCACTCAGTCTTCTCTCTAGGACCAGAGGCTGTGTGTGCTCCAGTATTAGAGGGGACTCCTTTGGGACACCAAGCCAAATAATAGCCCTATGTGTCTGGAGGAGGCAGTTCGATGTCAGCTAATACATCACAAAACCACAGAAGGAGGAGAGAAGAGGGACAAGTAGGAGGAGAATGGTTGAGAAGCAGAGGTTTTTGGTAATGACTTAATGCTATGGGGCATTAGGGTATACACAGTTTAACCAGTAGGTAATGGTACAAATTTCAGCACTTATTGAACAACACTATATCCGATGCTACACAAAAAGCAGTAAGTGAGAATAAGGCAGTTGGCAACAACACAGCAGTGTTTGAAAATCCAGTGAGAAAATCCAGTCAGCGCAAATGTTTTTATTCCCCTGGTATTACTGTGTGAGCCACTCTGAACTCTGGGTATACCCCAGCAGCGTAATGTGCAAAAGTATAGAGTTACAGAAAGTGAACATAAATCACTTAGAATATGTGTGAAAAAAGCTGTCAAACTCTTGGCAGTGTGACAGGTGGAAAAAGCCTTTACTAACTGTGGTTCTTTCCTCAAACTATGACAGTTTAGGTGACTGTTGATCAGACCACCACTGAGCTTAAAACTTAACTTTGATAGAAAACCTTTACCCAGAATTAGGTAGTTGGCTGCATTTTGACTACTATACCTGTCCAATTATTCAGATGAAACTGACATTTTGTCTTGCCCACAAGTTGTGTGTAACCTTGAGTCTCCATTCTTTTTCAGTGAGTGTGTGCTACAGTAATGTCTGTCACAGCTCATTTCTCTTTAGAGCAGAAAATACATCTCACACAGGGATTAACCTAGATCTGTGTGGCTCTCCTCATAGCACCTTTATTCAGAATCCCAAAACATGGCTCAGATCCACATAGACTTTAATACAACCTTTCCCTGTCTCTGTCAAAGGCCATTTCTCATGTGCTCCTGTTGACATTGCTCTGTTCAACTTTGTTTTGTTTCAGCATTCTGACCACTGTCACTGTAATTCCCCAGCATACACCATTAAACTATTGATGAATCATATTATTTTATTTTCATATTTTGGATCATGAGAGCTGGCAATAAGTCAAATTAGCAAGAACAGTAGAGTGACTTTTTTTTTTTCTTCTTCTTCTTCTTTGTGACATATTTTTTGTTATGAGGGGATCTGACTGTTCTCCTTGAGAGACTTTGGTTCAGTGAACTTCAGGATTTGCTGCTTCAGATCTTAGTATTCATGTTGCTGTATTTCCCTCTAGATGCTCTTGTCAGCTTTTGATTTTAAGCACATTTTAATTAGCAATGATGATGTTGCCTAATTAACACTACACACTGGGCATGAGTGACCGAGCAGGAGGAGTTTAAAACACCGAGATGAGTGGAGCCTCTTCTCACTCAGTGCTCTGGAGAACAGGGGCAGAGGAGCACAAACATTTTCCACTTTGTGATTCTGTAAAAAACACCTGTTTCTGTTTTTACTGCTCCTCTCATTGTGGAGTTTCTCCACTTCACAAGCCACTGCTCATAAAGGAGCTATAACACAGTCAGGATGTACTCTTGTTTTCACTCCTTTATGAGAGTTAACCAGCTTCACTGTGAAACTCTACACTTTTAGAGGCTGTTGTTGTATTACGTACAGAACTTTTTAGTAAAGTAATTTATACTGCCCCATTTATTTACTTTGAGCAACCCAGGCTAATTTATGTAAAAAACCCGCTAAGTATGTAATAAATGTCTCCTTGAATGGTTTGAGCTAACAAGAAGAAGGTAATGTGATTAAATTTAAGTGCAGAGAACAGAGTCTGGCCTTGATGTGGAAAGTGGAAAAAACAAAATGCATTTGTGGAGAGACTGCAGGCTTTTCAGTGTCCAAGCATTCTGTCATAAGGGGTGTAGGTGGCAGCACTGTGGTTCAGTGGTTAGCACTTTTGCCTCACAGCAAGAAAGTCCTGGGTTCGATTCCTGGGCCTTTCCTGTGTGGAGTCTGCGTAGGTTTCCTTTGCGACTGAGTTGCAGCTGCACAGGACTAACCCTCCATCTCCATCACCCAACCTTCCTGATTTACGCAATTTCGTTGTACACCTTGTATGTATAATGACAAATTAAACACTTTACCTTGACCTTATATTAAGAAGGTCTGCTTTTCCATTTTGTGTTCACTCAAGAAACAAAGATCTGATATAGGCAAATGTTTTATTTGCTTTCACTACAGGAGCCATGATAATGTTTTCATTCATAACTCAATCAATCAATCAAAGTTTATTTCTATAGCACTTTACAACAACACAAGGAAGACCTAAGTGCTTTACATAAAAACAAAATAAAATTACAAAAGTTTATTCAATACTATAAAATGTATAAAACAAGACACACAGTAACAGAATCAATTAAGACCTAAAACCTAAAGTTGTCTCAGTGCTGAGGGTTAAAAGCCATTTTAAACAAGTGAGTCTTTAACTTTTTTTCTTTTTTCATTATGAAAATCATCTCTGTAATGAGTCACCAATGTCAGTGATGGACACAATTTGCTTTATCTGTGACTGTGGACCTTCAGATGGTTTTATTGAATTACTGAGAGCATTTCAGTGTCTGTTTAAAGGAGAGTGTTTTGCTCTAAATAAATGATTTATTGGCTGCTTTAATCCATGATCTATGTGTTACACTGAAGCAGAGATATAGACAGACACTGTGACCTTTTATTCTCTTCTTGCATTACTCTCAGTGGCACTGAAGCCGACAGGGAAAGGGTACATGAAAGGTGTCCTACAACATGAGCTGCCTCACTCACTGAATGCTTGAAGCCATTTAGCTGTGATGTGCTGCATTTGAATGATGTGGGAACAGTGTAAAATAATGCACACAGCTGGATATAGAGAGGCCATGCATTAATCTAAGTAATCAAGTATGGTGTCTTTCAAAATTAATATTTGAGAGGATTGCACAATATGGGGAAAGTCATGCCTGAACACATCTTAAAAGTCACATATAATTCTTAATGTGGTGCAAACATGATTTAATTGCATTAAAAACATATTGAGTGACTTAATTCTGTCTTATGCTAATGACCATTTTCCTGTGTTTTGTCTCTTTCCAGGTAAGACATACTCTTTGCACTAAAAACTGTCAGTATGTGCTGTGGTCCTATCAGCTGAGAATGGAGAGTGGGCACTGACACAAACATAAAGTAGGTTTTTCCACACAAAAACATGCAAACACACTCACATCAGGTTATGGATAACTTGACTTATATTCATTATGTACAGTGTGAGCATAGAGCAAATATCTGACTGTATCTTTCTAGATAATGGCTTAATTGATGTTAATAAAGGGGCTTTGGAATAACCCAGAATAGCAGTAATGACACTGAGAAGAGGGCACTTTGATACTGAACATTTGTAAATAATATATCATTCCTGCTATACAGCGGGAAAAATAATGTGTGATCTTTTTTCACTGAAACAAAATTATATACAGTACTATATTCAGTGTGGTTTAGTGCAAGGCAATATTTTGAGAGGCAAGATATGTGTTTGTTTAAATCTGTCTATTAAGTACTATATATTGTAAATCATTAGTAATTAAAACACTAAACAGGCTGTTTTATATGGACACCCACAATGGTCATTTACCGCTGACCATTTTGTTGTGTACAGTGTGTTTATAAGTTATCACTTAGACACATGTGAAGAGGTTTAAGAGCTGTCGACTGGTGCTCAGATAAACCCAGAAAGCTAAAAACAGGCCTGTGGCACAAGGAAATGCATATTTTCGTCCAGGAAACATACAGATAAGGCATATGGGCAGTGTTTTTTTCTAGTGTAAAAGATAGCGCCTGCTTTTTATGACTGGCTACAATCTCAGTTGTCATTAGAACTAGAGGAACCCATTTGAAGAAGTGCCAGACTATTTTCGGTTTGCTCTTTTGGTAACAGCTTTGGATGAGGCTGCTGTGCTCTCCTACTTCACTCAAAAGGGAAGACAGTCCATTAGTTTGCAGTAGGGGTTCACTAAAATGGATATGACACTGTCAATATTTTGTGTTCCATTGCTTGCTCACCATCTTTTTAAACCATCTAGTATTTTGCATTCTACTTAATATAGATTCAGGTAAACCGTACTTGTTCAACAGATGTCTTAGAGCTTGACCTCTTGAATTGTAATGATGGCATTTTCCAAATGTGTTGAAGTGTTCACTGTAGCCTTCCTGGTCATCTGGGATTTTGTTTCATCACACTTTACATCACACTTTTTGGAAAACTGTCCAGACTGTGCCATATGCCAACATTTTATCACAGCAACATCAGTCAAGGGATTACAGTAGTCATGACCTTTACTTCTTTTTGTTGTTTAAATGTCAACTCTTTAAGCTTAAGACAGATTTCAGTCTCCTCCTGAGCTACATTGCAGGCCTTTTTTGGGATTGTGTGGACGAGCAGCAGATTGGAGAGATGCAGGGTGACTCCTGCTGCTGAGATGAGCCCGATAAGATGCAATAAAACTCAAGGGCAGCTGTGCAGTCGCTGTGATTCTGAATGAGATGGTCCAAAGAGTCCTGGTTGGGTTGGAGGAGCAAACAAGAGGGACACAAAACAGCCTTGTAAAAAAGATTGAGAACATTTACGAACACAATGACCTCCATTTTGCTGCTTTTTACAAGGAAGATATCCGCTTTGTGAACTAAAAGTGAGGGACAGAATTATCATTTCATAGGCACGCCAAAAAAACTGGCCCTAAAGATTATAAACCCACTTTGTTAAATACAGATGTGGGTACAGTAGTAAAAACTTGTATTGAAGTAGTGTTGCTTTGAAATAATATTATTTAAAAAGAAATAAAACGTAGTCATCCAAATAATAACTCAAGCAAAAGTAAAAAAAAAAAAAAAACGCATTTGCTGAAAAACTACTCTAAGTGCTACTAAGTGCTAAGTAATGTTTAAGCGTTATGTCTGATTTGTGTTTTAATATTGATGGTATAATCAGACAAAGAAAGAATAAGAATAATGTCTAAAATCTAGTTTGATGGTTTACAAATGACTAAAAATATATTTTCATCTTTATAAAATAACAAATTAGGCCCAAGAGACACACATTTCTAAATCTTATCAACAACATAAAGTTGTGAAACCAATATATCGGTACTGTGAAGATGTGGGTAGAGCAGCCAAATTTAGACTCAACTAAGAGTGTTGTTTCTTCAAAAAAAAATATTACTCGAGAAAATGTAGAAAGTATGTTGAGATAAAAATACTCTTAGAAGCACAATTTATTCAAGAGTCAGTGTAACATCATTATACTGTACCTCTGGTTAAATATTTGTGACATGTACCGTACCACAAATCTGATTTTTGTTACTCCCAAAAAGAAGGTTATAGCGTCCCTCATCATCTACTCCAAGTTTTTAGGTTTGATCTACTAGTTTAGGAAGTCAATATTTTACATACTGTACTTATCCTGGACATAAGTCAAATTTAATTGCTTTTCTGTATTAAAATCTTAAACTTACACTCCTGGACCATAGCTTCCACTGCCTCTGTCCCTGAATCTCAGTAATTTGCAGCTGAAATAAGTCTCATTTGGTGGATCAATACAAGCGTACACTAGATTCTCACTGATTTGTTGACTGAGAGAGGACTTCAGCTTGGATTTGTGAGATCAGAGGTCTGCAGTTGTGGTTTATTTGAAATGACTGAGGATTGATTTTTTTGTGGAGTACATGGTGTGATATTCAGGCTGTGATAAATACAATCACTGTGGCTAATGATAGGGCATTCATTTTGAAGATTGAAAACACTTGGAAATGGATACAATGACACTGTCTAAAGATAGATTGTATTTCTAAATCTAATATTTTAGTTACATTTTTAAAAACAAATTGTTAAAGCTTGTATTTCACACTGTCCCCATCTTGATCTTTTTTGATCTGTCAGACATTACATCACTTTTCCCTATTTTGTGGCTAATAGCATTACAAAATACAATGCATGCATACTTTCCTGATGAAAAATCATGTTAACTTTTCCAGCACAGGCTTGGTTTCATTAGTCTTTGATCAACAAGATCCTTTGAAGACACAGACTTCTTCATTCTCTGATCTTTTACACATTCAAACAGAATAAATGACGGATTAAAATAAAGCTTTCCAAGTCTGTGTCTTTTGTCTCGGTTTTATCAGTTTGTTTTTGTGGCTTTCACTGATGCAACTGAGTGTAAATTGCAGATACATCAACGGAAACACCACAAGGGGCAGTTTTGTTAACTGTCAGAAAGCTATTTTTTCATGTGCAATACAAGATTGAAGAAACGTTCAAGTTAAAATTACTTTAGGTGTGTTTTTGCCCTTTATTTAGATGCTATGACAATTTACAGTGCTCAGTAGAGTAACAAAGTTCAGGAAAAACTTAGATGGACATTAGGTGGTGAAAGTAGGTGTGAATGACCTATATGTGCCCTCCTAAAAGCTTGGTTTGGCATTAGACTAGGTTTAACCAGTTTGAACCAATCTGGACCAGTTGCTCTGATTTGGACAGCTATGAACAGGTATGGCACGCTTTAAACTAAAATGAACCAATTTGGACCAGTCTGGATGGGTTTGAAATTGTTTGGCTACCTTCTCCCAGTTGGGCTTTAGGCCAGGTTTAACCAGTTTGAACAGATTTGGATCAGTTTGAACATGTTTGGCCTCCTTTGACCCATTTTACCTGAAGTTAAAGGGCTACAAGACTGTACTGAGCTGTTACTGTTTGTCAGCCTGGCCTCAGTGCTGAACAAAAAAATAGGGTTTTCCTCTCTCATGTTGAATCTAATTCTGGCCTTAGACAGGGCTTGTGTAACAGTTAACCGTATATATTTCCAGGCCTCGGTTAGTTTGCTCTGAGCTTGAGTGACAGCGTAGCTTTTCCAGTTGACAAGATGCTTGTTTAAGTCGTTTCAGCAATAAACCATGGTGCAGCTTTTTGTATGAACCAGATCAATCATGAGCGAACAGTGACAGGCTTTAGTACGTCCAGCACTTTCTCTTGGTGTTTCTCTGTGATATATAGGACTATATACAGTCTGATAAATATGTAATTTGTGAACATTACATACTCTTAGTTTAGCTCTGCAGTAGCTGCACGGTCTGTTATAGTCTAAGGAGAGCTCCATTGCTCTGTTTGATCTTTCTTTCTCCTCTTCCTCTTTGTGGCTTGTCTGCATATCAAAGACAGTGGTTAGAGCCTCACAATGATCTCTAAGACCTCAGACACGCCACCGTTGATCAGTTGAATAAAGCAAGATTAGAGAGTATCCATAGATCTAGAGTTTGAGCTGTGTGAGAGTTTTTGATTCTACGTTCCACTAAAAAGATATGCATCTTTCTCTGCTTAAAAGGGCCCTGATATGACCACGTCTTTCAGCTTATCTAAAACTACTTTAGAAATGTGCTGATGAACTTCATAGTAAGTGTGGAAAACAGCACAGATGGTTGTGGGAACGAGCAGTTTTGTAATGCGTCACCAAACCTGTTCCCTAGAACTTTAAGCTGTCCATAAAAATAATATTAGCAGTCGGTTTTTATTATAGATTTTAACATGTGTATAAATGTGTAATGTACTGTGTATACAACGTGCAATGACAATTATGCCATGCTGTTTTATAAAGTCTCTGCTCTTAAAAAACTCAGTTCTACACACTAAATAAAACCCTTAAGATCTGAAACCACCCTCCTTTCTTTGATATAAATTGTACTCAGTGTCCATCATTGTCAGTCTAGAGGTGTTAAATCCCGTCCAGTGTTACAAGAACATGTCATTTTTCAGCATTGAAGCATAAACCATTTGGGACTCCTTTGCACTATCACGTCTTTTACCCTGCCTTCTTCCTGAGTTAGAGCTACCAGCTCAGTGTCTACAGTTTATACAGTTTTTGTCTGCTGCCTGCCTTGTCTTGTTAGAGAAATGTGTGTGTTGTAACTCCAGAGGTCACTTGTTGGGCTTTTATTCTCACATTGTGAAGTTGGTCTTGCTGCACTGCTCTCCTTCTGCCTGACTGACCTATAATAGAGATCAGGGATTTGTTCTGCCTCATATAGTTTTTGTAATGAATATGTGAGCAGACTAAGGGGTTGTTAGGGTGCCCTTGCTTCACTAAGAAATGTTTAAATGTAGATGAGATACACCTGGTTGAGGTTTGTGGACCAAAGGAGACTCTAAAAACATCTGGAGTTGTGCCAAAAAGTAATGGACAGAATTTATCACTGAGGCAAATCAAAATAAAACGATCTGTCTACTGGCCATTGGTCCACAAATGAACTAGAGAGGCAGAACAATTTAGTAATGAAAGCATTTAGAGTGCTTTATCATTGTCAACTATTATAAAAACATAGGGACGGTATGGCCCTTTTTGTCCCCGTATGGAAATTTATTGGCCTATCCTTTCACTGGGACAACCGAGAGCAACAGGCAACCGCAGAGCAGCACTGAGGATCTAGGTCAGGAGTACCTAGCTGGAATATGTAGCCTATTGTGCATGTGTTTGGTTGATGGGGGAAACTGGAGCAGCTGGAGAAAACCCGCTAGGTGCTCTGGGAGAACGTATAAAGTCCACAAAGAAATCCCCGCCCAGTCTGGGAATCAAGTCCAGGTCCATTGTTTAGACTGATTAGCCCTGTGTTGTAGTAAGACGTGGGGATAGGTTGGGTTCTTGTTAGCTAAGCTGTTTTTGCTATTTTCACTCTTTGGCTATAAATACTGTTTGCAGTTAACCAATGTTTTAAGTAGACAACTAAAACCATAACACAATTTTAGGCCAACACCAGACCAGGAAAACCACTGTACTGAAGCTAAGGCTTTCTCAACAATATGAATTTTGCACACGTTTAAATACTAATGCCCACTCCCGTGTTAAAGTCAACGTTCAAGAGTGAAGGTTGTCACTACAGATGTTTTTTTTAAATCACAACCATCACAGGCTGAAAAAAAAAAAAAAAGGACAGCTTATCTACTTCAGAAGCTGCTCTGAACAAATACGACATGATAACATTTTGACCTCGACAGCAACAGACAACACACAATAAACACACACACTGCTGCTAGACAATGTGATTCAAAGTCTTGGCATCAAAGACAATAAATGGAAACAGCAGTTGATGTTTGCATAACAGCCATATTTGTTTACAATAATGACTCACACAGATATATGCTGGACACTGAATGACTAGGGATAAATCTTTCATCATCTTTTTTACAATTTACATTCAAAGGAGAAATGTGGCATTTGTAGTTATATTTTCAATGACTGCCGTTATTGTGATTCATTGCAAATGTGCTTCTGTGGCTGTATACAGTGGCAAGCAAAAGTATGTACCGCCTTAGTATTTTTCATATATTTTTCTTTCTTTAGATAGCAAAACACATAAAAATAAATAAAAATAAATAAAAAAATACTTTTTTTTTATTAATGTAAATAATATGTAGACTGTAAGCACATGATTTTGACCTCAAACTCTCATAAAAAAAGAAAAAAAAAAGCTACATTTTACAAAAGAGAAGCCTAATGCCTTCATTTGAAATACTGAATGTGCTTCATAACTTTTGAGGCCCATTTTGAAAATCTGCCCTGGGGCCCCACATTACCAAATTACGCCACTGTAGACCAGCCTCTTACATATAGACCCTTTTCAAGAAATGTGTCTGTTCGAGATAGAAATATTTTCGTCATTTTTTTTTTGTATGATTGGGAGTTTTTAACATATAAAAGTCTAATGCCCAATTGGTCTTTTTTTCTGTAAGTCCTCAAACCAGGCCATAAAACTTACATGAATTTGTGTACTGGGCTTTATCCATTTTATGAGTAAGAGAAAATAAAATAAAAAAAATAAAATTAAATCTGATGTGAGCTGAAGAGCTTGCAACCCTTGTGTCTGCCACCCCTGCCTTTAGTACTTTATGTTCAAAAGCAGGAGAGTCTGGATCCCCAACCACTGAGAGCCATTGTCACCTGTTGATTCTGCTGAAGTCTTTATTGTTCAGTCCTTTTTGTATGCACGTTTTGGTATAACTGGCTTTTGTTGTTGTTCCTGTTCAGAAGTAAGTACAGAGTTGCTAATAATAAAGCATATACTGGTGTTTTATGGCTAAACCAGCAACAATTCTTCATCCACATTTTGAAAAGAGAAAAAGAGTTAGTCTGGCTGGCCAGGTTTTTACAGACCATGGGGTCACTGTGTACCAAAGATTAGTATTAGCAATGTTCAACATAGCAGCGAATGTAACATAATAATGATAAGGATATTGCTCTTGTGCTGGTACTGTATGCCAGTGTGCTGATTGACAACTAAAATTGGATCTGATTCCCCTTGTCTCACATGTAAGGGATAATTCTTTTGTAACTGATGACGGAGGGAATAGCAGAGTAAAATATAATATGGAGTATTGGAAGCTAACTACACATTTTAACTGTTTGTAGTCTATGGTGAAAGGGCATCTGTACACAGAGGAGACAAACTCAAAAGGTTTCAGAAGTTTAAACACTGCTGGACTCTACAAATAGAAATGAACTGTGGGTCCTGCTCTGAGGACCTTTTGCCAAAAACAATGATCTATGGCTGCACAACCTTTTGTACCACTGTTAAGGTTTACACTGGGGTTGAGTGGTCTTTCCTCGAGGCAAGGTGGCTTCAGTTCACCAGAGCATGAGCAGATGGTACCATGACCTCAACCTAGTGACTGACATTGCATAGAGGTTAGTTTTCCCAGCAGCTTTTTTACACTTTGAACACAAGACAGAGGTGTTATACAGTTAGGTCCATACGTTTTTGGACACTGACACAAGTTTTGTTATTTAAGGTGTAAATCAAAACATATTCAAAATGCAGTTACATAATTCATGTGTGCTGAAAGTGCAGACTCTCATCTGTAATATGAGAGTATTCACTGTCCAAATCAGACAAAGGGTTTAGGAATTACAGCTCTTTAAAGTGTAGCACCCTCTTTTTCAGGAGTTCATAAGTAATTGGACAGTTGGTTCATATTATATAACTGTATTTTGAATATATTTTGGTTGACAGCTAAAAAAACAAAACTTGTGTCAGTGTCCAAATACTTATGGACCTAACTTAATTTGCATGGTATCTTTTTTTTTAACAAGTGAATAATCAATTGCAACTGAAACTTAACTCCAGTCAACTTAAATATTTATCTCATAGCAGGTGTTACTTTGATTTAAAAAGTTTTTAAATTTACAATGCAGTTTTTTTTAGCATTTGCTGTGGCTATGGTGAACCTTTTAACCATGGAGAATGGAGTGACTGTGGGTTTTAGTCATTTTCCATCGTCTTTAGCCAGAGTTTCCAAGATACCTTTATTTCTATATAAATATGCATGATGAAAATGTGATTCAGAGTTGAAACTGAATTTGAAATGGATGACTCAGAAAAGCTCCTGGCAGTGTCTGTGAAACATTTATTTCCAAGGAGAGAAAGGACAGCTTTTATCAGTCTGACAGTGGGAGACAAATAACTTCTACTTTTTCCCTGCTTTTGCCCAGTATTTAGAACTTGATGAAATACAAGATTATTTTACTCTGCAGCTCCCTACAATAGTTTATTGAGCTGTTCCCTTCAAAAAGCTTCTTTACATATCTGCAAGAAATTACCTGTCTTTCAGCACATGTAGCAGAATGTTTTATTTTTTTTTTTTTCCTCTTTCTCTCTCTCTTCTGGTTTAGTGCTCCCAGGGCAGTGCTGGATTACATGTGTTTAGAGCAGCTCAATGAGCATTTACGCTAAAGTTGCTCCAGAGAGAATAGTGCCTCTGGACCTCACTGCAAATCCAATATTTAGACATGCAGTAGGGGAGATTGGAAAATTGGAAAATTTAATATCTTTTCCGTTCACGTCATGTAACTTGTTGAAAGAATTTAGATGTATGCTTCAACTAATCTAAAACACAGTAAAGTATGTACAGCAGACTATCAAAATGTTTGTTCTGCCAAGGTCTCAAGCTGCCATTCGTGTATCTTCTACTGGCTTTGTATGATTCTCAGACAGACTGGCGAATATGCTTAATTTATGTATTAAGGAAAACCTTTTGGATGAGAGTATTATCTTGGGAAAAGTGCTGATAGTAATTTGAGTGATTTGAATAATTTTAATTACTGAAGCTACTGAATCATACTCTAGTGCAGTCATCCATTTAATGCTGTGAGATTCTCTCAGAAACTAATGTGGACATGGTCATTAAATGGTATATTTTGGCTTAAAGGGTCCAAGTTTTACTATTAATTATAAGATTAGTTATAGCAAATGAGTATTGTAACAGACTGATGGTATCGAGCTACTTTATCTGTTGGCTGAATCAACAACTTTACCAAACTTTAATTAAAAGCAGACCATTTTAGTTCATGATAAAGGTGACCCAATATAACTCCAGGTATAGCCAATAGTAAATAATGGTTTCTTTGTGGGTTTTATAATTTGCACATTGACTAAGTTCTTGCAGTAACAGATAACTGGACTGCTATCAATTGACCCAACAGTAACAATCCATTCTGTACATGGTGTTCATAAATAAAGATAAGTCATTAGTGGGGAATAGTGTGCACTCACACTCTTGTATAATTTAAATGTGTTTGCTCCACTCACATCTGTGACTGAACCAACAACACAAGGCTGCTTCAGATCAGCAGAGTGCTCAGGGAGAACACATGGACACCGTCCGATTTGTTACAGTACTGTTTAGAGAAAATCATTTAATTGTGGAGGCAACTGCTTTTGTAGAAGTAGAAGAAGAACGGAGGAATGGCTTTATTGTATACATAGTATAAAACATATATCAGCATTACATTTACACACACACAAGGTTGGTGTCTTACTCAATGGCTCCTGAAGGTAACACGTTGCTCTCTGTCCAGGCTGAGATGTGAACCTTCTAGTTCCCAGACTAAATCCCTAACTTCTGAAAGTGTTGGTGAATAACTCAATAAGTAAAATGTTTCACTCTTCTTGCTCTTTTCCCCCTTCCACCCATCTCTGACCAACATTTGGACCTGTCTGTCCTCAAAGCAGTGACTTTTGTCTTTGAGATGAAGATTTCCAGTATGTTAAAACAGTATGTGATTTGAACAGCATATGTCATTGGAACAGCAGGGGTGTAACATCAGGCAGCGCAGCCAGTGCAACTGCACAGGGGCCCAGGAGGTTTAGGGGCCTATAATAGCTCTTGTAGGCTACATCTCTCGTCACGTCTAGGATTGAAATATTCATAATAAACACAAGCAGCACATGACTCTGTAACAGAGTAAGATTAAATTTAAGTAAAATGTATGATAGCTATAATGTTATAGATTTAGTCTAATGCATGAGCTTAACACACACCCATTCTTAAAACATGAACTGGGGCCCCTCATTAACAAGTTCACGCCACTGTGGAACAGTATTTTCAGAGTCTTAATCTTTGTCTTTAATTTTAGCAGTAACCTTTTTAAACCTTTGTATTTTCCTTTCCAATATATAAGAAAACTCTCCTCCCAAAAAACACAGATTAAACAATGAAGGAGGTGAAGGCTGTTGAGTGTCCAGGAGCCCTCTCCTGTTGGTCCATCCTCAGTTCAGCAGGCCTGATGTCCATAATAACACACCACTGGGACACTCAGCAGCCATCAGTTTAGTCTCTCCAGAGTACTCTTAGACATCCAGCGGTGTCTCAGCTGAACTGAACAGTGGCAAAGAGAGCTGATAATAGACTTGGTTGATGGAGAGGGGAGTGGAGATAACAGTGACAGAAATGGTCAAGCCAGGCCCCATTACACAGTGAGGAAGACAGTGGTGATTGCCTGTAAAATGAGTGATGAAGGGTAATGTCTCACTCAAAAATATGTCTTTATTAGTCTTTATCCACTGATGATGTCCTGTCATTTTGGATGGAAGCTATTGAGCAGACACATTGTAACTTATTATCCATGAACTGATTATTCAAGCAAAAATGCAATGTACTATGCTTTTGTTTACTAAATTACAGGGGATGCCTACTGTATATTGCCATAAAGATGTTATTACTGCTATTTATTTTCAGTACGCAAAAAAAAAAAAAAAAAAAAGATGCACAATAGCAGCAAGATGTGCTTTGTCCTTTTCTGTGCTTCTAAGAGCAACCACTTAGACTGAGGCATCACAGCGCATTTCAGTCAAGGGTGAAATCACTGCATTATGTTCACTCACTATGGATGCACAAGTTATTCATTATTTGCTATTCCAACTGTGCTGTAAAGAAAGCCATTCGTCTTCCTGACATCTCTGATATATGTGAGTGTTTATGCTGTGATTTCCCTCCCACAGTGACGCTTATCTCCAGCTGATTTATCTGCACTTGTGGTAGATTTATGTGGATGTCTTTTGAGATTAATGAGAAAACTAACACTAACAGTGAACATATACTGTAAATGTGTATAAACTATGCACATATTCGTGTTAAGTGTATTTAGTTAGTCACCACCCTGCCTGTTAATCAATATTAGTTGGTCTTATGCAGAAAGAAGAATTCAGTAAATCACATTGACATAAAAAGTTGCTAAATCCTATCCCAGTAACTATGGGCTTTAGGAGGGGTTACACCATTTTTACCATTTTTTTTAAATTTTTATTATTTATTTATTTATTTATTTATTTATTTATTTATTTTTTTTTTATGTGGTATAGCAGGAGTGAGTTTATTTGTCCACCATGTTTGCAAATGTCAGTCTGATTCTATTGAATACTAATACATCACTTCCAGACTGTGTTAATCAATATAGTATTGATGTTTGCAGAGAATACGTTGCCTGCAGATGTTTACAGTGCCTCCATAATGATCACTTATCAATTCTTTAGGTCCCTCCAGCCAAACTATAACTTATTACTGCAACAGTTTTGCAGACAAACAGCCACTGATCTGAGAAATGTGATTGGGCTCCTGCTGCAGGGAGTAGGAAGGAAATACAAAGCAAAGTCGATGGATAGATTTGAGAAGATTTTGAGACCAAACAGCAGCAGCTCTGGTTCAGGGCTCTGCAGTTTGCCTGTCCAATCAAAACATCTACTGTACTTTATTTGCTCTGGCACTTGGAAGTGGATTTGGCATTGTTCTTTCCAATCCAAGCTGAGTTGGCAGATGAAGTGTAGCCCATTAATTTTAAATGCATATCTTGTTGGTTCTCTGTTTGTGGCTCCATAGATTCATAATTTCTCAGATATAAATAAAATTGTATGAATGTTTTACTCTGATATTGTATCTGTTTAAATACAGAAACAAGATGAACAAAACTCATTACTGTATAATTAATACAATTATTGTACCATAGATTTATCATTAGAGAGGCCAGAACTCCTGAAGCAGTTCTGTTGTTTCACATTGATTTCTACAATATAAGAAAATCTATTTCTATTTCAAAAGGAACAACACATAATTAACCCTTTGGACAGGCAGACACTTTTAATGAAATAATGGTTTGTTATTAAATAAGTCAGTTATAACATCTGTTTATTCCATTATATTGTTAATAACTTCGGTAAAGGTGGCATGGCTCTTTTGTTTGCGCTGACTTAAACAAATGTTTTTTTGAGCAGGGCGCTGCACCCACTCTGTCCCACCTGAAAAGGGCTTATTTCTCTGTGGGAGGTTTACAGAGCAGTTGTCTGACAGTGTGAGACGTGATCTCGGTCTGACATGTAAAATTGTCCTTCAGGAGGAGGATAAATGGATCAACAGTGGTTTGTGTTGATGTTGTTCTGCCTCAGTGACACTCAGAGTCAACAGACGCTTGACTTTACTAAGAGCCTCTTATCACGCTCAACTGCTCCCTGAATATTCACACATTAGACACACAAAACACACTTTAGAATGAACTGTAAAACCTGTCCCATTGGGTCTGGACACCAAAAAGAGGGTGGTAAGTTAGTCCCCTCTTGGTATTTGACACAAAGCAGTAAATCTTCCCTACACATGTAACATATTTTCTCCTAAACGTCCTATATCTGTACATGTAAATGCATCATGGGATATGGTTGTGCTTAACACATGCACTTTGATGTAGGTCCTGATTTCCCCCTTGAATCAATTACCACAATGTATTAAATCCACTCTGGACTAAATCATCTTCTCTAATTTATATGCAGCTGATCCACTCAAGTTTCATCATCAGTCTGATGTATAACATATTCATTTTAAGCTCACTGAGAAGGCTGCAGAGATCATCAGTGATGCCAATAAAATAAATTTGGCTCTTAGGTCTTTATTGTTGTAGCCATAATTACAGCACATGGGCATGAGACTACTTTTTTCCATATTGTGGCAGAATTGATAAATGGAATCGCCCATCAGTGCCAAGACTCTATGTAGACTTCTGTATCATTTTTTATGTGCTGTATGGTTTTGTTTTATTCAGTATACCTTCCATTTTCCCAGCTTCCCCCACATTCCTTCTTTCTCTATATTACAAACTCCACACAGTAGCATTTACATCTTTTGTGTCTTCTTCTCCATGGCCGCACGCAACTATGAGGTCCATGAGGTCCGGACCTAGGTATTTTTTTCCTCCATATTGTCATTATTGTCCTGGGTTATGTCCTCAGTGAGCCTTGGCATAATTTTGAGATGTGTGCTACCTGGTGTTTGTTTTTCTTTTATTGTAGGCTCTATTTCTATTTGAACCTGTCCATTCTTTTAAGCAAGAAGAAGGCAAGTGTGTTCTGTGTGTAAAAACTGCTTAAATACGCAGCACAGTGCTTTTTCCTCTTGACAGGCAAACACAAGGGTAACTTTGCTCCTCTGCCTCAGGGTGAGCAGCTTTGTTGGACCTCAGTATTATGAGAATCCTGTGTACAACCCTCTTTTTCTCCAAACCAGTTTTACACTTACTGATAACACACAGGAAAAAAAAAAAAAGAAAAAAAAAAGTATTATGCATTTAATATCTTTATTCCTGGAAATTTTGAAAATCCTTAGTTGCTTTCATTTTTGGTGTCTGTTATTGTTACTGCATGTTGTCAATAAACCTGGACGAATGTAAGTAAGTGGGGAGAATGCAATTTACAACAAGCAATATTTATAATGGACTTTCATTTCTGAATGTGCCCCCGTTGACATGAACATTTTAGAAAAAAATATAGTATTTTTGTGTCAAAGCTGTTAGAGTAAGGTGAAGAGGTATTCTTGTCTGTTTACTATAGTGAATTACCAAGTATTTTAATCCAAATGCATACAAATAGCCATGTTTTTCAGTGTCTTTCATACTCGGTCTCTGAATAACTATAATTGGTTAAAATTGTGAACCATATTTCCAAAGAGAAATACTTAAAAGCACCAGGTCTTCAATTATTTTTTTTACACAAACCTGTGATAAATACAAATACATATGTTTTTACATGGGTGAAAGTAGATTTTTGCTTATGCCGCTAAAACAAATTATGCCTACATATATATTTTTAATAGCAGAAAAAGCACATATACGAGGTTGAGAATGAATCTTGACTATAAATGAAAAATATAGATATGGCTTATATGGGGTTTAACAGGGTTTGAAAACAAATCAAATGCACCCTATAAAGGCCAATACACACCGGACGCACGTCAAAAAATATGCCCCTATTATTTTCTATGAGGTGCACGGCAGTGGCTGAAAACACATGGTCCCCCGTACTTCTGCAGTAACAAAGAGGGTTCTCTGCTCCGTGTGACACAGACACACAGCTGTAAACACCGAGGGACAGTAGCTGCTGCACAGGGGGACACAGGTAGCAGCTCCCAACTCCTGCTGCAGTCGGAGCATGGGGAAAATCTTTTCTGTCGCTAACTCGCTAATAATCTGCTATAGACGGGGCGGCTCCAGACAAATATCATTGAGGGGGCAATGGGGGGGTCCATATTAAATAAAGAGGGGGCAATGAAATTCTGATGCAACAACATACACCAAAAATAATAGGCTAAAATCAATAAGCAAAATATAAATTACCATTAGTATTGAGCAACAGTTCTATCTAGACCAGTGGTGCCCAACCTTTTTCGGCTTGCAATCTACTTTTAACGTCATTAAGGCCAGGAGATCTACCTTTATTTGTTTTATTTGTTTTACCCCTTATTTCTATTAAACATGGTGGGCATTTATCAGGGTTATTACTATTGCAGTGGTTAAACATGAAAATAAAAATAGAAATAACCACTTTAATAAAGTCACATTTTATTAAACTAAAATGATAAATGTTCATTATCAACTCAGGACAGGAATAACTGAATCTAATAAATGTAGCATTTTTGTCAGTGATATTTACAACATTCCATCATTTCCTAAAACAGCTGATTATTATAGATTATAATAGGCCTACAATATTTATAATTATGCCTGAATTAAACTGCAGTATCAATGCAGCTTATCATCAAAGCTCAGCATTATTTTAGTAACATTGATGAGTGACAGGAGCTCCATGGTAACGCTCAGGGGAGGAGCTTGTGAGACTTCGAAGTCAGCTTTCCTCACGCACGGCAACAACAAACTACTGAAGGACAAAAACAAAGCAAACAGGTGACATACATCAGGCTCTGACACCTTCCTCACCTGTCTCCTCCCTGACACTGCTGCCTCTCCTCCTGTGTGTGCGTGTGTGTGCGTGTGTGTGCGTGTGTGTGCGTGTGTGTGTGTGCGTGTGTGTGCGTGTGCGTCAGCCCCATGGCAGTGTTCGGAGCGCGAGCCGCCCGCAGCCTCCACAACAGAACTGAAGTGAAAGCAGAGAGAACTCTGATTGTTATTAAGTTGCTTGTAACCAGTTTAGCTTGTAGCTCGTGCGGTTTCCTCGCGCTTCCGCGGTGTCTCTTGTTTTAGAAAGAATCTCAGACTGATCCCTCTGCGTGTCATTCACATGCCATAGGCAAATGACTTTATTTGGAAAGACATGGCTCCGCGATCTACACGCACTGCTTTTACGATCAACGGTAGATCGCGATCGACGGGTTGAGGACCACTGATTAAAGCTTTCTTAAGCGTTTGGTGTAATTTGAGGCGGCACTCCAGGTGTGCTTTGGGCTTAAGACGCGCACGCTCAATGCATTTGTTTAAGGAAGCGAGACAATCAGTGAATGATGAGAGGGGAGTGGGACATTCTGTGCATTAAATCACATCACGGAGCGATCATAGGCCACTAAAAACCACACTAGACACATATATGATGAGATAAAGCACTGCCTGGTTCACATGCTTTAGGGTCAGATTTTTTTTTTTTTTTCTCATAAAAGCGTCCTCCGTCCGCGGCTGCTTTCTAATGTGTGTAAAAGCTGCAACGACCTGCCAGACAGCTGATCTCTTTCTACCTGGTACTGCGTACCCCCTCTAAATCTTATGCCTGTATGTAGTACTGGGCCGTACCGGCTTACTTTCACCCCTGTGTTTTTATGTCTGGATACTTAATGCTGCTTAGCATAAAGACAGTGTGTGTTAATTAAGGTTGCATTATTTGGATATAAACACAATTTCAATGCATTTGTAACAGTTTGTGTCGTGCCACATTGATTCCCCAAGTGCACTGTGAAATTAATAAGTATTTATCTTTTGCTGATCTATTTATGTTTCATTTGGATGAACACTGAGACGCTGTAGACTGCCTGCACTTACTCCACTTCTTTAAATTTATAGTCTGACTCTGCAGCTGTTCAGTCACATATCTGTAATATAGAAGTCCTGAAGCAGAAACTAATTATTGTCTTTTACCAGACTTTCTCAGCTGTATGTCGACTCTCTCAGTTACAGTGCAGCTCCACACAGACTGAGTTTCCCACTGCGCACAACCACTGCATAAAGCACACATCTTTAACATTTGTCTTCAAATCAAAATGTGAAAGGTCTCCTGATGATACAGTTTTGCAGTGTGATGTCCTGGGAAGTTTAGTGTCACAACATAGAAGAGCCTTGACATTAGGTCAGTGGGCTTCATTTTTGGTTTATCTCAAGCTTTTTCTCAACTAAACACTATGTTGTCACTGCAGAGGCTCAGTCCATGGTATTTTAATATTGACCATCCATGTCTTTATTACTGCACTCAGCAAACCTTAACTCCCCATTCAGTTTATCCCTGTTACTCTGCTAAAAGGAAAGTGCTAGTGCGAGTGAAAGCCATTAAGGCTGTGTCTTATTTAATACCCTCCTCCGTTTCTGCTCTAAATGTCCTCACCTCTGAACAGCAGGATCTACTCTGGTATGTAGTGTCCTGGAAGTCACTCTCAGACAACTGTTTCATCAAATCTAAACACAACTTTAGATTTTGTTTAAGTTCAGTAGAAAACACTTTCTGTTTCTCTTTTTTTTTTTCTCCACTGTTTTGTCTAATCATAAACTGTCTTGTTTTTTTACAGGTAAGATGTTTATTTGGCTCATATGTGTGCTCCATGTTGGTGGGAAGACTGATTTTCTGTAAGTTGACAAATAATTACTAGCCCTTTCATAGATGTTTTGAAAAGTTTTAACAGTGTTGGCTATAAATGCACTGTATTTTCTGGTCTGGTCATATTTCCATTTCTTGGAGTCTAAATAGCAAAAGACAGTGCATGCTTGTTTTGCTGTTTACTAAAATAAGGTTGTGGTAGAATTGCAGAAGCAGCTTTCAGCTGTTATTTTCCTTTCATGCTGTGTTTTCCTTTCACCAGTATTTGGTGAAGCATCCCTCCACCCAGGTGGCACTGTCCTATCAGCTTGCATGGTTGAACGACCCATGAGGCTATATTCTTTAGGCTACTTTCTGTATATCTCTGGATTAGACTTCAGTACCCACAACCCATCATGTGAATACCTGGAAGAAGATGAATGAGATGAACAAATAGTTCTATGCTGTAATTCTTACTAAGGAGAATAAATAAATAGAGAAGAGAAACTCAGTAATACACCATTAGATACTTCTTTTGATATGGAATAAAATATCACACCACCAGCCGAAGTTGAGAACAACATACCAAACACATTAATTTGGCAATATGGTTTTAATGATCTTTACTAAAGGCCTAATTTAGCCATTATGTCTTTGGAGTCAGAGGTAATTACAGACCAAATATAGTTTGTCTGAGAGATTAGACCTCTTCCATGCATACTCCTTTCAGACCTTCATCTCCAGGTGTGACCATGAATAATCATTTGAAATGATTTTGCACCAGAAGTGAAGATAATCGGCCTATTCCTAATGATTTAAATTATTTTCTTCAAATGATAAGCCAGATAATTCAAATGGTTATGAAACTGCTTTTTTTTTTACATTCAGAAATGACATAACCCTGAAAGTAATCACAAAATGGGATGTTTTTTGTCATTGGAAGCTTATTTGTACTGTTTAACATTGTGCAAATGTGTCCTTCCTTGTAAGGATGACAGCATGAAACATTAATAGTAAGGATGACAGCATGGAACATTAATAGTAATAGCACTAACAAAATTGTTGCCTATTGTTTCCCTTTTCCATTTTAAAACAATGCAATCTCAAAAAGTGAGAAATAACAGAGACCAAAGGGCAGCTTCCTAAAAACAAAAGGCCTGGCTAATTCCACTTGGCAGAGATTTGTTGCAGCTTTTTAGGCTCAAACTCACCATTGATTGTTTTGTGTCAATTTATTTCCCCATAAGAACAACTTTAAAATATCCACTACAGGCCAAGTGGATGACTATATTTAAAGACAATCTCGCTGGACCCTAGAGAAAATAGCAGACATAGAAAAACAAAGAATCACAATAATGCTACGCCATGGTTTGTATTTGCTTGTCAAATTGTAAACAGTCCTCCATTTACTGTATAGAACCTGCTGTTTTCTTACTGCTAAAAGTCATAAGCATTTAGCACTAGATCAGATTATGTTGAGCTGGTAATTGTGAATAATCATAAGAAAAAGTGGTTATGATTTCCCTTTATTTAATATCTTACAGTGCCCTGAGGAATAATCTGAGCTGAGGTTGGTGTTTTAGACGGTCACAAACATAATCTGTCCCTGGAGTGTTTTGTCCTTAGTTTGTTCTCCTTTTACCTACATCCAGAAAGAGCTACAATAGCTGTTTGGACCATATGCATGAATCATACTCGCTCTTGGAAAAGTGGAAGTGGGGAAAGTCTGCATCACCCTTTTTTCATTATAATCAAGCTAAAGTGTGGGTAATGCTTGACTAAAACCTTTTTCAGAAATATTCATCAGCTCACTTTGATTGTTGGAGTATTTCCCCTTCCAGTTTTTTTGTGGTTTTGCTTTTGGTGCTCATGAACAGTTTGCTTGGCTCAGGGAAATTTGTGAAAGTGTGAAGAGGGCTAACACATTTTGTTAATATTTTTTGGATGGGTTATAGTGCATGGTGTATTTTCCCTGCAACAATTTTCATCTTCTCATCTACTGTATTGCCAGACTATTCTGTATGTGTAGCTCTTGTTACAGAAGTCAGTGACTACTTCAAAGACAAGACACTTTAAACAAATCAAACTAATTAAATATGTGTCCTCTAAAAGCAGCAGTTTTACCAATAAAAATCAGGAAAACTGTCTGAGCCTATTTTGTATTGGGTTGTTTTCTCCAGAGTTAAAAAGAAAGTGAATAAACTGAACAATTATCCTACAAAAGCTATGTCAAAAATGCTGCATTCCTTTGAGATTGCCTTACAAACACTTGGGACAAATGAGAACTAATTGAAGTTGAAAAGAAGGAAAGGCAAAAACATCATACGTCATTTTACTCAGGTGCTTTTTCATGTTCAAATAGAAAGTTATGTGTCAACGGGTAATTGTCCAAAATAAGCAAGGGTTTTCACTCTCAGGTAAAGGTTTAGAGGCCTATTGTTGTATGGCTTGTGTAATGAGCACTCCAGCTGAGAAGAGGCTAAGCAGGTATTTTGTGATGGCTTGGTGATCATGAGCTACAGTGTATTATGCAGATGAGATGGTGTTATCCTCACAGCATTAACTTTGTATTTTGGAAAGAGGGCTGTGAATAACTACTGTTTCCACTTATAGTGCTTCATTAACCAGAGAAACACTGTTTGATTCCACAAGGACAAACAGTTAGAGGCCTAAAGTCAGACAACAGAAGTGCGATTTCACACTAATAATTTAGGTTTTATTGTTCATTAATATCAGTACAAAAAGACAAATGCCCTAAGACTTGGGAATGTAGGAGAAAGTAAAGTTTGATAGGACAATTTTCTGCTTAAAATATATAGGTCCTACTGCTTTATAGCAACAGTTGCAGTAGTTGAAAATAGTTTTGTTTTCTTGGCTGTTTAAAAAATGGGAAATGTAGTCTCCATCCTTGAGTTGTGCCCACCAGAACCATCTGTTCAGTTTTCTAGGAATAATCAGAATGACTGAGACCTTTAACCCAGAGATACTATTGTTCGATGTTGCATATTTTATAGTCCAGCGTCTGTCTGGGGAGATGTCAGGACACACACATCCCAGCACATCACTTTGCATTTTTACTGCTGAGGTGCAAAGGAAAGTGATATCTAGTTTTAGCTTTTAGTAAGAGATCGAAAGCTTGTATTCATTACCTTCTGCAGCTAAAGTGCTGTGAACATGCCTTAAAAAGTCTGGCATATTTTATTTGAGATTTTCTTCACTTTACTAGTTGAATGCATGCAAGGGTTTCACTTGACAGGATCTCAAAACCTGTTCTTTTTAACTTTCAAGTACTTTCACTTAGTTGTTTTAAGGTTACCCAAGCTAACACAGACAGATAATTTGAAGTACAGTAGCTCTAGACTGTTTTCAGCGACTGGTGCTTGGAGGCAGCTTTACTTGGCATTCTTTTTATATCCATATATGGGTATAAATAATGGTAATCTTGGTTGTCATGAATAAGATATAAATTATTCAGGAGGAATTTTATGTTTGGTCTCAACACCAGGCTACACTGCAGACCTTTCATCATTTTTTAAGGTCAGTAATAAAAGAGTCAAATGCTGTCTCTGTTGCTTTCTGAGATTGTCTGTGTGTCTCCAAATATAGACCAGACTGGATTACAGTTACTCCTGAATAGTGCTGACTGAGTCACTGATACTTTCCATTGACAGGAGTTTAAAATGTCGTCTGGGAAAACTAATGATTCCACTGCTCTTTGTAAAGGCTGCCACACACACACATACACACAAATATATATATATATATTTATATATTAGCTCCACCTGTCTGAGCTTGTGTCATTGTGCTACTATGTAATGAGGTAGTGGAAACACATCTTCCTGGCCCATTTCAACCCAAGTTATCGAGAATTAGCGAAAGAAGATAAATGAGCTAATGAATGGTTGCTGATGCTCTGGACTGTTCACCAAAACAAATCCACTATTTACAGTATATTTGCATTCTTACTACCACCAAGACATTAATACATTTCTCAAATAACAAATATCAATTAAAAACAGTACACACTTTCTTTACTCTGAGCTTCAGATTCACTAATCTCCACAACACACATCAGCATCTTTGTTTTGCAGCATTCATGCCTCCGACGTTGAGTGTAGCTGGAGTCAGATCACAGCTGGCTTTGATATTTGCCTACAAAGATCAATGTTTATAATGGTAACACAGATTTTTCTTGTCAGGTTACTGTTTACATTTGTGGGAATAAAGTGAGTATTGTTGGGCCAAGAGCTTAATAATAATGCTCCCTGTGCCAGGTTTTTAGTGTCATTGTTAAGACCCACTTAGTGTCTGTCTGACTGAAGTGGGCTTTGTTTGAGTCTGTTTGGAGAAAGAATAATCTATTTGGAAGGCTGCTTGCATGATTAGATGATTAATTGATGTTTTCCTTTGAGCATTATTACAAACATATTATTTGTATTAGCTCACTGACTGACAGTGTAAACTCAAACTGAGAGTAAAACCACTTTAAAATGCCTGAATGAATGAATAAATAAATGAATGAATATATGAATGAATAAAAATCTGAATCTGCTAATCCACACTATTGGCCATAGCTTTCCTGAAACCAGCAAACTCACTTTGCTTATACTTGTGCCCCCTCTCCCCAGATGGGATGAGCCTGACATACAATTGCATAAATATGTAGTTATATCTACTTCCTGACTCAGCAAGTTAGAGTCCTGGTGTAGAGAATAATCCAGAGGAATAGTGTGGGACAGGGCTGGATGACAAGCACATCTCAGGCTGAAGTGCAGCCGTCAGTCCTGACAGTGAGCTATCACTGTCGCTCAGAGTTACCATTTCTCATTCTGACATAACAGGTACACTGAATTACCTCCTTATTTCTGCATAGAAAACAAATACATGTTCAAAAATAACACATTTAGTGACTGGGTATAGTGCATTTCAAATCCAAATAAGCAGTATCCTTATGTAGCCGTTGGATGCAGAGGTTGTGATAAGATAAATGTCTACGCGGTGATGAAGCTCATGAATAAGTTGAATAACCTCTTAAGATACTTTTCATCTCTCAGTCACAGCCTCATCTCCTCTTTCAGACCGGGCTGCTGCTCAATAGACCTTATACACCACAGACTCACTGATATGGACCTGGCATTTACACAGAGCAATGGAGTCCTATTTACTGATTCACTGCTTTGTCACTGATCGTCCTGCCATAAAAATAGAAATGTGTGATAAGGGAAAAGCTCTAGAAATGTGTTATTCTTCCTGGATCATTTCATTGCCATATTATGACACCTGTTCACAGAGGCATCCGTTCATTCATCCATCATTTGTACATATTACCTAAAAGCCTGGAGTAAAAGTATAAGCAACAGTGCCAAGAGCTTTTGGAGGGAAATAGCCAGAAAAAAAACATATTCTGGAGACATCCCTCCAGTGTGTCCTGGATCGGCCCTGGAGCCTTCTTTCAGTGGAGCATGCCCAGAACACCATCCCATAAAGGCAGTGAGTGCTTTTAGGACTCTCCTTTCTATGTGTCTGCCTTTTATACTAAAATATTCCATCTATAGAGTAAATTGAGCAGCTCAATGGTGGTATAGGGTCAATTTGAATGAATGATTGAAAGAGCTATTGCTCAAAAGAAATAATTATGCATTGGAATTATTTTTTTAATGCACTCTGGTTTATATATAAATATATTCCATCATTAAATAGTTTTTACTGTATTTAAGCCAGAAGCACTTTTCCCTTGAATAAACCAACAAGGAAAATAATTAAAATACCACAAGTGAATAATACTAAGGGTTTATTACATATTTTCTACCTGGATGAAATTAATAATATATTATATAAACAAAGACTGCACAGAGGCAGAGTGGTAAGTGCTTCTGTCTCTTAGCAGGGAAGTTGTGGGTTCAATCCTCATGATGGCTAACTACAATATTTCTCTGTATGTCCTGCCCTGCTTTCTCTTACTGTCCAAACACTTGCATGTGTTATGTCAACTGGTGATTCAAAACGGCCTCTACTTAATTTCTGTCATTGTATGTCTGTGTGTCAGCCCTGCGGCTAACTGGCTATTGACCCCGCCTAAGGCCCATAGTTGCTGGGATAAGTTTCAGCTAAACACAACCCCTAACAATTATAAGCAGAACATATACATAAACTGAAGTTGGCTTTGGCCTGTGAGTGTTGTAATTTGAGCACGCTTAATTTAATCTTTTTATTTTATAATTATCCTGATATTTTGAATGTAATATTTTAAATTAAATATTTGGACAGGAACATAATGCAATCTTTGGCTGTGTGGGTTTTTAAAAGTTCCAGATGTATTAAAAAAAACAAACAGCATAAAATTATTGAAAAGAGAAAAATGAAATCCACAACAATAAAAAAGATGACAGCTTCAATCTGCTGCTCATTTGTGGCTGAATAAACATGTCTGACAGTTGATTTAAGTCCGCTATAGTCAAACACAGAGACGAACTACATGTTGTCCATGTTTTCTGCTGCCAGTGAAGCCACTAGACTGTGATGAGGCTGTTGTGTTGTTTGCACGCATAAAAACTCCTCCTTAAATTAAATAAAAGCCAGAAAAGGAAAACTTACAAGACTGCATCAAATCTTTCATTTGGTTGTGAGGTTTGTTTTATCTTGGTTTTAATCAAACTGATGAAGTAATTATCTAAATCTTAGAAGAAGTCACTATCACTATTAAAATGATTGTGTTGAAAAAGGACTGTCCTGGCTGTGAATGTCAGGGCTAGCAACACTTCGAGCAACAGTGGCTCAGGAGGTGGTGCAGGCCGTCCAATAACTGGAAGGTTGGCAGTTTGTTCCCCTTAATTCATACTGCTGATGTGTCCTTGGGCAAGACACTTCAGCCACCTTGCATCCCGCTTGCATACATATGAATGTGGGTGTGTTTGTCGCCTGTGCAGGTAACTTGTTTTGAAAAGGCTGCTGGTGTGTTACTGTATTGATACATCACATGTTTGCAGGTTTACATTTACTAATGTTTAATAAGCAAGTATTATAAGTAGCACCATCTTAAAATGATGTTGTCAGGGTAATGGTCAGTTTCTCACTGTACACATTATGATTTCACAGAGTCATGCCTCTTTAACAAACTTTTATTGGCTGCTCCTGTTCAGTGCTTTGCCTTTTGCATGTTCATTCTCAGCTGTGACTGATTCAACTCGACTTTTCTTCCACAGTGGTATTAGAAGCACCCTCATACCCTCTCTAAAAAATAAATAAATAAATTAACATACCTGCATTGGTTTATTTAGAACAGCATTTTTGTCCCGTGTCACTCACATGAATCCCATTGAGTTTCCGTGTTTGTTATTGTAACAGCCAGACACTGAGCTTAAGCACCAGATGGATACAGTTGGTGAATGGCTGACTGTGTGTGCTGGTCTATGTATTTATTTCCTTTTAGGTAGGAGCTACAGTTGTGCCCACACCATGATGCTGCTGGATAAGATAGTAGTTTTGTCTCTATACATTCAGGTTTTATGTGTGTGTTTATTCTGGTGTCTGTGTACGGTTGTAATGTCTAGTTTTCTGTTGCTGCTGATATAATGACAATGACAGTGATCTGTATTTTACAGCTGGGGTTCGGCTTCCTCAGTGAAGCACAGCTATCATTAACCCACATGTCTCTACCTGTCTGCTCCCTCTGTGTCACAGTCTGCTCAACAGATGGGGACTTATTACTTTTCACTGTGGGGAAAAGGACCATTCAATGCATGGGCAATGGGAAATTGATATAATTTTAATGGCTTCATTTTTAAAGAGAAAATGTTTAAAATATTTATTGTATCCAGATGGGAAATTCTAAAGGTTGTCTATTTGGCTTTGTTCTATATTTGTTCAGTCATTTTGTGTGAAATTAGTATGTTGAATTTCACCTAAACTGCTATTCTATTTTGTTTAAAAATGTGAATAGCATTTTTTTCCACCTTTGGTCAATTTTTCTGTTTTGTTTACTCATCATTGCTTCACACAATACTTTTAATGTAGCCAGAAGGTGTGATTCTATTTGTAAAAAAAGGGTTTATTCTCACTTTTTTAAAGAAAATAAAACACCATAACATTGTCTTATTCTCTAGGTGTGTACATTGTTTTTCTTTCCTAAAATATTCCAACACTTTTTCAAGCAAAACACAAAACTCTCCTGTAGATTCAAGTGGGACAACAACATCCCAATAAACATCAGTCTAGAGTTCACAGCTGGACTGTCAGCAGTACTCCACAGACCATCCAAGGTTTTTCTACTGATGCTGACACAGAAGGTGCAGCCCAGAATGGCTCTACTGTTTTCTATTGGCTACTTCACTGTGTCTCTCCTCTTGATACACAGAGCGATGGGAAACAGATATAATCATTTATCACAGTGGAGTTATGATATATACAAGCAGAAGCTCTTACAGGATGTGGCTGACACTGAATAAATCAGGAACCTGACTCTACTGTGAACTGTCTCAGTGGCTGCAAAACACTGGCTATCAATAGATTGCTTTTGGAAAAAAAACACCTTGTATCAAATGCATTCTGGGGTATTAAAAAAGCCACTTTTTGCCCCAGTGTTTTTCTCACTATAATATGACATTTGCATGCGCTTTCAGACTTGCCTGAAGACTATAGTAGTTGCTGAAATCAATTGTGAATCAATTGTATTTAATTCTGAGAGTAACACATCTATAATTAGCATGGGGCAAATTAGTCGTTGCTGCTTTGACAAAGGTTTTTATATTGCATTCACATGCCCAGGCTAGGGTTACCGCTAACTATTTTTCTAAAGCCCTGTAACTGTTTGGGCCTAGAGTTCTGTACCCATCCACCACCTCAACCTATCTCTTTTATATTATTTTAACATAACAAAAGCGTGTTTTGTTTTGTTAAAATTGTGAAGATTTATTCTCTTTCTCAGGATTTTAAGCAGACTCAATGCAGTAGCTGTATATCATCCTTCCTCTATAAATAAACAATGTATCAGTGGGAGCTTTTGTTCGCATAAGGACACTGTAATGGAGAGGCTCTAAAGAGAAAGCTGATTCTTCTTAATTACTATGCTTTATTGGCTCTTAATTTACATTATTTTTGTGGCCATCTGAAGCCTCTCCTTTCAGTGTATTGGTAATTGGACCCAGCTCTCTCTGTGGAATAAAGCCCTTAATTTAGAAAACAGCACATTTTAGCTGGATCCAAACCCGGAAGTGATGCACTGACTTGGCTCTCTGTCAGATGTAAATGTTATCACAGTCTTTAGTGTTTTACACGCCAGCTGGGAGCAGCTCTGTAGCAGAGAGAGTTCAAGTGTAATAAGAACAAAACAGTCATAAATCAGATGTTCTCAGAGGCCCAGGTAATCAGCTGGGGGTGTGTGTGTGATGGAAACCTCAGGGATGAAGTCACAGAAATAGACAGAGGAGCTCTATAATCAGGACAGAGACCAACAGTGAGAGGAACTGGAGCTGGAGCAGTCATTAGTGTCAGAGTTTATGCTACAGAGAATCTGCAACTTTACTGTAAATGAGCTGCTTTAGGGTGTCACTGCTGCAAGATAAAAGTGAAGGCAGTGGGTTTAAATAAATAAATCATTGCAAATTTGTTGGATTAGTATTGGAGTATTGGAGTGTAAATACTCGATAGATGAACACTCTGCAGCATAGCTTTGCATTTGTTGAATCAATTTATTCTATACTGATGTACAGTAATTGTAATGGTGCTGTTCTCCACTCAGTTTATAGGTGAAATATCAGTTCTGTGCTGTGGTCTGGAGTTTCTGTTGCTCACTATTTTCTGGTCTACAGCTTTTTGTCCATTCAACTAGTAAAGGTAGTGTGGTGACTCTGTCCATGGTGCTAATGTTACAATAAGTTATTTTAATGGCCTATAATGGAAACAAAGCTAAAAGCAGGCGAATGGAGCATGACTGGTGTGAGTAAAACACTAACAGAGAGATCCTGCTGTTGTACTGTTGTTGCATTAGATTCAGACCATTGTGCCTATGCTCATTAGGCATCTTGAATAATCTATAGAAACTATACAAACTTTATGGAGCTCATTTTTACATTACACCCACATGACTGACGGCTCTTGCTGCCATTTGAAACTAAACCTAGGTCCTCTTCAGAATCAGCTGGTTAAAGTTCCCCGACAGAAACTCAATATTTTTCAAAGTCACACTTGAAAGATTCAGGTCTAGGTTTTTTCCAAATGCTCTGGTATTACACTGAAAACAATATGCTTTTACTACCTCTGAGCTAAAAATACAGACAGGTGCTGTGATAGAAACAGGTGGAGATGTAAATATTCTATTCAAACCCAGCTCACCTGTGCCAGAAGGTCTCATGGGGAAATGCTGCGGCACAACAGCTGAGAGTTCAAGACTGAAAACAAACAGCAAAGATGTGCATATGACAGAATATTAAAAGGGCAAATTTTAAACATCTAAGGTCCAAACAAACTGTAGAGACCTGAGCATTTAGCTGTGACTAAACTCCTGTACCACATTCACTGCAGAACTAATCAACACTTGTGTAAGGTTAGATTTTCTAGCCTTCACTCCACTTCTTTGCACACAGATAACAGGTTTTCTCCAGTGAGACCAACCACTACATCCACTTTGAACTTTGTCAGATTATAGATGAACGTAATTCTTGACTCATGATATCTAATGAGCAATGTGCAGTGTAGCAAGAAAAGCACTTTACCACTAAAAGATGCATGTAAAGTGAACTTTACAAGTGGACTACTGTGTACAACTTATACCCCATCATTTGTTACTGAGGGTCTAGGCTTAATTTTTGGCTTTAAGTGTAGACCTGTCCAGTAGCTTCAAACACACCTTACAATTTATTAGTAATTTTGATGTATGCCTTATATGTGGCTTATAGGCAAATGTAATCTAAATCTCTCTCTCTCTATTCGCTAATATTGATGCATTACTGTTTTTAAACCCTGGTCTCTAACATTGCTGTCTTTAAGTAGCTGACATTTTGTTCATATTTTCTGCACTAGAATGTAGATTTGAAGAAAATCAACAAACTCTTACGACAAATTAGGACAACCAGAA
The DNA here is from genome assembly GCA_020698575.1 of Bostrychus sinensis. Lineage (NCBI taxonomy): Eukaryota > Metazoa > Chordata > Actinopteri > Gobiiformes > Eleotridae > Bostrychus > Bostrychus sinensis. The sequence goes on from CM036245.1 coordinate 15,503,362, forward strand.
AAAGAAGGTTGCAAATAATAGGTCTTTTACTTTAAGTGCTATGCCCTTTAAGGTTTATTTTGCTGAACATGGATGTTTCAAAATGTGCACAGCTATGGCAGCATCCCTGTATTTTCTGACATTTTGCACAAAAGATTTCAGTACGCTAAGCATTTACAACAACTACGAGCTGTATATCCACATCAAATTGTTTTGTCTAAAGACAGCATGGGTTTTTGTTACATGTTTTGTTTTATATATTTAAACTAACAAATAGCTTTAATCCTGTAATCCCCACACATGCACAACCATATTAATCTATCATTCAGACAGGTAATCCTTTTGGGGAAACAGACTGTGTCCTGAAGGTTTTTCCTTTTTCAGAATCTCATTCAGCCTTTCTTTGTCTCTGGAGTGGATTAAGTTGTTTATAAAAAAATAAAAATAAAAACTTGGGACATTGGATTTAGTCATAATTACTTATTCTTTTGACCTGTTTTTGACCAGGTGGTATTTTATAAAGCCAAAATAAACAGGCAATAGCAAAATCTTGGCTCTGCACTACAAAGCCAGATGAACCTGTCTGTGGTATTTATTTTCTACTTCATTTCTACTTCAGAAAGAAAGCAGCCTACAAGAGTAAAAGCCTGTGTGTTTATCATTGTGGCTTTGGAGTCAGTGTTTTTAGATATAAAATGTCTCTTGTAGCTCCTTTTACTTTCACTTTTACCCTGTAATAGCGGTGTCATAAAGCATTAAATACACTAATTACACTAGCAATGCACTAATATATTGACTCTACATCGGTATCGGCTGTCATACACGTGGCTGATGGGCACTGGCCTATCTGCAAATTTGGTGGCATGCACCGACACCAGTCAGCTGATGTTAACCTGTAACCTGTCCTCTATATTTACACTAATATCCACCACTGAGTTGATTTGTAAAATGAGTCTGGTCTTTGTCTTCTGTCTTCAGTTACAGATGATGCAATAAAGTAATGAATGATGTCAAAGCAGCTTCTTTTATAAAAAATGAGATGCCCAAAACATGATAGTGGCTCATACCGATTATTGGCCAAAACTTCCAATATCCTATTGGAATACAATTTCCATATCACCTTATCAGTGCATCCCTAATAAACACACAGATGAGGATGTTTTCTGTTCCGTCCCCTCTGAAGGGAAATACTGCGGGGATGACCTGTCTTAGTTGTATCCTGGGCTTAGGTTGAAAGCTCAAAACATTAAATGTGATGTAGCTTTGTGAGAAAAACACTGTGTAACACTCTGTCTAAAGACCGGCCTGGTAGCATAACTTGCTACCAAAAGATTTTTTGTCTTTTTTTCAATATCACTACCAGAGGTTTTCAGCCAGTACAACAAAGGTACCAATGTGTCCAGCTTTATATTTTATTTCTTTTTGTTTATCACATATTTCATTTGGCAATTTGGGAAAAAAATAAATAAATAAATAAAATAAAACATATGAAGCAATAACTCTATTCTTCATATTTACTTCCTCCATTTTCCCTCTGTTTTAATTTCTTCTCTCTGGGGCTGGAATAACTTGTGTCTGCATCACTACATACCTAAGCTATTTAATGAGAGAAAGGATTCAGATTTAGATTGTGAGACCACTGATTGCTCTGAAATTATGCAGCCTTGGGGTCTATGTACAATAATTGTACAACGTCTCCTTCTTGTTCTGTACAGTAGCTATCGCTCCTACAGGAAGTCAGGCTGGGGACACTGTTCAACGGCAATGAGATAGCTGACATTCTTACCTATTTTGTCAATGCTTGTGGTATTACTGACATAACAAAATCTTCTGATCTTACCCTACACTGCTGCTCAAAGTACAACTTGACACCAAATGATTTTGCAGCACAGTAATACAATGATTCATTCAGATAACTTTGCCCAGTTTACTGAAGCCTCCAAACATCATGCCTTATGCAAATTACGTTGACTTCACTGGCCATTCTGATGTTTTGTAGTGATGGAGGTCAGTCAGTGCAGATTGTGTTGAATTGCTCTTCTGCACCAAAGGCATGCTCTGCAGATTCATCTTTGTTTGTGTAATGGGTTATGAAAGGCAAGCGGAGCAAAGTCAATGGCGGTCAAAGCAGCTATTTGCTAACATGATGTATCACAGCTACAGAGATGATGTTTAGCTCTAATAAAGGGTTGGTGTGTCGTATATTGGACAGAGTGAATAGAGACAGTTCCTCCTGAAGGACCTCCATGTTTGTGCTGCTCACTGCCTGCAGATCATTTGTATTGTTGTGGTCCAGAGGCAGCAGCTCATTGAGGCAGAGCTCAGTGGACTGTTGGTCTCTCTGGAGCACTGTCATCTCTGTCATGTGCCTATACCTCACTCCCCAAACTGTCAGTCATGTTTGAGTTATTAGGAGATTCAGCTGCTCAGTGCAGTCAAGCAGTGGCAGTTGTACAATTGGTAATATATATTTTTATATTAAACCTGAAGGAATAAAGCTAGTATAATAAGACTGTTCAGTAATTGTTGTCCAATGGTTGTATCTTTAAAAATATGGTAATTTGAAGATTGGAAAATTCCATTGCTCACCCCTTCACCTTTAACAAATTACCATATTTTCCGCCCTATAAGGCGCACCTAAAAGCCTTTAATTTTCTCAAAAACCGACTTATAATAATAATATAATAATAAGTGCGCCTTATAATCCGATGTGCCTTATAAATGGATGTGTGTTGGTTAATTATGGCTACCGTATTCAGGGGGCGTCGCCGAAGTGACAGCGGTAAAAACGGTAAAGGGGAATTCCAGTCCCAGCTGTTCATGTGTGCCATAGGCGTGTTTATGGATCCTGCCGCAAAAGAACAAGGAGGCGCGGCCTTTGCACCATCTAGTAGAAGAGTTGTGACATTGAGGGGACAGAAAACTGAGCACTCGAACGCTGTTCATGTAGCTTTGAACTGTGACAAATGGAGTTGGAAATACATTGTTTTCAACGAGGGTCGCGCAAATAAGAGCTACCGGTACGTACAGTACCGTATTGTGAATGCACTAACTTGTTTTGGGAGTGAACGGAGGTGTAAGAACGCTGGTGAGTATTCTATTAATAAAGTTTGACTGACTGACTTATCTGACTGTTTTATTGACATTCCCTTTAGTGCAGCTCCATCTAGTGGATGTGCCTTATAATGCAGTGCGCCCTATATATGAAAACAGTTTTAAAATAGGCCATTAATTGAAGGTGCGCCTTATAATCCGATGCGCTTTATAGTGCGGAAAATACAGTAACTTGTCAACTATTACATATTTTTAAACTAGTTATTAACAGTACAATTGACTACCAGTTTTAAATGTATGCACATTACCATTGAGGTAGATCCTTTCTGATAATTACCTCAGAATCCTGAAAACTAGAAGCTAAACCTACAGAAAACATGAGTACCATCATATATAATGTGATGAATGTAGGTTACAAAACATGTAGGGTTTTCTGCTGATGCTGACAGAGACGGTAAACAAAAGATAAATGAAAAGTTTCCACAGGCTCTTGTCTATACCTATCCAGATGACTGCCTTTGAACCTTTTGTTGCGATATAAAATAAAGACAATATAAACTTCTATTACATTTATTTAGTATATATTTTAATGTTTAAATTGATCTTAAAAATGAAAATAAATTATAAACAATACTCTTGAACTTATAACAAATTTACTACAAAGAAAAAAATAAATAATGTTATTAACTCTTTTAAACAATATATTGAACAAAAAAAATGCAACAAATTATATTATTCTAAAAATATTCTTTAGTGCAGTTTCACTTCTTTTTTATCACTTGAGCTTGTGGTTTGAGCTTGTCTTTTCTTGTCTGAGTGGTTTTCAAGGCCAGTTTGCATCACTATCACTATGTATAATATAGACAACAACCATTTAGATAAAGCTTTCATAAGCTTTATAAAATGTTGTGGAGATAAAAGGGGGACTCAGTAACCTTTTTACTAAAAACTATAAACTGTTTTACAGTCCATGTAATGGTTAAATGAGTTGTTGTGGGCAGGGCTGGACTGGGACAAAAAAACGGGCTGGGCATTTTTGGCTTAGACAGGCCACTCATAATTACCGGAGCACAACCGACTACTAATTTATGTATGTCCTCCCTGGCTGCTTACCTGCTGTGCTACACTTCCCCTCTCACTCTGTCCCTCGGGTTCCCTTTCAAAAATCCCTGGCTGCTCCTCTCCCTGTCCGCTGCTGCTGGCTTCACCTTTAACCTGCACCGTCACAGAGGACGTGGGGGCTACAGCAGCCCCTCCAGTGAATAAGTCTGTGATTTTGGCACATTTTGCAGCGTCTGCTGTGAGATTCTTTAACTTCTTTTCTCGCAACCTCTCCGCACCCCCTTTCCGCTTTGATTTCGCCATTTTTCCATGCTCAACACTATGGAAACTGGCGGGAGTCTGAAACGCCCCTAAAGCACGGCACGGTTGCCTAATGTGAGTGCTCTGAACCGTGCCCAGGACGCTTCACGACTTTGGCACGGTTGGAGGAGGTGGGCCACGGCACGGTGCGGTTGCTCATGCATGCATGTCATGTACGTAACTGTTCTTATCTCTGTAAAAAGTGAATAGACTCCATTATCAACACTCGCAGCAACGCCACTCCCTTGCACTCACCTTTAGGAAGAAGAGAACAGACAGCAGCAGTAGTTCTGAAGCCTCTCTCATCGTCTGTGGTGCCTTCGCCACTCCTCGTATTTGGCTTTTTCCAAAACCTGTGACAGAAGACTGCGTCTCATGAACGAGACTCAAAGCAGAATCAATACTTCATACGGCTGGTCTCATGTTTTCCACTACAGTTTTAGTGGCTGGTTTGACTTGTAAACAAACCGCGCACCACAATGACGTAGCAGTCTGTTGCCCTCAGAGCTGATGACGTAACCGGGCCGCGGCACGGATCATTTGTGCAGGTGAGAGTGCGGGCTGGAGGGGGACTCAGACCCCTCCCCAATCGTACCTGGGCACAGCACGGTTCGAATGGGCCTAGTGTGAGTGCACCCTAAAATAAATAAGAAAATGGAGAAAAAAAAAAAAAAAGGTGGACCGTCAGACCACCGGGCCGTCAGACCACCGGGATATTGCCCGGTATGCCAGATTGTCAGTCCACCCCTGGTTGTGGGGTGAATGGTGCTGTCTCCTGGCCAAAATTGACACTTCTAAGTATGAATGCCGGTGTCACAGAAGTCTCGAGTCTCATGAGAAAGCAATACATGGAGGTTAACAAAACAACAAGCTAACAATGGTTTTGTTTCTCGATTTTCATCTTGGTCGAGCAGCCAAATGAAAGGAAAACCCTTTGTACAAAAATTCACAGGGGAAAATGAAAGCAAAGTCGAGCGAGGGGTCATATAGGAGTCAACTGGAGTTTTATTTACAAAATGTAAGGGAGCTCCATAGAGAAACATGAAACAAAAGCAGCAAAGAAACAAGCAAAGTTACAGAGTTCTGCTTGAAGAAAGTGGCACCACACAAACTGATGATTGCAATTAAAAATATTGTCTGGATATATATATACAACTTCAAAGTTTTTAGTGCAGGCTCTGGTGCCTGCCTCTGCTCTGAAGCAAAGGTCGTCCTTTTGAAGATTTTAAACTCCGTGTTGTTGCCATAGTTCCATGTTTGCTTTAAACAAGAAGTTAGTTTTAACTTCAGCTAATAACCTTTGAATATAGAAACTGTTGTAGGCGGCTGTAAGTGGATAGTTGGAAGAAATATAAAAAGAAAAATAAATCATAGAAAACTACTGTAAGCCACTATACTCTAGTTAATTATTTATTTCAAGTTTATTTGAACTGTAAAGCACAATTCATACACAAGTATTTCAAAGATACTGCTCCTGTGTGTGGTGGTTATAATCTGCTGGCCTTTAAAAAATAGAATTATGTAACCTGGACTGTGTGACATTTTAGGTCAGCTCATGAATGAGATCCTTGAAGCAATGTGAGATTAATGAGCACATTAGCTGTTTTTGATTCTGACACTAGTCCCAGTAACACACTGTGACATTTCAGATAGATCAGTGAGGCGTGGATCCCTCTCTTTGCTCTCACAAGATGTTTGCCTGGTAATAAAGACTGACCAAAAATAGGTAATACTTTAAGTAAATGTAATGGACTATGGAGGTGCAGAGTGGCAGGGGTATTTCAATGTCTAAAGATGCTCATAATTGTATCTATTGAGTACATTTTTGAGTACTTTTTGGAGTGCAGCTAACCCTAAAAATTATCACTACTATTGCATGAGTTTATACTAACTACTGCTTTATATACCAAAAATGATTGCTGCTTCTTTATTAAAAATAACTTGAAACACAAATCAATGATACATATGTATTTGCAGCACAAGTTAAAGGGGCTGTGTTTTGCAAAATCGACTTTTCTGAGCTTTCTATCATGTTATAATGTTGTTCCCTCAAAAACAAACCTGGAGTTGTATTTTGCTTCATTCATGCATGTTTGAGTAATCCTCGATTCTCTTACATTGAGTATGTGAAAGGCCAAAACATCTTGTTTCACTGGTGTCTGCCTTTTCCACCTGACCATGATCCTCACCCCTCATGGCCCTGTCCCGTTCAGAAAGCACTGCTACAGCTCACGCCTCCCCTGCAGCAACCAAGCAAACCCAACCCCAAACTCCAGTGGACACCACTCACACACTCCGCATGTGTTTTTGTGAGGAGCGCTGAAGGGGCGTGACAGCAGTTGGACAGTGGGGAGGGAGGCCTCTTAAAGTGATAGTGACCTAATCCGAGCATTTCTCACAAAGTAAAAATCATGAGTATCTTCTTCTAAGTTTTTTTTTTTTCAATAAATATTGCGTTTACTGATCAACAAAACTTGATTATGCTGATCTATTAATTTAAAAGACACACAAAAAGCATAATATAGGTCCTTTAATACAAATTGAGAGCAGACGATAAGTTCATTACACCAGCTTCACACATGTCACAGACTCAAAGACAGACAGGAGACACATGGAAAAGATGAGCAATAAAACACAATGAAGGAGAGGGGGATGTCAGATGATGTAAGGGCTGGTAACCTGCTATTACTTTGAAACAATATAGGCTACAATCCAGTTATAGGGGCTTACTTTTATAAACAATATTGTGTAGACCATAGTAAATATATATACACAACAAGTTCCACTGATCAGCCATAACATTATGACCAAAGACAGATACTGGTGCAGAGTCTGTCCATAAATGTAACACATTGGTGCTTAAATGTTTGCAAAAGTGTGAACAACATCATTTTCCTATTGACAGTAGTGTGCTAATAAGCCCAGTTTTATACAAATAGCACATTAACGAGCATATGCATTTGAGTCATAATTATGTTGGGTGCAGGAGGAAAAGTTTTGATCCTGATGGCCTGTAAATGAACCATGGAAAACTGTTGCCTGTGATTTTAAAGTCTGCAGGTTAAGTGTTAATTAACGGGGCAAATGAAGTGTGGAGGAGAGATAAGAAAAATCCCTCCTCCAGGTTATTGCCACCTTTGCACACAAACACTTTACAGATGAATAATGAATGTAATATCAGCAAACACCTATTGTTTCTCTGTCTGACGTTATTCTGTAAAAACTGCACTGAATCATTTCCATTTTTAAGTGGCCATTTAGTAAATTGTTACATATGAATATCCATCATTGCTAGTCTGAAAGGCAAAGTCATGCGAAAGATTATTATGAATGGCCCTGATGATTTGTAATCCCTTGCTGAGTATCCTGGCTGTATAGTTGGTTCAAATGCCAAGTTTTGACCTTTAGTTGACAAAATGTCCAATGGAGAAAAAATATAGAGCTGAATTGTGCAGAGAAGTGGCTGTGGGGTTAACCAGTGGCAATAAAAAACAACTATGCTACTTGCCTTTACTGCTGTATGTAATAACTGAAAATGGCTAATTTTAGCTGAGGCATACATGCATGCTGCCTGCTGTGACCATCAGCGTCTGCACTTTGACTTAAAATGTCACATAATCAACACGGCAGAGGTGCTTGGAGGTAGCTGCGTATCTGGATGTAGCTCCCTCATGATATATGGATGAATTTTAACAAAAAAAAAAAAAATACTGAGTATCAATATTGCACATCCTCCACTTGGTAAGAAATAGATGTAGATGTATAATCTAAATGCCAAGTTTCTGTGCTCCTCTCAGTCATATGGGACATACCACGTTTACTGTGCAAATCCTCATTCAGCCTCTGACATTTTGCCATTTCCACTTGAGATGAGAACTGAACTGAGAGCTATTCTGGTATGTCCTGTTTCTTTTTGACCAAGGCTTATATTTTTTTTTTTCCTCCAAACAAATGGGTTATATGATCAAGTGGGATGTAATTGTAGATAAATACAGTCAAGTTAAGCAGAGTGCACCTGTGTTAAAGTCAATGTGCTGTGTTAATTTAGCACAAATCAGGAGATTAGTACTCCCTCCCAGTTACCATTAACTGCTCATCAGCTCTCTTTGTTAATGTAGTGTTTAATCAGGATCATTTGAGCTTCAGAGTTAATGCTTCTCACACATTCAGTCTTTATTTAGAAGTGTAAGTACAGAAATGTGATGTGGGATGAGAATGGGGCTTCAGCACATTAAGTGACAGTTTTAAAATGCAAACAAGTTATTAAGTTGTTATTTCGACCTTCATCTTGAATTCCCGAGACAGCCATGTAGGCTAATTGGCACCATTTTGGGCTAAAAAGGTTTGTACAGTTTTGCATGTCGGCATAAGTCATCCTAGAATGGTAGCCTGTAGCTTAGACTGAAGAAACATATGAGTGTAATGTTTTGTTGCCAGCTTTTAAAAAGGCTGAGACCAAAGTGAGGAACATAGAGTAGACACTGGGGCTGTGCACTGGCAAGTAGCTGGTGATACAATAATTAACTTGACCTTTACATGCTGGTAATCATATCTTGAAAGTTGCTCTACAGATTTTAGATATACAGTAATAATGTAGTAGTAGAGCTAAACGTTTAAGGTCATTTTTGTAAACCCTGAAATAGCAGTAGACAGACCAGAAATGCTTGGAAAAAGTCACTGGCTAAATACTGGGTGTTGAATCAAAATGCCTTTGCTTGTTGCCAGACTGGACATTATCTCTGTCCAGATGCCCTTTAAGTGTCCACACCAGGGGAACATCTACACTTATCTCTGTCTGATCCTGACCTCAGCTCTGCACTCCGGCTCCACCCCCGAGCCCCACTAAAGCCATTTGTTTCTATCGTTTGATTGAATGTGGCCATCGATCCCCACAGGAAATGAGTCAAGTGCAGCATCACCTGATCTGAGCTGCAGCTCCCTAATGCAGAGAGAACAAGGGCAGAGAGGCAAGAGACATTGTGGGAGGTAGAGGTCCATAAAGAAACACACAGGGCTGGAGAAAAGATCCACTATCCTGTTGTCTTTGACTCATTGAAAGCCCTTAAACAGGATTTATACATACACAAGAGGCAATAACATGTACATCCTTATATTGTATTTCTTCTTTTTATAACATAGACCTTTGCAGTCTTTGCCATAATCTGTGTGGGGTAACATTGGGCTGTTTAGTTTAAAAATAGTATATTGTATGATAGTAGGTTTAACTGTGTCCAATATCACCACTTCAGTACACAAAGAACAAGTGTATGCATATCAACAGTGATGCATGTTGTTGTGCATGAAACCAGTTTTCTGGAATTTCAAAGCCTCTCTCTAAACACTTACACACACTTACACACACTAACACTCAGTGTAACATGCACCAATTGTTGTTTCAGTACATCCTCGTTTTGGTCCTCATATAATGTTGGTTACTGTAGTCATGAGTGCAACATTGAGTGTAATGATTTTAGAGTGGTCTTTTAATGTGTCTCAGGAGGACAATGCTTCTGAAAAGGAAGTAAAATCTTCTGTTTCTCATGTTCTGTGCGTCCTACTATAAGACATTTTTCATCTGCTCCATCTTTATCACTCTGAAGGTGTAACCACTTTGTTACTTACAGTGAAAAAAAAAAGTCTCCAGTTCTGGTCCAGTGGGGAGCTATTTCTCACTAATCAATACCAATCAACAGTTCTCCACCTCCGCTGTAGAGTGGAGTGAGAAATAAAAAAAGTAGACACGCAAACTCAAAACCCTTCCGATATATGATACTATAGCAGTGTGAAACTTCCATGTCAGCGTGATTATATTACTGTGGATTTGATGAAGTCTGGGAGTCTTGGTCATCCCAAAGAAGCTAAAGTGTAAATTCAGCAGCTCTAAATGCATCTAATCAAAGTGAGGGAAATGGGCACTAAAGAAAAGAAAAACACTAACTGCAACTCATAAAACTGTAAGTACTTAATAATGTACAATGATGCACTTTGCAGAAGGAAATGTTCGGGATTTTAATCCTGTGTGCATGCTTGCAATAAATGCATTTAGATTATTTTAGCATTTCATTTTGAAATTGGTAACATTTGGTATGGATAATAAAGGAATCTGAAGTCATTACCACCGCGCTGAAGCAAAAACAAACTTCTTTGTGGAAAGCAAAGAACTCAAGAATCACCAGACATATTTTAAAGGAGTGAAAGTACAAACATTTAAGACACTGTAAAAATGTGGATAAGTGCCCTTTATTACTACACAGACTTGCCACATTCTCTTCATCAGGACAGTGTCAAAACCTTTCTTTGTGTTCAAATGTAGCCACTTCTGAAGAGGGTTAGGTTAGGTTAGGGTTAGAGGTAGACCTCAGCACCTTTCAACTGGACATATTGGTTCTAGAAAAACCTTTAAACTTTCTCCATTTTGTTTGACAAGCTCTTCATCTCTCCATGTGAAAGTCTCGCATGAGTCTCGCATGTCATTTTTGGTTCTGGACCAAAACCTTTATATACTATTTTGATCTTGCTATCAGAGCTCAAAGGAACTCATCCTGAGCTGTCCTCTAAATGTAAATGTGCAGCAGTCTCTTTGCCCTTCACTGTAATCTGGAGCAGAGGTGCACGCTCAGATATGGGACTGACTGCTGCTTAAATATGATTTTTGAATGTGCTCTTGTGCGCTTTCAGTCAACCTTAGTAATGTGAAAGTGCTTTTGAGGCAAAATGAATGACTAATTGACTGAATTATCGTTCATTACTTTGTTCTGTCCATTTTTGTCAAGCATGCATTAGATAAAAATACATATTCTCAGATATCTAGGCCCATACCATAGCTCAGATAATAGGTCACTTTGGTCCATGAGGTCATAACCTCCAATCATTAGTTTAAATTAGGACGCCTTCACAACCTTATTCTCTGTTGTGCAAATGAGTTTCTGTTCCTGTGGTACAATCACCAAATTGAATTGTTAACACCCATATGGCATCACCAGAATTTGCCCTCCGAGTGTGATTCCAATGTCATTACCACCAACTGTTTGTGGTAACAGCTTTCCACTTCCAATGGTAGAAACTGGTCATGGGAAGATTAAGCTGAACACAGTGATGCAACTATTTCATCTGAGTGTGGAAGAGTGTCAGGAGCAGACAGAACTGGGCCCAGCACAAACAATCGTTCTGTTAGGCACGATGAGACATTATCAGAGATTTACAGTGTGCCCCGTCAGCTGTCTGGATTAGTGAAGAAGCTACAAACACAGTCTGGTAACAACAGCAATAGAAGATAATGAAACTGAAGAACTAGACTTTTTATGTGGCTATGACAGAGAGAGCTGATCATCATAGTGAAAGCTCATTACTGCTTCTTTAATAAGTTCACATAAAACCTTTACTGTACTCGACTAAAGACAGGCATAGTCTATGAGTTGTCAGTGTTTTTAGTATCATAAGTTATATTTCTTTTGGCGGATGGTATAAGGCAACAAAATTTCTTGTGCAGTTCAGAGTCTCCACTTTCTGTTTAATTACTCTTGCACTTGCCTTGATGCCAGTACCAACCTTGAGCTCAATTAAACATTAAAGTAATTGGAAGTTGTGTGCTTATCATATACAATTTATAGAGCTTATTTTCATCAAACCTTAAAAAGGGTTTTCTATACTGTTGCTGCCCTTTAATCAAAAATAAAAATTACAACATATCAAAGGTTCACCGGAAGAAAGAATTCATCTCAGTATGTTCCTTGCACCATAAAACATTTGATGAAGTTATTATTTTTTTGTCTTTTTAAGTTGTGTTGACAATGTTAGATGGTATTTGTAAAGCTGCAGGGGGAGTCATGTTCATTGGCCTTGGAAGATAAACTGTGGAATGTCTGTATTACTGTTTATTTAAAAAGTAATGAATGAGACAGATGAGAAACATCTTCTGTTTCCTGTGGTGTTGAAAGAAAGTGGGCACTGTGCAGTGGCATTGGATTTCTCCTAACAGCTTCCTGTTACAGTATGTGCCAATCATACTTCTACCTGTACACATCTTTGTTGTGTTTTTAGAGTGGACTCCCCCTCTAAGTGTATCCGACACTGAAAAAACTTGGGTTTGACCAGCTGCAGCTTGTTTGTGTGTTATCATCTCATGTGGTGACAGCCATATGTTTAGTTTGGGATGGTGAGTTGAATTGCATTGGTCAGGTGGAGCTGCCTCTCTGACAGAACTCCTCAGAGCCTGGTTGATTTATGTGGACTTTGTGGTGTGAAAGTAGGGGAAGGAAACAGATTTCATGTCAGTTTTCATTAGTTATGTAATGAGATAAGACCTGCTTTGAGTCGTGGCTGGTGTTCAAGCGGTCTGTGCCACTAATACTTAACCCCTATCTATATCTCAAACCTATGTATATGAATGTTATAGAACTCCGTGACAATCTATCTGTACATTTGCTCTGTCATTTGGGTAATCCTAGTTAGAAGGTTGCAGGATTGTTCAGCACTGGCAGCTAACCAATTTGTTGTCAGAACTATGGTTACAGATGTTGGCTTTCCAGACAAATGCAGGAACAAAGACCTTGACCATAGTGTGTGACATGTAAGGTTTACATGGCTGATGACACACACAACACTGATGATTATCAAGTCTCTCTATGCTAGACATGTCCAAAGAGTGGCCCGGGGGACATTTGTGGTACGAGTCAAGATTTGTCGTCGACTTTTATAATGTATTACTTATGGCCCACATGCATTTTTGTACAGTGTTTCTTTACTATTGTGCATCTCATCTACTACTCTCTGCCTTGTTGATTTTGTTTTATAATTTATAGTTATTTAGCTTTGCACATCTTCAGATCTGGCCTTCTTGGGAAAAAGTTTGGACACCTCTGCTCTGTTCTCTTGAGTGACTTTATTTGTGCATGTGTGACCTGGTCTGATGCATAAAGATACATGTTAACACCATCAAACATGGCTGACACTGGCCATGATCTTAATCTAGAAGGAGGACTCTGACAGAAGCTGTGGTTTTTAGGCAAGCTAACAAGTCTACAGGGAGAGAACATGGGTCTTGGAAGCTGTGGTCTGTGCTTTTTGATCTGTTCATGAAACGTAGAGAAGCATTGGAACAGACAAAAACCAAGGTCAAGGCAGAATATTGCTTTAATGCGAGAGGTTCCAGACCCACTTAACCTCCCCAAGAAAGTGAGTGCTTCTGGCTGTTCTGAGAATAAAATGTGCGATATAGAAATATGTAAGTTCTATGTACTTTCTATAATGACTGTTGCTTTCATGTAACAATGTAAATGTCAGATGGACATTTAACTAATGCCATAAATGCCATCAATTATTTTTAAAGGCAACATGAGACCAAAGTGAGACAAGGTGAACTGAGAGATGTGGGGACTTAGGGCAGCAGCTTTATTGCTTGTCTCCATGTTTAAAGCCAGATGTCTATGAGCTGCATGAAGAATGGTGGTCTGACAGTTTAATAAAGTTAAAAGGTTTCGCCTGCCGAGCTTCAGCTCTACACTTGAGTCTGTCATGGTCAGACATCTATCAGAGCTACAACGCAGAGGCAGGAAGAGGGAAGTGGAGAGTTTCAGACAAAAAGAAAATATGAGGAAAATTAATTGCCTTTGAAACAGCATTAGTGTTCATGCCTGCACGTCCTGAAGAACTGAATATTTCTATACGCCTTATATCTGTAGCGTATGAGATCATATGCATCAGCCAAACATCACCTGTTATTGCAAAGGCCCCTATGTTGAATAAATGAATAAATACATTGAGGATGTCTGATGCAGAAGCAGCCTTTGACTAATTATAAGCAGCATAGTTTGTTTGAAGTGAGACTAATTTGTTTGGGGAACAGGAAACATGAGGAATTTAACTAAATCTCCAAACAACAAAATCAGTGCTTGGATTCTTCTGTCTGCTTCAGCACAATGTGTTATCTCACACATTTTATGGCACTACCTTGCACTTCATCATGTGCTTTAGTTGGATGTGACTTTTGAAATTATTTCTTAATAAATATGACTTTTAGATCTTGACGAGAGCATATGGACAATCTAGAGTGAGCTCATTTCTTTGTATGAGTTTGCAGAATATTAATTTATTAAGAGATACAATATTATATGTTGAATGTCTGGGTGTCCCTGCTTAGACTGCTGCCTCCGCGACCTGGCCCCGGATAAGAAGAAGATGGATGGATGGACAATATTATATACTTCTATGGTGTTTTCCTAACAACAGATTTTAGTGTAGCAGTATTTAGGTGTATGAAATTAAACAAAAAATGAAAACAAAATGACTGTGCAAATATTTGGGCACCATTATAAGTTTGATGGTTTGAATGTAACTTCTCAAAATGGATTGCTTGCAACACAAAACGTGTTAGATTAGTTAGTTAAGCATTGGACTTCATAGAGAGGTGCATTCAATAACGAGAAAAGGTATTTAAGGTTTAAGGTAATCAGGAAATGGAAGGACACAGGCAAAGTTGATGTTAAGGCCAGATGTGGCAGGCCAAGAAAAATACCAGAGAGACATAGGCAAGGAATGGTGAGAATGGTTAAAGACAATCCACAGATCACCTCCAAAGACCAACATCATCCTGCTGCAGATGGGGTTTCTGTACATGGGTCAACAATTCAGAGCACTTTGCACAAAGAACAGCTGTAGGGGAGAGTGATGCCATGCCACAAACAGAGTCACTTGAGATAGGCAAAAGCTCACTTAGACAAGCCAGATTAATTTTCTAAATAAGCTTTTGCCTACCTCAAGTGACTCTGTTTGTGCTGTGGCATCACCCTCCCATACAGCTGTTCTTTGTGCAAAGTGCTCTGAAGTGTTGAACGATATGAAGACAGTGTAAATTATTATGAAATCTCAGAGGAGTGCTCAAACGTTTGCAAATGACTGTAAAAGTAAAAAAAAAAAAAAAAAACAACAACAACTATTTGTCACATCCATACCACTCATAGATTGGAGTACTCTTTCCAAAGAAACCACCATTTCTTTATTCAAACGTATATGCCCATCCTTAATGCTTAATAGTGCATCTAAAAATAATATATGTGTTAATTACCCAACATTGGTATGACTGAGAATTTACTTCCTAAAGCAGAGAAGGAAAATGTGTTTAATTAGACAAATTAAAGAGCTTTTTGTAACAATTAAATAAACAGACCTGCTTTATTTGAATGACAAATGTTTACATGCATTACAAGCAAAAAACCCATATCAACATACCAGACTGCTTTTTGGAAAATATATAAAAAGACGGGGTATAGAAAAAAAAAATAAAAAAATAAAAAAATAAAATATATATATATATATATATATATATATATATATATATATATATATATATATATATATATATATATATATATATATATATTATAGGTTTGTTTTTTTGTTTTCTTGTTTTTTCTGCCAGTCACCAGCACCATGATGCCTGACGGTAAAATAAACGTGATTTATGGGAATTTGGCTATTTGTTAGAACAAACAAGAGCTTCTCTCTGCCACAAACAATGAATATAGAGTTTCTAAATTCACATTATCAAAATAACAGAACTTATATTTTTATAAACTTGCAAAGTTTTCATTCAGTACATTGGGATATAAACATTTAACAACAGAATTAATTAATAGACATCTACACCTTAATATGACTTAGCCCTATGATTAACATGCCACTGTCCAGGACTGAGGCCCATAGTTGCTCATGTAGGCTCCAGCCACCTGTCCTCAAGGTTTAATGATAAACAGTTGCTGTGTTGTTATGAAGCTATACGTTGCCTTGATCACCTCACAGGTCCACAAGAAGGTCTATACAGCCATAATAATTCACATGAGGAATGATAAATAAAGCAAGAGCATTGTCTTGTTATATAAACTGTAACATCTGTGCTTCCTACTGTTGATGTTGATGTTGTTTGCTGTCAGTCTCGCTTACATTGAAATTTAAAATGTCAACAACAGTATAAAATAAATAAAATAATAAAAATAATAATAAAGTTAAATAAAACGAAAGCAATTACATGTGCAGCTAATAAAATGTCAATTTGCTGTTCTCCCATGTGACAATGGCATCCATTATCGGCATCATTTGTGCATTCAACACAGAGACATTTGAGGTATAATGACTTCAGATTCCACATTTAAATGACTACTTAGCTCTAACATTTTTCCCCCTCACACATCTCTAGGTCTTTTTAATAAGGCGGTAGACAATATTCATATTTAATGGATGCAAAGACAGTGCATCATCTGTCTGTTTCTTCCTACTTCACTGGCTGTTCATGTTCAGGAGACTGAGAGAAGGGAGTGTTAGTTAAGTCATTGGGAAGCAACAAATACAGGTCTTAATAATCCTAAAATAAAACTGTTTAACTCTTTCTGCAAAATTATGAACATACTCATGTAGCATATGGACTCCTAGCTGGCTGACCAACCAGCTCTTGGCAGTGTCCATCAGATTTCCAGCCAAACATGAAAACTGGCTGGAGAATGAGATGACCCTTCTGCAAGACAAGTAAAAAAGTTGTTGGCCATCAGTTGGTTTTATCTCCTGCCAAACTGAAAAACATATTTCCCCAAATGCAATATATTATTTTATTATTTTGTATTTATTATTATTAGCAGTCATTTAAAAATAACTGTTTGTCAGAGGCATGTGAAGATGAGACGTTCGCAAGGTCATAGAGGTCATGGTCATAAGTAAATTAAACTTTTTAAAACATATTTGTATATGTATTTTTGCTACTGTTGTAATTTGAACCATGGTATCCAATTAAACATACAGTATGCTTTGGATATATGACCTATTCAACTGTGAATGTCCCCTAATAAACAGCGGAAAGGCAAGTGCATGTCTCCTGTATACATAACCAGGCCATTAGCGATGCCTACAGACTGAGCTTTTCTCTGGAGGAGGCTTTAGGCTAAAGACAGGATAGAAAGGATTTATTCACTGAGGAAGATAGAAATGCAAATGCGACTGCAAAAGCAGTGCAGTACCTCAGTTCAGAACAGGTACGGTGATTCTTTGTAGTAAGAGAGAGAATGTGGGTCTACAAGTTTATGTCATGTCTATACTAGAGAATATTTAAGAGCTCACTGTGGCACAGACTAATGCAGGACATTTCTTTCTTTCTGCATGGACTGTAATTAACGATGGTGTTTTTTTCATTATCACAAGCTAGTGCTGTACTTTTTGTGCCATTCCCAAGCCTGGATAAATGGAGAGGGATATGACTATGGCAAATCAAATATGCAAATCACTGCATGCTTGGAGGCAGATGGAGACCCCAGATGCCGAAAGGAAAGAGGAAGTAATAAAATGTCTGAGTGGGAACAAAGAGTTAATATAATGTCTATGTTTTGGGCTGAAAAACACTGGACCATAACAGAAGTATATATTCTGGCTTGTTCTCCTTCCTCTTTGTAGTGACCTTGTTAACCCAGAAACACTCCACTGGCTCCAACACTGGGCAAAGAAATTACAGTCTGTTCCCGGGACGACATTTTTCTTACACTGTAGTTGTGTGGATGGCTGAGACCAATCTTAATTTGTCCTGGCTCAGGAAAATATGTAGGATGACAGATGGTTGCAGCATGTGCTCATCAAAACACATTTATCCCACTGAGATTTTGGTTTAATGTTTAGGTGATATCTTAATATTTACATATTTTGTTATTATTTGCAGTTTATTTTAGGCAATAAAACTAACAGAATTTAATGTTGAAAAAAGGTTTGGCTCAGTGAAGTCTGTATTGTCATAGCCATTTAGCAAATCCCCTTGTGTCATCAGTTTAATCAAATTGCTCCACTACACACATACTGTCCATGTTGTGAAGTTATTGAGGAAATAACAAAGCTGCATACAACTTATAAATCCCTCCTGTCTAGTGTTGGATCCCAAAAACTGTGATTTAGCACAGCTTTTCGATCCAGTGATGTTTATTTTCTGTCTGAGATATAGCTCTTACTTTCACCAATGGATTCACTGATAATTTCTGAACAGTCTCCCAGATGTGAGGCTGCCTTGATTATAGACTCTTGAGAGATTTTACCAAATAAGAAATGGCATCTTGTGAGTTTAAATTAGAGGAAAACCGGCCTTAATCTAATCAGTCTGTTTATACTTTCTATCTTGTCTCACATCAAAATTGTTCAGGGTTGCCACTAATTATTTTCATACGGCGGGACTGTAGATGAAGAATTACCTCTAATACATATTTGGTAAGCAGCTGTTGACATTTTTACCAAAGACTGGAAAGGAAATGCAAATTGTAGAATGAAAAAAATATATGTTGTGACCATGTTTAAATTTCATTGACAGACAGTAATGTCATCTCATCATAACCTTAAAGATGGTATTCTCAAAGCACTTTACATTAGTCCATTACTACTTCACTTGTCAACCACACTCAATACAATTACTGTACTTCTGTAGCCACAGCTGCCCTGGGGCAGACTGATGGAAGCGTGGTTTCCATTCAGTGCACTGACCCCCCCGACCACCACCTAACAGCCACGCTGACACATTCATACATAGGCAAGGTTGGTGAAGTGTCCTGCCCAAGGACACAAAGACAGTCTGCCATGCCAGTAGCATGGCAGACTGCCTTTGTCATGGCAGACATGGTTTTGGAGAATTTTTATGTATTTTGCTCTAAATTCATTGCTTTCTGAAGGATTTCTGTCACTTGTTTTTTATAAGCCTTGAATTCAAATGGGATTATTTCTTCCCAAGTCTCTCATTCTTGTGCTGCCTTTCTTCCTCACACATAAAGACCCTCACATCTGCCCCTGGGCACAGTGCACTGCTGGGACATTTGTGTAGAGCTAAATGAGCTCAGAAACAGAAAGTGTGGCTCTGCTCTATAAAGGCTGTAGACCTTAAAGACTCTTATTGCATCAGAGCGAAACACAGATCAGAAATGCCTTTCATTTAGAGGGACCACAAACACAACAAAAGACCAATTTACCAGCGTGAGTGAGAGTCGGTTTCTATTAGATGTGGATGGAAATTAAAGAAAAACAGGAGAATAAAGTTCTGCAGTTTACCTGCAAACTGCCCTGGGAAAGAAACATGAACTCAGAGGCCCTGAAAAAATATTAATATTCACAATGGTGTAGTGTGGGTCTAATTTAATAAGAAAACTGCAGCAAAGACTGAAAGAAAATCTATTAATGGGACAGGTGTCTAATATTATTTTCAAACATGGAGAATTACTGCTTGGTGTCTCATCCTGTTATCTCATTGGCTGTGGTTGAAATGACTAAACCTTTATTCATCTGAACTGCCCAGACCCAGCAGGAAATTAACACCTGATGTTAATGTTTAGGTTTGTTGTTAATTGGCAAAGCATTAGTCTGTCATATCCAAGATTAGTTGAGTTATTAGTGCCAGTTAATTATATTCAGCGATAACGTGGTAATCTTCTTGCAAAATATGTTTTGTCTGCTGTTTTCAGTGGTCTGCAAGAGCTGGCCTAATGATGGTCTCACTTGTCTCCAGACATTACCAGTAATATGAGCTAAATGTTGTGTCACAGTAAAAATATGCTAATAACGCTGACTTTGATAATTTAAGTATTAGGGGTTCTTGTGCTTTCAAAACAGCTGGGATTGGAAGAATCACGTTTGAATAAAGATTAAGGTTATTCTTTATAATAAACAAAGAAACTTCCCCTAGAGGGAAGTTTCTCAATGTCCATGTACAGACTCAGACACATATAGCACAACACTACTTGGACTCTTGGACAATGTGAAATAAAAGTAGGTCTTTATGTGCCCTGAGCCCGAAAATAACCACTAGGGTTTTACAGTGTGCCACAGGGCCAATGAATGTAGGTAAAATTGTTCTCCTGGGACCTTCCTGCTCTATATGTCCATGCACATACCAGGAATGGCTGGAAAACTGTGTTACAATCATGCCCTCCATATGTTTATGCAATTCTATTGAAAAAAGAGCTGTTAAACCACCGCAGCTAAGCATTGAAAAGCCCTTTTAGTTTCCCTTAAAAAAGGTTGTTGGTTGTATTGCTGATAGCATTATTAGGTTATGTATAAAATGTTTTTTGCTTCTTGGCGAGTAATGGAAATGTAGAAGTAATAGCTATAGTAATGAATTACGCTGCCACTATTGTATTTATATGCTCCATCTCCTGAGAGCCATGTATCAGTCTTGTTTATTGAATCACCACCTTCTACGCATTTCTCTCTTTCAGCTTTCCGTATGATAAAAGTGCAGTGTAACCTTGAGGACGTTTCTTATTCAAGGAGCGCAGTCATCAATGTCACAGAACATTTCCCTCTAGTGTAGAAAATAGCAGCTGAGGCACCTGGGGTTAACTTAGATAGGTGTACATGTGTTTTAGCTGTAGATCCTTTCCCAGAGCTCCCAGTATAACTATATTTTGAAACCAGTATGTTCCTATGCACTTTGTCAACATAATCACTGCATCTTAAAACAAGCAAATAATAAACAAGAAGGGGAGGCAACAGGCAACATCTAGACCAGTGAAGTGAGGAGAGTATTCACTCAGCCGTGGCTTAAATGACTTAGAGTCCAGTGGTGCCAACTTTGGTATTGCTCGACTAGTTCAAGGCAATGAAACACTCAGTAAGCCCTGTCATTACCTGCTGTGGTTCACCTCCTGGAGAAACCTAAGACAGGCAGCATAAGCTCTAAATGTCCCCACTTAGATCCCACATATTGGCAGGCACATTAAGTCAGTGCACTTCTCATTTATTTTGTTTGCTTTGCGGTGAATGCAGCTGTCTGCCTGGTATTTATATAGAGAACATGAAGGTCAGGTCTTCATAGTGGATAGTCCTTATGTGGTCTTCTGCCTGCTGAACTCTTGTAATATTAGATGTCAAAACCTAATGGGACACTTAAGTGGACTCTCATAGGATTACAGTAAGTAGTGTTTTCTCATGGGCCAATAGAGATACAATGTAGAGGAAGACTGTCAAAGGCTCCATTTGCCTGTATACAGTACCAATACATTAATAAAAACAGTGTTATTACTCTATCAAAGCCAGGCATAATGATTTAATTATACCACTTTAGCAGTTTGACGGCACCCATTAATTAATCACAGCCACCAAGGTCACACTTAAATAGCCCTGTAATGTATGCAGGAAGCACAATATATTTTGATTATACCTGCTAGTCTTTTGTTGCACAGAGGTGAAAGCTATACACATTATAATTCGGTTCATGACCACTCATACTTCCTGATGTGCTACAGGAACATTTAAAAATGGTACTTGGTTAATCCTGAATTAAACATTTTATAACCTTTAAAACCATCAATCTAAATCCTATTGCCTTGACAGTCTCTGCAAATTATTACAATAGCATGTTTTCTTGTCAATATCTCACTATAAGCTAAATGTGGCTCATATCTCTCAAGCCTATTACCCAAGAACCCTCCTCTCTACAGTTTCTCTTATATGATACATTTGGATTATAATAGTATCACAGCCAACACTAGCCTGTGATGACTGACTTCTCTGCATTAAGGACAGTTATTTAGATGGAGTGTGTTTGTGTAAACATTTCTTGTTCAGCCTAGTCTCTGTGTGTTTGTCCTAAACTGCTCTCTATTTAACCTCCTCATACTGTGTTCAGACATTACACAGAGGGCTGCTGTGCAATCTAATGGAAAAAATAATCTTGCTGTGTATTTGAGAAGTGCAGATTTGTTACAAGAAAAGAGACTGGATCTTTTAGAGATTGGAAGCTCTTCCATTGTAGTGCAGCTTGATTAATATGCCTGACAGTCCACTTACTGAGAGCTTTTGCTTCGAGTGATTGATTTAGTGGAAAACTGCCTTTTAATAGCACAGATTCAAGATCTTAAATAACAGTATAGTCAGATTACATGACTAAGTAGCCTGAGATATACAGATATACCCATATATACCTGTCTGCAATTATTTGTACCTTTACACTTGGTATGAAATAGCCTATGCATTGTCCTGAACTACCCTGTACCATGTTGCCTTGATGACCTCTAGGTGTAGTTATGAACTCAGAGGTCTTACTCTGGTCCAATCTGGTGACTATAGCACAGTGGTGTCCAAACTTTTTTCCCAAGAGGGCCTGGTTTGAAGATGTGCAAAGGTTCAAGGGCCAACAGTTCCTCCTGATGCTTTCTAGGAACTGAACGCACATACAGTATGAATTAAATGTACACTGTTTTATAAGTATTTAAGTTTTTTTTTTTTTTTTTTTTTTTTTTTTTTTCAAAAGTCAAATATCTATAAATTATTAAACAAAATCAACAAGGCATAGAGTAGTAGATGAGATGCACAAATGTAAAGAAACACTGTACAAAAGTGCTGGTGGGCCATAAGTAATACATTTTCTTATAAAAGTTGAGGGCCTTATCAAATATTGACCTGTGTCAAAATGGCCCCCGGGCTGCACTTTGGACATGTCTGCTGTAGCGTGTGTAGTGAGTAGTGAAGGTGTGATTCAGATACAGTGTGTAACAGACCCACAGCTCTGTCACTGTGAGACCATCTGCCTTTGAGAGCACAGCAGGAGCCTCTCACTCTCTTCACAGTCACCCCCGCTGTGTTTGGGTTTCTCCTCATGAAGCGAGAAAGGTCAAAGCAGCTCATCTGCAGCCTGAAATATATAACGTATTTGTCAGTGCAACAGTGGAACTAATATGTCCCCTTACTAAACCAACAATGTGGTAAAACACTTGTCATATCAATCTGCTTCCCCTGTTGCGAACACAGCTCACTTAACCACTAAAGTAATGGCCTTTTTCAGTGCTGTCCTGAATAAGCAGTACCAAGGTTTAATAGAGATATGTTTTATGAGGTGAAATGATTAGTGGAGGGTTCCTCTCTCAGAAACTTTCTACAGTAAATTGCCCTTGGAATGAAGAATGTTGCAGTGTTTCAATAAACTTTGTATTGGGAGACCAAATGAACTTCCTGATCCTATCACAGTCTGATTGTGTGGCCTTTTCAAAGGTAAGAGCACTGATTGGAGTTATTGCCAGTGTCACAACATTAGTAGCAAAACAATTATTTTTCTTTCACTCTGTGCTCCAAAATGACACAGAGTGGGAGTCTAAACACAGTCTTTTATGAAAAAGGACAGTCAAAATCTCATTTACATAATATTACTCCAAAGCTCGCTTATGACAATGGGGCTTTGTCCCAGAATATTCCCACCGTAACTCAGCAGATAGCTTTGTCATCTGGAGTAGGAGTACGTGGCTAAGTGTTCCTTTTTGTTGTTACTATTCATTTACTCTAATTAGTGCTTATTGTTGCCTCTTCAAATGAGTGTCCTTATGAGCCCAAGCTTATGTGATTAACATGCTGGAGCTTAGTTGGCCTAAGCTGCAAGTGTTTTATATATCTCTCTGTTTTATCAAAACAAATGATACAGATTCATTTTGATGTCACCAGTTGTGTTTCTCATTGTGTTTCTCATAGTGTTTCCAAGTTGTTAAAAATACTGCTATCAAAGTAAAAAGTAAATAAAAATGTATGATCAGTGTCATAGCAGGAATGCAATTTAAATGGTAGTTGTCTTCTTAAACAAAATTACTCAGTCAATACAAAGTTTAGTGTTTCATCATCTTTCATCATATCTGGAGAAATGCTGCTGTCTCTGAATTACAAGATGTTTTTACTCCATTGATCTGAAGCTGTACTTTCACTGTCACACACTAGCCACAGAGTTGGCTCAGACTGCAGTAATCCCTGTGTTTACGAAGTCATTTTCATGTTGAGAGCCGCTCTGTTCAGGACCACTGCGCTTTACTTTTCACTCTGCACTGACTCCAGAACATCAAGAAATCACCTGAGTTACTAAATACTAAAGATTACACCACTGGCAACACTGTCATAACCCTCTGAGGAAACCATTGGAAAACAGAGCTTTTCCATGTATAACTGCAATTTCCTTGCCTTTGGTGCAAGTGGTCAGCGGTTCGATTTTCCAACATGAAGTCAAAACTGCAGCCACACTGTGCAAGTCTCAAGTGCGGTTAAATAAAAAGGACTGTGTCAGGAAGGACATCCGGAATAAAAGCCTACGACAAATTACCTATGCAAATGATTGCCATATCACCTAAAACACATTGTCAAAAAGATAGCTGAAATTGTTAAACGTTTAACACTTTACATTGTGTTCACTGCTACAGCACGACTACAGCAGGGATATGCTGGGTGCTGAAGTGATGTATCAGGACTAGAACTGCTACACTGCTATTAAAAAACATGATTTGTGCACGGTAAACCACCCTGATATACCATTTAAATCCAGCTAGATCTTAAAAATGAAACAATGCCTTCATATAAGTGTTCGGCCTGGATTTATATTCAGGTTGTTCCCTTTTGTGTATTTTCTATCTTGCACTAGCCTTCAACCTGCATGCATTATCAAAAATATTATACTCCAAGGCACATTGTTCTGTCCTAATGAATTGTTTCCTTTGAACTAACTTACATTCTCATTAAACTGCAGCATTGCACAAGCCCAGTGCCCAGACCTGACATCAAACTCTCTCACTTGGGCTTCATCTGTGGGAATACTGAACTGAAATTAGCATAATGAATTTAAATCTAATACTACACTATCCAGCCCAAACAGCCTCAGAGCACCTTAGTGCCAACCAATTCATTAATGTGTCCCCTGTCAGCAGTGTTAGCCCAGCTGACCACTCACAGCACAACATCATCATGGTTTTCATCCTGATAAAGTAGGTTAAGGCCTCCAAATGTGGAAAAAAAAGATGCACGTGCAACAAAGCAAGGACATTGGTTTATGCTATCCCATAACCAATCAAATCCAAAATTAATCGTTTTTATGTGTTGTTTGCGTTTTAAAATTTATTTTTTCCAGCTCAGTCCTTACAGAACTGAACCCACGACGAAGCAAAGCAGTCTTTTGGGAAATCTGTAGTAGATTATATGGCTCATAATTCCAACAGTAACTACCAAAACCCTGGGCAGTTCTTCCTGATCAAATCTAGTCTTTGATAGAATAAATTCTTAACCCACTTTGGTCTTTCAATGATACTCCAATGAAGCGGGTGCAAAAAATAATCACATATTCTTCAGTTTGGAGACCCTCAAGATCTCTGTTCCAGCAACACAAAAAGTGGAAAAACAATAAAAGTTGCCCAGACCAATCCCAGTGCACCCCAGATTGTAACTTTATGAAGACTCAGAGCATGTACACACACTGTTTAAATCTACTCTCTTTTTTCCAATTTATAATAAAACACATCAGGTTGCACCGAACACCACTACTAGACAGCTTAAAATTATTACTGTGACCTCTACAAAAGTCATCAGGGATATAAACTTAATAAATTGCACCATGGGATCCTTTTGTAAATAGAAGATCCTGGCGAATGCTTTCTCTCCTCAAAATTGACTTTGAGGATGAGTGAACTTTTTGTTTATTCTTGTGTTCATTTCTTTCCTTTGGTTGCTTACAAACAGAAGTTGTACAAACAATCTCAATGCAGCTGCAAATGATAAATCTTAATGTTATTCTCGACAAACAAATGAAGACAATGATGAATCTTTCGGTGCACTGAGATGGATAATGAGAAAAAAAAATGCCAACAAGAAGTACAGAATACACCAGCTTGCCCTCAGTTGTATTTTGTCTTCCACAAATGAACTAACAGAGGCAATTCTTATTTTGGGAACTAGACAACAGCATTGTACCACAGTAATTCATCATGCGGTGGATTATATTTCTTGCCCAAACTTCCAACCGTTTCGCTAATAACAATCACAGTGAGGAAGCAAGGCTCTCTATTGTTTATCCAGCTCTGAAATTTATCCTCTGGTAAATCCTCTCTGTCTCATTTTAAAGAGGGTTGACTAAGGGATCTGTAGAAGTGCTGCTCTGGCACAACATGAAGTCAGCTCTTTTTTGTATTCACTGTATTTTAGTGCTGTGACATCACCTGGGTGACTTTTCACTGCATGAGTCCTACCAATGTGGAAATAATGTACCAATGGTTTTAAAATTAGAAGATGGATGGTCCAGAGACGATAGGATGAGAAAGCCTGAGAAATAGGCAAGGGATTTAAATAGCTTAAGGTTATCTGTGTTGAATTTGCTGAAACCATTCAGTTATTGAGCCTCGTGACTGTCATAACCCTCCTGTGTTTCTCTTCTCTGACTCTCCTTCTGTCTGAAGCTGCAGAGTTTGGTCTTTCAACAAAAATAGTTGCGTTCATGCTTGCCATAAGGACCTGGCATTTACAGAGAAAAGAGAAGCCCTGGGCATTGATTCTCTCCTTTATCCTCCACAGTATAAGCAAGATAAAACCAATATTCCTGTTCTTGTGTTAGAGCTGCCTTTCGTCAATGGGAACTAATAAAGATGCACAAAGAAATGGCCAATGGAGGCAGACTCGTATTTCCAGGGCAAGGACATTTTGAATAAAAATATATATAGACTAATATCTTCTTTTACATATTCACATTACATTAACTGTCTGAAATGATAGATCACATTTAATCCTGAACCACAAGGGCCAGAGCCATTAGTCCAATGACTGAAGTAAACTCATCATCTGATCTCTGTTTTCACCGGGTTTGTCCATAGACAGCAGAATGTCCCTGGAAGGCTACCGTAGATCCTCACATGATCCTACACCTCATGCAGTCCTACTCCTGCTAAGATAATTGCCTATAAACCAAGGTCTTACACAGTGGTCCTATTGCATCAAATCAGTCTGGTACCTTGTGGGATGTTGAGTGTAGCTACTCCTTCTCACTAACATCACCTCCGCCCTGTGTTGGACAAGGGCATGTTGAGACTTTCTGCAGGGTCACATCTCACAGTTACAATGATTGTCTCCAGTGATTCTGTTTAAATCTCCAAAGTCCTTCAGCTTTATAGAGGGACGATTTTGGCAGTGCTCACAGATAAAAGTATTGTTGAAAAAAGGGTATGTTTGTGTCTGTGCATAATCATATACCCACATTCATGCACGCTGGTTCATTTTAGAGATATCCATCTGCACGAAAAACTAATCATCAAAGGATTTGAATATAGTGTTAACATCTGAAACACAAGATTTGAAAAGCTTTCTGAGTCATGTTGAATAGAGCTGTGTGAACATCTACTACTGTCTGCTTGCATTTGTTTGGGGTCACAATTTGTATAAAAATATATCTTCTATATATTGTTATACTGCAAAATTACACTGTCAAATGTGGGAGCTACAGCACATGCTCTGAATGCATAATCACTCTATTTATATGTGCGTCAAATCAATATATGCATGATTTACAACATAATGATATAACACTCATAATTACACAGCCTTTAATCTCTGCAGTGTGTTGTTGCATGAGGATAAGCATCAGCTGTAATGTTTAGGTCTGATAATAGTCCATTAGTCAAAATGCAGATGAGTTTGTTTTCATTTCTATCACGTAAAGAGCTATTTATTAACATACCATAATGTGTTATGATCCCTTCACAGGGTTATGCTCTGTATCAGAATGGTGGTTGTACTGTATCACACTAAAATTTCTTTGGTGTGCATCTCACGTAGAAATGGAAATCAACTCTTTTTTTTTGCACAAGGACAACATTTTTATAGATTTGTTTTGCATTTCAGCATTTCAAGGCTTTATTAGGCAGTGCATAAGAGAAAGGAAATCTTGGGAGAGAGAGGAGATAGAAAATTGTCAGAGTCTGAACTCGAAGCCACAAGATGTAGTAGTCGTGCCACATGCTCTACCAACCAAACGTGATGCAACAGCATACATTTTACTATCTGTTGAGAAAGCTGTGCACAACAAATAAATATATTCTGTAGCTTCAAATGTTGTTCGTCTTAATAGTTGTCTATCTTGTTTGTTTGGGAGAAAATGTATTAAATTATCATTCATTTACAGTAGCATCACCCATCTAGTGTGTAACTGTATTGCCCTGTTTTATTGCTGCGGTAGTTAAGTGTTGCAGGTCACAGTGTTTCTCTTGCTTTGCTCTGGGGTCCTTTGGGGAAACACCAGAGAGACCTTATCTAAAATGAATCTTGCTATGTGTGAGATAAAGTCCTATATTTCGTGTTCAGTATTGTAGGTTAGTGCAATTGAAAGTGCTATAGTTTCGCCCCATTTTCTGAAGAGTAAAATGCAATATCACTTCTGCGAAACTATTATCTGAAGTACTGAATAAGTTTCAGTTTAGTTTTTTTTTTTTTTTTTTTTTTTTTCCAACGGCCTTGACCTTGATTCAGGAGTTAATGTAATCTGGACATACAGAGGGCCCGGATGAGTTACATGATAGAGCATTTTAAACATAAATGACTATTAAAACATTCCCTTATGCTGGGTAAGAGTAAATGTCTGCCAGCTAAAAAGTGCCTGACAATACCAAATGCCTGACAGAATGCAAAGTAATCCTCGGACAGTGTAGGAGATCTGTTTGACAGAGTGCCTCTATGTATGACTGCTTAGCAATAAAAAGCATTGTGGTGTGAAAATCCAGCCCAATTAATTGAGCATTACCTGCCATTCATACATAGGCTTTTTAGAAGACCTGGTGAGGGATATTTGCAGGATGATATGAACTGGTGGAACAGTGAGATAGTAATTGACATAGACAGTTAATGGAAAGCACTTATAGGGTCTGTTCACACTTCAGTTTAACCTTGGTGCACTTCCTGGCTAAGTCCGGTTCGTTTGAGCAGGTGTGATTGCACAATCAGACTCAGGTGTGCACCAAACAAGTGAACTCTCGTCCTCTTTAAATTGGAGGTCTCCGTGTGGTGCGCTTTGAGCCCTGGTGTGCTTCTGGTCTGGTCCTGGTGAAGTATGAATGTAACGCAGACCAAACAACGGACTAACCCAGGGAGAGGACTACAGCAATGTTCACAAAGGACAGAAAAATACGCATGCATACGCACATCTAACGTGATTGTAAGAAAAACAAATACAGATATACTGTAAATAAAATGTATTTAAAAGGTTGCTAACCTTAGCAAACATATTTGAAAACACTGCTAAAAAAACACAGATTTCGTTTTAATCACCGGAGAGTATCCAGTGTTCAGCTGATACTTCATTAAATATTAAAGTGCGCCGTATGATATTATTGGGATACATTCAGCTGAAGAGGCAGACTTTTGACCAGTAGATGAGCAGGGTTTCTTCTTCACCAGTTTCTTTCAATAAATACTGACGTGCTGCCCTCTACAGGTGAGGTTTCTTTCTGCTCCCTCAGTCAGTTCATTTTGTTTGACAGAGCTCAATGTGAACTAGAACCAGACCAATTACATCATCAACACAGGTGCAGACTTTCTCCCCAAAGCGCACCGAGTCCTGCGGACCAATAAGTGTGAACACACCCTAACTTAGGGTTTATTCTAGATATTGACACAAAAAATACATAGTAAAAGTTAGGAATAGTCACAACTTCACTATCTCAATATTTGTCTTCTTTACAGCTGAAAATAATTGGTTGCCATTACAAAATCTATAATGGAAAATGTGAGTGCATAAGCTTACTTATACATGTGACTGATATTGGCTCTGATTAAGTGAGTCTATTTATTTATAACTGTAAGAGTTTACCAACTACTATTGCACTAAACATATATACCATGTTCTGTGTAGGAAAACTTAAATGTTATGAAGTATTAACCTGAATATTCAGGTTTTATTGGGAGTTTCAAAGTCTTCAAAGAGTGACCTTAAAATGAAATAAAAATATTTATGTTTCTAAAGCTTTTGGTCAGCACCTTTTAGAAATTGGGAACTTGCAAAAATGAATAAATACAGTACATTAGTTAAAAGTCAAATTTTTAAGGAGTAAGAATTTATTTCCTTACTCCACTGGTAGATAATTTTGCTTGAACCAAGTAAAAAAAATAAATAAAAAAATAGTTTGAAACAAGTGAAATAATCTAGCTGCAGTGGTCGCCAACCCGTCGATCTTGATCTACCACTGGATCGTAAAGGAATTGCGGGTAGATCGCGGAGCCCTGCCTTTCCAAATAAAATCATATGCCGATGACATTTTAATGACACGCAGATCAATCAGTCTGAGATTCTTTTTATCCCACGGGACACCGTGGAAGCGCGAGTAAACTGCACGAGCTACGAGCTAAACAATACAAGCAACTTAATAACAATTAGAGTTTTGGCCGCTTACAGTTCTGTTGTGGAGATGGCGGGCGGCTCGTGCTTACGGCTGCTCTGAACAGGGCCGCGGAGCTGACACACACGCACAGAAGAGGAGAAGCAGCGGTATCAGGGAAGGAGAAAGGGAGGAGACAGATGAGGAAGGAGTCAGTGCCTGATGTATTCTACCTCTTTGCTCTGTTTTTGTCTCTCACAAAGTAGTTTGTTTTTCTGAGCCGTGAGGAGCTGACTTTGTCAAAGTCTCACAAGCTCCTCCCCTGAGCGTTACCATGGACCTCCTGTCAATCACCAATGTTACTAAAATAATGCTGAGCTATGATGATGAACTGCATTGATACTGCAATTTACTATTTAATTCTGGCCTAATAATATTAATGCATTAGTCTTATATAGCACTTTTCTAGACACTCAAAGTCACTTTACAATTTGGTGCATTATCCATTCACTCCTCAGTCATGCGCCTATGGCCTACGCCTACGGTCTCTCCAATCACCAATAAGGACATAACAACAGTATGCAACGCTGACAGCGGGGCTTGAACCACCGACCTGCAGGGTAGTGGGCAAGTGTCACTACCAACTGAGCTACTGCCGTCCCCATATAAATGTAGTAGGCCTATTATAATCTATAATAATAATAATCAGCAGTTTTAGGAATTGATGTAATGTTGAAAATATCAGTGACAAAATCTTATATGCTACCTTTATCAGATTCAGTTATTCCTGTCCTGAGTTGATAATGAACATTTATAATTTTTTAGTTTAATAAAATGTGACTTTATTAAAGAGGTTATTTAATTTTTTTATTTTATTTTTATTTATTAATTTTTTTTTTTTTTTTTTTTTTGCAGTAATACAAAAAAATAGCAAATGAATGGCTGTGGCAACAGTTTTGTTGTCTACATGTGGACCTTTGAGATCAGTGCACACTAATATTGGCCTGTTAAAAATGTCTTCCCTCTGAAGACCGCCATTACAGGCCAATAATAGTGTGATGAATACTGTCACACTGTTTGCAACACAGCTCAGTTATGAAGCTGGCATTTTGCCCAGATGAACAGACACACGGAGCATTGAGCTTTTAGAGGAATATTGATCTTCTCTGGGGCAATGCCACATAGTCAGAGCCCTGATTTATGACCGTCTGTTGTGACAGATACAGAAAGAAACAGTGATATGATTGATGTCTGACAGTGAGCTGATATGAGATCTGAGCCTCTGACTTAAGCATATTCTGATTAGAGACAATTATACTAAAAACCTTACACAGTCACTTATTTTACCTTGTCACATCAGTGTGTATTTAGACAGACAGAAAAATCATTTTTTGCTCAAGGGTTAGCGGGGGCATTTCTGCTTGACCTCGGCCAGTGCCAGCAGGCCAGCCACAGGGTCATCAGCTGAGAGCCACCTGTCAGAGATGTTTCATTCCTTTAATCTCAGGACATCTCTAGGCTGGGGATGTCTTGCTATCGCTCCTTGTGGCCCACCTTAAGACCCTTCATTCCACTCCATAGCTCTCTTCTTCTGAGCCGCAGCCTGAAGCTTCCCTTCTTAGCTCCTTCTGCCAGCTCCTTCTGTGCCTTCTTTTTCATCATCACCCCCAGGGCTCTCAGCAGGTGATGGGTGGATTTGGCCACAAAGCTTCGCATCCCACTTCAACAGAATAGATGTAGGCCTTCAGCCAGCTTCTGTACACTCTTCTGCTACATCACTTTACTTTACCTTCTTTCTCCTTCTAAAAGTTTGGTTCAGACAGGACTTCGCCTAATACTGTTTAATTTGGTCCAGAAAAATATATTAAAAACTGAAAAGATGTAATGTCATCCTGTCCTGTCGCTGCAACAGATTTTCCGACGTGATTTTGTGGTTGATAATCACACTGTGCTCTGTGACATTTGCTGGAGAACAAATGTTAAATTCATGAGTCTCTGTACAAAAGTGAGGGAGAATCAGGGGCATGTCAACAGGAGCGTGTTTGTATCATTAGGGCATCTCAACCCAGGCAACCTGGACGATTTAAGTGCAATTGACATTTTCCATGAGTCTCAAGTACTGAACTGAGCTGAACACACAATATTTTAGAATGTGTTTTACTGTCTCTTGTTTGTTTGCTGGATTTAATTACACCGAATAGCGTTGTATTTCTTCTTCTTCTTCTTCTTCTTCTTCTTCTTTTCATTATTATTATTATTATTATTATTATTATTATTATTATTATTATTATTATTATTATTATTACCACCATTGTTATTATTATTATTATTATTATTATTATTATTATTATTATTATTATTATGCTCTGTAGCTTTCTCACCTGTAGCACATAAAATCTATTCAGACGTTGTGCTGAATAATTTTCATGAGCAGGTATGTGGGAGTAAAAGGCTTCCTCCTGCCTTCATCACACTTCCTCTCACTTTCCCATCTCAGACCGTCATAAATATTTATGAAGACATTTGAATAATATGAACTGAAATGACAAAACATAATTTTGAAAAGTGGAGAGTAGAAATAGCAGGGAGGTGAAGAGTAGCAAACAGGAGAGATCTGGGAGCCTACCGGACCCCCTGCCTGTTTGACTTTGACAGTGAGGGGTGAGTAATATTATTCTGCTAAATGGAGATTTAGATCTACGCCATCATGCAAAACTCAACAAAACTGTCATTCTGATATTATAAGACTGCAGAAACATTTAATCTCTCTCAGAGCAGAGGTGTGCATTGTATACTCTTGTAGTGTCCAGGAGGCTCAGTGATGAGGAACAAGATTAGGAGCTGCTGGTGAGTGTTCCTCTCAAGGAGTCTGGACAGTGTGAGATAAAACTGATGTGTATGGAGGAGAACTTTATTTTAGTGAATATAGTCTTTTAGTGAATATAGTCTTTTTAAACCCTTTATTTAATGAAGGATGAATGCACAAAAATGGTCTGTTGTAGCCATTTAAATTACTTCCTTTTTTGATCGAGTTTAACCTTGTCTTGTAATTTCATGCTCCAGCTGAACCTGAATTAAAGTCCAAATGTCTTTTGGTAATTGTTAGTTAAATGTTGGAATTTATCCAAATCCAAAATAATTTTCTGTGCCAGCCAATTTTCTGACCTTCAACATTTTCCTCATTTAGGCCAGTGACCTCTTCCTATTGTGTGCCTTGTTAATAGTGTGTAATTATAAGCAGTTGCATTTGAGGTGAGCTGTGGTTCTCTGTGTGTCAGGGTTGTTACAGACTTGTCCAGATCCCACTGAGACCCTCTGGGCTGACATTAGCTCCACTGGGCACACGCTGTCACACAGTTGTCCTGGTAAAATCACTCTAGGGCTTTTATGTCTCTCCTGTCCTCCAAAGAAACGAGCCACAACCCTCTCTAAATGAAAATCAGAATCTAGCCTTTAGTGTTCTCTTCACTTGTGCTCTATTGTGAGGATGGTTAGCTGGATGGTTGTGCGAGTGGTTGCTGAAAGTCTTGTTAAACGCCATTGCCTCATTCTTGGCTATAGATACAGTATGTCTTCACCCACACTGAGGCAATAGGCTCATGGGTCTTTTAAAGGAATCACTTACAAGCACTTTCAACCAGAAGTATTTCCAGTATAGTAGAAAGTGAATGAAGATGCTCAGGGCAAAGACATCCAAGTGTTCAGTCAGTTACAACAGTCTCAAAGAGATAAAAAGCAATATGGGGTCTGAACTGTGAAATTATTGTTTTGTCTCACATATTCCCATCCACTAAGCTACAAAAATAATAATAAAAACATAATTTGTCTATACCTTTAGCATTTTCTCCATATTAGCTCCAGTCTAGCTAAATTCATAATCTATGGTCAATGGTTTTGAGGAGATTTATTCCTCAGCATTATAACATGGCTAACTAGGCTGCATGTCTTTGTTACACGGAGGTGAAGGGGTCTTCTGGTGAGTGTTTGTCTGCTGGTTCCTGGTTAAAAATGACTTTCAAGTGTCTTATGTGTCTGCCAGTGCATAATAAGTCCTCACACATCCATTACTACAACCAGACTGAACCTTTTAAAGGGCACATGCTCAAGTGGTGCTGAGTTTGATCACTAGAGACTTTAATGAGGGCTGCTATTTGAAATGCTGCTTTGTCAAACTGACACTCTTTCTGACACGCTTTCTAATGGACAGTTTAAACATAATTATAGGAAAGTTGTTGATGCTCTATTTCGAGGATCAGTTTTTTCCTGGATTATCAGTTCATTTATTCACATGATCGCAACGGTTTTGAAGTTATACATCACAAGTTCTTCCGGGTGGATGTAACTGTATATATGTATGTTTGTGTATGCATCATTCCAAAACAGCCTATATTTTCATGAAAGCTGTGGTAAGTTCTCATCCTAAGCAGCCTGCTGAATGTTTTCACCAGTGACAGCTGAAATGAGATTTACAGCACTTCAGACTTCAAAGCTAAAGGCTCAGCTCCGCACACAATCAGCTGGACACATTTGCAACTTCAGAGACAGAAAGCCACATTGGAGAATGTAATGTAATATAAGGTCATCATTAGATAAAAGACAGTTCTTGGTAGTGTGATCCAGGTAATGGTCTCTGTTTCTGCATTAGAGGCATTGCCAGAGTGTTTTGGAGTGGTGCTGTTTTGCATCCTACACATTTCCACACCTGTCTGATCCCATTAGATCACAGCACTTTGTAGAGCTCATCCACACTGTATCCCAGCAGATGGTGAGATGATGAGATGAACATTAAATCAGCTGATAATAGAAATTAGTTTGGCTTTCACTTCTGTCATGGGAACCAGCCATATAATGCTGCACTTGGAGACACAGATTGACAGACATATTGGATTTGCAGACTACCGGAGAATACTGAATACTGGGCACATTGTGTCCTGTGGTGAAGCAGGAGTACTAACCACTCTGCATCTCAATGCATCACAATTCCAGAAGTTGTAGGTGTCTGGTGAGAGTTTTATATTATTTCATAAAAGTTTTTTCATTTTTCATTTCATTTTTTTTTTTTTTTTTTTTACTTTTTTTTTTAACTTTCTGTACAGAAGGTTTGCAGTATGCGGTTACTGAAATCCACACCACATATTTTTGCTGTATAATTATTTTTTCTCCCCAAGATAATGCATCAAAAGTGAGAGAGAATGAAGAGAGAATGTACCTTGCACCAGACAGTTTGCTATAGTCATAAGAAATCCATAGTGTCACTCAAAGATTTTTTTTTTTTCTTCCAATTTGTCTCTCTCTATACCTTTCACTTTCACTCAAATGCATTTCAGTTGAAGTAGTCCATAGCCATTGACCTTTCCAGTGACTGAAAAACCTGGGCTGAACTGGGAAAAAAGGAGGGAGGAGATGAGAAGAGGTTTTGTCAATCAAAGCTTTGTGTTGCATTCACTGCGGTCGACATTGGTTTCAATACAGACTTAACTGGATGTGTGCTGAATCAATGAGTCAGAGCCACCCAATGCTTTTGAACAGATATGTCGAGAGAGGTGTGTGGAGGAAATACAAAAGAGACAGAAAAAGAGCAGTACTGGATGTGTCCTTAAGTTATACAGAATGTAACTAAATTAAAGTTGAAGAGAAGAAAGAAAAGGAGCAATAGAAAACATGGCGGTGCTGTTAAACTGGGTTAAACAGAGACACAAGCCAGTTCAGAGATGAAACCGAATTAGAGCTAAACAGCAGGAGAGATGCCATGCTTTGCTGTCCCAGAGACAGAGAGGAACGCATTCAATTTGTTCATAAACGTCCCAAGCAATTACTCCTTTACATTCCAATACAAATGCATTGCATGGAAAGGTAACATCCAAGCTAGAGTGCCTTATGGTTAATGCCTCATTCTAATCTGGATGCTTTTATTTAGAAAAATATATTTTTAAACTTCTCAGCCTCAGACAAGAGGAAATTTTTCCAGTGCAGAACTGTTTACCTCTCCAAATACTCCTAAAATACTCCTAATAGTTCTCAATTGCCAATGCAGCGATGCAGTTATTCACTTGACAGAGACTACCACCTGCTTTGACATGAGCTGTAGGAAGGAATTAACGTCACTCAGGCTGCAGTGGTTTCTCTCGACAGGTTTCAAAGGAGCAGTGTTTACTTTTTCAAATAGATGTTTATAGTCACATTCTGTCTTTTCTGTCAAAGATCTGTGCCTCTCGCTATACTCCCAACAAGCTGCCAAACTCTGAATGCAAAGTCACCTGTCACCTATCTCTGTATCTTCTGGTCTTTAACACTACAACACAAAGTCATCTGAGTTTGTATTCACCTTTCACACACATAGAAATGCTGGGGGCTTTGTGTGTTTTTTGTTTGTTTTTCACATGCAATCGAGAAATGCTGCCTTAGACATTCCCCACACACAAGCAGCAGCTGTTGGCTATAATAAACCTTGTAGATTTAGACCGGCTCATTTATTTCATTGTTCACACTGTTTATTATGCTTTACCAGTCCTACATTTACATACTGTGAAATTGTGTTGTTCAGAGGGTTTATATTTGCCTTCTCATTGACCGGTTAATATGCTTATGCCTTGAGCACAACCCAGACTCACTGTGCCATGCTGAGTTGACACACATACTATCTGCTGACTGAAAACTATTCCAAGCCTCTTTCCCTACAGGGCCAGTCACCTAATTACTCTTAACTGAAGGGGCAAGGGTTTTTTTACCAGCTGGACTGACTTGACAGTGAACTGGATCCGAATGTACTGCTAACCTAATGACATGCCTACAATAAAAAAAAAAATGCTTTTGAATTTGTTGTTGAGATACTAACCGTCTCCTTTCTCTGTGTTTTCCTTGGGCTGGCTCTGGACCTGATCTACTTTGGATCTCTGTGGCATCTACAAAACCAGGTAAAATAAGGTTATTTTAATCAAAAGTAATCATTTGGCAGACTCCAGTGCTTGGAGTTTTATTAGTGGAGCTGAGGGGAGTATTTGTTGATTGGACTGCAGCATGAGGACAGCTGGATGGATCAGTGGATGCATGAGCACAGCTGATAAATCAATGAATAAGCAACTGATAATAAAGTTTGATTGACTTTGTATTATAGTAATAAGAAAATGTTATGTCCACACACAAATAACAGGCTTCCAGGCCATTTTGTTCCTAAACGGATGTCACACTGTGAATATTGTTGGTGAATTTGCCAATTTTGTGTGCCCACCCCTTGCAGTGAGAGACATGTGTGATAAACAGTGTTGTTTTCTGAGCTATACTGATTTAGAAATCTTCTCTCAGTGGGTCGGTGTGAAGTAATTCATTCACATTTTATAATTCTTCTGCCCAATTATTTTATTACATGAGTTTTGATACATATGCTTTGTTGTGTGAATGCACTTTCCCACAGTTTGACTGAGAAGGTGGGAGCTAAATAATTAAAGTTAATGATTCTTACACTGTGCCCACATTCACTGTAATTATTTCTTCAAGTGAAGTGCTAGACAGCTTAATATGATTATGTAATGTATTCCTCCACACGCTCTGTCCAGATTCTATTTTATTTCAGCATAATAGCTACAGTATATGTCTCCTATCTCGCCTAGCTGCAGTGTGTAAATCAATGCATTTAAACAAGAACTATAGTAAATGTTGGCTTAATGCAATGATCAGACTAAATCGTCAATGAAAAAAAAAATGCTGTTGACAGGTTGTACAGCAAAATTCAGCACTTTTCAAATCAATATACCTGCGTTAGAGGCTTTGCAGTGTTATTGTTTTTCAGAAAAGCTATCGGATCAAAGTGAGTACCTGAAGAAGAAATCTAGTTACAGAATATTAGTTACAGAAATTGTCCCCTCACAGCCATATGGTCAGTGCATTTGTGTCACATTTTGTCACACAATACTTGGTTGTGCTACTTTTCAAATTTATACAGAAGTATCCAAGCCTGTGTATGAGTGACAGAAGACAAGACAGTTTTCCCACTAGTACATAGTTGTTCAAATATGACAGAATATGCCCAAAGGCTGCTTCTGTGGCCATCTTTCACTTGACATAGGACACTTGACAAGGAAGAGACTTGTCCATCAAGTGATCAGCCAGCTGAGATGACACTAAGGCCGAGTGTGCCCCTGTGCTAAGCACTCTTGTCTGTTTTTAGTAAAAGTAAAAGTTACAGCTTGCAAAAGGTCACCTCTATCGTTAACTGAAGTGACTGATGGCTTTAAAGATGTAACAGAAAACATTTAATTAACTCCAGGGCTGTAGGCTTTCAAGTGCATTTGACAATGTGTAACATACCTGCTGGTGTTAAAGCTGAAATTAGTGTATAACATATACACTATTTTTCCAAAAGTATTAGCTCACCTGCGTTTACACGCATATAAACTTAAGTGACATCCCATTTTCAATCCATAGGGTTTAATATGACGTCAGCCCACCCTTTGCATCTATCTACGTCAGACATCTACATGCCCGATGTTCTCAGTGTCTGACGTTGGACGAAAAGGCCTGGCTCACAGTCTTTGCCCTAATTCATCCCAAAAGTGTTCTATCGGGTTGACGTCAGGACTCTGTGCAGGCCAGTTAAGTTCTTCCACACCAAACTCGCTCATCCATTTCTTTATGGACTGTTCTTTGTGCACTGGTGGCAGTCATTTCGGAACAGGATGGGGCCGTCCCCAAACTCAAAGTTGGGAGCATGGAATTGTCCAAAATCTCTTGGTTTGCTGAAGTGTTCAGAGTTCATTGGAACTAAGGGGCCAAGCCCAGCTCCTGAAAACTCCACACCATAATCTATATTCAGTTATTTGGGTGGGTGAGTGAATACTTTTGGAAATATAGTGTACATAAACTGTGAGGATAATTTAGAGTGGATATTGCTGTTATTGTGGTCCTTATGTTGGGATAACAGACACAGCTTTTTAAGATGTAGTGTATAACGTAAACAGACTGTGGAGATGCATATCTATCAGATGCATCTCATTATATCTTCATCTATGCACATTTCTCTGTCTGACAAATGTTCTCTGTTGTCATTTAGTCACACCATCAGGAAGCTGCACACCTGCTCATGCATATGATGCTCTCCTTGTTTATGGGCTAGGGAGAATGCAGTTGTTACCGATACCACTGGGGCCCTCATAATAAGACCCAAGAGGTAAATAAAGATACCTTAAATGAATGCAAGATTTTGGTCGCTTAATGCTTGCTAGAAGTGAATATGAAG
Source organism: Bostrychus sinensis (assembly GCA_020698575.1). Lineage (NCBI taxonomy): Eukaryota > Metazoa > Chordata > Actinopteri > Gobiiformes > Eleotridae > Bostrychus > Bostrychus sinensis. Next base: position 15,543,085 of record CM036245.1, read on the forward strand.
GTTGATTTTCCTTTTGCCATTGGCCCTGATCTGAAGGTTAAGACTGATTGATTTGACTCCTTTGGTAAAAGTTACTGTCTTCTTAAGTAATTTACTGTTTTAAGGTTCTTTTAGCAGACAGGAGTGTTTGTTTACCCGCTTTACTAGTTTCAACTACTTCCTGTAGCCTTCATCAGAAGTGTCATGTGATGTTGCTGTTTCATGTCTTGTAGGCTGCTTATGTATTTTTGCCAGACAGTTTGCACCCCCTGCTGTCTGACACCTTCTCCAGGACCGCATCCCAGGTATGGGATAAGGTGTAGGTTCCCTTGTCCCAGTTCATAGTCTTTGGTACATGTTTCCTAATCTCAATGGCCTCCCTGATCCAATGGTAATAGTTGTTACTTTCAGCACAGTTGATCCTGGCATTGTTCCAGTCTGATATGGCTGATTTGAAGTTTTCTTGTTTTCCATTTTCCTTTACTGCTCTTGTTTGTCTGTTGGATGTCTCCTTTTCATATTCTTTTTGATGTTCCTTTTTTGTGTTCCAAATGATCTGCCATATGTTCTGTTGCACGATAGACACATATTTCATATTTCACGCCACATTTGTGTTCTTGTTTTATTCTGTCCTTGGGTTTTACTAGTAACTGTCCTAGTTTTGTATGTGGTTTTATTTGTGCATTTATGTTGTGTCTCTTCATGGCCCAGGAAGTAGCAGAAACTAGTCAAGCAGGTAAACAAACACTCCTGTCTGACTAAAAGGAAATAAAAACAGTGATCTATTCGACTTTGTTGATGCTGGAGGTATTCGTTTGACATACATTTGTGTGCATGCATAACATCAGGGCCCAACAATGTAACATGCAGATTTTAACTTGCTACCAGCACATCAGTAATGTAATGAAGCAGTACCCAATAGATAAAATGCAGAATGACAGTTGCAATGGCACATAGACCTCTCAGATTCATCCCTTACTGTGAACAGCAGGGAGAGCATCCACATGAGGTCTGACCATGCACCAAACAGCTCCAGCTCATCAGTCTTCTGCTGTTTAGTCACACATAGAGAAACTTTTACTACTATTAATGTCCCATTGCTACAATAATATCAAGGCACATTTTCATTGTGTGACATGTTGCAGTTGAGTATTTTTTTATTTTTAATTTTTTTTATTCAAGGTTTCTATTTTTATGGTAGTCATTAAAATGTTTGAGCAACAATTAAAAATGCTTTATTAATCAGACAAACCTACTCACAGTGTAATTACAGTCTTTGAGTTGAGTAGGTTTAACACAACCTCTCTGAGAGCAATTTATTAGCACAACACTGTCACACTGTTATTCAGCAGTCTCACACACAGTAAGTATTCTTGTTGTTTCTGCATTAAGGAGCTGACTTCACAAGCTCTGTTTGCAACCATGGACTCTTCATGACTTTTGGCGTTACTCTCTTATTGCCTGCACCTTCATTTGATCTTGTCAGATGATATAAACACATTTCTCAAAGCGAAAAAAAAACACAGCAAAGTGGATTCATATTTTTATATTTAAAAAATCCTATAAAATATATGAGTGTGTATTTTTCAGGTGAAATGAAAATGTTAAAGGAGATGGTCTGTCTTATCAAATTGGACACACAAATCATTTTAATACTTTTGATCTTTGATTAGATGGTTTATGTATGTGGTACATACAAGTTATGACAGGCAAACAAACAAAAAAAAAACCAAACAAACAAACAAATAAACAAAAAACATAAAAATGTAAAAAAGTGCCATGTTGTGTGCATGTGCTGCTCCCAAGCCTGGATAAATGGAGAATGTTGTGTCAGGAAGGGCTCTGATGTAAAAACATTGCTAAAGTACTCATGTCCATGATTTGTGGTGACCCCTAACAGAACAGTCAAGTCATAAAAACTTAACTTAAAGTGACCTCAGACATTTTATTACATTATTTCCAGACAATGAATTCATCCTTACTGTAAAATCAACACTGACAGTACAGTACGAGTAACTTGAACCACAGAGGAGTGATGTATATTCTCCCGGTGCCTTTAGCCTACAAGTCTAATTTAGACTGGTGCTCTTCCTCACTCAATCACTCTGTCAGACAGCTCAGATTTCCTTTCTTTTCTCTAAGACTGTACTAATTGGGCTGATATGGTCCATCACAGAGAGATGAGCTGAATCAATTAGTTTCTTTTGTCCCCCAGAGGAACACTGTACCTAGAATACAGCACACCCTGACCAAGCAGTTTGGATTCACTTTAATACTGTTCTCATGCTGACAAAGTAGTGCCATGGTGAAGTTAATGCCTTTCTTATAAAGTGACATATGGTGCCATTACGTTTTCAGGGAACAATTTTGGCTCATACATGTATTTTATTTGATATTAGGAGGAAGGTGAAGAGGCCATGTGGTGTAGAGTGTGGGGGGAAGGCAAAAGAAAAAAAACAAACATGTATTTAGACAGTTGAAAGGAATGTTTTTTTGTTTGTTTGTTTGTTTGTTTGTTTTTTTGTGTGTGTGTTTTATCGCATAGCCTTTCCTCTTATATAAAGACCCGCATGATTTGAATGAAGAGGCCATGCTGGGTAGAGTGAGGGAGGCAATGGGAAGAAAATAAACTATTTTAATTTACTGCAGTTAGTTTGACAGACAGATTTTTTTTTTTTCCTCTGTACAATTCTAAAAAATAAAAAGAGTGTGAGAAGCAGTCTCCCATGTTCTTCTTTTTTTTATATATACATATATTTCAGTTTTTTCACTTGTGTTACCCACCAAGTTACTCATTCAACACCAGTTTTTTTTGTTTTTTCTTTTTTTTTTTGAAGTTGCAACAAGACCATTTCTCATTTCAGGGGATGGTTATTGAAGCGATACATTTAATAACCCTGCAATATCCTTGAATATTACTCACCAGAGCCTTTTAACCAAATTAATGTTCATCCCTCAAACTCATCTTTGTTTTAGCCCATTACCAAACTAAAAACACAGCCATCAAATTGCCACACAATCATCTTACACTGAAATAAAACAAATAAAACAGGTTAGTTGTTTTAACAAGTTAGTTGTTCTACCAGAAAAATCATCTAAAATGATGAGGAGGGATGGTGGTGGTATATTGGTGAATTTTCTGTGATGTTTACTGCATCTATGAATCACCAGCTACCTCTGAACCTTCCCTTTAGCTGCATTTGGAGAGTCTGCTCCATCTTCCACAGCTCAGTGGCTCATCCACACACTGAGGCTGTGAGCAGTGCCGTTTATCATACATCTATAGGAAGTGGGCCATTAGTTGTAGATATAAATCTATGATTATGAATGTAAGCTACTCATGCAGCTAATTGCAAGATTCCAACACAAAGAAATCCTGTATCTTGTTGGTCATTAGTGTTTGGCGAGAGGAGCATTTATCTGTCTTTGTACTGAATGGCATTGTAGAAGATCAATGAATAGTTACAGGACACTGTTGCTCATTAAATATATGTAATGAAGAGTTTAGTATAGACTAATTGCCAGCTCATGGCGCCAAGCCTCTAATATTAGGCTGCTGTTTGTCACAGTTAAGAAATCTGCGGGGTGTAGATTATAGTTTTTATATGTCAAACCTGTAATGCTTCCATCTGTCCCAAATTTCCATGAGAAACACAAAAGGAAACCTTTTATTTTTCAGGTTGTTGCAACACGTGGCGCGGTTACCTCCACATAAACAAACCACTGTAAGAGTACAAGTACAAGAGCATTGCACCCTATCAGAATTCAGAAAGAGCACACAAATATCCTCAGAGATGATGTGATAAGTGATATTTAATGACAGGTTTAAGTTTGTACATCCCAAGGTGAAGGATAAAGTGTCTTTGTGTTGCTTTCACTCGGCTCAGTGGCTAATAACAGGTCTGGAGCTGTAGGCTGTGCTTCAGTGAGTCTCACATCTTTAAACTGTCAGAAATACGTCCTGGAAAGCTGCAGTGCTTTCAAAAACATAAAAATGTTGACAAACTCGGCTCATTTTGCCTCAGTGTAAGACTCAAATATTGATCTGAGACATGTCTGCTGTGGTCTCATAAAGCCACACCTGTCTGCTGTTTGTCTAAAACAAAAATATCCAATGATCTGGAAACAAGAGATCTTAAATATAAAGGGAGTAAAAATGTGGCTTTACATTTTCAGCCACACTGTCAAAGCTTCTGCATGTGTGGTCCCAGAAACCACACTATTCTCAGGGCTGGAGATGGAGACAGGGATCACACTGGAAACTCTGAGTCTTTTTGTTGGTAATTTTGATTAGTATCAACAGTTCAATTAATCTAGATTTCATCAAAAGCTTGTCATCTTGATGATGCTTAATTAGCCCCACATTTCTTTTGGGACACTGCAGTATAATAGTTCATTGTATTACCTGAGTCTTCACATAGGAGCTCTGTGTAATCCTCTGTGGGAATCTCTCTGTCTCCTCATTAGATTTCTCTCCACATGGATTATAGTGATTTGGCACAGCACAGAAGAAGCACAGATGTATACAAAGCCTTGCTGTTCAGCTTCTTCTCATAGGTTTACTGTCTCATCTGAGTGGCACTGTTCCTGTTAGTATCTGAGTATAGTTGGTGGACTTAAATGTTTAAAATATGGCATCAGCAATAATTACTTATTTGTAAGAAAAGCAACAATGAGCAATACAATTAAGTAGCTTGACTGGCAGGTATAATTTTACATTTGTTACTTAGAGAATAAAAAACAATGTTTCAGTTAGAGCTTGAACTGATATTGGTCTCATCAGACAGGTGTTTCTGTAGCTACTCCTGGTGATTTAGGAAAGAGAGAGGGAGAAAGATGTGGAGAGACATTCACAGCCCCATATGTGTCAGACTGTAAGACCTTCAAGATCATATCTCATCAGTTTAGTGGATGTGACAAACATCTGTGATCTCTTTGGTTATGAGGATTCAGACAATAACAGAAAATACTGATGAATATTCCCCATGCAGTGCAATTATAGCGCAGCACAGACACATTAATATTCTGCTCCCTCCAGGAAAAACAAGACAGAGAGAGAAAATACCTGAGGAGAAACAATACCAAAAATTGAGCAGAGCATTGTCACACAAACACAAATGCTAAGTGGTGATGGACAAGTTTTTTTTTTTTAGATATGGATATGGCGATCGTTGTTAACATTTGGTTTGGCTTCTCTTTAGGGAATAATTTTAAGATATGCTCCTTCTTTTTGGCATTTAATTTTCCTTATCAAAATTTTAAAAGAAGCTCTAGGTGGATTATAAACTTCAAAATAATCAGTTGAAGAGTCCAGAGCTGTAACAATGTGTCAGTATATTACATGCATAACATAACATACATGTAGAGTACTTACAGTAGACCTATGTATATTTAATGTTCATGTTTTATGCTATTGGTATTTCTGTGATTGAATGATCTGTCATTTGATTTCATGATGTTACACATGGGCATCTTTAAACTTGTTTTATCACCTTAATTAACTTTTGTATCTTAATCTATTCCTTACTTCATGTGCCCGTAAAATCAGTGTAAAAGTTCCTGAGAGCAAATGCTAAAGCAGTGAGCACTTAACATTTGATAATTGCACCAACTAATTCACATTTAAATAATGGCTGAGACTCACTGCCAGTTTGCTAAAAGCTCAGTCTTTCCTCTCAGACTGATGATTGACTGTGATGATAAATCAATGTATTCTCAACTAACTCCATTAAGCGTCCATGGCTCAGTGAGCATGTGGCTTTAAGTGAACTGCAGCAGGAATAATCACTAAATTAAAAACACCCAGGACAGACAAAGTTAATTTATCACTCTGCCAATACTACAGTGAAAATGTGTTACGTGTTTACAACATGTTAAGTTCCTTCTACCGAGAGATGTCCTTGTTTTTCTTTTTTTTTTTTTACTTTTTCATAATGGCTAAAATGGTCCACTTCTATCTCCATAATCCCATTTATTTTTTGTCATTTCTCCTAACTCTTTCATGTCTCTGGATGGTATGCCACAGCTGGAGTAACCACTCTTCCACCACACGGCTTTTTAAAGTATACTTTGAAAATAAAAGTTTGCACTGAGCAGAGTTGCTGTCAGGACAGTGATGTGTAATAATACTAATGTGTGCAGACTGCCATCAGTCCTTGTTTTCCACTGATTTGTTCTTTTTTCCTGTGCCTTGTCTTTCCTGCTTTTCTTAACCCTTCTTGACAGCCTGAAATACAAGCAGTTTCTATTTATATTGGATATTTTTTTATAGCTCAAATGCAACCCCAGACACTTGGAAATGTTCACAGAGCAAAGAAGATTAAGGAGAATAAAAAAAATAAATAAAAAAAATCCCATAATTCACCTTGAGTGTGTGTCTGGGAGCTCCCCACTGTTGGTCCCAGTGATCCAGTCCAGTGGGTTGTAGAAAGCTGCTCCAGATTTGACACTGACTCCAACACATCCTCCTCATCTCACCTGCTCCTCTCCTCTACACTTCACTATCTCTGTCTCTCACAGCACAGAGAGAAGAGAGAGGCACTGAGCCAACTCCATCAGCCAGCCCTAATGGCATCACGTGGTAATGAAGGCTGTAATATTATGATAATGATGATAATGCCACTATTAAGCAAAATTGGATGAGTGTGTATGTTACGGTCCCTGTTAGCAATGGTCTAGGGGTAAAAGGGACGCATAACATAAAAGATGGACAACGGTTACAGTGCTCAACAGAAAGGTTTATTTTAACAGAAATTACTCACAACGTAATCAAACACAGAGATGGGGAGCCCAGCAACAAAAGAGGGGATAAGTAAATTAAACTAAAGGGAGCTGGGTCTCCCCACTCCCAAACTAAACTAAAGTAAAGGAAAATGGGGACGTGACGGAGTGGCGTGGAGACGAGCTGTGGCTGGTGAGGTAGTGGACCAGGAGGACGAGCGAGAGCGAGAGAGAGAGAGAGAGCCAAGATCCACCTCCGCCTACTTTATAGCCTCGCTCCTCTGCATTGGCCAATCCGGGCTAAGAGGAGGCAAAAAGACAGACATTAATAACGTTCAGGCGACACAAGCAAGCAGGGCCAGGGGCGTACGCGAGGCGCGCGTAACAGTGTAAAAAGACCTACAGACAGAAAGCAGTATGCAGCAAAAGTTAGAATTCATGGTGCTTTTTGTCTGTGGCAGGCAGCGCAAAAATGGACATTATTATTGAGAAAATGTAAAATGTAAATACACATTGCTGTGGTACACTGTTAATATCACTTTAGACCTGATTTTGTGTTTGGGGAAATTCTTGCACACACCAATACACAAAAATACAAAAATACATGTCACACTTCTTGTCCATCTATAAATTACTAAAACATCAACAATGTAATTGTGTATATGTACATATATATTAGTTTGGGAAGTGTGACTATGAACTCATACATTTCCTATTTATTTTCAAATCTACACAGAAAACACAAGGTGAGGATAAATGTCTTTTGCCAGAGGCTACAGCAGCCTTTGTGTTATTCTTAACTTCTCCATGACTAAGTGACTAAGAAAGGTTAAAGTTACAAGTTCATGTTTTGTTTGTTTTCATAAACACACATCTTGTGTGGAAATACTGTGTGTTTGATTTTATACTCATGCCCTACTCCTACTGTACTAATAAGGATTTTTTATTTTTTATTTTTATTTTTTTTTGTGGGTGGGTGGGGGCTAAGTGGGGTGGGGTGGACAGAGACAGTCCAGAGACGCATAAAGAAAATGAAACAGTGTCTACTGAGATGGAGAGGAACAGATTTAAATGTTGTCCTGAAATGAGACCTAGTGAAGCTGGTTCATGTCTGTCTCCATCTCTCTCGTCTGTTTGACCACAGGGTTTTTAAAAACAAAGGTAGATAAGCAGCCACAGTTATTTATATGGTAATTCAGCAAAGAAACACATCAGACATTAGGACACCAAGAGTTAAGAGGAGTGAAATGAGATGAGAAAATTTCTGAGTGGGTCACATATATACATGTCTTTGTGAAAGTTTGATTTTTCTGTTTTGACCTTGTGGCAAAATTATTTAGGATCAAATGAGGTGTATGATAACAAGGCTTCTCACAAACTGAGCTGCCCAACATTTATATTGCTATTTCCTCAAAGCTATGCATTTATCACTATAATAAAACACCTGTAGTATATTAAATAAATAAAGCTGTGAATGCTTTAATTGTCTGTTAAGAATGAACATTGTGCATTTTCTTTGCATTTGCCTAAAGCTGTGGCCAACTGTTTTTGCTGTGTAAATTAAAGAAAATAAAATGAGCCATGAATCATCTGAGTATTTAGAAAGCTGTTTGTTGTTTTGAGTAAGCACTTTTGCAGCACAGTTTCAAAAAGAGGCATTATTTCACATATTGTTCACAATATGGTACAAAGATAAAGGAATTAATGACTCTAATAAGCTTTCAGCACACAAAAAAAAATTGTTATTGATGGGCTTTGTATGTCAGTAACACTTGAAACTATAGCAAATTGTACTCTTGTAATACGTTTATCATTTGTGGGATAATAAAGTACTGTGGAACTAACTAAGTAGTTGTATTATTAATAATTAATAACCATTAAATAACACTGACAGGTCAGGGTTTCCATTTATTGGACATTGATTTCTCCCTGCTTGCTATGCTCATGCAGATTCCTTGAAGGTCTATGGGTCTTCCTCTTTCAGCAAACCCTGCACAAATACAGTCTGCATACTTCCTGTAATAAAGAGAACAGTTTGGCAGATAGTGTTATCAGTACTGTAACGGGATAATTTGAATAATCTGAATGAGTAATGTGAGTCACCAACACTTAGACACATTCATCCACTGCATCCACTCATTGAAGTTCCCCTGGAGACAAAATATGGTGTGACCAATACACAGAGCACTTGTGAATGTAAGAGAAAAGACTGAAAAAAAAAAAAAACAAGTCTTATTTGGAATGAGCTTCTATGAAAGAAAACTAATGACTTATAGGGTTTACTACATTATATTTCAGCTGATATTTCCGAATTACAGCAATTATATCAGAGATGAGGCATGTCCATTTAAAGTTGTAAATACCATTGGCAGATAGCCAGCTGCACAGACCCTGGCTATAGCGGTTTTTGACAAAATGAACCTCCTCCACTTCAGCACCTTTGGGTATGGCTGTGTTTGTTATTGTCTAGCCCTTTTGGCGCCCTAGGCAAGCTTTAAAATTTTTGCCCTCCAACACAACTAAAACAGAATATAAGCTACATTTGATAAGACTGTACTAAGCATTAGCATTGATTTTGTGCCACTCCCTGAACTGTGGCCTGATGTATTTTGGAGTAGGTTTTTATGAAGTACAAAAGAAGGCTGAGGGGTCTGGGGGTCCTCCTCCAGGAAAATTTTAACAAGCACAGATGCTATTCAATCTGATGCATCTCAGATGGTCATATATGATTTTCAGCAGCTATTACACTGTAATGAAAAAAAGGGAGATTAGTTATGAATTTACTTCTCTTCAAGTTTCAAGACAAAACCCTGTTTCTTATAACAACTCTAACATTTTAAACATGAGCTGCTTCTCTGCACAGACCGGAGCAGAGTATGATTTAGCTTTAGTTTGTGGTTGTTGTTTTTGTTTGTTATTGTTTTTGTTAGTTTGTTTTTTTATGTTTCACACATGCTCCTTATTACTTGTGTAAGTGGTTCCCAGTGGCCCCCAGCTCTGCATGGCTCCTGCAGCACAGGGTCACAGTCACAGAGTCTTCAGCCTCATCACTGAGCCTGGACAGAGGCTCCAGAGAACACTACAGGCTACAAAAGCTTTTGTCAAGATGTCTGGACTCATGTTTTATGTTGCTTTTATAATAACACAGCTAAAATATTGTGAGAAAGGTGTCGCACACTGCCGCTGTGACGTCCACATCAGATCATGTCTTGATCATGTCATTGATCCACGTATTATTTCATGAGCTGTTTATTATCATATCTCCACGAGTAAGAGGTCGATAGTCATCAAACAAAAAGTGACTTGAACCATGATAAGTGTAGAACACATCTATGGACTCAAAACTCTCCCCAGTCTCCATAATTTCTAGATATATACTTGATGAAATCTTGTTGTGCACTGAAGCTCAGGGAAGTGGCAGGCACCCCCCAGTCACTCTGCGTCAGAGGCGTAGCCACGTGGTGGCCTGGGGTGGCCACGGCCACTGTTGGTCAGACCTTGGCCACCCCATTGGCCACCCCTGAGAGGTCCTGCACAACGCACTACGCAGGTCCATAATGAGGCTGGCGTGACTGATTGACGTTACGTCTTTACAGCTGTTGTAAAACAAACGATTTGACACAGAGGCTTGCAGCTAAATCCTCCTGACAGATACGAGCTCAAGCTTTGTGTCAGTTTTTATTTCACGTTGATAGGTTCAGGAATCACAGAGATATGCACCGTTAAAGTTTGTAAAAGCATTGGTTTATTACCGCTCCATCTGCGAACTAGCCGCAGTGTTTTTTGTTTTTGTTTTTTTTAGGTCCAGTGTCTCTTTTACTCAAAAACTATTACAAAAGAGATAATTATTTCCAATAACTTTGTTGTTAATTTTGATCAAAAGTAAGAGGAGAGATGGAGAAGAGCAGAGGAGAAACTACAGTTGGATGGGGACGCACTGTAAAGTTTTTGTTAAGAGAAATCGACCACCTCTTGTGACCCTTCAAAATAAAACTTCATCCTTTTCCATCAGCTGAAACAACTTTATTGTGGTAGAGCCTGAAAGGAAAGGCATTAGCGCTGCACGAGGAACTGACGGGAGCTGAAAGTACACACTGTGAAAGTCTTGGACTGTCATGAAAAGTTTTGATGTAGACAAAGTTGTTAGTAAGTTATTACTAACAACTTGTTAAAGCAAAGATATCGAACACATTGCACTAATTAACAACTAGGGATGGGCATCGAAACCCGGTTCGAGCTGAGAACCATTTCTAATTTTTCCAATCCATCGGAATTGTTTTACTCCGCCGTTAACGATCCCTCTTATCGATGCGGCTTTGGGCAGCTGTGTTTGTGTGAGCAGGTTTTGCTCCGAGACCCGCCCGCTCCCGAGCAGCGTTTCTAACCTTTTTACTTTAACTTCGCTGCAAAAGTCGTCTTCGATGAGTAGCCTACAAAGCGCGGCGCTCATCGTGCAATGCATGTCGTTCTCCTCTCTCTAATTAATGAATATGCGCTCACGGGACACGGCAGCGCGTAGGTGGAGACGCGCGGAGCCTGGCGCGCTTGCGTCCCACTGCGTGGACACAGCAGAGTGAAGCCAGAGAGCCGCGGAGGTAGGAGCTAAATGTCCGCGGAGCCTGGCGCGCTTGCGTCCCACTGCGTGGACACAGCAGAGTGAAGCCAGAGAGCCGCGGAGGTAGGAGCTAAATGTCCGCGCACTGAGACAGCAGGAACTCATTCCCTTGCATAAGAAATACAGTATGGAAGGGAGCGAGCGATAGAAAAAGAGAAATCTCCATAGAAAACGCTGAATCCTGTCTCACCTGTCTGACTCTCACCTGTCTGACCCTCACCTGTCTGACCCTCACCTGTCTGACTCTCACCTGTCTGACTCTCACCTGTCTGACCCTCACCTGTCTGACTCTCACCTGTCTGACTCTCACCTGTCTGACTCTCACCTGTCTGACGCTGATGTGGCCCCTCCCTGCGTTGCACTGTCACAGTAACACAGGCTACTGTTTAGTTTAATAAGTTTAATGAACGTTTTTTCAGACAGACAGGTCTGGGGCTGCTGCTCCTAAATTAATATTAAAGCCACAATCCTGTTTATTTAAAAAGCATACATTTTCAGTAATTTAACAGCTGTACATTCAATACATGTAACTTCTGTTTAGTGAGCCCAGTTTAAAATAGGCTCATATACATGAAAATGAAAATAAGCTCCTATTTCTGCTTCATAATAAACTGTATGGCCACAGATCTAGTTCATTTTTATTCACAGATATATCAGGAATCGATAAGACAATCAATAAAGAATCAGATTGATAAGCAGAATTGACAATGGCATCAACATTGATAAAATCTTATCAATTCCAATCCCTATTAACAACAACATGCTTCAAGACACAGACTACATGCATTGTTCAGTCCCTCCAGGATTTTGCGATGTTGTGATCACAACTATTAATGCAAAATCAAGCAATTGTTTTACTCACTCTATAGTCAGCTAAAACACTTTAAAATGCACCAGGATACAGCAAATATTGTCTGTTATATTGATTTTTTTTTTTCCCTGGGGGAGGACCCCCAGACCCCCCTGTAAGTTTGTTACATACTTAACCTCTGTGAATCACAACTTGCTCTTCTGTGAGCTGCACACATCAGGACTCATCTCCTAACTTCCTCAAACCATCCAAATAACTGGTTTCAGAACAGAACAGAAGATAATTCAAATTTTTTGTATTAGTCCTATAATAATAATAATAATCTGCCATTTGCCACCACAATAAAATGACTAGGACCCGGCTGGCCCCCCCAGTAAAAAAATCCTGGCTACGCCCCTGCTCTGCGTCCTTAGCATTTGGCTGTATCGCCTGTGCCTTAGGCAGGTTCTGGTTTCTTTTTTGCTCTTTTCTAAATCCTGGTGGCTCTGGAATTGTTTCATTGCCCCTGTTATGCCTTTATGCTGAAGGACTCAAACTTTTCCAGTAATTGGTCTTTGTCTCGAGTTGAAAACTTTAAAACAGCATATTCTGTAAGAGTACATTTTTACAGATTTCTGTCTCACGCTGAGCACAACTCTTTAGTCTCTAGTCCCTCACCATCTTCATCTTAAAAAAAAAAAAAAAAAAAAAAAAATCATTCAGACTTTGGTCTTTACTGTTTGGAGATCAAACACATTCACATTCATATGTCTTTCAAAGAGGACTTTGTCCTTTGTTCACTGAAGTTTTGCCAGAACTTATTATTTAACTTAACCTATATTATTAGCACCTTATTTCAGTTCATTTTCTCACATGACAGCATTATCTTCTCTATCTTGAATTCACTCCACCCAGTCAAATCTCTGCAAGCAGAGACTGTAAGAGGGAAAAGAGGCCTTGCATGGAAAAAAAAAAAAAGTTGGCAAGCCTCAACATGACAGCTCTCAGGAGGCAAGCTAAAGGTTGTATTTCTTGTGTGAGCCGCAGCCGAATAAAGGAAGAAAAGACCTCTCTGTTGAAATGTCTTGTGAATGATCCTCGTTCACAGCAGAGATATGGCTTTGACCCTCATGTAGTGACTGACAAATATATTGTGTTGTGATCAAAACTGAGTTTTAACAGTGTCAAGAGATATTTTGAGACTCCTGAGTTGCCTGTGTTTGAATCTCTCATGTTAGTCATTCAGAGCTCATGTTTGGTTTAGTTTACGTAGACCTGAATGTGTGATGGTTCCTCAAGGTTCCTTAAATAATTTCTTATTGTTTCTGACAGGCTAAAGAGATTTCTCATTAATCATCACAACACAATATGCTTGGTATGCTAAAGCAGTGGACTGCTTTGATTTAACCATTGACATTTTGACTTCCAATGAATGTAATTTTGTTAACCTCATAATTATGCTGAATTTATTACACAAAGACCAACATTTCTTCCTTTAAAACCTTAGGTGATATTAATGTAGTGTTTCAGCAGGAAATATAGCACATTTCTATTAGAATAAAACTGTCTTTGCATGTCTTTGTGTGTTGCACTGTTAGACTGAGCATTCACAGCAAAAGACGTTTAACTTTATTAAACAGTGAGGATTTCAATTTGTATTATGTTTGTTTTGAAAGGTTTATTTTTCCCTTGCTCTTTCTGTCTAATGTTATCCAGCATCAAAAATCTCTTTGTAATTACTTACTTTTGTGAACAGAGCTAGGTCACTGGTATCATGCTTCAGTGCTTCTGTGTCTCCCAAGTGCAGACATCTTTAAAAGGTTAAGAGTTGACCTTTTTTCAGTATTAATCTTGCTCCACAAACAGTTCAGACAGGCTGCCTCTGCTGATGTGAACAGAAACTTAATAACTACCCAACTTTAAAAATTATATAGACTCTCTATGTGGAAATCTATATTATTTCTTATGGCACTTTATTTCTGACAATGAAAATAAACTCTAAAGATGTCTAAGCTGTTCTGTTTATGGGAAGCTAATTAAAGGCTATGTGTCATCAGTTTGAAGTGGCTGTCTCTGAGCCTTTTGTGTATCTTTTGCACTTTTCATCTTCTTATTCAGGAGAGAATACAAGCAGGTGAAGTCAGGTCGTCTGACTGGGAACAAACAACATTGCTCAGAGAAGGAAAGTCTTTTTGAACTGCTTCTTGAGTTTTGAAAGCTAAAGAAATATGGAATATGTGCATTATGTGGCTTAAATTGTTACTTGTTTTGGCTTTAATTTAATCCTACAATGCCTCACTCATTACTCGTGTTACTGTGCAGGTATCTGGCCTCTGTGCATGTTGCTTGATTTTAACTGCTGTGACGTTTATGTTGCTGTCTCAGCATGGTGTTATTTTTATCCATATTTTAAAGTCTGAACTAACATTTTTGGAACTAAAATTTTTCTGAATTTAGCTAATTATTCTCTGCCACACATCAGGTAATGATGCATCATCTTGAGCATCATTATCACTTTCAGATGATAACCTCACTGTTTTGCTTCGTCTGTTGTTGTTACAGCTCACTGAAAGTTATATTGCATTTTATTTTCCAGCTTTATCTGCATATTGATCACACTATTTTTCTGATGCTCAAAAGTCCATTTATAAACAGAAAATGTAAACGGCTGTGTCTCTGAGTTTATCAATAGTAACATATAAGCAGTGAGCCAAAACATATTGCTCAATTATATTAAGGGCATCATCTTTTTCTAATGTTTTTGTTGATAATGGCTTCTGTCTCATTAAAGCTGGTGTCAGGGTTTTTTTTTTTGGTTTTTTTTTGTTTTTTACATTGCACACGCTATGGCTTAAAACTTTCAACGCTGTCTCTGAAACACAAAAACTCTCAAGCACTTACAGCGGAGTTAGAGATGGAAATTTGGCTCTGTCTGATAGAACTACTGCAGGAGGTCCCTGAAATAGACAGAGGAGCTTTATTCATCACAGCATCTGGAAATGACGCCACAGACAAGATGAGAAAAGAATGGCTTAGCAGTGTGATGACATGTGGCCCTTTTGTAATGTATATTGAACTTCTTGGTCCAAACTAAAAAGAAAACACAAAAGGGCAAAAGCGTAGAGCAGTGTTGTACATGTGAGGAGTTTGAATGAGACAGTGGTGTCTTCTCTATTCTTTGCATGGCTAGTATACTTGTTTTGCCCTTAGCAAAAAAGGTGAGCAGTGAGAGAGTGCGTTTTCATGTTCAAAGATGAGAGCACAGTGAATTCAGTTTAATCTCTCCATGTTTTACTGTGTAGTGTTCCTCTTGTTCCTATCGGTTTGGGGTTTGCAGATGCAGTTTTAATGGAGACTCTAGTGTACGATTCAGCCACAGTCATCCCAGAGTGTGGAGTAATTGGTCCCACAGAAATAAGAAAACCTCAACTATTAATAAATCATGAATTGTCATGTCCATTTGTGCAGCTTTTGTTGCTTCTCCTGGTCCAGAGTTTCTAGAAGAAGCAGCTTGAAATGCAGAACTCTAAAGAGGGAAGTTAAAAAAAGTACTGTATTTACCACTTCCTGCAGCCTCAGGAAACATTTCTTGAAAACTTTTCTAATCAGCAAAGTCTGAATGAAATGGCTTTTAGATGTTGTTTTTCAAGTCTTTTGGAAATACACAAACTTCCCACTTGTCTCAATATTGGCTGATTTGGCTGTACTTAGCCCCATCTGCTCATATTTGTTATTCCTAAATCTTTAAATGCTTGTGAAATTTCACTCCATTGTAAATCACAATTGAAGAATCAGCAGAAGTTTGAAAATAGTTGCAGGGATTGTAAAAGAATTGCTGCTTGAATCACGTCATGGGCACGAGGATGGAAACATTTTAATGAGGATGAAAGGGAACATCAGGTGTACTTTGAGCACGACTCAGCTGCTTTGTGAGAAAACTGCATTCATTACAAACAGGCTTTGTCTGAGTCTGGCTCTGCTCCAATCACTGCTGTCCAATCAATGTCTTTCCTCTATTCAGGTGGAAATTAAATAGCTGAAAAAGCAAATCTATATGTACAGTAAATACCACAGGTTAGCACAAACTTAATTAAATGTCAAGTGCAATATTCCCACAATATGACTTATTTACAGCTGTTTATCACTGAATGTTTTCACTATTAATATTGTGTCTATACAGTATACGGCATCAAGAGCTTCTTAAACAAATCAACAAAAAATCGGACATCACATTTCTTTTCAAATAATCCATATGTGTATATTCTGTCACTGGTAAGCAGACTTTAACTTGAAATGCAGTGAAGGTAGGAAACAGGCAGCCAGACTGAATGGGTTGCTGTGTGACACAAAGGTATACTGGTCTCAAAAACATAAAGTGAAATTGTGGTGGTTAGTGGATTATTGATTTTGATTGAGTTTTTGTGTACCAGTATTGTGTTGAGGTGCTGCCCTTGGATTTGCAGTAGCTTATACCTGTGTACCATTTTTTTGTATGATCGGAATATACATCATAAATACAGTAGCTACCACAAAAAGACAGCTCACAGGGCTGTGAGTGTGTTTCCAGAGATGGATGCTGCTGCTCTTGTGAAGATAAGGCTCATGTTGATGCTGCTGGTCACATTCTGAAGACAGGGTCAGGATCTGAAGCACAGGGAGGTTAGGAGAGATGGAGAGGGCTGGAAGTCATATTGTGGCTGTGTCAAAGGCTTAGAGTGTGGATGTGAGCTGCAGTGAGGAGAGGCTCAGCAACACAATCTACTGCCAAGAACATACACACACACACACACTGTTGCACTGCCAGAGGTTACTGAGCTGGCTCCTATAGAGATCCCACTGTTGAAGTGACTGACTGACATTAACAGCCTCTGTCCGTGACACAGGACAAGGAGCAGTCTGTCGCAGCAAGAGAGACCAAGACAGAGTCAGACAGAGACTGAGACAAGGAGTGATGGAGGTTTTTATTTGAAATCTTACAGAAGTCTAGCAGCAGGACTTTACACTGATATATTATTCCCATTATATGTATTCCCTTCCTTTCTAAACATGAATTGTTTGATAGTCTGAACAACAAGCTGCACTACTGCTTTGTAAAATTTAAGTGGTATGCTCAATACAGGCTTTTAAATAGGACTGCACTATAATATCCAAAATAATATCCGTATTGCAAGAAACTAAATATATTGCAATAATATAATCCTTAAATCAAGTTATGTTATGACCAGATGAAACTCAGTTCAGATCTAAATTAAGACCTGGCTTATTTCTAGTTTAAACTAGATTTTTGTCAACGAGTCCAAAGCCTTGGAACTTTTTTATTAATTTACATTGTAAAGACCTACCCATTTTAAGGGTATGCAAATATCGCCATGTTATTTCAATATTCAATGTAGTTTTTTTGCATGTTTTTTTTTTTTTTTTCCTATTATCATGCAGCTCTATTTTTAAGTACTACTTGCAGGATTTTAAGCATTATCTCTCCTTTTTTGCAGACGTTTTACTTTACATACTCTCAGTCCATTAGACAAACAGACCTGTGCTCTCACACATACTCTGCACTTTCCTTTCTAAACATTAATTGCCTGAAGTAGTCTGATTGAGTAGCTGGACTCTAGCTTTTTAATGATGTGATCTGTAAACAAACATCAGCTGTAAATGTGAAAATGGCCAACCATCTGCAGATAAGTGCCCTAATGTGAGTGTGTGATAAAAGAGTCTGGGAGGAAAGTAATGTGAGAGCAGCAGTTCAGTGTCTAACATCATACTCTGACAAAGAGACCAGCAGGATGCCTTTTGTAAGTGTATAATAAAACCAAATGTTTTAACTCCTCAACCTTATTATAAGTGTTTTAGAGCTAAGCATGTTGCCGCTGGGCATGAAGCAAATACATCACAATCCATAAATGGTACATAAAGTGTTGCATATTCATGTAGGCTGTAAGCAAGATGCACCAAAAATAAAATAAAATATCTCTCAGAGCATATCAGAAGAGAAAATAGCTATAGGCAATGGCAAAACACAATAGATCAGACTAGATAAGAGAAATGACTATGAACAGGTTATGAATGCTGGTTCATGGCACTGTAAAAGTGCTGCCAATCAAAAATCTATTTCCCTTCAGCATCCTTGTTACTTGTCTCAGTAATGTAATACAGTCTGAGCAGTCTCTGGTGCTGTACATCACTTGCTGAGACTCTAGAGACAGGTTTACGAAAGAGGCTGAAAGGAATAGAGCATAGACAGAAAATTAAACCACAGAGACAGAGCAGATACAGTAATGTTGGTGTAAGTGATTGTCTCTGCTCTCCAAGCGGGAGAGGAAATAGAATGAGGCTCTGAAGGAGGGGCAGATCAGCTGCAGATGGAGGATGTGAGAGAAAAGTGAGATATGGGAGTGGTTGGGCGACAGGTCTCGGTGTCACAGTGGAAAAACTCAAATTCTGAGAAGAAGGAATATAATATTTATGCCCGATAATGGTTCCACATTTTGATTGTGGCATGTACTCTTTTTGCCATTCCCAAGCCCAGATTTTTTTGTGAATTACTGCATTGATTGTTGTTGTTTTTTGTTTTTTTATTTATTTTTTATAATTTATAACTTTTGTTGTCTCTTACCATTTGTTTAATCTTTCTTCACATAATTTAAATATTTTAGATTCCCAATACCAAACAAAAGACAAGGTGGTGATACACTGAAATATCAACTTTCTCAACAAAATTTAGATAAAAATGATTATGACACATAGTCCCATCAAAATTAGCATTGAGCCCCTCATTATGATAAAAATATCACACCACTATTGTCATCAAGTCAACATTGCACCAACTTTACACAGCAGAGTAATATAGCAGAATACCTACAAACCTTGTGATATAACAAAAAAAACATCATAAACTTTCTTCCTGCCAAAAGAGGGCGGCGCTAATGTCTGGGAACAAAACAGTCAAGAGGACATTATACAGCAGTGAGAGTAAATCATTCTCAAAGTGAATTCAGTTTGAATTCTATGATTCACAGCTGTCTTAAAAAAAACATTTAGTTTTTATACATTACCTTTATCATCTGGCAACTTTTAGATGTGATGGTTCTTTAAAAGTATATGACGTACAACAGCCTGCTTAGAAATTCTGTGCATATTTGCCCTTTCTCCTGTCTGTGGTATTTCTCTTCTTTGCATCATATTTGACTAAAAGAGTCTGCCTTTGTCTTAGACATTTTTACTGCATTATTCATCTCCACTCTTTAGAAAATTTCCCAATCATGTGAATTTTAGTTCTGGGTTTTGATGTGAGAACAAGGTGATTGATGACTGGAGTTCTGTGTACTTGTTTATCTTGTTTGAGAACTGGAGAATGTGATTTTATGACCTAACCCAGCTTACCCTATCTGTTGTGTCACTTGTGTCCCAATTTGGGTTTTGTCTGGTGATATGTCCAGTGATTGTTTGCTTTTGGCTATTTACTTTCTAAACATTTGAGAAGATGCATTGTTTCACCTTGCATTAACAACCTTTAACCTTGTGTCAGGGCTTTCTTTGGTGATGATTTTGTTATGAATGGGACACAACACCCTCTGCCTGAGCCCCTTTGACTGTGATGCTTTTAGAACTACTGGTTAGTGTTAGTGCACATTTTGTTTTAAACTCACCACAAACTTTGTAGCATTGTTTCCAAAAGATTTTGCTGAGTTTGTATCATCCTGAATACATTTAAACCTTTGGACATGAGGCAGCAACTTGTAGGTATTTCCATTTTCTAAAACATCCATAGTGGTTGCTGACAGTGTATTTATTTGCAAACAGTGATATGAAGGCTGAAATGACTCCTACTGTAACGTCCATTCACTTCCATTACCCCACTACATTATACTTCCTCATGGGCCATTGAACCATAGTAATAATCATCTTCTTAGTCAGACATAAAGGTCCTGGGCTGAGTCTAGCATCTCCCACAGCTTCAAACTAAACTTAATATTAATAAATGAATATATTTAGACGCACTTTACATAGATGTAGCATAATATTTTTACATGCCACCTGCCTATATGTGGACATGACATTGCTGTGATGGCCTACAGACATCACATTTTTTGGATCACAATTGTTTATGCAAATCTTTTTTTATTTTTTTATTTTTTATTAGCCTTGTAAAGATTTAATGTGCAAGATACTGTGTAATAAAACAACAATAAAGCATAAAAATAAATAAATAGTAAAAGTGCAATATTTGTAATTACATCATGTTGATTGTGGAGATCACAGAATCAGAAATTTAAGTTAAGATGAACTTGAATAAAGGCTTATTGCAAACAAAAGCCTTGCACTCGATGTGATTTGCAGAGTGTGCTGAGAGTTTCAATGTGTTTCTCAGACAAAGATTTTCTATCTACCTACATATATAAGTTTTATTATAGAAAATATAAGCAGTATACCTCTCAGTATCGTCCTGGGAACTGCAGGTCCTCAGTGTAATTCAACTAAAAACAGTGCAGTGGCAAAGAGCTGAAGAATGTGGAGCTGCAGAAGTTTTTCACATCTTGGTGCATCTTTTATCAGCAGGTAGTTCAGTAATGAATAGTGAAGAGAATGAGAGTCTCCTATGGGAAATCACTTCATTATTTCACAGAGACAAACACACAGTGGCTTTAAATGTGCAGATTGTATAGTATGGCTTTGGCTGTGGATTTATGATGGTCCAAGTTTAGTTATGTGTGTTTCTCTCTTGAGACGTCTATCTGTGAATCTGTTTAAAGGTGATGGATGAGTCCAACACATCGTTCATCTGTGCTCCGTGCATTACTGTTACACCATCTGTTTCTGTTGTCGCAAGAAACTATGACTTGTCTTTTTTTCTTTTTTTTTTTTTTTCTGGGTGGAAGTCTCACTTGAAGTTGTTGTTTGACTTGCTGAATATCTGTGTATTTATTTAACTGTCCAGCTGAATGTGTAAGTCCTGATTACTATCAATTTCTGTAAAATACCAAACCTTACGTGTGTCTAGGTTCAGCTAAAGAATATACTGTAGAGTCAGCACTATTCAGAATCACCACTTTTTCTTTAAAATGTGAGACACTGTGGTACCGGTCTACAATATTACCACATTTAAACTTTGTAAACCATTACGTGAAGTGTTCTTAAGTGTCTAATCTATGATTTAAATCGCATTATAGATTTACTCTGTGAAAAAAATAAAAATAAATAAAGGCATTCTAAATCCTAAATTACACATTGATGAGACACTTATGAAATAATTTGTTTGCCGTTTGCTGCTAATACACATTTTTAATGTCAAGTCATAAACCTATTAGCTGTTGAAGAATACACTTAGTTTTTGATGAATGTAATGTATATATATATAAATTCACTGCGCGAGCGTAGAAGAAGACACATTTCCGTTTCCATCCATCAGGCGCGTTCAAGATGAGCCAGACTTGCGCAGTTTTGCAGTTACTGTCCGACTTCAGTACAGGCGTATTTCCCCTCCTCTCATTGCAGCCGTGCACTCTCATTCACAATCCAGGAGAGGTGCAGTTCATCTCTAACGAGCCTAATGCAACAAGTGAACGAGCTAAAGCAACATGAGTGACCAAAAAGACACATTGCTAAATGGACAATTCTGGTCGTCACCAGACGGCAATATAGACGAATCAAAAGTTATGTGCAGTCTATGCAAGGATGAGTTCAATTACCACTGGAGTAACACAGTCCATAGTATTTACACTGTTGTGAACCAAAACAATTGTAATTAATTGAAGAATTAAACTTATTTTTGTTAAAGTTCTAAAAGAGATTACACATGCTTTTTTAGGTAAGTTTTGTGTATTTGTTGGTTGTACCTTATTTAGGCAAACTTTGTCAGTGAAGACAAGTTACAGGTCTCAAAGAGACTATTAATTTATTTTCTTTGCAATTGTTTGCATTGCATAAGTTTACAGTAAAGTATGTGAAGGTTAATTCAAAATAAATGTTCTAAATTTACAATTTTGTGTTTGTACGTGAATTCATAATACGATTAATGACTGGTAGTTATTAAACGCAATTAATTTTTTTTCAGATTTGCAATTAATTTTTTTTTATCGATTCCCGGCCCTAATATATATTTTGTGGCAAGAAAAAGTATGTACCCCCTTAGCATTTTCCCTTTATTGTTACCTTACAACCTGGAATTTAAATAGATCATTGAGAGGTTCATGTCAGTCACTTTACATCACATGACAACAACTATGAAAATGCTTTTTTAATTTTTTTTATTGTGAAGCAAATTAGAAATATGACAGAAAAACAGAAAACTTGAGCGTACAAAAGTATGTACCGCCTCAAGTTAGTACTCTGTAAAACCACCTTCTGAAGGACTTTCAGCTCCGACTTTTCTAGGATAAGTGTTTCTGAGCTTGGTTCATAAAATCACTGGGATTTGTGCTCATTCTTCATCTAAAAACAGGCTCCTTCAGGTTGGATGCATTGTTCACCACAGGTTGAGTTATTTTCTTCAAAAATTGTCCTGTGTTTAATTCCATCCTTCATCCCTTCAGTTCTGAGCAGTTTCCCAGTCCCAACCAATGACAAATATCCCCACAGCAGGACACTGGGCCACAGTCAGGTGCTAGATTTGTGCTACAAATATCATCTTTCACTGATGGCTCGTTTTAATTGTATCTGGACAGAGGACCTTCTCGTGTTTGGGGAGTCTTCCACATGCCTTTTGACAAACACAAAATATGTTTTTATTATTTTATTATTTTCTTCAAGCAATGGCCACTCTTCCACACAGCCCAGCTCTGTGTAGTGTATGGTTCAGAGTGGTCCTGTGGACAGATACAACAGTCTCTGCTGTGGAGCTCTGCAGCTCTTTCAGGGTCATCTTTGGTCTTATTGTTGCCTTTCTGATGATTGCCCTCCTTGCCCGCAGTTTGTGAGTTTTAGATGGTCCTCTTTAGGCAGGTTTGGTGTGGTTCCTTATCTTTTACATGTTGTAATGATGAATTAAATTGTGTTTTGTGGCATAATTACAGTTGAATTGCAGTCAGGCCAACCTTATCTAACTATTTCTGTGACTTCTGAGGATAAGTAACACTGGGTGTCATTTAGGGGCCTCTTTAAAAAGGGGGTATATACTTTTGCACACTCAAGTTTTCTGTTTTGCTGTCATATTTCTAATTTGCTTGACAATATATATATATATATATATATATATATATATGTTTTTTTTTTTTTTTTTTTTTTGCATTTTTATAGTTGTCATGCAATCTAAAGTGACTGACATGAACCTCTCAATGATCCATTTAAATTCTAGGTTGTAAGGCAACAATAAAGGAAAAGTACATAGTTTTGCTTGCCACTGTATATTTTTAGCTTGGTTATTTGAAATCACAGTGTTTCAATGCATAGATGAAACCCTAATAAAATGAAGAACACACACTTGACAGTATGTGTGTCACTATTTTATTGACACACATTCTTTGATTTGTTGTTACATCCACTGGGCACACTTGGAACTTTTTCTTTGCATCTCTATATATGCTGGCATCTACCCCACTCAGGTGTTTTAATGTGCTCATGATGCCTACTGTGACTGGTAATTGGAGTAAAAGGGAGAGAGAATCATTTCTGCAGCAGCACTGGATTTCCACACCATCATGCCCCGTTGTCCATCTGCATAACTATTTTGTTTTTCTGCTCCAGCTAATTTTAAACTCAGCCCTCTATTGTGATGGCAAATTTGTGATATGTTCTCTGTTCCAAATATCAAACCCTGTTATCAAAAGCATTTGTAGACCCAGCAATGAAAAAGGCAAAATGAAATCATTATGTTGGCTGCACGCTAAAGCATTGGAGACCGTCAGTGAACGTGTTCATTACAAATGCACCCCTCCAGCACATTTATATGGAGCCATTAATCATACCTTTTGTCATGTTTTAAATGCATAGTCAATGTCCTGCCTTCTCTGTCTCACTGTATGCTACCATATATGTCAATTTTACACCATTAGTTTGAAATGCCAGACTTTGAAACCTTACCAGCGTATATCAGGTGGCATCTATTTAAAGTGATGGTCCACAGTGTCTCCAGCAGTGTCTTTCAATTGTGACATTGGTTAATACTATCTTACTGATTGGCTCAGCCAAGAATATGCACTGCTTCTCTTGTGCTGTTTTTGAAAACAACTTTCAATTGTTTCCAGGCTACACCTCTGGATGAGATGTATATGCTCTTTGGCCATGGTTTATGTATTGCCCCACACTTTGTGACCCTCAGAGACTCACAGACCATAGTCCGCTCAGTCTTCTCTCTAGAACCAGAGGCTGTGTGTGCTGCTGCATTAGAAGGAGTCCTCTGGGAGACCAAGCCAAATAATAGCCCTGTGGGTCTAGAGGATGCAGTTAGATGTCAGCTAGTACGTAACAAAACCACCAGAGGAAGAGAGGGAAAGTGCTAGAGCCCTGTGGAGATTGGTTGAGGATCAGACCAGTGTTTTGTTTTTTGTTTGTTTGTTTGTTTTCTGAAAAATGCCTAGAATATAAGTGCTGATTAGGACTGATCAATATCAGAAAACCACCATAATGCAGTTTAAAAACAGTGCAATAAACATAAACAAAACTTCTGCAAGGCTATATAGAAAAACAAGGCTAGAAGAGACATGGAATGATCAAACATTTTCCATGTCATGATGAACATAAACTGCAGCACTACAGCTCCATCCAAATCTATTGAGGGAGAAAAGGGCAAATGTCTGGCAAGAAGGCAGCCAGGTTTGACAGAAAATGTAGTCAGTGTAAATGCATTTATATTCCCCTGCTATCACTGTGTGACACCTTTCTGAAACGAGTGTGTCCCACCAGTGCACTGTACAAAAGTGTAAAGTTACATAGAGTGAACATAAACCACTTAGAATATGCGAAAAAGCTGTCAAGCTGTAAGCAGTGTGGGACAAACATTGAGCCTTGGCAGTCTTCATTGGCTGTCAGTCTGGGAGACTGGGGATCAGGCCCTTTATCCCCATACAAAACCAAGTAGCTAAGTGCTTAGACTGCTTCAATAAGAGCAGGTATTTTTAATTAAAATAGGTATTTTCTTACACTCTTTATCCAGTGAGTATGTGCTGCAGTAGTGTCTGTCAAAGCTCGTTTCTCTTTACAATAGAAAATACTATTTAACACAGGCCTGTGAATAGCCTGGGTCGGTGTGTCACCTCTCCTTCATTCAGAGTTGCAAAACCATGCCTCAGATCCACAGTGACTTTAACACAACCCCTCACTGTGTTTAAGAGTGCCTCTGTCAAAGGACATTTATCTGTGTGGTAATATAGGGCAATATTTAAACTCTTCAATTCAACTTTTCTGGTATTTTCTATCACTGTATTGACCTGGAATTTGGATCATCTCGTCCTTGCATTTACATTTAAAGGAGGACATGGGGGCTCTGATAGCTGTTTTATCATATTGGAATTTATTCATATGCATATACATATACATATACATATTGTTACGTATCCTGGCTGGTCTAGGGGTTGTTTGGGCACGAACAATGTGGTAAAGGGGACGGAGAAACTAGAAAACGGTGAATATGCATATAGTAGCCACTGGCCAATATACATAATGAGTATGTCGGTCTCATAGGGCCCACTAGAGATTTTCACATTAATAACGTGATCCTTATTGTTACAATTAATGTTGTTTTTGAGAAACAGATGTCTCTTAATGGAAACAATCAAGTTATGATTACATAATATTTCAAAATCTATTGTACTACTGTAAAGGATCGCAGGATGGTTGTATTGAGATGGTAACTTTGATATTGACTTTGATTCAGTTTTGTTTTCTTTCTGTATGGTGTATGGAAATAAATTGATATAAAAAGTGTCTAAAAAAATAAGAAGGCTTTAAACTCAAGTGAACTGTAATCCTGTCTCACTGAAATGCACATCAGCAAAGAAAGACTTTGATACTGCACGCTAAAAAAAAATACATTATTTATATTTTAGAGTAGGAACAAAAATATGTGATTGTGTGTGAGATCCTCAGCAAAACATTGCATTTTAAGATGTGATGCTCTAATTTTCTTCATTACCAGAGTCATGTATATTCATTGTGCTTTAGTTCACTCCAAGAACTTGAGAGAAGAGAGTATGCTGTATTTATTTTTACATATTCTTTGTTAAAACTTGGTAAAGTAGTTTGTGAGGAGATTAGTTTCTGCCTCTGCAATAGATTTGGGATGTAATCAGATGTGCACAATTACAATAAGTCTGGTGTGATTGTTTCTTAAGTGTAGTTCACTTGGACAAGTGTCAAGGCTGCCATATAACCCAGGGCTTGGGTTTTTAGTCTCGGTCATCGAGGTCCATAGTTGTGATGTGGTTCAGTGGAGTGTAAACTCACAGTGCTGTTGGCTCGCTGACCCTGCACAATGAGGTGCAGGATTTTCATCTTGCTGTTGTCACTTCAAATGAATCTACACAACATTAAATTCAATTGCACGTCTTTACTGTAGCTTTTTGCACATTTGTACACAAGCGCAAGTGGCTCACAAGCTTTTTTCTCACTCAGTGCTAAGTGTTGCATCGGGGATCCTTGATCAAATTTGATCCCCATGTCACTTCATGGTTTGACAACCACCAAAACCTATAGTTTAGGACTGGGGATTGAAAGCGCTTTGAATAACAGTGTGTAAGGAGCTTATTTGAGCAAAAATGCCTTATCTGAGAGTGTATTTCTGACTTTGCACAAGTTTTATGAGCAACAACAAATCTTCAACCGTTCAACTAAAAATGGCGTCTAAGCCCAGCAGTGATGCATGTATTTGCACATGGTTCAGTTACTGTACTATATTCTGTAGGTATAATGTACTGTACTTCCAAGAGGTAATGGCTTTTGTGTGTATTAAATTAATTCGAAAAAGCCTTTACTTTCCAATGCAATTTACCCAACTTTAATTAGAGCACAGATTGTATCTGTGTGTATACCACAACAGTTAGTTAATAAAAGACCACATACAATACACAAAGAAAACACAATGAACAGGTTATAATTAATGCTTTGTTTCTGGTTTTATAATTCATGAAAAGAGCACAGAAGCTGACTGTGTCCTTGGGGTTTCAGACCGGGTTGTACTCATTTACCACTAATGCAATGGTACATGCTGTGGGTATATAAAAGTCAGTACAGTCATTAGTGGGAATAGGTGAAGAGAGTGCACTCATACACACTTGTATAATGTGCATGTGTTTGCTCCACTCTCACGTCTGTGACTGAACTAACAACACCAGGCTGCTTCAGGATCAACACACTCTGCTCAGAGACAACACATGGAGACAATTTGATTTGACACAGTGTTGTTCACATTCATGGTGAAGATGAGTGGCCTTGTGTCTGATGGTGCTGTAGGTGCCTAGTTACCCTATAATCATTTGAAATTTTAGAGTTAATTATGCAAATCACCTGCCTCACTTTGGCCTTATTCTCTGAATTCCCTTCTCTCACATCATTAAACTTCATGCAGTTGTATCTGTTGTATAGCTATTGTCCAGACACACATGGAGAAAATATTAAGCATGATGGTGGTGAAGGGTGTTGAGTGTCCAGGAGCTCTCTCCTGTTGGCCCACCCTCAGCTCAGCAGGCCTGATGTCCATAATAAGATGTTAACACACCACTGAGACACCCAGCAGCCATTAGTCCAGTCTAAGACATACAGACATACAGCGGTGTCTCAGCTGAACTGAACAGTGGCAAAGAGAACTAATAATAGACTTGGTTGAAGAGTGGAGATAACAGTGACATAAATGGTCCCATCACAGTGAGGTGAAGACACTGGTGATTGTCTGTAAAAATGAGTGATGAAGGGTACTGCCTCACACAGAAATACTTAATTAGTCTTTCTTTATCCACTGGTGATGTCCTGTCATTTTGGATGGAAGCTATTGAGCAGATAATGTGTGTGGTTGTCTTGTTCAATACCCAGACACAACTGAGCACAATGAGGCTAATTATCATACAAACATTTTAAAAATCTGAAACGTCAAACAAAAAATTATGTGCAGTGCATTTCTTCTTAAAATGACAAGGGATGCCTGTTGTAATTCACTATGAAGAGGCCTTTACCCTCGGAGTTACTGCTATTTTTTGCTCTATAAAGATGTATATTAGTAGCAAGAATGAGCTTTGTTTGTTCTGTGGTTTTCCTTTGATAAAATGGAGTAAACATCCTCTTTATGGTGCTTTCAGACTCTGTGCCTCTGCCAGACTCTAAATCCAGAATCCACAGTCTGTTGGAACAAAAAGCTTTATATGTGCAACTTAAGCTTTGTGTAATGTAATATTTGAGGCAGTAACTATAGAAGGACGATTAATTTAACTTTGACACCTGCAGTATTGGCCTCATAATACAGTTTGGTTTGCATAGAAGTATTATTTACTGATGTACAGTAAAAGCTTTAAATAGGCACATCATGTGAGGTTTTGTAGTGTACAGGCAAAAGTCAGGTCAAAAATAGCTTTAATTAGTGTATAAACGGTACACTTTATATTCTCTTTATAGATATTCAGATATCTAAACCACATAAGGCACAACTGTTACATTACATGCAGTATATATAACAACTGCATGTAATGTCACTTGGGACTGCAAAGCCAGACACACTAATATGTGCACCGCCTGGATTAATTACAAGCCTAGCATTAAAGCCTGTGACTCAATGCCACACACATGGATCATGGAATGCTCGGAGATGTATAACATCAACAGGACTCTAAGAGCCTTCATTGCAAACTCAAAGAGGCAGTGGAAGACCATCCTTGAGGCCAACTGAAAGCCAATTGCACAAGTGTCCATCAAATGTGGCATATACCAAGGAGATGCTCTGTCCCCGCTGCTGTTCTGCATTGGTCTGAACCCCCTCAGCCAGATAATCACCAAGACTGGCTATGGATACCGACTCAGGAACGGGTGATGACATCAAGCTGTACCCCAAGAGTGAGAAAGATATTGACTCACTGATCCACACAACCAGGATCTACAGCAATGACATCGGAATGTCATTCAGACTTGAGAAGTGTGGGCAGATGGGCATGAAGAGAGGTAAGGTAGTCCATACAGTAGAAGTGCTTAGAATCCAACAAGCAAATGGCAACCTCGAACAGGACACAAGAAAAGCAGCCACAGCCAAATACCTCCAATGAGTAAGGCAAATCCTAAGGAGTCAGCTCAATGGCAAAAATAAGGTCCAGGCAATTAACAGCTATGCCCTGCCGGTCATCAGAGACCCTGCAGGAATAATAAGCTGGCCAAAGGTTAGGAGATTCAGACCACAGATGTGAAAACACGGAAGCTCCTAACCATGCATGGAGGGTTCCACCCCAGATCCAGCACCCTGAGACTGTACACTAAGTGCAAGGAAGGAGACAGAGGACTGGTGAGTGTCAAAACTACTATCCAGGATGAAACATCCAAGATCCTTGAATATCAGGAAGATGGCCTCAATGGACAAAGTGCTCAGTGAATGTCTCAGGCAGTGGAAAACAGAGGACGAGGTGCTGGAGGAACCATCATGGGAGGAAAAGCCCCTACATGGGATGTACCACCGACAGATAACTGAAGTGGCTGATATCGAAAAATCCTACTAGTGGCTAGAAAGGGCTGGACTGAAGGACAGCACAGAGGCACTGATCATGGCTGCACAGGAGCAGGCCTTGAGCACCAGGGCAATAGAGGCCCAGATCTACCATACAAGACAAGACCACAGGTGCAGACTGTGCAAAGAGGCCCCTGAGACAATCCAGCACATAACTGCAGGCTGTAAGATGCTGGCAGGGAAAGCATACATGGAGCGTCATAACCAAGTGGCTGGTATAGTGTACAGGAACATCTGTGCAGTGTACAGTCTGGAAGTCCCGAGGTCAAGATGGGAAACACCTCCAAAGGTGATAGAGAATGACCTGAGCTAAGATCCTGTGGGACTTCCAGATCCAGACAGACAAAATGGTAGTGGCAAACCAAGCGGACATTGTGGTGATGGACAAACAGCAGAGGAAAGCCGTTGTGGTTGACATCGCAATACCAAGCGATTGTAACATCAGGAAAAAGAAACACGAGAAACTGGAGAAATACCAAGGCCTCAAAGAAGAACTTGAGAAGGCCTGGAAAGTGAGGGTGGTGAACAGTGGTGCCCATGGTCATCTGAGCACTCGGGGCAGTAACCCCCAAACTGGAAGAGTGGCTACAGCAGATCCCAGGAAAAACATCAGACATCTCAGTCCAGAAGAGCAGTCCTAGGAACAGCAAAGATACCGCGCAGAATATATATATATATATATATATATATATATATATATATATATATATATATATATATATATATATTTTTTTATTTTTTTTTTTTTTTTTCCTGCTGCTTAATATTACAGTGTTGTGCAGAGAAATACATCAACAATAAAGAAAAGTCTATGAGAAAAGTCTTGCTGGCCTGGTCTCGGTCTGGACTTGGTTTTTAAAGTTGAAGATGTTTCACATCTTATCCAAGAAGCTTTCCTTTGTTATAGCTGTTCTTTTTGATGTAGTTAAACACACATTTATTTTAGATGCTGTCCTAATTTTCTTCAGTCACAAATCTTGTATCAGATGTTTAGTAGAAATTGCCACTGATCCGTGATGAGATAATTGCCGCCTTGATGAAACCAGGGGATTGTGTGTAATCAGATAATGCTTGTAATCAGAAAGCTCAAAGGCTGGCCAAACAATTTTATGCTGGGTTATGACTCTATTACGGTCAGTAAGCATCTATAATTTTGCTTTATTTAATTGTATACACTTTCTTCCCACAATATGTATTTTTTGCGATAGTAAAGTGATCATCTCATAACTAATACAGTAATTACAACACAAGCTGCACTAATGTTTTGGTTCCATAGAATACACAGTGTCGTGAACTTTTTTCAGCCCATTTGGTCTCTCAAAGAGTGTTGTTTTTCTTTTAAGTGCCGAATGTGTAAGCTCCAGCTTCTTAAATCAAATTAGTCCTTACTGTTGTCTTTATGAATAATTGTCCAAACCACAATGAATTACTGTTATTACTGTTATCAACATACTACTTTCTTTTTCCACTACTGTATCTTTAGTTCAGAGAAGCCAAGGTGATAGGCATTACTTTCAATTTATTTATATTCAGTGTAAATGAGCATTTACATAGTCAACACTCTTGTTTCTCTGAGCTGAACATAATGAATATTTTGCAATTTATTATACATATTATTTTTTATATTTATTCTGACTCACCTAGACAACAAATGCATGACCTGTATAAAACGATTGTGTTCAAAAATAAATAATTAATAAATACACCTTCACAGATTTGAGATAAGATTCAAATAAATGTTTTGCTTCTAGCACAGCTGTCCATACAAAACTATACATAGTAATAGGAAAATGAACTAAAGAATTCTTCAGTTGCAGAAACTTACTTATCAGTTGTATTGATGTTGATATTTTAGTAGGATTTGCGGTCTTTTTAGCTTGTGACCCCCCCCTTTTTCTGCTTTTAATAAACACTGAGAGATCCCAGATGCCTGATGTATTACTGAAATCTGGTTTTCCATACACAACCCTAGTGTGAAGTGGTTGGAGGAAGACGTCATGGTTGAGTGCTGCTCCAATCAGCTCCACCTCAATGATCCACCTCAGTGGTTTCTGAGAATGACCAGAGTTCTTCCTATCTGACCTCACTCTGTCCACTTTCAACAGTGTGGTCTCTGTTTTTTTTTTTTTTTTTTTTTTTTTTTTTTTTTTTCATTCTTCATTTGTCAAATCAACTATTCAGATTGAGATGGTGTTTCAGGGAAGGATGCAATCACTGTATTATCGTCACACACTATGGATACACAAGTTATTTATTGATGCGGCTCAGAAAGCCATTCATCTTCCTAACATCTCAGATATATGTGAGTGTTTATGCTGTGATTTCCCTTCCACAGTGACACTTATCTCCAGCTGATTTATCTGCTCCAGTCGAAGATTTATGTAGATGTCTGACTAGAGAGATAAGTAATTCTCACTCATTTTTATAGTAAAAGACATAAAACAAAAATGAATTTCAGTGCCCAGTGTTAGGAGTGCCCAGAGAGAACCTGCAGAAAATCAAAACCACTGCCACCAGACACCCCTAAATGTAAAAAAAAAAGTCACACTTCCTACTTTGTGCTTAGCTTGTTCCGCTTGGTCAAAGTGCTGCAGACAATCGTGAGTAATTTATAGCCCACTTTGAGTTTAATACCTTTATAATGAGGACACCTCTGCTTCAGTTGAATACTAAAACATCAGTTTCTGGAGACTGTCAATCGATGTTGTGACATTTAAACACAGAAGACGTTACCTGCAGAAGTAGACCTCTATTGGCTCATGATAAGAGCTAAATATCTTTGGCAGGGTTTGCAATACATCCAGATTTCATCCATTTTAAACACTCCTCGATGACCCTCAAGCCAAAGTATAACTTATTATTCTGGCCATTGAGCTGCAATACATGAAGTTATTGGTTTTCAGCAGACAAGACAGCCACAGATTTGAGAAATGTGATTTGATTCCTGCTGCAGGGAGAGAAGGAAATAAAAAGCCATAAAAAAAAGCCCTGACAATCTCTATAGCTCTATAGCTGCAAACCTGTTGTTGTGGTAAACAGAGAAGGATATAGGTTGATTTGAGTGAAATCCAACAGCAGCAGGAGCAGCTCTGGCTCAGGCCTCTGCATGTGGAGGACCTTCAGCTCAGACTGATACAAGAGCTAAATATTCAGTCATGTACTATATGCTTCTGGGTGTCTACAAAACACTGACATGCATAGCACAGTAAAAAAAAAATACATTGTGTTTTCAGGGGTCATTAAGAACTGGATGGATGTACAAACAGCAGGTGAACAATGATAAACTCGGTTTAAAGTATAACATTGTGTAGGCAGAATATGGATTTTTTATTAAATTATTTTCATTTAAATGTGGTCACTGTGAGGATACAGGTCAGAGCTGTTTAAATGTTCTCTCTAAATCTAGTGAACATCTTGTTTTCTCTCAGCCTGTGCATTAGCATGGACCATTACACCTGAAGTGAACATACAGTTTGTATGTATAACATTTCAGTTTACTATAGACTTTAGTCCAGTATTGCATATGATAACTACAAACATTTTGTCTAATGGATAATTATGGGTTTGAAGATTAACCATATTTCAAAAAAGCAGACACAGCTAACTTTCTGAGAACATGTCTTAGGAGTCTTTGGTTACTTTTAATTTATTAAGGTATGCTTTATTGCCCCCATAGGGAAATTTGTTCTCTGCATTTGACTCATGTTCAGTGCCACTGGTACAACCTGTCAGGAGCAGTGGGCAGCCACAGTGCAGTGCCCAGGAACCCTTCTCCAGATCTTGAGCCAGGATCCTGGTGTACCTAGCTGGGGGATTAGCCTATTGTGCATTTTTAGGTTTATGGGGTAAACCATAGTACCCGGAGGAAACTCTCCCAGACACCAAGCCACTGTGCTGCCGGTGATGTTTTACTTGATGTCATATTTCACCTAACATGTCAGATACATAAATATAACATACACGTTCATACCAGAAGGCATTTAATTCAGTCTGGTCATACAGTATCTTCTTTAATCTATATGCAGCTTATCCACTCAAGTGTCATTATTATTTCATCTGACACATAAAATATTAATTTTAATCTCACAGACTGTAGAGCTTATCTGTATGTCTGAAACTGAGTGACAAAGTAAAAGCATTTCTAATAGAAGAAAGGCCCATTGTTCATTTGCTCATTATTATGACATTGGATTTGAAATAATGACAGAGCTTAGTCTAATTTGATTTTCTTCTGAGCTGCCATGTCAAAGTAAAACTTAGAGTCAATTCAATCATTTCAAAACTAAAATAATACTTTAGAAATCTAAAAGCAGTATTTCAGGTTTAAGCTTTACCTTGTCAAGTTGCTTAGCCATAACAAAATGTGTGATTTTATCTTTTAAAACCGGGCAGAATTTTTCTCTGCCTCACGCCAATTATGGTGTGACACTGGGATAAGAATATGTCCATCAGACAGATGTTTTAAAGTAACACCGCAGAGCACATTATGTTTCATGTTACAACCAAAATTACTGTGATGCAGGAGTCTGTGAGTGGGAAAACTATTAGTGCTGTGTCTCTTTTAATATTCTTCTCCTTCATCTCTCTGAAGTTCCTCACATTAGTCCCTCACTAGGTTCCTCTGGGTGTAGGTTTCTGTAAGTGACACTGCTACAGAAAACAGTATGAACAAATTGAAATGCAGCTTGACAAGGGAGTGTGGTTCAAAACATTTCTTACATCCAGCACTCTTCCCTGTGCAGAGCTGAAGAAATTGAGTTTGACCCTTTCTCTCCCTTCTCATGTGTGCTCCATGTCGGAAGATCTGCTGAATGTACTGCTTTTCTGTAAGTGTGGAAAATAGCGACAGCTTTAGCTCTGCACTAGTTCACAATTGTTATAGTCTTGAAATGCTATAACTAGTCTGTAGTGTCTGGCGTGGTGACACTGTCTTCTTGCCCAATTAGCAGTTTGAAGACTGTTGTGTTTGCTTTGCATTTCAATGAATAAAGTCAGGTAGTGGAATAATAGTTGGCAGCGGTTTCCAGCTGACAGTTTCCTGCTTTGGTGCACTAAGTTAGTGTTGGCGGTCTGCATTTCACCTTTTCCTGTTCAGTATTTGGTGAAGTATAACTCCACCTTGGTGCCACTGTGCTGTCAGCTTGCAGAAATTAAATAGCATCACTGGCTTCACTATATTGCAAAACCCAACTGACTGTGGTAAACTTTATGCACCACACAGCTGGACCCATTGTTTAGTTTCAATAGTCACTTAGGGATGGGCATCGAAATCCAGTTCTACCCGAGAACCACCATAGCTGAGGCCAGTGTGCAGCGGAGGTAGCACCTAATGTTTGCACACACAGCAGGGGCTCATTCCCTGTACATACGTAATACAGTATGCAACAGAGTGAGCGAGAAATCACCACAGAAAATGCTGAATACTACCTGTTTGACGGTGAGGTGACCCCTTCCCTGTTTTGCACTGTCACAGTACTGTCACATCTGACTACTTTTGTTTAATCTAATCAATGAGTGGTTTATTTAGACAGCCTGGTGCCAGGGGCGATTCCAGAGTTTCAGTTTTAGGGGTGGGCTGGGAAAGATCCCTGAACAAAATATATTATTTTATAGGAGACTATGTATTGGAGAGTTGTCTTAGAGAGCACTAATTAACTTCAATAATAACTGTAGTTTTAAAATTAAATCTGACTAATGTGCTATGGTTAAAAATTGAACAAAATCAATAAAACCTGCTCAGAGACAACTTTTTAAAAAAATAGTGGTTTAGGTTAGACTTGGATGCAGAGGTTAGCATTGGATGTTTTTTTTTTGTTTTGTTTTTTGTATTAATACAGTTGAGCTAATTTTGTGTCACCTCAGTTCATTCTTAAAAGTTATGCAACTTATTATGTTATGTTATGCAATCACAAAAAACAAAAGAAGCTAAAGGAGATGAAACTACAAAATGGGCTGGTTTCCTACTTTTTTTGTAGGAACCAGACCTAGAGATAATATCCAGCTCAGCCCAGAGACTGAGCCGCCTCCAAAGACACAGAATGCTTTTTGGGGAAAGCCGCCAGCCCTCTGGTTTGTGGTCAAACACTTAACCCACTGCAACACTGTCGCCCCACTAATTCAAACATATCCTAATTATGGAATTAAAATTACACACTAATGAAGGTTGAGAAAACAGTAAAGTCTTTGTTAAGGCAATTACTTTGTAGATAATACAAAAACTGGGCACACGAGTGTAGAATAAATGATCTTCACTAAAGGCTACATTTGGCCTTTAAAGCTTTTGGATTCAGAGTTTATTATAGACTAAATGAAGTGTGTCAGAAATATTAGACAATCCCATCCTCAAACTTTCATCTCCCCTGTGCCAGTGAATATTAAATTTGAATAATTTTACATAAAAAATAAAGTGAATTAGCTTATTGTTCTTTTTTCAAGACAAACCATCTTAAAATTGTCACTGGACAGTGAGAAAATTTACCAGTGGGCAGACTGCCTTTTTTTCAAAGTACAGAAAACTACAGAAAAATACAGTTAATGTATCTAGGGATGGGTGGTGTTTTATGAAACACTGAACCTGTTGAAGCAATTGTGTTGAGGCTTTGAAACACTGTTTGAAATCCGCCTCCACAGAGACATCTACTGGCCATGTGTTAATCTAACAACCTCAACAAAGATTCAAATGAGTCTTAAGATACATGAACAAACAGGGAATCTTGTAATAACCTAGTCAGCAGTGTTGTGTGAGTTCTAGAGCTTACAGTTTTATGGTTGACAATGTCAGTATAGATTATGCTGTTGTGACTCTTTTACATGTCAAGATTTTTTTTTTTTTTTTTTTTTCTGCAGTGGATGGACTGACTCTTTTTTGTTTCACTTCTCTTACATTACTGCTATCTCTCGTCTCTCACAAACCCACAAGGTACAGACATTGCTTCTAAACTTTAAGGGTGTAGGTTGAGACAGATGTACTCTTCTGTGGTTCATTCAAAGGCCTGTCCATCACGAAGCACAGATGTCACCTGTCAAAATGTCAAAACATTAGTGAAACACCAAGGATTCATGAAACTTTAGTGACATGAGCGGTTTGAATCATGCTTTGGAGCAGTGTTTTGAAACGCCTGCGCTTCGGGATCTCGACACAGTGCTGAAGTGACCGTTTTGGATTGCCCATCCCTAGATGTACCACACCACAAACTCTGTCTCTGATGATTTCCTGAATGTCTGTATCGAACATCAGTCACAATACCAATAATTTATCTGTTTATCTGTTGTCTTTTGTCTCTAAAACTTTGGGGACTCTGAGAAAAAACTTGGCTTAGTCAAAAAATGTGTTTAAGTGTGGTTTATTTTGCTGTCCCAACATGCAAAAGGGTGAAAAAAGTGCATATTTAAGTATATTTACAGTGAACATCTTTTGAAAACTCAAATGGAACAAGAAAAAACACAATATGAAAGTTCTGTTTTCTCCTTTAAGTCTCTCTCAGAGCCCACGTTACCTCCACTGTAACCAAGTATAGCTCACCTATATACCCCTTTGGACTCTCCCATATTACATAACATATGGCAATAACATTAATTTCCACATTTCTACACAATTTTTCACCTTTTTTCAATAGGTGCGCACTCCACACAGATAAGTGGTAACACATTGGCCAACCAAAAGAAAAACTACTGCTATTCTACAGTAACTCTTGACTGCATAAACTCACAAGATTTTTTGACGCATTTAGCAGCCAGAGTGGTAATATCCGGATTCGGTAATGTCCGATCACTGTAACTGGGAGGTAAGTGAGGGTCCCGGGAAAAGTGAGTTTATGAGGGCAAAGACTAGCACGCTTTAGCCGCAGTAAAGCACGCTGTCTGCTCATGCTTGCTGTTGGTCACTGCAGTCTTTTGGGTAATTTTATGCAATCCCTAATAAAGAGAGAGGCAACAGTGACAAAGAGCAGCTTCCTAAAGACAAAGTGTGTAAAGCCTGGCTAACTCCACTTGGCAGAGATTTATTGCAGCTCTTCAAAAGGTGAAACTCAGAATTGATTTTCTTCTGTCCGTTTTCCCCCAGGAACAACTGCATCATGCCCTAAATAGGGTTTCCACTGATTATGCACAGCCATTATTATACACAGCCTATCTCCCCACTGTCTTTTCCTTCTGTTTATACACACATTTATGCAGCTGTCCATTCGATATCCGGCTATGTAACCAATTCAAAAGTCAATATCTGCAAGAGGGATGCATTTAAAGAGCCACAGAGGAAGCTATGGCAAGAGAAATTAATTTAGACAAGTAGACTGCCTCTGTAGATAAACCACACTTAATTATAAATTAATGAAAATGAGTATTGGCTAAGTATAGGCAAATAAGGAAATGTCAGACCTGTTTAGTTAAATATTAAGGAAGAAGAGGAAGGTTGTTGTTCCACAGTACAAAGTAAATATCCATGCTGCCACTGTGTATCAAGAAAAAGATGGCAAAAATACATGATCTGCTAAACTTCTCTGTGCTGCATGGCTTGAACAACATGACTTGAATTTATCAGACCGATTTAGGGCCCATTCTGCTGCTTTCAGAAAATATGAGGCTGAATATATGAGCTGGCATAAAGCTGTGCACCAGAGCAGTGAAAAGATGCTTCACAATATTTTAGAGCAAGGAGCAACGTATCAGGCTCATGTGCTATCACCTCAGCTCAGATGCATTCAACTGAAAACCTGGTCTCTCAATCTCATTATTGTGTTAATGTGACACTATCCTAAAGTTATACTATCCTTAAACCACCTAAACCATTATAAACAAACCAGTAAATTCTTATTTTACCATGTCAGCTCAGAGGAAATCGCCAGTAACACTTAAAGCTTTCTTTACATGTTAACATTCCTCACTCTTTAAACATATACACTTTGATATTAAACCTTTTCTTCTTAAATGTCAGCCCTTCAGTCTACACAGAGAGCACTCAGTCTCAGCTCCAGGCCCTACATTTATTTCTGTGGTTTCTGTCAGATCAGATGTGACAAATACAGTGTGACTCTCGCTGCAGGAGCTTAAGAGGATTAGAGCAACACAACTGTCTGCAACTCAAATACACATTTAAACCTGAAGAAGAACCATTTAAAATCATACCTTGCCACATGAAAACTGTAAAAGAGCTAATAGTTTGTTGTACCTATAACCTATCCATATATTTTCACATATGCCGTGTAAGTGGACTTTTGGTTAGTATGGGACGAGAGGATTATAGGAAGTGATAATTCCTATAATTACCTACTGTCACTGTGGCAGCAGAGAATATATGGCAGGAGCTACTTCCTTGGGAAATTGTATGACATGGATTCATCTGTAATTGCAGTGTGTCATGACCGTATGCAAATGAATAAGTTTTTGTGGAGAGTAGTTTTTGCATGTGGCTCAGGCCTTCCAGCAACAAATTATGTAGTATATCATATGTTCATCATAATGTATGTGTTTTGCCAAAGTCTTCCACCTGTGATAGAGGGAGAAATAACACTTGTTAGTATACTTAAGCACTTAGCCAGCATATGGTGAGATCATAGTTAAAAAAAAAATAAAAAAAACTTGATAATAGAAACTGGATATGGTTTATCTTCATTTGGTGGTTTCATCTGTGCAGTGGCCAGGAGATGAGGTTGGTTTTTGACCGTCACAATTATATATATTTATATTTGTCCTTATTTTATATATTATT
The DNA here is from genome assembly GCA_020698575.1 of Bostrychus sinensis. Classification (NCBI taxonomy): domain Eukaryota; kingdom Metazoa; phylum Chordata; class Actinopteri; order Gobiiformes; family Eleotridae; genus Bostrychus; species Bostrychus sinensis. The sequence goes on from CM036245.1 coordinate 15,582,524, forward strand.
ATTATTTTTTGTGGTTTTGTGGTTGTTGTTTTTTTTTTGTTTGTTTGTTTGTTTTTTGTTTGTTTTAATTTAGTTCCCTCAGAAATAGATTGATATCTAGACTGTCAATCATTATAAATACAGTATCTCTCATAATCTCATAATGTCATAATGTCATGACAGAAAAGTGGAAGTAGCTAGCGACGTATTGACTACATCCTCCAACATCTTTGAAGTTTGGTTAAAAACTGCTTACCAACACTGTTCCCATGTCTTACCCTGCATCTGGCAGCTCCTCATCATTTAATATTGATCATGAAAATGTTTTGGCTTTGTGAGTTGTTGCTTTGTGCATGCAAACTTGCACACAGTCTATTTTATTGACATGATTTATTTATTTATTTATTTATTTTTTTACTGGCTTTTTCTTGTACTGGAAAAGTTTCAGACAGGTCATCCACTAAGGACAACAAAAGGAAGCAGCCACATCTATCACAGTTTTTACTCATTAGTTAAACACCTAAAATATCACTAGATAGAGTTATTTTGCTTATTATTTCACAGTATATTACAGGAGCTTTTAAAACAATTGAAGTCTTGTCTGGTTAATGCTGTGCTTATCTAGGATTGTGCAGGTCATTTTAAAGTAGACACTGGTGAATGTGTTATAATAAAAATAGATGATGCTGGACTGGGCTGCACAAAAGGACACTAATTTAAAATTCCCCAATACAAGCTAATATTATTCAGTAAAATGCAAAAGACATGGTCATTTCTTTTATAGATACAACCTTTTCCTTGTGATAAAATTCTACTTTTAAAAAGACTACAGCCCCTTCTCGCTCTGCCTGATCAGAGGAACATGTATGGCCTTTTCTCATAATGTCATCCAATGAATTAGGACAAATTAAATGCTGTAATTTTAATGACTGGTTTGTTGTCTTCTCTGGTTTTCAGTGGGACATGGAGAAAAAGGCCGACAGCAGGAGGAAGACTGATTGTCACTGCTCTAAATTTGTTGGCTCCTTAATCTAGTCACATCTCTCTTAATGAGTCCCACAGTCTCACTGCACTAATGAGATGTTGAGACCGTTCTGAAATAGGACATAGGTTATATTTGATATTGAGTCATGGGCACCTATTGACTTGAAACTTAAATCTACTACTTCAGTTCAAATTAAAAACATTACAAACATCATTAGCGCCCATGATGTTCCACATAAAAATGTTTTGAACTGTGCTGATATATAAATATTTGTTTCACTCTAAATGAATAGCCCCATCTCCCTGTTATTAGCAGATGCACACTGGAACCTAATACTGGCCATGGTTTGCATCAGTATAATTTTCCAGTGGTGCAGAGTTAAAAAGGAAATTAATCAACAGACAAATTACAAAACTAAAGTGAGCTACATCTGTGGAAAATGTTGCATTCCTCTGAAATTGTCTTTTGTTTCGCTAAAACGACTAAGAACAAATGAGCACAAATTGAAGTAAGGTTGTGAATTATCATAGTAAGTTATAGATGCTTTTCAATGCTCAAGTAGAAAGTGCTATAATGGGTCAAAGGATAACCATCCAAACCCAGGGAGGCTTTTGACTGCAGGTATTTTGTGATGACTTGGTGATCATGAGCTGCAGTGTATTATGCAGATGAGATGGTATTATCCACACAACATTAACTTCTGGTGAGCAGAATGTGAACTACTTCTGTATCTGCTTATAGTGCTTCATTAACAAGAGAAATGCTGTTTAATTTCACAAGGGCAAAATGTTAGGGGCCTATGGAGAAGCAACGTGCATACAGCATACATACATACAGCAGAAGAGTGAAATAGTGCAAAGGTTAGTTATTTTTTCTGTAATTATTTGCTGGTTGATAGTTATCTGCTTTATGATAGAGTTGAATGTGTTGTAAAAGATTGAAGCCCTAATACGAATAATAACAAGAAAGGTTTGTTGTATCAAAGTTAACTAGTGTGTAAATTGAAAAGCTAGGTGCTGTGTTTTGTAGTTTTTTGTTCCCAGATTGTGGTCTTGTTTTGTCCTCCATTTGTGCTCACCTCATGATGCTGCCCAACAACCATTTGCTAAGTTTTCTAGGAATAACCAGCTGGACTGAAACCTTTGACCCAGAGATACACTGGATGTTGTATATTTTATAGTCCACAGTCTGTCTGGGAAGATGCCAGCACACACACTATCTTAAAGTAGCTCAGTTTCTCAAGAATCACTTAATATTTTCACTGCTGAGGCAAGGGGCAAAGTGATATGTAGTTTTAGCTTTTAGTCTGTGATTGAAAGCTTGCATTTGTCACCTGCTGCAGCATTAAACTGCTTAAGTGCTGCTGTGGAAAATGTGTCTGAGGAGGTCGGGCATTTTTGAGTTGAAATTTACTCTCAATTTACTATTGGAGGACTTGACATCTTTTTTGACAAGACCTTCAAAATCTGTTCATTCAAACCACTAAAAACTGTAATTTTCACTTACGCTGAAAATGAAAGTGAACATCACTCATGGACTATATTTAGTATTCATATGTTTTATGACAAAGTAAAATATTGCATAATTTACAAAAAAGTTGCCATTGCATCTTGGGGTTTCTGTGATTCTTTTTGTGTTTCCAAATATGGAGTAGACTGGGTTACAGTTTCTCCTGACTGACTGAACCAGTCATTGATACTTTTCATTGATAGGAGTTTAAATTGGCCTAAGGAAAAACTAATGATTTCCCTGCTGTCTTGCTGGTAACACACACATGCCTACACAGTTCCTTCTTCATATTCAAAATGTCTTTTGGCTTTGTACCCACACATAGTAAATAATTGTATAATTTCATTTACAATGTGGACAAAGTCAACTGTGAGTTCATCTGGAGTGAGATCACAGAAGAGGCCAGCTTTGATATTTACCTACAAAATGAGTGTTTTTAATACAAACAGAGTGTTCACTTGTCAGATTACTATTTACATTTCTGTGAATGAAGGTTTGTTTGGAGGATATGGTCTTTGTCTACAGGCACCAGATAAACATTTTGATACATTAGGGTTGTGTTTATAAAATAAATACTGTACATTTATAACAACAGGATATATCTTAATCCTAGTGCAGACATCTCGACTGTTTTCTATGTCTTTATTGTACTGTAATTTTTACTCTTGTTTTTAGGTGGACAGTATTTGCTGTCATGGGACTACGGATGAAAAATAGCCTTTGGCTAATTCTGGCATATTTACAGAAATGTTGATTTATATGCACTGTCCCTGAAATAAATAAATACATAAATAAATAAATAAAAAATAATCTTCTATCCACCCAATCCTTCATTCACCCCTTTTTCACTTATTCAGTGCCCTGAAGCTGGATCAAAGTCTAAGCAACAGTGTCTAGATCCTTGAGAGGGAAATACTGGGACATAGCCAGAATAAAGACATAGTCCCTCTAGCGTGTCCTGGGTCGGCCCCGGGGCCTCCTTCCAATGGGACATGTCCAGAACTCTTTGCCTGTAAAGTGAGCCATTTCAGAAGGTTCACCTTGATTCCCTTAACACTGTTATATTTTATCTATAGAGTATACTGAGTTAAGAAGACCATTTGTGAATAAAGGACTATTTAATGTATTTCTGAGCAGCTATGGCTCAACGTACATACCATGCATTTATCTTAAACCTTTTTATGAATGTTGGTTTACATTTCAGGATTAGTCATTTCTATATAACATAACTTATTTCAATGCTCAATTCAAGAGCAATACTGTTAGGAGTTTAATAGCTTGAGTCATTGTGCGTAGTCTTTTGGCTTTATACTGTAATTCACATTCCTTGACAATAATATATATTAGTTTAATATTCCAAACAGACATGCCCCAGAACAGATCACTTTCCACTTATTATACAGGCCATAAATAATAAGAACAAAATGAATTGCAGATAAGAAATAATGGAAATTGTCAAAGACTTAGTTTAAGTAGATCACACCGTGCCATTTTAAACAAAGGGGACTTTCAGTAAATCTCTACAAATAATGGATCTAAGAGGCAGCCAGTGAATCCCTATTGGGTATTTTATCACAGCTGGATATATGAATTCTGCATGCACTATGTCACTTCTTCTGTTTCATCTCACAAAATGACTTCAGTATAGGTTCATTTATCTTTCTTTTTGATTTTAAGGAGAAATGGGCTGTAAAACCACCCCAACTCTTCTTAGCATATCAGAAACATCCTTGTAGCACATGAGTCTGTATAAAGTTGGGCCATGCTATGACATTGGTCTTGACAGGACCATTTTAAAAACCCTAATATAAAAACATGTTGACCTTTAAGACAATGTTGTATGGGGTCTTTGATACATGAATCATTATGTTTTGTCATGTTTGTGAGGTTTTACAGAAATGTTGCAAACCATAACTCAAAGACTAGACCTGAATGAGTCCCATCTTCCTAAACCGCATGGAGCCTTAACAACTAATGATTAATTTTGTTATAAGCCCTAGATAAAGTTAATTCAACGTTGATAACCTCTTTCAGTTTTCTGTTTGCCTTTCTTAAACATCAAATCATCTCCCTCCTACTGTGCAGTAAATCACATAATATCATAATTCTGGATTATACCAGAACTTCTGATAGTGCTTCTTACTTTAGTTTTTAATCATATCCACATATAACCTAATGTGTTTTCTCTGTGTCTTGCCTGACTCAAACACAGTAGTAGTCTCTCTGGTAAAGCATCTTCCCTTGACTTGTACTAGTTTCATTGTCAGTTCCCTTGTGTAGCAGTTGTGAGCCTGCAGACTCATCTTTGACCTAAGTATTGACTCTCTACAATTCTCCCATTCCTACAGTGATACAGACAACTACAATTTGCTGCTCATTTGTTGCTAAATAAACATGTTTGATAGTTGATTTAAGTGCACTATTAGTCAAACACACACTGACAATGTCCATGTTTTCTGCTGCCAATGAATCCAACAGACTGTGATGAGGCTGTTGTGTTGTCTGCACACATGAAAACTCCTAATTTAAGGGATTTGCAGTCTATGAAGTAATTTTATAAAACAAGAAGCACTGAAAAGGGAAAGCTAACAAGACTGCATCAAAAGCTTTCATTATATTGAGATGTTTTTGCTTGTTTAGTTGCCTTGACCATGCTGAATTAAAGTTGAATTAAACTGATTAATAAAAAAGCTACTTTTATTACTGGTAATAATGCGGACTATGAGGAGTGATTCGGGCTTTGATAACAGACCAGTGTGACATGGTTCTGACACACTGCTTTCTTGGTTTAAAAATGGCATGATGGACCGATTTCTTGGGTGTGTTTTCCAGTTAATTGTTAGATAGAAGGAGAGAGAAGATAAAGGAAATAAAGTCGAGTTATATATGTTCAAACGTATGGTCAAATCAGGAAAATAGAAAATGGAAATATTTTGTCAATTGCATTTTTTATCTTTTCAAACATTTTTCTCCTCTTAGTGAGTCCAGCCCCGGAGCATCTCATGGTGTACAGTAAGGATTTGAATCTTAAAGTATTTTATCAATTTACCCATTTAAAGTATATATAATAAAGTATATATGATTATGGGGTTGTTCCTGTATTCTTACTTGCATCAGGACCAATGAGTATGACTTCTGAAGCATGCAAAGGAATGGCATACTTTCACTTTGTACATTAACTTCGTGAGAGAATAAAATCTAAGCAATTATAAGCCTATTAAGCATTATTAGAACGAGCTACAAATGAGGCTGGGAAAGTAATGGTCAGTTCCTCCTCAGAAATCACTGTAAACATTATGATTTCACAGAGTCATGACTCTTTAACAAGCCTTTTTTTTGCCTCAGTCCTGTCGGCTCAGAGCACTGCCTTTTGCGTTTTAATTCTCAGCCATACCGAGCTGATTTAACTTTCTCCTCCACGGTGGGATTAGGAGGACCACCAGTCCTCATACCCTCTCCAGTGAAATGACTTACATTAACTTCTGAGCCACAGCTTGACCCTCATTTGCATTGATTTTCTGTAGACCTGCATCTTTGTCTCACTAAATGCAAAGGCACACAAAAGCACTTTGATTAATTCCACACAATTTCCTTGATAACAGCTGTGACTGTGACTCCAACAATTCAAGCTTCTGGCATTTTTTTAAAGCTTGACACTGAGCTGAAGCACCAGATGGATACAGTTTGAGTTGTGGCTGTGGCTTTGGTTTCTCAGGCTTGGGTAACTGTGGATAGTACGGGTACAAATCTTTGCTGAGATGCCTTTCTTCTTTAACCTTTTCAATTGACAATCACCTGAAAGACTGAGAACCTTCACAAACTCTCATCCCAAAACATAAAACCACCAGCAACTGCACACAGTCATCAAATGTTGTAAAGGACACAACAAGACTTTGTTCACTGTGGACATAATATACAGTAGGAGGACATGGCTGCACTGTCTTTTAATCAGTTCTTGTACATTGACGATGATGCTCACGTACACAGAGAGTACAGAGCCACAGGAGACTGGTCTTAATATATTGTTCATGTCCTGAGTATCTAATAAAGCAGGCGTTAAAGCTTCCAGCCTCAGTAAATAAATCTCCAATCACCTTTTTTATGAGACTGTGGCAGGAGCTGCAGCTGTGCCCAAACCACAAACTGCTGGAGAAGACAGCAGTTTGTTGTCACTGTTATACTTGTAAGAGAGGCAATACTTGATTTAACAGAAACCAGAAATTCTTAGCTTATTTCCTTGCATGTAGTTCATTTACTACATTTGCAGAGTTAGCTGTACCTACCGTGTTTCTCAGATTTGTGTGTATTTATTCTGGTGACTGTGTGCAGCTGTAATTGTCAGCTTTTCTGTTGCTGCTGATATCACAATGGCAGTGATCTGTATTTACAGCTGGGGTTCAGCTTCCTCAGTGAAACACAGCTGTCATTAACTCACATGTCACCACCTGTGTGCTCTCTCTGTGTCACAGTCTGTACAACAGATGGAGCATAGTACTCTTATTTAGTGGAAATAGGACCATAAAATGCAGTTAAATAAATTTATCAATTTTAACACTATAATTAATGCATTTAATGCTATAATGTGGCAAAAACCTTTTTTTGCAATGACTCCAGGTGGGAACATTATGAGGCCATTTCCATTTGTCTTAATTCCACTTTTGTTCATTTATTTTGTGTGAAATTAGGATGTTGATTTTACCTTAACTGTTATTCCACTGTTTAAATGCATTTCTTTGTTGTGCCTTTTTCCATTACCTATGTTATGTTTAATTCTCCTCACCTCTCATTGCTCGTGGGAATCTGAAAGGGTGTCTAATTGTTTAATTCACAGTATATTTTCACTTCATTGCTTTGAATGAAAATAATACAGTTTGGGTGTGATTGCTAACATTTGAGTTTTCACTTTAATAGGACTTGTGATACAGATATATATGACACATATGTGTCTCAGGTAGATTAGATTTGCTTGTTGTCAATCCCCATCTCTCTCCTGTCTGTCTGCAAAGTTTCTATTGTCGCTCCCTGATAAGTAGAAGTTTTTTTTTTTTTTTTTTTTGTGTCCGAAGTGATATCCAATACTCTTCCCATAAAACACAACACACTCCTGCAGATTTAATGGAAAACTAAATCTTTGTAAACATTACATTCACAGCTGGACTCAAGTAGATCTTCCATATTTACCTGAGCCTACCCCACAGACTGTCCAGGGTTTCTCCTGTGATGCTGGCTTCAGCCCAGAATGGTTCTACTGTTTTCCAGTGGCTACTTCGCTGTATCTGTCCTCTTAATACTCAGAGCGATGGGAAACACACATGGTCATTTATCACAGTGGAGGTATTGACAACATAAGGTCTTGCAGGACGTGGCTGACACTGAATATATCAGGAACATGACTCCACAGTGAACTGTCTCAGCGGAGTTTGCAAAAACACTGACTATAAACGGATTGGGTGATTGCTTTCTGAAACACAGCTTCTTGAAAGTAGCTTACAGTGGTTTTACCCACCAGCTGAGAGCAGCTCTGCAGCAGAGAGAGTTCAAGTATAATAAGAACAAAACAGTCATAAATCAGATGCTCTCAGAGGCCCAGGTAATCAGCTGAGGGTGTATGTGATGGAAGCCTCTGGGATAAAGTCACAGAAATAGACAGAGGAGCTCTATATTCAGGACAGAGACCAACAGTGAGAGGAACTGGAGCTGGAGCAGTTATTATTGTCACAGCAAATGCACAACTTAACTGTAAATGATCCACTTCGGGAGGTCACTGCTAAGAAATGCATTATTTAAAATCAGTTGAATACCTGATAGATGTACGTGTAATGGCCCTGGTCTTCCCTCAACAATTGAGCCAGATGTATGTGTTAGTCAGTGTTGCTGTCTAGTTTTTATTGCTCAGTATTCTCTAGTCTAGTCTAGTCTGCTTTAGAGTCCACAGTGAAGCTGACTGCTCTGCGGCCTCTGTCCATGGTACTGAAAATATCGAGTTATTTTAATGGCCTGTAGGAGAGACAGAGTTAAAAACTGGCAATGTTAACAATGAAGTGTAGTTATGGTCTGAGTAAATGACTAATGCTGGGATTGTGCCATTGTTCTGTCTTTGCTCCAGACTCTGACTCTGCCAGTAGTGTTTTTGGGAGCCACTATTGTATTGTACCTGCCTCTGTCTCTCTGTCCATGGTGCTGAAACTTGTCATTTCAACAACCTGTTGTTAAAAAGCAGTTTCCACATCGCACAGTATTAGTATCAAATAAAAACTATGAGATAGAAGAAACTGTAACAAGTAATTGCATATTGTTATTGTTCATTGAATTTGGTTCAATAAATCATATTTATCATAATGTCTGGATACACACAGACTAATGTATATCAACATATGAAAATACAGAATGGTTTAAAACTGCACTGGAATATTAATGCTTGTCTAATGTGTGATTATCATTTGAGTGAAAGGCTAATTCAGTGAATTACATGAGGATAGTCACAATTAACCGCTATTGCCCCAGGCTCTGCATTGTGTGAAATAGACTTCAGGTGTAAGGACCATGAATCAGACCATTGTGATTATGTAACCCTAGTTCACACCAGATCAGAGACCAGTGGTAATGTCCTGAAAAACCAAAGAGATTAAACTATATTTTCAGTGAGTGACCATTGAGGAATTCAGGTCTAACCCTTGCCTTTGTCTGCAACTACTCTGGTATCACACTAGAAAACAAAATTACTACTACTACTACTGCTGAGCTAAAAATACACATGTGTAGTGACAGGAACAGGTGGAGATGTACATGTTCAGCAAAGTCAGTGCACCTGTGCTGTAAGGTCTAAAGGACAAAGAGGGAATGAAAACAAACTGCTACAAATATTAAAATAGGAAAAAAAGTTTAGACATTTGGTTACAGGAATACATATTCTGAATACATTTCTGAATACTGATTTTTTTTTTTTTTTTAACAATGCATTATCCTGAATAGTAAATGCAAGATGTGACAGAAACATCTAGTAGTAGGGAGTGGTGTTATTTCTTCAGCACACTTCTTTGCCCACGATAAGATAACAGGTTTTCTCCACTGAGATCAACTATACTGTCTCCACTTTAAACCCCTAAAGATATTCTCAGATTACATATTATGGACCTAAGAACTCCCACAGATGCTTACTGAACAATGTACAGTGTATAAAGGGAAGCACTTTACCACTTAGAGGTCCATAAGACTGATGTAAATTAAATGTAACATCCATGCACTCATACACTGAGTGTCTGTCCCGAAGAGTTTATTTCACAGGGATGAGAATGAAAATCTGATTTATGTGTTTTGATTGACTGACATTTCATAAATCAACCTACAGAAAAAAAAGAAGTTACTGTGGTGTATAATGTAGCCCAATATATTCTTGGGATGCCTTTGCCCTGGATCACACTGATATAATTTAGATACACTGCTGTTTACTCTTCAAAGACTTCGCATACTGTGGGTTGAGACAGCACTAGATACATCGTGGTTGTGGAGCTGAGTGTGTTGTGTTCTCAGTGTGTTGGATTTGTGCAGATGACTCCTACTGTCAGTCATCAGCTACATCTAGTTCCCTTTTACTCATGAGCGCTGCGCACACGTGGTTTCCTCACACAACAGTCCTCTCATCCGCGGTGCAAGTTTCAATAGGGGTCGCTAATGCTAATGCTAAACCCAATGTGGATACATCACTCGGTCTGGCTTTTCTCGAGCTCTGCTGTACTCGCTTCTGACTGGGATTTCTACAGCCTCCGTTCATCTTCCATCGTAACGTTTCTCACTCGGTTTTGGAAATTAAGCCGCTGGACACGGAGCTTATATTTACGCACGGACGCGGGGAAGGATGCTTTACTTATGGATACACAGCGTGTGGATAACTGGCGTCGCTTTCCTCTGTGGATTTCAAGGCAAGGGATCTCTATTTATCTATCCAAATCTTTTTTTTTTTTTTGGATTTTAGGGAATTACTGCTTCAGTGAATGTTTGTTTGTCGGGAGTATGTGGGTCTAAGTGTAGTTTTTTTGATGAGGGACGTCGAGACGTTAAGCAACAACGTTCACTTTTAGTGGAGCTGATAAAGTGATTGAAGTTCCGACTCCAGTGAGTAGCAGTCTGACACAGCGCAGTGCCACAGCTGACCGCTTCTGTAGTAGAGTAGATGCACCATGTGTAATTGACACGAGTTTGACGTCTTTTACGCATGTGTATGTCAGACAGACGTCTTGAGTCTGAAACGTGAAGGCACTTTCTAATCTCAATTTTAGTTTCCAATCTATTTTTTTCTTTGACAATGACGTTAGATCACCAGGTCATGCCCTATTGGACTGTATTTGTCACAGCTAAAGTTGCCAATGAGCCCTGATATTAAAGCTGCAGCTTGCGTACAGTGAGACAGCTCAGGGGAATTGTTCTAAACAAGATAAATAATGAGATAACACTTTAGTTTAGGGTCCACTATTAACCATTAACTGAGTGCTAATTAGCATACTAGTTAGTTAGTTACTAAGATCATATTTTAGCAGCATCCAGCAACTTCCTTACTTCCTATTATTGAGCAGTAATTAACAGCTTACTAAGGGGAAAATGTTAGTCGCTAGTTAGTAGTAGTAGTAATATGTTCACACAGAATAAGAGATTAAAATGGGCTTTATAATTACCAATTAAGAGCTAATTAACCACAAACTAGTATCCTAATTAGCACTGAGTTAATGGTCAATAAGTAGACTCTAAACTAAAGGGTTATTAATAAGCATTGCATTAAGGGAGACCAGTTGCATGCTAACAAAGAACCACCACCTCAGTCTAATAGCATAAAGAAAATGTCAGTGCTAAGTAATGGTATAGTTTAAATGTGGAGTGGTATGTGTGTTGCAGGAAAGAGGTCATGTTAGGTCTCTTGAGAGTAAAGTGGCTCATGAAAAAGCACTTAATGTTATGCTTGTCGGCTTTTTATGTTGAGAGGATTAAAACCTGTCTTTGTGTTGTGCAACATAATAGTTAATAAATGAGGTCTCACATTGACCTACTTATTTGTTGAATGTTTTTTACTGTACCATTTACTTCAATAGAACAACAATATAAGGGTTTGCCTTCAATAAAATCATCCTTTCTTTTGTTCACTTGCTGAATAGGTTACGCTGTTAAATCAATAGGAAGCTTACGTTTGAAGTGAATGTCCCCACCAATAAATCTTGCTCTAAGTTCACTTCACTCACTGTTCCTCATATAAAACGTCTCTGTCTCTCACTCTGCTGCTCCACTGCTGCACAGTAATCCTAAAGAGTGATGTCCCATTTAAGTGCAAGCTGTTTTGTCAGCATGTTCTTTTTTTTTTGTTTTTTGTTTGCTATGTTTACCTGGTATGTGTAATAAGTGTGTAATAAAATGGGGTCTTTTCTGCTTGTTCTATAAGTAAGAGTAGGCACACATGGCAGCTGGTCAATTTTGTGCGAAGAACTGCTAACTATTGCATTATAAAAGACCTGTCTCTTGTTTAGACTGATTATTTTCACTACATATTGAGTGTATTTTTAAATGTGAACATACCATACAATAAGAATAAATGTTAGCTGAATCCTCATATATAATAATGGCTTGAAAATGATAAGATGTTTGGGTAGATGTTTATTATTGTAGTAGTGAAAGACAAGTGAAAGTGAATAAAGGCTTACAGAATGAAACATCTAAACATGAGTGCAGTCACATTAATGCTATACATTCAGACAGGTAATCCTAAAGAGGAAAACATGTTTCAAAATGTGTTCTGAAGGTTGTTACTCATTTTAAAGAATCACATTTAGCTATTCTCTGTTTGTCTCAATGATTGTGTCCATTGTATTATTGTGCCAGCATATATGGAGTCTTCAAAACAGTGATGAACAGATCTGTTCTGTGAATCAAACCATACATCAACTCAGACATGTCTAATACTGTACGCAGTAGATTGAGGAGCAAAGTTGATTTAGGTCGCCTTCTTTCAGTGCACACTTGTTGTTCTCATAGATAGTCCATTACTTCCAAGACAAGACTGATGAAAAATGTGTGTCTACATGTTACCAACTTTGTGGGAACACTGGCAGGACAGTAATCTCTTCTTCATTTATTATATTAATTCACCTTATATTTTGCTGGCATGTAGTAAAACAAATCTGTGAGAGCCTTATGTGACCTGGTTTGTGTGACATTTCAGGTCAGCTCATGAATGAACGATGAGAGATTAATGAGCACATTAGCTGTTTCTGATTCTGACACTAGTCCCAGTAACGCACTGTGACATTTCAGATAGATCAGTGAGGCCTGGATCCCTCTCTCTGTTCTCACAAGGTATTTGCCTGGTAATAAAGACTGACCAACAGGATGTGGGATTTACTAATGAGGGCAGCTGTATGTCAGAACATGGTCATTAATATTATACTGTGTGGATGTGGAGAGGTACACACTCATTTAGTCACTTGTTTGCTGTAAAGCTATTTTTACAAAGTGCTCTATTTTATTTATAACATAGATGTCTGCAATCCTACTGATTAAACACATGAGCTGAAGGATATAGGATGTAGTAGTTTGGTATAAGGAGTACATCTATACAAATACAATGTCATCACTGACAACAACAACCTGGCCAAGGCTATAAAAGTACCATGGCATGGACGTTTTATCAAAATTAACTTTTTGAACCAAACCAACTGTTTTTTCAAGAGCCACATTTTAAGGGGACAATAGTTTTGTACTGTAGCTGGTCTAGACATGGAACGCTTTGTTTAGAGAATATGAGAGAAGACATTAAATTGCCATAATAACCAGGGCCAAACTTTGAGCTTTTCACACACATATTTTGTCAAATACAAAGATACACCATTTTGCTAAATAGAAATACTTTTATTTTGTTAATTTAAAAAGGCTTTGGGTAATGTATATTCACCGATTACTCAGTAGATGATTTGAGTTTGGAATTATATTTTAAAATAGGTCCAACAATGAACACAGTCCATATTTAAATGACATTTACATAAGTTTAAATAAGCTCAGGTATTTATCTGTAGTAAGACCTTTAAATGAGCCTTGGAAAATGTGGGCTGTGATTTGAAGGTCTGTAGATTAAGTGTTAATTAACAGGGCAAATGAAGTATGAAAGGAGATTAGAAAAATCCCTCCTCCAGGTTATTGCATGCTCACAAATGCACACATTGGCACAGTAATCACTGAAAATACAACCATTATTGTTTTAAAGACTCGCCATGCCATTTGAGTGTGAGGTACTGAAAGTTTGGTTTTAAAAGCTTGATGGTGATGGAAAATATGTGTTTTGTTGTTGTTGTGATTGTTGTTGTTGTGTTTGTTATAGAGCTAAGAGTCAAATACTATGCAGGCCCATTCAGTATTATTTGATTTAGCATTAAGAGGTTTTTAAAGTGCACAACATTCAGTGAATTGTTACATCTGAATATGTATTGTTGAAGGTCTACAGGTAAAGGTAATGAGAAATCTTTTTAATGGACTTGATGACCTATAGCCCTATGGCTAGAGGTCGTAGCTGTGCAGGTAGTACAAATGCCATGTTTTGACCTTTAGTTGTCAAAAAGTTCAGTGGAGAAAGTGGGGGACTGTAAATAAATTGTCAGGGTGAACAAAGAGTTGGCTTTTGGGAGAATCAGTAGATGTAGCATTGACTATGTTGCATCCTCGCATTGCATTATAAAATAAAGAAAAATAACATATATATTAAGGATGCTGAGGCAACCAAACATACTGCATGTTATAGTACTACTTATTGTGGCCATCGGTGTCTACACACAAACATTATTAACATACCGCCTATAATAAAGACCTCTGCTGTTTTAGTACTGCCCCTAAGAAGCAGCTGTATCTCTGGATATAGCTTCCTGATGAAATATGGATGCACTGCATTCCCACTGGTCTTACATGGTTTCCTATACAGCCCATAGCACCCAAATACTCCATTATTAATATCAATATAACCAACCTCCACCAGGTGAGGGATGGATAGACGTCTTATCTAAATGCCAGATTGTTGTGCTCATCTCAGCTTTATGGGACATACAACTTTCTCCAGGCTAATCCACATTCAGCCTGTGGCCATTTTTACTGGAGATTCTCAATAAAAGATGACACACAGTCTGTGCAGTATACATTCTGCCTTCAGCATTTCAAAGTGGCATATTCACCATTGACAGGTGTGTAAGTACTGTATCACATTTTGATGTGAAGTAAAAAAAAAAAGTAAGTGTTGTGAAGGCCACTTTGACTTTGACTGATTTTACTTTGGAGACATTGTACTTTTTTTCTGGCAACCAAACAGAGACAGGATGACAAACTCTGGCTTAATTCCAGGTACACAACCCCAAAATGACTTAAGGCCACTCAGCCATATGTTCATTGAGAAGTTCTGATGCCAATATTGTGCTCTCTTGTGGTTGGCTTCAGCACTCAGGAGCTTCCACTGACTTAAAGCAGAGAAAACATTTTGAATGGCTCACATCGTGTCAAATATAAGTGGTCAGTATGGGATTTATCAGAGTGGAGTAAATGAAGAGAATAAGGAAAGACAGAGTGCCTCAGTGCAAACAGAAGATGCTGACAGAGCAGCACTCCTTCCATTTATTAAAGTCAATAGTGTGAGACCAGTCTGAGAGCGAGCTGATGATCTAAACCAGATCTTTATTCAATAATAATCATCTCTGACTAATGTTTATAGATAGGATCATAGATTCAGGGTCAACTGCATTTAATTTTCAATCAATGCAGTGATAGATCTTAGGGCTAACAGGAAATATGGCTTGTCAGTGATCACAATTTATTATAATTGAACATGTTTCCCATATTCAGCATAGCAGTTCAAGCTTATAACCACCATAACATTAACCTTGAGTTGCATAAGGTTCAGACACATTATTATACAATACAGCACACTTTATGTTTTAGGTTTGTGTCAGTACTCTGAATGTATTTTTTGATTTATAGTGCTTACCATTTATGTAAAGCATGTGGATGGCATTTACTGTTCAACATAGCAAGGATCACCATTTAACACATAACGTAATGGTGGGATTGTTATAGCTGCTGCTATTTCCAATTAAACTGAGATTTAATTACATAGAAATGTGAATCCTGTTGAACCACATCAAGCCTTAGCCATCTTCATAATGCTTGCTATTGATTTGTGACACTAATTCATCTGAGCTGCCTTTTTTGCAGACTTGGTTAATCTGCGCCAACCATCAATTCAAATTTATTGATTAATGAAACATATAGCATTTTTCATTATGCATTAGTTGCATTACATAGGGCTTTTATTTAAAGCTTAATGCAGCTTTTTTTTTTACTTTTGTTGCGATGCATTTACCCTGGACGAGTGAGAGTCTTCACAGACATCCTCACATCATGTTAATGTAGCCAGAACATTGCTCTGTAGAAAAGTGCTCACTAGTAGATTAAACATGAATGGCTGGAACAAACAAAGGCTTTAGAATTAGTGTTGATGTCTTTGTTTGTTGCTAGACTGGACATTACCTCTGTCCAGATGCTTTTTAAATGTCTACACCAGGGGAACATCTACACTTATCTCTGTCTGATGCTGACCTCAGCTCTGCACTCTGGCTCCACCCCCAAGCCCCACTAAAGCCATTTGTTTCTATTGTTTGATTGAATGTGGCCATCGATCCTCAAAGGAAATAATTCAAGTGCAGCATCACCTGATCTGAGCTGCAGCTCACTAATGCAGAGACAATAAGGGCAGAGAGGCAAGAGGCATTGTGGGAGGTAGAGGCCCACATCAACAACAGAGAGAAGGGAGGTGGAGGAGATGAAGAAACACAGGGTTGAAGAGAGAGCCATGTGGAAGCTTGAGATTTTATACCATATTTCTCGGTAACAACTGTTAAAAATTAGAATCCATGTATAGCTAAGCTGCACTGGCAGAGTGGTTAGTGTTCTCGCCTCTGAGCAAGGAGCTCAATCCCTGGCCAGCCAACTACAATCTGTCTGAATGCAGTGTGCATGTCCTCGTTCCAGGTACTTCAGGTTCCTAGTTCCTTTTATGGACTTGGTATTGCTTCAGTAATTCTTGGTTTTGGCCCTGACATCTTGGTTTGAGTGGACTTTCCAGAGGTATTGACCATGTTGATGAATGGGCAGACTGAACCATAATGTGTTGGAGCGTGTCGAAATTTCATGACACATATCCAGATATGTGGCAGCCATAATTCATTCTTCCTGGTTTAAGAGGCACTAATGTTATTATAAAGCCCTAGGAGGATATGCCCACTGGTGAGGTGAAGACACACACAGCACTGTCAGAGGTTACTGAGCTGACTGCTGTAAAGATCCCACAGTTGAAGTGACTACATTAAAGCAACATTCAGCATTCTTCTTACCTGGTGCTAGGCAATAGACTGCACAAACCCTTTCTTTGTGATACAATAGCAGCATGGTTCTTCCACATCAGCATTGTTGTAATACACTCCACTTGATGAAGTCCAAAGTTTCTAAAATGTAAACGTTCATTCAGCAACTAAATGTATGTGAGTATGCATATTGTAAATGGGTGAAACAGACACCATGGAAACTGTAAAAAAGTATTCATGGTGCTCTTTGCAGGTAGAGGAATGTAAATAGATGAGAATTTTTTCAATCCAAGCAAAAAAACTGCAGTTTAATTATTTTGGTATTGGAGACCAGAAATAGATGGTTGATTTTAACTCATTACTTGAGGCAATAACAAAATCCCACTCTAAATGAAATGCAACCACATTTGTATGATTGCAGAGGAGAGGCCCTCAGGATCTTTCCCCAAAGAGGTCACTTTGGTTCTACGCAGACCCTCAACCCTTATCTCCATATTCATTTAGTTTGACAAGCTCTTGATGTGAAAGCTGCTCTCAATTCTTAATAATTTTAATTAGACTGACGTGTGGATGATTCCCCCATGTCACTACCTGCTAAAATTGTCCTCAACTGCCCTTTAAATGTAAATGTGCCTTTTTTATTTCTGAGGTGAATGTGCTCTTGTCAATGACAGAAACTTTTGGAGGGCAATGTGGATGACTATTTGACTGAATTATTATTGTTCTAAACTTTGGTATACCGCTCACTTCTGTGTACTGTCTATTTTTGTTGTGTAGTGGCAAATTTAAAGAGTAAATAAAATTATCTATGCCTAAAGATACTATATGCCCATCTAATATTATACATGTAAGTGATCTGTGTTGTATGTCAGGCCATGAGGCACTGACTGACACTCTGCATGGTCTCAATGGCAGGATCTTATCTTTTGAAACACAGCGCCTGTGCAGTTTTACTATTATTACAGCCGCTGGCCTCATGTCAGTGGGTGGTATTTTCTCTGGCAGCTCATTTTATGGGCCACTTTTATCCTCTGCCACTTAGACAGTTACATTTTTGTCATTGGTGTCTGTTCACTGTCAAGTCATAGCTCTCTTGATTCTCATGTGGCACTTGTCAATGCTTGGATGTGGACATTTGTGTTTTACTATTTTACAATCATCCACCACTAGTTTAGTGTTTGTAGGGATATTAGGATTGTCATTTTTTAAATATTAACAGTGTCAAATTAATGTTTAGATAATGATGCCTCACATTTGTCAAAGTGAATGGGTATCAACTGCATGGCATTATCAGTGAATCCGTCCTTTGAGTGTGATTTCAATGTCATTACGACCAACTGTTTATGGCAATAGCTTTTCATGGTGGTAAATATGCTAGAATTAAAACATCAAACCAAATGGAGTTAAAAAATTTCACTTGATGATGCAACCGTTTCATCTGAGCGTAGAGGAGCCTGGAGAGATTGTTTTGCTATAATTTATGTCAAATAAACGGTTTTATTCTTCCATACTTGTTCCCTAAACCCATTCAGCTGAGAGCTATCTTTATTGTATGGCAGATATGGTTCCTGTTTCTTTATAGGGATAATCCCTGGGTTTTGTGTTTGTGGCAAATACAGGTCAGAAGATGCTAAAAGTGAATCCCAATGAGGACAGAAGTATGATGTTAACTAAATATCAAAACACTAGGTCATTTTTGTTTGTTTGCATTTGTTTCAGTAGTTATGGCCTTGTTACTGCCTCAATGTTGTCTGTTTGTGTTGTTTTATAGTAGTGCATAGCAGATGATATCATTTTTCAAAGAAGACCTCAGGCTGACACAAAAGAACAACCTCGAGCTCCATGTTTAATGAGAGTCAGACCAACAAGAGAAAGGCAAAGATGTGCCTTATCTGTGAGTGAGTGTACAAGAAGCTAAAAGTGTCATGGCTGACTAACAGAGATAAGACTCTAGTCCATCTTGTTGTCGCTGTTTTACTCCTCCAGCCTGTAACACTGGACTCAAGGGGCTGTGGCTCAGGAGGAAAAAAGGAGGTCCAAAGTTTCCATTAGGAGTTTGTGCTGCTGAAGTATAAAACAGTTGAAGGTGGCAGAAATGCTCTAAATTGAACCCAGTGGACTGAGCCCTTTCACTTCTTGGTTCTGTTCCTACAGGTGCCTGGAGCAAACAAACTAGCTACTGGAGACCCTCTTTTATGTTATACACATTTTTATTATTTTATTGTGCACCTGATTGCTTTCAATTATCTGCATTGCCCTAATGCAAATGAAATCCCATGCTGCTGCTGCCAGTGGTATAAATCTTGTTTCTAAACTGTGCCCAGCATGCACAGTCGTTCTGTTTGGCACAATGAGACATTATCAGCTGTCAGGATTAGTGACAAAGCTACAAACACACAACAGCAATAGAAGATAATGGGAAATTTTTATTCATCTTGGTGAAGGCTCATTACTGCTTCTTTAATAAGTTCACATTAAATCCTTTATCATACTCTGGTGAAGAAAAGCATCTATGAGCTGTCCCATTATTAAAATTCTATAGTTTCTTAGGCAGATGGTACACAATAATACCCTCCTTTAGTCTCATAAGCAGTTCAGTGAATTCTCTTTTACCTTTTTTGTGTTGCCTACATTGACTTCCAGGCCATTACCAGCCTTGGGCTTAACTAAACATCAAAGTGAGTTGGGTTTGTGTGCTTACGATTCAATAAGAGTTTCTTTCCTCCAGACCTAGTTTATCATACTTCCTGCCCTTTTGATCAAAACCAAATCCATCCTAGGCCCAAAGGTTCACCTGAGGGAAGAAGTCAACTTTTCACTTCAAAGTGCAACAACAATTTATCAAGGGCATTTTCTTATAGTAGTCACTAAACAATAATTCTTACAGTTCTCTATGAAAGGGGGTGTTTTAACATATTCAAATGAGATCAAGAGCCTGAGAAACATCAAGACTCTCAGATTTTATTGTTGCATGTGATTAGCTGTATACAGCCAGATTCGTCAGATGTTCCTTGCTACAAGACACCATTTGAGTGGTAATATGATTTATTGTATCCTGTGTTGACAGTGACTGACTGTATCAGGAAATACAGAGCAAGGCTTATGTTTATTGGCCTTCTCAACAATATAGGAAAAGAGAAGGTTGCCCTTGGAAAACAGCATGGGAGATGTGCACTATTTTATACAAAATAATACAGTAAAATATATATATTTTTTAAAGGTTCTACTGTGTTTAGTATACACATTAATATGAAAAGTCATCTTTAGCATGTAGACTGTTTTCCAAAAGAAAGAACTTCTACAAATGTTTTGTAGTATGATCCCAATGCATGCCTTTCGGAACAAAGTCCAGGAATTTTATATCTAGCTAGGGATGTCATGATTCATCGTGAATTGGCTAAAAAAAAAAAAAGAATTGCGATGTCCCATTAAAACAGCATGCAGGCCACCAATGTATAACGGACCATAATCTGATAATCTGGCTCATTTGCTTGGCCCTGGACATCATTACCTGGCCATTTTACTTAAGAGAAACATACATTTATATCAGGTTTTAGTTAACAAGGCTTAAAATCACTAACCCAGCATTTTGGGAATGTAAACAGACTGTACAGGAGTTTATTACTCGGAGTGGCAGTGCACTTTCTCTCTGTCTCACTGACAGAGGAGCGCGCACACAGCTCACAGGGGAACAACAACAAACAAGAGAGAAACATCTGAAGGTATTATTTAGGCTGCACCTCTTTTTTTCCAATTACCATCATTCAGAAAGTAGCTTGTTATTAGCAGCGAGCTAAAGGAAAGCTAAGTGGCTAACAACAGCTAAAGTTTATCTGAAGTTTCAGTGGCCCATCTCCCAGAGCGTTTCCATGGACATCAGAGTCTTTACTGAGGATGTGTCTTTCCTCTCTGATATTTAGAAAAATAAATAAATAAATTAGGCCCATTATATGTATTTGTATTGTATTGTGGGCTGGTACCATAAATAACTCATATATAAAAAATAACATATAAAATAACACATTGTTTTGGTCTGTTTTTGTGTGAAAGTTATTACAGGCATATTCACAAAGCCAGACAAGTGTGCAGTTGAGACAACTGTGAATTTTCTTCAGTATTATGCTGGGTGTAATTATTTGAGAACTTGGGATTGTGGATGGATTTGGAAAATTCAGGACATCCCCAACAGAGAATAATGTTTATTTGTTTGTTTGTTTGTTTGTTTTGTTTTTGACAAAAGATATTCCAACATGTCATTTAGGTTTGGAAGGCTAAGAATGTATGTGTAAACTATACATTTTGTGCCTGGACATCTATGAATGCATTCCTCTGAGCTGTAATTTCTCTCTTGTGTTTTGAGCCTGAATGGACTCCCTCCAAGTGGCTCTCACACTGAAGAGACTTGAGTTTGACCAGTTGCTGCTTGTTTTTGTGTGTTTGCACCTCACGTGCTGACAGCCATATGGTTAGTTTGAGATTGTGAGATGAACTGCTCTGGTCAGGTGGAGCTGCCTCACTGACAGAGCTGCTCAGAGCACAGAGCTCATAATGAAGGCTTCAAACCAGATTTCATTTTTAGAATACTAAAAAGGGCTGAGTGTGTGTAATGTCCTATTTTTATGGTCAAAGTAGGTGAAGGAAGCAGATTTCATGTCACTTGTCATTACTTTATGTGATGGGATAAGATCTGCCTCTGCTATGTGGTTTGTAATGGTTTCCAAGCAGCCTATTCCCCCTGTGCTCAAGTTAATATACGCAGAGTAAATGGTACATGACACCAGTGACTGGTCTTAAATGACAAATGCTTTGTGTAGTTTGGCTTTGAGAGTTTGGTTGTAAAGTTTGAAGGTTAAGAGCTCTTTAGGATTAAGACTGACTCCCATTCAGCATCAATATCAAAATCCACTTTATGCTTGAATTTAAAAGCCTAATGACTATAGCCCTGCCTTTCTGTGCTTTCAAGTGAGCTTCAATGATGTGTGGTTGAAAAGTCAGTGAGAGTCAGTTTATATTCTTATCCAATGACATTTATGGCCACATCTTTCCATAGAGTAATGTGTTAGAGATATTAAGTCATCAGATTGATAAGGAGACAGAGAAATGGACCAAAGCGGTGACCCTTAAATCTGTCACTTTCTGGAAAATCTGCACTTTTTTCACACTTCATTGTCTTACATCAGGTGAAATGTGAGCAGTGCACTTGTCAGGCTGTTCTTGTTTAGAAGTCAGTATTATGAAGCAAAATTGTGTGCAGGACCGCAACCATGCACACAGTATTTGCAGTTGTTTTCTGTTTTCAGTGCTGGTAATTGGCTGTTAAGAAGGGACAGTTGGAAAGTGAGAAATAGAAATTGTTTGTATTTTTTGCACCAACTAAATTAATCCCGATTAATTTGGCTATTTCTGAAACAACGTAAGAGCTTCTCTCAGCCACACTGTAAATTTTCTGAATTTACCTGATCAAAGTGGCAGACAAAATGTTTCTCTTTTTAAAATTCAAACTTATTAAAGGTTGTTTTTTAATTTAGGCCATTATGTAAACATCTTTATAGTTAATAAGCACACACTTATATTGTACAATAGACAACTAAGATAGACATGTGTCCTGTGTTGAAGCAGCTGCATATTTTTTTTCTATGTTTTCTGCTGGAAAAAAAAAACATATACTGGCTACAAAGACCAATGTATTTATTCTGTCCTTAACACATATTGCATTTCATTTAATACTCAGATGTGTTGCTTTGAATCTTGCTGTGAATGCTAATGTTAACGTCATCTGCAAAGCTTTGCCTTGATGACCTCAAAATAACAAGTATGGTCTTAGGCTTAGAGAGACCTGAAACTATTGGTTATTGATGAAAGCCATGGTCAATGAAGCTGTATGTGTAAACCAGGAAGACTGATATATCCTCAGTCATCCTGCTGTTCAACTGTGTGCCTCAAGTCTCAGAGGCAGCTAATGAGGTTCCTAATAATAAACAAACAATCAAACCCTCCTCTGCCCCCAACTCCACCGCAGCAGCAGAACCATCAGCCTCCTCCACCTCTCCTTTTTCTCCTCATGACCACCTTCACCACCACTAGTGTCTAGGCCCCAGGTGGGCAAATTTCCCCCTAACTAATCAAACCTCTACTTCATCACATCACTGACATATTTACGTTCACTCATTTGTCTGTGTGTGTTTTAAGTCTCTCCTGGTTCAAATACATACATACATTTACATACACAAAGATGGCTTGATAAAAGAGGAACTTGATTTCAATGATTTTATAGTTAGATGTAGATAGATATTTGCACTTTTTTAATTGTGCTGACAAAGAAAAGCCAAACTAGCAGCTTGGTGTCTGCCAGTTAACACGTCCATAGCCTGGTGCAGGCTGGTATGATGGGACCTGAGAGAAGTGGCTTGAAGTGTTTGGCCACATCATTGTGGAGCTGTCCCCAACTGGGGCTGCAGGAGCTGTGTTGGGGTTGTTGTATGCAGTAGGTAAAGTTGATTAGGCGGTTTTCCTTCTCTTGGCCTTTTTTCCAAAGTTGTCATTGGGAGAACAACCAGGGTTCTTCGCCTCGTGAGTCCTTCTTACTGCGTGCGCCTGTTCAAAGTACACGGCCTGCTCCTCTTGAGACAGCATTTTCCATCTCTCTCTGATGACTCTGCACACCGCAGCAAAATCATTGATCTTCAACTCCTCCATGACTTTCAGCTTCTGCCCAGCCCTGAACAGCATGAACGCATTCAGGGGTTTCTTAATATAAGGCCTTTCAGTGTTGTCCTGGCAATCACGCTGTCACTTCCTACAAACAGAAGAAAACAAATAAATAAAACCACAATTCCATATACGTATATATATATATATATATATATATATATATATATATATATATATATACATATATATACATAGTTGAATGTGAGATATTTTACCATTTAATATTAATATTAATTGAATGGTAGCAACCATGGGTGTGCTGTGAGGGCAAGCAAGGCAAGCAGTGCTTGACCAATCAAATCTAAAAAACACACAGATTAAAACTATAATGACATTAAATTGCTATCTCTCCAAACATTTTCATTTTGCCGTTCACTTCCATAGAGAATTAGTCTATTACCTGCTTCCAGTCACTCTGTTTTTTTTTTGTTGTTTTTTTTTCTGTGCCCTGCTGGCCACTCCAGGTACTGTCAAGACAAGCTAGGTTGCCTCTCTGTCATTCATTTCTGTTATTTTCGCCTCCGTGGAGGCGGAGTCATAGTGCACTGTTTCTGCCTGGAGCTTGTCAAGCAGTGGGCCAGCAGCTTGTTTTGGAGAGTCGCGCATGCGTGCTGTGGTCACTCTCAGACCCAGTGACAGAAATTGCTGGCTGATAGCTGCGGGTGATAAGCAGTGCACTTCACAGCTTACAGTCCTGTCCACAGTGCGTATGCGCCGCGTTAGACAACAAAACATTCCACAAGTAGTCACAGCTAGCCAAAGTGTCTAAGAGCATTTACAGATAAGTCATGGTTTGTAGCTTAAACTCTGTTCATGTTTCTGATAAGTAAATGCTGGTGCATGAAACTGCGTGTCATATAAATGGATAGCCTCACGTACAACAAGTGTTAGGCATGTTCGTAAGAAGTGGAGCTGGGGGAGCGGAGAGGAGCCAGCGGAAATGAACGTGAATATTACAGAACTGTGAATAAACTGGGCACTGGTTATTCTGGACAAACTCAGCTGTAGGAAATACAGACATTTCTTCAAAAAAGTAACATGGTCTGGATTTGCAGCTTGATTAGAGAGGTGAGTGTCGTCAGTGAGGCCGCGTTTTTAAATGGATGTTTGTGGTGTGATGTGTAAGGCTTCTCTTGAGGTTGTATTATAATGAAGCAGCATTAACAGTGCATTAGTCTAGTGTTGATCTCAGTGTGTGTCCTGATGAACAGGCCTCCCTCATCTGTAAGGCTGTAATCTCACTCATCATCTATCCATCCTTGTTTTAGTGCTTATGAATTAAAGGTAAAATAAAAACTGAGGGCACATTCTTTGATAAGGCGACAGAGAAGGCCAAAAATTGTTGTAATGACATTGTTTTGTATACAGACAGAGCTTTTACTAATAGTAATTTTATAGGAAGAGTGTGAGATAGTTTGAAACAGCCTACTACACAAATAATGATGGGACTGCAGTTTTTCAAGTGATTTTTAATTAAATTTAAATAAGAGCTGGGCGATATGGCCTACAAAAAAAATTGATTTACGATTTAAAAACGATTTTTTTCCCCATTTACTTAAAATCAAACTGAAGACAACAGACAAATTGTCCAAAACAAGTTTAGCTTTATTGCTTTGAATTCCTCTTGAGGTTAAAGTACAATCAGACAAGTCAAATAGAAGAGATTTTGCAGGAGATTTTCTTAAAAGTTGCGCTAAAAGGTTTTTCTTTGTCTGTAATTCAAAGGTTCTTTCACAGGAGCTTTTTCTTAAAAAATATTAGCTAGAACTGTAAAAAACAAAACAAAATCTGTTTGTAAACATATGTGAGGTAGTAATTAATCTAATTAAAAATACCTGTATTTGAATAGGCCAAGCGTACTACTTTTTAAAATGATATTGCTGTGTTATTAGGCTGTTTCTTTGGGCTATTACACTGATTCTGATTCTGTTCCACTCAGATCTTCTCTGGTGATTCCTGTTGTGTGCTGTAGAACATCCAGTCATTAAAAACCAGGGGAACTTTGCTGTGCTAGGTTTTCAGGAATGTTATTAGTCTGCAACATTAACGTTTAAAGAACAATAACCTCAAACTTAATTGTTGTCCAAATACGCTGCCCATTCAACTTTTTAGGCAACTATATCACCATGGCAACGCAGACGGGCTTTTCAGAGTGACACCAGACCAAACTAGAAAGTACCCATTCGTCTCCTCCTTCAGTCCCATCCCATGCTGCTGGTGAGCACATGCGACCTCATGTGCCAAACTACCGCCGTTGGTTCAACGGTGTTGAAAACCCTTCATTCTTCTTCGTTGCTCCTCTGCGGTGTTTCATGCAGTGCCAGTTCACCACGAGACCAAGCAACCAATCACAGTGCTTGCGGTCCGCGTCGCCTTGACGCATAGTTACATTTTTGACCAGGTGTACGTCAGGGCTACGGCATAGCTTTTGAGAGGGTTCCAGCGACGCAAAGGACTCCGCGGGAAGTATTAATCAGCAGAAGTATTAATCAGCCTTCAACCCGACCTCCGGCGCGCATTACTGCAGCGCTGCTGCTGAGAGAGAAGCTGCTCTGCTCAGAACAGGGACTGACTTTGCAGCGGGGCACTGCTTGTCCTCCGTCTGACGCTGCAAACCCGAACCAGTTCCACACAACTGATGACACTTTGCCTTTCTTAGGAATGAGTTCTTCCCTGCTTGCTGCCATGTTGTTTGTGTACCTCTAGTGCGCGAGTGAGGGCGCGCGGGCCTAGCCCACTATGAATTACGGGAGCCCAGAGCACCGTTGGTGGACTTTTTTTTTTTCTTTTATCAATTTTTATTAAAACAAATCGACCTGTACTACAAATTTGAATTAGTCGAAAAAATTGATTTATCGCCCAGCCCTAATTTAAATTAAATCAAAATGTTATATATAAAACTTAATGAAGTCAAGCTGTCTGCTTACCCGCTTGAAAAAGTCACCGCACGCTACTGGTAGCGTGCATGAATGGGGCAACAGAAGGCCTTTTACTACTGTATTATTATCTGATGTATTGGATGTTCATGGATCAGGAACACTTCCAGAAGTCACTGCCTCACAGTTTCCTCAAATCCAACGTTATATCTGAAGCATGGAATGAAGATTCACATGATCCAGAAACCAAAGCCCATTTAAAATGGACTCTTCTATGGACAGATGTTTGTAAAAAAAATATAAACCCAGTTGGCCCAGAGAAGACAGAAGAGCTTATGGATCATGTTCATGTGGATCTTCTTTGCTAAAGCATGGATAACTGCGGTCAGAGACAGTGACCTCTGGAAGTGTTCATGATCTATGCAGTGACTTTCAGTACAGGATCTGTCTTTCTAAAGTGCTATTTTTATACCCAGACATCTTACTGAAGTGTTTATAGTTACTTTATTAGTTGCAAAATGCTGGTAAAACTTTCTTCCAATCCACTTTATTTCTTTTGCACAAAGCAGAGACAGTTTCCAAAGTGCTGCACAATGATAAAAAGCAAAACAAAACAGAGCCCAAAAAAACAAAAAAACAAAACAAAAAACAAAACAAAACAAAAAACAACAGTAAAACCAATCAAGAGCAATACACTAAAATAACAACGAATAAGTTAAATAAAAAAAATATATATATATATTAATAATAATATGAATGAATGAATAAATAAAACAGTTTGTTTTTCTTCCCCCAACTTTTTTGAAACATGTTGCTGCAATCAGTCATTCAAAATGTACAAGTATTTGTCACAAAATGGTAAAGAATCTACTGTGAGTAAAATTTGTTTTTATGACATCTGTGAACCAATGGATTCTGTTTTTATTTACATTTCAAACACTTTTGTCATGTCATTTACCTTGAAGTGACCTCGCTGTAGGAGGCACAGGGCTCTGCCACATATGTGTACATCATTTGCCCATTGAGCATGCCAACTGGACGTAGCATTGATGCAGAGACAACCAGGTTTCCATTTGATAACTGAGGAGCAGCCATTGGGCAGTAAGACTCAGCCGTGACCTCAGGCACTTGTGGCACATAATGCTGAGAGTTTGGTTGATTGGTCATTGGCTGGTTGTAGGACGCACCGTCCTGAGAACTGTAATAGTTCCTCTGTGGAGCAAGGAGAGCGCTGGTCTGCTGGGGAATGGCCTCACTTTGATTTGTCTCCTGAACAAGGTTTTCAATTACCTCAGTCCAATTCTGAGTTTTAAAAGACTCCGGTTCAATCTCCAGCTGAGGCTCTTGTGATGGTAGGGCATCTGGCTCAATCATGGAAGGCTCAGAGGGTACAGGTGTACTCTGAGAATTGGAGACCAAACTTGCATTAGCCAACAAGTCCTCGACTGCGGCTGTCAGGGTCAACCTAATCTCCTCCCATTCAAAAGAGTCCAAGAGGGCTCCGAAGTCGAGTCAAGTTTAAACACAACCTATTCTATATAAGGCTATACATAAATTATTTTAGCTATTTTTGTAACATACTATGAGCCCCTCCCCTACACGGGAGGGGCTCGGAGTAGAGCCGCTGCTCCTCCACATTGAGAGGAGCCAGCTGAGGTGGCTCGGGCATCTGTTCCGGATGCCTCCTGGTCGCCTTCCTGGGGAGGTGTTCCAGGCTCGGCCCCGGATAAAGCGGAAGAAGATGGATGGATAGATGGATGGACACAAAGTTAGTAATCTTATGTAATTAAGTAAAACTAGCTTTTGTTTAGTAAATTGACTAAGAAATATGAAGTAAGTTTAATATTTCATTTTCAGTAAATATATTGTTTATTGTTTAGTAATTTCACTTATACTTGTGCAGTAAGACTACTATATTTTTCCAATTTAATTAACTGTGATGTATTTATTACTACAAATTTAAATTAATATGGGCAATTGGTTTTCATATTTTTTAAGGTAAAGTGAGTATGTTTTTAAGTACATTTGGAATACAGAAGACACTTTACAGAACTTATAAGGGCACAATGAAATGTACAGGTATAGTGAAGTGGACCGTATTAATGGATCTAATGAATGTTCAAGACAGTGCATTATTCATTTTTATTTTATTTTATTTTATTTTATTTTTTTATTCTACTTGGTTTGGCAAAGCTTATTTCTCCCTGTTATTTTGTTTATGTTGGCCTAAGAAAACTTGAGATAAGCAATGTGGGGACAACTGAAACGTGTGATAAAATAATACATTTCAATTCAGCTTGTAGCACATGGGCTCACAGTTGGGTGCTATTGGCTGTTTTTATCAGATTTCCAGCCAAACATGAAACTGGCTGTGAATGAGATGTGGCCCTTCTGCAAGACAAGCAGAAAACAGAGTTGTTGGCCATCGGGGATAAGGTTTAATTAAATGCACAGGTGGCTTTTATCTCCAGTGAAATCATGCACATTTATTTGACAGTTATTTGAAATCATATATGTCAAATGCAGTGCAAGACTGAGCTCAAGAATTGTGAGTAATATAATGGCGTAATGCATAAATAGGCATTTACAGTGTCCAAAATAAAGTATACAAACTGTATTGTTGAAACATAGTTCCATAGGATTAAGGCTATACCATAATGTAAAACCTGTTCAGGTGAATATCATATTTTAGTTTGTTAATTGCTGAATAAATCAGCTGCATTGAAAAGAACACGTGTGAGTGCAATGCCATGAAAATGCAGTGAGGAGACATTTTGCATGCATAAACATAAAGACAAGTAATTTACATTTCATCCACTAATGCCCAATGTGAGACCCAATACCATTTGAAAAATTATTGCTTGAATTAACTTTCATCAAGGCATCAAAGTTTCTAAGTTTAAATACATCAGAACTTACATGTCTCATGTTCTTGGCTCAGTGTAATGAACACTGTTAGGTGTTATTTCTGTGGACACACAGGATGAGGTGTCAACTCAGTTAGAGCTCTTTCACACATTTCTTACATTTCTTGGACTCAGATCTAATCATCATAACATGCAGTACACACACTGCAACAACCTTCGAACAAAGACTTACTGCTTTGCTTCGAGCCAAAATACAAAATAGTTGTGTGATAGAGAAAAAAGAGAATGTGAACTTGCACTTTCAACCCGAGATAAAAAACACATTAATAAAAAATGATAAATTAACAAGAAGCGTCTTTCCAGAGGTAAAATGGAAGCAGCAATACACCAGTATATTACAGAAATATTTACTTTGTAACTTCAAATTTTAGATATCAAAGTCTTGTGCATTAAGAATCAGTACAGGCTCTGCACAGTAAAGGAACCGTGCTTTCAAACTGTGTCACCACCACAGTTCATTGCCTCTCATCCTATTGAAGCTTCAGTTTAATTTTGATTGTTCTGAAAGACTTGCGTGGTCTAATGATCAGACCAAAGCATACAGTGACAGGAAAACAAGACTCTGTCATTAATCTACTGTTTGGATTTTTTTGGCAGCACATTTATATGCACACTGATAACTGGCTTCCCACAGAGAAAAAAGCCAACCATATTTCCCTTGGAATTATTATAGATAAACAGCACTTGGTTTCACCTGTAGTTCCTAACTACATTACAGAAACCACTTCGAGGATCCATTCATCTCGCTTCAATAACATGTCAGAACGTATGTGATTTAAGAAATTACTGATATGGGATATGAGAGGACGCTGGCACGTTTTGGCTGCCGCTTCTCTATCCTTCTCTATCTACGATTCTACTTTCCTCGAACAGTTTTTCCTACCGATCGTGGTTTTTCTTTTTTGGTGGTTCTCATCCTGCATTCCATGTGGATTATTTTCGACCTAGTCACTGTTTATCGCCGGTCCTGGTGTTGACTGTTGTGACCTCCCTCCAGCTAGCTCCGTGAGGTTGCCCATACGGCCCGAGCCCGCTGTGTTCCGCCAGAACAGCGGCCCACAGCTCGGTTACCGGCCGGCCAGCACGCTGGAGCAGCTTGTCAGCAATGCTGCCGCTTTTTGTGGCTTTTCTGCTGACTTATTTGTCACTGTCACATCACGCCACCATCCACCACCCGACTATGGCTATTCGATATACATCCACGCAGCTTCTCAGTCTCAACCACCGCACACCTCCCTCGCTGGACAAAATCTCAACATTAAAACAGCTCTGCCTTCTCCGTCGTCGCCCCTACGTCCATCGAGGCTCTCGCCGCAAATTTGTCCTCCACATCACTGCTGAAAACAACAATATTCCCTCAATCTGGTCCAAGCGCAGCCCGCGCCACTTTGGTTACGAACACAACAACATCCGCATACGTCATCCGCGCACTGGTCACACGACCCACTACAGCCTCCGCTCCGTCCCAGCTTCCGCCACAAGGACTTCACATCAAAAGCCTCTCAAGACAGCCCTATTCAACACAAGGTCACTCAACAACAAAAGCCTACTTCTACAAGAATTTATCATGGACAAGGAACTGGACTTACTCTGTCTCACAGAAACCTGGCACAAACCACTGGATTACATTGCCCTCAATCAGACCACACCACCTGGATACCTCTATTTTGACAACCCCCGCCCGGACCGTCGGGGAGGAGGCATCGCTGTCATCTACCACAACAAACGCAACCTCCGCCCCATCTCCATCCCCACTACATCTTCATTCGAACACCTGGTTTTCAGATTCCCTGGTTCTCAGTCTCTCATTGTCGCCATCATTTATCGCCCCCCCAAAATGTGTTCATCATTTCTCCCAGACTTCACAGACTTTTACACTCAGCTCTCTTCCATTTCCCCATCCATTCTACTCCTTGGCGATTTTAACATCCATATTGACTGTCCCAAATCTAAATTCACAGCAGACTTTTTGGACATTTTAAACTGCCTTAATCTCACCCAACACGTCAGCTCTCCCACACACACACATGGACACATTCTCGACCTCGTCTGTTCCTCAGCCTCACTCTCAGTCCACAATCTACTACTGACCAACCTCACTATCTCCGACCACCTGGCCATCACTATGGACATTCTCACTCCCACTCCCATTCCTAAACAAACCCGTACAATAACATTCCGCAACCTCAAATCACTCTGTCCTATCTCCTTCTCTTCCTCCTTATCCAATTCAATAACCAACTCTTCCCTACCTACAAATCCAACGACTTCAGAACTTGTCGACCATTACAACCAGTCCCTCTTGTCCTGCCTTAACCTGCTTGCCCCCCTAAACACTAAAACAGTCACTTTCTCCACCTCTGCCCCTTGGTTCACCCCGGAACTCCACCATCTCAAAAAGAAACGCAGACAACTAGAACGTCTTCAAAACAAAACCGGACTCACTGTACACACCAAAGCATACACAGACTTCATCTCCACCTACAACACAGCCCTCAAAACCGCCCGATCCAACTATTACTCTCAAATCATACACTCCAACTCCTCAAACCCCTGTACTCTGTTTTCCACATTTGCTCAGCTCACCAAACCCATTGACAGTAACACCTCCACATTCACAACTGACAAATGCAACAACTATTTGTCATTTTTCCACTCCAAAATCCGAAACATCCACACCTCACTTAACTCATCTCTCTCTAATCACTCCCACCCAGAACTCGACCTCAACCCAACTCCAAATTACAGTTTGTCCTCTTTCCAGGTCCTATCCCTTTCTGACACCACCAAACTCCTTTCCACCATGAAACCTACAACCTGTCGTCTTGACCCCATCCCTTCTCCCCTTTTGAAGGCCTGCTTCCCCTCTCTTACTCCACTCATCAATAGCATCATAAACACCTCCTTCAGCTCCGGTACTGTCCCTCCCACACTCAAACTTGCCACAATCACACCTCTTCTGAAAAAACCTGGCCTGGATCCTGACAACCTGGACAACTTCCGACCCATTTCCAATCTCCCTTTCCTCTCCAAAATACTAGAACGCGCCATCTTCACCCAACTCCAGCAATATCTTATCAACTTCAAGCTCTTCGAATCATTCCAATCTGGTTTTCGCCCGCACCACAGCACTGAAACAGCTCTTCTGAAAGTCACCAACGACCTCCTTCTTGCCGCAGATTCTGGTTCTCTTTCTATACTCCTCCTCCTTGACCTCAGTGCAGCATTCGACACCACCCCCGTCCTTAAACAGCTCCATTGGCTCCCCATACAATACCGTATCCAATACAAGGTTCTCCTCATCACCTACAAGTCCCTCCATAACCTAGCTCCTCCTTACCTTACTGATCTCCTCCGCCAACACTGTCCCACCCGCCGCCTCAGATCAGCAGACACTAATCTCCTCACTCCCATCATCAGGACAAGGCACCGAACCATGGGTGACAGAGCCTTCGCTGCAGCTGCCCCTGTCCTCTGGAACTCACTCCCACAACCCATCAGGAATTCGGACTCTCTACCAAATTTCAAATCAAAGCTAAAAACTCACCTGTTCAATCTTGCCTTTTCATAAACGTTTTTTTTTTTTTTTTTTTTTTTGTGCGTGTGTGTGTATGTAAAGCGTCTTTGAGTGTCCAAAAAAGCGCTATATAAATTCGATGAATTATTATTATTATTATTAAGATGGAAATTGTGTATTATTACTTATGGCTGGAGTGAATTGACAGGAAGTCATACATTCACTGTGAAATATCAGTCACTGCTCAGGTTTTAAATGTTTCATGTTATATACAGAAATATAAATCAAATTAACCACGACTGTCAGCAACTGCAGTATACAGATGGAGTACCTATTACAGCCACATTACAACCACAAGAAATTCTATGAAAATGAGTTTTGGTCCTTTTGTATTTGTGATTTACTGCATGCTACACAATTTGTAGAAAAGTAATGTTTTACATTCATATGAACTATTAAGCTGTGAATCTCTCCTGCACAAAGAAGAGTACAGGTCTCTGTTATGTATGATTGTGCTATGAGAAATGCGAACTGAGCTTTTCTCTGAAGGAGACTTCGGGCTAAAGACAGGAGCCTCGAAAGGATTTATTCACTAAGAAAGATGGACACATGCAAATGCATAAAACAGTCTCCCAGGTCAGAGCGGGTAAGGTGGTTCTTTGTGGAGGAGTGTATTAATATTATCATCAAGAAATTGAGAAAAGTAGGTTTGAAAGTAAACATAAGGTCAGTTCTGCAAAATATTGAAGAGCTCTGTTACCCCCACAGTCAACCCTTTGTGCTTTCAGGGTTATCTCCATTAGCATTATGGCTCCAGTTTTAAGGTACTGGAAACTTGTTGCTAAGTCTCTTTTTCAGCCATTATATTAATGAGAATGACTCACCTAGGCTCATATCGGTATTTCAACCAAATTTCACTTGACACTGATGTGCAGCCATCCTCCCATTTTCTATTCTCAATTAGGATCTAGGTAATGGGTTCATGACCTCATCTTCACTGCAACACAGGTGTGTCTGTGGGTTATTACTTACCTCTGACTTCAGTGTTGGGCCTTGGTTATTAGAATGGATTACAAGTGAGAGAGAAAAGAGAAAAGAAGACTAGATGTAAGACTAGACAAGACTAAGATGCTTGCGAATTTTTTCTTAATGCGTAATGCTAAGGTATGCGTAACTCTCATCTCTACTTTTTTTTGCAGCACTATATCTAGTTTTTAGGTTTCTGGTATGTTTTCTTTTTACATAGTAGGATTCAAGAATTTAGAAAGAGCTCTGCTACTGGCTGAAATGTGGCGTCCTGCAAACCAATGCAGACCGTCTCTTTTAAGCTAACAGCAAAACAGTTCTGGTGAGGTAACACTGTTGTTAAATCCATGCTTTACAAGGTAAGTGCCCTTCATGTTCAGATTTTAATTATGAACTTTACTTCCACGTGATATAAGACAGAAGCAGGAGTAGAACAAAGGTCACTAAAACACTAATAAAGTTGTCATGATTAAACATTCTTGATCCAGTAGTTTTTGCTGCAGACCTTCATCTCTCTGCTGGGCTAAAAATATATAGGTTTACTCAAATATCAGTGGACCAAAATTATTCTGGTGTACCTCTGTCTTTCTGGGTTAGGGGAGCCCACAGGGATGCCAGCACATTTATCTGTCTTTTTTGAGAGGACAAAAGTAAGGGGCATAGCTGAAATAAAAGCTGTAAGTATTACTCATTTGCTATGTAGGTAGTTTATTTATTATGTATTGGTTTAGGTTGAGGTGCTTTTTATGGCTTGACCTGTCAAATGATTGTTTCAAATTTACTTTTTATAAACTGTGAAATGTATAAAGTACAGAAACCCCTTTTCATTGTGAAACATCTGTCTCTGGTTTAGTGTAACTGCTCCTCAACAGCTTGTTGTGTGGTTCAAACAGAAGTTCATCTGGGGGATTGTTTTTCACCAGACGAGAGTGGATATTGGTTTACATTAGATCAACAGGCTTTCTGTATTTCCCTGTATTTACTTTGCAAAGTAACCTTGGGCCTGTTTCTATCAGATGACACATAGCTGTGGATTTACTTTTTATTTTTCACCTGTTATGTTTTTTTTGCCCTGTATGCCCCATGCAACTCAAATGTGTACAGTAAACAAGCAGGCTGCTAGTGTTCTTTTGAGCATCTGTGCTACAGAGGAGGTCCAGACCAGTGAAGTGAGGAGAGTATTCACTCAGCCGTAGCTTAAAGGACTTGGAGCCCAGTGGTGCCAACCTTGGCAGTGGTGGACTAGTTCAGGGTAATGAAACACTCAGTAAGCCCTGTCATTACCTGCTGTGGTTCAGCTCCTGGAGAAACCTAAGACAGGCAGCAGAAGCTCTAAATGTTCCCACTTATGTGCAGGATGTTGGCAGGGACATTAAGTCAGTGCTTATCATTTATTTTGTTTGCTTAATGCAGCTGTCTGGTCAGGTTTTCAGAGTGGATAGTTTTTATGTGACATGTAATCTTAGAGGTTAAAACCTAATGGGACAGTGGTGGAAAATGACTCTTATAGGATGAGGTGATATTTGCTTTCACATTGACCAAACGAGATGTATGGACTCTAGACATAGTTTGTTAACCTGTGGTGATCCATACCTAAACATGGATACTACAAAAAATATACTGTCAAATTCAGCTAAACTATAACCCAAGTGAGCTCATAGATAAGCTGCTATTGAAGTGCAATGTAAAAAAATATATATATTATATTTTTAGGACCCCACTGTTGCTTGCTTGGAAGCCATTACAGTGAGCGCAAACTAATTATTGTTTAGTCCTCTATATTGAAATGATGTACAGAGATGATTCAGCAGAGTTTGTGACAAGCAGGCTCTGAACACACACAGGAAAACATCATATATTACAGAGCGCAGAGCACACAATAGTACAAGCGTGCTATAGAGGCTTCTACAGATGTGTGTGCTGAAATATCTAATAATGTCTAATAATATTGACATTTACTGTATGTATATGCATATTTCCATAGTATCAGTATCACCCAGAAAGCCAAGAGCTGCGAGTTCTGACTGAAATCCTCAGTGCAGCAAGAACAGTTATTCAGATTTAGTGCTGTGTGTCTGTGTTATTGGAACATTTGTTATCAAGCCCAGTCTAAGAGAGTTTGCCCTAAACTGCTCTCCATTTAACCCCCTCATACTGTGTGTGCAGACATTAAACAGAGGACTACAATCTGAGAAAAATCCACTGCGCAAGTAAAAAATGCAGAGATGTGTTTCAAGAGGATAGACTGAGGATCCTTTAGAGATTGGAAACAGTTGCATTGTAGTGCAGCCTGATTAATATGCCAGACGGATGGCTGACTGAGAGCAAATGCTTTAAGTGATTGATTTAGAAGAAGATGAACCCAGTCTTTTGAAAAGCATCAAGATGAAGATCTTGAATAGCAGCAACAGTGTGGGCTGATTACATGACTGAGTGGGGCCAAATTTAGAAAATAATGTTATTCAGTCAAAATAAATAAATACATAAAATAAATACATAAATAATAATAATAATAATAATAATAATAATAATAATAATAATAATAATAATAATAATAAGCTAAAAAAAACAAAAAAAAAACAAGATTTTGTGAAAAACTGATGAAATTTCTGTATCTGTATTTTGGTACATTATGTTTAGATTATGTTGAAATACTTTTGCCTGGCCTGGGTTTTTAGTAAAAATATAATATTTTTAATTTATAATAAAGACAACCCAGTTGAACCCAGAGCTATTTAAATAACAGGGACTAGACTTTTAACAATAAGGACCAGATTACATTGTTGCACAGGGTTTTGCACATTTTAAACAAAATTATTTCTGTTACATTACATGAATTAACCCAGGCCTTTAAATAATTTTGTTTTATAAGCTATAGGCCTTACAAGTTTAGTGCTTTAGAGTCACAGTGACACAGCCTTCAGACTCAGCTCACTGGGCTCTGGGCAGAGGTTGCAGAAAACGTTAGAGGCTACACAACCTTTGTCAGAATGCCTGAACTTATATTTTATATAGCATTTAAGGAGCTAAAACACAACTGAGATGATGCGAGAAATTCGTGGCGCGCCTCCACAATGTCGCGCTTCAAGATTGCGTCTATATTACTTCACGTGTTATTACAAATTGCTATTTATGATCATATCTCCATGAATATGAGGGCGAATGCTATCAAACAAAGACTGCATTGAAGGTCTGGGACTGTAGCACACGTGTATGGGCTCAACTGTCCCTAGTGTCCAAGTTTTGCAGTCATATGCAGTGATCCAACTGTCGTTTGCCAGTAGCCGGTCACTGACTATACACACAGCAGCAGCAGCAGCAGCAGCAGCAGCCAAACCTGTCACCTCACCTGGCTCACATTTACACTGTGTAAAGCCTATAACACACTTCACATTCTCTCTCACTCTGCAATGAGTTTGTTCGAGATGCAATGGAGGACTTTGTTGAGAACAGATTTAGATTGACTTTTTCTCTTCTACAACACAAGGTGACAATGAGTCTCCAGGTTTTCACACTTAGGGTGAGCACCAGTTTAATTAACAAGCTGCAAGATCAGTGTTATTTTGAATGGAAGTTTGAAAGAATGGCCCTGTGCCCCTCCTACTCTGTGCACACTCATGGACTAGTCCATTCTAAGTGAAGGGGGTGATTGCTTAGACAGATACTAAAAATTGGCCATTCTGAAAACATTTTTGTTCTTGTCTGCTTGTTTAAAAGTACACAATTTGTATTTATAATGACAATGAGGGAACGGCAACTGTTGGGGCCTCAGCCCAATGCTGGTTGGGGCAGGGCAGCTGTTGGGGGCCCTACTGGTTTGAGGCTCTATGCAATCGCCTACTATTGCCTAATGGTAGCGCTGCTAAGAGATTACTGCCAATGACTTTTCATTAATGTGCATCAGTGCCTTGATAAATGCCAAACACCTTAGTCAGTACAACAGTAGAATTAAATATATATTTGTCTGACAAAGTGCCTTTTTCTTTGACCGACATCATGTTAACAGGACACTCTTATTATTTACAGTGTCTGAATCTTGGTAGCTATTTCAAATGAAATAATACTTGGATATTTTGCATGTTGAGATTAGTACATATTAAAATGAGAAACTGCAATCAGAAACCATTGTCAATAAATAGTGAAAAGCAGTGTACGTTTCCATTAGTGGGCATCTTCTGCAGTCCCAAACAGTGCAATGAGCAGTCTTTAAAAAGGTGCATTGACGAGATCTGTCAGAGATAAACCGTCCTTCGTATTCCTCCATTAAATAAAATAATAAAAGACTAAATCTTTTTGGAGGCCTTTTAAAAGGATACTGAGAGTACATCTATTTTTTTCAAGGTTACAGCATCAAATCAATTATATTTCTTCTACTCTGAGTTCAGTAATGACACAGCTCTAAACAGAGTCTTTTATGAAAAAGACCAGTCAGAAGCTTATTTACATAATATTCTTCCAAAGCTCTCTCGTGACAATGGGGCTTTGTCCCAGAAGTGTTCCTACAGTAACCCGGCAAATAGCTTTGCCATTTGTAGCAGGATTATGTGGCTAAATATTCTTAAATATTCTCTCTATGGGTACTACTTATAAATCCAATTAGTGCTTATTGTTTCCTCTTCAAATGAGTGTCCTTATGAGAACGAGCTTAGTGTCATTAACATGCTGGGGCTCAGCTGGCCTATTCTGTGTTGTGCGACTGTGACTGCTCCTTTACTACTGTTGTTGTCTTAAAACAAACAGTACAGACTGCTCAACAAAACAATACTGCCGTATTAATATTACAGGATTATTGTCACACTTTACAGACCAGTGCTTTTGCCCCCAGCTTTCTCGTCATGCATTTTTATCTTGGACTCTCCTTCCATGTGCATCCAGGCTTAGAGACATACGTATATGGATAATTATATAGCAAGACATATTTTTTTTGTCCTATTGAAATGTTTCTTTTGAACCAGTTTACGTTCTTGCCAAATTAAGGCCATTCGACATTTGGCTTCACCCTCACCCACACACACAGGCCTTGATATCAACCTTTCTCACCTTTTTCTCCTTTTTTTTTTTCCTTTTTTTTTTTTTTCAGTTTCTTTCCTATAGTGCATTTTTTCTTGTACTGTTCAGAACTGATAACTAGAGAAAGCATTTTTTGGGGTTGTCTGACTCCAAGATACCTTAAACTTAGTACTGTTTGTGGGTGTTGCAGTCTATGTGTGAGGTGCACAAACAAAACAAACAAGAAACTTAACTTGTTTCTTCTTTTGCCAGATGTTCACGTGTTTGTGTAAAACAGTTTTATATGAGACAGTTTTATAAATAACAGATCTCAGTGAAGATTGCAAAGCTTTGTGCATGAGTGAACTTTTTGTTTGTTCTTGTGTTCATCTCTTTTCTTCTGAATGCTTCCAAAGCAAAGCTGGAAGTCATCCATCTAAAAGTTATTTTCGACAAACAAATGAAAATAGTGATTCATCTTTTTAAAGAAAGAGAGACAATTGAAGAAAAAGGCAAAGCAACAAAAATAATTAAACACACAATGGATTTCCTTTTTGTAAACTAGACAACACCATTATGCCACAGTTATTCATCATGTGGAGGCTTATTTTTCTTGTCCCTTCTGCCCTTTTCACTAATAACATTCACAATGAAGAAGTCTTTCCACTGTATATTCAGCCCTGAAGTTTACCTTCTGGTTATATCCTGTTTGAACTGAGATGGTTGTGAATGCTGTAGCTCTGATGCCGTATGTGTGTTCTTATTTCTCTCATTTTAAAGAGGGTTGACTAAGGGATCTGTAAAAGTGCTGCTCTGGCACAACATGAAGTCAGCTCTTTTTGTATTCACTGTATTTTAGTGCCGTGACATCACCTACGGCGATGGTACAGTACAGCCTCTGTGCATTTCGCTGTTGGATTCTCAGTTCAGCATGATCTTTTAACACATCATATAGCAGTCCTAATCACAAGCCATGTGTATTAATCTCCATTACATCATAGCCATTACTGAAATGACAGACCTGAGAAAATTAATAGTTCTAATAGCTTTTTAATGAAAAACAGTGCATGCACCTGATGACTGCTGAGCCACATCTTTTTTTTTTTTTTTTTTTTTTTATTAGCAGAGTGTGTTGCACAATATCTCTGGGTAATGTAGCAATAGAAACCAAAGGAACAGGTGGGCTAGAGCCAGGCTAGGGCTAGCTTTGCATCAGGTGCTTATTTTCCATTAGACAAAAACTTCTGTTTAAGGATTTTTAATACAAAACACCTAATTCTATAACGCGCCAATGTAAATGTTCCTGGGATGGAGGAAGGTAAATAATAGCCAGTTAAACTGCGGGCTCATGCCTACAATCACAATTCTTTCCTTAGGGCAATCTGAATGAACCAGTATTTGTCTTTGCTATGTGCTAAATGGTTTTGAGAAGATTAGTGTTGAACATGAAGACTGGATTTTCTTAGGCATAATTTCAATGGAATATTATTAATGTCACCTCATGGGAAAATAGCCATATATCATTGTAAAATAAAGCATCATATGCATGAATTTTTTTAATGCTTTGGAGTTGTGAAAATACAGCAGAAAGAACACACTGATTTTTCACTGATATGAGCAAAAAGTGTAAGAAAGGAGCCAAAAGCATCTATCAATGTCTGGGGAAGCTGTAATGTACCTAAGGATTTTAAAATTGAGGATGGATGGCCAGGATAGATAAAGCATAGCAAATGGCCCGCTGCTTAGTTGGTTCATTCAACACAAGCAGCTGTGCTCAGTGGCTTTACCTACTGTACAGGCTCAGGATAAGGACCTGGCATTTACAGAGAGAAAAGAAGCTGTGGGCATTGATCCTCTCCTTTGACTGCAGGTAGGACAGACCAGTATTCTGTTAATGCTGTCTTTTGTCAGTGGACACTAATAGAGATGTACAAAGAAATTGTCAATGAAAGCAGACTATCATCTGTTTTCAGTCCAAAGACTTTCTGCGCAGAAGTAAATCATATTGAAGGCACTATTTGCGTTCTACCCATAGAAAACTCGAGTGAAAAGAGCATTTAGTACCACACTCTGTATACCTAATTGAACTGTTTCCAATGGGTTTCTGTATATAAACTGCATGCCCTTGCAGGATCAATGGGCTATACAAAAGTTGGCTGTAGAGTATAAAGTCTTCATCCTGGACACTTTAGCCCCATTCACTGTTTAGTTGGATTAGTTGCATCATGATAAGGACTTGTTAAAATTGATGAAAGCAAGATTTCTTTCAGAACATAACATAATAAGTCCTCTTTGTTCTGTTTGGTCCAAATCAATGTCTTGACCTCAAATGGTTAAATTCAGAATAAATTTCGCTCTCCATTTTCACACAGAAAAGACTCTGAAGCAGTAATTCATTTCTTTAAGTTCAATGGAGAAAAACACCTGCACAAAGACGGGTATGGACACTTCTCTCTTATTTCTGATTTTTTTTTTTTTTAACCACTTTCCCATTTTCAATACAGGATTTTTGAAATAGAACCCAATATTTTTATATTTCTTTTTCCTGCCAAAAATCTCTTGAAAGGGCTGCACATAGACCTTTATAAGGCTGTGCTTAACATTGAAGACCATTAAGCAGTACATTTATCATCCAGTAATGGTTTCTGTGTTAAAA
The DNA here is from genome assembly GCA_020698575.1 of Bostrychus sinensis. Lineage (NCBI taxonomy): Eukaryota > Metazoa > Chordata > Actinopteri > Gobiiformes > Eleotridae > Bostrychus > Bostrychus sinensis. The sequence goes on from CM036245.1 coordinate 15,624,071, forward strand.
TGTAACACAATGTCTGTGCAATGTTTAAATCACAAAACTGAGTTCTCTCAAAAGTAGATTAAAAACATACATACAGTATATTGTAATGCAGCTGTCAGGTGTCATTAAAAGAACCAGCCATTTACAATGTGAGCTTCATGGCATACAGTTGTGATTAATCTGTTTAGAAGGATTGATTTCATAAACCAAAGTGCTGAATGACTTTTTTTCCTACGGAGAAAAGACATGAACACAATCCAGCTTGTTAGAGCTGTTTCCTGTCGACTCATCTTTCCAACTGAACTTGCATCCTGATGGCTCTTTCATGGTGCTCTCAGCTTTATCTGAGTCATTTCAGGCTGTTTCATTAGGATTTATATTAAATTCAAAAGGATACGAGGGAAATTAGAGCTGTTGAGCTCAGACTGGGATGCACTGTATCTCTGAGGACAAATGGTTGCGAGGGATGGGAATTGATAAGATTTTATCAATGTCATTGTCGATTCTGCTTATCAATCTGATTCTTTATAGAGTACTGATATATCTGCAAATAAAAATTAACTAGATTTGTGGCCATACAGTTTATTATTAAGCAGAAATAGAAGCTTATTTTTATTTTCATGTAGCCCATGCGAGCCTATTTTAAACTGGGCTCACTAAACAGAAGTAATTATGTGTATTATGCATTGAATGTACAGCTGTTAAATTACTGGAAATGTATGCTTTTTAAATAAACAGGATTGTGGCCTTAATATTAATTTAGAGGCAGCACCTTTGCACAAGTCTGTCTGAATAAACCGCTCATTAACCTTATTATATTAACAGTAGTCTGTGTTACTGTGACAGAGCAAAGCAGGGAGGAGCCACATCAGCGTCAGGCAGGTGGGACAGGATTCAGCGTTTTCTGTGGTGATTTCTCTTTTTCTCACTCACTCCGTTATGTACTTTATTTTTTTATGCACAGGGAATGAGCTGCTGTCACTGGACATTAAGGTCCTATCTCAACGGCTCTCTGGCCTCAGCTGTGGCGAGTCCACACCGTGTGACATGAGCGCGCCAGGCCCTGTGCATCTCCACCTCCATGCTGCTGTGTCCCGTGAGCATGTCTGCATTAATTAGAGAAGTGAGAACGACATGCTCGATGAGCGCTGCGTTTTGTAGGCTTCTCATCAGTGAAGTGAAAGTAAAGAAGTTAGAGACGCTGCTCGGGGGAGGGTCTCGGAGCAAAACCCGCTGCTCACACAAATACAACTGCCCACAGCAGCATTGATAAGAGGGATCGTTCACGGTGGAGGCATACAATTCCGATCAATTGGAAAAATTAGAACCAGTTCTCAGGTAGAACCGAGTTTTGATGCCCATCTCTAGTTGAGCGACATGAGCACAAAAACCTTATATTTCATTTCTACAGGTATGATAGTACTGTATTTCTTGGTTATTTTTAACACATGGTATAAAAATGGATTAACATCATCTACCAAACAAAAAATATGACATTTAAATTTGGTGAAAAGTTGACCAAACCAAATATTTTGTATGAAAACAGAGCACACATTGAAAGTGTTGAGGTGGTACCCATGCATTAATTTGCAGGAACATTCTGATGCAGCACATTTGTCATAAAGCAATATTTCTTCTGTACAGAGTCTTTCTCACTGTCCCCAGCTCTGACAGATAACCAGATCAGTATTCAAAGCAGCTGAGTTGATAATCCCTTTAGTCTTTAGGAGGGTGAAGCTGTGCCTCTTCACCACAGGTTTACCTCTGAAGACCACTGCTGAGATCAGGATCAATGCATCTTAACTTCAGACTGAATCCTTTCCCACCACCGTCCAGACCCTTACATCGCTCCAGGAAGAGCTTTAGAGGTGTTTGTGGCGGGCTCTAGTCATATCTGTCAGTGCAGTCATCCATCAGTACTTTGATCCTGCATGATGAAGCTATTTCCCTTGTTCTGTTAGAGGGCAGACGACACTGAGTTTTCACTGCAAGGCTTCCAGTGATTCTGGAAAATGGGGTGGGATTATGTATTTCAGATTTCTAGATTTTTTGACAACTTGTTAAGGATGGGAACTGTTCTATGTAGGATCCAAATAGTATATTTGCAGACTTTGCAGGAAACTTTTGAATAATGTTCAATTTTCACATATCAAGGGATTTAAAACTGAAATACAAGATTAAAAGCACTTTTTGAGCCACTGGTGAATAAGAGCTGTATAGACTCCTATCACACTTGCTAGCTCAAAGTAAACATCCTCTCCTGTACTGTATTATCCTGTTGCATGCAATGAATTCATTAAAGTTAATTCATCTGAAACTAATTGCCATATTTATATGTGCATCAAAACAACTTACAGCATCAACAATTACACACCCACTCTCTGCAATGTGCTGATGCATAAATATACGCATCAGTTGTTTATTAAAAATTGAGGAGTTTGATTTGTATTTCCATTACGTCAAAAGACCTGTTTATCAACTTGCCTTTGTGTGATTGCAGAGGCCTGTACTACGAGTCTGGCTGAACTTTTCCCGGATATGTCTATCTTACCCAGATAGACAAAACCAAACATGACCGTCTCTGGATAAACGGTACTACAAAGCGGGTTATCAAGCTAGCCCTGGGTTTCTCTGCGGAGCTATGAGCATGTTCATGTGGAACAGACGGCTTCAGCGTTAAATCAAGCCAACATCACAGAAACAGTTTATCTGAATATCACAGAAAAACAACATTAAACTGCAGAGCGGTGCACTATACATGTGGCACCTTAGCATGGCCTGCTAGACAAACTCTTTTCCTATTCTATAAAAATAAGTTTTTATTTTATTTGACCTTTATTTAACCAGGAAAGTCCCACTGACGGAGTGTGGGACATAAGCAGCGCGCCGCTGACCCAAACAAACGTAGATTCCTGATGTTCTTTTTTTTTTTTTTTTTTCAGAAAACACCAGAATATGGTGTATTATGAGCAGCACTGTACTTATTTCCGAATAGGGACAACAGTTGTAGCCAATACGTGTGGAAATAGTTTTTTTTTTTTTTTTGTACGTTTGTTATTTATCGGATGTTAATGGGACCTAACTGTTGTTAAAATGGCAACAAGCCAAAAAAATAATAATAATAATGCAGCGGACTGGACAATGACATGGACTTCAGCAGAACCAACAGGTGACGAAGAAAAACAATAAATGCTGTTAATCAGGTCAGAGAAGTTATTAAATTGGCTCAGTAGCCAGCGCTACCTTGGTTAGCTCTTCAGCGCTACCTTGGTTAGCTAGGAAGTTCCTTGACAATTTTCCCTTTTCAGATTCAGCCAGAGATCCAGCTTTGCAGTACAAACAACCCAGGGTTAACACCAAAGTTACCTGGCTAACTCTCTAATCCAGCTTGTTAGTACAGGGCTCTGGACAGGATTATGCACTATTTATGCACGCATTTTGCAGGTGCGTTTGCTGCAAACAATATTTCTGTAATCTACATAAGAATTCAAATATTAGAGATACAGGAGGACATTCTGTCTCTATGCATGCTTTGATCATTTGCAGCTTGTCCATGTGTTGTGAACGTGACACAGAAGTTTTCTGAATTTGCCTGTGCTATTGATTTGCAGCTCATGTGTTGTGAAAGTGATGCTGGTACTCTGTCTATTTGCATGCATTCCTTATTTAGCAGTGTGGTGAGCCAATTGCGGTTGCCAGCACTGAACACATTCAAGTGGCAATTCTGATAAATGAAGCAAGACTGATTAATGTGATGAGAGTATCTGCCTGCTTTTATGACAGTGCATTAATTAGCAGATTACTTGATTGCCTGTGTGTTGAGCAGAATCTTGAACAGTGGACAAAACTGTGCAGTTTTGAATAATCGGTCATAATTAAACCACATTATAGCCACCCGAAATAGCCTTATGGTATTTTTATCATCAAAATTGTACTGAACAGAAATGGTTATTTCACAAAGACCATTTTTCCATTTGTCTGCCTGAGCATTGTGTATAATGGAAAAGGTTGGGTCCCTGAAGCAATGATAGAAAATTCAGAGACAATTTAAAGTCTAATCCACTTTTCCCCATACAGAATATAGTTCCTGTTGTATTTCTTTGCTGGTAAAATGATGGAGGTCAGCCTAAAATGAGAAGACTGATTATACCCATGCATCTTTCAGTGGAGTGGCATTTATCTAGCATTGGTGTAAAATCCATGCCGCAGCGAAGATGAGACATAGCCTGTCATCAAATACAATGAAATTCCCCAGAAAATGGCAGAGTTCAGCCACTTGATAACCTAAAATGCTTTTTTACTTTGAATAATAGGAACGAGTTGACACCATTATCTTATAATACATACAACAAGGACAGTGTGAGTCCATTAAAAGCAGTAGATGTACAGCTCTCTTGTCACATTTCTGTCTCTGCCTTTTGCTAATTCATTTGCTTGTCGCGGGTTTGTGCAAATTATGGATTATTAATTAGGATATGAACAGGGTAAGAAAGTGAAAATATGCATGTAGTTTTGCATAGTTTACCACAGTGGTGTGCAGCCATCTTCTGGTGAAACTCAGGAGTCTTTTTTGTTTGTTTGTTGTTTGTGGAGCCAGTTCCCTTTTTTGTCCTTTAGTTTGCTTCAGTTGAGGCTAGTCCTGGTAAAAACATAGTTTATACTGAGTTAAGTCTTGGTTTAGACCTGATTTAGGCATTGTTAAGTCCTGGATTAGTCCTGGTTAAGACCTGGTTTAGTCTTGTCCTTGTTTAATCCTAGATTAGTAAATCTGTGGAAGTCCTTACTAAATCCTGGTTTAGACCTGGATTCACCGTGGTTTAGACATAGTTCAGTTCAGATCTTGATTTAGTCTTGATTTACACCTGGTTTATTCCTGGTTTAGACATAGATTAGTCGTGGTTTAGACCTGGTTTAGGCCTGGATTAGTCCTGGATTAGACCTGGGTCAGTCCTATACTCCTGGTTTAGATTTAGATTAGTCCTGGTTTAGTCCAGGTTTGCTACTGTGTAAGTCCAGGCTTAGTCAAAGATTTAGGCTAATTTTAGAAGGTACTTGTAAGGCCAGATATTTTCTGTGGCGGTACCTGATGTGAAACATTTGAGAATCACTACGGTATTCACAAAAACTACCACTCTAAGTCAAAACTAAATTGTCAAAACCATCATGTAAATAATAGACATTAAAATTGCTACAAACCAGAACACTACAATTGTCTTTGAGAGCTTGTTGACACATAGCAGTTTATGTGGCGGATAAGGACAAGAGTCTTGCTGTGAACCACCTGTTTATTGTAATGCTGGTCGCCTTTAAGAGGACAAGAGAAAGTCACTCTCATCCATAGGGAACAATGAGAGACACGGAGGGAGACAGAGGCTCTAGTTCACAACATAAACCTGGGCATGGTTCATTTTCCCTGCACTCAGTTGGGTTTTTCACACTCATTTTGCTGTAATGGGTAAGTGGGATTTCTTGGAAACTTGTGTTGCTTCATTATATGTAACTGAAAGTAACAGCTGGAGGATCCAAATTATTATTTTTATTCAGCAGCCTACACCTTAGTTGCATTTTATGGAAACAAAGAAATAATTTGGTTTTGAGGTCAACCATTTTGAAAGGCTCATTTTGTTGATTTAAGTCAAATGAGTGTTCTCCTATAGATGGTAATTTGAACTAGCTAAGACAGTATGGGCAAGTGTCGATCGTAGCATGTTTCCATTTTGAAGCATGGCATTTCACAGTAAAAAAAAAAACAAAACAGCATTTTGATGGTGATCTTCTTTGTTGAGTGTCACAAAAAAATAAAAATAAATAAAAACTAAAAAGACAAACAAAAAAACAAAAACACAAGTAACGTGAAAGAGCAAGCGCTAATTACCCAGCACCAGCTATAATCTTTTCAATTCTATATAATGTCATGTCATTATATTTTGCTTTGTGTCTATACAGTATCAGTATGCCTGAAATTACACTGACACCTGGGCCCCGCAGGCGCTCCATACCAGCTCATTTGTAACTATAGCAACACAAACATTATCATGCTACAAGTACTTTTCACATATGGATTGTGAGGATAAATTTCAAGTAATTATATCATCCCAACGTGCATAAGCTTTCTGAAACATGTGATCTATGACATTTATAAAAGCTGAATCCTGTCTGCTCTATGACTTTGAGACATGGTCAGTGAGCCAAGATGACACTGACTGCGCAAATATCTTGGAGCTAAAGTGACAAGAACCCAGTGAACCCAATAAAGAGCCTTGACTTTGTTTATGGCATCAATTTTAAAAGAAAAATTCTCAGGATGAAAAGACTTTCCAATTGGCTCAAGTTCAAGAGTCCTGAAAAGGCCTAGCTATCACTGTGTATGACTTTGTCGGGCCAGCAAACCCCCAATTCAGTCTTTTACAGGAAGAAGCAACATAGCTCTTAGCCCATGGACGAGTTTATTTGTGAACTTGGGAGGTCGTCGTCGTGGGTGATGTTCAATAAATATGACAACCTTTTGAACAGGCCAATAATAGTGTGATGATCACTGTCACACTGTTTGCTACACAGCTCAGTTATGAAGCTGGCGTTTTGCCCAGACAAACACACACATAGAGCATTGAGCTTTTAGAGGAATATTGATCTTCTCTGAGGCAATGCCACAGAGTCAGATCACTGATTTATAAAAGAGAAAGTGATATGGTTGATGACTGACAGTGAGCTGATATGAGCTAACACCTTTAATTTGGAAAAAAAAGTATATCAAGAAATATTATACGTTAAATGTATATACTGTATATTTCACCAAAAACCCAACACTTAAAATTTCCTTCCTATAGCATACAAGATAAAAAAAAAAATAAAAAAAAAATATATATATATATATATATATATAAATCAGATGATTTTCAATCATATGCAAATTTTCAGTATGGGTCACTGTGACCTAAAAAAAAAAAAAAAAAAAATGCGTAAGAATCATGGATCATCTGCCATGTCCACAGGAACATGTTTGTACCGTTAGGAGATCAGATCGAAATATGAGTTCACTTTACAAAAGTTAGAAAGTCCATTTAGTTCATAGTTCAATATGTGTCAGCTTACTTGTTTTGTCTGATGGTCTCCATTTCGTCTGACTAAATAATAAAATTAGGATTTCTTGGAGTTTTTTCTCTTGACAGAGTAGCAAATAATTACTATTCAGATATTGTACTGAATAATCTCCTTGACCAGGGAAGAGGGGTAAAGACGCATACTCTGTCATCTATCTCACCTCCTCTCACCTTCCCATCTCAGACCATGCCATTAATATTTATGAAGATATTTGAATAATGTGAACTGAAATGACAAAACATCATTTTGAAAACCGTAAAAGCCGAAATAGCGGGAAGGTGAGGAGTAGGATGCAAGAGAGGTTGGGGAAGCCTCCAGCCCTCAAAATATCACTCTCATATATTAAATAATGATTGTGAGTGTGCCTCTTTGACTTTGTCAGTGAAGAGTGAGTGATACTTTTCTTGTAAATTGACCTTGATATGCAGCCCTTCGTCTACAGGCTTGTTGGCCTACTCTGTCAGTACTGAGTGGAAACATCCAGTATACAGTTATATTGTCCAGGAGGCTCCATGATAAGGAACAAAATTAGGAGCTGTTACTCTCAGGGAGTCAGGGCATTTTACTGAGGTGTAAAAATCTTGATTGCAATCTGTCTTTATGGAGCAGTGTGTTTTGGATTGAACAAAATATATCACAGTGTGTTTTCTTCCCCTTTCCTGACAAAAAACATTTTTTTTGTCTAGAAGTAAATTGTGAGATTCGATGTTGCAAAACATTGTGCCATCTGATGTAAATTCTTTGTTCCCTTGTGTTGTCCATAGAAGTGTTGTCCTCTTTCCAATCTTTAGAAAGTAGCTGAATCTATTTCCCTTATCACTCTGAACACAAAACAATGAGCAGAGAAGAAAAGACCTGAATGAACGGTAAAAGAAAAACATAGCAGTGGAAATTGATTTTGAACAAGTGCTTTCAATTGACAAAAGCCTGGAATCACTCGAGAAAATGGCCTTTCTCAGCAAGTACAATGGCTCAAAATGTGGTTTAGACCTGATAAACACAGCCAAATGGGAGGTGGACAGAGGAAACTGAAGTGTAGATACAAAGTCATTAAAGTAATTGAGAAATGCATGTGAAAACCTAAAAGAATTTTGAAAGACCTTGCAAAATGATCGCAAAGGCTCCACTCTGTTTAAACCACAGGGCCCTATAGATATATTTGAAGGACCAACATGTTCTTTTTCTCAATCCGGTGCATCTTTTTCTGAACAGGTGGTAATTGAATGAAAATGCTGCTTCCTCCTCTGTCTAATAATGCCTGCACTTACTCATGAGTGTTATTTATTATCCTTTTGAGTTGAAGAAGGTTGTTTTGTTTTTGTGGTTCAAATGATTTGTTACAGCTCTTAATGGATCTTTCAAGTTTCACAAAATCATCAACAAATTCTTCAACACCAAAGTTCAACACCAAAGTGTTTCAAACTAAAAAGCTCTTTTGAACCAGTTATCTGTTGTTCGGATTATACAAAATGCAATTTTGTTTGTCCAAATCAATGTTGTTTTAAATAGTCAAATTGCATACCTTTTATTTAACTTTGTCTTTTCTTTGGATTAACTGGGCTGCACCAGCAATAACTCTGCCCACCGTTCCTACACCTCACCTTTCTCTAAATAGATAATACTTTTTTTAAGGATGGCGTCTGAGAAATAGCCATTTTAACACACATCACCTGGTAAATTCAAACTGTGGCTTTTCTCTCTCCTGTCCTCCAAAGAAATCAGCCTCAACACTCTCTAAATGCAAATGAAAGTCTTTTATGTGCTGTGACGGCTGAACATCGATGCTCCACTGTGAGGATGGGTAGCTGGTTGTGTGGACAGTTGTTGAAAATCTGTCTGGTTGGATGAAAGTGATGTTCTAGGACCTGAATCTTCCTTGGCAATTGAGTTTTTCAATTCATCTACCTATGCCTAATTTTTGACCTTTTATTTAACCAGGAAAGTCCCACTGAGACTCAGAATCTTGTTTGCAGGGGAGTGCTGGCCCCATGGGGGACCTATTGTACATGTTTTCAGTGGTAGGGGAAACCGGAGCACCCGGAGGAAACCTAGGGAGAACATGCAAACTCCACACAGAAAGGCCCCACCCGAGTGCGGGAATCGAACGCGGGACCTTCTTGATGTGAGGCAGGAGTGCTAACCACTATGCCAGCGTGCTGTCTAATGTCTTGTCTGCTATTTTCTTCTGAAAGTACAAAATAGAGACATTTGTCATATAGACATTTTATTTCAATTTAGGATGCATATTTTCTGAGTGTGTGTGATTAAATGTGGGGATTCTGAAGAGTAGCTGAGTCTACTTTTGTCATTTAGAGTAATTTATTCCTCTGAGTTATTCAGTCTTATGAACAGGGCTGAAATAGCGGCATGTCTCTGTCAAATGGAGGTTAAGAGGCTTTCAGACGAGTGTTTATCTGCTGGTTTCTGGTTAGAAATGACTTTCAAGTGTCTCTTTCCATCAGTCTACAATAGATCCTCACACATTAAAACATGTAAATACAGACTTTTGAAGGGCACATGTTCAAGTGGTCCAGTGTTACATACTTGTATCTCTGATTGTAAAGACTTGTTTAGTGAGGGCTTCTGATTCAAGTGCTGCTTTTTGAAACGGTTGTCACTTGTGCTTCTTGTTTAACAGAATAAACTGATAAAATGTGTATGAACTTATTTCTGTCCATGTATGCATGTATGAACTTGAGAGATCATTAAAATGCCACGACCAAAGCTTAGTTTGGCCTCTACTTGCATGAGTTGCCAAGACATGTCCTAAACAGACTGCTGAGTGTTTTACCAGTGACCACTGATATGTGATTTACAGCACTGTAGACTTGAAAGCTAAATACTCAGCTTTCCACACAAGCTGCAGGAGACATTTGCAGCTTCAAAGACAGGAAGTCACCATACTGGAAACTAGGCAAGGCAAGGCAAGGCAAGTTTATTTGTATAGCACAATTCATATACAGAGCAATTCAAAGTGCTTTACAGAAAAAAAGAAAAGGCAAATTTAAAAGTACAAAACACAATTAAAACAATAAAATCAAATTTAAAGAGTATAATTAAGAATAAAGAATTTAAAATTAAATTAAAAGAGAAGAGTGCAGATAAAACACTTTCAGTTGGCATATGCACAGTTAAAAAGAACAGTTTTAAGTCTGGACTTAACATTGTCAGAGTAGAGGCCTGTCTAACATCGTCAGGGAGACTGTTCCAGAGTTTAGCTGCATAAAACTGAAACGCTGCTTCACCGAGTTTAGTCCTGACTCTGGGCACCAGCAGAAGACCTGTCCCTGAGGTTCTCAGAGTCCGAGATGGTTCATATGGGACCAACAGGTCAGAGATGTACTTTGGTGCTAAGCCATGGAGAGACTTGTACACAAGCAGAGATGTTTTAAAGTCTATTCTCTGAGCAACAGGAAGCCAATGTAGAGACCTGAGGACAGGACTAATATGGTCATACTTCCTGGTTTTGGTCAGGACCCGAGCAGCAGCGTTCTGGATGTACTGCAGCTGTCTTACAGCTCGCTTAGTGAGTCCAGTGAGCAGACCGTTACAGTAGTTTAACCTGCTGGAGATAAACGCATAACTAAGTCTCTCTAGGTCTGGTTTAGACAGTATATCTTTGATTCTGGCAATGTTTTTGAGATGGTAAAATGCTGATGATGTTATAGATTTAATGTGACTGCTGAAGTTCAAGTCAGAGTCCATGATTACCCCAAGATTTCTAACCTGACTTGTAGGTTTTAGTGAAAGAGACTCGAGGTGACTACAGACACCTTGTCTTTGTTTCTGTGGGCCAAAGATGATTATTTCAGTCTTGTCTGTGTTTAGCTGGAGAAAGTCCTTTTTTAAAACATCTGATTCTCCCTTCCTAATGTCAACAGCACCCACGTGCAGGATCAGCTGTTTCACTCCCTGATGTTTGGATATGACCTTGGGGAGGAGTGCCGTTATATCAGTGACTGTGGCGCTTGGGTAGCTGCATGTAACAATCCTACTGTTGTTTATGTCACTGATAGCACCGTCTCCCAGCAGCAGGATATCTCTGTCCTTCACTTTTGGCATAGATTTATTCTCTCTGTCTTTCTGATTTTTTCTTTCAACATCATGGCTCTTGTCTTGTACCATACAGTTTTCTGTTTGTTTGTCAGGCACAGCAGAGTTCACATTCATATGTAACTCTGACAGTGGTTGAAATCTGTTTGTTAGCCGTATGTTAGCTGTAGGTTGGGTCATGATTGCTTTTAGCGTTTGGTGCCTCTCTGGCTTGGCACCAAGTCTAGGCCAGTTTTCAGTATTTTGGTCAATTCCCACTTTTGATAGTTTAGGAAAAGTCACAGTGTCATTTAGATTGAAATACACTGTAGTATTTTTGTCAGTACCCTTTTTCCAGGTTGTAAATTTTGACTTCTTACCACTCGATGTCAGAGGGAGCGTGTCATGAAGTCCTTTCTCTGATTCTAAAGCAAAAATCCTCGCTTGTAGTATGTTGATTTCTTGAATGTAAATCCGGCAATTTTCACAGAGAGAATTTGCTGTATTTTCCACCGACATGTTTAAAAATGTTTCCCAGACTGTAGTCACTCGGCTCGTCAGATAAGTTTTTTAATCAGTAAAAGTATAAAAAAGGTTTTGGGCTAACTTAGAAGGTTTAAAAGATAGGCTATTATAAAAAGTTAGTCCAGGAATCAAGGAATAAAAAGTAAAAGGATTAAAAAAGGAAAGTAAACCTGGTCAAAGCAGGAGCAGGGAAAAAAGCGTCTGCACTCTTCAGAAGCAGGAAGTAGAAGCCTACTACTAGAGAATGTAATGTTAAAGGGGTCCTAAAAGACTAAAACACATGTTTTGATAAGGTTGTTTTTTGTATTTGTCTAAAATAGGACACATTCCTCAGTATTTGGAGCTACAAACACAAAGCTTCACTTTTCTCACTCATGTGACTCATTCCTTTGTCTACATGAATGAGTGCACTGTGTTTTGCATCCTACATATTTCCACACCTGTCTGGTCCCATTAGATCACAACACTTTTGCAGAGCGTATCCACACTGTATCCCAGCAGATGGTGAGATGATGGCTGTTTATAATGGAGAATATGAACATTAAATCAGCTGATAATAGAAATTATATTGGATTTTACTCCTGGCACGGGAGCCTTTGGATTCTTTATTAAGTCTAATCATGTGCAGTTATGGTGAGGAGTGCAAGTGGTAGACATCCTTGGTGTAATATAAACTGCAAACTGATGAAAAAAGAAGGGAGGAAAGGAAGGATAGACAGCATAGCAGGGCTTTTAAACTGAGGTTAGACAGAAACCGATTAGAGCTAAACAGCAGGAACAATGCCATGCTGTGCTGTCCCACAGACGGAGAGAAGCACAGACTCTAAATCACACTGTTGTTTCTTTCATAGGCATGACCTCTGACCTCCCTTCAGGAGGAAGTTAGATATTTCATGTTTATACTTTAAAATGTTTTTGTGCAGATCTGTTTTTTATGACTTACCTCTCGTTAAGCTAATCATAATAAATCCCATTTGCCAACACACACAGACATAGACTACCACCTGCTTTGACATGAGCTGTAGGGAGGAATTAAAGTCACTCAGGCTACAGTGTTTTCTCTTGACAGGTTTCAAAGGAGCAGTGTTTACTTTTCACATCGAAATGCCACTGGATCTTTATATTCGCACTCTATCTTCGCCTCTGTGTCATCTGAGCCTTTTACTATACTCCTGGCAAGCTTCAGAACAGTCTTTTTACCTTCATTTCAATGAATGCAAAGTCATCTGTGGGTTTTACTTAGCTCCACTTTTTTCCTCTTCTGTCTGTCTTTTCCTTTTTATTACACAAAGTCACCCCGTCTCCTGAGTTTGTATTCACCTTCAAAGAAATGATGAAGGTTCTGTGTATTGTTTGTTTATTTGTTTTCTCACAAAAACACGGCCAATATGCTTTCTCTGTACACAAACAGCTGTTGCCTCTAAACATTTTGTAGCTAGGAATGGTTCATATATTTCAGTGTCTACATTGCTTATAATGCTTTTTACCACTCTACTGTGAATATCATGTTGTCTAGTGTTCATATTTACTTTCTCATTGAGATAATACGTGTATACCGTTTTCACCTGCCCTTAATCCAGAGCACAACCCAGACTCTCTGTGCCAGGCACAGTTGGCACACACTATTTATGTGGCAGACATACACTAGATTCATTCAGCCTCTATCTTCTATCCTTAATGTTAATAATTAATCCTTGATGTGCTAACTGTTTCTATTCTCTCTCTCTGTTTTGTGTGCTGTCTATGGACCTGATCAATTCTGGATCTCTGTGGGATCTACAACATCCAGGTAAAACTAGTGGTCTTTTATTTTAATTTAGAGTAATTGTTTGGCAGACTTCAGAGCTATGATTTCATAAGTAAAGCTTGTGGAGTTATTTGGGTAGTGGAGGGTTTGGGTATTTTTGCTTAGATTGCAGCCTATAACTTTGAATGGGTCAATGGGCGCACACGCAATACTCATATATCAATGAATAAGCAACTATTTTATCTATTTTTAGCTTTGTGCAAATAATAATATGATAAAAATGCATGCGGCTGAACCACGTTTTCCCCAAGAGTATTTTTCAGGCATAATTATTCCAGTTTTATGAATTCACCAGATTTTTGTGCCCACCCCTCGCAGTGAGCACCATATGCCCAGAGTGTTGTGTGATAAACAGTGTTGTTTTGAGCGCTACAATGATGTGTCTGTGACTGGATGAAGTTGTAATATACAGAGATCCTACTGTATAATGAAAAGTGGAGGGAAAAAAAAAGAGAGACCCCCTTTTTTAAAATTGACTGTTTATTTTTGGTGTTACAGCTATGTATCTGTCTCTGGCTTTATATTACTGCATGGAATCAATATAGTTCAACAACAGTATTTTAATAGTGGCTTACTGCAATGATGAGCGCCACCATGAACAATCAGGAAAAATGCTGCTGACGGGCTTTACACCAAATCCAGCACTGCTGAAATCAATACACATGCATTAGAGAATGTTTGGTGTTTTTGCTTTATGGCTTTGTTTCTCCTAAAAAGCAGTGGTTTTGTCTGAACACTCTGCAGTCATTGGATAGAGCCGAATAAAGCTCCTAATCCACCTGTGATGCATAGACAAACACGAGAATGGCCAAAACAAAACAGAGATGTGTTTAACAAAGACCTGTCTATTGATTGGTCAGTCAAGAATAAGATAACTTTTTGTTTGATGGATTCATATGTAACTGGTCAATCTGACATCCACCCAAAAGTTTGTGTTTCATAAAAAAAAACAAAAAAAAACAAATACAAATGATATGCTTTTCTCATACTTGGCAATGCACTGTGATATTACTTAGAAATCCTGTAGTTCCTATGCCTTAAGAAATCTTCAGTCTTCAGCCTGTCAGTTGCAGTGGGAAACTGAAATTGTGTTCAGCTGTGATGCCAAACTTTCCATCCTCTCCCATGTGTCAGTGAGGGGCTGATGCAACACAATATTTTTTGACAGTGACAAAGAAAGAAGCTACACAGAAGGCTCACTGACAAAGTAGGCTGACTCATCTTCAAAGTCTGAACTAATGCCTGCCTTACTGTGACGTCTGTTGCTGCTTATTGATTACCTTATGTTAGGATGACCTACACAGTCTTTAGCTGCAGCATGCAACATAAACAGACCGTGGAGGAGCATATTTATCTATTTATCTATGGACCACTGTTCTGTGTTGTCATTTAGTCACACCATCAGGAACCTGCTCATGCAAACTATGGCTGAATTGTTTACAGTATAGGGAGGAATTTATATACATGACATTAGATTCTTCATTATTAAACACATATATATTTTTTTTTTTTCCATTTCGTTTAGCTGTTTCCATATAAGGGTGTCCAGAATGACTCATTTTCCTCCATGTAGCCTTATCCTCCGTACCCTCTTCAATCACACCAAGTAACTTCATGTTCATCACTACATTCAGAAATATCCTTTTTAGTCCTCTTCTAGGCGTCCTGCCAGGCAACAATGACCTCAGCATCCTTTTAGACACATATTTAAACTCCTTTCTTTGCACATGTCCAAAACCATCTCTGTCTAGCCACTCTGACTTTATCTCAAAAACATTTGTACTCATAAACACAAAGAGGTAAATAAGTCACCCCATCATATGAATGTATAATTTCCAAATTGTCTACTCTAACTATTTTAAAGCCATATTTAACACCTCAGTCTAACATCTCAGAAATTGTGGCTCATATTTGTTTGTGTAGATGCATCACATGATATGACAGTGGCAGATTTATTGATACAGTGATTTCTATTGTTTCCATGTATTTGTTGGTACACTGAAATTAAATATGAGGGCTGACTTCCTCTTTGCCATCAATCTTGAGCCTACACTTAAGATCGATGTGTAACTACACTGATGTTGAAGAGACCGTTTGACATGCATGCATAGATTCAGTGACCACCATTATAATATAAACATGCATTAGTTTAGCAGTTTCTCCTTTTCTATCCCTAAGCCTGAGGGGTTTGCGCTGTTTAATTTGCCCCTATCATGCCAGTACTGTGCCCCATTGGTTAAATGTCATTATTTAATGAGAGACAAGCAAAATGAATGTGGCATGTAATTACACTGGCACAAAGACCAATATAATTTATCTATTACTGTGGAGTATGGAGACTATAGTAGTTGTGATGTGTTCTTGTTCAACAGCCACATGAATGCGTGACCATGCAGATCTGTTTTATCAGTTGTATGGCCCCAGATGATTACTCAAGTACTGGCTTAAACTCAGCATCATTTTGTTTATTTCTATTATAGAAGATGCACAGATGTTTTGTTTTTCCTATATACTCAAATCAGCTCACTCCTGCCTCTTTAGGATCAGTGACAGTGTAATTACAGTCCCTGAGTTGAGTAGGTTTAACACTACCCACTACGCCACTCTGAGACCACTTTATTAGCACAACACTGTCATTATGCATCTGAGTTAATGACACTGCAGAAGTCCTGCTGTTTCTGCCTGATTTCACATGTTGTGTCTGCAACTAGCTGATTATTCTAGAAAGTTATACATAAGAAAGTGGTGCTCTTTCCTCAGGTCAGCGGCCAGTCATGCAGTAGTTTCCAGAATGAAAGACAAAGTATTTATCTGACATTGATTGTCAGATAAATGAAGTGAAACTGAAGTGAAAATGTGATGAAAAGATGAGCTGAGAACTTTGTACATTTTATTGTAAATGAAAATGAATCATCTCAACTCTATTTACAGAGTTCAAGTTACTGTAAGAGTTACATTGACAGTCTACACTATCAGTAACTTTACCCATTGAGGAGTGATATATATCCTCCCCTTGCCTTTAGTCCACAGCTGTGACCGGAACTCATCTCCATTTATCTATACTATCAGAACACTCAGATTTCCTCTCTCCTCTCCATGACTGTACTAATTGAGCTGATTTGGCCCATCACAGGGAAATGAGCTGAATCAATTAGTTTCTTTTGTCTCCCAGGGGAACACTGTACCTAGAATAGAGCACACCCTGACCAAGCAGATTGGATTTACTTTAACACTGTTCTAAAGCTGGCAGGATGCCTAGATCAAGTGGGGTGGTAACAAGATGAGACAAAAAGTAAAATAGATTGTATTTGGGCAGTTTTGTCAAAATGTCTTGACTAGTTTAGTTGCACATGCTTACATTTGTGACATTACAAGTGAGTGGGAATACAAAGACAGCTGCTATGGTCTTCAGTCAGATTTTGGCTTGGGTTATGGCTATTCCAATGTCAGACCTGTAATGCAGCCATCTGTCTCAGTCTCCAGGAGAAACCCAGTGGGACAGAGACCTTTAACTATGCATTACTCCTGGATGTTTTGCATCTTCCGTAGCATATACCCTCAAAAATGCTGTGCCTACTTACACATCAACACAATAAACAATCGAGTTCAGACAGAGCATGTTTGGTACTGGAGCTGTTGAAAGAGAGAGGTGCACCAATGGAGGTCAAGAATATAGATGGTCATGTGGTCAAGACTAATCCAAGACATAACCAAGACTTAATCAAGACTTAACCAGGACCTAATCAGATCTAAAAACTGACCGTAAATTAAACTAAATCATGTTTTGACGGTAGATTCCACCACTCCAATAGTTTACTGGGTTATAGGCAATGCTTTTGCAAAAAATACAGTCCACTTTTTCTTATGTTACCTCTTTATTACCAGTATTAATTGTACAGCCCTATACCTAGAAACTGTAAGGCTTTTCTAGATGAACAAAGTTTTAGCTTGGCGTATTAAAAAAGTAGGAACAAAGGCAGAGCGCTGACCACTTTTTAGGTACATGTGATTTAGGGCTGAGTCTTAGTGACGTCACATGCTGCGATTGGATGAGATGGCAGGGAATGAGATTAAAAAGATGCACATTAAGACATGTATGCTTGGATTGTCTTCACCATAGGCACTGTTTTTGAGCTCTTTCCTCTTTGTTTAATTTCTCTTGTCAAAAAACATGTATTGTGAATTTAGGTGGGTCATGAGCTCAAGCCTAATGTAGAGAGTCCTGGAAGAAATAGTGTAGTCTGTATTTTAATTTGGTCTGCAGTTGCTGCTGTTTAAATGACTCTCATTTAATTTGTTTTATTACAAATTCTTCAGATAATCCCTTATGTCTTTAGCATTTTAAGTCAGTGTGAAAGTTCTTGAGTCTCGTCCAAATGCTAATGAACTCTGAACACCTTCACATTGGATTTTACTCCAATTTAGATTTAAATAAAGGCTTAGACTTGCTGCTAATTTACTAACAGCTCTTTCCTCAGACTGATGTTTGACTGTGATGATAAATCAATGTATTTCAACTAAGTCCATTAAGGGCCAGATTTATTAAAGGTTTGCGTGCACGCTAAATGAATATGTGCTAAAAGTGGAGCAAACCCAGGCACAGCTGAGATTAGCATGTCTCACTGGAGCTAAATGAGCCTGGTGCAGATTTTGCGCCTGTGGCTCAAAAAAAACATGTAAAACAAGGCGTTCTCGCCAGAATGCGCAAAATTCAAGATGGAAAAAATCCAAATGAAGTTGTTTGATTTATCATGAGTATGGGAGCTAAATCTGTGTGTAAATTTAGCAATTTGGAGATGCAAAAGTTTTGTGGAGTCATAAGTGCAGCTTTTAGTGCACAGATGGGTTGTTGAAAATAAGTTATAATGCTTTAGCAGGGCTCATTTACAAAGATACAGTACAAACCTCTTGATTTAAAGGTACAGGAAACAAAGAGACAGACTTTACCTGTGACAATTTTTCACCCTAACCCTTCTCACTCGTATTTTCCTGAAGTGCAGCTTTTACAGCTCCTGTCTCTGGGCTTTCAGTCTGTTTCACGTCCTTTTAAATCCTTGCAGTGATGGAATAGTCTTTAAACGCTGCATAAAGACTATGATGACAGTCTCACTTGTATTTATCCCATTGCCTCCCAGTGCTCACTGTGCCACTTGATTGACAGCTCCTGTGGCTCAAGGCTGTGCTGCGTGGATTTGGCTCTGGATTGAGCGGAGGACATCGAAAATATTTTTTAATTGTTATATTTATTTTATCAACATCAGCAATGCATAGAGGCTTCTTGATACATCTTGGATAATTGTTTGAAGGGTTACTGGCTCTGACAGACAGTGAACAGGACTTTCCTCTCTGTCTCGAGGGAAATGTCACATGACTTCGGTCAGTGCCAGAATCGCATGAGACATTTACCAAGGAAAGTCACAAAGTTATTTTAAGAAAGTAAAATGCAATGAAATGATTATCCTTCAAAGACAATGAACATACATATTCAGTCTACTACAGTCAGTTCTGTTATTTGAGGCTGGACTCTCAGATTGACTTTTGCGTTGCATCACTGTGGGGAACGATGCAGACAGAGCTGACAGAGCAGCATTGCTCTTGCTGTCAGTGTGTCTTATGCTCCTGCAAAATTCTCATTTACATATGAGATTTGTGGCAGCAATTACTTGTGCACTTTCTCTTTGTGTATCACACGCAACACACAGACAAATAGCAAACACTATTTTTTCAGCTTCACTGGCAATTTAGCACTTGTCTTTGTAAATCTGGTCCTAAGCGTTGATGGCTCAGTAAACATGGCTTTTTGTGAACTACTGCTAAAATAATCACCAAATGCAAGTACAAATGTCCTTGTAGTTTGAGGGTTTGCATATATTGATAATGACACAAAATTGTGTGCACACAAATTGTACATATTGCAATGTAATATCTGAAAAAAAATTGTCTTAAAACATGTAGACATGATCACAACACCCAAAACTCACTCACTCACTCACTCTGGCAGCATTTCAGTGGCTATAATGTTGTACATAGAGAATGAGTTTGACTGGTTGGTCTCATCATATCTCTTGAGAAAAAGCGGCCTTATCCTAGCATTAGCATACAGATAGCTGTGAGGCAATGTGGGGTTGGTTGCCAAATACAAACTACAAATTAACACTGATTTCAGAAACGTAACTCTCTTAATGTGAGGGGCATTTACAGAATTTACTGAAGAAAACAGAGCAAATGTCTATGTACCAACAGAACAAAAGTGTATATTGTGGAGATATGTTACTACATGTTATGTGCACCTATTGCCTTTAGCCAGAAACTACAACCGCCTTTGTGTTATTCTTAGTTCCTCTCTGAAGTCTGAGGAAGAAAGGTAATAGCTACAAGCACCATGACTTTGAAAGCGAACTCAATGTTTACTTTACATAACCCCAGTGTATTTTGATGCTGTTTTATACTCATGCTTTTCATGTCAAGCGTAGTGAGTAATTCGTAATGTGCAGGGGGGGGGGGGGTTATTTAGAAATTCCAGTGTTATTTTAGTTTCTGTGTCACCTCTGTCCTCTCTTTCTGCCTTCGTTCCTTCCTCCTGGTGTGTTTGTATGGGCTGTGATTTACTGTGAAGGACTGTGTAATGAAAGTAGCTGGAGTCACTTTGGGAGAGAAGTGGAAGATACAGAGACAGTCCAGAGACACATTAAGACAATGAAACAGTGTCTAATGAGATGGAGAGGAACAGATTTTAATGTTGTCTTTAAATGAGACCCAGTGGAGCTGGATCGTGTGTCTCTTTCTTTCTCTCTTTTCAGTTTGACCACAGGGTTTTTAAAATAAAGTTAGATAAGCAGCCACAGTTATTTATATGGTAATTCAGCAAAGAAACACATCAGATTTTAGGACACCCAGAGTTAAAAATGTGATAAGGCTTTTGTTTTTGTTTTTTCAACTTTGACCTTGTATAAAAAATATTTGAATTAAATTAGGTGCTTAGAGTTTCAGAGGCACAGTGCATGTTATGTTACATAAAGGTCATTTGATGTAGTGAGGCTGTTTATCAGACATTACAGATAAGTATATTTTTGTTGAGGGATGTAGTTGATCTTTATGTCGGATGACATAACAGTCTTTCCTTGCTTGTCCACCAGACAGCTGAATTTCACTGCATCAGATCAATAAACCTGCACTTTCACTTCACACATCTCCTGTTTACAGTAAATAAACTGGACTTCAAAAAAATACCTATGGTATTACTGTGTACCAGATATGTTTTGAACTACTTTTGTAACTACGTATATTTTTTTCACTTTCTGGCTGCAGAGGCCTGTGATTTCTAGCTAAAGAACATGGGGTCAGCTCAAAGCTCAACGTAAACTGTGGATTTAACAATGAAACCATTTCAGAGGCTGAGGGGTGAGCAGTTTCGTCACTAGACCGGTCACATTTGGGTTATATTTAAAGTTTGGAAGATTGTTTTACATTGTGTCTGACAGTGATTAAAAGAAAGAGACTGAACAGTTACAAAAGTTAAAACTCCTTTTTGAGAGCTGGCTTCACCAAATGTTATTGCAAAAGAATAGTCTAAGGTCAAACCCACTAGGTCACTATAAACTATTTATACTATATATATATATATATATATATATATATATATATATATATATATATATATATATATATATACACCAAGTGCTGACAACACACTTCTGGGTGATCCACTTGCATGTTTGTGACTATTGATAATGGACTTGATGGATAACTGGATTATATTAACTGGTCTTGTATTTCCATCAATAATATACTGTAGGTAAGTCTCTAATGTACTGACAAATGGTAACCAACCAGTATTTACCAAGTTCTTTTTGAAAACATTTTTTTATAAGTTGTCTTAACACAGACCTCGCGTTTCCAGGATTAAGGCTTCCTTAAGCTCATATTTAGCTTAACATTTAAAACTCTATATGTAAACAACCATTACAGAGCACGATAAAAACATCAACCTTTCATGACATTACTTATTGCACAGCACCAAGGAGGGCTGTTCCAAGTTAAAGAAATCACACCGGTAAGGTCAGGAGTCACCATAACCCACACAGAGATGAGAGACACACAGCAGGACAGAGGCCAGAGGAACTGACCCAACAAAGTTATAGACGTTTGCAGCTCCACACAAACAGTCGCCCCCCACTGTCAGAGGTCACTGAGCGAGCTCCTATAGAGATCCCACTCTTGAGCTGACGGACTGTATTAACGGCCCTGGTCCATGACACAGGCCAAGGAGCAGCCTGTCGCAGCAGGAGAGGGCAGGAACAGTGGAAACTCCAGAGGTACCACAGCAGACTGGGACACAGTGATGGAGGTTTGAACTGACAATCTGGGTCAGGATCTGTCTGACTGTGTCCCATGGAGAGAGTCTGGATGTAGACAAAAGAGGCAGATGAACAGGTGTTTAGCAAGTCATATGTTTTATTCATCATTTTACAGAGGACTTACACTTTGATCACATGAGCCCATTTTATCATGCACGCTGTTCCTATCATAACCTGTGGTATCAATTTAATAATATCACAGAAAAAGTTTAAAACAATTTGTAGAGTATAGTCTATGTGAAGTTAGCTTGTGAGTGAACCTGTTGCTAAGACAATCATAATGCTGGCATTTTAGAAACAGAAGATGGATGAGGTAAGAAGCCTGTTACCTTCCCCACTGCATGAAATTAACATATGGTCAATTTATCTGCTGCTAATGTGATGGAGGCGGTCTGCTATGCATATTCATATGGAGTATTCATAAAAATTCTTTGAACCCACACACTTAACCTTCCTCTCAAGATATGCATATTTAAACAAAAGCAGAATATTATTACCACTTTCTTCCTCTAAACAATAATCATGTTTTATTTGCGCTTAATGAATGAAAATTGCCTTTTATTTGCATTTGCCTAAAGCTGTGATTATGTGTTGTGGTTTATTGTTCCATATCACATTTGGCTGAGTGAATAAAACAATTAAAAGTGCAGTGAATCAATGCAGTAATTAGGATGTTGTTGTTGGAATATCAGTGTGTTGTGTGAGCGCATTTGAAGCACCGCTGGCTTTAAAACAGTGAGATCTATCATTAATTAAGCATTATTTGAAGTAATGTTCTCAATATGAAGCCTAATATTTGAATAGATGATGTGAATAAAACCAGAGATGGCAGAAGGAAGCATTGTAAGTGCAAAACATGCCTGATTCAGAGTTTACTGAAGATAAAGCCTATAAAAAAACTGCAACCTTATCAATACATAAATTAATAATTAGTAACCATTACAAACAGTGAGATTTAAAGAAAGTTTTAGCTCAGGGATTCAGATTATTGAACATTGCACATTGATTTATTAGATTCCTTGAAGGTTTCTGGCTGCCAATTCTTCCTGTTTCTGCCAACCCTACACAAATATAGTATGCATAATCCCTGTAACAAAGAGAGCAGTTTGGCAGATAGTGTTATCGGGAGGAAAAGCACAGATACAGAATAATTTGAATAATTTAAATTAGTAATGTGACTCGATAACACTTAGATGCACTCATCCACTGCATCCACTGAAATTTCCCTGGAGACAAAATATGGTGTGACCAATACACAGATCACTTGTGACTGCAAAATGAACAATGAAATAAGCTGCTTTGTATAAGAACTACAAATACTTACTGTTTACTTATTTATATATTTCGCCTAATGTGCCTAAATTACAGCAATTATATCAGAAATGTGACAGACTTTTTCAGCAGACACCACTGTAAACCTCAGAGGCTATTGTGCTTCTCTGTCTCTTCAGTTTGATGGAGCTTCAGAATCAGCAGCTTGCTCAGATATGATCCAGGCTTCGAGCCACAGCAATGAACATAGAGGCTGGGAGAGATGCACAGAGAATGACAAATAGAGGCTCCACTGTGATTGGAGCATTGTAGTTAGCGTGAGCAACAGTTAAAATGGGAAAATCCTTCAAGTGAGACATTTGCACTCTCTGAAATTGAGTGCTCGATTGGCTGGTTGAGCAATAGGTGCAATGTAAAACAATGTATAGCCCACCATGGAGCTGTAAATGTCAGCTGTGTGTCAGTTTGTTTTAATATACTATATATTTTTCACAGTTACCCTTTAACCCTGAATTTACAACTACAATGACATAAAAGCATCAATTTACATTGGAGCTGTTCCTGCTAGCTTCTTGGTTGATCTCCTCTCTCTCTGTTTTTTTGACTAAATTGGGAGTTATCCTCACTCTTTCCCATCACTCTGAAAATATGACTGAAGTATTTGCATTTGTAATTGTGTCACCCTAACTAACAGTTGTGATCAAATTATTAATCAAGTATTTTTCTTGATTTAGTTTTAGTTTCATCTTCTGCCTCACTTTGTATTGTTCTGGATTGGTACACTGTGTAAATGCCAAATGCTGCCAAACGAGTTGTGTGGAACATGTCTAATGGCCTGTCACAATAAAAATAAATACAGTGCTTCTTATTAATTTACCACTGACTGCATTTTAAGGAGCCCTTTCTGCACTGTTTTTTCATTCTGTGCAATGATTCACAATATTGTAGTTAGACATTTGCAGCATAGTAAATGGATTTCTTACATAAGTTATTTATGAAAAGGTATTTCCAAGTATACTTCTGCCATCATTTGGGATAGGGCATACACTTCTACTTTGTGTGTTTTGCTCTTTAGTGATCAAAAGTATTATTTTTTTGTCTCAAAGTAGTTATTACATATTAGGGTAGACCATGCTGTTTTGCCAGGTGTGAGTGAGGATTGGCTACAGAAAAAGCACATTTGGGTGTGGTGTTGCAGCTTAATTTGTGAAACATGTCGACCTCCAGCACTCCTCTGTCCCACCAGAGCGATGCCCAGTCTGCCAGATGTGCACTCCAACCTTTAGTGGTAATTAATTGAAAGCTCTGTTTTTATGGTGCTGCAGAGTTGTAGTGTCCAAGTCTAACATTAATCATATCCTGACGTCTGTAGCGCAGATGATTAAATTGGCTTTTAGTGCTAATACTTTTGCTGCTTTATATATTGTAATTGATGAAAAGACTCTAGTTTGCATCATGTCCAGGTTGCTGAGTGCATAAGGCACAGAAAGTGTAGTCAGTAAGAAGATAAGAGGCATTTGGATAAAGATAATAGGTGTAAATTATACAAAGCACATTATGTTCCTGTTCTGTGTAAAGTCACCACTGTCTCCATGTTCATTTTGAGTCCATTTCCTCCCTTTGCACACTTTACTAGGTATCTAGTATATGCACACCTTCATTTGATAACACATTATCACACATTCCCACACATTAGGATGGGATTTAGAGGATGCTTCACTTTAAATATTTTTGTGCTGTAGAAATGTGAACATATTTGCATGCTCATTAAATATACATTAACTGGTGTAACCCAGGGCAAAATCTGTTCTAGTCTCTGCGCAAGTCTCCAAATTTCCCACCCCGTCACAAGTCCTTGAATGCCTCAAGCACATGACATGTCACATGACTACCCCTAGCCAATCACAAAGTTTGGAGGGAATATTTAAGCAGACTTCCCTTCAGGTGTGGGACAAATCTGATGTAGAAAATATGTAATTTTAATCTGTTGGAGGTGGCAGTAATACGCCTGGAGGCATCTAGACTGCTGGGAATTCAAGAAGAAGAAGAACAAGAACAAGAAGAAGAAGAACAAGAAGAACAAGAAGAACAAGAAGAACAAGAAGAACAAGAAGAAAAACAAGAAAAACAAGAAAAACAAGAAGAACAAGAAGGTTTGTGGGAAAGGAGTTGAGGACAGTATCTCCAGAGATCCAGCCCAACTCTGGGGACCTTTTGGTTTTGGGGACGTGTTCATGCCATTTTTGAGTAGCTGATCTTTGGAATTGCCCAGGTGCTCTTTTTTTGGGATTTTGACGGCGAGCTATTGAATCAATGGCTAGGAGCCTCAAGACTGTCTAACCATCCAACATTGGTATAGTACTGGTCAGGTAGGAGGCTGGTGCAGCCTGTTCCCTTTTTCTCCCATCAACTCATTACTCTGAGTACCTCCTTTGCCATTTACACTTTTCTCCCGGACATCAACTCGTTTTTCATTTCTCCTGTCAGTTCCATGAACTGAATTAAAAACACTTGCTGTGTGAAACACATTTCAGTTGTGAGAACTTGTACCGTGTACCATATAAAACTGGACTTTGAATATTATTTCCTTTTAATTTTTGAGTCAATCATTGAACCTAGCTGGAACAAATCTATTGTGCACATATAAAACTGGTTGTTTTCATTGTAAATATTTTTGGGGTTATTTGTTTGGTTTGTGTTTTGTTTGTTTCCTCACTCCAATACATGGTACCATCATCAAATCAACTTACGTGTATTGTGATTACTGTCCATCCTCCAGTAGTCGCTCCTAGTTCTTCTGCTATCATTTAACTAGTCCTTAATTAACTTTTTATTGTAACAGTACTTGCTACATAAGACAAGCAGAAATTTTTAAATTTAACAAGCAAATGGTCTGTTCATTCTAATAGTCTACCTGAATGCTCGTCGCAGATGCTCATAATCTTGAATCTGTTGTGCATGTGGTAACTCGACACATTTACACCTCAAATAGATTTCTGTTTAAGACCATATTTAGTATCATTTTTGTTTCATGCGGGGCATCTTTCAACACATTTTAGTCTAGTTTTTTGCCATCTACTTTTCTTTGGATCAATCAGACTCTGGTCTTTGTGTGTTTTGGGAATCAAACACATTTACAGCTTGTCAAGGCTCTTCATTAGTCATAAAATAATCGGAGGCTTATAACTTTAGAGGTACTTTATGTATGTGAGTGTATTTAGGCCAGTGCCTGACGTGTCTGTTCTAATGCAGGTTGTTCTCACATGACATGAACTCTTCTTTCACTCAGCTAGAGGCTCCTGTCTGTCCCTCTGTGTCCAGTCCTTGGACTGTCCTCTTATGTCTTTTCATCTTGGGCTTTAGATGATCCTAAGTGGGACACCTGCGAGTATGTCTCCTCCTGGTCCACTTCTGTCAGGTCCAGAGGGCTGGGCCACTTCTGTAGGTCCCTCCTTTCAGCTCTGACAGAGCTTCACAGACTAACTACATTCAGACACATTTCAGTATGATGTCCTTCTAGAGGAGACTGCAACTTCATATCCTATTTAAGTTTACCAGAATATGTGCTAGAAAATGTTTCTTATAGTACACTATAGTAAAGTAAATATGTCTTTTGAAGATGAAACAAAGGCCCAAGAAGGCAAGTTAATCTGACCACAGTTTAACGCAAGCTTGAGAAGAGCTTGTGAATGCTCAAGATAAATAAAAATACCCCCCCGCAAAAAAAAAAATAAAAATTCATTCATATTATAAAACTGTCCCAAATTAATGCATACTGTAGATTGTTAAATAGTACTACTGTTAAATAAAGTATATAAGCTATTCTTATAGCAAATGGCATTGTTTTAACAATCAAAAAAACATCCCGAGATGTAGTGATGCATTCATTTGATTCTGTTTTGACAGCAAGCTGCTTCTCTCTATATTCTGACTCTTGTTTCAAGAGAAGAGGCTACAGCAAGCAGGCAAAAATATTTATGGTTGACTTGTTGAAGACATGAACAATAAATGAGCTAACAAGTCTGTAGAGACTCAGACAGTCCTCAGGAGGTCAGATAAAGGCTGTATTTTGTGTGGAGCTGCAGCTGGATGCAGGAGAGAATACAGACTTCAGTGTGTTCTGTGTGAACATGTCTGAAAACAATCCTGGACCAATGGACTGTAGGGAATGCTGAAAGTCAGTTGTATTTTCTTGAGGCTCAGATCTGACAGGTTTTGTTCACAGCAGAAATATTTCACTGACCCTCATGTACTCACTGACAAATATTCAGGTCATTCAACAGTGATATAATTTTCCCTGGCACAGGTATAACTGTAATATATTTGACAAATGTCAATTAAAAAGTTAAGGAATTTTCTCATAACACATACATTTTTTATTTTTATTTTTTTTTTATTTTTTATGATCAACAACAGTTCTTAAATTCCACAACAGCATCAGCAACTACCAACTGTATCTGTGCTCAGTTGAGGGAGCAGATATAGATTGTAGGAAGCAGCAGTGGTCTGAGATAGCGATGAACCCTAGGAATAGGAATAAACTTTGACAGAAACCAAATAAAAGGCACTGTTTCTCATTTAGTTCCAGATCCAGCTGCCTGAGGGCATCAGTGTGGTATTATTTTAACAACAGACAATGAAGTCTATAGGACTGTGATTTTCTTTCAGTTACTTTACAGAAAACTGAAGATTCATAAAAACCTTATTTCAGATTCAGAAGGGACCTGTGCTCTCAGAGTGAAATGTGCTGCTGTCAAGTCAGATTTAGGAGCAGATTCTCACCTGTCTTATTCAACAATATAAATCTTTTTGTCATAAAGGGGAAACAGTGTCAGAAGTCAAGACTTTACAAGTGTTTTACAACCTCTTCGGGCCATTGGGTTGGCTTAATTTGATGTTGGTCGTGTCAAAGGCTGCGAGTCTGAATGTGACCTACTGTGAGGAGAGGCACAGCAGCAGGAGCCAACACACTGCAACACAATCTACTGCCAAGAGCACACACACTCTAGCACTGCCAGAGGTTACTGAGCTGGCTGCTGTAGAGGCCCACCTGTTGAGGTGGCTGACTCCATATATACTCTCTAGCCTTGGCACAATTGACAACTGGCATCGCATTGGTATTGGTTTATCTATGGCCTGTTCTGATTTATGAGAGGGTTTGCTAGTGGTGCTGAGTAGAGTCCGGCTTATTGGACTTGGGATTTGATGCGTCAGATCTTAGTATTCATTTTGCTATATTTCCCTCTGGATATTCTGGTGTGCTTTTAATTTCACCACATTTTAATCAGCATAACTTGAGACATCATTATGTTTTCTAATTAACACTACACACTGGGCATGAGTGCCCGAGCAGGTGGAGTTTAAACACAGAGATGAGTGGAGCCTCTTCTCACTCAGTGCTCTGGAGAACAGGAGCTGAGGAACACGAGCATTTTCCACTTTGTGATTCTGAACACACATCAGTCTCTGTTTTTACTGCTCCTCTGATGGTTGAGTTTCTCCACTTCACAAACTGCTGATCACTGAGGAGCCATCACACAGTCAGGATACACTCTTGTTAACCAGGTTCACTGTGAGAAACATACTTAAAACAAAACAAGAGTGGCATTTAACATAAGCCTTTTCCCCATACATATATAATTTACACAAACCAAGGCTAAAGTAGATGCTTTTTTGTTTGTTTTTTGTTTTTGTTTTTTTTTGTTCACCAAACCTGTCTCTTTTACATGCACATTGGCAGAGGAAGATGACTTTGCTACTGAATGTTTGAAATTTATATATTTTTATTGTTATAGATTGGGAACGTGATAGATCCTGAAGAAAACAGAGCATTTTTAGGTGTGATTCTTTAATTCAAATGCATACTTTTTCACAGTCACACTACATGTACAGTATATTCAGTGCATTTCTTGAGAGAATAGAGTTTAAATAGTAGTAGAAACATTTGATAGCTTGTCAAGTATGTGATGTTGTTCTGTGGAATATTGCTGTTGGCGCTGACCCTGCACAATAAGAGGACTGTTGTTTTTTTTTTCACTTTGATCCTTTTGTTTTTTAGATTTTTGTCATTCATTGTTTACTTTGGTCTCCTCACCAGTTGGAATAAAGCCTCATAGTACATGCATATGGTGAGAAGTAGACTTTTTGTGAGGCAGGTGTGATGGCAAAATAAAAAGTGCATATTTTGGTGCTGTCTTGGACTGAATATACGGTGTTGTCCTGGTCATGGCTTCTCTGTTACTTGATATCTTGAATGCAACACAACCTTCTGTAGTCTGCTTGTAGCATGTAGCTTTTCTTTACTCCCACTCTTGCCTTTATTCTCACTGAGTCCTCACAACAGGGAAACGGAGTATAACAAAGCCCCTTGTGAGGAGTCCTCTCTCGACTGTTCCATCATTCTCCGTATGAGTCTATGATTGAACACAAATAACATCCAAGACTCTACCTTTTCCATGCTGAGATAAAAGAACATATTTTTCAGATGTTTTCTCTTTTTTAGGGTCTCTACAGAGAGTCTTTGGCTCTGCGTCAGGGAATTGAACCTTGGACCTCCTTGACTTTCCTTTTATGAAAGATTCTTTTTTTACCTGCCTTTTGCTGTCTTTTAGATTTAATAACTTTGGCCTCATTCCCAGCTGTCATTTCCACTGCTCATTCTGCCTCAAGCTGAGATGACTAGGCTATTTTGGAAGAAGCTGATGTGTTATTTTCCAAAAGTGACAGGACTTTTGTTTGCAACACCTCATGTAAAATATACAGTATATATATAGAGTCTACAGTCAGGACCAAGTCTGTATGTGCTCTGAACACAGGTTTACAACACAAGATTTAGTACAAAAAAGACTGAAATACTGGTTGTTTGTGCAATAGGATACAAACCACTATCATCACAGGCCTTTTTTGTGTGGACCAGCAGCAGATGGGGAAGATATAGTGTGACCCTTGCTGCAGGGTGAGCCCAAT
Source organism: Bostrychus sinensis (assembly GCA_020698575.1). Classification (NCBI taxonomy): domain Eukaryota; kingdom Metazoa; phylum Chordata; class Actinopteri; order Gobiiformes; family Eleotridae; genus Bostrychus; species Bostrychus sinensis. The sequence continues at coordinate 15,654,110 of CM036245.1, forward strand.
AATGGTAAATACAACACAATGGCAACTGTGAAGCAGAGGTGGGTCTGTTTGAGATGAGGAATAAAGCCAGTTCAAAGAGTCCTGTTGGGTTTGGAGGAGCACACAGCAGCACGGTTTTGTAAAAACATAGAGATGGATACTTACCATTTTGCTGTTGTTTACAGGGATACAACCCATGCTCAGTGAAATAGAAGCACTGTGAAAGAGTAAAAAAAAAAAAACTAGACCTGTGTCAATGAAGATTATAAACTTGGACTGACCGAAATTTGTGAGATTACAGCAAAATTATTCTTGTATTCTGCTGTCTTTGCTACAAATCAAATACAGTTACAAGTTGCTTCACATACAGGTTTTCTCTAGAGGGAAAACATTGCAGTGGCTTCAAGCAACATGCACATTGCAAGGTACATTGCTTGATTGCTGGTCTTCTGAGAAGTGTACACACTTAATACTGGCACATGTAGTACTCTAGAGTGGGGGCAGAATACTGTCAGCCCTCTTAAAACAATTGCTTTCCTTTGTAACCGTGTTTGCCGTGTCCACTGTCTGTTTTTCTTTTTTTATTCTATTGTTAGATCTAAAAATAAAGTCACAGACCAAAATAAGTCTCATTTGGTGGATCAATAGAAGTGCACACGGTTGGCTTGGATTTCATTCACAAATTAAATGTTGAGTTAAGGTCGGGACTCTACCCCCAAAACTGGGTTTGGGTCCGATTGTGAGATCTGAGCTCTGCAGTGTTAGTTTATTTGAAATGACTGAGGATTGATTTCTCTGTGGAGGAAAATGGTGTGATATTGAGGCTGTGATAAATACAGTCATTGTGGTTAATGAGTTGGCTTTTTGTACTGTTGAAGTTATTGATGTCTAATATACTTACAAACACACTACTGGAGACATTGCAGTATGGTTGCAATCTTAAATTACATTCTTCTAACACCTAGGGGCAGATGTGGAGGAGCTGCCATTCACCTTCTTCAGACACATATACTGCTGGGTTAGGTTCCAGTAGCTTTGTTGTGCAGGGGTCTCAAGTGATGAGGTCCCTAATGGCCTACAGTCAATATTCAGGTACGAACTGAATGTATATTATTCAGAATTGAAAACAGAAGAGCTCAGACAAAGGGAACAACAGTGAGAAGCTTCAGTGTGTCCTTCATCTCGTGTTTGTTGTTTTGGCTTTTGTTACGTCCAGAGCATTCCTTTTGATGTTCTGTTTTGAAAAACTGAGATAAAGGGAGTTATATACATAGTCTACAGAATATGTGCCATGTCTTTTGATGATATCGTACCAAAGAAAAGTCTGTCTCTCTGAGTTTACTCCTGTAGTTAGTCTGGGGAGCGCTCCATTTCTATGTTTGATCTTTCCTATCTCATCTCCCTCCTCTCGTCTCCTCTACATATCAAAGCCAGGGTCTAAGGCCTCACAATTTTTCTCCCAGACCCCATACAATCCACCATTGATCTATCCATTAAAGTGGGATTGGAGAGTATCAATGAATCTATAATCTTTGTGAAAGTTGAGGAGGAGTTTGTAGAGGGTGTACCGCATACAGAAGTGGCTCGGGTTTGATTCCAGACTTGAGCAAGTTTCTTCATTTCATTCTCCTGCTTCTCTACATAATTTCCTGTCAATCTGACTGGCTGTGGTTGAGCAAACAAAAGCAATGGGTTATCATCAAGTCATGTGTCAAAATGCAACATAATTTAAGTAGGCCTAAGAGAATGATTCTGTCTTCTTTTAGATATGCATATATAATTGTACAGACCATGTGGTAATTTTCATACTTACCTGCAATGGTAATGGACAGTTTATTGGGTTTTCTTCATTTCAACTCCAGCTAACTATCAGTCTATGTATGCAGTTGTTGCTCACATTACACAGCCGTGCCACAAGGACACCAATCATCTACAAGCATTAGCTAGAGGCAAGATGTCAGTCAATATGATTTCCATATGCAGAGCTTACCCTATAGGCAAAGACAGATCTTTACATGTTTTGTAAATCCAGAAAAAAAAGAAGAAAGAATACAGCCTGGGGAGGATTTGCAAGGCCAAGCAAAGAAATAATTTCCCATTTTTCCTCCACCGACTGCTTCTTTCTATTGCTCGCCACCTTGTCGTTCGACATGTGTTGCATGTAATGTCCCACTTACTATTTCAGAAAGCAGTTCCGACTCCAGAGTTAATTTGGCCAAGCTCTCTTCTCCACATTTGAAAATCCACTGGTGTCTCTAGTGCAGCCCTGGCAGACAGAGCCCTTGCCCAGTGGAGATCACAGCCTCTGTTCTTGTAGGAAGGAACTGCTAATTACATGAGAAAGGGAACACAGAGAGATGGGCCTGGACTGCACAAGTACACACACCTAGTAACAACAACTCTCAAGTCTTCAAAGCACCTACATTCACATACAGTATTTATTCACACATGGCTGAAAGTTTAAATCCATACTGGCTTCTCCATACAACCTTTGTGTATCAGATATGTTGCTTTTTTTCCATCTCACATAATCCATACTTCCCTCCCGTGCCTCACTTGATGTTGCTGCCTAATTATGTGATATGTCAGTGTCAGAGCTTATCATTGCACTCTGAGATAGTGCCTAAAGATGTTACTGTAGGTGTCAAAATACATAAGAAATAACAGTTACAACTGTGGCAGAGTAAACAAACTGGATAGAGAGAAAGATGGGTTGGGGTTTGTTGTCATAGCTTCTTTAATACATTACCAGTGGCTTTAGCTGATATCTGTGTTTGAAGAAGAAGAAGTTTGCATTAGCCCATGTTTGTTTTTAAGATTTTTACAAGACATGCAGTATTTATGAACGGCATAAATTCAGTAAAGGGGACTGATGAGTCACTGGGTTACAAAAAGGTTTGTGTCACACTTGAAGATGATTAAATGGGCCAGCATCCAATCACCTTTTGGATGTAAGCGGCATGGCTAAATATATTTGTTATTTAAGATCATAAAACTCAAAGCACAGTCCAGTGAATTCAGATTGTTTGGGATTCAGTCAGTGTCTTTGCCCAACACTACACTTCCTGCAGATGTATGTCCTCCACCTCTCCCCTGCTCTTTTTTACCAAGGCCCTGTGTCTTTGTTCTCTTATCTCCCATTGCTGTGGTGAATGAATTTCAGCTGAGCCCCACTATGACAGCAAACACCTTCTGTACTTCTGTCGTTGAAGAGCTGGTGTGGACTCACACCGATGTTAACATGAGCAGGTAAACAGACTGCTTCCAGTGCTGGGGTTTACATAGACCAGTGAATAAAAGAAAGAAAAGAGGCGTTAGGAACCACAAAAACCTACATAGGAATACTGAGGATGATAATTAGGATGCGTTCAGACAAATATGTTGTATCTGACCCACATAGCTTAAGCCTTTTGACAATAATTCCGACTTTTTACTTACAATAATGTGCATAAAGCACCTAACAAGGTCACTGTTTTACTCTTATCTTTTAAAGAAAGCCTTTATAGCAGCAATCATTAAAGTTGACCTCAATAGTTATACAGAAACCTTATGGGGAGAGTCACCCAGAAAACTAGCCAAATGAGCATAAATCAAACAGTCTCAGCAGTGCCACACTCAGCTGGGGTCCTCTGTGACGGAAACCACCCTGAAAGAGTCAAACAAAATAGAGCATTTTTATTCAAGGCTGAAGAAACCAGAGCTGTAAGTATCAATAGAATCACAGCATATACATGTCACACTGTCTGCAAAAGTATGGAAGAAGAAACATGTCATGCTAGTAATGTGCCTGTTAGTCATTCATATTTACTCATACCGGTGGATACAAGACTACAGAACTGCAAATTTGTCTGTTCTAAATTATTTGTATAATGAAAACATGAATGTCAGTCAGATATTTAATCGTACAGTTAGTTATTACAACCAATAAATGACATTATAGTGTACTGAAAATCTAAGCCGGGGGTTTCCAAACTTTTTTTCATTGAGGGCCACATTCTGAAAAATGTACTGTATGAGGAAGACGGTCAGTCCCTGGAGTTGATGATTTGACCTCATTACCCTTTCGGCTGCTCCCTTTCTTACCCTGAATTGTTCTCAAGGGTATTGTATTTTATTCCACATGCTCTTCCGCAACCGCATATGTATCTGCATTTGGGACTGGTACATAGTATGGCTGAACCTGTCCCCACCAACAACGAATGTCCTTTAATACCAGGACCATCTCACAGAAAAGTGCTTGTTATGGAGCTATTCATGTCTGAAAATAATATAACAGCTGTGTGAATACATAACAGAGGCATGGCTACACCCAAACTTCTGCGGCTTAAAAGGTTAGAGTATAAGAGGTCCCTATAAACCTAGTAATACGACTCTTACCTTAAGGTGCTTGTGGGTATTTTGGCCAAATGAGTAATATCAACAAACAGAATTAAGTAGTTCTAACAAGAAAATGGTAGAAAATTCAGTAATATACCCTGAATAAAACCCTATACTAATAGTATTTTGAAACTATTTTCCTACCTTTGTCCAGCACTATTGGTCTCAAGGTGCTTAAGTAAATGTATGCATGTCTGTTAAATATAAATATATATACTGTTAGTGCAACATATAATTTCTCGGCATTGAAGCATAAACCAATTGAACCTCCACTCTGTTTTTACCCTGCCTTCTGCCTGAGTTAGAGCTACCAGCCCACTGTCCACAGTTTATACAGTTTTTTTCTTCAGATGTCTATCTTGTCTTGTTGGAGAAATGTGTGTTGTAAACCCAGAGGTCAGTGTTTTGTTTTTTTTATTCTTAGATAGTGAAGTTGGCTTTGCTGCACTGCTCTCTGCTTCTGCCTGACTGACTTGTAATAGAGACCAGAGATTTGTTCTGCCTCATATATTTTGGGAAGATAAGTGTAAGCAGAATAGGAGGTTAGTGTTCTCGCTTCAGAGAGAAATGTTTGAATGTAGATTAGATACAGCTGGTCAAGGTTAATATGCCAAAGCGGACTGTAAAAACGTGCTGAAGGAGTGATGGGCAGCTAGATATGGGCGCTTTATGACTAAGACAACAGAAATTTGGTTGATTTATAAATGGTAATAAGACCATTACACATATTTAGCAATGTATGAAAGTATACAGCATAATTTCTTGGCAGCCCCGTTCTGTATAAAAACTATCATTCCCCTGCCTCAAAATGATACTATTTCTATAATGTTCAAATGTTGTTGTGTACATCTTTTTATTTCTTTCCTGTTTTTATCTCCCACTGAGTTCAGCAGGAGGTCTGAACACAGGGGAGTTTGGGTTTGATATTTATCTGTGGAGATCGACACTGGTATAGGGGAGATTAAGACTCCCAGTAGGGAAGACACAAGTTAGTGCAATAATAATGACATAACATTATCTATTGTCCTGCTACAGTGTCAGGCCAGGACCGTACAAGGATAGACAACTATGCAAATTATCTTACTTGCTTTCAATATGGGATTGCTTACTAAAACTGTGTTACATTTGGCTAAAATGAAAGATAAGTAATGCCCAAATATGGTGTTGATACATGGGTGGTTCAGAAACTATCACTAAATCTATAACTATTACTTATTCATTTTTTAGAGATAAGATACTTTATTGACAAAACATGAGATTGCAAATGTGTATTTACAAAATGTTTAAAAGGGAAATATGCTTTTATTCATAACTGTAAACCAATCTTGGTCACCTCAAGAACAGCATTTCACATTTTACAACATTTAAAAAAACATTATCTGACTAAAAGAGTTTGTTTTTAATAAGTACTCTGTGCCATAAAGAAATAGGTGAAGAGACCAGAGGGAAGCAGAGTGTTACTGAAACTTCATTTGTTAAAAATTTTTGTATGATGCCATTTTACTACAAAATGAAAAACAGCTGTCAGTGGACACTGTTTTTGGATAAAGGAAGAGAGCAGACTGGATGTAGAGAGCTTGTTGATTGTTGAGTTGGCAGGACTTCATGGGAGGGGTGGACATCAGTGCAACCAAGCGTTTTGAGGGCTCAGAATGGCCCTGCCAGAGAATAGAGCATTACTTAGACGTGTAAATGAAGCAAAACACAAGTCCAGGTATGTTTTTGATGAGGGGACAACATTATATCAGGGTAGAAAGCTCAGATAAGTCAATTTTGCATAATATAGCAGCCCATTTAATAAAAGCCAAAATATATAAGTAAACAGTTAAATGAGCATTTTAGAGTTATACATTTTTTTTAATCATTAATAGATTATTATCAAATTGTATAGTATTTCAGTAGCAAAGTAATACAAAGACACACTAACTGACGTTTTCTAATATATAATGTTATATTCTGTATTAATTGTCTGTCTGTATTTTGAGAAACACTTGCAGGCGTGTTAAAGTAATATCACTTTTCCAAACGATGCTCCACAGGAGTCTTCTAACTCAATGCCATGTTGTGATGAAATATTTACTTATTTATGTACAGTGTGTCATAGTTCACTTTAGCTGTAAAATAGTTCCAATGTGGGGAAAGCAACGGTTGTGTAACTTCCTGCAGAGAGAAAAGCACATTTTTGTTTTTAACTCTTGAAATAAATTTTGCTTTAGGACTCCCACTGGTTTGCACTCGAGGCCTGGGTTCTAAATAATGATGCAATAAGAGGAAGTATAGGGTGCTCTTACGGAGACTTGTTAGTCTTTTGAGGAGAGTAGATGTGTACATGCAGTCTACAATACAGTGTATACTGCTGTAGTATGTGTTTTTAGCTATTGCAAAATACATTTTTCCCAGAATAGCCCATTCTTCCTTGCTTCTCTTTTCCCTTCCTGAGACCTTGAACCTGTTTCCAGGTGAAATACAGGCTACTTTCCTATTCTGAGAGTGTGTGCTGGAGTAATGGTTGTCACAGGCCATTTCCAGTTGGAATAAGGAATGGCAGCTGGGAAATTTACAATGTATGACCATGGTCTCTTGCAGTCAGTCACAATCATGCTATGCATTTGAAAGAACATGAGTAGTCCTGTAGTTTCAGGAGGATACATGTTATACAATTGAAAGAAAGTGTTTTGGTTTCTTCTTCTGTCTGTTGATATTGATATAATTTCCATTACACTACAAGGAAGTATTTATCAATGTGGTTAAAAAAAGCAAGATGGACATTCTTTTTTTTTTTTTTTTTTTTCCCCAGTATGATTGTTTTATACTTCATACTCAACACCAACGTTTTACTTTAGATGGCTTTAAATCTATGCACAGAGAAATCTAGAGGGGGAAAAAAAAAAAAAAAAAAAAAAACTACATACATGCACTGCAAGTCAGTAACCTCAAAGGAATAACTTTTCTTTAGCCTGACTCACCCTCACATCTATCTGCAGTACCTTGAAGAGTCACTTGAAACATCAGAGGGATGTTAGCAGGTCCCTTCAGTCTGTTGCAGGGCACACACGTGCATTTACAAGTTACTTTTTCACATCTTCAGTAAAGTGTGGGTGTCTTTGAGGCTTCTCTTGCTACCTATTTCACATTGTGGATATTTATTTATTTGCAATTTAATATAACATTTGACTGTGCATATTTCCGACTTTCACATCTACATCTATATCTTCTAATAGTGAAAATAGACTGAGCCTTTACAGCTGAAAGTCCACTGATTGATCATTAATCTGACAGTGAGGAAGATCTGTGTTTATTTCTCGGCTGTGTTTGCTGTAACCTGATACACCAGAAGGACTGCGGTTATTTAATGCAAATATGGTTCAGAGTTGTGGCACATCTGTAACTGATTTTCCGACACTTTTAAGTCTGTCTGTTTCTGTGACATCCTAATAAGATCGAAATCTGTACAGCTCCATTTGAAAACCATCCACCTGCAGCTGCCAGAAAAGATGGGACAGACAGTGCTGCTTCAGCCCCATCTGTCTCTGTCTGTCCACTGTTTCCAGATTGAGTTGATGCTCTTGGCTCATTAAGTCAGTCTCTGTCCCTTCACAGACCACAGATAAAAAGTAAAGATTAATCAACAGATACAATCTATGTTATATAGAATATAAGTCCAAAACAGATTTATTCCACTTTATACAGAATTTGAATTATTTTATATTGTGATAATAAAAACACTACAACTTTATGCATTGGTGTCTTAATGTGTAATAAGATCTATTATTGGCATGCGTATACTTTTAGTTACTATTACTTTTTTTTTTTTTTACTAGTTAATAGTAGTAGCTAGTAGTATTGCATCTTGCAGACTTATGAGGCATTGCGACATTCTTGTATTGTAGCAGACAAACCAAATCATCATTACCATTATAATTTTGTATTTATTGTATAAAGGTCAATGTGTGAAGCACATAGAGTATTGGAAGAGTTTGAACACTGCAGGAATAATTAACTTTAGTTCAAGCTTTGAGGACCTTTTGCTAAAGGCAGTGATCTATGCAAAACCTTTTGTACCACATGCGGGGGTTGAGTGGACTTGTTTGAGTGTCTTGTCCAATTACATGTAATTTATGCAGAAAACTACTATATATTATATAATATTCTGACTCCATTCTAATAATAGTTGTAGAAAAAAATGGGTTTTACAGTGCAATTTATCGTTCTCAGTGTTTGCTTTGGCTACTATGAACTTTGTGACCACAGCACATCTCTTAAGAGTTACTAATACTAATTCAAGACATTTTTATGACTGTATTATTTTCTCTATATAAATATGCATGACTGAAATGGGATTCTGAGTTGAAACAGTGAATTTGAAATGGATCGCGCTGAGAAAATCCTGCCAGTGTCTCCAAGGAGAGAAAGGACAACTTTTATCAGTCTGACAGCAGGAGACAGACAGAGCACATTTCTACCTTTCCCTGCTTCTGTCCTGTGTTTCTAACTTGCAAACTACAAGATTATTTTACTCAGTGACTTGCAATAATAATAACACATTGAGCAGCTGTGATTGTGATAAATAAACTTTCTGTTAACACATAACATTGAAATTCTTGTAACTCTGTGTGGTTTCATCTCTGGCTCTAGTGCTCCCAGGAGGACAGTGCTGGATTACATGTTAGAGCAGCTCAATGAGCATTAAGTTACTCCAGAGAAAAAGTGCCTTCAGACCTCACTGCAAATCCAATATTTAGACATGCAGTAGGGAAAATACTAACACTGTATTTGATAATGAATAATTTTCCATTTTACTTACTTTAATGAAATGATACAGCACATACGGTTTTGTCCTATGTACTGTATGTATTTAAAATTTACAAAATGATAATTTGGTATAGCTTCCGACTGTTTTAAACAGAAGATAGCCTTTTGGACTATAGTATTATATTATCCTGAAGAAAGTGACACCATTAAGTTTAGTGACTTGAATAATGTTTACACTATATACTAAGTATTTGCTCACCCACCCAAGTAACTGAATTTGGATTGTGGTGTGGGGTTATTTCCAGGAGCTGGGCTTGGCCCCTTAGTTCCAGTGAAAGGAACTAGAGGTAAGATCTTAAACCCGAGCCCGAGTCCGAACCCGACCCGGCCCGAAATTCGGGTCATGGTAGGGACTAAAATGACAATCATTACGTTCGGGTCGGGCCAGGCTTCTCTCTCGCTGACTTTTTTAATAAATATATGTTTATAAAAATGTATACTAAAACGATGTGTGTATACTAAACTAAGGAATACTTGTTATAAATAAATAATTTGGTTAAAACAGAGAAGGCGCTGTAAGGTAATTGCTATATAACTACTACTAAACAGGAAGCGCAGAGCCAGGGCACGCTTTGCGCACGTGTCGTGAATGTAATCTTCCCTCCGCAAGTCCGCATCTATTTTGTTTAGGTCTCCCTGATATGGAGCAGCAAGAAGTCAAGGATAAACTTAAGACAGGGAACTGAAAAGGCAAACACGCACCGCCGGTAAGAGTGAGGCTGCAGTATTTCTCCGCGTAATTAAGCGAGTGCACATCAAGATCTCTCTTTCACTCTCTTTGTCTGGCCTCTTATTCTGTGTTCCAGCGTTATTTTGTTGTGCAAATGCATTTGTCATGATCATAAAAATATGTAGATTATTTTAACCTTAAGAAATCTTGCATTTTTTTCTGCCAAAAATACTATGGGATAAATTGAAATTTCGGGTTTGCTTCGAGCTTGGGCCTGCAAATCAAGTTAATTGGTCGGGCTCGGGCTGGGTTGGGCTTTAATGCCCGCGGGCCTGGGTCGGGTCGGGCTGGATTTTTTAGGCCCAATCTTACCTCTAAAAGGAACTCTGAATGCTTCAGCAGACCAAGAGATTTTGGACAATTTCATGCTCCCAGTTTCCAGCTCCCTGTTTGTGGGAACAGTTTGGGGATTGCCACTTCCTGTTTCAACATGACTGCCACCAATGCACAAAGCATGGTCCATAAAGACATGGATGAGTGAGTTTGGTGTGGAAGAAGTTGACTGGCTTGACTTGGACGAGAACGTCAGACACGTAGATGTCTGACATAGATAGATGCAAAGGGTGGGCCAGCGTCATATTATGGGTTATAACAGAACTCAGTGACTTTTTTTACCTCGGAGTACGCGTGATGGTTAAATTAGTTGTTGCTGGGTAAATGAAGTGCTCTTTCTCTCCCACTGCTGTCTCTGGGCCAAAAGTGACACTTGCAACGCAAATGAGCGCAGTCGATCCAGAGTCTTGAGTCTCACGAGAAAGCGACACATTGTGATTCGCAAAATTACCAGCTAGCAAAGGCTTTATTTCTTGATTTTTATCATGGCAGAGCGGCAAAATGGCAGAAAAAACTTTGTGCAGATACGAGGAGGGGAAATTGAAAATAAAGCCAAAATGTAGGGGGAGCTTTATAGAAGAAAATAGGGCAAAAGTGCAAAGAATCAAGCAGAGTTATGAGTTCCGCTTTAAGACTGGGATGTCAGTTAAGTTCATATGCGTGTAAAGGCAGGTGAGCAAATATTTTGGTACATATAGTGTACTTAAACGCAGCCATCCACAGCCATATGCTGTGAAATTTTCACAGAAATGAATGTGGACCTAGTCACTACACTGTATTTTTAAGCTTATGGGATGTATAAGGCTTACTACTTATTACCAGTTTACTCTGGTAATAAGTAGTAAGCCTATGTAAGTATTTTAATGTAGAGTGATGAAATTCATAACTCCCATGTTATTTGCTGGTAGGTCATGGGGAGACAAGCAAAACCTTTATCGTTTTAACAAACTATAAATTTAAAAAAAAAACGTTTTTGAAGTGTGCAGGTTTTGAGATAAGAAGACACAAACACATCCTGTTTGTTTGTCCCTAGCTGTCAAACAGAGTGATACTAATAGGAAAATCTCAGTATATCAACTCTGTTTAACTTACATTTACATCATCATATTACTTAATAGAATTTCCAGTCCTTTCTAACTTGTCACATACGCTTGCCATCTTCTCCTTTTAGTAAACACTGAGACGTCTCTAATGGCTGATGTGTTGATGCTGACATATTTTCCATACATCATCTCTACTGTTGTGTGCAGTGGCTGGAGAAAGATGTCAGGGCTGAGTGGCTCCAATCTGCCTCAATGATCCACTTCAGTGGTTTCAGAGAACGACCAGTGCTTTTCAATCTGACCTTACTCTGTCCACTTCCTGTGTTTTTCCCAGAACAACCACTCAGACTGAGAAGTTACTTTCAGTTTCACTGAAGGATGTCATCACTACATTATCTTCACTCACTATGGATGCACAATTCATTTTTTGCTAATCTAACGGTGCTGCTCACGGTAAAGAAAGCCATTCCTCTTCCTGACATCACTGATATATGTGAGTGTTTATGCTGTGAGTTCCCTTCCACAGTGACGCTTATCTCCAGCTGATTTATCTGCAGAGTTATGTGGATGTCCTGTCAAGGAAAAACTCAATATCCGTGGTGAATTATAGTAAATGCATGTGTGTTAATAGTGCTCTCTTTGCTATGAGTATGAATTCACCATGTAGATTTAACAGTTCACAAACTGTATCTCTGTAGGAAGTGTAAGGAACTTAAAGAACCAAGGATCTCACAATCATCTCACTGTAGGTGTATTATCATAAAGTTGTAACTAGTGTAAATCAGATTAAATAATTCCAGGTTATAGCAAGTGCAAGATTATTTCTCCAGCATAAAGTTTAAATTACCCTTTACTTCTATTGAATACAATATTACAACCAGTTTCAGTAGACTGTTAATCAATGTTGTGACACTAACAGAGGATACTATCTGCAGTTTTAAATGGCTCATGTTAGGTGATAAATACTCTATCTGATCACATTTACAATACTGCCAGGGTGGCCCGTTACGAATTTCAAGAACCGTTGGAGAACCTTAGACCCATTTTAAACACTCCTCGAAGACCCTCCAGCCAAAATATAACTTATTATTCTGGCACTGAGCTGCATTACGTGCAGTTATTGGCTTTCTCCAGACAAGCGGTGACAGATCTGAGAAATGTGATTTGACTCTTGCTGCTGGGAGTGAAGGAAATACAAAGCAATTTAAAGCCCTGTCAGTCGGTCTATAGCTGCAAACCTGCTCCAGCTATAAACAGAAGAATGTGTTGGGTCGGACACAACAGCAGCAGGAGCAGCTCTGGCCCAGGCCTCTGGACCTCCAGCTCTGACTGGAGCACAAGAGCTGTCTGGTTATTGATGAGCACAAGGTCAAGGCTGAAAGAAACTTCCCCTTAATGTTTCCCAATGATTTCTTCAGATGAAAGATAAACTTGGTTATTCCCTTCATGTTTGCAAGCAGTGTGGTGAGTATATGCCAGAGTTGGTTTGATGCAGCAGAGGTGCATTAGGGCTCATGTGATTGAAGATTTGATAAGTCCTGCAATGTTACTTTTTTATGCATAATGTATCGCAAATAAGGACATAATTATTGTGTCAATCAGTGCCTAACTATGTGATGTTTTATGGGTTATTGGTAACTAGGTGGATGCACAAATTAGTTGGTGGACGTGTTAAATGTAGACAGGTTTATATAAAACTAAGGGGGTCAGAGCTATGTAAATACTCAGAACATCTTGTTTTCTGTCAGCCTGTGCATCAGAATGGACCTATTACACATCTGAAGTGAACATACAGTTTGTACTTTGAGCTCAGCGTGATGGCTAATTTACATTTGAGTTCACCATATACTTCAATGAAGAAACTTTACTGTCTGTGTTATATTGTAGGTGTCAAGTAAAGCTGTTGCCCATTGATACCTCCCCCTCTCTGAGCAAAACATCTGCTTCATTATATGATTTACTAATGGTGCTGGAATAGTCGTAGGTTCTGCATTTTCTCATGAATATAAGTTTACAGATGATTCGAGCTATAGGTCCTTGGTTAAAATAAAATTGGATTGATGTAATTCATCATTGAGAGTACACCTATTCCAGTTTAAATACAAAAAGAAGAAAAAAAAAGACAGAAAAATTAATTACAATCTAATTAGTTTAATTATTGAGCTATGTTTTCTCATTAATAACCTAAAGCCGGTCCTCCAATATTTGAAACACAATGTCTAATCCAAGAGGGACATGATATTAAAGCACCTAATAAAGTACTAAATAGTGTTATTAAAATTTGACATTCTCCATTATACAATCTTTAATGAATCTCATTGGTGAAAAGGCATCATCTTTCTAGTTGTTTGGGAAGTCTTACCCCACTTTCCCACATTGTCATATACAAGCCAGTGTATAGAGCTCTAGAGGTTTACAGAGTGAGATGTGATCCAGGTCTGCCATGTGAAAAGTCTCCTTCAGGAGGAGGATAAATGGATCAGCAGTGGTTTGTGTTGATGTTGTTCTGCCTCAGTGACACTCGGAGTCAACAGAAGCTTGACTTTACTAAAAGCCTTTTATTACATTTACAACTCTCTGAATATTCACATGTATTAGCCCTAGACACATTACAATGAATTGTAAAGCCTTTTTGCCAGCCCAAGCCTGGATAAATGGAGAGGGTTGTGTCCAACCTAAAAACTATGCTAAATCAATATGCTGAAGTTGAAGACCTGATGTGAAATCTTGAACCTTAATCTTAATCTCGATAAAAAACTAATAATATATTTGATTTAAGTACATGCATTTTGATGTAGGCCCTGCCTTGCCATCTGAAGCAAATCACATCTGAGGCAAATCACACTTAATCTATATTCAGCTGATCCACTCACTCAAGTGTCATTATTATTTAATGTGACACATACAATATTCATTTTAAGCTCACTAGGTAGTCTGTAGACACAATCTTTATGTCTGATCAAGAGTGATGTAAACTATTTCTAATAAAGACTTTTAGCAAATTGTACCTTGATTCACAATTATGTAAAGTCTTTGGAATATAAATGGAAATTGTAATGGTTGATATTGAAAAACATAGATTTCCTTCCTTTGTTTTACTCTAAACCACTGACACTGCTGTATCACCACAGGCAACTGAAGAAATATCTCCCAAGAAAAATGATTTAGTATAGGGAAACAGAAAATAAATAGGTTTTCATTAGCAAATGTATCTGTGTTGTCTTGGCATTTCTAGTCCTTTTGTGCCAAAGCTTGAGTTGTTCCTGTTTGCTGCACTGCTGTGTTCCTCTTGTGAGGGACCACTTCTCAACAAGTGTCTTTAAATTCAAATTTGCGTATAAAGCTATGCATCAGATTTCAGAGTAATGTCTTTCATACTAGGTCTATGGCTCTCACATATTCACTCATTTATAAACAGAGGAAATGGTAAATTAATTGGTTTCACCGTGTTTGAATATTTGGCTCACCAACATCACCGGATAACATAATGTCTATTTGTGACAGTTTGTGTCATGCCACATTGATTCCCCAAGTGCAGTGCAAAATTAATAAGCATTTATCTTTTGTTGATCTGTTTATGTTCCATATGAGTGAACACTGAGCCACTGTTGTTGCTCTGAACTTAATTTATTTCATTCTTATTTATGAATGATGCTGCAGCTGTTTAATTTTATCAGGCAAAAAAACGTCAGTCCTGTAATATAAAAGTACTGAAGCAGAAACTAATTATTCTCCTCTGTTAGGAGACTTTTTTCTTCTTTAGCCGTATGTCGACTTTCTCACTGGCAGTGCAGCTCCACACAGACACACAGAGAGCTTCCCACTGTGCAGAACCACTTGCAGAAAACACACAACATCTTTGACATTTGTCTCCACATTAAAATGTGAAAATATGTAAATTTGTCCTTTAAGACCTCCCGTTGATACTGTTTTGCATTAGAGTTTGATGTCCTGTCATGTTCTGTGAAGTAGTTCAGTATTCCTTTGGCATAATAGAGATTTCAGGCAGTACTAGGATCGTACTACAGTGTTTTTCACACCTCTTAAACTGTATTTGGTTATTACAGAGTCACAGTTCATGATGCTGACTTTTATTATTCAATTATGTCTTTTTATATTGCACAAGTCAGCAAACCTTAATTCCCCACACAGTTCTCATGTGGGCTTCCTAGCTGCACACCAATACTTTGAACATTTATAAGGAAAGTGCTGGAGACAATCTTCCAACTTATCCTTTTCAAACCAGCAGTCTAGTGAGTGTGAAAGCTATTAGTGCTGTGTCTGCTTTAATATCCTCCTGCATCACTGCTGTGAATTTCTTTACTTCTGAAAAGCATTAGGAGCAACACTGGCTGAGTGGTCTTCAAGTCACACTCAGGCAACTGTTTCAGATTAGGCTGGACCTTGCTTCAAAACACTTGAATGTTGTCCACTTTTATAAAGCTGAGACAAAAAGCTTTTTACTTCTGTGTGGTGTCTAATCATGAACTCTCTGTTTTCCAGGTAAGATCATTTTTCTGCCTTTCTTCTATGTGTGATCCATGTAGACGGAAAGACCCTCTGCTTTTCTTTAAGTTTGAAAATACCTACTAGCGCAGCAAGGATTGTTTATAGTCATGATTTTGTTTTATGATACATGATATAAATGTATGTCTGGTGTGGTGACATTGTCTTGGAGCCTAAGTAGCAGTTTGAAAACAGTTATACTCCATATTTTGTTTGCTGGATTTGCTCTGCCTTTTTTTTTCCATTTAAAAACGATGGTGGTGGACAATTTGTGACAGAAGTTTTCAGCTGACAGTTTCCTGCTTTGGTGTTTTTAGTTTTAGTTTTGGCAGTCTGCATTTCAGCTCAGCTTGTTTACACAGTATTTAGTGAGGCATAAATCCACCCAGGTGTCACTGTATTTCTGCTTGAAATATCATCACATGCTCACTGTATTGCTAAACCCAATGAGCCTCATTTGAGCAGGATCATATTGTTTAGTTTAAACAGACAAGTTTATGTAGGTGGAAATGCCACCACATCCATTTCCTGATCTAAAAATTGACACAGTGCCAATAAAGGACAATATTGTTTTATGCAAATGCTACTCTTTTGAAAAATAAAATTCAGTAATGTAATATGTAATTAAGATATCACCCCAGCCATTAATGATATGTTGGGAACATACCAAAGGCATTATTAAGTAATTATTTGTATAAGAACTTGGTTAGGCATATTCAGTGTCATTCTCTGTGGTAAATTGTGGTTTAATTGAGCTCCACTGAAGGCTCCACTTGGCCTTTTAAGCTTTTAGATTCAGAGTTACTGTAATTATAGACCAGATGAAGTGTGTTAGAGAGATTAGACCCCCTCCGTGCGTTAATACCTCCACTCAGACCTTCTGCTCCAGGTGTGACCATGAAAATTAATTTGATATAATTTTACATATTCTCCAATTAAATGCTATTAATATTAGGATGGGAGGTGATAAGATTTTATCAATGTCAATGCCATTGCTTATTCTGTTTATCAGTTTGTTTCTTTATTGTTTCTCTTATCAATCCCTGACAAATAGAATCAACATACATATTGTATTTCTTATGCATGGGGAATGAGCCCCTGCTGTGTGCGGACAATAGCTCCTACCTCCACTGCAGTCTGGCCTCAGCTCTTTTGTCTCCACACCATGGGACGCGAGTGTGCCAGGCTCCGTGCCTCTCCACCTCTGTGCTCTTGTGTTCAGTAAGCGCATGTGCGTTAAAGAGAGGTAACAACATTGAGTGTGCGATGTGCGGCGCGCAATGTCGGCTATTCATCAAGGACTTTTTGCAGCGAAGTGAAAGTAAAGAAGTAAGAGGCACTGCTCGAGAATGGGGCGGGCCTCAAGTCTCACAGTTCACACAAACACAACTGCCCCAAACCACATTGATAAGAGGAATCGGTAACAGAGGCATACAATTCTGATGGGTTGGAACAATTAGAACCAGTTCTTGGGTGGAAACGGGTTTCAATGCCCATCCTTAATATATAGATTCTTTTGTTCATAAAATCACCTTTTTTGTAATAAGAAATGACAAAACATTGAAACCCATCCAATAAATCCCAATTCCGATTCAAGAATTCACTGTCACATGCACTGCTTAATTGTGTGTTAATTCAATTTTTTGGGGTATTTACACTCTTTGTTCATGAGCATGCCTCTGCCATGGTTAGTGTGGACTTGACAGTTACATCTGCTCTAGCTCTAGGCAAAATGTTGCTGCCATTTCCATATTCGTGTTAATATTATGCAATCCTTGACACAGAGAGAATTACAGCAGCAAAGGCCGGCTTCCTAAAGACAAAGTGTGTAAGGCCTGGCTAACTCCACTTGGCAGAGATTCATTGCAGCTCTTCAGAAGGGTCAAAGTCACAATTGATTTTCTTGTCTGTTTTCCCAAAACAACAGCTGAAACACAAAATCTTGTCCTAAAGCAACATTTCCACTGTTTCTTATTGGACTTTATTATGCACAGCTTCTTCCCACTACACTTTCTATCCTCGAGTTTATACCGTTTCTTATGCAACTGTCCTATGAAAGTCCAGCTATGTTGGCCATTCCAAAAGCCTAATTAATTATTTTCAAGAGGGATGCATTGAGAGGTACAGAAAAGGTTGCATTGAAGTAGGCCTATAGATGAGCTAATGAATATAAATTAGTATCAAGTACAGGCCATGAGGAACACTTACAGAAAGCCACAATTATCAGAGAAAAATGAAAGAAATGTTTGAAGGTCTTTTCTGAAGGAAATATGTGAGTGGGTGACAAGGGCAAATAGATCTTATTTATAGAATGTGGATGTTTTATACATTTGCCTTATGTTAGTTGTATTTACTTTTTTCCTTATCATAGTACAAACTTGCTATTCATGCTCTAATATTGACAGGTTCTGTAAAAAGTGCTTACTACGCACACACCATAACTCAACCTGCACCTGACAGTTTCCCAATATCGGTTATTGATCTGTAATCATTGCTTGTGTCCAGGAAATGTTTTGGCTCTGCGAATTGTCTTTTTGCATGTAAGTGAAACTTGCATGCATTGCTTGTACACTGTCACTGTCCATCTCATTGACAGGGATATCTGACTTTTTCTGGTCAAATTATGCATCTTTTTCTTAGGCTATTGTGGTTAGAAACACAGTTGAATGTATTCTGAATAATAAAAAGTTTATGTTAGATTGGGGACAAGAAGACATTGCTTTAATTTCCCCAAAGTGCCATACAATCCAAACAATTATTACCCACTAAAATAGCTAAAAAAAATTAAAAGAGTAAAAGAGTAGCCTTATTTTATTTTAATTTTTTTTCCCCCAATTCCTTATGTCAAACTGCTCCTCCCCAGACAGACGGATTGATCAGAGGGACATGCATAACCTTTTCACATAATGTCATCCAATTAATTAGGACAAATTAAACTTTGTAGTTTTAATGAGTGGTTTGTTGTCTTCTCTGGTTGACGGTGGGAGATGCAAAGACAGGCAGACAGCAGGAGGAAGACTGATTGTCGCTTCTCTGCATTTGTTGGCTCTTTAATCTAGTCACATCTCCCTTAATGAGGCTCACAGTCTCACTGCACTGAGATGTTGGGACTGCACTGAAATAGGAAACACATTGCTCTTGCTGGGATTATATTCAGTATATATGTTCTGCTGGTCTCCCTGTATACAAACTGCTGCACCTCTGGCCATCAGTCTGTCAAGCTCATCAAATGTGCGGATGACACCGCTCTCATTGGACTCATCTCAGACGGAAATAATGAGTCTGCTTACAGGAGGGGGGTGGACCTGCTGGTGTCCTGGTGCAGCCACAACAACCTGGAGCTGAATGCCCAGAAGACAGTGGAGATGATCGTAGACTTCCAGAAAGCCTCAGTCTATATTGCACTATAATGAACATCATATCTTCATCTGTATAGGCATAGTCTCTGTTTAGATAAATTTAGTCAATTTATAGCATATTTATTTTACTTTTTAATACTGTTCCCTGGATGTTTAATATTACTATTATTGTTATATTATACTTATTTTATTTTATGTTTGCACCAAGGACCAAAGCAAATTCCTAGTAATGTGAACCTCACTTACTATGGCAATAAATACTATTCTGATAGGTTTTTCCACTTGAAAGAACTCTGATTTGGTACATTACTGTATGACTGGCGCGGTTTCATAGTTCATAGTCCAGAGCCCCACGTTTAAGCACATACTACTAAATACTTGTCTGCATATCCTTCCATGTTACTGTGGCTTCTCTCTGGGTACTTTGGCTGATTTGAATTATCTATCAGTGTCTGCCCAGTCACTGATTGGCCATTATCAAAGTTTTACCATGCTCTATAGTTGGACGTTGTGGGATTATTATTGTTATTTTTTTTTTTTTTTTTACCCGTGATTCTTTAGCAAGTACAGCAGACCCACACAAATAGTAACTGAACAGAGAGAAGTGCACTGAAACGTTAACATTGCCTCCACAAAGTAATTACCAGAACTGACAGGCTAATTTTTCACACACTATTTTACCGCACTTAAAAAGACACTCTGAATGGTCATGACTAATGAAAGACAGAAAATCAGACTGAGTAGAGGAAGAAATAATACCTTTCATTTGTTTTAGAAAGAAATAAGTGGGCATTCAATTGAAGAAAAGCCAAGGCACTCTTTATTTACCTGAAGTATAAAAAGCCTTTATTTCATGTGGCTATGTGATTATAAAATCTTACATAATCATAGCGTGCTGGGTTGTACTTAGATCCACAAGAAGCAGCCAACAAACAGCATTCTTCAAGGTGTAATTTCCAGCACTTTTCCCCGTTTGTGAGTTAAAAGAAATAGACATTGTTTTTAGTTCAAAATAACAAACATTTGGTGTTTCCTTTTTTAGAGCTGAGTGGTCGAAGTGTAAGGTTCTTCAAGGCAGATGGTAAAACCAATTACACAGGTGCAGCCAAAAAACATATACCGACAACATGTTTATGTGGCACTCTGACAATATGATGTTGTACTATTATCTGCAAACAGAAATGATCATTAGGCTGAGAGTTCCCTCTGTTTACAGGTAAATGGGCTCATTCAGAAAAAGTATATGGTTGAAGAAATAGAAGAAGTCATGGAATAGTCAATTATAAAACTGCGTTTTTACTTACAAGGAAATTAATGGATCTAGAGGATGTGTAATGTGACTATGTTCTCCCCAAATGAGTCATAACAAAACTTTAATGGTTGTAAAAACACAACACAACCCGCTTGACTTTGATTGGACAGAAGAAACTTAGTTCAATTATATTGGACATGATGATAAAAACCATTAAGAGACATTTTTTTCTAAACTTACACTTTACTGTAAATATATCGTTGGTTTCCAATTGCATGCTGCGTTGTACCAATCCCACAATCCAATGTAAATAAATAAAAAAAAAAAAAATGTTAAAGTTAGCTATCCAAAACTATATCTGCTACAAATTCCCCCTTCACAACACTTCAACCTTCACTGTCTGCTTTAGTCTCAAGTTAACTGGCCCTCACTGCAATCTCGTTGCAACATCCACTGGCTTATGTTTGTATAAACATAAACTATGTTAGGTGTCACTCTGCCTTATCCAAACCAGATGCTACAATGAGAAAACACTCTATCTTCACAGTTTATTAAACTAAAAGTCCCCAAAATGAAGTCATCTTTTGGCCTTATGTCTTTTTGTTTTGCTACTGCATATGATTGGAATTTATGTCAAAATACACTTCATATGGAATTGATTATTTCACTTTCTGCCTTTAAAACCACATTAAAGGACACTTTTAGGGACTCGTGAATGTTATACTAATGAACAGTAGTATAATGTATTCTTGCATATGTATAAATTTTATGTTTGCTCCCCTCGTCTCTTTCCCTTCAAGTGTTTGCTATCACTTCCAGGTCAACACTGTAAATAAGAATTTGTTCTTAATGTCTTACCTGGTAAAATAAATGTTAAGTGAAAATAAATGAAAAATATCTGCTCCACATGTAAAGCTCTATGTGAGAAAGGAATCAACACCACAACCTTTTACTCAAAATGTGTGTGCTATTTTCCTCAGCCCTTTGGTCTCCCCCTCCATGCAGACACTTTGGCAGGAATATTGATGTGAAGCAGCTCTGTTGGTGGAGGACAAACCATTTACAGCTCACCTCAAGAATGAACAGGAACGAGTCAAGCAGTGAAGAAGGCAATACAGAACATTACAACATCAACAGAGATCAATCCACAGTGTTGTCAGTGCAAAAGCCAGTGGCCTATTAGTCTGACATGTACAGATTCCCAATATGTTTCTGTGTGAGTGCTTATTGACTACTGCCTAAATAGAATTTTGTTATACAGCTAAGCAACAAATGTTTTTAAACTTAACATAAAAATTAGTTTTGCAATGGTACCCCCCCCCTCCCCCCCAGTGGTGCAGAGTTAAAAATAAAATGTATAAATGGATGAATTACCATACTAAAGTAGGCTACATCTACTCCATTTCACTGATATTAAAAAGACTAAGAACAAATGAAAACAAATTGAACTAAAGCTGCAATTTTGGAAGGTCAAAGACCTCATACACCAAAGAGATATACCAGAGTCAAAATATTACTGCTAAAACTGAGTTGCATTTTCATGCTCAAGTAGAAAGAAAGCACTATAATCAGTAGAGGTCAGAGTAATTGACCGAAACAACGGAGGCTTTTGACTTCCAGGTAAAAGTTTAATGTCCCATTTTTGTATGGAGTAAAGTGGACCTCATCCCCCACTTGTGTGAGGCTAAGCAGGTATTTAGTGATGGCTTGCTGATTTTGAGCTAGTGTATTAAGCAGATGAGATTCTGTTATCTCACAACATTAACTGTGTCTTCTGGAGAGTGGATTGTTCATAACTGTACTGTATCTGCTTATATTGTTCTTCATTAATAAGAGAAAAGCAGTTTGATTTTACAAGGACAGTAGGGGCCAATGGAAGAAGAGCATGTGAGTAAACAAGTATATAGTTACACAATTTATTATACAGTTTATTTATACAGTTTGTTTATTGGCATTCCCTGAAAGTTATCTTTTACTTGGTGGTTTTAGGAGTAACCATTGTCCTAAAAGAGAAACCCAGAGTCAACATTAGTTTGTTCTCAAAATTGAGAATTGTTGTTCTTCCATCTACACATACTGCCACCCGAGAGCTATCTTTACATTTTTATAGGAATAACCATCTGGGCTGGAAGCTTTGACCCAGAGATACATTGCTGGATGTTGCATATTTTATAGTCCAGAGTCTGTCAGTCAGAGTCTGGGAAGATTTCAGCACACAGACATTTCATAGTCATGTGAAATAATGTGTCTCAAGAATCACTTTGCATTTTCACTGCTGCACTGAGAAGAAAAGTGTTATTTAGTTTTAGCTTTTAGTCTAAAATTTAATGTTGTATTCATCGCCTGCTGCAGCTTTAAACAGCCGAAGTGCTGCAGAAACTGTCTGAGCTGAGGAAGTCTGGCATTATTTTACTCTCTTTTCAAACCTGAAAGCACGGGCTTCACTTTCACAACCATTTGTTGCATGTTCTTTTCAACTGGGCCTTTCACTAAGGCTTTTAACTGTCAGGAAACTTACATTTGAAATAAATTATGTTGGTCAAACAAGTGCAAGTCAGCCATCACTGTCACTCAGCTCACACACGAAAACAGTAATGAATAGATGTACTCATCATCTACTCACCTACGGACACATAAAACTCCACAGAAATATTAAGTGCTCTGTGTAGAAAACATTTGAGCAAGAAAATATGATAAATAACAATGAAAATAAACAAACAAATAATACATTTTCTCTTGAAATATTAAATACACACAAAACCAATGTATAAATGTGAGAATGGCTGTCTGAACATTCACTGAAATTTTGACATTCGCAAAAGTTAACCATGTCAGATTACAAATGTCATTATTATGATTTATTGTAAAAAAAAAAAAAAAGTGCATGTGGGTGTGTTTGAGAGTAAACTGGTGCAGTGTGAGAGGACAACTGTCTCACTGTTTGCCATCTGCTGCCTCCTAAAGTTGGCTGGTTGTTTTGATCACCAGAAGGTCACCATGACCCAGGACAAAGCAAAGAGGGCCAAAAAATAAACAAATAAATAAATAGGAAACAATAAAATACACCCAAATTAAAGGAAAACAACAAGAAAGAGCATGTGATTCACTCTGATAGCAGTCTCACAGCACCTCACTAATTAGCACAGTGACAGATGCGGAGAGACAATGGGCATTTGGGGATTAATGAGGATTTGATTTAGATTTACAGTTTGCTCCTTTAAATAGCTCCTAGACATGTTTGTTTTCTAAATTATAATTACAAATGGAATTGCAAAGTGTTAAAGTTCATTACAGTTCACAACACAATGCAGGAGTGCAGTCAGACAATGCAGATCCACATACACTACATTATCCATATAAATATGAATAAAATAAGTCCAGACTGTTAAGTGTTACAACATAATCCTCACAGCCCTAATGCTCCGAGGCAGTGTTCCCCTGTTCCCACTGTGAGCCCCTCTTTGCTGTGGACCACCTGGTTTGATTCAGTTACTGCCAGATGAGTCCCAGACGAGACGGACGGTTTTCTGTCCAGACATTTTTAGCACCATGCAGATAATATATTTTCTTGAAAAGGCTGCTGGTGCGTTACAGTATGCAGTTTCAGCATGCATACTGTGGAAACCATTGCATTTCATGGTGGCATGGTGGCAAAGTGGTTCGCCTCACATTAAGAAGGTTCCAAGTGCGGTTCCGGCAGACGTGGGTTCTTTCTGTGTGGAGTTTGCATGTTCTCTCCGTGTCTGGGTGGATTTTCTCCGGGTGCTCTGGTTTTCCCCATCAAACTAAAACATGCATAGTAGGCTAGCCCTGCAGCTAGGTACTTCTGACCAATATCCTGGCTTAAGATCTGAAGAAGGGTCCCTGGGTGCTGCCCTGCCATCACTCACTGCTCCTGATGGGTTGCCCCAGTGACATTGAAGGATTAGTCAAATGCAAAGAACACAACTCTCTATGGGGTCAATAAAGTCTACCATAACTTAATATGTTTACACATTTATATTTACTATTCCTGGAAGTAATCATATAATACTGCCAAACATTATTAGTAGCACTATCTTAAATGGCATTGACCTAGTAATGGTCAGTCTTATTTATTGGCTCTGTCCTGTTGGCTCAGTGCTCGGTCCTTTGCATGTTCATTCTCAGCCGTGACTCAGACCACCACTTCTCAGACCCTCTGCAATAATATGACCCATAACTTTAAAACAACATCAACTGCATTTATTTCATGTAGACCTGCATCTTAGTCTGACTAAATCTAAATCCTCCTTATAATTTTCCTGTTTATTACAGTAACAGCTGAGACTTCTCCAACACCAGCGTCCCACACATGTTAACACTTGACACTGAGCTGAAGCACCAGATGGATGCAGACTGTGTTGAGAGAGTGGTGTCCTTGGGTTCTGTAGGTGTCTGCTCTATAGGGTTTGTGTGCTGGTCACATTTATTTACACATTATCTTCTTTTCTAAACCTGAAAAGATTTTAAAGGGCACAGTAGTTAATTATATTCCAGTATAAAACGTGTATTAATATTTTGATAGATCTGGGAGAAGAAGACTCTGCTTTCTTTCAGTCAGTCCTTGGAAAATCACCCTGATGCTCATATTTACAGAAACTGAGAGGAGATTCACAGGAGACTGCTTTTAATATATTGTTGGTGTACAGTGTATCCAATAATGCAGGTGTTTCAGCTTCCAGATGTTGTGTGTAAATCTTCAGCTTCTGACTCTTATGAGTTTGTGACTACACATCTGCAGCTGTGCACATACCACAGAGCAGCTGGGGAAATAGCTATTTGTTTTGTTATATTTGGAAGAGAGAGACAGAGATTGATCTAACAGAAATCGGTGTTTCCCCACATTGCACCATCTTAATCTACAAAGAGAGTCCCAATGAAAGTTGCATTTGTGGCTTTGTCTGTTTTTGACCCTCAAGTTTATATGTGTGTTTATGATGGTGTCTGTGTGCTGTTGTAAATGTCTAGTTTGATGTTGCCGCTGATATCACAATGACAGTGATCTGTATTTACAGCTGGGGTTCGGCTTCCTCAGTGAAGCACAGCTATCATTAACCCACATGTCTCCACCTGTCTGCTCCTTCTGTGTCACAGTCTGCACAGCAGATGGGACACAATTCTTCCATTAAATGCAGTTAAATAAATTAGCCCTTTATACATTTTATGAGTTTTGATTTCACCTCAGTTTTGTTAAAATGTGGATTTGGGAGGATTATCACTTTTGGCCATTCTCGTTAGTGCCTTTTTCTACCACCTACTATTTCTTCTACTACTATTACCTCTTCTCACCTCTAAACAAAGAGTGACAAAAACAATACTTTTAATGCAGTAGCTGTTTTTCTGATTTCTGTTTCTGATCTCTGTTGTTTATTTCACTGTTCATTGTCATGTTATTGTTCTTTTAAAGAAGTGTGGGTCTGATAACTTTTTGTGTTCTCACTTTCATAGGCATTATACTACAGTACATATGAGCTTTATTAAAATTTTCTATATTTACGCTCATTTTGAAAGAACATATAATACAAATATAATGATTTTCATCTAAATAGGTCAATTTCCTCATTTGTACTAGTATTACTGATGTTAAGTAGCCTATGTTGCTGTCTGACATGGTATGGCTCTACTGTTTTCTATTGGCTCCTTCACTGTATCTCTCCTCTTGATACTCAGAGCGATGAGGAACAGACATAATCATTTATCACAGTGGAGGTATTGACAAGCAGAAGGTTTTACAGGATGTGGCTGACACTGAATAAATCAGGAACATGACTCCAC
The DNA here is from genome assembly GCA_020698575.1 of Bostrychus sinensis. NCBI lineage: Eukaryota > Metazoa > Chordata > Actinopteri > Gobiiformes > Eleotridae > Bostrychus > Bostrychus sinensis. The sequence goes on from CM036245.1 coordinate 15,680,297, forward strand.
AGTGAGCTCTCTCAGTGGCTATGTTTGACACTGACATTGACTATGAATGGGTTAAGTATTTTTGAGGCACAGCTTTTTTCAAAGACCTGATATATATTACAATAGTTACTCTAACAGGAAGCTGATGGAGATGGTTGATGTGTGAGGCTGTAAACTGAAATTAGTTGGTAAAGTGTGAGTGCAATGGAACATACGTGTTGTTGCTGCAAATGTTCGACAGGTCACACATCCCTACAGTTTACTCCACAAGTCAGTGTAAATTAATACTCACTTGTGGTGTTGGGAACTATTTCTGTAAGTGGTATTGAAATAGACATGGTCTTTGACAGAGTTTATTGTTAATTGGAGGATGTGTGTCAGAAACACAGTTGGACATGGCTGATGTGGCTTGACACTCATCAGGGGAACAGCTGATCTCTTCTCAGTCTTAGACATACATATGCACATCCATGTGCCTGAGCAACCTCAACTGACCATTTTTTTCATTAAGTAAAATCTTGATATACAAATAGGCACTACATCTAAATTAACACATTTTCTGTGTTGGAGTGTAAAAAATCTCCACTGACCTTTAAAGCGCAGGGTAACTTCTGTTGTTCTTCTTCCTTGTTTTACTTTTGAGCTATGAATAAACCCTGTATTGGGGCTTTTGTTCACATAGGAACACTGTAATGTTGAGGCTTTGAAGAGTAAGCCAAATCTTCCTAATTACTGCACCTCTATTGATTTTTAATTGACTTTATTTTACTGGACGTCTGAAGCCTCTCCTCTGCTCTCCTTGTGTTTGTAATTAGACCCAGTTCTCTCAGTGGAGGAAAGGCCTTTTTTCAGCAAACAGCACATTTTAACTGGATCCAAACCAGAAAGTCATGCTCTGACTTGGCAGAGGTGGGTGTTATCAAACCACAGCCTTTAAGGGACCTAACAAAGGTTTTACACGCCAGCTGAGAGCAGGTCTGTAGCAGAGAGAGTTCAAGTGTAATAAGAACAAAACAGTCATAAATCAGATGTTCTCAGAGGCCCTGGTAATCAGCTGGGTGTGTGTGTGATGGAAACCTCTGGGATGAAGTCACTAGAAATAAACAGAGGAGCTTTATATTCAGGACAGAGACCAACAGTGAGAGAAGCTGGAACTGGAGCAGTCATTAGTGTCAGAGCAAATGCTGCACATTTGTATTTGCAATGTCACTGCAAAAAAAAAAAAAAAAAAAAAGATTGTATGGTATACTGTTCTACACTCAAAGTGTCCCTCTGTCCATTGTGTTTTAATTGCCTGTAGAATAAGAGTTATGTTCTGGGTAAAAGGCTTAATAGAGGTGTGCATTGTACTGAGATGCTGCAATAATCAACAAAAACATCACACAGTCTGTCTACTGCTGATGAATTAGCACAGTATTGGCCTATAGTGTATATTCTCATAGATTAAAATTATATAATGTGTTCCCCTGAAGAGTTATCATGGTCTGAATAAGGGCTAAACGGACGATTTCTTGAGGATTCTGCCATTTCACTGCCATTGCTGCGGGCTATACTTTGTGTAATTGACTTTTACTGAAGGTGCCATTAGGACTATATAATATGCATGATTCAGAGCATTGCAACTGATACCTTAGTTCAAACCAGGTCACCATGCAGCAGTAATATGCTGAACAAGTCAAAGAGGAGATTTAAAGGGAGTATTAAGGCTCAAGGGTAGATTGAACTTGTCTCCAAATGTTTATATTTTAAAGACTGCTAGCTTTTCCCTCGCAGCTGTCACAAACAGGCAGCGCTGCCAAAACAATAATAGGTAAGGTTGTAAGTCAAAGACAAGTTGATAGCAGCATTGACTAAAAACAGTTATAAGGTCATGTCATGTTTTGAATGTTTTTTTGTTTTTTTTTTGTGTAGGACGAGTAGAATGAGAGTTTTGATTTTAGATAGATGGTTTGAATACCGGGCTAAAAACTATTTCTGTGCTTGTAGTAGCTATACAAATAATAAATAGCCTATACCATTCATTCACGCTAGCTTTAGATGAATAGAAACATTGTGTGCTGTGATTTAATTATGTATCATGATACTTAAGACTTGGTGAGAGTGGGCTGTAGTCTATGTAATTATAAAAAGGGTAATTTTATCATTGTATAATGTAGCTTGCTGCAAGTTATAATTAAGTCATTGAACCAAGCAGCCACTAGTGTGGAGCAGATGATTTTATAGTGTCTTTATGTTACAGATGTACAAAAAGTGCTATGCATAGTATTACCTATATCTGTAGCAGTCTGGCTGGGCATGGGGCTCTGATAACATGTATGTGTCAGTGTCATGCATAATGTATAGAGACATAGTGTGCGTGGAGCTCATTTACATTTCATCCACCTGACTGATGGCTCTTGGAGTGTGAACATGAAAAACACTCGATTTGTCTGCTCTAGAATCAGACCATCATGCTTCACTGAGTCTTGACAGTAGAAAACTATATTTTTAGCAAGTTGCCATTAAGAGATTCATGGCTAACCTTTGTCTTCTCTCCAGCTGCTCTGGTATATCACTGAAAATGATATGTTTAATCTGCTTAGCTGAATATACAAAGTGTGTCAGTGAGTGTGTTGTGATAGAAATATGTGGAAAACGTAAATGATCTTACAAACTAAACCCATACGTGCCCTATGGTCTCATAGAAAGAGAATTCAAAACACATAATTACAAATAGGAAATGCTTTGATTACGGTAAAGAAATATGTTGCATGTAGACAGAAACTGCACTTGTGTAATGATCTCATTTGTGTGAGTGTTGCCATTTTAAATGACACTAAGCTCCAAACACATGACTGACTAACTTCCAAAAAGGGCTTTTTATGTTTTCTGAACAACACCACATTGGACAAAATAGAGAAAATATTGCTGTCCATGTTATGATTTTGTGGGCAGATATACCACACTTCTTTGCCCACAGATAACTGGTTTTAATTGCATGTCAAGAGCCACTACAGACTAGTATTATCCCATAAATATTACTTAGTGACATTGTCTGAGTCTACAGTTCAAAGAGAACCAAATGCCTTATATGAAACCTGTCACTGGGAGTATTGCATAGCTGAGAGAATAACATACATTTGTGCGTTTAAGAGACAATTAAATGTGAACAAACTGAGCCCCATGTCAGTGACTCCAGTGAATTCTTGTGACAAAAAAAGAGATATCGGTTTCATTAATAGTGGAGTTGGGAGTTGTGGTTTTTCATTATACCTTTGTGTCCACAGTGAAGTCTACTGCTGCTGTGATCATTCTGTCCATGGTGCTGAATGTAGAACAAGACCATTTAATGGCCTATAGTGGACAGCGAGTTAAAAGCAGGTGAGCTTACAAATTATGTGTGAAAATTGTGCTCTTAGTAAAGGCTAATGGAGACATTGTACTGTTGCACTACCATTGCTCCAGGCTCTCGCTCTGCCAATTGTGTTGTTGGGATTTCCTATTGTTCCCTTTGTCTGTACACCCCTGTGTCTCTGTCCATGGTGCTGAATCATAAAACATGTAATTTCTATTGTCTGCTGTGAAAAGCAGAGTGAGCATAGCGAAAAACAACTGTGGGATTCAGGTCTAACTTTAATGTCTCTCTGGATTTTTTTTTTTTTTTTCCAGTGCTATTCGCTATTTCAGTGTATGTGGTCAGGACTTACTTTCTCACATGATAACAAAAAAAATAATTAATTAAATCTGATTCTGTATGGTGTGAAATATGCTGAAACCTTAATAATTATAGTGCAGCAGGTAAAGATATTGTGGGGCATAAACAGTCATATCACCGAACATGCATTGTCCCCTACTGCTGTAGTTTACTTCTTACATTACCGTTAGCTGAGGCTTCACTAAATAAATCGTAGCCGTGGAGCCAAATTTAATGAGCTGGATTTGTGCAGATGACTTCTGCTGTCAGTCACAAACCATAAAACACCCTGAATGATCCTGTTTTGGCTCATTTTAAAGTGCAAGTGTATACAGTGCGTGTACAGGCATGTTTACTCCCACAAAAGTCATCTCATCTTCGCATTAGCAATAGGAGTCTCTAATGCTAACGCCCATGTGGATACGGCACACAGACCAGTTCTGACGCTACAGCTCCTGATTACTCACTTCTGACTTGGATTTCTACAGCCCCCACTCATCTTCTGTAGCAGTATTTCTCACTCGGTTTTGGAAATTAGGCCGCTGGACACTGTGCTTATCTTTACACTCTGGTGCTGGGAATGATGTTTTCTTCTGCATACACATCGTGTGGGTAACCAGCATTGCTTTCCTCTTTGGATTTCAAGGCAAGGGATTGTTTTATTTATTTATTTATTTATTTTTTTTTTAAACTGGAAATTGCTTGGATTATTAGAGAAATTCAAATCACAGTGGATGTTTATTGCATTCTTTTACATTTGTAAGTGGAGTTTTATTAGAGTTGTCATGATGGTAAGCTCACTGTTTGTGGAGCTGACAACGTGAATGAAGTTACGGCTTACGATTAGTAGCAGTCACAACAAAACAGCACGCTGCCACGACTGGCAGCTTCTGTAGTGGAGGCGCCAAGTGCATGTGACTGCAATTGACATGATGGGTTTTACACATTGGTAGATCTGTTGTGAGTGTTAACACGTGGATGCACTTTCCAAACACATTTTCAGTTGTCAAAAGCTTTATCTTATTACTTCAACTGCCATTCATTTTTACTTTGATCCACTCCCACCACCTCAGTTTGGATCAATCAGTCATGCCCTATTGAGCTGTGTTTGGCACATCTCACGTTGGCATGGAACATTGTGACTTTCTGTCCACTTTGTTTGCATTCAGTTCTCATTTTTGACTGTGTCTCTCCTTGTTTTCTACATTTCACCTGAACTGAACCCTGGATAAAAGACTGACATATCCACAACACATAATTTGCTTTATTTTTAAGTTGTTTACCTGTGCCAAACACTGCATCCTGCTGACAACGCCAAACTAAAGTTAGGAGTAGAAACAACCAAGTGGGGATTTTAAGTATTTTAATGTACAAATACTGGATCCAGTAGGAACAGATGCATTCAGCAAATGGTTAACAAAACAAAAATAGCTCTGTCCATTTATAGCTGGTGCCTCCTTCCCTTCCAAATCATGCATATAAATAAATTAATCCATCCATATGACAGGATACAGGCAAACAGGCTAAAGAAAACAAAGTCACTATATTAAGAAGAGGCCTCGGGAAACGCATGTAGAAGGCGCATCAGTGGCATTGAGGTACATAGACATGGAAAAAGCAAAACATTGAAGGTTTAATAATTCTATACCAAAAAGAGTTGGAATATCACAATAACTGCTTACATGTTTAAAGTTATTATTTGTGAAATATTTAACGGCTACAAGTATTTTAACATATATACGCAGATCTGAAATACTTCTAGATTAGATGGACACTGTTTACTGTGTCTGTTTCAATAGTATTTCTTGCAGGAAAGCCAGGGGTGGAGAACCAATGAAGATTTTTAGCATAAAATGGGATTTTCATTTTTATTTCCCCTGTGGTGTTCATTTTAACTGCTGCTTTTCCTGCAAACACACTTCTTAGAGAGTGAATATGCCTCTCACTGTCTGTCGTTTCAGAGATACAGTCTGTGATTCAACAATAACGCATTGCAGTTTGGATACAAATAGGTTTTCTTATAGAAGATATAGATGAGTACTTTAAGTTAACAGCAAGATTGACATGTCCATCAGTCAACAAGTGGCCGCTATGTATATATATATACTTGGTTTACAACATGTCAATTCACTGTATGAGCCTCTTTATTTTTTATTTATTTATTTATTTTTACTCAGTTCTGGTCTATTTTCAAGGAGACATTGGATGAGTCTGAAACAAAAAAGTAAAGCCATTATATGTAGTTGCTTCATAAGGCTGTACTGAACAATTGTCTAGACAACGAAGTGATTTTGTATAATACTTAATTGATATCTGTGTCAAGTTCACTGTGGCCAGCAAACATCAAGTTAACATTATGTAGATTAGAGTGGATGCTACAAAGTGACAGAGGTCAATCAGTGCAGGCTGTGTTGAAATGCCCCTCTGGTGGCTGCAGTTTCATCTGTGTTTATCTAATGGGTTATGAAAGGCAAACAGAGCAAAGTCAATGGCGGTCAAAGCAGCTATTTTCTAACATGATGTATTACACTTTAGAGCTGTTGTTTATGGTTATTGTGTTGTATAATCATAATGGACTGAGTGACTTGGTACTTAAGGAACTCTGTGTTTGTGTTGTTTACTGGCTGTAGATCATTAGTTGTTGTAGTCTAGCACATTGAGGCAGAGCTCAGTGGACTGCCGGCCTGGACTCTTCATTTAAACTGTCAGCTCACAACATAATTGTCATGTGCCAGTACCTCATTCCCCAAACTGTCAATCATCTTTCAGCTATTAGGAGGTTCAGCTGCTCAGTACAGGCCTGGAGTGGCAGTTGTATAGTGTTGACATTCATTATATATTATTTTGCAAACATACAATTTTATAAGTTGTTTTTGCCTATGAAAACTTTTAGGAAGAACTTTGCTTTGAACACTTGAATGCCTCTCCTGGGCATTAAAAAAATAGCTGCAATAATATTGGCTAACCTTCCCTTTATCTATATCCCGGTATTCATTTTAACCTTGATGGGACATGCATGACATGCTGTACCTATACTGGAGTCTGGGAACATACATGTAGTAAAACAAATTTAACCAATCATGACGCCAATGTCGCAGTTTGATTTTGCCAGACATCGATGTCACACACCTCTTTATCATGCATGTACACAACCAAAGCTGCACAGCCCCAGCTGTTAATGATTAATACTATTATCAGTAGTGTGACCACTCAGCTCATCACCATTACTGTGACTTTGTTTCAAACCTAAAGAACACTACAGGACATTCTTGTTTATTCTAATACAGTTTACATGCAAGAAAAAAAAGAAAAAAAAAACGAAAAAAAAAAAAAAAACTGGAAACCATTGTCCTCCAAACATTCTACTGCTCAGTAAAGTGTGCCTTGAATCCACTGTAACTTCAAATTTTAGTGTCAAGTGTTTTTTGTATAGGTATTTATCAGTAGGTAAACTTGGAGCTATACAGGCTAGAGCTAGTCCGATGAGAATGTTAAGGAAATTAAGGCCTTGCATGCTGCAATTTTGCCCACTCTGGCCATCAGTGTCTTTACATTCACTTAAAATGTTAACGTATTGCCACGTTTTCAACAGCCTTGCTGTATTAATACTGCCCGGAGGAATTAGCTCTATCTATGGATGTGTAGCTTCCTGGAAATCTGGGTGCAGTGCATTCCCAATCATCTTGCCTAGTTTCCTCCCCAGCCCCATAGTGTACAAATACTACATTATTAATGTGATGATTGTAAAATGTCCACCAGATAGATTTTATATCTAGATTCCCATCTTTGTGCCATTTTCAGCCCTATGCAAAATATCACTGTACTAATCCTCATTCAGCCGCCGACATTTGCCATTCTCACTTGAGATCGTCTATAAAAGATATGATACATTCTGTAATAGTTTTCTGTAGTCTGCATTTCAGAATGACATATGTAGTGAGTGCATGGTAAGTTTGAACTATTTCCACTGACATAAGCTGTAATATGTTAAAACTTAATAAAAAATAATGATGAGGAATGATTACTGAGCTTTGCCGTGCGTGTTACCATTACAGTAACGCATGTTTGGTTCTTAAAAGTAATTGATTACCATAGGGATGCAAATTTTGTCTTTAGTAAATTGCATGTGCCATTCTGGTGACTACACAAATACAGAATCACAATTAGTTGCTAAAGTCCAGACACATTACCCCAAAATGACTTAAGGTCACTCCGCCATCTGTTTATTAATATCAAAGTTCTAATGCAGGTCAGATATTGTGCTCTTTTGTTGCTGGCTTTAGTGCTCTGCAGCTTTCACTGTCTTTATGAAACAGAGAAAACATTTTTGAAATATCTCATTTACTTTCCATGGCATACAATACAGTATAGGATTCATCAGAGTGGAGTAAATGAAGAGAATAAGGAAAGACAGAGTGTCTCAGTGCAAACAGAAGATGCTGACAGAGCAGCACTTCTTCCATTTATTGAAGTCAATAGTGTGAGACCAGTCTGAGAGCAAGCTGATGATCTAATCCAGATCTTTATTCAATAATAATCATCTCAGATTCATGTCCATAGACAGGATCATAGATTCAGGGTCAACTGCAGTTCATTTTCAGAGAGTTCAATCAATGATAGCAGTGATAGTTGGATCTTAATCTGTGCAGGGCCAACAGAAAATATGGGTTGTCAAATCATCATGATTATATAGCATTTTTTCTTATAATTGTGCAGTTCAGATCAGGTCAAAACAGCTATAAATTGTGTTTCTGCTTTATAAATGTTGGGAGGTGCATAGTGTTCAGACTTAATTCAGTTTAGAACAATTATCTGGTCTTTTGGATTTGATCAGCGGTCTTATCTTAATGGATGGCTCACACTGTTTAAAACACAAAGAACTCTTTATAATGCTTTCAGGGTTTACACTCTGGCTCCGCCCCCAAACCCTACTAAAGCCATTAGTTTCTATCGTTTTGATTGAATGTGGCTATCGATCCGCACAGGAAATGAGTCAAGTGCAGCATCACCTGATCTGAGCTGCAGCTCCCTAATGCAGAGAGAACAAGGGCAGAGAGGCAAGAGGCATTATGGGAGGTAGAGGCCCACATCAACAACAGCGGGATGGGGGGAGGGGATGAAGAAACACAGAGAGAGAGCAGAGAGTGAGAGAGAGAACCATAGTGCTGCTGTTTTGGACTTTCATAAAATTAGAACATTATTACTATTTTCATTCATCATTCATGTCATTTTAATGCTGTTAAACCAGCCTGGTTGTTGTTTTAGATTGAACTTGTACTGGCTGAAATTTAGAAATTTTCACTGATATTTTTTGGCACTGGTCTTAGACTTGGTTTCAGTCTGCCTTAGTTTTGATCTGGACTCAGATCAATGATTTGATTCTTCACTGTGACACTAATTGACAGTCTTGGTTGAGAAGACTGAAGACTCGGTTATAATGAGCTGAAAGAAGTAAAAAATTCATGACACATCGCCAAATACATGGCACCCACTCACTCCAGGTTTAGTGGCACTAAGGTTGGTTGTTGTAATGCTATGTGTCACACTGGCAGTGTCAGACAGCTCCAGGATGTCCCCCACAGTGAGACACAGTTATCCACCTCCACACTGTTGTACTGTCAGAGGTTACTGAGCTGTCTGCTGTGAAGATCCCACTGTGACTGACTACCTGAACAGGCTGTGTTAAGAACTGGTGGTCTTCAGTGTATTGTACTTAGTATTGTATGAGTCTCTCTCAAATGTATACTAAATTAAAGCATTATGCACTGCACACATGTACATGGCTTTCACTTAGTAGGCCTGAGAATGTCTCAGAAGGACAATGCCGCTCACAAGAAGTTAGTTTTTTTTTTTGTTTTGTTTTTTTGTTTTCTTTTGTTTTTCATTTCTCACCTTCATTGTGACTTTTTTTATCAGCTCCATCTTTATCACTCTGTAAGTGTAACCACTTTGGTACTTACAGTGTAAAAAGTGGCTCTTGTTCTGGTGGGGGAGTCATGTCTCACTAATCATTGACAATCACAGTTCTCTACCTGTGCTGTAGATTGGACAGAGTGACCATACCGTAATCTCAGAGACACTTCCCCTATATGATAATACAGTAGTGTGATGCTTTTACAACAGCATGCTTATAAAACTGCACATTTGATGAGGTAAAGGAGTCTTGGTTGTCCCAAAGAAGCTAAAGTGTAAATGCTCATTCAGTAGCTCTAAATGAATCTAATCCAAGTGTGCCTTTGGTCCATGCTTAAGTCAAGAAAACAGACACAACTGTAAACGTGTTTAAATGTGCACTTTTCAAACAAAAGAATATACTTTTGTGAAAGAGAGAGTTTTTGATCTGGTATGAAAGAAATGCTAAAATAGCAGTTGGTTTTAAGTGATAAAAGGACACAAGAATCTAGGTTTAAACTTGTCACCATCACTTTGAAGCAATAATTAAATACTCTGTGGAACAAATGCTGCCACTTCCACATCATGTGGAGATAAAAGCCCTCAGCAGCTCCCCCCAAGTGGACACTTTGGTTCTGCACAGACCCTCAACCTTTGTCTCTGTGCCCATTTAGTTTGACAAGCTCTTCATCTCCACATGTGAAAGCTCTCTCTTGTTTAATTACAGTGAAGTATAGGTGATTCGTCTATGACAATGTCCACCAAACTCTTTTTTGATTTTTGATTTTATTTGGATTTTTTCAAAACGCAAAAGAACTCATCCTGAGCTGTCCTCTAAATGCAAATGTGCAATGGTCTCTTTGCCCTTCTCTGTGATCAGGTGCAGAGGAGGACTGACAGATATGGGACTGACCGCTGCTTAAATATGATTTCTGAAGTGAATGTGCTCTTGTAGTTCTTTAGTCAACCTTGTCAAAAAGCTGTATATAATAAATGGGCGACAATTTCTGTGAACTGGCTTTTACTGAACCATACTGTGGCATTAGACCAACAGTTTCAGATTCAAATAGTAAATATTATGTTACATAAGCCAAAATGCACTTCTAGTGTCTCAAGCATGGAACATTGGTTGATTTGATGGGAAGTACTGCATGACTGCACTGATAGGATATTATCTTGAATTTCAAATGCCTGCATGGTGGTCAGTCCTCAGCTACTCTCTGAGATTAAATAAAATGACAAAGTAATTGTGGAAATACTGCTTTAATACAGTTGTACTATTACAGCTTCTGGACTCATGTCAGTGGATGGTATTTTCTCTGGCAGCTCCTTTTGTAGGTCACTTTGGTCCTCTGCCACCTGGACGGTTACACAGTAAATATTATGCATTAGTATTTGGTTCACTTGAGCTATTGAAGCATGCCAGTCTCATGTGCCATCATTTTTGGGGGCATTTTTGTGTTATCCTATCATTGCCAGTGACATTTCCTTCTACTTGTAAAATACTTAATTATTCGTAATGGGGTAACAAGTTCACCTGTGCTTTTTCAGACTTTGTATTTTTTTTCAATCTTTATTCATTAATTTAGTGTCTGTTTCGGTCTTGATGTCTCCATAAGCTCTTTTTCTATTTGTGCAAACTAGTTTGGTCCCTGTGGTACAAGCTCATAAATTTGTATTGTGCAAATTAGTTTGGTCCCAGTGGTACAATTGTCAAAGTGAATTGGTATTAACCACATGGCATCACAAGGGAATCTGCCCTTTGAGTGTGATTTCAATGTCATTACCACCAACGGTTTATGGGAACAGCTTTTCACAGTGGTTAAAAAAAAAAGAAAAAAATACTTTAAAAGTCAAATGAGAACATTAAACCTTATCGCGTTAAACGATTTCACTCGGTGATGCAACGATTTCATCCGTTCGTGCGAGTGTGAGGAGATTGTTTTGCTGTTAAGAAATGCTCTTGTTTGTGTCAAATAAATCAAATATTTATTACATTCTTATTCTTACCCATGCAACCAAGGGCTTACTTTCTCTTATGACAGATACTGCTCTTTTTGTGTGTTGCAGTAAATAAATATTTCTCAGTTCTTGTTTTGAGGAAGATAAAAAATAAAGAAATTGGTAAACAACAACACAGGGCATAACAAAGACAGGAAATGATGCTACTCATTATTTTTAGTTTATATTAGTTTGAGTCAAGCAATGTGAGCCTTGTTATTGTCACACTTTTGTCTGTGTAGTGTCATAGTGTTATAGCAGTGCATAGTAACTGAAAATGTTTTACACATAAAGCCTCAGGTGGACACAAGGAACAGACTAAAACTCCAGAGTCAGAGTGTACGAAGACTTGTCCTGTCTCTGACTTAAAGAGATGAGATGCTAATCCATCTTGTTCTCATTCCTGCACTCCTCCATTCTCTAACACTGGACTCAAGGGGTAAAAACATGATAGGTTAAACCCAATGGATGGGCTCATCACTCACTGGTTCTTCTCTACAGGTGCTCAGAGCAGACAAGTACACTGCAGTTTTATTTACAAACATTAATTATTAAGTTGTTTTATGTATTTTTTTTCCACACATATAATGGCCAAATCATAAATAGGTATTTTCTCTCACACATAGGCCTTGTCTTAAGTTCTTTCAAGCTCTACCCATGAATGTGAAAAAATAAATGTTTTGTTTAGATAAATCATACATAGGTGCTAATTTTCCCAAATACATTTAGACAGATGTAAAGAAGGAACTCTTCAATAAGATTTCACAAAAATACATGCTGAACACTTATCTGAAGGCACAAATGTTTGCACTGTGTTTTTGGACAATAATTTAGATATGTATAGCCCAGAGCCATCCTAAATAATGAACCAATCACTGTCTATGCTGCCCTTCTGATGAATGTAATTACATGTCTCCCTCCAAAAGCCCCGAGGTCAGTGCTGAGGAGTCAGTGTGGCACATTTTGTTTATTGCTGTTTACTTTTATACTGTGAATGCTTTTAGCTGATTAAATGGATGAGATACGCTCCCCAGTACAGGCCTGTTTGTGAATACAGATTAGAGCTGGACTAAGCTGCTCATGTCAGATGCATGTAACACATGATGGTGTTTGGTGTAAGTGTCTGTGTTACTTTTTTTCCCTCTGTCTAGGATGAATATGTATAGGTCATGAGGCCAGTGTGTAATTCATGATGAATGTCATCTTGAATACAAGCTCATATGTAGGCTATACTGCACAGATCTTGATGTATAGAGGCACCAAGGCACAAAAAGGAAAAAAAGGCACAAATGCTCTCACTACTTAATGCTGCTCATGACAGATTTTCTATCCCCATCTTGAACTGTCATCTATACTGATTAAGGAGTGGAGCAGCTCAGAGGGAGAGTCCTGATTGATTTAAATATTTCACACACACAAAAAAAAGAAAAAAACAAAAAAACAAACAAAAAACAAACAAAAAAAAGCAGCATCTTGTGAGTTTAAATTCAATGATCACAGGCTTTAATCTTGTCAGTCTGTTTATACTTTCTCATCTCAAAATTGTTCAGGCATCCCACTATTTGTTTTGATTTGGTGAGACTGAGGATACAAAAAAAAACTTCTAATGATATTTGGGGAACTGATGTTGTTCATTTTGACTGGGACAATAGACTGAAATCCAAATTATGCGATGAATAATAATGATGCTGTGAACATTGATACATTTTAAGAAAACATCAACCCACCATAACTTCTAAATAATTTTGTATTAAAACCAGGCTGTATCACACTGCTCAGTGGAAACCTTGCTGACTTCTTCTCATACAAGCACATTCATTCATTCATCTGAAATGTTTAACCCAAAGGAAATTAATTTTGTTTAATATTTGCTTAACATTTATCTGCACATTTATTTATTTATTTTATTTATTTAGTCAGGGCAGTTCACAGTAATGAACAATCATATACATGTGTACAGACTGTAAATGCATCAGATTTTAAAACAGAACAGAGCACAATGACAAACATAAAACACACATACACACTTTAGGACATTGGGAAAATGTAAAGTTTGTTAAAATGATCACAGGACTGATTTCTTTTAAGAAACTGTTTAAGTTGCTTTCTGAATGAGAGATAAGTGATGGACATTGGACATTCCATTGGATTTGGACATTCTCTTATACCTGTCATTTTCTAAATGTCAATGTCCACAACTCATATTTTGCTTTAAAACAAGTATATATTTAGTTGTCCAGCTTCTTTGTTTTTGTTCTTTTCTTTCTTTTGTATTTCCATGTAAACAAGTGCAGAGTAACTAGACCTTATTTCTAATATAGAAGCATAACACACTTCCTATTCAGGGAGTGAGCTCCTGTCATGATTGTCACATACCATTTCCCTCTAGAGGGATTAACACAGATGGGTGTGCATGTGTTTTGGCTGTGGAATTTTTTGTAGCTACTACTACTACTACTACTGCTTCTCACTTGAAAAAGATGTCATCAATGTCCCATGTAACTCCTACATACTGATGAAAAACAAGAAATGGATAAAAATGCAGGATACTGGTGTTCCTGTGAGCATCTGTGCACCAGGGGAGGTCCAGACCAGTGAAGTGAGGAGAGTATTCACTCAGCCGTGGCTTAAATGACTTGGAGCCCAGTGGTGCCAACCTTGGCATTGCTGGACTAGTTCAGGGCAATGAAACACTCAGTAAGCCCTGTCATTACCTGCTGTGGTTCAGCTCCTGGAGAAACCTAAGACAGGCAACATAAGCTCTAAATGTTCCCACTTAGATAAAAAATATTGGCAGAGACATCCAGTCAGCGCTCATCGTTTATGTGTTTGCTTTGCAGTTAAAGCAGCTGTCTGTCTGATATTTATAAAGAGAACATGAAGGTCGGGTCTTCAGATTGAGTAGTCCTTATGTGGTCTGTCTGCTGCAGTCTTGTAATCTTAGAAATTAAAACCTAATAGGAAACTTAAGTGTAACTCCTTCAGGATTACAGTGAGCTTTGAGTTTGCATTGAGCAATAGAGCGAGGTCTGTCAAAGGATATACTCACCTGTAGTGTCCCTTGTCCAAACATTTAAATATCTGAAATCTTCAGTAAATATCAAAGTAATGTGTTAGAACAGATATTGCAGTAATATGCATCAGAGTTACATGTTTTTAAATAAACATTATTACTAGGAATAGTCTCAAACCCAGCGTATTTAACAAATAAATGAGATAATGAGTAAGCTGCTATTCTTTTGTTTTGTTTTACCGAGTCATCGCTGTTACAGATAACAAAGTGTGATGGTCCTGGCCCCAGATGGAAGCCATTGCCAACAAAGAGAGCACACTAATCTCTGTTTAGTGAGTCATATGTATGGGGGTGATGATGTATGGAGATGATTGAGCAGAGTTTATGACAAGCAGGCTCTGAGTACACACAGAAAAACACAATTTATTACTGAGATTGCAGGGAATATAATAGGACCAGAATAGTCTATAGAGGCTTCTGCAGATGTTATGTTTATGTACAGAAATACTGGACTTATATCCACATACAATATGCTGTATATACCTTTAAACTTGAAATGTTAAGAATGTTTCTCATATGTCTCAACTCTCTCCTTTTACCAAGAACTCCTCGTTCTCACTTCTCTACTGAAGCATATTTGCACAATATCAGTATCACTCAGAAAGCCAAGAGCGGTGAGTTATGATTGGCTTCTCTGCATCAATGACAGTTGTTCAGATTGAGTGCTGTGTGTCTGTTATTGAAACTGCTCTCCATTTAACCTCCTCATACTGTGTGTGCAGACATTAAACAGGGGGCTGCAATGCAATATGATGGAAAAAAAATACTTTAAGTGCTCTTCATTAAAAAAGTGCAGAGATTTGTCTCAAGAGAACAGACTGCAATCTTCTAGAGATTGGGAACAGTTGCATTGTGGAGGAGGCTGATTAAAATGCCAGACAGACGGCTTACTGAGAGCCTTTAAGTGATTGAGCTAATAGTAGGAGAAACCATTATTATTGGGACTCCTGCCTTCTCAACGAGCCCAGCTTTGAGATGTTAAATAACAATATGGTCTGATTACACAAGTGGGCAGCCCCCAGCTATAGGTGATTATTCAGTAAGAGCTAATGAAGAACAGCGATAGACTTTGATAATATTATGCTGTATAGTCCAGAGCTTATTGTTTAGTCACAACCACTGTAATGCTTCTAAACATACAGACACTCATGCAAAACCACTTCACTTTTCAAAAACTAATAAGACAGTGGTAGTTACAGTATTATGATCCTTTGTGTGTTCACATTATTGGCAGAAGAACAACTACATTGTCCTTCACAACCCTGTGCCGCATTGACCTGATGACCTCTAAGTGTAGATGAACTCAAAGGGCCTGACTTGATCCACTCTGGTGACTGTAGTGTGTCTGTGTAGTGTAAATCTGTAGTGAGAAGTGAAGGGGTGATTCAGAGACGCACAGCTCTTTCAATGTGAGACCATCTGCCTTTGAGAGCACAGCAGGAGCCTCTCACACTCTCCACAGCCACTCCCACTGTGTTGGGTTTCTCCTCATGAAGCGAGAAAGGTCAAGAAAATACACAAACAGCTGCACAGAAGCCTGACATATACCATATTAGTACAGCAACTAAATGGCAGCAAAGTGAAATAAAGGCTAAAATTCACCAAGAAGACAGCAAAAGATCAACACAAACCCTAATTGTTGCAGTGGAACTATTATATATTTGGCTGAAAAAATCTCAATGAGTCTCAATGAGTCCATAATCACTCAACAATCATTAAAGCAAATATCAGTGTAATCTAACTCCTCGTAATGACACAAAGTGACTTTTTAGATCATAAAGGCAGTTTCTGAATCTTCTGTTGATAATGCTAAATTGCAAAAGAGCGTTTAACAATCTCAAAATGATATATTACATTTTAAAGCAGTATTGTGGTCTCAGTTTCTAGAGACGTTAGTAGCCATCTTCAGAGGAATCCTGCACATCAAACATTTTAATAGACTTTTTTTTTTGTAACAATGCGCCTTTATTGGAGTGGTCTCCGTTAGTGATTTCTACATTAAAATGTCCTTGATATAAAATATTATCGGAATGTTTCAATTAAATTTGTACTTGGAGACCAAATAAAATTCCTGAGCCTGCTTCAAAAGCTTTTACCACAGTCAATTTTATGGACATTTCAAAGGTAAGGATACTAACAGTTCATTTCATTTTTACCAACATCAGTAGAAAATCAATTATATTCCTCCCACTCAGAGTTCAGTATGACACAGCTCTAAACACAGCTTTTTTTTTATGAAAAAAGCCAGTCAGAAGCTTGTTTACATAATATTCCTCCAAAGCTCTCATGACAATGGGCCTTTGTCCCAGACTGTTGCTACAGTAATTCTGCTGCAGGATTATGAGGCTAAATATTCTTAAATATCCTACTGAAAAATCTAATTAGTGCTTATTGTTGCCTCCTCAAACATGTCCTTATGAAAATGAGCTGAGGTCATTAACATGCTGGGGCTCAACTGGCTCATACACAGACTATTTTGTCTGTTTTATGAACCCAAATGTTGTTCATAATGACATCCAACAGAGTTTAATGTGTCCTGCAAATTAACAGTGAAATATTGCAGCAGTGTCAATCAGGGTCAAAGTAGCTATTTACAGTAATGATGTATCACTGCTAATTCCAGTCATGTTGTTGTTGCAATGGATTTATTGTGTCACATAATGAACAGAGTAACTTTCAGTATCATCTGAAAGACAGTGTTTGTCCTGTTCAGTGTAGATCATTATGGATGTGGATGTGGTTCAGGTCAGACCTGCTGCTGCAGACCTCAGGGGACTAAAGCTGGCCTCTGTGGATGATGATGATGATGTGTTAATTTGAGCGGTCAGTTTACAACATGGAGCTACTGTTGTTATTTTCTATTTCCTTTATCTTTTGTTTCACTAGCTTTCAAAATATGTATGTAAGGGTTAAGTATAATGAGTAAAAGAAGCTGTTTGTACAGCACAGCAATGCATCTCACATCTCACTATGGGCTAAAAGAAAAATAAAAGTATCCTCAGATATATCAAACATAGCCTACAGCCAAGTTTTTCTTTTATGTATTTTTATCTTGCACTGTCCTTCCACCTGCATTCAGACTTGGAGCCATAATTATTTGAAATATTATGCAGCAAAACACATTGTTTGGTCCTAATGAAATGTTTCTTTGAACCAGTTTATTATCTCATTAAATCTTCAAAATTAAGAGCACTAGGCATGCAACACATGCATACACAGTGCTGATATCCACCCTTTTCACTTGGGCTTCATTTGTGGGAATACTGAACCTAAATTAGCATAATGAATTAATACCAAACACAACATGGTTCATCTTGTTACTATCAACTCAGATTGCTTAGGGTCTCTAAATGCTACACAGCATGGGGAAAGACCAGTAAGATTCAGATAATGTCAGAAGCCAGCACACCAAATGATCTTGCTTAGTCAGATATTTCTTTGCTTTTTAAAGTGAATTTTCTCCAGCACTATCAACTCTCTTGCTGGGGCAAAAATAAGACATGTTCCACAGTTTGGAAGCCCTCCAGAGCTCTGGCCCAACAACACAAAAAGCTGAAAAACAAAAACAGTTGGCCAGACAAGCCTCAGTGTGCCCTGAGACTCTAACTTCATAAAGACAATATTCACACGGTTTAAATCCACTCTACTTCCCTAATTTATTCAAGTTGGTAAAAAGATGCTCCAGTCTGTGCCACCACACTGAGACGACTCAGACTTGGTGATGCAGGAGTAGCCTGTGTGTGCAGAGCAATGCTGTGCAGACAAAAAAAAAAAAAAAACTATAGTGCACACTTCTTTTACTGCCATAATGTTAGTCCAGTGCAATTTTGCCATGAAAGAAATATACAAATTTAGTATACATGGTGTCTATAAAGAGCTATTTACAGTATGTCAGCTACTCCTTAAAATAATGTGGTCTTCTAAAAGAATGTGTTAGACAGCTTTAATTTCTTGGCATTACATACGTTTGGTAAATTTCCCAGCTCCCCTCTCTCTAGAGACACACATTTGTGTGAAATTAAGTTGTACCATGAGACAGTTTTGTAAATAGTATATCCAAATATTTTTCACTATTCAAAAATGACTTGGATGAGTGAACTTTATATTTATTTTTGTACATTTCTTTCTTTTCCTCTGTTTCCAATCTCTTAAAACAGATCTCAATGTAACAGGGATTATTGTGTGCTTCGTTTTAAAGAGGGTTGACTAAGGGATCTGTAGAAGTGCTGCTCTGACACATGAAGCCAGCTGTTTTTGTGTTCACTATATTGTAGTGCTGTGACATGTAAATACAGCCCCTGTCCACTGTTGTTCTTCATAATAAAAGGTCCTAATCCCAGAGTCTGTGCACACACTCACTGATGAGGAGATAGTGCAGTATGTGTACTATTTTGATCCTAAGATTTTTTTTTTTTTTTCAAAAAATCTAGTTACAGAATACAGTATATTTTTATGTTATGCAGTTCTAAAAGCTTCACAAGTAGACTTTTATTAAGCTGTGATTCACATCTAAGTGGCATATCCATCATAGCCTCAAGGTTTCTGCAAAACCTCTGTCAAAAGATGCAGTTAGATTGAAAGTAAAGTAGATTTTCTCTAAATGTGTGGCAGTCAGGTGTCACTAATAGATAAAAACGAGCCACTTTCGATTGAGTCTCCATGGCATACGGTTGTAATTTCTCTGTTCAACTAATTTCCCAACCTAGAGTACTAAATGTCTCTCCAAGGCTTGTTAGGGCTTTCTCCAATCTGCTTATTTTTTTCCAACAGGGCCTTAGCATCTTGATAGCTCTGTGATTTGAGTTCAGCTTCATTTCGTGTCATTTGAGGTGTTTGATTAGGATTACGATGATTAAATCAGCAGGACGTGATGGAAATGAAAGCTGCTGTTCTCAGAATGAAACAAAATTCACCATTTTCAGTGAGCCGAGCACAAATAAAAGCTCACAGTATTTACCTTAGCTGTTGTTATGATATGTTATGATATGATATTTTCTTTTTGTTTGGTTGTGTTAGAAGCAAAGCATAATGTTGATGGGCAGTAGCTATGTTGATTGTTGGCAGTTTGACAGTAGTAGTTGAAGAAGTCAGTATAAAAGAACAAAAAGAACAAAGTGTGTGGGATGTAGAATATCTACTCATTTGAACTCATTTGACTTTGGACTTCAGAGTACGTTCGAGTCAGTTTTTTTCTGTAGGTCTTGAACTAGCTTAGTAAATGTGGACTGCTCACAATCTTGTAACATCACTGTGATGAGAGTAGCATTAACACTGATTACAATTTTAAACTGGATCATATTGTTCTCAAGAAACTATCAATACATAAACAGAAAACTATTTATTTTCTGTTTTTCAAAAGGGGTCACATCAACTCATGAAATATTTCTGGTCACAAACTTGAGTTCCATTTAAAGGGCAGCAAAAACTATTTCTTTCGCCAACCTTTTCTGTGTTTTTCATTCCTCTTTCTTTCTGTCTTCATTGTTTTTCTCCCTGCTGCGCTCAGTGGATACCACCTCTTACCAAAAGCTGCTTGAAGTTTGTCTGAGCATTGTTAGTTTCGCCCTGTGATGAAAATCTGACCAAAATATATCTGCCTGTAAAATCCTGCAAAAGTATTTTCTTAACTGATATACTTTTAAAAGAAAAGGGACCTTGTAAAGGGTATTTCCATTTTTATTGAGGTGTATAAAAGCCAGTTGTATAATGACCACTCACAAAAGCATGCATGCACATAACAATGTTACTTGTCTCAAGCAAAAAAAAAAAAAAAAAAAAAAAAAGTTTGAATTATTGCCTTTAATTTTGTGTCAGCTCACAATATGCTCCACACTTTTTTGCTGTCTGTATGAAATATGACTGTAGTTTGGTGAGAGGGGTTGCTTTTGCATTAGAAGACTATTGTACAGAGCGGCAGTGTGTCTCCAGCTCTGACAGATAACTAGATTAGTATTCAAAGCAGCTGAGTTGATAATCCCTGTAGACTACTGGAGGGTGAAGGCAAGCCTCCTTAGTGAGGTGTGGTCCAGCTCACACAGGGTAAACTCTGAAGACCACTGCTGAGATCGGGCTCAGGGGATTTTAACTTTAGACTGAATCCTTTCCCACCACCGCATAGACTCTTACATCATTCCAGGAAGAGCTTTAGAGGTTTTTGTAGCTGGCTCTTAGCACAGTCATATCTGTCAGTGCAGTCATCCATCAGTGATCCAGAGAATGATGAAGACATTTCCTTTGTTCTGTAAAGAGTATAGGCAACACTCCACACTTTTCCACTGCAGTGCTCAGTGTGGAAATTGTGGTGACCTTGTCCTATGTTTGCAGAAGTGACTAATGTTAAGTGTGAGTAACCCCCACTGTTTTTTCTGTTTACATGAGGCAATATTCATTCAGCCTTTTGAATAGGTTAAAACATACAAAGACTTTGATGAAATCTGCTCTGTTTGTGCCAATGCCAATGTGGATACACATTTAGAGCAGTGACAAGAACATGCTCCTCAAGTTTTTTTCAGATCTCACAAGTCTTCCTCTGGTTTCTTTAAAGGGGATTTTGGCTGTGCTTGTAGGAAAAAAAGTATTATTGAACAGAGCTAATGTGTATGCCTGTTATCCCATATACTCACATTTATGCACGCTTGCATAACATTCCTTGTTCGTTTTAGTGATAAGCATCCGCACAAAGAAATTATGATCAAGGGATTTGCATATAGCTCTAACATCTGAAACAAGATTTGAAGCACTTTCTGAGTCATATAAAATAGAGCAGTGTTATCTCCTTCTGCAGTCTGTTAGCTCAACTTCAATCCATAAGCATTATGTAAATGTCCTGTATATATTATGCTGTGATAAAAATGCATGTTATCCATTTTACTGGAGACAACAAAAGGGAAACAGTGGGCGCTACAGCACATGCTCTAAATGTACTGTATATTGGACTTACTTGAATGTGCATTAAATCAATAAATGACTCATAACACAATGGTATAAAATACAGTTACCCTGCTACTAATTTCTGCAATGTGCTGCATGAAGATAAGCAACAGCTGCAACGTTTAGGTTGCATTTCTATACCGTGGAGAGCCATTTAATAGCATGCCATAAAGTGCACTGTATCTGAACAGTAGGTTGACATCACAGTATAAAGTCTCAGGCCTTTTAACCCACTGCAGTGTGCTTCCTGTTGTCTGCTTATAGACACCACTCTGCCTGGTCCATTAGTGTAATTGCCTACATCATTATTTACCCTATGTGATAACTAATGCCCAAAGAAATCAATGCTGCTTTTCTTTGTGTATTCCTTTTAAAGTCAGTGGGACTATATGGCAATCAGGCATAAGATTATGACCACTCAGATAACTGATGCACTGTGTATTATGGCATCTTTCTCTCAGAACTGGGCTTAACTTTGAGCTACAAATGCATCTGTTGGATCAGCTCCATACTTTGATCATTCTTGATGGATACTGACCACTGCAGACCTAGAACACCCCAAGCCACAGTTTTGGAGATCCTCTGATCCAGTTTATCTCTTGTCAAAATAACTCAAATCCTTACCCTTGCTCATTTTTAGTGCTTTGAACAGATTAACTTGCTGCCTTAAACATCCCACCCACTAACAGAAAATGAGGTAGGAGGAGCAGGGTGACCAGTATTTGTATCTTTGGATGTAGGAATGAATGATTAAGATTCAGTCCACATTCTGTTCAGATTGGAGCAGGCTGTCAGTGGATAACAGGAGGCCACCATTGCACCAATATTGATTCTGATTCACTGCAGGATCATTCTGGGCCCATGTAATGGTTATAATAAAATAACAAGCTAAAAACAAGGCTCTAAATTCAGTGTATTACTTTACTATAATGAAATCAATATTGCACAGATAACTCCCCTGTAGCACTAAGCAATTTGAGGGGAACCTAAGCAGGCCTCTAAATGTATCATCAAGATTTCCATTAGGATTGCACAGGCTGTACTAGACAGAAAGTGCTACTAGGAGTTGTTGGTCATCAGTCATAAGGGTAAAGCTGGATATTACACATTTTGGTAATACTTTATGTTCTACAAAGTAACTACTGTGTAACATATACTGTAACAAATATCATATGAGAATCTAGACACTGATAAGATCTATTATCAGTCACTATCAGTTATTCATTTGTTCCAGTTTATCATTGGCTGCCATTTGTGAATTACAACATCATCATAATGTAAATATGAGATTAGATGAAGGGCTGAGAATCAAAAGAATGTGACATTTCGGACAAGATTTAGATTTAAATGAAAGCTCTGGATAAGCTCTTAACTGCTACAAAGGTAATTTTATCAGAGCTCTCAGACCTGCTGTCTTATCTTTATTCTTTTGGTCCATTTTTGTTATATAATATAAATAAAGTCTCTGGGTGAAGTCTGTATGTCGTTCCTGTGTTACTGTTGGTTCTCTCCAGCTTCCTCCCGCCGTCCAAAGACATGCATGTGTCAGGAGAACTGGTGACTCAAAGTTGCCCCTAGTGAATGAATGTGAGAGTGAATGGTTGTCTGTCTGTGTCTCTGTGTCAGCCCTGCAACTATGGCCCCTGTCCAGGGTGAACACCACCTAAGGCCCAAAGTTACTGGGATAGGCTCCAGTCACCGTGACTCCTAAAGGGAACAAGCTGGAGAAGATGAATGAACTAAAGTCTGATTCTGATTTGTAATAATTTTAGAGTTATTGACCAAAAGCAGTCTATCTTTGAACATACTGTACATAAAATGCAGTCAATGATAAAAGAGGCATAAAAATGTGGAGCCAAAAAGGCTTTTGTGTCTTTTCTTCTAAAGATTTAAAATTTCTATTGGTTGTAAGCTGACACTGTCAAGTTTTTGTGCCAAATTTCTGACAAGATCTGTTCCAAGTCCTGGAAAGTCTTTACTGAAATCATTTCAAATGCAAGATTAATAATTTTGGAAAAATGGAAATGAGAGCCAGTTGAGCTTGCCAAAAGCAAACACATTCAACTGGCAAGCTTGACTGAAGATTGAAGAAGACTAATTAAGTAAGACTGATTATTGTGATGAGAATATTACTGTGTGAATGTGGCAGAGTAATAAGCTGCAAACAAAATCATCTGTAACTTGTGGTAACAATCTCTAGATCTGACCTAATACTGGACTAAATAGTCTTGTTCTGGTTAACTGGTTTGACATTACTAGTCAATCAAAGAAACAGGCATCTTTCTAATTGCCTGCCTGACTATGCTCTGTAATGGAAATGTTCAGGGCCTTAAAACAATGACCAACCACAGACAAGGCTATAATCCTGTCTGTGAATGTTGCATGAATTCTTTATGTTGGATAGTGAGTGCAAAATTCTGGGTTGTCTTGGTGGAGGTGACCCTAAACTCCCATTATATCTCTTACAGCTTTATTTCAGTCAAGTTCCATTTGCCAGTGGCTGATGTACAATCCATCCTCAGCCACTGCTAAGATCAGACATAGCCTGTCATCATCTAAATCTGAAGTTAAATTACCTGGAAAAAAATGACTTCAGCCATTTGATGAATTTTAATGGCTTTAAGTCTAAATAATAGGACTGGGTTCACACATTTTCTCTGTAAAATACATCAAGGCCAGAGTGAGAGTGAGAGACCATTTACCAGCATCAGATGTTTTTTGTCCCTTTTCTGTCAGAAAGAAGTGTGGCACATTAATTACCTTTTATAGGAAATGCTTATGGTGTGTATACAATCTATCACACCATAGGCAAGTTCCCACTGGGTAGCAGTGAACCTAAGTAAAAAAAATGTTAGCTTCTGGCATTGGCACAAATATTGCACAAATAATGTATTGTTCAGTTGTGTCAAGTTCAACAAATAAAGGGCCTGTTGATATGCAGACATTTATGGAGAGGATATGGACACTAGTTTCACTGTGAGCTATCTGTCTATTAAGATGCTGCTGTGCTTTGAGAGGAAAGCCCAAAAAGTCACACTCGTCCACATGGAGCATTGACAGATATGAAGCAGAGAAATAATGAGGGCCAGGCTCTGTTTTACCTCATAAACCTGCACATTCCTTGGGATCAGAGCTCCCTGCACATTGAGTTTTCACACTTGTACACATTCTGCCTTAATACAATTAAGATGAGTTGTTTTTCCCTTGACATGACACTTTTTGATAGATTTTCCCCACTCATCACAGGTGGCAACAGCTGGTGGTGAATAGTAGCAGGTGGAAAATAAGAAATCCTCAGGAGAAGCACACATATATGTAACTAAGAGCCGAGCCCTGAGTGCTTTATGGAAATCGCCTAACCCAAGGGTCCCTCTGTTTTTCTGGCTTCAAAAGAGCATAGAGACACCCCTCTAAACTGTCTAACTGGCTCCCCAAAAACAATGCGGAATTATCCTTACAACAATCATAACTAATGGATGGCATTGGCAAATTTCACAGTTTCCAAATGTAGCAGTAGTATGTGCAATTAGTTAACCATAGCTTATGTTAAAACCAAGATTAAAATGCACAGACATAAACACAGAACTGATTCCTCAATTGCAAATCTATTGAAGTCAATTCAAGTCAATTCAAACACTAAATGAGCTATAAAACCATCCCTGAAGCTAAGGTTAAATTTAGATGTCTGCCAGCTTAATGCCAGACGATACCAGATGCCCACCAGAATGTAAAGTAATACAGTCTGGCAGACTAAACTCACACATCTGTTTGACTGATGTTAAAATACTTAGAGGGTAATATGCAATGGTGAGACTGATGAATTGTAATTCACACCATCAGTGAAAAGAGCTTTTACTTTGGGCACTTTGGTACAATAACAACACAAGGAACAGTATGTTAGCTGATTAGGCACAACTCATAAATTCACTCCACTGTGTTTTTAATATTCAGTTTTTTTTATAGTTAAAATAATTGTTGGGCAGCAGAGGAAATGACTATTGAGGTTTGTGAGTACAACTTAATGTAACATGCAGCCCAAATTTGCACAAAAAAATGAACACTATTCATAAACTCAAATAGAGTAATATTTTTAACTAAATATCATTGCACAGCACTACACATTAGCATATCACTGATATTCTGGCTAAACAAAGCCAGATGCTCATAGTGAAACTATTTCAGCCAAAATCAAATGTCACTTAACTCTGAGATTCTGTTTATTGGAGGAATTTTTAATCGGATCTGTCGTGTCTACAACAGCATGTTTTTGTTCAAGAAAGTGTTGTAGTTATCTGGGTTTGAACATGGGAGGTCAGTGTCGTGGGTGGTGTTTGTGATGAGCACTGTCTCTGTTTGCTACACAGCTCAGTTATGAAGCTGGCATTTTGCCCAGATGAACACACACACATAAAACATTGAGCTTTTGGAAGAATATTGATCTTCTCTGAGGCAAGGCCACACTGTGAGATCACTGATTTATTAAGTCTTTTGTGACAGAGACATGAACAGTGATATGGTTGATGTGTGTCAGTGAGCTGGCATTAGATAAACCTGTGGAAAAGTTTTTTTTTAGTGAATGAGTGTTTACACAGGAAATATACTGTATTCTCCTTTGCATTGTATTGTTAATTTTAACATTGTTATAATACTGTTATTCTGTATATTTTTGCTTTATGAATTGTCATACCATTGATTGCATGCATACTGGTTGCTTTATTCTTCTTAGCTTTTTTGTGAGATGCCCTGACGAGTTCCCCGCTGGTGGATCAATAAAGTGAGTCTTATGTTGGACAAACCACATTGCTGCCTGGACCATATCAACCTGTATTAGTGTTATTTAATTATGTCTTGCAACCAGAAACCATGAGTGTTTTTTTTTTTGTTTTTTTTTCCACCTTTCTTGTCCTCAATATAAGGGTTCTCTTGTTACTGAATGCCCAAAAACCTCTCCCTAGTCTCTACTCTTTTACATAGTATGAAAAGGTAGTAGCTGTAACATATGACAGAGCCATAAACTGCAGAGTGACATTTTTGAGCTGTGCAGATGTCCGACTGTGTGGTGTATAATCATACAGAAGCTGTGGCATTTGCTGTAAAACAAAGTGAAATTCATTGTTTGTGCCATGTAAACCTCGTCATAGTTCAAAATAGTGGATACTTTTTTTTTTTTTTTTTTTTTTTTTTTTTTTTTCCTCACACATAATTAAAATAATGAGTTTTTTTTATTTTATTTTTTTTATTTTTGTATGGTGTTGGTTTTGGTTACAAAGAATCAGGTGATCTGTAAGAGCAGAGTTTACCAGTATGACTTTTTTCACTGTAATCTAACAATGTATACTGCACCAATACCATTACTTAACACTGGCAAATGCTCATTACTTATTTAATAATAATTCAATTTACATTAGACATTAGTTTCTCTACCTGTCACTATTGCCATACTTGTTTGTAGCAAATAATTGCTATTCTGATGCAGCAAACCATCTTCATGACCAGGGAATTGGGAGAAAGAAGCATCCTCTCGCTCCCTCTATCCTTCCTATCTCAGCATGTGCTATAAATATTTATGAAGATATTTGAATAATGTGAACTAAAATGACAAAACACCATATTGAAAAGCGGAAAGCAGCGGGTGAGGAGTAGCAAACAGAGGTTGAGGAGCCTCTCAGACCTAACGATACCACTCTGTTAAATTAAATAATGACTGAGTGTGCCCCTTTAATATTATATTGCAGAGTGAGTGATATTCTTGTGATAAATTTACAGCTGCTGGAGACATGTACATAAGGAGAAGACAAAAAAGTGAGGGGGCATGTCCGGGGGGAGAACAACAGTCCTCAAGAGACCAAATATGAATTATAAAATGAAGTTTATGCATTATAGTATGGTCAACATAGTTCACCGTGATCAAAGAAATTAAGTTTCTTGTCAGTGTCTTAAGTCTTGCCACTGATTTTTCACATAAAAACAAATTTAATGGCTATACACATCAGTCCTTTTTTTTTTTTTTTTAATCAGCATCAGTTTGTTGTATGGAAATCAGAGCACTAGAGATGTTGGCAAACTGTCAAAAGAAAGTACTTAGCCCTGGTATGAGAATGGCAAAGTACATATTGATATCAGTGAGAGTTTAACTGGGAGATGAACACAGGAGCTGTAATGTAAAAGGGTGTAGATTTTGAAAGAACATGTGGTCCTCTGGGTTCATATCAAGTCAGATCCATGCTTTGTCTTACTTTCTTACTTTCAAGTGTTATCAGCTGAAGGTGAGTCAAAGCCTGCTAATATTTCCTGCGTGACTCCAAATGATTCTCAATGAATGTTTGGCTCAATTTCCATCAGTTTAAGAGAAGGAAGAGCCTATAGTAAGTAATGAAGAGCTTCAAGTAGGAGATATTTTACATTACTTTTACCATATGAAAGGAAAAAAAAAGAAAAGTCTGTTCCTGCTATGTTCATAACATTTGAAATGTTTGTTGTATTTTCATTCACTTTTATTGTTTATGTGTTTTCATAAGCAAATGTTTAATAATGCAAATCTCAATAGTGTTTGCTCCTGACATAATGCACACTGCTTCCGGGGAAGGTATCCAATTATTGTCTTTAAAAAAATAAAAAATAAAAAAAATGCAAGTCTGAGTACTCCAGCTATATGACTGGGTAGTTTGACGCATTTTGCTCAAAACAATATGCAGGTGAGTAACTGCATTTCATCTCCTGGCATTCCCTGGAGCAGCATCATGCTACATTAACAAAGACACATGATCAGTCAGTTTTTTTCAGGAGCATAGAGAAGTACAGTTTAGGAGTAACCTGTATCATTTCACTGAAGATTTGGAGGAACGGTCTGGATGCCATATTATGGTTGCAAAAATACATTCAAACGATTTTAAGTCCACAAAATGATGAAGCAGTGATTTCAACTTTACACTGTGCATCTTCTCATTAATTTCAGTAAACACTAACTATTGAAAGTAAAGTTAAAAAAAAAAATGCTACAACTTATACTTCCAGCTGTTGAACTGATGAACTGAAGCATGTACTCCCTCAGTGTTAATGCAGTGGTAAATGATCCAGCAGGCAGTATTTGTGTGGAGGAAGAAGGTTTTTTCCATAACAACTACATTAAGCCTCAGTACTCTCTCTATTCAGTGCTTTTTGCCATCTTCCATTTACTAGTCACCTTGGAAGACCAAAATATGTTCTTTTTAGTCCGGTACATTTTCTCAAGAAGTGGTATTTGAATAACAGTGCTGCTTGTGCGATTACTCATCTCAGTGTAATGTTTTAACCTTGTGAGTCAAAAGAGGTTGTTCTGCTTTTTTAGTTTAAATGGTTTATTACAGCTCTTAATGGATCCTTCGTGTTAAGATTAACAATAATAGCAATGAATGCAAAAGAGAGTAAAATGTATATTTGTAGTTCAGAGTCCTTGCTCTAAGTGGTTCAAACTAAAGAGCCGTCTTGAACCATTTATGAGGTCTGTTGGATTTTGTGGAAAAAAAAGACGCATTTTTTGATGCGACTTATACTCCGGAGTGATTTATTGTCCGGAAAATATGGTACATAAAGATACATCCTTTTTTCATCAACATTAATCTTGTCCTGTAATTTCCTTGCTACATCCCAAACATCACCCCATTTTATTACTGTGAACATTTGGATCAACCAGGAGAGACTTAAAACAAGCACAGACAGTGAAGTGAGAGTAAAGTGTAATGGATAATTTCTGAAAGGAAAAAGCTTTGACACTTAGACCCTGGCAGGTAGAGACGTTAGTGATGTGATGAAGGGAGAGTTTGATAGATTAGTTGACTGAGGAGGCTGATAGTTTTGCCGCCTCTGACAACAAACCTTCTGACCTCCAATCATTTCCTCTACATTTTCCATCTTTCCGCACAAAGTTCTGCTCCTTGTTAATAATGTGTAATTATGGGTGAATGCATGTGCGGTGAGCTGTGGTTTTCTCAGTGTCAGGGTTGTTACAGACTTGACTCAGGTGCATTTGTCCAGATCCCGCTGAGACCCTCTGGGCTGACATTAGCTCCACTGGTCACACACTTCACCTGCTAAACACACTCAGCTGCTTTTCCTTCTCCTTCTGTCCTCCCAAGAAAACAGCCACAACACTCTCTAAATGTAAATGCCGGTCTTTTACCTGCTGCTGTGGTCTAACACTAGTGCTCCACTGTGAGGATGGATAGATGAATAAATGGTGTATGGGCTTAGAAAGTCCTTGCTCAAATGACTTAACCACGTGCGCAGAAAATGGTTTTACTAATCACTACTTGGGTTTGCAGTGCAGCATAGGAGTAGTATTTTGAAATTCAGAAAAGTATCTCCACCAGCTAAAGTGCTCAGTCTGCAACTCTTCCCCCACTGCCTCAAAGAGATAAGACTATATGGAGCATGAACTGTGAAATTAATGCTTTGTCTGTCATTTTCTCTGTGCACTGAGCTAAAAATTGTGTTAAAGTACTAAATTATCGGTGTAATTTCAGATTGTTGAGATACCACCAATGTCCCCACTGCATGTACATGGACATTACTCTCTTATGCTTGCTTAATTTGGTTAAATTGTTTATAGACCAAGAGGTAGCCATTCTTAGAAGGGATATGGCCAGGAGTCAGGACCCCCCACTGGATTTAAACCCTTTACATTTCTGTGAATCATGTCCAAAGATTTCCACAGATGTTTTGATTACTATATTTTAAGATTTGCTGACTAGGTTTACCAAAACATTGTGAATGTAATAAATAAATACTAAAGTGTATCATTGCTGACTGGATAATAGGGGGAAGAATGATGAGGACTTTTTCCTGCATGTTTTGTGTGCAGTGTAATGTGGACCATGGTTTTGCTAACTTCAGAGAAACCCCTAATTAGCTCTCCCCAAAGATTAATTATAGCACACCATAATGTAGCTTCTTTTTGTTCTTTTTGTCATTATAAATACAGCAGCTCTTGCTACATTTCTGACTTATTTCAATGCAGAAAAACAGGACTTGTATTCTCTATGTTGGCTAAACCTAACAGCTGTTCCCTCTAACAAAGCTCCACATTTAATGGTATACTGTACTTGGCTTGGTATTCATTTGTTTTGTGGAAGAAAAAAAAATATACATAACATTTAAAAAAAAGAGTTACAAAATATTTCCTTGGCTTGGGCCTGTGTTTAAATACCAATGAAGAATCAAATTATAAAAAAGGATGTAGGATGAGTACAGACTAGTCCTCTTTAAAGATGACCTTTGTGTATGTAGTGTGTTTGATTGTAGCACTCAATCAAATAAATTGTGGAGTATGTGAATAATTTTGAAGAGAAGCTGGATTCATTTTCAGTAATGTATTCCTCTTAGTTATTCAGTCTTTCGAACACGGTTGAAATAGCTGCATGACTTTGTCAAATGGTGGTGAAGAGGTCTTTTGATGAGTGTCTGTCTGCTGGTTTGAAGACTTTGAAGTGTCTTGTGTTTTCATCAGTCCATAATAACCCTTTTGAAGGGCATATGTTCAAGTGGCACAGTTTAAGAACCTGATGCTTGTTTAATGGGGATTGCTTACTGAGATGCTGCTCTTTCAAACTGTTGACACTGCTCTGCTTCTTTTACACAGGATAAATACTTTGTTATAATGCTGACCCATGCTTCATATTTGGTAAAGTAACTCGAACCTTAAACACAGTCTTATTAGAAGTTTGTCACAGGTAGAACTCACTGTGTCTGAATTATTTTCTATAATGTTAGTATGCATCCTATGAATGTGCGTTTACTACAAAAACATAAACAAACTGGTTTAATAAGCCTCAATGGCAAGACATCACCTCACATTATCACAATCTGTGAATGGACCATAATCTTCTTTTTGTATGAAAAAAAAAAAAAAAATTGACAGAGTAAAGTTTAAAAAGTTCCTATAAATCAAAGGTTAGTGTAGGGCTGTGCAATTAATTTAATTTTAATCATGATTACAACTTTGGCTTCCAGTGTTTATACAATCTATATAATTGAGAAAAAATGAATAATTAAATTGGACTCTGAATGACTCTGAATGCTCTTTATGTCCATATATAGGGACTTTACAGAGCTGTCAAAGCTAGATGCACACTTGTCTTTGTCCAGAACATTTTTCAAAGTCTTGTTCTAGGCTCTATGAATTAATTAACACAAATAAATGATAAAACGACTCTTCCGCTACAGGTTATTATTTAGGCACTGCATGAAAAATTGTTTTAAATAATCGGGATTCCAATTATGACCTAAATAATCATGATTATGAATTTTTCCATAATCGAGCAGCCCTAGGTTAGTGTGTTCTTGACTGGTAAGATGCATGCTTAACAATGGCAGTAACATGAGTCTGCTTATGATGGTGGTGTCTTCAAAAAGTACAGGAGTCAACTGGAATTGTGAGCATTTACGATGGTGCTTTACTCCAAAATGTAGGGAGAGTTCTAGATAAAAATGAGGCAAAAACAGTGAAGAAACAAGCAAAGTTCAATTTGAAGATTAAAAAATTTATGCTAGGAACCTTTTGCTTATATTTATTTGTTATTGTTTTCTGCCATATATTGGATGTACAGTTTCATAGATGTTGTAGTAACTGTACTACATGTTTGTATTATGCACAATCTGACTATATTTTCTGAAAGCTGTGGCAAGTTCTCATCCTAAGGAGACTGCTGAAGGTTTTTTTTTTATTTTTTTTTTAACCAATGACAGCTGAAATGAGATTTACAGCACTTTAGACTTCAAAGCTAAAGGCTCAGTGCTGCACACACGCTGCGGGAGACATGTGCAACTTCAGAGACAGGAGGTACTGGAAAATGTAATGCAATATAGTAGAGTTGTCAGGAAGTGTTCACTGTTATCCTAAAACACAAATCATACTCAATTATTTCACTGTAACTGGAAAAAAAACAGTTAATATCCGAACCTTCTTTGGTCATGTTGGTCTTCATTGCCCTTTCACTTCTGTATTGTAACTTGAGATTCTTTGTTAGCTCTGGTCAGCTGTCCGCTTCATGCTGTGACACCTTTTCAAGGCTAAGTCTGTAGTTTACTCTGTTGCATTGAACCCTGCTCCAAATGGCTTCACCATCTGCTTTGGGAAATCCACGTCCTCAGTGAGTTCTTTCTATATGTTACTCACTTGCAGTGGTGGCTGCTGGTCTATCAAAGAGAGGTAGCTCATTTAACATTTAATACTGGGGTAACTAGCAGCTAGTTTCCCTACAACGTTGATACTGAATGAATTGAAGTTTGGTTAAACTTAAACAAGCTTAAAACTCAACAGTGCTATAATTAGCCTTGTTTATTAAGAGTGTAACCAATGGTGAAAATTTGGAAATCTCTTTACACACCGGCCGGCTCATTCAGCAGACAACTGTCTCCTCTGCGGCGAGGTTGTCAGTCCCTTGTCTTCCAATTCATAGCATGACATTCTCCCAAGCCGGCAAACAGCTTTCTGACTGTCAGTCCACAGCTTCAGCCAGTTCCACCAATCATCACTGATCAGCCAGCGTCACGACACGCCCACTGCTCCACTGACGTACATGGGCGCGACAGTTTTGAAGCATTTACCCAATCATAGTCTTGCTTCATTGCAGTGAAAAAAAAAAAAAAAAAGACTTGTTTGTCTCTCATAGGAATCCATTGAATCTCGGCGTCAATAGGATTTACACAGCATCTGAGCTGCTCTGAAGTGAGAGGAGGATGCATCGGAGAAACAGATTAAACAGCTGATAAATGGACGACATACTCACCAAATTAAACACATTCTAGTGCCCTTTTAATGTAACTTATTATCTAATTTTATGAAATTCAACAGTGCATATTTGACTATTGAATGACATTTTAGGGTAAGCTCAGCTTCCCTTGTTGTCAATGAGAAATTGCCACTGCTCACTTGATGGTCCAAATGCATTTCAGCCAATCTAGTCCACCCTGGTATTGACCTAACCATGGTCAGAAAAGCCTGATGAAAAGAGATTAGAGAGAAAAAAAGGAGGGAGGAGAGAAGAGCTTTTGTCAATCAGGACTTTGTGTAGCATTTACTGTGGCCAAATTTGTTTCAGCCCAGACTTAACCGGCACTGTCAGCTGTAAATCACCCTGCAAGCAACGTCCATTGCATTTTAACAGGGATGTCCGGAGAGAAGTTTGTGATTTATTAAAAAGGACATGGACTTAAGAATGAAGAGCAAGTGGTGGCTACCCACTGTGTAATGCTGTGTAATGCTGTGTAATACAGCATTTGAACTGATAAAGGAGAGGAGGGGAAAGGAAAGATAAAACAGAGGCATGGCTTTTAAACTGTGGTTAGTCAGAAACAAGCCCCACAGAGATGGAACAGATTAAAGCTAAACTGCAAGAGAGATGCCATGCTGCGCCATCCCACCAGACACAGACGAGCACAGACTTTAAATCACACTATGTTGTTTCTTTCATAGGGACTGTATAACCTCTGACCTCCCTTCAGGAAGAGAAAGAAGATATTTCTCATGTTTGTTTACACCCTGGGATGTGGACCTGCTTCACTCAAACATTATTTGTCTTTTGCAAGTTGTCACTGTGGTGTTTCAGATTACATTTTTTACTATATACAGTGGGACAAAAAAATATTTAGTCAGCCACCAATTGTGCAAGTTCTCCCACTTAAAAAGATGAGAGAGGCCTGTAATTTTCATCATAGGTATACCTCAACTATGAGAGACAAAATGAGAAGAAAAAAAAAATAATCCAGAAAATCACTGAATCATATTTGGTCACCTACAAACAAGCAAGATTTCTGTCTGTCACAGAGCTGTAACTTCTTCTGTAAGAGGCTCCTTTGTCCTCCACTCGTTACCTGTATTAATGGAACCTGTTTGAACTGGTTATCTATATAAAAGACACCTGTCCACAACCTCAAACAGTCCCACTCCAAACTCCACTATGGCCAAGATCAAAGAGCTGTCAAAGGACACCAGAAACAAAACTGTAGACCTGCACCAGGCTGGGAAGACTGAATCTGCAATAGGTAAGCAGCTTGGTGTGAAGAAATGAACTGTGGGAGCAATTATTAGGAAATGGAAGACATACAAGACCACTGATAATCTCCCTCGATCTGGGGCTCCCCGCAAGATCTCACCCCGTGGGGTCAAAATGATCACAAGAACGGTGAGCAAAAATCCCAGAACCACACGGGGACCTAGTGAATGACCTGCAGAGAGCTGAGACCAAAGTAACAAAGGCTACCATCAGTAACACACTACGCCGCCAGGGACTCAAATCCTGCAGTGCCAGACATGTCCCCCTGCTAAAGCCAGTACATGTGCAGGCCCTTCTGAAGTTTGCTAGAGAGCATTTGGATGATCC
This sequence comes from Bostrychus sinensis, assembly GCA_020698575.1. NCBI lineage: Eukaryota > Metazoa > Chordata > Actinopteri > Gobiiformes > Eleotridae > Bostrychus > Bostrychus sinensis. The sequence goes on from CM036245.1 coordinate 15,715,203, forward strand.
AGAAGAGGATTGGGAGAATGTCATGTGGTCAGATGAAACCAAAATAGAACTTTTTGGTAAAAACTCTACTCGTGTTTGGAGGAGAAAGAATGCTGAGTTGCATCCAAAGAAAGCCATACCTACTGTAAAGCATGGGGGTGGGAACATCATGCTTTGGGGCTGTTTTTCAGCAAAGGGACCAGGACGACTGATCCGTGTAAAGGAAAGAATGAATGGGGCCATGTATCATCAGATTTTGAATGAAAACCTCCTTCCATCAGCAAGGGCATTGAAGATGAAACGTGGCTGGGTCTTTCAGCATGACAATGATCCCAAACACACTGCCCGGGTAACGAAGGAGTGGCTTCGTAAGAAGCATTTCAAGGTCCTGGAGTGGCCTTGCCAGTCTCCAGATCTCAACCCCATAGAAAATCTTGGGAGGGAGCTGAAAGTCCGTGTTGCCCAGCGACAGCCCCAAAACATCACTGCTCTAGAGGAGATCTGCATGGAGGAATGGGCCAAAATACCAGCAACAGTTTGTGAAAACCTTGTGAAGACTTACAGAAAATGTTTGACCTCTGTCATTGCCAACAAAGGGTATATAACAAACTTTTGTTATTGACCAAATACTTATTTTCCACCATAATTTGCAAATAAATTCTTTAAAAATCAGACAATGTGATTTTCTGTATTTTCTTTTTCTCATTTTGTCTCTCATAGTTGAGGTATAACCTATGATGAAAATTACAGGCCTCTCTCATCTTTTTAAGCGAGAGAACTTGCACAATTGGTGGCTGACTAAATAATTTTTGCCCCACTGTGTATATATATATATATATATATATATATATATATATATATATATATATATATATATATATATATATATATACATATATATATACACATACATATACACATACACATACACATACACATACACATACACACACACACACACACACACACACACACACACACACACATACACATACACATACACATACACATACACACACACATACACACACACATACACACACACACACACACACACACACACACACACACACACACACACACACACACACACACACACACAGTGGGGCAAAAATTATTTAGATCATTTCCTTCATACATACTCAGATCCTTCATAAGCATTGTTTGCTTTAAGCTGAATGTGTATAGTCCCATCCTGTCTTCTCTGCGCCATTTATGCCTCACCTTCAACTCTGTGATTGCATTTTCACAGCTTGTCTGTTGTTTTACTCCTCCTGAGAAATGCATGCATAAGATATTCATGCATAGAAGCAGTTGTAGCCTATGAACACTGTATAACTTTAAAATGGCTCACTTATTTTATTGCTCACACCACTTATTATGTGTAACCATTTCTGTAATCTGCGCAGTGTGTTCGTATTTGCCTTTCATTGACCGGTTAATGTGCTTATGCCCTCTTTGCCCGCCTTTTAGCCCTAAGCACAACCCAGACTCAGTGAGCCAGGCCGAGCTGGCACACGCACTATCTGTGGCTGCCATAGACTGGACTCTATTCCAAGCCTTGTTTCCTACAGGGCCGATCAGATAATTACTCTGAACTAAGGGGGGCAAAGGGATTTCAGCAGCTGGACTGATTTGACACAGAGCTGTATTTAATGTACTGTATTAGACCTAATTAAAGAAATGCTTTTAAATGCACAGTAAGGGGCTAACCGTTTTATGTTTTGTTTTTGTGTGTGTGTGTGTGTGTGTGTGTGTGCTGTCTCTGGGCCTGATCTGTCTCTGTGGAATCTACAAAACCAGGGAACATTGGGGTTATTTTAATCAATAGAAAATACTTTAGTGATGAACTCCAGCGCAACAAAGGAGAGGAATAAGAGTATTTTTGGTTGGACTGTAGTCTGTGTATAAATGTTATGACAAAAGATAGCTGAATGGATCAATGGATGCATGAACAAAGGCTATGAATAATGAATAAGCATGTGATTATTTTAATCTTTGATATCAAAAAACCCACTTGATTACTTATGTAGTGGCATTTTGTTTCTGTTCTCACACAATTAAAAGGCTTAAGTATAAGTGCTATCAATACACATATGCATTTATTTGTATGTCGATAGAAAAGTTGCATACACATACAGTATATACTGTAGTTCAGTATGGCACATTTATTGTGTTTTCTCCAGAGGATTTTTATCCCTAAACGAATCTCACTTAACCAGATTTTTTTACAGCAGGGAGTTCGATTCAGTTCCATTCCAGTTTGTGAATCAGCCAAATCTTTGTGCCCACCCCTCGCAGTGAGAGCCATATGCACAGACTGTTGTGTGATAAACACTGTTTTGTGAGCTGTGCTGATTTAGAAATCCTCTCTCAGTGACTGGGTGCAAGTCAGAGCCAACTTACAGTATTTGTATAATTCTTCTAATACCTTCATTACACGTTTCAACACATGCACACTTTGTTGTTTGAAAGCAGTTTCAATTGTGATTGGTGATTCTGAATGCTGCTACAGACCTTTCCTTGTGACTAGTCCACATCTGAAAGAATTGAATATCGGTTGACACTGGCAGATGGACTTACTCAGAGGTACTGTAAACATGTGAAGTTAATGACTCCTACATCTTTCCCACATTCACTGTAATTAAATGTTTAGTTAAAAGTGCTAGACAGTTTAATATATGTGTGCTTTTGAATTTGTCTGCCTAATGTATTGCACCACAAGCTCTGCCTTATCTCTGCTTATCTTTGCTCATTGCTGCAATGCATGAAATCAATACAGTTTTCAAAAGTAATTACATGAGGGCTTAATGCATTATGAGGTTAAGTCTCAGGTTCACGTGCTCTATATTAAACTGTAGTGCAACTGCTGCAGACAGGCTGTACACAAATCCAGCACTTCAGTCACCTGCATAAGAGGCTTTTCAGTGTTATTGGTATAAGACTTTGTTTTTTGTTTTGTTTTTTCTGAAGAGCTATGGTAACACTGATAACACTGATGTTATTGGACAGAGCAAAGTGAACCTCCCAAAGCACCTGTAATTCAGAGACAAAGCCTTAAAAATGCCAGACATTGTTATGTAAGACGGAGCAAAAAGCAGTATGAAAGGATTCAGTCTGGTCAACCAAATCAAATGTGTGCATGCTTCTTTTTGCACACTTTACACTGCTGTTTTTTTTTTTTTCTTCCCAAGGATGACCAGCTGTGTCCAGTTTGTTTCCCTGCCAGCTTATCTTCACTTCTCTCAGTGACATATGGTCTGCTTTTTTTTTTTTTTTTTCTTCAAGTCATATTTTGCACTAAATAAGCCTGTTTTATGCTTGTTTTAAGATTTTAAAGTGTCCGAGTTTTGTGCATGAATGACTGAAAGACATTTTCCCCTTCAGCGCAAAGCTGCACAGTTATCTGATCTCAGTTGGGACACAAACATGACAGGGTATGTCCAAAAGCAGCTAGTTGACCACCTTTTTAGACATAATCTGACACTTGACATATATGTGTTAAACAGATCAGTCAACTAAAATGACTGAAACCTAGCCAGTATGAGCAGTACCTTTTCCTCCACTTTACAGTCAGTCATATGCGTCACTGAAAAATGTGATACTTAAAAATCTTGTCATGCTTTGACCTCAAGAAAACTTGTCTGTCAGTCAATTTCTCAATTGCTGTAGTGTAAATGCAAGCTGTGTCCAACCATGACAGCAAGGGTCTGATGCAAGACATGTCACACAGAGTGACAGAGTTCACAATGGGGCTCCTTCTGACTGTGTCGCAAGCTCATTGGTATTGCAACATGCCCCTTGGATACTGCTGTGTATGCCTGGTGTTGTAGAGGACTGCACGGTAATTTCTGTGGCATATGGATTTACTCTAACTCACCTTTTTACACTCTTGCTCAAGACAGATCCTGCTACCACTTTAATATCTTAACTACATTCCTCTTTGAGAAGGATGTTGCTGTTTATTCCATGCCATATACTTTTTTAGGATGTAGTGTACAACATAAAGAGACTGTGAAGATCCACTCATTATCTGTTCATCTATGCACATTTCTCTGTCTGACAAATGTTCTCTTTTGTAATTTAGTCACGCCATCAGGAAGCTGCACACCTGCTCATGCATATGATGCTCTCCTTATCCATAACATCCGGTACCTCATAATAAGACAGTAACCAAAAGCAAAGACCTAAGAAGTAAATGAATGACTTTTAAGTTGCTATTTCTTGCTAGAAGTGAACATGAAGGTTGATTTTCCCTTTGCAATCAGCCCTGAGCTGAAGGTTAAGACTGATCGATTAGCCTTCATTGATGCTGTGCATATTCAGTTTGACGTGCATTCATGTGCATGCATAACCTAAGGGTTCAACAATGTAACACACATCAGTTTAAATTAATTCTAAAAGCTTTGCATAGTTCAAATTACCCTCATCACAGTGCTTTTGTAATGAGGCAGCGCCCACTGAATTAAACACCATTATTTTATGAGAAAGAGATAAAAAGCAGAATGGCAATTACAGTGGCAGTCTATGTATGAGTCTGATTCGAGTGACCGTACCAAGAGTCAGTAACTTCACTTCATCAGTCTGTTGTTTTCGACACGCAAAGGAAAATCACATACCTCTAATACATGTCCCATTAGATTGCACTAGGATACTTAGGCACATTTTCACTGTGAGAGATGTTACAATTGTTTTTTTTTTTTTTTTTTTTTTTTCATGTGGTGTCATGTTTTGTGTAAATATTGCCACTTATTTCTACACACTGAACTAAATCAGTGCAGTGCAGGCACTTTAGGATCAGTGACAGTGTAATTACAGACTTTGAGTTGAGTAGGTTTAACGCAACCACTCTGAGACCACTTTATTAGCACAACAACACTGTCATTATGCATCAGTCTTCAGAACACTGCAAGTATTCTAGTTAATTATACATAAAGGGGCTCACTTTGCATGCTTTGTTTACAACCAGCTGCTCAAAACAAATGGAATTATTCAAAAAACACCTCCTAGCAGTATGGCTTTATGACTATCGAGTTTACTGAATGATTACCTGCAGCAATCTTTTTTTTTTTTCTTCCCATTTCAATAAAACTGAGCCAAAGTCTATGAATGTGTGGAAACATTGGTAACAAAAAAAAAAAAAAAAAAAAGTCTCTGTAACCTTCATGTTACCATTTTTCTACTGTGGATTTTCCTGTGCTTAATGATTAATCAAAAAAGTTATAAAATGGTGCTTACCCTGGAGTCAGTCATGTACAGAAGCCCTGAAGGACATGCACAACATTTTTTTTTTTCTTGAGTGCCCCACTGGTGCACCATTTTCTAAGTATTTTTTTTTCCCCATTAATGAATTGCATTTTTTTTTCTCTGTTCAAATCAATTTCTTTCTCATGTGGCAAGCTTTTTTTTAGTTTTTTTTTATTTTTTTTCCCCACTTTATGGCTCTGAGAGGCAAGCAAAAAAAAAAAAAAAAAATGCTGGCAATATTTTCTTTCTTTTTTTTGTGCTTTCCTCTGAAGAGTCACAAAATGGATTTTTTTCTTTCCCGTCAGGAGACATAAAATTAAAAAAAAAGGGGCTTGCTTCTCAGATACAGCAGAATTTTTATTTATTTATTTATTTATTATTATTATTATTATTATTATTATTATTATTATTATTATTATTATTATTATTATTTTATTTATTTATTTATTTATTTATTTATTTTTTTAATTTTTTTACATTTTATCAACACCAAGGGGCAAGGACAAAAAGAAAATAATACTTTTTTTTCTTCCACTTTATCACCCCTAAGAGGAAAGGAAAAACAAAAAACTACAAAAACATCTGGGGACACTCCAGGGCCTAAGTGTTTTCAGTGTTATTCTCATTGTGACAACAGAGCATTTAGCTCATGTAGTTAGCAGCTGGGTTAATAACTGGTGGGCTGGGGATTGATTCTCCATTGGATTATGTTTTAACTGTACTGCTGGTTCTTCACAGGAACCATGGCCAAAATCCATCATGCTTTTAATAAAATTCAATATATTAAAATAACTACTGTAATAATAATGACAATTGTTAAATACAAATACTGATATATATATATAATATTTTTGATCTGTTCTCTAAACTACGACTATAGTAAACCCTATATTTCCAACATGTCAGCTGTTCTATTGACTTTCTATATTAGCAAATCTAATTGTGAAGCAGGGAAGTAAAAGTAAAATGAATCGAATTTGGGATCAACATAAAATATTTGAGATGGCAAGAACTGATCACTGGTCCAACTGCTCTTAACCCTACACTTATCTAGTTGAGCTATACTAATGTCATGTGAATGTAATGCTGAGTAACAATAGTTTAGTGGTGGACATTTAAGATTGCCAGATGAGAAAGAAATTGACTTAAACAGAAAAAAAATGCCTTTGCCTTTCAGGGGTTAATAATGTAGGAGAAAATAATTTTGTACTTTTGCACTCTAAAAAAAAAAAATCTGGATGAGTCAATAATGGAAATGCCACCTTTTTTTTTTTTTTTTTGACAGTCTGTACACTAACACAGTAACTTGACCCATAGTGGAGTGATGTATATTCTGCCCTTGCCTTTGTCTAAGACTCTAATTTAGGACTGGAGCTCCTCTTCATTCAGTCACACACTCTGTCAGACAGCTCAGATTTCCTCTGTCTTCTCCATGACTGTACTAATTGAGCTGATTTGGCCCATCACAGGGAGCACTGAATCAATTAGTTCCTTTTGTCTCCCAGAGGAACACCGTACCTGGAATAGAGCACACCCAAGCATTTTGGATTCACTTTAATACTGTTCTGATGCTGGCAGGACGCCCAGATACAGCAGAGGGCCCGAGAGGAGAGGGATGGGTGGGGACTCAGAGTAAATGAGGTTATAGGCGAAAAGAGGACAAATATATAGATAATGTTGTTGTGTTATAGATGTTAACAAAAGAAAGCAATATAATGTTTTTTTTTTTTTTTTTTTTTTTTTTTTTTATTAGGTTTGACATGGCCTCTCCCTCTTTCCTTGTATGATTTATTGTTATTTCTGTAAACAACGCTGACTCATCCATACATTAAATCTTATATTTCCACTTAATCTTGCAAGGGGTCATGGGTAGCTGCAGCCTATCCCTGCATCTGTGAGCCTAGCAATACACCTTGAACAATGGCCAGTTAGTACAAACACTGACAGACAACCATTCACTCTCACATTCATTCACTATGGGCAATTTAGATTCACTCATTGTTCTAACACATACTGTACATGTCCTTGGAGCACTAACGACTCTGCCACTGTGCACCACTCATACATACATTTTATTTGATATTAGGAGGGGGATGAATAGGCGATGGTGAGAGTTGTGTTGGATGGGATTAGAAGAAAGATAAAAATAAACTATAAAGAATAATGTTATTGTGTTGTTGGCAACTTGTCAATATGCAGTATATGTTTTTGCATTTTGATGGTTTACATTTAATACCAAGGTAGTTTTTATGAAATGTTGTTACTCACCAGAAGCTTTTCAGCTACAGTTAACCATCCAAACTGCATTTGTCTTTGTTATGGCCACACACTGGACACACAGGCATCATATTGTCACACAATCATCTTTGAAAGTGAAGGCAGCATGTAATCAACAAACTAGTGCTGGGAATAAATCCATCCAAAATGATGAGGGAGGATGGCAGCAGATTTTCTGTGCTGTTTACTGTATCTATGAATTCCCAGCTGTCTCTGAATGTTCCTTTTAGCTGCATTTAGAGAGACTGCTCCATCTTCCACAGCTCAGCGGCTCATCCACACCCAGGCTGTGGCTGTGAGGTGATTTATTGGGAGCAATGTCTTTGTTATCAATACATGTGTACAAGTCTATTAACAGCTAATTGTGCGATTTCAACACAAAGTAATTCAAAGCCTCATTGATTATAAGAACTTGACCATCAGTGTGGTGATCATTAAATATGTTTATTATTCAACTAGACCATGAAAATGTCTTGCTTGGTTAGTGACTTGCTTGTTTACAAATCCTCTCAATTTCACGTGCGAGGACATATAATAGTCTGTATGTCAGAGGTTCAGCTTAGGGTGAAAATCAATTAGAGTCAGGTGGAAGATCTAGAGACTATTAATTTATTTTCTTTGCAAGTGTTACCTTTTCTTCCCCGGACCAGTTGTCTCCTAGCCGTAGCACAGAGGCTGAGCCGGCGTGTCAGCTCGTCTCGGCTGGGAACAGCCACTAGTGTCTAGGGTCGGGCCACCGACTGCGGACAAAATGTAGACGGGAGACGGGGGCAGCAGAAGTTGCATAGAACGAGGCTTTATTTGGCATTTTGTTTAGAACAATAACATAATGCTGGCTGCAGAACTTTGTATTTTAACCGGACTTGACAAAACGGACACTTCAGCTAAACCACACTTACGCAGGGAGCGGGCAGAAGCAACACAACAGTTTTTATGGACATACGTCCTCACACCGACTATCCACAATTCAACCTTCTTAAAGTGACAGGCTAGGCCGGTAACACAAGTTTTGTTTGCATTGCACAAGTTTACAGTAAAGTATGTGAAGGTTAAGTCAAAATAAATGTTCTAAATGTACAATTTCGTGTTTGTATGTGAATTCATAATACGATTAATCGCGATTGATTTTTTTTTTTTTTTTTTTTTTTTTTTTTTTTTTCTGGCTTTACTACCTATTCTAATGTCAAATTTGCAATGCAGCCATGTGTCCAAGTTTCCTGGAAAAAAACAGGGGGACAGAAACGTTTAACTATTACTTATGTAAGTGTTGCATATACCCTCACATGACTGTACCCTCATAATATTTATGTTTACACACACATGAACAGCATGTCTAAGTTCAGACAGAGGATGTACTCTGTAGAGGAGGGCCTCAGAGATGAATGAGATCTGTACATCCCAAACTCAAACCTGGGCTTGACAGTTTTTGACATCAAATATTCAAAAGGCTGTGGCTTAAAAAATATTATTTAGAGCTAGAGTCTTACTATAAATGAGAAAAATGTCAGCTATGAACCAAAGTTTATGAATGTAGTAATTATATGCATCTAATCTGCATATAGTTTGCATAATGCGACGTCTTTATCAGGCAGACGTGCTGAATTGTTATTTTCAGTAAATACAAGATGATAAACATGTTTGAACTTTTTTTTGTCTTTTTCTCCAATTAATAAATGAGTAGAAACCAGGTATACTCTAAACCAACATTAGTAAACTATAACTATAACCTCTAATGTCCCATAACTAGTCAAATGTGCATCTGCAAGTTTGTCATGGCCTGGCAGCAGGTTCATCAAACTGCTGTATCCACCCCTGATAAACTTCCTCCTCTCTCAGGTGATCCCAGCCTCATCAGTGCTGTTGCTAGTCATGTTTATGTTTGCCGCTCTCCCCACGCCTTTCTCTTCTCCCTCCTCTGCCTCTTCTGCGGGGAAAAGTGCGTGAATGAACGGGGTGGGGGTGCTTGGTGTACATTTATTTCACTCAAAACCGCACTGTTCCCGAGTTCACTCTCGGTACTGCGGCTGCGGAGACTCCGTGCTGTGCTGCCTCCACGGTAGAAAGTCGCGGGACGAACTACAGCCCCGCGCGCACATCTTCCTGACCTCACGTTCACTCGCGGGGCCAGAGTAACTAAGTGCACGGCTGCCTCTGTCACCTACAGTGTGCAGAGTGACGGAGAAACGCCGTGTGTAGGGAAACCACCAGGAAACCACTCCTCGCTCGCACTTTCACGTTCGCGGCTCTCTTCACTCTCTCTCTCAGGTCAAAAAGAAGATGTTCTCCCTCAGAGTCAGTCAGCAGTTATCAAAGCTACTGCTTCATCAGTGCTGTACATTTTATTAGCTACTTTCGCCTTTTCCTCTCTCAAAACTGTAGAGGAATCTACTCCACGGAGGCGCTCCGACGCGCCACTCCCCGTGAGACTCGCGCACCTTTGAGCACGTCTTTTTCAAAGATTTTGAACGACAACGCATGATTCTATTGGGCTAGAAACTAAGTCCTGGGTGTCTGACACCTCGAGGAAGGGAGTAGAAACAAAATTTAACATTTTAATAGGAAGTAGGGGCTGTTATTTTTAGCAACGTTGCTTGTCGCAATTCTGCGACTTTGGCGCTTAGAGGGGTAAGCTGTCAGAGATACGTCCTGCAAAGCTGCAGCACTTTCCAAATCATACAAATATTGATAAAAGTGTCTTATTTGACTCAGTGTTAAGACTCAAATATTCATTTCCCATGTTCTCATGAAAAACCTGTCAATGAACTGAAAACTATTGAACACTTTTATCTTAACTTTCTTCATTCATTGATTTAGTTAGCATACATAAAAGCATCAGCAGAAATTATTATTTAGTGTGGGTATCCCAGTGGGAGGTACAATCAAAAGAAAAGACAATTTTAGAGAGAATAAGCTGCAGTAGATTATGGGGAAAAGCATTTTATTTGATTATTTTATTGGCTGAATGACAAAGTAGATGTTATTTAACACAATTTCATGTCAAATAATGTATAGCAGTACAGTCTGCTTGTTGAGGTTTAGCACGCTTGCTCAATATAATAAAGTTGTAGGCTTGTTACAGTATACACAGCAATAGGGAGTTGACACGGGAGACAGAGAAACATGCTCATAGAAAACCATCCGGGACGTGCTTCTGAGTAAATCACACCAGATGTTTTAGTGGTGTCTCTGCACATCCACACTTTGATCTGAAATTTATTGGCTGGCTTTCCTCAAATGATTATGAAAAAGGGATGAGATGCAGGGACTTGTGTGTCTACTGATGTTAACATTTGCTACTGGCTGTAAACAAAATATGGCTCGAGAGATGTTTTTTGCAGAGGATACATTTTTTGGGGCTTCATTAAATTCTTACATGGGGCACTAATAATGGTACCAGTCCATGCAGAGATTAAATGAGTGAATGTGGAATTTGGTGAGGTTGAAATATTTCTCATCAGGGATAAGAATGTGCTTTACTGGAAAAAAAGAACCTGTGAGGGCGAATTAGAGATGTCAAAAGCTGTCATAAGTGAGGCTGGAGCATGTGCAAAAAGCAATTTATAGACTCCAGTCCTATATTCACTTACACTCAGAGGCGTAGCCACGTGGTGGCCTGGGGTAGGCCACAGGCCACTGTTGGTCAGACCTTGGCCACCCCATCGGCCCCCCCTGAGAGGTCCTGCACAACGGGCTACCAGGTCCATAATGATGCTGGTGACTGATTGACGTTACGTCTTTACGCAGCTGTTGTAAAACAAACGGTTTGACACAGAGGCTTGCAGCTAAATCCTCCTGACAGATAAGAGCTCAAGCTTTGTGTCAGTTTTTATTTCACGTTGATAGGTTCAGGAATCACAGAGATATGCACCGTTAAAGTTTGTAAAAGCATTTAGGCTTCATTAAAAGACACGCGGTTTATTATTGCTCCAACAGCCGAGGTGTTTTTTTGTTTTTGTTTTTTTTAGGTCCAGTGTCTCTTTTACTCAAAAACTATTACAACAGAGATAATTATTTCCAATAACTTTGTTGTTAATTTTGATCAAAAGTAAGAGGAGAGATGGAGAAGAGCAGAGGAGAAACTGCAGCTGGATGGGGACGCACTGTAGAGTTTTTGTTAAGAGAAATCGACCACCTCTTGTGACCCTTCAAAATAAAACTTCATCCTTTTCCATCAGCTGAAACAACTTTATTGTGGTAGAGCCTGAAAGGAAAGGCATTAGCGCTGCACGAGGAACTGACAGGAGCTGATAGTACAGACTGTGAAAGTCTTGGACTGTCATTAAAAGTTTTGATGTAGACAAAGTTGTTAGTAAGTTATTACTAACAACTTGTTAAAGCAAAGATATCGAACACATTACACTAATTAACAACTAGGGATGGGCATCGAAACCCGGTTCTAGCTGAGAACCATTTCTATTTTTTTCCAATCCATCGGAATTGTTTTACTCCGCCGTTAACGATCCCTCTTATCGATGCGGCTTTGGGCAGCTGTGTTTGTGTGAGCAGGTTTTGCTCCGAGACCCGCCCGCTCCCGAGCAGCGTTTCTAACCTTTTTACTTTAACTTCGCTGCAAAAGTTGTCTTCGATGAGTAGCCTACAAAGCGCGGCGCTCATCGTGCAATGCATGTCGTTCTCCTCTCTCTAATTAATGAATATGCGCTCACGGGACACGGCAGCGCGTAGGTGGAGACGCGCGGAGCCTGGCGCGCACAGGTCCCATAGCGTGGACACAGCAGAGTGAAGCCAGAGCCGCGGAGGTAGGAGCTAAATGTCTGCGCACTGTGACAGCAGGAGCTCATTCCCCTGCATAAGAAATACAGTATGGAAGGGAGCGAGCGATAGAACTACAGAAATCTCCATAGAAAACGCTGAATCCTGTCTCACCTGTCTGACTCTCACCTGTCTGAACCTCACCTGTCTGACTCTCACCTGTCTGAACCTCACCTGTCTGACTCTCACCTGTCTGACTCTCACCTGTCTGACCCTCACCTGTCTGACGCTGATGTGGCCCCTCCCTGTGTTGCACTGTCACAGTAACACAGGCTACTGTTTAGTTTAATAAGTTTAATGAAGGTTTTTTTCAGACAGACAGGTCTGGGGCCGCTGCTCCTAAATTAATATTAAAGCCACAATCATGTTTATTTAAAAAGCATACATTTTCAGTTATTTAACAGCTGTACATTCAATACATGTAACTTCTGTTTAGTGAGCCCAGTTTAAAATAGGCTCATATACATGAAAATGAAAATAAGCTCCTATTTCTGCTTCATAATAAACTGTATGGCCACAGATTTAGTTCATTTTTATTCACAGATATATCAGGAATCGATAAGACAATCGATAAAGAATCGGATTGATGAGCAGAATCGACACTGGCATCAACATTGATAAAATCTTATCAATTCCAATCCCTATTAACAACAACATGCTTCAAGACACAGACTACATGCATTGTTCAGTCCCTCCAGGATTTTGCGATGTTGTGATCACAACTATTAATGCAAAATCAAGCAATTGTTTTACTCACTCTATAGTCAGCTAAAACACTTTAAAATGCACCAGCATACAGCAAATATTGTCTGTTATATATTTTTTTTTTTCCCTGGAGAGGACCCCCAGACCCCCCTGTAAATTTGTTACATACTTCACCTCTGTGAATCACAACTTGTTCTTCTGTGAGCTGCAGACATCATGGCTCATCTCCTAACTTCCTCAAACCATCCAAAAAACTGGTTTCAGAACAGTACAGAAGATAATTCAATTTTTTTGTATTAGTCCTATAATAATAATAATCTGCCATGTGCCACCACAATAAAATGACAGGACCCGGCTGGCCCCCCCAGTAAAAAAATCCTGGCTACGCCCCTGCTTACACTTAGCCAATTCGTCTATTAGAGTAGGCAAATGGATCTCCTTTGATTAGAGTTTACATGTCAATTAGCATTGTGCTTAGAGAGGGCAATGCATCGAGAAGAAACACAACAGATGGTTCATAGTTACAGCTTGGATTAATATTGCCAGCCATTGTAGCTGCTCCTGGAGATTTGAGAAAGAGAGAGGTGGAGAACTGGTGGATTATATGTGTGAGCTTCAGGATTAGCTCTCATCAGTTTAGTGGAAGTGACAAACATCTGTGAGTTCTTTGGTTTGGGGGATTCTGACAATGACAAAAACAGAAGATACTAATAAATAAATACCCCCACTGCAGCCTTATTATAGAGCAGCACAGGGCCATTAATATTCTGCTCCCTCTCGGAAGAACAAGAGACGGAGGAAATACCTGAAGAGAAACAGGACCAAAAACTAAACAGAATCCTGTTGCTTTGTTACATATTAATGTTGTTTATTTCACAAAATATGAAGAAACCATTTATAAATGTTTGTGCCTTTATAGCAGGAGGATGTTGTTAAGCTATATAGCGTGTTTCGGAGATTTTCTTTTTAGCTCTAAAGGGAAAGATATTTTGTTTTATTATCATTTGTTATATTGTTTTTCATTATGGTAATCTAATTTACTGTTTTTAGCTCTTACTGTGTTTAAAGAAGTAGAAAAAAAAATAAATGTTGAGCATCATCACGGCTTGACTTTTTCTAGTTGAGTTTGCATCAAAAAGGTTTTAAGATTAAAAGGCACAATGGGACTTTCATTCAGATTTAACATTTGGTTTAGCTTCACATTAGGCTCTAATTTTAGCTATTCTGTCAGGCGTTTCATTTTTTTTTTTTTTTTTAATTATTAAATTATTTTTCATTTTAAAAGTGGCTTTAGGTGGATTAAGATATAACCTAATGTAAACAATCTGGGACATTATTCTCAAGTGAATAAATCATACAGTAAATATTGCAATATTAGTATATAGTAGTGTAGCGGTATACATGGACTGGATGTGAAATGTATTTAATTTTCATTCTTTGTAGATAATTGGTCTGTCATTTCATGTGTGCACACAAACCTCTTTCAGCTTGTCTTATCACATAATTATCCTTTGTATCTTAATCTTTCCATTGACACTCTCACTTGTAAAGCCAGTATGAAAGTTATTGAGACCTGAGTACTGATGTCTTGACCAAATGCTAATGGAGTTAACACCTTCACATTTGATAATTGTTCTTGCTCTGTCTAATTCACATTTAAATAATGTCTTAGTCTTGCTGATAGTTTACTAATAGCTCAGTCTTCCTCTAAATGGATGTTTGACTGTGATGAAAAATCAATGTATTTAAAGTAACTCCATTAAATCTCCATGGCTCTGTGAACATGTGGCTTTTATTACTGCTGGAATAATCAGGCATCTGAACATCTGGGACAGAAATTAATTTAACTGTTGGCCAATATTGCAAAGCTAATGTTATGTACATTTGAATACAGTCAAGAACTATAATGCCACTGATTTTACACAAAATTTTCAGATGACCAATCATGTCACATTTCAAGTTAAAAATATCAAGGTTGGCTCAGAGTGAGATGTTTGGTGTTGTTTAGTCGAAGGCAATGCGGTCTCATGCTGTGCAGTTCCAGTAGACACAGACTAAACTGGCATTGCAAAGACTGGTCAGAAACAGAAATGGTCCATAAATGGAAGGGATCCTGGGTCTGCTTCACTTTGCAAAATAAATGGTGTAGGTTATAAATATTCTTGCAGTTTTGGAAATGAGACCTGCAATGTATGATTCAGAGGCAGTGGCACTGATGAAAAGGAGGCAAAGCTGGAGGTAGCAGAGTTGAAGATTTAGAGGTTCTCTTTGGGTGTTAAGAGGATGGATATTATCAGGCATAAGTACATCAGATGGACAGTTCATATTTGCAATGGTATTAGAATTGTAGAGAAGAGGGGGGTGAAAAGGATGCCCAGGTTAAAGCAAAGGGAGTCTGCAGACTCCCAAAGAGGTGATGTATAGATTTTGAAAAGAGGGTATGAAGTTTGTCGGTGTGTGAGAAGATATAATAATAATACATAAATTTTATATAGTGCTTTTCACACAACTCAAAGTCACTTTACAATTTTTGATTTATTATTCATTCACACTCGGTGGTGAGCTACTTCTGTAGCCACAGCTGCCCTGGGGCAGGCTGACAGAAGCGTGGCTGCCAATCTGTGCCCCCGACCACCACCAAACACAGCCACACTTAACACTTAACACATTCACACAGGCAAGGTGGGTGAAGTGTCTTGCCCAGGGACACAACGACAGTATGCGCTTCAGATGGGATTCAAACCGGCTACCCTCCGGTTGCTGGGCGAATGCTTAACCCACTGCGCCACCATCGCCATAACATAACATAATCAAAAGGGTGCTTTGAAATATAAATGCTGCCAGCTGCAGTTCAGTGACAGATGTGATGTACAGTGACATAAATATGTGCAGACTGCCATCAGTCCTTGTTGCCACTGATTCCTTATGGATCTTTTTCCAGTGCTTCTTTTCTTAAACTCTTCTGATGTTCTGATGCAAATCAGAACATCAGAAGTGCGCCAACTATAGCAGTTTTTATTTATATGGCACTTTTCATAGATCAAATGCAATGCCAGACACTTGAAAATGTTCACAGAGCAAAGAAGATTAAAGAGAATATGATACATTTTCCCATAATTCACCTTGAGTGTCAGTGAGCTCCACACTGTTGGTCCCAATGATCCAGTCCAGTGGATTGTAGAAAGCTGCTCCAACACATCCTCCTCCTCCTTATCTCACCTGCTCTGTCTCCTCTGCACTTTACTATCTCTCCTTTGGCCTTAACATTACCTCATTATGTTGTACTTCAGTAGTGACAGATTGTTGTTGTGAATAGAGAAACAGAAGTGTGCTTGCTGTGTCATCATCTTCTAAAGGGCTGCATATTTTTATTGTTAATGTTAAAAGGTTTTCCATTACAATGTTGTCCACAAAATACGTATATCATTGGAAAAAAATGTCTAAAAGCATGGAGAAGTTCTGACAAGAACTGATAAATGACTCAGGCAGAATTTCAGTGGTTGTAAAGCTGTACGGAGAATGGGCTTGACTGGTTGGTCTTATTACATTTAGCAGAACAATGAAGCGAGACCATCCCTGTCTACTTAAGGGACATCTACTGAAAAAAAGGCTGCATTATTCCAGCATTAACATACAGATAACTGCTGCACTGTGTTTTTTAGGCACTACAAATCCCAAAACTGAGTTGAACCATTTACATACCATTTGTTTTTTTTGTTTGTTTGTTGAGACAGCTGTCACATATTTCTAAAATTTAAGAGGCATTTAAAGGATTCGCTGAAACATGGAAAAGTCAGCAGTCAAAGAAAGGCCACAAGTGTCTCAACTTTCAAACTGGGCTTACAATGTTTACCCATAAAGTTCATTATCTGTTTTCATAAGCACAGCCCCAGTGTGCAAATATAGCAGACATTTTTCATATCTTTGCAAGCTTGTTGTATTTACAGTAGTGGTTTGAATATTAATCCTTCTTTGCCTATAAAGGACTGATGAATTTGTTTAGAAAATATACATGACTCAGGTCCTGTTGATGAAAGACATGATACTTTAGTCATCTGTTATTTCAGTTCACTGTATGTGCTCTGTCTCCCTGATCAACCTGAGTCATCTTTTTGGTCCTTCGTCCTGCCTCCTGGTGTCACTGGTGTTTATATGGGCTGTGATTTACTGTGGAGGACTGAAGGTAACTGGAGTCACATTGGGAGAGTGGTGGAGGAGACTCAGGTACTCCAGAGATGGATAAAGACAATAAAAGAATGAGACATGAGATTGAGGGGAACAGCATTTTATGTCTTTAAATTAAACCCATTGGAGCTGCTTTGGATCTCTTTCACCTTCTCTGTTTCCTTTTTGACCACAGGGTTTTTAAAATAAAGGCTAGATAAGCAGCCACAGTTATTTATATGGTAATTCAGCAAAGAAACACCTCAGACACCCAGAGTTAAGAGGAGTGAAAATAGATATTTTCTGTGTGGGTGGCTGGCCTCATCTTTATGTCTTTGTAAAGGTTAGATTTTTGTGGCAAAAATATTTTATATCAAACAAGGTGCTTGATATAGGTGGTTTTAGTAGCTGTTTTTCTTTGTCGCATTGGTATTTTTATTAGCACAGTGATAGATTACCAAGGGAATTATTACCCTGACATGTTTGGGTGAGACGGCTAAGTTAGATTAGCCCTGCCCAGCATTCAGCTTTTTGCCTTTATGAGTTTTGTTATAGTGTCTAGCTAAATAACAACCATGGATATAAACAGTAAAACCTTTTCAGAGGCACAGACAGAGAGGGATGAGGAGATGAGACAGTCAGCTGGTCAGATGTGGGCTGTAATCCAAGTTTGATGGATACTTTTTTATTGTATCTGTCTATTTATAACACATGCAAACATCAGATGGAAAGTACCAATAGGCTTTACAAAGTGTTAATGAAAGGAATTCTATTGATAATCTACCTCCTTCAGGATATTTAACATTTCATTAGCAAGCATGTTTTTTTTTTTTGTTTTTTTTTTTTAATTTGTTAGTACATTACCTGCTTGTGGCCTTGTAAAAACAATGCACCAGTGCATTGTGTTGGTACATTTTGCACTTTGGAGTTGTCATCATAATGAATTGCCCTTGTGTGTTTAGGCTAAGTGTTTTATTTGTGCTTAATGAATAAAAATGATGTATTTTATTTGCATTTGCTTAAAGCTGTGATAATGTGCCACAGTTTATTGTTCCAAATGACATTTGGCTGAGTAAATAAAACACAATTAAAAGCATCATGAATCAGCTCAGTAATTAGGAAGCTGTGTCTTTGAGATATCAGTGTGTTGACTAAGCACTGCGGGTTGACGATAAAACAGAAAGAAGAAAGCACAGATAGAATAATTTGAATTAAATGAATTAGTAATGTGAGCTAATGACAAGTAGCGATGATCATCTATTGTTTCCACTCATGAAAATACCCCTGGAGACAAAATATGGTGTGACCAGTACACAGAGCACTTGTGATTGTAGGAAGACCATTTATGCTCCTAAAATGTTGTCTTATATAGTCATAGATGTGCTGATTGTTTTGCAGTAGTCACCATGGTAACCTCAGAGGCTCTTGTGCTTCTCTGTCTCTTTGGTTTGATGGTGCTTCATAATCAGCAGCTCCCTCAGATTTGTTGGGCTTCGAGCCACAGAGTGATCAACACTCAACACTCGACAACTGCCTCAGTCTTATTATGCAGGCAACCAGACTTTTAAACTGCATGTGAATGTTTGGGGACCGATTTATTCAAATTACTTTTTAATGCAGTTCATTATAGAACTATTGCTGCCTGCACACAGCTTACTTTGATAAAAGCACTCAGTAAACAAGCACATCAGAAAGAAGTCCACTGTTTTAAGCAATATATATTTTTAGACTGACAAATGCTGTGTTCGTACAGTGCTTGGATGGCCGTCTTTCTGAGATGAGAGGTTGTTTTATTTAGCCTATTTATTGGCCAACAGTTATTGCTCAATAATGTTAGTAATTTGCATTTAAAACAACAAACTAGTCAGACTACATGAATGCTGCACAATATATTCTTGCTTGCTCTGCGCTGGTGAGCTTGTTTTCTAGTTGTTTTGGTTAAAAAAAACCAAAAACAAAAGACAAACAAAGATAGGCATTTATAAACCTCAAACCATCTCTTGTTTGATTTACTATTGGCATGATGTCAGTACTCTTGTTATTACTATGTTTTAGACAGGAAACCACCCAAAGTCCTAACTGTAGTTGTTGGTCTCTGTTTTTAGGTAAGTCTGTTTTAACTTTAATTTTAAAGGTACTTTAAACTTGTGTTGAATTTCTGTTCAGCTTTATGTAAATGTATGTGAGTGTATGTAGGCCAGTGCCTGCAGTGTCAGTCCTAATGCAGGTTGTTCTCACATGAGGTGAACTCTGTCTTCTTTCACTCAGCCAGAGGCTCATGTCTGTTCCTCTGTGTCCAGTCCTTGGACTGTCCTCTCATGTCTTTTCACTTTAGTAGATCTAAAGTGGGACATTTGTAAGTGTGTCTCCTCTTGGTCCTCTTCTGTCAGATCTAGAGAGCTGGGCTGCTCCCGTATGTCCCGTGCCATCAGAGATAGGACTGACTAACTTTCTGTCCTTCAAAGTAGAAACTGCTTTATGCTAGAACTTGTTAATAGCACATCATGTTCATTTGTGGTTTTGTTCATTTTCTTGCTACATTGCCACAACATATCAATGAGTGGTCTGTCATCATTTGAAAAACTTATTTTTTTCTTTTTCAGTTGTATCAAAATCTATTCTTATCTTGTTTTGAGAAACTTAGTTGTCTTTATTTTGACTTCTCTGTTTTATCAAATGTCTAAAAGAAGAGGCTGTGGCAAAGAGGCAAGACTTGTGGTTGGTAGTTGCAGACATGAACAATAAATGAGCTAACAAGTCTGCAGAGACTCAACAACACAGTCCTCAAGAGGCCAGCTAAAGATTTTGGTGTAGCGCTGCAGCTGGACGAAACAAGAGCTGTAAGAGGCTGCAGGTCAGTTGTATTTCCTCATTACTTTCAGTTCAGGCTAAGATCTGACAGATCCACATTCACAGAGATACATACTGTATGTCACTAAGCACTGACAAATATATTGTGTTTGACCAAAACCAATGTCAGGTGTCTGTGTATTTCTTTGGTGGTCTATGAGTTCTGTTGAGATATTTCTGGATTTTGCATTAATCTCAGCCACACAATGCTTTTGTCAATAAATTCTAAAGTGCTGGTTAATCTTGCATCCTCTTGTGCACAGCTCATCACTCTCAGATGATAATCTGGGTGTTTTGCTTTGTCTGTTGTTGTTATGACTCACTGAGCTCTATACTGCATCACTATACTGCATTTTACTTTACTGCTTTCTCTGCATATTGACGAACTCCATTCATCAACAGAAAATGTAAATGGCTGGGTCTCTGAGTTTATCAGTTAGAATAGAAAATCTGTGAGCTAAAACATTCCTCAGTTATATCCATTGAAATTATGCCTTTTCATTGTTTATTTGATCATTGTAATTTAGATGCATACAATGTGTTATGTTTGTAAATGGTTATTTACAGCATTTAGCTGTGGACGAGAGAGTTTAGCTCTTATGTAATAATTATTCAGTGGTAACGCACATATTCATTTTTCACACCAAATGCTGTAGATTATAGAGTTGCAAATTGATGCATGAGTGCATTTATTGACATGCAGCATCCAGTGAATGAATGAAGAGTGAATGGCCATCTGCCAGTGTCTATAAGCAGTGTTCTTCCTGATATACGGTTTACCAATGGAACATTAATGATGCTTTATTTAGTTTGAGATTAATGCTTTAAAATGATTTCAAGGATTTCAAGGCTTCTCAAAGATCTTTACATCAGTGTTGTCATTCACACTCAGTGGTGGTACTTCTGTAGCCACCTGCCCTGGAGCAGACCGACAAAGACTTAGCTGCCAATCAGTGCCTGTGGCCTTCGACCACCACCAAACGCACAATGACACTGTCACATTCATACAGACAAGGTCATTTTTATATATTTTTTAATTTTTTTGTCAATAAATGGGTATACTTTATTTATTTTTACATAGATAGTTTCATGAGTTATAAGGATACAAAAGTTAAAATATAAAAAAAAGAAAAAAGAAAAAAAGAGTTCCGTTATTTTAGACAGTTATGAGTTGTCAGATACTGTTTGAACTCACCCATAGTGTGATTGAGTATAACACAGTTGTAATCTAATACGCTCAATATTATTGTGGCTAGTGTCAGGCACAACCTTTGCAAAATGTTGTCATTCCATTAGGAAACACACATGTGGTTCTGTGTACATTGTAGGGCAAGCATTTTTGTAGGCCGCTAGGGTCCCAGAGCAGTTGGTGAAAGCCCACAGCACAATTTAAATACAAAACATGACAAAATTACATCTAGTTTGTAATGTTGTCAGGCCATGTGTACTGTAATGATCAGGCATAATCTCTGATTGATATGGCAAATTGAGAATTATGTGCATGCACCGCCTTTGTAAGCTTCCTAAACAGTTTGTCAATGTTTTTCCAGTACCACATACCAACACTGAGCAGTACTCCACTCGAGATCTGATATAGGCCTTGTGTATGCGTAGTAGCATTTTATTGCTTCTCAGTGGCAGCTTCAATTTAAGTAATCTCAGAACAAAGATATCCTTTCGAGCAACAATGCATATTCCTTCAAATTTAATTTTCAAGGTGAGCAAAGTGTCTTGCTCAAGGGAACAACGGCAGCATGCAATGCCAGTAGCAGGGATCAAACTGCCAGCCTTCCAGTCAGCGGGCGAACATCTTTGCCTACTTCAACTTTACAAAACCATTACATTACGTTACATTATGTTTCTAGTTTGGTAGATCTGGCAATGTGTCATTGAAGTTTTCTCAGTATCAGGTTTGTATGGAAACTAGAGACTTGAACAAATTAAGGCCAATGCATCTCTTTAGGGAAGCTCTGCTAGGTTTTTTACTCACTGTTCAAGCTCCAGTTTGGGGAAAATTAGTGCAAAAAGAACAGTCATAAATCAAACACTTACAGCAGAGTCAGAGATAATCAGTGGGCTCTGTGTGATAGAGCCACTGGAGGAGGTCCCTGAAATAGACAGAGGAGCTTTATTCAGACCCGACACTGAGAGTAACCTGCTCTATGGCAGTCATTAACATCACAGCATCAGTCATCTGCAAATGACGCCATAGTGAGAGGCTGAGGAAACGATAGTGGGAAGGAGATTATTGCAGTAAGAGGTGCCTTGGTCTGCTTTGCACAGCATTCTAGTCTAAATATTTAAGAGTGTAAATAGGATTTTTAGGGT
This sequence comes from Bostrychus sinensis, assembly GCA_020698575.1. Classification (NCBI taxonomy): domain Eukaryota; kingdom Metazoa; phylum Chordata; class Actinopteri; order Gobiiformes; family Eleotridae; genus Bostrychus; species Bostrychus sinensis. The sequence continues at coordinate 15,737,523 of CM036245.1, forward strand.
ACCCTTGTAGTGTAGCATAGTAAAAACAATCTGTTTTGGTCACACCAACTGATCCCTTTTGAACATGTACAATTTTAAAGAAATATATGGCCAGGATACTTCTGATACATTTTGCATTTGTGTATGCTCTAAACACATCTAATCCCATGCCCTAAGCAAAGACGTGAGAAGCAAAGAAACAAAGTGTATTTTCATGTTTAAATGCCAAGCCAGGGTGAACTCAGTTTAATCTCTCCATGTTTTACTGTGTAGTTCTCACTTTTTTGGGTTTCAGTTGATGTAGTTTTAATGGGGACTCTAGTGTATGATTCATTCACACTAGAGTCCAGAGTGTGGGTTAATTGGTCCCACAGAAAAAAGAAAACCTCAACTATTAATCATCATCATCATCATCATGTCTACTGTAGTCTGCAGTTAACACACATTTGTGACTAATTCGAAACAAATGAAATGAGAAGAAAAGATGACACATTATACACGATGGAGGTATGATGGGTCTTGCACACTGCCTGTTCTGAAGCAGCCATTTTTAATTCCAAAGCATAATATATAATACTTGTACCTGTTGAGGGTTTTCAGTATCTTATGATTCCATGCCATTGTTCTGTATTTGTTAGTGTTAAGCAATTTGTCACCACTGAACATGTTGACATTGTCCATTTCAGCATTTGTCACTCTCATTCAAACTTCTCTTCAAACTTATTCCCATTAATTTGGTGCTTTTGTGGACGCTTGTGACTAGTTATTTTGTACATTTTATGTCAGTAAGGTCACTTGTATTGTATACATTCTGGGACAGATTTTAAACATCCCCTATTATGCTAAATCAAGTTTTTTGAGCTTTTAACCATGTTATAACATTGCTTGCACCTCAAGTAGTATTTTGTTTCATTCACACTAGTTTCTGTTATCCTGTATGCTGAGCCCGTCCTCTTCTAACAACTGCGCATTTCTAAAGCCCATACTCCGTCCCCGGACTCGTTCTGATGGTTTTAGCACAGCAGCCAGCTCATTTATCTATCTGTTAGCATCATGTTTAGCCATGCTAAATGGCCATTTTATGCTCTGTTCATTCCCGACTGTTGCTAGCAGGGGGCGTTAGACACCTTATCTAAACGTTCTTTGCAAATTAAAAGTAGCAGTTCCAGAAAGGATGATGTTTTCTTTACATATGCATTATTATATGCATCAGTTATGAAACATGAAATTCCAATGCAAAAGTGCCAAAAACTATTTCAAAATGCCTGAAAAAAAAGCATAATTTAGGATCTTTATTGATTCTAGTCTGATTCTGAGCCTGTTGTCCTTTCGTTATAGCACACAGCGCACTTTCTTCACACCATGACACAGTGGTGCTTCCTGAAAAACCATTAATACACCGCTCCGAGTCAGCTACTACTACATTATGAGGCGTCATTTGCAAGAAATCTATTCGAGATGATGTGAAGGAGATGAAAAACATTTTTCCTTGAGATTCATTTCTGTTTTAATTGATGAGCTGCTTCCTGCTCTCACTGAACCACAGTCTGTTCAGCTCCAGCCTCCTCTAAGCTCTGACACACAACTGATGTATTTACAGACTTCCTCCTGACCAGAAAGCGAACATTTTGCTGAGACTGATATTGAAAACTATTCGGCAAAGAAACATACGAGTACGAGTTGTGGTGATTGAAAGAGACCTACTATGGTAACTCAACTTTTTACATATAATATTTCTTCCTCAAAAACATTCCTGGAGTTGTATTTTATTTATTGACACGTTTGCATGCCCATCGACAGGGAGGGGCCTGAATAATCCTGTATGCTGAGGCGCTGACCTCAGAAGCTGAAAACACTCACTTTCACTGCTCTTTGTAGATATATGGGAAACCCTGCCTTCTACACCACATTCTTCCACCACCGGACCCTCAAATAGGAACTTAAACCATCATCACTACAACGAAGTCAGCTTGTTTATCAATCTGTTATCTTCTTGTTGCTAATATCTGTGCTAATTTGCTATCAAATCCCGCTCTGTCCACCCATGGATGTATTAGCAGGCCTGGATAGTGAATGACATTACAGCCATTGTTGTTTTCAATAGCTGTTCTCATTGGTGCATGACGCCTTCCATCAGGGGCGGACTGGCCATCTGTGCATTCTGGAGGATCACAGAACGGTGAGAATCGCTGAGATGGCCGATGGGCCGTTTTACATAGACTCCATAAACACATACACAACCAGGCCATATAGGGCGCAACCGTGCAGATGCACAACAGCAGAGTAGAAGAAGAAAACAGAACAGCTGCAGCCACTCAATGCAGCCAGGCACTCGAACAAGTCCGCTGACAGGCGGCCGTGAAGACGGCAGTGGCGCGTGAGCAGAGGCTCCCGTGCGTTTACATAATGGATAAAATTCAGACTCCAGGGCTGTTTTTCAGTCCCAGTCCACCCCTGCCTTCCATGCCTAAACTCAAATGTGAACTCGAATGACATGATCAGGAGGCAGCACTGTCTGTAAAAGGGAAAGTCTTTGCCTCCACAGTTACTTTCAAACTCTGTTGTTTGCAATCCTGACTTGGGCTGCCAACGTGAAGTGGGCGTGGCCTCAAGGGGAGAGATGGCCTTAAAGGGAGATGCACCTAATCCAAGTGTTTTCAGCAGACAGAATGCAAACGCTCCCAAAAAGAAATTTGATGTCTCATTCTACAGGCAAATGCTAATACAGTTTTAAAACACAATACTGCATTTATGACAAGGTACACATTTACATGCTCTCTAACACAATTGCTCATCAGTACCATCAGTCTGTTTGGGTACTTATTTGACAGAAACTCTCTAATGAAGATGAGGTTCACTAGGAAACATCCTTTTGTTAATGATCCTTCTGTTCACCAATAAACACTGCCAATGTCAATCAACGGTTGGAAATGACTCCGTAATGCATCCAGTAAAAGTGTCATCTTTATGGAGGCACTTATTAATTTACATTTTATGAGTCCAAAGACAGAAACACTCAGGAATTAATTGAAGACACTGGAGAATTGAGAAAAGTCTAATTTTAAATACACTATTTTGCAGCATAAACCTGTTCTCTTCTCGTGAGTTTTGGTATAGATTGACATGTTCAGAGTTGATCTGGAAGTAAACATGTTTTTCTACCTGAACAATATTAATCTGTCTGTGATTGACTCCTTGGTTATTATGCATGATGCATGTTCAAGCATTTGCATTGCAACGTTTGCGAAGGTTTGAGTAAATCTGATTAAATATATCACAAACCAGTAAAATAGCATTAATGGTGCTCTGTGTATGTGTATGTTCCCACAAGAGGCTAATCATTGTGTCTAAAGTTATTAATTTGTGCAGCTGGATGCTCACAGAAGTAATTAATGTGAGTGTTTCGCATGGAGGGGAAACAACAGGCCTTACAACAGCATATTATTCATGAACTACACAAGCTTTTGTGGAAATTTGGCAACAGAGATCTAGCTAGACACATCTGGTTGGACATAGACTGTGCTGAAATAATAAATATGTGTGTAAGAGCTGCAGCTCCTGTCTCAACCAATAACTAGTTAGAACAGTGTAATTTCTTTGTCCATTCAGTGATAGATGTAGCAGAGAGTGGCTGTGAAAAACTTCTTGTTTACACTGCAGAATTAGCAGCTTGAAATGCAGTATTCACTTCTCCCTGCCTCTTCTGGGAGCATTTCCTCAAAATGAGGAAGTTTTTTACCTAATCAGCAAAATCTAAATTTAATTGCTTTTTATTGGATATCTTCTCAAAACATTCAACAATTCATAAACTTTCCAAGTCTATTATCTGTTTTGCAGTTACTTTTGGCTGTATACTAAGCCCCATCTGCTCATATTTGTTATGCCTGAATGTTTAAATGCTGGTGAAAATCAATCTTAATGACGGTGTTAATTGAACAGGAAGAAGTTTGAAAATGGCTGCAGTGATTGTAAAAGAATTGTTGGTTGAGTCACGTCATGAGGAGGAGGACAGAGAGTGGATGGTGGAGGAGAAGGAGGCATTTTAATGAGAATGAAAGGAAACATCAGCTGTACTGGACTCAATTGCTCTGTGAGAAGACTGCATTCATTAAACACAGGTTTTGTTTGGGTCTGGCTGTGGTGGAAAGTGGTTTGTTGACATTAGTGATTTCTGTTGTGCATGAACAATTTTCATTGCAGCCAATATGGGACACATGAGTTAACACAGCTATGTCTGTTTGGCAGTCTTCTGTAGTCTCTGGATATCATCGACCAGGCATTATATGCAAAACAGCTTATCTTCACAGCCCAGATGGATTTATGGCCAATTATGAAAGAAACGGTGCTGAGGTTCTTAACCTGATTAAAAAGAAAAAGAATGAGAGAACCAAAGGATACAGACTCTTTATTTCTGCTCTCATCTGCTGTGTTTTCACTTTTTGTTTTATGAACAATACACCTAATCAAACTTGAGTTCTACCTAGAATTCAAAGTCTACCATGCCTCTAAAATCAGCACAATACACTGAGTGTGTTACAGAGATGACGCTGCTGCTGTTGTGAAGATAAGACTCACGTTAATGCTGTTGGTCACAGGGTTCAGGAGTGAATCTGAAGCTCAACTCTGAATTATTTTAAAGTCTACTACTCTGCACCTTTGCTTGACATTACAGGCCTGGAGACTGTACTCTATGAAGACTCTCCACTGACTCGCATAGACCCATGTTGTGAGGAACTCTGAGAAATATCCTAAACTTCTGCCTGTCTGACAGTTTGTTCTCATCTGATACTATGCATCTGGTTCAATCTCTTTTCATGGAGATTTGCAGTTTGCAGTGTTTGCCATAATAACCATTTGGCAAAGTAATTGCAGCCTTTTGTTCAGTAAGCATAATCTCAAACTGTACAACAACCCTGATCACATGCTACTATTTATAACAAACACAATCAGAATGCCCATTTCCAGTTGTTTTTGTGAAACAATGAGAGATGGAAAAAGAAAAGCTTCCATCTTCTATCAAGTTTATAATTGGGAACTTATATTCACAAAAGTGTTATTAGACCAGTTTTAAACCAGGGAAATTAGAGATTAGTGATAATAACGCACAGATAAAATGTGAATTCAGAAAAATGACACATGTAAACAGTAGGTCTATAGAGAATACTTCTCAGTTAAGATGCATTAAATGAATGAAAAATAACACCAGCCCCATACTGTAAGCTCAGTTCACAGTTGGTCACTGGGCAGAGAGAGACTGTATGTAACAGTCTTTGATCAGAATGAACTCATTTAATTGGAATAAACCTGACATATATATATAACAAAATACAATGTAGTGTTTTTGATTTAGTCCCAGACCCAGTCGCCTGAGGGCATCAGTGTAGTACTATTTTAACAGCAAACTGTGAAATCTATAGGACTCTGATTCTCTTTGTGCCACTTTACAGGAAACTGAAGATTCATGAAGCTCTTACTTTAGATTCAGCAGGGACCTGTGCTCTCAGAGTGAAATGTGCTGCTATCAAGTCAGATTTAGGGCCAGATTCTCACCTGCCTTACTCAACTTTTTATCTACAATTCAAGTGGTTTTCTTACATAAAGGTAGAACAGTGTGACAACTCAGTGTCATCTCACTACTGTTTTTCAGTCTCTTTATGGCACTGTCTTGGTTCAGTCTAATGTTGGTCGTGTCAAAGGCTGTGACTGTGGACAGTGAAGAGAGACTCGGCAGCAGGAGCCAACACACTTCAACACAATCTACTGCCGAGAATACACACTGTAGCCAGAGAGCCCACTGTTGAGTGACTGACTGACTTTAACATCCTCTGTCCATGATACAGGGCAAGGAGCAGCCTGTCGCAGCAGGAGAGGCCAGGGCAGGAACAGAGAGGGGGAGGGCATCGGGCATCCCAAATACCCCTCTATGAGTGTGAATGAATGTGCCTCTACTCTTTTGGTAGAAACTATGTACTACTACTACATACTGAGAACCTTCTGCTTCTGGCGTGCAGTGATAGGCAGTGATGGGTTCACATCGGATGCCTTCCTGACACAACACTCTAGGCTTGGGACCCCTTGTTGCTGGATTTGCTATTACTGACAGATTTAAAATAATATATATTATAATGAAACTGAGGGAAAAAAAGTACCACAAAACCTTGCCATGTTTGCATTATGACCACATAATGTTATTGTCGTGCCATGTCACTGAGCCAGAGCCTTTTATAAAGTTGCATGCTGAACATGTGGGTTGTGCTTGTCGTATTTTATAGTAGCTCACACTTCCCTTTGTAAACATTGATTCTGTGCAATAGTCTGAATAATGAGCTGCTCTAAAGCTTTATAAAGTGGTACACAAAAAGCAGTCTTTTAAGTACATTACCTGCAGAATTTTATTGCAGAATTTATCTGGCTCCGTTTTGACTTTTCGCTAATACAGGAAATTGATTCCTTCTATTAAACATACACTGCAAACATTCCTGTCTAAACATTATTTCTCTGAAATATTCGGAATGAGAAGCTGCACTCAGGCTTTTTAATGCTCTGATCTGTCTGGGAACAGACATCAGCTGCAAATGTGAAAATGGCCACCCATCTGCAGATAAACCCTAGTGTTTGTGTGATAAAAGGCTGGAGGAAAGTATTGTGCTTAAGAGCAGCAGTTCAGTGACTATACATTATATATGTTTATTATTAAACTCTATTATATACTCTATACTGTCACAAAGATCAGAAGGGTGCTTTTTTAGTGACATTATAATAAAACTATTTTTATTATTTCCTCTTTCCTTTATTTCGGGTATTTTTTGTCCAAGTCTTGACCTAATGATGCCAATAAGAAATAAGGACACAGTGTTGGTCCATCTATTTAAAGATTTTTTTTTTTTTTTTACCCAAAATGACAAGTGTTTACATGGGTACAAGAATTAGATGTTAGTTTAGTTTCCTCCTATAGAGCTCAATGCAAAGCAGGTTTATCTTCCATCTGCTGTTCTTCCTTTTTTAAACTTCCTTCATCTGTTTGTTGAACTTTTACTTGTGCACTCTCCACTGCTGTCTTTTTGTTCTCAGTGAAAAATATATACTAATCACAAAACCCTCAGGCTCAAACACTGGAGCAGGTGGGACTTAGAGGAAGGAGCCTTGGGAGCCACTGGCAAAGTCATATAAGGATAATCAATCTTGTGATATTCTGCTATTAACTTTAAACATGGCTGGTCTTCTAAATTATTACAGATGAAACTGTTCCAATATTCTAAGAGTCTAAAATAATAAGCAGCAGCTGGTGAAAATCTATGTAAACTGATTTTATACTATTTTATTTTTCAACTTTTCTGATATTTTGTGGATTTAATGTGAGGTACATGCTGTGCCTTCCAATCTTTTAAGAATTACCGAGCATTATCGAATCAGTGAAGCAAAATACTGGTGAAATATTATGGTATTTACTGTAATTACAGTATTATATTCCTTCTTTTTCTTTCCTTTAAGGTGTCCCATTAGAGAGGTCATCACCGCAAATTATCTGACTCCATTTTTGCTCTATCCTTCGTCCCCCTGACTTTATCTCTTAAATTCCTAATCCTACCCATCCTTTCCTCTTCCAAAGAGAAACTCCACATCTTCAGCTCTGCTCTCTCCAGTTCTGCCTCCTGGCTTTTTTACTGTCTTTAAAACATACAACATTGGGTTTGTTACTGTCACTGTTTCAAAAAAATAACTAGCACTGACTGTCTGTATTTGTGTATGATTAAATGAACAAATAGTATAAGTTGTCTAGGTGTATGAACTGTTGAACCCTCTGTTTAGTCTGTGGTTTAAGACTTCACTTGACACATACACACATTTTTACACCGGTCTATTTCACAGCTGGTTTGGTCTATGACGTGTGACTCCATCAACAGCAGCTGAACTCACCAACAACACTTTCTGCTTCACTGAGACACAGGATACAGTCTGGAGGAGAGGACACACTTGGCTGAGTGTGTCTTGTGGGAAACTGTGTTTAGCAGATTACTCACCGTGGGAAACATTCATCTGTCAAGCATTTGTTGACCTGAAATCACACAATTATACTGTAAGATTTAACAAGTAATAGCATAAAAATGTCCCAGAATCTGAGCACCTTGTTTTACAATAACATGTGTGAATGTTGTCCTAAAGCATCCTATAAGGTTTCTTTAGAGATAGCCATTAGATGTTATTAAGGTTTGGTTTGGAAATATGAGCGACTCCAGTGTCAGCCCCAGGCCTTTTTGACAGAACAAGATGATGATCTGAGACCTCAAGCTCTGGTTATTACTGTGGTTCAGTGGCCCGTGAGAAAGTATAATGTAGTGGGTAATGGAAGTAAATGGACGCCACAGTTGGAGCCATTTCCGCCTCTGTTTGCCAATACATACAGTGTTGGTGAAGGCTTTGAATGTTTTAAATGGAAATGCCTCAAGTTGCTGTCAGAGTTTTAAATAGGAGGAGGATGGTACATTGTCAGCAAAAGGTTTTGGAAACACTGGTGCAAAGTTTGTGCTGCAATAGAGTTTGAAAAAGTGCTTTGGTAAAATGAGGAAGGCCAGAATGTACAGCATAACTTAAGACTAAATGTAAAAAAAAAAAAACGCAGGCACAATGTATTCAGTTTGTTGTTGAAGCAACTGTCTTGCGCTGTCTGTCATGCAACTTTTCATAGATGCTCTGCTGCACAGGTTTAAACAGCAAAACCTTTTTCTTTTATATAGTAGCTATTGGTTTCTCCTATTCTTTTGCTCTATCCAATTATCCTAAAGGCTTGCTGAATGGTTTGAGTGTGAAAATCATCTCAATAATATGCTATGGCCACATCTCAGATTTATAATTACTGTGTTAACTGTAACATCACTAACAAATACAGTGAATTTACTCTGAGGGAAGCTTTCCAAGATGCTTTTCTATAAGCCTCAATGTTATGTTTCTCTGTTTATCAATGCATTTATATGTTGTTGTAAAGATTAAATATGAATTATTAATTAACAAGGCTTGGCTCAACTCTGTTTTGCTTCAAGGCAGCATTGACTTTATTAGTTTCTGGCTGTTGTTGCTTAGGTTTTAGCCCTGACAGGTGGAGAAGGAATATCCTAGAGCAGCCATCCCACATAAAAAATAAATAAATAATAATAATAATAATAATAATAATAATAATAATAATAATAATAATAATAATAATAATAATAATAATCTTTTAAGCAAGTTCACTTATGTGTTCACATGTTATGTCTATATTGAAAACATTACTGTACTTTCTTTTTCTTCAAGCTGTTAATTCAATGGTCACATCTTTGCATTGACTTTGGATAACACAAAGCCTCAGTGTTGGACTCCAGAAAGTTTGATAAGTCAATGTAAGCTGAACTGTCTTCCTCCTTTTTTTCAGGCTTATTGCAAGCTTTGCATTTGATACAAATGTGCTCAGAGTTTCAATGTATTTAACAGACAGAACGTTGTTTTATGTGCAAATCCACCTTTTAAGTTTTATGGCAGGAAAACTGAGCAATAAACCTTTCAGTATCGTCCTGGGAACTGCAGGTCCTCAGTGTAATTCAACTAAAAACAGTGCAGTGACCAAGAGCTAAAGAATGTGGAGCTGCAGAAGTTATTAACATCTCGTGCTTCTATTATCAGCAGATAATTTAGTCATGAATACTGAGAGACTTTGGTGAGAAATCACATTATTATTTCACAGAGACAAAAAACGTAGTGGTTTTAAAAGTGCAGATGGTATAGTATGCCTTTGGCTGTGGATTTATGATGGTCCACATTTAATTTTGTGTGTTTCTCTCTTGAGACGTCTATATGTGAATGCGCTTCATATTGATGGATGAACCCAACACAGGGATCTTCCTCCTATGTGCGTTACAGTGTACAGAGTATATACCCTAAGTTGCTGCAATTCAGATTCAGTAGAATCATCATATTTTAGTTACAACTGTAAAATAAACCTAGGGCTGTCAGTCTACATTAGTTTTGTTATTTTAAACAAACTCAAGCATAATTTTTGAGACACCACTGTATCTGCCATTGTATGTTTAAAATTATCAAATTCCTCACTCTTGTTCATCCATAATGGCATGTACTGTATGCATCTGGTTCTTTTGAAAGAAGAGATGAGGCATTTATCTATTCTGATTTTAAATGTTAAACCTCCTTTTGTGACTCTTTTAAACTGTATGATTGTCAGAGAAAATCCTTGCTGGTCCTAACCCTTCTAGGGTGCCTTTCTCTATTTAACAATAATGAGTTACTCGGGGTAAAAGCTCTAGCATTTTCCTTCTGTGTAGTGCTGCGTGTTGATAATAGTGGATATTTGTAGCTTTGATTTTGAAATTGTAGTGTTTACTCCACTCTGATGTTGTGTACATGATGAGTACCTTGATGTTCAATTGAGGTGTGAGAAAAGAGTATAATTTCATCAGTGCTGCTGGATCTCCTCGCAATCATTTCTTTGCCATCACAACATATTTTTGAGCATGAATTAAAATCAATGAAGTGTTAGAGACACAGACAACATGATCTCATAAATGCACACCTCCAGCACATTTATAAATCATGCTGCCCACATCATATTTTTAAATGTTCCACATTCAACATCCTGTCTTCTCTCTCTTTTTTTTTTTTTTTTTTTTTTTTTTTTCTTGTGCATTTTACCCACTGACAGTTTTGCATCATTAGTTTGAAATGCCACTGACCAAATTGTGGTGACATCAATTTAAAGTGATGGTCCACTCTTTCCACTAAATGTCTAAACGTCAGGTTATAAATGCACTTGTTAGAGCTGGGAAATGCTGGAGATATGAACTTAAAGGTGCAAGCTAGCTTTATTGTGACATGGGTTGATACTTTCTTACATGTTGGTTTGAAGAACAATTTGTGGTGCTTCATGTCTGCTATTTTTAGAAAAGTACCTTCAAGAGTTTTCTGGCTACACCTTTGGATGAGGTTTACACGCTCTTTGGTCATGGTTTATGTTCTGTCCCACACTTTGTGACCCTCAGAGACTCACAGACCACAGTCCACTCAGTCTTCTCTCCAGGACCAGAGGCTGTGTGCTCCAACATTAGAGTGGACTCCTCTGAGACACCAAGCCAAATAATAGCCCTGTGTGTCTGGAGGATGCAGTTAGCTGTCAGCTAATGCATCATATAACCACTGGAGGAAGAGAGAGAAGCCAGTGGAGATTGTTTTGGAAGACATTCAGTGGTTTTTGGTTACAATTTACATTGATCATTTCTTGAATTGAAAATGTGACTACTGAACAACAACAGAAAGCCTTCACACACACACACACACACACACACACACACACACACACACACACACACACACATATATATATATATATATTAGTGCTGTCAATCAATTAAAAAAAATAATCACGATTAATCACAATGTGTAACTTTGTAGATTTTCCATGACAACATGCAGCGTTTAAATTTAAAAAAAAAAAAAAGTCCAGAGAGGATGAGTGTGTTTTTACTTGGATGAAAAAAATACATCTCAGAAGTAACTTCTGAATATTGTGAGAGAGCCTTTAATAAGTCTGTGTAGTAACTGGCCAACTGTTTTGAGATAACAGTGTCTGCTGAACTGTGCCCTGCATTAAATATACTGCAGACACCTAAGCCTCTCCTCTGCTCCTCTGCTAAAAAAACAAAACAAAAAAAAAAAAACACTGCTAATGAATTGTTTGTAGGAGTTCGCGGCTTGTGGCTCCATAAGTTCAGGGATGGCCATGGGATGTGAACCAGGCAGTGCTTTATCTCATCATATATGTGTCTGTGTGTTTTTTAGTGGTTTATGATCGCTCCGTGATGTGATTTAATGCACAGAATGTCCCTCTCCACTCTCATCATTCACTGATTGTCTCGCTTCCTTAAACAAACGCATTGAGCATGCGCGTCTTAAGCCCAACGCACACCGGGAGCGCTGCGGCACTTGCAAAGGCTTTAACATAAACAACACGGAGTTTAAAATATGTATTTTATCTGTCAATAACTGGACAAAGTGACAGAAGTCACCCAGGCTGTGTGAGGACAGACTGAGCTGTTCTATTAATGAGTTATTAGTGAGTTAGCAGTCCCTGTCCCTCAGTGTTTACAGCTGTGTGTCTGTGTCACATGGAGCAGAGAACCATCTTTGTTACTGCAGATGTACAGGAGCCATGCGTTTTCAGCCACCGCCACGCACCGGTGTGAGGGCTCTCATAGAAAACAATAGGGGCGTATTTTTTGAGGCGCGTCTGCGCGTCCGGTGTGTATTGGGCCCAAACACACGGGCTGTGTCGGGCGCTGCAGCGAGTGTACTGGCATCACAGCTGCGTCGCTGCAACGTGAGGTTGTACACACCGGCTGCATGAGCAACTCACTGCTGGCAGCTCCTTCTCTACAGAAAAGCCATTCAGAAGTCAATATGAGAGTACAGCCACATATAACAGACCTGTGGTGACTATATTTGAATAAAGAGACGTATGTTTACTCTCTGTAGACTGGACATTCCACTTGTATTTTACAATACAAGTGAAAGTTCGCGTTCATGGTCCATCAGAGCCAGAAATCCCCCATTCACAAAATTCATCAGGTATGGGTAATGCTCATTGTAGTTGCCAAAATATAACAATTTATCCTAATTTTGTGTGTATTTTGGGTGAAAAACGCCACCCAGTGCCAGCCACCATGAAAATTTGGCATGGGTTTGATTTTCTAGGAGAGTTGTGTCACAGCCCCGTTTGACGTCCGTCGAGCCTCGCGTCTCACGCAGGCAGTGTGACTGCTCTGATCTGCTGAGCTGGGGCTGAAGTGAAAACGGTTCCCTGACGCTGTCACCACGCTGCAGTTACGCATCCAGTTTGTTTGGGGCCTTGACCTTTATAGGGTATGTTTGATTTGTTGTCAAATCCCGTATAAGCCATGTCTATATTTTTTATTTATAGTCAAGATTCATTCTCAACCGTGTATCTGCTTTTTTTGCCAATAAAAATATATATGTAGGCGTAATTTGTTATAGTACCGGCATAAGCAAAAATCTACTTTCACCCCTGTATATATATATATATATAATATGCGCCATGGGTTTTCCTGCGTGAGCGTAGAAGAAAACGCATTTCTGTTTCCATCCATCAGGTGCGTTCGAGGTGAGCCAGACTTGCGCAGTTTCGATCAGTGTCGGTCTGTGCGCACGCTGGTTTGATTTGTGTCCGACTTGTTCCCGACTTGCTCTGATGCCGCAAGTGCGACGGTCACTGAAAGCTCGTGAGATCCAAATGAGACCAGCGTCTGAGCCACCGCCGCAGTTCATCAGGAGCAACTGCAGAGGCTGCACGGCTCATTGCATGATGGGAAAATGCACACCTGTTAGGGTGAACGGACAGGTGATTGGATCTGAGTTTAGTGCTGATCAGAAACGTAACGCACGACACTTCACTGCCCTCCTCTCCTTCCTCCCCCGCCTCTTTTTTTTTATTTTTATTTTTTTATTTCTTTTACAGACTAAATTTACAGTTTAGACCTGGATAAACTTTTTGCCCCACTGTTCAGTGTGAAGTAGAATAATATTAAAAAGTTTGCACACAATATCTGCTGTTATAGAAGGCTGTTTAAGCATTTATAATGTGTAAACTTAGACATAAAGGCTAAGAACCACTGCTGAATGTGCCTCATGTTGTGTGCTCCTGAGCGCCTCATTAACACACAGACTGTGGTCAAGCACGGGACAGAAAAGTTCTTACAAATTAGTTTAATGCATTTATTTTCAAAATCATATCAAACACACGCGAGAAGTGGATTTCGGGCGTGATGGTGCGTGATCTGAGCCACAAACTGTCCGACTTCGGTACAGGCGTATTTCCCCTCATCTCATTGCAGCGAAGTTCATCTTGAACAATGCCTAATGCAACAAGTGAACGAGCTAAAGTAATATGAGTGACCAAAAAGACACATTGCTAAATGGACAATTCTGCTTTAAATCATCACCAGACAGCAATATAGACAAAACAAAAGTTATGTGCAGTCTATGCAAGGATGAGTTCAGTTACCACTGGAGTAACACATTTCGTAGTATTTACACTGTGTGAACAATTGTTATTAATTGAAGAATTAAACTTATTTTTTATTAAAGTTCTAAAAGACATTGCAGGTCTCAAAGTTACAGGTCTCAAAGAGAATATTAATTTATTTTCTTTACAAGTTTTGTTTGCATTGCACAAGTTTACAGTAAAGTATGTGAAGTTTAATACAAAATAAACTTTCTAAATTTACAATTTTGTGTTTGTACGTCAATTCATAATGCAATTAATCACAATTATTTTATTTTTTTCAGATTCATGATTAATTAGTTTTTTAATCAATTCCCAGCCCTAATATATATATATATATATATATATATACGTATATATATACACATATATATATATATATATATATATAGAGTGCAGTCCTAGGAACAGCAAAGATACTGCGCAGAACCCTCAAGCTTGCAGGCCTCTGGTAGAGGACCCGAGCTTGGATGGATGAGACTGCCAGTGGAGGGCTAGAGGACTTTGTTTTTTATACATATGTATTTGACTTACTTCGGGTGTGCAAGGCAGTTAAAGTAGTTAGTGCTCCTGCCTCCCAACACAGAGGTCATTGGTCCGACACTCAGACTGAAGGAAAGGGCTGAAGTCTGACAACAAGGCAGCCATGTTTGATGTAGGGTGAAACTTTGTTCTATTTCCCTGCATCAGTGAGCTGTGTGGGCCCCAGTCAGTCTGCAGAAATACAAAGTCACAGAAAGTGAACATAAATCACTCACAAAAGTCAGTCTTTAAAGACATACTCATCCAAATCTGAGTAGCTAAAAGTGCTTGCTTTATGACTGCCATATTGGTGCAATTATTTAAAAGTGCAGTGTAACCTTGAGCGTGTTTCCCCAGTCTCCATTCTTATTCAGCGAGTGCGTGCTGCAGTAATGTCTGTCACAGCTCGTTTCTCGTTGGAATAGAAAATACATCTGACACAGGGATTAACCTGGGTCTGTGTCCTCTGCACCTTCAGTCTACTAAAACATGACTCAGATCCACTTTTTACAACCTCTTTGCTTATGTTGGGACAATAATGTTGGTCCAATTGACTTTTTGCTGTGGTTTACATCATTACATTTACCTGAGTTTGTATCACTTTTATCCCTCCAGATTTCATTTTAAGGGAGAGTGTAGGAGCTCTTGTACAGTTCTCTCCTGTATAACAGTGCATAACATTTATTGTTATGGTCATATACGTACGTCCCATTGGTCCCATCTAGCCGCTGAACTTTCCACCAGAGAGGGAAGTGATTTTATCTCAGAGATCATATGCAAACTTTGTTATTACTTTTACTGTTGGCTTTGTTGTTTTTAATGCTGGTTTGGGGGAAGTGTCTGCCTCCTTGGAGAAAACACTTGAGATTATGATGATGCATTACTCTCATAAGCATGGCTATTTTTAAATAACAGGCCAGTTTCTCATTTTCTGATCCTTAGTCATTTATATCTGGTAGTATGGACTAATCACACTTATTGATGATGTTGTTAAACATGATACACTCAAGCAATCAATCCTGGAAAATGTTTTAAAAAGGAATATAATGTAAATGTGTGCCTCTACAGGTTGCTGGTCATTGTCCTGTTAATTTTCCTTTAAGTAGAGTTACAACTATAAACATTAACTGTGATTAAGTTATTACCAATGACACTTGAGACTTAATCTTTTGAGCAATGTCAGTACATTCAAAGTCTTATGTATTCATTGTTATAAGTGGATTTGCTTCTTCTGTCTGACAGACCTTGGCTCAGTGGACTTTGGGATTTGCTGCTTCAAATTTTAGTATTCATTTTGAGTCATTTCCCTCTGGATGTTCTCATCTTATTTTGATTTTGACACATTTTAATTAGCAATAACTTCACACATCATTATGTTTTCTAATTAACACTACACACTGGGCATGAGTAACCGAGCAGGTGGAGTTTAAACACAAAGATGAGTGGAGCCTCTTCTCACTCAGTGCTCTGGAGAACAGGAGCTGAGGAGCACAAACATTTTACACTTTGCGATTCTTGTCTGAACACACATCTGTCTCTGTTTTTTCTGCTTCTCTGATGGTTGAGTTTCTTTGGTTCACAAACTGCTGCTCACTGAGGAGTGATCACACAGACAGGTTACACTCTTGTTTCCTCTCTTTTATGAGAGTTAATCAGGTTCTCTGTGAGAAAAGACTGTCTTCTATAAAACAGAGTGGTATTTTATTACAGTGCGTACAGCGATTCTTTAGAAGTAATTTGTAGCTGCCCAATTAATTTACATGTTCAATTTACTAACAGAAGCCAAGGTTGACTTTTTACACCAAACCTCCTTAGTGCCTAATAAATTTCCACTTTACTGGTCTGTGTGATCAGGAAGAAGGTATATAACTGAGGCTGTCCTCATTGGCGCCATAAGGGAAGGAAAGCTTAGGATGATTTCATGGGCCCATGACTGACAAGGGCCCATGACTGGCCCAGGAAAATCTTACAATAATAATATAAGTTTAGCCTAATTTGCAACAATAGGACCCAACGTTATTTCTTTTCAGGGGGCCCTGGCAACGTCCCTGGTTGGCCTTGCAGTGGAAACTAAATAAACACAACACATCGTTTCTTCTCTAGAAAGCCCTAATAATCTTTTCTAAAGTGAAACATTAATAATAGTTTGTCTAATGGTTTATGGAAATCACATAATGTGCCACCAATGTCAGTGACAGACAAAACATCATTTCCTTTGCCATGACCTTTCACTGCTGACCTTCTGATGGTTTTATTTTGTAACTAATATAAATGAAAGTTGAAAGGCAGCTGTGTTCTGCTCTGAACTGTGATCAGTGATACACCAAAGCAGAGATGTAGGCAGACATTGTGACCTTTTATTTTCAATGGCAAGGAAACAAAGAGGGCTCTTTTTAAATTGTCACTTTAAATTGTTGTTGTACAGCTGTGATGTGTGTATGGAGAAGCCAAATTGTATTATAAAATGTAATTATGGCTACTAACAAAAATAGCCATATCACAAAACTTGGACAGAAAAAAAAATGATTTTGATGATCAATGTACTGTAAAAATATTAAACTGCTAACACATTTATGATCGATGTATATAACCCTTTTCTTTGTGTTTGTCTCTTTCATGCTCTCTTGTCTAATAACTGTCATTGTGTCCTGTGTTCCTGTCGTCTGAGTGGATAAGGGCATTGATGAAACAAAGTAGGCTTTGTATGCAAACTCACCCATAACTAGTTATGAATGACTGAATGTGTCTTTCAGAGTAACTGATATTAAAAAGGAGAACTGAGTAGAGCTGCCCTCCTGCCTCATTGAGTATATTAGCTGATTTGGAAGTCTTTGCTTTTGCACTTTTATATTATTTCAGAGCATAGTATTGCTCTTACAGAGTGTACTTGTGATTGTGGGTGAGATGTGCTCCTCAGTGAAAGGTGTGATGCTTTTTATAAAAACACATACATTATACTTTTTTTTTTTTTTCTTGAGAGAACATTCTATTTTGTTCAACATATGCCTCCTAAAATACTTGGGAAAGTTTATTAAGTGAATGTTTTCTACTACTGTCATGGTGTTTCTCAAAATATGCACGCTTGTATGGATGAAAAACAAGTCTGTGTTAGTGTCACTGACTTGACAAATGTTAATGCTGCTACACAATCCTTTCTGTGCACAGTTCCTTTCTGTGTAGCTCTAATAAGTCTGTGGTGTTGTTTTGCTGTGCTTGGGTTTCCGTCTTGGTGACTGAGGTCTGTATCTGTGATGTGGTTCAGTGGAGTGCTGCTACTGGCTGTGTGCCTCACTGACTCTGCACAATGAGGTGACATGGAGTAAATGTGCTTTTCTGCCGCCACTTTGTCCACTCACCTTTTCAATCACTACTTGTTTGTGTCTTTTTCCCAGTATAGTTGCTTGGATCATTATTTCTCTTATTTACTTCTGTTGTGCTTGAGACTAGTCTCAATACCTCTCGGACAATATCTTGGTATTGGTCTTGTCCAGGTTCTGATACGTCACAGCCTTGGTCATGACAATAGTAAATGGCTGAATAGCTTTTTTTTTTTACTTTCATGGACACTCAAAACACATTACATCAAGGAACTATTCACACTGAAACGCATTCACACGTTCATACTCCAGTGTTCATAGACAAGGTGGGCGAAGTGTCTTGCACATCAGCCAGAATGAACTGAAAGGAGAGGATTAAACGGGCAACCTTTGGGTTATTAGACAACCAGCTCTACCTCCTGAGTTACTGATGCTCCTCTGTGATCTTGAGTGTGTTTGCTAAGAATAGTCTTGACTTATCCATCCAAGACATGTTCATACATTCACATGTTCTTTTTGTAACCACAATTAAAGTTGAAATGGTGACTGCAGTTAAATTTTTTATTTAATTTGTGTTTCACAGAACTCATGACTTGGACTGGAGACTTGGACTTGACTTGGATGTTTCTTTTGGCGACTCGGACTCGGATTATATTTTAATAACTTGGATTCTGACCCGGACTTGCACTGTAAGAGCTAATGACTCGACTTGATCTGGTCTTATGTGACTTGGACTTGGACTCGCACTCAAACACTAAGGACTTGAGGGTAACTTGGACTTGAGAAATGGCGACTTGACTACAACACTGATCTTGGCAGCTCTAGTCTGTTTGTAATCTTATTTAAAGCAGGACTCAGTAACTTGCATAGTTTCTTCTCTGTTTCTGCCTCATTTTCCTCTGTGACGCTCCCCCTATATTTCAGAGTAAAGCACTATTGTAAATACTCACAAGTCCAGTTGACTCCAATAAGATCCCTCACTCGGCTTTACTTGTGTTTTCCCCTCTGTTCATAGTTTTCTTTCTGTCATTTGGCCGCTCCGCCATGACAAAAACTGGTGAATAAAGTCATTGCTAGCTTGTTGCTTACTACAAAGTCCTGCTTTCTCCCATTTTTTAGAGTCTTAACTTCAGGGAAAAGTTAAAGTTAGTTCTGTGCAGAACTTAATTTGCGAGAAATACAAACACCAAACACTTGGAAGTCCTTGTAGTACCAACCCAGTGTTATTTCAGCCAGCTCATAAAACACATTCGATTCAAGTTTCTTGGACACCAAAGACGTTCTGCTCAGATGGAAGTGTCAAAGATTATCGTCTTTCTCATTCTTCTCCATATGCATCCTCATTATATTTAAAGAGAGACTCTACCTTTACCATGCAGATGTGCTCTTCTCTTTGCTTTTTTTTTTTTTTTTTTTTTTTTTGCTCAATCCTGTTTCTTGCATGTTAGTGTTACCTTCATACAATTGTAGACAATGGGGGAAAAAAAAAAAAAAAAAAAACTTTATAGAAATGTGTTCTGCCTGCCAAACACCTTAAACCAATGGCTATTGTTAGTATACAGTAGGGTACATCATTATTTCTCCAAGAGCCCTCACTATTCCTTTGTGATCAGATAAACCCAAGAACCAGAGACAATCCTTTGGCATGAGGCTGTAATAAGTGGGCTGACTTTTAGTCTAAGAAAAAACACATTCATTATTGATACTTCTCAGTTTTGGTCCCTGGCTTTTACCTCTAATGACTTTGTCTGCAATACCAGCTTTTTCATTTTCAATGCTCATCCTGCTTCTTACAGAGAGACACCCATCTGACTGAAAAGGTTTGCTCTTTTGGTAACAGCTCTGGATGAGAGTGCTGTTTGCCCTCTCTTCACACATCAGTGAAGAGCTACAGTACATTAGTCATCAGTCACGTTGGCTTTTAGTTTGTAGCATTTTGGTTGTTTGCAGAGTTCATACCAACGATAATTTACACATCCACTTCCACATCCAGTCTCTATATGCAACTTTTGATCACTTAAATGTGTGCGTTTTGATTGGTGAGAGAAATCTGGACCTAAAACGTGGTCCTGCAATCTGACACATCAACAGAAGTCACGGTCCAGAGCTGTTGTTTAGAGTATACCCCACCATAAGGCCCATAGAGAAAAATAATGAATAAAGCTAATACTGAGGCATGTAAACAGTACTTATGTGGATCTTATGTTCACTGTGTCATTTCTGTCTATAATGTGTATTCTAGACTTCTTTTTGTTGTTTAAATGTCAACTCTTTAAGCTTAAGACAGATTTCAGTCTCTTCCTGAACTACATTACTGGCCTTTTTATTTTGGATTGTGTGGATAAGCAGCAGATCTGAGAGATGCAGTGTGACTCCTGCTGCTGAGGTGAGCCCGATAAGAGGCAATAAAACTCAGTGTCAGCTTTGCAGTCGCTGTGAATCTGAAAGAGAAGAACGAGACGGTCCAAAGAGTCCTGTTAGGTTTAAAGGAGCAGAAAGGAGAGACAGCAGTAGGGCTTTGTTAAAGATAAATAAAAGATGGACAGTTTCCCTGTTATCCTGATGTTTAAAAGAAAGGCAACCCATGCTTTGTAAACTGAACGTGAACAAGAAAAGTCACAAAACCTGGCCCTGTTCATAAGCATTATAACATATAACAGTCTGTTGAGTTCTTGTGAGATGTACCACAAATCTCATCTTCTATCATGTTTTGTTTGTGCCAACCAGACATTGTAAGTCCTCTACATCTACTCTGTCAAGATTTTTTTGTTCCCTTGATTTCCTGTCACTGCTGTCTAGCCAATAAAAAAATAAGAAGGCCAAAAACAAACAAACAAACAAAAAAACTAACAAACAATTGCTTTCCTAAAACAAAACTGAGCACACCATGTCTGTTTTCCGTGAGGTCATTTACAGCTGAAATAAGTCTGATTTGGTGGATCAATACCATAAGCATTCATGGGTGTGCTCAGATTTGTTGACTTACCTTCATTCACGCACATTAAATGCTGTGCGTTGGGTCTGATTGTGAGACGTGAGCTCCTTAAACTTTTTTTTTTTTTTTTAAACGAGGATTGATTTGTTTTTGAAGTAAAATAGTGAGATTTTTAGGCTGTGATAAACATAATTGCTGTGTTCACTCATGGGACTGAGACTTCTGATGTCTAAAATACTGTAATTGCAAATCAGTTTACAGATCGAAATCACTGAGATACAGTGAGTCATTTTCTACCCAGTACCTTGTAATGTTATTAATTTATATTTCACGTAATTTCACATAATTTATAGCTTCCAGTCTGAAATTACATTTCGTCACGGGATTAACACCTGTCATACAGTACATTCACACTGACTAAATTATCTACAATTTATGTAATTGCATTTAAATACAATAGTTGTCTTTATTTCTGTTGTTCCTACCTTTTCTGTAATTATATTGTGTTGCAGACTTGTATGACATTATAGAAATAACCTTACCCTCTTCTCTAAGCCGCCAGAACAAATCATACATTCTTGTTGATTTCACTGATTAGAAATCATGTTGACTTTATTTCCACACAGGCTCTGTTTCGTAAGTCTTTCATCAACAAGATTCTTTGAAGACAGACTTCTTTCTCTGATCTTTTTCACATTCAAACAGAATAAATAACTGAATATAATAAAGCTTGTCTGTGTTTGCCTTGTCCTGGTTGTATCAGTTTATTTTTATGGCTTTCACTGATGCAACTGTTGAGTGTAAATTGCAGATACGTCAACAGAAACACCTTAAGGAGCAGTTTTTGTTAACAACTGTCAGGAAGCTATTTTCTTTATGGGCAATAAAAGATGGAAGAAACCAATGGAGGAAAATGAGCCTAGCCAGGTTTTTGCCTTTTATTGAATATATCTATAAAGTTACAACCCCCAGTGCAATGATAAACAGTATAACAACCTGATTATTATTTGGCAATCAGGACATAATGTGTTTTGTTTTACTGAGAAATATATGCTATATTGTATTTTAATAAAGCATTATGGCCTTTGAGATTTTATTTTGTATTCAATGTTAGTGTAAATAATGTAATATTATGTTTGAGTTAAACTATGCCTTTTGCACAGTATGTAATATATATATATATATATATATATATATATATATATATATATATATATATATATATATATATATATATATATATATATACCATACAGACAGTATTAAGATAAAGTTATGTGTGGAAAAGCCAAATGTAAACCAATCATTTACAAGCAGAAAAAAAAAAGGTTTAGAGCAGATGTCATTAGTCCTTGTTTTGGTTGCAGAGCCTACTCACAGCAAAAGGCAGTTCATGATTCTAGGAAGAAAAAAAAAAAAATGGCGAACCCAGCTTGTGTGGAAGTTACAAGCAGAGACAAGACCCTGGGCTAGTTTCTCCGCTTCTTTCTATTGCATCTCGCCCACAGGACAAATCCACTGTAATCTGTCTTGTGCTGCATGTAATGTCCTGTTTAATCTTGGTCCAGAGAGCAGCTCAGACTCCAGAACAAATTTGGACAAGCTCTTTTCACCTCATTTTGAAATTCACAGTGAGCTGGTGTCTCTAGTGCTGCCATGTTCACAGTACAAGCTCGCATCAGTGCCTATGGGGTGGGCAGCTCACACATCAGGAGAGGCACTATTCAACACTAAAAAGTATGCCCTCATGCCCTCTTCTTTTTTTTTTTTTTTTTTTTTTTTTTTTTTTTTTAAAGTTGCTACATATTTCAGCACAGTAGAATGGTCTGGGCTCTAAACTGGCCTTGCTCCTCAGTTGCGGTATATCAAGGGTGACCTATGTTGTACACGTAATTAAGTCAGCTCAAACCAACAATGTCACAAGGGGGCCATGTCTCACTGCCATGTTAACTTACAAAGTATTTCCTTTTTATGCTTAGCCTTGCAGCACATCTCCAAAACAGTGGCCTTTTCTTGTGTTGTCTATGGCTCTCCAGTGGAGCTTCAGTCAAACCTGGAATAAAATTATGCAGGGCAGTCACTAAACTTAACTTATTTTTATCCTGAGATGTGTTTGTCTTGACCAAAAATGTCATGCCTGTAGCACGCAGATCCATTTGGCATTCAGTTGGTGTGTTTGCCCCACACTACACTTCCTGCAGATGTATGTCCTCCACCTCTCTCCCTGCTCTTTTGTACCAAGGCCCTGTTTCTTTGTTCTCTTATCTCCCATTGCTGTGGTGAATGAATTTCAGCTGAGCCCCACTATGACAGCAAACATACTCTGTACTTCTGTCAGTGAAGAGCTGGTGTGAACAGTGTGCTCACAGATGTTAACATGAGCAGGTAAACACAGACTGCTTCCAGCGCTGGAGTTTACAGTACATATTTACTTTGCTTTTTATTTTACTTACTTAGTTTGGTGACACGGTGGCATAGTGGTTAGTACTCCTGCCTCACAGCAAGAAGGCTCTGGGTTTGATTCCCGGACAGGGTGGGGCCTTTCTGTGTAGAGTTGCATGTTCTCCACGTGTCTGTGTAGGTTTTCATCCCATTTCCCACACCATGCATGTACAATTGGTCTGCTATGGAGCAAGGACTCCTCTTTAAAATAGAAAGTTAATCCCAGGGTGACTTTACCAGTTAAATAAAGGTTAAAAAGCTTGAGCATTCTGAATACTAGGGGTGACAGGAATGTGAAAATATTAGGGCTGGGAATAAAAAAAAAACATAACAAAAAAAAAAACTAATTAATTGCAAATCTGAAAAAAAAAAAATGTTATTAATTGCATTATGAATTCACGTACAAACACAAAATTGTAAATTTAGAAAGTTTATTTTGAATTAATCTTCACATACTTTACTGTAAACTTGTGCAATGCAAACAAAACTTGCAAAAAAAATAAATTAATAGTCTCTTTGAGACCTGTAACTCAGACAAAGTTTGCCTAAATAAGGTACAACCAACAAATACACAAAACTTACCCAAAAAGCAGGTGTAATCTCTTTTAGGTGCTTAGCTTTGAGATGATATGTTAGGGATGAGTTACTCCAGTGGTAATTGAACTCACCCTTGAATAGAGTGCAAATAACTTTTGTTTTGTCTATATGTCGTCTGGTGACGATTTGAAGCGAAATTGTTCATTTAGCAATGTGTTTTTGGTCTCTGATGTTGCTTTAGCTTGTTCACTTGTTGCACTGTTGTTACCCACAGGAAACAGAAATGTGTCTTTTTCTACGCTCACAGCCATGCATTTCTGCCCCACTGGAAGACCCGCGGCGCATTGCTGCTTCTGTCAGTCTCGTCATAATATTTTTGTTGTGATCAAATTAATCGGTGCATCAGTTTAAATTAACATGTTAAAATCAATAAATTGACGCACTGCATTAACGTGATAATTTCCCCAGCCCTAGAAAATATACATACACTTATAGAATAATGTCAGTAGATGGCATACAGTCAAGCTTCTCTTTCTCCTAAATGTTTATGAGGCAGAGCTTTGAGATACTGCTTCTTTCGTTTGTTGGTTTTAAAACACATTAACTGTATGTTTGATTGCCTTTTCTGACCTTTTTTAAAATCTGGACCCTCTCCTGAAATCTAAGTAGTGTCTGATTGTTTGTACATAACCCCCACATATCCCAAATAGACAGAAAGCATTTTTATTCTGGACAGATATGAAAGAAACTCGTGCACTAAGAGTTGTTATCACACAATATCTGCAACTTTATTAAATTGCTCTTTCAGAGGTCACTGTATGTTTTAGGCTTACATTTTAGTAACTTTTCTAGATGCCTCAAAGTAATGAATATATATTTTTATTTGTGATAACTTGTCTGTGGACCTGCAATATACAGTACTGAGATTCACTGAGATGCTTGATAGTGCATGCTTATACATAAAAAAATAAATAAAATAAAATAAAATAAGTTTTCCTATTTGAGGTGAGCACCTCCGGCACCTCTCCTTTTCAAACACAAACACATTATGATAGTGTGTTGCTTTTTCTTGTGTCCACTGAATACCTCTCATCAATTTTAGGGACATGTTTCATTTAGTGTTGTATCTGACATTGTGCACTGGATAACTCTACCTTAAAGTGTTACATACAATTTCTTCTGAAAACTTAATAGTCATATCACAAATTTGTGTGCAGGATACAGAAGTCTGCGTTGTGAGCAACACATTAATTCAATATCAAAGTGCCAAGGGTCAGGAGGAGTGTTCAATGAGATACGTAAATGGAAAAAAAAAAAAAAAAAACAACTTTGTTGAATTAATTGGAAGTTCCTCTTTAATGACCAGATGTAATGAGGTGGACCTGCTATTCCCTGCAGTGATAAAATCATGATTGTTAAGGTTTTTTTGACATATAGTCTATAATTAAATATTGCTGCTCCCTGGTGAAACTTTTCCATGTAAAATATTTCCTCTTGTTCTTGGTAATGAATAACAATATTGAATTAATTACCTCAAGATGGACTGGGCTGATGGAAATTTATATTCTATCTTTACTTATTACTCCTTTACTTTTGTATTTTCCCTTCTGTGGGTTGTGAATCATGTTATTTGCATTTTGATTTGGCATTGGTTTTACTCCAGATGCCCTTCCTGATGCAAACCTCTATATACTGGGCTTGGAACTGGCACAAAGAGGAAACTGGCTTGTGACCCCTGAGGCTGAAGTAAGCAAATTTTGGAGCTAAACATGCCTTTTATGGTTCTTTTTACACATATTACCACTCAGGTTTAGATATGATTTCTCGATGCACTGTACTTGACAGGAAGTACTGTGAAACAATGTCCAGATTTTTTAAATTAATAAACTCTAGAACTGCTCTTTCTCCTTGAATGAAACATATTAACGACTGCTTGTCTTTTGTGCAACATGCGGAGATTGCCATTGCTGTCCGTGCTATAAAACAGTGTTAGAATAGACTTTTTTTTTCCCCTGAACTGAAAACAATTGGCAATGGCACTGCACTGTTGACTTTGACACTGTCTTTTAAAGCTACCAGCCCAGTGCTTACAATTAATGCTGTTTTCTTCAGATGCCTGCCTTGTCTTGTTAGAGAAATAGAGTGTGTGTTGTAAACCCAGAGGTCACTTGTTGGGCTTTTTATTCTCAGATAGTGAAGTTGGCCTTGCTGCACTGCTCTCCTTATGCCTGACTGACTTGTTCCGCATCACATAATTTACAATGAATGTGAGAACAGAGTAAGAGGTGGTTAGAGTGTCCTTGTTGCATTAAGAAATACAATATATGCCAAAGCAGATTAGGCCAATAAAAACATGTGGAGCTGAGTCAAAGAAGTGACAGGGCAGACAGCTGTGTGTGATTTATCTGCAAGGCTAAAACTAAAACATTTGTCCAATTCACAGATGGACAAGAGAAGCAAAAGCATCTACAAATCATGAAAAAAAAAAAGTATTTAGATATTGCAATTTTGCAATTTTCTAATGCTGGAACTTCAAGTTTACCTTTTGCCTATGTAAAAGTCTGTGATGCAAACTATTTATTTTGTTACTTTTTCATCACATTCCTCTGTAATGACTCATTAATGCCACACGGCTCTTACCTGAGGCGCCACAGTCTGGGTTTGAATATAGTTATTAATCTTATCAGCTGGATGTTTACTAAACCTTTTAGGTATATTGTCTCGTTTCAGGGAAACATCTTCAAATCTCCAAATTCTTATTCATTAGGAGTTCTTTAAAAACAGGTAGCCACAGAAACCAAATATCACTGCTGTATTAAGCTTGAGATATGAAATCTTTACATATAACATTACACAAACATAGCTTTAGCCTGTGTGTATCTTGAACTGAGATTAATTACAGTTCATTTTCTTTTATTTCATTTCATTTGATTTCATTTGAAAGAACACCGGTAGTAAGTCAGCTTTAAGTGTTTCAATAAATTACATTAAAAAACCCAAATAATCTCACCATGCTACTGTGGATTCTCAAGAACCATAGGGTATAGAAGTGAGTGTGAATGCTTGTCTAGCCCTTAGAGTTAGCCCTGCAATCTAAAATACTCTGTCTCACAATAAACCTAACCCTGTGATCTATAAATAATGCTGTAGAGAAATATGGTAAAAAAAAATACTAACTTCTGCTGCTTGATGGGGTGATATTTAAGTGGTGCCCAACACTGTATACACATAAAACATACAGTCATGATAGACAAAAATAAAAGAAAACTAAAATTAAAGCTGTGCAAGTCTTTTTCTTCAAAGAAACTTGCTTTTGAATTACCTTTCTTTAGCCTGATCCCCATCACGTCTTGACTTACTTGACTTAAGCCCTTGACTCCTCTAGGGAGCATAGGCCATTGACGAATGCCCTCTATTCCACTCATTTGTTTTTCAAATTCTCTGCAATTCTCTCCAGGTCTCCCCAGTTGTGCCCACTCTCAGTCATTTCTGCCAGAACACTTCTTGTCCAGCTTTTCCTAGGGCGACCTTCCTTGTTCCTTGGGGATTCCAACTCAGGGCTTGTTGAGTGATGTTTGAGACTGGATTTCTGAGGTGTGTCCAATCCAACTCCACTTTCTTTTGCAAATTTGTAGATGACTGGGATCCTGGTATGTTTTTTCCCACAAGTCTACATTCTTCACTCTGTCTCTCCACCAGATGCTCAGTATTCTTCTTAAGCAGGTGTTAGTAAGTGTTTGTAGCCTGTTTGTTGTGTGTTTAGTTGTTCTCCATGTCACGTATCTGTGGTAGACACTACTGGAGGATCAGAGGCTGATATAAAAAGCCAGATCAACAAGGCAAGGACTGGCTTTTAGCATGGTCAGGAAGATCTGGACCCATCACGTCTTCCTTCTTACCTTTAAGAGTCATTTGAAACACCAGAGGGATGTGTGCAGGTCTCTTGAGTGTGTAGCAGGGTAAATCTCTGTCATATTTAATGAACTGTTGTGGAAATCTTTGAGGCTTCTCTTGCTACTTCTCACATCTCTTTGGGATGGATAACTACAGTCTATTTGACGAGAGACTGCTCCCTAATGGCAATAATCAGAAAAAAAAGTTGTGTACTACATACATTTTTTTTCTATTGTATTCTTTCTTATGAAACAGTACACAATAAAGGTTTTCTCCCTTGACACTTACTTATAATTCATTAGAATAAGATAGACTTTACAATTAGATCAGAAGTCCACTTACTGGTCCATCATAAGACAGTAATGAATTGCTCTCTGCATTTATTTCTTGTCTTTGTTTGCTGTAACCACAGCATGTAATGTATCAGGAGGGCTGCTGGAATCTTAAGCAGAGATAAAATGGCACCTCAGTGTTTTCTGTAGATGCGCAATGCCTATTTTATTTATTCCATTTAT
This sequence comes from Bostrychus sinensis, assembly GCA_020698575.1. Classification (NCBI taxonomy): domain Eukaryota; kingdom Metazoa; phylum Chordata; class Actinopteri; order Gobiiformes; family Eleotridae; genus Bostrychus; species Bostrychus sinensis. The sequence goes on from CM036245.1 coordinate 15,765,723, forward strand.
GTTTTTTGTTTTTTTTTCTCTCTAAATACATCCATTATGTGGTTGTCATCTTTCTCATCTGTCAGCTGCTAAATTGACTTCTAGCCACTTCTGGTACTGTTTGTTACACTGGCGTCCTAATAAAAGCTAAATCCTTAGCTTCATTTGAAAACCATCCACCTGCAACTATCAGATACTATACGACAGAAAGTGCTGCTTCAGTGCTGGTCTGAATCTTCCAGATTAAGTTTATGCTATTGGCTTATTAAGTCAGTTTATGTTATGGTAAAGATTATATTTATTTCATCATATGAGAGCTTAATCTACAGTTAATATTCAAAATAATATTTTAATATTGGATCAGATACTGTCAGTCAGATTTTCCGTGAGGATTTAGTAAACAGTGGTTCATTTTACATTTTACTGTCAAAAGCTTTTTTATTATTCTAAAAAAAAAAATGAATACTGCATAAATTTGTATAATTATCAGGCAGAAGACTAAGGTCAGATGGTAATTACTACTTTTTGACACATACTGTATTCAATTACTGACTTATTTGCTTTTTGGGCAGCTTCAAAATGTCATATTAATCATAGGCAGCGCCACTTTTGTCCAAAGCACAGCCAGTTCAAATAGGCTACTTGGTATTGATCCACCTCGAGCTGCCCTGCCGCCATAGGGTGACCCCGCATTTCCACTGCATGCGTATCCGCTGCACTGCGGGCCGCCACCGATCGACGGCCCAGACCTTTGCCTACTGGATCCGTCTCCACTCCGCTGCGTCGGGCTGCGGAGCCCAGAGCAGCTCAGGAAGAGCATGCGCGAGAAGTATGAGTTTGTGCCATGAAAGCCAATTAATAAAATCCAAAACAACTATTTATTTAGAAGCTGAAGGACAGAAAACAATAGTTTAATATGAGATTGCTTTGGAGTTCACTTCACCTTAATTTCACGGGGGTTTTCTCTCTAACGGGAAAGTAGCTGAGCACGAAAAAGCTATACCAGGATAATAAATGTTTAATCGTGTCCGACAGTGTTTCTGTAGTACGTAAACGGCCTTCTAAGACGGACTATATCAAAGATTAAATGGGAAATATGAATTAAATGTAAATATTCTAATCAAAAACGTTCGTACAAAGTTACATTACTTCTAAATCCGGATGTTGTGCTCGTCCAGTTTCCTGTTTGCTGTGATCTGAGCTGCGGAGGTTGATCTGAACGGAGTCTGCCGTCGAAGAAAATAGACTGGCTGCGTATCTCCGGCGCAGGGCGGAGCACGGCCGGACCGGCGCCGCAGAGCTGCGGAGGCTGTAGAAACGCAGCGGAACGGAGTCGCATGAACCCCCAATTTCCGCCCCCAGTGGGATTTGCGCAAACGGAAAACATGACACATTTGGGGACATCAATATAATCCAACCCATATGTACACACTTCTCAATAAATGTGAGTGAAGCTGAATACACTGTGTTTGTGTAGCATATTAATAGAAAAAAGCACAATGATCAGGATAAGGATCATGCGTCGAGGGCTTCACTAATTGAAGTCCTCGACGCATGTCCAGGTCACATATTTCCAAAAGTGAACCAACTACTTGGAGCGCTTCTCACACTGACCATGACATCCTGTACTGTGGAGAGGCTCTCATCAGCTGTAAACAGAATCAAAACGGGCACCAGGGCAATGACGCTCACAGAAAAACTGAACTCTTTATCGCTGATTTACTTTGAACGAGAAATAACGGCGAGTATTGATTACAGTGAGATAATTGCAGTGTTCAGTGAGAAACCCCGCCGTCTTTTATTGTAGGCGAAAGTTTGGTTTTATCATTGTTTTTGTTGTTTGTCTGTTAAAAAGGTTGTATTTAATAAGGTATAACACAAGTTTAAATAAATGGCGCAAGGGAGATGTTCAAAAGATTATTGTCGTTTTGGTCATGTCTTTCACATTAAGCACCATGGACAGTGACAGGCACACAAGCGTCTAGGCGCGGCGCAGAAACTTCCCTCGCTCGCACACATTTTTTTTTTTTTTTTTTTTTTTTTTTTGCCCAGCCAGTAATCACTAGGCCCATCCACGTTCGCAATCCTGGCGCCGCCACTGATATTAATATTGAAAGAAAAAGCATATGAAGTGCTGAAGTCACATGGAGGGCTAACATATTTTTGGCATGCAGATAAAAGCTGAGTAATGATCCATTGTCAGACGCTGCTGCATTACACCCAAGACTCTCGCTCTCTTTTAAAATCACAGCCCTCCTGCAGTTCGTTTTTACATCAGCACACGTCTCCAGGGGCTGCAAGGCTTTGTGGCTGAGCAATTTTATTAGCCACAAAGGAGAATTGTTTTGTGAATTAACTCGTGCAGGGTCATTTCCTTTTATATAACTACATGCACCACTGCAGTTGAATAAATTAAAGCTACAGAAATCAACTATGATGTCATTCAAATTGCTATCTTTACATTGAGAGTGTGTATGCGAAATAGAGCTTTTGTGTTCCTATGTGTCTCTATGTATTATTTTTGTTTTGTTTTGTTTTTTTATGTTTTGTTTTTTGTGTGTGTGATTGACTCATGTGTGTCTCGGGTTGTTAGACAGATGAGCCCAGGTCTTCTTTATGTTTCGCCACTGTCTGCAGCTTGCTACGTGAGGTTGGTTGAAATATTTGTGGTCGACTCTGTTAATTTGTCTGTGTTGCAGTGAAGTGTGTCCAGAGTTCAATGGCTCGAAAGGAAATCTTTGTTTTGAGATTGCTTAAAATGAAGCTGCCATTGAGAAACAATGAGCTACTCTTATGCATATACAAGGCCTATAGCAGATCTCGATTGGAGTACTGTCCAGTTTTGCTTTGCGGCACTGGGAAAACATCGGCAAATTGTCTAGAAAGCCTGCAAAGGCAGTGCATGTGCTTAATTCTCAATTTGCCATATCAATCAGAGATCACTTCCAACCATTACAGCAGGGGTGTCAAACTCAATCGGAGCTGGGGCCAAAATTAGAAAACCAGTCTTGGTTTTGGGACGAATAAGAGAATTGTATAAATAATAAAGCCAGCCTATTGTATTTTTGTTCTCAGTTAGGCTACAATAGGCTTTTTAACATAGAATAATACTTCCCCACAGAACTACAGGTATAGATTTGTGGTTTTAATGGGCTTTGTAGTTTTGTTTTAAATCAGAACTTGGAACTCAACAAATAACAAATAGGCCACAGATTACTGTCTAACACTGACCAATTATTTATTAAGTATTATTTACTGCCACAGTTACCTAACTCCTCATATAAGACAGGTGTTTTCATCAGGTCCACTCTGTTTTACTGTGACAGTGGGTACTACCAGCAGATAAATATTTAGGTGCATGTCATGCCCCTTATGTAAGCCCAGCACAACTTTAAGCTGAGTCAGCTCCTACACACAAACACGTATTATAGGCTTATTTAACATTTATTGAGCAAACTACTGTCCACCTCTCTGTCCTCTGCAGGACACAGTGTGAGCAGGATTATACCTCTTTCTGGGCAGGTTTAGCTCGCTGTGTGTTAATGAGTGCATTAGAGCACAAGTAGCGACAGAGAGAAAGGAAAAAGAGTGATGGAGGGCAGTGCTGTGAATGAACTTAGACAACTCTCTGCTGATAACTTGGTTTTACTGACACAACTTGGTTTTCTGCAGCGGCGCCGCTTCTGCAGTGCATTATGGGAGATGTAGTTCAAACAGATCGAGCACAATATATTGGCGGGCCATTATTAATATAAAATGGAAATGATCTCGCGGGCCAAAAGAAATTATCCTGCGGGCTACATTTGGCCCGCGGGCCAGAGTTTAACATATGTGCATTACAGCATACTGGGCCTAATGACATTACAAGCAAGACGAAACTTTGCATTGTCATGTTTTGCATTTAAATTGTGCCGCTGGCTTTCACCAACCGCTCTGGGACCTTACACAAAAATGTTTACCTTATAATGTGTGGAGAACTTTTTATGTGTTTCCCAATGGAGAATTGCCTGGTGCCGGCATGCTGCAGAGGTCAGGCTTGACACTGGCCATAAGAGTACTAAATGTGTTGGATGATGGCTGTGTTGTACGTAATCAAACTATGGGGGAGTTTAAGGAGTATTTAAAAACTAAATTTGGAGATAATTGTTTTGTGCATTTTCCACATTCATATGGTTTATAATTTTTTTATTGTTGTTGCTGTTTGTTCCAACGGTCATAGGATCATGGAACTTTTAATTGTGCAAATAAAGATAAAAAATAAAAAAAAGTTCTCCCAGTGTCTGGGACAGTGTAATTGCCTATGTGGGCTGACAGACTGTCTCAGTGTTTAAACCTTTCAGGTGCACAGTCGAAGCCTAAATCTTTGTCTGACTAAGAAAAGTTCAAGTGAATCAACTACAGCAGGCACGTGCAGAGACTTCTACAGGGGCAGGTGCTCAAAGCGAAAAAGGGGCACATACGTATAACCAGATTTTAAAACACTGTTGTGTTAGGACTGTAGCAAGCAAGACTCTCACACAACTATTACATTTCTGTGTATACTATGATATATTGCAATACGGTAAGGCTGAAGCTATACATTTTTAATACAATTTTGGGAAAATAGTAAAAAACTAATGAACATATAAAATGTAAAGAAAACACACACTGCATGACACTAAACTAAATAATGTAATTTTTTTCCATGCTCTGACAAGATGAGAATTATTCCCAGCACTATGAGAAAGTCCTTAGACATTTTTAGTAATAAATTAAATAAGTTATGTGGGAGCAAGATTTTTGGAAATCACATTTTTTTTCTTTTCAGATCACATTTTGCCAGCTCCCATCACCAACTAGTTCGTATTTTTGCACAATTATAGCAAATTCTTGCAATTTAATTGCATTAAAATGCCTAAATGCTAACTGCAATCCATTATTCATTAACAACAATCACAAAGCATTTTATAGAAGCATTTTGTAAATATCTAGGTGGTTAGCAAGTAGCGGTCAAAAGCTCCATATTTAAACAGAAATTATCTAACGTGCGTGCATAATACTTTCATGGCTTTGTCTTACAAATCACGCGACACGAACAACTCACTCACCGGTTCTTTCATTCCCAGTGACTATACTGGGTTTTAAGTTCTGGAAAATGATAACAGCCCTCTTTTTTGGCTCCGCAGTCTGCTCTTTCTCCTCTGTTTTCAGCTGCGCGAGGGGCACGTGACAGGCAGCTGCGCAACTCACGGAGGCAAAAGGTTAAAGGTCACGAGGTGCTGGCGGTCATATTATGTTATTTATTTCAAATTATTAATAATTAATGAATGAATAAATGTTCTTAATAAGACCCAAATGAGGGTTTAAAGCCACACACACAAAAAACAAACAAAAAAACAAAAAAAAGACCAAGGCCCAAAAGGGCACTTGGAGGCAAGGGACAAAAGGGGCAGGTGCTCAAGCCCCCTCCGCCCCCCCCCCTGCACGTGCCTGAACTACAGTATCTGTTTTTATATGAAAAAATGCAGCTGCATTGATTGAAAGTTTAAATGTTGATTAGATTAGATGCTTGAGTGATTAATGGCTTGTACACTACTTCTTGAAGTTGTGTTGGGATTAGCAGAGTCTTGTAAAAAAGCTGTAGAAGAGTCAAGCAGAATCATGCAGATTTCTAGTAAAATCCCTCCTGCAGTCTTCACTCATTACTATTGCAACTGCTGTTATCACTGTGTGTGTTTGTGTGTGTGTGGAGATGAATGAGTTCTGATGTGTTTGAGACATTTTATTTTGAAGTGATTAATATATTACTATATTGCTGATTTACTTTCATGAGGAGACTTTGACTTGCCACACTTTATTTCTTACCAGTCTACATTTTCCATACGGTTGATTCAAGTGAGTTTATTTCCACTGTATCCTTATTTGTATCAAACATCCATATGCTACAAGGATTCAGTTTTAGGTCATACAGCTTCATATATCCTTTAGTATCATTATCTGAAGATGCTGTGTGGTGGTTAAAATGCAAAATTGACTCTCTCAGTTAGGCGTTGTGATTCAGAGCTTTCTCTTACTGCTCTGTACACATTGTGACAACAAAATATCTTTTGGAGAAAAGGATGGCAAAGCAAAGAAAGTGAAGATTTCAGGGAATATTGCTGTGGACTGGTAGTCTCAGGGCTGACACTATACATAATCATTATTATTTAAAAAATTAGACCAACTTTTAGACCTTTGTTTAAGGCAATTTATCTACAATCCCAATATTCTTACTCTATAAATATGCATGAATTAAATAAGATTCACAGTTGAAGCAGTGAATTTGTAATGGACGATTTGGAGAAATCCCTGTGTCTCTGAAACATTTTTTTTTTTTTTTTTTTAAGGAGAGAAAGGGAACTTTTAACAGTCTGACAGTTGGAGTCAAATAATTCCACACTCTGTCTCCCTTTTCCGTACCTTGTTGCCTACTTTTCCATAGTGTTTGTAACTTGCTAAATACAAGAATGTATTACCCTGAGACTTACTGTGATTTTGTGGTATGAACTATTCAGAAAGCTCTTCTGTTCATATTTGCAATAACTCACATCTTTGAGCACTTTACACTGAAATACTGCTCTAATGCTCCAAGGGCGGTGCTGGATTACATGTGTTTAGAGCAACTCAATTAGCATTTACGCTAAAGTTACTTCAGAGAGAATAGTGCCTCCAGACCTCACTGGAAATCCAACATGTATATTTCAACAATACCTAAAAAAAACAAAAAAACAAAACTTCTAGTGTAGCTTAATGCAGTGTAATGTCCAAATGAGGTGGTTTTGTCCTGCATGTCTCAGGCTGTCATTGCTTTATGTAGTGTAATTCACTAGACAGATAATAATGAAGTGTATGTGTTAAATAGAAACTTTTGGGTGACAGCCTTGGACCAAAGTGGAAGTTTCAATAATTTGAATACTTTTAATTACTGAAGCTACTGGATTATACTCCAGTGTAATCATCCATCCAGGTGAACTGCTAACTTTAAATTCCCCCTAGTAGTAAATTTGGAGTGGATGGTTGTCTGTAAGTGTGTGTCCTGCAACTAACTGACCAATGTCTAGGCTGTAATTTGCATTGTTGCTAGGATAGACTCCCAAAGAAGGTGAATAAAATAAAAAGGTTTGAAGCTTTTTAGTTTATAGAGCTGTGAGTCAAGGAGTACCATCAACAGTGCTTCACATCTGTGTACATTGTTGATATACATTTTTTTTTTTTTTTTTTTTTTTTACGCAAAAAGAAAACAAATAATGTGCTACTTAAATTAATTCAACAAAAGCCTTTACTTGCCAGGGCAATTTCCTGAACTTTAACTAGACTAATGTTATATGCAAACAGATCATATATTGTAGGACAGTTGATCTGACTTACCACCTTAATAGTGCAACATACATGCATTTGTGACTGAACCAACATCACAAGGCTACCTCAGATCAACACACTCTGCTCAGAGACAACACATGGACACAGTCTGATTTGTCACACTGTTGTGCTATTTGAAATATGTTGGTCCCGTATTTTTATTCTGCAGTCACTTAATGGAGTGTTATTGTTGGATAGATGCTACATAACCATTTCAAACTGTAACCTTATAAGCTTGTATTTTCCCTTGCCATACCTGGAGAGAACGGAGGAAGCCCCCTGCCAAAACCACAATAATTTAAAGTATCCAGTAGATCTCTCCTGTTGGTCCAGCCTCAGCTCAGCAGGCCTGGTGTACTCAATAATTAGATGTCAACACACCACTGGGACACTCTCCAGCCATTAGTCCAGTCTCTCCAGAGGACACTTAGACATACAGTGGTGTCTCAGGTCTCGGCTGAACTGAACAGTGGCAAAAAGAGCTGATAATAGACTTGGTTGATGGAGAGAAGAGTGGAGATAACAGTGACAGAAATGGTCAAGCCAGGCCCGTTACACAGTGAGGAAGACAGTGGTGATTGTCTGTAAAAATGAGTGATGAAGAGTTGTATGTATTAGTCTTTCTTTATCCACTGGTGATGTGGTGATGTTCTGTCAGCCTGAATTGATGCTGTTTTTCTGTTCATCATTATATTCTCTATATTCAGCAGACACTCCTGGATACAGTGTATAATTATCCATACAAATTCGTATCCCTACAAATACTAGCTGTACTGACTAAAAGATAGCATGTTATGGTATGCAAAAATAAGTAGGTAAACTTTTGAGATGTGAATGTGCTTTGTTATGTCTATATTTTTCATTTGATAAAATAGAGTAAACATTCCCTGGATGGTGGTATCAGGCTCTTTGTGTCTTTAGCAGAATCAAACCACAGCTTGCTGGACAAACGGCTTTATCTGTGTAACTACAGCTATGTAAGGTAATGTTTGAGGCACCAAGTGTGGCTGGAGAATGAATATTACAGCTGATACCTATGGTATTGATTTTATTATACACTCTGGTTTGCAAAGAGTTATTATAGTGAAAGTCAGAAATGGCACATTGTGTAGTGTTTTAATGCGTACTGTTGATAATATATGTCAAAAGTATTATTTTAATAATGCATTATCATCAAGTACCTGCACTGCATGCAAGTAAGAAATATATTTTTATACTGTATATCATAAATGCTTTTAGATGCTCTCACACTCCAGTTGTTAAAGTACAAATAAAGGACAACTGTAAGTTCTCACAGAAAAGTTATTCTTTTGTTTGAAAAATAAAAAAAGCTAAATTTGAGTGTTGTGGGGTCAATTCAAAAACTGTTCTTACTTTCCCAGCTTCACAAATAAATTGCAAGCAGTGAAAAATCCCAAAACAGTGCAATATACAAAGTGGAAAAAAAAACTGTATTTACAATAGAAAAGGGGATGCTCCAACCATGAGTTTGCAATCCAATAAGCTCAGCCAGATGTTGCTTACACAGCACCCCTTTTAAGCCCAGGCTTCTCCCACAGGCAATATATAACCCAGAAAGACAGTGGAAACACCTTCATTCAAAAAGGTGAATGGGCACACAACAGCTCTGCGCTGCCCAGAGTCAGTGACGGGAAGAAAGGCACGGCTCCAGCACATTTGAATTATTTATTTTTATTTTTTTATATTTTATTATTATAAAGACAAACAAACAATCACCCCGGCACATTTAAAATAATAAACATTAAAGAGCTCCCTTTGACAGAGCAATACATGGCCAGCAAGTCATTAAAGGAAATGGCTTGGCTTCTACTACTGCTGCTATGTAAGATTACACATATTTGCATAAAAATACAAAAGTGGCACATTTTATTATATCAAAGACAGTTTTGTCTTAAAATGCAGCTTTCTTACAGCTGTTCGATTTGCTGCAGTTAAGACAAACAGACCAGGCAAAGATCCAGTGCCTTTGGTAGAGGAAAACAAGTTAAAGTCCACTTTAAATCCTGTCCCATCCCATCTTGTATCAGATACTCTTTAGTGATTGCCACAGATCCAGTGAAGAGAGAAATGCCACCTTGATGAAACCAGGGGATTGTGGGTAATCAGATAACTCTTATAATCGAAAGGCTCCAAAGGCTGCCCCCCCAATTGCATGCTGGGTTATGACTCTATTACGGTCAGTTAGCATCTATGAGATTGAGTCCTGAATAACAAGCTGGTGGTGAGAGTGAAATGTGGATTGAGCTGAAACAAATTCAAAATGTTTTTCTGCACCATAGCTATAAAATTTGAACAAAAATAGCAGTAATTGTTTTATGGATTACCAATAATTCTCAGCATCCATCAGCTCCCTCTTGAGTACAGCAGTGGTTGCACTGGTATTCCCTTTTTTCACACAATACCTGCTATTTACTTGTTCACCCCAGGGATCATTGTGGCTAATATTTTTAATTACTTTGCACATACCACTGGCTGCTCCAATCCTTCAGTGCTTCTGTCTCTTTGTGACATTTTTTGTCACGCCTCATTGATTCCCCAAGTGCAGTGCAAAATTAATAAGCATTTATCTTCTCTTGATCTGTTTATGTTCCATTCGGATGAACACTGACACTGTAGTCTCTCTGGACTTACTCCACTTTCCCCTTATTTATAAACTAACACTGTAGCCATAAAATCTCATTCAGTAAAAACCTGAGTCCTGTAATATAAAAGTACTGAGGCAGAAACTAATTATTCTGGGCTGCTAACAGACTTTCTCTTAGCCGTATGTCGACTCTTACTTAGTTTGTAGCCTCGCACAGACTGAGAGCTTCCCACTGTGCAGAACCACCGCATAAAACACACAACATCTTTGACATTTCTCCAAAATACAAAATGTGAAAATATGTAAATCTGTCCTTTTAGGTCTCCTGTTTATACTCTTTTGCATTTTAGTTTGATGTTCTGTTAGGTCCCCAGTAAGAGTTTGGTATTCCTTTGACATAACATGGAGTGAACCTAAAGCCATGTTTGGGCTAATAGCTTTTGCATTGCTGGGTGCTTTAAATTAGCATCATCTATGTAAACAGTGACACCATACAAACACTATTTCACATTTGCTCATTTAAGTAAATCATCTCCAATTTAGGATCTCAGTCACTCACCAGAGATCACATTATGTTTCATGTTACAAGCGCGCGTTGATACACAGTGATCAGTGAGAATATTTGCAGGAACGTGGTGTGTGGGAATCTATTAGTGCTGTGTCTTCTCTAATATCCTTCTCCTTCCTTCCTCTGAAGTTCCTCACCCCTGGATTTGCCCACACACGTTAACATTTAGGTTCTTCATGGGGCAAAGAACATATTAAAAGATCAAATTAAAACACAGCTTTAGATGATGGGGGAATATGTTTTTCAAACTACCGTAGCTAAAATTGATATTCATGTCTAATAATAAACTTTCTCTCTCTGCCTCTTCACAGGTAAGATGACCATTTATTTTCTGGCTCTGCTCATGTGTGCCCCATGTTGGTGGACAGACTCTCTGCTGATACAGCTTTTCTGTAAGTGTGCAAAATAGTGACAGATATGTTATAATGGATCTCTATTGTCTGCCATGATTACATTACATTTAATTGTCTAAATTAGGTATAGTCCATGTTTCTCATACTGTTTGTAACAAAAATATGGTTTTCAGTTGATGGTGTCCTGCCTTGCTTTGTTAAGTCTTGGTAGTCTGTATTTAACCTCACCTTCTTTCCGTTACATTTTTAAAGTATATAGTAAAGCCTAAGTCCACTGAGGTGCCGCTGTCCTGTCAGCATGCACTGTTGGACTTCCTGTTTGGTAACTCTGTCCAACCATGTGATCTTGACATCTTTCTATTAGACCACATGTGAAAAGCTCTTAAACGATCTTTCATTTGTTTTGAAATAGTCCATGTTTGTGAGCCATACAGTAATGTTGACCATATATAACAGTGGAGAATTCTTGCTTTGGTCTCTTAATGGGATTTGATGTCTCACACGTACTTTGGTCATTTTGGAGAAAGTTATTTTGGCAGTGGAAATCCTTCTTTTGATTTCTTCATCACATTTGCCATCTTCAGTGAGCAACTTGTTCTATTTCTACTCCATCAATCCTTAGGTTAAGTCTACGGCTTTTTTCATTTTTACTGAAAACCATTGTCTTGCCATTTTTTTGCATTCATTTTCATTTTGAACTCCTTCCCTGCTTCATTCACTCTGTCTACAGCTGCCTGGAGATGTTCCTCACTTTCCGCCAGGAGCACAGTGTCATCTGCATATTGCAGTTTGTTAACACAGATGCTGCCGATGTTAACTCCCCTGTAATCCTGTATGTTATGACCTCAGTGCAGAGGTTAAAAAAGCACAGTGACAGAACGCATCCCTGCCATACTCCACATTCGATCTCAATGATAATAGTGTTGGTATATGATCATGAATTCAGTTTCCCTATGTACTGTATATGTTGATGCTTGTTGAAAAACTTTTACTAAAAATAAATCTATTGAAGAAATAAATGTTGTAATTCAGAGGAGGGTTGCATTATGAGTTGAATACCTGGGTGATGATGACGCACAGAGTACACTTTGGCAGATGATACAGTAGCTGCAGGAGGTGAAGGAGAGAACTCCTCCAGGCTGAATATATACTATAGCTTCGTTATTAAGTCATTAGTTTGTATAATAACTGCTTACCAAGACATATTCAATGTCACGCACTGTACCTTTGGTAAATTGAGCTTCACTAAAGGCTTTATTTGACCTTTTAAGTCTTTGGATTTAGAGTTAATTATGGACGAAATGAAGTGTGTCAGAGAGATTAGACCCCCTCTGCCCTTTAATAATACCTCCACTCAGACTGTGGGCCCATAAATATTCATTTTAAATAATTTTGCATCAAATGTGAAAAACAATCAAATTGTTTTATTATTCTGTTCTGCGGGGTTTATATCTTAATTCAGTTTCATTTCAAACAGAGAAATAGATATTATTATACGCACACTTAGTACTATGAAACATAATATTAAAAATAGGTACCAGCAAAATAGCAATTGATAACATTTGTACCCAATATTCAGCCTGGCTTTTCCCTATAAGTGCAATCTCTAAAGGAGAAAAGTAACAAAGTGCAGGTTCTTAAAAACTTGTAGAGCCTGGCAGGCTTCACTTGGCAGAGATTTATTGCAGCTTTTCAGTGGGTCAAACTCACAATTGATTTTCTTTTCCAAAAAACAGTTTTGAACACTAAATCTTGTCCTAAAGGAGTATTTTCACAGTCTTCTTTGCATAACTCTCCGTAGCATCTGCCCACAACATTGTTTTTATTTTTATTTACAGATTATGGATTGAACAATGGGTTGTTTTTTAATTGCTCTTTTTACAGGAAATTTCCTATTGATTATGTATTTGTCAAACCTTTTAAGCCTGACATATGAATAAAAAAAAAAAAAAAACCTTTTCCTCCTAAATATCAACCCTTCAGTGTTCACAGAGAGCTCTCAGTCTCAGCTCCAGGCCATGCATTTATTTCTGTGGTTTCTGTCAGATCAGATGTGACAAATACAGTGTGACTGTCACTGCAGGGGCTTAAGAGGATTAGAGCAACACAACTGTCTGCAGCTCAAATACACCTATAAACCTGAAGAAGAACCTGAACCTGACCCTCCATTTAGATTATTTACGGATACTGTAAAATTTGATTTATGTGGCTTACTGTGTGGCAAAATAAGCAATCACAGTTACTGTGGCAGCTTAAATCCTATGTTTATGGCAGAAGCTAATTACCTGTGAAATTGTATGGCTTTAATTTGTAATGTGACATGTAAATATAAAGTATAATTTCTTACATAGCAACAAAAGTTAAAAAAAATCAGTCATCAGATGACTGCTTTTTTTTAACTTTTGTTGCAATGCATTTACCCTGGACGAGTGAGAGTCTTCACAGACAATTTCTTACATAAGCAGTTTTTTTTTTTTTGTTTGTTTTTTTGTCAAGGAATGATGAAAGCAGAACTGCCTTTTTCCAACTCTATAAACCTGTTATTTCAATAATTATAGATATTTAACCCTTACAAATGAATATTTTGGTATAGTTGTTGGCATCACTACTTTTATTTTCCCTGTCAGTCTTACTTGAGATGAGAAATGAGATTTGAGAATTTGTGTTTGTGTTTGGGTTGCATTTGGCATGAAACATCGCTATTCCCATAACTTGTGTTGCAGTCCAGAAACCAGTGTAAAATATTAACTTAACTTGGTGCAAATGTTATATTTACTGGTTTTATCAGACGGTGACACAGTACGAGCTGTTTTATATGTCCATGACACATCCATGAAGAAAAATTCTTCCAAATTTATTTGTACAACTTTCTCTAAGGATTTCCATAGACAGTATGTCAGCAGTGGGGGGTGCATATTGAACAGAAGCAGATTGATAATTACCCCTGTTTCTCAACAAGGAGGTCATGGTTTCAATCTCTATGACGGCCGACTATAATCCCTCTCTGAGTTGAGTCTGCATGTCCACCCAGTGTTACCATGGGTTCTCTGCAGGTACTGTCCAATGTGTTGTCTGCCAGTGTGTGTTTTTAGGTCTAACTGGCAGTTGTCCACCCAGTCTAAGGCCTATTGTTGCTGGGACAGTCACTCGCGACCCCTCACAGGATTTACTGAAGATGAATGAATGTCAGCAGAAACTATAACAACAGATAAAGCTGTGGAAAAGGATTTACTCTAGTGCTTTTATATGAGATAGGCCTGGCCTGTGGAAACTAAACCTCACACACTGGATAACCTGTGCCATGAAATGTGGCTTAAGATGCTACAAAGAGACTCACTGGAGAAAGGCAGGATCTCTCCCACACAGTTGTCTTCAGTGGCTGCTGAATGAAAAAAAGGTCAGAGTATTGAACTGCTACAAAGAGTTCATATTGTATTATCGTGCTGTATTTTCACATTTAGCCTTGAGCCATTGAGTTCATATCCTCAGAGAATACAGCAACACTGAACATTGTTTAGATTGGTTAAGGTCTGTTATGGTTCAGTGAGTCATTCTCCATGTGGATGTTTGGATATTCTGAAGTAGCTTGGGTGTGTTGTGCTGCAACCAATGCATTTGGCCACAGCATAGGTCATGACCTGACTGATCTCATGGTAACGGTATTTTGTGTAATATTCAGTGTGTTGTATTTCTCATTGTGCCGTGGGGAGTTTCAGGGTGCAATATACAATTATCAAACACTGTAAAATGTCAGTGATCTAAGCTTTACACTTTTTCACTTCATAAAAAAAAAATTATGCTGTTGTTGGGCAGAACTGATTTATTTTAGTGGCTTAACTTCAAAATTCTTCTTCTTTAGTCTAATTTGAATTCAGCCACAATCCAAACGACCAATATATGAAACTGACAACAACAACTATAAAAGGGACAGACTGACAGCTTTTCATTTTACAGATTCTGAATTGCCCACTGTTCTTATCCTTTTAAGGATTTATATTATGCTTTTTTTCTGTCTTTTAAATTAATTTAGGACACATCTAAATCTGCATCTTACATTTTGTTGGTCAGGACAATAACTATTGAAAAAAAAAACTCAAAGAAACTCATTATGTGAGAAAGGCTCAGATTAGGTCCCTGTCACTTTAAGAGCCCTCCCATGCCGCTGTCCCGCTGCTTTGACACCGTGTTGCATTTGTGATGTAGTACTTTGTCTGTGAGTGAGGTTCATTCATACACTGCCATGCCTACCATTTTCAATACCTCCTTTACAGACTAAATGGAAACATGACTGTAATCCTCTATTTTATATACATTTGTGCAGTTAGAACTACACAGAAATAAAATAATAATAATAATAATAATAATAATAATAATAATAATAATAATAATAATAATAATATGATCAAGTAAATAAATTACATTTTTCAATTAAACTTTATGAAGTCCCAAGGGGGAATTTGGTTAGGCTTCTTCAAATAAGTTGATTTAAACAGAGGGGCTATTGTGTTCTGCTTACCAATTTTAGATTTTGGACAACCGTACACAATGCCGGTAGCAGGGATGGAACCAACAACCTTTGGGTTAGTGGGCGAAGGTCTCTACTGACTGAGCTAATGCTGCTCTAAGACTTCTCTCTTTTTTTGGTTATATTTGACAAGAATTTCAAATTTTCTGAGCAAAAGCAGCCTGTACCTCTGCCTCCTGTTTCCCCTTTTCTTTGCAGAAGTCCTAACATTTGCAACATTTTCAGAAACTGCATGAAATATGATTTTATTAGCAAAATAATGTTTCTATGTCCTTTTAAATGCCAGCAGTAAGTTATGATGCTATCCCAAATATTAGTGGTTTATCTGTTGAAGGGAATGTGAATACAAGCCGGTACCATCGTGACAGACACAAGTACTTTCCATTTATTAGTCTGTGAATTTCTTTTTCTTGTTTTTTATTATAAGTGAAATCTACCAGCACTGTCAGTCTAACTCATGACAGGGATATTTGACTTTTTCTGGCTGAAATATGCAGCTTGTTTCTTATAATGGAAAGATGTCAGACAGGTCATATACTTAGCCTAAGGAGAACAAAATGAAGCAGACGAATCTTTCACAGTTTCCCCTCATTAGTTTAAGACATACACCCACTCATATCTATAATGGACTCTTTTGCATTTCGCATTCTCCGACTTATCCTTAGGCCTCCTTAAAATGTTAACATTTTGTCTGCTTAATTGTGTGCTTATTGTAGGTTGTGTAGGTCATCTGAGAGTATGAATAAATATGGTGGGGTCGCACAGAAAGATCTTGCTTGAAAATGGTCCCATTCCTCTATTCAGTGCAATTAGCATTACCCAAAAGCAAAAAAATAATAATGTCAAATCTGAATGACTTTGTTGGGTCTTATATCAAACTGCTTCTCCTGAGGAAGACTGCAAACCTTCGACTCGAATTTGCCCGATCAGAGGAACATGCATGGCCTTTTTCTCACAATGTCATCCAATTAATTAGGACAAATTAAACTTTGTAATTTTAATGAGTGTTTTGTTGTCTTCTCTAGTTGACAGTGGGAGATGCAGAGGCAGGCAGACAGCAGGAGGAAGACTGATTGTCACTGCTCTGTGTTTGTTGGCTCCTAAATCTAGTCACAGCTCCTTTAATGGGTCCCACAGTCCCTCTGCACTAATGAGATGTCTCTGGGTTAGATTTGATACTGGATTGTATGCTTCTACCTTGACTTAAAACTTCAGTCTATTACTTTTGTTTGAAATGAAAACCTAGGAGTTAGCAGCATTTTCAGTAAAGTTTCCATGATGTACTATGCAATCCACAGACCGTTATATCTTGCATTTTACACAGTAATGGAATTTTATGAGAAGAGATAGATTAAGCTCACTATAAAGTCTTGCATCTTATCTGAAGGGTAACACTCTTATATGAGGCTGTTTGGGTAATTGTATAGCCTTTCTTGATTTCTTGTGCTTCTAAAATTGATACATGTCACATAAATACTGCCCAAACATGAGAGCGTATTCCTTCATCTGGGCCCAACTCATACTGCTGCTAGACAGTTGTCTTTTCTGTTTGTCTTTGCTGTCTGGACTGACACCTTTGACCCGGAGATGCATTGTTGTTGCATATTTTATAGTCCAGAGTCTGTCTGGGAAGATATCAGGACACACCTCAGAGCTGTCTCAAGGATCACTTTGTATTTTCACTCCTGTGTAAAAATGTTAAATTTAGTTAAAGATTTTAGAGAAAGAAGTCTGAAATAATTGAACTGAGATTTTCCCTCAGTTTACATTGGAAGGCAAGGACTCATTTATCATAATTTTAATAAGACCTCCAAAGTGTTATTTTCTATAAATCATAATGTACTAGTTTTATGCTTGATTAAAGTGTGTTTAAATTTATTATATTTTTCTTATCTTTTTTTTTTTTTTTTTTTTTTTTTTTGGTTGGTTGCTGAAGCACTAATCTGGCAAAAAGTAGGTTGATTTCACTTTAGCAACTCTTTGCTAACATAATATCAATCTGTAATGCTCCCGTTGAAAATGGGTGGGACATTCAGTTAAATACTTGAAGGTTATTGGATAAATCACTGGCTTCAACAACAAACCACTATGACAGTATGACAACACAATAAAGACGTTGTTAGAAGATGTTTGCTGTTTTTGTAAATGTAGAGCAGCATAACCTATGTTTTTCTGCGTCTCCATGCTGTTAACAAGTATAACTAAAATTGCTTGATGTTGGCAAACCTAAAACCTGCCCACTCACTGCAATACTGGCACACCATAAAATTCATAAAACAGATACATACAACCCAACTACAACAATCATTTGGATACTTAACTGGAAAAACTCTTGAAAGCACAGCCATATTTATTTAACTTTATCCTCTTGTTCAGAATCACCAATCTACACAAACACAGAACGAGAGCTGGTCTTTGTTTTGTTTCATTTGTGTCACCAACTGTGAGTTCAGCTGGAGTCAGATCAAAGAAAAGGCAGCTTTGTTTTGTTTTGTTTACTGCAAAGATCAATGTTTATAATGGGAACAGATATTTAATTTGTCAGGTTACTGTTTACATCTGTGGGAATAAAGTAAGTATTGTTGGTCCAAGAGCTTAATACCTCTCTGTGTGCCAGGTTTTAGTGTTATTGGATCCACTCTTTGTCACCAGCTCACATGAAGACTCAATAGATATAGTGAATTATTTCAAAAACCTTTATTTCAACATTTCTGGAAATACATTACTCAAATCCAATCCAAATACACACGCTTAGCCCATTGCTGAGGCTCATGAATAACTTGAATAACCTCTTGAGATAGTTTTCATCTCTCAGTCACAGCCTCAGCTCCTCTTTCAGACCGGGCTGCTGCTCAATAGACCTTACCACAAAACTCACTGATATAAACCTGGCATTTACACAGAAATGGAGTCCTATTTACTGATTCACTGCATTGTCACTGAGCCTCCTGACAAAAATAGAAATGTCATCCATCAAGATATCTGTCCATTCATCCATCCTCTCAAAAGTCTACAATGCTAAAACCAATAAAAAAGGAAATACTGAAACATGGCAAGAAGAGAGACAGTCCCTCTAGAGTGTCCTGGGTCAGCCCTGGGGCCTCTTCCTGTGGGACATGTTCAGAACACCTTCACATAAAGGCAGCGAGTGGAATGAGTTTGCTCCTTTTTTTTTTTTTTTTTATCTCCCTTTGTCTTTTAAACTTCAAAATCTCATTATTTGAGTATTTGAAGCCCACTTTTGAATAAAGCCTTGATGAATATCTGAGCAGACACTGCTCAAAGTGCATGCCATGCATTTACTGTGAGTATTTTATTAATCCACTTGAGAGCTTATGCATACACTACATACCAGCATTAAATTTGTCGGTTACGGATCGTATTAAAGCAGCAGCACTTACTTTAAATCTCAAAGGTATAATGTTGGCAATGAGACTCAGTAGGTTCCACTCTGAATGAGTTTGTGCACTTACATTTGTTAAACATATGATGAAAAAATAGCTTACTTTCTACCAGGTTTAGTCTACTGTGTAAAGTGAATGATAATGCAGTGGGTTAAAGCTCTTTACAGTTCACATCAGCAGTTTAAATACAACATACAGTAGACTTACTCTGCTTTCTTATTTTCCACTATCCTTGTTGTAGAAGATGTCTGGACAGTAGACCATTACAATATAATCTTCACAGTGCTAATGCTCTGAGGCAGTGGTCCCCTGTTCCCACTCTGAGCACCACTCTGCTGTGGACCACCTGCTCTAATTCAGATAATGCCAGATAAGTCCCAGTCCAGACGTTTACTGCATTTCAGTTCTGTTCACACCAAATTAGCAACTTGCAGATCATTTGTTTTTAAAATGCTGTTGGTGTGTTGCTGTATACAGTTTCATAAAATTACTTACATGTAGCAGTATTGATTATAATTTATTAGACTTGCATTTTAGTCCCTCTGTATCCAAAATGTTACATATGCACAGGCTTGCAGAAGCACTCACATTAATCTCAGAGAATTCCCGTTTGTTACTGTAACAGCTGTGATTTCTTCAACACCAGAGCCCCCCACATGACACTGAGCTGAAGCAACGGCTGAGTTGTGAGTGTGGTGTTTATTTTACTGCCATAAGTAACCACTGTGTGCTAGCCCACTGACAGTTTATTTTTGCTTTTAGGGAAGTTTGCTTATTAATACATGTTCAGGCACTAAGGGAATGGTTAGGTTAAGGTACACTTTATTGCCCCTGTAGGAAAAAAAAATTTCTCTGCATTTGACCCACCCTTAAATGCCGCTGGGGCAACCTGTCTGGAGCAGTGGGCGACCGCAGTGCAGCGCCAGGGACCCTTCTCTTGAGCTAGGTCAGGAGTACCTACCTGCCCCAGCCTATTGTGCATGCTTTTTAGGTTGATGGGGAAAACCAAAGTACATGGAGGAAACCCACCCAGACACATGGAGAACATGCAAACTCCGGATCCCACACAGTTCAAGAATTGAAACTATGTGAGGCGAGAGTGCTAACCACTAAGCCACAGTGCCGCCAATGAAGGTGCACGAGATGATCTACAACAGCATCATAAGGTGTGATGTCCATAAGGACCTGTACTCCAAATGTACACTAATAGGTGTCTCTCTTTTCCAAATAAAATTAAATACATCATGCGGCGTAAACCCAGTATAAGAACTAAACTCAGGACACTATGGGTTCTCCCTGTTGTTTTGTCTGAACACTTTGTCTCCTCCGGCACTCTGAACACAATACTTGCCTTTTTCCATACTTTAGTATTGCTATTGTCACATTGTCTTATTTACATAAACTCTTCATCTTCAATCAATAAAGTCACATACTCCACTTTTATGTTTTGAATTTCATTTTAATTATTTTTTGTTCATCAACTTGTGTGGAGTTAGGATGTTAAAATCACCTTTTTTAATTTCCAGTTTGTTTAAAGAGTACAATTTTAAAACAGCCAGATATCTGAGAAAAATGTCTAATTGTTTTTCACAGATTATTCTCATTTGGTTGTTTTGAAAGGAAATAAAACGGTGTGAGTGATAACATTTGAGTTCTTGCTTTCAAAGGAAGGGCAACATTAAAAAGGTTTTGCCTCAGTGTAAACAAAGACCAATTTTCTCATTGTAACACACTGATGATAAGTACGTTGTTATCTTTTCTTTTATGTCTGAAGTGATATCCAGTGCTTTTTACAACAAAACACAACACACTCCTGCAATTTAAAGTGAAACCACAAAAGCCTGTAAACATCAGTCTACAGTACAGAGCTGGACTCAAGTAGATCCTTCATATGACTGTCAGCAGTACTCCACAGACTGTCCAGGGTTTTTAGTGATGCTGACACAGAGGCTTCAGCCCAGAATGGCTCTATTGTTTCCTGTTTCACTGTATCTGTCCTGTTGATACTCAGAGTGATGGGAAACAGACATAATCATTTATCACAGTGGAGGTGTTGACAAGCAGAAGGTCTTACAGGATGTGGCTAGCACTGAATAAATCAAAGACGTCCTGCCATCTTATTCATGGCACGTATCTGTCTGAGCAACAGCAAAATGAGGAGAAGAATGTGTTAGCCAACATTTCAATGTATTATAAAATGTAAGACATTTAGGGCCAGATTTATCAAAGGTTTGCGTGCACGCTAACTGAATAATATGCGCTAAAATTGGAGCAAACCCAGATGCAGTTGAGATTTGCGTGTCTTACAGGAGCAGAGCGAACGCAATGCAGATTTTGCTCCTATGACCTAATGAATATGTAAACTGAGGCGTTCTTCCCAGAGTGCGCAAAATGGAAGGCGGAGAAAATGCAAATTCATTTATTTACCGCCCGCAATATTATTTATCAAGACTCACCATGACTTTGCGTGCGAAAATAGCGTATAAATTTAGCACGTTGGAGAAGGACGTGCTAATCTTTTGCACAGATATGGCTGCTTTGATTCGTGTGAGACGAAGGAGAAGAAATTAAGAAATACGTAGTGCAGATCTATTTGCCATGACGGATGAAAAAATTATTCACCAGCACTTTCAGCTATTCTTAGTTAAATTTTTGCTTCCGTTTGTGTTCCACTTCCGCACCTTCCATGACGCAAAACAATACACGCAATGATGCCTTTAAATAGTTCCGCCCCATCTGTTTGCACCTGTCACCGGCCACGCAGTTTGTCTTAGTAATTCACGCGCAACACGCCCATTAATAGCGGCCGCATATTTTCTCACTCCACTCGCAGTCTAGCACCCGTCTTAGTAAATATGGCCGTTAGTGTAGTGTGAGAGTAATTAGTCACTTATTAAGATTGAATAAATCAGTTTGACACGACAAAGGTTATCAGAGATGGTGTGACTGAATGTACCCTGCTACTAATATGTATGTAATATGCACATTAACCTGCTAGAAAGTCTATATTAATATTAATAGATTTTATTAATGCATTAAAGCGTGATTTGACTTATTTGAAATTTGTTATTTGTAAGACTTATTTGTTAGATGTTAGAAGCTTTGTTGTTTTACAAAATTAAACATCTCCATGAATATTTTATACACTGTTCCACTGCAGTTGCTGTCTCTATCAAGTGTCTTCCTCATCTTACTTTAGATCAATTAATAAACAGTGTATCCGTGGGAACTCTTGTTAACATAGGAACACTATAATGGAGAGGCTCTGAAGAGGAAGCTGTTTCTTCTTACATACCACACTTCCATTGGATCTTAATTGACATTATTTCTGTGGCCCCTACCCTGCTGTTGGTAATTAGACTTAGCTCTCACTATGGAATAAATGCCTTAATTTAGAAAACAATACATTTTAACTAGATCCAAACCAGAAAGTGATGCACTGATTTGGCTCTTTGTCAGAGGTAATTGTTATGAAACCACAGTCTTTAGGGAAAGAGGTTTTACACGGCAGCTGAGAGCAGCTCTGTAGCAGAGAGAGTTCAAGTATAATAAGAACAAAACGGTCATAAATCAGATGTTCTCAGAGGCCCAGGTAATCAGCTGGGGGTGTGCGTGATGGAAACCTCTGGGATGAAGTCACTAGAAATAGACAAAGGAGCTCTATATTCAGGACAGAGACCAACAGTGAGAGAAACTGGAACAGTCATCTGTGTTGCAGAGTAAATGCTGCAAAATATGTGCAACATAAATGGTAGATTCTGGAGGTCACACTTGGGGGATAACAGCAAATGTTAAGTAAATGCAGAACCTGTGAATAATATATAAAACTACTTCATAGACAGGCTGCGGCATGTTTTGTTATACTGCTTTGTAAAGGCACAGTTCTTCACTCAAAAAATGTAGCCAGATATCTACCACAGCTGCTTGGCCAATGGAGGAGTTGGGAGTTCAAACTGTCCACAGTAATCTGTACTGTGGGCTGCTGCTGTCCATGGTGCTGAATGTCAAACATACAAGTAATTTTAAAATAATAAAAGCAGGCAAGATTACAAATTAAGTGTGATGGTGGTCTGAGTAAAAGACCAATGCCTAGATTCTACTACTGTACTGCCATTGCTCCAGGTTCTGATTCTGAATGTAGGAGTTGGGATTTTCTATTCTTCACGCTTCTGTGCAAAATCTGTAACTTGTCTGTGGTGCTGAATGCCAGAACTAGTTACTTCAATGGCTTTTTTGTGAAAAGCAGTTATTGCAAGCATTTAATTACTCAGCCTGTGTATTTAGTCCAAATAAATCGTAAATGTGTAGTTTACAGTGGCACAAATTCCCATGTGGTTATGTCTTTTAAGTCTTCTCACTGTCAGGTTCCCTGATAAGTAATTATGGTCTGAGTGAAAGGTTAAAAGAGGAATTTCTTGAGAATTGTGTCAATTTACTGCCATTTTCGCAGACTCCTCATTGTGTAGATTTTTTTCTCCTCCCATGTGTCATTAGAACTGAATGCATGAATCAGAGTTGGATTATCATAGTTACTGTCCAGTAGGTCACAGTCCAGCAATACAGCAATAGTGTAAAGCCTCAAAAAGGGATTAAACTATTTCTAGATTGCTGTAGTTACGTGACAGGTTGTGTCAGGATTTAAAAATGTTTCTCCAGTGTTAAAGGAGTAAAATAGAGTCTTTAAATATCTGTTATTATGTCTGAATGTGAGTAATAGACAACGTAAGCAGTGGTATTTAAGTGCTAGTAAAAGCTCTGAATAATGTTTATTACAAGACTGAAACATTGTGTGTTGAGAATTAATAATGTATTAGGATAGTGAAGAGGTCTGAAGCTTTGGCGTCAGTGAGACATGAGTCATCATTTCACCCTTTTGCATGCTGTAAAAGAAGTACAAATATATCTGACTTATCAAACTAAGCAGCTTTTGTGTGAAGCAGATGATTCATGCCATCTTTTTAGAGATGCAGGGAGACTTGGAGGCTTTTTTAAGAGATTCATAAAACGCTTCATAGGAAAATACAATCTATGAGGCATATACTGTATAACATACTGTTCAGCTGGTGCATGACTCCTGCAGTTTGAACATGAAACAATGTCTGTCTTTTCCAGATTCAGGCCATCACACTGACTTTTGACATCAAGTTCAATCCTAATTTACAAAGTCACGTTGGAGGAATTCAGGTCTATGCCTTTGCTGTTATCAAAATGTTGTAGTATTACACAGAAAACAATATTCCTCTTCTACTTTCTCTGAGCTAAAAATACATGCGTGTGTTGTGACCGAAACAGGTGGAGATGTAAATATTCTACAAACTCAGCCCACCTGTGCCATCCGGTCTCATGGGTTCATGCTACACGGATGGAACAAAAGGGAAACAAATGAAAAACAAACAAGAAAAACACAAATATTATAACAGTAAGTCCTGTGTTGTTTGTGGGAAGGCAGAGACTCAAAAAAGACTAAGGTTCACTTAATGAAGAAAGGAAAATGTCTCTCTATAAAAAGTAGACTAATGAAATGTTGTAATTTAAAACAGCACAAAGCAAAAGACAGGTCAAGCCAACTATTGTCTCCAAGTTTAACTCTTAATAAAATTATAATATTGTCAGATTATATATGGTATGGACCTAAGAACTCCCGTATTGTAGATGCTTTTAGCAATGTGCAGCATACCAAGAAAAGCACTTTACCACATACTGATCCATTTTTAATTTTAATTGCCTGTCAGGAACTATTGTGGATTAGTATTGCCCCATGTTATTATTATATGAATATTTGGACAATACATATTTTGACCCATGAGAGCCCTGTCACTGAGTCACTGCAGTATTTCATAAATGTAATAGCAGACATAGGCAATTTGTAATGAAGCCCACATGTTACTGTTCTAATTATCATATACCAGTTACCACAATATTGCCATATTCACACAGAATGAGATTTATTTAAAAGAAATCAAATCTCTACTAACTGACTATTTGGTGTTAAAAAAAAAAAAAAATATATATATATATATATATATATATATATATATATATATATATATATATATATATATATGCATGTACTAAATGGACTAAATTGACATTTTTAAACCACTGTGGTTTCAGTGTTTCTTACCCATCATCACTGACTACTCATGTGGATACTTACTGTCAGCTGAGGTAGCACTAAATAAATCAGGGCTGTGGAGCCGAATTCAAAACATTGGGTTTGTGCAAATGACTCGTGCTGTCTATCATGAACTGTAAAAGTTCCCAAATGGTCTCACTTTTTCTCAGTTTACACTGTATGGATGTGTCTACTGAAGTTTCAGCAGGGATCTCTAATGCTGATGTGGATACAGTACACAGATTGTTTCCAGATTCTGTGTACAGCTACAAACTCAAATTTCTACAACCGCGGAAATTAAGTAGCTGAACATGGAGCTTTATGCACATGGACACAGGGAATGATGCTTTACTTCTGGATGGAAGTGGATAATTGTCACAGCTTTCCTCTTTGGATTTCAAGGCAAGGGATCGTTTTATTTCTCTCTTTTGTTTTCTTGTCCTGCCAAAAAACATTTGGACTGTAGAGAATTACTGCAACAGTGGATGCTTCCTTCACATATATACTCACAACAACACACACACAAAATGATGGTAAGCTTACGACAAGCACACTTTTTGTGGGTTTAACAAAGTTGGTGAAGTTGCGGCTTACGATGAATGGCAGTCTGACGATGGGACAGTTGAGTAACATCTCATGTAACGAAGTAGTGACAAGTGTATGTGACATGAGTTTGATTTATCTATGCATGTGTATGTAGCTAAAGTCTGACTTTGTGAGTCTTAACACATGGATGCACTTTCCAAATCTCAGTGTATCTTTTTGATTTTTAAAACTTTAGTTTGGATTAATTGTTCATGTCCTATTATCTCGAACAGCCCGTGTTGGTAAGGAGCATTGTTATTTTAAAAAAATGTGGCTAAGTGACAAGAACTAACTTTGAAACTCACTTTATTTCACTTTAGTTTTTCTTAAACTCCCCCATCTCTCACTCTAACGCTCCACTGCTGCGCTGTAATATTATGCAGTGATGTCTTTTTTTCAGTGCAAGCCATTTTTTTTTTTTTTTTTTTTTTTGCTTTGTTCTGCTTAATCTCCATTTTTGTTATGGTCACCTTTAATTTCCTGAAATGAACAGGAGGAAGGAGCATAAGAGAAGTGCATGCCTCTTTTGTATAAGCTGCATTATGTTTTGGGTGAAAAGCAGTCCATTAGAATTGAAAACAAGAAAAACAGATAACAGCTCTCTAACATAATAAACTGTCTATGTTTTTATTAAAAAAAAATAAAGAAGATAGGGCATGTGTTGTCTGTCCTTCAGTCCTTGTCAGTGCTTCTATTATTGTTTACCCCCTCAACTGAGTGATGAGTGCTATACAGAAGTGTTGAATATGTATAATGGTTTAAATATGGTTTAATGGTTATTTAATGGCTAACATTATGTAACTGTGTGATGACAATGCTGAAATGTCATTCAAGATGATCATACTAACATTAGATCAGTTCAGTTCCCCACTTAACAAGCACTTACTGTATTTTATTTTATTTTTTCCTTAGCAAGAAAAGACACAGTAGTTGTCCAGTTTTGTCTCAGTTTGAAATGTCAGTAGAAATCATTGTCTTTGCCACACATTCATATGCATTTATTGTCCTGGGAGTTGGATGAAGTGTCTTTTGTAAAGAGCTTGAATGCATCCTTGGCTACACTTTTCTGTGCACGACGACTGCTCTCTATTTTCTGATAATAGATAACGGTCAGTGTACTGCATAATAGAAATAAGTGTTAGATGTATCCTCATGGCAAAGTGCTCTTTCTGAGGCCAGCATGACATTTGACTGGATGTTTATTTTTCTTTTTTTGTGCATCAGTAAAAACACAGGTGAGGCTGTCTGAGGGGATTACAGGATTAACGTTATTTGTTGCCCATTGAAACGTCCACACATACACACATCCATATTAATCCTTCATTCAGACAGGTAATCCTTTTGCAGGAAAAAAGCTCACAGTCTGTGTCCTGAAGGTTTTTAGCATTTCTTTTTCTTATTCAGCCTTATGGGTCTGTTTGTCTCCAGAGTGGATTAAGATGGCTACAAAATCACCTGAATACATTTGCACCGAAAGAGATTTTATTATTACAGCCAATTATTTTGACCTGTTATTGAGCAGGTGACATTTGTAAAAATCTGAAGCATCATTGTTGTTCATTTGTTAGTTCTTTGTGAGATGAAACAATTAACTTTTAACCTTTTATTGAGTAAAAAGCCACCTCATAAGTCTCAATGACAAAACATAGGCCTTTTCTGTGTTATTAAGACACATATCTGCACTAGAGAGCACCTAGATTTATTTTTTTGCTTTGATGGTTTCCTCTAGAGTTTTGGGCACTTTAGCTGCACCCCTCAACACTGTGGTAAACCTTCAACAGACCTATATTCTGTACATGGAGTGCAACCCCATCCATCAAACCTTACATCAACACAGACATTTCCAATACTGTGCTCACTTGATTGGGAGGAAAAAGGAGAAGTGCTTCAGGAGAAAATGATTGGCCCTCTCCATCAGTACAGTAGACACAATCATACTCTTGGCACCACAAGAGTAAAGGAAAACTGTGTATCAATGTGCATTTGCAGTTTGTGTGTGTTTGAGGTCGAAAAAGGCTTGTGGCAGCTCCTCTGCCTTCTGTATCAGTGCCCTGTCAGCTCAGATTGATGTTGTCAGCCCAACGATGCATGTCCATTTACCAGCAACTGCCACTGAAGGGTCATACACATAACACTTATATTAAAAAAGGGCACAGCAATGTGTTTAAACCTCACTCTTGCATTTTTCCCAATATTTATATCAACTGTAAACAGTTTTGTAATCGACCAAGTTGATATTGTAAATGATCTATGCTATTGGCTAGCAATTATTGATAAACATAAACTCTTCCAGACTCCTGATTTGATGCCATACAAAAAAATAATTATTGGCCAAACATGCATAATACAATAACTGTATTCTCCATGTTTTTATTTTCACCCTATTTTTAGATCTTATATGTATGGCTGCATTATTGTGAGTTTGTATTACACATCCTTGAGCAGTTTAATGAAAGAAAGAGTGCAGAATTAGATTAGGATAACACTGATTGCTCTGAAAATCTGCATAGCCTTGGGGTCAGCATATAGTAATTGTACAAAGACCATCTCTCGCTCTTACTGTACGGTAGTTATCCTTCATATAGGAAGTCAGGCTGGGGACATTTTTACACTCTCCTCATGATTGCATTGCCTCAACAGATTGTAATTTCATGGCATGTTACTGTCATCACCTGATCTTGTCCTATACTGCTGCAGCAAGTATGTTACATCACATACACTTGTCTTGCTCCACATAGTTACCCTCCATGGTAATCTGAATTTTACATTTGTGTAGCAATACAGGTGGTGACTTCAACACAGATAAATCCTGGTAGAAGCTCTTTGTTGTTGAGTGAATTGATAAGTGTGTCATCTGGACAATGAGATGCACAAGTATTAGTCTTGGGACCTTTTAGTTTACAAAATGTCCCTTCACTGCACAAACTGTGAAGCACAATTACTGTCAGCCTTTTTACTAATACTCTATAAAGAGACACACTGCGGTCTGTTCTCAAGCAAACATAGAGTCTGGAAGAGAAGGGTAAGGCCATTAAGGCATTTGCTTAATGAAATGTAACTTCTCTAAAAGCTAGATTGAGACAAACTAAATTTGAGAGAGGCTCATTTAGTGCAGATTGTGTTGAATTGCTCTGAAAGTCCTCTGATGGTTACAGATTTATCTTGTTTTTTCAATATCTAATCTGGTATAAAAGGCAAACAGAGCAAAATCGATGGCGGTCAAAGCAGCTATTTGCAAACATAATGTATCACAGCTACAGAGCTCTCATAAGGTTTATGTGTTGTAATGGAGAGAGACTACATAGAGCCGCTTTCTTCTGCGAGACCTCCATGTTTGTGCTGTTCTCTGTTAGCTTTTGTGGTCCAGCACTGGTGGCACATTGAGGCAGAGCTCATTGAACTGTTGCTCTCCCTGGACTCTTCTGAAGCAGGATTTCAGCTCGCAGTCAGACTGTATTCTCTGTCATGTGCCTGTACCTCACTCCCCAAACTGTCAATCATGTTTGAGCTATTAGGAGATTCAGCTGCCAGTGCAGTCTTGGAGTAGCAATTGTATAAGAAGTAATGTATATTTTCTGTTTTTTTTTTTTTTTTTTTGCCATTAGTAACTCACCACACCATTTGAACAATGAGAGATTGGCCACCAAACACAAAAAGTCAAGTCAGTCAGTTTGAATCAGCTGAAATTGCAAAATACAATATATAAAGGAAAAAAAAAAAATACAACCAGGCTCCATGTCCTAGTTTGTGATTAATTTGACAGGCACCCACACAATTCTTTCCCTATTA
This sequence comes from Bostrychus sinensis, assembly GCA_020698575.1. NCBI lineage: Eukaryota > Metazoa > Chordata > Actinopteri > Gobiiformes > Eleotridae > Bostrychus > Bostrychus sinensis. The sequence goes on from CM036245.1 coordinate 15,795,023, forward strand.
ATAAAAGTGTCAGTATCAGTGCAACCAAAGGACTTTCCAAATTCAACTAAATTCAATACATGTATTTATTTATTTATTACAAAACATAAGACTAAGAACCCAACAAAATCTCTTGTGACCAAGTGTTTGGTCAGACTGTAAGGATAAACCTTGAATCAAGGTTGAAAGACATGTAACTAGACCAGCTGGGACAAGGTGGCAGGAGGAGACAAAAGCAGACAGCAGAAAAGATACAGCAACAAGCCAGAACAGATAACAGCAGCAGGTGTTTGGACGCTCAAAATCTCTGGAGTACATTTAGTCCCTGCATCACAGATTGACAAGAGATTGGCCAGTAACACTGTCCTCAAAATAGATAGAATTAAGGGTCAGTAAAATTATGTATTCTAATTACAGCCATGAGAAGTAAGCAATTAAAAACTATAAAGTATGAGTATGAAGTTAATTTTATAGAATATAATTACTGTAGACATGCTGCACCTGGAATTTTAATCAGACAGGTGTCGACAAAAGCAGGCCTATATCTGTTGCTGTCTCGGGCACATGAATCCACCCACTCACTCCTTAGGCGGTGCAGCAGTTAGATAAAAGCAATACACTGATTGCCACCCCTACAGTATATTTTTTCAGCCTGCCCTGTACACCTCTAAAGCTACCAAGCCCCAGCCTGCTGTTGATTATCAGAACTCCGCTGATTCTCATTTATTCTCATAAAGGTTATCACATGTCCTGGAAAACCTGGAAAGCACTGTACTCCAGTCAAATTTCTCAATATTGCTACTGGTTACTGGTAGTGGCAACTGTAATCCATTAATACTCCACAATCACTGTGGTTCAGACGGAATTGAGTAAATGTTACTGCGCACCCAATTAACAATCATTCTGCTATTATTTACTTTTTTAATTAACAGTACTATATTTGACTGCACAGCTTATGTCATGAAGCCAACCATACTGCATGTGTGATAAATGTATGTTGTGTTTTCTGCGACTGATAGTTAATAATGTATTGGATGAAAAGCTTCTGAGGACTGTACCACCCCCACAACTTCAGTTCAACTTTAGGCCTGCTGCAGCAAAGAGGTTATCAAGGCCAAGTTTTATCACATTCACTCTGTACTCTTCTTCTATAGGCTACAACCAACTCAATAAAAGTTGCTTCAGACAAATAGTTGAGGTAAAAATGGCACCATACAAGCGAGAGAGAAGACATGATTACTGTTGAAAATAATTGTTATGGTCTGCAAATGCTCTTGAGAGTGCTTCTGTCCTGAGGCAAAGGTCGGTTCTTTCAGATGATTTAAACTTTGCTTTTCCCAAAGCATGATCATTTACCATAAACATTAGTTGATTTTAGCTATAGGCTAAAATATATGTATTATTATAGAAAGTCTTAGGAAGGCTGGTGTGCAGTGTATAGTTTCAAACACATGAAAGCAAAAAATGCACAGCTACTACTAAATCCATATGGACAGATATTGGATCGTATTCATCATTTAAAACAGTGTTGTTCCAGTGAGTTCATTATGTTTATACAACACATTACAATATTAGCTAGTACTTACTACATCATTTTAAAACAGCACAGTTGACCGTCTGTTGGCCATTAATTAAAAAAAAAAAACAACAACATCCGTCCAAGCCTTATGCAAACGGGTATGTGTGACATTTCAAGTCGGTTCATGAATGAGGTCCTTGTAGCGACGTGAGATTAATGAGCACATTAACTGTTTCTGATTCTGACACTAGTCCCAGTAACACTGTGACATTTCAGATAGATCAGTGAGACCTGATTCCTCTCTCTCTCTCTGCTCTCACAAGGTGTTTTATGTAAAGACTGACAGCTTTAATGTAATGGGGTATGGCGGTATAGAATGGCACTGAATTTTGCATATGATTATGTCAATAAATGTTACACATATTTTGAGGCGTATGCAGATTATTTTGGTCACTTCCCTTATGTGTGTTCCCCAGACTTTTGTTTGTTTTTTCAGTGAGACCATTCAGTGCAATATGTATGCAGTCATTTTCCAGTACCATTACATCAGCCATACTTAAACTGATGAGCTGAAGAAGACAGCAGTGAGAGTAAATGAATGATAGATGTCATGTTCACAGCACAATTAAATACAGATACTATTTATATATATATAGCTTCACTTGAAAGACAGATGACACATGAAAGACACAAAGAGTGTCGAGACACATGGGAAGGACAAGCAATAAAACACAATAGAGAAGACAGGATGTCAGATGATGTAAGGCTCTGTAATATGTTAAAACAATATAGTGTACAGATAGGGGCTTGTTTTAAGATTATAAATTAAGCAATTTTGGGTGTGGGGGTGCCTGGCAGCAGTGGCAGTAGGGCCATAGTTGTTGGGATAGACTCTAGGCACCCATGACCTCTAAACGAGAATAAGAAGATAAATTAATGTAATCATACAGCCATTACCATTACATGCTCTCAGTCAGCCGTCCCTGTGATTAAACCGATGATCTGAAGGAGAATGATAGAGGGTGGATAAATGATGAATGATGAATTTCATGTTCATGGCACAGGTGAAGACATTTTTTAAATATATCATGCTTCACATAAAAGACAGATGACACAGGAAAGACACAAAGACACTAAGGACACCCATGGGAAGGACAAACTCTAATACATCAAGAAGAGGGCAATGTCAGATGATGTAAGGGCCTGTAATATGGAAGTACAGTTTAGGTGTAAGAGCTTGTTTTTAAAAATACCAAACAGTTTGAGTGAAATGTTTTTTGTTTGTTTGTTTTTAAAGTACTGTTTGAGAATTGGTGACCCTATAATTTCCCTATTGTGAATGAATGTGAAAGTTAATGGTTGTCTGTCATTATATGTGTTAGCCCTGTAACTAAGTGATCACTGTTTAGGGTGTACCCCACCTAAGGCCCATAGTTGCTGGGGTAAGCTCCAGCCACTCGAGACCTCACAGTAACCCTAAAAGAAGCTGAGGAATATAAATGAATGAATTTTCCTAATAGTATGGGCTTAGATTTTAGATATGTCAAATCAAAACTTGACAGGTTGTTTTTGGTTTTCCTAAAATATTTTCACATAATTAATAAAACAAGATTATATTCAAAAGTTACACAGCATTTTATACATTAATATGAGCTCATTATTCATGATATACTATATATTCATCTGAAATGACATAGGGCCATTCATACGTGGACATAATTTTAAATTATGTGAGCATTTGCCTAGGTATAGCAAAGTCACCATCCAAATGGCCTCTAAATAAACCACAGAAAACTGTTGGCTGGGATTTTAAGGTCTGTAGATTAAGTGTTAATTAACAGAGCAAATGAAGTGTGAAAAGAGATTAGAAAAATCCCTTCTCCAGGTTATCAAAGGCTCACACATCCACACGCTGGCATAGTAATCTCTGCAAACACTAACTTTACTGATGGATAATGAATTTAAAATAAGCCAACACTTTTCTTTCCTCTGTGTTTACTTATTCAATTAGGAACAGATATTATATTATTTTTTATTGAATTGTAAAGAGAGAGTGTTGCTGGGTAGACAGGACCTGGGCATAAATCTGAATTAATTAATTTGTGTGGGCACAAGCCGCACTGAACTGCTATATGTAATAAAAAAAAAAAGTAGTATTACTTTTTTTCTGTGACTAAACAAAGGCACAGGACAAACCGTCAAAATCTCGCACATGACTTAAGGCCACTCTGCCACCTGTTTATTTAAAAACAAGTTGTGATGTAGGTCGGATGCTGTGCTGTCTTGTTGGTTTCAGCAGTCTGTAACTTTCACTGACTTTATAAAGCAGACAGAACATTTAAAATATCTCACTCATGTGTGACATACAAACACTGGGATTCATCAGAGTGGAGTCAATGAAGAGAATAAAGAAAGAAAGACAGAGTGCCTCAGTGCAAACAGAAGATGCTGACAGAGCAGCACTTCCATTTATTGAAGTCAATAGTGTGAGACCAGTCTGAGAGTGAGCTGATGATCTAAACCAGATCTTTATTCAATAATAATCATCTCTGATTCATGTCCATAGACAGGATCATAGATTCAGGGTCAACTGCAGTTAATTTTCAGAGAGTTCAATCAATGATAGCAGTGATAGTTGGATCTTAATCTGTGCATGGCCAACAGGAAATATGGCTTTTCACTGATGTCCGATTTATAAGAATTTTTCAAATTTTTCACATAGTACTTTTAAAAGTGTAGTTCAAGCCAGGCCAGAGCAGCTATGTTATATAAGCTTTATAAATTATGTGACCTTTAACCTGCGTTGGTTAAGGTACAGATTAGATTAGCAATTATTATCTGTTTTCATGGTTTTATAGCTTTATTAATTTCCATTGATTTGTGACACTGATTAATCTGAGCTGACATATTTCTGCAGCCTCAGTTAATCTTCACAGAATGTAAATTTTCTTTTACAGAGCAAACTAGTAGATAAATACCTTTGTGTGCCAGCGAGTTAAACAGAGAGCACTGTCAGTGATGTGTTAAATAGGCATTAACAGATAAGGCCACCGCCATCAATGTTACCATCAGCTATTGACTTTTCTTGTTAATGTACACTTTAATTAGGGTCATATGTTTGGCTTTAATGCTTCTCACACATTTAGTCTTTGTTTAGAAGTGTAAGTACAGAAAGCAGCAGTCAAACAGGATCAAAAGGCTAAGAAGGAGCCTATTTTTGTTTAGTTTTATTGTCATCTTTATCTGTGAACTTTGTCTCTTTAATTGTGAATTTTCAGCTAAATTGCTGTAGGTAACTTTGACAAAGGTCAAAACCCGCTTTTGTCATTTTAATGGCAGTCACTAAGGTCACAAAAGACAACAAAAAAGTATTCATCCAGGGGGCATCATCAGAGCATGAGGCACTGCATAATTGTCCCGATTTAGTGGATGTAGTTCCACTTCACTGCATTTGAAGCCAGTAACTTGTTTGACCTTGAGTTACTGGCTAACACAAAGTTGTGGGCAACATATATAGCATTTTGTTAGGCAATGTATATATAATATTGTTTTTACATTATAGTAAAATAATTCACATTTATTTAAAATTTGAAGTTATTTCAGTTTTCATTTTGGCCTTGCAGTAAAGTAAAATACACATCACATTATTCAGGAAGACTTGGTAAAAACGGCTATAAGAAGGTCTTCAGAACCAAAGTGTTAGTCTTTGCTTGTTGCCAGACTGGACATTATCTCTGTCCAGATGCTTTTTAAGTCTGGATGACAGGAGGACTTCTACACTTCTACACTTATCTCTGTCTGATCCTGACCTCAGCTCTGCACTCCAAGCTCCACCCCCAAGCCCCATTAAAGCCATTTGTTTCTATCGTTTGGTTGAATGTGGCCATCAATCCCCACAGGAACTGAGTCAAGTGCAGCATCACCTGATCTGAGCTGCAGCTCACTAATGCAGAGAGAACAAGGGCAGAGAGGCAAGAGGCATTGTGGGAGGTAGAGGCCCACATCAACAACAGCGGGAGGTGGAGGAAATGAAACAGCTTTGTGTAAAGAAACACTCAGGGCAGGATCCTCTATCCTGCTGTTGTGGCCCCATTTAGAGCTTCAGGGCCTTAAACATTGTGAAAAGGAAACTTTTAGACACAAAGATTGGAGTTTTTTAGCCCATTTCTCTAACAGCTGCCATTGTGCTTCTCCTTTTTTGAAACACATTTTGACAATGGGATTTTGGATGCAATGTCTTTTAAATCAAAGCGGCCAATGCACTAGAAAATCTATAATTTTTATTTATAACTTGGTTTCAGGCTGCTTCAGTCTTAATGCTGCTTCAGTACACATTGATTTTGGTCCTGGCATGATCTTAGACTTGACAGTATCCATAACTGACAGCCTGTGTTGTTGAGTGAGAGGTCTGGGACATAATGAGTTAGAGTAAGTCAAAATTTCATGATGCTAGGCTGAACATGTGGCATTCACAGTTCACTTCTCCTCAAGTTTAGTGGCACTAAGGTTGTTGTAATGCTACGTGTCACACTGGCAGTGTCAAACAGCTCCAGGAGGAAGTGCCCCACAGTGAGGTGAAGAGAGAGGCGCAGCAGGAACAAGGCCAGGGGGAAGACCCACATCACAAGCCACTGCCAGAGTTATCCACCTCCACACTGTTGCACTGTCAGAGGTTGCTGAGCCGTCTGCCGCAAACATCCCACTTTTGAAGAGACTGACTGACATTAACAGCCTCTATCCAAGACACAGGACAAGGCCTGTTGCAGCAGGAGAGGCCAGGACAGGAACAGTGGGAGCAAAGAAACATAATCTGTCCCCGAGGTACCACAGCAGACAGAGACGGAGGTTTACAGTGACAACATGAGGCAGTGAATGAAGCTACAACTAGGAAGCCGCATGCTTAATTTACCTGTTAAAGTTTATTGGGAGGCAGCAGCTGGGTAATGGCTATATTTTGTTGTATTTTTTTATATAGTTTTGTTATTAACATTCCTAACTGTGTATTTATTATTGTTAAACTTGTAATAATTTATTAAGACGTGTGCTGCTGACCTCCTGATCTTGATCTTAATGCGTCTTTTATCTATTTAAATAAAGGTTAATAAACTGGGCTATGGTGCTAGTGTCAGGCCAGTGGCTAACTTTGTGTGGACAACAGCTTGGGTCGATTTGTTTAATGTCCTGATTATAGTATAGTTAGTCTTTTTTCACAGTCATCATTAATGGTCTTTAGAAAGAAGTGGCTTGGAGTGTATTGATAATGTGTTAATGGGCTGTATACACTCAAAGTTCATTTATCTTTTTACTGTGATTTTATGTTTTTTTATTGGCACCAGTTTTGCACAGACAACCAATTAATAACAGTTTGTTTACTGCTCTGCTTCACTGTGTCTCACTGCAATTAACCAACCCACATAAAGTCTGCCTACTCTAATTAATCCTAACATTAATCAAGATATTTTAAGGGTTTGTCCCATGGTGTTAGGAAACTGTAGCATTGTGTTCAAGAGGTCTGATCATGTTTGTACATTTCCAGGTTGACTGTGTCTAAAGAGTACAACGTAACATCTCTCATATTCCAGCTTGTTTATCTGCTCTGCCTTTAAATGCTGAAGGTGTAACCACTTTGTTTGTTACAGGGTAAAAAAATAGCTCTTGTTTTGGTCCAGTGGGGAACCGCTTCTCACTAATCAATACCAATCCCCAGTTCTCCACCTCTTCTGTAGATTGGAGTGGGAAATGAAAAGTCGACGAGTGAACTGTTGAACTTAATCTCAGAAACACTTTTGCTATATGATGCTGTCACAGTGAGATGTTAATTGTTAAGTACTTACTCCTTGTGGAAGTAACACAATTTGGTGAGGATTGTGGGCAATGATCAGATGAGAGACGGTGGCTAATGCAGACTATTTTTGGCATGTCATACTAAATTCACAGCAGGGTGATAAGGGACATGGCAATCTAAGTTTTAAACATATCCCCACTTTGAACCAAAAACAAACTTTGGCTGAATTGCTGCCTCTTTTACGTCATTGTGGAGTTAAAAGCCCAGCAGCCAGCAGCTCCTCCTAAAGTGGGCACTCTCACTCTACACCAACCCTCAACCTTTCTCTCAATGTCCATTTAGTTTGACAAGTTCTTTATTGCTCCATGTGAGAGCTCTCCTCTTGATAATGAAGTTTAATTAGACTGACGTGTGGATGTCACCAAGCTCTTCTATTTTTTTAGTTCTTTTTTAACTGTATTTGCCTTTAATGCTCAAAAGAACTCATCCAGAGCTGTCTTCTAAATGCAAATGTGCAGCGGTCTCTTTGGCCTTCACTGTGATCAGGTGGAGAGCAGCACAGACAGATATCAAACTGACTGCTGCTTAAATATGATTTTTGAAGTGGATGTGCTCTTGTACTCTTTCAGTCAACTTTGACAATGTGAAAGTGCTTTAGAGGCAAAATGGATTGGATCCATTGCTCACTTCTGTATATTTTTACCTCAATCAAACCTGTGGCATTAGATCTATTAGCATCAATTACATCTTGGCCCAAGGATACCTTACACCTACATAAAACCTTAATTATTTGTTTCCTCAACCTGTTCAGTTAAGCATAGAATAAAAGGATAGCAGCAATGTTGTAGAGCAGGGGGAGTCAACAGGTGGCCCGAGGGCTGCCTAGGGGCTGGGGACTGGCTTTTCATTCAGCCCCCAGAACATTACTAATACAATAAAAACATTGGGTTCCAAGTAGAGCCCAATTCAATGAATATGCACCAATAAAAACACTTTTTTCACCAGGAAAGTGTTCTGGGTCCTGAAAACTCAGGACGACCCAGAGCAAGTAGTTTGGGCATCTTGCTACAAGTAGTAGCAAATAGTTTGGGCATCTTACTCTGCAGTTTCTAGAAAACAGCAAAACATGCCTTTACCCCGGCCTGAAAAGCTCAAAACGCCAATAAATATGTTTTCCTAATTTCTCTGGCATAGAACCTAGTAGAACAAAAAAATAAAGCATTTTGTAGCTCTCCACAAGCTCTACCTGCATAACAAGTTTGATTGAGATTGCCTTATTTATTTTCTCAAAAAAAACAAAAAAAAACAAACAAACTAACTGTTCTCACTGTCAGTTTGTTAAGGGCCATTGTTGCAGCCCTGCTACAGATCTGAGATTTGACATTAAGATGCTGTTGGAAGGGGTAACAGAGATGAAGATGATGAGGCTTTTGGCGTGACAAGGATGGGATCAGGAACAAGAAAATCAGACGGACAGCTCATGCTACTTGTTTTGGAGATAAAGTCAGGAAGGGGATTTATTTTGTCTTTTTTTGCAACGAATTGCAACAAAAAACACAAAAAGAATGAAAGACTTGACAAAATAATAGTTATTTGTTGCATTAAGTTCAGCAGATTCCAGCAGTATCAGCCTTGTTAGTGTCACAGTGTTATCTGTTTGTGTTGTTAGCAACACAGTAGATGCTTAGATTTACACAGACAGCCTCAAGCTGACACAAATAAATTGGCTCAAACACCATGTTTAATGAGACCGACAGAGAAAAAGTATTTTTCTCATGTGTACCATCTTTGAATGAGTGTAAGGGATATACTTGACGTTTTTGACATTTATCTTTGAATGAGTGTGGATGATCCCATTAAACTGAAAACCTTACCATACTATGTGTAAAAGCTGTTTTGTGCACTGCCCTCTCAAAAAGGTGAGGGGTAGAAGCAACCTGCTGTATGAGAACAATTTCATGGTTTGACACAAATGCTTGCACAAGCAAATATACAGAATCTCTGACCTAAAAGGAAGCTGTGTCATGGTTGACAGAGATGAGCCTCTAGTACGTCTTGTCACTGGACTCAAGGAGCTGTGGCTCAGGAGGAACAGAGGTCCACTGTCTATTAGGACCTCCTAATACAATTGATTGAACCCAGTGGACTGATCCTGCAGGTGAGGAGACAAACTATAGGAGAAGTGCATTCATGTTTATTTTTGAGTACTCACATTTTATTTTTTAATAGTGTGAAAGTGTTTGCCCATTAAGTATTAAAATCCCATCGACATTACCATGCACCCGATTACTGCCAGTTATCTCCATTGTCCTATTGCAAATAAATGTGTTTTTGTTGTTGCTGCCAGTGGGATAAATCCTGTTTCTAAACTGTGCACAGTTGTTGTGTTTGGCAATGAGACATTATCAAGAGATTTACAGTGTGCCCCGTCAGCTGTCTAGATTAGTGAAGAAGCTACAAACACAGTCTGTAACAAGAGCAATAGAAGATAATAAAAAAAAAAGAGACTAAGGCTTATTTTCATTGTGGATGTGACAAATAAAAGCTGATCCTCTTGGTGAAAGCTCATTACTGCTTCTTTACATTAAAACCTTTATTTTACTTAAGTGAAGAACGGCATAGTGTATGAGCTGTCAGTGGTTTCAAGTGGTTTCAGTACTCATTATAAAAATATAGTTCTTTAGGCAGATGGCATAATGCAACATAAAGTCATCTTTCTAAAGCCTGATGCAGTTCAGTGTCTTCTCTTTCTGTCTAATTAACTATGTGCTTCACCCCTGGCATGGGAGAACCAGCCTTGGGCTCAGTTAAACATAAAAGTGAGTGTAGGCTGTGTACTTTCCTTTTACTGTTGATAGAGCTTCTTCCCTCCAGATCTAGTTTATTACTCTGCCCTTTCATCAAAATAAAACATGTCTCAAGCCCAAATGTTCATCTAGGAGGAAAAAAAAAGTCTGGTATAGAAGCATGATGACTATACACCGGCCATCTGTTGATAAAGGTAGAATTTAATGTCCACAGCAAACCCAGGTTAACTCTATTTGCAAGACCTGTAGAATAATATGAATACACATACTGCATGTCTTCCAGAATAAATTAGTGGCTGAGTGATTCTGATGTAAAAACCCAATGTTCATACAAAACCAAGTACAACTGCAAAACCACACAGAACCATTGTTGTACTCAACTGTGTCTTTGGAGTACTACAACACCAATGCACATCATGTCTTGTAAATGTTTCATCAGATCTGCTCTAAGTGTACCAGTGTAAAATATTTAAGTTAGCAACATTTCTACTGTGGGCCCATTGCTGAGCAGCATGGGTCAAATGAGGTCACAGAAAAAGAGGCCACAGTTACTTCTGCAGCGTTTCTTCACTGTGGACTACATGTGAGCTTGTTATAAGCAGCATAGCAGCATTTGAACCAGACTGTGTGGATGACTGGTCGTATAAATAGAACTGACAATTATGTATTGTGAGCTGTGTACTGTTTCCACATACATCTGCTGTGCTTATGCTGACACCTTTTGTTTACTATGTCCATAAATATGCAGATTAACTCCACTTAAGGAAGCTCTTTTTATAATGTAGATTGTGTGATCATTTAAACCCATGTTTTCATTTGTATTATAAACTATCTAATCTGCATTTCTAACTGTATTTTTTTTGTCTTTTTTGGTATCTGCATCTTGTCTTCTTATCTGGATTCACCAACACAGGTAAAACCCAAACAATGTTTTGTTAAAAAGGGGCAGATGTTTTGTGTTTTCTTGTTGCACTTTTGCAAATCCTATGTCAAACAATTACATTTCCAACACAGAATATCTGATACTGACATTTAACAAATGTAAGTTTGTCTTAATTAATCAACTGAATACATAACTGCCCAACATGGCTGAACTACCAAAGTCTTATCTGAGATGAATAGATCAATTTGTTTAGCCCAGAGTTGTGTAGGATATCTAGACAGGATGTACAGTGTGTTGGGTTGGTGGATATGTTTGAGTATATTTTGTAGTAGTGAGGATTTGATCTGATCAATCATCAGTTATTTTGTGGTGTTGTGAAAACATTTGTTCAAAGCACTTATTATTTCTTCCACTGGAGACACTGTAAAATATTTTTAAACTCTTTAAAGTTAATATTCCACATCAATATAAATCTTGAATTGTGAGTGTGCATGTGCAACCTATATATTATGGGTCTTGACATCTCTGAACACACTGGTCTACGCTGTCATTTTTCTGTGTTTTGAGCCTGAATGGACTCCCTCCAAGTGGCTCTCACACTGAAGAGACATGAGTTTGACCAGTTGCAGCTTGTTTGTGTGTTTTCACCTTGTGCTGACAGCCATATGGTTAGTTTGAGATTGTGAGATGAACTGCTCTGGTCAGGTGGAGCTGCCTCGCTGACAGAGCTGCTCAGAGCACAGAGCTCATAATAAAGGCTTCAAACCAGATTTCATTTTAAGAATACTAAAAAGGGCTGAGTGTGTGTCCTATTTTGTTCTTGCTGTTTCAATGAGACACAGAGAGAGAGAACTATATGGTGAGACTTGCCTCTGCTATGTGGCTTGTAATTTTTTTCCAGCTGTGTCCCCTCATTATTTAGGCTCTAAGTTTAGCTCTTGTTTAGATTGTTGATGATATATATATAATATGCTGGCTTTAAAACCTGCCAAATGGAAAAACATTGTCCATGGGACAACTTACTTTAGATGTCTTGAAGTAATACCAACACGTAAAGCAGTTTGCTCTCCTCTGTAGTGAGTGAGTTAAAATAAACACATCTGTGACTCAGTTAAAGATGGCTGACACAGACATGTAACATTGTTGTGTTGTGTTGTGGAGGAAGGACTCTGTCTGACAGAAGCTGTGATTTTGGATGGAATAACAAGTTTACAGGGAGAGAACATGGATTCCCAGTGGAAAAACTGAGGTCTGTCATTATTGAGCCAGTTTAAAACAAACAAAACAAAACAGAAAACAGGAAAAAGTAGAGAACACTGACTGGACATGGCACAACAATAACGTCACATGATGTATAATTCATGAAATGTATTTATTGTCCATTAGCCACAGGGGGTCACAAGCTGTGGCTTTTTTTTGTCCGGTCCTAAGTCTGGATAAATTAAAAAAAAAAAATAAATGTCAGAGCATAAAACCCATGCTAAGTCATTTTATAAATTACTGGAATAGCTGGAGGCAGATGATTTGCTGTGGTGACCACATAAAGGGCCAGCCGAAAGGAAAACAAGAATATTTTGGACTGAAAAGGAAAGACTATATTTTGAGGATCATGTGTATTTAACTCACTTTTGATGCACCTGCTCCTAGCCTGGTGAGCCAGACTCTCCTAATTGCTTTTCACAAGCAGGACAGTGTAGTCCCCCTTCTCTGGTTCTGGTTACAAAAGCGGAAGAGCGGCACTGAGCGCCACTGAGCTAAATTAATAACTTCTCTGACCCAATTAACTCAACACTTGTGATGCACTCTTTATGTCCCACCCTTCGTTTCTCTGATTGGTTACTCCACCTGTCATTGTTCCACCACAGAAACAAAATGTTACTGAATGGGTACCAGACTAACTTCTATGTATAGAATAGAAAAGAGTTTGTCTGGCAGGCCAGGCTAACCTGCTCCAAGGGCTGTGATACCAGAATTTCTTCCTGGTAATGTACATATAGAAAAAATAAACTTGAGGTCTCTGATATTCATATTCTCAGTCTGACAAGCATACAGACTGTGTTAACTCTCACATCTGTCACTTTCTAGAAAGTCCTACTGCTGGCTCTTATGTATGAAATATCTCTATACACTTATGATGCATTTTCATATGTAGCAGACTGCAGTACTGTAAATCTCTGAGCATTAAGATTATCACATCTGCTAAGTTCATGGCAATCTGAACATTATGTAGAGATTCTAATAAATTTAAAAGCCAACCAGCAAAAAATCTGATGAAAAATCAGATTAAAATGTATTTTAAGGAGCCCATAAATGGTGCTTAACGTTGGTAATCACTTTTCACAAACCACAAAAAAATAAAAAGTAAAACAACTTTATGATGGTGTGGCAGTTTAATAAAGTTGAAAGGTTTTAGCTTTGGAGCTTCAGGTCTACACTTACACTACACTACACTCTGTCAGAGTTAACACCGAGGCAGAAGAATAGGAGTGTAAAGATTTATACAGAAATAAAGTGTGAAATTATGAAAAATAGGTAACGCTTAGGGGTAATAGGGTCCACCTACTAACCATTAGGGCTTATTAGCATGCTAATTGGTGGTTAAATAGTTTTTTATTGGTAACTGTAAAGTACCTATTAATCCCTTATTCTGTGTGACCATATTCTACAACTAATTAGCAACTAACATATTCCCCTTAATAAATTCATAACTGCTCATTATTTATAAGTAAGGAAGTTGTCGGACATAAATTATGATCTTAATAAGATTTCTTAAGAATGCTTATTCTCCAAAAATCTTATTAAGCTCATACGGGCGAGCTGGAATCCCTGTATTCAAATTATTTGAATCTTAAATTTCTTTGAAAACTGGAATAACTGTAAAACTGTCCTAATTTGATTTGACTGCTCATTTTGCAAGTATATGTTCCCTCCCTGCCTCAAGTCAACAACCATAGTTCCAATTGGCAAAAAATCCTCCATACATAGCCTAAATGACTACAGACCCATTGCGTTAACATCTGTAGTCATGAAGTGCTTTGAAAATCTTGTAGCTCAGCACATCAAAGACCTCCTTCCACCCACATTTGACCTGCACCAGTTTGCAAGAAGGCCTGGCTCGCAGTCTTCGCTCTAATTCATCCCAAAGGTGTTTGGTTGGGTTGAGCGCAGGACTCTGTGCAGGCCAGTCAACTTCTTCCCCAACAAATTAACTCATCCATGTCTTTATTGGCCGGGCTTTGTGCACTGGTGGCAGTCATATTGAAACAGGAAGTAGCCGTCCCCAAACTGTTTCCATAAAATTGTTCAATATCTCTTGGTCTGCTGAAGCATTCAGAGTTCCTTTCACTGAAACTAAGAGGCCAAGCCCAGCTCCTAAAAACAACCCCACACCATAATCCCAATTCAGTTATTTTGGTGGGTGAGTGAATTATTTTATTGCGAGGTGGTGCAAGTTGTCTTTTACTAACCGTGTTGTGTGCACTGTGTTTTTAAATGAGACTAAAATGTGGGAGTGGTATAATTGCTGGCAGTATTGGGATCTTATTTCAACTTCATTCAAAAATGACATCTCCATATATTTGGCTATATACAATATACTGTATAGCTAACCATTACACACATTTCTTACAGTAAATGTGAATGCCTCTATGAAAAGACCAGACACTTTAACAATGATATACTTCCAAACTACAAAGAAATATATGACATGTTCAGCTTATAAAATGAATTTTTGGTCCCCCATGTTACAAAGGCATCTATCTTTGGCAGCATTCATTAACAAAGGGACAGACCTTTAAGATGTAATAACCGTCTAAAGTCTGCCAGTGAGATCCATTTAAAAGACTCTTTTGACTCAAGCATATTTTTCCCTCAGGCATCTCTGAATCTTTTAATATGCCAATGGACTATAATAATGGGTCCAACAGTGACAGGGCATTATTCATTGCTTTTATACTCTTCTGTCTACTGGGTTTTGGATAGATTTTCTAAGAAAGCCATACTTCCTTGAAGTCTCATAAGTACTTTTTAACGATGTGCATACTGTTTTCAGAATGAAGTTGAAGATGCTGTGTATAGAATGGTAATCTAGCCAGAATGCTGTTCCCAAGCCCGCATAAATGGAGAGGGTTGCGTCAGGAAGGGCATCTGGTATAAAACCAAATCAAAAGCAAATCACTCCACATTAGGAGGCAGTTGGTTTGCTGTGGCAACCCCAGAAGAGAAGTGCTGAAAGGAAAGAGAAAAAAGATTGATAGGATGGTGGCTCACATTTTGGCTGCAATTATGACTGAGCTGTAGGACGCTGGAAGAGACACAGTGGGAGTACAGGGGTCATGGGGACATACTGTAAAAGTTTGAAGGCCAGATCTGCCCTTGCACAACTTGTTATAGGTTGATTTTTTTTTTTTTTTTTTTTTTCTTCTAAATGAATACTATTTGTGACCTTTGTGAGGCCTTTCAGGAGTCATAAAGCATAATTCTGAAATTTGTTGATTGCATGGCATGTGTCAGTGCAGTGAATAATCTAGACTGGACACAGAAATTATTAGCATCAGACCAAAACACAGAAACAAAACAAAACAAAATATTTTCACTTTGCAGTACATTTTCGTTACATTTTGCATACATTTTCAGTATATTGAAAACTGTTTTCATCTTGCTTTGAAATGACAGAAAGTTGTACAATTACTGTGTATTCATCAATGCTCAGGTCAAAAGTGTTGTGAAAGAATGCCATGTACAGCCATGCCATGTAAGAAACAACATTTTTACTGACATTAACAATGTGTAGATATAAGGTAGTGCTTATTTATAAAATGTAATTAATTCAGAAGCATCCACTTGCCTGCATGCTCAGCCAAGGACTGGAGTACATCAGATATACTAAAATGTCATACCTTTGTAATTTTTTTTTATTTGTGTGTACTGTATATGACCTATTCAACTGTAGAAAAAAATAAAATAAAATACCCACAATAACGGCACAAAGAAAAGTGCATTTCTCCTGTATACATGATCTTGCCATTAGCAATGCTTAAGGACAGAGCTTTTCTCAGGAGGAAGCTTCAGGCGGAAGACAGGATAGAAAGGATTTATTCAACAAGAAAGATGGCTACATGCAAATGTGATGGAGAAAAAAGCAGTGCAGTACCTCAGCTCACAACAAGTAGGCAGTTTCCTGTAGAGCAAGAGCATATTAGTGTTATCTTGAAGAAATTTGGGAAAATTGGTTTGAAATTTTATGGGAAAGATATGTAAGAGCCCACTGCAGCACAGATTAATGCAAGGGATTAGATTTCTGATGCAAATAACCAATGATTGTATGCTTTTGAACATAAGCTGTTATCAAAGATGAGGATGGTTTAGTAAGACTATATTCTTTAGACATTAATCACATCGCACATCATCAGTATATATTTAAATGTAAATAGGGGATCACATGCATTGAGGCTGGGTTTTTCTATTCATATTACAGTATCTGAAGATGAGATTTAACCCTTTTTTGTGGTAAACCTCCAGCAATATGTAATATAATATAGCAACCTGTCAGTTCATAAGAGGCATATAAGACACTATTATTCATTGCTGACAAAAAGTTGAGCTCATTGAAGTTCAGGTATAATCATTATTACAGTAGCTGGGAAAGTTTAGCACACTGGAAATGAACACGGTAGCGATGCAGAAGAGAAAACCTCTTCCTTGGCCTTCTTACATTAAAGTTATCAAATCCAATGCATCTATGGTGCCATTTTGATCAAACTGCTCCTTTGCACAAAAATGATCCTTGTTGCGAAGCTGTTTAGAAAAGAACAAAGTTGCATTATACAGCTCTGAATCACTATTGTCTTGTGTTGGAGCTTAAAAACTGTGATTAAGCAGCCCACACTTGCACTCAAAAATTATTACGTTTCGTTTTGGCCTCGAGATGCTCCAAACAGATGTTGCACTGCAGGATAATAACATCTTTCATTAGCCTATAATTCTCAACCTTGATTTAAGCATATGACTAACACACTTGTGTAAGGGTGAGATGTGTAGACAAAGCCATGTTCCTCAGTCCCACTCTAATCAGTGTTAGTGGGAGCAATTATTTGATATTTAATAGGGACACTGGGGGAAGTTACATGAGTTGCCGTTTTTCCTTGAATGTTATCAATCAACCTCCATTGAATTTACACAGGTAACATATGCCAGGCTGTATATTGTACAGAGTATTGTATTGTAGGGTCAATATCACTTTGTTTTCAAGAGGCAAACAAACCGTCTTTAAGGTGAAATGTGGCTATTAAAAAACACATTAATCAATAAATAAATACACAAGAAAATACTTTTTTCACACATAAACTATACTGTAGATGAAAGTATTCAATATAATATATAAAACAGAAACTAAATGTAAAAAACACATTGTATGTATTAGTGGTTGCTAATCATCAAGCAAACAAGAATAATTTCAGTAAGCTTCAGCAAGCTTTGTTGCGATCCAAATTGTGTGAGATCCGGTTTGTGATTAGCGTGAACTGGGGGCGCCATTGCAGGAAAATAACACTGCTGCATATCTCCAACGCAGCTCGCAGTGGAAATTGTGGTTGATGCTCTAATGGTTTGACTGCTGTGTTTTTAGGAATGTAGGACACACAGATAGGTACAGCCCACAGCCATGCTAAAGAATGAACCAATCACTGTCTACACTGCGTTTGTGATGAATGTAATTACGGGTCTGCTCCAAAAGCCTCGGGGTCAGTGCTGAGGAGCCAGTGTGGTGCATTTTGTTTATTGCTGTTTACTTTGTGTGAATGCTTTTAGCTGATTGGATGAATGAGATACACTCCCCCATACAGGCCTGTTGGCGAATACAGATTAGAGCTGAATAGATGTAAGCTGCTCAGATCTTGAGGCATCCTAGAAGGAAACAGGAGACTGAATGATTTATGCTCTTTAAAGGGCATGACGGATACTGTCTTACTGTGTGTCAATACTGTTTTGTGTATTTATCAGAGTGGCTTTGATCTCTCACTAAAGATGAATCACTGTAGGTCATCAAGGCCAGTGTATAACACAAAATACTTGTCATCTTTGAATATACTGTATGCTGATACACTCATGTTTATATATTCATGATATACCTTAACTCTAACTAATTATAATTTCCATCTTGTTCTGCATTGTGCATTCAATGTAATATTTACACTAAAAATGACAAACTATTAAGTATGGGCTACAATTAATAACCAGTTAATTTATTATTAACAAAGCATTACATCAACGTTGATAAACACCATTAAATTATAAGCAGTGTTAATATGGTTTAATTATTGAGTAACATGCTCATTAATCTTGATGCAAGATTAATACAGTAGCTATAAAACATTCTTTAAAATATTGTTAATTTCTATTTATTAATGCTGTGTTAAGTTAATCTTACATTTTGCTTTCTTGTTGTACCACATCACATTTAACTGGTTATTGCTGTTTTAAACTGTCCATGATTCATGCATGCAAACAGCATGCCCATTTCTTGCCCCCAAGTGATTTTTAAAACCAGACTTGGATGCAGTATTGAGTTCACTCTCACTTTGATAGATGGGCAGTGTTCACCTCAGAGGGAGAGTGCTGATTAATCTACTCATTTCACCAAAAAAAAAAAAAAAAGAAAAGATTTTTGTATGTTCAAATTTGATGATCACAGGCCTTAATCTAGCCAGTCTGTTTATACTTTCTCATCTCACAGCAAAACAATCCAGCCTTTCCACTATTTCTTTTCATATGGTGAGACTGTGAATGCAGAATTATTATTACTTAATGATTTTTCGGAAACATTTGTCTATATTGTCAAGAGTATTCACTCACCCACCCAAATAATTGAATTCAGGAGTTACAATCACTTCTATGGCCACAGGTGTATAAAATAAAGCACCTAGGCATGCAGACTGCTTCTACAAACATTTGTGAAAGAATGGGTTGCTCTCAGGAGCTCAGTGAATTCAAGCATGGTACTGTGATAGGATGCCACCTGTGCAACAAGTCCAGCCGTGCAATTTCCTCGCTACTAAATATTCCACAGTCAACTGTCAGTGGTCTTATAACAAAGTGGACACAATTGGGAACAACAGCAACTCCATGAATGACAAAGCGGTGTCAGCAGCAGGGTCAGAGGTCACCAACTTTCTGCAGAGTCAATCACTACAGACCTCCAAACTTCATGTGCCCTTCAGATTAGTTCAAGAACGGTGCGAAGAGAGCTTCATGGAATGGGTTTATATGCAAATGCAAATATTTTATTGAAAAATAATTACATTGTAACCATTCATAATTTACTAATTATATTATTACACAATTTGACAGTATACATTATATCATTTAGATCCCAAAGCAACTTGTATCATCATTTTTTTTAATAGACTTTGAATCCAAACAAGATTAGTTCTCCATTTCAGTCTCCCATTCATTGCTCATTCATGTTTCTGTCACACAAGCAGGAATAGACCCTCATATCTGCCCCTGGAGACAAAGCACTGTTCAGACATTTGTGTGGAGCCAAATGAGCTCAGAAACAGAAAGTCATGGCTCTGCTTTATAGAGGCTGTAGACTCTTATTGCATCAGCGCGAAGCACAGATTAGTAATTCATTTCATTTAGAGAGGTCTCATACACAACAAAGTGAAAATTTAATAGTGTGATAGTAACATTTCTATACAAATAGAATTTGAATAAATTTAAATGAAAGAAACAGCAAAGGAATAGAGAACTAAAATACAGAATTTTTGGGGGTATAACAATGAATCAAGTTACTGTATATATTTTGTACTACACCCTACACTTTGAGCCACCATATTAACTAAAATTACTATATTCTCATTAGCCTATTCCCAAACTTTGCTTCACTGTGATATAGAACTTTCTTCTACTTTATTTCTTAGTAATTAGTGCTAATGAAGTGAGAATGAAAAGTGACCAAACAATGAACTTGAAACAGCAAGTGAAGAAAAGCACTTGTCAGCAAGGCACCAAGGCCTTACAAAACAAACTAATGTAGGAGAAAACTTGGCAAACGTATGTCAATACATTGTATGCAGCTGAACAGGCAGACTTTTAAAGGATAAATGAATACAGTGGTCATCAAATAACAGATAAAGGTGTCATAAAAAAACTCCATCATCTCTGGTCTAGTCGTTTTGCTTCATGCCTTCATCCCTCTGTGGGGTTAAAAATGTAATGGTTTGCTCAGCGCTCAGCAGACCAAAGTCGGTGCAGAGTGCCTCTGTGTTTCCTGGGTATGAGAGCATACTGTATATTCTAGGTTATGAGGTCTATAGGGACGTCTGTCTTTTTATTTGTCCATTCCTTGGAGAGGGAAAGGAGACGTACAAAACTGAAATAGAAAGGAGTACTCATTTTTAATGCTTTAGGGTATTACCGTAAAGAATGCCAGGTTCCCTTGCGGCAAACGAGGTGGAGGTATGAGACCATATTTATGGTACATACTGCAGCATTGTATCAATCAAAAAATAACAGCCTTTTTAAGAGTTTCTACTCTCTATTCTCTAGTCTCTATTCTTTTACCTGTCCATGCTGCTTATCTTACCGCACACGCCTCAGAGGTCAGTATGTAAATCTGACCACAGTGACATCCAAAACCAATACTTAAAACCAAGGAACTCTCTTTAGTTACAAGATGTGATTATGTTGTGGCAAAATGTTTTTATTTATTTATTTATTTATTTATTTTTTTTGCACTGGCATTACTACAGTGGCTATTGACTAGTGGCCTGTGATTACTGACTATTGGCTATGGGCCCTTTTCACACTAACCTGAGTGAAACAGCAGGTCTCAGTACAGTTCACGTCAAGCCCTAGTGTGGTTCAAGTGAAGTGAAATTGCAAAGTGACCAAACAACAAACAAGTGGCTATAAAAATCACAAAACAAATGTGCATCTAATGAAAAAAAAAAAGAAAAATTCTTTGATAAGAACAGAATCTGCTGCCCTCTGTGTGATAATAAAAAAGTAATGCAGCTGAAGGGGTGGACTTTGGCCAATAAATGAGCTGTATTTCTTCTTCTCTGGTCTTTCTTTGACAAATATTGTTGCATAGTGACGTCTTTAGGCGAGAGGTACCATTGTCGTATTTTGTGAGTTCAGTTTGTTTAGAAGAGCAGAGAGAGGTGTGAACACTAAAAAACAATACTTTTATACTAGCTAGTTAAACACAAGTTAATGTTATTTTTTAACAAACTGTGTACCTCTGAGGTTGTTCACTGACTCAACAACAACCAAATGTGTGGAGTTGGAAACATGTGGTAAATTGTTTTTTATGTCCTGCAGGCTTATCGAAAACCAGTAGGATTTACAGTATGTCACAAGGCCAGTCACGGCAGGTAAAAAAAAAATCTTTTCCTGGGACCTGCCTGCTCTGTATGTCTGAAAAACTGTGTCACAGTCATGGCCTGATTATGTCCATGCAAGTGTGTAACATCTGCATCAATTCCACTGAGAAAGATCTGCAGCTGAACAATGCCTTTTCAGATGCTGCTGGTGTATTTATCAATTGAGTCAGTATGTTTATCCTTTATTTTGTTTGCTTTCAGCTGCCTGTCTGACAGTGGTATATATTTTACTGCCTAAATATAATCTTTGAGGTTAAGGGCACTTTCACTTTGTCCAACTGAGATGTACTGTAAAGGTAGACTGTCAACTACGGTGTTCACCTCTAGAGCTGCATGTCCAAACACTTTGGCAAATTAATGTAAGAAAGTGAGAGAAGGAGTTATGTCAGAGTAATACAGATAAGTTGGACATCACTCTTTATGTGAAATCACTTTGTATCAAAACAAATCTAGGCTTATCTTATTGTAGGTAATTACTTAATTAGCATAAGAAATATGTGTATTATATTAAGAAGATGAAGTCAAATTCCTGCCTACATCATTGTGTCCATAGTGTTCCCTCATGACAAAGTACAACAGCCCTGGTCCCTGCGAGCTGAAAGTGTGAGAAATGCGAAAGACTGTCTGAAATTGTAATTGCAGCCACACAATGACCACACTTTTCAATTAAATGTCTTTGTGTAATCAAAAAAAAAAAAAAAAGAAAAAAGAAAAAAATGTTTTCACACAGACATGCAGGAGTTAGGGGCCATGAAGAATAGAAAATAATGTGGGATGTTGAAAGCTGCCATCAAGAATGTTCCTTATTTTAATTAAAATAACAGAAAAATGTCAATTTGTTCTCTGCATAGGCCTCTGCCTATATTGTATATAGAATATGCTGTTTTAGAGTCACTGTGGCTACAAAGCCTATTTCTTTTGCATTATACTCATAAAAAAGCCAGTCATAATGATTTATGTGGATCACTTTACTAATTTAACTGCATCTATTAAAAAGAACCACCAAGGTTACATTGAAATAACTCTGTCCTTTTTTGCAGGAATATTGTACAGCCTATTCAAATTATGTCTTTCTTCCTCTGATCTGAGGTTAGAGTCGAACACTTTGTAATTCAATTCATGAATACTCACTTCCTGCAGGAACCCTGCAAATGTGATATGGTTATGATTCTGATTCAAACATTGTATTATTGAAAATATACATTTAGTTTTATTGCCGACATCCTGCAGACCCAAAGGCTTGACAACCAACACAAATTGTTACTACTAATAATTTTGATTTTAAAAGCTTTAAAAGCATAAACAAAAATCATTCTTTCCAACCTCAAACGAAATGAGCCTTTGAATAACTTTAGAATAACTCCCACTATTAAGCAGTAAAAAAACATTAATAAACGTACATGTACATGTACAATAGTACAATAATTTAATGAATAAACTAATTCTGAACTAATACAGATTTTTTAAATTTGAATTTGAATTTTTTAATACTGAATTTTTCATTGTTTTATATGAACCTATTCCTAAAGAATTAAGCATTAATAACTCAATAGTTTTTATTAATGTTCATGTAATACTTTGTAAATAATGACTTAACTGGTTACTAATTAATATATAATCCTTTATTGTATGTGTTACTGGTAAAGGTTTTTCATTTAGAAAGGAACATTATTTAGTAAGACATTGTTACGTGCCAGGGATGGCTAGGGGCGCTGGCACAGTAACTAAAAATAGATTTACGGGTGGTAGAAAAAAACAGGAGAATGGAGATGTTGTAGGATTAACAAAAACACTAAGGTTTATTTACAGAAAAAAAAAAGAATACCAACAAAGTATACAAAGAACTAATGAAACTAAGGCGATGGTTGCGGCTGCAGCACCAAGGACCCACTGGCCACAGAATGAAGGCAGCTCCGGCCTTTTATACCCAGCTCTCACCCAGGTGTGGCTGATGAGCTGGCAGGACTGGTGGGTGGAGACAAGGAAAAACAAAAAAAAAACACACTACAGCACAAAGGCTGTAACACTCCCCCCCTTAAAAGTTAACAAATACCCTTGATAACAGCCTACTATACAGTCAACCCCCAAGTTACCACACCCAGCAGCTACACATCAGCTACTGAGTAGTAGTAGTAGAAGTGCTGAAGAGCCAGGAGCATGGCCAGAGTCTCCTTTTCGATGGTGGAATAATTTAGCTGGTGCTTCTTAAACTTAGCAGAGAAGTAGGAGACGGGATGGGGCATACCAGCTTCATCATCCTGCAACAGTACAGCGCCAGCTCCAGTAGCACTAGCATCCACTTCCAGACTAAAAGGTTTAGAATAGTCAGGTGCAGAAAGGACAGGGGCACTGCAGAGGAGGGTCTTGGCTGCTTGAAAAGCACATTCACATTCCTCAGTCCATGTGTATGGAACAGAGGGACTACAGAGGGCAGTAAGAGGGGCAACTAGCACAGAAAAGTTTTTGCAAAAACACCGGTAGTAACCGGCAAGGCCTAAAAAACGGCGCAGTTCTCTCCGGGTGGAAGGAGTGGGGTATGACAACACAGCCTCAACTTTAGCATTAACAGGTCGTACCTGACCACGACCAACAACTTTACCAAGGTAAGTGACAGTGGCCTTACCAAACTCACACTTGGCTAAGTTCAGTGTCAACTTGGCCTCAGACAAGCGTTTGAACACCTCACGCAGAGTAGAGAGATGATCGGACCAAGAGTCAGAGTACACAACAATATCGTCCAGATATACATTACAGTTAGCAACATCACTGAGGACTAAGTGCATAAGGCGTTGGAAAGTGGCAGGGGCGTTTCTCATGCCAAAAGCCATAACAGTGTACTGCATAAAATGATCTGGCGTGACAAAGGCAGAGATATCGGACGCTCTAGAGGTCAAGGGAACCTGCCAGTAGCCTTTTAGTAAGTCCAATTTAGTGATGTGAACTGAAGGACCAATACTGTCGATACAATCCTCCATACGGGGTAAAGGAAAAGAGTCTGGTACAGTGACTGCATTAACTTTTCTAAAATCTGTACAGAAACGTGGAGAGCCATCAGACTTGGGAGCGAGAAGACAAGGAGAACTCCAAGGACTATGGCTTGGTTTAGCCAACCCATTCTCTAGCAAATATTTAACCTCTTTCTTCATGGCCTCACGCTTCTCCAAGGGACATCGGTATGCATGCTGTTTAATGGGAGGTGCAGAGCCTACATCAATGTCATGCTCTATGACATTAGTGCGAGATGGCGTGTCACTAAACAGTGAGAGATAGGAGTGGAGCAGACCTAGAATGTCTTTACGCTGCTCGTCACTGAGATATGACAGGTTGGTGTCTATACTGGACATAAACTCAGAGTTTGACAACCGACCACACTGTTGGGCAGCACAAGGCTCTACAAAATCCTCCTCAACTGCCACCTCAGAACAGACTGGGAACACACAAGGCACAGTTAGCACAGACTGTTTAGTTGTCACTTCATCCCTTTCAAGAAATGGCTTGAGCATATTGACATGACAAAGTCTGTTTTTTCTCCTTCGCTCAGGTGTCAGAATAAGGTAATCTGTGTCTGAAACTTTTCTTTCAACATCATATGGGCCAGAGAAACGGGCAGAAAGAGCAGAGCCAACACTTGGAAGCAAGACTAAGACCTTATCACCAGGCTTAAAGTGACGGTCTACAGCTTTCTTGTCAAAGCGTTTTTTCATCCTGGCTTGTGATAAAGAAAGTGCTTCCTTAGCTAAAACTGTAGCCTGCTGTAACCGTTCTCTGCACTTGGTAACAAAATCTGACACACTGGTTTTAGGCGTTGTCATGGACAAAAGCTGTTCTTTAAGTACCTTAAGTGGACCACGTACATTGTGTCCAAACACAAGTTCGGCAGGGCTGAAACCTGTAGACTCCTGTGTGGCATCCCTGACAGCAAAAAGCACAAATGGAACCCCTTCATCCCAGTCTCTCCCAGTGTCAAAGCAGTATTTGCTTAACATGGATTTTAATGTTTGGTGCCAGCGCTCTAACGCACCTTGGGACTCAGGGTGATAGGCACTGGACACAGAATGAGACACACCGAAAGACTGTAGGGTCTGCCTGAAGGTCTTTGAGAGGAAATTTGTACCCTGGTCAGTTTGCACAACTTTAGGGAGGCCAAAGGTGGTAAAAAACTTGGTCAATGCTTTAGTAATGGATGGAGCAGTGATTTTGCGCAGTGGAATTGCCTCAGGAAACCGAGTGGAAACACACATGACAGTAAGCAAAAATTGATTTCCTGTTTTTGTCTTAGGCAGGGGGCCAACACAGTCAACAATAACGTGTTCAAATGGCTCACCCACTGCAGGAACAGGACGAAGTGGTGCCGGTGGTACCACTTGGTTTGGCTTTCCCACAGCCTGGCAGGTTTTACAGGTCTTGCAAAAGTGAACCACGTCAGTTTTCAAACCTGGCCAAAAGAAGTGCTGTAGGACACGGTTGTAAGTTTTGGTAACACCAAGATGACCAGACCACAGGTGTTCATGGGCCATGGATAGCACGTGTCGCCTGTAACTCTGGGGAACCACAATTTGAAAAACTGTACACCAGTCATCTAAAACAGGCTGGCTACCTGACCTAGGGACCCACTTGCGCATTAGAACTCCGTTCTCAACTAAGTATGATTGTTTGTTAACAGGGTTCTCTAAAGCAGCAAAACACTTTGTTAAAGACAAGTCAGACTTTTGGGCCTCAATGAAAGCTTCACAGGTTAATGGAGGTGACACTGGGGATAGCAACTCTGGCTCTGCACTATTAACCTTGACCTTGGTGACTTTCCCCACACCACCAGAAGAGGGCACACTGTCCTCAGAGAAAACAGGGGCCAGCACTGAGTCACACAAATCAACGTCAGCCTCCTGAGCCAACTTACGAGACTGGGCTCGGGTCAAGACACTCACAGAGAACATCTCAGGATGGTTTTTTGCTAACTCATCCGTCTCAGAGCCAGGAATGGGATGGTCAACAACCTCAGGGGAAGGATAGACTTTGCCACCAGCAATGTCATTTCCCATGATAAAATCTACCCCATCTATAGGAAACTGGTCACGGACAGCAACTGGAAACACACCACTAACCAGCTTAGACTCAATGTAGACAGAATGGAGGGGAGCTGGTACAAAACTCATGCCAATACCTTTCACAACAGTGCTTGAGTGACAGTCGGTTTTAAAACTAAGGGGTAACACACCAGATAAGATAAACGACTGGGAACCCCCTGTATCCCGCAGTACTGCAACTGAGCGCTTCGCTTCTCCCGGGACTGAAACGAAAGCCTCAAAAATAAAGGGTTTAAAGCACTCATCTGGAGAAATGACTGGTTGATTACAGGTAATAGCAGAAGGACCAGCAGAGACAGTTTTAACAAGTCCCACCCCTTTTGGTGGTTTGGCCACAGGCTGTTTGCGTTTCAAAGCGTCACATTCGGCTATAAGATGGCCAGTCTTATGGCAATAAAAGCATTGTTTTGGTTTCGCTAACCTGGAGCTGTTTGACAAGTCAAGTTGAAAAGCTTTTTCACCAATTTGTGGTGTAGATTCACGCTTAAAAGCAGTCTTGTGCGTAAGGGCAAATTCATCGGCCGAAACAGCAGCTTGCTGGAGCGTTGAGACTTTCTGCTCATTTAAATAGACAATGAGGCGCTCTGGGAGACTGTTTTTGAAGTCTTCCAATAAGACCAACTCACGAAGTGAAACAAGGTTATCAACTTTACTAGCAGAACACCATCTATCAAACAATAGACTTTTTTCTCGAGCAAAATCAACGTAACTTTGATTCAACGACTTCTTAAGCCCTCTAAAACGCTGTCTATAGGCTTCCGGTACAAGCTCATAAGCTCGTAAAATAGCTCCTTTAAGCTTATCATAATTGAGACTGTCTGAAACCGATAAAGAGGCGCAGGCTTCTAGAGCTTTACCGCTCAATTTGCATTGCAACAAAATTGCCCACACATCACTAGGCCAATGCAGTGCAGCAGCAATGCGCTCAAAAGCCCCAAAATAAGACTCCACTTCGGACTCGCGGAAAACGGGGACTAACTGGATGTTCTTGGTCACATCAAACGTATCGCGAGGATTAACGGACACAAAGTTTTCAGCGCCAATAGGCCGAGATTGCAGTTCTAATTGTCGTATTTTAAATGCGGTCTCCGCCTCCAACCTTTTTATTTCCACCTCTTTAGCGTTGGCGGTTTCTATTTCGAGTTTCTTCAGCTCAAGTTCGCGTTTGAGGCGGAACTCTCGCTCCCTCTCCTCCTTCTGGATTTTCAAACGGGTTAAGCGGACCTCTAAACGAGCATCCCTTTTAGAACTCTGAGAAGAATCCATACTAAATGCTTCAAACGGGGGCAGAGTACGCGGTCCTTCCTCCTCCCCACCTGCGGGGTCCTGTTGAGGAGTTACCGGCAGCGGCTGCTCAGCCGCCCCGCTCGAAGGGCTACGCACTGGGGACGCCACTGCATCTCCCGCCACCACACAAACGAGATCACCAGACTCAGGTAAGGGCAAAACGTCTGCTCCGACCAAACCCGCTAATACAGCCTCCCTCAACTCCCCCTTACGCAACGTAGTAGAGACGGTAACACTGTAATGTCTGGCAATTTCAAACAAGTCGCATTTCCTACAAGTGTTAAACACCGCTAGAGTAGGATTAGCTACAAACGCTTTTAAATCAAAGGTAGCCATAACTCACCGGACAAAGAAAGCCACTGCAAATCCGGATCACGCAGCTGATTAACTCAGTCAGCTGACCGGGGCTACACCTGTGTCTAATTGAGCCACTGCGCGCTCCCGAAGGAAGCACCAGCGCGCGCACCTCACACACACACCACTCACAATGAAACAAACAGTAGACAGGGCGTTACACACACTAGCATCAAACGCACACAACATATGCCATCCCAGATCCCTACCTAACAAATATCTTAGCCTGTGTATCTTCTGGGGCTTGCCGGGCTCGGGGCCACTTGAAAGGCGAAGCACAGCGACCGAAGCCCTGTTGCGCCTACCCCCATCAGAGAATACACTCCGCCCAGGATTCACCCCGAAAACAACAAACTAAAACAAAAAACGGGTGACCGATGGAGTGACTGTATACAGCCAAGCGGGACACCCCCTAACCAATCTGGGAAAGCAATGCCAATTCAAATGTGCAAGCTAGAGAAACACCCGTGACCAACATCAACCGGAGCACACACACACACTCACATACATACCTGATCCATCTACCATATCCCGGACGAGCCCCCAAATGTTACGTGCCAGGGATGGCTAGGGGCGCTGGCACAGTAACTAAAAATAGATTTACGGGTGGTAGAAAAAAACAGGAGAATGGAGATGTTGTAGGATTAACAAAAACACTAAGGTTTATTTACAGAAAAAAAAAAGAATACCAACAAAGTATACAAAGAACTAATGAAACTAAGGCGATGGTTGCGGCTGCAGCACCAAGGACCCACTGGCCACAGAATGAAGGCAGCTCCGGCCTTTTATACCCAGCTCTCACCCAGGTGTGGCTGATGAGCTGGCAGGACTGGTGGGTGGAGACAAGGAAAAACAAAAAAAAACACACTACAGCACAAAGGCTGTAACAGACATATTTTAAAAAGTTTATTATTGAGAGTTGTTTATTGGACATCAATGTCCTCATTGCTGTCCTAAACAGGGAGAGCTCCAAATACAGCTCTTTAGACAGTCAGGAGTGTACTCTCTTTTGACAATGGGGCTTTGTCCCAGAACACTGCTACAGTAATTTGTCATCTGGAGTATGTGGCTAAATATGCTTTTTATGTTTACATCTTAAAAATATAATTAGTGCTTATTGCTGCCTCTTCAAATGTGTCCTAATGAGGTAGGAGTCATTAAGATGCTAGGAATGGGCCTCAGCTGCATACTACTGTGTCTTCACACCTGTTGTGTCTGTGTGTGATGTGACTTCTGTGATCATTTCAGTAGCGAAATATTAATTACTGGGCTGATGGACATTCACATTCCTAGATTTGATTACAAAAGGGCCAACATAGGCAAGAAAATATCTCCATCTGATTACAGAGAATCTGGGGATGCAAAAATGTAATCTAAACAGCAATTGTCCTCCTCAAACAAAAAGTCAATACAAAGTGTAGTGTTTCATTATCTTTCATCATGTGTATCTCTGGAGAAATGCTGCTGTCTCTGGATTACAAGATGTTTTTACTCCATTGATCTGAAGCTGTACTTTCACTGTCACACATAGCCACAGAGTTGGCTCAGACTGCAGTAATCCCTGTGTTTACAAAGTCATTTTCATGTTGAGAGCCGCTCTGTTCAGGACCACTGCACTTCACTCTTCACTCCGCACTGACTCCAGAACATCAAGAAATCACCTGAGAGTATCAGGGCCTTTGAACTCTCTCACAACTTGCCATACCACATAAGTACATAACTAGAGGCAACAATACATTTGAATCTGGAGATGCAATGGCCCAAACATGCAAAATACAGTCTGCAACAGATGCATTAATATATTTAAGTCAACCGTGTGTTCTTAGCTTCTGGCGTCCAGCTTTTTGTCTAACTCGTGTTCTGAGTCATGATGTGCATTTTTAACCTAAACTTAGTTGTTGTGGTGTGTTTTCTCTTAGTCATAGGCCAGGGGCACGGAACAGCTGCCACACCTCCATCAGTCTGTCCCAGTGCAGCTGTGGCTACAAAGTTAGCTTACGACCACCAGGGTGTGACTGTGGTGTGAATAAATAAAGGATTTTGTTTGAGTGCCTTGAAAAGTATTATGACTGCTCTATGTTATGCACATTTTGATAATATTTGAATATCAAATAAATCATCTGCCATCCAGTCACTGTCTTCTTTCTAATTCCAAATATGGCAAAGCATTTGTCTATAATGACACATTTAGCAGGCCCTGATGAGTTTGAGAAAATGATTTGTGTAGCAAAGTCAATGACGGTCAAAACAGCAATTTGCCATCATGATGTATCACTGCTAACTCCAGTCATGTTGTTGTTGTTGTTGTAATGGATTTATTGTGTCACATAAAAAACAGAATATCATCTGAAAGACAGTGTTTGTTCTGTTCAGTGTGTGTGTAGATCATTAGTGGATGCCAGTTCAGGTCAGACCTCCTGCTGAAGACCCCAGGGGACTAAAGCTGGTCTCTGTGGAGATAGTTTGAGCTGTCAGTCCACAACATGGACCGCCCTGGTTCAATACTCACTCAGACTGTCACATACACACACCCTAACATTTAGTTACACTCTCTGACCATCTCCTGCCTGAAAGTGTAATATTTGCTTTGTGCTTTTTTAGGCTTGATGATAGAGGTAAATTAACATTTTATTGGTGGTATTTATTTTCTTTTAGTACTGTTAAATGTATTCTGTACTGCTAATTTGTCTTTGTGAATCCATATAGTCTTTTATTCAACCTTCTATCCATGCACTGTACAGCATAGCATTTCACATTTTAAATCTATGGGCCACTCAGAAAAAAAAGGAAATAATTCCTACAGACCAGTGTGCATAGACTAGATTTATTTCTAAGGCGTTCCCTTTCATATACATACATACATACATACATACATACATACATACATACATACATACATACATTTGTCTTGCATTTTTCTTTTATCTTTCTACTTACTCACAGACTGAATTATCTTAAACTGAATGTTTCAAGACACATCATTTAAACTTAATTGAATGTTTTCTCTGAATCAATTTACATTCTTATTAAAACAGCAACATTGAGATCATTAGACACAAGACTAAACACAGTACTACACACACATCACGTGCACAGGCCTGACAACAACTCTTTTTTCATTGTTTTTAACCCAGATAGGCTGAGGTCTCTGCTGTTGACTAGACAAAGCACTTTTTGGAGAAATATTATAAGATATTAGTCAATTGCAAATTAAGTTCAATTGTGCAAGTTAAGTTATGTTGGCATCAGGAACTGCCAAAAATAATCATAAGTTTGGATCCTAGCTTGGTTTATTTGCCAGGAATACTCGAATGAAGCAGGTGCAAAAAATAATAACCTATTTTACAGCATGGGAACCCTCTTGAGCTCCGGCCCAACAACGCAAAAAGAGGAAAAACAATAAGTTGGCCAGACCAACCCCCTCTGTGTGCCCCAGATTGTAACTTCATGGAGACTCAGAGCAGGTTCACGCTGTTTTAATTCAGTCCATTTGCCTAATTTATTCAGTTTTGTAATAAGAATACCACTCCAGCATGCACCAAACACCACACCTTGGAATTATTAGTTCTGGCGCCGTCCCAAGTCATCTAAGGGTGCTGTGGCAGTGTTTGTGTGTGGTGCAAATGGCAGAGTTGACAAAAAACTGAGATACAGAGAATATTGTATATGCACACTGCAAAATAACATCTCCCCAATTCTTTTTTTCCCATTTAAATTTTGATCATTCGACTAGCAAGGACCTTGTCTGTTTCCAGATGCTCAGTAACTATATTGGCAGCTTTAAGAAGTGCTCAATGTAAGTAATTTGTACTCATGTAAAAGTACTGTTACTGCAAAACATAATATAGCTACTGCTACTACACCTCGAGGTCCACCACTGGTTCAGTGGGAACTTTTACTCTATGCCACACCCCAAAACAGCTGTCATCAACAAAGCCTGAGTGTTTCTTATCATCTAAATGCTGTTTAATTCCAGTGGTTCCTACACAAACCTATCTAAATAGAATCTGCCCCTCTGTAGCCCCAAACTAGTGGAAGACGTGCTTAATTTACCAGCTTGAACTGATGATTAATTTGTTTGTTCATTTTCTCAGTCCCAGCCCTCTCTGGAGATGTTACAGATATGCAGATGCATTTGTGTGAAATTAAATTGCACCCTGAGACAGTTTTGTAAATAGCAGATCTTGGCAAACATTTTCACTCTTCAAAACAAAAGCTTTGTGGATGGGTGAACCTTTTTGTTTATTCTCCTGTTTGTCTCTTTTCTTCTGCTTGCCTCCAAACTGAGCGCACACAAAAAATCTCATGAGAAATGTGAAATCTAAATGTTATACTCGAAAAAACAGATGAAGACAGTGATGCATATTTCATAGCACACAGATTTATAATAAGAGAAAAGACAAGGCAACAAAAAGAACAACAGGCAGACGCTTGTCCTCTGTCTTCTGCCTTTGCATGAAAGACCAAACACAATAGATTTTTATTTTGAAAACTAGACAACAGAATTGTACCACAGTTATTAATCATGTGGTAGATTATTATTCTTGCCCAAACTTCCAGCCGCTTCATTATAACATTCACACTGAAGAAGCAAGTTACTCAGCCCTGGAGTTTACCTTCTGCAAAATCCTCTTTGGACTAAGACTGCTGTGACGGCTGTCGTTATGATGCTGTGTGTGTTTCTGTGTGTCTCATTTTAAAGAGGGTTGACTAAGAGATCTGTAGAAATGCTGCTCTGGCACAACATGAAGTCAGCTCTTTTTTGTATTCACTGTAATGCCGTGACATAATTTACTGTATGGTACAGTACAGCCCCTATGCATTTCTCTGTAGGAATTTCCTCATTAGTTTCCATTGCACCTCATATTAGAGAAGTCCTGATCTCGGAGTCTGTGCACACACGCTATAGGCTCAATCTGTTCTAATAAGGGGCTTGTTGGTTGAAGAGAATGTAACTTTCTAGTATTAGTCTTCCTGGGGCAATGGCATTAAAGCAAGGTTAAGGTTGGGGATAAGGTCAAGTTTATTAGGTGGTTCTTTACCATAAGAAAAATCTAAAATAAAATGGTTTGAACCCCCAACTTCTCTCTGGACACTTAACTTCTATTTATTTTTTTTATTTTTTTCATCCAATATGCAAATGCTACAGCACAAACTGTTATAAAATGTAACAATTCCTCCTTCTAAAATAGTGCAAATGAAGGCAGTCAGAATTTATCTCATGCAATATTTTGTGTTATATAATTTAGTGTTTTTTTTTTAATTAATTAATTTATTTATTATTATTTTATTTTTTTTAGAAATAGGTTCTTATTATTATTGCCATATTATGGGAATACAGGCTTGCACAGTGACCAGAATGGTTAGGCACTCAAATTCATGGCATGTGAAAACAGCCATACAGGACATACTGATCTTTCAGGATATAAGCAAAAAGAAGCCAAAAGCATCCATCACTGTCTGTGAATGCTTTCACATACTTATGGCTTTGGCATTGGGAGATGGATGGCCATGATAGATAGAGCATGAAAAGCATGAAAACTGGGCTACAGATCACACAGCTGCATGGCATCTGTTTGAATGTGCTGAAAAGGGGAAAACCTCAGCTCTTGAGGTCTCATGACTGATATAACCCTCTTGTTTTTCTCTTCTCTGTCTTCTCCTTCTGTATAAAGCTGCAGAGTTGGTTCATTCAAGACAAGCAGCTGTGTTCAGTGGCTTTACCTACTGTACAGGCTCAGGATAAGGACCTGGCATTTACAGAGAGAAAAGAAGCTGTGGGCATTGATCCTCTCCTTTGTCCTCAGTCTGCAGTACAGTAAAGCAGGATGGACCAATATTCTGTTAATGCTGTCTTTTGTCAGTGGAGACTAATAGAGATGTACAAAGAAATTGTCAGTGGAGGCAGACTATTATTGGTCTGTTTTTAGTCTTTTTGTGTAGAAGTAAGTAAAACATTTTGAAGGCACTATTTGTTCTCTACCCACAGAGAACCCCACTGAGAAGACCAATTAGTGCAACGCCTAATCTGTTTCCACTGGGCTTGTTCCTGGACCACAGCATGTCCCTGCAGGGCTGTAGGTGCTCACAGGCTGTAGAAAGGAGGGATATAGAGTATAGTATTAACCCAGTGAAGTTTAGACAATGTAAATTTAAGCCCTATTCGCAGTTTAAACAAAATACTTTATAAAAGCACAACAGTCCTTATTGCTCTGTCTGTCTCTGGCTGGGATCAATTCTTTGACCTCAGTGGGTCAGCTTCAGATTTGATTTCACTCTCTCCATGTTCCCACAGAGAGGACTCTCTGAAGCAGTAAATCATTTCCTTAAGTTCGATGTGAGGAGCAGACACCTGCACAAACAGGGCTGTCTTCTTTCAGAACATTTCAACCACTTATGTGACAGAAAATCTATTATTATCAGGTCACAATGACTCTCTATTTTTGTTTTTGACACAGAAAGGCTTCAGAAAGTTGTTTCACTTTTCTAAAAAGAAATGCAATCCAATAAATAATTATTAATTATACTCTGTTGTAAGGGCTGTGTGGGTACTTTGTGGATATTTGTAAGCTGTGCCTCACATCAAGGCCTTCAAATCGCAAATCTGTCATCCCCTCAAGGTTTCTGCTCTGATTTGTACAAAATGACGGCAGTTTGAGCAAAACCATAACTCTATTAAAAGATGATTAATAAAAGTAAATTTAACACCTGCAAAAGTGCTACTGTCAAGAGTCAATAATATGTTGAAAGAGTCATTTTTGATTCAAGCTTTATGTAATGCAGCTGCATTTCTCTGTTGCTAAAAATTGGCTTTATAACCTAGAGTACTACACATATAATACACAAACTAGACTAGCATCTGGATGGCTTTTTGGTTTTGATTTTAACTTCATCTGAGTAATTTTGGGCTGTTTGATTGGAATTTATAATTAAATCAACAGGGTATGAGGGAAGTGAAAGCTGCTCTTAGTATGGAGAATTGTAACTGTTACTCTGGAGACAAATGTGTTGATTGACATGAACACTAGTTCAAATGACATTGTATTTACATATGTTGAAGCCCTGATACTGACTTAACATTGAGTACAAAAAGCAGCCAAATTGTGTAGCATTTGCATTTATAAAAAAGTTGGCAAACTATTTTATTTCTGGTGTTACAAACAAAGCATGATTTTGAAGAGCAGTGAAATTGTGCTGGGAATTGTTGGCAGTTTGACAGTAATAGCTGAAAAAAACTCTATGAAAATTTAACAAAAGAACAAAGTATGTGGGAAGGAAAATATCTACTCAGAGATTTGAACCCATTTGACTTGAAACTTCAGTGCTGGTTGGATTTAAAACTATGGGCTCCAGACACAATTTAAAAACAAACAACAAAAGAGGACTAATACCCCTCTAGCAACATCCATTTGTGTAGAGTAATAATATTTCAGACATCTACTGTACTTTAGGTCGTGCCTATGATAATATTATGAAAAAAAAAAAATGTCCTTACCATTTGGGATGTATGAGATATTCTTTGTCTTACGTCTGAGTCCATACTGAAAAGACAGTTAGCATTCTGGTGTAGTGCTCCACTTGATATCAACTGAGACAGCAGGCGCGTATTATAGAAAACTGGGAATGTTGTAAATATGCATGTAATAAATAGTATGTGTAAAAAACTCATGGGGTTTTGAGTTCTAATTTCATATAACACTGAAAAGACAACAGATTATTCTATTCTCACATCCATACCTAAATACATTATTATTATTATTATTATTTTTATTATTATTAACTTATTTTACCAGTTTTTCTACTTTTTTTTAATTTTTTATACACTGTACTGTATACTTTCATCTCTGTGTATTTTTCGTTATTCCAAGCACAGCCAGCTTTCACCAGATTTGAAAACTCATCTCATTTTATGCATGGCACTGCAGATCTGCTTGTTCTTTGAAGGGCTGGATGATGATATACACTCGAGAGTCCTGCCCCCTTCGGGACACTTTGAAGATGCCTCCAGCTTTCCCTTGTGGTCTGGCTCTAGCGCTCCGTGTCCTCATCTCAGAACAGAATACTCAGGCTATAAAAAACGCATTGCATCGTACCAAAATAAAAATATTTTAGCCACAAAAGTTTAGGTGGGAAAATATTTTGGAGAACTAATAACATATTTTCACTGACTCCGAGCTTGGAGCTGTTTATTTGTACATGATGGAGAGTGACTCACCAAACTCAAACAAAAGATACAAAGCGCTGTCTTGTTTTTCAGAGTCTTTGTGTCTTCATAGAAAGACTTGAATTTAATCATGTACTGTTTGTAAAGTATTTCAGCTTCAGTACAGTACATGACTTAGTTTTCACTTTTACATATTGCTTATTACTTGCTTTTATATATATATATATACAAATCATACTTTATACATGTTCCTAATCCAGCCACATGGGGGTCACGAGTAAGTGTCCTCTTTGTGCCAGTCCCAAGCCAAATAAACGAGTGAGTGTCATGAAGGGGATTCATTGTAAAACCTATGCCAAATCGATAAGTAAGTTAGTGCACACTATGAGGCAGATGTTTTGCCCAGAAGGGAAAATTTGAGAGGAAAGATGATAATACATACATTTTCCTCTACACTCTCTGACACTTTTTAATTTATATAAGGAGATAGAAAAGTTTAGAACAGATATTTAAACTGTTGAGGAAGTATGTATACATTACTTTGGAGGAGGAGTATTGCTAAAATCTGTCTTTTGTAAAGTCAGTATTACTCTCTCTCTGTCTCCAGCTCTGACCAATAACCACATCAGTATTCAAAGCAGCTGGGTTGATTTTCCCTTTAGACTATTGGAGGGTGAAGCTGTGCCTCTTCAGGGTTAACTCTAAAGACCACTGCTGAGATCAGGCTCAATTTCTTTCTACTGAATCCTTGCCAACCACTACTCAGACTTTTGCCTCCAGTCCTTCGAAGCACTAAGGTAGTGGAAAAGGTGTGGGATGTCCTTTCAGTAAGTTTGAGTAAATTTCATACCAGGAATTCACTCAACACCACTGTGAACTACAGATTGAACATGCCCGCCAGACCTAATGGGATCTCAAAAGTCTTCTTTTGTTTTTTAAATTAAATATTTTGGCAATGCTCACAGGAAAAGTATTGTTGAACAAAGCTTATGTTTGTGTCTGTGCATAATTCTCATATACTCACATTTACGCACACTGGCATAAAAATCCCTTGTTCATTTGAGATAAGCATCTGCACAAAGAACTCATCATCAAGGGATTTGCATATAGCACTAACATCTGAAGCACAAGATTTGAAAAGCTTTCTGCCTCATGTAGAATAGAGCTGTGTGAAATCTTGCTACAGCCTATACTTGTGTCAGATTCAAAGCATAATCCTTTGATATATACAGCATCTACTCTTAAATATTGTTATTCTGTGGAAACTTTGCATAAATTAAACACTGACAGTAAAGTCGATCACATTGAAAATGGTCAGAGCTACAGCACATGCTCTGAATGTATAATGACCACATCAAATCAATATATGCATAAATTAGCCAACAGCATTGTACATACTACACACAGTTTTCATACAATGCATTGTAGCTCTACACAACATAGCAGGTAAACTATCCTCAATATATCTTAAGTGCATAGATGTAGGATTGCTGTGGTGACGCAATGTTTGCTGATTAGAACATTTTTCAAGATGTGTTGTAATCATTCATTTGCAGCATGGTGGCAAAGTGGTTAGCACAGTTGTCTAAAGGCAAGACGGTCCTGGGTAGTCTTCAGGTGGAGTCAGGTGGGCCCTTTCTGTGTGGCGTTTGTACAGGGTCTCAGTCCTCTGGGTACTCCTGACCAAGATCCTGGCTCAAGATCTGGAGAAGGGTCCCTGGACGCTGGTCTGAGGTCCCCCACTGCTCCTGACAGGTCGCCTCAGGCATTGAAGGATAGGTCAAAGGCAGAGAATAAAGTCTACCTTTAACCTCAGTTGCTTTCACTCATATATATATATATATATATATATATATATATATATATATATATATATATATATATATATATATATGTCATGTAAGGCACACCTACTAAACATCACATTTGAGAGAAAACCATTTAAACCACGCCACTGTTTGAACTCATCACTTAATTCATTTCATGATTTCATACCTAGAACTGAAACATTTTAATTTCATATTAATTCATATTAATTCTTACTTTAGCACTCTCAGTGAAAGGTCCTATATTGCGCTTTGGTCATGGTTTTTTAAATAATTTTGGACATATTTGCATTAGTGTTCCACGTTTTTTAACTTGAAATAATGTACCTGTATGGAAAACATCTTTTATCATTTTATCCCATCATTCTTTTACATTTCCTTTGCAAAGAATGCTTGAATTAGGTGTCTGTTGCCCCCTGCTGGCTACAGTGGGGAATGGACAGAGCATGAAATGGCTAAATAGCAGGGCTATTAGAAACATGAAGCTAACAGATAGATAAATGAGATTACTGCTTCATAGTGACAGCCTTTAAGCACTGAAATTATCAGAATTAGTCTGGTGATGGTGTATGGGCAAGAGCAGTTCCTGGTTTGATGGTCTGAGCCATGAGACCGAACGTCTCCAGATCATTGGAAGAGGACGGCCTCAGCATACAAGATTACTCAAACAACCGTGAATGAAACAAAATGCGACTCCAGGTATGTTTTTGAGATGGAAACAACATTATAACATTGTTAAAAGCTCAAAAAAGTTGATTTAGCATAACAGAGGACATTTAACCATTTGTATGAGCTCTTTAATATTGCTAAATACACTTATGCTAAATTTGTGTCAGTGTCTTTTCCAAAATGGTGACAAACCAATCAGCCAAAACTTGATATTCTAATTGCCTGAGGTGTAAAGTTAATCATTTAGGAAGAGAGAAAAAAGAGAGCCAGTTGAGGTTGTCAGGGCTGAACTCATTCAAGTGGCATGCAAGACAAATCAGGCAAGACTGATTAATGTGATCTGAATATGACTGTGTGCATATGGAAATTAATTAGCTAAAGATAATAATCTGCCTTCTACTAGTGGACGAAATAGTACCAACATTTGCAGATTCAGCAAGTAATGTCATTCAGAATAGTTCTGCCCCTGTTACATCTTTTCATTTGTACGCTTGATATTCCTGTGTAATGGAAAAGGTTGGGTCACTGAAGCAATAAAGGAACATCCAGAGACAAGTCAAAAGTCTAAAATGTAATGTAAAAATAATTCCTGTTCAATTTCATGCCTGTTGAAATGCTCATCTTGATGGAGGTCATCCTAAAATGTGGACCCGAGCTCTTCTTCCACGCCTCTGAAATACCAATTTGATTCAGTAGCGTGGCATTTATCCGTGATTTCTGCAAAAAATGCACTCTTATCCTCAGCTAAGATGAGGCTGAGCTGGCTATCATCTGATTTAAGAGGGAAAAAGTTAAATTACCTGGAAAAATAGCGGTGTTCAGCCATTTCATAACATTAAGTGGCTTTTTCTTTGAAATAAAAGGGACTGAGTTCATGCAATTATCTCTGTGAAATACACCAGCAAGAACCATGTAAGAATAGAGACCATTTACCAGCTGCATATTTCCAGTCTCTGTTTTCTCTGTTTTGGAATAAAGACATAAAAAGGTCATTTTAGTGGTGATGCTTATGAGTTGTATATGAGCTACAGGCAATGTTGGGTAGCTTACCTCATTACTGCTCTTACAAACTAATGCATTACTTTCTGATAAAAGTAACATGTAAGAACAATTGTGCTCCCACCCACCTTGCATTTTGTTTGCTATAGACCTATTTCAGCACTGTTCAACCCTATAACTTCATCACATATCAGCACATGGAGTTTAATTGTAGGGTCCTATTTTATGCTTTTTTCAGGCTTTTTGAAATAGTTCTGGACACCGTTGCATTAGTATTTTATGTTTTAAAACTTTAAATAATGTATATGTATGGAAAACGTCTTTTGCTGAGCTGCTATTTTTAATTTGCAGACAAATGCTTGGATTAGGTATCTGCCGCCCCCTGCTCGTGATGATGGGGAATGGACAGAGCATAAAATTATTATTTAGCACGGCTATAAGCAAAATGATGCGAACAGATGGGAGAAAAAAAATGAGATGACTGCTGTGTAGTGACAGCAATTTAAGAGCTGAACTTATCAGAATGAGGCCAGGGACAGTGTATGGGATTTAGAAATAGTTTTGTGCGTCTTTGTAGAGTGGTGAGACTTAGTGTTTCCAGTTTGTCAGAAAAGGATGAGTTCAGCACACAGAATTACTCAAACAAGTGTGAATAAAACAAAATACTACTCCACAAAGCTAAAAAAAAAATGATAGTCACTTTAGCATAATAGAGTACCTTTAATCAGTAGCTAAAGCCATTGTTCCTTTAAAATTATAGTGAAGATGACACTTTTGTAAGCTGTAACTTACAGAAAATCATTAATACAAAGCAACAATTGGAGTCACCCAAGACCAGTGCAGTCTGTGTCTAAGCATTGCTCTCAGAACACATGGCAAAAGAACAACTAACAACTAAAAATGTCTCTATACAACTCTGGGCAAAAGTTTATCAATGGAGTAAAGAATATATTTGAATGGACAAAAGTCACGACATTATGATCATGTCCCCAGGTTTTTGAGGCTTCATTGTTTTGCAAGGTTAATATTTTGGGCCATATTTAAAAAAAATAAATAAAATAAATGTCAATCAAAATAAAACTGTCAAGAGCAGCACTCCCCAACAAGAAGACAACAGTCGTTTCTGAGCACTTTATGAAGAGGATAAGGACTCACTGTGACCCATCTGCTCTATGTAAATGTCAGTCAACAAGAGCAGAAAGTCACTTTAATCCAGGAAGAACAATGAAAAAACACAGTGCACTGAACTGAGTGTGCTTGCCTCTTGACATGACAGTTCTGGATAGATTTTTCTTTTACTCACCACAGGTGGACGTGACTTTAGAGTAGTAGCATGTCATTTTTTTTTTTTTTTTTTTTTTATGTGCCACAATGCACATCTTGAAGAAATGCCAGATTCAGCCCTATGTGTAAAGAATTAAAATAATGAAGCTTTAACATAAATGCATGTATTGCTTTTTTTTTAAATTACACTGAGGAAGAGGCAACCTGTAAGGCTTTTAATTTCACACGGTAAGTAAAACAACAGCACCAAAATCCATGTTTCTATACAAATTCCGAACATTTTTCAAATTTGAATAAAATAAAAACTGAAATACTTTCATATCACATAAGCCAATTTTCTATACACAGTAGAACATGGATAGCATAACAAATGTTTACACTGAGAAATGTTACACTTTTATGCACAGAATGAGCATATTTCAAATTTGATGCCTGCTACAAGTTTTGGGACAGAGGCAACAAATGGCTGAAAAAGCAAGACAAAGATACAGCTGGGAAAACATCTAGCAACTAATTAAGTTCATTGATATCAGGTCTGTAACATGATTAGCTATAAAAGGGATGTCTTAGAGAGGTTAAGATGAGCAGAGGCTCTCCAATCACTGAAAGAGTGTGTAAGATTGTGGAATACCTTAAAAACAATGTTCCCCAACGTCTAATTGCAAAGGCTTTGCAAATCTTATCATCTACAGTTCATAACTAGCCTGGAGCAGAGCATTTCTCTAGTTTGATTTGGAACTGGCTAATCACAGCCATTTATCTCCAAATAAGGGTTTTTTGTTTGTTTGTTTTGTTTGTTTTTAACCATGGTAGCATTAGCTACAGAGCTAATTTAATAACTTCTCTGACATAATTAACGGTGTTTAGTGCTTTCCTTCATCACCTGTTGGTTCTGCTGAAGTCCGCATTGTTCAGTTTTTTCATCTTGTTGCCATTTTAACAACAGTAAAGTCCAATTGACATGTGATGTAGCTAACAAACGCATTTTACGAAACAACTTCTTTCTTCTTTCAACTTCTTCAACAAAGTCTTTTACTGGCTTTGCTGCTGTCCTGGTCCAGAAACAAGGACAGAGCTGCTCATAATACAGTGTAGTCTAATATTTTATGAAAAAAATAATAAAATAAAAAAAGAACAGCAAGAATCCATGTTTGTTTGGGTCAGTGGTGCGCTGCTTATGTCCCGCCCATCATTCCTCTGATTGGTTACTCTGCCAGTCATTGTTCCACCACAGAAACAAAACTTTAGCGAAGAGGTACCAGACTAACTTCTTTGTATAGAATAGGAAAAGAGTTTGTCTGGAAGGCCAGGCAAGTGCATAACATTGTCAAAAAATTCAGAGAAACTGGAGAAACCTCTGTGTAAGGAACAAGGCTGGAGACCTTTATTGGATGCTTGTGGTCTTCGGGCCCTCAGGCGACACTGCATCACTTACCGACATGTGTGTTGTGTTATCAGCGTTCATTTCAAAAGCCAGCATCTCTGATGGTATGGGGGGCATAAGTCTGTATGGTATGATTAGATTGGATTAGATTAGATTTGATTAGATAGATACTTTATTGATCCAGAAGAAAATTCAAGATAAGCATTAGAAATGGGCTGGAAGGAACTATGAATGCTGAAAGGCAAATAAAGGTACTCGAACAACATGTAAGTCCTAAAACAAACCTATATCAGGCAAGAAAGGGACCATATTCCAACACCATAACTCCAGAAACTCATAATGCCCAGAAGTCTTCAAACAATTTTGAAAATAAGGAGGAGATGCTGCACCAACCTGTCCCAACTATTCTGAGACCTGTAGCAAGCATCAATATTCTCAGTGTAAACATTTGTTATGTTATCTATGCTTTATTGTGAATAAAATATTGCTCATGTGATGTGATAGTCTTTTAGTTTTCATTTTATCCAAATCATTTTAAAAACTAAACATCCCAATATTTCCGGATTTGGGTTGTAATTTCATTGCAATGCTTTACTGAAACAGTTCAGGGTTAAACATCTAAGGTCTCAGCCTTACTCATGCTTTGCTCTGGTGTCCTTTGGGAAAACACTGGAGGGTCCTTATCTAAAATGAATCTTGCTGTAATGGGAGAGATACAGAAATGTGCTTTTTATTCAATAACCCAATTGAAGTGGAAACAGCTCGATCTAAATTGCATTTTTATTCAGCAGCTTTTATCTCACTGATGTTTACATGGAAACAAAAGAGTATTTTGGTTTTGTGGGTTAGCCATTGTGAGACACTGAATGGATGAGATGTGATTTTTGGGTAGAGCACAGCCT
The DNA here is from genome assembly GCA_020698575.1 of Bostrychus sinensis. Classification (NCBI taxonomy): domain Eukaryota; kingdom Metazoa; phylum Chordata; class Actinopteri; order Gobiiformes; family Eleotridae; genus Bostrychus; species Bostrychus sinensis. The sequence continues at coordinate 15,838,337 of CM036245.1, forward strand.
CAAAATCCTATTGAATTTTTTATGAAGCAAAAACAACTCAATCAGTGCACTCAGAGGCCTCCTCCATTTTTTCTGGGGTCAAAAGAGCAGAGAGACCCCTTTCCACTAGGGACAATTTAGTGCCTATATAACAGAATTAGTATATACATTTAGTTGATATCTTAAAAGTTGGGCTCAGCATTAGGCTATAAGGCACTAAATCGCATTATTGATTCCTCAAAGGCAGAGGTATCTATCCATTTTACTGCTGAAAGCCAGCAAGAGAACAGAGCATTTTTGGCCAGAAAATTACTTATAAAACCATCCCTGGAGCACGGTAAAAGCAGATGTCTGGCAGTGAAAAAGTGCCAGACAATACCAGATGCCCAACAGAATGCAAAGTAATACTGGGTCAGTCAGGGAGACTAAATTCACATATCTGTTTGACAGACTGCCTCCATGCATGGCTGCTCAGGGATAAAAAGCATGACGGTGTGAAAATCCAGCCCAATTAACTGAGCATTATGTGTCATTCACAGAGACAGTGAGTAATCACAAACAAGGTTAGAACTATGAATTTAGAGGACACTGTTAGCTACTTAAGCATGCCTCATGAACTCTCTGTGCATTCATCTTGAATCTTTACAGTGTTAACTAATTGCTGGTTAGCATTACAAGTTATTTTATGAAATACTTGGAAGTAAAAAGAAACAAAAACAAACTAGAGCTCACTTATGTATTCAGCTAGTAACAGCACCAATAATGTAGCCTACCTCTAAAGTCATTTCATAAACTCAATTGTGGTTGTAGCATAATAATATTTTCACTGTACTACACATTAGAGAATATTCTACCTTGGTTGTGCAATTTTTTCTAATTTGTCTATTCTTTTTGCTCACCATGACTTTCAGTTTCTAATTAAACATATATATTTAGTAAGTAGTAGCAGTAGTTGTAGATATTTTACTTTAATTGTCTCCATACCATTTAAACTTGGGAGGTCAGCCTAGTCTTTGGTGAATATGATTTTAAGTCAATATTAATGTGAGGAATACTGGCACTCTGTTTTCTATGCAGCTCAGTTATGAAGCTGGCGTTTTTGCCTGACACACACAAATAATGATGCTTTTAGAGGAATGTTGATCTTGATTTATCACAGTCTGCTGGGTCACTGCTGGACACCTTGGTTGAAATTAAATTAGTTTTCTCCAAAATAAATTTTCCTTTCAGAAAGTAGATTTTTTTAATAACTAGTGCTACTCTGTTTCTATTTTCATGCTGTTTCTGTTTGGCCCAAGTGGCTCAAACCCTTTCTCTGTGTTCTTGTATTAAATAAAGATTCACCCACTTCTTTCTCGAGAAAGATGTGGTTTTACCTGTGAATTTTAATTTCTGTGAAGAGATAAAAAGTAATTTGACAGAACTGTAAAACATTTAACATAATTTAATATATGGTGATCGCATGAAACACTGACAGAGTATTTGACAGGACCCATTTCTGTCTGATTTTGATGTTATATTTTAACCCCAAGGCAGAACATTTTGCATCCTGATTCTGGTCCAATAAATGTCGACTGCCTGTCTAACAACTACACTGAAAATAAAACACACTCACTATCTCTTTTTTCACATATAATTATAAAACTCACAATATGGTTCACATAAAGATCAGCCTCATAATGTTTAATTTTATCAGAGCATAATATACCAGAGATTGAGAAGTTCTAGTTGTTCAAATTTCTAAGTGTCTTCGCAGTCGACTTCTCAGATGTGACTGTGGTTTATTTTCAGGCGGTGCTGTGACATTTGCTGTAATACAAATGTTAAATTCATGAGTTCCTAGAAAACAATATGAACGTGAGACACTGCTATGTCAACAGGAGCGTGCTCGTAACGTTAGGGCACGTCAACCCAGCCGGCCTGGAGGCGGTACTGTTTATCTCTGAGAGCCAAATAACTCATGCTTCCAGGACCACAAAATGTTATCCACATTACCATACAATCGTCTGTTGGTCCTCATTCACTTCAGGTGTGCAGCTTGGATTCTTTATTACAACAAACAAAGGCCCATGGATTAGGCCAGTGGTTCTCAAACGTTTTACACCAACTACTAAAATAAAAACAAAATAAAACTAAACCTGCACAGAACCGGGACATAATTAACTACAGCAGAACTAAACCAGGTCTAAACCCGAACTAAACTAGAAGCAAACCAGGAATAATCTACAACTAAACTAGCTTTAGAGCAGGACTAAATCAAGTCTAAACTAATCTATGACTAAATCAGAACTAAACCAGGTCTAAACCAGAAATAATCTAGGACTGAATCTGAGCTAATCTAGAAGGATTAAACTTGGATCAGGGCTAATCTAGGATAAAAACCAAGTCTAAACCAGGACTAATCTAGGACTTACTAAACCATATCTAAGCCCAAACCAGGACTGGGCAACCAGAGCTTGACTATATAAAACTGTCTCTAAATTAAATTAAATCAGAAGAAGCCTGTGTACCACCAGCAGTGCCCATACTACTGTATGAGAACCACTGGATCATCTCACTTGCCCACTTGTTCTGACAGAAGTGTTCTGTTTAGGGCAGCTGTATACAACTAAAGCAAGCTTAAGTGATTATCAGTATCATGCTCACATGCCAGGTGTTCATCAGTCTCTGTTTATAGTTGAATACTTTTCAGATATTGTAGGGAATAATTCCTATGACCAGGAATGTGTGAGGAAGAACCATCCTCTGGCCTCTATCACTTCCCCCCTTACCTTCCTTTCTCAGACCATGTCATAAATATGTATGAAGATATTTGAATAATGTGAACTGAAATGACAAAACATCATTTTGAGGAGCAGAGAATAAAAATAGCTGGAAGCTGGAGCTGGAAGGTGAGATGAGGAAAACAGGAGAGGTCGTGGAGCCTACCAGCCCTAAAAATATCACAACAAAATTAAATGACTGCAATGACTCTTGGATTTCAACAATGTAGAGTAATTGGTATTGTACTTGAGACACTTAAATATGACGAAGCCCAGTGTAGGTCCAGCGATTTAGTACAGTTCTTTATCATACTGAGGCAATCAGATAGCAGAAACATCCAGTCACTCACAGAGCAGAACTGCTGAGTACTGTATACACTTTTATTGTGTCCAGGAGGCTTCACGATGAGAGACAAGATTAGGAGCTGCTGGTGAGTGTTCCTTTCAAGGAGATAAAAGTGAGAGATGTGGGGACAATGATAGTCCTCAAGAATTAAATCTGCAGCGCTAACCATAGCCATTCACATTCCTTCCACTTTATATACAAAGAATTTACCTGGTATACTTACTGTGCTTATCTCAAAGGTTCACTGAAGTCTTATAGTTGATGTTGATGATGTAGTTCTATTCACATTAGGATTAGTTTGTTGTTTTCATTGGTAGTATCAGTCTTGATGACAATACAGACTACAATTCCACAACTATGAATGTCATTGTTATCAGTTTCTCTAAGGAAAACATGTGTTTTCTTAATTTTGATCAAAGGAAATAAATGTATGTGTAAGCGAATGTCTGTCCTGCTCTAAGAATGTAAATTGTGTAAAATAAATAAATGACATTAGATTTAGCAAAGCATTGTAACAAAGCTTGCAAATCATTGTGTTTCTTCCCTTCACTTCCCTACACAGCACTGTGCATAGTAACATATTCAGATTCCCATCATAGTGTCCACAAAGGTGCTGTCCTGTTTCCAAAAGTGGCTGAATCTATTCCCCTTATCACACTGAACACTAAACAATGAGCAGAGAAGAAAAGACCTGAATGAGCAGTAAAGGAAAGACATAGTGGTGAAAATGGATTTTTGAACAAGTGCTTTTATTTGACAAAACCATGAAATCTTTGGGGGAAATGGCTTTTGTCAATAAGTACAATGGTTTGAAATGTGGTTTAGACCTGATAAACATAGCTGAATGGGAGGTGGTCAGACAGGCAAGTGAGGGTGGAGATAAAAACTGATTAAAGTAAAAGAGGGACACAAAAAGAAAGTTAAAAAATGTAAAAGACCTTGTGCAACAATAAATAATAGGCTTAAACCATAGACAATGAGATATTCAGATACATTTGTCATGTCCAGTCTGTGTCTTACTTTCTTAATCATAGTTATAAACTGAAGGAGTCAGTTCCAACTTTTGTATCCCATGTCTCTGAAGTCAGAGTAGTAGAGTGTGTTGGCCCCAAGCCCCTTTAAATGAAGAAGGGCATCTGGCGTAAATACCAGTACCAAATCAGCACACTAGGAGGCAGATGATTTGCTGTGGCGACTCCAGAAGGGAAAAGCCCAAAAGAGAAAAAGATGACAAAATAAGTTTTGCATTGTGCTATGGTCTATGGTCTATATGCAGTGCAAACTAGGTTCCATTTGCAAATGTATACGACCTGAAATGTAAATGTTATGCTTATGCACAAAGGAGTGAGGTGCTTTGTGCTACATCAGCCACCCACAAACCCTAATGGGAATAAGCAGAAAAAGATGAATGAATGAACTACTCTGAATATATATGTACAAACCCAGATCCAAAATTAATAGGCCAATGCCACAAACCCATATTTTAGCCACAATAGAACACAAATAATACCTTGGAAGACCAACATCTAACAACATAATATCCTTTGCCACATTGCTCAAGAGGCAGTGCTTGAATAACAACGCCGCTTCCTCTTCTGTGTAGTAATGTCAGCAATTACTCATCTCAGTGTAATTTATTAACCTTGTGAGTCGAAGGAGGTTGTTCTGTTTTTGTTGTTCAAATGATTTGTTACATCACCTAATGAGTCCTTCATGTTGAGATTCACAATATGAAGAACCAGGGAAAATGTATTTCTGTATCTCAAAGAGTCCTTGCTCTAAGTATTTCAAATTAAAAAGCAGTTTTGAACCAGTTGTTATTTTTAACAATTTTAACAATTGTTCCCTGTGGGATAACATGCAGTCAATGTTGAAAATTAACACTTTTAAGGTATTTTGTCAGCTTTTGCTTAATTTAATGCAACATAACAATATATTACAGTCTTTAGTTATCCTAAAATGGTGTAAAATTATTACTATAAACAATACAAGTTATAAAGTGTATTTCTATAACAATAGCACATAATTTTAAGCGCCATTGGACCATGTATAAATACCTTTTTTTTTATAAAATCATGTACTGACTTCCATAAATAAAAGCATTTTAGTTTTACATGTTCAGATTATAAATAATATTTTTATTTTCAGTTTGTAATGTCACAAAATAAGTTCTGGACCTCATTCTGTGCCTGTCTGTATTGAAGATGGACTTAGAATTCAGTGAGGATTTTGTGAGGATTTTGAATTTTAGTGATAATTATTGCATTCATTCCTGTCTCTAACCTGCAGTGGCCTTTATTTCCATGATAAACTGTGGTGACTGTATTTATTCTACACAGCTGTAGTCTGTAGACTGAAGACATGTGCAGGTGAAGAGTTTAGAGCTGAGGAAAGCTCAGTTTGTACCTATTCTACACAGCGTCAATGGGAACGTCTGACACTTTTGCAATAAAAAATTAAAAAATCAACATATAGTGTCAATGGGTTGTAATAAATACATAAATACAAGTTGGAGCACTAGGTCACACACACCAAACATGTTAACAATCTGACTCAGGGTTAAAGTTAGAGTTGAACTCTACATATAAAACAATAGATGGCCCTATACTTTAATATGCGACTTCTTGACACTGTGTGCTCCCACCGGCAACAATTGTTGGCGCTTACGTTTCCACTCATCCTGTGCCCAAACCAAACAAAGTAGATGAATTATTACTACATACACAACTCCTGTGGTCATGTGACCTTTGACCCCAGACATGTGAACATCACCAGACATGTGAACATCACCAGACACAGCTACTGACAAAAAAAAAAAAAGTAACTTCTTTTCAAACTTTTAAAGTGGGGGTTAACAATTGCACCACTGCAAGACCTGGACGCTTTATAGTTTTATTACTTTAAAGAATTTTCTATCATTAGGGGGCATGGTGGCAGAATGGTTAGTGCTCTTGCCGCCAATCAAGGAGGTCGTGAGAACTTAGGCTGTCCCACGATCTCTCTGAGTGGAGCCTGTTTGTCCTCTTTGTGTTATCGTGGGTTCTCTCTGGGCACTCAAGCTTCCTCCCACTGTTCAAAATGCATGTGTTTGGTGAATTGGTGACTCTAAATTGCCCCTAGTGAGTGAATGTGAGATTGAGTGGTTGTGCGTATGTCTCTGTGTCTGCCCTGTGACTAAATGGTTAGGGTGTACCTAAGGCCTGTCGAGACAGGGATATAGGCTCCAGTACCTGTGACCCCTATCGGAAATGAGAAAATAAGAACTTAATGAATTATTATCATTAAATCAATGTACATCAAAATGAGAGGACTATTTCTCCTCCATTACTGCAGAAAAAGGTATAACAGTAAATAGTACAAAGTAAAAAGATTTTTATTCCACCAAAGGAATGGCATTTCAAACAGTCTGGTCAATGTAATGACTTCCTACTTTTATTAAATGTAACCTTCTCTTGTAATTTCATGCTTCAGTTGAATCAGAACTAAAGTCCAAACTTCACTCCTTTCAGCAATTTTCAGGTAAAGATTGGATTTTATTCCAAATCCAAAACAGCCAAATTATTATTATTTTTTTTTTATTATTTTTTCTGTGCTGGGCAATTTTCTGGACCACTATAAACCATCTGACCTTCACCATTTTCCTTTGTGCTTCCAATTTGCCTAGTGACCCTCTGCCTTGTTAATAGTGTGTAATTTTGAGTGCTTGCATGTGAGGTGAGCTATGATTTCTCCGTGTCATGGTTGGTTGACACTTGTCCATATCCCTCTGAGATCCTCTGGACTGACATTAGCTCCTCTGGGCACGCTCAGTCACACACTTCACCTGCTAAAGTCACTCTGTGGCTTTTTTCTCTCCATCCAATTTACCACCCACCACACAAATGCAAATTAGAAGTGACTCGTTTAATGTGCTGCTGAGGCTGAACGTGTGCTGCACTGTGAGCATGGAGACCTGGGTGGCTGTGGTTGTTGAAAGTACACTTCTTGGTTGAATTTACTTTTTATGTCTTCATAAATTAATACACTATTTTTACAATCTTTTGCAGCAACAAGTCTAAATTGAAAACATCTGTATATTTGTTGATGAAGTCCTGGATTACTTTTTTGTTTTGTTTTTTTTTGTTTGTTTTTTTTACATTGCAATGGTAATACTGCTTTGTACTGCCCCATATGAGGGCACATTTTTTTTACATATTATGAATTAGAAATGCACTGCATTGCTGAGGTGCTCAGTCTGCAAATCATCCACCACTGCCTGAAAGAAATAAAAGACTGCATGGGGTATGAACTGTGAAATGAATGCTTCGTCTGTCATTTTCTCTGTGCACTGAGCCAAAATAAATGATATCCAAAGAGAAATGTATCAGGCTCATTTGAGATTATTGAGACACCATCAATGTCCTATCTGTGACTGTTTTAGCATCAAATCAAAATATAGCTTTATCTTTCCCTTATTTGTTCCAACTTGATTTAAAGGGTTCCTTACATTTCTGTTGTTCACATCTAAAAACATTGAAGTGCTCAGAGAGGTTTAGACTGGTATGCACTGAGATTTGCTGGTTCCATTAAAAAAAAAAAAAAAACGATCAAAGTGGACCTTGTAATGATTATCTTTCTTTGGCATTGTGGCATCCATTAAAGATTTCAACTTATTCAGTTGGGAATCTGTGAAGTATGTGAGTGATTTTGAGTGTAGCTGGATCCATTTTTGTCATGTGGAGTTTTTTTTTTTTTGCCTCCAAGATTCATTCTTAGAGCTTCTGAACTAGCTGCATGTCTTCATCAAATGGAGGTGAAGAGACCTTGTGCTGAGTGTTTGTCTGCAGGTTTCTAGTGTTTATAATGAGTCCTCACACATTCATTAAACTGAATGGCACTGTTCAAGTAGCACAGAGTTTCATCACTGAATGTGGATACATAGTTTAGCAAGGACCACTTTTTCAAAATGTCAGCACTTGTCTTGTACCGAAAATAACAGTTTAATATTGTTGATAACCTTTACCTCACCTTTGGTAAATAAACAGTCAGTTACAGTTGGAAATATGAACCTTTATGTGTGTAATCCTTACTTCTTCTGGTTGTAATTAAAAAGTCCCACTTGCAACACATTACTCCTCATATTCTCACAATCTTTTTGTGAATCTTTTTGAACAGTATCAGCTTTTTGAGTTTTTGAGCATAGAGACGTCATTGTTTTGTTAAGTAAAGAGTAGTCTTATTCCACTGTTTCCTTGTCATCATAAAGACAGACTTGTCATGGCTGAAGGTTTTGCTGTTGAATTTTGCTCCTTCAGTTTCAATAACCTTTTCCTTGACATGATTTTTCCACTAAAGTCTGTGACAATCTGCTTTATAACGTCTCTAAATGCCAAGACATCACTGAACCTGAACCTTCCCTACATTTGACCTTAATGCTTCCAGTCTGTTGCAACACTGAGCTGTTTTTGTTAACAAGAAGCTAGGGTTCTGTAAACCTGACAGCAATTTGTATGCAGTAACCAGTTTTAGTCACATCAAATCTATTGTTAGGGATGTCTGTTGTCTGACAATTTGACGTTTAACTTTTATTATATCATTGTTTTTCTGTTCCATGTGTCTATTTTAACACAACTTACTTTTTAAATATACCTCATAGAGCTTCACGTGCAAATGAACAATCAGATACTATGTTTTGATTAAATTTTGGCATTACATTAAAATGGATGCCAATTTCTGCTTTGATTTCTGTAAAGTTTTGTTTTTTGTTTTTTTCAGTGGTCTTGTTTATTGTCGATAGCATCTCATGAGTTTATAATATAATATTTAGTGCTGTTTGCCTACTCCAGAAACAAAGGGGCACAAGCCAGTATACTTCTTGTGCCAGGCCCAATGTGGGAATCACTGCTTGGCTGAGGACGGGGGATTTGTTGTGGCGCCCCCAAGAAGGGGAACAGTCAGACAGAGAAGATTTAGTGTTGTTATGTGTCGTACATATTCCCACACCTGTCTGATCCCATTAGATCACAATAACATTTGTGCAGAGCTGTAGCCCAGCAGATGGTGAGATCATGACCACTCATAATGGAGAAAAAAGAACATTCTGTCATGGGAACCCTGGATTCTGCATTTTGTCTGATTATGTGTTGCTTTTTTTAGGAATGCAAGGTAGCAAATTAATTAGCGCTCTTGCCTCTTAGCAAGGTAGTTGTGGGTTTAATTCCTGTGCTGGCTGACTACAGTCTGCACAGTCTGCATGTCCTTTGCATGGTTCTCTTCGAATTCTCGAGTGTCCTCCCACCATCCGAATGGTTGTCCGTCATTGTGTTTATTTTCCGATGTGTATCCCACCTAAGGCCCATAGTTTCTGGCTCTAGCCACGCACCAGTGACAGTGATGGAGATTTGCTGCTCGGAGTTGCTTTGATGTCTGTCCTTTTCTGTGTAGAATCTGGTCCTCTCCTATAGCATATATCATTGTTGAATCACCTTTGGGCTTCCAGCATTGAATTACTGTGATATATCAACAGATTACTCTTCTTTTACAGACTCTCGATTTCCTTTACCTGCTGTTTTATAACATCATCCTTCCAGTTGTAACAGTGTCAAGGCTCAAGTCTTTAGTTTGTTTATATTGTAGCAATCAACCCTACATCAGAGCATTACAGCTATAGAAAATCCATAGATTCACTTAAACATTCACCCTCATTAGCTCTGTCTATACATTTCCCACTTAATGGTTCAAATGCATTTAGTTAAACTAGTCCGCCCAGGCATCGACATTTCCAGAGACAGAAAAGCCTGATGAAAAGCGACCAAACAGGGAAAAAAGAGAAAGGAGGAGGTGAGAAGAGGTTTTGTCAATCAGGGTTTTGTGTTGTATTTACTGTGACTCGAATTGGTTTCAGCCCAGACTTGACTGGATGTGTCCTAAATCACTGAACAAGAGACACCCCCTGCATTTAAACAGGGGTGTCCAGAGTAGTACAAGTGCTGGACAGTGCCTAAAACAGACTTCTGTAGAGAAAGAAGAGAGGAAAGGAAGCATCAAAGATAAACCTGGTTTAGACAAAAACAAGCCCCAGAGAGACGGAATGGGTTAGATCCAAAGAGGAAGGGGGATGCCATGCTGCACCGTCCCACAAGACAGAGAGGAGCACGGACTCTAAATTTTTTTATTTTATTTATTTTTTTTATTTATTTATATGGGACAGCGTGTTTTAATGAACAGCAGCTAGTGCCGTAAATACACCGGATTATAGCTCAGAGCTAATTTCCATCCGTAGTCCCCAGTCAATCACTCACATTCACACTCACAAATCACACTGTGTTCTTTCATTCATAGGGGCCGTATGACTTTTGACTTTCCTTCAGATGGAGGAGGAAGATATTTGTCATGTTTGTTTCCACCAGCCTCTACCTAACCTACTTTTGGTGGCCATTTACAGCTACATTGTCACATCACCTAGCCTGGCGAGCCAGGCTCTCCTACTTGCTTTTTGCTTGCAGGACAGTCTGGTTCCTCTGTTGGAGCGAAACGTTTCTTTGGTTGGATTTGTAACTGACCTATCACAGCAGTTTATCAGCAGCACATCTTACAAAAGCAGAAGAGCTAACCAAGGTAGCGCTGGCTACCGACCTAATTTAATAACTTCTCTGACCTCATTAACAGCATTTAGTGCTCTTTTTTGTCACCTGTTGTTTCTGCTGAAGTCTGTGTTTTTGTCCAGTCCTCTGTGTGATTTTTTTCTTCATCTTGTTGCCATTTTAAGAACAGTAAAGCCCCACTGACATCCGTTGATTAACAAACGCATTAAAAAAACAAACTACTTTGTCCACAAGTCTCTGTACAAGTGGCTTGTGCTGCTGTCCCCATTCAGAAATAAGTACAGAGCTGCTCATAAGATGGCATAATCTGGTGTTTTGCAAAAAAAAAAAAAAAAAAAAAAAAAAAAAAAAACCAGCAGGAATCCATGTTTGTTTGGGTCAGCGGTCCACTGCTTATGTCCCGGCCTTTGTTTCTCTGATTGGTTACTCTGTCTGTCACTGTTCCACCACAGAAAGAAAATGTTACCAAAGAGGTACCAGACTAACTTCTTTGTATAGAATAGGAAAAGAGTTTGTCTGGCAGGCCAGGCTACACATCACCTGTATGGATATCTTTATACTTTTTTTTTTTTTTCATTTTTCTATTGTTCTTGATTCACCAAGGCAGTTGATAATTATTAATTATTATTCTTTGTATTTCTTTAAACATATGTTAAGTCGTTTTCAGTTTTGTTAGATGCAGTAGAGAAGTGACAGGAAATCATGATAGAGAGAGCAGGGAGAGACATTCAGCAGAGTGTAATTGTTGTGTATATGCGCTGCATATAAGCTGTATAAGCTACCGCAGAGCATCATAATTTATTATTGAGATATAAGGCTGTTTTGTTTAATTTATCTGTGCAGGCTTCTATATTTGGTGAGTGAACCAAGACAAAAATGTCTACATGAGTGCAACTGTCTCACTGAAACATAACAAGTCAAATTTTATTTCCATAGTGGAGGTAAATGAACGAGGCGCAGAAGGTACAAAGCACCTCACCCAAATGCCTCTGTGAATGATCCCAAAATGATCCTAAAATGCTCTAAATGAATCCCAGTTGCCAACAGACGGGTGTGGTTACATTACAGACTTTGACATGAGCTGTAGGGAGGAATTAAAAGCACAGAGTCTACAGTGGTTTCTCTTGACAGGTTTCAAAATAGCACTGTTTACTTTTCACACTGAAGCGCCACTGGATGTTTATTGTCGCGCTCTGTCTTTGCTTCTGTGTCGTCTATGCCTTTCACTAAACTCCTGACAAGCTTCAAAACAGTCTTTTACCTTCATCTCTATGAATGCAAAGTTACCTGTGGGTTTTACTAGCTCCACTTTTTCCCGTCGCCGTCTGTCTTTACCTTTTTATTACACAAAGTCATCCCGTCTCCAGAGTTTGTATTCACCTACATTTTCAAAGAAATGCTGGAGGTTTGTGTGTTGTTTTTGTTTGTTTTTTTTATACTTCACGAGAGGGATGCAGCCCTTAGACATTATCCACACACAAGCAGCTGTTTCCAATAAACCCCTCATATTTTTTGAATAGCACATTTTTTCTCTGTCCACACTGTTTAATATACTTTATCAGTCCTACCTTTTGCATAGAATGAATATCATGTTTTCTAGTGCTCATGATTGCTTTTCCATTGACCGGTTAATATGCTAATGCTTGCTTTACACTTAAGCCCTGAGCACAGCCCAGACTTATTGTGCCAGGCCTGGCACACATACTATGTGTGACTGGCACACTAGACTAGAGTCTATTCCAGGCCTCTTTTCCTACAGGACCAGTCACAGTATAATCCCTGGTTGCATACTGTAACTCCCTCCTCTCCAGTCTTAAAAATAAATCCCTCTCTTGCCTCCAACTTGTTCAAAATGCAGCAGTTTAGCTTCTCATTGGTTTTAACAGAAAAGACATTACCTATGTTTTAGTGTCTGGCTCCCTGTATGTTTTAGAATTGATTTTAAGATTTCACTGATCACTTTTAAAGCTTGTTTAGGTCTTTCACCCGTCTACATATCCTACGAGCCTCCCTGAAGCCTTAGATCCTCATACAGGCCCCTGTTAGCTGTTCTGAAGTTGAGACTCCAAACCAAAGGTGACCAAGCTTTTTTAGTCTGAGCCCCTCGGTTTTGGAACAACCTGTCTAAAGAGATAAGGCTGGCATCTTTTAAATCACTTCTTAAAACACACTTTTATAGACTGTTCTTTTTTTTTGTAACTCATTTATTTATTTTATTTATGACTTAATTTATTGTCTGTCTCTGATTATTTGTGTTTCTAAATGTCTGTATGTTAATTTTACACTTTTATGTATGCTGTTTGCTGTTCAGCACTTTGTAAACCTTGTTCTTCAATGTATTGCTATCATGTGCTCTCAAATATCTATTTTTGTAAAGACGCTAACCATTTTTTTTTCTTTTTTTTTTATCTCTTTCTGTTTTCCGGTGTGCTGTCTCTGGACCTGACCTAACCTGGATGTTTGTGGGATCTTCAAAATCAAGGTAAGGCTAAAGTTGTTTTCATCCTCAAAAAAACGAGACGATGGTGAAAGTGTCTAGGGAGACTGGCTTCGACATAATGTACCGATTCTCGTACAGTGCACCTCGGCTTTGGCTGAACGGTTACAGCAATAGATCTCCAAAGCATTTTATACCTAAATAAAGTGTTGTTCTAACTGGAAAGCAAGTTCAGCCTGATAGATTCTTGTATTTGGCAGATCTTCCTCACAAGGAAAGCCATATGATTTTAGTGTTAAACAGAGATAAAACAGTGATTTTGTTTTGAGATATTTTGGTTTGCAGCTCTCTGTTAACAAAACCATGCCAGATTCAGGCTTCGGTATCCTTTCAGATTTTTTTTAATTTTAACTCTCAAAGATAAACAAATAGTGTGCATGTGCAAAAAGGTAACCACAAAATGTAACCTCATAAATCATAGCTGATGCAAAGTCATTGTAACTCTATGTAGTCATTCATATCTCTATTTTTTGGTTGGATGTGTGTCCTGAATAGGGCTACTTCTTATTTTGCTGGTGTTTCTCAAAGCTATCCTGTGCCTTTTCAGTTAACATTCACACCTTACGTTCAAAATATAGCAAGCCTGCAGCAGATGATTGGACTATCCAGGAGCTAAACACTAGAGTCCCACACATTGCCCACATCCACTGTAATCTCCTTCTGAAGTGCTTGACAACTTATTACATCTTTTTGCATTTGAGTTCATCTCCCTAATGTATTCCTCCACACACTCTGTCCATATTCTCAACTATTTAATTTGAGCATCACTGCTGTACAGTTTGTCCTATGTGTCCTGGATGAAATAATGAGAGCCAGTTTCATTGCATTAAATCAATACAACTCAACAACAGTATATTTATGAGGTGGTTGAGTACATTATAGGAGGAAGTGTCTGGTTCACATGCCCCATTATAAACAATCAAGAAAATGTTGTTGACAGCTTATACACCAAATCCAGCACTTTTGAAATCAATACACCTGCATTAAAGTCTTTGCGGTGTTATTGGTTTATGGCTTTGTTTTTCAGAAAAGCAGTGGTTTTATCTGAACACTTTGCTGTTATTGGATGGAGCAAAGTATACCTTCCAAAGCATCTGTGAGTCACACATGACTGGAAATATGCCAGAAATCAGCAAAAAGCATTTCACTATGGTACAAATATGAAAAAGATAAAAATTTAAACTTCTGTTGGTTGTAGTGTCTTGTCTGCCATTGTTGTGCTTTTGTGATATCTTGCTATTGTACAGGTTTGGTAAATAGGGCACAACTCAACCCAGCATGTTAATGTTTCTAAAATTGACTTGGACAACACATTAATGTCTTATTTTCTTTTGGCCTTTTCCTTCTGGGAAATCATGTGTCTCCTAACAAGCCGTGCTTTTGAATCAAATCTATTTAGTTTTATAGCACCAAATCACACACAAGTTGTCTCAAGGCTCTTTCAAATTAGAGCAGGTCTAGGCCATACTCTTGAATTTAGTTTAGATATTAGTCTTAGAGGGAAAAAAAAAAAAAAAACATTTCCCCATGAGCGTGCTCTTGGCAAGGAAAACGGCCTTGTAACAGGCAAAAACCCTGACTCCGGGGAAGCGGCTGATTTGCATATTGATTTGGCATAGGTTTGCTTTTCCTGATGCAATTCTTCTCATTCATCCGTGCTTGGGGCTGGCACCAAAAGTACACTGGCTTATGGCCCCTGTGGTTGGAGTAGTGCATTTTAATATCTTTTTTATTTTCACTTTGGCCTGTTGCAAAATTTGGCTGGCATCTTGAGGTCTTTTGCAAAAATGCCAAGCTGTGTTTAGTTTGGATTCTTGCCAGTGTGATTCCACCTCTCCCGGTGACAGCCATATGGTCAGTGTGCTCACCTTTTGTTTTGTGTTGTTCTACTTTTACAATTTTGCAGAAGTTTCTAGTTTTTAGTATGAAAGTTGCAGAAAAGCCAGGCTATTTGCTTCTGTCAGTTTCACCACCACTGCTAAACAAATTTAAGCCCTGCTCAGCCATGACAGCCCACTCTGCTCCTCTTCCTCGTGTGTCAGCGAGCAGCTGATGCAACACATTGGTTCCAGTCCCAGTCTTCACAATGGGGCTCCTCCTGACCGTGACACTGGCTCCTAAAGCAGGCAGAAACATCCCCTGGACACCGCTGCTGTAAGAATGGGGCAGCAATATATATTCTTTGTAGTATTATCTTTGCTGGTTGTGTTTGTAATAGTTTCATGTGTCCTATATGATCTGTTATATGGTATATGTTATATGGAAACCAAAAAAGCCAGGTTTAAATTTCATTCATATATAGCATTATAATACTAATGCTTTTACTTGTATTCGTACAGTATTTAAATACCTGTATATGTTCATTTTAGGGCTCATTGAAATGTTACTTAGTCACTAATTAAGCAGCTAGCTGATGTGGCATTTTCAGAGAGGCTTCCTGAGCTCTAGCCAAATAGAGGTGGCTCTTTGTTCCATCTTTCTGAAAAATTAAAGCAGGTAACTCCTCCAGGTAGCTATCAATTTGCCCTAATGCATTAATGTCCACTTAGCTTTTGCCTACTATGGGCTCTCTCAGTTCAAGACACAGTAATTTGCAATAAGAAGGACCTGTCTGAATGAATGCATCTCTCATTAAATGCTGTTGTTTATTCTGGGCCTGATGTCAGGAGTCAGAGTTTTTTAAGCTGTATCACTCAACATAAACAGACTGTGGGGATCTATATATATATGCACCCTGTCTCATTGTCTATTCATCTATGCACATTTCTCTGTCTGACAAATGTTCTCTGTTGTCATTTAGTCAGACCATCAGGAACCTGTGCACCTGCTCATGCATATGATGCTCTCCTTGTTTATGGGATAGAGGAGGAATGTAATCTTTGCCCATAACATTGCCGTTCAATTAAGTTTTAATAAATGCATGTCAAAATGTGCAATACACCTGTACATACCAGTGCATGATTTTTACCAAATTATGCATACCAGAAGATGGCTCCATGACAGTAATGGGTTTACTGAGATATACGAGTGGTCATGTTTTCATGTCTCTGTTGTTACTGTTAGATGCTGAAAGAGAATGTAAATATAGACTTTCCATCTGCCATCAACCTTGAGCTGAAGGTTAAGAGTGATCGATTTGTAACTTCATGGGCGCTGCAGATAGTCAGTTTGACGTGCATTCATGTGCATGCATAGACTCAGTGACCAACATTTAGGCATGCATTAGCTCAATCAAATTCACCTTTGCTATCAATAAATCTTTGCTCCTATCTCAGTGGTATTGTAAAGGAGGCAGTGACACATGGATTAAACGTCATTAGATAATGAGAGAAGCAGAATGGATTATATGTGACATGTGCTTTGCAATTACAATGGCACACAGACCACGCTGATTTCTCCATGAGGTTTGACAACGGAGTGTGTTGATCTGTGTGAGACCGTTATGTTCTCATTCAGCATCAGGCTGGAGGTGTGAGCATGCAAACACTCAGCATATTAGCTCCGGCTCTTCTGCTCCATCTCTACATCTAAACATTTTAGTCACACATTGGACAAACACCACCACTCATAAAGCTTCAATTCCTCGGCACTAAAACACATAAATACTTGTTCAAATCATAATAATATTCCTGAAATTCCAGATCAGCACTGTATGCATCTATTTGCTGTAGTTATGCTCTTGGATATCTAAATGTAAGACACTTACAACTGCAGAGATGTGAACACTCAAATAATTAAGTCATTTTTAATTTTATTTTTTTATTTATTTATTTTTTTTTTTTATCATTAGTTTTGCAATGAGAGGGTCCTGGGTTCGAGCCAGGGTTAGAGGTTGTGTAATGGCAAAAATTATTGTAAAAACATACTTGCACTTTATATTTCTTGTTTTTATTACTTCCTTTACCTCTGGGCAACCCAAATCAAATCTACTGACCCAACATCCTGCTCCATCCGACTTGTATGACCCACTGTTTGAGAAATATTATAATAGTAATCATGCAAATGGGAAAATGTCTGTTTGTCTACTTCAATATGATAATGATCCCGAGACTCAATATTACACTGTCCTCCATGATGAATGAGAATCACACTGTCTATATATCTTTGTCTGCACATTGTGATTTATTTATCTCTCTCATTTATTTTATTTAGAAATCCATGAGCATATAATAAGCAGCTAAACAAAATGCATGGCTCATTTTTCTTGTGATAGAAAAATGACAATTTTAGGCTCAAATATTGAAATGCTATTGCTCACAAACACAAGGCACTGGGTCATGTTCTCTCACACAATCTACATTACTGTGGAAGGGTATACATATGCAGTTTACAGTAGCAGCAGTGGGAAGAACAATAATTATAAACAAGCACTGACATCTAGTGGTCATTATAATTCACTGCAGGTCTGAATGCCTTGATTCAACAGTTCACAAAGTACTGCTGTGTTTTGTGAGCTGCAGAAGAAGAAGAAGGGAGCATTACATCCATGACAAAAATCTATAACACATTATAACACTTCTTTATCAAGTAGCTCTATAATTCTATAATTATCTCAATTCCATTACTCATAGCTAAGGCTGGGAGCTTCTTTTTTTCAATTAATTGCTCAATCAAGTATATATGCTGTGACCTTGGGTGTAGTAAAATAAAATAAATGGTGCCTGTCCTTACACAGTGAGTAGCTACATAAGCTACATTAAAGTTAGGGTCATTGAATATTGGTCAGATAATCAGGATGCACAAGGCTGTCATTTGACTTCTTAAAGGTTTCTTAAAGTCATCTTGGAGTTGTAGCCATTTCCACTTTCCAAAACTTTTAATACATGTAAATAGCCCAAAATGATTCATAGATGCAGTTGTTTTAAATATAGAAGAAACAGAAATGTTTTTGAGAATAACACTGCTGTATAAGTCAGACTGTTGGAATCTGGATCAAAGAGTAAAAAGTTTGAATAAATATTAAAAGACCACACTGTGACCTTGGCGCCTTCATTAAAAAATAAACACACAGTTACACATTCAGAGCCACAGAGAAACATTGCAGGCTTTTACATCCTGTGCCTATAGTCCAACCTTTTATGTTTACAGTTTTACATACATGACTACATTCAGAGTCACTTTCTAATGATGCATATACAAATAAACAAAGATGTTCTTTTTTTAATGCTATACTAACAATTCAACAATACAACAGTTACAAATGCTGATTAAAGAGGGTACAAGTCAAGACAAGTGGCACAGTATTATAAAACAAGTGCTAATGAAGGGCTATATACAGATGTGTATTTTATATTTGTGTGTTGGACAGTTTTTATGTGAAAGCAAGGGCTCAACCAAACTGAATAAAATAGGAATTTAACTTAAAAGAAATAATAATAATCAATTTTATTTGCAAAATTCAAGGCTTAATTGGTGCAATATTGAGTTAACAAAAAGTTGCTTGTTTTATCTTTGCGCCATTATCTCCCATGCAACAGAGCCCCAAGTAGACAGTTGTTGAAATGGCTGCTACAACCCATATATTAACTATCCACTTAGCCTAAAGTCCTTTCATTATGTTTAGGTAAGGTTTAAGGTAAGGTAAAGGTATTCTTTAATTGCCCTGTAAGGGTTTTTGTCCTCTCCATTTGGTTCATCCTTAAATGCCGCTGGGGCAACCTGTCAGGAGCAGTGGGTGACCGCAGTGCAGCACCCGAGGGCCCTTCTCCAGATCTTGAGCCCGGATCCTGGTTGTACCTAGCTGCAGGATTAGTCTAACGTGAATTTTTTGCGTTATGTTTAGCTGGTCGGCTATACTCTGAGCTCTGAGTTTTCCTCTTTTGAAATGTCTTTTGCAACCTTCCCTAAGTCTATAGTTGCCTAGATAAACCTCCCCAACCTTTAAATTAAACAATATGGTAGAAATATGAATCAATATCTCCCTCAAAACAACTTATGGCTACAAACAAACATTATGTATACCTTGGTACGCTATACACAATGAATCTTGCCTTGCTTAGTTGAATTTTAAAGTATTGTGCCCACTTTTACTTGAAACATTTTCTGGTAACTGTTACTGCTTTACCCTAGTAGCAGTATAAACATTTATCATGTCGCACTAGACACTTATGAATAAAATAGTTTTGCTTTTAACCACTCTTTTCCACATCCTCATGAGCTCACTCCCACCTCTTTAGGATCAGTGACAGTGTAATTACAGTCCCTGAGTTGAGTAGGTTTAACACAACCACTCTGAGACCACTTTATTAGCACAACACTGTCATTATACGTCAGTCTTCATTATTATTATAGTAGTCTTGTTTCTACATAAAGAGGCTGACGTTGGAGGCTGTGTGTTTGCAGCCAGCTGCCTCAGACCGAGTCAAAACAAATGTGATTATTGTTTTGTTTGACTTTTGGCTTTACTTTCTTATTACATGCTCCTTCCTTCTACCCTGTCCAAAGTTATAAACCCATTTCGTACAAGGGCAAAGCAAAAATAAGCAGTGAGTCATGTTTCATTCTCTGCTTTGAAACGCATAAAATGTGTGGATTTTTTATTTTTATTTGTTTCAGTAGAGGGAAAAACTTGAAAGGAGATGGCTTCTGTATAACCTTCACACTCCAGATCGAAAATGTGGCCAAGAATTCATAATTTATCTTGCCTCTGATCTTCCTTTCTTTATTGAGATATACATAACAAAGAACGTGCCCTGGAGTCAGAGACCAGGCATGGTTTAAGACTGATAACTCATTTAAATATGATGACTCATGTAAGTTTGTTTGGCTAATGCGTACTTTCTGAATATCTGGTTTTAAAGCTTCTTTTACTCATACTTTAATGTTATCTCATGTAAATTAAAGTAAACAAAAAGTCTCTAAATTAATAAAAGTATTATGAACTCACTGAATGTGTTGTAGCACTGGTAGTAGTAATAGCAGTAGTAGTAGTAGTGGCAGTCATAAGAGAAGTAGTAATAGTAATGGTAGAATGAGCTGCACTATTATTAGTTCCAGTAGCAACAGAAGTAGTAATGGTAGCAGTAGTAAAAGAAGTGGTTATAGTAATAGTGCTTACAATCATCAATGGAGTCACAGTGGTTCAATTGGTAAAAATGATGAATTTAGACATGTTTCAGCAAGATAGCTGATTGGCTATGCCTTATGAGAGGAGGTTGCGGGTTCAATACCAAGGCCAGCAGACAAACTATGTACATTTGTCACTATAAAGTATTTTGTTGCATTTTTATCAAATCCTATAGTTTCTACTTATTTTACAATATTAATATTTACATAGCTCTCTTACCTAATATTTTGCTTGTGTTTTATGAAAAGAATACCTATGTGCAAACAAGCTAGCTATTTTTTTCTAGATGTATAAAGTTTAGTTGAAGTGCTGGCTATGCGACTAATTGTCCAGGATGTACCCTGCCTCAGGCTCATGGTCGCTGGCTCCTTAGCAGAAATTACCATGGAAGACAACATATGGCTACAACTATATATAATTTATACTTTGATATGCTGCACAATGC
Source organism: Bostrychus sinensis (assembly GCA_020698575.1). Lineage (NCBI taxonomy): Eukaryota > Metazoa > Chordata > Actinopteri > Gobiiformes > Eleotridae > Bostrychus > Bostrychus sinensis. Next base: position 15,859,015 of record CM036245.1, read on the forward strand.
ATAAAGCATAAACCATTAGTTTACGTTTGAAACAGCAATGTTTACTGTATTCTCCATGCATGTGAAGTGTTGACGTCTGTGTCCCAGACTCGTTCATATGTGACCTGCTGGGGGCTCGCACGCTGGCTGCTCAGATGAGACTTTCACAGTCTACTCATTAGGCATAGCTGAGCGGTCTGCTTTGAAATCTTGCTCTGTCACAGTCTCACAAACACACACCTCTCCTCCTCTGATGTTTCTATAGCAACAGCAGGCAGGCCCCAAAGTCAGAGAAGAAGAGAATTTCATCCAGAACAGAGCCAATTAAATACACACTAAAATATGCAAACAATACGTCATCTCTTATCACAACTGCTACAATATCACGTGAATGCAAAGTGCAATTAAATGGACATTGATATATACATAAAGTCACTTGAAACTATCAGGGAGATGCTATTGCTATATCAGAAACTATCCATGAAAACAAAGTTGAATGTACACTTCACTATCACAGAGAGAAGTTGAAAGATGGAAACAGATTTGGGCAAGACCAAGAATAGACACCCTTGGGACACTGCCTAAAAATGAGTCAGCATGGTCACGTTTTTCTAGATTGTGAACACTTGGCCTTGAGACTCAAAAACTCAAACCAAGTCTGTGGTATTCAGGTGAGTATAGTTGATCACTTGTGTGAAAGACAAAGTCAGGTTTAATTTGAACAGACCCTTTAAGTCTTTGTAAACAACATGGCTGAGTTTGCAACAACAGTGCCCCAAGCTAAGCAGACCCCAATACATTTTCAATGGAGGAATTAGCATTAGCCAGCAGATATTGCTAATTATGAATAGTTCTGGCAACCAATCAATTTCATGCATATACTTTCAGAGCCTGTTTAAGAAACCTAAGTGGGTGTTTTGATATCTGTGAAACAAAGCTGGTGGGAGTTTTAAAAAGGTGCATTCATTTTGTCTACATAAACTAAATCACTGTATGTTACCAAGCGACTAAAATGCACAGAAAAAAAGCACTCATTTTTACATAAGTTTGGAAAAAAAACATAATTGGGTATATGTTGTCCTCTATAATACGCAAACAAAGCACAACCTAAAAACAGTTGCCTTTGAAAAGAAGAAACCTGCATTCACTCTCTTTGGTGTTTTTACACAACTTTAAAACTGTGCCCTACTTGTATAAATATACTTGAGGCATAATAATGGTGTTATTGCAGCAGGCAGACTGTGGTTTATTAATTGGCTGCTTTTTAAAGAGCTTCAAACAAACTGCATTGGAAGTCTCATCCATATACAATACAGTCCCAGCTCATTTACTGCATTTTAAATAGAAGCCTCATAACTTTCTGCCTCCATCCTTTTTGTGATTTAAAATTTGTACCCAAGAAACTTTCCTTGCAATATTTTTTCCAACTTATTATTTTCATATTTTCAATTGTTTCCCAAAGAATAAAATATTGGTGGCACCAGCATTTGCAGGCAGATGGAATAGTATAGTACTTTTTAATTAATTCCACTCAGAGAGGATTTGGCAGCCAGGCCCCACAGTCAATTTAAACATGGACCTCTCTCCAGGATTAGTTTGGCAGCATATGGCGGTGAATTGGAGATCACTGTCCATACAACTGCAGCATCAAAACAGCAGAGAGCAGCTGTACACAAATATGGCTCTGTTGATTAACTGTGGATATGAGCTAAACAGATAAATAATAGGAGTTTGTGCATATGTTTGGTGAATCTGCATGTGCGAGTACAAACCAGCAAACCGGAGCACAATCGTTTCAGTGTTCCCCTTTAAGTATATAATATTCTATTAGAATTCCTTCTAATCTACATAACACACCACATTAACACATCTGATATAGTGATTTATATATTACAAAAACTCCTTTATGCAACAATGCCCATTCAATGTGCTTCCCCTCGAGTAGAAACATGTCTATAACTGCCAGTTGTCTAAACCACAGTGGAGCAGATGCAAAAGTAATGCCCTAAGCAGGATAAGATAGATTTTAATTTGGGAATGCACTTTTTTTTTTTTTTTTTTTTTTTTTTTTAAAGAATAAAGCAGCTGTGAAAACTTATGGTTTGTCCATATTGAACAAAATTTTCTGGAACTAAAACTAAACTCAATGGATCTGTGTAGGGTAGCAATGCAATTACATAGCTATAAGAAGTCTTGTATCTTCTATCTGCTTTTTAAAACATTGCTTTGGCTTAAAGATACAATTTACTTTTAACTGTATGCTGCAACTCTTGACACAGTGGACTTCTAAAGGAACTATATTCGTTTTTGCTTTACTGAATTGGTAGAGACCCTACAGTATCTTTCAGCTGCTCCTTTTCCTTTACGAGTTACCACAACTAATCATTCTCATGGGCACTTCAGCAGGTTTTTAAGCCAGCCAGATGTTCTTCCTGACAACCCTCTCCGTTTATTCAAGCTTTGGACCTGCACATATTGTGGCTGGAGGTTTTAGTGCTCTAGGGGAGAATTACACCAAACACAGGGGAAGTAACCTCTTGGCTATTGATGAGCAGAACCTGACACTGCCAAATGAGCTGCTTGGAGTAAATTGGATGCTCTTTGAATTCTAATGATTTTTATTTTTTATTTTTTATCAGGCTCCATGTTGTGAAGCAAAAGTTGCACAGTGTTGCTTTAAATTACACAAAGTATTGCACAAACTCCTGCATGAACGTGTTTGCATGAGAGACACATGTTTGCAGTCATATAAGAAACACAGATAAGCACACAGTTGGAGGCTGCCAGTGTTTTTGTTGTGCTCCTAATTCAGTAATTTGCCGGTTTGCTTGCTCCCTGTTCATGCCAGTTATCTCTGCAGGGTAGCCCATGACATTTCCTTTAGTGATGGTAAACAAGCGTTGTCCTCACTCACCTCTTATTCCACTCAGTCCCCCCGCAGTGTTTGTATATTTGCCCGGTGCCTTTGTATTTAGCCACCATTGGGCTGACCCACCCAAGTGCGTAGGTTTGGGGCCATCTTTGGTAGGGACACCCCCCACCACCACCATCCGTTTTCACCACGCTGCTGTCAGTCAGGCCTATAACTATAGTTTGTGGAATTGTTATTATAAGATTATGGACAAAATGTGTGATTTACCCCACAATCAAATTCATGGGCTTTAAAAAAACTGATAGGTAATGTAAATGTAGGGCCTATATACATCCAAAATAAGTCTGTGTAACTGATCTGTCATTACAACTGTTGCTTAGCACAAAAACTAACATTTAGTTAATCAATGTAAATCTTCAGAGAGAAGCAATGAGTGAAAACTCCTTGGCCTTACCTTTAGGAGACACATTTGCAGAGACTGTAGTGTGGACATAACCAGCTCTGTCCTCTCCAGAGCTGAATTAGCTACTGTTTAGTTTTAGCTCAGCTTTACAGAGGACTGACTCTCATCTGAGCCACTGCTCAATGTAACCTGACAGAAAACATGACGCAGTGTTTTTATTTGGAATAGGTTGTTAAAAATAGGTTTTCCATATTTTTGTCACTTAGCAAAGAGACTTAAGTTTTGATCAAAGAGCTTCAATCCCCTGTCTGCAGGCTTCCCTTCTGTCTGTAGTCTCCACCTCTCAGAGGTTACTCATGTGGGAGAGAGAGGGACAAGCAGCGGCTCACAATGAAGACCCCTGACACACTGGCTGCATCAGGTGCAGCTGCGAGTCTAAAAACACAATGAAAATATTCCTTCACGACCCCACAATCACACCCGCCCGGTTCTCCGAACTACCCCTTCAACTCGTGATTGGTAGGGACAATTTGGTCGTCCCGAAATTTTGGTAGGGACATGTCCCTATGGTCCATATGCAAACCTATGCCCATGGACCCACCTAATGTAATTTACCTTGAACAGACATTTGCCCACTCAATGAGAAATAGCACCATTGCTACAGATCAAAAGACATTTTTAAGTGGAAATGTGAATTAATTATTGATATAAACGTGGGCAGTGAAGGCTGTAGGCTGATTAGAGGTAATTAGCATTAGCATTTCTATAGCTGTGTACATTGAATAATGGAGCAGAAGGTAAATTGATCATGATTTTATTATTGGCATTCAGTTATTCAGTCACCACCTCCAGGTTTTGTGAGCATAGACCAACAACAACTCATTTTACCTATTCTCTGTTTTTGTATATCATTAACTTTAGAATGTAAAATTTTTGGCCGAAATATCTTTGCACCAGAACACCATTTTTTCCTTCAATTCTGATTGGCCATTTTGATCCTTTTATAATGAAAAAAAAGAAAGAAAGAAAAACAGTTTGGCAGCTGCAATGCCCAGAATTTTGGCCGACCTTGGCAGAGCTGTCCAATTTTTATAGAGATACAAATTTAGGCTTCCGTCCAATTGTTGCATTTCAATTTTGGGAACGATAATGTTTGCTGTGCATCAATGAATACTAAAATCACACCTGGTGAATTGTACCTAGAAGCAAACATATCATTAGTAAAAAATAGTTGACAAAAATATGAAAAATGTCCACAATTTCTCGCAAAATTTACAAGGTTGTCCTGCCTTGATGGCTCACCTGGTAGAGCACTGCAATCATGGTTTAATTCACACTTCAGATGGATTTGCCTCATTGCCTTCTCTCTTTCTGATTTCCTGTTGATATACCATCCCTGACTCTCCAATAAAAGCATGAACCCCCAAAAACTATTTAAAAATTTACAAGGTAATTTATTTCCATATTTCCATATTTTCTTGCCATATATTATTCTCTAATATGAAAACTGAATAAAAACTCTATTTATCCCACTTCATATAAGCTTTTCCTGTTTTAATCCTAATGCTGTAAGACATTTGATAACCACCAGATGTCTCTCCTGCATTGGGAAACCAGCTCTTGTTACCCAAGCTGCCACATCTTATTCAAGTTCTGTTGCTATATCACCAGACTATATCACACTGAAAGAGAGAGAGCCGATGCCCAGATACCTACTTTGCCTATCACCTAAAATGAGCCAGTCAAGTTTGATGGATGGCGCTTATCAAGGTTTGTCCACTGAAGAAGAGCGGCGGTAAAGTCAGTAATCAGATCCGACCATGGCCCTATCTGATCCATTATGATCCACTGAGTAAAAACTAATAAGAAAATGTATATGCGCTTGTCCGTTCATTGGCTGCGCAAGCTGGAGTGAAGTTAATTATGAAAGTACATTGGGGAGTTGCACCCACTGACTCCATAACTTCTAACAGAGCACTCATTTTAGATTATACATTATCTGCCTCTACATCCTTGTCATTAAAATTACATGACAGATTTTTAATGGTATCTGATATCTTTCTCTTTCTGAGCTATAGGCAGGGACACCAAAAGTCCATCAGTACAACTTCTAATGCCAGTAAAAGTAAAAACACATTTGATCAGTTCAGATAGTTCAGGTTAGAGTCAATATTTAGTTATTTGCACATTTTGCCATTTCTACTTTTTATGTTTATATTCAAAATAAGCTGGGTGAAATTCATTCATTTTCTTTCCTTTCATTATGTCAGGGGCTGTGGGTGGTTGAATACTGTCCCAGCAACTATGGGCCGTCAGCAGGGTACGTGCTGAGTAAGTCTCAGGACTGACACACATGGACATACAGCTATTCTCTAAGTCAGCCTTTTCTAAAGTCAAAACTGTCGCAGCCCCCTTAAATGTCTGAAAATCCCCCAACGGACCCCCAGCTGTAGAACTTCTTTCTATTCAAAAGTCATGTTTTCACCATAAATTTCTATAAAAACCTTACAAAAACGCTGACTGTTGGCTAAAACTTGTTTTAAAGTCATATTTTCAAAGAGGCATATAACTAATAAAGCAAGTGATTCCTTTCAAACTCAATTTATTTGTATGTACTTAACTTAGACAGCCTCTGGGGGCCCCTCTGCAGTACCCTCACGTACCTCCACTTTGGGAACCATTGCTCTAAGTGAAAATTAGATTCACCAATTTTCCCAACACATGCAAGTGTTTGGACAGTGGGAGGTAGCCGGACTACTCAGAAAAAAAAACAAAAGAAAAAAAGAAAAAAAAACATGCAGACTCCACTCAGAAAAATTGTGTTTTGGGGCAACCTGAGGATCAAACTCACAATCTCCTTGAGCGCTAACCACTCTGCCACTCTTCACCCATCCCAGTGTCAACTTGCTAGCTCCAAAGTTCCTTGTCTGCAAATATGCAGTGATTAAAGTCATATAGGTTAATAGTGAGTAATCTTCATTTATGTTTTAAAAAGTCATGTTTTAATTGGATCAAAGGACTAGGTCACGTTTGTCTAAAAGGTAACTGAGGTGTAGATGTCAATAATAGTCTCAAGTGTGCAGTTGGCTCTCACTTCAAAATGTTTGCAGCCATCCGTTCAATTTGCGAAGGCCTTGAGGTGGGGCCACATGGATTTGATTTGTTTGTTCAACACATCCCACAGAAGCCTTAGAGACTCTGCACTGTGTGGGATATGGTTTGCTACAGTTAACCCTTAACCACCACATGTACAGGACAGCAGTAGTGATTTTTATGTTACCATTCATACAGCGTTTCCCAGCCAGGGGGACAGGGAACCCTAGAGGAACACCAGCACATTGCAGGGGGTACGTGGTATTATTTCATTATGTATTTCCAGATAACCACACATGGAAATCTCTGTTGTAAAGTGAATTCCTAAAATTTAAATAAATATATATATAATAGAAATGTATTTTATTGAAATGTTTAAGGCATACATATTATATACATATTATTTCTGTACTTGTTTTTTATTTTGAGTTTTAGTTTAAAATAAAAAAAGTGTAACAGAATTATTGTTAACAATAAAATCTAAAAGTCTGTATTAAAGCCAGACATTAAAATGATTTCCATTTAATAATTAGTTGTCATACATCTTATATGACTACTTAATAAAATAAATAAATAAAAAACACATCAATACGTACTGAATGAAAATTAACTGAAAAAGCTCAGGGGGTACCCAAGATAAATAAGTAAAAAAAAAAAAAAAAAAAAAAAAAAATATATATATATATATATATATATATATATAGATATAGATATAGATATAGATATAGATAGATATATAGAATAGATAGGCAAAACGCGATATGGTACACTTACTTAAAAGACAATAAATCCCCCTTGGAAATGCCTCTCACATATTGATGTAATCCTCATCATATTGTTAAATAGTTGGTATATTCTTAGTTCACCGCTCTTTTTCTAAAACTCCAGAATTGCAGTTTTGGTTTTGCCCTGACCAGAGACCAGACACCCATCCATCACTATTTGGCCTATGTCAAAGTTGACAAATCTCTATGGTCACTGGTTTCTTTTCCATCTTTCAGCATTTCATATTCAAGGACAAATTCTACACTTGAGCCACATAATGACACACTTGTAACAAAACACAATCACAAAAGGATATTGTTATATTATATTGTAATATAATTGGTCCATGCAGGTGGCTAATTCATTTCTGTCTAAACAATAAAACAAAGTGCTGGCCATTGTTTTGTTTTTTTTAGATAAATGAATGGGAGCAGACTTGATGGCCTGCTGATCGGTCAGTGCTTCCTAGAGTGGGCAGGGCGTTGTTGAGAGGTGAAAGTTCATCCAACTTAGTGTTTTGAGGCCTCAGAACAAGTGTGCCATAGAATAGAGGATTACTTGAAGGTTTTCATGAGGGACAACATTATAACATGGTAGAAAGCTGAGAGAAGTTGAATTTACATAATATATCATCTTTAAACCCATGATAAGCTGAAAACCTAATTCTGAGCTCATGTAGTAGTATTTTGTGATGGCAAATGTATCCATCTGTATGCTTTTAAACAAACTAACAGCAGGAGATGTTGCTATGAAGCTGCTGGGTGGGACAAACAAGGACATTTTCAGGTAGTTGTTATTAAATATCATATGCCTTCATCACATTGAAAGCTACAGCGTGTTATTCATAAGAATCACATGGATATTGCACTCTTTGAGACTCACTTAATTGTATTCCTTTCCCCACCAGCCTGTTTGCTCTGTTCATCTTATCCATGACTTACCAGCATCTGCATATTGCCTTCCTACTTGCATGGCTTAAAATAGGAGCCCATAATCTGCGCGGATACTCAGTGGCACCAAGCAGAGCCGATGAATGTCAATAGCACACTCAAACACATGGCTTATTTCTTCTCTGGCTGCATTGTGCATGGGAAGGAAGCACTTTTTTATTTTTTTGCAACATGTGAGATTAGCATGCTCCTGCCCACGTGTTAAAAAAAGCCACTGTGTTATGGCTATATCATAGAAACTGTTAATGCCATAAGGACTAATATAAACAAACACAAGCTGATCTGGATTAAGCAAGAAGATAAAAAGGGCTAATTTCCATGCCTTTGTAGATCACTAGTGTTTTATTTTTGTAGTTTGTTTTTCTGATTCAGCGTGGGTCTTATTTTGGACCAGGCCTAGGTCTCACAGCAGGGGATGCAACATACACTTTTTTTATTCAATTATTTTTGTAATTACATGAAAACACCAAGGCCACTGGTAAACAGACAAGGGCAGTGATTGATCTGGACTGAATGTGGGACTCAATTTTATATTTTATCTGATACATATATTATGACGCACTTTTATAGTCATTTCAGAATGACTCTACGCTAGACTTTTTTTTTTTTTCCTGTTCTTTCTAACTCATTTGAGTTCACAATGGCTCATGACAGGGGCTCACAAACCAGAGTACTCTTTGTGCTGGTCCCAAACCCGGATAAATGAGTTGTGTCAGGAAGGGCATCTGGCGACTCATGAAAGGAGAAAAAATCTACAAGAAAGAAGAAGATTTTTTTATGTACATACTTGTTATTTAAATAGCTATCTTGTACATTTCTCATTGTGGTATTTCTTGCAGAGTTTTAACTCATATCTAAATATATTTCAAGTTTATGACGCAGTGACCGTTTCTTGGCCCTATACATGCTTAAAATCAATTTTACACTGGTCCTCGAGCCAGTTAAAAGTTCTGACGCAATTGCAAAACAAAAAAATGGCACAGCTTGTGTGTCGTGTCTCTTCAAACTAATGCTGTTTGGCCGAAGATACAATGTTTGTAGCCCGCAGCGTTTGTTCAATTCCCACTTTCTGATATCAGCCTAAAAAACATAGGAGATGCTGGTTGGATATTTTGGCTGGGTGCAGTTATACTTTTATATTGTTATAAATATATTATTCCACACAGTTTTTGGCTTTGGAAAAAGGACGGTGACCAATCCTATCAACAGAACTGCTCAAGGCGCTGTAGCATAACCAGAAGTTGCAATCGTACAATGCTTCAGATAATTCTCGAATTGTAGACAAGCTGCTTTTGAAGTTGAAAGACCATGACTTTCCTTGGACTGAGGAGGTTAAACAAGAGAAAACTTAAGCATAACATATTTCAGCTGCCATTTGGAGCGGAGACTGTGGAGATGACAGAGTGAATTCATTGCACACATACACTGAACATTAGGACCACCTGCCTATTATTGTTGGTCATAATGTTGATGTGTTATGACCAACTGCTAAATATGCAGCCCCATATGCAACAAACTGTGATGCGCTGTGTGTGCAACTTTGAGGGTAAAATGTTCACTTGCTGCTGAATATGCCCCACCCACTAACAGGTGCTATGATGAAGAGATAATCTGTGTTATTTACCCACCTGTCAGTGGTCATAATGTTTTGTGTGATCGATTTCCTGGCATCTCAACAAAATACAAAACAAACACACGTTCTTGACTTAACCTTTTACTAATGCACTGAGCCCCCTTAATCCATCCATCAACCCATTTTTATCTCCATCCTTTTCTTCACTTCCAAACCCAAATAAGGGCGAGAATCACTTCCTGCGGGTCAATGTCGTCCAGCGTGCTTCAGTCAGTGTTTGGATTCATGAAATATCCTTCAAGCAATGACGTGATGAAAAGCTCAATTCAGCCCGACTGAAATAATTCACAGTTTTTATGAGCGTCCTTGTCAAGCGCAGAAGTGATGATTAGGTAGAAAGTGGAGGACGAGAGTTGGTCATGCATAAATGGATCTGCATGAGCCAAACAAAGACTTGGCAACTAACAGCTATGGGGTAAATGCTTGGGCTGCAGAAGGCCATATTAATACCAATACAGAAACAGAGGAAGTTCATAGCATGTACATGTTTAAATGTAATTAAACAAAACAAAAAAATATAATAAAAAACCCATAAACATTTCTCGACTGAAGGCTGAAACTAAACCTTTTTATGCCGATAATCTTATCTCCCTACATACTAAAACTTAAACATTTTAACAGCTAAAAAGTACTGATCGTGCAGTTGTGTGGTGTGGTGTTCTAGATACATGCTACTTCTGCTGACCCAAAAAACAAATTGTGAGTCTAACCAGAACTTTTTAACCAACTTAGTACTCAGCAAAATGCATAATGAGATTTGGGTCGACAAAAGGACTTGATATAAAGTGGGTGCCCCAAAGTTTTTAAGCTGCAAACTTTTATACCAAGTGACAAATTTAAATTGCTATAAACCCTAACTCATAATGCATCATGGTTGTCTTGTTTATCCACTGTATTGTAGGTGGTGAATAACAATGAGCTGTAAAACTTTAACCACACATAAATATTCCATTCAGAGCCCTTATCTGTAACCTTAGACTCTGCAAACTCTAGAGGCTTTTCGTGATGAGCACTCAGTCGTTGGTGGGCAAATTGACTGGGGGATAATTTGCCTGAACTCTGCCATAGTATAATTCACTTTCTTTTATAGGCACATTTCATATTCTATTTCTCAAATCAATGTTGTTTAAATGTTTTATTTTGATTTTCTATGGATTGACTGCAATACAATACAATTAAATGTTGCATCTCTTCTCCTTAGCTACAGGTCTCAATGTGCTTTTCTCTGTATCTAATTGGCATTACCATTCAGTCGTCGAGCTGTTATGCATTTTACAAACAGCACTGCCACTCATTAGGTTTAATGTGATTTGTCTGACAGGCATTTCAATGATTACTGATACTATATGCCGCTGGAAGAGCTGAATTTATTCGATTGTTGTATAATCTATGAGTTAAATGCGAGGCTTGGTGCTTCTGTTTTCAAATCCTCTGGAGAAGTCTTGCTGCCGCACGTCTGAAATCTCACTGTGGACAGATTGTGAAACTCTGACCAACGGAGAGGAGAAAAATAGTGACTAAATGCTCAAAGCTGCACTTTCACAAGTCTTTAGGGATGGTTGCGTGTGATTTGCATCAGCTTGTTGCTTGACTGAGCATATTTAATGAATCAAACTGCTTATTCAAAAAATGACAAGTCCTACGCTGCTGTGCAACTCCTACTACCTGCTGTTTCCTCTTTTGAAGTAGTTGAAGATTTAAAACCTAAAGATACAAAGACCCTGTGTTGTGAGGTTTGGTTTCATTGCATCCCAGTGCTGATAACACAGGCAACAGCTTGGTTTATAGTCCTTTACACAACTTTTTTGTTTGTTTGTTTTGTTTAGTTTTTTGTTTGTTTGTAGCCCCACCGCTTAAAAAAAATGAGGACACTAACTTGGTGAACATACTCCAGCATAGTGACAAGACTATGGGGGCGACAGTAGCTCAGTCGGGAGAGACGTTCTCCCACAAACCTGAAGGTTGGCGGTTAGATCCCCACTACTGGCAATGTATACTGCTGTGTCCTTGGTCAAAACACATCACCCACCTTGCCTGTGTGAATGTATCAGTGTGACTGTGTTAGGCAGTGGAGGGGCCATAGGCACAAAATGGCAGCCACACTTCTGTCAGTCTGCCCCAGGGCAGCTGTGGTTACAGAAGTAGGTCACCACCACCGAGTGTGACTGAGGAGTGAATGCATAATGAACCAAAAAGCGCTATATAAGACACATTTATTATTATTATTATTATTATTATTATTATTATTATTATTATTATTAATATTAATAATAATAATAAGGATGATGATGATGATGATGATGATTATTATTATTAGTATTATTAGTATTATTATTATTGTTATTATTATTATTATTATTAATTTTATTTTTTTACTATTTAATAAAATTATTTTATTACTATTTAATTTATTATTTATAAGAGAAACACATTTAACACATATTGGACAAGTCATATACTGTTTAGTCTTCACTGTGTGACAAATGAAACTAGAACTAGTGGTTCTTAAAAAATAAAAAAAATACTACTACTTATTCTGCTCCAGCTACTACTGTAGTAGTCTATGATCACCATTTTTATACAAATTCTCAATCTTTGTTACACTGCATAGTGTTGGTCCTCTCGTACTTATTCTATGACACTTGCATTGTATTTCATGACTGTTTTGAAATGTGTAGGTTAATGGTTGGAAATGCCGAATTTGTATGGAAGATCACACAGTAGTTGTTATACACAAATAAAGACTGGAGTTATAGTCTTTGTATGGTACTCTATGATTTTTTTCAGCTACAGCTTGTTCTCCATTGCTTTGCTAAACAAGCACTGATACATACAAAAATATCAAAAGTACAGTATAAGAATTCAAAATTTGAGTCATGTCCACCTGTCTTTCATATTTCTGAGCTTGCGCTGTAATAAATAAAGTAGGCTTTGCACTTTCTGACACTTGTATTTGTTACAGAAAACTTGAGGGGATGTGTGCTGAAAAGAGACAGATCTGTTTCTCTGCTGTATTCTCATTGTTATATTAAAACCAACAAACAGCTCACCCGAAAGCAGGCCTCAAGGTCTCTGGGGATGAGTCAAGAGCTTTCATTTTTATAACTGCCTTTCGCCTGCACTCCAAAAGGCTGACAGATATGTGCGAGTAACAGGAAGCACAAACATCATGCCAAGAGGTTCTGCACTGATGCACTGTGTCTTCAGACCGATAGAAATCCTAAGTCAGTTTTTGAATCTTTGACTTGAATCTAAAGCACATTTCTCTTTGCTCATCCATCAACTCTGCCTCAGAGAAGTTTCTTGATGTTGCAGCGCTGCATAATAAAAAATAAAAAATAAAAATAAAAACTTTCCTGAGCTGATATGAGAACCAAACCTTTAGCAGAGGTGGTATTTCCTATCAAGAAGCACTGTGTAGTATTTGGACCTTAAAATAGTGTTTCTTCTTATTATTATTATTTCTTATTATTGTAGAGGTAGATCAACTCTTAACGGAACAAACTGCCCTGACGCCTGAGCACTTCTCGTTATCGTTCTCTATCACTATGTAACTCTGTGGAGCGGGTGAGTCACTACGAGCAGCTAGTAAGGTAAGTGAGGGCTGACTGGAGCATGTCTAATAAAAACAGTTCTGGAAATGTTCAGCCTTCGACATTACACTGTCTGATGTATAATATGGCCAATGTTGCCAGATTGGGTTTCCGCCCAATTGGACTTCTTCTGAACAACTTTGGCTTAAAAAATAGCTTGTTACAACCAGCTCCGCTAGGGTAAAAGGGAAGTAACACAACCAAGATGTAAATTGGTAAATTAAAGTTGGCAATTTATTTATAAGGGAAGTGTAAACGGAAGGTAACAGAAGTGCCTCCAAGGGCAGATAGTCTAACACAAACAATATTAGAAATAAATGCAAAAATAGAAAAAGGAGACTCCCGTAGGCGTAAGGATAACCAAAATAAAAATAATACAATTCTTATACAGTCACAAAAACGTCACAAGTGACTCTAGTGTCTCAGTTAAACAAACTCACAAGTCACTCACTACAGTAAAACAGGCTAGAGTGACGAACCGAGAGACACAGCATAGTAAGAGGCGAGCTGTTCAGAGTCCCAGCCGCCCGGCCGGCTGGTGGGCGTTCCTTTTATTGGGAGCAGCCTTGGCAGGTGGAAAGTCCGGATTGGTGCAGGGTTGGGGTGCCGGACCAATCAGTGGCGCCGCTAGCAGGAGCCAAACAGGATCAGGTAGAAAGGCTGGTCCACCAACCAGAGCCAGGAACCCAAGCAGCAGCAGTTGCATACAAAATAAGACCGGTTAATGGGACATGTGGGCAGCACAGGAAGGCGGGCCCAGGCCAAGCGCCGTAACATAGCTTTGGGCTGGTTTTATAAAATTTGGGCTCCCTTTCACAACATTTGGTGAGTTTTTAGAACATATTATGAAGAAATAAACAACAAAATAGTTGTAATTGTTGTAAAAAAGTTGTAATGTAATTTTATGGCAAACAAAGTAGAAATACACATTTCAATAAACTGCTGTGTCCTCCCACTCATATCATCAATTCATTTGTTTTTAGTGGTTTCTGTGACGCCCTGACCAGGAAGACTTTGATTGTTTGATTCTGACTCTTTGTGGGGAACCTGTTTGTGTTACTTTTTTTTAATGCTGCTGTTAGGTTTTATGTTCTTTCTTTCGTATAACAGTTTTAACATTTAGAGTGGTTGTGATTTGGGCTGTTTTTTATTGTGTTGGGCGGGTTTTAAGTTCTATTTGGAAACTGGCAGTGAGATCTGGCAACCCTGAAACTGGCTAAACAGCCATTTTTTACCATACACATGGCCAACAGCTTAGACCTATACGGGCTAAAAAGGCAAACACTAATGCTAACCAAAACACTGTTCTTTGTCATTACTTTAGTTTTTTTTTTTTTTTTTTTTTCAGCCAATTGACAATTTCAATCGATGTCATCTCTTGGTGGCATAAAAGGCTATTTCAATGTAAGTTTATTATTTTTAAATTAAATTATTGCACAGTTTTATTAATTTATACGCCATATGAAGCCTGTGAATAGACGTTAACTCCAGAGCATGTGGCTAATTAGCAAACTGCTGCCCCATCTAAACAAGGACATTACAGAGGTAAAAGTCCTCCCTGACATTATTGGTGTTTTAAGGGGGGTATACACCAAGGCGACGATCGCCCGTCTGAAGCCGTCTTAACGGTTCTTCCACGTCGCTCATTTCCGTCCTTTTGATATGTATGCACCGTCGCCCCCCATCGCTCCAGGACGGAGGCCGTCTGACTAGTTTCCTGCCGATTAGCCTTGTTGAATCGGTGTCTTTGGTCTTTGGCACGAAGCGCTCTGATAGGCCTAGCACTACAGCTGCCGCGCAAATCAGCTCACGGGAATTTTAGCGGAAGTGACGGAGTGACGAGCGATGAAAACCGCTGTGGCAGCGCACTATCACCACTTTTGCATTCCTCGCAATTCCGTGCGGAAAGTTATCTTCTTCAAGTAACAGAGCAGCGGCACCTAATCCACACAAAACAATGTCCAAACCAGCCATTATCACGCTTCTGTAATGTTCAAACAAGCTGAGAACAGTGGCAGACCGAGGCGCGCTACATGAATACATCTTCAGCAAAAATTGTGTCACTTCCGTTGATCTTTGTTCACTGGCTAGCGCCATCTGCCGCTTTGGGGGGGGGGTAATTACATCACGCACATGCGCAAGAAATGGTCTTTAGGTCGGTTGTCGCTTCGGTGTATGAAGAGGGAAAAAGGTCATGCGACGTGAGGAAACGGGAGGGAACGAGAGGAGACGAGCTGTCGCTCCGTCTTATCGGTGGCAGTCTGGGAGTCGCCTTGGTGTATCTAGGCCTTTAAGGATCTCCAGATTCTCCACAGTCAGTATTTAAGCTGCTCTGGAGCTATCAATAGCATTAGCCACAACACAAAAAACAGTGCGGCGCTTGGAGGCGGCTAAATTTCATTTTACAGTTTGGCTATTTTTGACATTGTCTACAATTAAAAATGTAAATCATTTAATTAATTTAATTTATCACCCAGCCCTACAGTGAACTATGGCGTACACTACTGATCTGTTGGTGTGGTTGTTAAAATTAGGCTTCTGAATTCTTATGAACAAGAGAGGGAGCCTGAGAGAGAGCAAAAGTTCTATTGTGTAGCTTAAAGGCACACACCCATAATACACTGGTGCACTATCCATCAAAACTCACTTACAGAGCCTTAAAGGAGGAGTGTTTTCAAATCTGACAAGCCAGAGAAGGCAGCCTCACCAGCCGCAGCTTCACTTCAGGGGGCAAATATACGGTTCTGAAGATAGTTTTGGCTTTATGCGGTAAGCCTTTTTTTGTTTCTACAGTGGCACAGTGGAAAGTATCGATAGATTGACCAATGCACTGGACAATCAGCCACTGTAGACAATCTGTGCTCAAGGCTACGCCCCCGTTGTGTATCCACTTTCTGGGATTTAAACCGACTGGGTCCTGAGATGCACTTGTTGCTATTAGTCCCAAAGTTGCCTCCGGCCATTGTGTCAGAGAATAAAGGGCCTCTGATATTCTTAAGTTGTCTGCAAAAAGCGCATAAGTCTTTCTTAGCGGGAAACAAAGTCCAATCCTGGTGTGACAATGGTAAAAGAAAGCAAAAAAGAATAAAAAGTGTTCAGTAAGTAAAATCTAACTGACCTTACCTTGAAAGGAAATTAATTAAAACCCTTTGATACCAAACAAGGTAATTTCGCTTGTTAGGTAAAATTATACACAGTGATTTGATTGATAATTGTTTTGTTGAAGGCTAAATTAATTGTTTTGCCAGTACTTTTAGATGAAGACTTGTATCTTATTTAGTTATAAAACACTATCTGTTTAGAACAAAAGTGCAGTTGTGTAGAAAATTAGCACAAAAAATACTGTCATTGATTTATTTAGACCGTAATCAATATTTCAATATTTCTTTCTGCAGCCCATGAAGCTCCACCACCAACAGATGCTAACCCTAGTAAATCTTACAACCACACGTTTTCTGTACTGTGCTACAGGATGGATGTCACATTAGTAGAGGACAACATGGCTGCATGTCGAAATATCATATTACTATTGCACCTCTGGGATGATAACAGGCTCATAAAAGACATACTGCAGTATACATGCACAGTAAATGTGCAATCAACAAGGGAGTCTTTCAGCCCAGAGTGACATACTGCCTTTGTGCTGATTCAGCCCAGTGGACCGGTCATTGTATTTGCATTCTGCTGCAGTGTGTGACACCCTATGTGAAAATGTATAGAAAAGCCACAGCTGACACAACTTTCTTATATAATGTAATGGCTTTTTCCATGTATAGATGAAGTAAAATTGCCCATAGTGAGTGAATGAGAGAGTGAATGGTTATGTCTGTACGGGCTAGGTTTGAGTCTCCAGTTACTTTCAACAGGAAGAAGCAGCAGAAGATGAATGACTGAATAAAATATACACTATATTGCCAAAAGTATTCGCTCACCCACCCAAATAACTTCAGGTGTTCCAATCACTTCGTTGACCACAGGTGTAGAAAATCAAGCTCCTAAGCAGCAGCTTTGTGGAAAACTTTGTGGAACAGTTTAGGGATGGCCACTTCCTGTTCCAACATGACTGCACCAGTGCACAAAGCACGGCCCCTAAAGACATGGTTGAGTGACTTTGGTATGGAAAAACTTGACTGGGCTGCACAGAGTCCTGACCTCAACCTGATAGAACACTTTTGTAATGGACCGGCCCAAGGATTGAACCCACAACATCCATGCAGAGATGCAGGAGCACTAACCACTTTGCCACCATACACCCCATTATAATGAGTAGTTATATAATAAAGCCATTCTATAATATTTCTCAAAGAAGAAATACAGGGAGAGTTAAGAGTAAAATCTAAAACGACAGCGATGTCTGATGATGACTTTTCACAAAGAGAGACAGAGGACATTGTGGCTGCTTTAGTGGTGACATTTAGGCGACACGGATGCACTCGGTTGGCCATTTCATTTCATTGTGCTTCGGTTTATGGCAGCGACGGTGACCTGTCAGGCTTTGTGAGTCCACAGTGTTCCACCTCAGTGCTGCCTCCACAGTCCGGGGGAAATCCTCCGGGCATCAGTCTCTCTGCACCGTCACGGAAAACTCTGTACACACTGCTCCTTCATCATGTCCCTGCACTGAACAACTGTTTTATCCTGGATGTCTGCAAGGTTTAAGGGTCAGCGGCTGGGTCAACCATTGGAGTGTAGGTTCTTGTTTGCCTGGGTAAGATAGTCTGTGTTAGTGCATGCTTGTGTTTTCTGATCTGATAGATTTTTAGGCTGACTGTCAAGATGGTTTAACTCGAGGGCCAGGAGAAATGATCTGGTCTTGACCCATTGTCTCACAAAGATAGGCTTTCATAAACAAGTGTTTCTATTAGGAATGGGGATGTAATATTGACAGGGCAGAAGGTGGAGTAGGTCAGTGGAAAAGGTGGTACACTACATAAAGGCTCCTATTGATGCCAATCCAGTGAGGGCTACACAATCCAGTGATTTATCATGATTGCCAGCACACTACACTAGCCTTTATTCTTGTCACTTTAACACTAATTGTGTTAATAATAGTCCTGTTCTACCAATTAATTTAGTAATTGTCTGGTTATGCACAGTTGCATTAACTTGTTTTTTCCTTTTCTGTCCTATGGCACAGTATGGATCTAGTCAAAAGAGGATTTGTTCATTGTATGATCCTCATTGGGTAACTTTTGGTGTTCGCATGAGTGTGGTGCTTTTTAAAGATGGGACAGCAACACTGCAGTCCTTTAACTGAACAATAGATAACCATTATTAAATTACACAGAACAATAAATAAAGCTCATGCTTATTAATAAATAATCTTATCATAATCATTGCCATGCTGTTTTGTACAAGAAGCCAACATTAACCATTAGCAGTTGTTTTGGGGTTAAGGAAAGCTCTGTTATCTGTCTCTGTTGTAAGAAACCATACAGTTTTTAAGCGTCTTTGCTTGGAGATTTTGTCTGAATTGTAACTGGTCTCTCATGCATTGTATTTTTTATTTTATTTAGTAAAACAGCTTGGGAGGTGGCACTTGATATCACTGTTTACAAACTGTAGATCTCAGTGGAAACACAAACTGTCCTGCGCTTTAATACAATAAGTAATGTCCACTAAACACAAACCCCCATAAAAAAGTGAGAATGAGGATGGATTTCTGTGGAGTTAAATATGCCACAGTGTAATTTTCTTAGCAATAAATCACTGCATTAATGTGGTGAAGCAGCCTTCAGGGAATCTGAACCAGGATGAATGTGCACAATCAGTCCAGACAGTGTGTCATATGTGAATCCCCTGTATGAAAGGCCAATGGAGAGGGCCAGAGCCCAAGCTGCAATTGGATTGACCCATTTGACCCCTGGAGTTAAGGGATGTGGAGGGTGTAGCTGTTGGCAAACAACAGACACTGATTGAAGTCAAAGTGCAAGGCTTTCTTTTGTAACTTCCCTCATTCTTCTCCCTGTATTTGTCTCTGCCTATTGTACTGTAAAGCACAAAATATTTTCTAAGTTTTCTTTTCTTATTGGGTCATTGAATGACCATGGTCATGTCTGCAGAGACCATAAAATGTTCCCAGTTATGACATTTTTTGATTTATTAGATTTATTATCTCAGAAATATCTTGTTTTTTGTTTGTTTATTTGTTGTTGTTTTTTTGTTGTTGCTTGTTTTGTTTGTTTTAATGAAGTCTATTATAGTTCATTATATTGTTTAAAATAAGCATAGGCCATGAATGTCAGAGATGACAGTATTGAGAGTAGCAATTTCTGAATGACTCAAAATACCTAACTCCATCTCATAGTGTGGTGCTAATTATGACTGGTGACTTAAAAGAAAAGTGGCACCTTAGGCAAAAACTAGCAAGCTGAATTTAATAGTTGTAGCCAGATCTAAATTAGCTTTGTAGCTGAGCTGTTTTTACTGTACAATTTTGCTGTGTGTACTAATTTAGAAAAAACAACATCTGCTCATGGAATATAATGTTAAATGCAAAAACTGACAAAAAAAAAAAAAAAAAAAAAAAAACTTTTCTGTCCGGGCTTTTCCTTCTGCAGTTGGCCCAGAAAATCATCTGCCTCCTAGAGTGCAAAGATTGGAATATAGATTTAACATAAGATTTATGCCTGGTGTCCTTTATCCAGGCTTGTGACCCCCTGTGGCTGTGGATTAATTTTTTGATCAATTAAACCACATGCATTTTTTAAAAAATGTTTTTTGACTCGTTGTATTGTTTATATTTTCCTGTCTTTGCAGTCATTCATTTTTTCTGGCTGTGTGTTCAGTGTGTGGTTCAAGGGGGACACAAGCTCACTCTGCCCTTGTACTACAACACTGCCTGCTGCTCCAGTGGCGGTCATCTGACACTCAGATCACAGCCCCTACAACACAAAAGCAACAGCTCGCCTCTCATACAAGAAACAATCTCAGTTTTTTTCTCTTCGCAGCCATCTCTTTTCACTGCTTTTTCCCGTTGTATGTTTTTGGTTTGGTCTGGCCATGCATCTACCCTCCAGCTGCCTTTTGCCTTTTTGTCGTTTTGAATCGCAGCTCGGATGGGAGTGAAATAATCATTCTGCCAAGTTGGCCGGACATGGGCAGCATGGGGAGCTTTGATCTGGACTTTCTTTCATAGGCATGCACACACATATGCTCGCACAAACAGCCATAGCTGCACTGCAAATGACGAGAGCCAAGGACCAGCTTTGAAGAGATTTTTGGGGGGGTTACAGATTGTGTGGACAGCAGATGAACTAGGATATGTGCCAGTGCGATGATTAAGTAATTCTGTTGGGGGAATTAGTAATTGTTTTGGGGGAAGGGCAAACATGTCGCTGTCTAAAAATAAGTGCCACTTTAAACACAGATTTACTTTGTCAAATAAGTCACATTTGGCAACAATGGGAAGTAAATACGTAGATACTTTCAGTCAAGTAGTTTCAAGTACTTTCTGACTGCACTTTCTAAAGCATACTTTTACATGAGTACATTTCTGAGAGAAGGTCCCAGGTTTGAGGACAGTAGTTGTAGTACTAGTAGCAGAAGTAGTACTCTGTCTTGTTGAGTACTTATTTTTGTAACAATAGTTTTGCTTGTGTACAGATTTTGAGTACTTTCTTTCCTCTGGACCAGAGTGATATACTATTGTATCAGTTTATTTACTTTCAGGTCTGTGCTTATTTAGTCTCTTTAGCAGTATATCATGCAGTATTCCTCTGTAATCCTGGACTAAAATCTTTGACAATAAGCCAAGATGCATCTCCAAACTCCATATCACAGAAATGCTTTTCACATTTTTCCAGTCTGGTCTGTTATGAGTTGAACATCAATATTAATTCACTCATTCAGAATAATAATCTTTTTGCATGGTTCAGATGAAGGTTAGTGGAGGGATATCCGCTGGGTCTGTGCCTGCATGCCTGTTTTTGTTTTTTTCATGTTTAATCCTACAGTGTTGCTCTATGAAGGGATGCCCTCAGAGTGCCTTTAGCCTGGTCTGTTCAAATAAAGGTTTCAAGGTCTCCAAATGCGAGGCCGCCTCGAGTGTGTGTCTGACAGATTAATTGCATAACTGAAATGCAAATCTCCGTAATCCTAAAAGTCAATTCAGTTAATATGGTCCTTGTTTGCCTTTTATGTAACCTGGTTATTGTTGTTTATGTAAGAGTCTCAGATGTGTTTAGTGAACTGAGCCCCGGTGCAGATGGTGCGTTCAATTGTTCTGAGGTGCGGGATGTTCCAGCTGTTTTTAGGACGCACAATGACAAATTTCTATGAATTGCACAGCCGGACATTTAGTGTTCCAGCTCCTTTTTTAGTAACTTTTTTTTCTTTTGCTCAATGCTTATTCCGTCATAGCTTAATTCATTTTTTTATTTTTTATTTTAGAAATCAAATTTTAAATCAAGGGTCCATCTGCACAGCCCTGATGGTAAATGTGACTTCAAAATCCCTTTAAAACAACATTCATTTCTAGCAAGCTCTTCTTATTTTATAGTGCATGGAAAAACATTTATTAATGAGCTGTTTTCTTCTACTACAGATACTATCACAGATACAACTAAAACTACCTTTTTACTAGTACTACTCTGAATAGTACTGCTACAACAACTATTACTGCTCCTTGTGATACCTGGGCATCTGTAGCTACAGAGGTACAGTATTTTCCACCATCAGTGTGTGACTGTGGAGTGAATTAATAATGGACTAATGTATGTAGAAATGTAATCTAGAAATGCTACTACAACTACTGCTCCCAACAGTAATACTACTACACCGTATGCCATCAAGGTGACACAATAATAATAATAATAATAATAATAATAATATCTAATATCTAATAATAATAGTATCTAGTTACTTTCCACCACTGGTTATTGTCAGATTCAAATAGTATGCATGTACAGAGGAAAATGATGTCCTTTACGTTTAAAAATCATTGCATCACATCTGAACTTTTCTAATGACCATGGAAGAAATTACTCAAACTAATGAAGGCCACATTAAACTTTAAAATGTAATCATCATGTAATTTCTTCTTGCTCTAACAGAAATATAAATGATAGATAATGGGCATGTTCATGTGATAAGGGGCAAGGCATGGAACCTTAAAACGTAAACCTATACTTTACTTATGGCCCTTTTCCACCAGCACTACTTTGTTTTACTCTACTTGGTTCTACCTGCTTTGTCAGCTTTTGCATGTACTGCAAATATTAGAGAAGTCATCTTCAACCCCCGAAGTCATCACAGAAAACCATCTGCCTCCAAGCATGCAGAGATTTGCTTGGTATGTTTTGCACTGGTTAGCCTTTCTGACGCAAGCCTCTCTATTTATCCAGGCTTGAGACCTGCACAAAACTGTATTACTGATATCTTAGTTGTTAAATAATGAAAGAAGGATGGCATAAAATAATAATAATAATAATAATAATAATAATAATAAACTTCCAGTGTAAATGTGGCCAAAGGTATGGGATTCATTCCTCTTTGTCTGTAATACTGTATTAGGAGCTATTACACCAGAGCTAAACAATACATGCTGCTGATTTCATGGGAAAATTGTACAGTTGTTCTGAAATCACCCAAATAACTTCTCTAAATTGAGGCTTTATCGTCAGACATAAATATGGTTTTACTGTGTCCCATAAACAAATTTCGATTAACCTAACAATTCCCTTCCCAATAGCTTTACCGATAGGCAGCCATCACACAGCACCATTCAAATGACAAATGTCCAGCGTTCTATAATTGATGTACGGGGGACAGTGTCAACCAGCCAAGCCTGTCGTCTCTGCTTCATCTCCCCTGTGCCTGGCCAGGGTCGTTTGGTATTTATTCGCCTGACCTGCCGCCTTTATGACCACGATCTGCTTAATGGGCCAAAAGAGAGCCCCGGCTCACAGTTTAGCACCGCTTCTGATGAGATAATGTGTGTAACCATTTCAGATACTAAAAGTGCAGCACAGGATTAGCCTCACCAGATTTAAAGGCTTTACAGTGTCAATGTATAAAAGTGGTTTCACTGAATTTTGTGAATACGTATTGGAAGTGTCCAGGCTTAAAGTGAAAGTATGTGATTTTTTTTTTTCCTTTATTTAAAACCAATCATCTAATAGTAATAATTTAGTGTGATATGAATCAAAATACAATAAAACACAATATGCTACCTAGGCTTCAACAACACAGAATAAATGGCTTGGTTGGTCAACACTGAATTAATGGCTGCCAATGATAATAATGATGACAGCTATTACAGTGTCTGCAGCCCAAATAAGAAAAACATTGTAAATGCATGTTGTATAGACCCGGACTCCAACTAGTTTGGCATTAAATGCACCATCTATTGAGATACAAAGCCCTTATACCAAACAATTCATCCACATTGAAAACATAGCTGCCTTTGCAGGTAGTTTATTCTTAGTGTATCTTCACACAGTGTACAGGTGGCACAGGGATTTAGCATTTTTTATTTTTATTTTATTATTATTTTTTTTATTTCCTGTCGCAATCAGGCTACTATACTGTGACTGGACCAATGTGTGTGTTAGATGTGTCTTGCCTAGGGACACAACTTGGAGCGAGGTTCGAACCTTCCAGTTGTCGGGCAAACACTTCAAACCCGCTTCAGATGTTGTCAAAGATGCATAAGTTGCAAAAACTGACAATCAAATTTAGACTTTGGCATCTAGATTTTGATTTTACACAGTTTACAACAGCTTTGACCTCAGTTTGTGTGTACGCATGTTACTCAAGCCACAATACTCAAATGCATTTTTCCTTTTCTAGCAAATCTCCTCTAAGGACACTATTTCTGATGTAGCCACCCACTCACACAGGTGCCATGACAACCATAAACCCAGTGTTCCTCCATACCATTAATGGTTTTGATGGTTTAATGAGATGTCCCATGGGATAACTGATAACAATTTGGTGCAAGGCCAATGGTCTTGTGGTAAAGTTTTTAAAAAAGTCCAAATTTTGTATTTATCACACAAGCCCCTTTTATATATCTTGCGGGTCTATGGCTATTTTACACAACGCGTCATAATATTGCCCTTTGCTTAGTAAATATGCCCTGCTGTTAATGACTAAATCTGTAGGTGTTTGACTCAGACTGGATGATTGCCTCATGAATAGCAGTCCGCCCTCTTCCCAATGCCCAGCCCTTACCTCGTGCCTCCTGGAGAACGTGTTGCTTTCCTTCCCTCTTCTCCTCCCTGCATGATGTATTTATCTCTCCACTTGTGACTGATGCCTTCCCATTAGCATGAGGGAGGGGGTGCACCGAGGAGGGTTTTAAATCTCCAGCGATGTTGTGCATGGTTAACACCAGAATATATTTAACCTTCTTTTCCCCCCAACACTTTCTGCATATCTCTGTTATTATCTGCTAATCTTGCCTCATCCTACCATTCACTCACACAGCTATCCTCCGTGCTATCTCTGTATCAGGCCTGCTGCAGCTCGCTCTCATCCTCCTTCCCCTCCTTCTCCATTGCACTGTCTAGCCAAAACACTGGCTGCTGAGTGGCTTGATAATCCCCTAAGTTCTTTTCTAAATGGCTGACTTGTCCGGCAGTTTCCCCCCTGAAAGACTTATCATTATTGAATGAAACGTGGCAAACGCTGCCGCAAGGGAAAATTAATGCCACATCGCATCACTCTCACCTCTCATCTCTGTCCCATGCTCCACTATTGTCTTTATAGAAGGATTGAAGCTGAAGACTGATATTCCCTTATTTCTATTCGTCAGCCAGTGGGGCCGGCCGAGTGTAGTCAGACGCAATACCGAGCTGTCACTTTTGATCAACATGATAGAGATGGTTCAAGGCTTTTTTTATTGTGTGAGTGCCTCCTTCAAATGCCGTTTTATGGAAAGTCATTTCCATTCAGTTTTGCCAGCCCTTTAGGGCAAGCGAGACTTCACAGGAACACTTTATACAAACAGAAAGAACAGGATCAGAGGCCAGGTAAAGGGACATTTACTAAACTTAATCATCTTTTAGTGCAGCGCGCCACAGTGGGGGCATTTGATGTTTTTCACATAAAGAAAACAGCACAGACAGTTTTTTTTTTTTTTTTTTTTTTTTTAATACTCTAACCTGTTTTCAGAAAAAAAGCATCTGACTTTAAAATGATGATTTCTTGACTGATGGTGATTAATGAAAATTTCCTGTCCAGGACACTGACTTGTGAACGGGGCCTTGCTGTGTGTGAAAGTTGGGAAAGTCATTTTCTATTCAAAATGTATTCCAGAAAGTCTGTTTTATTCAGAATATGTTAAATTGTAGATGGGAAAAGTCAAATATATTTCATAATAGTCCCTTTTGATTGATTAACATTACAACAGGGGCGTGCTGTGACAGCAAGCAAGGCAAGCAGTGCTTGACCAATCAAATTTAAAAAAACAAATGGATTAAAACTATATAACGAAATTAAATCGCTAGCTTTCCAAACATTTCATTTTGCCGTTCACTTCCATAGAGAATCAGTCTCTTACCTGCTTTCTGTTTTTTTTCTGCGCCACTCCAGGTACTGTCAAGGCAAACTAGGTTGCCTCTCTGTCATTCATTTCTGTCATTTTCTCCTCCGTGGAGGCAGAGTCATGGTGCACTGTTTCTGCCTGGAGCGTATCAATCAAAGGGCCAGCAGCTTGTTTTGGAGAGTCGCGCATGCGTGCTGTGGTCAATCTCAGGCCCAGTGACAGAGATCTCTGGCTGATAGCAGCGGGCGATAAGCAGCGCGCTGTGCAGCTTACTGCCCTGTACATTACAGTGCGCATGCGCCGCGCCAGACAACAAAACTTTCCACAAGTATCCGCAGCTAGCTAAGTGTCTAAAATCGTTTCTACAGATAAGTCATAGTTTGTAGCTTAAACTTTGTTCATGTTTCTGATGAGTACACGCTGGTGCTTAAAACTGCATGTCATATAAATGATAGCCTCACATATATCGTTAAAGGGGAACTAAGTAACTTTTTTGCCTTAACCAATCAGTTTCAAAGTCTTTATGATGGTTAAATCACTTGTAGTGGGGTGATCGAAGCGTCCATCACGTCCCCCTGCTTGCTAAGGATGGAAAACCGCCCATGCAATATTGAGCGCCACCGACCCGGAGCCACTTGCTTGAGACTTGAGTCTGGTCTAAGTTTTCGCGAGATTGACAAACTGCTTTACGGCACTCCAATACATACATCCGCATAGTTATAAAAACAAATCTGTGTTGGCTTTGATTTCTTCATTCATGGCTGAACCAGCAAAAAGGCAGAGGAAGCCTTTGTCTGAGGAGGCGAGGAAGAGGAAATGACAGTCAGACCGAGCAAGGGCTAACCGGTCAATCTCGGCAAGGCTTTTACAGAATGGCAAGGGCTCAAAGAAAGAGAAGGATGCAATACAGATGCAGACCTGGCGGTTTTGTTTTTGACCTTGTAAGTACCATTGTGTTAAAGTGTAGTTTCTATGCACTCTGTTCTTGCGTTATTGATTTTGCATAAGTTATTGTTTGTGGCAGTAATTCACAAGCAACATCAGCGCCCATCTAACCTAGCTAAGTTAGCTGAGACACTAGCACTCTACAAACAGGCCTCCAGACCACCTCGGGAAGCGTGCGCGCTGATATTTTCCCTACGCGTGTTCTAACATAAAATATAACTACACACAGAAAAGTGGAGCACACACGGATTTACGTGCAGGGCATGGACAGACGCACGCCAAGCACGCTATCAGCCGCCGGACCATCTACTGTTACATACAAACAGCTGATTGCTCTCGGCATAGCACTAGGACCCCCAGGGATCACCTCCAGGTGTGAAAAGTGGGGTTGGGGGGTTGCGTAGTGAGTTTTATGACAGTGTTTTTCACCAAAGGGAGCTGTAGGGGGAGCTCCATGGGCAAAGTTACTGAGTTCCCCTTTAAGTGTCAGGCATGTTTGTAAGAAGTGGAGCTGGGGGAGCGGTGAGGAGCCAGCGGCCCGTGCTGGGAACTGGATGTGAATATAACAGAACTGTGAATGAACTGCGCACTGGTTATTCTGGAGAAACTCAGCTGTAGGAAATACAGGACGTTTCTTCAAAAAAGTAACATGGACTGAATTTGCAGCTTGAGTAGAGAGGTGAGTGTTGTCAGTGAGGCAGCGTTTTTAAATGGAGGTTTGTGGTGTGATGTGTAAGGCTTCTTTTGAGGTTTTATTATAGTGAAGCAGCATTGACAGTGCACTAGTTTAGTGTTGATCTCAGTGTGAGTCCTGATGAACAGGCCTCCCTCATCTGTAAGGCTGTAACTTCACTCATCTATCCATTCTTGTTTTAGTGATTTTGAAATAAAGTTAAAACAAAAACTTAGGGTACATTCTTTGATAAGGCGACAGAGAAGGCCAGCTTTGTGGAAAAAAATGTTGTAATGACATTATTTTGTATACAAACAGCATTACTAATAGTAATTATATAGGAAGAGTGTGAGATAGCTTGAAACAGCCTACTACACAAACACTGATGGTATTGCAGTTAAGTGAATTTTAATTAAATTTAAATTAAATCAAAATGTTGTCATACAAAACTTAAAGGTATTAGGGAGGCTCTTTATAAATTCATTTTTTTTGCAATATTTATTAAAACTACCTTCATTGCCCTGTATAAGGCTTATAAATTGGTGTATTAGAAAATATAATAATAATATTAATAAACTGTGGACTCTGTGGGACTTAAAAAACCTCATCCAATCATTTTCGTCATGAGTACGGTAACCATTGTTCCACGGACTTGCCATTCATTCCGACTTCCTAGTTTCGGCAATAGTGCCCGTTCTTGTGCTTGCGCATGCGTATACACTATGTTTATGTAGTCCGGCATTAGCGCTGCGTTAGCGGCGTTAACATTGTAGCGTGGACAGCCTGACTTTGAAGAGCACAATGGCTGAGGAAAACCATGAACCGGGAGGTCACAAAAGGAAAACTGTTTTTGAAGTGTACCAGAGGAGGAGGAGAAAAACTGTAGAAGAGCAGAACAAAACCCGTGTAGTTATTGGCGATTCCTTCAAAGGGCGGCGTGCGCTGTAGGAACAGAAAGGGCTTCAGACCGATGCATTGGTCGCCAAGTTTCTGCTGGACAGGTACGTTTATCTTATCGTTTGAAAAAAATGCCTTTTTTCTTTATCTGTTGAACCTTTTCAGCTGTACAGCAACGTCAGTTTGCTAATGCTACCAAGAGCAGGAGCATATATTTTTGCTCACATTTAGGGACTGTGCATGTGACTGGGTCTGTGTGGGGAACTAGGTCAAAGGTCACGCAAACAAACAATGCAGGTCTAGGTTTAGGTGAATCTCTGCTGATGCCGGCTGTAAACAAACACGCGTGTTCCAACGCTCGTGCACGTCGCTGTGGAGGAGTTCCTTGGAAAGGAACAGTGAAGGGCGGGGGAGCCTGACGCATGCGCATTATTCAAAAAACAGTCGCTGGTTTCCCAGCAGTCGAAAAAAATCCTCCCTAATATCTTTAATGAAGTCAAGGTGTCTGCTTGCTCGCTTGAAAAAGTCACTGCATGCTACTGCATAACAACATTAGTTTTATTATATTCCCTTTTTTTTTTTTTGCAATAGATATTTATGCACAACATGTTAACTACAAATTATTTATGTCATCCTACTATAGCAAGTTATTTTAGTAAGTTGATTGGTTGTCAACTTAAGCTATCATTAGTCTTTACATATGGATTGACAATAACCTATCATATACCTTAAGGGGTTGCAGGTATGAGCCTATCCCCACTGCTATGGGCCTAATAATGGCCAGTCAGTCAAAGAGACAACCTTTCACTCTCATTGTTTATTCACTGGGGGTAATTTAGAGTCACCAGTTCTCCTTGATTCGTGGGCAAGAATGCATAATAACACTGGAAGGACATGCAGACACTCAAAGAGATCATAGTCGGCCAATTTGAGGAGAGTTAACCTCTGTACAACAGCGCACCTCACCATATTATCATTAGAGTCAAATACTTCCGAAGTGACAAGAAAAAAGCAGTGATTATAAGATCTGGATTATCAACTGTTTCCCAATACAGCAACACAATATTTCTGTTGCTTGAAGAGGCCATTTTTCCAGGAGCCACAAGCCACAATAGAGAAAGATCATAAAGGAAGTGGTTGTGATTCCCACAGTGAAAGTTTGTTCATGTATGTTGTTAATCATCAGGATAATAATATACAATATACTTTCCATCTTATTTCTTATTTCTGTCTGTTTTACTTTGGCTCTTATGCAACACTTTAGTGAGTCAGCTGAGTGGTGTAAAAGGGCACTGGCAATAGTTCAAAAACTGCAGTGAAATATAAGCAATATAGTTCAGGTCAGGTTTTAAGCATCGTCCTAAAAAAGTAAACACATCATATTGTCCTTTAAGTTACTTTAACCTCTACAGCTTTTAAGATTAGGATATTCCCTGTCATTTATCATTGGCTGCAAGTGCATAAAAGAGAAAATATTAACGGGATGTTTTGGGGATATTTATAAAGACAGACTTCATGAATCATCTCAGTTTCAGTGCCACCCCAAAATATATATTGTGTTATTGACCAAGGATAACTTTTTTTCTGGAATTTATACTCTTTGAATCAGACTGCGACATTGGTCTTTATTTATTTCAAATACTTGCATAAATAATACTACTAATCCCCAAACATAAAACTATAATTAAAGTTTTTCTATAAGCACTATTCTAATCACCCTCATTTTGATATCAAATTAATCAAATATTATCACCTATCTATAGATAGATAGATAGATAGATAGATAGATAGATAGATAGATAGATAGATAGAGATAGTACTCATTACTCATGTAGAAATAAAGATACTCAGAAAAAGTATTTGAATAAATGTAAAAAGGTACTGAATGTAAAGTTTACTTAATAAGAAAGTACTTGCCCATTCAAGCATTACTACTACTAATTCTAATACCACTACAACAACAACTGCTACTGCTACTACTAATACTACTGCCATTAGTGCTACTACTACTGTACTAAGATATAAGGTATACAGTACAGCCTGTGTATGCAATAGCATGTCTAAAAAAGAACAAAATTACCATTACTACACGAGTTAACTCAATAATGATGTCATATGTATGGTACATTTGTTCAGAATTGTGTTCAAACGGTCTACGGGGTTGCTGCTGGGTCTCAGAAAGTCTAAAATAAAGTCTTAAATTTAAAAATCTGAGTTTAGGCCCTTAAAAAGTCTTAAATTTGTCAGGATGTAGAGTACTAGGTCTTAAATATGGCATGTACATTTAATGTCATTACCTGCATCCACACCTTAGTCTAAAAAGCACACTTACACCTTTTCTGAGCATTCTACCATGTTTTAATGTTGTTCCTGCATCAAAAACATGCCTGGAGTTGGGTTTTTGTTTCATTTGCGCATGTTTGAGTTATCTTCTACTTACTGAAAGGACAGAAATGGCTCGTTCCACCAATGTCTGCCATTTCCACCTGACCACGCCTCTTTCCCCTCATGACCCAGTCCCGTTCAGCTCACACCTCCCCCACAGCAACCAAACAAACCCACCACGGTTGCAGCAACAGATGTTGCGAGCCTGAAGGGGTGACAGCAGCTGGGTGCAGAGGAGGGAGGAGCTCTTAAAGGGACAGGGACCTAATCTGACCATTTTTCACAGAGTCAAATGATGAGTTTTTTTAAATAAGGTTTTTTTCAATAATTATTGCTTTTTCTGACCAGCAAAACATAAGATGCTGATCTAGAGGTGTCCTAAATTAATTTAAAAGACACCAAAAAAAAGCATAATATGGCCCCTTTAAATTCTCAAATGCGTGTTACTGTTACCAATACGAGAGCTCAGATTTTTTTCCAAATGCTTTGTGGTACTCACTGTCGTCTAAAGTTACAATTAAATGACGCAGCCACGTTTATGACTCAGCTTTTGGTTCGCTGAAAAAGGTCTTAATTTTTTTCAACAATGGTCTTAAAAAGGTCTAAATAAAGTCTTAAATTCAACTTGTTGATCCAAAGAAACCCTGGGTCTATTAAAAATAGTATTGCATTGCATTAAAACCATGCCATTTGATCAAAGCAAAATTTAAAGCTCCTTAGCTGCAACCTCCGAGAAAAATTAAAAGTTATAGAACTGTGCAGAGAAACTTTTCAAACGTCTTAGGGGGTTTGAAATTTCTCACCAATCAATCACTTCCCAGCTTGGAAGAGACAGTTGAAGATTAAACACCCACAGTAAGTAACCGGTTACGTGGGAGAGACCCGATAAGGATTGGGGACAGTATCAAAGTGCAATCTCTATGCTAATGTATTTCTTATCGAAAAGGTCTTGGATCGAACCATGTTAGTCCTTGTTAGTGAAATAAATGAGGCTCCAATCACCTGTAACTATGGGAACAAGTGCACATATTACAGCCAGCGTCACAATACTCAA
The DNA here is from genome assembly GCA_020698575.1 of Bostrychus sinensis. Classification (NCBI taxonomy): domain Eukaryota; kingdom Metazoa; phylum Chordata; class Actinopteri; order Gobiiformes; family Eleotridae; genus Bostrychus; species Bostrychus sinensis. The sequence goes on from CM036245.1 coordinate 15,890,747, forward strand.
GTCGAAACTGCTCATTGAAAAGGAGACGCAAGGATCTGTGGGACTTTGTGATTGATTTTTTTAGCATCAAAACATTTCACAAACTGACATTCGCGTTTTCATTGCATCACCTCAGGCCATTGTTCATTAGCTGATGCAGACGTTAACAATATAAATCATTGTCAGGAGCCAGACTTCCTATATAATCACCTTGTCCCAGTGTGTGTGCTTCTGTACAAGCATTGATTTGCCAATGATTGTGTTGGTTAGTCACTCAATATTTAACAAGAAATGACTTGGGACCCTCAAATTCTGTTGCCTGTCGAGCTCCAGCGTTGATTCAAATGAGAGTGCTATTGCACTGCCCCGGACTGATTTGCTCACTGATGTCCTCCTGCTGTTTTACCAGATTATTATTGCCTCCATGTAAAGCACCTACAATATAACTAGTAATTTAGGCCTGTAATATTAGCAGGCTTCAACCGCAGGGTTGCCAGCATGGGGTCTGCTTCCAACCCAGGCTCATCAGTGCAAAATATTATTGTAATTCAATGCCTCGCTGACAAATAAACAGAGGAATATTGCATCCTGACGTCACCACTGTCTTTTTTAATTTCTTTTTCTCAGCCTAATCATGCAGGTGTCCACAGATAGTGTATCTTGGGTAACTGCTTATCTGTACTCCTTTGATTCCTAATCTAAACTTGAATAAGGGCATTCAGGTGTTGCCTAAGCAGAGTATTGTCCTTTCAATTTTCCACCACTTATGTCAAACACTTCATCCACTCAGCTAGCAAATGATACAATTTGAATGTGTTACATTTTAAACAAGCAGGTTCATCAGTAGCTTATAAGAGAACAATTTGTGATGAATACAAGAAGCAAACCATGTGAAACATCAGTTCCCGGGGTGCTCCTGATGGCTATTTTTAAAAATGCAAGCATTTCTGTCATGTGCGCTGTAAATAAAAGGATTATTTAATGTGATGAGTGCTGTGTGAGTGCTCCCCGCAGATGTTCTTTGTTCACCATCACTGGTTTGGTCACAGTAATGGGAGAGCAGAATCCAATCCCGGGCATTTCTGTTAAGGTCTTGTCCTTGCATGATGTGCTTAAGTAATACAAGAAGTTGGAATTGCATAGGGTTTCAATTTATTTATTCGTCCGTCTTATTTTGCTTATTCCTGTTAGAGGTTGTGGGTGGCTGGAGCCCATCCCAGCATCAAAGGGCCTGAAGGTGGTGTAGTAGCTGGACAGTGGCCATTAAGTTGCTACGCTGACACAGAGACATACACAACCATTCACTCACTGTGATCTGTTATAAATTTGCACTATATAGCAAATGTGCATTGAAGATTTTAATGCTACAGTAATGTGAAGGGGCTATATTGTGCAAAGCTTTCTACCATGTTATAATGTCCTCTCATCCAAAACATACCTGGAGTTGTGTTTTGCTTCATTCACGCCTGTTTTAGTAAGCCTCTAATCTCTGGCACGGCTGTTCTGAGGCCTCAAAACGCTCTGTTCCATGAGCTCCAGCCTCTCCCACAAACATTCGCCCACTGCCGGAAGCACTGACCAATCAACTAGCCCTCAACATCCAGTCTGCTCTCATTCATTTACCTCTGTTTCTATTGATTCCTCACAGCTATTTTTCATTTTGTAGTAAAATGGCATCACCAGTTTTAGGAAGTGACATGCTGTTTTTCTCTGAATATGTTCAAAAGACGGCAGCTCTTGTCACACTCCTGCACTCTGCCTTTTCCTGCTGGTCTCCACCTCTTTTTTATGGCCCCAGTAGATTATTATGAAAAACATGTTCTTTTAGTCAGATAATGTTTTTAAAGGTTGTAAAACATGCAGTTCTGGCAAATGAAGTCAATTTTGAGAGGTACAGTAGAAATAGAAGGGCCCTGCATTCTTGGTTTGTGTTGGGGTACAGAAATAAATTATGAGATTACTGCGATTAAAAACCATACGCCTGACAAAACAGTTATAACACAGAAAGCAGCATTTCTTTTCTACAAGACACTGATTTCCCCTTCCGCTGCTCCCTGAAAACATCCACATGAGCCGCGCTGTTGAAATGTCTCCATTTGAGCTGCATTCACTGTCTCTTTGTTCTCCTTCATTGGGTTCCAGCCTAACCCAGCATTACTATGAATAGCAAATCTGATGGCTCTATAAAGTACAATTGTGCACGCGAACATGCCTGTGTGTGAGTGTGTACATGATACATAGAGCTTGTCCACACAGTGTTTTGATCATCGCCTCTGCATTTTTAAAAACAAAGATCAAAACAAATGTTGTCCTACATAGCCGGGTTAAAAAGAGAATGGAGTGCGTATGTAGTTGTTCTCAAAGTTTTTAAGTGAAGTGAAATCTTGAGCTGTAGTTGAAAGCCAGCGTTGTTATATCCAGTTGTCATTATTTTGTGAAAGTGAGATACTGTACATGCTGTTGTTCAGTGTATGTCAAATATAGTCTTAGATATTCTTGTATTGCTATTTTAATCCCTTGAGCACAAAAATATACAATTTAATCTTCTGACTATGGAGAAAAATATAGAAGCAACAACACAAAAAAGAAAAAATTATTAAGGTGTATAACACTCAACTGAACTTTGATTGACATTTTCCATTAGTGGCCGTGGTTATTTGGACCCTATTCCACCAATTATGGGCCTTAGGTGGGGAACAATGGACAATAGTTAGTTATGCCTCATTTACAACAAATGCAATCCTTGTGCAGTACGTATCTGACCAGAGCCAGCTAGGGAGACAAAGAGTTCACGGGAGAATACAGGGTTTATGCTGAAGGTTGTGAGTTCATGTGTTGACTTGATTTGACTTTATTTCATTCACATTTATTTCATTTTTTGCTTACAATAAAAAACCTAATCTCAGCAGAATTTAATGAAAAAAACACACACACACACATGACACACACATTAAAAGAATACTGCAAAAATAACCAATGTCTGGACTGTAGACCCTAAACCAGGGTTTTAGTTATTTAATACATGTTATACAGTCATCCTGCTGTTGGCAGGGTGGATTGTTGAGTCTGTTGGTGCGACACTGATGAAATGAAATGATGAAATGTTATTCCTGTTCCGCAGTTGTCTCTGTGAGCTTTCTGCTCTTGTTTTAGGGAGCAGTTCATGCAGGGGGTGTGAACTGTGCCTCATCTCTCTGACTAACTGAATGGCAGCCTGCTCTCTCCTGTTCTGAAGTGAGGAAAGTTCAGGTGATGTACTTAGTCTGGAGATGATCTCTTTTGCACTCTCTCCAGCTGTGCAGCCTGGCCATTTTTACACTCCACTAAGAGGACACTCCCATTTTCCAAACATGGCCTCACCAGCATGGTGTAAATAATTATCAGATCCTGTTGTGGTAAGCCATGTCGAGCCAAAACATTCAGGGAATGAAGGCGCTTGGAAGCTTTCCTTACAATTTGGTCTATGTGAGAGTCCCCACTGAGGTCAGAGTCCAGGTAAAAACCCAGGTATTTTGTGGTGGTAACAACTGGGACTTCCTTTCCACCCAGTACCAGAGGAGCAGGCTGTATCGAAGGCTGTATTGAATAGCAGATCCTGAGCTCCACAGATCTATCCCCATTGAGCAGCATGCTATTTTCTTCAGCCCATTTATCCAACTGCTGGGCTTCCAGAGTCATGGTTCTGTCACTGTTGATGTTGTTTAAGGGGATGGCCCATGACAGTTGTCTGCATAGTCAATGTCCACAATGTCCTGAAGAAATGTTTGTCGAGTGGACATATACAGGAGGAAAAGATACACCTCCCTGTTGGACCCCGGACATGACCTCAACCCAAGGACTGTAAAAACCATTGGGTACAACCTGTTATTACCTGATGCTAATAGTCTTGGGCTCAGCTCTAAGCTGGCCAGAGTTTACATTAGCCTGTTATGATTCACTCAATCAAATGCTTTTGACATGTGAGCCAAAAAAACCCTGACCATTGTAGGCTGTTTGCTGTCAGCAGCCACTAACCAGCAATGTAGAGCTTTAACAAGGGCTGTTGTGGTGCTAGGTGATAGGCATGTTGGTTTTTACATTTGGACAGCACTGTTGGCATCAACTGTGTTCAGGTGATAACAACTATAGTGACGTGTAAACAAAAGCCACGTTTGCTTGTCAGACCACAGTCTCACGTTCATTTGGATATTTTTTTGTGACTTTGGTGGCTCTACAATGGGAACGTAAGCTTCATAAATACTTTCTTTTTACTCACTTTTAATGGTATCCAATCTCATTTGTGACCCTGTGCTACTAGATAAATCATAATGTTATAAAGCAATGTTGCTGAGTCTGCACATGCTGTTTTAGTTTGAAATATACCGAATCAACTTTATCATAGACTCATAATGCCTAATTTTGCCAGAGTGCCAGACATGGACACGTACTACAACGCAGCTGGTGTAAACTCACACATTTATGAGCATGGCGTCTTTTTGTGTCAAGGTCATACAGGACATGTAACACACACGCAACATATTTAATGTAAACTGGGCATCAGTCGCAGGGCTGACAGAGACACACACAGACCCACAACCATTCGCTGTCACATTCATTAACTAGGGACAATTTAGAGTATAGAAAATATGTTGAAGGAAGTAGCCCAAATATGCATGGCCATGTGGAGCTGCAAACAGTGCTGCCAATTTAGTGATTTTGTCGCTAGATTTAGCAACTTTTTAGACCACCTTAGTGACTTAAAAAAAAAAAAAAAGTCACTAAGGTGATCTGATCACTAAATTTAGTGATTTTGTGTGACCCTTAACAACTTTAACAAAGTGATCAGAAACATTCTGGGAGTACATGAGGTGCATGAGAGCAGCAGCGCCAATAACTCCGCCTCTGTCCACTTCTGAGTCACCATGCTGTCTGCTGTCACTCTGCAGCACACAGCAGTGAACCAAGCACTGCTCGGTTTGGACAGCAAACGCTCTAATCAAGAAAGTTTATATTTACATAAAACAGGTTTACTTGGGCTCATATTATGCATCATCATTTTATAAAATGTTTCTGGTATGTTCCAGTTCATTCTTAAAATTGTGTAAGCAGTTAAAGGCCATATTCATAGAAATGACTTATCACTTTTCCTAGCCAGAATTATTGTGAACAACAGTGTTGGTTCTCCAGAACAGTATCAGTGCTGTGGTAACTTCTACTTATGTAAGTTAGGTTAAAAAAAAGATCTATAAAAAGGCTTTAGAAGACACTGTTTCTCTTAAATGAGTTTGTAAAGTGGGATTAGGGGAGAAAGCATTAAAGAATTGTATCTTTTTGTGGTATTATGCAAATTTGCTGACATTTAGCCACTTGTTGAGTGGGATATAGCTATTTCCCATTGAAAATAGTTGACAACACTGGTCGCAAATGCCTACTGCCTTCTTACATTTTTAAATTACCAGTATCATTGCTCATGTCTGCTTCTCCAAACGGTATATGCTGATCATAGACAGTTTATGAGGGCACTGACATTTGCTGTGGAAGAAAACACAGCATAACAGGAGCAGGCCTTGAGCACCAGAGCAATAGAGGCCCAGATCTACCATACAAGACAAGACCCCAGGTGCAGACTGTGCAAAGAGGCCCCTGAGACAATCCAGCACATAACTGCAGGGTGTAAGATGCTGGCAGGGAAAGCATACATGGAGCGTCATAACCAAGTGGCTGGTATAGTGTACTCGAAGCAAGGCGAATAAACCGGCTGTTCTCAACTCAACCAGCTAAAGTGTACTCTCAGTGGCAAGGTAATAACAACAGAGCAGACCCACCAAGGCTGGAGACTGAACAATACTGGAAAGGCATATGGGAGAAGGAGGCGTCACACAACAACAGTGCACAGTGGCTGGAGGATCTAAGAGCAGATCACAGCAACCTCCCTGAACAAGAACCAGTAACCATCACAGTGGCAGACATCCAACAAAGAGTCTCAGGTATGAAAAACTGGACAGCACCAGGGCCTGACATGATCCACACCTACTGGCTGAAAAAGCTAACTTCACTCCATGAGCGCCTGGCAGCACAAATGAACCAGCTGCTAAAGGATGGGACCCACCCTGAATGGCTAACTGAAGGCCGGACAATCCTGATCCAGAAGGATCCCCTGAAGGGAATGGATCAATACATGAGCACAGCACAGAAGGGAATTGGTAAAAACACCAGAAGAGCTAAACACCAGCTGCTCGTAGATAGAACAGTCGCTCAGGATTGCAAAGCCAGACACACTAATCTGTGCACCGCCTGGATTGATTACAAGAAAGCCTATGACTCAATGCCACACACATGGATCATGGAATGCTTGGAGATGTATAACATCAAGAGGATTCTAAGAGCCTTCATTGCAAACTCGATGAGGCAGTGGAAGACCACCCTTGAGGCCAACTGCAAGCCAATTGCACAAGTGTCCATCAAATGTGGGATATACCAAGGAGATGCTCTGTCCCCGCTGCTGTTCTGCATAGGTCTGAACCCCCTCAGCCAGATAATCACCAAGACTGGCTATGGGTACCGACTCAGGAACGGGGCCACCATCAGTCACCTCCTCTACATGGATGATATCAAGCTGTACGCCAAGAGCGAGAGAGACATTGACTCACTGATCCACACAACCAGGATCTACAGCAATGACATCGGAATGTCATTCGGACTTGAGAAGTGTGGGCGGATGGTGACAAAGAGAGGGAAGGTAGTCCATACAGTAGGGGTCCCACTCCCAGACGGCAGAATAGCAGACATTGAGGACAGCTACAAGTACCTTGGAATCCAACAAGCAAATGGCAACCTGGACCAGGCCACAAGAAAAGCAGCCACAGCCAAATACCTCCAACGAGTAAGGCAAGTCCTAAGGAGTCAGCTCAATGGCAAGAACAAAGTCCGGGCAATCAATAGCTATGCCCTGCCGGTCATCAGATACCCTGCGGGAATAATAAGCTGGCCAAAGGAAGAGATTCAGACCACAGATGTGAAAACACGAAAGCTCCTAACCATGCATGGAGGGTTCCACCCCAAATCCAGCACCCTGAGACTGTACACTAAGCGCAAGGAAGGAGGCAGAGGACTGGTGAGTGTCAGAACCACTGTCCAGGATGAAACATCCAAGATCCTTGACTACATCAGGAAGATGGCCTCAACAGATGAAGTTCTCAGTGAATGTCTCAGGCAGTGGAAAACAGAGGACGAGGTGCTGGAGGAACCATCATGGGAGGAAAAGCCCCTACATGGGATGTACCATCGACAGATAACTGAAGTGGCTGACATTGAGAAATCCTACCAATGGCTAGAAAGGGCTGGACTGAAGGACAGCACAGAGGCACTGATCATGGCTGCACAGGAGCAGGCCTTGAGCACCAGAGCAATAGAGGCCAAGATCTACCATACAAGACAAGACCCAAGGTGCAGACTGTGCAAAGAGGCCCCTGAGACAATCCAGCACATAACTGCAGGCTGTAAGATGCTGGCAGGGAAAGCATACATGGAGCGTCATAACCAAGTGGCTGGTATAGTGTACAGGAACATCTGTGCAGAGTACAGTCTGGAAGTCCCGAGGTCAAGATGGGAAACACCTCCAAAGGTGATAGAGAATGACCGAGCTAAGATCCTGTGGGACTTCCAGATCCAGACAGACAAAATGGTAGTGGCGAACCAACCGGACATTGTGGTGATGGACAAACAGCAGAGGAAAGCCGTTGTGGTTGACATCGCAATACCAAGCGATTGTAACATCAGGAAAAAGGAACACGAGAAGCTGGAGAAGTACCAAGGCCTCAAAGAAGAACTTGAGAAGGCCTGGAAAGTGAAGGCAACAGTGGTGCCCGTGGTCATCGGAGCACTCGGGGCAGTAACCCCCAAACTGGAAGAGTGGCTACAGCAGATCCCAGGAAAAACATCAGACATCTCAGTCCAGAAGAGCGCAGTCCTAGGAACAGCAAAGATACTGCGCAGAACCCTCAAGCTCCCAGAGGACCCGAGCTTGGATGGATGAAAAAACCACCCACGGAGGGCGAGAGGACAATTTTCATATATATATATATATATATATATATATATATATATATATATATATATATATATATATATATATATATATATAATATATATATATATATATATATTATATACATATATATATATATATATATATATATATATATATAAACTATTCCTAAATTATAAACTTCCTACTAATGGATATTTGTTTTACCCCTGTCAATGTAAAATAAAACAGCAATGCTTTGTTTGACAGTACGCTAATTCACAAAGCGGCTTATTTAGCTCTCCCTTTGTCTTTGTTCCCTGTTTACTGTAGCCATTATAGATTCTTTATGTGTTTCCTTGCTTCACACTTGCCTTGTGACGGTTGGTGGGTTCACTAATCTTCCAACACGGCACTTCTCCATCCTGACTGCTGTGCCAATAAGGCCGTGTACTTACATAGATCAAGATAAGGAGCAGGGATGTGCTCCGACATGGCCATGTGACCTTGTGTGTCCACTGTGTGTGTGTGTGTGTGTGTGTGTGTGAGTGGTTTGTTTGTATGGGAGTGCAGCCTTTATTGATGCTGCCGGATCTCAGTGGCGTGAAAAGGCCATAGACTATTGGGTAAAATCATTATGTTCCTGTAATTACTTTGTGGGACCATTGGACTGCTGCCTCTTAATTGGGAAGCTAAAAGATTAGGTCAATTCGTGATCCGTTTTTGTGTGAAAGCAAAGCAGTTGAAGTGGAAAGTGCTTGTTTTTCTCTTGCAGCAGCACAAATAGGGCTTTTTAGCAGTTTTAGATAATCTCAGTTGTGTTTTTCTGTATAAACCATATTCTGACAGGGACACTGTGTAAAATGTAACAACGCAAGCATGTCATAAAACATAACACATATCAGGTGTTTATCCTTACAAGAATAATAGTTCATTTGAATTTTGATAGCAGCAATAGCAGTGACAACAAAAGGCTGACAAATCCAATTAAATTCAAATTTAAAACTTCATTGATCCCCTGAGTGCAATTCAAAGCACAAAAAGTAGTACAGTAAATAGAGAGCAGACAATAGTTATTCCTAAACGTTGAAATGTAGTAATAAATACTAATGAAACACTGGGTGATGCAGTATATGATTGCCCCATTGCATCATACAGCTATAACTTGGATTTGTGCAAACTGTGTTCACAGACAATGACTTCTGAAAATGTCTGATCCATGCAGTAAAGATACACATCCAATTCATCTATAATACCTAGTAAACTTACTGAAATGTTGCCAAATAACATAAATATGTGCAAATTGCTTATCTGTTCTCCAGCCTCATGTTGCCCTTCTCAAGATCGGATCAACGGCTCTACGTAGACTTCTGAAACCCCGCCCTCTCCAGGAAGTGACCCTGCGCATTTCTAAAGCACCACTGCACTATCGCCAGACTTGTTTTGATAATTTCAGTGCTTAAACTGCGGCTAGTACAAAGCAGTCAGCTCATTTATCCATCTGGTAGCTTCATATTGCTAATAGTCGTGCTAATTAACCATTTTATCATACTCTGTCTATCCCCCACCTTTAAGTATAAGAGCTCTGAGATTCTGCTCTGAACTCAAATCCTCCTTTTCTGTCTTTAGAGGGCTTTTGTGAGAGAAAGGCTTCAGCCCGGTCCAAATGTTTTCTGCAAAGTGAAAGTAACAACTCCCCAAAAGCAGTTAGCAGTTTCCAACACATATACAGTATTGTAATGATGATGATCAGTCACCACAGAACACCTGAACAACAGTAAAAACATTTAAACAGGAACATTAATGCAGTTTGCTACAGTATTTTGAGTTGTAAAACGTGAAATGTTGATACAAATATGTCTAAATTTATTTCAGAGCTTGAAAATAGCAAAAAGTGTTTCCTTAAATATTCTTGAAATTGCCAAATATCTACAGTTCATATGTGCTTTTGTTTGATTGTGTATTAAATTTGTTTTTTGAGAGTTGCCAACCATTGCAAGAGCAGACTGAAGAATTAGAAGAGAAAGCTTATGTACTTGCACATGGACACTGGCTCCAAGAAGCCTGGCTCCTATTGAACTGTTGTCTCAGTGGTCTCTCAGTAGTTGATTGCGCTGTTACACAAGAATTTTAGATCAGATAAAAGGCCAATTCACCATCATTATTGATCATTGTGATCGGCATTTTTCTTGCTAGGAAATATCTTTGAACATATCTTTTCAAAACAAATTTTAAGAGAAACGTCATTATGTTGAGGATGGCTAACTCTTTAGAGCCAGACTTTAGCCAATCTATTTGCTGTTAAGGAAGGTTACTGGTCAATTAGGCTGCACTCAAATGGGAACAAGTAGACAGGAGATTGGGCAAATGGAGATGGATGGTTAATAGCAATGCCTGGACTAAAAAAAAAAAAAAAAAGGAGATAGTGACGTGGAGGCAGCAAAATAAGTTACATCACCTGGTTTATTTATTTATTTATTATTTTAGCTGTTTATTTTGTCTTTTTAAAATTATTTTAATCTTTTTATATGCATAATAAATAAGCATATACATGGGGACACATGTTTCAGCATTTTACCAACTGCAATACCATTAAAGCGCCTTTCACATACGACGAAGCGGGCGGCGAGCGCGGTGGCAAATTCTGTTGATTTGTGTGTAAAAGTGTGGCGCTAGCGCACAGCCACTGCTGCTCTGAGCTGGGCAGCGTGCTGAAGTTAAAAAAGTTTAACTTAGGCGCAGCGTGCTGTGACATCAGCTCAGCGTGTTCAATCACAGAGCCTGAAAAGTCCGCTCAGCAGTAGAAATGGGATGTTTACTATTGTCATCTTAGAAAGTTAGCCTAGCATACAGGGGTGTAGCCTTTGTGCTGGGATTATGAGAGGATTATGGTGGTCCTGGACATTACTTTCACTGAGATGGTAAAAGAGGCTAAATACCAGGCTAAGTTGCCTTTCTAAAAATTAGCCTCGACTGCTACATGCTAACACCACTTCCTGGTCTGTGTGGTTGCCATGCCCACAAACTGCACGCTCCACTCCCACTCCACCGCCGAGTTGAGAGGTGCCACACAGCTTGGCAGCAAGTAGAGCCAAGTAGAGTCACCAAAGAAGCCTTATATGGTATTAGTACAAGGTCTTTAATACCATATAGTTTATGTATTTATGTATTTATTTATTATTATTATTGTTATTATTATTATTGTTGTTGTTGTTGTTGTTGTTGTTGTTGTTGTTGTTGTTGTTATTATTATTATTATTATTATTATTATCACATTTTATGCAATCTCTGACATCAGCTAACAACACTTTACTTCAGAGTTCTGCTAACACTGTATTCAGGAATTACTGTATATGTATTAGCATCGCTAGCTGCAATATCTCTGGCTAATCTTGTGTTTTTGTTATTGAAATCTTAAATTTGACATTTTTATATAGTTCTCCCTTTTTCCTCTATCCTGTATTTTGCTGTAAGAAGTAAACATGTCACTTCTAATTACTCGAACTGTGCTACTCTCTCCCTGCAATGTGTTTACATGCACATTCAATTAAAGTTCTTGCAGTCACAACAAAAAGCGCTCTGACTGGATGATAAGGCTAAAACCAGTGTCTCTAAAAAGGCCAAGATAAGCCGTGAATCAAGATTAGAGGTGGCCAAGGTTAATGCGGGAAGCCAGGATCTGCTTTTATAGGCACAAGGATAATTGAGCTCTCGTGGTCCAGTGATAAAGAAACTTTTTATCTCTCACAACTCCAGAAATCCCTATGCATTGTCAAAAAGAAGCTAAGCACTTATTTTTTTATGGAAATAAAAGTAAAACAGATTTTAGGATCACCTTCAGATACATACTGTCTTCACTCTCAGGAGGATTTAACAGCAGCTTCAAGGGCAAGCTGAGAATATGTGGCACACAAAGTGTCAGTGATTTGCTGTTTAATTTTTTACGATGCAATCTGAGGATCCTTGCACAGGAGTTGCGACAGCTATTTGGCACCAGCAGGTCTATAATAATTGAGAAAAATATCATCCAGTCTGACATTGACAGTGAAGATTGTGATGAAATATTAATAATGAACTAACACTTCTATTAGGTGAATAAAATGGCAGGGATATTAAACAGGAATGATTTTTGGATTTAATAACTTTTTCTAATTCAACAATTAAAAACGTGACAGAAAGTTTTAATAATAATAATAATAATAATAATAATAATAATAATAATAATAATAATAATAATAATAATAATAATAATGCTTTTCTAGACACTCAAAATCACTTTTTATAATTTGGTTGTTTGGTTACATTATTCATTTTCTCCTCAGTCACACTCATTGGTGGTAAGCTACTTCTGTAGCCACACCTGCCGTGGGGCAGACTGACAGAACCATGGCTGCCAATCTATGGCCCCTCTGTCCACCACCAAACACAGTCACACTGACACATTCACACAAGCAAGGTGGGTGAAGTGTCTTGCCTAAGGACACAATGTCAGTCCTAAACCTTCAGGTTAGTGAGCGAAAGCCTTTCCATTTCTTTTTCAAACTGCGCTGTATAGAAAGGAAAAAAAGGGAAAACCCACACATACAGAATCATAAGCTGGTAAATGGAGAGGATCATGTTAGGAAGCGGAAAAGCCTAAAGGAAAGATGAAAGTATTGATAAACAGTGTAGATATTGTTAGCTAATTGTTACACCTAAATTAATCAAACTCTCATAATTATTTCTTTTATAAAACAGTTTAGGAAAGTAACTAATCTATATACTTTTAAATACTATAGATACTATTAAAGTTATTTTACTTCAGTACATTTTATTTTATTTTATTTTTTTTTTAACCTCAGTAGCAAAGTGGGTGATACACTGATTTGTCAGTTTTTGCTTTGAGCCAGGACAGTAGTGGGAGAGTATAGAAGAGGACATGTAAATGTAATGTTTACCTCTGTCAGTTTGTACATGCACGTCCTTCATTCACTGCTAACTGTTGCACAAACGCTAACTACCTCACACATTTATGTATATAGTATAAATAGTTTAAATTTCTATTGGATTTTGCATGCTTCTTTTAAATTGCTTTTTTTTTTTTTCTTTTTTTGCCTATTTGTAAAATAATTGTGTCTATTTTATATCTTAGATTGTATGTAACATTCAGTGTGGACAGCAATTTCCTTACTGTGTATATGACAATAAACACTGAATCTGAAACACACACTGAATCATGAGTAGTAGTATCAGTAGTAGTAGTAGTAGTAGTATCAGTAGTAGTAGTAAGTAGTAGTAGTTGACTTTGTTGTGCAATTGCAAGAAAAACAAAAAATCTAACTTGTATGTAGTTACTTTGTAGTTGAATTAACCTTTGATACCAGTTACTTTAACCAATAATTTTGTTGAGTACTTTTGATTCTACTTAAGTAATATTATATATATATATATGGTTAGCGTTCTAGCCTCCCAGCAAGGAGGTCGTGGGTTCGAGCCCCGGGCGGACCAATACACACCATCACACGAACTCTCTGGGTGGAGTCTGCATGTCCTCCCCGTGTTACCGTGGGTTCTCTCCGGGCACTCCGGCTTCCTCCCACCGTCCAAAGACATGCATGTGTTAGGTGAATTGGTGACTCTAAAATTGCCCCTAGTGAATGAATGTGAGAGTGAATGGTTGTCTGTCTGTGTTTGTCTCTGTGTCAGCCTTGCGACAAGCTGGCCCCTGTCCAGGGTGTACCCCGCCTTCGGCCCAAAGTTACTGGGATAGGCTCCAGTCACCCGCGACCCCTAATGGGAAAAGCGGTAGAAAATGAATGAATATATATACATATACATATATATCTATAGTAGGTTAAATTAAATAATAAAAAAAAATGCTAATGTTGGTGACATCCAGAGACATATAACCTTTATAGATCTATATCACCTGCTTTTTTCTGTTCTACTACAAACAACAGCTGTAGGTTTTAAGTAAGTTAATGAGCATAAAAGATGTTTACTACCACAGCTCCAAACAGCTGGCCGCGCTGTTTAATCCCCTGGCTGTCGAAAATAAATTAACTGTGAATTCAGCCAGAGTCATTAGGCGCCATTTAAGCCATTTAAGAGCAGTGTTTGACTCAGTGCTACCTGGAAAGTGTCATTTATTTCTGTTGGAAATGATGTTGGACACAATACAGCCTTTAAGGAATCCAATGACATGCACGCAGAGGGCTAAACGGATTACTCTCCTCACGTCTCGCCCACCAGCTCCTACCACTGGCAAGGCTCGCAACCACTGCTGACTCAGAGCTGCTCCTGCAGTGAACTTTCAATAGCAGCAATTTGTGATGTATCATGTTGAAAATGCTGTGTTCCAAAAATATTTTAGGTGGTTTTCATATGTAATAATTGTAGCGTTTCAGTTGCATTTATTACAATCTAATAACAAATGAATAATGCTTTCGACACAATGGCTACTACTAGCGCATGCAAAATAAAAAATAAAAAAATAAATAGGAAGATTAGCAACATCTTTGGACAAATAGGGGACTGGTGTGTTGACATTTGGAAGAATTTAGCATCATATGTGAAAGTTTGGGCACCCCTCTGAGGTTGCATAATAATTTACTCATTCTTAATGGAAAAGGATCACAGAGGTATGTCATTCATTTTCTAATGACATCTGAGTTCTAGGCTATTTTCCTAACAACAATTTTTAGTGTAGCAGTATTTAGATGTATGAAATTAAATGGAATATGAAAAAAAAAATGCCTGAAACACCATCTAGAGCATGAGGATGTTGTAGGTCTTTGGAGGTGATCTATGGGTTGTTTTTAACCATTCACACCATTCCTTGCCTATGTCTCTCTGGTATTTTTCTTGGCCTGCCACATCTGGCCTTAACATCAACTTTGCCTGTGTCCTTCCATTTCCTGATTACCACCTTAAATACCTTTTCTCATTATTGAATGCACCTGTCTATGAAGTCCAAGGCTTAGTTAACTAGTCTATCAAGTTTTGTGTTGCAAGTAATCCATTTTGAGAAGTTACATGCTTTCAAATCATTAAACTTAATGATTAGTAAACTTAATCATTTGTAAAAAAAAAACAAAAAAAAAAAAAAAAAGAACTAACACACAAATCTGAATGGAAAAAAGGGGGTAGCCTAAAGTTAAAAAAACATAAAAATCTTAAAAGTTCATACATGTTGGAGAAACCCTTGTGAGATGCCAAAGTTTGAATTTGGCATTGATGTGTGGGTGACTCTCATTGCCGCTGTGCTCTGCCAGTTAATTAGAAAGCTTTGTTGTTTTTGTTCGTCTTGACATGCTTTTAGCAGTGATGCACTGCTCTTTGTTGCAAGGAAAGGGAAGTGGAGCAAACTAACTGTGTTTGTTTATTTTGACTTTGCTTTAGGCCTTTTCTCTGGGGTCACCATAGAAACTAATCTGCCACATCGTTGTTTTGTTGTTGGCCTGGATTTTACACCAGATGCCATTTATCTCCATTTATCTGGGCTTGGGACCAGCATAAAAAGTACAAACCTTGTGGCTCACTTTTAGGTTTATGTTACTTTTGTGCAGTCATAGCCAGTGCTGGTTATACATATTACATATTATAATCCTTTTATTTTACTGATGATTCCTATCACTATTCTACAGGGCAAGCAATATTTTTCCTTAAATACCAGAAAAAATGCACACTTTCACTTTTTATATAATCTTCCTCCTCTCCTCCAAAGCTCAGGACTATTCTGAAGAGACACCACAAGTTTGATTAAAACAGACTTAACATGTGCCATTAGCCTTAGTGCAAATAGTTCCTCTCAATATTGTCTGCTCCTCGCCCCCTCCTTCTATGTCAAACCTGTAATTCTTAACTCTCTTTCCCTTCCTGTGCCTCTGTGTCGGCGGCTGCTTACTTCTCCCAGTCTTTCTCTCTCTGGCTGTGTGATTAGTTTGAGAGTGGGTCTGCAGCTCTGTGATAGCATCCGTCTCCCCACACGTTCGCGCCTGGAACAAAATAACTTTGGAGTTAAAGAGCTGGAAATGTGTCGAGTGGCTTGTACAACTGTGTGTGTGTCTGAGTGTGTAAGATTTACGCATACTGTATGTGTGTGCGCACCTGAGCAGTTTTAATATGCATGCATTCCCTGTAAGTGTGGTTTTATATAAGTCTGACTGTTCTTAAGTGGATATACGACTAAAGTTTGATGCTGAGAGTAAGGCTGTACACTGTTTTGGGGCTCTCTGTATTATGGTACATTTTCAGTACAAACAAATTCAATCAATATGAGGTCTGCAGCTATAAAAACACCTATGGGCTTTGTTATTGTTATTGTTATTGCTATTGTTATTGTAAAGGCTACTTAGATGCTGTAAGGATCTGTATCTGCACTACACTGCCTTTATTCCTTATAGTAGCAACATTTACAGTCATAGGTATGAAGTATATTAACAAATTGGGCATGCTGCCTGTAATGTGCCCTATCTCTGTGGAACAAAGTTGGCACATGACTCGCAAATGTATCCACCTGTCAATGTTTTTAAAAGGGAAGCCAAACTTTCTCCATACAGGAGACCTGGATGATGCGGGAGGGGAGGGTCTCAAAGCTCTAGTTTCATGTCAGCATCAGTCATGTGCTGGCTGCGTCTGTGCTTAGCGATACAGTACAGTGACCAGATTTTTAGGTTCAAAAACTGGGACTTATGTTTTGCTCAGATTGCGGTGCATTTGAACTTACACCAAGTTACAAAAAACATTTGCAAAATCTATACAATTTTCTGTCATATGATTCAGAATACATGATGCTAGGGCTTACGTTTGGAAAATTATGGACATTTATTGATAAAAATAATGATACTGTAAATACATTTTATGGCAAATGTGTTTTTTAAATGTGTCCTTTGCGTTTCTGTTAATTAAAATGGGGACAACAGGGACATGTTTTTTTTTTAAACTGGGACATGTGAGTGTTTTTACAGATATTTGTTGGGACATGGAACAAGGAGCCTAAAACTGAAACTGTTCCGGATAAATTGGGATATATGTCTATCACCCTACAATAACACTTAAAAATGTCTGTGTGAAAGCTTGTATGGAAAAATATGTCAGAGCTACGTAAATATGAAATGCATTTATCAAATTGTATGAAAATGGTGTGCCTAGATGTATTGTTACACCCCTAACAGTTATTTCAAACAGGGAGTTGAACATTTATTTTGTCATTTTTTCCCCCTTATTTTCATTGGGTTTGTTTGACTGTGACATGTCCCTGCATAGCTATTGTAGGTGTTCACACATGCTGTATAAAATATTGGCAATGCAAATACAGAAATTTCATCAGATGCTTCCACCACAACTGACTGCACTTTTAAGATTAGCATATTGCTGCTGTTTAGATGAGCCCTATACATGATTAAGCCTTTACTTTAGTGGTTTAGTTTAGCAGACCATACCTTGTTTAGGTTTAAATAGGGAAACATCAACCAAGAAATACAGAGTCAGCATAGGCTACAATGTCTAGAAAATGCCCCAGGCCACTTATTTAGTAAGCTCTATGTTGGCCGAAGAATGATATTTTGGATTTGGACAGGTTTGAGTGTCTGTCAGTGCCGGAGTGTGCAGTATAAATGCTTGTGTAAGTGTAAGCTCAGCAGCTCAGCCAAGGGGCGACTTTATGCTTTGTCAGGAACTGCCTCATAGAGGGACAGATGGGGAAGTAAAGCATTTACACCCACTGACACCAACATGCTACAGGCCTCCAGCTCTGACATTAGCATTAGCAACAGGCATCTGTCTCACTCTCTGGCTCCAGGGCCTAGTCAAGCATGTGCATGCAATGTGTTAGGACTGATACGACTCGCCAAAGAGCAGCTGATGCTAACCTTTACTCAGCACTATTCACTCTCATAATGAATGAGTTTACATGAACATGAAGGGTACAATAGGAAGATCTTACAGCAATTGTAGTCTAGAATAGTTTAAAAGTCTAAAGGCACTTGAGTGGTACAGTGTGGGTCATGTCAGTAAGGGTTTGTGTTCCCTCTACTCTAGGTCCAGCAGACTGCCAACAGTTAAACAACAGTAAACAACTATGGTCTCACACAAGTGCGATGTGAAGCTGTGTCTTTGAATGAGATATACATTGCATTTGTAGCTGGCTTTTAAAACATGAATCAGTTGATGATGTTTAATAGATGAGAGTGATGAGAGGCTGGAAGTAAAGCTGTATGCATCCAACTTTCAGTGCATTAACATCAGAGAGCTATGCCAATCTCTTACTTTTAAATGTTTATTTATTTATTTATTTATTTATTTTTGTCTTGAGTCACAAGTGGTTCATGTGTAATACAATGCACATTGTCACCAATAATTGGAATACTTTGATTCTCAGCGCAAGAGCCATATGCTGCCATCTTTGTCTAAAACTGGAAACAGTTGTTGCTAGCTTTGTTTTCTAACAAGTAGCCTACATCACTTTGCTAATTTGCTTTAGCAGTAATGTATAGTACCGCCTAATGTTTTGGTGTCACTTCGGACCTTTTAATAATACAAACGCCCCTGGACCGACCTTCTCGCAGTATACCGACCTTGTAGAAATGTGCCTTTAAACATGCAAACACACAATAACCAGCATTAAATTGCCCATAGTGCCCAAGTCTTATAAATTTTGCTGGATCAGTGGTTACTAATAGTGTGGAGTTCTGAAAGCACATTTGTAAGTTACTGCAGAAAAGTCACTGCTCAATAATACCAGCAGTTTTGATCAAATAGATACTTTATTATTCCCAAAGGAAATCTCGGTTCCAGAAGCAGCATCACAGAATTTACAAGAGGCACTTGCAATATTATTAAGACTACCTTTTTACAATTTTTTTGGGATCCGTGTATGACTTACATGGCATAATACTAATCAAAAAGGTGTTACTAAAGTTCATGTAAATGCCTCAAAAGTTCAGTGTGGCATTTTCAGAGACAATGTTGTATCTAGACATGGTTATATGTTGGCTTCAATTAAATATTAAGAAAATCACAAAAGTGCTTTGGACTAGGCACAATATCCCGCCAGCACAGCCATAATAAAATGTACCTCTCTGCAATATGTCATGCGAATTTCAACCCAGCAAGTAACCTCCGAGCTCCCAGAACAATAACTATGAATAGCTTTGTGAGAGTTGTGTCAGATGGAGATTTGATATTTAAAGTTTAGTCAGAAGGCTGTTTTGGTGATAGAAAATCTGTTTCAGAAGTGGTAGGGCCAACCGTATCACCTATGTATCATCTTCATTCAGTTTGTATGCATGCAAATGTGGAAAATTAAAAGCTAAAAAGACAAAGGCTAAATGGAGATTTATCTAGCCATCACAAGCTTTACCCTAAGGGATATTTTAATCATAGCATTAAAACCATATCTTATCAAAGCCAAACTATGAAGTAGGGATGGCAGGTTAGTGAAAAACACTTGTAATAATTTGCATATGTGAGTAGGGTTCCTCTTCCATCTTTTCACAATGCGTTTGGTGCCTTGAGGACACAGCTCTAGTTCCTTTGTGCATTCCTGCTTTTCTTACCCAGCCTCAGTCTTTCATCTTTTCCTGGACTAATTTTTCCTCCCCCTTCCTTCTACACCTTCATGCTTATTTTGTAGTCAAGGCACATGCAATACAGTACTACACAATAATGCAGTATATGCAGTAATTCTGTCTTTGTACAGTGTAAACCTGCTTGATTCAATGTGGTTAAAATTGGACTGGACAAACTTCTAGATTTATCCTTTTACTTTATGACCAATAAGAGCTTCTCAATTTTAGTATTGAGCCCTGGTTGGGAGTGAGTGGAGAAAAGTTTCACCAAGATGTAAAGGGCAGAGGTCAGACCAGCAATGTTTTATGGTTTAGAGACAATGTCACAGAGGAAAAGACAGGAGAGAGCAGAGCTGGAGGCCTCCAGAAGATGTTGAGGTTCTTTTTGGGGTAATGAGGTTGGATAGGACTAGGAATAAGTCAGATCAGAGGGACAGCTCATGTTTCAATGTTTTGGAGATAAAGTCAGAAAGAGCAGACTAAGATGGTTTGGAGATGTGCAGAGGAGGAATAGTGAATACTATATCAGTAAAAGGATGGAAAGGTTATAGCTGCTAGTAGTGCTGCAACGATTCATCGAGGTATTCGAGTAATTTGGTTAGTAAAAAGCTTCGATTAAAATTCTTTTCCTAGAAGCTTTGATTAATTAATGTAAACAAGACTGACGCATAGCGCTGGGAACTTTGTATGCACGGAACAATGTTTCTGCTTGATTAATGTACAACACACTAGCGCGAGCAAGCCTGGGGTTGAGCTATAAACAGAATAAATTTGAGTTGTAGTTAGCCTTTAAAATGTATATAAACTATGTAGAAAACAGCACCATAATGAAAGTGTTTTTAGAGAGTATCCCCTATTTGATTAATCAGTCAATCAAAGAGAGGGTTTAAAAGAGGCAGATGATTCACTGTGGTGACCCCGGACAGGGAAGAGCCAAAAGGAAAAGATGAAGCCCAAGTCATGGTTAGTGTTTGTTAGTGGTTACCACAACATGTACCCCTAATGATATATCATACTTACTGTTTTATTTATTTATTTATTTATTTATTTATTTATTTTGGGCAAGTGAGAATTTTATTTTCTTTCTTTTACATTGGAACCTAAGAACCATACTTGTAGACATCAAAATAGTCATACCAACAGAAGCAAAACAGAAAACATGCATGTAATTTGCACATTTATTATCACTTTTGCCCGAAAAGGAGTGGGAAGAAGAAAAATGTATTTAATTCTACCCCGGTCTCTCATTAATAACAATATAATAATGAGCTTCCTTATACATTCTTCAGACATTTCAAACCATATGGGCTATTTACATTTAAAGACTATAGGTAACGGTTATATCTTGGTATCTTCTATTACAATAATACAAGGATACCAACAATGGTAAAGAAATTACAGGTACCAGCAATTGTGACAGCACATACCAACAAAGGTAAGGAAAAAAGCATGCAAAGACAGCACTGCAGAACAGAGTATTGCATATAATATTAAGACCCTCTCATGATGTACTGTAACCAAACCATATGTTTAGATAACAATTTAAACTTGTGGATATTTTGGCATTGCTTGCAATGTGTACCCAGACTGTTCTAAAGTTTGTGTACCCAGACTGTTCTGTTTCTGTTGTTGAATGCCCTGAATAAGATTATTGATGTATAATATTTTATAAGGTCAGGAATTTTTAAGAGCTTGGACTGAATAAAATGATTATGAGTGTATTCTAAAAATCCAACTTTATGGATGATTCACACTGCTTGTTTCTGTAATATAACTAATGGATTGATTGTGCTTTGGTAAGTGTTTCCCCAAACTTCAACGCAGTATGTAAAGTAGGGTAGCACCAAGGAACAGTATAATGTATGAAGTGAATTTTGATCAAGGTCATTTTTCCCCTTATTTCATTATTGAGAGGATTTTTAAAATTTTAGTTTTTATATGTCTGATGTGAGTTTTCCATGATAATTTACTGTCGATTATAACTCCCAGAAATGTATTTTCAGTGACAATTTCAATTTGAACACCTAGGGCCCTATCTTGCCAACTGGCGCATGCCTGATCTTGGCGAAGACAGGGGTAATTTGATATTGTTGTGGACGCTCTCTGAGCCATCCTCATCCAAATCTCCGAGGTCACAAAGGAAAATCCAGCTTTTAAAATAACCTTATTTCTTATGGTAAAGAAATGGTTCAGTTCAGAAAAACACGGTACAATCCAGTTCCTTTGGAAAGAACGCAGAGTAAACTCTCCGCACCCGCGATGTAGCCTGTGGATCCTGCCCTGTTCATGTGGATCATTAATGAAGGTGACAGAGACGTGATCTGAAGACAGAGACGGAGAGAGCTAAAAAATGAACTAAGTAACTGTGTTCTCTCGTGTGGTTCCTTGTTTCATTATTCCGTTTGTAAACCAAATCCAAAAGACAGATAAATGTGTGCAGTTTGCATAAAATGTCTCTGTGTTTGCTCTTGTTTGGAGAAGGCCAAAAGCACAGCTGAGGCTGCTGTTTATTCTGGGTCACTATTACGCAGGAAACATGGCAATGGAAAGAAAGAATTACGAGAAAAAATATAGCTAATTCATGTTTTTTTTTTTTTTTTTCTCATTTTGTTTTTTTGCATGCATTCAACATTAGGCTACACTTAAAACTACATGCAATACGGAATAGCAAAGTAAGTATTTATTCATATTTTAAGAGGACATTAACCAATCAACAAATTAGTTAAGTTTTTTCTAGAAAACAAAAAATAAATGTTTAAAGAGCAGATAAAAATAACATTATATTATATATATTATAATATATATTATTATAATTATATATTATTAGCCTGTCTTTTATTAATTAACAGCCCGTGAAGTTTTATGAAAGTGTTTTATTCTGATCCTGCTGATCCTCTCATGCTGTGAGTGGAGCTGGGACAGAGCTGCTCTGATTGGTTTAGAGTTTAGAGCAGACACCACCTTTGAACTTGTGCCAGCCCCAAGTGCAGCCTCTTTAGACCAAGTCCTGCGCCATCAGGGAGAAGCGATTTGGACACGCCCCTAGGTGTGCCACGTCCACGCCGCCATCTGCGCCAGTTGGTAAGACAGCGCCCCTTCATTCATGATTGCATGAATGGTAACTCTGAGTTGATTTTAGGATTGGCAAACATCATTGCTTTGGCCTTATTTAAATTTAATGAGAATTTATTAGTATCCATCCATTTTTATTTTTTTATTTTGTGTAGCTCCTCATTTACAGTACTTATAAATTCTTTATAATTGTGACTACTATAAAATATGTTGGTGTCGTCTGCAAAGAACATGAGTTTTAGTGACGCAGATACATTAAATATATCGTTTACGTATATATTGAACAGTTTCGGCCCCAGAACAGACCGCAAGCAATACACTGCAAGCAATACCAAGATTTTTAACCAGTTCCCAGCTATGCCTCTAATACCATAGTTTTCAAGTTTTTTTTTTATCAATAAGATTGAGTGGTTAATAGTGCCAAAGGCTTTTTTAAGATCAATAAAAATACCAACTGCATGTTTTTTGGGGGGTCTAGAGGGTTAGTGACTTCCTCTATTGTCTCAATTATTGCCATTGAAGTGGTTCTTTTTGTTCTGAAACCATATTGTCTTTTGTTAATTATTTGATGCTTTTCTATAATTTTTTCTAGACGTGAGTTGAATAGTTTTTTGAGAATTTCTGAAAACTGGGGCGATAGGGAAATTGGTCTGTAATTTGTAAAATTATGTTTATTTTTGCTTTTAAAAATTGGTATTCATTTAGCAGTTTTCATTTAATTTAGGAATTGTCCTGGCTTAAAAGATAAATCACAGTTGTGGGTTAGAGGTTTAGCTATGTTATTTATTACCTGTTAACGCCATTTCTATGTCATGACTCTGGATAGTTTACTTTTACACTTGAAAATCACTTGTCACCTCCTGCACTTTTGTTGCAGGAGGAGAAAATAAAATATGGATTTTTTTTTTTTTTTTTTTTTTTTATTTTTATACTAATGTTACTTTGAGAAGTTCCCTGGTCTAAAAATTTTGCAGCCAACTTTGGACTGACATTTACAAAAAAAAATAAAAATGTTGAAACTATTGATATATATATATATATATATATATATATATATATATATATATATATATATATATATATATATATATATATATATGTGGTGTGTGTGTGTGTATAAAGTATGTATAAAGTATGTATAAAGTGTCTAAATTTCAATGTAATATATTAGATGGACTTGTTGAATTATAGATGAAGAGGTCTATCTAGAAGCACACTGAAGTCAGACAGCACCTGTGACAGTGAGAGAAAAGCCACAGACTTTGCTCTTGGAGCCCGGAGCAGGTGTACGCCTCAGTGACCTTGCTAAAGCCTTCACCTGCCCTCCATTATTTTAGTAATGGAGTTTTCACCAACAACGTCTTCGCTGTGCTGCTCTCACACAGAGAGACAGGCACGGCATTCTCACTGCACTCACATTCAGGTATAAAACAGGAGTATCCAAAGAAGTTGAGAAAATTCTCAGAAATACATCAGTCAAAACATCACCTTCACTTAGCATTAATGTGGTGCTACCAACTCTCAGATATACACTTTCATGTTGTGAAGTCAAGTATCAAAACAAAAAAGCTACCAACAGCAAAAGGTAACATCTCAGATTAGGTGTTACCAGCTATGTTTAAAATAAACTTTGGTGTGTTTTAAATGCAAGAATTACAGATTGATTTGGTGGCTCACTTGGTAGAGTCCATTCCACCTACTGAAGCGGCCCGGGTTTGATTCCTACACAGCTCAGTTTTCTCCATTTCATACCCCACTCTATTTCCTTCATTTCCTTTCAGATCACTGTCTGTCCAATCAAGTAAAAAAGCCAGAAAATTTATCCCGAAAAATAATGTAGAAATGATATTGTTTTTGTATTATGGATTTGCTCAAAATCTTACCCAATTTATTGCCCCAAGATATGCAGTATTTTTACTTAAAATGATTCCCTTAATCTAAGCTGCCTATATTTGTGAATGTAATTGTTATGTTAAATGAGACTGTGTTGAATTGTCCAATCTGCCGTCTGCAAGCTTTTTAACTTAGCTTGCTTTGGTCCCCGGTAACCCTGAATAATGGCATGCAGTTAAGCCATTATTATCAAATTGAATTTGAACAGTAGAAATGCCAAGCTTTACAGAATGTTTAAAATATGCTTTATTGAGATCGGTCATAAATCATTTTTACACTGAGGATCCAAAATGCATTAATTATCTATGTGGGATGACAGTAAGATTTCACATACAAAAAAGAAAAAAGAAGAATAAAAATCACCATGCTGTACATTTTATTTCCAGAGGTGCTTTTTGCATGAGGTGTAAAAGTGACTACTCAATACTAATACACCTTGAAAATACGATGTATATATATATATATATATATATATATATATATATATATATATATATATACATACCTGAAGCATTGGAAACTGCCAAGCAAAGACTCCAAGCCTTGGCCACCCGACTAAAGAGGTACACGAGAGAAATCGAAGCAAGGCGAATAAACCGGCTGTTCTCAACTCAACCAGCTAAAGTGTACTCTCAGTGGCAAGGTAATAACAACAGAGCAGACCCACCAAGGCTGGAGACTGAACAATACTGGAAAGGCATATGGGAGAAGGAGGCGTCACACAACAACAGTGCACAGTGGCTGGAGGATCTAAGAGCAGATCACAGCAACCTCCCTGAACAAGAACCAGTAACCATCACAGTGGCAGACATCCAACAAAGAGTCTCAGGTATGAAAAACTGGACAGCACCAGGGCCTGACATGATCCACACCTACTGGCTGAAAAAGCTAACTTCACTCCATGAGCGCCTGGCAGCACAAATGAACCAGCTGCTAAAGGATGGGACCCACCCTGAATGGCTAACTGAAGGCCGGACAATCCTGATCCAGAAGGATCCCCTGAAGGAAACGGCCCCATCCAACTATCGACCAATAACCTGTCTCCCCACCACATGGAAGCTCATGTCAGGCATCATAGCGGCTAAGATAAGTGGGCACATGGATCAATACATGAGCACAGCACAGAAGGGCATTGGTAAAAACACCAGAGGAGCTAAACACCAGCTGCTCGTAGATAGAACAGTCGCTCAGGATTGCAAAGCCAGACACACTAATCTGTGCACCGCCTGGATTGATTACAAGAAAGCCTATGACTCAATGCCACACACATGGATCATGGAATGCTTGGAGATGTATAACATCAACAGGACTCTAAGAGCCTTCATTGCAAACTCGATGAGGCAGTGGAAGACCACCCTTGAGGCCAACTGCAAGCCAATTGCACAAGTGTCCATCAAATGTGGGATATACCAAGGAGATGCTCTGTCCCCGCTGCTGTTCTGCATAGGTCTGAACCCCCTCAGCCAGATAATCACCAAGACTGGCTATGGGTACCGACTCAGGAACGGGGCCACCATCAGTCACCTCCTCTACATGGATGATATCAAGCTGTACGCCAAGAGCGAGAGAGACATTGACTCACTGATCCACACAACCAGGATCTACAGCAATGACATCGGAATGTCATTCGGACTTGAGAAGTGTGGGCGGATGGTGACAAAGAGAGGGAAGGTAGTCCATACAGTAGGGGTCCCACTCCCAGACGGCAGAATAGCAGACATTGAGGACAGCTACAAGTACCTTGGAATCCAACAAGCAAATGGCAACCTGGACCAGGCCACAAGAAAAGCAGCCACAGCCAAATACCTCCAACGAGTAAGGCAAGTCCTAAGGAGTCAGCTCAGGCCCCTGAGACAATCCAGCACATAACTGCAGGCTGTAAGATGCTGGCAGGGAAAGCATACATGGAGCGTCATAACCAAGTGGCTGGTATAGTGTACAGGAACATCTGTGCAGAGTACAGTCTGGAAGTCCCGAGGTCAAGATGGGAAACACCTCCAAAGGTGATAGAGAATGACCGAGCTAAGATCCTGTGGGACTTCCAGATCCAGACAGACAAAATGGTAGTGGCGAACCAACCGGACATTGTGGTGATGGACAAACAGCAGAGGAAAGCCGTTGTGGTTGACATCGCAATACCAAGCGATTGTAACATCAGGAAAAAGGAACACGAGAAACTGGAGAAGTACCAAGGCCTCAAAGAAGAACTTGAGAAGGCCTGGAAAGTGAAGGCAACAGTGGTGCCCGTGGTCATCGGAGCACTCGGGGCAGTAACCCCCAAACTGGAAGAGTGGCTACAGCAGATCCCAGGAAAAACATCAGACATCTCAGTCCAGAAGAGTGCAGTCCTAGGAACAGCAAAGATACTGCGCAGAACCCTCAAGCTCCCAGGCCTCTGGTAGAGGACCCGAGCTTGGATGGATGAAACTGCCCGCGGAGGGCGAGAGGACAATTTTTTTTTTTTTTTTTTTTTTTATATGGTAAAGTGGAAAGTAGTTGTAGTAGTATCAAGTAGTATCAATCAATCATTCAAGACAGTCGGCCAAAGTACACAGCATAAAGAAAACAAAAAAAAAACATAACAAAGAACAATACATGTAAAACAAAACAGGTAAAAAAAACAGAGACATAAGACTAATATAAAAGTCAACATCTCAAACCGAGGTAAAAAAAGGTATGTTTTAAGAGAGGACTGAAAAATAGGACTTGATAGTAGTAGTAGAAGTTATATTAGTAGTATAGAGGTAATAGTAACAGTTTGAAGTGGTAGTAGCAGTAGTAGTAGTATTGGTATACGTATATTTTCAACTAGAGCTACAAGTACCAATTCCTTTAGGAGGCAGACTTTAGCTTTAACACTGATCAGTGTCTAACTATCTGTTGCTGTCATTCTTCTAAGAACTATTAATATTATCTTTTGTTTATTTCATTAATACTTAAGCTGCTGGCAGTAGCTTTTTTTCTCTGTATTGTTTTTTTCTTAACAAATAAAGCAGCACACTCTCATTGCTGGATTAGTTATCAGTTTTGCACCAGTCACCTTTACAACTGCACAAACAGCTCAGTCCTCTCTGGTCCAACTCTCTGTTAGCGCAGCCATTTTAATCACAGCTTTGCCGCATGTCGCCTTGTTCCCGGTGTTAAAAGCAATCCTTTGCTAGACCTGTATTGCAAAGGTGATGAAATGAGTGGAGCTACTTAACACGGCCAGACATAGTTCGTCTTTGTCTTGTGCCACAAACATTAAAACGAAGGCCTCACAAGTCTGGTGGACCACCTGCCAGATGGGCTGCTAATGCGTGTGTATGTGTGGCTGTCTTCACCTCTCATGCCACTCTTGCTATCTTCCCCTCTATGAAAAACTAACACACTCACAGGGACACATAGACTCGTGGTGTAATGCAATCAGCGGGTGCAGCGAACACAAGCCGAGAACATCTGCGAGGCATCGGAAAGCCAAATCCAAGCTCCACCGGGAGAGTGACCACGGACACGACGGCATATGGACGGGCCAAAGCTTTCCAACAAGGCCAAATAATGATTGATGCTAGCAGTCGCTCGCTATGCAACAGTCTGTGCATACCCAATTCACCAGAGAGGTTCGTTGCAGCCAAATGAGCAAATAAACCATAATTTCATTGTCACTGATGATCAAATTATGATGCTGGTCCAATTTGAAGCAGGGAGTAAATAGTTTGAGATTCTCAGTGGTTGTGTTGAGCTAGCATTGAAGAAATAATAACAATGATGATGATGATGATGATGTGTGCATAGTTGAAATGTTTAACCTGCAAGGATCTTTTTTTGGCAGGCTGCTGAGTTGGAGGATGACGAAAAGTTCTGTAACCCAGAATAAATCCTATACAACAGAAAGTATCTCATAATAATGATGTAATCCTATATTTATACATAGCTGCAGTAAGTCTTTATATTGGATCCCATTCTGAAATTCTGTTTAAACTCTGAATATAATAAGATCTGCATAATTACACTCGACCTATTTTAATATAATTTTGAAGTTTGGATCATATTTTCCATTGTGGCTCTGCTCACGCTGGCTTTTGTACCCGACTGTGACCTTGCCACTGGGAGGTGATAGCAAAGTGTTTATTGGATGCGAGCAGATGTTTTTTTCACCTGTGTCTGTTGTGCCAAACTGCTGCTAACTGCTACATGCTGCTGCTGATAAAGTGGGTTCACTGCACACTAATAAAGTTAGACACCGGGGGGACCAAATCCCTTTTGAAGAGAACAGGATTCATCTTGTTAACTTTCTTCATCATGTATTACTAATGGATGAAGAAGAAGAATCACCAATTACAGGCGTCATCTGCAGCAGGTGTGGAATATAATAAAGTAGAAGTACTCAATTAGTGCATTTTGGAGGTGCAATCTACTTTTACATGACTTTTTAGAGCACATACAGTATCTGTATGTTTTACTCCACTACATCTTTGAATTGGTTTGTGCTAAATGTTACTTTTTTTTTTTGGTAAATGCAAGTGCAATACCTCAGTATAACGCATTGCATGAAGCAGAACACTTTAGAATCAGCAAAATAATATCGATGGGAGATGTAGGCAATAAGTTAAAGGTCCCCTCTTAGGTTAAATTGATGTTTATGAGCTGTTGTCCATGTTATTATATTGTTTGCCCCGGAGTAGGGTTTTGTTTCATGTTGAGCCGCTGCCCTACTCAAGAGCTGGAGACACTTGTTCTCACACCTCTACATAGACACACGAAACCAGGAAGTGCTCCTGCACATTTCTAAAGCCCATACACCATCACCGGGCTCATTTGGAAAATGTCAGTACTTAATTTGCAGTCACTACGAAGTGGTCAGCTCATTTATCTATCTGTTTGTGTTATGTTGCTAATGCTAAATAGCCATTTTATGCTCTGTCTAGTCCCCACCTTTGCCACCGTGGCCATACATTATTATAAGTTAGAAAGTGTGAAATACTAATGCAAATGTGTCTAAAACTATTTTTAAAAGCCTGTAAAAAGCATAATATATGACTTTTGCGTTATCTCCTTTTATACTGGTTATTTAAACTTCTGAAATTTAAAGAATATAGTTGGAACCATATAAACATGTGGTTAAGGTCGGCGGTTCAAGCCCCACTCCCAGCATTGCATACTGTCGTTGTGTCCTTGGGCAAGACACTTCACCCACCTTGCCTGTATGAATGTATCAGTGTGCTTGTGTGTTTGTGGTGGTCGGAGGGGCCGTAGGTGCACGCTTCCACCATCGAGCGTGACTGAGGAGTGAATGAATTATGCACCAAATTGTAAAGCGACTTTGAGTGTCTAGAAAAGTGCTATATAAGACTAATGCATTATTATTATTATTAAGTGATTATATAGTGACATTATGCAGTGACTTAAGTGCTTTCTACTGAAAACAAGATGTCAAAATTGTAGCAATTTTTTCCGATGTTATTACCACACAATTCAACACAAAGTCCTTGTCACTACCAAAGTATTGCCAAGAATAAAACAACACATTGCTCTAAAAAGTGCTAAGTAGATCAACCTGCATATGACACTTGACAGAAGGTGGAGTGTCTTCACCTGCCAACAGCACAATCAATCAGTTCACCTCCCTGCTAGCTTAACCTATTTTAAAATTGTGTCACCAGTGCCAACTTCTTTGCTCTCTTCTCACAAGTGATCCAGCACCAGAAACCTGTGCCACCACCTGGGTGCACTCCGTGATTTAGGAAGTAGGCCATTGTGTGCTATGGGGACAGAGTCTTTAGTTAAAGTTAAAAAGTAGAAAACAACAGAACATACAATGACAATAAACCTGCTTACACAAGAAATTTGGTTCAAAAGTGTGTTGCCATGATCATAAAGAATGATTTAGAGAGAAGTTGCTGTGTATTGTCAGGATCAGAAGTATCTGTCGGTGCAAATTGCCACTCACCACATCAGCCCCTACTTTCTGCAGCCTAAAGGTCCCTATAGTGGCCCTATGTAGAGACGCTATTGGTTTGAAATAGCTTAAATGTTGATTTAATTTTAAAATGAATTGATAAAAAAAGTTTAAAATGTAAGTGTTCTGCTAGTTGTCAAAACAAAGCTACGCTAAGCTGTCCTCAGTTTGATGGCTGTGGGCAAATGCAAGAAGTAATGGCTCATTAATTGTTCATCATCCTAAAATTCCTTGCCGCTGTGCTATTTTAGCTAAATAGACTTCCTCTATATGACAACTTGAAGAGTTTGCTAAGTGGAAAAGACACAAGTTACTGTGTGTGTCTTCTTCTAATTAATTTTATCTACACACATTTTCTAAGCAGCTGATGTTCTCACTGAGCAGAAGTCTAATCTAGGTTTACTCTGGCTCAAAATTACTGTATAGTCATTCAGCCAGAGGTGTGAATGATTATCAGGTATGTGGAAGTTCATGGGTTCAAATCTACCACAGGACACCAAAATCTCCAGTCTCAGTATGTGGCAGTGCAGTGAAGGACAGGTCAAATACAGAAGACACATTTCCTCACAGGTACATTAAAGTTTACCCTCTATCCCAACATTTAACTCTAGAAAACTAGGTCCATTGACTTCCCATCTGGCTTTGTGTATTAAGACAATGAGGCTGTACTTAGAATGCAGCTCCTGTATATGGCAGCTTTGTCTGACTGCATCTGCATACTTTACACTACAATCTTTGAGAATGCTGCAGCCTGTTTATTTACTCACATGCATAACTATCCACACAGACAGACTCACTTATTGTTGGATGAAAACCCACCGGAGACAGCTCCGAAAGCCATTGTGTATGCAGCTGTATACGTAGCTACATGTCCGACTTGAGTGTGACCTCTATAGCATGAAATCTCAACACTTCTCTCTCCAACACAGAATGATGATTTCCCAAGACACATGCAAGTTTGTTTAGTAGTTTGTGCACATCTTCCTCCCGTATACAGTACAGGCCTGCTACTGATTCACACTTTCACTTTGACAGGGAGTATAAATGTATCTGTAATATAATTAGACTGCAGTCATTCTCCAGTGGGAGCCTTGGAGTGAGAATGAAAAAAACAACAGCTACATATCTTGCATTTGTACAAAGATTGTTATAAATAGTTTTAAATGTCAGTGTGCTAATTTACGCACACTGTGTCATCATTTCAAAGATAATTGAATAATTTTCTCCAGAATGTTGTAATTAGTAATGGAAAAAGTTATAGGTGGTCTTACTTTGTAGCCTAGTCAGCCAGACCAGAGTTAAAAAGCTACAAACAAAGCTAACCATATAATATTAATATAAGATTTTTCTGGGCCCCTATCAGTCATGGGCCCTTGGAATCATCCTATCCCTAGAAAATAAGCGGAGGAATTGCAATTGTTTGTCTAAATCACAGAGTGTGCACTCTGGCTGAATTATTTTTTGCTAATAAACAAAATCAGGAGAATTGTATTCTGCTGTCTTGCACTGTCCCATGTTTTCTCATTGATTGATTCTATTCAACATAATCCACAGGGACCAGGCTAATCTATCACAATGGCTAGCCAGACTTCCTATTTTGTGCCATTTCATTGTCATATTTTCTATCTTTGCTTCTGTCAGCCATTGTTTTTCCTCTGTCCTGTCTCTCCAGTTGATAATAGTGAGTCCACATTGCTATGACATGTTGTTTGTGGCATTTCATCAGAATCTGGATCCTGAAATGCTGAGAAAACAGTCCTACGCCAATGACACAAAATCAAAATTACAACCAGCTATTTCGTGTGGACACTCTAATTGTATCATAGACAGATAGCTTGTCATAAAAATCTGAAACCAACACTGTCTTCACTGATTACTATCTTTAAAAAGAGAAGATAGGATTTGTGCTGGGTGATTCTGCAGTCAGCGGCACCATTCAGTCCAATGTGAATTGTTTTTTTGCATGCCCAAAGAGGAAATTAGGTCTTATCAAACCATGGATTTATATTTGAGGCTCCAGGTATTGCTTATGTCCCATAAGATCACATTGCCCTGGGTAATTAATTAGAACAACAAAACATTGATATAAATAGGCCCGATGAGCAATACCCAAAGCAGATAGGACAACAACATCATAAAAAAGCAAGAAGGTAGGAGTAGGTAGAGGCTGAAACTACAGCTTACTTACTGTGTGTGTCTGTCTGAAATAGTAAATGTGAATTATTGTGAAGTGAATAGCAGGTTTATTAAACTCTAGCTTTAATCTGCAGACAATGTCCAATTCAATAAAGGATCCAATTAAGGTCTGTCAATTCTAAGTTTAAGTGAAATAGTTTATTGGTCCATTTGGCACTTTTGACCTGTGAAAGCCATCAATTTGCTCTGAAAGTTTGTCGTTAACTTTTGCTGGAGTCTGTCTCGGCTTTAGTTTGACCTTCACTCTCCCTACTCTTTTCATGCGTGGGCTTTACAACTGAGAGGCACACATGTCTGCAGATACAGAATTGTCTTATAAGAGATTTTTTCCCAAAAAGCTTTGGACAAAATATACCCATCCACCGAACACGAGTCAGCAACGCTTTGAGACAATGCTCCAATACAAGCAACACAATCTGATGTTACCCTAATCATTTTTGTTATGACATGTACTACTTGGATCAGGCTTAACTTTTATTAGACATTTAATTTAATTTCATTACACTGTCCTTCATAAAAGCTTCTCACATCAGTAATCTTTATCAAATTCATCAAATTCATCAAATTCATTGTCTGCCCGACAGCCATTTTGAATGAATTGACAATGAAACAGATGAGGTAGAAGTGAGGAGTTAGTTTAGTTTTGTAGAAAGTACTTACAGCTACTACTACTAAAAGTGCTACCCCTATGTGTGTGGTGGGACGCGATAAAAAAAAAAAAATCTAATTAAATAGGCTTTGTAATTAATTAATTGTGATTAATCGCATTTTTATCAAATAACAATATTTATATGTCAGAAATAAAGTATAGGAGTTTATTTGTATGTTTTGGCATATTTTAACTTGATTTCAAATTAACACCGCGTTCAAGCATCAGCGTTTGTGCATCAATCTCCACCTCGCGTGGAGCGCCTCTCTCTCGCCCCCCCCCCTGTGCTCTGCGTGTGACCTCCGCGTGGACCTGTCCTCTCTGTCCTTCGCCTCTGAACCCAATGGACTGCTGTCTCCTGTGTGCGTCACTCAGCTTTGATCGTCGGAGAGACGATAAGCAGCACGTTTGAAAATGAAAGTAAAGTGGCGCTGGTTGCTTTTACTAATTTTGAGATGTTGTATGGAAAACCCAGTATAACCCCGTATATATATATATATAAAAAAAAATAAAAATAAAAATAAAAAAAAACTCAGGACTTTTCCTTTCAAGATTGTACTTAAAGGTTCTCTATTATGCTAAATAGAATTGTTGCATTTGTTGCCATTTTATAATGTTGTTTGCACCTCAAAATCATACCTGGAGTAGTATTTTGTTTCATTCATGCCTGTTTGAGTAATCCTGTTCCTTCTGAAGATAGAGTGACCACCTGTTCCACTTTTGGTTATACTGCACAGCCATTCAGGCATTGTCCCGCTTTTCAAAATAATGTCCAACTTTTTTCATTGATACTCAGTGAATCTTATAAAAAGTGAGATTCTGTAAAATAAATACAGCATTTGTGGGCGGCGTCCCATCTTGCTGGGTTGGAATATAGTTGGTGTGTTGTTCAGGACAGGGCTATCATCAAAATGTGTGTGTCTTTGGCATGAAAACAGCACATCAAATGTTTAATAGACCCAAAACTTGTATCTTTATCTAAATGAGTTTAGTATCAAAGCTTTTAATTTTCAGTTTGTCCCACCAAATTGCACAACTGGACTAACTTTTTGTTCTTTTTGAGGAGGTCACCCTATCTGAAGAGTTGGTAAGCACTCAGTCTCACTGCTCCGTAGACACGTGAAACCAGGAAGTGCTAAATAGCTGTTTTATGCTCTGTCCAGTCCTTACCAGACTCTTTCCAGCAGGGGGCAACAGACACCTAATCCAAACATACTGTGCAAAGTCAAAGTAACAGCTCCCGAACAGAAGAACGCTTTCCATTCATATACATTAGTTTAAGTTATAAAACATGAAATGCTAATTCCAAGGTGCCCAAATTTTTTTCAGAAACCCTGAAAAAAGCATAAAATAAGACCTTTAAGTAAATTACATGAGTAAAAATATAATCTGTAGTTATTTTCTCATAAAATCACATAAACTGGCTTTATATTTTGGAGATGTTACATAGGGCATAACTTCACATTAAGAAACACTTTGTTGTGCACTTGGCTTCTATTTATGAACAGAAGGGTTTCAATAAAGGAAATTACTTGTGGCAGACATAGCAATAATAGATATTTTGTAACTGTATAGATTCCATATGTATTTTTCATTATATTGCATTTCCCCGCTGCACATTGATTTTCCCATATACTTTGCACTGAATCACTACACTTGTAAAATATAACTGCCAACTAAAGAAACAGTTCGAGTTGATTTCACATCAAATATAGTCAGTGATATTTTGACATGTCACAGGCGCAGCTGTTCGCACTTAAATAATGATGAATATATTGAGTTTCGCTGCAGGCTGGCTTTATGCGACACCGCCACAGCCTTTTGAAACATTTGAATTAAACTCTTAATGAAACTGCATATCTTGTTGAATAGAAGTGCTTATTTGCTGTGCTAAATAATGGCTCGGGGAAGAGTGTTTTTGGAAATTTAAGCAACAGACTACAACAGTTTTTACAATTCCTAGTATCATTGTTTAATTTTGTCCCACTGCAGTAAATGAAGTGGCTCACAGCAGATTTGTAAAAATTGTGGAAACATGCATATGTTTTTGTTTGTTTTTTTATTAATTTTTTTGTCTGATGCTGAATAGTGCCAAAGGGGGATGAGACCCAACATTTAACAATTACTTTTATAGCATAGTACAGGGATATTTATGCAGTGTTTCAAAGTTCATTATATACTGTGTGTGAAATCTCAAGATGTTAGTCACGTTTTGAATTTTTTTGCCAATGTGTGGGTGTGTCGGAAAAAGCTATTCTAGGCTAAGTGTAGTACTGGCTAATGCAATCTGCAAAAATCATTAAAAGGGTTACTGTTTCATTACTTTTACATTTTACTTTGACATTTAAAACTGCTTTGGTCTAATCTCTGCACCTTTTACTAGTAATATTTATGGGTTTAATGCAAAAATGTACTTGTAATGTACTGGAGGCGTACAGTTTTCCAGCCCCATCAAGAAACAAGGGCCCCTTGAGTCAGTCTAACACCACACCAGTGATATTAATATCTTCTAAAAATGAGTAGCATTCCAGATTTCTCTTTTATTATAGGAAGTTGGCTGGGTCCGAACATCATCCCTAGCCCTTAACCCCTCAGTCTCTATATAGTCCAGCACTATATAGCAGACTCTATAGTGCACTCATTTTGTGAATAATTTGGACACTCGCTCATTATTTTTTAACTCGCTGTTGATCACATGACTCTGGTGTCTGTGTAAAAAAAGTTTGCTGAGCTCCGCTGATAATGGGCTTCTCTGTTGAAGCTCAACCAGACTTTTGCAATATTTTAGTTATTTATAGATAAATAATAATGACCCCTCCTTGAACCGCCACCTTATCGTGGTGGAGGGGTTTGAGTGCCCGAATGATCCTAGGAGCTAAGTTGTCGGGGGCTTAATGCTCCGGGTAGGGTCTCCCATGGCAAACAGGTCCTAGGTGACAGGCCAGACCAAGAGCGGTTCACAAAACCCTTATGACGACTAAAAAAACGAGGCCAGTTACGTCGCCCAGTATGGCGCAGCCGGGGCCCCACCCTGGAGCCAGGCCTGGCGTTGGGGCTCAATTGCAAGCACCTGATGGCCGGGTCTCTCCCCACGGGACCTGGCCGGGCCCAGCCCAAAAGGACGACGTGGGGCCATCCTCCCGTGGACCCACCACCCGCAGGAGGAACCGTAAGGGGCTGGTGCAAGGAGGATCAGGCAGTGGTCGAAGGCGGGGGCCTCGGCGTCCCAATCCCTGGACGCAGAAACTGGCTCTGGGGACATGGAATGTCACCTCGCTGGGGGGGAAGGAGCCTGAGCTTGTGCGGGAGGTTGACCGTTACCAACTAGAGATAGTCAGGCTCGCCTCCACGCACAGTTTGGGCTCTGGAACCCAACTCCTTGAGAGGGCCTGGACTCTCTTCTACTCTGGTGTTGCCCGCAGTGAGAGGCGGCGGGTGGGCTGGTGTGGGCTTGCTCATAGCTCCCCAGCTCAGCCGCCATGTGTTGGAGTTTTCCCAGTTGAATGAGAGGGTCGCGTCCATCCCTGTGCCTTCGGGTTGGGGACAGGTCTCTCACTGTTGTTTCAGCCTATGGGCCGAACAGCAATGTAGAGTACTCGGCCTTCTTGGAGTCCCTGGGACGGGTGCTGGAAAGTGCTCCAACTGGGGACTCTGTCATTCTGCTGGGAGACTTCAATGCTCACGTGGGCAGCGACAGTGACACCTGGAGGGGCGTGATTGGGAGGAACGGCCTCCCTGATCTGAACCCGAGCGGTGTTTTGTTATTGGGCTTCTGTGCTAGTCACGGATTGTCCATAACGAACTTCATGTTTAAGCACAAGGGTGTCCATCAGTGTACGTGGCACCAGGACACCCTAGGCCAGAGGTCGATGATCGACTTTGTAGTCATGTCATCTGACCTTCGGCCGTGTGTCTTGGACACTCAGGTGAAGAGAGGAGCTGAGCTGTCAACTGATCACCACCTGATGGTGAGTTGGATCCACTGGCGGAGGATCACCGAGGTGTGGATGAGATTCGCCCTGAGTACCTCAAGTCTCTGGATGTTGTGGGGCTGTCGTGGCTGACACGGCTCTGCAACATCGCGTGGCGGTGGGGGACAGTGCCTCTGGTCTGGCAGACCGGGGTGGTGGTCCCTCTTTTCAAGAAAGGGGACCGGAGAGTGTGTTCCAACTACAGGAGGATCACACTTCTCAGCCTCCCCAGGAAAGTCTATTCCAGGATACTGGAGAGGAGAATTCGGCCGATAGTCGAACCTCGGATTCAGTAGGAACAATGCGGTTTTCGTCCCGGTCGTGGAACAGTGGACCAGCTCTACACCCTCTATTGGGTGCTCGAGGGTTCATGGGAGTTCGCCCAACCAGTCCACATGTGCTTTGTGGACCTGGAGAAGGCGTTCGACCATGTCCCTCGTAGCGTCCTTTGGGGGGTGCTCTGGGAGTACGGGGTCCGAGGCCCTTTGCTAAGGGCTGTCCGGTCCCTGTATGACCGGAGCAGGAGTTTGGTTCGCATTGCCGGTTGTAAGTCGGACCTGTTTCCAGTGCATGTTGGACTGCGGCAGGGCTGCCCTTTGTCACTAGAATTTCTAGGTGCAGCCAGGGGCCAGAGGGTGTCAGGTTTGGGGACCACAGGATTTCATCTCTGCTTTTTGCGGATGATGTTGTCCTGTTGGCTTCATCAGGCCAGGACCTTCAGTGTGCACTGGGGCGGTTTGCAGCCGAATGTGAAGCAGCTGGGATGAGAATCAGCACCTCCAAGTCCGAGGCCATGGTTCTCGACCGGGAAAGAGTGGCTTGCCCTCTCCAGGTTGGAGGAGAGTTCCTGCCTCAAGTGGAGGAGTTTAAGTATCTAGGGGTCTTGTTCACAAGTGAGGGAAGGATGGAGCGTGAGATCGACAGGCGGATCGGTGCAGCGTCTGCAGTAATGCGGTCGTTGTATTGGTCTGTTGTGGTGAAGAAAGAGCTGAGTCGAAAGGCGAAGCTCTCGATTTAGCGGTCGATCTACGTTCCTACTCTCACCTATGGTCATGAGCTTTGGGTCATGACCGAAAGGACAAGATCCCGGATACAAGCGGCCGAAATGAGTTTCCTCCGCAGGGTGGCTGGGCACTCCCTTAGAGATAGGGTGAGGAGCTCGGTTACCCGGGAGGAGCTCGGAGTAGAGCTGCTGCTCCTCCACATCGAGAGGAGCCAGCTGAGGTGGCTTGGGCATCTGTTCCAGATGCCTCCTGGATGCCTCCCTGGGGAGGTGTTCCGGGCATGTCCCACTGGGAGGAGGCCCCGGGGAAGACCTAGGACACGCTGGAGGGACTATGTCTCTCGGCTGGCTTGGGTACGCCTTGGGGTTCCTCCAGAGGAGCTGGAGGAAGTGTCCAGGGAGAGGGATGTCTGGGTGTCCCTGCTTAGACTGCTGCCTCCGCGACCCAGCCCTGGATAAAGCGGAAGAAGATGGATGGATGAATGGATAATAATGATACATGAGATACTGAACCTGAATTATCACTTTAATGAATAAAACTGATTGGATTATTGCAGCTCTGTGTTTTAAGAGGGGAAGCTGTCACCTGTACAGGCTAAAGTAAGCTAACATTAGTGACTTTACACCTTAACAGTTTATTTCAGA
This sequence comes from Bostrychus sinensis, assembly GCA_020698575.1. Lineage (NCBI taxonomy): Eukaryota > Metazoa > Chordata > Actinopteri > Gobiiformes > Eleotridae > Bostrychus > Bostrychus sinensis. The sequence continues at coordinate 15,929,647 of CM036245.1, forward strand.
GCTATTTATTCCTGACGGTGACCTGACAGAAGTAAAAACTGGTTTCATTTAGATGTGTTGTATATAGTTTAAAATCTTGCTGCGGTCCTGCTGTTCTCCGTCAAAAATCGCAAAGCATTCTGGTCTATACTGACCATCACTGACCATAGTGACCCTAAATGCCCACTAGTTTTCAAAATGCATTGTGGGAAATTTTGAGTGCACTATTTTTATGCACTAGATATCTGCACACCACTACAAAATGGTGTGGCCACTATGTAGTGTACTCTAGAGGGATTAGGGATGACGTTTGGACACAGGCATTTTTGCAGCTAATTATGCTAATCATGAATGGAGCTGGCTCAAAAAGCTTTGAAAGTCTGAGTTGAAATAGAGTAGCACAATATAACTACTATACTTTACTACTACTAATTACTATAACATATTCGCAGTAGGAGCAACACTAGGTAGCAGGGATGCTGAGCTTTAGCAGTTAGCAGCAGCCAATCACAGCACAGGGCGTTTCTGGCTTTTCATATCTTAACTTGATGTCAGCCATTAATAATCCTTCCACTGCAGCTTTATGTGTTTGACGAACCAGCCAAGGCCAAGCATTTTCTAATTAGCCCTCATTATCTCAAAGTTTATTGCAGTCACTCTCTACACGACTTCACTGCAGTAGGCCTCCGCCAAACAAAACCTTCGCATTAGCATTTTGCATTGTCTGCTTAACAAGGTCTGAGCTTTGTATTCCTCTCTGCCGCTCAGCAGAGACCGCACCAGGCCAGAAGAGGACTCCCCATGACCAAGACTTGCCTAATGATGAGTGAAGGGGCTTTGGTGTGTTCTGCCTCATAAATATCTGTCTTTCTGTATATATCTATGTATGAGTGTGTTTGTGCATGTGTTCTGAACTCACTGCAGGGAGAGGAGCATCTGCCAAGCTGCGATTATACCCAGGGTAGCTGCTAGGAGTGTGCTAATCATTAGTGCTTTACAAACACATTCACCGGCGCTAAGATAAGACTAAAAAAGGCATGGAGTGATGCTGATGTCCACTAGGGATGCTCGAGGCAGCCATTGTTCTCAATTATGCATCAAGTGATGTTTTTATTCTCCTTCGTTTGTCATCAAATGTCTCTCTTCTCCTTTGTCTGTTAAGTCAATTCTCCACACATTTCCACAAATTACTTCACATGCACACATTTAAGACGGGCAAAATGAGACAGATAGAGTTACATGGGACATTTTGAAGAATAGAGAATGCAAAGGTAACAAAATTCTTATGTAACCTAAACATAACATTTAGAAATGTCTATTTCTATAGTTCTATTCCAATAACCATCTCAGAGGTAAAACATAAGCTGTTTCTGAAACAGTAAATTGTGGTCTCTTAGTCTACCCCCTGCCCCAACTTATTTCTGGTGTGTTTTAAAATATTATAACTGGGACTAAAAATCTCACTTTTTAAAATTTTTTTAAATTATTTTTTTATATGATATCATGTATATTTCAAGTTCATATGGTTTTTGTAAATATTTTATATATTATCTATAATCAATATGCATACAGTCTGGAGAGTTGACAGGAGTTAAAGCAGCAGTGCCGCAATTACTACTACTACTACTACTACTACTACTACTACTACTACTACTACTACTACTACTACTACTACTACTACTACTACTACTACTACTAATAATAATAATAATAATAATAATAATAATAATCGGTCTTATATAGCACTTTTTTGGACACTCAGAGATGCTTTACAATTGTATTATTCATTCACTCCGCACACTCGGTGGTAGTAAGCTACTTCTGTAGCCACAGACTGATGGAAACGTGGCTGCCATTCTGTGCCAGTGGCCTGTTGGACCACCACCAATCACACACTCTCACAAGGCAAGGTGTCTTGCCCAAGGACACAACGACAGCAGGGCTCAAACTGCGAACCTTCGGGTTAGTGGGCAAACGTCTCTACCAACTGTGCTACTGCCGTCCCTAATTATACTCTGTCATGTCAGGGAAAAACACTTAAACACTTTCTTGAATGCTATACATCGTGGTCTGTGCATTCACGGTGCATTATATTATCATGGATGTTGCAGTTTTAAGTACAATAATGCTTTTCACAGCAGTAATCTTGCACCCGGCCTATCAGAGTCATCCCTCACTGACTATTAGCAAGCCACTGGTTAGCTGCACTGGCAGAATTCTGCTTATATGCAGGCCACTATAAAACATATTTCAGAACTATTTTGGCTACTTTCTACAATGTAATCCACCAAGGTTCAGCTCACAATGAATTTCTACATGTGCTACATTCTTTATATACTGTATATCCCCAAACTTATATCACCTGCAAAAATTAGAAACTGCTTTTCATTTCATTTCATTTTATTTTTATTTGAATTAGGACAGTGCGCATTCATCAACAAATCAGCAGTGAGCATTAATGTAAATATGCCAGAATTAGCACAATGGTTAAATAAATTTCATCCGATGTCCTAAGGCAGATACCATAAAAACACTCACATAAAAACACAGGGCAAGCCCATTCAAAACTTTAAAAATGAGGCAGACATCCATAACTATCAAGGTCTAAAATATTATACTTACTTAGAATATTACAGTGAGGGAAATGTATAGGCTTTCTGTCAATGTTTTTCAGTGTTTTCTTGAAGCAAGACATGAGGGCTTTTAAGGTGCTCTCTGTTGTATGAGATTGTATAACAGTAAGTTATGTGAGTGAATATCATTGCATGCATATAAGCCTTTGCTGACTCAAAATGCCTCTGTATAGAAGCATTTTTTTGGCCTAATATCATAAAATATAATGTTGATAAAAAACAAAATGGAAAAAATGTTATGCTTTCAATGCCATATCAACTCACAAATGGAGTGGAGTTCAGAGTTCAGCAAGTTCCCGCATTGTAGGGAATTGAGCTTTTTTGTCAAAAGGAAGAGATGCCAATTTCTCTATTTTTTTTTTTCTAATTCTCAAATGCAAAAAGATCTCTTTCTTTTTGTTTATAGTGTATGTTTTCTGATTTGATCACATCCAAAAAGTCAAAATAGAGTGAATCTAAAGCCACTTTATGTAAGCACAAATTGTCAGTAACCTATTTTTTTTACATTTAACATTTTCTGACACCAGATGTATCCCCTTTGTCTATTGAAAGTTCACCCTGTACAGTGTATTTCCTCTTACTTACATCACATTCAGAAAATAAAAATTTGTGTACCCCGTGCACGCTAGCATTTTTATGGAAGTGTCTTACAAGCAACTCATCTCCGTGCCATTTTTTCAGCTTTTTCTTCCGTTCTCGTTCATTGGTGTAAGAATAGCGGGCTGACAGAATGTTCAAAGTGTTCAGGATCAAAGACGAGTACTCTGCTTTCCTGAGTGATGGGGGTGGGATTGGATCCAGGGGCTTCACTTGTGTCAGGCCGCATTACACATCTCTTTCACGCCATCTCTCAGTGTCTGTCTATCACGTTTTTGCCTTGTTCTGTGCTATTCTTTTCCTGTCATCCCACTGTATCACACCTTATCTTTCTTGGTGTGCCTGTTTTTGTTGACTTTCCCTTACAAGCCTTTTGTGCTACATTGCATCCGTGTCACTATCTCTTCCCTTCACACTGTCTTTACTTGTCCCGCGCCTTCCTGTACCATGTCCAGTCACTGGAAATTTTCAATCATATGGCTCACACTTTATAAATTAAAATCACAGTATGTTTAGGCCATAAGCTCAGCAGACTTCAATGCATTTTGTTCAGAGGAATTAGCATCAACCACCAAATACCGCACAATATGAATGACCAGGATGGTTTTGACAAATCAGCTACATCCATCACTTTTCTCACACTAACTAACTCCATCTCCTCTTTCTCTACATCTGTAAATCGCCTCTTTGGTCTTTCTCTAAGACCGCCTGACTGACAGCTCCAGCCTCTCTGACTTTATCTCCAAAACATCCAACATTAGCTGTCCCTCAGATGCACTCATCACTTCTTTAGCTCTGCCTCCAGCTCTGCCTCCTGTCTTTTCCTCAGTGCCACTGTCTCTAAACTGCACGGCATAGCTGGTCTCACCACTGTCTTGTCTTTTCCTTTCACTCTTACTGAAACTCTTTTATCACACAACGCACCTGACATTTTTCTCCACCCATTCTTACCTGCTTCCATCCACACTCTCCATTGCTCTGGATACCTCTACCTCTCTAGATTTTCCTCCACCTGCTCCCCGCTCTCACCACAGATCGCAATGTAGCAATTATCATATTTAATTAGCATTTAAGCTAAATTCTAAATCATAAAGAGTTCTGCTTTTTTGTGTCATGTTGGCAGGCGTCAATAGTTTGTCAGCATATTCCACAAATCCTACTTTTATAAGTATGCTTTCGCAAATGTAACAGACTTTAGGATCTAGGTGGTATTATTTCAAAGAAAAATTTAACATGTTTATGAAAATGTTAATAAAAAGTGCTGGAAATGCCTTGGAAAATGATTTCATTAAATTGAGTGGAAAACTCTTCTAACAGCTGACATTTTCTGCATTCTTGAAAAGTAGAGACATAACTGAAATGAATAGTATTTGGGAGCAAAGGCTGTGTCATAGCACTCCTCGGCGTCTAAAACCATCTTGTGTAATCTTAAATATTTCTCCTCCTCAAAGGCTTTTTCACTGCACCACCTGTGCTTCCATTGCTCTATCACTCCTTTCATTTCCCGAAGAGGCTCCTCAGGCTGATGGCGATTCTAATTGGCTGTAGCAGTTTCAAACGTGGCATGACTTAATTTCTTAAATTGATGTTAATGATGAATCAAAGCGTAGTAATATGAAAGTGCCAGAAGGAATCTAAGTCCTTGAGGGTGCCAGCTTAGAGGGCTATTTCTGAGTGGTTACAATAGGAGGAGTATTCAATTAGATGCCTCCAGTGCCGGCTTAGATAATCCACAGAGGTCTTTCAAAGGAGTTCAAATCACTAGTGAGTTAAAGAAAATGAGGTTTAGAGTGCCCAGGTCGGGGTCAGCCTCTTCTGAAGCAGCCAACACTGCACAACTGCACTTCCACTCAGTCCAAATCATGGTTGTGATTTATCACACAGTTCATCGCTTTGTTTCCACTGTTTCTCATTACCAAACTCTGTGTGTTACCAATAAAGCACAAAAGCCATAAAAATGATTTCCATAAGTGGCTTACTCCTGTGTCTTCTGCTATTGGCGCGACACTGTCACTCGATTGGCTTGAGAGAGCCAAAACGTTTAATGATGCATTTAATGAGGCAATAACACTCTGGCCACATTAGCACACAGAGCTTGAGAAACAAATCATGTTTCTGTTTCTTTGACCTGCTGTCGATACTGAACGCTACTCTAACACAGTGACAGAGGAACGCTATTGGATTTGCAACATTTGTGCAATAGCTGAAATGGAAATGATAGCTGTTCAAGAAGTATTCACAATTACAGAATCCTCAAGGCTAGGCACAATGACCTAAACCTACTAGTATTTTCAGGTGGATTTTCCACTACCACCACCTCGACCACCTATGGTACCCCTGCAACGACATCTTATTGTCTATGATAAAACAAAAATACATGAAAATAGATAAAGTCTTCAATGTGAAGTAAAAAGAGACTTCAGTGCAATGTTCTTCTGCTCCAGCAGTGCTCAGTTTGTCTGCTCTATAAGCAAGTAATGGATCTTCCACTCTGTTCTGTGATTTTCCAACATAGTCAAATGAAAATGCTTTATGCATTTGGGTTAGCACTGGGGTTTGTAAGATAATCCATGCATTTATACAGGGCTTTCAAGAGTGACATTTATCTATCTACAAAATTAATATAATGAGCAAGTGGGTGCTTTGGTGCCTTGCTCCATGTCACTCCCCACGGCTCTCTTTCTCTAATTTCTTCTCTTCAATAACAGGCACAAAAAGCAAAAAAAAAAAAAAAAAAAAAAAAAAAACAGCCAAAACATGATTTAAAAAACAGGTAATTCATATCATTTTGTATAAATTCTCCATTTTGAAACTGACAAAAATGTGACACTGATCACAACATCATTATTGTCTACTTCGGGCTTGTTTGAAACAATTTAGAGCCATAATAATGTGAGACCTATAATAGCTTTGTCAAATACGTGCAATTACTGCTGCAGATGAAAGGCAGCCACACACAATGTTCCCTGAGCGTGAAAAAGCAGGTTGCCAGTCTGTGTCTGATTCTGACGTTATGAGAACACAAGGTGCTCTGAGCAATAGTTCCTTCTCCCCAATGTGTCCTCTTCAAATGCTCTGTGACTTAATTTGTCCTATTGTGTAAGGTAAGAGAAGCCAATGGGGCTGTGGGAGCATTGCACTGCATGGTCACCAACACAATTTACTAAAAAGTGCCCTTAGATTGTTTCCAGAAATATAATAATAAATAATATATATAATATAATAAATATAAATAATAATAAATATGAATCATGTTTCCCTTGCAAAAGTCTACATATTTTGCCATCTTGCCTATTCTGTGGGAGTTTTTAACGTATTGTAGCTAAAAATATTATATAGCAAAGGGGGGCGCACAATAGCAAAATGGTCAGCCTCTAAGCAAGGAGGTTGTGGGTTTGATTGTCGCACTGGGCTCTCCGGCTTCTTCCCACCATCTAAAGACGTGCATATGGGTGAACTGGTGACGCTACAATGCCCATAGTGAATGAATGTGAGAGTGATTTGCTGTCTGTCTCAGATGGGTGAATTAATAGTATGGCAATATTTCCAAATGTATGAAAGATAGATTATGTCCATTAAATGCCCTTTGTCTGTGCTGATTGATAAACTATTGAGAAATCAGGACTGAGTGCTGCATATGTTTGTGAGTAATGTTACTGTGTAGGTTTGTATGTGTTAAACTGTGAATTTCTCACCAGTTTATGTGAAAATATCAACTGCCTTTGTGTGAAGAAATCTCTATAGGCCTGGGCCTCTTCCGCCTCTTCTCGTCCTCTCTTAGCCAAGCAGTTTGAAATGCAGAGAGCGTCGAGCAGCACTGTGGCTAAGCCCTGGCTTGATGCTGTCTTTCAGATAGGGTGAACTTTTAAAGAGCTGGGGAAATGGCCGGGCGCTGGTGAGTGGGGCGGCAGGAGGAGGTGGCGAGTAGTCGGGATCAGCGCAGAGCAGAGCCGTGTCGTGTCTCCCGGGCCAGACCATAAATAAATGAGGCTGGCCCACTGAAGTGAACTGGCTAAAGTCTGGCTGTTTGCCTTGACAATAGGGTGCCTGTAGGTAGTGGGTGGGCTGTGGAGAGTGTAGCAGGGCTGTTTCAGTAAGACAAACCACAAATGGATCTGTGGGAGTCTGTAAAAGTGAGATGACACAGACACATTTTCAAAAAAGATGGCATTCCCATTAAGTTGTATACATGACTAATGAATAAAAATATTTAATCAGTGTATTTGTTCAATATGGTAATGCCACTTTTACAAGTCATTAGGAACACAAGATACCAGCGGCAAACCAAAACAATACTAAATCAGGATTAAATCAAGTACTTAATGCAAAACAAAGCCTAACAATTAAACAATTCTAAATACAGACCCACAGCTAAGCTTAAATATATTTATTTTTTGATTAAACAATGGATTGAACCAGCACCAAACTAACGTTAAACATGGTCAAAACCAGTCCTAAATCCAAAGCTAAAAAAGGACAGAACTAGAGTTAAGGCACTCTAAAAAAGGACTAAACTAGGACTGGACCAACGACTAAAACAAGGATTAAACCAGGACTAGTTTTCCTCTGTAGCAGATCATATGAGGGTCTAGGAACAATTCCTCCATTTAAGAGCGCCTGCTTCTGTTGTCTTATTCATACCATACACTGCAGCATACAAGGCCTAGATACAAGGCTCTAGCGCCACACAGCAACTTGATATTCAACAGCAACAAACCTGGCTCCAACACACAACCCTTTGTTTGCACAGGAGCAAACAAAATACAATTTCACAAAGCCATTTTAAGAAAACCAAATCTTCTTGTTTTTGTTAAGTCCTAAGTCCTTTATAATCACATTTCTTATTTGATTTTTTTTTTTTTTTTTTTAAGGAATCCACAAACAAAGCCTTATCACAAATTGTCCATGTTTGAAAAGTAGAGTCCCATCAGAGCCAACCAGGGGCACTTTGTCCTGAGATGTGAATTTGCATGCTTTGGTTACTAAGAGGGGAGCCAATTTAATTTTGTCCTTTTCTAGTGCCATGCCATCACAGCTGCTGTACCAGTGTCCACTCCAAACTTTCCGGTGCTGTGTTTCTTGAGGAAATGTAGCAGAAATTTTGTCCCCAATGAACAGTCCCTAATATGCTTTCCAAAATTTATTAGCTCCCAATAAACGAATTATGAAAATTCTACAGACAGTAATTTGCCATATAACAGGGCCTTGAGACAATTCACTTTGCTGAACGTACCACTCCTTATAAAGGTAAAAGTAAATCCTATACAAGAGCATAGTGCCACATAGCAACAACTAAAATGGCTCCAAACCCTTCTGCCACCCTAGCTAAATGTTAAACAGTATCTAATAGCTCAAAATAGTTCAGTTTTTGTGGTGAAAGTGTCACTTTTATATAGCTGGACCAAGTAAAACATTGTACTGATATATAACAGACTAGCGTGGGCTGGTAGTTTCCAAAGTGTGCACAAAGCAGAAGTACTGCAGCTCTTTAATATTTATGCAGTGCCGGGTGCATTGATTGTTGCTTAAGTATTCAAATGGCTATGATCAGATGTGTCCATTGCTAATGATGGCCTCGCTTTGGGAGAACATAGATTTGGTTTGTAAACAAGGCAGCATGCCGGCGTTCGTCTCCTCTTCCTCTCCCTCCCACTGCGATTAGGAGCGTAATAGGGACATAATAGCATTGCAGACGCAAATGGTGCTCACACATAACCATCTATACTCCCCTGCCCTCTCCCCGCTCCCCTCACACACACGCTGCTATCAGTCTAATTCAGTCTGTCTCCGAGTCTGCTCAGGGAAATACAATCAGTGCATAAGCCATTGACAAATCCCCATTATATGCAATTTCATGGACGATAAACCCTTTTAAAATCAAAATGATCCCCTGAATGTATGCATGCAACTTCGGCAATGAGCTAATTATGATTTTCCTCTTTTTTATTTACTCTCATAAAAACACTAGACTGATCTCTTTTCATGAAATTAAACTCGCCAATGAAAAAGTGAAAGGCAGAGTGTGAAGACTTAATGGTTTTGCCTATCTCAAACACACACACACACATTCACAAAGTTTGTCATTTTATTTTATTTCTGCTAAAAAAATATAATCTAACATGAACGAGTCAACTTTTTAAATTGATGATGTTTTGAAATGTGTAGGTTTATTCTGGGCTGCTAAATGATGCACTGAGGTAACACACGTCCCAGGTGTCCACAGCCTCTCAGCCTTTACTCTGCCACAATCCACAGATTAAAGCTGCAAAGCCCTTAAACACGAACAGGGCTCATGGCTCAAACAGACATGTAGTCGCCATGGAAATCTTCATTTTGTCAAGTGTCTAGTGTGATGTTAAAAGTATGTTTTTTGTATCAGTATCCACATACAAGAACAACAAGTCAAGGTGGTAAACAATTTCATAGGCATCAAGTGTGATACTGACACAAGGTCTATTTATGACACTGTACTGTCTGCTACTTCTTATAAGGTGTACTGATGCTTCAATAAATATTATTAGGACCCTAACCCCACAACATGAAAGCACAAATAAGCAACATGGACAAAACTGCTGATATTTTTAAAACATGTTGAGTTTTACACATTTAGATGTCCTTTCTAAACAAAAGGTTATTTTCATTTTGTTGCCAGCTTGCATGACTGTTTGGACAGACAACTGTTGGCTACAAAAAGAACACAAAATAGTGATTTTGTACTTGAAAAATGCTTGTGTTTTTGTAGTTTCTTTTAGGGGTGTGAAAATAAACAAATCCCACAAGATGAGAACAAGACACGTTATTTAACACAATTTTAATAATTCCTTAGAGATCAAATATATCCATAGAAAAAGTTTTTTTTATTTAAGTGAAAATCACAAAATGCAAAACTGTTCATTTGCATTTAAAAATCAACTTGCAATGAATAGCATTTACTTCTGTTTTGCATTGACTCCTACATCACCTAATCAGCCTGATATGCCTTTCAATCAAAGCTATTCCCATTAGGATCAATCCTCTCTAACTAATTATGATTAAACCCTCATGCTTCATCATCACCATTATTACACTGAAAACAACCTTACATCTATCTAATTTCTAATCATGACATTGCAGTTAGAATATGATTTAGCCAAACTTTTTGAAAAAATAAATACCATAAATGAATACATGATGCCAACACATCAGTTAATTCACAGTAGTTGGGGTTACTTTATCCCATATCTCATTTGTTTTTCCCCCATACACAATACTGCCTCTTTGTAATACTTCACTTAATGTACTTCACTTCTTTGTTGGTAAAGACACATAAATCAACTCAATACACACAACTTCCCACAACAACTTTACACTCTCTAATGTGAAAGTTCCAAATGCCTTTCCAAAGAACTAATCACTTTCCCTGAGTACAGTGCAACCCGCTCAGCACTTACATATTTGAAAAGCTGCTGGGCCATAGATCAGCTGTAGTGTTTGTTGATATAGGGAGCATTACAAATCAAAACAATAACATTAGTCAGAGAGTGGTAAAGGAGAAAGCCCCATGCATCAAAGACGCACTGCTCTATAGATTATTTCCAGCTTTATTTGTGTCCTCATGTTTGCTGTGCAACACTGCACTTAAGTTAATTAAGGTCTTGGTGTTTCAGGGAAGATTAGTGGGCAGCTCTACATCCTGCCTTGGGAACTGTCATAAGTTGGCTCTAACTTTCAGGGGTGGAAAGTAGATTTACTCCTTTGAATAACACTCTATGTCCATTTCCGAAGCTTTTACTTTTACTGCAATAAGGGGGGAAAAATACCTTTACTCAAGTAAATTTCCTAAATGTGTAAAAATAATGCTGTGGCTTTTCTCTGTCCTGACACTGATTAGGAGTAGAAAGAGTAACAGTCCTTAAACTAGTCGTAGTAGTTTAAGTTAAGGGTACTGGGAGCAGGATGCGCTCGTGCTGGTTTTAAAACAGTACTGCAGTCTAAATCAAATAAAATGATTTTAAAAATATACAATATAAACAAAAACAACTTGGGCATTACATTCAATATTTTTTAAATGTGAATAAATTAGCTGTAGTATTATTAGTAAAACTAAAAACTAAACTAAAATAGCAATTTTATTTGTTCTATAAAGTCATTAAGGTCATATAAGTCAAGTCATATAAGTCATTAAATAAATGATAACATGTGGTGTCGGCCAACTAAAAGAAAACATCATATACTTTTACTAACTTCTGGATTTGGGGCTAAAAATAGTTCCACAATAATCAGGTGAGACTCACACAAGTTCTCCCATAACTTTATTTTTTTCATGTTCTTCGATTATATGTAGATTATACATATAATCAATTATATTGTATTTACTTTATACATTATATATATATATATATATATATATATATATATATATATATATATATATATATATATTGTATATTTTACTTTATACATTATATGTATAAAGTAAAGCAGAACTTAACAAAGCTCAATTATAAAAAGAATATGTGAATGCTTTTATATTTTTTTATTCTTTTTATTTAAACCTACTAACATTTTTTTTTTCCTGGAGCACAGATTTTGGCTCCTCTGCCCACCTCTGATGACCCCCCACACTCTGCCCTTTGCTCTTCTCCTTTCAAACATCACCCATTGACTTATAATGGTCCATTTTCTCAAAGATACATCTAGGGATATTGACTCAATTTCGGTTTGATTGCTGTATCATTCCTATCAGGTAATGACACGGAAAGCTCCCTGTTCTTTTCGTTTTGGTCTGACAGCTGAATCTCACACAGCGGAAAAGTCACTCTCTCAGCAGGTCAACACTGCTTTTTAACAAGAAGCCACAGAGGTGATTTTATGACTCATTTCTACAGAGACCTTTACCAAATTGACGCTGACATTTCTGGTAAGACCAACCAGGCTAAAAATGAGTGCACTGGACAGCACTATATCCCAGTGCTTTCAATTTCACTGCTTCAGTTTCCTCTTGTTTTGAGGTGAGCTGGTCTAAAGCCTAAATTTTGCAGCACGAGAAAAGCATCAAGCCAAGACTGAAAGTGCAGTGGGGTCCTGGTTTGAAATGTTTCTGCGCCTTGTCATATTAGTGAACTGGTTTTCTCAGTGGAAGCAGCAGCCTGTGAAAAGAAATGCATTTATAATAATAATGCAGATCATTTCTGCATTCAATTTGAGACGCTACAAGTGTGTGCATGAGGATAACGATTCGTTGGCATTATGTTAATTCTCTGTTGGTATTAAAGTACACTAATGTTGACAGTTCACTAAATCTAGCTGTTTTTTGTCATTAGTCATTCCAGATAACCTCAACATGGCAGGCATCCTAACTGTTTGAAAATATAGGCTAATCCTCCAGCTAAGGAGTCCTGATCTAATCCCTGGCTCAAGAGTTGGAGAAGGGTCCCAGTGTGCTCCTCATCGGTTGCCCATTGCCAAAGGATGGGTCAAATACAGAGGACAAATGTTCCCACAGTAAAGAATATCTCCACTTTCTAATCTATTCTTGTTGAATTCCAGAGGATGGATCAACTAGGTGCTGAATAAACTAACCTGGATGCAACTGGATAGACATAATGTACTCATCAGTAAACAAGGGGAGTTCCCAACATGCACAGAATAGGACCAACACAATATAAAATAACAAAACAAGTAATTGGGGAAATAACACACTGTATAATATAAAGCCTATTTCATTTTACTAATAAAGTGAATGGGTCTGGTTGGCCAGACTACACCAAAGTTTTTGTTTGATAAAAATGTTTTGCACTTGTCCAAATGAAATAAAGCAACTACACCTGAACGATCCCTTAGATTGGAGTGGAGTCTGACCTGGAATTATTTAAATCCTGCAACCCAAAAGAAACCAAGGGACAATACCTTAACCTTAATTTTACTACATCTCACTACATTAAAATGCTCTATTAAATCCTGCAACTGTATTTTTCCCCATGTTTACATTAAGTATACATGAATAGGAAAAAATATGACTTGTTTGCAGCACTAATAAACCAAAAGGCCAACATTACAAAATACAAAGCATATGAAAACAACTAAACTAACTCTAATGTTGTATACAATTTATTAACATTAAATTTGGAGAACAAAATGAACACTATAACTTGCCACAGAGTGATCAGGAACATGTCTGGTGTCTTTTTCTTATTTGTATGTTACACAATAGTCCAACAATGAATCCAATCATCCAGTGCATATGTATGGTGTAAAACTTATTGGAAACTAGCATGATTGTGCATTGTGAATATGTTTGAGATGTGGGTGCCCCTATTCTAATACTCAAAGCACTGATAATTGGCACTACTCTAAATGCTGTTTGTGTAGCATTAATGAGCATTAGAGTGTTACCTACTAATCAACCCACTGTTAACATGTTAAACAATAGTCACAAAAGATGACATGATTTGCACGTCCTTCAAATTAATCTTTATTCTCTTTCTTCAAGTTACAAAATTCTACAGCTCAATAGAAGAAATGAATAAAGAAATTCTACTAAAAGCCCGACGTACACCCTGCAGGTTTAAGCTTTTTAAATTTATGTCAAAGCAGAACCAAAGTTTGTTCTCACAGCAGTTTCTCTTTCCTTATAAAAACTGCCTTTTGTATTTTAAAAACCTTGAGAGGCAGAAATCTGCACAAGAAATACATTTTTTTTTTTTTTTACCAATGTATGTACTGCCTAGTATGATTCACAATAGCCACAGTGAATGCTTAATACCTGGCCATAAATTCAAAAGCTAAACCTGATCTTTATAATGTAAAATTAGCCACAAAACAGAAGTTGCTAAAATTATATTGTGTATAACAGTAACAAGTTACTGTTATTAAAATATATTTTATTCATTAATTTTCTTTTACCAGCTTCTTGCTATTTTCCCAGCTTTATTGGTAAAGTTCAGTTTATTTCATCACATTTAAATGTTTCAAATCACAAAGCTGTACAGAAAGTAAAACAAAAAAGAAAAAAGTATGCTTAGAATAACTTCTCCCTGTTCTGTCTACTGTTTGTTTGACCTTGGTCCTTTTACCAAGTAGTATGTTAGTATGCCTCTTGTTTTGCCTTTAAAAGGAACATTGTATAATTTATATTATAATATGCATACACTAAAAATGACTTAAAGATATGGTCTGAAAATCCTTCTATTCAAACTTACTAATCAGTTTCCACTACAGTCATTTCCAGAGGACCAATCTTAATCCTGTGTCAAAATTATGCTCAGTTTTTGCCCCATTTGGCTTTAAGCCAATCCCTGTTTTGTTTTTGTTTTTGTTTTTTTTCTTTTTTTTTCTTTTTACTCCAACTCTAGTCCACATTTTCCCCTTCTCCCATCTACTCGCTGGTGCCCACAGCTGTGTCTCATCTCCAGTCAGCAAAACACTAATGGATTCTGGTCCTGCCTTTGGTAAATACTCTCTTTGCTCCTGTTGCCTCTGCCAACCTGTGCACATTGTGCTGCCCGTTCTGCCAAGACAGGGAGTTTCTGAAGATGATCTTTTGTTTTCCTCCTAACCTATTAACCCTGTGTGACAGATTGGTTGTAAGTTTTCATATTGCATGGGTTCAGAAGCTGTTTATTCTGTATATGTTGATACTGATTTCTGTTTTATGATTAACTGTCTGTGTACATTCAGGGTTAGTTCACAGTGTCATTTTGTTCTATCACCATCCAGCAGTGACACATTTTTAGTGATTACTGGAAAAATAAGTGAATGTAAAGACTACAGTAGTGTGGCATAGTGAAGTCTTTGATGCTGAGGAGGGTTATCCAAAAGTCTCCAGTGAAAGTCAATTCTTCTGGTTTTTTTTTGGCTGTTTTAGGGGACTATATACTATTACTGTTCCTATCCTCTGCAGCCTAACTTTCTGTCCTCCTACATAAATCTCCCCTGGTTTATCCTCTGGACCTCCTTCCTAGGTCAAACTTCAACATCCTTTTATCAGTTTATTCACCCTCCCACCTCTGTACATGTCCAATCTGGCCTCTCTTAGTTATCTCTAACTAACATGAGCTGTCCCCTTTGATGTACTCATTCCTTAAAGTCAGTTCAGTAAAAATGACCACCTTTTGATTGTTACAAATTTGAGGGAAGTTGAGTTGGTCTAACAAACAACAGAAACCAAGAGTTATAGGTCTGCTCTTCAGTGGAAAGGAGCACTTGTTAGCAAGACTTTTATAACATCTCACAAGATCTTCAAATGGATGGAAAACTAGCCTTGAGAACTACAGATTTAATGTTATTTAACTCTTATTCTTGCTCGATGTGACAGCACACCTTTGTGAGCTAAGAAAAGCAATCCAGTGCCATATCTAGGTTGCAAAAGAGAACACTTTTCCTTCTGGTTTAATGCATAGGGTCAACTTATAGGTTAATTATGACGGACACAGTGACAGGTGAGACATATTATTGTATGTTCTGAATTGTCACCACAGCTGTCAAGCCAGCATATGTGCATATGTTTACACAATTAAAACAATAACTCATACAGTAGATGGTGGAAAGAAAAAAAGAAAAGAAAAAACTATGCAAATAAGTAGCAGTCAGTTCTCTGCACTGACAAATGTATGCTTATTTATGCAAAACACCTTTTAAACGGTGACAAAATCTACATCATTTTCTGTCTATCTTAAAACCAATTTCCTCTTAAGAAGTTCTTGTACAACATCTGTCATAGCACTGTTGTTCATTCACAGCCACAAAGTTTCGCTTAAAACGTGTTGTTAAGCAATGAGCAGCTCTTCATTTTGAAATATTATTTTTGGACCAAGCTGCTGTCTTTGTTCTCCTTTGTTCACCCGCTCTCGTGCCGGCTGACTTTCCTCTGCAGAATAGTTATGATAAATGTAACAAAGAGAATTAAACATGAGTGGCGTGTTGGCCAAATACACAGCAAACTAACTAGGACAAGAGAATTGCCATTAAAATTAAGTCGTTAAGCTTGTTTTATTCATACTCTTTTTAGTTGGTGAATTATGAGCTTAATAAGAATGAGATTTTATAATTAGACTTCTTTAATTTTCAACTTTTCAAACACGTAGCAGAGAAATCGTCTGATTATTGCAGTTGCATCCAGCCACCCATGACCCCTTTCACATTAACTCTGAGCCTTAGGCAGGGTGCACCATAGACAGTGGCCATAGTTAGTCATAAATCTGACACAGAGACAGACAATCACTGTCTCACTTTCACCTTTCTTCAATTTGGGCTATTTAGACAAAGGGACAACATGCAGGCTCCGCTCAGAGAGGTGGTAGTTTGCTAACCCGGGGACCCTCTTGTGTGCACTAAAAACAGTAATAAATAATTGTTTAAATTCTGGTTGATCTCAGTGGTCAAAGGTCAACTGCACCCTGACTCTTGTTTATTCAGTTCAAATAAAAAATGATGACCTCCCAAAGGTCAAAAGTCACACATTTCATGTTCAGAAGGTCAGATGCCTTCCCTACACTGACCTTAACCATCTTTAATAATCTTGAAGAGTGTTTTCTCATAAATAAGACATTCATACAAAACCTTGCAACTGCGAGGCAAAATTGGCATGAGCGCACCATTATGTCCTTGAGCACAATACCCTTTCCTTGACCCTGGCAAAACCTGAAAGGCATGCATTTTTCATATGACATAGCTCATCATACTGTATTGTACACAAACCTAGCCATGCAAAACACTGTACAAACTCTATCTTATCAATGGAACAAAAAAATAATACACATATTTAAATAAACATTTATTTAATCTGCTTGGTAATCATGAAGGAAATTAGTGTTGTCCTGTAGTTGTAAAGGAGGCGCTGGAGACTCTGAATGTTTGAGGCAGGATAAGTTTATTCACCTGAAGACAGTAAACACTCAACACATTGTGGAAGTATTGATCATTAAAGGCTGGCTATGCTTCCAAGAGATTATTAACCTGTTGTTATCAGTGTAGGACACCAAAAGCTTAATTCAGAACAAAAGCTACTGCATGTAGGCCAGAGATGGCTAGTCTGATCTAAAAGGAAGATATAGCCCACCATTTAGTATAGTTTAGTTATATGGATAAGAATATTGGTGAAGGGTACCAAAATTATCTTACACCGATATTTTATTAATATAAGGCAATGACATTTTGTTATGCGTACAACATTTTTTTCCACTAGACAC
The DNA here is from genome assembly GCA_020698575.1 of Bostrychus sinensis. Taxonomy (NCBI): domain Eukaryota; kingdom Metazoa; phylum Chordata; class Actinopteri; order Gobiiformes; family Eleotridae; genus Bostrychus; species Bostrychus sinensis. Next base: position 15,947,024 of record CM036245.1, read on the forward strand.
TAGAGTATCACAATAAAATCTTGGGTGACCCGATGAGAGAGCCAAAAATCTGAGACATGACTGTGGTTGGTTGCACTACAATGAACTGATTGGCTACATGAATTAGAAATATATTTTATCTGAAATTCTGTCAAAGAAAACAAACCAGTTTAAGGCCTGTAAAACTGTTAGCACAACATTTGTAACTATTTGAGCAGTACTAAGTTTTGTATTATGAGCTTGTATTAGTTTAGACACATTCTGCTTGCCCTCTGCAACCCAAGAACTAAATAGAAATACAACTCTGGCTTCTCAAGTTAATGAGCTTTGAAGATATGCAGATATGTTTACATTTCAAACAAGCGTATTAGTTCAGCCAACTACAGTTGTACCATTTATAGCTCACTCTCCTGGTGCCTCTCATTAAGACTTTCACGTCGATGCAGAAATGCTTGGCACAGCTGTGTTTAACATTGTTTTGTTTGTAGCTGTTTTCTGTTGGAGGAGTGTAATTGTTGAGCCATTGAAATAAACATTTGGAGCTGGTGAATGCAGCTCTGATTCAGTTAAGTGTTCACTTGTTCATAATTACAAAGTCCTTGAGCTTTTCTGTTATTTTTTTTTTCTATTCAAGGTGCACACATTTTTACAGAGCCATTATTACCAGAAGTTGCACTACAATGTCAGTTAACTGTGCATTTATGTAGGAGTACAGTAACTACTTTTACTCAGGTGATATGCACATTAAGTATCTATCAATACATAGGTACATTTGCGATGAATATGCTAAAAAAAATAGTTGTAGTATACTTTACTTGCAAAATAAAAATATAAATCCTAGAGCTGTAAGAAGGTTCGAGTAGGTACAATAAAGTAGCAATTTTGTACTTTTTTTTATCTACTAAAGTACACTTTAGTACTTCTACTTCTTTCACCTTTAACTTTGGAGTTTGTATTTTTGTATTAACTTTTTTTTTTAATTTATTTACCTAGAAGCCAGATGTAGCCTGACACACATGTTAGTGAGGTTAGACGTCTCACAGTTCTGCAGAAGAGAAGCAATCAGTCAAGCAGCCGTCAAAAGAGCACATAACCAGCATGTAATGAATCAACGCTCTGGACACCTTCCTAATCGCAGCGATGCACAATCCACAGAGCAATAATGATAGATAGCCACGCACTTTAACGGCAAGGAGTCTTTTGGAATCCAAAGATTGTAATTAGACAAAGCCCAGCTCTGCTACTTTACAGATTATTTCAGAAAGAAGATTTTTCCTGTATAACAAAGTGGTTCTTTTACACATGGAGTATAAAAAATGAATAAAAAATACTTCGGGAAAAAAAAAAATCTGAAGTTAGTAATAGTGTGCGCATGCGAAGCCAAGCTGTTCAGTGCCTCAGTTCAGCCAATGTTGTTTTGTAATTAGCATAATAGGTATTGGCAATAACAATAATGGTGGCTCTTGTCCAGGATATCTGCATTTGATTTGCATGTTAGATGATGATTTTTATATTGCTGTTGTGATCACCCCCTTTCTAACATGAGCCTCAGAAACGATTCTCATCATTTGTCCCTGTGAATAAATTACCTTAGCTTACCTTCTGTATTTTTTCTTTGATAGCTTGGATTTTTTAAAACTTAAATCAAATCCAATGGTGTGGCAGTTGTTGTGAGTGAGGCAGTGATGCAGTACTCGAGTCCTACACTCGAACTTGAGTCCCATCATTGGCCTCGTTTTTAGTACGACGCTACATGAACACGGGACTAATGACTTGTGACTTGACTTGGACTCATTAAGTCTGAGGGGCAAACAACTCGTGACTCGGCTCAAGGTGCAAGCTAAAGACTTGGACTCGAACTTGCACTAATAGAGCTGATGTCTCAACTTGGACTCAACTTGGACTAGTCTTGTGTGACTTGGACTCGAACACTAAGGACTTGAGAAATGATGACTACAACACTGCTGTGACGTAGATAATACAGATTTGTTGTTTGGCTACGTCATATTACTTCCAATAACTAAAACTAATCATGGTAGCCGGTCACTTCTTGCACTTCATCCAATCGCCACCAAATATTCTTAAAGTGCCTCTCCTTTGCAAACACTTTCAACTAGTGCCCTCCCAAATGTTTCTATAACTCTGTATGGAGCAGATCATTTGTCTTTTCCAAGGTTATCAAATGCATCATGACATTAATTTGAAAGAAACGTTGCTCTATAAAACAATTCCTATTCTGACTAAACCCATTAAAAAAAAAAAAAAAACTCTCTTACAAAGTGTTTGATGGTTTCGACAGAACTCAGCTGCCTTTTTTTATTAGTGGCAGCAAAGACAGACGTTTCATACATTCTAGCAAACTCTGTTATATAACTTCACACAAGGTCCACTGCAATTGACCGTCAGTGACTCAAGAGGATGACGCATGCTAATAGGTGAGTGAAGTGCATGGATGACTCACCTTCTCATTAAAGGTCTTTTCAAGCAGACAATGTCATTAAAATGTTCTATTGTTATTTTGCACACACCTAGATAGTGTTTATCTGAAGCTGAATCTTTGACATTTATTCAGCTATTTTTGCCAGCTGTATTATGCAATGCCTTGTGTAAGTAATGGCAATTAAGCTAATGATGGTTTTCCAGTTTACACCTTTTAGCTACACTAATCAAACGTATTGTCCATCCATCACAAGAAATACTATGTACGTAAATATATGTAATAGACATATTCATGAACAGTCTCTGAAAGAGTGTAAACGAGTTCAGTGTCTGGCCTGAATTTTGATGCAACTCCAGTAGTTTGGACCACTGAGCTGAGCAGCCAATATATTTTATGTATTACTGAGATCAATCTCAAGTTAACTTTCTTCTCAGTGATGGATAGCTCTTTTTTTAATCTCCAGACCTTCTTTTGGCTTGAGATCTTGACAGTTTTGTGCCATCCTTTTAAAAAAAATGCTTCTTTCGTTCAGTGGTGTGTCATAATTTGTCTTATCTGAAGAAAGAATCAACTTCACAAGTACGACCAGCCCACACTTCTTAAGAGAACTTTTGGCAATTAAGATGTGGGTATAAAAATAGACTTTAAGATTTGGCTTGTATGCAGGTCTTTTGTCACACCTTAATGCTTTCACACAATCAAAGCCTAAACCTTCTTATCCAAACACTATCACTCTTACTTAACAAAGCAATCTATCAAAACTCGGCTTCTCTATTTGCAGCATTAAAAGGATAGGAATAGAAGTTTGAGATGTGAAATTTGATATAACATGCACATCAGCCCATAACGTTAGCCCCATCATTTTGATCAGAGACGAGTAAAGAGAAAGTGATAAAAGACAGAACAAAACGCTGACAATATGGTACAAAGCACATCTCACAAAATGAGCTTAGGACTTGGAGTTGTCAACTACAATTCACCAATGCACCAGTCCAAATATTGATTAAAAATGAAACAATTTCATCTTCAAAGTTTTCTTTTTTGTATTACAATTTTTTTTGCAGTATAAACGAGGAAAGTGCTGTGTGTATGATCAGGTAAAAATTCATGCCTGACTATAAATGTACCAAGATCAATGTAGTAAAAAGAAACTGGGAAGGCAAATTCACTTCTGAGAAAAGATGCAATAGACCACAGCCACCAATAACAGTTTTTAAAAAATATAACCTAGTCAAAGTGGACAAACTTAAATGACAATCGAGTCCTGCACAGACAAAGTATGCACCACTTATACCAATGTCTCTTCACACCAGGTTAGATGATTAAAATGTTAAATAAATGTTAAATAGATGTTAAATCTTCAAAATCTTATGGATTATGACCGATGATACAGATTCACACAGTTAAAGTAGTTAAGTTAAAGTTTTATCATTTATGATGTCCGGCTCCATGTTGTGTAACTTGTCACTGAAGTCGGGGAACATCAATCAACCCTGAGTTTGCAAGAAGGAAATACGAGATCAAGTGGCATTCCATTGCATTTTTCCTAGTTGGAGGTTGGAAATTTTTTGTACCTTGTGCCTTGCTGCCCAGGTAAAAATAAAGTATGCTAAAGTGTGCTAAAGATTAATATTCAAAAGTGTGCTATTTTCGGATACTATTATCACTTAGTACACTGCTGATATATCATTAGCACAACTTAAGTCACACTTAAGTACAGTTTAGTATATGTAACTGTACTTTTTTTGTACACCCTTAAATCCAAGTTAAGTATACTTAAAGTATATTTTATTTGTATTGATTTGAATAATACCTAGATTTGATTTAAAGTATATTAAAACTATACTATTAAAATATTTGTCAATACACTAATAATGTATACAAAATACATTAAAAATGTCAAAAATGTTAAGTCCCCTTGACGGGCCTGAGTGTGATCACAGCTTATCTACCATAGTTGCTCACAGGCTGTAGCAAGTACACCATACCTGAAACTACATATAAAGATTTTTTTTTTTTTTTTTTGCTATTAAGTTTATTAATCTGATTCTGGCATCACCACAGTAAAACATCTGCCTCTTAGCATGAAGTGATTTGTACATTAATTTGGCATAGGTTTACACCAGATGCCATTCCTGACAACCCTCTCCATTAATCCGAGTTTGGAGCTGGCACAAAAAGTACACTGGCTTGTGCCATCCTGTAGTTGAAATACCAGGGTAAATGTATTAATGTACTAAATTAAATAATATAATGCTAAAGATAACACGATGCATGGCTGTATGTTCAATAATGTATTCCAAGACTGTAGAAGTGTGCTGTCTTTTGAAATATGGGAAAATAATAACCGTCCTGTTAACAGATACCATAGACTTGATTAATTATGCTGATATATCCTAAGGACAATTATAGCCCCTCTTTTGAAGTAAACTAATGACTACAAGAAGAATTCACAAAGGATTATTCATCAGCCACAGAGTTCTTTTTGATTTGTTTTATGAGGCACAGGAACTCTCCAGCTCGCAGCTAGGGGCCTGTTTTCTACATAATAGTGGTTCAAAATGTTCCCTATCAGATTTTTTTGTAACAATCGTAGTGGTGCCGCTGGTGACATATGATGGTGATTTTGAATTACTTTTAGGAATCGCAGCTGCTGTGTTTTTAATCTATTTCTTTTTTCTGCTTTAAGGCTCTTGTGGTGCATTTCCGCAGCTGAACTACCAGGTCTGCCGTCTCGGCCAGCTTTTTTAATTAGTCCAGGATGAATGGAATGAAACATCTCTACCTCTCAGGGACTATTTCACACTTTGAACCCTGGAAAACTGCCTTAATTGGGAGCAATTGTCTAGTTCAAGGGGAGGATATGGAGCACACAGATTTTCACATAAAAACAGTTTTGTTTACTTTGATTTGTGGACCTGTAGCTCACAAATGGATTCAGCATGCAGCGATGTGTGAGTTTCCTTTTCACAACACTAGATAACTTCTCAAAATGGAATCATTTTAAATTAACTGAGTAAAAAAAAATTTAAAAAATAGAGTTTCATCAATTGTATATTTTTTTTTTTTTTTTTTTTTTTATTGTTTTTAACCCAATATTTTTGCCATGTTGCTTTAATGGTAGGATTTTTATTTATTTATTTATTTTTATTTTTTTTTCTGCATCTGGTCATCTGGCGGAATTCCTGTTGTATCTTCAGACCTCATAAGCCTCCTTGTATGTTGCCAGTCAGTAGCTATGGTAGTCCTGCAGGGACACGTTGTTGTTGGACAAACCCACAAGAAATAGCCAAACCGATGATTCCAGTCTGAAAAATATATAATGCATGTATAATGCATGAATGGTCCAGGCCTTAATGCAAAGGTGCCTCTATTTCATCCGCTGTCCACTTCAGTCTAACCTTTTACACCTTGGGTAACTGGACAAAGAAGGAAGTAATGAAACTGCTATTGGGTTCTGTAGTACTTAAAATGTCTCTTTTGTTCAAGAATCACATGTATTATTGTGACAATATGGTTTGGCTTTATATTGTGCTTTACAAGCTTCTCAAGCTCCTCAAAGCACTTTACAATTTGGTTCATTATTCATTCACTCCTCGGAGGTGGTGTACTACCTTTGTAGCCACAGCCCCCTGGGGCAGACTGACGGCAGCGTGGCTACCAAAGACACATTCATACAGGCAAAGTGGTTGAAGTGACTTGCCCAAGGACAGAATGACAGTATGCTCGAACCACCAACCTTTTGGGTTAGTGGGCGAGCTCTACCGACTGAGCTAACAATTTCTAACAATAAAAAACAGCTAAATGTGGCTGATTTTACAATATGAAATATATTCTAAAATATAGCTTAGTATAGAACTCAGCTCACCTCTGCTCTCCCTATGATTTCCTGAAAATGCCCCACTGAAACAATGGAAAGTCCGAAACTGATTGATTTAACTCTGAAAACCAAGTAGAGCTTTTTTTTTTTTTTTTTTTTTTTTTTTTTTTTTTGTGACGAAGTATCAAATCTTCACAGTATAAATAATCTTAAATTGTAACCCAGGTAATTACTGTTGGACTAATCCCAGTTATGTGTGCAAAGTAGAGTATATTTCAAGCTTGCCCCAACAGCATTTGCCTGGTGGGGGCGCTGGTCATAAGTCATGTCATACATCATTAAAGTATATTAGCAGACTTAAAGGTGTTATTGCCACTCAGATGATTACTCTCACACAGACAAACTTTCTTAATAACTAATTTAGTTGACCTCTTTTGCTAAAGCTTCTAAGTCAGAGGCTCACAACAGATGACAGACAGTGGCTGAGTCCCAGCAGCTGGCTGGGGCCTGCTCTACACTGCTTATATATTATTAATTGTAAAGTAGCTACAGTCCATCAGCCTCTCCTGCTCCCAGTGTGCGTGTGCCCTCTGGGTCTGCAAAAGAACAGCAGCCCCAGACACTGCTCTGCAATAGAAACTATACATAATACAGAGGGACATGGTGGTGAAGTTGTACTTGTCTACTTGTTACAATGCAGATTTACAAAACTGAATGGATTAATAATTCCTGCATTTTCAGCATGCTACTTTGGATTTGTCAGAAAATCATTTGTTGGATTTAATTCTTTAACTGTCCAAAGACACGCATCGGTAGAAATGTTCACCCACTAATCGGAAGTTAGTGGTTCGATCTTCGCTACTGGCATTGCATGCTGCCGTTGTCTTTGTGTCAGCCCTGCTACAGACTACTGTCCATGACCTACCTCTCCTAAAGCCCATCGTTGCTTGGATAGGCTCCAGCCACCCACAGCCCTAAATGAGAATAAATGGATGATATATCCATTATTGGACAGTGATATGTTAGTAGTTCTCATCTACAAACAGCAAACTTCCTCAAATTCTCTCATTGTTTTCTGTCTTTTCAGTCTTTCCTAATCATGTGACCCCGAGATATAAATCTTGCATTGAATATTCTAAATCAATGTTATGTTCACGACACAAGTTTTTCTATGATCTATTTCTATTTCTCCAGCTTTCTTGGAGATTTGTTTTTTTATTCATAGCAATATTGCCACTAATTTTTATTTTATTTTATTATTATTATTTTTGTGTGTGTGTGTGCATCTGGGTAAGAATCTCAAAGCCCAAATATTACCTGGCTCTGTGAAAAACGTGGGCTGGCAGTCTGCACAGGCCTCTGTTTGTACAAGCATATGTCACACAGTGTGGTTGGCTTGCGTTTGGCTTCATCTAAATCAGATGTCATCATAGAAAACATCAGTGCATCAGAAATCCCTTCATATTGATGTCCTGGTTTTGTGTTTGCTGAATTTCTGACCGACCCTGATGGAGTCATAAAATATTGACTGCGCCATTCTCTGACAAAACAAGACTCAGGCCCAGAGCGATGTGTGTGTGTCCTTCACTTAAAGATGCTGAAGCTTTGGTTTCAAAGCAGGTAGAGACAACTGCTGAAAGTGCACAGATTGAGTGACATATCTGGAAAGTGCTGCTCCCACCGCAATCTAACAAATCAATATAGTCCTGCAAACTTCTGCAGTTCGGACATTTCTCTGGAAAAAAATAAAAATAAAAAATGGAAAGACCATAGCCAGTAGTGAACATGTGTTGTACTTACAGATGTTGCATAGAAACAGGTGCAGATTCTTGCCTAAAAATTTGCATACATTGAAAGGGGCATGGGGTTAATGAATCTGTGCGTACCGCTTCTGTCTCGCCGTACGCACAACCAGGTGGTGATAAATCCAGCAGCTGAAAACGAGCGTGATTTAAATGAAATGCCCCATTTACAGTTCAGGTCACCTCACCCTCAGTTTGTGTAATAGGGGCATGAAATACAGCAAAAGGGGCATTTCTCTGAGCAGAAAATCACAAATAAATAAGTAAGGAATAACATTTACATTTTGACAAATGGAAAATAATATTAAAGGTTTAATGCTCAGACCAGGACCTGGCAGGCCTGGACCGCAATAAGCCATGCTCAGACCTGGTGTGTGCCCATAAACACACTGTCTGCGAGACGGAGAAAGCTCCTTTTTTTAAGTGAAGTGCAGGATTCAAACTGTCCCCATATCAACCCGTCCTGTTTTGGAGGGACATCTCCATCAGATTTTTTTAATTGCCTTTTATTATTCCCTTTGTTTTGACAGTATTTTTCCTGTGTGAAATCCCAGAGTTTCAGACCATATTGCATCACCATCTTGTGATATAATTTAATAAGAAGAATACATTTCCACAGTTAACTTTGGTGGAGTGCTCTTTGCTTGTATAGACTTTCCTATTTGCGGAACCGTGGACAGATCCTGTCAGGTGCACGCTCAACCTGACACAACCTCTGTTTATGCATCCAATTCTATCCTAATTAATTCAATGTAGCATACAGTTGCAGTGCACTTGCATCACCACAGACAGGTAATGAAAAAAATCCATGAATATATCTCATATTTTATGTCTGTATGCACATTTGTGTTTGTTTTTCTTCCCTCTCTGAAGCAGCTCATTTTAAAGGCATGTTTCCCTGGTGTTAGTGGAGAGTTAGTTAGATTTTTCAACTGCAGGGCTTATGAACAGAGCTGGATGGTTTTGGAAAAGGGGCATCTGATCAAAATTTTAACTTGTAGGCAAATAATATGGGCTAAAACTGTCCATATATGACTATAGTACTTTATTGGGCAGTGTGTGTTTTTGGCGGGACTTACGTATTTCACAACACCCATCTTGTCAGTGAACTTTTAGGTACATTCTTAAGCCTGCAGGACCACAGTAATAATATTATAAGAGCCTTGATGTGATTATGCAAATATGATTGTTTTTGTGCATTTGTCTTTTTTTTTTCCTTTTAACATAATGCCTTTATATAATATCTTATGCCTCGAAGTACTTTTATATTAATATCGATTTAACGCATTTTTAAACTAAACATTTTCTTTCTGCTAAGGAAGTGAAAGAGTTGGGCTGGCCAGGCTAGTTGTTTGCTGTAACAATTTGTCATTACGTAATTAGTTAAATCCTTGATAACATCTTTATTTTGAACAGGACAACACACCTGAGTGCTGACTTCTACTCTTGGGAATATTAACGTCAGCAGCAGGAGCCCTGTTTCCAATGGCCTTTGCTTTGCTAAACATAGAGCTGCAGATGGACCATGCTGCTCCTCTACAAGGCCTTTGTACAACTATTGTGTGTGTGTGCAGCGGTGTGTGCTTGTGTCCTTGTGTGCACATGTGTTACTAGCCTAAACCTCACCTCTGCCTCCTGCCATAACAGTCGGCAGTGGGTCGTTATGGAAAGTCCTGGAGTGACGAGAGCCGCGGTGATGGATAATGCTTGGCACTGCTGTGAATGCCAGTGTGTGCTTGCCTTGGGTGGATGTGTCGACATGAATCAGGTCACCTACACTCCCTCCTGACCTTCCCCAGTTTCCTCTACACAACTCCTCTCTCCTTCTATATATCCCTCCCTGGTTCTCTGGAGCAGCTCTCCACAAAGGTTATTATCTCAACATAGAGGCCAGTGCTATTTAAAAGTCAGTATAGCTCAACCCATGTGGGAAACATACAGTATGCACATGGAGAGAGTCTGCGGTGTATTAGAAAGCTTAAAAGTTAATTAAAAACCACTGGCAGCCCATATGTGGTAGTTTACTTTGGTTTAAGTGCTTTGCTTTAGCCCTAAATCTATACAGCATGGTTTAGTCCTTTTGTTTTATTTTCAGTTTGTTAGTCATTTATTCAGTTCATTCATTCACTTCTGCCAACTTATTCATGCTCAGGGTTGTAGGTAGCTGGAGCTTGTCCTGGCTAATTTTGGCCTGGGGTATTCCTTGGACAATAGACAGTTAGTTGCAGTGTTGACACCGAGAGACAGATGGATAGACAACAGTTAAGTTTTGGTATTTCAGAGTTTGATCTGACAGTAATTATCAACAATTCACCACAACTAGCAAAATGTACTGTATCTTATGAATATTGCAATACTCTATGCTCCTAATGCACATACATTTACCATCAAAAAGGCATTTAACAACATTTCATCAAGTTATTGTATGATGCACGATCATACCACTTTTGTGGGGTTTTAGGGAGGATTGTCTCTGAAGTAGTTGTGTGTCTAACCTTTATCTCACTTTGAAATTTTTTAAAGGTTTTAGGATCAATGTCTAAGTAAAACTAATTTAAGTGTCTGTGCTATTGTCGTACAGCACTGCTTATGTATAACAATGAAGTTTCAAGCACAATGGTGTCAATTTCAGGGCATTTTTCTTTATTAACTTCTCTGTTAAGGCCTTAAGACACTTTGTTACTTGGCTCTGGACACAATTATATATACTGATTGTATACCAAGCACTAGAAGCAATAGTTTTTACATTCTTGGTAATAATTTCTAAAGTAAATTACTAATGCATGCCACTGAACAGAAGCAATACATTTTTGTGTAACCAGACAAAGCCTGTGATCAAATTGTCACTCTCTGTGTCTGATCAACAACCATTAATTAATTGTCCATAACGTCGAAAAACAAAGGGGGCTAGTCCAACTACAGGGGGGTCATAAGACAGTGTACTTATTGTGCTGGTCCCAAGCCTGGATAAATAGAAAGGGGTTATCATGCATCTAGCATAAAACATAAAAATAGCTAACTCAAGATCCAAATCTCACTACAGGCCAGAGGCAGATGATTTGCTGTGGTGACCCCACAAAGGGAAAAAAGTAGAAGGAAAATGTAACAATATCAGAATGGGCTCTAAAAAAAAAAAAAAAAAACTTTGTTCACTTTTGTTTTGAAACATTCATGGTGGATAGAAAACTCAAGTTGACGGCAAAAAGATGCTGAACTATTCCATGCAGGACGCCACAGTGGAGACTCAGTCAAGTGACCATCTAGAAACAGCATTTCTGTGACAAATTTATACAGCACTGAATTAACAATAGCTGGCAGTCTGAACCATAGGAGCCACATCTGATTCAGATTTATATTTCCAGGACAAAAACAGCCGTAATGTATGCACGGCTAAATCTGGCAGTGAGGGCGACTGACCAGCTGGAACAATGGGCCATTGCCTGGTGAGCTGATGAGGACTGATATGAGCAGTAAGAATAAGACTGAGCCGCCTTTTTATTTCTGCTTGACAATGGCTGACTGGCTTCTTAACAAGTGTGGTTATTTTTGTATGCGCATATGTAGCCCATCTTTTCCTCCTCACATGCTGTAGAAGGCCGAATGCTGAGATGCCAGTGTGCTGTATACATTGGGGAGTTGTGCACAGAAAGTGAGCATTATGCGGCTTTCAAGATTTCAGCTGAAGAATCTTTTAGTTGATTTTCTTTTTTCAATTGAATTAAAAAGCTCCCCAGTGTATTTCACTAAATGCAAGCTTCTCAAAATCCAAAAAGTTATTCAAAGTTTTATCCTAAAACATCCGTATGATGCAACAGACTCTTACTTTTTTATGTTTGAGGTATTCTCTGGAAGATACATGATTGTCCAGATATTATCCAGATTTGAGTGGTTAGTAGTTCAAGAAAGTTGTGGGTCCAATCCTCAGTCTATCCAATTTGTCTGCATGGCCTCTTTGTGTTACTGTGGGTGCTCTCCAGGTTTTTCTAGCTCCCTTTAACTGTGTTAGGTGAATTGATGACTCTAAATTGCCCATAGTGAATGAATTTGAGAGTGAATGGCTGTCCGCCAGTGTCCATTTCTTCTTCTTGCCCGCCTAAAACCCATAGTTTCAGCAATATAGACTCACAGCAACCAGAGTGAGATGAAGAAAATTAATGAATGACTAGAGCTATTGTTTCTCAAAATAAAAGTGATTTTAAAAATGGGCAAATTGCATGTGCCATGTTTAAACAGTCACAATAGAAAGTGGCCAATTCTGTATTTTACATAAGGGCTAAAAAAAAAAAAAATTGTCCTCTCGTCCTCTGCGGGCGGTTTCATCCATCCAAGCTCGGGTCCTCCTGGGCCTGGGAGCTTGAGGGTTCTGCGCAGTATCTTTGCTGTTCCTAGGACTGTGCTCTTCTGGACTGAGATGTCTGATGTTTTTTTTTTCCTGGGATCTGCTGTAGCCACTCTTCCAGTTTGGGGGTTACTGCCCCGAGTGCTCCGATGACCATGGGCACCACTGTTGCCTTCACTTTCCAGGCCTTCTCAAGTTCTTCTTTGAGGCCTTGGTACTTCTCCAGTTTCTCGTGTTCCTTTTTCCTGATGTTGCAATCGGTTGGTATTGTGATGTCAACCACAACGTCTTTCCTCTGCTGTTTGTCCATCACCACAATGTCCGGTTGGTTCGCCACTACCATTTTGTCTGTCTGGATCTGGAAGTCCCACAGGATCTTAGCTCGGTCATTCTCTATCACCTTTGGAGGTGTTTCCCATCTTGACCTCTGGACTTCCAGACTGTACTCTGCACAGATGTTCCTGTACACTATACCAGCCACTTGGTTATGATGCTCCATGTATGCTTTCCCTGCCAGCATCTTACAGCCTGCAGTTATGTGTTGGATTGTCTCAGGGGCCTCTTTGCACAGTCTGCACCTGGGGTCTTGTCTTGTATGGTAGATCTGGGCCTCTATTGCTCTGGTGCTCAAGGCCTGCTCCTGTGCAGCCATGATCAGTGCCTCTGTGCTGTCCTTCAGTCCAGCCCTTTCTAGCCATTGGTAGGATTTCTGGATATCAGCCACTTCAGTTATCTGTCGATGGTACATCCCATGTAGGGGCTTTTCCTCCCATGATGGTTCCTCTAGCACCTCGTCCTCTGTTTTCCACTGCCTGAGACATTCACTGAGCACTTCGTCCATTGAGGGCATCTTCTTGATGTATTCAAGGATCTTGGATGTTTCATCCTGGACAGTGGTTCTGACACTCACCAGTCCTCTGCCTCCTTCCTTGCACTTAGTGTACAGTCTCAGGGAGCTGGATCTGGGGTGGAACCCTCCATGCATGGTCAGGAGCTTCCGTGTTTTCACATCTGTGGTCTTAATCTCTTCCTTTGGCCAGCTTATTATTACCGCAGGGTATCTGATGACCAGCAGGGCATAGCTGTTGATTGCCTGGACCTTGTTTTTGCCATTGAGCTGACTCCTTAGGACTTGCCTCACTCGTTGGAGGTATTTGGCTGTGGCTGCTTTTCTTGTGTCCTGGTCCAGGTTGCCATTTGCTTGTTGGATTCCAAGGTACTTGTAGCTATGGACTACGTTCCCTCTCTTTGTCACCATCCGCCCACACTTCTCAAGTCTGAATGACATCATATATATATATATATATATATATATATATATATATATATATATATATATATATATATATATATATATTCTTTTTTCCCCTTCCAACTCAAAAATGAGGTATGAGCCATGCATTGAAAACAATAATATGCCATTTCCCTTTAAGATTTACATATTTTTATAACAAGGGCACATAGTAGTTATTCAATTTACTAAAAAGCTAACCAAACACTGGGATTTGTGAAGATTTAGTTTAGTTTTAAATTTGTAAGAAAACACTACCTCCAGGTAACATCCAATATTTAATTAAACCAACAGTGTGTCCTCTTCATCCCCTTTCTAACCAGAGGGTTGGAGTCAAGCCAAAGCCACAACAACAGCACTGTCCTTAGAAAATATTTTGCTTAATTTATTTATGTTTTTGACAAGAGAGCAAGTTCAATGAAGAAATATCGTTTGAAAAGGAAATCTCATCAGAAGGACAATTTCAAAGGTTTGTCAGAATAATTGCAGTAGATTTGTTGCTACTCTTTTTTACTTTTGTGCAATTTTGTGCAGTATGTTTCAAAGTAAAATAAAAATGCTAATAAGTAGTACACTACATCTAACTGCAGATGTAGGGCACTTAAAGGAAACATGTTGATGTGGAGGGACAGACCATCTGGCCTTGGTCACCACACTGCACATGGCCATGTTTTGCTAACAATACTTCACTATGAGTCACAGGAAATAGGTCTAGACACAGTTAGTCATAGAAAGTGCAGAAAAGATGGTCTTTTAGTTGTTGTCTTAAGTTTTTCAGTTTTCCAACGCTTTATCTCTAATAATCCTTGCCCACTGTCAACTTGCTTATTGCTTTTAAAAATGCAACTGGCTTCAAAAATCTTCTCACTACTTGACTACAAAGATTATTTTAAAACCATATAGAATATATCAATACCACTGTGGATAGATGTTAGATTGTTGGATGGCATTACCCAATTTTACTACTGCTGCCCCAAGCTGGAGTTGCACAGATATTTTTTTATTTTTTATTTTTTTATTTTTTTAGCTAGCATTTTCATCTCTAAAGCTACCGTTCCTCTTCTTAGTTTACTAATGAAATGTAAAACCCCATCAATTTGCTACTTCCTTCAGCAGCCATTATTCATTAAAGGCCAATGGGACCACCCTATATGATGTTTTTGTTTTGTTAATTTTTTCTATTACAGCCAGTTAAAAATTACATTTGTTTACTCTGGTCTGAGAAAAATGTGTTTCTATTTAATTTAAAGAGGCTATATTATGCAACATTGACTTTTCAGCGCTTTCTACCATGTTCTAATGTTGAGTTGTGCTTCGCTTCATTCGCACATGTTTAAGTAATCTTCCTTTCTGAGACCTTATAACCCTCAGTTGCACGAACTTCCCCCTCTTCCACAAACCCTTGCCCACTCCAGGAAGCACTAAGAGAAAAAGAATAATAAAACAGCGTACAGCTATTTTCACAGATATTTTGCATTTTGAAGTAGAATGGAATTATATAAAAACTTTTTTGTCCTGTGTTCAAAAGATCACATCACTCTCCTGCCCTCTGCTGCCCTCTGCTCATCTCTTCACCTGTTTCTTTATGGCTCTAGAAGAGTACTTATCAAAAACATTCTCTTTTAGTCTCACAATTTTTTTAAAGTTTGTAAAATGTCAAATGCTGTTCTAGAGGTGACCGAGATTGGTTTGAAAATATGAATAAAAGCCTAATATATCCCTGTAGCATATAGGGATATAGCATAGCATACATTTTCAAACATGAGGTTTTGTTCAAAATTATGGGTTTAATTACACTTTATGGTATCACTGTCATTTTTTAAAGTATAAGCTACAGCATTACCTGCTAACTATACCACATCTGCTTCTCTATTCAAGTTCACATATTTCTCATTGACCCTATACATAATAGTCACACAGCTGAATATAGCCCCCTGGCCATGGATTCCTGAGCTGTAAAAACATAGCAGAGCTGCAGTGTCTTACAAGGTGTGTTATGGCTGATATATATGGCTGATATATATATGAAGGTGGTGTAGGTCCCTTGGGTGCTGTACGCTGCCGGGCCCCGGGCTTGTCATTCCTCTGCTGTACACATTTACCTTGTAATTCACCAGAATGGACGGAAAACATGGGGAGAGCCATATTAATTTCTGTTGAGGGAGGTTTTCGACTCCAGATCCTAGTTGAGTCTATATTATTAGATATGAAACAAAGCTATTATCTGGAGAAATCGAGCCTCTGCTGTTTCTCTTTACCGGATAATAAGCAATGAGTCATTCAAGCTTTTATGTTGGGCTGTTATTGACTTTTGTAGCTTGTGGCATTTCTCTCTGCCTTAATTATTTACTCTTCCCCTTTAGCCCTGCTTTCCCTCAACCCTTATAAAATGAGAGGAAACATACGACGCGATTTTATGGAGATGATGATGTTGATGATGGCGATGTGCATAGGAAGGGAAGTGTTGAAGATGACAGAAATGAAAAAGATAAAAGAGTAAGGAATATGACTTAGAGAAAAAATACATAGGGAGGAGAGAGAAGGGGGAGATAAGGATGGCACACGAGGGAGGAATAAAATGAGAAATCTGCAACAACTGACTGCAATTACCGTGCCTACTTGTTAACGGCTTGCTAATTAAGAGAACAGAGGCAGAATGCAGATTAGGAGGGAGGGCCAGGAGATAGGCCTGTGGCTCTTTCTAGTCCTGTGTGAGAACCTCATCCTGGGATTTGCCTTCTTCATACAAAACAATAAGGGCCTACATTATTCATTTGTGGTTCAGAGCCCGGTGAGAGGAAACAAGGACGAAATAAAATTGGAGATAAGATGTGCAACTTTATGGAATGTCTATTTTGTGGTTTACTTCCTTTGGGATCTTATGTTTGAGGTAGTCAAAATCTCACATGTTGGTTTAAAGCTATTACTTACTCGTGGGTTAAATCCTTATCAGCCCAAAAGCAAGAGTGTTTCCAAGTCCCAGTCAAGCGCAATTTAACTAAATATGACTGCTAGCCCTGTAGCTCCTAATGATGGCACTATGCTTGAACAACTTGCCAAAAAATAAAGTGATAAAGATGAGTTGGCTTCTGAACGTGTTGGTAAAAATGGTATGTTTTCATCTAACAACATCAAAGCTTTATTTTTAATACAGTAACAGGTGTGTTTGACTTGAAGTAGGTTCATTTACATATACCACTATGTTCTTATGTTTAATCCATAATTCAAAGGTTTTCAGTAGGTTAATATCTAAGGATTCCCTGATCTATTATTCATTTATTTATATTTTCAGCCTATCCTCTGTGGTTCCTAGTTCCTAGTTTTGAAAACTCAAATTACACATCACTTTTTACATTACAGACAGCCTGGACCAGGGGTCTACAACCTTCTGCATCCAAAGAGCTAGTTGTTCTCAAAAATACAAAAGTTGAATCTGTAAAGAGCCGCAACCAGTATTGTTATACAAAATTACCTCTTACATAAATATATAATTTATCTTTTAAAACTGGTACATTTCCATGTAAAATGAAAACTGCTAAAGTCATACCTCTGTACAAATCAGGGGACAGACATAATTTCAATAATTACAGACCTGTATCATTGTTATCACAGTTTTCCAAAATCCTTGAAAAACTTTTTAGTAGCCATTTAGAAAAAAATCATTAATAAGTACAAACTACTCTCTGAGTGCCAGTATGGTTTTAGGGCTAATCGTTCAACATCATTAGCAATTATAGATTCAGTAGAGGAAATAACTTCTTTAGATCAGAAACATCATGCAGTTGGAATATTTGTGGACTTAAGTAAAGCATAATACTATAGATCATAACATTTTATTTAGCAAATTAGAACGGCATGGTTTTACAGTGGGTGAAGAGTTATCTCAGTGATAGGAAGCAGTTTGTAAGGTTAGGGGATTATACTTCACAATGTTTGAGCATTACCTGTGGGGTCCCACAGGGCTTAGTATTAGGACCTAAGCTGTTTATTCTTTATATTAATGAATTATGCAGAGTAACCACACTTGTTTGCTGATGACACAAATCTGTTTTGCTCTGGCACTGACCTGCAAAAACTAATTCTTGATATCACAACTGAATTTAACAAAATTAAATTATGGCTTACAGTAAATAAATGATCTTTAAATATGACCAAAACAAAACTAATGTATTTTGGTAACAAGACTACTAAAAGAGAAATCCATGTTACCTTGGATGGTGCAAACATTGAACAAGTAAATGAAATTAGATTTTTAGGAGTTACAATGGATAGTTATATCAGTTATATCAGTTGAAAATCTCATATTAAACACATACAAAAAAAAAAAAAAGTTTCAAAAAGTATTGGAGTACTCAACAGAGCAAAACATATTTTAAATCACAGGGTACTCCATATATTTTACTGTTCTCTTGCATTACCATATCTGTGCTGAAGTCTGGGGAAATAACTATTAAACAGGTTGGCATTCATTAGTCACACTTCATAAGAGGGCAATACATTATGTTCATAAGGCTGGATTTCGGGAGCATACTAACTCTCTATTTCTCAAGTCCAAATTACTTAAATTCTTAGATCTAGTTGCTTTTCTTACTGCACAATTATTATTTAAGGCCAAAAATAATGTATTGCCAGATAACATGCAAAAACCTTTATAATCTAAGACAGAAAATTAATTTTAAGTCTGTGACTGTGTGGACCACAAGAAAAAGTTTTTGTGTCTCAGTATGTGGAATCAGACTATAACAGTTTGTCTGTGGAATTGAAAGAGTGTGTAAATATAAAACAATTTAAAAGGAAATATAAAGAAACTATCTTTAAGAGATATATGGCTGTTGAAAGTATGTAAAATATATGAAATTATATTGTAATGGGTACTGATAAAAGCTTATAATTATGGGTATATTGTAAACAATGCAAGGCACGCTGGATGCTGGTTGAATACAACATATTTTCTTACGTTTAATTTACTCAGGAAATGGGATGTAAACACAATGTAATTTATGGTGAATGATTATAAGGGGTGGAAATAAATAAGTGTATACTTTCACCCACTTTTTTCAAACATGTATTTAAATGTAATAATACGTATTAACATCCACTGTTGGTTTTCTTTAGGTGCCTTATGTCCTCTGGAAAGACTGCCTTGCATCAGATTATTTTTGTTTGTTTGTTTGTTTGTTTTTGTTCTGTAATTATTGTCTTTATTGTCTATTTAAGTTTCATCTGCATTGCGGAAATAAAAACAACATAACATAACATAACTGAGCCTATTACTGAAATATAACATATGGGTGGTCATCAATAAGTGCAAAATAACAAATGTGTTAAATACTGCACTGATTAGCTCACTCAGAGAAATAGAGTTACATCCTGTGACTATTTCTTGGTGCTCGTGTGTGCCTCTTCTCATCAGTCTGTGTGTGCAACTGTGTGAACAACTTAGGCTAAAACAGTTTATTACAACAGCTTCACAGTTAAGTTCACAGCATACACTAAAAAACAGGGAGAAATTTTAGTTAACAAGATGATGGAGATGCAGGCTCTTTTATGGTCGTTGGCTAATTTCTTTATTGACTTCCGATGCCCAAGGAGCTGCAAGAGCAGGGCTAAAGAGTCATTTGGGGCTTTAAAACCATAGGTGCCAATGTCTGGCCTGGACCGATCACAACTGACTGTATGCAAAGTTGTGTTTTATTGGTCGCAATGGAGCGCAACAGTGCCCGCCCCCCTCTGGTGCCGGAAGTAAATTTCCGATTAATTTTTCTCTATAGGTTTTTGGAAAAATGCATATATTAACAGTTTAAACCTTGATGGAGGCTAATCAACTATGTGGACCATAGCACAATTAATTTTAATAATAAAAAAAAAAATCTTAAACTCGAATAATTGTCAAAATACACATCTTTGCCTTTTTCCATGTTTTTTTTTTTTTTTCAAAATTAATTGCACTGTCTCTTTAGTTAAAGCAGCCTCAGTTAAGCTTTTACACTATTACTATAAGGCATTTTTCAAAAAGTCTATGAGGAAAATTAATGACAAATTTACTTCCACTTTTGTGTTTCATGTATTTGGAGTCTTGTTGGTATGTCCCCCATTGGGTTGTAGGGTACATATATAAAAATATATACACTGAACTAAGACAAAGATTAAGAGTAATAACTCCGCATTGGTACCAGTTAGCCTTGCACTAACGTGCAGATTAAAACACCTAAACTAATGTCTTAAGAGGGAAAGGTTGACCAGGAGGGACTCAGTTTAATAGATAAAGACCACCAAACTCAACTTAATTTAGATTAAGTATAACGTTTATTTACACAATAAGGTGGAATAGTGTACTGAGGCACAGGTAAATATTGAAAGGAATGTAATTATGAACAGAACCGTTACGCAGAATTATTGATTAATTAATGATAAATTGCAGTGGAGCAAGTTATAAATTGACTTATTAAATTATTGGAAATTTAGGAATAAGGGAGTAGACTCTGGGACTATAAGCCAACTTTGTCGCATAACAACACTGATCTTACTGCGCTCGGAGCAGGAGGGTAAGGCGGTGACGACAGCCAGCCTCCGGTTTCAGCCAGGGGCTCGGATGTTGTTTGCTCATCCTTTAGAGCCGCAGGATGTTGCAGGGTTGGTCTTCCCGGTCCCAAGCTGCGGGTCGTGGTGTGTCCTCCAAACTCCACAAGCCAGTCGCCAGGTGTCCCGTTATGTTGAACAGCTCAGGATGATGCCGCTCAGGGAGAGTTTAGCTGTTGTCAGCGTAAGGCAGCGTCAAAGTCTCAGAGTATGGCAAATGTCCCTTTTAATGCCAAATGAAAAATTCAATAAAAATCCTTTCACAGCGATTCGAAACTTTAACTTTAGCATAACTTCTTAAAATAGCTGCTTTGGTCAAGGCAGCGGTTGTTAAAGCTGGCGGATGTTGCGCGGCACGAGGCTTTTCAAAATAAACTACAAAAATGATACTTGAACAAAAGTTTGGGCGACTTATTGTGAAAAGATGTTATCACCGGCAAGGTGAACTTAACGCAACAAAAATGACGAGAAAAAAAGAAAAATTAAACTTAAAAGACGAAGGGGAGACAGAGACGAGACGAGACAAAGACAAAGACAAGACGAAGACTAAACTAAACTAAACTGAGGAATGTGGGCCGCACCCCAAGATAAGACTGGAGTAAAGGAGTGTCTCTGGTACGTCCCTCTGAACTGATAGTGGAGAGGATTCAAATTACCTCTGCTAGACACAAAGTAAATGTCATAAAAAGAAATGTGTCTTACTCCACTTCAATTTACATACCTTTAAACATGTTACATTCAACAGTTTGCACAAAACATAGCTATGACATTTTCCTGTAAAGTAACATGTTAATGCATATAAAGTCTTTTAAACAGATGAGATGTGCCAGGTCTCTGGTTCTTATCAGAGAAGAGAGGAGGCCTCTTCTGGCGTTTTTATTGGTCTGCAGTTTGTATAGGACAGATATATGTCTTTGTTTTGCATCCTTGGTGGGTAAGAGCAGACTTCTCATCTCCTAAAGGAATGTCCATTTTTGATAGAATTTCAGCAGTGGTCCAGATCTCCTACAGGGTCAATGCAACTATTGGCCCTGCTCATTGATAACCCAAGTCAAGACCACAAGGAATGCAACTCAATTTTTTTGTCTGAATAGAAGCGTTTATCATAGCAACTATGGGCATGAGGCGGGGGTACACTATTGAATAATTACCAGTTAATCAATGAGCTAAAACTTTGAGACAGTTTGAAGTTTCACTGCATGTTTTTGGACAGTGAAATAAACCCGAGAGAACCATAAAAATGCAGACTCCACATAGTCTTCATGAAGTAGGAGCGCTAACCATTCTGCTGCCATCGTGCACCCCATATTTAAACCACTTAAGATCGTCAATGGTGGAGTTCTGTCATGTCAGACATGAATGAAGACAACCAGTGGGTCCTTGCGAGATCCAGCTAAAGGAAAAAACTGCTAAGCTATAAGGAGCAAATCAGTTGCTGTTTCAAAGCTATGCCTCTGGCTAGAGAGTGATCAATAATGTACAGGCATCTCAGCTCAGAGTGGAACTGGTGTAGAGGGAGAGTACAGCTGACTGAGGTTTGACTCACTTCATACAGTTATATGAGACATTCAAGACATTCTTGCATGTTACTGTAGACTGCAATATAATTGAATGACAGGATTTTAAAAAGTGTATAAAACGTATCCCAAGTAAAGTTGAGTATATGTCATGCACAGGAATTGTAATTGATGTAAATGCTAAATGTTTTAATACAATGGGTAAATGCAACATGCTTATTAAGGAAATGTATTGAAGACATTTACTTTTGTTTATGACCCTGTTTAAAATCAGGACCATGGACATTTGTTAAAAGTAGCAATCATATGTCCTATTTAGAGGGTTTTTCATTTAAAAGGAGTTTGTCTCAGGAAATACAAAGTAACAGCTGAAATGCATGGTCATTTTGTGGTTACATGATAATATAAAGTCCTTGGTTAGTTTTAGTTTTTAATATAGAGATATGATTTATTTCTATCCATAAAAAAATCCTAAAGAGATACGGATTCACATTTATTTTCCGCTCATTTACTGATCCCAGCATATAATTGTCTCTTGTTATTTCTCTAACCAACTAAATACTCTGCGAGACGTAAAGCCCTTGTGAGTGCGTTTCATGTTTACACACTTATCTATAATAAACTGGCAAACAATATTGTAGGTTCTAAATGAATGAAGCCACTTCACACTTTTACACACCCTTACATCCACATATCTTCGATCAACAACACATCCATCGAGAGCGATTCAATGCAGTTAAACTTTTACTGAGTACTCAAAGACATGCAAAGGTATTAAAAATACACAAGGGCGACAGCAAGGTCAAAAAACTGTGTGGGTCCTCTCCACAGCTCCGTACTCCCATGGTGCAACTGCAGAGACTCCATCTTGTAGAGAACACAGCACTAAATAATGAATATAATGGTTAAACAATAGCAAAGGATACTCATAATTACAATTCAGAAATCATAATTAATCATGATAAACATACATACATTGCAATTACATATTAAACTTATATGAAGATGGGATCAAATTAACCACCAGTTCTTACAAATGTCAGCACAAGACCTATTTTCTTGTACACATAATTGAGTGATGTTTTTATTACTTTTCATTCTATTGGACCTTCTCTTTCTATCTAGCCTTGTCAAAATAATCTACTTTATTATAATGTATGGCTTATATAAGATCCAAAATTGCCAACATAAAAAGAGGCAATTTTCTTCCACCACTTAAATGGAATTTGTGGAGACAGTCCAGAAACTCATTTCATTTGCAAAACTGCGTGTTCCCTGAAAGTCTTAATTAGTCATCAATCACACTGAGAGATGTTTTCCTTCATTTACCAGAGGAGTTAGCAAAAACAACTTAAGCATAGCTGCGAGTATGGCTTGACTTTTGACACAGCTGCTTTATGTTAACAAGGACGAGTACACTTCTATCTATCTATCACAACCTTGTAGTTCTGCTAGGAATTCATCTTCTTATACCTAGTTTTTCACCTTGAACATTACAGCCGCAGCTAAACCAATCGTGTTCGGCAAGGTCTCCAAGCCCAAACTCTCTAATAGAAGTGAATAGCGTGAGAGAGAGGATGACCCCCGGGGGCCCCGACTCAAAATGGCTTCCCCTTATAAGAGGAAGATTGAAGGAGAGGGAAGAGGGAAGAGGCAGCTTGCGATCATCCTCAGGCATGAGATGGATTCATACAGGTGCTGAAAGCTAAGGTCAAACATGGGCAATTTACATCTATGGTGAGCCTCACAGGGTGATTATATTTCATAACTACGGGTGAGCATAGGCCTTTGGGGCATATATATCCACAAATGACCCACTGTAGATGCATTTGCTCTTGCTTTTATCACGTATTGCTAATGCATGAGGGTGCTCGAACAACTAAAGACTCAGATCGAAGATAAAAGCACCTCTAACATCAAAGCATGCTGTTTTCTATTGCAAAGAGTAAAATGATTATGCTCTTTTAAAATACTTTACATAGTTGGTTATCAAATATGTGCTGGTGGGTGGGATTGCACTGCTCATAAGCCAAAGCCACATGGGAAATAGAAATGTATTTAGGAATGCAATTTAGGAATCATTACTGGCAATTTTGAAACCACCGACTCAGTAATGAAGCAAAAGCCACTGTCCAATTGTCCAGAAATAAAATATTTGTACTGCTTTACAAATGGTTTTCTGTATCCAGTTATATCATGGATTCTTTTCATCGTATCTTATTGTTAACTGAAACTTTCATCCCTAGAAACACACTAAACCTCAACCCACTCTAACAGCAGTATCAAATTCAGTGAAACCTTTATTGGTAATAACTGCATGGGTTATTATGGCTAAGAACTACACAAAGGTTCAATACTGGCAACTGCAAATCTTTTTACTGAACAAAGGCATTTGAACACAGTGTTTCATACACCTTGCAAAGTTTCTTACATCATACATCATGTGTCAAACCAATTTTATTTTTTGCATTTAGTGAGCAAGAGAGAAAGAAAGAGAGAAAGAATGAAAGAAAGAAAGATTTGTCATTATACATAAAAGGTGTACATCTAAATTGTGTAGATCAGATGGAGGGTTAGTCCGAAGCCACTGCGTGCGCCGCCACTATGGGCCAACATGACCCACATGTTTTTGGTGGTAGAGGAAACTGGAGCAGACACAGAGAGACCATGCAAAGTCCACACAGAAAGGCCCCACATGGTCTGAGAATTGAACCCAGGACCTTCTTGCTGTGAGGCAGGAGTGCAGCTGATTTTGTCCCCATTGTCAAAAAGCCTTCTGTGCCAAAGACCATTGCTTTACCCAAATACAGTTCGAAAAATCCCCTCCAAGAAATCCTTTTCTTCTCCTTTTGACTTTTCCCTTATGACGTCACTACTATCTGCCTCCTAGCATGCAGTGGTTTGCAAATTGATGTGGCATAGGTTTCAGGCAGATTGGTTGCTCAGGCTTGGGGCTGGCAAAAAGAGTAGCTTGTGGTCTCCTTTGGCTGGATTACCAAAAGATAAACATTTAATTTTGGTCATTTTAAGCAGTTGGTATGTTGTCAGTAAGTCTTGTTAGGTTAAAGTTTACAACTTTCTACTGGTAACAGGGTAATCTAGCCAACATTTATTTATTTTTTTTTGTCTAACTGGCACCATTAAAGATTTAAGTGTATACAGAAAGATATCAACCTTTGCCATAGAGCAAAGTGATGCATTTAAATCTGCTGGAAACATTTAGCTGACTGTACAATTGTTCAAAGATATCCATTCACAAAGATACACATTACATCCGTCCAAGAGACAACATCAATTTATTTGATCATGTTAAAACTCAGGTATAGGAGTCATAGATGTCTTGGATACTGAGAACAAAGTATTCGAAGTCTAGGAAGGGAAATCACTCATCTGTGTCCAACCTAGTTCAGTGTGCACAGAAGCATCTCACATACGCTCAGTACTGCAGTTCAATTAGACATCTGCTAGTTCCAGGCCAGCCCAAAGTCTGTCAAGGTTATGTGTCTATGCAAAGGAGCCCTAAAAGCAGGAGTGTTTTGAAGCTTAATGCATCCTTTGAATGGCTTACGTGTATGTGTTGTCTTATGTGAGGAGATGATGGCAGCCTTTGCAAGTAGGCGTTATGCCAGGATAAACAGGCTTTTTTTGGGCACACAGAACATATTACTCAGATCTAAAAGCAGAGGAGAGAGTTGAGAAACTAAAGGTGATCCTCTGGCACTGTTGTGTGAGTTATTATTGATGCAGTGCATGAGACAGGCCTTTTACTCATCGGCTGGCGTGCTAAAAGGATGCTGCTTTCATTTTGAATAAGACCTGCAGTTTTATGACAAAGGTGTTATTGGGACAACATTTGTTGAAAGCAAGCAGCATTTCCTTGAGAGCGCTTTACAATTAACAAATTAACAACTGCCACTTCTCACAGTTTATTTAAGCAGGTATTTAACTTGACTGGGGCGTTAAATTGCTACTCACTGTCCTTGATCGAGGGGGAAGGGGTGAATGAATGTGAGATTTAGTGAATGTCCCTGTGTCAGCCCTACAACTAACTACCTAAGGCACATAGTTGCTGAGATAGGCTCCTGCATCTCCTGACAGGACTAAGTGAAAAAGAATGAAGAGTGAATAATGCAATGTGAAATATGCATGTACCATAAGAATTATTGGAAAGTGCTTTTGTTAAATCTTAAGCTTGCTACATTAGATCATTGTGACACCAGCAAAAACACACATAAACATAATTTACTCCTCTTTTTGTTTTGTTTAATTTGTGACAATGGGTAGAGACTACATTTGAAAATATGGGCATTTTTGGTTGTGTTTTATTACTCGGAAGACTCAAGCTGTCACTGCTGTATTTATCTTTTAAATGAGCTGTCAGGTAGACCAAAGACACTGTTACACCTCAGACAGCCCAATGTTAATTTTAAGCACTTGTTTATACCACATCTGCTGTGTTTTAGCGTGAATCTTTTTCAGACTGTGCCCCTATCCTAAACAGATATAGAAACCAACTTCTAAAGGATTTCACTTTTGTTAAAACAATTACAGTAAAATGTCTTGGTGAAAAGTTTA
The DNA here is from genome assembly GCA_020698575.1 of Bostrychus sinensis. Classification (NCBI taxonomy): domain Eukaryota; kingdom Metazoa; phylum Chordata; class Actinopteri; order Gobiiformes; family Eleotridae; genus Bostrychus; species Bostrychus sinensis. The sequence goes on from CM036245.1 coordinate 15,973,366, forward strand.
GCCTTGTTGTTCATTTCTGCTGACAGAGGAGGAGATGGAGAGGCTTCAGGCCAAGGTGTGTGTGGAAGTGTGTGTTGTAACCATATACTGCTGAGTTTGTTGCTGGGTATCCTTTTTTCCTGCGTATTGTGCAGTTTACTGCCAAGACGCTGCTTCTGATAGGAAAGCCAAGGCAGATTATGCATACACTTAAAAAAAAAAAAAAAAATACTTGTCTTTTTATCTTTCGTCTTGAGTTTCTTTGTCCTTTGCACTCAAATGTGCACTCAGGCTTACTTTATAAGCATGGGCAACTTTTTGCTGCAGCTGTCTTTAGCTGCTCAGCTTTTTGGCTAAGAAGAAAAAAAAAACAATGCAAGAGTGAGAGTGTGGCTCATTGATCTTGTAGCTCACAACAAAGCCAAGTACCATTTGTTTTTATGCAGAGGTTAGCTAGTGCACTATGAAGGTGAGTGCAAAATCAGAATTGCATTATAGATCCACCTTCTATTGAAATGGCTGTGGTGTTTGTGCTTCATAGGCAAATATTGATCTATGATGTTAGGGCAGAGTACATCCTACTTCTAAAATCCTTTTAAGAACTGTACTCTTGTATTGCTTTAAAATAGAAAACTTCTGTGCTGAAAATGTTCATACTGCTTTTTAGTTAACTGCCAGCAGTTTTCTGTGGATGTAAATGCAGTACTACAAGGAATGCATTAAAATAAAAATAGCATTTTGTTCATATGTCAAGTATGCCCACACACCTTTTTAACTTGTAAGCCAAGTTTGAGCTTTGCTTTTTCCAGTTTTTGCCCTGTTTGTGCCTCTATTGTGTACTACACTTTTGTACCTGTCTGTAAACAGAATCCAGCCACAGGGGGTCCCAGGCCAGCGTACCTTTTTTTCCTAATCCTGGATAGATGGAAAAAGGATACATCCAGAAGGAAACTGCCAGTAAACCGAGGACAACTGAACATGCAAATCATTGCACACTAGGAGGCAGATTTGCTGTGCGCTGATGTGATTCTTTGGTTTGGCTTGGCAGACTTGGTGAGCCTAATTACAGTTGTGTTGTGTAGCTAGAGCAATTTTGTAAACTTGCTATAGGTTTCTTAGCTCATTAGATTTACATTCTCAGTTAAGTTCACTGTGTGGTACTGTGATAAATGCAGTTGTTCGCTTACTCATACCATACTGGTACAGCTAAAGTAACTCTCCCTCAATAGCACTTTTAAAAGACCTGCCACAACAATATATCCATCCATCAATCCATCCATCCATCTTCTACTGCTTATCCAGGACTGGGTCATGGAGGCTGCAGTCTAAGCAAAGCTGCCCAGACTTCCCTCTCCAAAGACACTTCCTCCAGCTCTACCAGGGGAACCCCAAGGCATTCCCAGGCCAGCTGCGAGACATAGTCCCTCCAGCGTGTCCTAGGTCTTCCCCAGGGCCTCCGCCCGGTGGGACATGCCCAGAACACCTCCCCAGGGAGGCGTCCAGGAGGCATCCGGAACAGATGCCCGAGCCACCACAGCTGGCCTCTCTCAATGTGGAGGAGCAGCGGCTCTACCCTAAGCCACTGCTCCTCCACATCAACCTCCTGTGGGCTCACCACCCGCAGAGGTAACCGTAGGGGATCGGTGCAATGTGGATCAGGCAGCAGTCAAAGACAACCATATATTTTGCTTTTATATTAGACATTATGCGAGTGTGTCCAAATATTTACCTTTAGTATGAGCTCTGGTGCAAAAACATTGTTGAGCATTTAGACTGGTATCTTATATTAGTTGTTTTACAGTAACAGTGTGTATCATACCTACCACTTCCACAGTAAGATCAAGCATAATCCACTGATATGTCAATTTTCCTGACAAGTAGTGATTGGGTTGGTCGCAAATGAGCATAAGAACCAGCTCTTTAAAGTGAACGTGAGGTTTGGCTTCATTCCACAAGCCTTTTTTCCCCTGAAAGGATCTTTTTAGAAAAAGGGCAGATAATAACAGAAAAAAACAAAAACAGATCAGTACCTCCAACCTGAGGCACTTGGTCTTCCTCAATGCCAGTCTGCCCTGAAAAATACTTAATTATACGTGTGTGTGTATATATGCCATATGTAGTAGAGTGGGTCTGTGAGCAAGTCAGTTCATTGGGTAGTTTCAAAGGATCAGAACTTTTGAATACTTCATCACAATCCATGTAGTTGAATTAGATATGAGTACACAGTACAACTCATTAGCCAAACTAATTTTGGCTGAAATGTAAAAGGTATAATTGGTAAAGTGAAGAGCGATTGGGAGCCAAAAGACCCGTCTCAATTGGGTATGCTGAGCCGAATGAGCCAAAACTACCATAACTGACAAATGATGCTAAATGTGTTGAAAATGTTGATGTTCATATTTAATGATATTGTGAAGAAATACATTTTTCTCATTGCATCTTTAAGTACCCTAAGTGGCTATTCACAGAGAATTAAAAAAGAACATTTAAGGACACAGTTATAATTAGCTTATTTGGAAATGTCACCTGCAGAAGCATTTTACTGGCAGCCTCCACACACTGCCATATAATGACTGTGAAACACCTACAGGGAGAGTTTGACTAAACTAACATTAGTTTTCAGCGATGGGCCTCATGGGAACAGACGACAGAGCTGCAGCACAGGTAATGAAGTCTGCAACGGTCTAAATAATTTCAACCCACACACTAGATTTGATTACATTGTTTTATGTTGTTAACTGCTGTCTGCCAGCAGGTAACCGAACAACATAGTGAACTCATCATGAATATGGCCTCTTTTTTTTTTCTTCAGGTAGATGACTGTGGAGTAGAATTTGAAGATCATGGTGACAATAGCAGTAACACACTTCAGTATATCATATAATCACAATATTACACATTAATTTTCATTCATTTTCTACCGCTTATTCCCGTTAGGGGTCGCGGGTGACTGGAGCCTATCCCAGTAACTTTGGGCCTTAGGCAGGGTACACCCTGGACAGGGGCCAGCTTGTCACAGGGCTGACACAGAGACAAACACAGACAGACAACCATTCACTCTCACATTCATTCACTAGGGTCAATTTAGAGTCACCAATTCACCTAACACATGCATGTCTTTGGACGGTGGGAGGAAGCCGGAGAACCCGGAGAGAACCCACGGTAACACGGGGAGGACATGCAGACTCCACCCAGAGAGATTGTGTGATGGTGTATATTGGTCCGCCCGGGGCTCGAACCCACGACCTCCTTGCTGGGAGGCGAGAACGCTAACCGCTCTGCCACCGTGCACCCCACAATATTACACAATTCTATGTATTTCTCACAATTTATTTATTTATTTATTTATTTTTTTATCTTCTTATTTTTTGTTGCAATATTACACAATTCTATGTATTTCTCACAACAAAAAATAAGAAGATAAATAAAAAAAATAAATACTAGAGATATTTTACTTGGTGTCTACTGGATCTTTAACCCCAGTTGCAAACAGTTGGGACAAAGTAAAATGTACATAAAAATGAAATTGAATAGTTTGCAAATCTCATAAAAAAAAAAAAAATAAATAAAAAAAAAATGTATTTACTATAGATCATAAACAACATTGTAGGTGTTGAAACATTTTATGAACAATATTGGCACATATTTAATGTGATTGCAGTTGGAATGGAGCAACAAAAGGCTGGAAAAGGTGTTGCAGTGATTTCCAGTACACAATCATGACTGTTTTTTTTTTTTTTTTTTAATGCCGCTTTAGTGAAGATAATGAGCATCCATTACTAATAATACTGACTCTGCCTTTCTAAAATGCTCTTTTTATACTCAGTCATCTTACTGAAATGTAATATGTCATTGGGGTTGTATTAAGCTACAACCCCTTGTGCATTATGTTTTTGTTTATTATCCCGAATCTTTTCACACAACCGTCATTTGCATAAAGCACTGTATAAGGTGTGCATTCATAATTACACTGTATGTTCACAGTTTATTCTGGCTTTTCCTCCTGACATTACCTGTTCACATTCACACACTGCATGATCTTTGACATCAGTTTAGCAGCTTAATGCCACAGAGTATATGAGTGTAGTGTAGTAGAGTGGCTCTGCCTGTTACAATTAGCAATAAGCACCTTCACTTGATGGTAAAAAACACATTATATGGATTCAGTACACAGAGTTCAATATTTCTAACTTTTTCTACTTTTAAATACAGCCACAGAAGGGCACAAGTGTGTGTACAGATTAAACCAGTCCTAAGCCTTAAAAATGGAGAGGGTTGTGTCAGGAAGAGCAACAATCTATTCAACCCTAATAAACTATGTCCTAATACCATTAGCTTTGCTTTTTATTACTACTGTATGTAATTCAGTTTTGTGGTTTTAGCAATGTCTGTGTTAATCTTGTCAGGTAGAGGAGTGTAACAGTCTTTGATGAGAAAGCTCAGTAACCGGTGTAACTCTAGGTCGATGTTGCGTTATCTGATGAACATTTATGAACCCAGCATATCATCCATGTGACTTTAGCCTTTAGCTTCGAGCAGCTGAATACCCAGCCAAGTATCGCTCTGCCAGTGACAGCACACATGTAGTCAGTAGGTGCCACTTGCAAAGTTATGCCATGTTTAATCTGCTTTTTATGGTGGCTGTGCTGTTTTATCCTCGCAACATGTATTGCAGTTCGCCTAACATTACCAAAGTGTAGCGGTAATGCTGTTGACCATCTAAAATGCAATGCCAGTGAATATTATTATTATTATTATTATTATTATTATTATTATTATTGTTGTTGTCTTGAGTCTAGATCAGGGCAGCCACAGCAAGCAGCTATTTTAAATAAGACCATGTAACAAAGCATAAGCCAGGACGACAAAACTTCCACACAGAGACAAAGACATTTCCAGGTAATGCTGATGAAATTCAGGACATGACATCGGGTTTTAAAAAATAACATTGTCCCTTGTTAGATAAAATCCACTTTGCTAATGAGCGTTGCAAAGAGTAGTGTGCCTTCTGCATCATTTTGTTATATTACAGAGGCTGACAAATGCTGCAGTAAATCCCTCCTAAAAACTGTGTTGGTTATAGTTTATTTGAATTAAATGTAAGCTAATTAGCACATCCGCATGCACTTGATACTCCCTAATCTGCTGCAGTGTTCTGTATTCACTTTGAGAAAGAATTGGTTTTAACACATTTTGCATAATGAGCTTATTATACATTTTTGGATCAGTCTCCTAGATTATGCAATAACATGAGCAATATCAAAACATTTTAATTACCGGGAAAAGGCACTTCAGAAAGAACACTGTTATGCCCCAGTATACTCAGTTCAGATTAACATGTGTGCATATTGTATCAAATCATACATAACTATGCCAGGATGCATGGTGGCAGAGCGGTAAGCAATACTACTACTACTTCTAGGATGATATTACAGTAAGTATACAAACTTGGAGAGAGGTGGGTGCATTGACAAAAGGGCTGCTCTACTGAGAATCCATGTGCAGGTCAAAACTTGTCTTGTTGAGCAATAAATATGCAGATTCTCAAAAAATATATAATGCTAAATACATTTTTTGTCAGATCCTCTCAAATAAAGGTAGCATTAAAGCACAGCTCTGTGTTTTCGGTGCATTTTCCTTTATGGAGGGCCCCTACATTTGGGAGTAAAGCACTATTGTTAATACTCACAAGTCCAACTAACTTGATCCCTTGTTCGGATTTACTTTTCTTTTCCCCTCTGTGTATCTGTTTAAAGTTTTCTGTGCCATTTGGCTGCTCTGCCATGATGAAAATCAAGAAATAAAGCCACTGATGTTTGGCCTAACCATGATTTGCCACTTTCTCGCAAGACTCTAGGACTTTCGTGACACTTGGTCAGTGTTGCTGATTCTTGCAAGTGTTGTTTTTTGGCCCAGAAGTGGCAGGAGAAGGCAGCAGGGCGCTTTATTCAACCCACAACAACTTATTTAACCATCTCACAGACTCTGAAAACAGTTTATTTAAGGTAAAAATGTTACTAAAAAGTTCTCCTTTAATTAGCAACATCTGTTTCTGTTTTTAGACACAGTTGACATCTTCTGGCTCTTGCTGTATGATTTAAAAGTAATGCATTTGCTGTTAACTTAGTAGCACTCTAAGAAGGAGGTACTACTTTACTCCTAATAATAATAATTGAATAATCTGTCAGTTCTCCATATTTTTTGTTGATCATCCCATATGATCAGTTGAGGGAGGTGAACTTTTACCTTTGCGTAATTCTTACTAATGAAATGCTAAAGAAAGTCACTGCACCTCATTTAATAGCTATTAATAAAATCTTTCTATTGTCTTTTGATGAAAGTCGTGTGTCAGAAGTAACAAAGACCCAAGTCCAAAACAATGGCGAAACATGGATGTAATTTAGTCAATGGAGTGAAAAAAGCAATAATTCCTGGTTATAGCTCACTTGTATCTAGAGCTTTCAACTGAAGTCATCCTATGGTGCTCACCTTTTTGTCTTAAGATGAATAAAACATAATTTTCTGCTGCATTTCAAATCATTAATCCACAATGTAGGATACCTTTTTTAATGAAAGTTCCTGATAATTATGTGTTTCTTTTCTTTCACGCTCACATGTAACGACTGCTATTGTTCTCAAAAATTCTCTAAGGCCCCTCGCTGCACCATTTTTGGTACATCAGTCGGTGCACAGTTAGTGGTGTCTATCCCATATAGGCATAACACATTCATAATTCACCTGCCGCCAGACAAATAAGGACGTGGTGCTATATATAACTTGTGTGAAGCAAGTGTAATTATAAAAAAGCTCTGTGCTCCCATTCTCCCAAATTTAATACAGATTTTAGCAAAAGAATATACCCTTCCTGTCAAATAACACTATGTCCCAAACTACCACGACATATAAACACATTATATCCAATGTAAGTTTGAAGTTTAACTCGAGCAAGTGCTGCAAATATCTCTGCCTTTTTAGCATTACCTGAATACTTTGCTAAATATAAATTAGACAATAAATTAGAATTGTATTGCAGTAGTTTAAGTAATTAAGGCAAGACACTGCAGGTTAATGGGGATTTTTAAAAACAGATATTAAAAAATGTATGCAAAATGTGAAATATATGAATATGCAATATGTAAAAAATGTCTTCCAAGTTTTGAGCATTTTTCATATGCAAATTAGGGATTTTATACACAAAATGTACACATTTGCATACATTTCTAAAAACGATATCTGAACATTGGTTAGAGCCAGGTTTAAAAGGCTTTTACAGAGGGAATTTTGCATATCTTATTTTGTCGTTCAGTAAATAAAAATGACCAATAAATCAAGCTAGGAAATAAATATAAATAAATCCCATTGTCAAAAATATAGTTAAGTACAAAACTGGAAACTTGGTACTTGTAGATGCTCCTGAAGTGGAGATTTCTGACTCAGAAAAACTCATTTTGAGAGAACAGCCTTTATTTTCAATAGAAATCTATAGACACATGTTAACTAAATGTAATAAACATTTTCTTTTAGTTTTGTGTAAAAGCAGCATGTTACGGGAGCAAATGAGCACAAAAACTTAAAACCTTGTCTGTAGTGTCTCCCCTTAAATTCAAGAAGTGAAAAGATCCAGCTCAAAAAAAAAAAAAAAAAAAAAAAAAAAAAAACTTTTTACAAAATATGTATTTATATATGTATTTATCAACTATTAAGTTTACATGTGATGATTATAATGATTATAAAAATATATGTCATATGAAAGCAATATTCATCACAATCAAAATAATACATGAAATAAGTATCTGTACCTAAATCTATAAAAAGCATGCATTTCACTTTTCACCAACTGAACTGACAAAAATTGCCTTTTTCACATTATACTGTTAGTTGATTAAACAGATTGCAACAATTGCCAAATATTGCAGTTTGTTTTGAAACATGAAATAATACACATGTTCCGCTAAATGTAAAACTAACATCTGAATGTGGACATATAGCCTACAGAATGGATTCTGTACACCACTGCTGACTATCTGACCATTTGTGCTTTGCTGAGAGCATCCCAGCAGCATAATAATAGCTCGTCTGTCTTGCTCTCTGTGTTGTGTGTGCTCTGCAGCGCTGGGCAGAACCAAAGATCACTGGCCTTTTGTTGGAGCTGCTATAAGCTGCTGTGTCCCTGGCCTCCCCTCCTCCATCTCTGAGAGGTGTACAGGAGGATCCCCCACTTATTACACACACTATCGCTCACATCTCTGGCAGACTTCAACCAATTTCAAACTTGAAGTGTAACTAAAAAGCCTCACGGGAGATATTCCTGTCCAAATCTGTATGCCAAGCAGCGCCTCTTCCCACTGCTTCTGCCTCAGCGCCCACTAGTCTCTTTTAAGTGGTCTTAATGCATATGCTCTTTTATAAACTGCTCAATCTCGGGTATATCTAAAAAACACTAGTAACTCTAGAGGAAATGGCTGCAGCCAAGGAAAACATTTTAGTGCTTAAACCTCCAATTGCCATTTTTTATTTCTTCCATTCTCGCTCCCACCTCACCTTCCACCTCCAGGATACCTACCCCAACCAATTTCCCACTAAAAACACTAAAAAGATATTCAAACAAAGAAATGTTCAGAGCTTACCTTATCCTCTTCTAGCTCTGAGTCAAGTCCTAGACCACATTACAGTTATTCCAGAATTGACAAAGTCCCTTGATGATGTCCCTTGGATGAGGGACAAAACCTCGTTTAAAGACCAAACTTTGTCCAGATGCCTGTTCTTGTTAAAGGGACTATATGATGCAAAATCAACTTTTTTTTAGCTTTCTAACATGTTATATAGTTGTTTCCTCAACAAACACATGGCTGGAGTTGTGTTTTTGTTTCATTCATGCATGTTTGAGTAATCTTCTCTTCTTTGACATTGAGTTGGTGAGAGGCCAAAACGACTCATTTCACCGGTGTCTGCCTTTTCCACCTGACCACACCCCTGACCCCGTGATGGTCCTGTCCCGTTCTCATAATGAGTTTCTTCAAATAAGGTTTTTGCAATGATTATTGCGTTTTCTGACCAACAAAACGTAAGATGCTGATCTAGATGTGTCCCCTTATTAATTTAGAAGACAGAAAAAATAATAATAATATAGGTCCTTTAAGTCTTTTTTTACTCCTGGGCCAATGCAAAGCCACATATATGTCAGTCCTGCCAATAATAATATAGTCTATTCTTACTTTCCTTTTGAGTTTTTCCTTCTGGCTCTTGATTTACATATTGATTTGACAAAGGTTTTACATCACATGCCCTTCCTGACCCAAGCCTCTCCATTTATTTGGGTTTGGGCTCAGCATAAAAATACACTGACTTGTGACCCCTTGTGACTGGATTTAATAGACAACAAAATGTTATTTAACAGTTTCTCTCAATTGCTTGGAAAAAACATTACATATTCTCTATTTAACTTTAGCACTGCAAGCACTATTTGTATGTTAAATCTTTCACTATAATTCCTTTTTCAGCCTATATGTGCGTTTCCGTGTTTTGCTAATCTTGCCATTATAAAGCCTACATGTCCCACAGTAGGCTATCGCTGCTGAAGGGGCCGCTGTCAAAACGGGCTTTACCTCTGATCCTCAGCTTAAAATCTGCTGAATCAGCCTTAGCCACAGAGCAGTGCTGCGTCCCGTCAGTCTCAGGACAGGATTACAAACAGCTACGCGTGTTCCACAACAAGTGCTTTATGTAAGAAACATAAAAGAGTGCGTTCATGTGATCGACAGTACAATAAACCTACAGCAATAATAAGTGACAGTGGCCACATTGACATATAATGGGCTAGGACACCTCTTTTATTCTGAAGGAGGTCAAAAAGCAATGAATGTTGATCAGAAACATGAGCTAGTGATGCTAACACCAGATTTTGTATCGTCAACACACAAATTGTAATCTATCTAGCTGGTTGATTGACAACAATAGCTGGTGATGCTAACAGCCAATAAAATACTGCTGAAAATCATACAATCATAAAGTGCAGAAAATCTCACAAATTTCACAGTAAACACAGCCACAGTAATGTAAAAAATGCCATTATGATGAATCTGTCCTAGTACTGTTTTCAGTAAATAGTAAGTAAAAACTAATAAAACTGGTCATAAAGCTTTGCCGAATGGATCAGTGGTAGAGCTTTGGCACATATGCAGGGCAATTACAGCCTGCCTCAGTATCATGGGTTCAAGTCCAGACAGTCCGACAGTTTGCCAAATGTTTCTCCCCGCTCTCTCTCCAATTTCCTTCAATACTCTGTCCTATCAATAAAGCCTAAACACTGTTGAAAATATATCTTAAAAAAAAGATCATTAAATTAAACACTAAACATTTATTTAGGCATTTGATGTAAGTACCATGCTGTTCTGGCTTGTATGGGAATTTACTGTTGCTGATTGACTTTTGCTGTGGTTTTAGCACATTTTAACAGTGAGATTGCAATGAAATGGTTATTGTGCTTCCAACAGAAACTTTGGAAATGCGCCTTAATGAAAAATAAGCTGGCTGTGAATCACATCAGTCTTACTAACTGTGCTAAATTGGCTCAGTTATTGTTTAAATGTCTTGTGTAATGGTGTAATATTCTACCAACAAACCACCCCAAAACTCACACAAACTTTGCTAAAAATGCTAACTGCTGAACAGTCGGGCAGTTTCCACCATTTTTGTAGAGTCTATGGCTCGTGGAATGGTAGCATTAAAAAGTAATTCTGCAGAGGGTGCTCTATCACTTTGTAATCCGGTAAATTCTCAATTATTAATCAACTATCTCTGGAGTCAGCTCAAGCAGGCGGTGCACTGTGCAAAGACTCACAATGACTTTCATCAGTATTCATATATTTCCTGAAACAAATCATGCTAAATGCACTGCCTAAACTGTTACAGTCAGTTCATTAGGCGCACCGCTGAATGAGCATTAGATCATGGACTATTAAGCTGCTGCTTGATTGGCAAGCGCTGAAATTAAAAGCTCATTTCACATTTGTATCTTACTTGGATAAGAAGGCACCCACCTTCAAAAAACATAAGACCTTCAGTTCTGAAAATTGATGTAATTACCCACAATGCAGTTATGCAGTGGTACATAAGTGCATTACATTAATATTTCTTACCTCGGTCACAGTCAGTTGTACTCATTTGATCAAGAATAGCACTTAATACTAGAAGCCAAAGGTATAATGAGTAAAAACATTTGGACACATGTACCTATTGCCATACAAAATCCATTTACAGTACAGCAGTATAATGTGCATAATGCACCCTGATCAGTGATACAGTGTAGTAAAGAAGATTGATATCCCGAATTGTTTCAAAACGTCAGCCTTTTACAGATGACTGGGTCAAACTAAGTTAATTGTTTTTGAGCATAAAGTAATAAATGTGAACAAAATAGATATTAAATATTATTATGAATATATTCTAAATTCAATTTAAAACTAATAATCTCATCTGGGTTTGCCACAGCAAATTGTCTGCCTCCTGATGTGCAGTGATTTGCAGATAAATTTGTCATACGTTTCATGTTGGATGCCCATCCTGATTCAACCATCTCTTTTTATCCAGGCTTGGGACCTGCACAAAAGGTTTAATTGTCTTGTGACCCCTTGTGGCTGGCTTGAGTTTAAAGCAAAGACCAATAAATGTGGACATATGCAAACAGTGTTATGTTTAGGAAAATAAATTACAATAGTTTAGACTGATGTGCCCCATTTTGTTCAAACAACAACAAACACAAACATACTATTTTCAGTGACCCAGCATTGGCCCAAAATCTGTGTTTGGGAAATATTCAAACACTTCATGTACTGAAAATCCCTACATTATTTACTCAAAAACCCCGGCCAGTTTTGTTTTATTACTGTTTCCACCGATAGTCCTGCTCGGCTGTGTCTTGCAGAAAGGGACCTCAGGTGGTGCTGTTGTCCTGACAACCAATAAGGGGCGCATCACAGTCAGAGGCTGGATAATCTGAGAGGAGAGAGAGGTGCTGGTGAGTGTGGCTGTGTGGAGCGGGGGGTGCGGAGGGGGGTGATTTTCCCAGACTCTGAACAGAAGCCTGCTTCTCTCCCCATCGCCGCTACTGGCTGTGCACTGCTTTTTTACGCGGAGAGCAGAGCATTTTACGCATTACAGAGGCGACGACTGTGCGTTTTAGTGCTACAAAAACTCCTTCTGGAAAGCGCTGTCGAGTTTAATATCGGAACTGTTGCTTTGGATCTTTGTCTGGACAACTGTCAGGACTTTTTTTTTCTTATTCCCATCTTTTTTACCGTTGGATTTATCGCTTCACGAAACGCGCGCGTACCAGAAGATGCAAGTCGGACGCAAATCGTGTTGGAGGCAATTGCAGGCTTCTTTTCTCAGACTGCTATGTCTTATACCCACAGGATTCCCCGTCCGGAGTGTGGATATGCAGCGGACCACGGACAACATCACCATCCGCCAGGGCGACACAGCGATCATAAGGTAAGCTCGACTCCTCTTCTCTAACTTTACTCCAGTCTCGTCCCTCTCCTGATGCACAGCGTTGAACGGCGCTATCCTCTCTGGGAGCACGAGGCTGCATGGTGCACTCCCCTGAACTAAAAGATGGCTTATGTGGCTCTGAGACACAAAATGTTTTTAAACTAAAGAGATATTCAGATACGAGATATTTTGCTATTAAGCTTTCAACTTTTTTCACTCGTTATTTAATACGTGCTGCGAAGAGTTTGTCACCGATATGACATGCCTTTTAGAGAGGATTCACTAACAGAGAAATCTCGTGCACACTTCCATCCACGCACAATGCAATGGACTACTAGTACACAGAACATCCCTGTTTACTTGCTTTACTTAGTGCAAAGTGCGTCACTGTGTCCGAGCACGCGTGTATAATCATGGACGATGAGAGGCGACATAGATAAGCGGATGATGCGAGGGGAGGAAAAACAGCACGCATTTTAGATTTGTGAAGCGTAGAGGAGTCTTTATTTACATCCATCCCAGCTTTAGGGAATAGCAGTGCGTAAAGTCGGAGCAGTAAACATATAGCTTTCCCTTTGGCGCCTAACTTTAGCTCTGTGTACGCTGCAGCCTCATGAATTCCCAAGTCCAGTCTTGTTTATGTGCAGCCCGTGTTTGTGACGGTAAGCCTGCAGCCCACTTAATCACTTCCTAGACAATGCAAGCTGTCAACTCAGTAGTATTGTGATACTGTTGGACAGATGTCACAGACCACGTGATCAGCAAGCCATGTGTTTGTGGCACTAAATGCAAAGGGAGCGTTTTTTTTTTTAATTTCTTTTTTATATATAATTTCTCTTGCCCTGTTCCCATTGTGTCACTCTAAAAATCGTAATATATAAGTAGGTCCACTGTATAATAGCCACACACATGCACTCAATCACATTGATTTTTCTACCTCCCCCTCATATTTTATGTGTCCCATGCTCACTTAGGCTACATGCTGTATTTACAGTAGAAGTGTGGGCTCCAGTTAGAGACACAATGCAGATGGGAGTTAGGTACTAACCCTAGACATTTCATTGACCTCAGGGCCACATGGGGCTGCCAGGTTGATCCTGTATGGGTCAGCTGAGGTTCATAGGAAATGTAACGATCCAGACTAAAAATAAAGGTGAGTTGCAGTTAACAACCGCTGATTAACATGCAGCTAACCAATGTGCTGTACAGGCTATGATTTTAATTTACCAGCAATGAGCAATAGCTTTGGAAACAGACCAAATACAGGCAGAACATCTAATTAACATAAGAAGTACAATTTAAATAACCTTTAGATGATATACATATATAAATAATAATACAGCATACAAAACAATGTACTACATACTCTTTCCGTTTCTTAAAACTGAGAAACTCAAAGCCACTCTTTTGTATTATTGTCCAAACATAATTCACATTCATCAGACCAGCTTCTTCTCAACAGTTCATCCTTATCTTATGGCCTTTGGGAAATTTAATTGGCAACCGCTGCTCTGACCGTTTACAGACTCATCATCACAAGATCAAGGAAGCGTACACAAACACTTATCCATAGCTGTGAGCGCTGACTGTATGCTCACACAACAAATAAACCACTTTAATGGATGCCTTCTCGCCAACAGGTGCCATCCAGCTGATTGCATTAGTCCACTGACTCCCGTACTGTTGAACTCGCCAGGGGTCACAGTTGTTTGTTTCACTTTCCAAATCCAATTGAGTTCATCTTTGCTATATTCAGCCGCTTAGTTCCCCACTCAGCCGGACTTCCTCGAACCCTTATGGCAGTCTTTGACTTAACACAGGGCAATATTTAGAGCCATCTTTCCAAGAAATTACTCTGCTCAGTCCTCGTACTCAACATTACCTCATGCATGTTCTGAGTAAATGGAAAAAAGACACAATATGCTGTCAGTTTTACAATTTAGTGAGCTGGTGTGAGAGAGGAGGATGCATGGAGGCACATGAAGATACGAGTTATACTTATTATTTATCATATTATTATGGGCAACACGTTGGAAATGCACAATATGCTATTTTCGCTAAAAAAGTAAAGGATTGGACTATGATGAACAAAGTGCCCCATGTTTTTTTATTCATTATTATTTTATTAAATGCTTAAAAAATGGTAAACAGGATATAGTATGGGTTTATTTGTCTTTTTTAAACAAATCTTGGTGACCTCTATACCTTTCTGGTATCAAAAGAAAACTTACAATACTACTGGTGCTGAAAAAAAAAAAAAAATTCAATACCTAGTGGGACCTTTAATGTTTTTTTGCATGCATGAATCAAATAAATAACAAAGAATAAATCATACAAACTTCTGGTTTTAACTTACAGGTAAGAATTTTGCTCCAAAAATAGTTTTTTTCAACATTGTTGTGTTTTATGATTGAAGAAGATGAATTAGCTCACCATAGGTATCAGAAAAAATATCACTATGGTACCAGTATCGAAAATCAGGAATTGTTTACTGGTATCAAAAAAGTCTTAATGGTACCCAGCCCTACCTCTATGACAGCGTTGCACTTTTTACACTCTTTAAAAACATTATGTGACTAAAAAAAAGCATTTCCAAAAATTACTTTACTACTGGCACAAATAAACAGGTCAAGAGACGGCAGCAGAGTGCAGCTCTGTTACGATCTTTTGAACAGAAACAGAGAAAAAAATGTGATGCAATTTTACTCCAAAATTAAAAATGGCTGAGAGGAGTCAGTGAATACAGAGCTGCACACAGTTTTTTGAATAAATGAATCAGGGCAGGCTGGACGTATAGGGCTTGTTGATTGGTCGGTGCTTCCTGGAGTGGGCGGCGGTTTGTGGGATGAAGCATTTTGAGGCCTCCGAAACTCAGCGCCTAATTTACAGGATTACTCAAACATGAATGAAACCAAACACAACTCTTTTTCTTCTTTTTTTTTTCCTTTTTTTTGTGTTTTGCTTTGTAGCCCCTTTAAAAGTTTCTCATCACAGAATTAGCTCTAAAACCATTTGCAACATCAACATAAATTCACAAAACTTAACCTTATTTCCTTGCATGTTGAAGAGTTACATGTTGTTTTCAGAACGACTCTAGGTGGACCAGTACCACTTCTTTGTTGAACCAGCACTGTGAAAATTATGCTCCATACCATTTGCTCACTCAAGCAATTAATTCTTCTGAACAGACACTGAGGTTTGAAGTGTTTAGGAGGTCAAAGTGTCACATTACAGTACCATGAAATGACAGCTTTAAGTAGTTCCCTCATAATTAGTTCCAGCCACTATAGGTTTTGTAATCTTAGACGTCACTGTGGTCATTGTGTAACACATCATGTCGTGCTTGTTATGTGTTGTACTTGCCAATAATGGGAACACTACGCATTTGTATACACATCTCACAGCCATTATGTTTTTTGTTTTTTTTTCATTTGTTGTCTTGTGCTTTTTTGAGCTTTTTAGTACTTTATCAAAGCTTTGTTTAATATTTTCATAGTGTTTATAGTCATTTTTTACTGCACTGAACAACATTTGTAAACAGCAAAAGGTCATTCAAGGCTATACTGTACTTTTGCAAACCCCCTAGCTCCACTTATTTACATACACCTGATAAATGTCTCTCTAATTACCTCTCCTAATCACACAGTAAGCAACGTAATTAATTGTACATTCATAATTCATCTTGTTTGCTTTGCTGATCAGTCTTTATTTATTGTCAGTCACGTTGCGGTAAACTATGGCTGGAGACCCCCGTGGCTCTATTGCAAAATGCGCCCATTTTTCAACCCCAGTTCTACCTGACAAATTGGATCTGCTGCCTCTGTGGTAGAGCCAGCACAAGGGTTAAAATGCTGGAACTTTGAGCAGGGGTGGAGGGAAGCTGTCGGCTAGTAATTTGTCAAGCTACGCAGTGTATCTGATTCCATAAGCCGGGGTCTTTTTGCGAGGGCTAAGGGGATATTGGCGACCTGGGGGTGTAATATAGCCTATGCTCCTTCAGTGACTGGAATCGTGACATTCAAGGCACGAGAGGAGGAGAGGCCCAAGCAAGTTGAGGAAAACAGTATGAGGCTGGACCACCGCTGTGACACTTTGCACTGAAATGAAAAAGGAAATACTTTTTTTTTTTTTTTTTTTTTTAACCACAAGCCAGGAACTGTATCAGAGGGAGCAAAAAAATGGAAAACCAAACCATTCTCTGTTTGAGTTAAACCTTACGGTAGAGCAGTGGTAGCAGCCAGTAAAACTCAAAATGTGAATATTTGCTATTGTCTAATCTAGTTTTTTAGTCACAAACTTGGCAATAACAAGTTTGGATCAGAGCAGGGTATATCAAGACCAAGGGATTGGGGACTGTTATGGGGCCATAGCAAAAATCAAGAAAGGACAAACGCTCAGAGAAGTCAAAAATAATTAAAAACTAATTCTAGTAAAGGATGTAATGTGGAAACTCAGATCAGCAGGGACAAAACCAATTCTTTGTACAGACAAAAAGTATGGTATTCTTTATTGTGCCCAGTAGCTCTGCAAACTCTGCAGACTCCTCACAGAAAGGCCAGACTTGATTAGGGAATCGAACCCAGGACCTTCTTACTGCGTGCTGTCTCTAAGCAAACTCTTTATCTGATCACAACATAATCGGTGCTCATAAGGTCTGGAGGAATGTCTAGCATCTAAGTGTTCAAGTGTTGCTGCCTCCAACATCTTCAAATTGAAGTTATCCTGAAGTTGAAGTAGTTTTGATTTAAATGCCTCAGTCTGCTTCATAGAGAAAGACCTTTAAAGTGTGACCTTAAGACAAGTCTCAAGACCAAGGTCTGTCTGGAGTGATACATCGCTGGTCGAATATTAATTCTTTGGTGTGTTTCAACTTGTTCATGGAACAGGGTTTCCACAAGTGCTTGAAATCCTTTGATTAGTCTACAAAGTTTGGTACAACTACATCAACAATTTATGAATCACTAAAAGTTTCAAAACAATATGCATTCCCAAAAATGTTTTTCTTGACATTTTCTTTTTTCATATTTGGGCTGTTTTTTCTGTGTAAGCGGACATAGCCAGTGCTGAAATAGCAACTTTCTCTATAATATCAGCAGTCACTGTTTCTTTGACAAATGCTCATTATTCACCAATCTATGAAAACCTGATAGAAAAGCCTAGATCTAATGATGTAATAAAACAATGCTTTTTCACAAATGTTACACTGTAATTAGTTTCTCTCAAATGCTAGAAAATAATTACACTTTAAGGTAAATACACTTTCAATTGCATTGAATTGAACACCAGCATAAACTATAGAAACCGCATGCTCTAGTATCTTTCCCTCTGTCTTTTAAAATGCCATTCTCACAAACTCCATTACAAGTGAGTTAATATTGACACATATCCCTAACATCTGCTGCTGCCTGACACGAACAGCTGTTGAACTAAATTGATTTTGTGTTCGGTCGTGCACAGCCATCTTCCAGTGTGTTCATGTTCTCATGTAAGACAGCTTCAGATGTTAAGATTTAGCTACTTTTAACCCCGGAGACCCTTTGCCTTATGCGACCATCAAAGGGGTTAATCTGACAGAGAGATTATTCCCATGGCAGCAGGCAGCGCTCAGTTAGACATACATGTTCATTATGTTATGTCAAATTAAAATGGCAATTGACTCAACTTCATCAGTGCAGACATACAATATGATAACCCTGCATTTGTTTACACATTATGATCTAACACGGCACAATCTCTTGTAGGTTTATTGTTGTATAGAGGTTTCAGTATTGTTATATAAGGCTTTATACTGTTACATTGACCTTGTAGCTCTATTGACTTATTCCTGACAAACATCTGGTCTGCACAATTACAGTAAGCAACTAACCCTCAGTTTACCATGCACATTGATCCATGGTTTGCAAAGTAATTTTGTAAATCCTGTCACCCCACTACACATAGATTTACTTAAGAAATCCTAACTAAAATCACCAAATACAATATGTGTCAGCCCATAATACTTACTTAGTGACTGTAGCTAGTTCAATTTTGCATGTCACCCTATTAACACAAGTTAAGTAGATAACCACAGCAACAGGGCTCACAAGCCAGTGTACTTTTTGTGTCAGTCCCAAGCATGGGAAAAAAGAAGGGTGGTGTCAGTAAGGGCATCCAGCGTAAACTTATGCCAAATAAATATGCCAATCACTAAGCGCTAGGAGGCAGTTTATTTGTTGACCCTGAAAGTGAAAATTATCCTCTGCATTTGACCCATCTTTCAATGCCACGGGGGCAACCTGTCAGGAGCAGTGGGCGACCCGAGAAACCTTCTCCAGATCCTGACCCAGGATCTTGGTCAGGAGTATCTATCTGGAGGGTTAGCCTATTGTGCATGCTTTAGGTTAATGGGGTCACCTGGAGGAAACCCACCCAGACACAGGGAGAACATGTAAACTTCACACAGAAAGGCCCCACATGGACCAGGAACTAAACCCGGGACCTTCTTGCTGTGAGGCGAGAGTGCTATCCACTTTGCCACTGTGCCACCATGCCACTATTATCCCTTCGGTGGTTGTTGTTGGTAGTGGTCTCCTGCTTCAGTACAAGAAGATGAGGGGATGTAGACTAAACTGAGTGTTTTCTATATAGATGTAGTATATTTGTAGTTTGACATGTGCCTTTAGATGTTAGCCCAGAAATAGAAAGAAAGAAATTATCCATTGCCCCACATGTAAGGAAATTAAGCATGAGTAAATTGTGCAGTGTTTATCAAGTAATCCTGGTACCAAAGAAGATACAAAAGTATGTAGGTCTGATACATAGACAGGTGTATGGTAACTGTGTCTGTAGCTATCACAGAATCCCTAGCTCTTTTGTCTCCACTGCTTTAAAGGGTAACTTTGAAGATTTGTAGTTGCTCTAGGAGACGTTTGCCCCTGAATGCATGAACATGAGTTGTAGTGATATTAAATCTAGGACTAGATCTCAGCAGTCATATCACATACAGTATATAAGATTTGGGTCACTGAAAAAAATCTCAAAAGGCCTTCCCTGACAGTTATCATATTTGGATGATGTCAGCAAGTGAAATCAAACCATTGTCATCCTGTCTTCGTCACAATTTGACTTACAAAAAGGAAAAAAAAAGTTTTCACTACGTGTCTTTGAGCCCTTTCTGTGCCACAATAGTTAACTTTATAATTGCTTTTTCTGAATCCTCCTCTGTGCTGTGGCCTTAAGGGCGAGCTGGCGAATGTCAGGCAAAGTCCCGATAATTGACAATCGTTTATTAAAGCAATAATGACGCAGCCTCTGTGTTCTCCTCTGGGTCAATTATCTGCACTTTGACAACGCACTTTGCTTCGCTACTGGCTTTGAGGGAGGATGAGTCTGCACTAGTGCTTCACCCCAGAGGATCTTAGTCAAAACATACCGCAGAAGCCTGCCGTTAATTTGAAATGGAGCCAGCCAGACTCATATTATGCGCAAAATCTGCTGGAGGCCCAGACACTACATAGGACATGATGTAGCTCTAATTCCAGCTACAAATCAAACTCGGAGACAAAGCGTGCATGCGGTTGTTTTATTATTTGCATTATTTAAGGCTCAACTCTTGAACTCTTGACAGTTGATGCATTTATACCGTGATGCACCATCATCACATCATTCACACTCCAAACAATGCACTAGTCCCACAAGAAAACAACACATTTTCAGATTCAGAGTCTTGGGAAAGCTAGCACTGTGCACCATACTGCAATGTGGAGAATACTTTGGTACTATTCAACAACAAAAAATAGGACACCTTGGACACCATAGTAAACCTTGCCAATGGATTAAAATAATCATGTCTCTCGATGTTCCAAAATATTTGATCATTCTGAAACTCTTTTTAAATGGCCTCAATGTAAATATATATATAAAAATGTTTGGACAAGAGCAGCATCTTCTTCGCTGCAAAGAGATTGTTGACATTAAATGTGTTACTAATGTGCTTTGACTTTTTGTCTTAATACAGCTTATAACATGAAATTGCCATTACTGTGGTTGTGACCCACAGAAATGGCCTAGATTTGGTAGTTATTATTTATCGCTATAGGCCTACTGCTAATCCAGTCAAGGAAACCAGCAAGTGATAGTCCCTAGGCTGGATAAATGGAGAGGCTTGTGTTAGGAATGGCATCCGGTCTAAAACCTATTCCAAATGAATATGCAAATCAATACATATTAAGAGACAGATGATCTGCTGTGGTGACCCTGTTAAGGAAAAGCCAAAAGAGGAGAATTACCAATATAAAGCTAAATTAACCTTTTACAGATTGCTTAAATTTGACTTACTTAAAACAGTTTCATTTTCGTGACAGGATCCATCCACAAAACAACTACTGCCACTGAAGGAGTCTGCAAAACATTTGTGAAACTGATAAAAATTGCAAACCTAATTGTCTAAATCCAGTCTAAAGCCAACAATTGTTTGTCTAAAAGCTTATCCAAAATCCTCTTTGATGTCTGCAAAAGTCAAATATAAACTTTGTCTCAGGACACAAGCTTCAATCTTGTGTAACAAAATCCTACATTTTACCAACCAACTGAAATAACAAGCCTGTGTTCTATTGATAAAGATGGCTTAAACTCAACAGAAAACAGACATTTGTAATTACACGTAGTTTTAAATATTAAAAGGGCTGCTTGTCTAACAATTTTCATGACTTTCCTCTTGGCTTTTCCCTTTGGGATCGCCACAGCAAATTGTTAACCTTTTCTGTTCATTTGCACACTGATTTATACTTTTTTAGGTTTTAGGTTTTACATTGAAGGCCCTTCCTAATGCAACTCTCCATTTATTCAGGCTTGAGACTGGCACAAAGTGATTCTCTGTGGCTGGATAAATTTGCACATAGATAATAAAAGAGCAATTAGTAAATTTGATTTTCTTTAATATTACATGTGTCAGGGTGACAATGCTGCACTTAATGAACCCTACTTTAAGGTCAGTATAAGATTAAAACCATCTTAGATCTATGTTAATGCATGCAGACATATGGTGAGTACAAGCTGTTTATCTTCACAACTCCTTCCGAGTACACAAGTGAGCTGTGATCAACATTTCCTACCTGTCACATTATGTGATGAAGATGCAGTGCACATAATCATTTCCATGGACAGTACGAGCTTCAGTAAGGCGATACCATGAGCGAGACATCCCGGGCTGTTTTCAAAGTGGAGGGTGTAAAACGCAGCAGAAACAAATCAATCTGGGATTTCCGGACAGAGGGCAACAGAGCATCATAATTTGGGATGTCTCTTCCCCAGGGGGCCTCTATATTTCTCTCTGCAGCCCATCAAATGTGTGTGTTTTTTTTTTTTTTTTTTTTTTTTTTTTTTACACTAAAGACTCTCCAGACCAGCTCCAGTCCTGCTGTAGTATCATCTTTCTGACCCTTTGCCAGCACTATATGGTTCGGTGTCCTCACCTGACTCACAAAATAAACTTGAAATCCCAACTTGTCTTGCAGTGAGTCCAGCAAAAAACATCTGTTTAAGGTTATGGAAAGGTCCAGTACAAAAAAGTTACCAAAATATGATATGATATTCTGGAGTTGCCACAAAAATCCTCCTAGCCTCCTAGTGTGCATTGATTTACATTGATTTAGAATAGATTTTACACCAGGTGCCCTTCTTGACTCAACCCTCCCTATTTATTCAGGCTTCGGACTGGCACAAAAAGTACACTGGCTTGTGATCCTTGTTACCTAGCATTCAAAATATAATAACAACCTAATAACAACTTAAAACTATACCATCTCTTTATTGAGGCTAAAATGGACAACCAATGTAAATTGTTTCGCTGTCAACAAAAGAAGATTAAAGATATTCTATTATATTTTCTAATGCTTTCAAAATACTTTTTTTTTACCTTTATTTAAAAATAGGGGACATATTGTACGTTTTTGGTGACCATCTCTGGTTTACATGAGCAAGTCCTAGGTTTTTTCCTAACGTCTGTCCCTAAACCAATATATCATTAGATACAGTTTATTACTAACCATGTTACAAAGGCAAGTTTTGAGTATACTGAGCAAAATTCAAGCATATTGTATTCTTGTATACCATACATAGTGAGTGGATGTAGCATTTATGTATCAAGAAATCCCTGAGTATAATAAAACTTTCCAGGGTGGTAGTCATGTCTTATGCTCATCACTCTGACCCTCTGACAGAAAATATTCAGTCATCAGTGTTGACATAACCCCATTTAACAACAGACCATTGTAAATAAAATATGACTGCAAGGCATGTTTATTTGTATAGCACAAATCATACACAGGTTTCAAAGTGCTTTAACGAAAGAGAAGACAAGTTAGAAGCACATAAATAAGAGTTACTATTAAAATAGTACACTGGAGAATTAAGGAAATAAAGTTAAAATTAACATTAGCTGGTGTGAGTAAAACAAGTAGAAGTCAATACCTTTATAAAGAAATATAGTACTTAAGAGTTAAAACCGACACATTCCTTATTTACTGCACCAATTAGCTCTTCTCTGCCACTCCAAGTTTTTCCAAGGTATGTTGTTCTCTTCTCTCTAAAGAGTCCCAAGCTTCAGCCCTGCTCTGGCTCCATCTGTCCTACTCTTTGTGTTTTGCTTCGCCAGCAGTGCATTGTCCAGTGTCCTCACCTCACTCGCCCAGTGCCCAAAAAGGAAAAGTTATCTGAGGACAACACAGGACAAGAAACAAAAAAACCTTAGTATAGGAATGAACATTGGCGGGTGAACGCTCACACATAAAAGGGACACTAACAGAGACAGACTGTGATGGGATGAATTAGAGTGGGAGGGGACGGGGGATGGCTGGGACATAGTATTAGTACAATCAGCACAATAATCCCCTCTGTTCCAGCCCGGGACGTTGGAGGATTTTCAAATCAATTTTTGACTCGTGATGCTACAGTGGTGGTGGGAGGGGGTGGGGCAGAGTGGCTTCCAGTTGGGTCATTATCATCCCGGTGTGGGACATAGATGAGGTAAATCTTAGATGCATTGGGATGTGGGCTTGCCTAGATATTTTCCCATTCTCTGCACTTTTCCGAAAACTTTTGGGGGATAGTGTGAGTCATCAAAGTTGCACGGGCTTTCATCTTGGTCAGTAGGATCTGAATAATGGCCCGCAGAGACAGTGGAGAGACTTTGACACGGCAGACGAACAGCTTTCTGCAGAGCTTCAGTGCACTGCCTGGACTTCTTCCAAAGACTTTAAACCACACGCTTTCAGCCTGTGGTTTGATGTGCTGAGGTTTATCTTCCAAAAAAAAAAAAACATACCTGGACATCACAAGCTCTTCATTATGTCTTTTCAACATATTTTTGTGAATAACTCGACCAGGAAATCCAGACCTGAAATGTTTTTTTTCCACAACTGAATATTAAAGTACTGCTTCTCTCCCTAAAAGCAATTGCACTCCATTTCCCTCTTTACCTCGGCTTTTGTTGGCTGGACCAGAATGTCTCTAAGTGCATATTTAAACTACTCAGCAATTTCTCACAGCCACTGGCTACCTATAGGCGATGGCAGTACAAGTGGAGTAGAAGAGTATTCTCTCTGCTCTAAGAAAACCTCCAAATGTCAGTGTTCGGGAGCAGTGGGAGAACTCAGTGGGCGAGCTCTAAAGGTCCTGGGTCCAACATTTGAACAAATTTGCATCTTATAATCACTTTTTATAGCCTGGATGTGAAAAGAAATATGACTCAAATCGGACAAAAAGTTTTTGAGCTGATTTATGTAGAGCAGCCACCATGCTCGTATTAGAGCAGGTTCACCTGACCAGAAATAAAATTTGCAATATAGACCAACCTGACCAAGCTGAATTTTTATATGAATGTAAACTTTGCAGTCCATCTTAGGTTCTTCTGCTCATTCCCATTAGAAGTTGCAGGGGACAGAAGGCTATGCAAGCAATTATAAGGCTTAGGTGGAATAGACCCTGAACAATTGCCAGTTCTGACAGACAACACAAATGGATAACCACTCACTCTCACATTTATTTACCACAGGCAGTTCACAGTAGATTCAACAATTCTCCTGACACGTGCATGACTTTAGATTATAGGAGGAAGCCAGTTGCAGTTTTTATTGTAGACTAGGGTCATAGGAACTTAGAATTTTTTGTTTTTTTTTTTCAACTCGGTGAGCTGGTTGTAACCACTTTACAGCTCCTTCAGCAAAAACTTAAAGGAAATAAAGATTCTCAGTGCTTGGGATTTTGCATGGTTGATTATGTTTTGGTTTGTTTTTTTCCCAATATGGTTCTAAACTAAAGATTGTACAGAACATATTTCATCCCAGTTGAAAAGATCATGCTCACAGATCCCAATATATAAGTTAACAAAACCTGTGGAAGATCACTGCCTCCAGCTCCTGAAGTAAAAAGTTCTTTGTTATAAGCCAGTATTGGTACCAGGCTGGAAGCGTTTTGATTTTAGCCAGGGGCAAGTTCTTCTGCTGTTGAAAGAAAATGGCCTCGCTTTAAATTATATGCAGCTTCTTACCAACTCCAGCTGCAGACCGCAAAAGGCTGAGAGCACAATTCTTTTAATACAATATCACAGATTATTATTTT
The DNA here is from genome assembly GCA_020698575.1 of Bostrychus sinensis. Lineage (NCBI taxonomy): Eukaryota > Metazoa > Chordata > Actinopteri > Gobiiformes > Eleotridae > Bostrychus > Bostrychus sinensis. The sequence goes on from CM036245.1 coordinate 15,998,434, forward strand.
TTTTCCCACTATAACTATAGGCTATTAAACTATGCTACTTAATGTTACACCTTCTTCATGTCTTCATGCCATTACATTCTGCCCACTTTGTCATTGTAATAGATGTTCATGTTGTAGAGGGTTAGTGTCTTTAATTGTATGTCACTATGATTAATAACATTGTGAGCCCCGCAGTTCAACAAAACTCAATCTTTTTTACTTGAAACTTCCATTTCAACTTCTATTAACCAACTTGTAATACCGCTTTAGTGATCAACTCAAGACAGTTAAAAAAAAAAAAAAAAAAAAAGCAGGAATTAAATTTTTTGTCTCACAAAATATAATGAGATATGAAAGCAGAGCAGCCCTGTTTGAACTCTGTAAAGGCAGTTTAAAGAAATGTAATTCTCAGCCAGCCTGGGTGAATTTAAAGCAACACTGTGTAATGTTTAGACTTTAAATAATATTTTGAAATTTTTTTTAGATCAACTCTTTAACAGGACGACCGGCCCGGCCAGTAAGGTAAAAAGGGCCAGAATGGAAAGTAGCTTACCAATAACAACAGATCTGGAAGTGTTCAACCTTATACATTATATTCTCTGATGTATAATTTGTACAATATGGATACACAATTGTGTAAACAGCAATTTGTGCCATTATACACATTAAACCATTTGTAAACAATATTCAAGGTAAATTATTAGTAGTGTATTATTATATTACCTTGTCATGAATTCATTAATCATAACCGTCTTAACTGATTTGACTTTTGACCTCCAAAATGTAGTTAAAGTACTTTATATGGGGTGTCCTGAAAATCATGTTTATTGAACACTTTGACAGTCAAACGCATAAAGTATATTAGCATGTGTATTAACAAAGGAAGTGTTTGTGCCTGAGTTGTGTCCCATTTTAGAGTTTGAACAAAACATTTAGCAGTAACTACACAGATCTCTCAGTAAAACAAAGGCAGATTGCAGTAACTGTGTTTGAAATTGTCAGTGACAAATTTCTAAGCTGCAATTACCTGTGTTTTACCTTTGTATGACTGTGAAATTTGTAGTTACTGCAAATTTAACCACAGGATTTCTCTAAAATGGGACACGATTGAGCCATAAAACTTTGTCCCTAAATAAAACAAATTATATGACGCCTGTTTACAATGTTCACTCAATTTTGACAAAATATTCAGACACTGTGTTCATTACTTTCAGAAAACTAAAACTACAACATTTGACATACACTAACTTTCTGTTCACATAGTTGTTTGGCATCTTGTCAACCAGAGAAGGAGCAGAGACAGCCAAAGCTACATTGCGTTGCTTAACCCCCCCCCATCTGTATAAACCCCTATAGTGTTAAAGTAGATTAGATGCCCCACTGTTAAGCTTGGTCCTGGATGAGCACACACATTATTTACCAAGCCATATCCACTACCATCAGCAGAAAAGAAAAAAAAAGCTCACCAATTCACTGACACATGCTGGTCAGGGGGACTGCAGGGTCAAACTGCATGAAGTCTGTGTAATTTCAGGCCATTACGTAAATGACAACCCTAGTGGGACATAGCGCTGGGGCACTTATTATGGTCTTAGGAGAACCTGTGGTGTAACCAAACAGCCCCTTACATAAGTTTTCATCATGCTCTTCCTTAATAAGTGTGCTTGAGAGGATTAGACATCAAAGAAGAGATCGTCAGCAGCGCCCGCTTTGTGAGACAACGTGGTAAAACAGCCACTAGATGCGTAGATAATAACACTATCTATGATCTTTTGCTGATGAGGATAACTTTGAAGCCACCTCCTGGAGCCACAATTCTCTTCACTTAAAAAATAGCCTCAGAATTTGAGAGGATTGTGAAAATGGAGGTCCCCTCAAATCCAGTGTTTTATCTTTTGGATTCATGTCTGCTATAGACTTTAATGCTGAACAAAGCTATATATCACATATACCATTATTGATTACAAAAAAAATATTACTGTAAACTGGAAGAATGTGAAATCACCAAGTGTATCTGAATGGAAACAAAGAGTCAAACAAGTATATATGATGGAACAAATGACTGCCTCTTTGCAAATGGCCATTTGTAAGTCTGTACATTTTACTTTTACAATGTATATTTATAGGTATATTCCTGTATTTTAGATGTTTGTTGGTGTTTGAGTGCACTATTTTTGTTTATTTGTTTTATTTATTTTGATTTTTATGTCTACACGTCTTTCATCTTGTTTCAGGGAATGTTAATTTTTATATTGCAAAAAGTTTAAATAAAAAGTAAAAAGATAAATACAAAATAGCCTCATGCTTGTTTTAATCTCCATGTAATTAAGGTTGTCCTCAAACCACTTTTGTTGAACAATTGCTCAAAATTAGGCATTTATTGATAGCAGGACAAAACCAATCTATTACTGAGCCATACACAGATTTCAATAATATTTTTTTGTATGTTAGGAAAATATTTTGGAGGAGCCAGTTCTTGAGCCTCTTGACTTAACCAAACGAGATACCTTAAATATCTAATAATGTTAAAGTAATGGAAGAAAGACTGACTGAGTCTGTGGAATAACTTGGGCAGCATTGTTGGTATTATTGTTGATGACATGACATTAACTGTTACAACTGATTCTTCATCATGTCCATTTACAATAGAGTTTGATCACTATACAAGGAAGGAGCAAACTAAATACTCACTGTATGTACTCAGTATCACATAATAATCATAATAGTAGTATTAAAAGTTAAATAATTTCTCCTCGCTCCTTTTAAAGTTATATGTGGGTTTTCTTTTGCAGCTGTCATATCACTTTCAATCATATTTAATTTGAATTGCAACATAGAAAGATTATATTACATTATAACTCTAAAAACACTCTATTTTGAGGAGTATGCAAAACAGGAAAGCCACTAAACCGAGAAGAAACCCCACAGGCGCAGTGTGTACATGCTGTTTTAAATCACCACCATGCATGGCCAAGTCTGAAATTCAGATGCTCATTTCCGCAATATTGTCATTTAAGAGCTGTCTGCTGATATATCCCAGTGCCTACACTAATTGCTCGACGGTAGCATGCACAACAAGATGAGATAAGCAGCCCAAGTTCTTGCCTCTCAGGGCCGTTGCCAAGCTTAGCCAGTTGTGCATTATATAAGGCTAGTAATCAGCTCAGAAGTCAACAGCCGTCAGAAACACAAAAGCATTGCAACAGTTTTAAACTTGGTGCTACAGGTGATGCAATGGGTAGCAACATTGATCTTCCTGTCAGACAAGGACTTTGGTCAAAAGATTGAAGTACCTCCACATTCAGTGAAAATACGCTGCAGACGTCTCATGGTCACAAAATATTATCCAGATTTGGCAACACCGGCATTTTCAGTTGCAGCCAAAGACTACGGTTTAGAGTCGAAAGTTAGTCTCTAAATATTCATTGTGCTTCTGTTGGTGGGCATGGAATGAGGATGATACGACCCTGATGACCACTGTATTGTAATTGAAAGCTTTTGCATTTGAGTGGCTGTTATTGTGATGGTTATATGATTTGCACCAACTTAGTCCACTGGTTTCAATTGTGTTGCCAACCTTATCTTGGCCAGATCAACAAGAAGATGACAATGCACAAATTTGCAGTTCTGCAGCAGTTCTTGCCACCTTTGTTCATAATCAAATACATATTTGTATATAACTGTAGCCTGTTCCTTTGCACTTGGCATTACTTTTTACCTTTTTATTTAATTGTATGTACTGTATTTTCCGCACTATAGGGCACACTTAAAAGCCTTCAATCTTCTCAAAGAATGACAGTGCGCCTTATAATCTGGAGCGCCCTATAGTGGGGAAAATACGGTAGTTTTACAGAGCAGTTGAAAAGTTCAGGTTAATAGAGAAGTTGTTTCGTAGACATGTTGGTACTTGTGTGTTATTTTCTTTCTTTTTTCTTTGACAGGATATACTATAAATAAATAAAAAAAATAGCAAGGCAATTGGCATACTGGTGTTTTAAAATGTCAAGGATGCTACAAAATATCTAATAAGATAAAGCAAAAGAAAAACCAGCATGGTTCTAATCATGTTACATGGTTAGTGTCTTTCTTTCTTTATGGTAAACAGTCATTGAGCTTGGGATGTCCTGGCCAAGAGTTCAGCAAAACATATCATAATACAGGATAAGAATAAGTTAAAATAAACAATATCCAGAAGAATTGACATTGTTTTTGTGACGACTGCTTAAAATGTGTTGTAGGCTAATTTAAAGGATGCAAAGTTTTGACAGTTGCATCAGATGTTGTTCCTAATGTTCATTTGATTTGTTTTTTGTCCAATAAAACTGTTTTGTTTTCAGCATCTAGCACAGAGGCGCAGGGCGAACATAATTATTGATAATAATATGTTGTTCGGACCCCAAGGGATAACCATTACAAAAAAAAAAAAAAAAATGCTGTAAGCAATCTTAGTGCCAACATGTTTTGATCTTCATTATTCTACTGAGCTGGGTTTTCCATTTAAAAAGCACAGGATTTTAAAAGGCCATAGTATTGGAGGTCCTGGAGACTAATTAGACATCCTCTCCTGGGCTTTTGGCATTTGGCAGCTCTGTGGCCTGGTGGTTTTGTGACCCACTTGGTCCATGTTACCCTTGTATTACAAGAAGCAATATACATGCTTCCAGGCTGAGAATTCAGCTTTGTCTCATTTGCTTTTAATTATATTCATTCACTTCCCTTTTATCCCCTAGCTGGTCTAACAACATTGTTTTCAATTAATGGTCCTTGCATGTGCTATACAATTACCTGCAATTAAATCGGCTCCCCCAGTGAGTAATTCAGGTATTGATTATCTCAGCCCTCATTCACTCTGACTTCACTCCTTCTTTGGTGAAAAATGCACTGTGTCCAGGTCACCTGCCATCCACCAGACTGTAGAGAGCTTTGACTGTAGCTGCTATAAATACAGTAATTACTGATGGCACGGCTGATTACAACTAACCTGAATCGATAAAATCCTGAGCTGCACTATTAAAAAAAATAAAAAAATATGACACTGGAGTTTACCATTGTTGAATGCACACTAGGTATGTTAGGTCATAATAAGCTGCAACATTGTGAAATGGAGCATTGCAATCTACAAAAACAGACAGAACAGAATGCAATGTTGTGCACACAGTAAAGGTTCTGGTAAAGACTACAATAATATAAAAATAAGTCATCGCCAGACCAAGACCAGGTCAAGACCAAAACCATAGCTTGATACATGGTACTTGGTGCTGGAAAATTAGGTCGAGGTCTAGTTTCTTGGTCAACAAAAAACATGATTGGTTAGCTAGCACTTGAAGGGGAGCAGAAAGGAGTTGCCTAAGTAATGTATAAGTTGGAAGGAGTACTCCATACATGTATTTAAGTTAAAGTACTGATAGTTCAAAGTGTTAAGAACTCAAAACACAAAATTATTACTTGAGTAAAAGAAAGTACATTTTGAAAGCTTTTTAAGAGGCAAATCAAAGTTTGCTACTACTATTACTGCAATTGCAGTTTGTACTACTACTACTACAGTTACTACTTCTATTACAATATTATTATTTCTGCTGCTACTTCTAGCACTACTTTGCCAATTACACTGTGCCTCTGCTAATTAGTTTGTATCGCAAAACAGAATAACATTTGGCTAATTTCTTTTGGCTAAAATGGGAGCATCTCAGCGATAATTATTTTGTAGTATTTGAATGTGTTAGAAATGGAAATCTGATAATGTTTATAGCTTTCTAACTTCCAAACACAATTTTGACCTGCAATGTTCTTTTATGGGGAAAGGAAGCCATACCGCCACTGAAAAGTTCATTAAACTTGAGTTAAGTTCCCTATTTGCCTAATTGCTATAGCCCCTGAAATGTGTGAATCTGTGGACATTTGCATCTCATTGTTTTGTCTCCCAGGGCTGAAAGACGTAATGCAATGTGGTGTGCCTGGAGTAAACATCGTACCCAAAGACGGGGAACAGGTGGCCAAGTACAAACACACAGTTCCTTAGAGAGATGGCAGTTAGAGCTTCCCTTTGTGTCTTCATACACCAAGGAAACAAAAGAAGAAACCCACTAAGCATAGTTAACTTTGCCGTCGCTCTGGGTATTATAAAACATTTCTCAATAGTAATGTCTGTTTTATTTCTTGAGGCCATTTTCATTCAAATTTTATATTCTTGCAACACAAGCTGTCAAAAATAAATCATGTGTGTACAGGAGGATGTACTGTTTGTGCTGGAGAGAAAAGGCAGTGTGGAGGATGAGTATTTCTATTTGTGTCCATGCATTATACTGTATGTGTACACTATACCCACATGAATGATGTTTATATGGGTGAGCATTTTTCTTGCATTTTCTTCTTGTATTTCTTTGCTTCCATTCCATTTGCAAGCCTTACTATAGGGACAAAAGGATTAAACATATGTATGGCAGCCCAATCACAAGTGGCAGACTACACCTAAAGAGCACCCAAAGGTACTCAAAGTGTACTCAAGTAAAAGTATTGTTACCTAAAAAAAAAATCAAGTAGATTTAAAAGAACTCATCAAAAAAGTAGTATATATGAATGTGTTTTATTGTGTCTTCCTGTGGGTTTGTTTGTCGTCTCTGTTTTGTTTATTCAATGGACTGTATATGTGTTTGAAATAAAGTTTGGTGATTATTATTATGTAAAGTAGAAAGTACTTTCTGCTACCACTACTTCTACAACTAGCACCACTAGTATGACAACACTACTATCACTACGACCAGAGCTACTACTATAACTACTACTACTACTATTGTTAACATTACTACAATTACTAATAAATACTACCCACATTGCCAACAAAGTACTAATTTAAAAATAGTTTTGTAAAAGTATTTTTTCCCCTCTAAAGGTAAAAGTATACTTTCAAAATGAACTCAGAAAGTACAATTATGTAAGTATATCGTATGAATCCCTACTGCACTGAACCCAAATTATCTTTTTACCATAATCTACTATTAGGCATGCGCTCTGCATCATTGCCTCTCCTATGATCAGTTTGCTTTCCCATAATAAGTATTGACATAGCACATTAGGCAGTTATTTTTCCACTTGCCGGCAAAATAAATAAAACCACAGAACTTGAATAACCAGCATCAATTTTATCTTTATCTCTTCACGTTACATTTTTAATCCTGATTTTAAAAACCTATGAAGAATTACAGAATCCTCTTAAGAGTGCCAGGCTTTTCTTTAAAACCTGTGGCGACACGATTAAAGTGCTACTTTCTGAGCGGGGGGGAAATGCTACTTTTGTTAACAAACCCCTGTGATTGTCAGTTGTGGAAAGGGGTAACATTAGACCAACTTTAATTTAGCTTAAATCAGACTACATGTGATATTTTTCACAGTGTCAGTACCTACCTTGTTTTAATTATACACACATGCAGTCTGGAGAATCAGCAGGCACAGAGATTGCTGTCTGGGAAAAGCCAATTTAAAGAAGAAAAACTATTCTCTAAATGAACCAATATCTGCTCATTAATTTTCTTAAATGTCCAAAATGAAACCATATTTTGGTCAATAGTACAAACCGCCGCAGTATTTAGTATTCAGTGATCTTGCTCGGCTATCTGCCCAGGTGAAAAAATAACACTGCTCCATAATAACCCTGTCAAATTTAAGTCTAATAATCAGTTTAGTCATTCAGTAAGAACTGGATATGAACCATGCTTTTTTTCTGTTAAATCAGTTTAGGCAAAAGTTATTCTATTGCATGACTGAGTGAACTAAGTTGGTTTGGGCCAACATAATAACTCTTTTGTGAAGCTGTAGACCTTGTTGATAATGGTAATCAATTTGCTTTGGGATGAATTTGTAACTTCACTTGTTCGTTTTTAGTGTACATATCAAACTGTAGACTGTATTACAACATCCCCTGACAAATTCTGCCGCCACCATCCGTAATTGCTTCCAAGACATTATTATTCAGTGTCAAATGGCATACATTTATGGAGGCAGTGCACCAAGTTCACAGAGAGATGCTGCTGTCTAAAAGCAAAGAACAGTTTGGCTTATGCTGAATAATCCTATGCTATGCTTATTTTGTTCACCAAGGCTTAAGCTATATGGATTAATAAAAAATCTTACAGGCTCGCACTCAGTGACAAATGTAAATTAGCAACCTGCTGAGTCACTGGAATTATGCAGAATATACCTAGATCTCATGCAGCACTGTCGCACAATTTACTCCTTGGGCCTTTTATGAGTTGCCATCACTGTTCTTGTCCTGTGCTCTATGAGCCGCACTTGCACAACACTTGCAGCTTTTTTTGCTAACTGATACAAATTTTTCTTTCTTCACCCCAGCCTGCGGCTCGCTGTGCTCCTCACTGATGATATACTTTAGAAGCCTGTTCCTAATTTGGCTCATGTCTCCTATGCTCCGCTTCATTCTGTTTGATGTCTGTATTGTCTCAAACTTTGTCTACAGTTTTTACCAGTCATGAAAACCAAAAATGTCCCTAGATTTTTGAGCTAGTTGCTTTGAAAAGTCAACTGGGACATTGTTACCGGGAAAGAAGTACCTCAACTTATATGTTGCTTATTTTTTGGCTCCGAATCTGTGGTGTTTGGGGATTTAGTACAGTACCTGAAGAAATCAAAATTGACTTACAAAGCAGACATTTCTGCAAGCAGCCACTTTGAAGATTTTTTTTTTTTTTTTTTATATAAGGAATAATGCTCTGGAAGAGATTGGAAGTTTTGTTTCTTTAGAGCAGATGTTTGGAGACAAAAGTTGTTTTTTTTCCATTCATTTTTACGAGGATGCAAGCTAAAAATCATTCAATAAAACAGTTTTAGATGGCAAAATTTAATGACCATTGTTGATATATTTGTTTAAAAAAATATGTTTAATGAATAGTAACCAGGTCTCCATAGTCCATTCATTAAATAAAATGGCTAAACCGTGTTATTTATTATTGAAAATGTTGGTAAAATATATCTAGTGTGAGTGAAACCTAGTATTTAAATTATGTCCATAATTGTGAATGAACTGTGACTGAGAAGGTCGAGCTGAACTCAGATGAGCCTCAGCTGCATGCTTTGTCCTCCTTTTCATACTGAGTGGGCTAAGTGCTGTCCCCTGGGTGGTATCTCTCCTCTTTGTCCCAGACTTACAGTAGCAGCTACAGGCCGCTGCACCAGATCTGTGTCAGTTCATAGACAGACTCCAAAGACACCAGACATGAGGAAAGAAATAATAAAGCAGAGCATGTACAGTAATGTCATGCAACAGTATTATGGGGCAGAATCTGCAAAAGTAGTTGTTGCCAACAGAAAAAAAAATACTAAAAATAAGTTGCTTCGGAGTCTAACACACACAAAAAAAAAAAAAAAAAAAAAGTGACCCAAACTGACACTCAAAAAACACAGTTAAGTATGGGTGTAATTCTCATCTTTGGATTTTTAGTTTCCCAAAAATGTTTATTGCAATATATTACCCAATTCCCTGACATATTAATACTATATAGGCTATATAGGCTAGCCAGTCTTTAATGTTTTCAGTTGTTGTCAGTCTTTCCCAAACAAAACAGCCACACTATGCTCAGTTGAGCTACTTTATTTAGCATTACTATATACATATAAAATCTAACCCGAATCAGACCCTCTACAATTTTGCCTAATTGCATGCTTAGCATACTGGGTACATGGGTGAGTATTCAAAAATCACTTCCCTCATATTAGCAAGCTATTATCAAATGCTGAATAAGTTTTGTTAGGGACTTGGACTACATACTGTAAGACTGAATGTCTACTGTGTTAGTAAATAAACAGTTTGACCAGTCATCCAGGTTGTCGTCATTGAAACAAGGTTAAAAAGAAGTCATCTGGATCTTGTTTGTTAAGGTGAAGATGTTTTATCTCCAAAAATCTCTGTGCATTCTGAATTGAAAATACACACACAGATAAACTATAGAAACCATGTCCTGATGCCCTTATTTTTAACTTTGTGTTGAGAGTTTGACGACTGTTTCTCCAGTTTGTTTAAACATTAATATCTATGATAGTGTAGCATGAACATATGCTCAGTGTTACAAAACAGTCCCGCTCAGCTCTATGTGAGGACTCAGTGTTGCTAATGACACTAGTGGTTGTAATCCCAACAGCAGTTGTGGAGACAATGATGAAAATAATGAGCAAATTGGTGTAAGGGAGGAGTTGTGGTAGCAGTTATAAATTGGCCTGCTGTAAAATATTCACATTTTAATTATGATAATGAAGCTCTGCCATTAATATTACCAACAGAAAACTGTCATTAGTGTTATTTCTGATCGACTGCTGTATTTACACCTTTTTGTGGTGTAATAGCTGTGCATTTCACAGTAATCTATCACATCAGGGTTCACAGTATCTGCAGCAAGGTACAAGCAGGTACTTAGAGATGTCTTAAAAAAGAGTGAAGAAGAGAAGAGTTGTTGAATGCAAGTACATGGATAATACACAGACGTTTACAACAAATGTAGATAGTTTAGGCAAGAATTTAAAAAAAAGTGTTCAAGACAGCAATGTTGTACAGTTGTTGACAGTGATGAAAAAAAATGAAAAAAAGACTGAAGGAAGCAGAGCTGAAGATGTTGAGGTTCTCTTTGAGAGTAATGGGTATGGATAAGATTAGGAATGAGTATAGTTTAGTCATGTACAGAGGAGAGACAGTGAATATTTCAGGCCATATATTAGGTTAAAAGTGTCAGTCAGGAAGCCTAAAGCAAGGCCAAAGAGGAGATTTATGAATGTGGTGAAAGAGAACGTAAAGTTAGTAAGAGAAGAGGAGAGAAGAGGAAGCACAGGACAGGGTTAGATTGAGGTATAAGTTTTGTTGTAGCAGCCCCTGAAAGGAAAAAAAAAAAAAAATGGCAGGGGAAAAAAAAAACACATCTCTTGAGCAAACAAATTTCCATAACAAGGAAAATTAATACAAAAATGCTGAATAGAGCCAGATTGCTGGTCATTTGTTTATCCAGATTTTCTTGGCATGTAGTTCACAGTTTTTGTAGTTCACTTTCTATATTTGAGACAGTGCTCCTTTGAGATGATAGCATGTCTTGGTTTTGTTTTCTTACTTAGCACTGGAGTAACATAGTAGTATTTGGTAAATATGTATTACATGCCACTAGAGGCTGGTGGATTCTGTGTACACCAATACAACGCAAAAGCTTAACAGTGGCTCATTTTTGGTGTGCTGTAGGTGATGGAACCCATTTCATCTTCCTTCTAGTGTGCACTGAATTGCATTGATTTGGCGTTTAGCTTTTATGCTGGATGCCCTTCCTGGTGGAACCCTTTCCATTTATCCAGGCTTGGGACAGCTTGGAACCCTTGCGACTGATAGGCAACATATATTGAGAGAAAACTCCGCCAATATTAAGGAAAGGACCATTTAAAGACTAGCATTACATTGTGAAGTATTTAGGTGCTTGTACTGTTTTGTCTATAAAAAATATTATTGCTCTATGTATGTAAAGGATATGTATGTGTTTCTTTGTATTTATTGATTTCTACGCTATACTGTTTATGCCAAAAAGTTACGTATTGTTGCTCTAAATCAATCCTTTTAAGAGTTACATATTGCTCTGTTGTACTTGTTCACTGGCTTGTCACGTCTGCACTGAGGTCAATGAATTTTATAGAGCAGCACCGCACTGTAATTAACTTGGCTCAGATCTCTAATGTTTCAGATGGAGAGGTACAAGGCTGCACTGTTATGAAAGCTATATGGTGCACATTGTATTATAAAAACCTTGTATGATTTGGGATAGGTGATGACAATCCATCACCTGTCTGGTATTGTGGTCTAAAGTATAGCATTGGCCTCAGCATGACCATCAAGACACGAATGCAATCTCTGCGGTGTCACTCATCTGAAAGGAGCTATTCTGTGACTAGATAATTGAATTTTGCCAATAGAAAATGTTTCATACTGCGTCTTGGGCAGTACTGGGCACAATTTAAAAAACATACAACCATTCAGACAAATAACGCTTCACATAAACCTCCCCTTCCCTGTTTTGATTAATGGAAGCAGGGTGCATTAGGAAGGACATCCAGTATAAAACCTTTGCCAAAATCAATATGCCAGTCACTGCACACTTCTCTGCACAAAAATAAAAAATATTGGCACAGTAATTTCAGGATAAAATGTTATTAGGGCAATTGAGATTATGTGAATCCTTATCTGGTGTGATGGTGGGATCCAATTTTATCACAGATCATTTTATTGTGATCTGCTTTTTACAGAACTAAAGTTATTTTTTTCTAAATTATTCGAGGATTTTGAAAAACGTTTCATCATTTTATATAATTATCAAAAGCCTTATACAGTAGGCTCCAACAAAGCTCTTTTAGTTCTTTTCTTTCAGCTGCTCCCTTTTCCTGCCACAACATGGAGGTCACACTGATGAACTGCATTTTAACTCAGCATAGCTTTTGAGCTGGATGCCCTTTCTGATGCACCCCTCTCAATTTATCCAGGCTTGGGGCCGGCAGAAAATGTACACAGGCTTGGTTTACTGTCACCAAATTGACAGCTAACCTTCCTAGGGTCCTTATAAAAAATAGATGCACACAGAGCCAATAAAGAATTTAGTAGCTGACATGACATAAAACATTTGCTAATAACATGTTATAAATCAACATCTAGAAAAAAAATCAATACATTGCACTATTAATAGCATTTTAAGTATTGATACACAAATGTTCTCAATTGTTTCTTAACCTTTGTAGGTGGATTTAGGTTTCATGTGAGCTAAAACTTGAGCTGAACTGTACAAAACCTCCACAATGATGAGCTATAAACCAGCTGCTGCTAAGGTCTGTTTTTGAACATGTCCAAAGCCTATTCTGAGAAGTAAAATACTTGCCTCTTTTGCTTCTACACTAGATTTTTGACAATAAAATATACTACCAAAGAGTTTTTTGTAATAATGCCATAAAACCAAGCCACTGAAATTGCGTCTTTGATGTGGTGCTGAAAATCTGCGGGGCAAACTCTAATATCGCGGGCAAGTTTATTGATTCCCTCGGTCTGAAAGCGCTTTGACATGGCGCAAGATCTACAGCTCCATTCGGGCTGATTTATCTGCGATTCGGGGTGGGTTAATCTAGCATATGGAGCACAGTGAGTCAGTGATAAATGTTGTGTTTGTATGCTGTGAGGAGTAACAGAGGGAGAGATCACAGGATACAAGGAACAAGGCGCACTATCACACCCCAGACAAAGAGACACAACCTGAGGGACATGTTTCAGAGTGCACGCCTGCTGCCTCTGACATTGACTAAGAGGAGTGTGCACCACTGACTGCGCTGTACACTTCATGCCGATGTCTTCACAGCAGTTTTTTGTAGTACTAGCTTGTGTTGTAGTCTACATTAGCTAAGGGCTTTTGCATTTCAGGACTTTCTTTTATCATTATTATTAAGTGTCATGTATAAGTTTAATCCTCAGTATATCATCTTTTATTAGATAGATTCCCTTCCAGGGCCACCACAACAAAGTCTGTCACCAGTTGATTTGCCTACTCATTTGGCTTAGATTTTTAACACCAGATGCCCTTCCTTACTCAACCCTTTCCATTCTTCTGGGCTTGGGACTGGCACAAAGACTACTGAGTTGCGACTCCTCATTTCATTGATTAACACAAAGCTTTTTCTGACCATTTCCTGAAACCTCTTTACAGAAAAAAAAATGTATTATAATGTTCTCTCTGGTGATTTCTATAATTGACATGTATTTTGGTCTTGTTAATTACAGGTGAATTTCTATTGGGTTAAACAAATAGGCGGAGATTAAACTACCTCTGAACAGAAATGAATACACACCTCTGAAATCTGGGGACAGTATCAACAACAAAATTAATGGATTTTGAAATGCAAGAAGAAAAAAAATGAATGCACCATTTCAGATAAAAAGTAATAATTGGTTAGAAAGGTCTAATATGGTACAAATAGTTGTAAGGGAGTACTTTACTCTTGCCTGCTAGGTTACTCTCTGAGGACTGCATGGCCTGCTCTGATGAAAAAGCTGTAACATTGTAGCTCTCCACTATTGAGTAATAATAAACAGGGGTGTAACTATGCAGTTACTATATCGATGTATCATTTTTTTATTCCTACAGTTGAACTATATTGATACACATTACCTTGTATCGAATTGCATTGTTTTCTCGGTAGTGTATATTGATATACATTGAAAATTGATTGATAATATTGGAAATATCAAAATTTGAAATATGCATCTTAAAATAAAACCAGATACGTCTTTTAAGATGTAATTTTTGTGTTTTTTTTTTTTAAGAAATAAATTGCTGTATTCAAAAGTACTTCACTCTCTGTCTGCTGGACATCATCAACCCTGGCTGTGATGCTACATTTGAGAGTAAACTTTTATAATTTTTGGCAAAAAGTTGCTTTATTGATTATTGATATGGAATTGTATCAAATCGTATTGTTCCAAATTAGCCAATATTGTTCATGAATTGTATCAAAACAATTCTAATCAATAAGTATCACATTGTTGCAAAAAACATATCATTACACCTCAAGAAATAAAGCATAAATTAATAAATAAATAAGTAATTAACCAAAAAATGGATAGATAACAAAATAACAATGTTTTTGATTTTGCATTGATTTACCTGAACTTTTTTAACATTATAATATGTAACATATAACATTGTAACATAACATGTTTATAACTCAAAGGTCTTTATTGAAGTTGAAGTAATGCTTTAGAGCTATTCTAAAGTATTACTAAAAAATGTTTTATGGTATAATGTTTAATTAGATTTTTTTTTTTTTTTTCATTACAAAAATAGTTTCACCAGACAATGCTCCCAAAAATGATGTGCTGTTTCTTCACTGCTTTTGGGAACTACAACCCTTGCAATAGCTAAGGTTTCTGTCTTCTTAGTGATATGTGTCTATTTAAAGAAAAAAAAAATCATTCATGACTTAATCTTTTGTTTCACTGTCATAGCCGTAAAATACAATAGAAAATCCCTTTAGTAAGGGGAAGCAGCTAACAAGAGCAGATCAGCATGTAAGCGCTATAATAGCACCTCTCCTGCTGCCAAAATGTGCCAGGTGTCTCTGTTTGGTTGATGTCATTTGATCTGGAACCCCTTAGCTCCAAAATGCAATATTTTTGATAACATAATGTACACACTTAACCTTTGTTCTAGCTCATTACTGAATACAAAGAGACATGATGCCGGTTCACTGTATGACACACACACATGCACGCTGGCACTTGAAGGGAAATCAGCCTGGTATGATTTAGCAAAGAGAGTCTGATGACAGACTGACTGAGCAGAGATGTTGGGAGGAGGAGGGGGGGGGGGGGGGGGGGGGGGTTCACTGAGTGGGTGGAAATGTCAGTGTGCTCTAGGCTATGCATTTTCCACATGTGGAAGCTGCCATTTGTGCTCTTTTTTACACTTGTGTCTAAGGCTCGCACTTCAGTGGTGTGTGCTGCTCTCCCTGGCACAGAGCTACTTTACCACCCTCTCAAATTCTCAAATACTGTTTTGGCTGCTTCAAATCACTCAGTCCATCTAACACATACTGTATTGTAAATTAGTTATAAAGTTTTGATATTTGTAAACATTTATTAAATTTATCAATAGATGGCTGTAGTAACCAGTGTGCCGGGATGCAGAGCTTGCTAATGTGCTTGTGCAAAGCTACAATAACACAATGTAACGTCTGCTTTCACTTGATATATGATATATTAAAAATACATTTGCAACAGTTCAGCATGTACCCTGCCTAAGGCCCATAGTTGCTGCATTGGCTCCAGTCACCCATGACCCCTAATGGGAATAAGCAGAAGACAAATTCATAAATGCCATATTAGTGATGCGTCATATGATACAAACCGTTTTCCTTGTTCTGTTTTGTTATACACCTCTTGGGAGTTTTTGAGGATAACTGAGAATATTTTATATGAAAAATTCCAACATATAGTCCCTCTAATATTTTGCCTACAGTGTAATATAAATCCTCCAAACTCAGCACTTTGAATGTGTACATTTCCCAGCTATGTCAGTTGTGGAGGCATATTAATAAATGTTTTGCACGGCTTCTTACACGAGCATTGCCTCTCATCCTCTCAACATGTTCACATTAAATTTGCCAGCTCGCCTCTTCATGTTTCTCCACTCCTCTCCAATTTTCTCCTCACTGCTTCCTCCTGAGGATGCCAGGGCTTCCTCTTAATTGACTGGTTTTGTCAAAATCCCATAGTATCCAGTGTTCAAGGACAGGGCTGGAAGAGGTGTGTGCAGTTGATCATTGTTGTGTGTGTGTTTGTCATTATTTTCTCTCATATTACTTTGCTTTACCCCTTCATCTAAGCCTTCAGCTAGCGCTTTAGCTCACCCACCCAGGAAAGCCTGGATTTGCAGAGAAGGCCATAATTATAATCAATCATAAAGCAAAGCCACTTCTTAGACAAGCAGAAGTTTCAGCCTCCAACGCCCCAGCATGGGAGCCGCCAATTAGGCCCTCAGCTCAGTGCAGTAGTGTACACACAGCTCCGTCACATGGAGCAGGGGTTCTCTGAGCTGTGTCCAGTAATCAGACCACATGTGCACAGTACACATAGTGAACACATGATGTACCACTTGCTGCAAACACAGCTGGAAGCCGGATGTTTTCTCCTCAGCTCTGGCTCATTTTTTGACACCACATTCATGGCATGCACTGCCTGTATGAAGGCTATTTCATTTGCCTTTAGCAAGATTGCAGTATTTTTCAGCAAGGAGTCTTTAATCATATGTGGGTCATGTGAGCAATAAAAATACACATAACATACAGCAGTCCGAATCAGGATTGTGTTTGCAGGTCATGCTTTAGCAAGAGATTTGGACAAGACTTTGTGTTTGCAGCTTATTGTACTTTAACAATGTTTCACTGTGATATAATACAGTAATGCTACAAAGTCTCACATCCAGATTCTTTTTTGGCCAACGGGAAGCCTGAATCCATCAACGCTATTATGTAAGCTTAACTTGCATCATCTTATTTTAGTCCTTTAAGGAGCACTCAATAAAGGGCACACTCATGTGGAAGATCTCTCTTGTCTGCTTTGATTACAACCCTGGCAGCCCTTAGACAAAACCTGCTTATGTATTTTCTACTGCAGATTTAGTGGATGCCTGTGGGCCAAGCTTAGTGCCAGATGCACTGGCCCCTATGACAATCTTCCTAATCTGCTTAAACTCCATCCACACTCAACATCATACGCAGTGTGTTTGTGCTCTGATACCCCCTGCATGGTTATGTGGGTTCAGGCTCTGACCCTTGTTGACTGCATGGATAGTTTTGTTAAACAAGTTCACAAACAATTTCCAGATTTCTTTAGTATCCATTTTGACCTGTAAATATGCTTTCTTATGAATATTCTTTCTGTTTGTGGCATAAAAATGTACATTTGATCTGCATTGTGGAAAAACCAGTGGGTCTATGGTCAAATGTGTGAAACAAATTAAAATTCCTTGTATGACATGTAGGTCATAAGCCCTTCAACCAATCTACTTTTAAAATATTCTGTGCTGTAAGATCCAAAAACAACTGTGCAGCAAAAATGTTGGTTAAAGCTATGTGCCAGCCTCTGTATCAGGCAAATAGCTTTCATTGCAGCAGTAATGCCTGATGCATCCTCTTAGATATATCCCTTAAAGCAGTATCACAGCATCTCTAAGAGACAGCGAGACCCATAGAACCCATGCACTATTGCACAAGGCCCTTTTATGCATATACAGTATTTAAGCTATTTCTGTGTTTGTTTTGAATGGGTAAATGATTGGTTGTGAAATTATAAAGCCTGATTATCCAAATAAGACACATTGTGCTTTTGGGTGCTCTCTCAGTGGACAGATTCAAAGTTATTGCACTTCTACTGCATTTCCTTTTTAAACAGTGAATGCTTGGTTATGTGTTTGTCATTATAATTCATAATTATTGCAACCCAAATGTCTGGTTAGTATGCTACAAAGGGCTGTAAGAGTTATTGTACATAATGCATCCCCTGTGGTGTGCATTGGAGAGTGGAAAGCACTGTGGCTAAATCAATAGGCATGGAACAAGTTAATTCAGCATTGGCCTCTACTATGCCGGCTGCATATTTTTACCCTTCGTCCTAAAACAGGCAATCTGTGATCACTCCTGCTCCTGTCCGTGTCAATACAGTGCTGCATTTTTCTGTCCTGGACTGTGTTATGGAGTTTTTAACACTGCTTTTATACAGAGTACACTCTTTTGTGGAGACGGGCATTATAACCTCCAATCAAACACTATTAATTTAACATTTGACATCTATTATGAACATTTATGTAGCTTTTTTGTACTTATAGTTGTCTAAACTTCCTGCACTGAAAAGGTAATTTTCTTTGTATTTTCATCAGCCATTAATTCGTTGTTGACAAGAAGTGTAGACCTACCAATGGAAGGTTGATAATAAAGGCGATATGATGCATTAAGTCCTGTGTATTCTATTATGATTCCCATCACAATACACAATGCTATGATGAAGTAGTTGTCCTCAAATGCAAAATAAAAAAAATCACAAACTGTCATTGCCATTATGAGATTCCCAGACTTTGTTTTGGGTGTAACCTTTGGCCTACAGTTGTTTTTATCTCTTAGTATGATTGAAGTTTTTATATTAAAATCTGCTCATCATAATAAAGTGCAGTTTGGGGCAGAAATTCTCCTTGCACTAATTGATTCCAATAGGAGAGCACTTCCTCATCTTTATCCTGCCCTGGGAGATCATTTTAGCACAATCTCATTATACCACCTCATATTTCGAAGCACGCCTCTGTCTGGGTACAAATTGTCCTTTCATCTTTTGCTGTGTTGCCAGAGCTGCTCTCCTGTGCCACACAGGGGTGAGGGAAGTTCACCAGTTCTGTTAAATTTTCATCAATCCCTTTTGAAATACTTCATGATCATTGCTGTTTAAAGGTTTTTGCTGTGCACATACATTTTTGGAAACCAAAGTTGGTTGCGTAAGAGTGCAAGGAATGTACAGTGTTATGGTTGGGGCCCCCATATTAATAGATACCAGATATGTAGCTGGAACAGTACAAGGAACTATTTATTGCTTGTTACATATATACATCCACCAGCCAAGAGCTGTGATTTAAGATTGCACAAA
The DNA here is from genome assembly GCA_020698575.1 of Bostrychus sinensis. Classification (NCBI taxonomy): domain Eukaryota; kingdom Metazoa; phylum Chordata; class Actinopteri; order Gobiiformes; family Eleotridae; genus Bostrychus; species Bostrychus sinensis. The sequence continues at coordinate 16,017,611 of CM036245.1, forward strand.
AGAACCTGTCTTTTGATGTTTTAATATTATTTGTTAAAACAAGTATTTTTGCTACTTCATTGTAAATGCAGATAACTGTTTTGTTTCAGTATGCGACTTATACAATTAAATATTATGTTGTTTTGGCAGGATATTTAGGTTCACTATTTTGGTGCCATCCCCTACCACTGGAAGATAAGTTCAGCCTTGTGCATTGTGTCTAAAAAAGAAAGTTTTTAATGTGAGAGAACTATCAAAATGACTTTTATTCTAAATACTTGAATCATTTTAGTGTTATATATTTAAATGCAATCGGTTTACTGACAAATAAGAATTTTTACAAGCTGTAATTTTCTAGTAAGCTCATATTGTATAAGTGCATGCTAATGGCAAAGCAAAAAAAGTAATTTATATTGTCTGATAATTATAAGGCATTTACTTTGGAAGAGCCAGTGAAAGTTGTGATCCAGTGGGTGGGGTGTAATTAACAAATCCTTTTTTATTAATATTTTCTCTGATAATGAGACCCATGATCTCACAGCAAGATGGTCCCAGGTTCAATTCCTGGACTGTGTGAGGCCTTTCTATGTAGAGTTTGCATGTCTGGGTGGGTTTCCTCCGGGTGCTCCGGTTTCTAACCTCAAAAAATGCACAATAGGCTAAATCCTAGGTACTCCTGACCAGGATCCTGGCTCAAGATGTGGAGAGGCGTCCCCGGGCACCGTACCGCAGCTGCCCACTGCTCCTGACAGGTTGCCTCAGCGGCCATGAGGGATGGGTCAAATGCAGAGAATGAATTTCCCTACAGGGATCAATAAAGTATACCTTACTTTATAATCCCAACTGCTTTATATTGATCAATAGTTTGCAAATGTATGGACATTTTTAACCATTACATGCACTATATTTTGCAGCACCTCCGTAAGCAGAAGCCAGTTTTGGATTTAACAACAAACAATGAAGAAGCCACTCAGTAACTGAATATAATTAATATTTAGCACAACTACCTTCCTGTGCCAAAATAAAATTAAAAGAAAACTCAGCTGAACTTTGTGAAACTGTCTTGTACCGAGTGCCACATCTTGTTGGAGCTGTTGTTTTAACTCCGAGGCCAACTGAGTGCCTGCCAGGGTTATTCATTATTTAGCCATGACTTAAACATGCTTCCCTTGTGCCCAACTTTGCGTTCCTCTCATTCTTTTCACATCTCGTTGCCAACAGAAATCATCACCCAGCTGGTACTCTGCTTCAAATAAACTAATAGTGGTTTTTGATCCGTAAATATTATGTATTGGCCATCTGGCACATCCCCATTTGGCCCCATTGAAGTTGAGTCTATGAGAATAGTAAATTTTGGTGAAGTGAGAGTTTTGCATTTCATAGAGGCTTCAGTTAACCTGTGAAATGGAGCGAACAACTTTCAAAGGGGAACCATGAAAATATTCTTGTTTCTTTAGTGTTTTGGTTCTCTTTACAGAGCTTCCCTTACATTAAGGAGTAAAGCATTATCGTAAATACTCCTGAGTGTGGTTGACTCCTGTGTGACGCCTCGCTAGGCTTTAGTGTCATTTTCTCCTCCTCATATCTGTATGAACTCTGCCATGATGCAAATCTTAGAAATAAACTGAGCTTGTTATAGCGAACTGGGATGTGCCGCTTTCTTGCAAGATTTGAGACTTCAGGGACATCAGGTCACTGTTTTCTCACCAAGATACACCAGGGATAGGTGCAGAGGGCTTTATTCAGCCTGCAACAACTCTTCTAGCCATTACAGTAACTCTCTTTTTTTTTAAGTTTTAAAAAGTTACATTGTTCCCCTTTAAATAAGTCAACACAAAAATGTTTTGCTGTGTTTTATACTTTTGTAAAAGTGGTTATGAAGCAAACCAAGATTCTGCAAACAACTAGCATGGCCAACCAGACCCATTCACTTTTAAGTAAAGTAGGTTTGGAACCTTACCCCTTCAAAAATATTTCCATCAAAATCTGTCTAAAATAGTGTGGGATTTGTGCAATATTTTGTTTTGTTTTTTACTTGGCTATACGTTTTGTTTTTTCTTTCTCAAACTGGCCCATCCAAAGGCAGTATTGTGTCAGTCTTGACCCAGTATTATGATTGGTTGTTTATGATCCAGTTGCATCTCATATTTACATGTTTCATTTCCGCCTTATGTGCAAAAAATATAATAATGAATAAGTCATTGTTGCTGCTCAAACAGCTATTTCCTACAGCTGTAACAACACATCACTGAAATTTCTGTTGAAAAGCACTGACATCGTCATGTCCCAGTATTATATACATGAATTATTAAAACCATGTGTATTGTTGCTGTTGCTATCCATAGAAACATGCAGCAATAATAGCTCCTCTTGTATAGTAATATAAATAATACATGCAATATCCATATGTGCCTGTAGTTTAAAGGCATAAGTGCCTAAAGTGTTTAAAGCCTGTTCCATTGTGTCCGCACCATGATGTTTGACCTCCAACAGGTTTGAAATCCGGGCTCGAGGCAGACCTGCTGATGTTGTTGCCAAGTAGCAGGTCTGCAGCAGCCCATTATAATAAATGCACACACACACACTGCATGGGCCCTAGATTATAGTGACCTAAATGTGGTGGATATTATTGAACTAGGTTACTGCTAATCAACGCCATGCCTATAAGCATCAAGTCAGTGAATGTGTTGGGACATGTGAGGAACAGATAAGATTGATTGGGACATTATTGGTTGGTTGGCTTGTGGATGTTGCAGGGGAGGTTATAGTAGCTTTAGTCGGCAAACAGTGTCATAGATTTCTGAAAATGCCACTCTTTTTGTAACATTTATTGCGACTCAATGTTAGTACATTCATTTTGTGCAGATATTAATACAGCAACACTTAAATACGTCAGTGTTTCTCAAACTGCTACACAGGCCTCTTCTTGTGGTACTCTGGGGTCTTCTGCAGTTCATATTTACACGTGGTTTAGTGTAAATGCTCTAGAATTGATTTAGACTTGTTTTAGTTCTGCTTTAGGCCTGAATATTGCCACTGTTCTTTTAGTTACACTTGCTGGGTTAATCACTACTTTATTCCTTAACACATGGACATTTTTCGGCCGCTTAATTTCCACGGTCTTCCATGGGAAATTTGGCGGCCGAAGAATGTCAACATATGATATAAAATATTGGTCTGTCTGTAAGAAATCCACATATTAATATTAGTAGAAGCCAAACCTTTTCATATTACATTATTCCTTAGTTTAGACATGGATTAGTCCTGATTTAGCCCATTTTGGCCCATTAAATTGGTACTAGGAAAACATTTTTTTTAAATACTTGGTGTAAAAAGTTTGAGAACCATTGAAATAGATCATACAGTTGCTAGTGTTGCTGCTAGTAAAAAAAAAAAAAAAAAAAAACTCATTACTGATGTCCTAGATACTCATATTACATTAGAGCCATGCATACACCAGAGCTTTCACTGAACTCCACAGGCAACTGCAGAATGCACTCAAATCTATAGCTTTTATCTACAGCAACATATACTGTAGTCTTGTCATTTTGATTGAATGCTACACAAAAATGGTTGCATCAGCGGGTGTCATCCTCCGACCTTACACCACGTCACCACTTGATTTGTATCACTTCCACATTTACGTACAGTACGTAGGCATCAAAACTTGAGTCACGACTTGACCTACATCACAGATGCCATGATTCACTTCACATACACATTATTGGAAAGTTGCAGTCACATCACCAAAGCAACCATACAGAGAAAACAAGAAATTTCGAAGATTATGTGCCCACGTTTAATCATGCAATTTGACAAAGGCCCTGTGCATCCCAATTGATTCATCTTGATTAATCATGCATTGAGGATAAACATTATGAAAAAGCTAAACCAGGTCTAAACAAGGACTAAACCAGGACTAAACCAGGTCTAAACAAGGTCTAAACAAGGACTAAACCAGGACTAAACCAGGTCTAAACAAGGAATAAACCAGAAAAAAAAAAATACTTTAAAGCAGGACTTATTTAGGAAAAAGACAGGACTAAACCAAGACTAAACCAAGTATAAACCAGGTCTAAACCAGGAATAAACCAGAAAAAAAACAAACAAAAAAAAAACAAAAAAAAAAAACAAACAAACTTTAAAGCAGGACTTATTTAAGAGAAGACACAACTAAATCAAGACTAAACCAGAGTTAAACAAGGACTAAACCAGATCTAAACCAATACTAAACCATATCTAAACAAGGACCAAACCAGGACTAAACACGGACCAAACCAGGAGTAAAAAAGGACTAAACCAGGACTAAATGAGGTCTAAACAAAGACTAAAAAAGGACATGATGGACCTCAATTTTTCAAAAATCCTGTGTACAGCCGTGATTGTGGTGATGTTTGTGCATGTTGCGCTTGCCGTATGCAGCTGTTCAAAATAACCAACTGGATCACACTTTTCTGACACATATTTGTGAGGTGAGGAAAACACACCCCTGAAAAAAAGAACCACTGAAAAATGGCAGCTAATCTATGCAAGGACAATGAAACACGCATTTCCCAGACCCCGACTAATGGCCTATTGCTTGAGAGCACTGCAAAGCCTCTTCACACCCTACATGTTGCCTTTCTAGGAGCTGCAATTATTTTGACATTGTGGTTATATGACACAGCGGCTGTCAGTATGCGAACATGCTAAATTGCACAGAAAGAAGAAGAGGAAAATAAAATAGTGCACATTAGAGGGATGGAACATGTTATATACTGATAGGGCAGGAAAGGAGGGGATGTGTGATTGAAGTGGTCTGCTGTAAAATTGAGCTTGTGGGCTTTTTTTTTTCAGTGGATGTTTTTGACTGTTTCCAAGCCAAGTCAGCCACTCTGATGTTACCTTTGTGGACACAGAACATCTCTATTTTCTTTTAAAACTTAACAAGAGGTAAAAGTACTGTGGAGAGTCGTGCTTGAGTCAGAGTCACTGGTCCAAGTCAAGATGGGTCAATAGCACTTGAAGCTGGAGCCCAAGTCGGAGGCCAGAACATTTTTAAAAAGGCTTTTTGAAATAATTTTGGACTCCTTTGCATTCGTATTTTATGTTTTATAACTTAAAACAATGTATAGCTATGAAAAACATCTCCTTTTGGGGAGCTGTTTAACTTTGCAGAGAATGCTTGGGTTAGGTCTCTGTCACCCCCGGCTAGCAACGGTGGGGAATGGACAGAGCATAAAATGGCTTTTTAGCATGGCTGTTAGCAACATGCCATTAACATATAGGAAAAAATAGGTGACTGCTTTGTAGCAGCAGCAATTTAAGTGCAATTTTTCCATTTGTAGACTCATGAGTCACGTCACTAAAATGAGTGTGTAAGGTGCAACACTGACATGATCTGGGATTTTTGTTATTCTTTTTAATTATAAAACATATATTGCAACACTGTCTCTGCTCTCAGTGTGAAAATCAAATTAGACATAAGTGGGACTTGCAAATGCCTGAGTCACAGTCCATGTCTGAGCACTCTAAACAATGTCTCGAATCCAAGTGGAGTCATTGTCTCAAAAACTAGACTAATTTTAGTCCAAGTCCAGGAATCTGTGAACTGCAGAGACTACAGTATGTGACCACACTGACAACCACAGCTTATTATCTACTTTCATTCAACTTTTCACTTATTTATTGCATTCTGTGGGTTTAGTAAGACATGGACTGAAATTTTTAAATGACAGATATGAGATTGAACTGCACAATTGAAATGGGCTGCATTCATTTTCCCTCAAATTATGGCCATTGTGGTCAGCTGGAATTAAGCCTCTGAATGAGCGTGAATAATTCCCAGACTATAAACATTTCAAATCTATAAGCAACACAACCCACAGACTCAAATCGCAATTTACTGACAAAAAGTATGAGTTTAGCATGCACTGCGGCTCCTCACAGAGAATAAAAGACCCCGTTGTATTGAGTCGTGGAGTGGCTCTCATTTTATCTACAATCAGCAGAGAATTTTTGTTTATTCAGAGCCACATACCCCCACAATCTCCCACATTAGCTGCTAAAAACTGGACTTCAGCCAATTATGTGTTTTCATCCTCATAAATTAATCTCTTCAGACTGTAAAAGCCAGTCACAGACATAAATCAATGATGATTACTTCTTTTTTATGTTTTGAAGTGTTGACTATTTTCTCTGTCTGCGTGCCACAGTGTCTCTGGTGCTAAGCTTCAAAAGGATGTCATGTTCAGGCCCATTGTTCGAGCTCCCTTAGCAGCAGATTCAATTCAGAGGCCAGACCAAAGGTTGATTGAATGCATTTAATAATGTGATACGCTGAGATTTCTCGAGCAGTGTACCATTTGGTAATTTTTATTTGTGGTCCCTACAGCAATCTGACCGGTCACCCTGATTTTTTAAAAGTCATTCATTCATCTTCTTCTGTTTATTCCTGTTAGGAACTGTGCCTCCTGAATTTTTCAACAAGAAGGAACAGTACCAAACAGAGAAATAGACCATCACATAAGCCCACCCATTTTATATAAACTCTTGTGATTGGTTGTTGAGATTGATCTTTTTGGAAGACGACTTGAGCTGCAGGGCAATCAAACCCACTTCAATTTATGAGAAAGTGATTCAGTCTGGTCCAAGTAATAATGTATCAACCACACATTTATGGTAAAGCAGAACTAAGTAACTTAAATAAGCTGTTTCAGAGTCAGTGTGATGCTTAACCCTCATCCTACAAACCAGATTATACTGAGTGTAGTCACTTCATACCCCACAGACACAAAAGCTGTTAAAAACAAACAAAACAACACATTACTCAGATGTTTTCTCTTTAGTTATCATTAGTGTTATGTTAACTGTCATTTCAAGTAAAATTTATTTTCATTATTTTGCATATAATTTGCACATATTTCTCTCTCTCTCTCTCTCTCTCTCTCTCTCTCTCTCTCTCTTTCTCTATCTATCTATCTATCTATCTATCTATCTATCTATCTATCTATCTATATATATATATATATATATATATATATATATATATATATATATATATATATATATATATGACAAAGCAAGTATTTACAATAATTGCATAATATTTAGTAGGAAAAAGAGTGAAGAGAAGAGGGGAGTGTTGAAAGAAATAATCAAATGCATAAGTAAGTAAGTACTAATAAAATAAAGTAGTTCTGTTATCTTGTGGGTGTGTGTGATGATGCATGTTTTTTGCAGCATAATCAAATAAATTATATATTTTCATTCTCATAAGTAAAGATAATAATAATAATAATAATAATAATAATTTGCATATTTAGACACCCGCAATTATACTTTTTCTTTAATAAAAATTGCAATTTTTATGTCATGAACATTCCACAACAACACAATCAAAGCTCATTCACCACTCATTCTAATGTGGTCTACTTTAAAATTATTTAAAAGAAACTTTATTTTGACAAATTATTATGGTTTAAAGTAGGCAGGGCCATATTCACTCTATTACAGCATAATCCCAATAAATTCACCAAAAAATCATTTAAAGCTAAACTTTTTGAAATAGACTTTGACTTCCATTACAAACATTTGGTGAAGTATGATTTCTTCTCAATAATGAGTCTGAATCAGTATAAAAAGGATTTATCAGCTGCAGTCTCTGAGTCTATTCATGAGCCTAAAGAGTGAGGGTTAGATTCTGGTATTGTCCTGGAGCTGAAACTCTGCACTCTCTCTGATCTGAAATGCTGCAGTTTGTCTGAACAGGCTACATGTAGTTCTGTTGCTTGTGTCTCCTGTAGGGGGCGCTCTAATAGTATGGTTCTTGAGTCCAGGACTGTCCGGTCTGTGTACGATCAGAGCAGGACCTGGGGGACTTCAGACATGTTCCTGGCTCAGTTCAGACTCTGTCAGGACTTTGTTTTTAGTTATTCTTATAAATATTTTTACTTTAAAAAATAGTTTTCTGCCTCAGAGCCCAGAGTGAGCACTATTTTATGATCACAGGATCCTCTCTGCTGTGTGAGGACAACTTGGTCCTGGGGGCCTCAGTAAACCTGGACAAGCTTAAAAATGACACACTGAGCCCCTAACCTCCCTCTAGTGTGTGCTACACCAAATATTGATGTCTTGTAAAAGAAACACTGGTGATAAAAACACTAATAATACATAGGCGAAAATAGATAGTTTTTACTGGGCTCATTAGTGACCCTGATACGTTTCAGTTTATAAAAAAAATAAAAATTCACGAGAAACTCAAACAACTATGTGACGTTGTAGACAACAAGTAGCTTGACAAAGTCCTGAAAATTTAGAGCGATAAAATAAAGCATCTAGGAGATATGACAAATATATACGCCCCGGGTCAGGTTTTACCCCACTTGGTAGGATGAGGTTTAAATGAGTTATTGTGGGTTGAATGAAGCGTCCTGCATCTCCCCCTGCTGTCTCTGGGCCAAAAATGACACTTGCAACAGTGAGCGCCTCCGACTCTTTGTCATAGTCTCGAGTCTCGTGAGAAAGCTTCACATCGCGGTTAGCCAAACAAGCTAGTGATGCCTTTATTTCTTGATTTTTTTTTTTCAATACATTTCTACATATTTTCATTGTGATGTAAATACAAATGTTTATTTCATTATTTATTTATCCATCTATTTTTGTGAGGGGCCAGCATAACCTGTTACCCAGAGTTACCCGCAATCCAGCTTCATTTCATAGTTTTTTTTTTATTTTTTATTTTTTTTTGCATATAGCTTAATTTTTCTTGTATCCATAATTTTTTGCACTATATTTTTCCTTAGCTTGCTGGACCAGCTTGCTTTCCTGTTTGCTGACTGAAGCAGGCATCGCTGGCTGCAGTCTGCTGGGCCAAAAAAACACTCCCATGATACACACTCCAGGATAGTTCACAAAACCTGCAGTACGCTCACAGCACACTAATAAGCAGACAGTGTAGCATACTTTTAAACAGATATTCACTTGTTGTGGAGTTTAGTCTCCCCTGACAACTCGCATATACTGTAACACACTGCTTCCCTGAGGCCAGTTTAAGTACAACATAGTACTATTTTCTACTTCAACATTTTTTAATAACCTGCAGGAGCTCAAATGGACAATGGCACGTACTTAAATTTGTCTAATATTACAAAAACTTCTTCTTGTCACATACTTCTTTACCGACTGCACACTACTTCAAAAATATAAAATTATAAGTAATGTAATGAGCTCATTAGGCAGTATTCATGTTGCTGTAAATGAAAGAACTTGTATTCATCCATTACTTATATTCTTTTCAATGCAAAATCCTCTCAAGACCTATAATTGCAATTTCTGTTACCCTTGCCAATGTATCAATACAAGTTTAGAAATATACAGTAATTAGTGCAGACTGTATCGTAGATATTGTAGTGCATATACTTTTTTTTTTCAGGTATGTTTTTTTACAGCAACCACTTACAGTAAATAAATTCAGTGGTAACGTATCGACAAATTATCTCTTGAAGAGGAAACTTAAAGAAGCATATTTATAAACACAGAAGCTAACCAGAAAAAAAATGGCCTAATGAATACTCTACGTACCATAACTTGAGCTTAACCATATAATTAATAGATTTTGCTGTAGATGGAATATGCTATATGTGCCAGACTTCTCACCATTAATACTTAAAGTTTCACACCAGGTATCCAGTGAGCTATAGCCTAATTAGCTACTCATGCAAAACTACTTTCTATCCTTTCATATGCAGCAGTGGCTTACATAGCGCTTTGTCTATAGCTTTGTGGTATATGGTTCACACTGATCTTAGGCAAAAAGCAATACTGAACTTCTTCCCAAGACTGAGTTCGAGGATTCAAACGATCCCTGTAAAATGTTAAAAATAGCTACGACATAATGGTGCTCTCCTAAATTAAAGCATATGTGAAGGTGTTGAGGCATTTGAAGTGAGCTGCTCCAGAGCAAGTCTCCTCTTAGTCTGTGGCACATTCAATTCTTCACAGTTAAAGAAAAATAAAAAGGTAACCATGCTGGAAAATCAAGTTGAATGAGCTTGTTAAAATTATGTCTTACAGGATTGCTATCTAGATGTCTTTCTCACACGACAGTATACCTGAAGTAAAACTGGCTGCCAACTTCTTCTCTTTTCACATTGTGATTATGAGTTTCAGTATCCACTCTCATTCCCTAACTTAAGTTGGCTTACCAGGACCAAAGTTGTTTGTTTACATTTCATTTACCAGCACCTAACTCTTTCTGAATGTATTGTTACCTAAACCTGAACCTCTGCAGACAATCTTATCTCATCCACTGCCCCAGCACACCTCTTTTCTAATGAGAAAATGTCCTGAATGATAAATCTTAGAATAGGTTCAACTGTCTGTGCAAGGACATGCCAAATGCAGGCACTAGTTAACCAGCTGTACTTTTTTTTATTGGAAATCTCTAAGATGATGGTTATATGGCAGCAGGAACATAGCTTTATACTTGTTAGTAATTTTGGTACTTAAAGCAATACAACACATGTTTTTGGTACAGTATATCTGATGTGGATAGCATAAGGTACACAAAGGTGTGAAATTATTAGCAGCCACATAAGTGACATTGACCTAATATTTGTAAACATCAGATATTTACCTTAAAATCCAAGAAAGCTCGTCCCAAGCCAGATTAAATTGAGAGAGTTGGATCAGGAAGGGAATCCTGCATTTGGTGTGGTGAGAAGGTAACAGCAGAAAGATAAAAAAAATAAATATACCGTTCTCCTATCCATATATAGTGTATACAGAATACATTTCACACAATACATTTCATTTTAACAATCTGCAAAATGTATTTAAGTATTTATGAACATATGTTGCTCCCAAAGCCTTTCCCTTCTCAAGAAGTAGTTGTGTAAAATAATGTAGTGAATCTTGTTCCATGGTTAAGGCATTGCTCTTGTCATGGTATAGCTTTATTTATGGTCCAACACTATTGCATGATTTAGATAAAATTGCTTTTAAAGGAATTAACATGCAAAATTATTACTTACACATAACCAACAGAGACTTGACTCACCGTAAAGTAGGCGTTAGTTCTTAAGACAAACTAATAATCAAACAGTTTTGATCCATTTAGGATCACGTCAATTAGTCTGACACATTTGAATACAATGTTTAATGAATAATTGTCTCCAGCCTTTTGCAGACACATAAAGGGATAAAGTTTTTACTCTCACTCGAAGGACTTAATGACTTTGGTTTTTGGTTTGTGAATTAGCCGATTGAAGACGTTTTTATTGGAGTGGATTATGGATGTTGAGAGCATTTGAGAGCCACAATTAAGCCGCAGGAATCCGACTAACAGGATGAAATTAAGATGAAGTATTAGGATGTTCTGACATGGGCTGTCACTTTAGTTATGAATCAAAAGCTTCAAAAGTCAGTCTTTATGAGCCAGTGATGCAAGATGGTTTTTATCATCTGTCACATGAATTCATTTAATCTCTGTTACACCAAAGACTTGTCAGAGAGTGTCATCATCTCGTCACTTCGGTGATGCTCTCTTAAACAGTGACGAGCGAAGATGCTTTTACTTAGTGGTATTATTTCCAGTGCCACTCTTGAAGTTCATGTTCATATCATTAAAACTGATCGACAGTATAATAGAGCTATTTAAAATGTGGTGAATGTATTTCCTTTTCTGCACCTTTTCTTTTATCTTCACAGGTCTGAAATTAGAATGCATACAGATGTGTAATATTATGCACATTTCCTGCGAATAACAATGTGAATAACGCTTTTTTCTTTTTTTTTAATTTTTACTTTCAATTAGATTTAGTTTTTAGGTGAACAAAATTATTAGTTGTTGTAACATGAGTGTTTGAGTTGGTTATGTAGTCGTCTTGTCTTTTTAAAACATTTTTTTGAAAGAGCAGCAACCCTCTACCCTGTTGCCAATTCAATTTTTTACCCCAGAAAAAATATCAATTACCTCAAAACATTTAAAAGCCTAACAGCTTTAATTATTTATTCTGAACTCATATTTTTGGGGAAAAAAAGTTAAAAAACAAAACAAAACTGTAGTACTCTAGCTGTAACAGTTTGGCTCTATCAAAAATAACACTCATATGCCTGACCTGACCTGGTTCCTATCAATAATATAGCATCTATCACTGGGGAAAATTCAGGTTTTACTGGGCTTCCCTCTCTGCTCGTCCAATGTGTCAAGGTCTTCCTTCACACCTGTACGTCGAGGGGAATGAGCACTTATTGATCCACATTTTATTGCTTCATAACAGAATATCCTATACTGTGACATGGTGGGTTTAAATCTCCTTATCCTCTAAGCTCTTCTTCTGCATCTACAGTCTTGGATGGTTGCTTAGATGCAGCTGTTTTCCTAATTTCTTCGCTGTCTACTCAAATGCAAGCGCTGACCAAAATGGTGGCAAATACAAATAAGGAAAAAATGTCAGCCATACTTAATTATAGACAAATTTAAACAGTATGTAGGTTAGCTGTTCAGGGATGGAGGACTGCTCTTTTGTCAAGCCTCTGTAGGAACACATTTAGTATTTGTAAAGAGAACAGCTGTGTTTTAAAGAATGGTGCCATAAGTTAAACGGACCATAAAACTTTTTCTCTGGAGAAATTAGCATTATCCACCAAATATCGCAAATATGAATAATAAAGATGGCTTTGGCAACTGACAATCAATCTACCACATGTACGCAATATCTAAGCCAGGCTAGAAAACATTACAGACTGTATCAATGTTCAGACATTTTATTTAAAGTAGCAGTTAGTGTCTAATATTAGCATGTAAGCTAAGGCTATGTAATATTCTTTTCATCAATAAAAAAATCCATCAGTAACCACAAATACTATTTCAGAAAGTTAACTTAAGTAAATAGACCTGATTGAAATCTGGGTGCTATTAAATCAAATTTTAACCAATGTATTGACAACAACCATTCATTTTTGTCATCTAAAAACATCTAATTTAGGGTTTATAATTTTGTTCAATAAAAAAAAAAAAAAAAAAAAAGCTTCTTTATTAACCTAACTGCATGTACAACTAATCTGAATACTTCACTGGTGGAAGGGTCTGTTGGTTTTACCATAGTATGCTATTTACTGTAATAACAAAAGCAAAATGCAGCAGTGTGTGTAGGGAATCATCTTGGTGGAAACAGAATAATGAGCAGCAGTGATAATTGCAGCTTTTACAGTCACAGAGTAATAAACATGAAAATCCACTAAAGACAACATATGCTCTCTGTATCTTTGACACTGAGTCTCATTAAGAAGGTGTCAGATTATACTTTAATAACTCCAAACATTACATAGTTCCCTCATTGTTTACACAGCTTATATAGCATTTGACATAATGGTGCCTTGAAAATACTAATGTGGAGAATATTTCATTTTAATAAAGCCACTAATGTAAGCTGTGATGTGTGATTTATGAACCATATGTTGCCCATTGTGGTAACTGTACTTGGGGATTTCCCTTCGTGAGGAGTGTTAATATGTAAAGCATTGCATACAGTAGATGGAATGACAAATCACCTCATTGTGTGTAGGTATTGTGTGATGTTTTTGCCAGATGTGTGGATCGGTCCAAAGCCATACATTAATGTTCAGATTAACCTTGTTTACCTCTGTCTCCTTCCTTCCATCCTCCTCCTCGTTTCCCATCCTTCCTCTTCATCTTTCTGGGAATCCCCGGAGGCTTTTTCAAATTTATGAAAATTGACTCTGCGTCTCTTTGAGCAGATGCTCCTGCTTGGCAGCGAGAAGCGCTTCATTAGTTATTTAAATCAGAATTGCCCAGGACTGCATATCAGACACTAAATTAATTTGATATATGGCACGAGAAAAATAGAGCTATTAGTGGGAAAACAAAACACCAATGTCAGTGCGAGAGATTTGACTGGGTTTATGGTAAAGCATTGCTGCACATGTTTTTTATAACCTTGAAAATATATTGTGCGGCTAGCAAAAGTTGAATTCTCTATCTGCTTGTCAGACTCTATCTACATCATCTTTGCCAGCACATAAGTATAAATATTACAGTGTCCAAATTATGTCATTCCACTCTGTCATAAGCCCATATACTGAGTCTGAATCATGCATTTTACATAGCAACTGGTGCCCTGACATGAACGCCATCCACTCTGATGATGATATATGACCACAGGGGGTCATGGGAAATGGGCTTTAGGCCATGCACAGTATATGTCAATATGTGTACTTCAGCTGTCCCCACCGTCCTTGTCCTTTTCACCAGCAAAAACCTGACAGGATGGCCAATTATATGTATTTAGAAACCGTATTGGTGATCCTCTGGGGCACTTCATGTGACACGGCGGGGAAACGTGGGTACTTAAATGAATAGATGTGTTTTGGCAGCTGTTGAAATGAGTGGAGCTGCACATCACCACAGTTTGGGAGCAGTAGGTGGATGGCAGTTTATTACATAGGCAAGGGAGATGCTTGCCTGTGTTCATGCATGTCAAAGCCAATCCTTCTGCTGCCCAGAGCCAAGGAAAGCAAAACAGAAGTGTGTGCAACTTCTCTGAACTTTTCTCATCTTTTCTTTTTCCTCTACATTCATCTTCTGTCCATTTAATTAAAACCCATATGAAGAATACGATTATACTTTTTGCCCAGTCTGCCATTTTTTCATCATGTTTTAAGTCAAAAATAGCTTCTCCAGTTTAGTTCTTGTTAATCTTGATGTACAGTATTAAATCTGACACCTCTCAAAAGAAGGATGAGGGTGTCTACCATAATAATCAGGCCCTATAAGGTTAAAAAAAGGGTTAATATAAAAGTCTGGATTGGGCGGATTATTCATAAATGCAAATTAATTAGGGACAAAATGTCTCATCTCTCTAGCAACACTATGTAGCTTTTGGATAATAAAATAATGAAAATGATTTTAGATCAGCTCTTAATGGGACAGACCCCCTCTCCTGACGCCTCAGCACTTCTCATATAAACTTTGCCCTTTTCTTTTCTTCATCTTGTCTGACAGAACTCATCTTTGCTTTCCTCGCTGACATTGACATAGCATTGGTTGTGAAAAGACCAATGAAAACTGTCAGAAGGCTTTTATAAAGTTAGCTATACTGAAGCCGGTAGGTTTGTCCTCGAACAACTGAATCACATGTTGGCCTGAATGAAGGGGACTCTCCACAGACAAAATAGTCACACCACCTCAAATGCATAGCCAGAAAAAGTTATAATTTTTGTATTAAGCAAAGAAAAAGGTGACCACCAATGGGATTTATAAGAAGTGCTTTCATTTTCTCATGCATATTTCACAATAAACACTCAGCATTCCTCACTTGCTCTCTCTATTTTAGTCTAATTAAATTATTTTCCCACACTCAGCCTGGTTTAGGTGCTGCCAGAGGTTTCCAATTTGTCCCTTGCAGTCTGCCACCTTGCGTTTTGTACTGTCATTTAACATGTCATTTGCAACAATTTGTTGGTTGTTTATATGGAAATCACTAATCCAATTAGGCTAAACAGCACACAGGCCGAGCTGTCAATACTGTCACTGTGCCTGAGTCCTGTGGGGGGAACAGCCCCAGTTTTATATCTTCATTTATTGCAGTCTCCATGGTGCCACTGTCGTTCTGATGCCTTATTATGCTCTCAAACTTTTTTGTGTATTTTAAGTTTCCTTAAGCACACAGTTTTAACAGAGGCCAGAAGTTCATGCATAGTTTATATTATAAAATCTACACACACGGCTTAAATCCTTACCCTAACTTTACATAAAACATTATGGTGTTTTATATTGTTGGTATAGTTTCTTTTTCCCTACAAAACTGTCATATAAACTGCACGTAACTTAATGTTGAGAAAGTTGGAAAGGCAGTCTGTTGCATATGGGGCTGCATATTAGGCAGGTGGCATAATGTTATGCCTGATTGATGTATATGTGTTATATTTTCTGGAAACAAAGATGTAGCACCTTTCACTGTTGACCAGTAGTTAGACCAATCAATGGGTGCTTCATAATAAAGTGTAGACAACATATTATGATTATTTCAGTGTTTTTCCTTTACTGAAGATGTAATAATTGAGGGATATATTCTCTGAGCACTTTTGTAACAAGGACAGTCTCTGTGTGACATTCATTTAACGAACCGTATCAGGAGAATATTGAACAAGAGTGAGAATTAACAGTTTCACAATGAACTTTTCCCTCTTTGTATATTCTTTCATTGGGTGTCATCTTTTACAAATGGATGACTCGGCTTAAATAGGCCGCTCTGTGAAAGATATGGCCTCTGCAATTATACTCCTTTCCCTGAGATTAGTGCGTCGCCATTCTGTAATCCTTGCGGGTCATTATGAGCAGAGAAGCCTGGTGGAGAGGTTTTCTGTGATCAATCTTAAACCATCTTCTCTAATTTTCCACGGTCAGCGCTTCCATCCGGCCTGCCCTTGTCGCTTGGCTGCACCAGCCAATTACGTCTGTAACTATGTCAGCTTATTACTGGACAGGCGTGGCCCCTCCCGCCACATTGACCTCACGCTATAGGCCTGCACCCACCAACCTCCGGGCTCCAATTAATTACCTTTGTGTTCTTGTTGAACGCAAATCTAGAGAGGCCTCACGAAATAAACCACTAGCGCTACCTGTTTGTTATTATTTGCTTTCCACATGGATTAGGTTTTAATTAAATTGAACACATGCGTGAACACTGAAGCATTATGGCAGGTAATAAAGGTGAGATAATAGTTTATTGGCAGAGAATTAAAGTGGCGGCTACCTGGGCCTGTTTTCTAATATATTGTATGTCAATGCCTCTGGCCTAATAAAGACAGAAATAACAGAAAATTGACTTGTCTAGCAGTATTTATTCATAAATGAACTAGATTAAAAATCATTCAAGTGAATTGTGTGACCTTCTTGTCTGACATATACAGTACAATTGCTGCTCAACGTCCATGAATTAGAAAAGATGGTTGAGATGGTTTAGGACCTCTGCTACTGAATATTTATTTGAAAAGTTTATTTGTCATTTGTAGCCTATGACAGTACAAACATAACATGAAAAGCATTTAGCCCTGGATTGCCTTTGACAGGGCTTTTAGTATGTTACATTTTAAAGACACTTTCAATATGAAATTGAAATAGTCATTCATTTATCTTCTTCTGCTTGTTCCTATTAGGGGTTGCGGCTGACTGGAGCCTATCCCAGTAACTTTGGGCTGTAAGTGCGGTACACCCTGGACAGGAGCCAGCTAGTTGAGGGCCGACACTGAGACAAACACAGACAGACAACCATTCACTCCCAGATTAATTCACTAGGGGCACCAATTCACCTAATGCATGCATGTCTTTGGACGGTGGGAGGAAGCCAGAGAGAACCCACAGTAACACGGAGATTGAACCGACTAACCGCTCTGCCACCGTGCCCCCCCAGCTGAAACACTATGGTCTTTATTGTTATTGGTATTTAAGAAGTGCACAGTGGTAGAGTGGTTAGCACTCCTGCCTCTGAGCAAGAAGGTTGTGGGTTCCCTGCTCTGGCTTCTCCCCACCATCCAAAGACATGCCTGTGTCAGGGGAACTGGACTCTCATTTGCCCATACTGGATGAGTATGAAAGTGATTGGTGATTGTCTGTATGTTTATCAGCCCTGCAACCAACTGGCCATTGCTCGGGGTGTACCCACAGTTACTGGCATAGGCTTCATCTAACATGACCCCTAACGTGAATAAGCGGAAGATCAATGAATGAAAAGTATCTGTGAAGAAAAAGTGTTGCCATATTGAAACAATATTAAATGTATATGTTTGAACATGTGGTAGGAAAAAAAGGAAAACTATTTATATTGTACTGCAGTAACAAGTGGATTGCCTCACATATTATATTAAAAAATGGGTTTCTGATTTAGTATACTAGTCTTAAAATGAGCAATGGGCAGATTGTTGACCCGTAGGCAAAATGGCTGCTGAATTAGGCCACACTGAGGAAACGGGAAACATGAGAGAGTGCGACTTTGCATGTACTGTATGCAGAGTTCACTGATGCTTACACAGGCCACTATTGATTGGACATTTCTATCATTAGCTGAAATAGATCAAAAGCTGCTTGTTGGGGCGTGTGGTTGGCCAGTGCACTGGGTCACTTCAGACGATGACCCAATTAGCAAATGAGAGTTTTATCACTGTCACCAGCAGTCAGCACACACATTAATTTAAGTACTGGTTGCCTAGGACATGGCAATAACAAAAACTAAAACTAGGCTTATAGCTCAGAGAGGTCTGACAAAATCTGTAGCATATATTTTTAAATTTATATAACTAGGTTTTTCATTGGAATGTTACGTGTAGCCAATTACTTGAATTTTCCATCTGAAATCAAATCAGCTGCCTCTTAACCTTTAGCAGTCTGCACATTGATTTGGTGTTGCTTTTATGCCACACGGTCTTCTTGATGCAACTCTCTCTATTTATCTGGGCTTGGGGCTGGCACTAAAAGTCTACCAGCAGGTTAAGTTCTACTTAACCTGGCCTTCAGTTGATGACCCATTGTGCATTGTCTCTGTACTAGAAAGTCAAAACTTAGTTATTAAAAGTGTATGAAATGTATTACAGAAGCACACAGACAGGGTTATTTATACCATCAGTTGAACAATGATGGTAACTAAGATTAAATTCAATTTTTCTATTATTCTCTGATATGGGAGAATGTAGACCTACTTTTTTCCCACCCAGTTGCACTTTGGGTGAAATTGGGCTAAAAATACTCATGCTGAATGTTTGAATTGTGAAATAGTAGCAAGGATTTTCTGAAAAGTTTGGTTTAAAAGACCTTGCATTTTACTTTGCATCTTGCTCTGCCTCTCATTACTGTCCTACAATTTGTCCGAACTTTGCTTTGTGGTGCAGGGAAACTCCAATTTGTTCTGTTATTTGCACAAAGTAGGACTGTGTAGAGCTGTGATGTCAACTCCTATATTCAGCTCGTGTTTGGTCTGTTCTCTCCAAGTTAAAAAGGAAATACAGAGAAAGGAGTAGAAGTGAGGAAGATCTATTTGAGGAGCATAGTAAATATAAAAATAAGTGGAATGTGGATATTGAAAGCTGCAGAATACAGCTTGTCCTTCAAAGCGACTGTGTTTATGTTCCATCAAACTTCCTTGAGTCTTTTCACCACAATAAGCCTGAATGCGAGTCTTCAACAGTGGCAGTTCTGAATATTATGCAAAATTGTACATTTCCACAAAATCAACTTCCAGTGATGACAAGAAAAGTCTCTTTTTGTCTGAGGTCTCCGTACTAGTAAATAGTGAAGGATTTACAGCAGTGCAAAATGCAAAAAGTTGTTCATTCAAGGCTGGAAGGGACATGGACAGGCAGTACAATAAACAGAACTATATGCTATGAATCATTTGTTGTTACAATATCTAGATGCACAATAACTAGAGACTTTTGAAAATGCGGTATTCAACAGGCAAGGCGTTTACAATTCCCATGTCAAAATACAGTAATCTGCCTACAGGGAATAACAGTATTGTTTCCATAAAATGTTATCTCTCCATAGTATACAAAAAGACCTTTAGAAAATTTAAAGCAGCCCTTTCAACAAAGCTATATAACTTTTTAGGATTTGCACTCAATAAAGAAGGAAAAAGGAAACATGCATACAGATAACCATTCACTCCAATTATTTTACTAGATTCATTAATTCATCTATATGTGCATGTCTTTGATAAAGGGAAGAAAACTTGAGAGATCACAATGTATTAACTGAAGTTAATACATTGTTGACATGTTCACAATCGCTATACTGTGAGGCTAACCACTCTGCCACCACTGTTTAGAAATATACTTTTCATTTATAGGTGTATGTGTGGAGGGTTGCATTGTTCTTTTGAGCTATATTTTGAGACTAGTGGCCATTGAAGTTCTGTTAGAGCAGCTGTTAGAGCAGTGTACTTCTCTTTGCGTCAGAATCAGCTTATTCTATGTATGTTGATGCTGCTCATGTTTTCCTATTGGATGTATGTCTATCAAATTGCATGATCAGAATAATTTGCATACAGGGGCACGGGGGCTGAGTGGTTAGTGCTCTCGTCTCTGTGCAAGGAGATGGGTTTGAACTGGTGATTCTATACTCAACCCTACTGACTAAATGTGAGCGTAAATGGTTGTCTGTCTATGTACTGTATGTCTCTGTGTCAGCCCTGCAACTAGCTGGCCCCTGTCCAGAGTGTACCCTGCCTAAGGCCCAAAGTTACCGGGATAGGCTCCAGTACCCATGACCCCTAACTGTAATAAGCGGAAGAAGATGAATGAATGAATAATTTGCATACATTTGTTCTTTGGCGTGGAGAAAAAAAGACTAGGATCCAGTGATAAAGGATGACAAGCGAGTGAACTGTGTGTGCCGGCCCCAAGCTTGGCTAAATGGAGAAGGTAGCATCAGGAAGGGCATATGGCATAAAACCTATGTCAATTCACTGAATGTTGGGAGACAGATAATTTGCTGTGGCGATGCGTAGATGTAGGATTGTCTGTTTTGTTGTTGCAGAAACAGATCCATCTGACTATGTGGGTTCATCTTTGGCCACTTCGGTTGTTTGCTCTGCCACTCTCCCCAGACCCTCCCCTCCTTTAATGGCGCCTTCACTGTCCTCCCTCTCCATTAACAAGCCCTTTTCTTTTTTTTCTGCATTTACCCTTTCACCCTGTTTCTTTTTTTCTCTTCCACCAGTCACCCCAGCTTTTACAGCGGGTCCACTGCTGTTGTGTTTGTAGTCCGTTTGTGTGTGTGTGTCTGTGTGTGCAAGTGAAAAACAGAGACAGGAATGGATGGCATGAAGGACGACAGGGCCAGACCATTGTGAGCTATGGAGGTGTCCCGGCCCATTACTGACAGGGGCTAAGTGGTGCCATGCCGTCCCGCTGTCTGACCATCTTAGCGCCTGACTGGCCCCCGCCCAAGTCATTAAAGTGTCTTGTCCCGGCTGGGAAATAAAAGGCTATATCGCATTGGGATAATTTGGGTGTGTGCTCAATCACATTTATTGCAGCAATATAAATGGCTCATTGTTATCCCTGGGCTCATAATGGAGAGGAACAGAAAAGACTGAAAACAAGTGAAAGTTTGAAAAAGTTAACTTACTGTTCACTTACCTAAATCTTCTTTTCTTTCAGCTTTTCTCTTCCAGGTCAAGTAAATCACCACCAAACACAGTTACACTGACACATTCATACTGACTAGGTGGGTGAAGTGTCTTGCCCAAGGACACAACAACAGTATAAAATGCCTGTAGTGAGAACCACCAATTTTACATTCAGGTGGCTGGAGCCTATTCCAGGAACTATGGGCCTCAGGCGGGAAACACCCTGGACAATGGCTAGTTAGTCACAGGGCTTTGGGCGGGTTTGGAACACACAACTTCCTAATTTTTCCATGACTTTGTATTTATGATGACATTGTAATTTTGAAAGGTTGCACTACTGTTGTGTAATGTCATGCCATTAGTCTGTTTATTATATGAAAATTTGCTGGAAAACCCATTTCTTCAGTCTGGACAATAAACTAAACTTTGATGAACTTAAATGTATGTCATTTAAGTTTGTTCTACCACTGATGCTGCACTTGATATCCAAATCCAAGTTCAGAGACATAATTATTAACTTTCTGTAAACCGAAACATCAAAAAGACGTGAAAGAATGTTAAAACTTTATTTAGTGTTGTGTACAAAATTGTCTCCATGTCAGCGTGAAATTCTATCCTATATGAGCAAACAAGTGTCACCAGTGTTGACAACTTTTTATTACCACATACAGTTTAAGCTCTTAGCCTGCATCATCGCTAAATGCTCTTCATAATTAGCAGCTTGGTGATAATAGGCGGCTTGACCCATAATGCAGTCCCCTCCCTCGGGAATCAGAGGATGGAGGAGGAGCAGGGGAAGGAAGAGGCCTAATTGTTGGCTGGAGTGCGGCTTCTGTGTCGCTTCATGAATTAGGCGATTAATATGCAAGGAATGCCATGTCCTCCTCCCCACGCTCGGCCCACAGACAGAAAGGGGAGAGCAGAGGTCCATTTGCTGGGGGTGAAACTGTGATGTGAGAGGCGACAGAGAAAAGGACCATAGAGACACAAAGACTGGCTCTGTTAGATCTGCACAGAACTGGACACTGACTCAAAAACAACCTCATAAAAAGGCTTTCTTTGGCCTTGAAGTGCATTATCCAAATACAAATAGGAATCTAATTAGCACAGAAGTTGGTGGCTGAATTTGATCGGCTTTTCATAGTCTGTCTTTTGAATACAAAATTAAGTTCAATACGCTTTTCTCCTTGCAAAGCTATATACTTGATTAAAAAAGACATTACTTACAGAAATTGTATTAGACAAGAGTTAGTGCCAGGCCCTAATCATACATGTAAGAAACATTTAGTTTTAGCACAACAATGTAATTTTGTGTTAATGACATATTTTTACTTAACTCAATATGATGCATCTATTTTCACTACTGCAAATTAAATTAGCATTTTTCGAAGTTTGCGCATGGACATGAATAACAAGATCTAATTGAACAACATAATGAAGTTCTGTGTGCAACTCTTGTCTGCCTGACTCCATCTCTGGATCAGGCAGTAAATTTGAATATTTATTGCTTTGACTTTAATTAGATGCAGGTGATCGTCTTTCCTTTCCTTTCCAAGAGCAAACTGTGCAGTGAGTTGAGTAAGAGTTCACGGTACAGGAATTAGTCACATAATATATTGTGATCTATTTTGTACTATTTATCCATTTTTGTTGCAATTCAGTTTATGTGAAGTTATGTACCAAATGCAGTGCAGAAGCTATGGTTGATGAATAAGAAGGTTGAGGGGCTCCCTTTTTGATCAGTTCAAAAGCACATTATTAAATGGTAATTCTGTTGTTAACTTATTTGATCTATTGTCTTTGTTCCTTGGAAATCAAACTTTTTCTTCCATTAGACAAAAATTTTGGTCAAAATATCTGTGAATGATTACAAATGTAGGCTTTTATTTGTGACATTGTTGTTTAGAAATTCCCAAACAGTGGTCCATGGTCTATATCTGGGCCTAATGTTGGTCCTGGTAGCTCAGTGGTTCTCAAAGTGGTCACAGCTGGTATGACCTCGGACAGTATTTCTTTTTCCTAATACCATTTTACTGCTACCCCTGTTATTTTGTTGCCTTTAAGGCCAGGACATACCAACCCACGCTGACGTTAACCTTGCACCTGTATGGCAAATTGTAATTTCAGCACAGGGCCAATCAGAGCACTCATTTGAGGCCGACACCTGATTCAATGCTGATTCAACATGATTCAACCAAATAGACTCACGTTGCCAATCGCTTCAAACTGTCCGATCATGCCAGGTGGTAGATTATTGGCCCAGTGTGTCCCATCCTTTACACTTGGATTATTGTGTTGGCTGAGAGTACGTGCTCTAGTATCATCACTGTCAGTTCCTTTATCACTGAATGAAGTTTCCTTTTTATGAAACAAATGCTGCCCCTAAGCTCAGAGAAAGCCATTCTTCTGTTGAACATCTGAAAGACTTGAATGGACAGAGGAAATGACTTCTAGCCCTAGAGACATAGAGACACTCCTGCTATTGTTTTGACACAGAATCTGCACTGGAGAACGTGACAATTCAGTGTCAGCTTTGCAACATCTCCAACTCATGCTTTTTATCCCATGCAAATTCTTTTGGGCAGGCTCCCACACTGTATCTTTGTGCAACTGACTTCACTCATGAATAGACACTTCACATCAATAAAATGCCTAAGGCCAGTGAATGAATCTATACAAGAAAGCGTTTCAAAGCTAGAGATGCACTTGACAGACTTGCAATCCTGCGCCGATAGGAAAAAAGCAAACATGAACATTTTATAAGCTTGCATAAAAAATAAGAAGAGATTATTTCATTGCGTATCAGCCGTGCAAACATCAAACCCCTAGGGATTCATTTCCAAGTGGGAGTGACTCGAGATTTCAGTTACAATTATCCTGATTTTGTTTATGCTCATATGCTTAAACATCTTGCCACATTATTGCACTGTGGGTGGGTAGCATCAACAGATTTCTCACAAGCCAGCAGGCGTTCATCTGAAACATTTTACTAGACTCCCAAAACAGCACAACAAGACAATTTTAACTTTTTATGCAGACAGTTCATTGCACTGTTTCTTCATATGTCATTTACTTGTCTTTGAGGTATAGAGAAAAGCTGCTTTAATACAACAGCGCTCCTTCTCATTCCTCAGGCTAAAGTTGAGATATTACAAAAGCATATTCACAATGCACTATGCAATGAAAATGGGATCTACCAATAGCAACTATATAATTTTGCTAAACTTTTTAAACTAGGTGAGAGGCCATATTTGGTCAAATCAGTGCTCGAAATGCTGGCCCTACTTCTGTGCGTTAAGTATTGAGCTGCTCTACAGTGAATGACTAATTAGGTTGGTAAAACTTGCAGTAAAGAATAGTTTTTGCCAAATATTGCACAGTGGCAGAGTGGTTAGCACTCCTGCCTTAGCAAGGAGGAGGTTGTGGGTTTGATCCTGGGGCTGGCTAACTACAGTCTATCTGAAAGTCTGCATGTCTTCTCTGCTTGACTATGGGTTTTCTCCTGGTACTCCAGATTTCCTCTCAGCATCCATCCATGTGTTGTTCTGATGACTCGAACTTGTCCCCAGTGAAAGAATGTGACTGGAATCCAGCCTTGGTACTTTGCGTGTTGTTCCCAAGCCCTGATAAATGAAGAGTGTTGTGTCAGAAAGGGAATCTGTTTTAAAATAAATACCAAAATAAACATCTAAATAACTGCACTGATTTGCTGTGGCGACCCCAGAAGGGAAAAGCTGAAAGAAAAGCTGCAGATTGAATATCAGAGTGAATGGATGTCTATCAGTGTATGTCTCTTTGTCAGCCCTGTGACTAACTGGCCATTGTCTAGGGTGTACCCCGCCTAAAGACCATAGAGATCTCCATTCGCCAGTGACCACTAACGGCAATATAGGCAGAAAATTATGAAAGAATAAGAAGGTGACCATATAGTCTCCTACCACTATGCCATATCTTCCACCAAAAATTCATGATTTAGTGTTGTGCATTTATCACAGTCTCAATTTTTTTTATTTTTTTTTTTGTTTTGTTTTGTTTTGACATGAGAAATGAGTGTGTTCAATTTTGTTTTATTTAGCTCCATAAATTTTCCAAAGCCAGAGGCAGTGCTTTTCACGCTTAAGAGTCTTGTGTAGAAATGTAGAAGTTTAATGAATGACATAAAACCAAGCTGCACACAGGAGAAAAACATGTAGTGGTAGTCTCCTTCCCATGTCAGTTCATGAGTGAGTGGTCTTTCGGGGACAGTGTGGTCCTAGTCTGGAGGTGAAGCGCTGCTAGCAGATCAAGCCAGAGCTGTTGTATTACAGATTGGTGGAGGATAACCAGAGGAAAACCTGAGCCAGGGATAAAGCCTGTGTATCACGAGAGCCACATGGCTTCCCCCAATACATCCGTTCGGAAATAGAAGTCTCTCTGACAAGCATTGCAGCACACAGGGAATTTTTTAAATTGGGTAGAACAAAGGGCAAGACCAAAAAAACAACGTAATAGAAAAGCGTAATAAAAATGTCACGCGTTGCTGTTGATTTGTGGCCTGAAGGCATGCTGTGGCACACAAAAATGTACCACTACTAATTTCTCAGAGTTGGCATAGAACATAGAGGGAATGTTTTGGCATCAGTTAAACCTTTTTTTGGTGAAGCAAGGCAATATTTGAGGGTTTATAACAATACATTGTGTTTTTTGAAAACTTAAAATTGGTTTTGAAAAAGGCATATGCCAGTGCTATTATATAAAAGATAGCCCTGCATAAATTGGAATAGGACATGGAAGTTGGAGGTTTTCACGGTTCTGCATTTTATCATTCAAAGGTGATATTATATATTTTTTTAAGCTAGAAAACATTTCAACATTCTTCTACTTCTTCCAGTTTGCTTGAAATTCCCAGCACATCATATGGAAACACAATCAGACTTTACTCATGAGTACTTGTCCCGTGACAGAGGTGACAATATGTAGCCAAAGCCCACATTCTGCCAGGTCTATTCTTCCATGTTTTTGTACTCTCAGCATGGTGCCAGATAGCAAATGAACAAAAAGAATTTTAAATATTAAGCGCAGAAACATGGGAAAGTTGAAATTCTTACTGTGTGTTAAATGTGTTTCATCATTTTTTTAAATAAAAAAAAAATTATTTAAAGAAGAGTGGTTCTAATCAAGTGCTGGTGATTATGAGAAGTGGCCTTGTGCATACAGTATGTAAAAATGTCCCTGGCATATGTTACGTAGAAATACTCAGTGATGACTATTAGAGCTAATGATCACCATAATCCAAGCTAGTCGCTGCATTTCTTATCCTCGAATGTCCCCTGAGAGCATTGTGACTTTTTAAAGCATTTTAGTAACTCCCTGTCTGTGGTTGCATATATTTTGGTTCTGAAAATGTAAGTGGGCACAAAGTATCACAAGCCAGTGCGCTCAGTTGCAAGCCTGATAAAATGAGAAAAGTAAAGGGCATATGTTAACTAATTTTGTTCGGTGTAAACTGAGCAACTGCGAGTATGTGTAGGCATGTCCTTGAAGTGCTGAATACGGAAAGGAGCAAACTGGACAAAACATGCAAAGTAGTATGTTGTCAATAACCCTGGAAGCACTGAAAAAAAATCCCTGCCATTTGCCACTAAGATTAAACAAATAAAAAGTACATAATATACACGCATTGCAAAACATCATGTACCTACATTTAATTTTTTTTTATTATCATGTAATTCAAGTTAATATCAGGTAAAGTAATTAATTTAATAGTGTTTTGCAGAACTGTTTCTTCTTTTCCTTGGGGCTGTCCACTTTCAAGAGTTTCAGTGTGTACCTCGTCTAAAGACCATAGTTGGGGTCCAGTCACCCTTAACAGGAGTATGGGCAGAAAAATTTTAATGAATAAGAAGGTGACCATCTGAGTACTCTCCAAACACTATGCCATATCTTCCACCCAAAATCCACAATTCATTGTTGAGCATTCATCATGGTCACACTATTTTACTTTTGTCTATTATTTTGTCTTTGACACACATACAAAGTCCATAATAAACATGCATTGCAAAACACTATGTACCTGAATACATTTTTAAGCATTTACAGATTTTTTTTTTCCTTGTGACTGTTTTCAAGAGATGCCACATTCACTGTCATTTGTCTCCATTCCCCCAATCTTCTGCATCCTCTTCTCTCACTAACTTCACGTCAGCTCTGACAGCTCTAACCTCAGCATCCTGGTTCTGATACGTATATTCACTATCCCTCCTCTGCACATGTCCAAGACATTTCAGTGGGGCCTCTCTGACTTTATATCCAAAACATCTCTCACGAGCTGTCCCTCTGATGTACTCATTAATTCTATGCATCCTTGTCATTCTTTTAGATCTGTGCACTATCATTAATGTTCTAGTGTACTCCTACGCTTTGCCTGAACACTGTTTACAACACCAGCTCCTCTTTTCTTTACACACTAAACTAACATGAATGAATTAATGGCCCTTGTGTGAAGTCAGGGAACACACACAGTGATTGTTTATGACACTAATTGTTCTCTCATCTTTAAGCATCTTACCACAATCTCCAGAGTACTCTATAATAAAGTCTTGTGGTGAGGAGATGGGAGAAGAAGCTGAGATACTTATCTAAACGATTAAGTCCTGATGCTCTCTGTCATGCATTTGCCTTTTATTACAAACAAATTAACACAGAATTATCATTGCATTTGTTCACTGACCCATGGCATTTTAATTCTCCATGGGACAGTAGTGGTCAGTTCTTCATGGCTGGGTGAGGAGTGCATCCCAGTGGCTGACTCTCTCCATAATTTATAAAGTGGATTTTGCGATAACAGCCATGAGATTAAAATCCAAATGGCTTGACCAAGCAGAAATAAGTGCATAATTGATCGGGGTTGACCTCGCACATAAGTAAAGTACAAAACTGTGGTGCTCAGTGAAGGAAGGAAAGGCTTTAGGCCAGACATGGATTTTTGAAATAGTGTATTATCATTACCCCTGTTGCTTAGGTTTTGGTTAGAAGATGAAAATTGTTACAAATCACATCACTAATTACATTTTAGGCGTGACTTTATCCTCGTAAACATCATTAACAGATAATCATTACTGCATTTCGAGATTATTCATTTAGGCTCTATCTGCTAGACGTATTTACACTAATGAGCACATAATATTTCTCACTGTTTGATTTGAAGACTGATTTGTGCTAATTGTTTTCTTCCAACCATGTAAATACTGTAAACACTGCAGTTACAAGCTTGGTCTTCAAAAGTGCATTTCTTGCTGACCAATCTTACCATGTCTAAATAAGACAAGGTTTACATGGCATTGATGCTGATTGATGTTAGTTTTTTTGTTAGTTTTTTCATGACTCGGTCCAGAGGCAGTTTTATTTTGTTTGTACTGCCCCCAATTTCTGATTGTGGGCATGTCTAACAACTCAGGGTGCACTGTGGCAGAGAGGTTAGCATCCTGCATCTCAGCAAGGAGATTGTGGCTTGTTTAACAGTGGATTCTTTTCGGGCAACTCCAACATCCTTTTACATCCTTATGGCACTGTCCCATAAATGCTGCAATATAGGATCCAGCTACCCAGGCCTCCTAATGAGAATAAACAGGAGAAGATGAATGAATGATTGTCTATCATCAAAAATTCAGAGGTAGATTAATCTGCGTTCACATTTTTGTTCATTGTAAAGAACATTTTAAAAGCATCATGGGACTTTCTACTTTTAATCTACATAGACCTGTGCTAACCTAAATTTTGTTAAACATTGAGAGACAGCATTTTTTATTTTATTTTATTTTATTTATTTTTTTTTATTTTTTTTTTTGCATTGTTTTCTGTGAGCCAGACCTTACCAGTTATCTCAATGACACGACTCATGCTGTAATCACAAATGAGAATAGTAGATCGGATTGTCTCCCAATTAGATGACTGCATTTAAGTAGCCCGGCTGTGAACTTCTTTAATTGGGTTTGAAAGGATTATCCGTGCCCAGCCTCCATTACTCTACGGCCAGGGCAGACAGGTGAAGTCCTTTTTATTCCTGAGATTTTCCGACTCTTGGCATTCCTGCTCCAAGGGCGGCACACTCATTACCTCCCTCTCAGCGTAGAAATCGGCTAATAAGTGAGAACAATCGGCTAATAGTTTAGGAGGAAAAGACTGCAATAAGGACACTGGTCTTTTTGTGTTATTTTTTTCCTTTCTTTCTTTAAGCCATTCTTTGTTGAAATCGATTGTTCCGCTTTGGTGATTCCCTAAGGAGCCATTTAGACTGAGTTGGCTGTAGGCTGTACGATGAGCTAGCTCTCTTCTCTCCCCCAACCCCACTTTTCACCCACACGCCGTCAGCTAAAGGTGTTCTTAATAGCCTAGTGTTTGATCCACTGTCAAGCACCAACGATATATACAGTTTCTACTGACTAGAGAGGCACTAGATTTATTTACCTTTACGAAATAAATCCAGATCTCATTTGCTAAACCACTGCTTTCCTTCTGCTGCTTCATCTTCATTATGTTTCCTTTGCATAATTTCAATGCACATTCTTCACAGCACTTCATCAATCTAGGGACACCGACAAAGCGTCACCAAAGCGTTGTCTTGTGATTAAAATGTCTAAAATGTCAGCTTGCAGTGAGAGATTATGCACTTTTGCACTTCCGACCACACCCTCCAACAAGAAGGCCTGTGCACTGTGGGATTAATTAGTAGTTTAGCCAGGTCAACACGCTCACAAACATCTATTCGGTATGGAAGCAGGGATCCATGGGAGGCTAAAGCAGGTGTAGGGAGAGACAGATGGGGGTCATGAGATGCAGCTAAAGGAAGGGAAAACATGAGTCGGACTGCAAGCAAAATTTGTCTTTTGGGTATCAAGACAGAGTGGAAGTTGCAGGAACTCAAGCGATAGAAGAAATAATTCAGGAAATGTTATTAAAGGAAGCGGATGTGTAGACAGAATCCATCTTGTGTGTTCGGACACGCCTCACTGGGGAGAGCCGGCTAGACTGTGACGCTGCTCTCTGTATTGATTATGTCAGCTTTGAGCCAGTCAGCCCAAGTCCTGTCTGCTTCACTGTCTTTAAGTGTCTTGATGTGCACTTAAATTTGCTAACTTTATAACTTTCACTCATTGCAGGAAGACTTTGAGTTATTAATGAACCTCTTCTGCTTCTTTTTGACTATTAGTCCAATAAGCAGAGACTGTCTACTGCAATTTTTAATGATGTGACTAACATTATTTGGCAGATATGGTGTCTGTATAGAAGTCTTATTGGTAACATATTTATATTTCTTCAGGCTTTTTAAAATAGCTTTAGCCACTTTTGCATCAATATTTCACATTTTGTAATGTACAGTATATGTATGGAAAACATCTTTTGGCAAGCTGTATCTTTCTCTTTGCAGAGAATGCTTGGTTTAGGTGTCTTACGCCCCCTGCTGGTAACAGGGGGGACTGGGCAGAGCATAAAAGGAGTATTTATCATGGTTATTGGCAACATGACGCTCACTGATAGATAAATGAGCTGACTGCTTTGGAGTGATGGC
Source organism: Bostrychus sinensis (assembly GCA_020698575.1). NCBI lineage: Eukaryota > Metazoa > Chordata > Actinopteri > Gobiiformes > Eleotridae > Bostrychus > Bostrychus sinensis. Next base: position 16,048,262 of record CM036245.1, read on the forward strand.
AGTTTAAGTGTGTTCTTTGTAGACCGCTGGGACCAAGCTTTTTCAGTCTTGAGAATTGGATGGGCTTAGGGTACAGGATTACGCAAATAAGTGTGAATGAAACAAAATACTACTCAACATTATAATCAACATTATAACATGGTTAAAAGAGTTTAAAAAAGTTGATTTAGCATAGTATGGGACCTTTAACAACTTGCAATCTACAGGCACATGTATAAATAAGTAGAAATGGATTCAGTAGTCCAATGTAGTCCAAAATAAAACATATTACAGTGTATAGATGACTACACACAGAGTAACAGAGTTAAATAATTTCACTTTTTTCACAATATTCTGATTTGTTGATGTGCTCCTTTCCCTTTCACCACTGTGATGTACTATATGTAATTGTGTTTTTGTACAGTCGGCTGAGACAGTTGTAACTCTACCTCTAATCTAGTCTGGAGAGTGAGCTAGAAAGACAAAGTCAGCAACAAGTAATCAGATTAAGGAAATGCATTTTAACTCCAAAACTATTTTTTCAGAAAGGAAAACTTGTTCAGATGTACATTAGAGGAAAAAACAAAAAACATTGGTAACATTCACGGTAAAATGTTGGCAGCTGTTGTTTCCATAATTTTACTGTAAAAATAATCTTTTACATTAAACTAAGCACTTTTTCCTGCTTTGTCTATAACCCAGTGCCTGATCTGCATATAAAAGAGTGTTTTAAGGTGCTGTAATGGGAAAATTAAGGTAATTCATTGTAAAGTTTTATAGTAAATTTTACTGATTTATTTATTTATTTATTTTATTTATTTATTTATTTATTTTACAGTGTAATGTGTAGAATGGTACATAGGTGCTTTCTAGAGTCCTGGTTAAATAATGGTCTGTAAAAGGTTTTACTAACCAACCATAGCCTTGTAAAAGTTTAGCTTATTTGTAAAGACAGAGACCACATGGGTCTTCAAACCAAATAAAATAAAATAGATTGAAGATACAAAGGAAGGCGACAAGCTTTCTTCTAACTAATTATGATGTGTTGTTATTGTGACATGTTGGCCATCTCATTCATTTGCTTTGTAATAGGCTAGTGCAAGTTTCAGTATAATGATACACAGTTACAATACAGGACTAGATGAAAAACACATTATGTTATAGATTACAAGCACATAACCTTTCTCTGTATTATCGTCAGCAATTACTTCAACTGGAAGGTAAAGTGAAAAATACCAAACTCATCACCATTGTTGTGGAAAAGTCATTACTGAGAGCTGCACGGCCATGTGGTTTCTGAGGAGGGAAGTGAAAGTTTATAAACCAGACAATAAGCATGGGAATAAATTCAGTCCCATACAGCTAACCCCATTCATCACAATCGTATGCAGTGATACCACTGTGGAGACGGCCAGTGACCACACTTTGGTATATTGGGAATGGGATGGGAAAGCATGGGGCCATTAGGAAGCCTCTGTGGATCTGAGTGTGTACGCCGCGCCACAGTGTGAACTTTCAATTAGCAATAACTTTATTGCTCATAGCTCCCCGCAGGCTGTGATCAATCACTGTCATCAATAAGGACAGGCCAGTTTGTCAGGAAGCACCCAGCAGCCTCTGGGGCCACAGTGGCACCCAAACAGGAAGATCCAAATCCAGGATGGTCTTTTACCTAGAGCTGCACCTCTTAAACCGCTTCAGCCTTTAATCCTGTTATGCAATTACCACTTCCAGCCCCCAGAAGTGTGGCCCAGTGTGCAGGCTGAGGTGGGGAGAGTAGACAAGGAGGATTGAATTTATCAGTCTATCCATTTACCAATCTAGTATGACAGCAAAGGTCCCATATTGTGCTTTTTTATATATAATTTTGGACACATTGCATTAGTATTTCACATTTTAAAATAATGTATATATGTATATGTATTTAGCATAATATGGGACCATTAAATATCTCAGACATTCAGTTAAATTGTGATGATTATAGCGTACAGATAATAATATGGATGGATGCACTTTCTTCCTGTTACAACTGCATTTATCTGGGCTTGGGACATACAAAATAAAATTATAATATGACATATTACATAATTATAATATCACAATTTTAATAAATAACAGCTGGTAACATTTACTCTGTGTGTACTGAATCCGTATGATATCACTTTTTGAATTGAACATATACAAGGCAATGTGTATGTAGCAGAATGTTTGACTAGTCACTTTTTATCTTTTATCAAACTTGGTTATTTTTAAGCTTTTATTGTTCAAAAATACTTCATGATGAGGTGCAAATGCTGCAAAAATCATTCAGCACAGTTGAGAGGCTAAAGCTTTGATTTGTTGACATGGCTCTCAGGCAGACCTCACCTCTGGAGGGAGAGAAAGGTTGTGTTGAATGAAAGGCCACAGTAAAACATGATTTAAGCCTTTCAAAGATTACTACTTTCCACCCATTCAGGAAAAAAATGAATACTGCTGCTCAAAAACCACATGCAGCAGTACTCATTTAAACAAACACAGAAAAAAAATTAAACAGCAAAAATGGTTCACGGCAGATGAAGGTGAGTTAATTACACTCATCACTCATCTGCTTGTTTTAAGGCCTATTTGATTATTTCACACAGGTCTATCATCCAGCCTTGAAATAGAAACTGTAGATTTATGCTATGATTAGATTTAAGTGTTGGACTAAAGGCTGTAGCACTTGATACTTGTGATACAACTATGCATGCATATTAATCAACAAAAAATATATTGTATCCAAGAGGTGGAAAGTAACAAGGTAGTTTTACTCAGGTAGTTTATTATTATTATTATTATTATTATTATTATTATTATTATTATTATTTACTTTTAAAGTCTCAAAAAGGGGAGAGAGAGAGAAAACAAACTTTTTTCTTTGGTGGTAAAGTTGGTAGTGGGAGTAGTAGTACAAATATTAGTAGTGAGTACCTCCACCTCTGTTGTTTTGCTTGGTCTCATTACCAACTTCTTTGTGAAGAGAAACAGATACTGCAAATGCTCTTTCAAAAGTCACTTAATACTGTTATACAAGTAATTTTATACAAAGTATTTATTTGCTTTGTGCAATGCATAGTTAGTGACTGCAATATCCCAAGAGACCTTGCTGCAGTGAGACATCTGTTTGTTTATACCAAAAAGTGTCAGATGGGAGCATGCAGCAAGTTAAATGTGAAAATTATAAAGAGGAACGCTTTAGCATGCACTGATGAACAACTTACCACCAAAAGTAAGATGAGCAGCAGAGAAGAGCAATGTATTTTCAAAACTTTGTTTCTTCTAACTTTTGCCTTGTTATTTCAACATTTGTGAATCCACTATTTTGTATCAGAAGCTCTATCACCTGAACCTATTTATCTGGTTACAGCTGTTTTCGACACTGCTGAGATGTAAATCATCTCTGTTTGTTTTCTTCATAATGAATCAGGAAAACTGAATACTTTCTTTGGGAGTGAAACTTTCTAAGGATTGCACTCACAAAGGTTTTTTTTTTTTTTTTTCAGAATTTACTGAAAACAAACCTATGATAATTATGTACAAGTATTGTTTTGTTGTATGCTTCACAGATACAGATCAAGTAATTATAGCAGCACCAAAGATCACTTCTATACCCTCTGTGCTACACTGACATCACTGTTTGCTAAAGCCTAATGATTCTTCTTCTGATGCTAACAGACAGTTTAACCTTTACACTGCGCTTTCTGATCACACCCATCGTCTTCTCCTGTAGAATCATAAACACTGCCATTTCACACAGAGATCAACAAAACCAACCAGTACTATAGTTGTTAATCAAAGTGCTGCACTTCTTACTTGTTGTGCCATAACCCTGTTAAAATAGAGGGGGCTGCATTGAGAAAGGCATCCAATGTAAAACTTCATAGTTAAGTTGTGTGTGGGTTCAGTGTGCTTCTAATTTTGCAGCATCTTTTTTTTTTTTTGCTTTGTCTGCTCCCATTCAGCGGTGGCCAAATCAATCAGTTCTCTAACTTCATGTCACTACATGCCAAAAAAATCTCTTCGTTGGTCTTCATCACTGTCAACTCTAATTTCAGCATCCCTATTCACTATCCCTCCTCTGTGCATGTCCAAACCACCAGTCTGTCCTCTCTGACTTTATCTCCAAAACATCTAACAGGAGCTGTCCTCAACTTACATTGTTCAGTGAGAAAAATCATAATTTTCAGAATGTCCTTCCCTATTGTATGTAGAAGTACAATGGTGAAGAGGCATGTGCAAGCAGAAAAGAATGTGTGGTGAAAAGTGGCATGTATGATAAAAGATTTAAAGCAAGAATGAAAGAAAAACATGTACAAGGCAGTGATGAGTCAAATTATACTGTATAATTGCGGCAACCCCTGAGAGCCAACAGCAGACAGTACAAAAAGAAAACTTTAAGTGCATGTAAAGTGTAAATGCAAAATGTCACCTCCAACTTCAGCTTGTGGTAAACAAACAGTGATTGCCAGAGCAGCTGGAAACTGTCTCCTCCTTTAATGATGTGAGCCACTGAAGAGTAATTAAGTCTAACAGATGTAAGGCAACAGGTCAAACATCACACGGCGTCAGGAGGGCAGGAGTCAGTGGCTGCTTGTCGTCAGCTCTAAATAAATGTGACAAGAGCGAGCATCTCTGTAGCAGCGCCATGTTTTGTTGGGACTTTATGAAGCATTATATAGCTGTTTTATGCAGAGCTGCTTTATTATTTCTCTTCTGATACTATGTCGATAGGTTGGAGGATTAATTAACTGAGGAAAGCCTTCAAAAGTGGGGCTTAGTAAGATACATGCGCCCCCGTGGATACTGGGATTAAAGCAGTGGCTATGCACATAATAATTTCAGTTTTTGTGTCCAAGTAAAAAATTTAGTCAGGTTATATCACATATCTTATTTAACTGCAACAGATCAGTTTATTCTTTGTGGTGGTCTCAATACTGGGAAAATGGAGAAAGTTGACTCAGGCAGGGCATTCGGCGTAAAACCTGCCAAATGAAACACTTCACAAGAGCCAAAATCACGACCAGTTCTAGTACTACATCAACTTTTAAAAAATAAAATACATTTTCTTGTGTGTTTATGTGTGTTGGTGTTTATAATTGTCAACTCCCCTGACTCGGCCTCACACATACTTTGGGCCGTGACCCACTGTGTGCGAGTCACCCTTAAGAACCACACAGCAGATAATCCTTGCTGTAATAAAGTGAGCTTTTCTGTACATCTGGCTGATCTACAGGCACAGCTCAGCCTCCACTACCATGTACTACTCCTGTGGACTGGATGTGTGTTTGATCTCAGAGTACATGCTCTTTAGACCCACACTGGCTACAGGTCGAACAACCTGAACAATCAATTTGTCTTGTGAATAGTGAGTTACATGCAGAGCTGAAGGTACATGGATAGAGAGAGGGGGAGAGGGCTGCTTTGAGCACAAGGCTTGATATTGCTACAAAGTAAAAAGAGCCTTGCAGGTGTTGGCGAAAGTTGGAACTGTATTTTTTGTACTGGTACAAACACATCTTAACGCTTTTTGAGTGTTATTTTTTGGGACTTATCTAGGACATCCACTGTGAAGATGTTTTTGCAGTGACAGCAACTTAAACACAGAAAATGGAACAGGCCTTATACAATATTAACAATGAGGTAGTAGGACTGCTAATTTTACTATACTTTACAAAAATGTTATGCAAATTAGTTTGTGAAAACTTTATTGTTTATTTATTAGCAAAATGACCCTAAATAGCTCAGATACACGCTGTCTGTGAAGACTCTCACTCATCCAGGCTAATTGAATCACAACAGAAAGTTAAAAAGAAGTCATCTGGACTTGGTTTTTCAAAGTAGAAGATGTTTCACCTTTTATCCAAGAGGCTTTCTCAGTTCTGAAATTGAACTGGTAAGAGAGCTGGTTTATATGCTCCCAGGAAGGAGGCTTTCAGAATTTAGAAAGCCTCTTGGATAAGACTTCTTTTTAACCTTTTGTTGTGATTCAGATACATCTTGTAATTATTACACTGCTTTTATCAGCATTCATTCTAGCTTCAGAAGTAGGCTGATAGTCATAAAAACTTATAATATGTAGCTTTTGTAAGATTATAGGGTAAAGATTATTACTATATTACTATTATAGCCTTAACCGTAACATTAATGAAGACTGCTTCTCCACCTCCTGCTTCTCATCAAGGAGATGGTGACTGATCCCCGGGCCTGCCAACTACCATCATGTCTTTAAGTCTCAAGTGTCATCCCTGAACTAAATGACCCCTGAATATATCCTGCCTAAGCACCATAGTTGCTAGGACTGGCTCCAGCCATCCATGACCCTTAACAGGAATATGTGGAAGAAGATAAATGAAGATGAGAATGACTTGAATGACCTATATTGTCTTGACAGCATCTAGTAAGAGAAAGTTTTGATAGTGAGCATTGTCTGAACATTTTATTAATCACACAGTGAAGAAATTAATTTGTTAAAGCATCTCTTAATACAGAATAAAGTCCAGAAAGCAAAAATCAAAAGTCTGCAGGCATCAAAATCAAAATGTGCAATAAATATATGTCCCAGAAAAAGCTGAAATGTAAATACCTTATTGTACCTATTGAAATAGAATGTCTACGGTATATAAACAATATAAAAACAAAAACAAAAAAGCCAGACAAAACAATAATAAATTTATAATCTACACCCAACTTGTGCTAAGTTTTCCAGGGGTAATAAGGGCCTCATGTGATAAACTAAAAGAATACAGTGAAGGTAAAAATAAGAGGGAACGGAGCGACCTCAGTATAAAGGTTGAGTTTGAGTTCAGGTCTCTGGTGTCGCCAATCAGCTCTCCCCAAACGCGGACCTTTGACCCCACTTTAATTCAAAACGGACATCTCCTCTTACCCTTTGGCTCACATTTCTCCATCTTTATCCACCCATCTGTAGCACCCTGGCACTCGCCTGGCTTCCTCAGTACATTGCACACGTTTTATTGTAGGCATGTGTGTGTTAAGAAGCTTTAAGAAGCAGTAATTGGGGTTATCTCTATAGAGGATTGGGCTGTGAATCTATTCAAGTACAAGAACATTAGACTTGACTTAGTATCCCGAATAATACAAATGGACTCTGAGGGTGCATCTATTTTAAAGCAATTTAAGGTGGTGTAATGCTTTTAATTACAGCTGCCTAATGGTTTTGTGTTGTTGCATACAGACGAGGATGTCTCACTTATTAACTCTGTGACTCGGGTTATGAGAAATGTTAATAAAGTACAATGTTTTTTTGGATGGGAATGTGACACTAAAATGAATTACCATCATTTGCTTTTTGTTAGTATTGACTTTCTGTAACGCGCTAAAGAAAGTGTGGTTGTTCAGCTTCAGAGGTGGTTCTGATCAGGGGTGTGGCTCTTGATGGGCCCAGATGCTCTCTTGATAGCTCACACATTTTCCAGGTTTTTTGAAGGCCCCTTCCTGCAGTGGGCCCTGGATAAATGGCACCATTTACCCCCCTCCAGTCTGACATTCCTGGTTCTGATCGCTCGATATTATCATTTTCGGTGAAAAAGGGTTTAAATGGGATGGATTTGCGACTTCCTTCAAAAGCAACCACACTGATGGCTTGGGTCATTTTGTCAACTTTCAATAGGCTTAGTACATACTAACTATTATAACACAATATATAGATACATAGAGTGGTGTCAGTTAAATAGACTCAATTGCACAGGTCCACAATACCTTTGTAATCACATTCTGGAGGATTCATTCAGAGCACATGTGTTGGCCTTTCTATCTTTTTTCTTTCTTTCTTTAGTTTTGTGAATCAGGTCACTAAAATATATTTTAATGGAAGTCTTGAACACAGCACAGATGATTCAAAACACAAATAAACATGTTTATTAAGTTCACAAAAAGGTCTTGGGGCATAAATTCTCTGACAGATCTTGGACTTTTCTTTCCTTACAAATTTAGAATGAATGACTGTGTGTAGTTTGAGGTTTATATTCCAACCTATGCAGTAGTTTCCTTATTACATAAATAATTTGTGTGAAAAGAGGAAGCAACTGGAATAATCTGTAGATAAAAGATTGATTGAATGGCAAAAGTATAAAAAAATACACATGAACAATGGAAATAAACATGTAGATAGATTTTAACAGCATACAGGTATGTCCAAAGCAATTCAAGTATTGTCATTTGCTGTGTGCTACGTACATGCTTTCTGTAAATTGGCCACTTTATTCCCTACCTGATCATACATTTTATTGAAATAATGTGTTTTGTGTGACATGTACGGCTGATGTAAACTTAAATGAAGTGATTGATTTTGCAAAATGAAAGACAAAGTGCTGGGAGAGAGAATTGAAACAGTAGAAGTCATGGAAAGATGACACATTTCACAGATTTCTCCCGGGGCACGGAGCGAATGATGGAGGAGAATATAAACTGTATTGAACGCACGTGTCTGCATACCTCCACCACATCTGTACATGCAGTGCTTACCGCGCAAGAGTGCAGATAGCCGCTGGTCAATGTTTTATTAAATAGAGGTGAGGCGGGGGAATCACACACAATGATGTCCTTTACTGTTTGTTTAAGGTGGATACTAGATTGTATCAGCCTTAAGGACAAAGTTTCTCGTTTTCTGTGGAGGTGGATTTTTAAGTATAAGATGCAAAAGTGTATTTATTTCACTTTATTTCAGCCATTTTTTCTGAAAAGTGCCTGTATTGAGTGGGGTGGAGAAAAGTGAGATGCTTCTGTGAATCCACTAATAAATGCAGCGTAAAGTTTGGACAGTCCCTCCTCGTTGAAGTAACCTTTTCATTTAGCGGCTTCAATCTAGCATTCACCATCAAGCATCAAGCCTCTTTTATGACAGTTTTTACGTCCGTTTCAAGCCCCATCAATCCACTTTGATCCTCTTAAATGCTCACCACCTTATTCATGCTTTATTTTGACATTTCTTGAAGCATCTCGAAATTTTCTGCCACTTTCCTTTGCCTCCCAGCCTTTTCAAAGTCTCACACATAGCCTCCCTGCTTCCTTTCTGTGCTTTGTTTTTTCACTCCTTTTAAGGATGCACTTGAGTGTTATTAACCACATCCTTTTCCCCCTTTTTCTCTCTTGGCCTCATGCTTTGCTTCCTGGACTATCATCTCGAGGGGAAGCTGATAAGTTGGACATTTCTTTCGTCTCACTTCCTTTGCTTCTCTTGGTCCCGAGGGTCTGGACCCTTCAAATCCCCAGTGTATGTGTGTGGCTCAGTCTTCTCATCTTGCACCACTCCAATCAGATAGCACCACCATGAACCGCCTCATCTTCTCGATGTCTCCTCTACATGGCTCCCTCCCAAGTGGGATGGTCATACACTTAAACTGCACATTTATTATGAGTGTTATATAAGATCACTCAAGCCAGCGCCAGAGTGAACCAAGGCAGACGTGTGAGGGTTACAGTCAATGTCATTCTGGGATTTTCATCTAGTTAATTTGAAAATAATATTGGGTGCATTGTGGCAGAGTGGTTAGCACTGTGGGTTTGATCCTTAGGCAGACAACCTAAATTATCTTTGTGTCGACACATCCTCCCTGTGTTACTATAGTTTCTGGCTTCTTCTCACTGTCCAAAGACATACATGTATTAGTGAAACTAACTGGCTACTGTTCAGGGTGAAGCTCACCTCAGGCCCATAGAAGCTTTGACCGCCTTCTCCCGCACGAGACCACGTCAATACCGCCCGATCCCGAAGGATTTGGGTCTCTAATTTGAAGCTCTACATAAGTCACTCTGGTAAAGCAAGGACACATCCTGAGAGAGAAGCTGAGTGTGTTGTAGGCCATTCAACTCAAAACCAAGCAGTGAACTTGAGTGGTGTTCATATATTAAAACATGTAAGTAGTGTGTAAATAAGTAGGTATCTCATTAGCATAAGTTTGTTGACTAGCCATCAACCACTGCCAACCAATAGTTGGCAGTGTATTAGTAGCTAAACACGAGTGCATTAAAAGTTTTTTGTGATGGCAAAAATACTTAAGAAGGAACAGGTGCGCCGGGAGAGTGTGTGTAACCCATATCAGAATTGAAGAAGAGAAAAATCCAGGTGGGTGAAACTTGTAAATAAGTCTCATCTTTCCAAGCTTGACAGTGTGTAGGAGTTTTATCGTCTTCAACTGTGATGGCAAAAATCAAATGCACCTTGTTCCATTTATACTGCAGACATGCATGATGATGCAGAAAAGAAAATGTTCTGTGGTTTGGCTCAGACTTCACACCTTGTCTCTATAAAAGCACATGACATTTTAACTGGACGCTTGCAAAATTAGGGTGTAAAAAAACTGCACTATAAAAGAGAGCAAGATTCATACAAAACAATTACAGTAATTTAAATGGCAGTGTGAGGTAGGAGTACTGAATTTTATTTTAAACAAATGACAAACCTGTAGGTCAAAAAAGTAGACTGTAACAAATAGGTAGAATAAAAAGTTAAAGTTAGTTTCAAACATTGTCATCATGATAGAAAGCAATAAAGGGTGTTAATGTTATGAAAATGATTTAATAAACTGTATACTTTATTGTTATAATCACATTATTTATTACCAAAACAGCATTATGAAATGTGAGTGAAACTTGAAACTAAAAACAAGCTGTTGTTGGATTAAGCCTGTGAAGAGAAAAAAAAATACATTTGTTTTCCAGACTGTTGGAAAAACTGTTGTCTTACAAAAAAATCAGAAGCACTACACCACAGACCAGCTTTTCCTTTTTGCTGTCACACAATTTACCAAGTGCTGCCCAAGGTCTGTGTGCTTGTTGTTTCACTGTCTTCCAATCCAAACTCCATTCCCTCGGCGCCTCACAATGTGCTCCTTTTTTTCCATTTTTTTCCAATCTGGACTGGAGAAGGTCAGTGGGAGTGAGAAGGAGATGTCTGGAGGGCCCTTCTCTGCCACTCACAGTGGAGGAGATAAGCACAAGGAGGTGAAGAGAGATGGCGTGTGGGAGAACCAATCAACAGGTTGAGTCCTGACCTTTGAGACGCAGGCCGCTTGTCATGCTTGTCCTGCCTTGACACCTGACCAACCCAGCTGTTTCCTCCCCTCTCCTCTCTTTTCGCCCTGTGTCTTGTTCACTGTGTAATGAACCACCTCCGAGAACTGCAAGTTGGAATTATTTTATATAAAGCCCGGTCGCATATTTGGATGCAATGGTAGACATTCAGTTTATTCTTCTTCCCTTTTGACATTTTCTTTGGTTAGGTTATCACAGTCAATCATCTGCCTCATTAATTTGGCATTGGATTTTTACAACTGATGCAACCCTTTCCATTTATCTGGGCTTAAGACCAACATGAAGACTGGTTAAGGTTACACTGGCTATTAATTGCCATTATTCAATAAACAGTGCCAAAGTAGGCCACCTAGTTTTCTTTAACAGTCCCTGATGAGCGGGTTCATAGTCTGTTTTTATTTTCTACATTCATTCATCCATCCATTTCTTATTCCTCTGTGGGGTCAGTGGTGTCTGGAGCCTATCCCAACAACTATGGGCCTGAGGTGGGGTGCACCCTGCACAATTGCCAGTTAGTCAAAGGACTAACATCGAGACACACACTGACAGGCAACCTCACAATCATAGAGGCAATTTAGATTAGAGACCTGCACAGGACAGACTTTTCAATCCCGCTCCCACATGCTCCCGAGGTCTACTGTGGCCTGTCCCGCCTGGGGGATCCACACAGGTCCCGAGAATTTTAAATATGATGGGATTTTCCACAGGGCACTGACATATAATCGACGTATCATACAGTGGGGGACAAAAAGCATGGCTACAATCGCTGTCTATTCTCTGCTTTTGCATGACCGGCCGCTCCCACCTGAGACAACTCCAGTCCTGCCCAATCCCACAAGATTTGCTTTGGGTCTGACAGGACTTCTCATCCTCTGCAAGTATCTAATTTGGATCACCAATTCACCAAACACATGCATGTCTGTGGATGGTGGGAGGAAGTCAGAGTGCCCCGAGTGAACCACCCGAGTGTAACTTGTGCAGGGCCTGCAGACTCCACTCAGAGGCATCACAGTTGGCCAGCCCAGGAATCGAGCCACCCTTATTTCTACATCTAACTTCTTAAATTAAAATGTCTTGCTCTAATTCTTTCCTTTAGCTTTGATATTTTTAGTTATGTGTATCTTGTAATTTGCTTTTGCTGATTCTAGGCTGTGATGATTGGTGGCTGTAGAAAACTGTCTGGCCACATTTCTCAGCGCTGGTCAGTGTCCCGCTGTGAGACTTGTCCCTCCTGTGTACATCAGCACACATTGTACTTGTCGACTGCTCTGTGTAGAATCAAGCAGGATTTTTTTTTTTTTTTTTCCACCAGCCAATTCTTGCAATTCAGCAAATATGTCTGCCACCCATGCTTCATTTACATATCCCACACACATTGTCAGATGGCTGCAGAGGTGTCTCGTTATAAAAAAGGCATGTGATTTCATACAATGCCGTTTTTTTAAACAATGAAATACAAATAATTGTCAAAGATGTTCTAGCTTTGTCCCCCAGAAAGAATTTACTGCTCCCACATCTAATACTGATAAGTAAAAAAGTAATGTACTGTACTGTCTGTCTGAGGAAACACAACAACAATGCTTTATTTACAATTGAGATCTAGGTATATTGGAATAACGTCAATTATTATGGTTTCCATCACATTGAAAAAAATCAAAACAAGAATTTAATTTAAAACATAGTTATTTTAAATTAAATTATTGCTTTTATTGTGCACAGTGCACATATGCAGGTAAATACAGAGTTTCTGATTCATTTCCTTGTCAAATCAGAACCAAGAACAAAAAATTACTGACTCTTACAATAATGTCTAAAACAGCTCTTAAAGGTGCTATATTATGCTTTTTTTTTTTTTTTTAGGTTTTTAAAAATAGTTCTCCTTTGCATTAATATATCACATTTTATAACTTAAAACAGATAAATGAGCCGTCTGCTTCTTAGTGACAGCAATTTAAACACTGAAATGATTAGAACAAGTCTAGCAATGGTATAGGCTGTGGAATCGCACCATGAAACAAAAGACTACTCCAGGTTTGTTTGAGGTGGAAACAAGATTAAAACATTGTAAAAGGTTAAAAAAAAAAAAAAAAAAAAAAAAAGTGGCTTAGCATAATAGGAGACCTTTAACTAAAGGGGCTAATAAATATAAAATTTCTCTTTACTTTTCATTTTGTTGTAAAAAAGTCAGAAAAGGTAATTAATCGACCAATGGCAAAATAATTTTGGTGTGGATCCAGATCACTGATTAGAATTTTGGTACAAACAAAGACAATATTACTAAAACAAATTATTCGTTTTCATGGGTTATTTACCATTTTTAGATATAAGGGTTTTTGTGGCTCAAAAAGCTTTTCCCCCGAGCTAGAAGTTGAGATTGAAGGTGTTCTAAGCTCTACATCTGAGCACCATATACTATAATACCACTGCGATAGGACCAGTGCCTTTCTAAAAACCTAAGGCTTTTTCAGCAGTACTGTTGGCTAATGCATATCTGAATCATGTCACTTTTGTGAATTTCTTTCATAAATCACTAAATTGTACATCATTCTGTGCTTAATATTTCTATACATGTTTAAATTGAAGTCTGTTTGACCTGAAAACGACCAAATAATTGCTTGTTTCACAATTCTCTTTCAATTTGAGCCGTGCTCTGTGTAGAGTGGACAGAAACTGGTCATATTCCCTTCAATTTAACACAAAGGTAATTGCACATTTTACAAAGTCCCCACAGAAAATGATTTCTCATGATACTCTAATAAATAAGCCTTTTCCCATTTCCTACTCTGTATTTTCATTCATTACCAGCCTGGCCTTCATCTTGTCTTAGACTGAACATGCCGTGCTGGTGTGGAGATGACATGTTGAGCAGCTATTTCAGGGTGGCCACTGGCTTATTGATTTTCTCATCCTTTTTTCTGTCCAATAATGCCCAGTAGAGGTTGTCAGACACATTGATCGGGACAGTGCATTGTTTGTACTCGTGTGTTGTCCATGCGCTTTGAGATACAAGTCGTTTGGAATTGCATGCGGTGCCTCCGTTCTTTGTTGGGCAAAAATGTGCAATTTGACCATTTTTTTGTTATCTCCGGACTGCTGGACAAAACACCACCAGCAATCAATGGCTCAATCAAACGCACATACTGTAGGAGGAATACAAATACCAATTGTCAGCTGAGTCCTCTCACATCTAACACAATAATCAAAGCTGAAAACAATGGATAGGGGCATGCCTTGGTTTAAGTGTATCCTAACAAGCTAATTTCTGTTCAGTGATAGGATTTTGGAGGGTTGTTTTTTCATATGCACTCTGTTTCTTCTTGGTCTCTGTGTTCAGTATGTTCAGTTATGTATAGCAGTGGTTCCCAACCTTTTCATTCTTGTGTACCCCTAGGGATTGGGCATAGTCCTGGCTTTGTTCTGGTTTGGACCCAGCGTAGTCCTGGTTTAGTCTTAGTTAAGTCTGGGTTTGACTTGGTTCAGACATAGTTTTTTTCCTGGTTTAATTCTGCATTTAGACCTGTGTTATCTTGGTTTAATTCTGGTTTTAGACCTGTGTTTCCCTGGTTTAGTTCTGGTTTTAGACCTGTCATTTTCTGGTTTAGTTCTGGTTATTGGCCTTTGTTTTCCATGTGTTTGTCAAGTTTTACACCTGGTTTTAGGTTTAGGTTCATTTTAGTCTTTGGCAGCCAAATATTTTTTGAAAAAGTACTCTAAATGTTAAAATAACTCCATGCACCCTCTGCAATGTGGTTGTGTAACCCTAGGGGTCCCCGGGCTCCTGGTTGGGAAACACAGAAGTACAGTATACAACAGTCATCAGTTGTGGATAACTGCAGTGAAATATAGAAAGGTAAATAAACAGGTAGTGTTGTAAATATCATTATCTCTTGTGAGTCCCTGTGGGGTTTTTGCCACATTAAAAAGCAAATGTACCAGGTGTAAGTGCAAGTGTACACATACAGTAGCAGGAACATGTCCCACCAAAGCACCTTCAAATAGGCCTGCTACTGCATGGCTGGAAACTCACAAGGGCTTTCCAATTCCCTTGTATCTTGTATATACAGAAGTTTGAAAAGTTGTGTTTATTTTGCTGGATATTGTTATGAGATGATAACATGAAAGAGGGCTGCATGGTGGCAGAGTGACAGAAAGTTTGCAAGGACATTGTGAGTTTGGCCTTTGGGCCAACAGACTACAATCTCTCCCACCATCCAAGACATGCATGTAAATGTAATGAATCTACATTGTCCAAAGTGAATGAATGTGAGAGTAAATAGTTGTATGTGCCTCTGTCTGCCCTCCAACTCATTGGGCATTGTAAAGGGAATGAAGATGAATCAACAGGAACTATCTCTGAATGTAGTCATATGGTTGTTTTTTTCTATAATAGGGAAGTAAAAAAATGTATTCATGATCATGTCATAATAAGTTATAATGTATTCCGTTAATTCCTGCATAAGTGAAATGAACCAAAAAATAAATGTGCAGAACTTCATTTTAAAGAGAGAAAGCCAACTCTGGACCTTTAGTTGCCATGGAAATAGTGCTGAAGTAAGTGGTGCTAATTGATAAATTTTAGAAAAATCATTGCACTATTTAATTTGTGGTTCAGCTGTCAGTTAGATTAAGTGCCCCTTGGCACCAAAACTTTAAGCGCTTCAATTAGTGTGAAAAGGTAAGATTTAAAAATATCTGTTGAATTGGCATCACATTTTATCCTAATGCATGCAATTGTGATAGTGGTCATGGCAAGTTTCTTCCCTAAATCCCTTTCGGCCTAATATCAGTCTCCCAAGCCTCAAACTACTGCAGGGTCTTTTCAACATTGTCTCATTTTGGACTCATTTGGGCCCAAACCTTGATTCACTTTGCGCTCTATGTCTCAGAGACAAACCACGGAGGATTGGTGCAGATGAAAAAGCCCTTTCAATCCCCCGGACCAAATTGAAACGCTATGATTCTGAGATGAAGGTTAGCCAGGTGGTTCACCAGACGACATAACCAGTTGAAGGAGATCCCATAAAGTCATTTTAAATAGAACGACTTTTGTTCCCTTCTGGGACAAATCTTGCTTTCACATGTTATTACCAATAAGACAGGGACTTTTGTGAAACAGTGGTGTGGCTGTGGAAGTTGCAGCTACAGGAAGTAGTTTTATTCATTCATCTTTTGCTTTTCATCTTAGCTACTAGTGGCCTTAGGCTGGGCAGACCCTGGACAATGACCAGTTTGTTGCAGGGCTGACAGAAGGAGCCATGCATTGTGACAACCATTAAATTGTTCATTCATCCACTAGGGGCAACATATTCACCAATTTATTCACAGAAACTGACTCCACTCAGAGCGATTGTTGTAGGCCAGCCCAAGGATTGAACTCACAATCTCCATGCTTAGAGGTGCAAACCATGTTAAAGTGCAAAATAGTTAGCAGATTAATATTTTTGAGGAATCATAAACTAAATGGCATTTAAACCAGTCTAAAGCTAAAAAGCCAATAGCAGAACGTGTCATTGCAGGGGATCTTTGGTTGTCTGGCAAAGTGCTTGTTCATTGATTGGCTTTTGCGTAGTCAAAAGTTGTGTTTATGTTTACCTTACTTCATGAGTAACGTAATCATTTTAAAAAGTCTGAAAGTATATTGTTAATTTTGCAACTTGTGCCAAGGATACACAGCAGAAAGGTAACATCACTTTTTTTTTTTTTTTTTACAAGTCTGCATCTTATAAAATGATTTTTGTGCTAACCTCAAAATTACAGTGAGAATAAAATTGGACAATATTATAGTCTAAAGTACATTTTGTTCTGTGTTAGTGTTGAGGGGTAAAAAACACCAATGTCTGGGAGGAATTAAAATTGTATTAATCATAATTAGTTGCATAGACTTATGATTAGTCATGACCCAAGTGTAAGATAGTGTTATCCTTAAGAGTTCATCCGTGACTAATCACTAATTATAAAGTGCTGTCTGTACACACCAGCCTACCTGCATATATTACACAAAGTACAACATGTCCACAGCCTCAAATTAGATACATTTTAGACCAAAGTATGGAAAAGTACATTGAGTTATTGAGTTGGCAAAACATGTCTGTCTGGGATTGAGGCCATTGTTCCAGATTATAACAATGAAATGGTATGAAATTATAATTTTCTGTGTGGCCATTTGAGCCACTCATGTCCTAGTATTATCCTCAAGAGTTTGTCAGTGTTTAATGAGCAATTAAAAAAGTGCTGTGTGTAAAGCCTACCTGCATATAACACAGCAGGGGGGACCTTTGGTTGTCAAGCAAAGTACTACATGTCCATAAGCTCTCAATATAAATGCAGAGTTAATTAAATACTGGCTATGTAGCACAGCATCTCTCTGGCCTGCTCATTAACCTTCCCCTTTCAATATGTCAGAGGAAGTAACCTTTTCACAATTCACTCACGGTCTCCAGACCCTGTTTTCCAAAGCATTTCCATCGCATGTATTCTTAAATTTTCATAAAATCAGTATTTGCATGTGTGTAATTTTATCTCGCCCTGATTTGAAAGTGGTTCATTATTTGCGCCGAGCCCTGTGGCAAAACCTGCTTTATTAAAACACGCTGGCCTGTTAACTCTGGTTAGGGCATGTCAGAATAAGAAAGTACTGTCCTGACACAACCCCAAAGAAGGCATTTTTGTCCTGATTTTACTTGCAAAATTTTAAGTGGCAATTTAATTATAGCTGCCCTTAATATAGTCATACGCAGTGACTATGCAACCCCAAATTTATGAGACTAAACCAGAAATAGTCTTAAGGGCAGTTAACATTTAGTCATTCATATTTTTAAGCTTATTCCCGTTGGGGGTGGTTGAAGCTTATCCTCAGAACTATGGGCCTTAGGTGGGGTACACCCTGGACAGTGGCCAGTTATTCGCAGGGCTGACACAGAAACATACACTGACAAACAACCATTCACTCTCACATTCATTCACGAAGGGGCAATTTAGAGTCACAAATTCAGCTAAAACCTGCATGTGTTTATTCAGTGGGAAGAAGCTAGACTTACTATTGAGAGATCCCATAGTAAAACAAAGAATGCAGGTCTTGTGTTTTTAAATGTGAAGCCTCCAGTGGATCACGGTTCAGTGGGAAAAAAAAAAAAAAAAAAAATCTACTTTTTAGGAGAAAGCTTGTGACAGGGAGAGGAGCTGTGGTAATGTATGAGGATGCCTGGAGTAGCAGCAAAGTATGTGAGAGCGGTGCAGAGCGTGTATGAGAGCTGTGAGACAGTGGTGGGGTGTGCTGTAGGACAGAGGAGTTCAAGGTGGAGGTGGGACTGCATCAAGGATTAGCTCTAAGTCCCCTCTTGTTTGCTGTGGTGATGGATAGGCTGACAGATGAGGTTAGACAAGAATCTCTATGGACTAGATGTTCCTGAATTATATTGGTTAGTGAGAACAGCCGAAAGGAAACGATGAAAATGTTTGCTATAGTTTATTTAAAGGCAGAAAAACATAGATTTTTATGTATCCATATACAGTATATTGCCATTTGTCTTTCAATGTTTAATTCTGCTATTACACCATAAACATTTAATCTATTCACAAAAGGTTTGTGCTGGTTCCAAACCTGGATTAATGGAGAGGGTTGTGTCCGGAAGGGCACCCAGCATAAAACCTATGCCAACTCAGTATACAAATACATGTAGGAGGCAGATTTTTTTCTGTGACAACCCGAGCGAAAATCTGTGTTAACCATAGATGGAACTATTCATAAACGTATCCTAACTTCAGGTATTATTCACACAAAAATAGAAATTTTCCTCAATTTGCAGAAAGACCTGAAAAGCGATCAATTTTGTAACATATGCAATGTACAGTATGTTATTTTAAAATGCCATTCATGCATGCCTCAGGAAATACTGACATTTCTTTGAGATTGAGTTGCCTTATATCTAATAGACAACCCGAGGTGCTCCGAGATCAAATCAACAATCAATTTTCTTTGTGAAGTTCGAATCATTTTCCATAATGCTTTTAACTCGAGGGAACAAAACAGATTATGTGTCTTCATACACAATCTCATCTTGATATTTCATGTGTTTATTATTGAAAAAGATGCTTATTATTTGAAAATGCCTTGGGTGGTTTCATGAATATGTTGTGGTTGTGTGTATTGTCTGTACAGTGTTCATCTGTGAAATTTATGACATCTTTGGCCGGTCATAATGGCAAATATACGTGTGCTCGACCTTGCTCAAGGACACTTCAGCTCTAGCCTTTTAGTCTTTTAGTCTCCCGATCAATACTTTGCCATTTTACCTTGGTCGCTGTATGGACCAGGCCCACTCCACAACTCAACACCTGTCCCTGAAACGGCGCTGATCTGTCACAGACCTTTCGTCATTGAAACATGAAATCACCGCCAGCAGAGGGAGAAGAAGTGATGCTGCCATTTATAACGGCCTCCTCTCGTTCTCTCCCCTCTCACCAAACCCCACGGGGAACTGCTGTGAGATGTGGTGGAAGTTGAAAGGTTACGCCCGTCGAGAGAACAGACGAGATCGAGATTTGGGTTTCAGCCTCAGCAGGAAATGAAAGTGTCTTGGTCTTTTGAGTTGTTCATCAAAAAGCAAGTGCAACGGAATTAAAGAGTTCAGGTTGAAACTTCTTCCAACTTTCTTCGGATCATTATAACTTTAAAATAAAAAGTGGTACCTAACCGTGAGTAAATTAAGTCAGCAGTTTATTGTTGAATGTGTTAGTGACAAGTGAACCCAGCTTCCTACCTGCAGTAAAAAAAAAAAAAAAGTCATGCTGAGAAGGAAGCAGTGCAGCCACAAAAAATGTTAAATTAGTTTCTCGTTTGCAGTTTGGGGGATTTCAGCGCAGTACAAAAAAGTATTACTCTGGGTTCTCTTTTCCACTTCCACCTACTGCATAAGACATGTATTCATAGACCAATTAGTCAATATAAATATCAGATAGTGAATTAATGTGAGAGTGCATTGTAAACTGGTAAATAAATTTTGTATTTCTATTTGTATAATGCTTTTCTACATCCATGAGCACGTTACATCAAGCACTCACAAAGTCATTCACAGACCAGTGTATGCAGACACTGGAGGCAAGTGTCTTGCCCAATGACACACCGGCAGTATGCAACGGGGGAAACAGGGTTAGAAATGCCAACCCTCTGGTTAGTGGACAACCTGCAACCATTTTGCCATTGTCCAGGGTCTACCCCTATATTTCAGTTGTTCGGTAGCCTATTATGTAATCATTAGTTTTTCAGTGTACATATATTTCCTTTTCTATTTTCCTATTGGTGTTTCCCTTCTTAGGTCGCCATAGCAAATCATCTGCCTCTTAGCATACTGTGATTTGGCAGGTTGTTCTTTTTTTTTTTTTTTTTAAGTTGGATGCCCTTCCTGCCACAACCAGCCACATACTGTGAGGATTAGAGAAGTGGGTGAAGTGTCTTGCCTAATGACACAATGACCCTCCAGTTCGTGGGCCAACACAACCCATTTATGTGTTGATGTTTTTCCTGTAGCCTTGACTTCTTAGCTATTGTCCGGGGTTTACCCATACATTTCAAATGTGCTGCCTTTGTAATCATCATTATATACAATTTTATATCATGCATCAGCTTCACATAATTCTGCCTATTACTTGATTATGTGATTGACTTTTTTGCATCTTGATTATTATTTTATGCCTGTTGATTATGACTCAAATGAATTAGAAGCAGCGCTGATGATTATTAACGCCAGTGGAAAATTGTATTACATGCTAATGCCTGCATTGTAAAGACAAAGCTGATGATGCCAATAATGCACTTTGTCAGACACCTTAGAATTGGCACCATTCTTTTAAATTGCATTTATTATTCTGCCTTGTACTAATGTGTATAATTCAGTGTGAATACTCGTTTGTGGAATATATTTGGCTTCTTTAGATGAGAGCAGCAGACCTGGTTTATACAGCAGGTGCAGGATGAACAAAAGCACCCAAGTGTGTAGCCATTTTCATTGGTTTTCCATTGAGCACATACTGAGAAGCTATAATCTCCTTTTCTTATATTACTCACACATACAGTATCATCTAACAATAGCTTTCCCTTTTTCTTTTCTCTCCTTTGGTGTCTTGGGAACATGGCTGTCTGCTGTCCGCCTGGATGAACCCTTTCACACTTGTGGGCACTCAACTACAGGTAAGAGAGCGCCTCAGTCCTTTATTATCATTATTATTTGGTTCAAGTAAACATCATTTGCAACATTTACTTTTAAAATGTTTGTGGTGGTGTGGTTAGCACTGTTGTAAAATTGTGGTTGTTTAATTCTCTTGCTCATAACTGTGTCGTTTGTGAACAGTGGCCTTCTGCTCCTAATTAGGCAGCCACCAAGTCACTAGATATTGCTACATATGAGAACAATAAGTTTAGCTTTAAATGTATATTACTTTGCAGTTTTTTTGTCTTGTACTTTATTCATGTGGTCCTCAGCCTTGCCCTTACCAAGATTCCAAGTTGTTTTATGACTGTTTTGTTCTTGTGCTTTGATCTAAAGCAGTCAAGACCATGGCTGTCACTACCTATATATTGTTCAATATGTCAATAATTAGCATTTAAGACAACTCACAAGTCAGATTTAATGTTAGCCTTCTCACACATGAAAAGCTAAGCATTGATGAATTTAACAAATCCAGCTAAAGCTAAAGGCATTGGCAGGAGTTAAAATACAAAGGTAATTGCAATAATTGGCATTTCTAACATTTTTTATTCTTATTTGAGCAAGAATTCATAAAGGCCTTTATGTGCATGTTTTTCTGAGTGTCCAAGGACCCCATGAATGCAGCATTAGCTCATAAAAAAAAGTCTGTTAATCAGTGATTTGGTTTGTTTTGGACATGAGTGGAACAAAATATGTGCATGTGGTCCACTCCAGAATCAACTGTGTAACATGAGCAAATTGATTGATGCTGTTCCGAAAACTCATGTGTGGGACTTGCTTGACACTGTTGCTTGTTGTGCATCTAAAACTGATTACATACTGTAAGTAGGTGGTGTCCTTCAGTGCACTGAGAACCCTGTCCTTAATGTTAAAAGACACACGCTCTGATGAGGTTAGCCCAGGCGCATGTTAACAACAGGTGTGAAGAGGGGAACACAGTCGCTTTGATGTATAACCTGCATGACATGCAGATATAATTACACAGGGCATCAGAGCAGGCCAGTGCCAGGCCAGGCCCCCTTAGGCACACACAGTATTAGTACATAAGGTTGACTGAGCTATAAGCATGCATTCCTTATAATATGTTTTTGTAAGGGGTAATAACATGACTGGAGACCGCCGACAGTAAGAAAGGGAGAACATATTACACCAATTCTGAATTTTCTGCGCTAGCTCCCTGTGAGCTTTAGGATCGATATTAAGGTACTTTTATTGTTTTTTCTTAATGGTCTTAGTCCTGCTTATTTATCAGATTTGCTTTTACAGCATGAACCCTCTTGGACTCTCAGGTCCTCAGATAATAATCTTTTAATTGTTCCAAAAGTCAGAACTCAAACTCATGTGAGGCCTGATACTTAGGCTCCTGTCCATGGAACAGTCTGCTTAGCTTTTAGTTAAAACATTTTAGCTGTTTTAATGATATCTTAATGTTATTAATTTATCATTTTTAATGGCATTGTAGGACGGTAAAGATGGGTTTGGGGGTTGTGTTGCTCATTGTTTGATTTTTATGTGAGGCATTTTGTACTATATTTTATATGTCTAGAAAGTTCTTTATAAATAAAGTCTTATTTGATTTGAAGTAAAAGTGCAGACTGTAACAGTAACAGATTGACTATTGCATTTAGGTTCAAATGTGCATGATGATATTGATGTAAATAAGGTTTAATTGGGCTGTTTTTTTCTGGAGTTCACAGATAATGGTGAAAAGGTTGCCTGTGTTAAACCTGCATGCATTCTAAGATTCTGCCTAATTTCCAGAGCAGACAATGTGGTAAAATATAGAGTTTACCATGCACTTCTCTAGAGTACGCTATGTTGTTCACTCGTAATTATTGTAAAAGTACGGCACTATTGTTATGAGCAGTTACTTTCAGGTAGTTCACTTAACCATCCAGTCAGTCATTCATGTTTTTTGCATTTTGAAAAGGCTTTCTGTTAAAGCATTGCCGGATGCTTCTGTGTAACATCTGGACAGACAGATTACACCAGAACACAATGTCAGAGGTAAAATGGTATCTGCATTTGTCCGCTGAACAAACTCAGAAAAGACATTTGCAAATTTGCAATAATGTTGCGATTGGGATATGGGGCAAAAGTTAGGTGTTTTGAGAGGAAAACATATTGGACATAGCCTGAATGTAAGCTTTTATCTTTAGCACACACCCCTGCTTCTCATTGAATATTCATACGTAAATGAAAACAAGTCTCTAAGTTTGAGATATAGATTGGTGTCACAGCTCGTGAATCACAGAGCAATTTGAGTTCTTGAAGGCAGAGCAATCAGTGGTGCCTGCTGTTCTCTGCACGAGCCAACACAGGAGCGTGCACACACACACACGCGCAGACTAAACCATATATCTCTCTCATATCATGGTGTCCCCTTTTAGACCAGCAGCAGTTTGAAGAAAATCCTATAGTGATGGCTTTGTATCATTGACGTGTCACACACTACCACTTCAGATGCTCTGCCCTCTCAAATCTCTCCTCACTAAAGGCTAGACCTAATAAAGCCAGCGGACAGCTACAAGCCTGAAGTGTCACGCCGCATCCATCCCACAAGTCGCTCAGCCTACTCCTTCAGAAGTGACTATGGGCTCCTTAAAGACACCAAAAAGTCTTTATCTCTACAAAAAGCAATAGTACAAGTACAAAAGTTTGGGGAACAGTGGGAGAGATTAGAAGATGTCTGTCACCTTTTTGCTGTTGTAATTTCCCTGGCCTATCCTTTTCAGTTAGAAAAAAAAGTGCTACTTCTGGTTAATGGGAAGGAAGTAGTGCTGACCTTTTGGAGTCATGGAGAGACACGTCGCAGTTACACAGTTTCCCTTTGTTCTAGCAGTTTGACAATTAAAAGAGTCTGAATAAGACACAGATAAAACATAATGGGAAGTGGTAATGAATGGCTGCAATGTGAAAAATAAAATGTGCAAAGGTCAGAATTGGTGATGAATGGCACATGTCAGGCATTACTAATGATTCAAATGTTCAAGTGAGAAGCTTTGACTTATAGGTATTATATTAATTATAGGTATTGGTCATTATAACAGATACTGAACCAAATATCTATCCATACAAGACCCAGATTTTAAAGGAGGAAGAAGTACTCATAATCTGTATTCAAATAGAGTAAAATAGTATTACTTAAATAGAAGTACTTAACAAAATTATTAGCATTGTTTAAAGGGATTAGGTTTAAAATGCTTATTGCTAACCTAACCTATTTAATCCCTTTCTTTTCAGACATAAAAATATTAAAGTCATATGTTATCAGTGCTCTAATGAAACAATCAATTATTATTTTTAACCATTTTGATGAAAAAATGGGTGAAAAACTGAGATTTGTGCTTGGCAACAATTGTTGCTGCTGGGATAACGTGGTCAATGTTGAATATTAACTGCTACTTTACTACTTGTAATACTACTACTATCACTATGGGTACTGCTGATGTTGCTGTCACTATTACTACTTCTAGTGCCATTATTACTACTTATTCTACTGTTGTTATGACTACTACTATGACATTTTGATTTAAAAAATGTACTAGATGAAAAAACTTTTGCTACTACTACTTCTACTATAACTGATTACAACTAACTACTACTACTGACTACTACCAGCAACAGTAATACTTCCAAGTTTTCCTAAAAAAAAAAATGGATAAATCAAAGTACTCAGAAGGAAGACCATACTTGTGTGATGTTAATGTTAAATACTTTGATTTGATGAAAAACATTTTTAAATTTCAGATTTGTAAATGAGGAACAGACCTTATTCACAAAGTTTCATTAAATGAGACTCCATTTTTTCTAATATTTTTTTTCTGGAAGAAAAGGGTGCAAGACTGGAATAAATTATGCCTCTGCACCCTTCAGCCCTAAAATGCATTGCCCAATATATATATTATAAAGCTAAAATATTTGGACTTTCATTAGTTGTACTTGGCTAGAAGTGTATAGACTCTGCAGCTGTCTAGTGCTATGGTGCTGGCCCCCAGTACATCATAAATATTTCTTTATTGCTATTTTTTCTTCCTATTGACTTTTCCTAGCCATATTAAGGTTGGATTTCAAGAAGTACATTTCCAACTAAAAAAAGGACATAATAAATATTTCTTTTTTTGTGTCCACATTTGTGCACCATCTGTCTGTATCACCTCTGGCAGCGGACACCTAAATATGATTTAAGAGCCACCAGGAGGATTGATGCTAACTATAGGGCTTAAGCCAAACAAGACGAGTGGCCTGCTATTGCTTACAGTGGCACGGTTTGAGCGTACCTGGCTATTTCTTATGCTGAGCTAAGCGGCCGGTCCCCCAGCTTTGAGAGGCCTATTGATCTGCTGTCTGACTCCCAGCTACAGCGCACACACACACACACACACAACATGCATACACACACACATGCATACGCACACATACGCACATACGTCAAACCATTGCTGTAATTGCCACCTACTGGAGCTGACGTGAACTGTGTCAATCTGCTCAAAGTCAAACAGGAAGTGACCTTGATATAAACCCATCAAAGTTTTATTACGCCATTGCAAGACAAGAAAGCATTTGTTGGCAGTGACTCTCTATTGCTGAATAATAATATGGCATTATTTCTGAAAATAACAACAACAAAAAAATCTTTATATTGCTTTCAAGTCCAAAGGGGCATTATGATATTATATTAAGTTATATTATTACCGTGGCCTTTAAGTGTGAAACTCTCTTGTGGCTGTTTAAAAGGGAGCAGTGGTTTCTTGTTCATGACTCAGATCATAAAAATATATATATATTTATTCAACACTGTAGGAAATTGAGGATCTAGATGGCAATGCACCTATGCCTATGTGCTTTCAGTATTTGCTTCTGTTATGCGCAGTAATCAGCACAGCACACCCTGAAGCCTGGTATTTATTATTTATTATTCTAAGTTTTAATTATAAATATACACTAGTCTCTGTACACTGCTGTATGAATTGGTTAGTGTGAATGGTTTGAGTGCCAATGCAGGTAGAAAAGCACTTTATATTATGTTTTATACTATGTTTTTTAACATCATGTATTTAAACCGTTTTAATGAAATGGTGTGTGCCTGTGTTTAAGACTACAATAGTTAACTTTTCCAGATTTGCAGACTGTGAAGGAGTCAGTGCTACAAAAGCTCTGGTTCTGTTTCCATATCTACAACATAAGGATAACTTGTACTGTGTCCTGTCACTTAAACCTGCAAACTGTGTACACTGCCATTTGGAGGAAATTTACTTCCAGTAGAATATTAGGACACCATTAATTTCCATTTCTGGCTATATAATTTTAAAATGTTATAGTTATGTACTGTGCACAGTGTCTTATTCTCTTAATTCACTTTTTTGTGTGTGTCGGCTAGAGACTTTTATCGACATTGTCTCCTTTCTTTAAAGGGGCTATGTTATTCTTTTATTCATGTTTTTAAACCAATCTTTGTCGCCTCTCGAACAACGATGCATGTTTTACAATCTTTATAAACATCACCTGACTAAAAGAAAATATTTTTAATACGTGCAGATGAAGAAATTGTGTTCATTTAAACACAATGAAAGAAAAAATAGCACTGTACTTCCTTAAATGTTTCTATAATGCCATTTTACCACAAAATAAAAAGAATAATAACATATCCCCTTTATTTGTATGTATTACTACGCTGACTGTTCATAAGCTGCAGTAGTGGCTCCTTGCTCTGTGTAAATATAAAACTTGAATTTTACTGTGATACATGCAGCTCAAGTGGATCTTTCCTAGTTTTTCCTCCCTCAGCATCAAACCCACATTCAGTGCTGTTATAAACATTTCAAGGTTCAAGGTAAGCGTTTTTCTCTGTGTGTTGGGCATTCACTGCTTGGCGCGCTCTGGTCATGCACGTTTCAGGCTTTTCTCTCCACATTGCGGCTTCAGAGGAGCTGCAAAAGGCGGTGCTTCACTTCCCAACCGCAGCTGTTCATTTAGATAAGACGGGAAACACAGAGTTAAGGCCACAACCCAGAGATCAGCCAGCAGTCCTGGATTTCTGAGCATTTTAGGGGGAAATTTAGTGGAAAAACTGCAACTAATCCTGTTTGTAGAAGTCACAGGTAGAGGGATTAGGCGCTGTTGTGTTGTCGGCTTCAATGTAGACACAATGTTGGCTGTAAAAGCGTAGTGAGATGTGTGTCTGTCTGTGCCAGTGTGCAGGGATGTTCTGGTGCAAGTTTGTGAGACGTGCCAAAGGGGTTTGAGAGAAAGGAGTGGTGCAGCTGACCTTCACTAACCTGATTGTTTTGCAGGATGTCTCTACTTGCTAACAGAATAAACATGTTGACAGCATGTTAAAATAGGCAGCCTTAGTCCATGAAGACGGTGGAAGAGCTAACCACTGGTTCATTTATAGTTATATTGTTTGTTGACTACAAAGACAACATTTAAACCTGCAAAGCTACTGTTTTTTTTCCAAGGTCCATCTAAATCTTACCAATTTTGCAATGTTGTGCCTCTCTCCAACAGCTTCTGTCAATTCAATTTAACTTTTTGTCTCAAGGAATTGGCTGAGTTAGTCTTTATCAGCCTTTATACAATTACTCTGACTTCTGTAATGAAAGCCACTGTTTTTTGTTTTTTTTTTGTTTGTTTTTTGTTTTGTTTTTTTTGTTTTGTTTTTTCAAAGACAGCTATGTGGTCAGTCCTTATACCCACTGACACCCAATATTAGCGAAGTGGCTCTGAAAACAAGTACTTTCAAGTTGTCTTCCACTGGAGTAGATGGCTTTTTAGCAAATAACTCTTTTGGTTTGTCAAACTTCATGTGAAAATGGCAGCAAAGCAAACACAGTGTACACAGACAAGGCAAAGTGGCTGTAGAGTGGTAATGAAGGGAACATCAGCAGTATGAACTGAGCAGAACAGGGATCAAACCACCAGCCTACTGGTTATTGGAAGACCTGTTCTTCCTTCTGAGCCACTACTGCTCCAATTTCTTGTAGTAAATAGTAGCAGTAAATGTTTTTTTTCCTACATGAAAAGGTTGAAAGTGATAGAAACAGTGACATTTGAGAAATAAACAGAAAGAAAATAGCCAACTATTTCTTTATTTAATCTATGGGTTTTCACTAAGAAAACACATAACATTTTAACGTGTACAGAAGTTCTCAGTTCTATTGATTTATTCAAACTATGTCATACACTTCTGTTTGTCCCCCTGATGAAGGCTGTAATGCCAAAACAAGTTTTCTTTTTTTTTTTTTCTTTTTTTTTTTTTTCCAAGTCTATTGTGACATACCCTAAATAATGAAGGCTTTTTAACTTTATGAGAGAGTGCCATGGGTATTTTGTTGTTTTTGCATATGCCATGCACTTATCAATAATGCACATTCTCTGTAAACACTAGTGAAAATAACCTTTTACCCATGTATTTATGTTTTTGTTCAAAGCCTGACTAGTACTAAACCTCTTAACAGTGCACTTAGTTGAACCATAATGAGTAAAGAAAATTTAAGGCTCAGCTTTTTACTGCCATGGAGTAATATTTAAATGACTCATCTAGTTAACAATAGTTAACTTAAGTTAAGTTAATGATACTTAAGTTAAAAAATACTTTTAGTATTGCTAAGCTAATTAAGGAGTAATTTGTACTTTGTGAGAAGATTAACAGTAAAAACGTTACCCTCGGTTGAACTTATCACATTAGACTTTCAAAGTTTTACTGAATGACAAGTGACTCACCTGAACCAAATAGACTTAAACAGAAATAAACAGCTAAATGCTACTCGTACACTGGTCAATGCCAAACTTTATTTTTTAACTGTGTATAAATGTCTCAATGTCACGGTTCACATGCACCAATCTTGGAATATGCAATTAAGGCACAATGGAAACCAAAAACAGCTAACCATGGTAGCTACCTTGGTTATCTCTTCCGCTTTCATAAGACACACTGCACTGCAGATAAATGGCTGTGATAGGCCAGTTCCAAATTGAACCGAAGCGAAACGCTTTGCTCCGAGAGAGGAACCAGACTGTCCGGGTTGTGAAAAGCAAGTAGGAGAGTCTGGCTCACTTGGCTACCCTGCCGCTGCCCTGAGGAAACAAACTGAGCACTGCTGAGGCTAAGATTGTTTTAGGTTACTTTAAAAATAAAAACAAATTGTCCCCATTGTATATTTCTTTTGGATTTAATCATATACAAAAGCACATATACAAAAAGAAAGTGTGGAGGTGGCCTTTCACCGGAAGATGCTGCTAAAATACATTTAAATGAAGACAGTGGATTTTGGTCTGAAATTTTATGCATTTGTGCAGGTGTAAAAAAGTGCATACACATGCCTTTTAGTTGCACAGAAAATATATTTTTTCCTTTTGGATTTTCCTTTTGGGGTCACTACAGCAAATCATCTGCTTCATAGTGTGCAGTGACTCTCATTAATTTGGTATAGGACAACCAGCAGATACATCTCTGATGAAACCCTTGGAATTTATCTGGGCATGGCACCAGCACAAAGACTGGATTACAAATATATAATTCTCTCATAATATACAGCATATTGTACTACAGTGCTGCACAATGTCAGTTATGCCATAATGAACTTAATTGACACAGTTAACAGTATGATCCTTCACTATTCCTTTTCATTGGTTTATTAAATGTAAAGGGCACAGTCCAGAGAATAGTATAAAAGTATAAAACATCTGACATAATGGTGCACAGACATGTGTGCAGAGGCAGACCTGCTCATGCACACTTATGTGCTCACATTTTTACCTCAGAGAAGCCACCAAATGTCAGTGTTGCCTCATTTAACCTGGCACAGCACCACGTAATAATCCCACAGATGGCCAGTTCCCTTACTTCCTTGCTTCCTCTCTCTCCCTCCTACATCCAAATCTAATTCCCTTTGAGAGCAGCTTTCTCTAACTTACATTATATTTCTCTGTGGTTTTATGCTGGCTCTCTGACCTCTATTCTCCCACTACAATGCTTGCATTCTTTTTTCATATTTTTTTACACCTTAGGCCACATGAACTGTATTCTTGTTTGACGCCTACACAGGTAAAAATGCAGCAAAAGTAGTTTGAGTTCCTCTCAGACAAACTTAAGGAAATATAGATGCTTAAAGCCTAAATCTTACCAATATTGCAATCTTGTATCTCTCTCCAACTCTTTCTGCCAATTCAATTTAACTTTTAGTCACAAGGGACTGGCAGAGTTTTTCTATAAGCCTTTATGTTATTACTTTGACTTCTGCAATGAAAGCTACTTTTTATACATTAATTCCTCTCCCCACATAGTACCTGTCAATTTGGGTTCTGTTGAACCATTTTCTTGGCAGTACAACTAATACTAGTTGTCTAAATGCACATTTATAAAAACTACATAGCCTTTGAGAGAACTTAGTGAGAACATTGCAAATTGATTTTCTCCACTTACAGGTACGGTAACCCTGCAGGGACATGTTGTTGTTGTCTATGTCAATGGTTCCCAACCTTTTTTCCAAGAAAAGCCACCCCTAACCACTGTCTGCATAAATAAATCATAAGAATAAAGTGTTAGGTGACATTTATTTATAAAAATGAACAGCAGTTAAAGGTTTTTGTTGTTTTTAAGAGTTCAACACAAATATATAACCTCACACCCTCAAAACTGGCAAAACTCTGTGGACCTCCAGGTTGGGAATCACTGATCTATGTACTATCCTAGTGGTTAAATTATATGTTTGCTTTAAGAACTTATCAAATCTTTTCTGGGCTAAGTCCATTACATTATGTTGAATGGACCTTTTGAAGGTCACAGATTTTAACACAATATCTGTATTTTTTCCTGATCTTTCATTGATCTTCCATTTATACCCATTATGCGGTACAGTTGCAACTAATTGTGTTTCAGGTCCAGTAATTATTTTATGTCGTAAAGCTGTGTCCAATACCACTGACTGCTCAGAGCCGGCTCTAGCCCTTTTGGTGTCCTAGGCAAGATTTTAAATTTCACCCCCTATCCAGATGTATCTGAGTGAGTTCCGGGGGCGCTCCACAGCGTGCGACCCGGGTAGCTAGCTCGAGCAGTTGTGTGGTTTTTGACGAAGTTGTCAGAGTGATTGGTGTGTCATCTCCTCAGTTTATCGGCAATGTGGTTACTCAAACTGGACTACTTGTGTGTGTTATGCGGACTGTTTCTCGTGGCTTAAACAAACAAACCGACTGCGCTCTGGGGAGGAGCCCTCCCGCGGATTACCTTTAGCCGGGAATCCCTTCTTCAACTCCGGTTCCCCATGAGTGTCGTGCCACCTCCAGACATCCCGCCGGAGCTTCGCAGAAAAGGGCGCCGTAAACGGGGGAAACGAGGTGGAATACACCAGAGAGTTAAACGCCTGAGCCTACAGGACCGCCGCAGGCTACCTGCTCTCCCTTCCATCCTGCTCGGGAACGTGCAGTCTCTCCGGAACAAGCTCGATGAGCTGGAAGCTTGGGCCACGGTAAGGCAGGAGATCAAGAATGCCTGCTTACTTATCTTCACCGAATCCTGGCTCAATGACGCGGACCATGATGAGGATCTGTCGCTGAGTGGCTTTGGGACTCCGATCAGACTGGATCGCAACAGGGAAATAACCAACAAGACGCGCGGTGGCGGCGTGTGCTGCTACATTAACAAAAGGTACTGTAAAACTGTTGTTGTTCAGGAGAGGATCTGTACTCCTTTCATTGAACTTTTGTCTATCTCCCTTCGTCCTTTTTACTTGCCGCGTGAGTTCCAACAGCTGTTTTTTACCGTTGTTTACGTGCACCCCCGGGCTGACGCTGCAGCCGCCGCACAGCTGATTGGTGACGTCACGCACCGGCTCGACACAATCTGCCCTGACGCCCCAAAATTTATCCTAGGGGACTTCAATCATTGTCGTCTTGATCAGACTTTTAAGACATACGAGCAGCACGTTACTTGTACCACAACACAGAGGAATACGACCCTAGACTTGTGTTACGGTACAGTGAGTGGTGCGTACAAGTCTCTGCCGCTTCCTCCTTTGGGATCCTCCTACCACAACTGCGTCTATCTGATGCCGCGGTACATCCCTGTGTTCAAACGTTTGCAGCATGAGGAAAAAACTGTGAAGTGCTGGACAGAGGACAGTATTTCCACACTTCAAGCCTCGTTTGAATGTACTGATTGGGACTGCTTCTTTGAAGGATGCGATGACATAAATGACTTATGTGAATCCATCTCTGCATATATCACTTTCTGTGTTGATTCCATAGTTCCAACTAAAAATGTTGTTATTTATCCAAATAATAAACAGTGGATAACAAAAGATCTTAAAGCAATCATAAATAAAAAGAAAGTGATCTATTGCACTGGAAACCAACTGGAGAAAAAGGCCATTTCTAGGGAAGTAAAAGGAGAGATAAGAAAGGCCAAACTTAAATACAAAGATAAAGTTGAAGCCCAGTATAGCAGTGGAGACCTTAGAGCAGCTTGGCGAGGTATTAAGAACATGGCCTCCAGTAGCCACCAAAACGAGGACAAGAAACCTGTAACTGTGAAGGGTGTGTCGGACGCAGAGTTGCCAAGTGCTTTTAATTCTTTTTTCTCTCGTTTTGAAAGGGATGATGTCTTGAAAACTGTGTCTGACTGCAGGAATTCTCTTAAACCTGCAAAGGAAATTGAGATTTCACAGGATCAGGTCACTGCTTTACTTAAGAAAGTAAAGACAGGGAAGGCCAGGGGTCCTGATGCCATCTGTGGGCGCACATTGCTCCACTGTGCCACTCAGCTCAGTGTGGTTTTTACTAGAATGTTTCAAATGTGTGTGGATCTTTGTCAAATTCCTTCTCTGTGGAAGACATCGACAGTAATACCTCTCCCTAAATCAAACAAATCAAAGGAGTTGAGTGAGTTCAGGCCGGTGGCACTCACATCTTTGGTCATGAAGACTTTTGAACAGATTTTAAAGACTCACATCTTGTTTTTAACTGAAGGAAAACTGGATCCAATGCAATTTGCGTATCAGCCCAATAAGGGAGTAGAGGATGCAAAACTTTTTTTATTGAACATTGTCTATAAGCACCTTGAAAATGCCAAGGCACATGTGAGACTTTTATTTGCGGATTTTTCCTCTGCTTTCAACAAAATGCAGCCCCATGTCCTGATTCAAAGACTGGCTTTAGATTTTAATCTCCCGGACCAGCTTCTTTTATTGATTTTAAACTTTCTCACCAACCGGGTTCAGCGTGTTTTTGTAAATGGTCTCCTCCCTCCATCTCTAACATTGGATCTCCTCAGGGTTGTGTGTTGTCACCTCTACTTTTTATTCTGTACACGGACAGCTGTAGATCCTCAGAGGAAAACAGATTCCTCAATAAATTTTTGGATGACACAGTCCTGGTGTCACTACTTTCAGGATCTGAGGTGAATCATGGCCCTGCGCTGGGGCAGTTTGTCCAATGGTGTGAGGACAACTATCTGGATTTGAATGTTGCTAAAACCAAGGAGATGGTGATTGATTTTAGACGCGTACCATCCCACAGTGTTAGTGTCATCCACAGTGATGTTGTCGAAATTGTCGATAGTTACAAATATCTGGGCACTGTGTTGGACAATAAATTGAAATTTGACTTAAACACTGAAACCATTGTTAAACGAGGGCAGCAGAGAATGTACCTGTTGAGAAAACTGAACTCTTTTAATGTAAACAAGACTATTCTCAACAACTTTTATTGTTCTTTTATTGAAAGTCTGCTCACTTTTTCCTTCATTTGCTGGTTCCAGTCCCTGTCCTTGAAGGATAAAAACAAACTGCAGAACATTGTAAAAACCTGCTTAAAAATCACAGGGGTTAAACTGAGGGAGCTGCATTCTCTGTGGGAGGAGCGAGTGCTGAGCAAAGCCAAGTGCCTCCTGGCTCAGCCCCTCCATCCTCTGACTCCTGATTTTATCTTGATGCCTTCAGGGCGTCGATTTTATGCTCCGGTACGGAAGACTAACCGGTTCTCCAATTCTTTTGTGCCTTCAGCTATTAAATTGCTAAATTTTGAGGGTCGTGTTCTTCGAGGTTTTACACTGTAATATGTATATTGTTTTTATATTGTTTTTTGAGTTCCACTTGTGTCTGTAATAGACTGGCACACTGTGTGTTTGTGTGTACGTGAGAAGTGAGAATTGCTCTGAGAATGCTGCAAATGAATTGCCCTCTGGGATCAATAAAGTTTTCTGAATCTGAATCTGAATCTGAATCTATCCCCAACATCCCAAAAACAGAATATAGGCTACATTAGATAAGACTGTACTAAGCATTAACATTGATTAGTGAATTTCTCCACTGTGAGATCAATAAAGTTCCATCTAACTCCCTGAACTGTGACCTGATGTATTTTGGAGTAGGTTTTTATGAAGTACAATAGAAGGCTGAGGGGTCTGGGGGTCCTCCCCTAGGAAAATTTTAACAAAACAGATGTAATTCAATCTGATGCATCTTAGATGGTCATATATGATTTTCAGCAGCTACTACACTGTAGTAAAAAAGGGAGACTAATGAATTTATTTCATTTATTTATCTTCAAGTCTCAAGAACACAAAACACTTTTTTTATAACAACTCTCACATTTTAACCATGAGCTGCTTCTCTGCACAGACCGGAGCAGAGTGTGATTCAGCTAAAGTTTTTTTTTTTTTTTTTTTTTTTTATGCTTTATACATGCTCCTTATTACTTGTATTGAAATCCTCTGTTGGTGGTTCCCAGTGGCCCCCAGCTCTGCTTGGCTCCTGCAGCACAGGGTCACAGTCACAGAGTCTTCAGCCTCATCACTGAGCCTGGACAGAGGCTCCAGAGAACACTACAGGCTACAAAAGCTTTTGTCAGGACGTCTGGACTCATGTTTTATGTTGCTTTTATAATAACACAGCTAAAATATTGTGAGAAAGGTGTCGCACACCACCGCTGTAATGTCCACATCAGATCACGTCTTTCATTGATCCACGTATTATGATTCTATCTCCACGAGTAAGAGGTCAATTGTCATCAAACGCAATGTGACTTAAAGCGTGACAAAAGTAGAACACATCTATGGACTCAAAACTCGCCCCAGTGTTCATAATTTCTAGGTGTATAATGTCATTGATTAAGCCTTGTTGTGCGCTGAAGCTTGGGGCAGTGGCAGGTGACCCCCAGTCAAACTGCGCCCTCAGCAATTTCCTATATCTCCTATGCCACAGGCCGGCTCTGTGACTGCTCCTCAAGACTCAGACTCTGGTTCATGCACTTGCTTCTTTTTCCTCAGCCCACAGATATGCAGATGAAATAAGTGATAATATAGATACAGTAAGGACCTTTACATTATATGCTGCCAGGCAGGAGCAGCCAGCTCTATATTGCTCACTCATTAATTTGACTTCATGAATGAGCTGGCATTGTGCTGTGAAAATGACTGGAGATTAGCACTGATTAAAGAGGGAAATCAGTTAACACAAGCGCCACCCCCTCATCCTCTCCAGCATCTCTCCTAATTAAATGCAGCCATGTGGAGCCGGGGCTTGTCGAGGCTGCTGCTCTCCTGGGCCTCTGCTCGCTCCTCAAGCCCCAATATCAAATATGTAAACCATTTTCGATAGCGGACAGATGGATTTCATTATTTCCTGCTTGCTGACTGATGAGGCTACATGAAAGTTAGTGCAGGCAGTTATTTTTGACATTAATGCTGTGCTGCTTTTGTGTTTCTAAGCATTCCTGTTAGGATGAAGGGACGCTATAATCACTGATGAGGAAATTGTAATTTAATCAGTGCTGTGAAATTATATAGTCAATAGTCGGATTGTAACTAAAGATATTGAATTGACTAGTTATTGACTAGTATGTCATGTGTACATATACTAAAACATACTTTACATCATAGGGTAAGTTTTGGAAAAACCTTTACTTTAGAAGTTGCTAAGAAGTTGCTAATAGAAATTCATCCATTTATTTTCTTTACTTTTTCCCGTTAGGAGTTGTGGGTGACTGGACTCTATCCCAGTAACTTTAGGCCTTAGGTAGAGTACACACTGGACAGGGGCCAGCTTGTTGCAGGGAGAGAGAGAGAGAGAGAGAGAGAGATTTTTATTTTTTTATTTTTTGGTCACATTGTAAGTAACTGTACTTGAACAGGTTTCAAATATTCTAAAATGTATACGAAAACATCTAATCTACAACAGCACTGTGACGTACATATGCTAATTTAAAGACATGTCATTCAAGATCCTTCAAGTGCAAGAGTGTATAAGCACCAAGAAACAAAAAGCTCTTCAAAATTTCTATCAATGTAAAATCACTGTCTTCTTTTAAGTATTTTAATTATCTCTTTATAAAAGATATTGTTCTCAACTGCAGAGAACAATTTCCCCTCAGCAGTACACTTTGTCGCTGTTCCTCAACAACTTGACACAGTCTTTGTGTGAAATAAAACTGCAACATTTTAGTGCAAAGTATCTCTTGTGCTTTTTACCAAACCCACTTAATTTATTACGCACTTCAGAAACTTTGCAGTCGCCTAAAGATTAGTTTAAGTGGATGTAAAAAAAAAACATAGCTTTGTATCCAACTGGAGAGTACATATAGGTTGCAGGATTTGGCCAGTAACTTCTTCTCTTTCAGCTTTTCCCTTGTGGGGTGGCCACAGCAAATCATCTGCCTCCTGGCGTGCAGAAATGTGTATATGTTATTTGGCACAGGTTATACGCCAGATGCCCCCTACTGTTATTACTGTGTTAATGTCACAGTTACACAGTAATGTTTGTCCATGTGTTTGTCCCAGTGAAAATCATAACTCATATTGGCAGGGGCCAGAATAATTATTTGTAAACAAAAAAACAAAACAAAAAAGTGATGCATGGCAAGGATAGCATTTGCAGTGACAAACCTGATGCTGATATAACTTTACTAGCATATTAATCTTTTACAAAAGCCACATTCAGGACAGTGCATTTTTATGAAATAATAAGAAATAACATGCTACTTTCTCCTGTGGTCATTTCAGTTCAAGCAAAAGAAACATTAATGGTATTTGGTTCTAACACCCAGCCCTTGTCTGACAGGCTGCTGGGTTGGGTGCCCCGTCGGAGGGGGTCGTGTTCCCACAGAGATGTCAGATGTGCAGTTTTCCTGATATGACCGGGGGCTAGACACCTAACCAGTTTAGTTTACTGATGTCAGCTCTCTGGCTTTTACACTGACGGTATCCTGGTGCTCTGCCTTCCTGTATCTTTGTAGAAAAGCAGTATGCCAGACTAAGCTTCTCTAAGTTATCAAAATACTTTGTAAAGTCTTGAATGGCCTTTTAGAGAGTCCATGATGCATGCTTCGGGACACCTGCTCAGCCTTTTGTACCTCTGCATGTTGCATAAACAGAAAATCATTCATTCGGCTTGACTTTGAAATAAATTAGATCCTGAGGCCCTCTCCAGTGTGAAAAAAGTCTTTTTTTTTTTTTTTTTTTTTTTTTTTTTCCTGACTTACACATTCAAAGTCATGGCTGGTTTTCCAAAGCAACACTAACATCATTATAAAGGTGAAAGAAGTACTCCAAATTGGTACTTAAGTAAAAGTACTGTTACTTCAATATTATTACTCAAGAAGAAGTATAAGTACCCTACAAATGTGTTACTTGACAAAAGCAACACTATTTTCTGTTATTAATACTATTATTACTACTACTACTGCCACTGCTAGTATTATGACAACTAGGCTGCTACTACTACTTCTACTACTATTTTTATTAGAAGTTAATATTGCCACTGAGCTCAAAAGGAGATTCAAATAGTGTTAAAAATACCCAAAAATATTCAAGTAAAAGTACCCACCAATACTGTTACCCAAATAAGGGTTTTTGGTTTAACGTAGAAAAAAACTCTCTAATACTAAAACTACTCCAAGTACTTCTGTTACTTCTGCTGCTGCTAGTACTATCATTAAAACTAGGCTACTACTACCATTGTCATTATTACTATTGCCTCTGGGGTCAAAAAGTACTATTTTGGAGATTCTAAATATGTACTTGGGTACTTTTACTTGAGTAATTCTTTTCTCAACAAAACTGTTACCTGCATGGCTGTTTGGTGTAATGTAGAAATAACTTTCTACTTTTAATACTACTGCTGCTAGCCCTACTGCTACTACTAACGGCTACTGCTGCCACTATTGTTACTACTCCTGCTGCTAGTGCTATTATGATTTGGCTGCTACGTACACTACGTCTTATTATCACCAGTATTGGCACTGAGGTCAAAAAGTACTCATGTAGCGATTCTAAAATGTATTTGTGTAGAAGTACAAATATATATCCCAAAAAATATTTAAATAAAAGTACCCAACAAAAATGTTACTTGCATTCGGGTTTTCAGTGTAATGTTGGGGAACTTCTTTTACTACTATTACTCCTAACAGTACTGCTACTACTTGTATCACCATATTATTATTATCACCAGTATTACCACTGAGGTCAAAAAGTACTCATATAGAGATTCCAAAATGTATTTGAGTAAAAGTAAAAACAAAACCTCCCCAAAAACACTATAAGAAAGTGTGTTATAGGGAATGCACTCTGAAAACAGCAAATTATATGACTAAAAGTATTTTGTATTTTTCCACCTCTGATCATAAGTGACTGTTCTACTTGGCCACAGACCTGCTCTACAACACACACATTCATTCTTGTTTCTGCAAGCATACATTATAAGACTGGGGCACCTCACTAATGGAGAAGAAATGATATTCACATCATGGGAAGGGACAGGCACATACCTATTCCTTTTGAGCTACAAGCCGTGAATTTTACATTTGTGTGGTCGCAGCTGAGCGAGTGTGCCCCCTATGTTTAATGGATGAGGGCAAAAGCGTGTGGAGAAGATGTTGAAGGAGTTATCGCAGAAATGTGGAGAGCTCACACTGTTTTTCAGATTTTTAAATTTGTTAGTGTGGTCACATGGCTCTTAACACAAAAAACAGGCACTTTATAATATCGTATGCATGCAGAAATATGCACATCTTGATACTGACACCAGCAAATGTGTTTCAGAAGCACTTAAGGACATGGGTGGTCTCTGAGGAGCAGAGGTAAAAGGAGAACTCAAAATGTCCCAATAAATAGTAATACTAAATGTAAGTAAATGTAGTTGACTTAAGAAGAAAGTACTGCTCCTGCTGCCACCACTGCTCTTACCATCACTTATATAACTACTAATAAGTACTTGCTACTACCATTATTACTACTACTACATTATGCTTTAGACAATATAAAATGTACTAAAAAAGCAATTAAGTAAAAGTAAAAGCATCTCAGCTCTGCTCCAGAGTAGTGAATGGCAATAATTCAACTCAAAAGGAGGCAGAAGAATGTCTTAAAAGTGCACCTTCCTTCCTGGCTGAAGAAATATCTAAAATAGCTGTAATACTGAGTCTCTCTGGAGCAGCACTTCATTTGATAGCACTGCGCCCTGAGAGAGTGGTTTCTCTTCTGTGGTGAAAGACAGAGAGCACAGCCAGGGCTCAATGCATATTTTAAACAGCGGTCAGACAAACTGGAGATTAGTTTGACTTGACAGAAATGCACTGAGAACATCACCTTTAGTGTACCTATAAGATCATGGCCTGAACTTGCACTGAACTGCTGCCATTTCCCAGCTACTGCAAATGTATTTTTATTTTATGTCTTTGCATTGCATATGTCATAAAGGAAAGCAAATGTAGTCATTTTTTGAATCATGGCAACGATGGCAACTGAAATGTAAGGCAGAATCATTTTGTGGGGGTAAACTACATCAAACACAGTAACAGTAAGTCAATTTGGTGAGGGTCTAGTGAACAAGAGTAATAGCAAAGCTCGCAATGCTTCATTCGTACAATATGTATGTGTACAACGCTGCATTTGATTTAAACAATTGCCAACCAAAGCAAGTTTTGTTCATGATCAGTTTCATCTACACAACCAGAACAAGTTATATACTTTACAACACCATGGTCAGTGTACTTTTGTATGAGTCCCAAACCCATATAAATGGAGAGGGTTGCGTCACAGAGATAATTCCATGTGCAAATCCATGTATGCCAACAGGCAAATGCTTTGCTGTGAAAAGCAATCATAAATCCCTGCAGTAAAGCAGTAGATCATCCTGTGGGTCCCACTTTGAGCTGCCTTTATTCAAACTTTAGGATAACAACATATTTTACAAATATAGCTCATTCATCAATTTTGTTTACTCTTTTTTTTTTTAAAAAACAGGCTCAAAATTAGATCAGCTCTCAGCTCTTCCTCATCTCATCAATCGAGATTCTGCATTCATTCCACACCAGCACATAGTTACTCCATGTGCTGGTGGTGAGCTGTCTACATATTACACCAATTTTGTCAAATTTGTAATCCCGAGGTATGAATAAGGTCAGCCTGATTTCTCTCATCTCTTATATTGCATTTACTGTTGCCCAGTAAAAGGTCGGCATTAAAGCTGACCTGAATTTCTTTCATCACATAGTAATGTTCAAGCGCATAATCATGGATTTAACTGTCAAACAATACCTCTAGACAGATTTTTTTGTTCTTTCTTTGCCTGTGTATTATGAATTATGAACACCTTGAGTGTACAAGGCAGAGAAGCTATTGAAGTGGACTTTGAGATGCCATACTTCACAGTGTACTGAAGACTCAAGGGCTCTTCGGTGATGGACCTGATCCGACCTGACTGATGCATCTCTCTGTCACTATTACTTTGACAAACTGGACTTACTGCAAGCCAAGTAATACCAAGGATATGGATGCCTTGAACATTTTTGACTTACTTGCACCAGTATCTTAGTACATTTCAGTCTATATGGCACCGCTGCAAATGCATGGATACAGGGTTGGACTGCTATAGTGCTGTTTTAAAATACAAAGTGATGAAGGTAGTAAGCAGGGGCGTTTTTATGAGCAGAGATTTAAGGGTGCTGAGGTCCTTGTGAGCCACAAAGTCACAAAAAGAAGCATTTCTTCTTCTTTTGGCTTTTCCTTTCTGAGGTCGCCACAGCAAATCATCTGCCTCCTAGTGTGCAGCAACTCTTCCCATTTAGCCGGGCTTGGGACCGGGTATAAAAGGTATACTGGCTTGTGACCCCTTGTGGCTGGAATATTAAAAGAAGCATATAAGAGTAGATAAAATATTAAACATTGGACAGATGTAATTTCCAATATTATGGTACCATTTGTAGCTAGCTATAGTGTGACTATGATTACGAGTACTATCAATGATTTTGTGTTTCTGCCCCCTAATCAAGTAAGGTTAAGATAAAGACAGTGAAAGCAGAGACCAGAAGTAAAATGTCAAAGTTTACTTAATGTATCCTTGTGCATTAAGTGAGTATTAACAATACCAACATATACTTTTCTAATCTTATACACTGGTATATCACATTGCTATCAGATGATATTTAGGGGTGCTAGAACTTAACTTGACCATGCTGGTTCTCTTAAAATGGTTTAGCAATGTCTACGGCAGTAAAACACACACACACGCACACACACAAATAAAAAAAAAAAAACAGCTTGCAAACAGACCCAATACATTAGTTTTGACTCTCTACACTTACTACTTTCATACAAAAATGTTATAATAAGTTATAAATAGTGTGTAATAGTCAAATGAGAAAGCAGATAACCACAAGGAGTCACAATAGTGTTCTCTTTGTGCTGGTCCCAAGCCCTGATAAAAGGAAAGGATTGCGTCAGGAAATGGAAACAAAAGAAGTAATGAAATGAGAAAGTAGGTATCATATAGTATTTATAGTACTTCTAGTGGGAATACAAAAGGCTGCATGCATGTAGGAGTTTTCTGTCTGCTTAGGCACTTATAACTCTTTATTCGGAGCACATTTGAGCCATTTTCACACATTTTTAAGGACCACTGTCACAAAAACTGGTCATCGAACTGCCAAACAGGGATCGGACTGCCAAACTCTGAAGTACTGGACAACCCCCTCCTGAGATACTGTCATCCTATTTGTGCCAAACTGTGAAAAGAGCAGGCCCCTTACATACAGAAAATGTTTTTTTTTCTGACAGTAAGGAGATAAAACCTATAACAATATTCACGGGACATATATCGGGTTCTTATCAAAAGGTCCCAGAAAAAGCACAAAGTATGATCCATTAAGGGCTGAGGCAGGCTGGAAGTCCTGTTCTATGGTGTCGGACTATACACTTAATATGCCTGTTATGTTTATGGACATGCTATATGATGCTGATCTGTGTTTTAGCATGTGCAAAGTGAGTTTCCCTCAAGGGTGCTACAAGCTTTTCAATTGGATTATCTTGTGCTTGTGTGTTGCATTGCCTTTCTTTTCCTGTGTATAGGTATGAATGTCTGGAAGTAATTTACAAGCCAATGAAAGCTTTCTTGGAAGCTGATTTCATTTAAAGCTAAATGTGTCCTCATACCATCGTTCTCCTGTGTGCTCCATAGGGACTGTTTTCACTGTTCACAATGCCACGGTAATGTTGATGCACTGCGGGGAATTTAGTGTCCCAGCAGGCTGCTACATTGAAATCAATACTGCACTGCTTTAACCATATATGCCGTTACAAGAACAGACTGTTTTTTCATTGGAGTAAAGCAATGACATGTAGAGCCTTAATTCAGAATCACATGACTTTGCAGGTGTTTATGTATATTGTGAGTCTTGGCACTGGCACAAAAAATTCCAGATATTGTGACAAGGGGTAAAATATGTGCAGTGTGTGCAAGTGGCTTGGTGTAACATTGTGTCTAAAATGTTGACCATTCTGCAAATTGTGTGCTGTGTCTTTCTTTGGTTTCAGCAGAGAGATTGTGTGGCCAGTAGAATAAGTTTGGTTGTCAGCAGATTGGTGCAGGGCATGGGCCAAGGACTACACCATTCACTTTTGGATCTATAAACGTGAATGTATTCTGTGTTGATAAAGGTGTCCACCTGGCCTCATACTTTGAACCACTTTATGTATTATGACAACTGTGTAACTACCACAGCACTAAATATTATTGACTAGTTGCTTGGGCAGCAGATTTTACCTGAGAAAGTGGGGTTTGCAGATAAAATTCACAGTGTGGTCAGCACAACAAACTCACCCATGTGTGAGAGTCCACTCTGCATACATATTTGCTTACAGATGCAGATGCAGGAACATTGTGGTCATGGACAAATATCGACCACAGCAAAAGCCCTCACAAGAAT
This sequence comes from Bostrychus sinensis, assembly GCA_020698575.1. Taxonomy (NCBI): domain Eukaryota; kingdom Metazoa; phylum Chordata; class Actinopteri; order Gobiiformes; family Eleotridae; genus Bostrychus; species Bostrychus sinensis. The sequence continues at coordinate 16,091,716 of CM036245.1, forward strand.
AAATTTGACAATCAACCAGCATGAGAAATACGTCCAGCTTGTCCTCCACTGCTTACCCTAAACCACTGTAGTCAACACAGGACTTACACTGCTTGAATCCCAAATGTACGTGCAATATCTAGAATAAATGTATTGTTAGCATTCATTGAAAAGATTTAGCATATGTCTTACTACATTTAATTAACTTCACTTATGCACATTATTGAGGTGGTGATGAGCGTTGGCTAGGTAGCAGGGAGTGACTGCAAGTATTAAGTAGTCTCTTAAGGTGGGGCATTAGGTGGGGTACAGCGTGGACAGTGGACAGTTGCAGTTGTAAGGCTGACACAGAGACCTACACAAACAGACAGCCATTCACTCTCACATTCATTCACAAGAGTCATTCACTCAGTCTTTAATTTGCCAAACACACGTCCTTGGAAGGTGGAAGAAAGTAACATAGTAACCATAGTAACACAAAAAAGACATGCAGAGTCTATTCAGAGGATTGTGGTTGGCAGGTGCGAGGATCAAACCAACAACCTCCTTGCTAAGAGGAGGAAAGCACCAGCCACTGTCACAATCTAATTTCCTGCAAATTTGTTTCACTATAAACTGTCATGATTAAGGAAAGGAATACATCTATTTCTACACCTGATAAAAAATATTCCACACACAAAACTCCAGATAGGGTTTAACTATTTAAATAACAAAAGGTGTAGAGTCAGTCTGTCCCGTCTTGGACGTGGTCCATCCAGCAGCCTGTGAAATAGGCTATATTTCACACTGTTTCCTCTAAAAGTTGTGGAGAGGAAATGACACTGCGGGCTCTATGTCACAGTCGTCTCTTTTGCTCATTCAAACATAAACACCTAAAAAAATTTCCTATACTTATTTCATGCATTTCTCACCTCCCCATCCCACTGTAACGCTAGCACGGCTCAGTGGCTCTGATCATCTGGGGCTAAGCAGAGAAACGGAGCGAGGCAGGAGACCACACCAGAGACGGAGCTCCAGAGGTGACAGGCTGATTGATTTTTAAATTAATTTCAATTCGTGTGTTTATTCCCTTTGCCTAGTGAGCAAGTCTGCCTTGAATTTTTATGAAGAAAACACTATCAGCTTTTGTCACTGCAGGATGACTAAGGATTCAAAGAGGACTGTGTAAAATACTACAGGTGCAAAATTAACATATAGAAAAATAGTTATATTGTGTAGATTCAGTACACACAGGTGAAGTTACACGTTTTAAGCATTTATTTATTTTTAATAGTGAAATGATGATTAACATATACTACTCCAGAGGAATTTCCCTTAAATACAAATCCTTATCATCACATGAAAATGTCTTGAACTATGAATAAGTAAAGGTGTACAAAAATGTATCTAAACTAGAAGCACTGGAGAGAGAGCACTGGTCCTGTCTTGCCATAGTAAAGATTTACTGCCCAGACCTGGACTCAGAGTCTCAAGATCTTGTAGTTCAAGGGCAATATTTCCATTGAGCCACAAAATCCCTATATCTCACAGTGGTAAAGAATAATATTTTAGTGAGTGAAGTTAGTATCTTTGGTTTATATCTCAAAATGGCACAAAGTCCTTAACCCATGACATTATTATTTTTGTCCTTGACTCATTTCTACTACTACAAATTTTACCAATAAAAATAATATTCTGTATTTATTAAAACACTCTTAACAGCATTTTTACACCTGCCTAAACTTTGGCACAGCACTGTACTGCATATTCACTTTTCCAGAAAATTATGTTTTTTTGTTTTTTTTAGTTACACCTGTATTCTCAGCTATTTCCATAATATACAAAGCAGTTGGATTCCCTTAAAAAGTTGACCTGCAGGTCTTAGGAAAGTGAACTCTTTTGGCTGTGGGGTCAGTTATCTAGCACCACCAGCAGGTTAAAATATGCACATAAACAAATAAAGTGCTTTTTGGATTGGCAGAAAATGTCACATAGACATTCATGGATTCATATTTCTGGCTTTATTGACCTTTGCTTGAGTTGCATATTTTGTTCCCACCTGAATACATTTCAGTCACTTTGGGCAAACATACTGAATACATTGCTCTTAGTAAAAACCGTTGTAATGAAAACCTTTGGCATTTTTGGCAACTTTTGACTTTTCCATGTTCAAAAAGTGTAACTTCCAATGTTATTTTAAAAATGAAAATGAAAAATGAAAACTTGGTCTTGTTGCCATTCACTTAGTGATGCATAGTGATAGTGATGCAGTCAAGACCATAATAATCAAGACCAAAACCTGTTCGAGACCAGAGTAAATCAAGAGAGAGTCAAGGGCGAGCCTTTTGAGCTGTTTGAGACCAAGACTTTTAAGGTCGGCGACTAAGTCAAGACCAACATCAAGGCAAAACCAATCCCGGTCGAAACCAAAAACTGTGAAGTAAGGAAAAATCATCAGAGGTTCCAGTACATTAATGATTATTTTAATGAACTAATGCAACAGACACCACAAACAAACAGAAAACATCGGCACATCAAAGAAAGAGACAAATTCAGATTCGAGACCAAGACCAAGATGGTCTCAAGACTAAGACTGGTCTCGGGCACTTGAACACTACAGTATGATATTAGGTTATTAAATGTGCAGGAAAAAACAGACAAGCAAAAACAGAGTAATATACAATACCAACTTCATTAACAACTATGAAGTAAGCCAAGGCAAGCAATGCAAGCAACAAAAAACCTAAATTCAAGAGTGTAACAGACAGACGAAAGTGCAGTCGGAAACTCCTGAGGTGTTTACCTTTGTCATATTCTTTGACATAACATATGCTGGTGCAACACCCCATACACAGAGCAATATGTTTCTGTGCTAAAAGTGCCACATCATTTCCAAAAGCATGCACTGTGACTCTCCTGGGACCAACGTGACTTTGAATAAATACTGTGTTCATCCAGTATAGTGCATCTTCCCACTGGTTTAGTGCACCAGTACAGGCTCATTAAACCAGATGGAAACCTGCTTGTCTGCCTCTCTTTTCTAATGAGGTTGTCCCTGGGAAGCTTAGTGAGTGATTTCAGTTACGAGACGAGAGTTTAGCGCAGAAGAAATAGTGAATGTGGAGGCAAAAATAAACTGTGTTTGTGGTTTTTATGGTCCACAGATATAGACTTTTTTTTCCCTCCAGGGACAGGTTGAGTGAATGCCAATTCTCATAAAATGACAATGCGTATAAAACTTCCCATTGCCTTGGTTATGTAGAAAACTTTTCCTACTAACAGGATAAAGTTAAATTTAATCTTGTTGCCTTTATGCGCTGAACAATAGCTTGGCCTTTGAGAAACCCTATTGTGAGAGACAGCGGTGAAAATACCTAATTGTCATTCTGTGCAATTTGAGTTGCCATGACACATTTCCATGGCAACAGAACAAGTTATCGCCATTCATGTTCCCGAATTATTTAGCGCTCAAGCGTCGTTAGCATCTCATCTCCAGATATTTTTATGAATAGCTTTTCATAAAAGTTTAATCATTTTGTGTCAACCCGACAATTTCTGAAAGAATAATTTCTGTCATTGTCATTATAAGAAGTGCAAAGATTTAAGAAGAAAAGAAAAGAAAAAAAACAGCATGCCCATGGCTCATGATTTTTTCATCATGAAATGTTTTACATGTTTTTCATTAGTTAGACTGAACTTTAATGGATGTTGTTATGCCACTAAGATGTGTTTTGTTATTAATGTGAATGTGATGGCATCATTTATGAAGATGTAGCCTCATGCATAATTTGTTCATCCAAGGTTTTTTATCCCTGAGACATAGCAGATTAATTGTGTTTTTTTCCTGGAACCTTTCCTGATGTGACCTCTTTGTTATTCCAGACGTTGGTCCTAAAGGAGACACACGTGGGTGAAAAATAGTTTTGAGTGATGCTGTTTGGAGGGAAAAAAGGTGATGTGTTATAATGTGACAATAAGAGGAAAAAACAAAACAAAAGCATTTTCTGTTTAATAGGCATTTGATAATTCATCTCTAATGCCAGTCTTTTGTAAATAATACAATTAAAAGCATTTATAATCCACACTACAGTGTTCTTTTTGATGAGAGTCAAAATGTCTTCATCTCACCAAATTACGACCATATGACTTCTCTGTACTTTTCTTTGATTTAAGAATCTCCACAAACAGACCAAAGTGAGTGCATTCAATCTATATCGCTATTGAATTTTGTGAAATCATGATGTATACAACACGATGAACAAAACTGAACTTATTGGGGGATGCACCGCAGTAGAGTGGTGAGCGCAGAGGTTGTGGGTTTGACCCCCGTCTGCATTCCTCATAGAGTGAATGGTTGACACTTGCAACAGTGAGCGCCTCCGACCTGGTGTCATTGAAGTCTCGGGTCTTGTGAGAAAGAATAACAACAAGCTAGCGATGTCTTTATTTCTCTATGTTTACTGAGCCAGAGCAGGCCCAATGGCAGAAAAAAAAACTTTGCTCAGGTAATAGGAGTGGAAAATGAAAATAAACATGAGCAAGGGATCACAATAGGAGTCAACTGGACTTGTATTTACGATAGTGCTTTACTCTGAAATGTAGAGGGAGCTCTAAAGAGGAAAATGAGGCAAAACAGCGAAGAAATGAGCAAAGTTACTGAGTCCTGCTTAAATAAATGCATTACACATAGTGATGCCTCATAGTTGAGTGCTTTGGAGTGGTCTGCAAGTTTATTATGGGTTAGGGTTATAAGTTAAGCTTTGGATTAAAGGTTTTGATGCCCGGGATAGAAATTCCTGAAGATGCTGTCTATCTCCGTCTTAAATGTACAGCTGAAAATGTCCTCCCATGGGCTTGGATACACATGTTTCTAATTTTCTAAGTGATTTCAGACAGCTTGTAAAAATGCACTCAATTTATCTCATATACTGCAGCAATTTCGGAGCTCTCAATTTCATAATTACTCCAACACTTGGACACTATGCAAAAATGTCAGAAAAAGTACAGCTTTTAGTGATGAATAAATTAAATGTTAGAGAACCATTTAGCTTCATTACATGCAGCCTTGGTCAAATTGAAAGGCAGAATGTGCACAGCTCAACAGGAAGCACAGGCCCAATGCGATGTTATCACTCACTGTATACATTCTTAGCTCAAATCTACATTCCCCGTCGAGAAAGCGATATTTAAATGAAAGAAAGACGCTGTTTCTTCTGTTTCACGGCTCATGCCATCTGGCTAGATTATCATCAGCACAGCTTTGCTCCCGGAGAGCCATTACGAGAAGATGGAGTAAGACGAACGACATATGAATCGTGAAAGTCACACCAGTACCATATGGAGGCAGCCTAAAGGATGCACAGAGAAAGCCTTGATTGCCTCAGTGACATTAACTTTGTAAACACCCTCAGCTTTTACTGAAGTGTCTTCCACAACCTCTGTTCTCATTTGCAACCATAGCCAGATAAAACATTGGTCTGTCTCATTCATGCCCGCTTGTTGAACATTATCACTATTTTTTGCAGAGAACCTCTGAAATTAGCTGCCAGGGGGATCTATACTCTGCAACAGCGATCAGGCAAACGCTTGTAGGGAGATGGATGGCTTTCATTAAGTTTTCACAATGAAAACGGAATGGCAACAAATTGCAGCCAATATTGCGAGTAAATCTTAAATGGATGTATAACAAATGTAAAGCGAGTCAGGGCTGTATATTCTACTTGTTTAAAGAAATCACATCAATACTTCCTCTCTCAAAGTGTGTATTTGCTGCTGTGGACTTGTGAAATATGTGCATGGGACTGAGTTGACAACTATTTCACATCTTTACCATATAAATTGAGCTCTAGCTTTAAGCTCTTGGAAAAAGGTCTGTCCTGGGCATTCTCTCATGAGGGACCCAAGTTTGTAATCAAAGAGGAAGTTGATGTTTAGGTTCTGATGTGGTTAATGTTTTAGGTTTGGGAAATGTGTTAAAGGGGCTATATTATGCAATGGACTTTTCCAAGCTTCCTACCATGTTATAATGTTCCCTCATCAGAAACATACCTGGATTTGTGTTTTGCTTCATACATGCCTATACTCTGGCCAGGTCATTCAAAGACCTCAGAGCACTTGGTTGCATGAGCCCCGCCCACTCCAGGAAGCACTGACCAATCAACTAGCCCTCTACATTCAGTCTGCTCTTATTCATTTATCCAAAAAATGTTGTACTGCTGTACTGTTCCACTGGTTCCTCACAGCTATATTTCATTCTGTAGTAAAAGTGCCTTAAACAGAAAGTTTAAGGAAATAAAAAGCTTTTTTTTTTTTTTTTTTTTTTTTTTTTTTTTTTTTTGTGGTGAGACTTGATTAAAAAAATCAAATTAATAACAGGATTTGTAATTTATCTATTATTTATATGTCAGAAATAAAATATGGGACCTTATTTGTATGTTCTGGCATATTTTACTTGATTTCAAACTAACACATTGGTCAAACAGGGCAGTGGCCTCCTGTGACCTCCTGTGACCTTCGTGTGGACCTGTCCCCTCTCTCTCTCTTTTTCGCATCTGAACCCAACAGACTGCCGTCTCCTGCGTGCATCAGTCAGCTGTGAAAACAGTCGGAGATATGATGAGTTCACTCTGCTGCACTCTGCTCGTCTCGTCTGTTTCTTCATGGCATCAGTAGAGTATTTATTAAAAATATTTTCTTGTAATCACATAATGTTTTAAAAGCTGTAAAACATGCAACGCTGTTTTAGAGGTGACCAAGATTGAAAGAAAAAAGGTTTTAAAAAAGATTGACAAGATTGGTTTAAAAATATTAATAAAAGTATAATATAACCCCTTTTAAAGAGGATGCTCTTGTAATAGTAGTAGTAGTAGTACAAGCAGTAACAGTGATATTAATGTGTTGTAGCAACAGTAGTAGGTGTATTTGTTGAAAAAAAAATTGCATTTGATACTTTTTGACTTGTCCTGACGTAATAATTGTGTTAAGTACTTTGAGTCAAACCAATCAACTGTTTTATATAAAATGAAGCAGGCTTTATCTAAACTATTGTTTCTTTGATTAGTCGTACTGTATGTCTATTCAGTTGTCCACTTGTGGGGCGGTTTTTTGGAATATCAAACTGAAATCTACCAAACTAATTTTCTATAAAAAACATTTAGTCATTTAAAAGTGCTGGACTGTTACAATTTCTTCCTATAAAAAACATCAAACCATCAAAACAAAGACACATATGTGCTCCCTTCTGAAATTTGACCTTTCTTACCTTACTTGCAAAACTTTAAAACAGTTCTCACTAATGTTTTTCCTAAACTCCCCAAACTTGTGCAGTCAAACCTTTGAAAGTTTGTTTCTGCCCGTCAGCCTGAGGACGGACACTTCTCCTGAACCTCTTCTCCTGTAGTTGACAATGTGCCAACTTAAGGCCATATACTTCTGAATGTCACTGTGAATGCAGGTGCTGGGTTAAAATAGTCTGACGTGTACTGTTTCTCTGGGTTTCATGAGATGTGCTTCGTTGACACCTCGTCCCACCGCTGCCAGTAAAACAGAATATAATTTCAAATCCCCAAAGACCCGCAGTGAGCTTGCTGAGATTTAGCTGGCTGGGCACAAGCTGCCACAGGTATCACAGCATAAGAAAAGATGCTATTTTCACACATGCCAACCGTGTGCAATTTCCTTTTGGGGGGGTGTCCTGGCCGTCAGAATGCCAGTAAGGGGTAGCCGAGCACAGTTTGCCAGTGTCACGTATATATCTGTGGATCTGGCAACACAATAGAGATGGGGCTATTGTTGAAGACGGAGGCGGTGGCTGTTCAGATGGAACTGCTCAGGGAGGTGTGCTCTGTTAAAAAGCTACAAACCTGGTTGACAAAAGCACACAGGAAACCATGCATTCAAGTCTAAGAACTCTGAGTCCTCTTGTGTCTGCTGGCCCTGCTCTCCAGGCGGCTGTGCCACACTGACAGACAGAGGTTATTATAGCAGAGAATACAGCTCCAACCCTGTCTACAAGAATTTCTGTTATATTTCCAGCTTTCTCTTGCATGAATAAAAATGTCCACAATATAGAACTATAAGATATATACTGTACACGAGAAAATACATGACATGCAACATTACTTCTTATTTTGTCAGACTTTATATCTTTTAAGTTCACAGACAGAAAGTTGGGGTGTATACAGGTGCACAAGTGTCCTGCGGAAAAGCTGAGTTGTTATTTTTTTATTATAATACAGTGCATCTTGCACAGCATGCATCATGTTGTGGCTTTGGGTTCAGACTCTGAATATATATTTAATGTCTGTCCATTCTCCATAACATCCTGCTATTCCTCAAAGTGTCTTGAAAGCCAAAAATAACTAAAAATCGAATCATTTTTGTCACTTTTTAGATTGAATAACATATCACAAACAAAAGACCAACGCCCTGGTCAAGGTAATAAACACAGACACATTTAACAGAAGCATCACCACAGAGGTGTTGCCTGGAGTTGAATAAAAAATAAACTTGTGCTCTGTGTAAGTAGTTGAACTGAATTGCACAGTGGCCAAGTCCTTCCAGTACTACTGTAGGCTTTCCTGTTTTACACATAGAGTAAGTGTGCACAGTGCACACACAACCCAGTCTTATTGCTATTGTTCAGTCACAATGCTCATGTTTAAGCGTGGTTCCCCAGGATGTCACTTTATAAATCATAAGTGCTAGAAAGTGACCCAATTTAATACATACTATTATATATTTCAGTTAATTTCCATCATATTTGTATGTATTTTATTTTAAATACACTGTAATATACTGTTTGTGTAGGCAGATTTGATCAATATGCTTCTCGATATGTATCCTGTTGCTTTTGGTATAAATCTTTGTAAAAATTAAAGTTGCATACCTTCTGATGCTTTTTTTTTTCCACATTTTTGTGAGTTGCTTCTAGTGCATTTCCCATCTGTGGGATCAATAAAGTCATGCAAATTTCCTCCTGACAAGATATTTTCCCATCGCATTGTCTGTAATCTGAACATGAGACCTACACAGTAACTTTTCTTCCTATTTGTTATTTAGTGGCACATTTTTAGTCACTAGTGGAGCACTTGCAGCACTTTACCTTTACCATCCGTCTCCTCAGTCTGTTTCTGCTGCCTTAGCCTGTCTTAGCACTGACATCTCCCCACGCAGCCTGCCCCTCGGGCCACCCACCGACTGAAGTGACATGTGTCAATCAGCTCTGTGTCAGCAAATGGTTAGGCGGTCAGTCAGCATATCATTCAGTTCATCTGTCGGTCAGAAGAGGCCCCAGTTCGACGAATGCCCAGTCAGTCAATCACACAGACAGCATGCCAATCAAACCATCAGAGGTGTAAGTTTGACTGACACAACTCTAGGTCATCACTTCCCCCCAGGATCACTTCTAAAGAACAAGACAGATTTAATACTTAACCAGCGATTCACAAAAGTAAAGTAGAAATAAAACAAAGGTGGTGATTCAGCAGTTGAACTTGAGCAAGGTTAGAAAGTGTTACCAGTCTGTCCTTGAATATAAATAAGTTCCTCATGAAAGAATCAAAGACATAGTACACATTGCACTACACTAAAAGAAGAAAATGCTACAGATACAAAGGTAACTGACACTTTGCAGCTCTGTGATCACGTAAAATATTTATTATCTCTGTTTACCTCTTCACCTCTTCTCTACTGCCAAGTAGTACAACAGTAAGCTACCTGTGCACTTTGAGGCATACAAACTTCCCTAATTTCAATTCCATGAAAATATTTGCTTTTGGTTAAAATGTAATGCAACATTTTAAAGATATGATATTTGTAGACATACTCTTAAGACCCTCACATTTGCTAGTATATTAGGGCAATGACAAGTTAGTGAAAAGATTATTTTAATTACTGAATTTACTGCTCAGGATCAGAAGGAACTAAAGTTTACACTTTTCTTGTGATGCAAATCCTACTCCAAATGAGTATTTTACTTTAACATTTTTGGAGAAAATGCACCTTCTCAGTTACTTATGTATACTTTTATTTAGGTAACTTTCTGATGAAAAAATGCTATTACTGATAATATAATATTTAAAGCCTAGGAGTAAAATTATTTTTGACCCTAGCAATAGAAGAGTTAGTAGTGGTAGTGGTCGTTGTAAAAGCAGTAGTAGCAATTGTAGTAGACATAGTAGAAGTAACAATAGGATAGGAAGTAATTGAAAAAACAATAGTAGTAGTAGGAATGGTAATAGTAATAGTAAGGTTTTTTGGCTATGCGGTTGTAAAAAAGATACTTTCAAAAATAGTAAGCTTCACATTCAAAACTTTCCTCAAGTACCTGTAATAAGTAAGTAAGTACTTCTAGTATAAGTAAAAGTTCCTTGGAAACAGCGTTTGTGTACTTTCCTCTGCTCTCAACCAAAGGTGCCCTAAAAATATTAAACCTTGGGAAACATGTTCTGCTCTATTTCGAAAATACTTATGATTTAAAGTTGGTGAAAAACATCCATTCTGGAGATAGAAGCTCTCCACTGTAGTCTTACAACAAATAAAAATCCATAACTGTATCAGTGGTGGTCAGGCTGTACTTGCCTACACACTTTACTTAGACCCACTCTTGTCTCTCTGAAACTCCTGCACACACTTTGAAAGATTGATGCCTGCAGTTTTGTGGCATTTGCCTAGACAAGCAAATACACCACACCACCCACATACACACTCACACATGTTCACACAGAGACTGACAAAAGTAATAAGACAAAGAATAAATGAGAGAGAAGAAACAACAGAGCAGCCCTGTATATTTGTTAGCGAAGGGGCTCGGTTTTGCTGTTCACGTTGATTGGAATGATTTGGATGGATGCTTTGCTGCTGTTTATGCGAATGGGTGTGCGCTTGTGTGTTCCTCGGCTGCACCGTTTTCGCCGCATATTAAAACGGCTAGAAAATTGTATATCCTATTGAACCAAATAATCTCATTGCCTAATGCATTAGTCTGCCACAAACACCCACGGCTACCTGGAGCGTTTTTCGGAGATGATAGAAGCCCAGGGGAAGATGGCTGACCCTGTCTCAGCTTTCTGTCACCGTGGTAAATAGATGTAAATAGATGGAGGACTGGGACAAGCCAGGTCTAAATAGCTGCCAGATTGGAGTTATATTATAACTGTGGAAGCTATGGGAATATTTATTTCTATGTTGATTGAAACAAGTCATAACAGAAAGACACTGAGAATAAGCGCGGGGGGGGTAAGTGTATCTAGTAAAGTAAAAGTGCTATTGCTTGAAAATAACCTCACTGAAGTAGAAGTAAAAGTACTCAACAAAAGTTTTCTTTAAATTGAGGTAAAGTAGAAATTACCAACATTTTAGCAGCAACTAGTACTACTATTCTACCACTACTACTCTATTAGTGCTACAATAATACGGTTGCTTCTGCTTCTACAAAGTACTACAATTGCTACAAAAACAAAACAGGAGACACAAAAGTATACTTTAAAAAGCCTTTATTTTAATGCCCTAAACATTAAAAAGCTAAAGGTCTTCATTGTCATATGGGAAAAGACCCTTAATACGTTGAAATGTGTTGGCTTTTTAATGTTTTGGCCATTTAACTAAAGGCCTTTTAAAGAAGTGGTTCTTAGCCTTTTTTCCTTGAAGCCCTACTACTTCTACTATTGTGCAACTACTAAGAGAGCTACTGCAATCATACCTTGCCGCACAAGGTACTCACACAAAATCCTTTACTTCAGTAAACAGTTTTCCTCCAATATTAATTCAAGTAAAAGTAGAAAATGTACTCAGATAGTCCAACAAAGTAAAATACTGGAGTATACTTACTTTCAACCACTGAGAATAAAATGAGATAAACCATATCTTTCATTGCATCGCTGTAGAAAATACAAACATTAATCAGCAAACAGCATGCACTAGTCATTAAAATGTGTCTCAGCACCATTTGATTAAGATTTGCAATAAATTCATATTTGCATTATCATAATAAAAGTGCACACGGTCTATTGGACAAAAAGGTTATAATTAAAAATAATAATCCCTGCTGTGAAAACCTATATCCTCTCCCTAATGAGCTCTACATGCTTTTGGACATTGCTTGTCAAAATACAAATGCTCCAACAGTGCACCATGTAAGAAAAATAATTTAGTGTCTCATTGATGTGGAGGGAGGATGATGTTGAAATCTGAATCATCGTCATCACCTTAGACAGTGGTGACATCTGTAAGCCTAAGTGGAAAGCAAACAAATAAAATCTGGAACTTGTTAGTGCCATTACTGTTCATTTTAGACATAAGGCAGCAAGGGGAAGGCTTTATTTTCCATTCAGAGAGGTCTAGAATTTTTAAATGGTTGACTATATGGAAAACATCACATCTTCATTCCTAACCAGTGGGTGGGAGACTAAAAGTGAGTCATGGGTATGCTCTTAGGTCATGTAGGTATATTGTCCATTCCCACTCTAATGAACTAAAAATTATGATTAGTTACAATAAAGCTAATGGGGCATCAGCAAATATTGAAAGTATTTATTCAGACTGAATATAGGACAAGATTTTTGAATATGTGCCCTGTGATAAACTTATTTTTGAATAGAATGTGAATCAGTGGTTCCCAATCTTTTTGGTCTTGTGTACCCCCATGACTTGCTTTAGTTCTGTTTTGGACCTGGCCTAATCCTGGTCTAGTCCATGGTTTGGATGCGGCTTAGTCCTGGTTTAGACTGGGTTTAGACCTGGTTTGTTCCTAGTTTTGTCTGGATTTATTCCTGGTTTAGTTTAAGTTTAAGAGCATTTTTTTCTGGTTGAGTTCTCGCTTTAGATCTGGTTTAGTCCTGGTTTAGTCCTTCTTTAGTGTTGCATTCCCTTGATTTAGGTTAATTTTAGTTTTTCAAAGTCAAATATATAAATGCACTACAAATGCTCATATAACTCCATGTACCCCCTGCAATGAGCTCGCATACCCCTAGGGGTCCCCGTACTCCTGGTTGGGAAACTGCTGTAAATAACTCAAAAGTGGGATGCAACAAAAAGTCTAGGGTTAAATCGGCGTCTCACACTGGGACCAGTTCAGAACAATGCTTCACAGACTGATGTTTCTTCATTCAGTCTAGATTAGACAAATGCCAGTTAATTGGGAGGCTAAGACTTAAAGACCAACACTGGCAGACGACCTTTGATACTCACATGAGCACACTCGTTATGCTAACCCATGTGCCACTGGGGCAAGTTGGTTCAAAGACAGTTTAAATTAAAGGAGTGATTGATTGTTACATTTATTGAGCTACCCACAGAATTTCCTGAGCCAAAAACTGTTCAGCAACACAGGTGCAGCTGAAAATGCATTAAACCTGTTTTAACTTTTTTATAAAAATGTTTGCATATTTAATTATAGCATCATAAAACATAATCTCGCCTGACCTTTTATATAACTAATACAATTTTGACCCCTCAATTTAGGAGAAAATTAGGTATTAAGAGTAAATAACAAACCACCTGCTCTTGCTAATAGACAATTTCCCCTCACTTAAAATCCTGTTTATTTCTGAATATTGCTGCTAAATGCTTCCTGTTATAAAACTGATAATAAATCCCCTCATGTCTGCTGTTGTCATTGATGATAAAAACATTGGATTTGAGCAATAATATTGTGCGCAGACAGGCCAACTAAGTACTATGACCTCCAACTACAAAACTTTTGTGGAGTTGTTTTGCATATGTGTCTTTGTGTGGGCTGGGGGATTATGGCATATTCTACAAAATTAATTATGGATGATGGCAATATTTGACTGCAATCCTCCCACTCCCCCCTACCCCGTGTGTCTCTCCATCTCTGACTCAGACTTTATTGGTATTAACACTACAGCTATTGTTGGAGAACGTTCACACGCCACTTAATTATCTCATTTGCCATATAAAAACACAGAGAAAACAATAGCATAAGAAATGGTAAGTTTATATGAACTTATAATAAGCTTCACTGTAATTTATTGTAAGGACTAAATTATACAATAATTATATTAATCATCATTGTTTGTTTCTGAGGTAATTTACTTCGCGCTGCAAAACAGAAATATTTATATACTGTTATGTAAAGATCATTAGACTCTGAAAGTGAGACAGCGTCTTATAAACGCAAACATGTTTATTTCACTTCATTATTAAGTCTTTATGTTCTGGGTTGACAGTTCTATTTGAGGCATAGTAAGTTAACAAGTTCAGCTAGTCTTGAGTTTCATTGCTTAGTGTTTCCCAAACTGTGGGATGTGGCCCCATGATCAGCCATGAAGGTACTGCAGGGTCACCAGAGATAAATTTAGTTTAAAATAACTCACACAGGTATGTATGTTTACAGTATATGCATTTATACTATATATATACTAAACTGTTTTAAAGAGGCTATATTATGCTTTTATTCATATTTTTATTAGTCATCTCTAGAACAACATTACATGCTTTACAACCTTTAAAAACATTATCTGCCCAAAAGAAATCACTCTACCAGAAGTCTACTCTACTAATGCCATAAAGAAACAAGTGAAGAGGGCAGCAGAGTGCACACCTATCAGTCTTTTAAACAAAACAATATTTTACCACAAAATGAAAAATAGCTGTGAGGAATCAGTTCAAACAGAGCTATGCACCCTTTTTTTTTTTTTTTTTGGGAAAATGAATGCAAACAGACTGGATGTAGAGGGTTTGTTGACTTCTTAGTGCTTCCTGAAGTAGGCGGGGGTTTATAAGAGAAGCAGAGGTTTGTGGAACCAAGCGTTTTGGGACCTCAGAGCAGCTGTGCCAGAGAATAGAGGATTACTGAAACAGCTGTGACCGAAACATAACACACTCCCTGTCTGTTTCTGATGAAGGAACAACATAGCATGAAAGCTCAGAGAAGCCAATTTTCTAGCCAACAGTGTATAGCCAACAGCATGCATTGTGTGTTATGTTTTTTAATACATACATTTTTTTTCAGAATGATAGTTTACTTTAGTTAGTCTCGAATTATGATTAGAAAAAAGATTTAATATATTTTTGGTGGCTCTCTTTGTAGTTGTCCTGTCCCTCTCCATACTTTGCACTCTGTACATGTTTGCTGACATGTGCCCTGGCATGTGCTCTATCTGCCAGCCTGCAGACGTGATGGATAGCACATCTGCAGGAGCTCCACCCCTTCTTCTATGTGGCGGTTTTAATGAGGGTGGCCACCGATGGAGGGTTGGACACCGGCCGTAGACAGCTGTGGAGCATCAGCCTCCGAGCTCTGAGCCATCATCTCCATATGGCCCCTATTAAGAAGTGAACAGCCCACACTCCAATGGCCACCGTGTTCTGTCATTTTGAAGGATGAGAGTCAAGAGCTCCAGAGATAATGGGCAAGACTAACATTTGCAGTGCATTAGGAGAACTCAAGATCTACAGCTTTAGCCTAAATTATCCCAAGTCCAGTGTTCACTTTTGTAGTTGAGTCGAGGGTTGCACAGAATTACATTGATCCTTATTACAATATCAGTAAGCAATATTTGTAATTTAGCATTTTTGCAAGATTAGTAATTGCAAAATGCATATGACAAAATAAAAAAAATGCTTGTCGTAATATTGGATTTTATCTGAATAACATTAGCCTTTCAAAATAGTTGTCCCATCAGAGCTTTAAATCAAATTGTCCTGTGACAAAGAAAGTGTTTAAAAAGTCCTTGGTTAGTCCTTGGTTAGACTTGATTTATGCCGCGTTTGTGATAGATCGGAATCTCTGCAATTCTGACATCCAACTCAGAAAATCAGCCTTGAACACTGTCTCAGGTCGGGATTTTTGCTCAGAAACTCGTGCAAAAGTGTTGCACTCTGAGTTCCCGAGTTGATATCACAATTCTAAGGACTCACTTTGTGACAGGAAGACAAAGTGGTTACTAACAGGGAAAGAGTCTTTTTAAACAAGAGATCTCACACTTATATGCAAAAATGTACTCATCTTTATATAATGAATGAAGTTATCAGTGCTAAAGCTCAGCAAAAACGCCGTTGACAATTCATCTATCACTAAATGACCAAAACAGAAATAGAAACATCCCGTGATATAGCTCTGTACCACATCAAGCAGTTCTAATGGTTTATTTATTTGTTTAGTATACAACATGGAAATGCAACTATTGTTATGTTGTTATTGTGGTGATCTACGTGTGTTTTCTGAGCTGATGTCATGAAATGACATTTCGGAAGTCGGCTTTTGTAGGTCAATACTTCCAATAGGTGGCATAAGTCCTGGTTTGGTCCTGATTTAAGGCCTTTACATAAATGTTCTCTCTCCCAAAAATGCCGCAATTTTGTTCTTACAGCCCTGGTTTGGGAGTTCTTGCAACTTGTTCTTGACATTTCATCTGGACAAAACTTTTTTTTTTTTCTTGTGGTGTCTAAGAACCAGAGCCATTTAGAGAGAGATAAATTTAGACTGCACTGGGGAGTTTTTTACTCAATCAGTTCGTGGAAGTTAGTCACTAAGGCTATAGTAGCACTAAACAGTGGTATGATATACACTGTCCATGTAGCATTTTGGAAGAGCAACATTTTTAAAGAATCAAAGTTTATTTAATCTATGGGTTTAACTCAAATTTACCTAAAAATGATAACTCTCTTTCTCAATGGCTCTGGTTAGAAATGAGTAGTGGGTGTGGCTATGACAAGAGTGGGCGGGGCCTGAGTTCTGCACCTGATTTTCTTGTGAAGTATGAAATGTCCTGCGTTCTTGCCTTCTCAAGAACAACAAAAATGTGCTTTGTTCTCGTGGCGTATGTGATGCCCTTTAGACGGTGTGAAGTCTAGAATCCCTCTTTGTTTAATTTTAATACAGCCATAGTACTGACCAGTATAGAAATGAGAGCCATATCTTCTTCAAAAATCTAAATCATAAAGAACTTTTACTGCAAAAATAAATAAATAAAATTAATAAAAATAAAAATACTTTCATATGTCAAAATGATGACCCATTATTATTATTATTATTATTATTATTATTATTATTATTATTATTATTATTATTATTTATACAATGTCATCAAATCTCACATCTTTCTCTAATTGTGCAGTTGTGTGTGCGGGTCATAAAACTGAAGCGGGACCATCCAGCAAAGCCTCACTGCTGATCTCGGTACTGAGTGATGTGTGTATGAGGGTGATCAGTTGTTCAGGCGGGACCATTCACATTTATGATGCCCGACACACTTTAATTAAGCGTGCTAGAGTAATTGCATTTCCAGAAAAGCTGCACAGCTGACACCTGTTAAAATGGGAGTCCAAAGTATATCACGTCACTCACTGGAAGTTGTTACCTTGACAGAATGACACTTCTTTGTGTTTTTAACAGCTCAGCGTGTTGTCATGCGTCAACAGTCTGGCTGCTACTTCATAGATTTTATGCTTAGGCTTTATTGCTAAAGAAATTAATGTGATGTTTTACTTAACATGAATGTATGAACAATGGTAGGCAGTAGTGGTCCATTTTGTGGAGACAACTTTTGTCGCCTAAAGGGAGTCCCTGAGGTAGCCACTAGGGGGTGTAAAATCTGACAATGGCTCAGTCCATTTTTAATATTTGTTAAAAATGTATTTTGTAAAAACTTATGCTTTTTGTGCATTTGAAATTGCTGAACAAACACACACATTTTTAATATTATTTTAGTAAGTCTAGTAAAATTTTGCACAAGGAATATTTTTATTTATTTTATTTATTTATTTTATTTTATTTTATTTTATTTATTTATTTATTTATTTATTTATTTATTTATTTATTTATTTATTTGGGGGGGGGGGGGGGGGGGGGGGGGGCAGGACATCGTGACAGAGAGAGAGGGGAGAGACATTTGGTAAAGTGTTGGAGTCCGGACTCGACAACGCTGAGGCAGGCTGTAATTGCCCTGTAGTTCTACAAACTGACTGATACCATGGTGCAATGATATAGTTTTTCACATCAACAACAAAAATCAATTGGTATCATGTATTTAGTACCAACACATGAAGCAACATTTAAAAGTGCATGATTATATATTTCCTTCTATGATAAATGCATAAAGTTTTATGAGTGAGTGGCTGACATAAAACTTCAAATGAATATGCAGATTGTTGCACATTATGAGGTCGATGATTGAAGTGGTTTTGAATACATTATATTGCCATCTCTTTTTTGTGGAACCCTCTCAGTGGCCAAAAGTAAGGAAAGAAGGAATGTTTTTTAATGTGAGGATTTTTTTTTATTTTTTAAAGATGATTTTCCGGCCCATGCCATGTTCTAGCTGCATTATGTCATCTTTGTCTTTGGGTTGGATGCAACATGCCTCCAGCTCCAGAGCCGCACTTCTTTGATGTTCCTCCTCTTTGATGTTCCTGTGTCCTTTGTGTGACATAATTTACATTCATATGTGTCTTCATACTCAGTTATTAAAGTTACTCCCTCCTTTAAATTCAGTCCACTTTAGATACAATTTTAAGGACTTGTGACACAACCCCTTATGCATATTATTATAGGATATGGCTGCTATGGTCCTGGCTTGGTTTCAGCCTCTAAAAGTTGGTTTTGGTTGGCTTGACTTTTTTAGTAAAATAGACTTCAACAGTATCTTTCTTGTGCTGAAAAAAAAAAATTCCATGTTATGTCTGGTTAAGGAAAAGAACACACAAAAAATAGACTAAAGTCTGATTTTTCTCTTTTCAAACAAATTTTTAATGAATCCTAATGTAATGCAAGGATAACATAGCCACTAATTACGCTTTGACGTCTGCATTAAAAATAACTGCATTCAAACCCAGGTAATGTGGTCTCAGTTAATTTAGTTTGAAAAGATTATAGCAGTCAACATTGAAAAAACATCTTTGAGTACTGATAGGCCAAGTAAAACCTTTTCAAAAAATTAGCTAAATGAGAACTGCAAACCCTCAGGAGACCTTAATTTAATATACCATACATGTTTAAGTCGTCACAAAATAAACACAGAAGACAAGTACTTATTTTTCACTTGGCTGTCGTCTTTTATTCATGTTTTTATCACATTTCTATGGGTGAGCAGACAGAGCCAGTGCAAGAATCAATGACTTTTTATCCTAACTATTATTTCCCTTTATTCACAATCAGTGTAATTTTAGCTCCACATAAACATCATATTATATGCATTTGAAAGTTAGTCATGTTGTGACATTTAACTTTATAAATATAATGCACTTCCAACTAGGATAGTAAAGTATACATTGAAAACCAAGTAAGTACTGACTGTAAGTGATGTTATGTCCTCAAAATGCATAGGGTCAAACATTTTACAAGAAAACTCTGAACTTGAGTGTTTGATGTGAACCTTTCGAATGAAAAGCAGTAAGCTTCTTTTTGTCTTGGTACAAAGACACATTTACTTTCATGTTTGCAGTACATTCAAAGCCATATTCTGCAGCATCCTTAAAAACTAAAAGATGAAAGTGAATAAGTCAAATGAAAATGGCCGCTGCAGTCTCAATACTGGAGACATAACAAAGAGATTGGCGGCTGATGTAAAGGCGCTGTCATGAACGGCATATTTTTTTACACCTCTCTGGGGGAACTGCTTTTAATTCTGGGCAGGACGCTGTGTTTTCGCATTTTTTTCTTGAAGATTACTTGAGATCTCTGCTGCAAACCTAAGTGGCACTAACAAATGTGTATGTAGGCTCGACAGTCACATTTAGCAGTGAAGCATGGAGGGCATAGCATATTGTCTATTTTTTTTTTTTTTTTTTTTTGTCCCTCCCAACTATATCAGATTATGTATTGTTGTATTTCTGTCACTATTTATTATCGGTTTTCCTTAAATAAAAGAAAATCCGACACTTTTATGTGAAATGTGTGGTCAGATCTCTGAAGATGAGATGAGACGTGAACACAGGAGAGACTGCAGAGTCAGGGAGGACAGAAGTCACCTCCTCAGGGTTGAATAATAGTCTCTTTGAGATGCTAAAAGCATGGTTTTATGCATGGTTTTATGGTGGTGGGTAATATTCACAAATGGACTAAAGGTGATAGCATAATTTAAGCAAAAAAAAATGAAATTGAAAGTGCAAGCCACTCAGCCATGTATTAACCACTGACCCTCAAAAGCTGTGTTGGGAAAATGCTAACTGTTAAAAGTGTGTGTCAATGTGCTGACTCATGTTGAGCTTTTATAACCCCACTCTCATTTTAATTTAAGATATTTTCTCTTAACTGGATTACTTATGTCAAGTCATGTTACAACTTAAGTCATCCGCACTTACCAAGAACAACCATAAAATCCCTCACAGCTGCTTGCAACTGTGGAAAAAAATGAAAAAAAAAGATTTTGTCAGGACCTGAATTTTTAGGAGATGGGAGATAAAGCATGATACAGACAATACTGTACCAATACTTTCCGCTGATCAGGATGAATAAATAAGTATTGTGGTTATACAGTATGTGGCTCACTGTTTTGGTTGAGATGCACAGTGGCAGAGTGGTTAGCACTCCTGCCTCTCAGTAAGGAAGTTGTGCATTTGATCCTCGGACCGACTAAAATGTCTCTTACTGTTGTCTGCATGTCCTTTTTTATTACTGTCAGTTTATTCTGGGTACTTTGGCTTACTTTCACCGATTCACGAATTT
The DNA here is from genome assembly GCA_020698575.1 of Bostrychus sinensis. Taxonomy (NCBI): domain Eukaryota; kingdom Metazoa; phylum Chordata; class Actinopteri; order Gobiiformes; family Eleotridae; genus Bostrychus; species Bostrychus sinensis. The sequence continues at coordinate 16,112,303 of CM036245.1, forward strand.
GTAAATCTAAAATTGCCCCTTTGGTGTTAAGTCTCTGTGTCCAACTAATTGGATGTTGTCCAGGGTGTAGCCCAATGTTTCCCAACCAGGCGTACAGGGACCCCTAGGGGTACACAAGCACATTGCAGGGGTTACGTGGCGTTATTTATAGAACCTTTATATATTTGTTTTTTAAAGACTAAAATAAACCTAAATCAGGACTAACTCAGGACTATAGGGACGGATGGGACACTCAAGAAGGACAAAACAGGGACTAACCCAGGTCTAAATCAGAGCAAAACTAAGACTAAATCAGGACTAAACCAGGACTAAGCTGGGTCCAAACCAGGACTAAACCACCAGTTAACCAGGTCTAAACCAGAATTAAACCAAGACTAGACCAGGACTAAACTAAACCAAGACTAAACCAGAACTAAGTCACATCCAAACCAAGACTAACAACAAACCAGGTCTAAACCATAACTAAACCAGGTCAAACCGAGACTAAACTAAGTCTAAACCAGGACTAAACTAGGACTAAGCCTGGTCCAAAACCAGAATTAAACGAGGAAAAAAACAGGACAAAACCAGGAACAATACAGGTCTAAACCAGAAGTAAATTAGGTCTACAGCAGGTCAAACCAGCACTAAGCAAAACTAAACCAGGACTAAACTAAGACTAAACCAGGACTTAGCTGGGGCAAAACCAGGACAAAGGTGAGTCCTGGAGGTACACAAAACCAAAAAAGTTGGGAACCAGTGATGTAGCCCACCAAAGGCCCATAGATTCTGCAGAAGGCTCCAGCTACCTACGAGCCCTACTGGGAATAAGCGAAAGATGAATGAATGAAATATTTGGCTGATGAACACACTGTCACACTTATTTAAACTATCCAGCTCCAGATGGCTGTACTGCAGACCTCTGAATATTCTCCCAAACAGCATCAGATCGGCAGTGGTAAAGACGGATGGTTACGGATGCTGACAGAAGTAATCATCTTAAACCTGTTTTAAAAACCAGTGGAAGTCTTTCATCTCGGTTAATGGTGGTTAATGGGCAGCACTGATGCCAGTTTATGGCCAAACCAATCAATAAGAAGTATTTGTAGATGAAGTGTAACACATAACGAGATTTTTCCGCCAACTCTGAATGGAGGCACATTCAGTGGATCTGTTGAGCCACGGCCAGGCATCTCATCACTTTCAATAGCTCTGCAGTCTTCATCTCTCTCAAGGCGAGCTGGAAATTGAACATGAATCTTGAGCTATTGCTATCTCAGAAACAGACTTTTCTCCTCCCCAACTAAAATTATTTCAATATGATACACAGCACTCTCTGTCTCAGTACTGGTGTATCACTTTCCTATTTTTGATTCCCTGTTCTTGAGGTGACTCACGACCTCTGAGGTAAAAGCTTTGTAAAATCCATTTTTGATTGAGACAATTTAGTTGAGGCTTAGGTGTCAGTGTGCAGTGGCTGTGAAAATTCATATGCACTTGTTGTTACCTATCAGTTGCAGCAATTTCCAGGAGCACCAATTGTAGACAGGTCAGTCTAAGGTTAAATGGGCTCTTGCTGAGGCAAGTTGAGCCTTTCTTTTACTGTACATGAGCAAAAATACAAAAACACAAAACAATGGTAAACAAATGTCTGTCAAACACAAAGTTAAACACATTTTACTTTAAGATTAATTGTAAATCACAGTTATTAGTCAGTGTAAAGTGTAACATCTAGATTCTGCACACCATCACATAATAGTAATGTATGCTAAATAGTCTTAAATAGTGTGGTGAAAATCAATGTATAGATCTGTGTAGCTTCTCAGTCAATTCAGGAGAACTCAGCAAAAAAGGTTCAAGAAGAAGGTCATCTAGACAAGGTTTGCCTTTTTGAAGAAGTCCCATCCTTTATCCTAAGGACGTAGTCATTTCTACTTGATACAAGAGATACCAAAAGGTCAGACAAGGCATTTAAAAAGTAATTGAATGACTGGTCTCAACATTACTGAACGTAAGATTGTTAATAGTATGTGGGCTGTGTTGTATTTAGTTTCTTTGTTTAAGAAAGTGGGGAGAACTGAGCACTCTTGATTTTTATTTAAAACATTTGAAAAGCAATGCTAGTGTCCAGTAAAGAATATTTAGAGAATATTGACAGAGACAGCTTAGTAATAAGTCGATGAGATTTGGTGAGGTATGTGTGAACAATGCATGTGTAGCAAATGGGATGCTATTTTGCACAGCACATTTACAATGCAGTTTTATATATATATATATATATATATATATATATATATATATATATATATATATATATATATATATATATATATATATATATATATAGCCCAATATCACAATAAAAGTGGTTTTACTGACTGAGGTAGAGAGTGTTTTTTTATATGTAGTGTATTTTTATAACTACATTTGTGTCCAGTATGTACGGTGGCCCAGAGAGCTCAACACTGTAAACCCAAATAAGTTGAGTTTACTTTAAAAAAATTGTGGAAAGTGGTTGCCCTAAAAAAAATAAGTAATGAAAAACAAAAACTCAAGTCTATTTAACTTGAGCATTAATTACAGTAAACTTAAACAGATTAAGTGCAAAATACTAAATGTCACGTAGAACATACTTAAACATGTAAAGCACAATATACTACATTAATAGTAGATTAAACTAGTTATTTTAAGTTATATCAATGGTTTTGCATATTTGCTACACTTTAGATTTCAAGTTTATTCAGTCATTACTTTCCCAAGAGGCAAAAGAAAAACATGCTCCAAATTACATTAAAACACTTTATTAAGGTGTTGCAGTTACAATATACTTGCTGCACACATCAGAACAGCATCATGCACTTGGAATAATCCAGATGCAGGCCTTTTCAGTCCAAAGGTAACAGCAGACTTGAAGAAGTTGGCTTGGATCAGGAGGTGGATCTGATGAGCTTCAGTCAGCGCAGAAGCGTGACAGCACAGCTGCTTGTCATTAGCATCATAAGAGCAGAAGAATACAAGACAAAAAAACACATTAATACTGCATCTGTTGTAATTACAAGACAAATACAGAAATGTTATGTTTTTTATAGTTAAATCTATAACTATAACCTCTAATGTCCCATAACTAGTCAAATGTGCATCTGCAAGTTTAGTTTATCATGGCCTGGCAGCAGGTTCATCAAACTGCTGTATCCACCCCTGATAAACTTCCTCCTCTCTCAGGTGATCCCAGCCTCATCAGTGCTGTTGCTAGTCCTGTTTATGTTTGCCACACTGCTCCCACCGCACCCTCAGCAACACCTGCCTCTAACCCACGCCTTTCTCTTCTGCGGGGAAAAGTGCCTGAATGAACGGGGAGTCCTTGGTGTACATTAATTTCACTCAAAACCGCTGAGTTCACTTTCGGTACTGCGGCTGCGGAGGCGGCACAGCACGGTACAGCCCCGCGCGGACATCTCCCTCTCAAAACTGCTTTATTCCCGACCTCACGTTCACTCTCGGGGCCAGAGTAACTAAGTGCATGGCTTCCTCTGTCACCTACAGTGGGCAGAGTGACAGGGAAATGCCGTGTGTAGGGACTGTGAGCATAGCTCGCATGCCGCCACCAGGAAACCACTCCTCGCTCGCACATTCACTTTCGTGACTCTCTTCACTCCCACTCGGTTCAAAAAGTAGATGTTCTCCCTCAGAGTCAGAATCAGCAGTTATCAAAGCTTCATCAGTGCTGTACATTTTATTAGCTACTTTCGCCTTTTCTTCTCTCAAAACTGTAGAGGAATCTACTCCACGGAGGCGCTCCGACACGCCATTTTGTAGTGGTGTCCGAATGTCTAATGGATAAAAAATAATGCACTCAAAATTTCCTACAACGCATTTTGAAAAGTAGTGGACAGCGATGGTCACTAGACTGTCAGTATAGACCAGAATGCGAGTTTCGGAGGAGAACAGCAGGACCGCGACAGGTCTTTAAACTGTACACAACACGTCAGAATGAAACCAGTTAGAAATGCCTTTTTTACTTCTGTCACGTCGTAATCAGGAATAAAAAGCTCTTAAATAAACCGTTGCAGTGTAAAATTGCTAATGTTAGCTTAGCTAGCATTAAGCCTCCCCACATAAGGCACAGAGCTGCAATAATCCAGTCCGTTTTATTCATTATAGCAATAATTTGTGTTAAATATCACACGTATGACTAATATTTATCTATAAATACTAAAACATCAAGTGAGTGTGGTCGGGTTTTATCACAGAACATTATCAGCGGAGTTTCGCCAACCTTTTTTACACAGACATCAGAGTCACGTGATCACCGGTGAGGGAAAAATAGTGTGCGAGTGTCCGAATCATTCACAAAATGAGTGCACTATATAGTCTGCTATATAGTGCTGGACTATATAGTGACTGAGGGGTTAGGGGCTAGGGATGACGTTCGGACACAGCCAACATGTGCGTCATCTTCTTCTGTCTAATTATTAGTGAGTCTCAGCCAGCTGCACACTGCCACCTTCTGTCCTGGCATGATAGCAGCTAAAACTTGATGTTTTAAATTCATTCAACTTAAAATATTTCACACACTCAGCAATATGGTCAAACTAGCAGAATACACTCAAACTATGGTAGTAATGGGCCAAAACGTTCACATTTACATACAACAGACAAGAAAATTTTAGTACATTCAATATCAAGGTTTACAGTGAACGAATTACAAAAGCTAAAACACACTTTACAAAAAGAAACTGTCATGTAGGTAATATTGTTGTAATGTCATGTGGGTATTTCCGGTGCAGGTAAATGTTGTTGTAATGCCGTGTGGCAGTTTCTTTAAGTAAAGTCTGTTTTGGCTTTTGTAATTTGTTGAACTCTCTGGGCCACCGCAAGTATGTGTACATTTCATTCTTTGAGTTAAATTTAATAAGAAAGAAATTGTCCCTCTTGCTTTCTGTATTGTATTAGTCATCCTCTTGCCCATTGTATTCAAGTGAACCATTTCAAAATCTGTTCAATACATGTTTATGCGACTATAGTGGATTTTTATCCATACTTAACTACAGGAAATGTATGTCTCTGTGTACAAATCCCTATACACTATTGTATGTTAGCTTGATTCACTGCCTGGTTATCACTATAAGAATAGCTGAGGCCCCGACAAGGTCCTTCACGCTGCATTTATTTGACAGAGACAGTGAAGAGTGTCGAAAAGAGCTCAGCTGAATGATGACAAGTAATGCTTTTCAGCCCCTCGGTATTGGGAGCGCCATTTGTCGTATTAGTGGAAAAACGCTGAGGCGAGTAACAAGAACTCATCGCTGTTGTTATTGTGGGGACATCTCGCTCATTCCCCTTCACCCTCCACCCCCCATCCCATCCCCCGCCCTTGTGTTGTTGGAGAGTTGCGATAAATAATTGAAATGTTGACTCAGCCTAGTGGTCCGGGTCGGAACAAGCTGTATTTCTGTGAGGAGGAGAGCGTGTCACCCCAGTGGACTTAAAGGCCCTAAGAGGCTGCTGTCGGAAAACCAGCATTGTACATTCAGGGAGCGGATAGATACTGGGCGAGAGATACAAGTTACAAGTCTGTGGCAAGTGTGTGCAACTCCACAGCTGTTTTTCATCATTCAGGGGACATTTCTTGCATATCACTGTTGTTATTTAACAATGTTTGAGCCAACGCTGAAGTGGTGCATTTTCTAAAGCTGCCTCTCAAAAGAAAGTTCTGCCTGTTTATGTAAATTTACACTCATATAATTATCCCTCAGGCCCTCCTGGCTCCCTTTTAGGGCTTTTCAAATTTATTTTTTGCTCTGATTTTGGCATTTATTATGCTAGGGTGATGATATTTGGCAAAGATGTTCATTAATAAATTAATTTTAGAATTTCAGGGTCACAAATGAAAAAGAAAACTTACATTAAACTGTAATTAAAATAAAATAAGCATTAAATGCTTATTTTCACTCTACTGCCATTGCAATACTGAAATTTTAAATCATGTTAATACCTCTGTAACCCTGTCTGTCACATGCTAATAAATACACAAACAAACAAACAAACAAAAATTACCACCAAATCCACATTTTTCTCATTGCATTGTAGGAAATAATTCCCTTATAATTCCCATTCCTCCCAGGGCTTTAAGATGAAGAACGTGAACTTTAGCCCTTTTGTTGTGTGATTTTCTTTTTTTTTTTTTTTTTTTTTTTTTTTTTTGTAATGGAACAAAAAGTAAAAATTTATCAAAATCAGTTTTAGGACTTATCAGTGACCTATCCAGGGCCGGTAATAGTACTCTGCCACTTAGGATTAGGGTAAAAAAAAAAATGCATGTTTTATTTACAGATACGTTGTAATTATGTGAACAAACTGGCTTTTAGAGGGTTAAAGTTATTAAAATGAATTCTATTTTGTTATGTATGATAAGGACAGGGGTTAATGATAAAAAAAACAAAAACAAAAAAAATACTTTTTTTCTTTATGTTTTTATTTTTAAATGTGGCCTCTTGACATAAAAGGGCTTTAAGAGAAAGAATGTGAGAGTAATACCTCAGCATATCCAAACATCATTGTATTTTTGTTGCGTTGGTGTAGTGGTACTTTCCCCTCTCTTTGATGCAGAAGTTCATGGGTTCAAAAGTTGTCAAAATCTCCAGTCATATTTCACGGCTGGTTGTGTCAGGCACAGAATCCAGCATTAAAATCTGCCAAATGACCCATGTGAATATTTTTTTTTTGTGGTGACCCCTCTATAAAAAAAGAAAGCAATCAAAAGGGTCAACTACAACATTGTAATTTTGTCGAAACATCATTTCTATCAAGCCACTTTTACTTAATTTATGCTTTTAGATTTTAGATCCTTTAAATTAGATCTTATGTGGTGTGAGAGGCACAGTGACATTCAACAAAGTAGATTTTAACAATTTAGTACACAAGGATAACCAGCCAGTGTTTCTTGTTTGCTGGTCCTAAAACCAGATAAATAGAAAGGGTGGCGTAAGAAAAGAAATACATCTGAAAAATGCTCTCGAAGAGGTTGATCAACATAAATTAATCTGGTCAGCACATGCAGTTTTACTTATCTGTGGGACATCTTTTATTCTGAACTTGATAAACTGTATGTCAGCAAGTTAGAGTGGCTTTAAAGTTTTTATAAATATTAATAGGAATTGTGGTATAGGATCCAGGATTTCCTAGCATAAGGAGCTGGCTAAAATGTGCTAAAATATTTAAAGTTGTGTGTACTTTTAGCATGCAGAACATGTATGTTTTGTACTGGTATTAGGCAGACATTTGAAACCAGGCACTGTATTGGAGAGATATATTTAACTTAGTATATATGATATATTTGGTTTAAAATCCTAGATGCTTCATAAGTTGCCCTTTTGCACATTGTTTGAGTTTCGTATTTTTGAGTTTAAAAGTTAAACATCACCTTTCAGTTGCCATTCAGAGCGCAGAAAAAGCCTGTTTACTGTGGCATTTAGTGGTGCTGCGATATGTCAAAGCGAGTTTCTCTTTGAAGTCATCACCTTAGAGAAATGCCTTGAACCTGTACCGGGGCGTGAATGCAGAACGGGGAAACGCGGTGGCAGAAAATGTGGTTTCACAGAGTCAAAGTTTAAAACAACAGTATAGACGTCTATTATACAGTTCAGTGTGCTATAGCTTTAATAGACTTCTTTTAAATGGACATTCATACACTCTACAGCACTCAGTTATATCTAAGTGGACTTTATATATTAGCACAAGTCAATTCTCAACACTGAATTGCTGTTTGCTCTTCTGTGACCTTAAATATCTTATTTCATTAATATAGAAAACTTTTTTGACATGCTGGAGTGATTTATGTTCACTCTTACATGAGAGCCTTCACAATTTAAATAAAACTTCTTGCAAGATATGGAGCTTTATGATATTTCCTTCCTGCTTATAACTTTGCTGTTGTTTATTCTTCGCACAGTTGAGGCAGACACTGCATGAGGCACAGCATTGGTGCACTAATGGTGGACCAGCTACTATGCACCCATCACTGCAGATAAATGAGCAGCAGAGAGGGACACTGCTGTGTGGTCAGGCATAAGCAGTACTGACTAAAGTGACATATACAATATATAATAGTTAGCGATAAGCAGGCCATAGTTTGTCCAGAAAAAAAATCAGTATGTGTTTTATTTGTCAGTAAAAAGGAGTAAAATACTGGCCTGGTAGTCTCTTTGTGGAAATGAAGTGGAAGTGTTCGGGGAGGAGGAAGTCTAGGTATGTCTGCTTAGATTTCTGTCCACATGACCCTGGCCAAGTTCATCTGATAAAATTACATTGAATTGAGCCAAAAATGTCTTTCTGTTAATTAAAATAAATGTGTTGGTTACCAAAATTACTAGGATACTAATTTGGGAACTAATTAAATTGTTAACCTTAGCTGAGAAAACAACAGTATTTCTATTCATTGAATATCTAAGTAATGTGAATTGTAAATAATCTAATTAATGTGATAATACTAATTCATGTGATTTTTTTTTTTTTTTTACATGTGTTGGCTTCAAAGTCGCAAAGGTTTTCATGACATTTTTACCTACACCCTACATGAGTTTCCTTAAATTCCAATTGGTAAAAAAAAGTTTCAAAGTTTACAAAAGTCCCTTTATGTGCTTTCTGTATTGTATTAGTCAACTTCCGGTCTATTGTCTTGAGGTGACACAGTAGGTCGCTGCCCAATGTGTTTCTCTGTGCTTTCCGGTTTGGTTATTTGGTAACACAGATGGGCAGCAGACCCAGATGGGATGGGTCTCTGATCTTTGAGCAGCTGGTGGTGCGGTGGTCACTATAATAATAGCAGAGCAGAAAGGAGGTCATTGGATTTAGCCACTTCCTCAGCTCTCTGTGTCGAAAACAAAAAAAACGACTCTACTTTTACCATCCATAACATGGGCCTTAATTGTTTTATGCTTGGCCATTTTACCAGCTAACTAAATTTTCACTGTCTTGTGCACAACGGCCCGTGGGGATCTGCTGTGGCAATCTGGACATGGCTTTTCCCCGAACACACTCTCAGTCTGTTTTTCTGAAAACAAAATGTAATGCCGTAAATGTGGAGTAATGCATTTATCCAGGAAATAGCCTCTGTTATAGTGTTTTGGGAAATACTGTAATCTTGCCATAATCATATTGAAACACTTTCTGTTCACAAATGAAAGTGGAGACCTACTGTCCTTGTATAAAGGAAAAGGGTTTTGCTGTAAACATAGTGGCACAAAAGCTGGGTATATACAAACTAATTAGAAGTATGGCTTGTAATTTGGACACTAAAAACAGAACAGTAACCAGTTGTTTTAAATTCATGATAGACCAACAATAGCAACTCACCATTTTAGTCTCAGCAAGCAGAAAATACTGAAGTGGTGTGTTTGTTTTTTGGCACACTGAACAATTTTGGTTAATTCTGTGCAGAGTAAACAATCCTGCCACACCATTACCTGCTTGGTAATGGTGTGGCAAGAAAAATAATGTCTGATTCCTCTTTTCCCTTTTTTATTTAGTTTTTTTCTTCTTTTTTTATCAAATGCAATATGTTTTATCAACACAATTCAGATGCCATCGTCCCATCCAAGTGCAAAATTGTGCATGCAGCATACAACTGAGGCAATATAGAGCCTGATTTAGGATGCCAAACAAACAGATGTTGGCATACCATGTTTTAAAGATTCCTTTGGTAATGTTAAGCAAAAAGTCCAAAAAATATTCAACATTTAAGACTTTACAGACAGGCTCTACAACAGCTCAAAGAGGAAAAACTGAGCACTACTGATGACAATGCTTCTATTTTGAACACACAATAATATTTGAGCAACAAGGCGTATGAAAAATATGAAGATAATTAAAGTAGTTTCATTGAATTTGTACATTTTAAGGCAGTCTCAGTATTTGAGTAGTGCAATGTGCTTTGTCACCACTACAGGTCTATAAAACTTATACACGAGACCTTTAACTTTATTTTATTTTTCCAAATTGCGTGATACTAAAAGAACATCACAATAATGTCTTGTATATAGCTATTCAAAATCTATAGCTAATACATGCTTCATCCTACTTTTTATCTGTCCCTTACATTGTGTTCTCCTTTTTGTACATTTGTGTCATTTCCTCAGCTGACCCTGACTCTCTGCCATGAGTCAGCTTGTCACAGAATAACGTCCTCATTATGCCACACAAATGCAGTTTCCACACTTCCACACAAATTAAAGTCGTTCTTCATAAAGAAACCTTTTGCTTGTTCTGCAAATTAAGGTGTGCGCTGCTCTCGGCACAACAACAAACTAGACCACACAGCTCTGGGGGCGGGGCTTGAGCAGGGAAACTAATAAGATCCAACCCAAATCTATGGAGGGATGCTGTATTTATTAAGGTCATGTCTGTAAATGAACAAATAAGATCATCACATGCCAGCATTAATTTGTTAATCTCTCTCCCTTTGGATGTATGTGTTTGCTGTGTGTGTGGGGGGGAGACATGAAAGCTGCCAGATTTATCCCAGACCCTTCCCCATCCAAAAAAGAGCAGCCGTCCCACACTGGTCTATCCTCCCACACTGTTTGTATGAGACGAACTGTGCCAAGAGGAAATTCTGAATGATGTTATATACACAGCCAACATCAGAAAACACAAAGCAGACGAGAAGTTATCAGTCTGAACACAGGACATAGTGTTGCTTGATTTTAGACAGACCACTCTTTATTGCCGTTGGATAAAAAAAAAAAAAGTATGATTACCTCTTAGTGAACCGGCTCTTGTTGATGCGTGTTGATTTTTTGATATGACAAAAATGCAATTATTCTGTGGTGGGTTTGATGGCATTCTTCTTCTGCTGTGTAATGACTTCCTCAGTGGGCAGTACAGTGACCCAATGCTGGCTTAACAGGCTTACTACAGTTTTTCTACCCACCTCTATCTGTGTGAGCACAACAGCATGACTGTTGTGTTTTCCTGACCAACAACAATCTTGTGTAAACAGCTCCTTTGTCTTTAGTTTAGTGTCCTTTAAACCAGTGATTCTCAACTGGTGGTAGGACCCAAAGGTGGGTCACGCAACCATTTACAGTGGATCGCGAGCCTTTACAAAAATGTTACACCTAAGGTTGAAGTGACCACTGCTTAAATCTCCTCAAAGCACAACATCTTTATTTACCACTGAAAAGGTCATCGGGGTAAAAGTACATTTGGTGTACTTGAATCTTTTGAATTGCACGTTTTTTTTTTTTTTTCATGTATTTTGTTTTTAAATTAAAATGCATCTTATAGAATGTTGAAGGGAATAGTTCCTTCTCGAGCAGGTTCATTACATTTTATCAGTTGAAAAATCTCTTATTTGGGTTGCAGCTTGTCATTTTAGGGTGATGGTATATATATATGGGCGGCAGTAACTCAGTTGGTAGAGCCGCTTGTCCAATAACCAGAAGGTTGGCGGTTCAAACCCCACTCCCACCGTTGCATACTATCGTTGTGTCCTTGGGCAAGACACTTAACCCACCTTGCCTCCAGTGTCTGTGCACACTGGTGTATGAATGTGAGTGTGAATGGGTGAACGGTTCCTTGATGTAAAGCGCTTTGAGTGCCCATGAAGGTGGAAAAGCGCTATATAAAAATGTGACCATTTACCATTACCATTTACCATGGTGGGTCCTGAAGTTAATCCAGTGGAGAACCACTACTTTAAACCTGTGTTTCCCAACCAGAGGTTCCCCTAGAGGTACGCGAGCTTTACAGGGAGTATGGGAAATGTTTGTGATATTTGTATATTAAACAGTTGAAACTTGTGTGTTTCATTGACAATTTATTAAAAATTATCAATTAAAATGAGGTGTAAACTACTACAAATATTATTTGAATAGGGCTATTATAAAGCTTGTTTCAAAGGAGTTATTTAAATGATTAATTTACTTTTTCATGTCAATTTATTATAAGTTTTATTTTTGATGAAAAATAAAAGTAAAAAATGTCTTTGTACTAATAAACACAAATGATCACTCTGTGACCACTTTTTGAAAAACAAACACAAACAAATGAGGAGGTACTACTCACTACACAAAAAGCGCAGGCGGTACACAGCACAAAAAAGGATGGAACCACTGTTTTAAACCAATTAAAGCTTGCCCACTCTTAACTTTTAGTCACTTTGCTGCTGCTCAAGGCACAGGGAGTCGAATTTACCAAGCTACTGCATGAAATTTTATACCAGTACAACCCAACCAATAAAATGTCCATTTGTGTAGTATAAATTCGCCTCATTAAATACACAAATTGAAAGCGAAATGATAACTAACTCTGCCGGCTCATTAATGCTCCCAATACTGATACCACATTAAACAAACACACCAGCTTTTGAAACGTGAACGCCAAAGGAGTCTCAGAGGCAGCGGAGAGTCAAACAACACAGGTTTGCTTTTTCCTTAGGCGAGGTTTTAAAAAGTTTATTATCATTGGTGGCAAATGTTTGTGTGCATATGTCTTTATGCTTTAGCGACTGTGGGCGGCTGGAACATTTGTTTGTTGGCGCCATCTTTCCCCCAAGTCCTGTCTAATGGGGATAAGTGAATGGCCCATGGCAAGAGAGACTGAAAATGTGGTGTTTATTCCAACAGGCTACAGCTTCAACATCATAACAAGGCGAATCAGGGAGGTGTGGGGGAGAGCGCGGGGTTTAGCCAGGGAACCATGATTAAGACAACAAACTGGAATGAAAGGCATTAAAAGAGACTTAGGGGATTATTAGGAGAAGAGTGATACAGATAACAACATTACATTTTCCACTTACCTTAAACTTTCAGCTCTTTTAGCTCTAACATTTTAAACACTCGATATTATTGACATTGCTCATGACTTAACCCTCAGGCCTCCTGGCACCTATTTAGTGCTTTTCTAATGTATTTTTTGCTCGCATTTTGGTATTTCTTAAACTAGGATGATTTGACAAAGATGTTTATTAATAAATACATTTTCGAATTTCACATCACAACTGATAAACAAAAAAAAAAAAAAAACATTTTCTACTGTCTAGACGAAAAACTCACACTCTTCCTCTTAAAGCCCCTTTTAGTCCCATTGACTTACATTAAAATCACTTTTTCAGTTTTTGCTCTGCTGCTATTGCAATACAGAAATGTTAAATCATGTTAATTCCTCTGTAACCCTGTCAGACAGAGGCTAAAAAATACACACACACAAAATAATAACCTCCAGATCATTTTCTCATTGCATTTTGGGAGTTGTTGTTAGTTAGTTAGTTAGTTAGTTAGTTAGTTAGTTAGTTAGTTTTTTTGTTTGTTTGTTTGTTTGTTTGTTAGTGATCATTAAAAGTAGACAAGAAACAATACAATGCTTCCAATAGATCTGAGACCGAAATGGTTTAAGCTGAAGTCGAGACGTATTGTGCCTAATCCAATTAACATTTAAGTAGAAATTGCCACTTAAACATGGCTATATTTCACAACAAAACAACAAGACAGGGGGAAAAAAAACACAAAAACACTTTAATTTGCATTCAAAATACTAAGAAAATATCTTTTTCTATTATTACAGTATAATTACTTTAAGCATTACCATTGTAACTATCCCTTCAATGACTAATTACATCATTAAGATAACTTCATGTTGTAATAGTTAAGACTACAGAATTATACTAATGGTCTGTATTTCCCTATAATAGATTTTTACATCTTTTTAAATGTACTAAGTGAAGGACATCATTTTAGTCACTGGTCTACAAGCAAAATGCTTCCGGAACAAAAGTAGTGAAATTTTTCTTGGATTAGGTCACTAATAAAGAAAAAGTAAGTCAGAAGTGCAGATTGGCTATAGTTTCCAAGAAACAGTATTGGGTCAAAATGGGAAATTTATGCAAAATAAGGCAAAAACTGTATTTTATCAGAAGGTACACTGTGTCCACAAGCAACCAGTTCTATCTGAAAGCCTGTCTGCACATTTCAATACATTCATTTTAATATGTCTAGAGTTTTGACATAAAATGTTTTGTTTTTATTTGCAGAAATCTCTTTCTTGGAAGAGGACAAAATGCATGCACGTAGAGAAATTAAATATTTTCAAAATATAAATATTATTTTTAAGCAAAAATGCCTAAATCTATTGTATAAACAGATGCAATTTAGATGTGAAACAATATCATTAAATATCTTGAATACATTAGCTAACCAGCACAGTTATTAATTGATTTTTTGATGATACATTTACTTTTCTTGTTAGTTCTCGCCTTATTTCTTTTTAAAATGCCTGTTCCTCTTAAGTTATACTGAAACATGACGCATCAAGTTTCTTCTCTCCAAATAAAAAATATACTTTCACTTCTGATCCACTGTCTTAACCAGCCACAGGAGTCAGCAGCCGGTTCACTTTTTTTACGCCAGTCCCAGGACCTCCAGCATACGCCAAATTAAAGATGCAAAGCAAATGGCCTGTACCAAGATAGACAGGAAAAAAATATGGTGTTTATTCCAGCGGGCTACAGTTTCAACATCATAACAAGGCAAAAAGCGGGAGGTGTGGAGGAGAGAGCGCGGGGTTCGCCAGGGAAGCATGATGATTAAGACAACAAACTGGAATGAAAGGAATTGAAAGAGACTTATGGGATTATTAGGAGACGAGAGCTACACATGCTCCGGAAAGTCATGATAGAGACATTGATGGGGAATGACAGAGGGACTAACTTGCTGTCGAGGGGCTCTCAGTATCGTTAAAAGACCCTCATATGCACACTTGAAGCGGCGCTTTTCACAGTTGGCACATTTCGGGCAAAAACACAGCAAGCTTTAATCGCAGCCTGTCAACTCACACACCCACTCTTATTGGCAATTAATGCAGAACAGATGCAGCATGCGTATATCTTTGTAATGGTTATGGTGGAAATACTCATAGCTCAATTACTTTTTGTAATATAATTTTACAAATATTTTACAATACACTGGTATCAGCAGTTGGATATCCTCCTCTTGTGATTTATTACATTTTGTATAATTTTTTTACCACATTAGAAAGATGATTTTAACATGATAAAAGGTGCTTTTGTAATTGATGAAACAACTTCACAACTTCCTCTAACAAGATTTAATTAGTTCACACAAATGTGGAGGTTTGATAATTGAATATTATAATGACACACTATAATGTTACATGGGAGAACGAGTGCTATAAAACAAATGTTTTCTTCTCCATCCAAGTGCCATTTTAACTCCCATTACAAGAACAACCAAGTGATCTACATTTTATTAAAAAATAAATGAAAGCATACATATTGCAGTTAACAACATTGTGGCTTTTATTTTGGGTCCTGCAAATATTTCATATTGCTTTTTAAACCTATCTTTCAAATAGACAGTTTTGTTGTGCTTTTATTCATATTTTTTAAACCAAGCTTGGTCTCCTCTAGAACAGCATTTCACATTTTGCAAGCTTTAAAAACATCTGACAAAAGAAAACCTAAAAAGTACTCTGCTGGTGCCATAAGACATAAGTGCAGAGACCAGCAGAGTGCAGAGGCTGTCTTTTGGGCACAATCAAACATCTTTTTTAATTCCTTAATTTTTTTGTATGAAGCCATTTCACTACAAAATGACGAATAAATGGAGACAGACCTTTACACTGTTTTTTAGATAAAGGAATGAGAGTAGGCTGGACGTAGAGGGCTTGTTGATTGGACAGAGCGTCCTGGAGTGGGCAGAGGTTTGTGGAACTTAGTGTTCTGAGGCCTCAGAAACTCTGCGCCAGAGACTACAAGATTACTCAAACAGGCGTGCAAGAAACAAAACACAACTCCAGTTATGTTTTTGATGAGGGAACAACATTATAACATAATGGAAAGCTCAGATTTTTGGGCATAATTTAGCCATTTTTAATGTTGACAAGCATTGCCTTCATAATAAAAGGGAAGATGTATCAATATGCTAACAGGTGATTAATCTGTCAAATAAAACATTGCAGACTTTGACTTGAATAGTACTCAGATAATCCGACCACTATGGGTCACAAGCTCACATGTATGGGTCACAAAAAGTACACAATACTTTTTGTGCTGGTCCCAAGCCTGGATAAATGGAGATCCTTGTATCAGAAAATTCATCCAGTGTAAAACCTATACCAAATGAAAGCTTCAACTCCTAGCAGTCATAGTGGTGACCCCAGACAGGAAAAGCTGAAAGGAAAGAAGACTTAAGTCATATCCCATATCACATATTCCCCTCCAAATCCTGCTCTGCTCATAAGAGGGTGTCTGTCCTACATAGTTCAGTGAAACAAGTCGAGCCGCAGAATGACTTCCTCAGCAGTCTGGGTTTGTTTGCTCGGAGTTAGTCTCGGCACACGAATACAGAAAGTGGAGATGTGTTTGTTTTTGCTGTTTCGTGACATTTGTATTGAGAGAGGTCTTTGCTGTACACTGCAGGTAATTCGAGCGGCGGCCTGTCATAATGAAACAGCACTACAGTATACAGTTTGTGTCTTTGGAGATCTACTTTTGGAGGTTTTAAAAGCATCGCTGTTTGTCTTGGCAATGCTTCTTTAATGAGAATTTCTGAGCTTGCAGGAATGTATACAGTACACTTCTTCACTATAATCTCCAGGCTTATTTTGAAATGAAATGGGTTTAAAATGGACTTAATGAGCTACATATTCATCTCAACGACCATGAACTGTTGTTGTTCTTTTCCAAATTGTTAAGTGTTACTTCTCTATATAAATAAAAGGGCTGCTTTCTTTATAATGTCAAAGCAATATGAAGCCTTTCTCTGAGTGTACTGTATTGAACAAATGGGCTCTAATTACAAAAAGAGTCCAATCCAAATATCCCAACCATGCATTATGTCTTTCATTAGTAATAGTATTAGTATTTGAACAGTAGGTGCAGGTATTCAACAGGAGAGTATTTTTAGCTATAAATTGGCCATGCCACAGAAATAATCATATCTAGTTTAAGGAGGCAGTAGTAGCTCAGGTGGTAGAGCTGTTTGTCTACTGGCGGTTCATTTCTTGCTCCCACTGTTGCATACTGTTGTTGTGTCCTTGTGCAAGACACTTAACCCTCCTTGCCTCTAGTGCCTGTGTACATTGTTGTATGAGTGAGTGCTTGTGAGTGTGGATTGGTGAATGGTTACTTGATTGTGCTTTAAGTGCTCATGGAGGTAGAAAAGCGCTATATAAATGTGACCATTTTATTTACCATTTATATTTTTCTGTAAAAGTATATAAACTTTCTTAGTGGAGTCTGTGGGTTCTCTTGGGCCTCAGCCCACCGTCCCATGGCATGTATTAGATGAACTGGTGAATCTAAATTGCCCATAATGAATGAATGTAAGAGTGAATGATTGTCTGTCAGTGTGTATCTCTAAATTTCAGCCCTGCACCTAACTGGCCATTGTCTAGGGTGTACCCTACCTCAGGCCCAAAATAGTTGGATTTAAATTCAGTTACATAGTGTAAATTATGAGAGGATGATACTTACAGTGTGTTGTTATTCCTTATAGTGTCTGTAGGTTTGCAACAAAAGGTTTTAAAAGCATCATCTGTACTTGGTCCAGCCTACCATAAAAGGTAAAATTGTTCTACAGCAAATGCAAGCCATGTGTACAGCATTATACATAAGGTTGAGTATTATCATCATACTTTAATTATTTTTAAATTGGTTTATTATAGAATTGTGCAAATAATGCTCAAAACAAAAGCTAAATCATTTCCAGCTTGTGTCCAGAGGTTCTTATTAGTTCCTGAGAGCAAATATGAGTGGTATTATGTAGTAAATGATTATCTTTAGGCAGTAAGTCTTTTGGTTTTAAGACAATTTCTCTCCAGAAGTTACTTTTGCTTTTTTTTAAATGTAGTGGACTAAAAAGTATTAGTCATTAAAGTACTGCATACTTTAACTTAAATAGCACTCCGATAATCCTGCCACTAGGGTCCAGATGACTGTGATTCATTTAGCCTGGATGAGTAAGAGTCTTCACAGACATGTCTGTAGACTGCTCTATAATACTGATATTTGTGTTTTCCCATGGGAATGGAATGCATAACAAACTATGTTTTTGTCTTTCTGACAGTTTTTATCTCATAAATGTTTCTTATGTTTTCAGTGGTTGACCTAAAACCATGAACTTTAGTTAACTTCAACAGATGGCTTTAACAAACAACAGTACTGTCTTTAGTTCGCATACTAATGTATGTGAAGGAGAAAGGAAGATAGCTTTGTCAAAATATGGACTGTGAATAAGTGAAGTAGATAAGATAAACTTAACCAAAAAATGTGTGCAAAAAGTCTGCCACAGTGCCACCAATACTCATTTACATGTTACTTAGGTATAAAAATGTATTGCAGAAATTTGCAGCATGTCAAAAAAAAAAAAAAAATAGTGAAAAATATCAGTTTTAAATTAAGAAAGAAGCAATCAGCTGTAAATACAGGTCTAAAAACATACACACTTCAGTGCATATCAGTGGCATCTGCGCTGTTAGCTGTTTCATGATACAGGATTACAGATTAGCACTAAGATAAACCAGCTCTAACTCATTTTAGATTATCATAATGTTGTGTTAGCTGCAGCTCAGACTTCTTGAGAGTGAAACGAGAGAACAGATGTGGGTTACACATTCGCCAGGTGTGAAGAAACAGCCTTTTACAGGTGTGGAAAATCAGTGGAGACACAATCTGACAATAAGCTGGCGTAAGCGTGAATAGTACAATGACAAAATATACAGTTCATCCATCATCAAGCTATCATTCTACTGAAACTGTCCCTTTCCATCTGTTTTTGCTATATTTTTCCAGCTGGTTTCAGCTGTAGACTTCAGAGTAGACTTTCTATGCAACATTTCACAAACAGTGCACTTCTGGTACTAATCTTATATTATTTTGTTTGTCTTACACTATTTTTGTTAACATTGTACACTTGTATTGTACTTTAACAGTAGATATGTCCATAAATATTGTAACTAACCTAATAAAAGGGGTAGTAGTATTAGAAGTAAAGGTAATAATGATTCTAGTAGAAGTAGAAGTAGCAGTAGTACACTGTAAAAAAAAAAAAAAAAAAAAAAAAACTCAACGCAACGGGATCCCTCAAGATTTTTTAGTTTTGGGGACAACTCAAAAGCTCAAATTTTCAATATCTAATATTTTTTGTTCATATGTCTAAAAACTTTCAATTTAAAGTTTTACTCACTATAATTTTTTTTTAACTCAACTTACTGCCATTGTTCAGAAAAAGCTAAAATTGTAAAATTGTTTAGTTAAATTTAGTATACTAAGTTTTTATCACTACTAATACTTTTTTCTGAACAATGGATAGCAAGCTGGCAGTAAGATGAGTAAAAAAAAATGATAGTGAATAAAATTTAAAATTTAAAGCTTTTAGACATATGTATGTTAAATTGAATAAATAAAAAATGTTTGTTGAAAACTTGAGATTTTGAGTTGGCCCCAAAATTCAACAATCTTGGGGGATCCTGTTGCCTTGAGTTTTTGCAACATTTTTATTTTTACAGTGTAGTAAAAGTAGTAGTGGCAGTCATATATAGAAGTAGTCACAGCTGTAAAATAAGTACTTACAAATACTAATAGTTACCTAAAGTTCTTTGTTACTTTAACTCAAGTCATGTTTTTGATGAGTACTTTTATTTTGAAAGGTAACTGTATATTGAATTAAGTAGTACTACATGGGGTAAATATTTTGAGTACTTCTTCCACCTCTGGCTTTTTGTTCAAATCCCTTCTTTCACTTGTGGAAGTGGGCCCCCTCCAGTCACGCCAATAGGGCTTATCTTCTCCTCGTCAACTTTTCCCATGGAATGATTTTTCTGTGATATTGCAAACATGTTTTTGTTGTACATTCGGGAGACATTTTGACATTTTTGAGTTTCCTGTCTGCACTAACAGAATAACAAGCCCCGGAGCGTTAAAGCACATCACTGCACACACACATGCATACACACACACACGCAGCGCACTGAGACCATTGAGTTCAGGATCACCGCTATCCAGAAGCAGGCCTTGGGCGACTCATTCATTTTGGAGACCACCGCCGCTTAACTCCCCTCCCACGGGACAGGCCAATGTAAACATCACTTTACTCACTGTGTCTTGCACTGGAAGGTCTTCTGGTTTTCTGTCTTCTTATTTCTGGGCATTTTGTATTTTCTTTTTAGCAATCTCCATTTCTTGGCTGGCAGTGCTACTGTCAACACCTGTAGCGTGTTTCCATTGGCAGCGGTAAATAAGTTGTCATGTGTGGGTTTGACACAGGAATAAATAGAGTTTATTGCAATTTTAATAATCTCGGTGCATTTAAATGATGAGGCAGCGTGAACATTATGCTGTCACCTTGTCTTGAATAAATCTTTAATTGCTGCTTCAATAATACAATATCCTTCCGAAAACAGTTGTGGGGCTTCAATGTACACTATATTTCCAAAAGTATTCACTCACCCACCCGAATAACTGAATTGGGATTATGGTGTGGGGTTGTTTTTAGGAGCTGGGCTTGGCTCCTGAGTTTCAGTGAAAGAACTCTGAATGCTGTCCAAAAACATGCATGTTGGGTGAAGTAGTGATTCTAAATTGCTCCATGTGAATGAATGTGAGAGTGAATATTTGTCAGTGTAGTTCTCTGTGTCAATACTGCAAATTACTGTCCAGTGTGTGCCCCTCCTAAGGCCCATAGTTGGATAGGCTCCAGCCATGTGACCCATCCAACATGTGACCCCTGTGGAAAGTTCCAGTCACCTTTAGCAGCTTTGTCTTTGTCATTAGACAGTGGGTTCTGAGTCATGTTCATCAGTGCTTTGATTTAACATGACCTTGCACAATACTGCCAACTAGAGGTGTGTTTTAAAAAGCTAAAAAAAATATATATATTAATTAAAAAAAAAAAACACACATCTGAATATTTGCATTTAACTATGGAAAAAACACACGGTACCGACTTTCTAATCCAGCGATACCACTCTGCGCAGTACCTGGGACACACTTCCACCTTGACAAGGCACTTCATTAGCCGGGGACCTAAATGCCAGAAATGTCTGGCTGCTGTGCACTCTGGGTAATAAGCTCTGCACAAAAGCTCTCTTTCCTGACTCCAAAGACGCCACACACGAAACCGGAGCACAGCGCACACATACTGCAGCTCCCACAATGCACCTCAGTTTGTGAATGGAAAGCGCAGCTCGCGGCACAGAGCTGACAGAGGCATCACAACTCAAAGTAGTCCACTTCTCGCTCTCAGCACAGGCACATTGTTCTTCGTAATTACTTTGGAGAGTCAGTTTAAACAGATAGATGTGTGCTATCTCCAATCCTCTAACTCATTGCCTATTTGGTCTTCTTTACAGATTGTGTAAATTAAACAAACAACTTATCAGACTATGGGAATGGCTTTAGATACGTTCCCGTGACCTTAGGCTATCGTAATACTAATTTGTCTGTTGTTTAACTTTTGCTGTTTTCATGTAGGGCTCACACAACTAGAAAAGCTAAACTCTGATATTGCTGGCCTTGTTTGGAAGATCCTGTTTGGAAATGAGGACAAACAAATACAGATGAACCTGAGTCAGCCTCAATGGGGCTTCACTTGTTCAGTGTGAGATATGTCTCTCAATAAATGTGTTTACATTCACTACAATACACTGATATTGATCTGAGTATGAGCATACCACGAGTAAGTAATTGTCCTTTTAACTTGTAAATGGGAATATTCCATTCGCTGCTGCACGCGTCAACAAGTATGAACATAATCTGATTATGGACCTTAATCAAAATATAATGTGGCATGTAAACACAGTCAGTAACAATCATGTCAACCATGAAATCTAGAGAAATTCTTTGAGGCAGGTTGCTCCAATGAACCCATTCATCTGATATGTTCATGCATTATTTTATGTTTTTTAATGCAAGTGTAGAGACAGCAATACATGCAGCCTCCAATCATCTGCTCAGAGACAACTTAATCAATAATTAGGGCGGCATGGTGGCATAGTGGCTAGCACTCCTGCTAGGTCCCGGGTTTGATTCCCGGACCGGGTGGGGCCTTTCTGTGTGGAGTTTGCATGTTCTCCCCGTGTCTACGTAGGTTTCCCCTACCACTAAAAACATGTGCAATAGGTCCCCCATGGGGCCAGGACTCCCCTGCAAAAGAGATTCTGAATCTCAGTGGGACCTTCCTGGTTAAAATAAAGTTCTGCAAACTACATTTTTGCCTGGCTTCACTGGACAGCATATACGGTTTGAAGCCAATTTATATTATGTATGCATTTTTATTTTTGAATTTAAACAAGTTTCATGTATCATCTACATTTTAAGAATAGGAAATAGCTAGGCTAGTTTAAACTCTCCACTGCTTCACTTATGAGAGAATGAACAAAAATAGAGAGCATGCAGACACTGGTGTCTGCTCATCTTCTCTGATTTGTCATTGAGGAAGGAAAAACATATCTTTCAACATCTTTCAATGTCAGTAAAAATGAAAAGACATTCAAATAGAAGGCTGTGAATGAGTGTTATAACAAATATTGTGCTGAGGGTTTGGATGGTTATTGTTGTAATAGTTACTCAGTACAGCTACTCATTTTTAAAAATATAATTAGCAGCGTAATTCAAGTACCATCAAGTATCATTTTGGATATTTTTTTTGGATAATTTCTTCTTTTCTTTTGAATTGTCTCTTCCAAGATTGCCGCAACATGCAGTAATTTTCACACTGGTTGGCATAGGTTTTACACAGGATCCTTTTATTGGCACTGGATGCTCTTCTTGACACAACCTTGATAATTTATCTGGGCTTGGGACTGCTACAAAAGTATATATAACAGTTGTGACCCCTTGTGAATGTATTATTTTACTTTAAGTGAATCCAGTAATCCCTCATTTACAGATTAAACTAAAATCTCATATTTTTATATACTTTAGGTATAGCTATGTTGTTTACATGTAATTCATTGCTTTCCAAAGCACGTTGCTGCTTCACAATTCCCTTCTGCTGTTCCTGCATGTATTTTTCTAATTTATTCTACATTATTAGTATTGGCCCATCATTATAGTCGCTTTTTGCACATTGGCATTTTGGCACATTCATTTACTGTTATTAATTAAATAATGTGTATGAAGTGAGCTTTTTGATGAGGTGCTGACCTATGCTTTATTGCTTATTTATTAATTATGGCACGGTACAATTTAGCTGAGCTGGATATTAAACACTTTTCATTTGGATATGTGTCTTGAAGCAAAGCTTCTTCTAGCGCTACTGCAATGAATTTTAATATTCTGTTAAAATTTATTTTAGTAGAGAAATTCAAAAGGTGTAACACATTTACCATAATGTATTGATGCATGCACACAGACTGAAATATTTAAAGGTTTTATTTGTGGTGATTAAGGTTTACAGTTAATGAATCCAGCCACAAAAGGTTACAAGCTAGTGTGCTCTTTGTGCCAGTCCCAAGCCTGGATAAATGTGTTAGAAAGGGCATCTGGCACAAAACCTATTCCAATCAATGTGAAAATTACTGCATGCTAGCAGGCAGATGATTTACTGTGACAACTGCAAATGAGAAAAGCTAAAAGAAAAGAAGTAGATGGTTTACAGTTGATGAAAAACAAAATTCCGTTTCTCAGAAAAGTAAATTATTACATTACATTACATATTCATTCATCGTCTGCTTATTCCTGTCAGAGGTTGTGGGTACTGGAGCCTATCTCAGTAACTATGGGCCTTAGGTAAAATAAACCCTTAACCCTCAACAATTCACTTTGTTTAGGGGCAATTTAAAGTCACCAATTCACCTAACGCGTGCATGAGAGAACCCACAGTAGAATGGGGAGGACATGCAGACTGCACAATTTACAATAATGCAAAAAATAAATGCTTGAATTTTTTTTACTTTTTGTTGTGGTTGAGTCTATAGAATCACTTTTTGAATTTATACAGAAAAAAAAAAAACTGTTAAGTCTAGGCTTGTGTGGGATACTTGGGCCCATTTTATTTGTGTTTAGGTGTTTCTCTTGCTATATTTTTGATAAACCATTGCTTAACTACTCCACAAAATGCATCAGCGAACCGCCTGCAGGCAGTGGTGCACTTTACAGTTTAAACTCTAATAAATGGTCTGTTTTCATTTAATTTGAAGCATTTTTTTTCTTTTCTATTAATTCTCTACAACACATTTTGCACTAATAACATCCCACGTCTTTGTAAACCATTGTGACTCTAGCTTTCTATCAATTTTAACATCATTATCAAACTTCTGCTTTTATTCTCAGCATGCCTTTGCCCTCCCCAAACTTTTAAAAGCATCAAGAAAGGGAACCTGTCTAGAGCTGGACCAAGTGAATTTGTCTGTAATGAATAGCCCATCAGACAGTGTGCTTGGAGTGAGATTACAGACATCAGCCGTTGTTTCTGACTATAGTGGAGAATTGCCTCGGACTCCTGGTGACGTCTTGGCGGGGAGCCCACAGACCCAGTCAAAGCTGCCCCACAACATTAGCACCTCATCTCAAAGGATATTTCAACTCTGCAACAGCGATTGAACTTAAAACACTTGTTTCAGCTGTGATAAAAACAGGTTATATCTTTCTTTTGGCAAATGATGTTGGCCACACACTAAATTATTTTTTCAAGTGATTTCAAAGCCACAGTAGTCTGGCTAGAGCTCCCATGATGTTGATAAAGACGCCGAATTTGTAAGACACGTAGGTCTTGTATAGTTTTAATGTTATGGTAAAATAAAACATGGTTTGTATCAACAAGTGTGCAAGGCAGGATAGACTTCATTGTCCCCATTATAAGGAATTTGTTCTATGCATTTTACCCATCTTCCCAATGTAGCTGGGGCAACCTGTCAGGAGCAGTGGGTCCCAGAGACCTTTCTCCAGATCTTCAGTCAGGATCTTGGTCAGGAAGCTGTAAGATTAGTCTATTGTGCTTGGTTTGAGGTTGACAGGGAAAACCAGAGTAAGTATACAACAAGTAACCGCAGGGAGAACAGACAATCTTCACAAAAAGGCACTGCTGTAAAGTATTCATAAGCTACTGCTGATGATCAAAAAGCTGAAAGACAGTGGAAAAGCCCAATACTACTTAAATACTGAACCAGGTGGCATTAACCTTTTCTGCCAGTAAAGTAAAGTGCTTTATTTATCATTATACATACAAGGGAAATAACAAAATTTCATAGATCAGATAGAGGGTTAGTCCTGAGCTGCTGCGACTGTGCACACCGCCACTATGAGAAAGCAGAGCACTCGGAAGAAAACCTACGCAGACACGGGGAGAACATGCAAACTCCACACAGAAAGGCCCTGAATCGAACTCAGGACCTTCTTGCTGTAAGGCAAAAGCTGTGTGCCATCATGCCGCCATGTGTTTCTATTTGCATGTCTTCTTTTGTTATGCTCCTTCAGCTGACAAATTCCAGCTTCAATCATAAATCTGGTGGCAGTGCTTACTCTGAACCTTTCTCTTTAAACACATCACTCATGTATTTGTGTGGAGGTGCAGGGGGACAGCATCTTGTCAGCACTAAGTCTTTTAAAAATATTTTCCAGTCTGGTGTATGAAGGCATTAGGTATTACTTCTTTCCAAACAAGTTTAAACAATACACTAGACTATATCTCTTGTTAGATTTTAGTTGCTCTATACTCCAGTCCTCTAATAAGCATCTGAAGTAATACATTTTCAGTGATGATAAGGGGAGCTAGTATAGGAATCCCATAGTCTGGTCTCGGAGATGGGATCAATCCACTAATGACGCTGGCACTTCTTAAGTCACTGGGTTTATCTCTGTTTCTCTGAGCAAGGCACCGTTTTTCACAGGTAGATTTCACCAAAGGCTCCACGTTCTCTTTGAGCAGGAATCTCACAGGTTTCATCAGCTTTGGGATCAAATGTCTCCTGTCCTCCACTCATCAAAGACCAGAGGCAGAGGCAGTAATGTCATTTTATAGCCATGAAAACCAACATCCTGTTACTAATCTAAAATCAAAATAATTAATTTTCTTTATTCACACATTGTTTGTTTTTTCACCGTAATAGTTTAAGTAGTTTTCAGGCTATAGCTTTTGCATGTATTTTTTATCCACATTTTATTTTTTGACTCTATTTATTGTTATTTTTTCTCTGTATTATGAGGCTTTATTAATCCAGTGTTGACAATTAGAGTACCCAACACACAGTGGCTTGGTTTTTATTCAACATCGAGACTTTGTTTGGAAATATTGTGTACTAACTGTGTGCTGTGTACTAACTAGCCCACAATTATGCTCTATGAAAAATAGGACATCACACCTTTACTGTTCTGTACTGTACTGGCTTCCTTTATAGTACTGTCATTTCCGTGGTCTACCAAAAAAAAAAAAAAAAAAAAAATTACAGTATAATGAACCAATGCCAGTTGTTTTATAATCTGTAGCATCACAGTAAAAACTGCCCAGTCGGAAAAAATGTACAATAAAACCCTCTAAAGCCAGATTTAGCTTCTCTTCTAAAGGCTTTGTGTCTTTGAGCGGCAGTGGAGAGGTGTACTACAGAGGCACACAGCCGCTCAGGCTGAGTCTAAGTCTTTTATGTGTTTTTTTATCTTTATGCACTGTAAGAAAGCAAACATTTCTATAAAAAAGAAACATTTGGAGTTAAGGATTCTGTTTGGTGCAGAGTGGACCAGCAGACCGGGCCAAATGCTGGAAGCTCAGCCAGATGTTACTGAGTCTGCTGCTCTTCTCGGATCTTCATAATGAAGATGACTACAGCAAAATGTGTTGCTATGCTCATCTCAAAACGTCTCCTCTCCAGACACATGTGGTGTCTGGTATCTAGCACTGTGTAGATCTATGTGTAGATCTGCTATATGAATCAAACAACCAACACTTAACCTACATTTAACCTACAACCACTAACACTACCATTACCTAGAAGTTAGTGTTTTGTTAAAATAAAAAAATGCAGTTTTTTTTTGTTTTGTTTTTACTTTATGGTTATAGAAGATGAATTAGAAGTATTGAAAAAGTATCATTCAAATAATGTTTTTTTGTTTAGTTTTTTTTTTTGTTTTTTTTTTAATACGGTTCTCAGCCTTAGTGATGAAGGAAAGCCCTAACCACCTTAGTTATTTTTGACATTATCGTACACTTTTGTAAGAAGTGCTGCAGATAAACGGCTGTGAGGGGCCAGTATACAGCAAGATGACTGGAAACGGCTCACTATGGCTGGGGAGCCAGACTCTGCTGCTTTCGAAAAGAAAGTAGGAGGGGCTGGTCATCTCAGATTCATAAAACTAAAGACAGGCTTTGACAAGTAGAAAATTAAAGTTCGTAATTAAAAATATGTATACTATATATAAAACTAACACTGGTTAGCAGATTTGTTTTAAACAAAACAATCTCTTACCCAGACAAGCCATATCCATTCAATCTTACAGTGAATCGGGTCTTAAACCTCTCTCAACCAGCAGTTCACTAAAGTCACCTGACCACTCCTGACCAATCATATTGGTACTACCTCTTGTAATATGATTAGGTAAAACTGCTTCTTTCCTTTTGCCTTTTCTCTTCTCGGGTCACCACAGCCAATCATCTGCATCCCATAGTGTTTAGTGACTCACTGATTTTTTTGGTATTGTTTTTTACACCAAATGCCCTTGCTGACACAACCCTCAATGGCACAATTTGTTCACGTGCTTTTGGCCCCTTGTGGCTGAACTAGTTAAATGTCTATCCAATTGTCTTTATTCCGTCTCCATTTGTGACAATGAAAAACGAGCATCTATTTTATTCTTGTTTCAAATATCATCTCATAGCTTTGTCATTGGCATGACATTGAAGCGTCACTTGTAGTATTTGAATCTGTTTCCTGGCAATGCTCTAGCTTCATTCCCTAAAAGTCTTGGGGTGAACTTCTCTGACACTCTGCTGCTCTTCTCATTTGCCTATAACTCTTCTGGGCTTGTATCAGGCGTGGTTGACTAGGCTGCCAGAGAAGTTCAGAGCTGTGCCCTCTTGCTGCTACTGTTGGCTCTGTCAGACTAACTTCCCCCAAAACCCTGGACGGATTTCTGACTCCAGCAATCCGACTTGGCCATTATTTTGCTGCCAAAGCCGACTGCCGAGAATTCCCTTTGAATTTCTTTTTCATAGACTTCTCGAGTCGATGTGGCACTGCACAAACAGTTTATTGAGTCCAGAGCTTTGAAGCATTGCCAGACAAACAAATTGATGCTTGGCTGGTTTTGTATATCTCAGTGATGGCATCTTTGAGCAACAGAAAAACTAACGAGACAGCAGGATGCAACATTGTACAGGGCAATGTCAGAATGCTTCTGTATTGTAAAGACCTCTTTATAAAGACTGGGAAGCTTGTTTGTTTGTGGTCTGCAAGTGACACTTCTATTTTTCTCCTCATTTGTAAGGGCTGTTCTCAGAGAGCCATTTTATTGTGTGGGACATAAATTTGTTTCCTATTTGATTTCCTAAACATTTAGTGATGATTGTGGCTTACCTAATATACTTAATATAAACCAAATTTACATAATATTGCATTACCACAACAAACATTTTTGAATTAACATTACTAAAATAATGGCAATTTCCTCCCATATTCCAATTAATTGATGTTTGCCATATGTCAGTGCAACACTATAAAGACTAACCTGGCCAACCAATCAATCAATCTTTATTTATAAAGCACTTTTCATACAAAATGCAGCACAAAGTGCTTTACATGGTTAAAAACAATGCCCCACCCCCCTCCCACACACAACCCCCTCCCTCCCCACATCCCCCCATAAAGTAAAGTATGCAAAAACACATGCACATGCACACACATATACACATACGCACACACATACACACACACACTTATTAAAAGACTAACTTGGGCCAGACTAACTCTTTTCCTAATTTGGAAAGCTTTGGTAACTTTTCTTGAGTTTAATTTTTATGTGCAGAACAATCACAGATGGAACAAGCAAGCAGAGAAATGAAGGGCGGGACATAAGCAGCACAGCTGGCCTGTATCTAAAACAGACATGGCCGCTGACCCCACAAATGGCACGTATTTGTTAGTAATTGTTGCTGGTTATGCCATAAAACACCAGTATTATTTGCAACTCTATACTTATTCCTGAATGGGGACAGCAATAAAAAAACAGTAGTTGTAAGACTTGTGGAAAAAGTCAGTTTGTTTGAATACGATCATTACATTGGACAGCAGCGGAACTTTACTCTTGTTAAAATGGAAACAGGACAAAGACAAAAAAAAAAAAAAACATAGGACTGAACAACAATGCAGACTTCAGCTGAACTAACAGGTGACAAAGGAAAGCTCTAAACATCGTTAATCACATCAGAGAAGTTATAAATTTAGCTTTGTATTTGCCAGCACCATCTTGGTTATTTTTGCTAGGAGATTATCGTCTGCTTAAGGCGCTGCAGATAAAGGGTTGTGATAAGCCGGTATCCATCGATTGGAAATGACTCTCAATGGCTGGGGAAGCAGACTCTCCTGCTTTTGAAAAGAAAGTAGGAGTGGTCGGCTTGCTATATAAAGACAGCCACAACAAAACATTCTACAAAGTAACTAGTTGACTTTAATCAGACCCAGTTAGTTGTTTAATCTATTTCCTCTCAGACAATGAAAAGTAATCTTGCATTTTTACTTTATTTATATATGCAGTCAATAAAACGCTATTGGCAACATTAAACTTTTTTTTTTAAATTGCTGTCTATTACATTAAAAAAAGCTTTCCTTCACATTTTCTTTTCAGTTTGTTGATTTTTGTTGAGGTGTTTTCAGAACTTTTCAAGGACTTGCAGATGCCAATTTAGGTGACTAAGGCCACACGACTCTCGCAGGCGTAAACAAAACTAAAGTAAGTTGAGAACGCCTGAAGCTCTGTCTGAACCCTGAGCTTGGCGACTTAAATATCTGCAAACTGGCTCAAGGAAAACGCTCATAAATCAAGCATCTGGAGAAGTGCAGGTCTATTCACATCTCCGACACAGCTACTTCATCAAGCCAAATTTTCCCCCTCTTTCATACAATGCAGCCAAAAAAAGTTGATTGTGCACGGCTATAACAGCCCTCCATGCAAATCTTATGTGGCGACAGCTCCTATTGGTAAAAATAACAGTGTGTTTTTGCGGCGTGGAAGTCCTTGTTCTCTTCTGACAGTGTTTGAACTGAAGTTGAAGGCAAGCACTGTCCAAGTGATTAACGACTTCCCGCTCGCTGGCGTCTGCTTGTGATATAGCACCCCAGCTTCATCCTCCCTCGCGCACACATCACAGACATTTGAAGCTGTGTGAACAAGAACAACCTTAAATTGCTCCGGCTCCCACACTGCAAGGTTATCGCCGCATGGGCCCATAGTAATAAGCGCATATATACGTAGGGAGCTTTTCCATGCAAATCTACTGTACAAACACTTATCATTGCCTGCTGTGGCGACGCCTCGGCAGTCTCTCTTCCTCCACACTCATTTTTCTCGCGCGCATTGATGTCACCGGCTGATGCTCGACACGATAAAGTTGACACAGTCGTTTAAAAGGGACATCACAAAAAGCCTGCGAATGCATAAAAAGCTGATGCTCTAAAATGAACTGTCCTTTGAGCAATTTTTCAGCAGAGCAGTAAAAATCCATCTACTTTTCATGGACCATACATTATATTGAGTGAGATGTCATGTGAGAATCTGTGTTGGCCTGGGATATTTTCTTTTTTTGGCCCAGGATATCTATCTTTTTAAATCAATCTTGGCCACCTCTAGAACAGCATTGCATGTTTTGCAACTTTTAAAAACATTATCTGAAGAAATCATTTATAATAATTACTACTGCCTTTAAAAAACAGGTGAAGAGAGCAGCAGAGGGCAAGCAGAGTGTTGTGGTCTTGTAATCAAAATCTGTGGAAAAAAAACTCTACCTTAAACTTTTTGTATGATGCCATTTTACTACAAAATGAAAAATGGCTGTGAGGAATCAGTGGAAACAGCTGTAAACTGTTTTTGGACTGGATGTAGAGGGCTTGTTGATTGGTCACTGCTTCCTGGGGCAGGTAGGAGTTTGTGAGAGAGGCGGAGAATCATGGAACTGAGCGTTCTGAGGCCTCAGAATGGCTTTTCTGGAAAATCCAGGCCTTGTTCAACAGGCATGAATGAAAGAAAACACAACTTGAGGTATGTTTCTGATGAGCGAACAAGATTATAACATGTTAGAAAGCTCAAAGTAAATTTTGCATAATATAGCCCCTTTAATCATTTAATATTATATGGAATCATATGTGAAAAACAAAACAACACACTACAAAACAAACTACAAAATCAGATAAAAGGTTTTCCCATTTATTTATTAACCTTTACTCCTATTAATAACTCCCAGGTCTTATAGTCAATTCCATTTCCTACAGTTTACCTTTTAAAGACTGTGGTAATAATATTTCTGCAAATATTTATCCAGCATAACTCTCATAAAAGAAATAATGAAAAATGAATTTGCTGTGCCTAGGTTTCTTCCAGGTGTTTCTGTTTCTACTACCAGCAAACACAGGTACAATAGGTGCCCAGTGGAGCCAAGACTCAAGAGAATATTAAATACAGTGGGACATTCCTGGTTAAATAAAGTCAAAGCATGTACAGCGCATACCAAAGCCCTGGCCAGTGACATGCTTGAAAAGATGAAGAGAGGCTTCATTCATGAACAGTGAAGTAATAGCAACTGATAATACAGAGAAAGTGTTAGTAATTGCTTTGTCTGCTTACACCTAGAAAAAGACCCAAAAAATTAATACGTAAATAGATCAAAGGGAAGGGAAAGTGAAAGACAAATTACAGACAGACATGACAGAGCATTGATAAATAAAGTTGACGAATAAAGTCAGAAATAGGAAATTTGGTTGTGGGTAGTGGTCCTGTTCTTTTTGTATGGCTATATGAGAGTTTGCCTTATATTTGGACAGACAAGAAAACAAATAGTATAAAAAACAGATGAAATTTTCTCTTGAAATCTAGCCAAACTTGAAAAGTTAAAATTTTCTTGGTGCACTATAATTCTGCTTGTGCTCACTGACTTTTCTGGCCTTTTGTTGTTAGTGAGATGCAGTGGTTTGGAGTTTACCAGAACAAAGTCATATATCAAAGTGTATTGGGCCAAAGAACAGAGAGAAAGTCTGGCTGCATAAACAATGGTGTCACAAAAGTTGAGTTTTTGTATTAGAAATAAAATGTGTCTGGAACAAATGTTTAAAATGTAGATGCAGTGTTGCCATGAACATGAACAGATGTTACATACAGAGATGGTAGGGAGCTGCAGGAGTTTATGCCATTTGAGGAACTGATGTTTTATACTTTATCTAACACCTCTAACAATATTTGCTAATAAATGTTAGCTTTGTTTGTGATTGATTAGATTTTTCTTTTTTTTTTCTTTCTTTTACAACTCGTTCAATCCCAACAGTTTTAGCTCCTTTTAGTAACCATACCTCAGTATTGCAACCTCATTATTTAGTGACACTTAGGAAATTCTTTGACATAAGTGCCATCTAAGAACCTATATTCAGTATCTAGCTTATAGTTTAGTAGTGTTATATTAATTAACTGTTGCCATGGTAACATATGAACCTTTAACCCGGAGACCTATATGCAGATACAGGGAGGAGAGTAATCAAATACGGGACCTTCTTGCTTGGAGGCAGGAGTGCTAACCACTATGCCAGTGGGGCACCCAGATACATCACAGCCCGTTCCATGTATCTTGGCTTTGGACTGAAACAGAGAAACCTATGCAGACATGGACTGGATTCAAAACCAATTTAGTTAAGTGATGATTGCAATTTTGAGAAATGACTGAGTATTTATGAGCATACAGTTCACAGACTTGGCCTATTGTGTGGTGTGTGGATACAGGCCTTGGCAATGATTTGCTATCTTTCCCCCACAAAGCGTTTAGATTTAAGGAGTTTTCCCTCTGACTGAACAAAGTTCTTATGGAAGGCGACAGGAGCATGTGGCTGGCACAAAGTGATTTCCCGTTTTACTGTCACTTTAAAGTGATATGCTACATGTCGCACAGTCAATTCCCCACTACCTGTGACAGATAGAAATTGGCCAAGCTGAAGCCCTGCAAAATGGGTTTTCCAGTTGATGTGAGCAAAAGCACCAAAGCAAGTGAGTTGGAGGGGACTCAGGATTGGTCTGAGTTTAGATTGCCTCAGTAACAGTAATGGTGGTCCGGTGGTACACTGCAGGAGAGTGGCGATGTTATCGACTGATGCAGACCATGTTACAGAGGAAAGATAAGCTCATTATCTTCTCCACGGCTTTGATAACGCTCTACTTCCTGAAGGATTACACACTTCCTCAAAATGGCCTGGAGTTTATAAGTTTGGCCAGTGAGTGAGATTGAGATTTAATAAAACATTATAAAACAAATACTCAAGTGTCTGTGAAGATTCTCTGGCATCCAGGCTGTCACAATCATAAACGTTTAAAGCAAGTAATCTGGACATGCGTTGTAGATGGTTTGTCTCTCATCCAAGAGTCTTCGTCAGTTCATAATTGACAAATGCTAAAAGTTACAGCATGCTGAAATGTAATGTCAAGCATTATTTATTGGAATGGTTGAATCATTTAGATTTTCACAGGTTTCTGTATGTATTTTAGTTTAGTTTTACTTTAAATATTATTACAGAGGGGGCCGGAGGGTATCAGGTTTGGGGACCACAAGATTTCATCTCTGCTTTTGCAGATGATGTTGTCCTGTTGGCTTCATCAAACCAAGACCTTCAGCATGTGATGGGGCGGTTTACAGCTGAGTGTGAAGCGGCTGGGATGAGATGAGGGATAAAGCGGAAGAAGATGGATGAATTATTACAGAAAAAAAAATACACATAATATTTAATATTAATATTATTATATCATATTTTCTTCTCTACCTTTTAGTTTATAATAGGCTCCTACCTTCAGAAAAGGTGGAATGGAAATATGAATGTGCTTCTCCTCCACCAATGCTCAGTTTGTCCACCATTGATTTTCTCAAAACAAAACAAGCAAAGAAATCCAGGCCATCCAGAATTGCCTGATTAAAAATAAACTTCTTCTAAATCCTAATAAAACAAAGTTTATGCTCTTTGGCAAATCAATACTATAAACGGTATCCAGATTCAAAGAGTCACAAGTTATAAATACACAAACGTATGGCTAGATTAATTCCTTTGTTTTAAAACACATATTGACTATTTAAGCCTCAAGCTGAAACTAAATCTGGGATTTTATTATAGAAAGAGACAGTGCCTTACACTTGAAAATAGAAAGAAAATGCAGGCAACATTTTTATCTGTACTTAATTATGCTGACATTATATACACGCACGCCTCTGCACAAGTTCTGAAGCCACTCGATGCTCTTTACCACAGTGCACTAAGGTTCATCACAGGAGATGGCTATCACACTCATCACTGTGTTTTATATCAGAAAGTTGAGTGGCCATCTCTCTCAAAAAGGCATGAACAACACATTTTTATTGACAAAGCCATTTTAAATAAACTGCCTTTATACTTTTGAATTCACAATGCTCTGTTTACAGCACTCGGTCACAGGAACACTTTACACTGGATGTTCCTTACACGAACACAGAACACACAAAGACTGCATTTGTATATCGGCCATACAGATGGAAAAAAATTACAAATCATACTCAAATTGTCTCAGTTTCCAACTGTAGACTTCTTTAAATCTCTTTTAAATGGTGTTTTGACTGACAAAAGTACCTGTTTTAATTTATTTTAATTAGTTTTATTGGTATTCATGTTTTATGTCTTATTTTTTTATTGTGTTTTGTCTATAATACCTATATACTATTTGTATTTTAACAATCTGTACAACTCATATCTGTTTCTGAATGTACACATGTATTTATCTGCAGGGCACTATTGCAAAAGAGAACTAGACTCTCAATTGGTCTTCCCTGTCTAAATAATAATAATAAGAATAACAATAATAATAATAATAATAATAATAATAATAATAATAATATAGAGATTGACCTGTTTTATTTTGTCCTTTTCCACATCGGACTTGAGTAAGATCCTTGTACAACATTTGCTCTTAGTTGATGCTGTTTTAAAGCCTTATCGTCCCCTCCCTCCTGTAAATGTGCTGCTCAATGATCCCTGCAAACGCTTGTACCACACTATAAGAGAATATCAAAACCATAAAACTGGCTAAATGATGTGTGTTATTAAATCCTGACTCGAAAGTTTCTCCAAAGCTTCTGGAGTTCGAGCCACACTTCGCTTTGAAATGCGCTGAATTTGAGGCTTTAAATGACTGAGATGTGAACCAGCAGTCCCAATAACAGTCCACGTTCACAGGTTTGTTAAAACAAGCCGCCGGCAAATCAGTGCATCAGCGGCAACTATTCATTGTTTATTGGCAATTTTTACTTTGTGCATTAAGTACTGAGTAAAAAGGCCAACACTGTGTGGCATTTCGTTTTTAATGCTGAAAAAGAAGTTCACTAATCCTTGTTTGGGCCCAAGGCAAATTTTCTTCAGCACAACTTTTACAACTGGGGCATTGTTACTTTTGTTTTTAGCAATTGTTTCTGCTGGATAATAACTAGATATATTTACTCAAGTACATTTTCTTTTTCTTTGTCACTACTTTTTGTCTGCCCTCAGTTGAGAAATAAAAGTATTTGCCTGGTAAACATAACAAACTGCATGTGGTCAAATGTGCATTAAATAAATATGTTTAAAAATGCTGTAGACAGATGAATGTGTAGTTGAGGGACAAGTGGGCTGTGTGCAACTTGGGATCTTCTTAGTGACATCTGGTGGCCAAAATGCAGTCCAATTGCACACCTTACTTTTTGGACCAAGCCATCCCAAACAACTTAGGTGGGGTCTACCCTGGACAATGAAAGTTGTAGACTCGCAAATATCTGAGTTGTAAGCTTCCAAAGTACCCCCAACAGTACTATAACTTTCTAAACCTCTGTTATTTTTAGATGAACAAAGAGAACTTAAATGTAAGAAATTAACAAGTCACATGCTCTGGTGTTACATTTGCTGTATTTTTAGCTCCCATGTACTTTTACCACGTCTTGTGCATTCATTTTGTGACTTCCTGCATAATTGTAGGCTAATGATTCATTTCAAGCTTTTGTTTCTTGTTGAGTGAGAGTGCGGATAATTTTGGGCCTTTCCTCTCGTCTCGTCGGCCTGTCAAAGTGACTTGGCATTATCAGCTCAAACAGTTGCTCTGAGGAACAGGACAAACCCCACCTCCCCATTCATTTACCCATCCACACCTCTCTCACCCCTCTCTCAGCTCTGCACACAAGAGAACGCAATTAAAAGTGAATGTGCTAGACTGTGTTTGTACAGTCTCCTAGAAGCTTTTCAGGCTGTTTTGATAATAACACATGGTTGGATCATTAGGCAGAATAGTCTTTTCACACTATCCCTTTATGTGCAGAGGAGTACCACATTGTGTTAAACATGCTCCGAAAGCTTAAAGAGATGAAAAAAAAAAAGTGAGGGATTTCTGTTTGAAATCTTCTCACAAGCTATGATTACATTTTTTAAATGCTTTCAAAGGAAATGTTCACTTGTTGACAATTTCAATAGTGGGATTTTGTAGTTCTAGGTGGCAATGTGTTTGAATTGAGTTTGAATGTTTGTATTTATTTGACAGGGACATGCACAACAATACATTAAACTCAAAAGGGAAATAGGTTTTGTAGAGCTGCTAATCTCCATCTGCAGTCCCTGAACAGGTAGATGTAGCAATAAACTTGAATAGACCCATAGCTTGTATAACAAAGTTTTTTTTTTTTTTTTTTTTTTTTTTTTTTTGCAGTTTACAGTTTGTCTTAATATAAATATATTTCTCATTGAGCCTATTTTTGGCATGTATCTTCCGTTGTATGCTTGTTGTGTTTACACATTATTGCTACCATGATAGTACAAATGAATGTTGCAGAAAACATAAGGTAGCATCTAGTGTAGATGTTTGCTTGTGTGTTTTCTTTTTGGGCCAAAATTATGTTTAAATTTCCATCTACACAAGGGCCAATTGCCTGTCATCTAAATTATATTTTTTAGTGTGGTCTTGGTGGATTTAACTTGGGCTTTATGTTGGCAGAATAAACGGTCCAATAAGGGAGAGGATTACAGACCCATGACTTCATAAAGTATACTGATAAATAAGTTACCAGACTACTAGCACTACTAGCCAGACAAACTATTTTCCTATTCTATACAAAGAAGTCTGGTATCCCTTTGCTTAAATTTCATTTCTCTGGGCGGGACAATCACAGGTGAAGTAACCAAGCAGAGAAGCAAAAAGCAGGTGAATTCTTGCCAGTTTTGCCTGGCTGCCCAGGCTACATGTGTACAGTATGGAAACATGTTTCACTGTACAATGACGTTCTTCATTTGCTGTCCACAATAAATGCCAGACAATATAAAATGTAAGTGTAAAAAATAGACCAGTGTACTCTTTGTACCAGTTCCAAGCCTGAATAAATTGAGAGGGCTGTGTTAGGAAGGACATCTAGTGTAAAACCAGAACAGATGAAAGGAAAGAGGAATCTTTAAGAGCTGTCAGTCAACTATTTTACTTAATACTTGGTTCACTTTTGTGTTCTAATGTGTTTTGCCTACATTGAGCAGCACATTGTTTAATCTTTCCCTTGGTTTGTTTTTCACTTCAGACTTTACTTCACTGTTAAACTGTAAATTAGGCCAACACAAGATATCACTTTACTTGCATCCATTTATGTGCCCCCTGCTGAGCCAAAATGATTATATTAAAACAGTATTATTTTTGCAACAATGCGCTTTATCTGCAAAGTTTAATAGCACGATTGGGACTGTGCATTACTGCATGAATGATCTGATGAATAAACCAATGGATTTACACTTCATTATCATCTTGGATCATGATCTGAACCAGTCTGTAATCTTCGGGTTTTGAAGAATGTGCCAGGACTTGGTGGATCCAGTGTTTAAACACTGCGTGTCTTTGTATATTAGCATCATATTTTCCTCTGCTTTGATCAGTTGACAGCTCAAAGTATAGTAATTAAAGATCATTTAAGGAACTAGACAGCGTCGGAGTCCTGCTACTGAAAATTCAAAAGCATAAAAAAGTGATGCATTTTTGTCTGAAATCTTTGGTTAAAATGGGACATGGTCATTACAAGTTACGGTTCATTTTTTTTTAGTAAGTCATAAACTAAATGTTGTGGACATATAAATAGTGGACGTATAAGTATGCAATGTGAATAATGCCATGGCTTGCGAAGTGAACAAAGTAAATGTGTTTGGGAGTAACTCAGTTGGTAGAGATGCTTGCCCACTAACTTGAAGGTTGGCGGTTCAAGCCCCACTACCTACATACTCGCGTTGTGTCCTTGGGCAATACACTTCACCCACCTTCCCTATGTATGAATGTTTGATGTGACTTACAAAAGTAACTCACCACCACCACCAAGTGTGACTGAGGAGTGAATAAATAATGGACTAAAATGTAAAGGGCTTTTAGGAGCTTGACAAGTTTGTAAAGTGCGATATAAATCAAATCCATTATAAAAATAAAAATATAAACATTCCTCATATTAAACCATGCTTCTTTTCTTACATGTGTTGTATTCCCTATTGATCCAGTAATGCTACAAAGTAATGTTATTGTGTTATTGCTTCTTTTAGATGTTTCTAGCACTTAAAACTTTTTTAGGCAGTCATTATTCAACAGCCTATGGGAGCATCCCTAATTGGAGATTAAAATTTATAATAATACAGCTTGTACGTGTCAGGAATTTATCAGAAACAGAGGCCCAAAAATGCAAGACTGTAAATAGAAAACTTTGATGTAAAAGGCTGAAATCTAACCAAAATTCAGGAGGAAAAAAAAAGATAGTTCCCTTTTTTAACTACTGTTTCTTAAACTTGTTGCATTTGATATTGATGCAGTAATGGTACAAAGAAAAGGCTGAGAACGTGTGTTAGCAGCTCCATCACAGTAAGATTCAGTGGATCATGAGTTTAAACAGTCCATGTCTCTGTAAACTAGCATCACATTTTCCTCCACTTTGATCAATTGACAGCTCAAAGTATAGTAATCAGAGATCATCTGAACAACTAGAGCAGCTCGGAGCCCTTTTACACTTTAACACAGTACAGCGTGCAGTGGTTGTTAACATAAGTTGGCCTTGGACACACTCGGGGGACCACTTGAGGCGATGAGTTATCCTTGGCACTAAGTACAATGAAAGACCTCCGTGGCTGCTCTGGGATTCACGCTGAGTGCACGTAGCTTGCAGTACAATACCGCTGTTAAATTATGATTATACCTTCTTGCAATGGTAGAAATAACTCAGATGCACATGTTTAGTCTGTGGTCTCCATGGCTACACCTACATTAATTCTTTTTTTTTTTTAATTTTTTTTTTTTTTTTTTTTTTTTTTTGAAAGATACAGCCTCATAAGCCACGTGTGCATAAGGATGCTCTATTTGTTTGAATGCAGGACTCATTAGAGCTTATGTTTGCGAAGAAATCCCCTCCTGAATGCTTAGCCAAGATTGCTTTTACAGCCATATAGTGGTTTCTTATAATGCAGACAATAGTGTATGCAGTTTACTATATGAGGTATTAGTAAGCCTCAAATACAGTGGTTCCTGCTGGTCCTGCTGTGGCGCTAAGCTCTGTTTTATGTGCTGTTTATGCCTTTATGTTTTTACCTATAGTGCTTTTGAGTGTATGCAGGAGAAAATGTAAGTGGTAGTACATAAAGGAGTTGCTTGTATGTTTGATGGATTACATACCAAAGCAACAAACAAAGAACAAAGACAACAAAACTGCAGTGGGAAAAGGTATAAAATCTATATTCACTCATTTGTCCATCTTTTTTGCCTTAATGATGTTAGGGATCACGGGTGACTTGAGCCTATCGAACCAACTATGGGCTTTAGGCAGGGTACACTGTGGACCAGTGTCAGCTGCTGGTCTTTAACACAGGGGAAGCACGAAACATTTAATCCTGGGCTAACTAGCAGCTAGTCTTCCTACAACATTGATATTAAATGAATTAACGAACAAAACTTAAACAAAATGCAAACTCAACAGTGCTACTGTTGTTTATTTAGTGTGTAGTAAGTACAAACAGTGAAAATGAAGTAAGTCACTTTAAATGCTGGACGACTCCTTGAGCACATGACAGATACGTCAACATTTTGTACTGGTCGGTTTACTCTAGTACAAAGTTAAATGTAATTGTACAGATAAATGTACTACTACTCCAGTACTTAATACTATTACTGGGCACAATCTGGTATTGAGACAATAGTATTTCTATCTAAGCAGCACCATTGCTGTCACTTAAAAACAAATTCTACAGATACATCTGGACTAGGTTGGGTAAACAACCATGCAAAAACTACTGACTAACATTATTTTATATGTATGGTCAAGAGGCTACATGGACAAAAGATTATGAAAATATCCATGCACATATACCCAGTGCCTACCATGTGTCCTGCAAACATGTTATCATCATCTACATATAACTCCTTCATATTCTGGACCTGACACTATGTCCATCAATAACACACTATCTTTAAAAAAAAAAGTGTCTGTTGATTCATAAATGAGCCAAAGCTGCCAGTATTTCATCTCCTGCTTCTCTGTTGACATTAGCATTAGCTCCTCTGTTCAAATCACCATAGACCTCCTCTCCTTGGCCCCATTTGGTCTCATTTGACGTGGCACGTGTCTGTATCTGCATTTGATATACCAACTCTCACCCCACTGCTGGTTAACATTTAAGGTCCTGCCGACAACGTTAAATGGTGTGTACTGCATGTAGTGTCAAATGGCATTCTTCATGCCCCACTTAGACAAGATCTGCATGCTGAAATATAGCCCCACATGGGAGAATTGCTGATTAGGGTGGCAAGAGATGGGAAGACATTTCACATAGGAGATGCTAATGAGGGGAGCTATGCACAAACTCCGGTTCAACCTATAATTATTTAAGACCTGTCTTTGGTTCAAAGTGCTGCCTTTGAGAGCGGAAATACTAGGTCTAAGCTCTGACATTATATTTGTGTGATTTTTCTGAGAAGCTTGTGTTGAATCTGTTGAAAAGTCAGAGCGGATTGCATTTTGTGGAACATTTACCAAAGCTTTTCTGAAAAAAACATAAATAGTGTGTGGGGACACCAAATTCAAATAAGCCTATTTCGTTTTAGAGAGAATTTATGATGCTGCATTCAATTTCTCGGTTAAAGAAGTATTTTAGCAGTGCATCTTTTTTCCCTCTTGGCATTGCTTTTCCCTCATTGGTACTAAATCATCACCTGATTCATCCACTATAATGCACATAAGCAAAGCGCATAAAGGCACGAATGAAAGGAGTGAAAATGAGACATTTTCTGATACTACAGCTAAAAAAAAGCTGTTTTTGAGTTTGCATTTTTGCTGTGTTAATGTACAGGCAAAACTGCTATCGGTGAGGAACAGGGCTTGACATTAACGTTTTTGCTCACAGGCCACTGTGGCAAGTCCTTTTCAAAAATGACTAGCCAATTTGAGTTTTTCTTAGAAAATATTTTGTTTTCTACCATCTTCAACTAAAGAGTAAACAGGACATAACCAGAACTAAACCAGGACTAATCCAGGACTAAACGTGGTCTAAACCAGCATGCAACTAGGACTAAAATGGACTGTACTGCCCCTAAACCAGATCTAAGCAGTGGGCTACACTTAAATGTTAAGCCTCAACAAGAGCATGACTAAAACAGGAATGTAATAGTGCAATTCAACTAAATCAGAAGCAGCTATCTATGTAACCTTTTAAAAATGGTGAAATTTTTGTTATAAATATTGAATTATATAATTGTTAACATAAACAACTCAACCTTCACTGTAGACATGTGTTGCATTAGGGGCACTCATTGGCAGAGTGGTTAGCACCCCAGCCTGGAGCCAGGAGGTCCAAGGTTAAATCCTTGTGCCAGCCAACTACAATCTCTCTGAAGTACTGAGGGTTCTCTCCAGCTTTTTTCCACCATCCAACGACATCCATATATTTGGTGAATTGGTGAATTTGCATTCCCCTAGTGAATGGATATGAGAGTGAATGGTTGTCTGTCATATGTCTCTGCCCCAGCCCTACAACAAATGTGTCATTGTCCAGGATGTAAAGTTGCTGGGATAGGCTCAGGTCTAGTTATCACTGAGTAATGCAAATATGTATGTCAAAGTACTACTATAACTCTATTATAAACAGTATCTAACAGAAACACAGAAACACTTTACCTATGCTAAAGGCTTGGACCAAATGCATTGCATTCTTACAATTTTGCTATTGAAATGTATAAATGTATAGTCTAATTCTAGAAACATTGGCGCATTTTGCTTCTTAAAAAATAGCTAGAAGCAATGGCGAGAGCATGTTAGAAAAATGATTGACAGTAAGAGCATTCCCATGTCTCTTAAGCAATTTATGTTGACAACATGAAGCTTATATGTTATGCAGATGTTACATGGGATTTTGCCTTACATTTTGCAGCATGAAAATGGTAAAAGCAGCAGTAGGAAGGATAGTGTATGAGAGATGACAGAGTCTAGAGACACATGAAATCGTTAAAAGGGAAGGCAGCTGAACCTGAGTGACAAAAAGGCAGTGTACAGAGATGGAGGGAGGATGCACAGTAGCATCTCCTGAGATTTAATAGCCACATCCCGGCCTCTCCATAGATCGTGCTGCCTACGTCTCAATGAAGAGCCATTTGTCATGAGCTCGTTACTCCAGCCGCCTCTGCCTCCACAACAGCACTGGAGATGGAGGCTGAGGCATCGACTTTCAAACGTGGATGAACCGATGAAAGCGAGACTGAAAGAGGAGGTGTCAAGATTCCTGCACCACCAGCATGTACTGCATTTTCTTTGCTTTACACTTTACTTTCCACTGTTATATTGATAGTCCCAGAGTTAAAGTCTAGGCTATCAACCACAAGAGTAACCATTTATTAGATCACAATTGAAAAGTGCAGTTTTGAGGTAACATCAAACCCTGCTAGCAATTTCTCTTTGGTCTTCCTCTAGGCCTCCTACCTGGCAGCTCCAACCTCAGCATCCTTTTACTGATACATTTACTATTCCTCCTGTGTACATGTAAAAAATCATCTCAACCCGGCCTTTCTGACTTTATCTTCAAAGAAGCAATTATGAACTCTCCCTCTGACGTACTTCTATCCAGCCTCGCCACAAAATGAAAATGCTACATATTATTTTTACATGTATATATTCTTATAATAAGAATTGACAAACATGAAGTGTACAACATTTTTGAAATATTGGAAGAAAAATCACCCATTAGGGGCCACAAGCCTGTGTACACTTTGTGCTGGTTCCAAACCTGGATAAAGAGTTGCACCAAGAAGTGAATCTTGTAAAAAAAAAAAAAAACTATGGCAAATATCTCAATAACTGCACTCTAGGTGTGGGATGATTTGCTTTTGTTTATTAAAATAAAGTACACTCCTATGGGGAGTTTATTTGATAGTGGTGGGACATCACTATCAAACAGTCACTGGAAAAGTGACTATTCTACTGCTGGCTTCAGTGTGGCTGAAGTATATTAATGCTATGTCTTCTAAACCATAGACAACTTGAGTAGTGGTTATTTAATGCTTAGGGTTTTACATTTTTCATTACAAAGAATATGAAATTGCATACATTTTTGTCATTGTAAAAACAGGGCTAGTGCCTGAAGCTTCACTGAAAGCTCAAAATTAACTTAACTTCTTCTGGCTCATGTAAAGCCTTGGAGGTGAGAAAAATCACACCTGAGCCAGAAAGAAATTTAAATCAACCCAAGCTGAAAATTTCAGAGTTGTTTGTAACCATCTTTGATTAATAATTTCTCCCCCCAAGGTCTGTTGGACCGGTCTCAAAACAATCATTCCTGCGCTGATTAATGGCTTGCTGAATGCAGTGATGCATGCCCACCAAGATGGAGGGGCTTCATGATGGGAGAATTATATGTCGATTTGTGGCTGTCAGGGCCCTTTGAAGCAGAGTAAAAAGATCAACAGAGAAGCCATGGGTACTCCAGGCTCTGATTGTGGAGGGATATTGTCTAATTTTTACCACTTTCCAAAAATATTAGTATGATTTCTCTCCACAGTTCCGTAGGATGTAGTGAGTGGGATATACTACTGTGCCTCTGGCCAGCTAGGTTGTTTTGGACCCTCATGTCATAAAATATTAAAAAGAAAAAAGCTTTGTCATTACTACTTCATGGTATTTGGATGGTGTAGTTTCCGAGTAAGACACTTCTGTTGGCTGTGTCTGTGATTAGTAAGTCCAGTTGTTTAGTAGCAACTATACGGATGCATTATAATATATATTTGGATAGTGCAGAATATAAACTATTAAATATCACAGTGAAACGGCTTAAAATATACTGCTGTTTGAATGCGCATTAGCAAGTGCATTACATCACTGCCCATACACAGCACTTTGCTGAGTACTGAGTGGCCATACTTTATTTGAAACAGTACTTCCATACCTTGTGTAAAAGCTGATCTGATGTTGTGCCCTCTCAGATGTACAAGCATTGTATGTGGCTGTATGTGGGCAGGTGTACATACCCGACAGTGAGTACCAGCTGCAAGGCAAACACTTAGCCTTAGACATAAACTATATCACCAGCTTTTATGAGTTATTATGAGTGTTGTTGGACTAAACTATGCATCATAATACAAAAACAACATGCACTAACAAAATACTGTTTGTAATACATTCTGTGCATGCCAGTAAGGCAATGAATCATAAATATTCAATTTACAATACCTAAGCGTTCATGGACACCTCCATAATATGCATGTGTAAAGATATGTAAATACTGTCTTGCTCTATGCTTTATACAGTCCACATATTTACTGCATATT
Organism: Bostrychus sinensis; assembly: GCA_020698575.1. NCBI lineage: Eukaryota > Metazoa > Chordata > Actinopteri > Gobiiformes > Eleotridae > Bostrychus > Bostrychus sinensis. Next base: position 16,157,265 of record CM036245.1, read on the forward strand.
TGCTGGATTATTACCCTAAATGTAAACAAGCATTTTTTTTATTTAACATGGGTTTATTTAGTGTGCAGTTACTGAATCCAGTCACAAGGTGTCACAATCCGGTGTACTCTTTGTGTCAGTCCCAAGCCCGGATAAATGAAGAGGGTTGTATCAGGATAATAACACTTATTTTAAATTCATATGTAAATCAGTGCCTGCACGAAGGTGGATAAAGAAAAAAGAAAAGGTACTGGTCGACATACAGCATACCTCAGTGAAACATGAATGCAGTTCTTCTCAGGTGCTCGGTTTGTCTGGTCTGAGCTCAGTTTGGCAATCCTCCGCAGTTATAAGTTAGAAAAGAGCTTTATTTTACTGTCAGTTTAGAGCCAAATGTTTTCAGCTGTATACAATATCAATGAACCTTTGGCATTTCTGCTGTACATAAAGCGCTGGTTTCTTTTAAACCTTTTTAAAACTTCAACCTTCAACATTTTTATGCAAAATATAAAAGTTCAACAAAGTGTATATACATTTACACATATACTTATTAAAGCCTTATTGTTGAAAATGTACATTCTTTTCTTAGATTTGAGAGACAGAGTTGAAAGCAGACAGAGCCAGACACAGCACACTGACAGGCCAAATTACCTCCAGTCTTTGTTAAAGTGCCTTGAGCTTATTTTGATGTAATTATGTCACAAGGGACGTCTCTGCAGGGTTTGTCTTTGGGAATCAATCAAAGTTGCACACACTTCTGTTCCTGATGGCAGCAGTGGGTTAAAATGGCTGCCTTGCTTTATTGTTTGTCACTCTTTCTCAGTTATAAAGAAACAATAAAGACAAATGACAATGCTTTCTTATTTTGTTGCTCATATTTTTTACCTTTTTTTTTTCCAAGACGAACTTCTGCGTACCATTCCCAGTGCCCATGGGAAAGTGAGGATCTTCCGGTGGCTCCTTTCAAATCACTTCTAATAAAAGATGACAGTTTATCACCCTTCACATATCACCACTGTCGTTCTTCACACAGAAAAGGCTTCACAGAAATGGCAGCGGGTATCACATGAACACCAGTCAAAGTCTTTGCACCCAGATTTGAAATCACAATAATTAACACGCCCGCTTTGGCACCAGTGTCAACACTCATTTACAGGCACTTAATGAAGTTTTACACTCTCACACATCGTGCACTACCAAGCCAAGCTTGTTGAAGGAGTTGTTCAAATGATTTTATGTTTTTTTTTTTTTTTTTTTTTTTTTTTAATTTTCAAAGTTTATTGTTAAGTTTACTTTTTAGGTTTATTTTAAATGTAAAGTATATAGCAAAATATGTAAATCTAATGGGATGTTATATTTTTATTTTTTTCCATTGATATGAAGGCATATTCTATTTTTTTTTTATTTTATTTTTTTTATCTTGAATATGAGTTTAACCCTCTGGGCACCTTAAAAATGTACATACACTTGTTACCTTAGGGACCCGTTTGGGACCTCTCATAAAATAACCATAAAAATGTCAAATATTATAATTATTATTTTTTTTTTTTTACTTTTTTCGCATGAAATCCTTTCTACTACTTCAGCCCTAACCATAGATATGAAGTTTATTTTAATTTATTAATAATTTATATGTTTTTATGGCCTTTTTGTCATCAAAAACCCAACTTTATTAGATGACGAAAACACAAAATTTGCCATATTATACATAAATGAGTTGCAGAGTGGATCATTAGGGGTGAAGTTATTAGAGCCTTGACGTCAATGATTAATAAGAACATTGGTTTTGATGCTTTTTTTTTTTTTTTTTTTTTTGGAGTAAAGACAGGTTTTTGTAAAAACTTACACTCGTTACCTTAAGTACGCATTTGGGCCCATTGACTTACATTATAATGACAGATTTTTGACATACTGTAATCCTGACACATTATAATACTTTTTTCATGAAAACCTAAAAAATCTAAGCCTTTACCTTCAAAATAAAGGGAAATTAGGTTTTTGGTCAGATTGACCCCCTAAACCACCAGGGGCAGCAGAGCTTTATTATATACATTTTCAATGGAATTCTGTTGTTCTACCTTGCAAAATGCATGGGAATAAAAACACTGAACAGCAATAAATTGGTTTTGGTGTGTTAGGATCAATGTAACAGAGCGGTGGGAGTGTGGCTGAGAATATATTTTGTTCATGAGGTCATGAGGGAGTCTGTGAAACTCAAGTATTCAAAGCCAAATGGACTCTGTTTATAAACAAGTGGAGTCAGTGTACCTGAGAATACTCTTCTGTGTGTGTGTGTGAGATTCAAGTGATCAGAGTCAAAAAGGCTGTTGACATTTTTGTTCTTGCCCCATAGAGAGCCTCCTCTCTCCCATTGGACCTTGGTACAGCAGGTTTCTGCTGAAGACTGTCAGTCAGAATCATTTCTTTTCAGACAGAGGCAGGACTGATGGTTCCTTCATCATTTATTTCCTTGTCATGTTTCGACTGACACCAGCAGTTTTCTTCAGAAGTGTCACCTGATTGCTGTGACGTGTCTTTATCAGCTGTGGTCAGCCTGAAGGACTTGACCACACCCCCTGCTGGTCTCTCAGACTGACCCTGACGCCATGTGGTCTCTGGAGAAAAGTGTCCCAGGTCTGAGAGAGCATCAACCTCAGCTGGATCCTCTGAATGTAGAGGAGCAGAAGCTCTATTTCATCCTGTTTCACCTATATACTCTTTTTTGCAGCGTTTCCATGGTATTTTTTGGATCAAGGAGGCAGCTGAAGTCAGGAAGCAGGGATTAGACACCATCGACCAGGATGAGGGAGCGCTGATGCTCTCTCAGACCTGGGACACTTTTCTACAGAGACTAAACAGTGTAAGGGGGCGTGGTCAGGCTGATAGACCACCAGGGGGCATGGTCAAGTCCTTCAGGCTGACCACCCACAGCTGATAAAGACATGTGACAGCAGTCAGGTGACACTTCTGAGGAAGACTGCTGGTGTCAGTCGAAACATGACAGTGTAAAGGAAATCACTCTTGCCTCAGTCTGAAAAGAAATGATTCCATCTGACTGACAGACGTCAGCAGAAACAGCCTGTTTGATTCTGATCACTTGAATCTCACACAGACCCACACACACACACACACACAGAAGAGTATTCTCAGGTACACTGACTCCACTTGTTTATAAACAGAGCTCATTTGGCCTTTTTATACTTGAGTTTCACAGACTCCCTCATGACCACACAAACAAAATATATTCTCAGCCACACTCCCACCGCTCTGTTACATCAATCCTAACACACCAAAACCAATTTTTCGGTGTTCAGTGTTTTTATTCCCATGCATTCTGCAAGGTAGAAGAAAAACAGACCTCCATTGAAACTGCCTGTAATAAACCTCTGCTGCCCCTGGTGGTTTAGGGGTCAATCTGACCAAAAACCTAATTTCCCTTTATTTTGAAGGTAAAGGTTTAGATTTATTAGGTTTTCATTAAAAAAGTATTATAATGTCAGGATTGCAGGATGTCAAAAATCAGTAGTTATAATGTAAGTCAATGGGCCCAAACACGTACTTAAGGCAATGAGTGTATGTAAACTGCATATCTCCTGTTCTATACACCTTAGAACAGAGGGGATCATGGCATTTTAAACGCCAACTAAAAAAAAAATTATTCTGGCCAAGTTTCACACCAACAGCTTTTAAACTGACTGATTTATTGAGGATCAAAAAAGTAAAAACAGCAAAAAAGTATGCGTTTGGACCCTAGGGTGCCCAGAGGGTTAAAGGAAAAAAAAGCTAAATAATTTTTAATAATGTTTGCAGTAAGCTAAATATAAAATGTAAAATGTCTGTACTAAAGTAGACAGAAATTACAGTTATTTTGATTAATAATCAGTTGTCGAACCATCATCATGTGTGAGCAAGGGGGGTACTTAAGGGGTACTTAAGGTATGACAAAAATGTTTGGGAATAACTGTCCCTAAACTGCCACATTACTGCAGTACTTAATGGTCATGTTAAATATGGCTAAAGGACTCTGTTATGATTGCAATTGTGGATTCTGATGATAGTGTTAGTTGATATTGATTTATCATTTTTCATTTTCTATGCTGAGCAATGCTTTCAGTAAATCATTTTAATACATACTGTATATACATATTAAAGGTGCAGTGTGTAGGTCAGTTAGCATCAGATTGTGACTCAGTACTTCACACCCATCCTTTCTATGGCCTGTAACCATGTGCAGGTTAAAATTTACCTCAACAACTTAAAAATGGTTGTATTACTGTGGACTATTTCTACAGCACTGCTCAGTTTGTCCACTATAATTTATCCATTTGGGAAATGGGCTTTACAGATATGGAAATAAAATACATTTAGTGCTTTTACATTTTGTTTTGCAGACAATGAGAATGCATAATTTTGAGCTGAAGCTTCCCTCAGTTAATTTGAATGTTTTAGTCAACATGAATGCTGAGTTCATGTTGCTATAAATGTATCCTTCAAATTTTAAGCCATATTTCTCAAACTTTACTTAAAAGTGAGAGAGGATTTGGTTCCCCAAAACTACTTGAATTTGACTTTGGAAGAGGCTTTGAATTATCAGCCGCTCGTAAAGGCTAACCTTTTTCCCTCTAACACCAGAAGGACACTTAGAACTTCTTTTTTTTTTTTTTTTTACGGCAAGATAAAACTTCATATGAAACCCAGGCAGCAGCGGTGTGCAAGGTATTTTAAAACATGCTTTGTTCTGCTAAGCCCAGTCCTAGGGGATAAACTTAGACCTTACCAGAAATACATTTAACCTGCCACACTAAGAGTATCTGGGGCAAGACACTGCTCTGAGGGCCACAGACGAATAGACTGACTTTAATTTGGTTTTGCAGAGTTGGCTTTGCTTGCCTCCACTTCACTTCCTTTTTTTTTTTTTTTACTCTTCTTTTTATCCTTTCTGCAGCTCTTTGGGTGAACCCTGACTCACGCCTGGTTGGAGACAACAAAGACGTAACTGTCGTGTCTAACTTTAGTGGCTTATGGCTGGCGGTTGTGAAGCAGAAGCCATATTCTTGTCAAATCACATCACTTTTGCTTTTTATCCTGACCGATCGTGGAAACAAGTTGTTGAATCTTTTAAGAAAGGATCTTGAAGTATATGACAAGTGGAGTGTTTGCTGTCACGGACATGTATTCTTGGCTTTGCCTTTGGGTGTAGCAGCACAGTTTTTGGCCAGGTGAGGTGATGATAAAAGGTGGGAGAGAGGGGAGTGTAATACAATAGTGATAGAAGTCTTCTGCAAATCACTTCTCAAGTCAGTTCTTGTTCTGAAAATACTTTTTATTTGCAAAATGTGTTATATATATATATAATAATTTTTTTTTCACACAGAAAAATTGACTAAATCCAAGTTTCATTAAAATTAAAACTAGTATTAATTGTGGCATTAGTAGCAGTAGTCACAGAAGTAGTGGTAGCAGTGGTATCAGTAGAGTGCAATGTAGTAATAGCTATATTTTTACTGTCTATTTTTAAGTAACCTTTACATTCTCTTTCAGGTATTTTTTTTTTAAGAATTTGCGTCATGTTATTTTCAAATAACAGTTATTTTACTGTTTTAGGTAAGGATGAAGTATTTAGTATTTACTCTTCCATTACAAATTACATTGCATAATACTACTTCTTCACCTTTGATAATACTCCTACTTCACCTTGGATAATACTGCTACTTCACCTTTGATAATACTACTTCTTCACCTTTGATAATACTACTACTTCACCTTGGATAATACTGCTACTTCACATTTGATAATACTACTTCTTCACCTTTGATAATACTACTACTTCACCTTTGATAATACTGCTACTTCACCTTTGATAATACTACTACTTCACCTTGGATAATACTGCTACTTCACATTTGATAATACTACTACTTCACCTTTGATAATACTACTACTTCACCTTTGATAATACTACTACTTCACCTTTGATAATACTACTACTTCACCTTGGATAATACTGCTACTTCACCTTTGAAAATACAACTTCTCCTTTGATAATAATACTACTTCACTTGAAAATACCACTACTTTTTTCCGTTTTCCATTTCCATTTTGCTTTTCCCTTCTGAATTTGCCACAGAAAGTCGTCTTCCTCCAAGCGTGCAGTGATTTTCATATTAATTTGCCATAGGTTTTTACACCAGATGCCCTTCTTTATGCCACCCTCTCCATTTATCCAGGCTTGGGACAGGCATAAATAGTACACTGGGGCTTGTGATCCCCTGCGGCTTCTACTAGCACTACTACTAGTACTTGTATTTCTGCTGCTTTATTGTATTGATTTGGAGGAAAAGGGGGTTTTGTTGAGGGGAGAGTGGATAGAAAAAAACAGAGGTGAGATAGGGAGATGTAGTATTGACATGATAGCGGGTGGTGCGGCTGTTCTGTCAGTCTGGGCACATCGTTCCTCTCTCATTACTGTTTCTCTGCCCAGCTCTAGCTTGCTCTCTGGTCCTCCCCCACGGCTAGCCCCGGAGCAGAGATCCATCCAGCCCAGCCCTCCTGTCAACACAAGCCCAGCTCAGCAGCTCTTGCCCAGGCATCTGTCAGCCCACACAGTCCCCTGTCAGCTATAGCCTATTGGCCGGTCCATATTGGCACGGCACAGCGGGCAGAAAAAGAGTATAATATAGCACGGCCGAGCATCCATCAACAAAGGCGAGGGTAAAACAGCGCGGGACAGCAACCAAAGCATCCATCACCGGAGAACCCTGCGTAAACTCAGCCCTGGTCTCTGAGGGACTGCTACTCTGCTCAGTCCAGCGAAATGAAAAAGTGCATTTAATTTTGCAAGGCTTTTGTTTACAAGTGTCAGCAAATATTTACTAACATTTACAGTCTATTTCCTTCGCCTAAACTCAAAAGAATTAAAGTCTTGTGATGAAATATAAGAACACCAGAGATGGAAATAGTCAAAATTGTACAGTTACTTTTAAAATAATATAAAAGCAGTTTGATGGAAAGTAACAAGATTGTTTTACTCAAGTAATTTAGGTTCATTTTTGAAAGAATACATACTTTCTGAGTCCATTTTCTGAAACATAATTATAGTTGTATTAGTAGTAGTGGTGGTGGTAGTGGTAGTAGTTGAGATTGTGGTAGGAGTAGAAGTTACACTAGTAGAAGTAGTTGTAGTATCAGAAGTGGTAGGTGTAGTAAGTTCTTTCTATTTTTGTAAACTTTCATATAATTATGTTGAGTACATTTAATTTGACTAAAGTAATATTTATTTTAAGTAACAGCATTTTCCATAAGAACAGTTTTCTAGAACTGTTTCCACCTCTGCCGAAGTAAAAGTGAAGCATTTAGTCAAATGGCTACTCAGTTACAAATAACCTTTGATAAATTGATGATACTACTAACATCACTACACTACTAATTCTTAAACTATTAGTAGTACTTGTACTGCCATTTTTCCATTATATTGACCATAATTTCCCTTACTAAAAAAGCGGCATAAATCATATCCCACAAAGAGTTTGTTTACCTAATTGTATACTGTTACATTGTTTATTGTGTGTCACGTGGTGTCTGTGCCTTAATGTGGGTCCATTGCTAGAAGTAACTATACGGATTTGTTGAATGCAATAAAATAAATAAATTGGCAGACTCACTACTACTCTGTACTAAACTTAAATTAATAGCTTTGAGAAAGTGGTTCTTTCCACCTTGCAAACAGTATTGATCCAACAATAGTCTTTTGTTTCCTCCAAAATGTACTCAAGTCAAGATAAAATATAATCCCACTTGTTTGTCAAGTGTAAGTACTTTAAAAAAAAGTTGAACATATCTAGTTACCTGCCTCCCTGAACACATTAGAAATGCCTGTTTGTGTTACCCAATATTCCAATAAATAAAGTCACACAGGGCTAAATAACACAGTTGAGATCCTGCGTCATTGGAAGGCTGCAGTCAGTTAATGGGATGGATTTTCATTACAAATCATTGGAGCGTGGCCTGCTATTCCAATCAAACTCAGTTCCCTGCGAGGGACTTGTTGAAGACTGCACAAAGATCAGGCTGAGCCATCGACAGACGAACCTCTATTTCTGATGCAGCTCCAGCAGGGGCCCAGCCAAACTCAGGCCCTGTATAGACGCACCTTGACAGCTATAGTGTGAAAGAGGCAAGAGCTGCAGACAACTGACAAGTGATAGGAACTTGTGTGCTGCCCGCTAGTCACTCATTAGCGAGAACAGGAAATGGCTACTACTGAGCATGTTCTGCACTCCACCAACGGTTGGCTGAGCCTTGGAGACTGACGGGTTTGAATGAAAATAGACAAAATGTCAGACGAGAAGTACAGCCAAAAACCTGACCTCAAAGATCAACGAGCAGCTCTTTTGATTCCCGCTCGGTGCTGTAAAAAGCAGTGGTGTCAAACACAATTTGCCAAGAGCCATTTTCAATTCAACTATATTTGTATAGCGCCAATTCAGGGCAAAAGTCATCTCAGGGTGCTTAACAAGAAAACCCAACAAATCCCTTCTCAAGCAAGCACTTGGTGACAGTGGTCAGAGTGAAAAATATTGAATTTAACATGGCACAAAACCTTTGACAAACCTAGACTTGACAAGTGTGGCCAGTGCACAAGACCAGTGATGGACACAGGTAACACTGAAATAGAGAATTTCAACAGTGAAATTCTTTATATATGCAGTACAGTATATAGAGTTGTTAGATACCTTTCAGCAAAGAGCATTAAGCAAATCTATTTAAAAATAATTGTTTGATAATAGTGGTTAAAAGTAAGACAGTGACTCCTTTATTTGGATTATACTAACAATCTTTTTACTATATGCCTCATCATGCTCTTGGCGTGCTCGTGCATGGTGAAATAAAAATAAAAAACATTCTTCATCTTTGCATTGTTAAACATTATGTGATTATGCAGTCCCAAGCCTAAATAAATCGAGAGGGTTGTGTCAATAAGGGCATCAGACAAATCAACATGCAAATCTCAAAAATCAGATTATTTGGTGTGAGAACTCCAGAAAGGAAAAGTTTAAAAAGTTGCTTCTAAAACATAATGAGATGAAAGCACTTATTCCTAAACCTTGATCATGTTTACCAACATGTACACCAAAAAGTCTGCTTGTGTGCTGCAGTAGAACAAAAACATCTGTACTCCTCCTCGTAGACAGACTGGGGCATAATGACATACTGTTCACCGAGGCTCCAAAGTGTTGGAGCCAAGATGAGAGCAGCCCGCAACACCCCTAGAGAAGAAGAAGTGGTTGGAAAGGCAGATGGAGTGAGGAGGCAGAGGTGCGAACAGATAAAAGGGAAGGAGATATGCAAAAGGCTGTACAAGAATATTTTAAAGATAAAACAGGGTGGTGGTGCTGGCGTGGAGGCATGTACTGCACCATGTGGTATTTCTGCTTTTATTTATCTATTTATTTGACCCATATGGAGGAGCATATGGCCATCAGCGCCTCAAAGGGGGGAATGTAATTTAAACATTTGGATGATTAATAGGACAAGTCAGCCATACTTATCCAAAATGTCTGACGGTGTTTTGAAGGTTGTACAGCACACTCATCCCACTAAAAGGGCATGCTTCATTTAGTAAATTTGACCATGGCTGTGTCCAAATGACATCCCTAATCCCTAAATAGTGGGCATGCCATTTTGCAGTGGTGTCCGAATGTCTAGTGGATAAAAAATAGTGCACTGAAAATTTCCCAAAATGCATTTTGAAAAGTAGTGGGCATCGATGGTCACTAGACAGTCAGTATAGGCCATAATGCTTTGCGGATTTGGGAGGAGAAGAGCGGGACCGCAGCAGGATGTTAAACTGTACACAACACATATGAATGAAACCAGTTAGAAAAGTTGCTTTTACTATTGTAGGTTATTATTACGAATAAATAGCTCTTAAATAAACTGTTACAGTGTAAAATTGCTAAAGTTAGCAAGCTTCCCCTCTTAAGGAACAGAGCTGCAATAATCCAGTCAGTTTTATTCATTAAAATGATAATTCATGTTCAGTATCACACGTATCATTATTATTTATCTATAAATAACTACAATATTACTAAAGTCTGGCACAGAAGACAATTATCATATAGATAGAGTCTACTATATAGTGCTGGACTATATAGGGACTGAGGGGTTAGGGCATGGGTCGGTAACCGGCCTCTCAGGGGCCACATGCGACTCTTTGAAGCCTCTTGTGCAGCTCATTTGACTTTTGAATTGAAAGCAGTGCACAGACCTGTCCCCTCTCTTTCTTCCAGCTCCTTCTCTACAGAAAGCCATGCAGCAGTCAATATGCGAGTACAGTCATATTTAACAGACCTATGGTGACTCTATCTGACTTAATAGATGTGTGTTTACTATCTCTGTAGGCTGGACATTGCAAACGCAAGCCTTTTCACAAGTAAAAGTGAAAGTCCTAATTCATGGTCCATCAGCCAGTGATCCTTCAAACATTAAACAAATGCTTCAGGTTTGTGTAGTACTCATAGTAGTTGCCAAAATATAACAATAAATGCATATATTCTTTGTATTTTGGCTGAAAAGCGCATCCCAGTGCAAGACGGGAGCATGAAAAATAGGTGAGGCTTCTATTTTCTTGGATGCCCGCGTCAGAAGCGTGTTTCAGGAGCCTGTGTCTCACGCTGCCAGTGTGGCTGCTCCAATCTGCTGAGCTGGCCGCCGAAGAGAAAACGGTTCCCTGACGCAGTCGCCACACTCAGGTTACGTATCCAGTATATTTGAGGCGATTGGGGCTTGAAGCGGCGCGTTTGAAAGTGTTAAAAAAGGGTGATGCCGTGCACTGGTTGCATGGAGCAGGCTGGCTTCAGCCCCACAGATAGGCCCCAAACACACTGGATGTGTAACTGCAGCGTGGTAACACCGTCAGGCAACCGTTTTCACTTCAGCGCCCAGCTTAGCAGATCAGAGCAGCCACACTGCCTGCATGAGATGCAAGGCTCGATGGACCAGTCAAACAGGACTGTGATGCAACTCTCCTAGAAAATCAAATCCTCGCCGAATTTTGACGCTTGCGACTGGCGCTGGGTTGCATTTTTCACCCAAAAAACACAGAAAATAAGCATAATTGTTATATTTTAGCAGCTACCATGATAATTAACCATTCCTGATGCATTTTTTTGAATGTTTGGGGGATTTCTGACTCTGATGTACATGAACTAGAACTTTCACTTTTACTGTAAAAATGCCATAGGTGACTATATTGACTTTTGAATGGCTTTTCTGTAGAGGAGCTGCCAGCAGCGAAATGCTCACGCAGCCAGTGTGAACAACCTCGCATTGCCGTGATGCAGCTGTGACGCCAGTACATTCGCTGCTGCGCCCAACGCATCAAGTGTGTTTGTGGCCTTAGGATTTTCTAGGAGAGTCGCGTCACAGCCCTGTTTGACTGGTCTGTCGAGCCTCGCGTCTCATGTGGGCAGTGTGGCTGCTCTGATCTGCTAAGCTGGGTGCTGAAGTAAAAACGGTTGCCTGACGGTATCACCACGCTGCATTTACGCATCCAGTGTGTTTTTGGGGCCTTACCTGTAGTGCACGCGTACAGGCACATGTATGTATACAACTGGCCACAGCTGAAGTACATTCACATTTGGTGATTTGGCTGGTGTGGGAGTCCAGTCCTGGATACTGTGTGCCAGAAACTAGGTCACTGAGAAAATTTGCTTGTTGTCATAGACATGTGTGATTAAATGCATTAATTTTTGAATGCGTTATTTTCTCTGTAATTAATTAATCGTGATTGACGACTTAAAGTCCCAGCCCTAATTATTTTGTAGGCTGACACAGAGACAAACACAGACAGACAACCATTCACTCTCACATTCATTCACTAGGGGCAATTTAGAGTCACCAGTTCACCTAACACATGCATGTCTTTGGACGGTGGGAGAAAGCTGAATACCTGGAGAGAACCCAAGGTAACACGGGGAGGACATGCAGACTGCACTCAGAGAGTTCCTGTGATGGTGTGTTGGTCAGCCTGGGGATCGAACCCACGATCTCCTTCTATAAAGAGAAAGGGAAATAGACACTGAAAGTAAAACAGTCAAGTAGCCATATTAGAGAAGGTTGTATTGAGTCCTGGTGTTTGGACAACCTACAGTATACGGTATAACATACAAAAGCTTAACTTTGTTTCACTAGTGTGGCTAACCATGCAAACATTTCTTCAGTCTCACAACAAAAAGTCTACTGAAGTTAAAGTAATTTTACAAAGTTATGAAGCCTTAAGTCTGAATTTGACTGTTCATAGCCACATTCTTTATCTCCATATTGACGATTGCAAAATGCATATTCATACTGCACAAACACTATTACTTTAAGGTATAACTTTTAATTACAAGAAAGTGTAATTTCCAAATGTTTATATCATTTTAAACCCTTATCGCTTCTATACTCTCCCCAAAGGCTGTTCATTTCAATTACAGACAGCACTTAAAGCTTATCTCCAATCCACTTAAAGAGACTTTGCACTTACCATAAATCTCTGACCCACTATCATGACGCCATATTGGATTGCATTTGCACAATCACAAAAAGCAACATGGAAAGATCTAAAACATTAAAGTTCATGATGAAATTCTTTTGTTTTGTTTAAATACAAAGGCAAGAAAGGAATAAAAGTCGTGACTGTGTGCCAATATCTCTTGCTTCTTCCTGGTTGGAAACTGTGGTAATAAGGAATGAAAGGAAACAAGCTCAGTGAGATCTAACAGGACGCAGCCATTCAGACGGACCAGTTTATTGCTTCACAGTGAGCACCTCGGCTTGTCGCTGCGCTTCACTAACACCCAGCATTATCATTTAGATAAGGAGTGGTCGGTAAACAGTCCATCACAGTGCTTTAGTGGCTTTGAACACAACAAGAAAGCACAAAAACACCTGCACCCACCGGCTCATTAGAGCGGTTGGTATCATGAGAGTCTACTAATGAGATTGGACTAATGCAAAATAAAGATGTGAGATATTTTGTTTAATTGCAAAGGGGGGTCAGAAAGGAATTGGGCTACTTTTTTTTTTTTTTTTTTTTTTTTTTTTTTGTCGTTCTAATTATTTTTCTCTCCTATACACTTAGTTAAACCTATGCCAGTATGTAACAGGTCTATGAGCCGAATCCTTCGAAGTGACAGTGCTTTAAGCGCTGATATTATGACTACATTTGCTCAATCTGACATGCAACATAACTACACAGAGAACAGTAGAGCACACTCCAGGGACATTGATAGATGCACAGCATACATGTCAGCAGCTGGCCTCCGGACGATCTCTTCACACAAACACACATCTGACCGCTCTGGACACAGCACTAGGGCCATACACTTGAGCTTTACTGTTGAACTGTTGCACTGGTTGTGCAACTGTTATGTGCCCTATTTTGTATTTATTCTTTGTACTTTTAATAGAGCTTACTTTTTGCATTCCCTTATTTGTATATGTTTTTATTATATAGTGCACTATACAGCTATATATCTATAGCTGTTTACTCAAAGTTACTTGTTTGCACTAAGGGTTTGAGAGTTTATGTTCTGTACATGTGGTAGGACTAACAATAAAGCTGACTTTGACTTTTGGCTTTGATCATGTCTGGCTGTGATTTTGCTGTTGTGATCCCAAAGGGGATTGCTGATAGAAGAAGAAATAGTAATTGAATTACAGTAAAGGTATCTGTTGATTTGATATTTCCAGGGCTTAAAACTGATCAACCTGGAATAAGAAAAAACAAACTAAAAACATGTTGCTTCTGGACTGACACACTTTGAAAAAAATTCATCCAGTCTGCATCAAATGATCACAAAAATCATGCTCCGTTAAAAAAAGAAAAAGACCCACTTCACAAAAAAAGTTAATGGGTCTGGCTGACCAGGCTTGAAATATTGTCTATGTTTACATTTTGTGCTCTTTATATTACTTGAGAGTCTTGTTACTTTCCACATGATATTGTGGAAAGTGCATCATAACATTCAACTCTCTAACTGGCCACCATCCCTTTTTGCAAAAAACAAAAAGCAAAAACAAAACTCCAAGCATATTTAAACCCAGAATAGGATAAAAAAACACAGCATCCCAAAGAAGCTTCCAAGCCAGTCGATAAATCCAGTGAGTTTTTAGACTTTCCACACACAGAAATAGTCCGCCAGACTTCAAGCTGTGTGTACAAGCCCTCGACAAATCTGACAACCACTCCCCACTGTGCAACAGGCTGGGGGTGTCTGAACCATCAGTTTTACACCTCACCCGGGGTCACCTGCCACAGACATCCCCTACCCCACTGCCCAAGTAATCTACTGTCTTCTTACACCCAGCCAAGTCTTTGCGATTTGCATGTTTGCCGCATCCACTGTCGGCTCATATTATACGTGATACCCATTCCCATTGATTCCAACGTCGTTTTGCATTTACATTTATTCATTAGGGTGAACTCCGGGGCTCGTCTCTTTCCCCGTGTGAGATGTCTTAGCCTGAGCTTAAACTGCGTAATGCTCTGACAAGAAGTAAACAAGAGGATACCGGTGTCCTTTCTTATCCACTGGAATAGGCCTGCTGTTAACGGAGATGTGTTTATCAGCAAAAGAAAGCCAGGCTAGGTAAAAAAAATGAGCCTCTAAACACTGAGAAAAGGCAGGTGAATGGAGACAATAGAAGACAACAAGTAGGAGGAAGACTTAAGGATTAGGGAAGCAGGAAGAAAAGTGTACAAGCAATGACACTTTCTGAGGAGCCACCTGCTGTGTTCTGGGTTTAGTTGTCTCATTTGGTTAGCTAAAGAAAGGTTATGCTTAGTGGAAAACAAGTAGTGGCAACAAACTGAACCACAGAACTTTTTTTTTTCCACTCAAGTATGTGGGCTGCTGTTCTGATGGAACAAGAATATCTAATAATTTTTATTTTTTTTAAACGATGATTGTGCCTGTAGTAAACACTACACCAAACAATGCAAGTTAGATGGGGAAATATAACATCTGAACCTTTTCTAGTGACAAATGAGGTGAGACAAGATGGCAGTCTATCGCCTGTGCTTTTTAACCCATACATGGACAATCTTTCACAAAGGCTTAAAACTGTAAGGCCTTTTGGTGGGAGAGAGCCTTATTAACCATCTTCTTTATGCTGATGACTTAGTCTTTATGTCGCCTTATTCTGCCGGCCTGCAACAACTGCTCCGCTTTTGACATAAAATTTAACATTAAAACCTCTCTTGTTATGATTGGAAGGACAACGTAAGACAGGAGGACAGCATTTCCCTCTTTTATTCTAGGAGAAAACTTGTTAAATGTTGTGGGTAAAGTGAAATATCTCAGTCATGTCATCAGGGATAATGATATTCAGACAGTATTGTAAATTGTATGCACAAGCTAATATGATGGCTTGTAAATTTACCATGTGTTTTGATATTGTTAAAATTACTTTGTTTAAAGCTTACTGCACACTACTGTATACTGCTCACTTGTGGTGCAGTTATGGTAAAACTAATCTTAATAAGCTTCAAGTTACATATAGTGATGCACTTCAAATCATGTTGAAGGCCCGTCAGTGGACAGCCAGTCAGCTGTTTGTGCAGAATTCAATGCCCACCTTACATGCTGTCATTAGAAATTTAGTTTATACATTTATTATGCAATTAAAAGGACTCTAGAAATGAAATGATTTTGGTTTTAATAACATTTAAGGAGAGCAGTGTACGGTACAACTCTGGACTCTGGAGGCACTGGAGAAAGTGCTTGTATGGATTATAGCTGTAATTTATAATGTTTTTTGTGATGTCTGGTTGTTGTTGTTGTTGTTGTTGTTTTGTGTTGGTTTTTTTGTTTGTTTTTATATGGACCAATTGTGAGTCTGAAATAAAGATTTATTGTCTCTACATCTACAAAGTCATATATTTAATTCCCTTTGATTAAGGTTTTCAGAACACTGATGCTCTTGCTGCAAATGACAGTGCTAACCACCAGCTCCAAATTTTTTCTCTCCTTCCTTTGAATCCATGTTTATTGAATGCCTTTCTCATTGTAAAACCCCTTGTCTCCTCCTGACATGCTGTGTCCTTGCTTTCTTGATAGGTGTTATGTTGACGACAAAGTGTCTAGAGTGGCTTGGCTCAATCGATCCAACATCATCTTCGCGGGACAGGACAAGTGGTCTCTGGACCCCAGAGTAGACCTGGTCACTAAAGGACAGCTGGAGTACAGCCTGCGCATACAGAAGGTAAGGCTGCCATTACACTACATCATGTTTTGCCAAAACAATAATTCTTTTTGCGCTTTAGAGGTACAGTATGACCTCTGGGATATATATATATTTTAGTTTATTTTTTAATTTTTTTTTCACATTTTAAGCCAATGTAGGGGGCGTTTAAATGCCACTTACCCAGTGTGCTGAACAACATTTAGATAACCTGTTTTAACCTTGTTTTGATTTTGACAGCCCTGATGACTGAGAACCTTCAGAAACAACTATTCTCATTTAGCGAGATGTGTAAAGAAAAAACAACACAAAGCAATGGATTTTGTCTCATTGTGTTTGCTCTGTTTCTTTAACTGTTCATTGTTGACATGTTGACATAATCTTTTCTAAATCCTGTGTTTCCTTATGTCCAGGTGGATGTGTATGATGAAGGCTCGTATATCTGCTCCATACAGACGAAGCAGAAGCCCAAGGCTTCACAAGTCTACCTCATTGTACAAGGTAACAACTTCTTATTGTGCACCCCCATCCAAACACTGCGTGAGCTTATAGGAAAGTACCATATGAAATAAATATGCAAAGTTAGGGAAAAAATAACTCGTCACGAATGCCCGCCTCCAGCAGCAGCAACTTGAGTTCAAATGAATCTTAAGTGTACTTGATAAACTGAGAGCAGTAGTTTTCCATTTCAAAGAATAGGAAGTTATTTTTCATGAATGAAGACAGAACAAAAGTTTAGAGCAAAGATAATGAGAAAAAAGCAAGAGACAGGAAGAGATATGAGAAGAACTGGTGGATTAAACACAAAATCTGCCTTTTAGAAGTCATTGTTCCTGAGGTTAGAAGTCTTGAGAGATAAATCAATGTAATAACCTCACTCATATTCTTGCACTTTTTTTTAAATCTTCACCTATTTAATTTATTAACAGGCATTTTCTAAGTTCTAAGTTGAGTGCCATCGAAACAATGGACAGTGAAAATTAAGCCTGTAACTAGGGATGGGCATCGAAACCCAGTTCTACCCGAGAACTGGCTCTAATTTTTCCAATTCATCGGAATTGTATGCCTCCGCTGTTAACGGTTCCTCTTATCAATGCTGCTGTGGGCAGTTGTTTTTGTGTGAGCAGTGGGTTTTGCCCCGAGACCCTTCCCCCGAGCAGCATCTCTAACTTTTTTAGTTGCACTTTGCTGCAAAAGTCATTTTTGATGAGTACCATACAAAGCATAGCACTCATCATGCATGTCGTTCTACCCATGGCGTGGACACACCAGAGTGAAGCCAGAGTGCCACGGAGGTAGGAGCTAAATGTCCGTGCACTGTGACAGCAGGAGCTCATTCACCATGCATAAGAAATACAGTATGGAAGAGAGCGAGCGATAGAAAGAGAGAGAAATCACCATAGAAAACACTGAATCCTGTCCCACCTCTCTGACGCTGATGTAGCCCCTCCCTGCTCTGCTCTGTCACAGTAACACAGGCTACTGTTTAGTTTAATATGAGCGGTTTATTCAGACAGACAGGTGCAAAGGTGATTCTGCTACCCCTAAATTAATATTAAAGCCACAATCCTGTTATGAAAACATACATTTCTAGTAATTTAACAGCTGCGCATTCAATACATGTTACTTCTGTTTAGTGAGCCCAGTTTAAAATAGGCCCGCATACATGAAAATAAAAATAAGCGTCTATTTCTGCTTCATAATAAATTATTTGATTAATTAATACATTTTTATTCACAGATATATCAGGAATCGATAAGAGAATTAATAAAAAATTGAACTGATAAGAAGAATTGACAATGGCATTGATATTGATAAAATCTTATCAATTCCCATCCCTACCCGTAACCTTATTTTCTAACATCACATTTCTATTGGAGTGGTCTGGATAGGTTCAGTACAGCATTATAATTAAAACTTTTTTATTTTAAATAGTGGCCAAAATAAGGATCTAGTACTGTGCCAATTTGAGAAGCAGGCATGGTTCCAATTGTATGAGGCTCATTTTATTTTTTAAACAACATATACCAAGTCACAAAGAAAAAAATGCCATAAGGTGTCAAGGTTTAATGCATATCCATATTTTTTCCTAATGGGATTTAATTCACACACATTCACACACATTCAATACCTAATACAGCTATTATTGCTCATCTGCAGACAATAATGGAAATGCAAGTCTCAGTAGAAGTCATAGCATCAAATTGTGATTGTAGATCCTTTCAAGATACACATTTAAGAAGCTGCTAATTGTTCAGCATAACAAAAACATATTTACAGTTTTATTTAGCCTTTAGCTTATATGCTACTTTGTAAATGGTAATGGAACAAAAGTTTTCTAACCAGGCTCTGACATTACACATACTGTGTAGTTGATTGGTTGTCAGTTGCCACAAACTATCTTGACTGGTTATACTGTGTCATATTTGTCAGATAATGCTTATAACTCCTTTTAAAATGTATTGCGATGTATTCAGTTCACACTCATTCCTCAAACAAACTTGTGTGATGTGTTGATTGGTTATATATATCACATTTTACAATAAAGAGAAAGACGTCCTATGAATAATCTACCTAAAAACATCCTCTATGAAGCTCCTTGTCTTATTTAGCAACTTCATAGTGTCATATCCACAGCAGGTGTTCAGCTGTTTTTGAACTGTCAGTGTATTTTACCCTTTTAAACTTCTCGAATACGCCTCAATTGCTGCTTACCTTTTGGGACCGAGAGAATAAACGCAATAAAAACACTGAGCTGGCATCAAGGCTGAGTTCATTATCCATCAAAATGCCATTGCAGGCCTCTGTAATGTTGTTTTTTTCGAAAGCCACAGTTCGTTGACAGAAATTGCTTTTAACCTGCCAGAAACAGACTGCGTGACAGACAAGTGTGCAATACCTGCAGCAGGAGATCCTCAGTACTTCATTTGTTTGTTTGTGCGTGGGGCCAACTTCTTTGAGGAGGTCTTGCTTTCAACTATGAATGCTTGATCTGTCGTCCATCGATCATTGTGAGAAAAGACTTTGTGTAGTGACACCAGCCTAATGTTCACTCACAAATAGGATTATTGAGCTATTGTTTTATCTGCGGTTTCGGTTTGCCACTGATGTCTTGTATAAAGAAGTAGATTAGGTTTTGCGAATGCAGAAAATGCCAAGCTACACTTAGGCTGGTATCTTTGAAAAGGTGGCTTTGTTTGTGCATTTTAAAAACTCTCATTCATTCAGATTCATTCACTATGGGCATTTTAGGGTGACCAAATCATCCATGCATACATTTTTTGGCAGCCAGAGAGGGCATGCAGACTCCACACAAAAAGATCTTGGTGGAGCGCCAGGAATTGTAACAAATCATTTTACCAGAGTGCAACACCCTCCAAAAATAATATAAAATGTGGCCTACAAATATTTGCAGATATTTATTTTCTTGATGTCGAGCTCCAGATGGTTTTCACAAAAGACCTTGTTTCTTTCTTTTTTTTTTACTTTAATAGTAATAATCTTTAAATAATTTTGCTATAAACAATACTTGCACCAGTTGAAAGTGTGCTAACATGTAGCTACATCATGCTACTAAGACTTTTGAAGACTTTTTAATCTTTTTTCATAAGAGCTCACAAGTGGCTGGAGACTAGTTAAACTATGGGTCTTAGGTAGGGTAAAACCAGGACAGTGACCAGTTAAAATAGAGACAAACACAGACAGACAAACTATTCACTTTCACATTCATTCACTAGGGAAGTTCTCAGTAATTTTCCTAACACATGCATGTGTTTAGACAGTGGGAGGAAACAGTACTATGAGAGAACCCACAGTAACACAGGGAGACTCCACTGGAACCTAAAGTAGATACAATGAATATGTGAAATAGGTTGGAGATTGCACCATAGTGTAATCTGACGGTACACTATGGGCCGCTGAAGTTCTCATTCAGCTATGAACTGACGATATCACCCATTAATAGCATTTTTAAAGGTCAATATATGAAATGATGCTTCATTTCTGGGATCCATGGCAGCAAATTGCCTCCTCTTCCCAGAACCCATTGTGTTCGATTATTTAGTGCTCGATCACTGGGACGTCCCGCACAGACTTCCCCGGGTTTCTGTTGGCGGTGGTCATTCATCACAGCTAATGCGGACAGTTATAGCTAAACATTGATTTTGTTGCTTTGTTCTTTGCCTCCTGTTTTGTTCTATGCCATGCCGCTCAATGTCCTATTCAGTTTTGCTGTTGTTACTATGCTCAGCTGTTGAACTTTTTCATCCACGTGGTTCATTTCAGCGTCTTTCACCAAACAGTGACATGGTACTAAAGGCGTAGGTTTCTGGCAATTACAGTGAATTTGTTACTCTGTAGAGCTTCATGTGTGGTCAAAATATTGGATGCGTGGAAAATTGTGTAATTTTTCTTGTTATTTTTTGCTATCTAATGTAATTATCAAAGGGCTCAAATGGAACAAATACTATTTTTTTCCTTTGTGTTTAAGTTGCCATTTGTGTAACAGCAAATGAACTAAAACCAGTAAATGTAGCAAAGCAAAGGCTAGAGATATGTCATCTAATGTTGGTTGATTGGTAATTTTTAGATCAGGGTAGCACCAAGGTCTTAGAAGTATTAAAAGGGTATTGAATTTGGTAGTGTCAAAATCAAGGCCTTTTAAAGTATTCAATTTAATCAGTAGATATTACATTTTGTTCATCCAGGTCTTAAATTTGGTAATGTTTATTGTTTAATATTTGACATTTAAAAATTAATTTCATACAGATGATTGATTGGTTGTTGACAATACTGGCATTAAATTTGACTATAAATGGCATTAAAAAGTCTTTAAAAAAAGACTTAAATTTCACTTGACAAAACCTGGAGCTACACGGTAGATGCTCTGATTTTTTTTAAAGAAGTGTTAAGTGTTTTTTAAACATAGTGCTATTTTTACTATGGTGCTTTTTTTCTTTCCAGTAATTACAAATGTATTTTATAATGTAATTGACTTTTCACTCTGTACCCACATGGCGGTGTTGCTACTCACTATAACAATCTGATTGTCAAGTACGCAGATAATACTACTGTTATTGGTCTGATCAAGTCAATGATGAATCGCACTACAGAGCAGAGGTAGAAAATGCTGTTCGCTGAAGTGAAGAAAACAACCTTGTTCTAAACACTTCCAAAAACTGTGAACTGGTTATTGATTTTAGTTGGAGAAAGAATAATGTGCCTATTGTCATTTATGATTCTGAGATCCAAATGGTTGATGAGTGAAAGTTTTTGGGTGTGACTTTCTGCAAAGATCTAAGCTGGCATTCAAACAGTAATAACATTGCTAAAAAAAAAAAAAAAAAAAGCTTGCTGGCGTCTCTTCTTTTTACAAAAACTAAGGGAGTTTACTCAAAACAAAACAATTCTTCTAAACTTTTATCGGTGTGGTATTAGAAGTCTTCTGTTACTGATGTGGTTTGGTAATCTCACTGTGAAAGAAAAGAAAACTTTAAACAGAGTGGTCGCTCTGCTCGCAGGACCACAGACTGTGAGCTCCCAGTCCTGGAGGACATTTACAAATCTAAACTTTTAACGAGAGCTTTCCAGATCATCAGTGATCCCTCTGCCACCCTGCTGCTGAGATGTGTGACCTCCTTCCCTCAGGGAAACCATATCGCTCTATTAAATGCACTACATCTCGTCATGCTAAGTTTTTTTTTTTTTTCCACAAGCTGTGATGACTTTGAACAATGCACTTTGAAACACCTCAGACATGCACCTTATTGTTTTAGTTACCTCTTTTTATTACTATTATTTATTGAGTTTTTATTGTTTTTTAGCATTTATGTGTTTTTTAGGATCTGTCCATGTGTTTTGTAGTCTTTTGTTTTTATGTTTTGTCTGTTTATATGTTGACAGTGCACTTTGAGCTTGCAACTGTTTTCCAATGTGTTTTTTATATTACAAAGGGCAAATAAACTAAACTGAACTGAACTAAATTGAAAAGTACTAAGAAGCTGAGGGCCATATGAAACTGGCCAACTGCTGTAAGTGTCAATGATATTTAAGAGTAATGCCAGCAAGCACATTTCGCTGTTAAAATATGTCCATTTTAGTATTACTGGTCAGAACTGGTTGGTGTTTTGGTCTATCCTCTCCTTTTTTTTTCCTTCTAGCTCTAGCAACATCTCATTTAAAACACATAAAGAACACAAATGCCCATATGTGGTCTGTAAATCATGACACTTGGCAACCTAGACCAACCTCTGCAAAACTCAATCAACTCGATGGGATAATAATTCATCCTGCCTTCATCCCTTAATGGCTCTGAAAATGTTTGGAGCTTCAAACATTGCCCCTGGTTACAGACCTACCAGCGGGCTCACATAACCAAAGCTGACAATTTTCTGCTCGCAGGGACAGAGGCATAATTGGAAAACAAATGATCAGACAGAGTAAACTCTCGGGCGGAGGGGAAACGTGCCACATAGTTGCAGGGCTTCGGCGAGTCACACCGAGCGCCAGGGTCAATGCACATGACAGGAATCGCAATACAGTGACAAGCTTTGTACCAAGAACCAATTAGATTTTCAGATAGAAGTTGAGTTGATGGCTGCTACAGTGAATAGTTGGATCAGAATTTGAATTAAATGCATGAGAGTGAGCTGTATTAGTGTCTGACCAGGCTGATTTACATTTATGTGACTCACTTGTACTTCAGAATGTATTTGATATATGGCTGCATATCAATGCATAATATGGAGACAAGTAACACCATAGTTATAAGCCCTATTTGCATAAACATTACCCTTGAACCTCAGTAATTCGAGAATTAACCCCCAACGTTTTAGGAGGGCATTCACATGGGATAAGCAATGTCTGTAATTTACTCGAGTTTATGGACTTTATTCTGGATATGACGGATTGACATTTTATATTAATGATGAAAATCCCCTGTTTTGTTTATGTTGCTAGCTCTACTTAGTCATTTTAAGCCATTCTATATGTTGCTTCACTGTTCTGTAAGACAAAAGGTAAGACTTATCTTATTGCAAGTTACGACACGTCATACATTTTATCATGTTTTGAGATTTTGCTCTTCTTATGAACAGTTGGCGCCTCTCTCTCTTAATCCATGTACTGCGATATGGCTCTCTTCATCTAACTTTAGCACAAAAGGTGTCTAAACTTTCCAAAAGAGCGTCATGTTGCACCATATGCCTGGGTAATGTTCCTATGACAATGGGGGTTGTGGTATGTTTTCACTGTAGTTTGTTTTCCCTTTTTTGTTACTTTTTAATTGGAGAAAAATATTAATTGGATTGGCGTAAGACCTTTGGACGCATGTTATTATTAATATAGTTAAATACAGACGTAAAATGGACCGTTAAAAGACATTTTGGATTGCCATTACAATCATTACTGACAAATACAGCGTGAATCACAAACATGGGGGTTCTAGCAGGTCTAGTATTACCAGAGGAAAATTGTTTACTGAAAAATGGTTGATCATTTTCGGAGAATTTTTACTTTACAAATCACAGACATGGCAGATTCGCACAGGATCAAAACACAGATGACCTGTGCAATTAATACAAATTACTGCTTGTCTCTAGGAAATAATAATCCCGTGAGAATAGAGCTATGGACCAAAACATTTGATTTAACAAAACAACATGCCCTATTTTAGATGAAAACTGCAGTGCTTTGTTGTCATGCATGTGGATAAAATCTTTAACTTAATACTATGTAGTCTGTTAAAATGGTGCATAAAATGTAACTGTGGTATAGCAGCCTTTAAAAATGCTTTTGCCACAATTGCTATCTACAATATACAGTATATACAAATCATATACTGACTTTTACAAGACAATGCATGCTGTGTTTGACTGGTTCACTCACTTAAAACCTCTCATACAATGCTCCTGTTGTGTTCTTGTGCCTTTAATATTCCTAATACTACTCTCCTACTTGGTTTTAACAAGTAATTGCCAAGAAAACACAGACTATATCTCTGTATTTTTATTTGTCCTCCAAAATAGGAGCTTGTTAAACAAACTCTACCTTTTTGTTTGTATTATTTTAATGGGTGAACATTTTCCTCTCCTTGGTTGCTTATAGGGTGGGATTATAGACATAAGAGGCACACTTTGAACTTGCACTAAACATCACCCCCATTAAAATGATAATCGTGCTGCAATGATAGGTTTGTTTTTGTTTTTTGGTGCAGTTTGCATAAAGTTCAGGTTAAATATTTCCCATTTGATCAACATGAAAAGTATACTTTGTAGATGTGCTCTCTGATGGCAGCCCTATCCAGGCCAAACGGTCTGTACTTACATATTCATTTCCATGCTGTTCCTTTTCTCCAGCCAATATAAAGTATTGGCAGTGATGTGGATACTGTACCACTCCTAAAGAACAGATGGCAAAATATATTTCTCTATTTCTAAAAGAGAAATGTTTAATGTGTTACAAGTTTATTTGTATTTTGCTTTTTCATGCAGCCATAATGCATTTATAAGGGACATTTATATAAAGCTAATGGAGATTAACTGGGGCATGATTTTCCAATGGCAATACAAATAATGAAAGCATACAAATTAAATGATCATTGATTTTCTTCCTATTCCTGTTGCACAATTTGTAAGAATGAAAGAAAAGGTGGGGAGACCAACAGTGATGGAGACAGTGGCACTGAAGAAAAGACAGGAGGCAGAGCTGGAGGTAACAGAGCTGAAGATGTTGAGGGAGTTTGGGAGTGACGAGGATGGATAGGATTAGGAATGAGTGCATCAGAGGAACACCTCATGTTAGATGTTTTAGAGAAAAAGTCAGAGAGGCCAGAATGACATGGTTTCGATTTGTACAGAGAAGGGACAGTAAAGATATTGGTGGAAGGATAATGAGGTTAGGAAGTGTAGTGAAAGAACATACATTTAGTTGGTGTGAGAGCAGAAGATGCAAAGGATAGCAATAAATGAAGGCAGATTTGAGCAGAATTGCCAGGTCTGAAAGTAAAAATCCCACCTAACAGCAACTTAAAAACTGCCCAAAACCTGTGGAACATTGAATAAAAACACAGTGCGACTGTAATTAGTGCCGCTGTGCCAAAAAGTGCTCCTCCGGTGACACAGACCCATACCAAAAGAAGTTGGTCTGCCTTGCTCATTTATTTTGAAACATTCTGGCCTTACATGGAAGACCTGAGTTGTGTTCAAGGAGGACCCCCAGCTAATATTTTGACGCCTTACTAAAATCACTGTATACAGCCTGTTGAGTACGCCACATTTGTACATTACATTGAATAATTTAAAATGATCTGGCAGTGTCTTTCTCAGTCAGCCCCTGCGATAAATGTGATAAATGATGCGTGTCCGGGATGTACCCCAAAGCAGACCCCCAGCAACCAAAGCATTGAAAAACAATAAAAAGATGAATAGCTGCAGTAATGGATAATCATGCATTTTAGGCTTTCATTGCATTACACTGCCTAGCTATTTTTAGAAAGTAGACTTTTTCTTTTCCATGTGATGATTCAGTGTAATTAGGTTAGATTATGTCATAAGTTTGAAAAAAATGACCATTGGGGAAATATAAAGCTGTACTCCCACTACAATATTTTGCTAAGTCCTCCATATGTGCTGCACTAATATTTGAGCTCATTCAGCACATTGCAATATGCTATGCAAATGTATTTCATAAAACGTAGAAACTGGGGAGTGATTCATTCATCTTATGAGCGCTTTTCTCTCGTCCCACAGGAGAGGAAGTTTTAGTTCATTTAGCCCACTAACTCCACTTGTGTATCGCTGACCCTGGTAAAATAAAATATTGCAGCTTATCAAACTCGTCCCACTAAAGCAGTCAGCATTCAATTAATGTGACAATTTCGGGGGAGATAAAAGCAAACACGGCCGCCAAGTAATTCCGCTTTTCAATGTGCAGTGTTTCAAATCACTACGCTAATCGCTAGCTATATGTTAATCTGCAGTCGTTCTCTCTTCATTCATGCGTCCGAGGAGCCATAACAACTGCTGCTCTGCCTTCAGCCGTGCACTAATTTCTCAGAGTCAATTATATGTGAATGTACAGTATGTTGGTTATGTGCCAGAGGTTTCTGTCAGTCAGCCATTTGCATTGATCTCCAGTCAGTCACCCTTTAGTGAACAAACTGATGGGTTTTAGACCACCACTTTTCTACTCCATCTTGGCAGCTTTTAAACTTTTTTAAAACA
Source organism: Bostrychus sinensis (assembly GCA_020698575.1). Lineage (NCBI taxonomy): Eukaryota > Metazoa > Chordata > Actinopteri > Gobiiformes > Eleotridae > Bostrychus > Bostrychus sinensis. Next base: position 16,183,691 of record CM036245.1, read on the forward strand.
TTACTCTTTTACTGAGAGTGGAACAAGACGAGAGCGGGAATTTAAGAGACCAAGACATGTGCCGGATAAATGGGCAGAGAAAATACAACTGCTGTTTAAACAGTAGTTCAACTTCAAAGTATAGTGATGGGAATTTTGGCTCAATTCAGTGAGCCATTTGGCCCAGCTCACCCAAAAGAGACAGTTCTTTTAGCTCCCAAATGGCTCTCCATTTTACCACCTTCACCTTTTATATTTCAGACATATTTAGTGCAGTTTGTATTGTGTACTCAATATAACTCAAATACATGGATTGTGATGAAGTGTTCAAAAGTTCTGATGCTTTGAAACTGCCCAATGAACTGACTTGCTCACAGAATCACTCTACTACACATGGCGTATAAACATACTTGAATGTAAAAATAAAAGAGGTAAAAAAAATGACTTTTTTTTTATTTATACACAGACACACCCCTAACAAAAAGCAGGATTTTATTTAGTATTAAAAAGTAAAAACAACAACAACAGCTGAATTCAAAACAAACCAAAAAAAAATTTAATAAATATATGATCTAATAAAAATAAATAACGGAAATATATTGCAATGTGCATTGTGCAAAACAGCAGCACCAAACAGCTTCAGGTGTTTCTGAGCTAACCACCATCAACTATCTAACTGTAACTTTTAGATTTTATTTTTCGGGGCAGATTGGAAGACCAAGTGCCTCAGCTTCTTTCTGTTTTTATCTGCCATATTTAGAATAAAACAGTTCACAGATGGGAGCCGGCTTTCACCGTTCACTTTAAAGAGCAGGCTCTTTGTACCAACTCATTTGCAAATGACCCATCACTTTCAAATACTTTAAATGCAAGCACAATTTGGGCATTTGCTTTCCTTCTTCCTCCTTTTGGCTTTTCTCTCCTGGTATTACCATAGAAAATGTTCCGCCTTCTAGTGAGCAGTGGTTTGCGTATTGGTTTACATTTAACCAGGTTTGGAACTGGTACAAACTGAACTGATACACTGCCTTATGACCCTGGCTTGATTAAACTGAACTGCTCTATGATAATTCTTAAAAGAGAAGTCTTAAAACTGATTTCCAAGCACACAAAAAATGCACAGTCAAATTAGAACATGAATGAAGCATAAACTACAACAATCGTGATTGTGGCATTGTTGGCAACTTCTGGCATATGATCATGTTTCTTTTTGTTTTGATCTAAAATATGTCAGGATCTACTTTTTTTTTAAACTTGGACCTTTTCTCGTTTATTTTCTTCTCATCTGGCTATGAATCCACGCCATTTAATTTTAGCCAAGACCTTTACATGCCTTTTAAAAGTATGTTTATAATGGAGATAACTTCATATTGGCTTGTAAACAGAATCCAACAAAACAGTGTCCAATTTGTCGGCAGAGATTTTAACCTTGTCACAGTAAGGCACTCCTAGCCAAAAGGGGTCACACGCCAGTGTACTCTTTGTGCCAGTCCCAAGCTCAGATAAATGGAAAGGGATGTGTCAGAAAAAAAGCATCTGGGGTAAAACAAATGCCAAATTAATATGCAAATCACTGCACACGAGGAGTGTTATTGAAACTACAATACTGTATAATCAACAACATTTCAAAATTAAAACTTTCTAGACTAACTGATATTCACCTGTTTTTATACTTTTAATAACACCATAAGTCTTATTTTGGTTTGGGTTTATTGCCATAGCCAGTCTGTCAATCCAATCTGGATTAGCTCTTAAATCTACAAGTTATCACCCAAAGCCTTTCCTTGGGTACAGCTTTTTCCCACAAGACAGATGGCATTATCCATTCATAAATGTCACAGAGGCACAGAGACTATAAAGCAGGAGAGTAAGAGAGGAGTCCTGAAGCAGATGTTGCCTGGCTGTGCTGACCCCATTCAAACATGTTGTGTCCACAGAGAAGTGGCACATGTTAATGTACTCCACTGAAGCATGCAGCGCTGACAGATCCGGGGGAAGGCCATTTACACAACACAAGACGTTTGACTTTTACACACATCTCACATCTGTAGACGAGGGTGGTTAAGTGACAGTTTGGACATTTTAAAAGGCAAATGATAAAATGGCTTTCTTTTTTGTGAAATGATTTTCCTACATTTGACAGAAACTGTTTAATCAAATATTAGCTTAATGTGATAGGAAATCATCTGTGAAAAAAACAAGGCCTTAACCTTATTCATTAATAATGCATTTGGACATTTTGGTCAATAAAATGAATAAGGAACGCTCCCATTGGCTTTAAATAACTTGGAATTAATGATGGTTGGTAATACATAGAGTAGTGGTTATTCCTTGCACTGACTATGTCTTTTTTTATTTTAGTAATATCAATCAAGTGAAAGAAGTCTGTATTTACAGGTGACCCATAATACAGAGAGAGTTATAACCATCTGTCTGACATACACAAAGATATAGACAGACGGTTACACTGTCTATGTTCAACTCAAAAGATGTGAACCAGGATGCATGCGTGCACACATTACTGAGCATCAGAAAAAATAAAATTAAAACAACAATAATAATAATAGTAACTAAACAATAATAACATTAATACAAATAAAAGTGAAAAGGTAAACGGAGACAGAGAGACCTGTGGGCCTAGCTGTGAACCCGGCCCCACCCAGTCACTAAGTGGAGGCACCACAGAGGCCCGGAGAGCCCAGCCAGCTTACCGTGCCCCAGTGATCACCAGCCACTCACCTCCTTTGGCCCATGCTAGACATTTGACTTCATGGTGGTATGTTAAAAGGAACAAGGGGTGATGGGCCAGGTGTTGCTCCTGGCTCTGTCTGCTTACACAAACAAAGAAAAGTGGACAAACACAAATAAAAGAGTGAAATGCAGATACATATTTGCAAAAATGCATTGTTATTCAATATTTACGCTTTCTACTATAAGCCACCATGCCTTGCCGAGTTTTCTATTCTTATTTGCCCTTTTCACTTTGTAAATAGACTTCTTGTTAGAACAAACACTGTGTACTTCTTAATACAGTTATAACAAGCAGTGTTGACCAACGGCCAGTGGGATTTGAGTAGACAAGCAGATGATTTGCCAGAGCTTCTGAGATTACGTACTATTTTTTCACAGACCATTCCTATTACAATATGCAATTACATGATTAAACATAATGAAAAGTCACAGACTTTCCTTTTTAAAGGCCGTCATACTTCTCATTACCCTCCTGTTAAATCTCATGTATTTGCCATGCAGTGATATTTAGAGAGATAATGTGAATAGCTCTCCAAAGGCTCTACACCAAAGACAGCTCTGAAAGCTGAAGTGCTGGCTGGGTCCGTGTACAGATACTCTCGTCTCAGGCCAAAGAGGAGCTCTGACCTTTCGGAGGGTATCCTGGGAATGATCTGAACCTTTCACTGAAGCCTGTGAAGACACCTATCACTATTCCACTTCTCCTCCTTTTCACAATGTGCATGACCTCTTTTCTTCAGACTTTCTCACACTTTTCAACTCAAACACCTTTTGTCTGCTGTTGTGTTTTTGTACCCACCATATTGTTATATATATATATAAAAAAAATCAAGACTTTGTTGGAAAAGTTAATTATAAAACAGAAAGTCTACATGTAGGACCAGTGTCAAAAGTCAACTACATCATTCAACTTAAATGTCAAAGTCAAAAGTATCTAATATTTCACACATGTATATTTAAATCTGAGTGGAATGGTTTAAGTCACTATTTATTATCCTGGCCATCCAGAACTACTGTTTTCATTTATTTATGAACCAATTCCTCTCGAGTGCCTATCAAATTGTGTTCCGTGAGTGGCGGTCACTTTGATAATGTCGCCCGACACATTTGCGACACAGATAAAATGAATGGTCGCTTCAGTCGCTCATATTGCTTTTTGTGTGAGTCCTCTCTTAAAGTTGTATAAACTACTTTGCAGCCAGTTCTTTTATTTTTATTAGTTTATTCAACTTTTTTATTTTTCATAGTGTATCTCAGGTGAAATTGTGTACTAAAGATAATTTCTTCATCTTTCCTTTAGATTTCCTTCGAACACACCATCTGCTTCATAGCTTGCAGTAATTGGCATACTGATTTGGTATAGGTTTTACACCAGATGCCCTTTGGATTAAACATTAGATAATGTATTAGAAATTCTTTTTTATGAGCAGTACTAGAAAAAATAAATAGTAACATCATCGATCTCTGAATGGGCTGTGGAAACATGAGGAACTCTGCTTTTGTCTGGCTTCAGCACAACTAAATGATCACAACCACATTCACATTTTCTGCTTGTACTGCTGCCAGCCAATTCAGAGTTCAGACCACATCCTCGTATCTTTTCTTGCTGGATGATTCCACTTTACCTGTCTGAAAGGAACGCATGTTAAAAGGATCAATGAAATCCTCATCTCACCACGGGCAAAAAAAAAAAAAAAAAAAAATTATGTCAAAAACATGTTGACAAAACCCAGCTCTATGCAACTGCTGAAGGCAACGCTACTCAGTGTCAAGGGCCCAGCGTTTGCCAAGAAGCAGGGGGAGCAAGGCCGCAAACACAAAACCACAAGTGTTTACTTCGTACACGGCTACATTTTTGAAAGATATCATTTTAATTAGTTTTGCAAGTGATCATTTCAAATTAAGAGTTTCATTTGTTTTACTAAATCAGCTCTACTTCATTCAGGCAGTACAGCCTTGGATATTTAAGGATTCCCACAAATGCTGGTTATCTTTAAAACATTATAGTGTTTTGAAGGTTTGAAAAGTGGTTCTGATTGTTTAAAGTGACACAATATGAAACATGCTAAACGTCATTGATTTGTTTTATGTAAGATCAGATTAAGGATTTCAATAGGTATAGTCAAATAAATATGTATGGTTTGGGACAATTGTGCTGGCTCTTCTCCTCAAATTGAAAATTGTGTCTACTAAATCTTTTTTTTTTTTTTTTCTATACTTTTTGGGGTGTCCACACTTTCTCCATCTTTTTGTTCCCTTTTATTCCTCTATGTGACATTTTACAACTTTAATATAACAGTGTGGTAGATTTTCATATGACATTTGAAACTATGCTTAAGAAGAAAAATCAATAATGTAACTTTTGGCAGTTCAGTCCTAGTTCACATTGTCAATAAAGTTCTTGGGCAGCACTCTGAGCCTAACTTAGAGTGTGTCAGAGTGCGGGGTGTGTGGGAAGTTTGATGCTTTTAGTGGCCGAAAGGTATGAAAGGTAAGGGAAGACTTTATTGTCCCTGTAGGGAAATTCGTCCCCTGCATTTGACCCATCCTTCTAGTGCTGCTGGGGCAACCTGTCAGGTGCAGCGCCTGGGGACCCTTCTCCAGATCTTGAGTCAGGATCTTAGCCAGGAGCACTTTGCTTGTTATGCATGCTTTTTCTGGGTTGATGGGGTAAACAGGAACACCCAAAGCACAGGGAGGACATGCAAACACCACCATGAAAGCTCCTGAAAGAGTCAGTGCTATTCATCAGCCAACATGGCACCAAAACAAAAGCATATTGACATTATTTTGTGGAATAAATACAGGTAAAAACACAAATGTAAACAAACATTGTTAGATTAGATTTCAATCTCAGAAATTGAGAAATTCACCTGTGAAGGCAGCTCTTAATACAGAATAAAGTGCAAGAAAAAAGAAAAAGCTAAAATATATAACATAAATATAAAATGAACAGTGCAAACACAGTCTATACATATTTACATGTCATTGGAGGAAGGTGATGATAATGACAATGATTGGGGGTATAGCACAGTAAAGAAATATGTAAAAATATTGCACAATATTATGACCTGGTTATACAGATGGAAATGAAAATGCCAATCACCAGAGACAAATTGCCATTCACAGTCCTTCGATGAAACAGAATATGTTAGAAAAGTGAATTTGTTTCAGTAGTTTGTGTATATCAATATATTTTTCAAACATATAATAGCCTATATTCTACTTTGCGAAATATAGGATTTTGGTTTTGATCAAATGTAAAGCATAATGATTACAATAAAAATAAATAGATGCTTGAAATATTTTACTTTGTGCATATTTATAAAAAAAAAAGACAAACAAACACTAATGTTGTGTTTTTTGTTGTTATTTTTTTTTGTTTTGTTTTTTTGTAGGCCTGCAAAGTGATTCATTATTAAGTTTATAGACTCATGCATACATACTTGCACACATTTACTCCTCTAAATAATATTAATATGCTTTAGTTGTAGCCCAAAAACCCTTCAGGATACTTGGTCAAAATCCAAGTGCTGCATTGAAGTCTGCAGTAAACCTCTGTAAACCTCTAACAGGGATTGAGTGAAGGCCAGCAGTAAGCCATGTCTTGTCTGATTACGCCAACTGTGAGCATGACAGGCGACCAGCGTCTGGAGCCACACACAGCCCTCCCGGGGACAAGATTACATGGAGTTGTCACTTTGCCTATTATTCCATGTCGCTACCCGGTTGGATAAAGTAAAAGTGGAGTAAAAAAAAGAGTGCTGCTACAGACATTTCCTGTTGCCTTTGAACCTTCATAATGAAACTGACTCCTTGAAGTTTTAATGAAAGCAACAATTTACCGTTCCCCTCCTCTCCCTGGGCTGCCGCAGAGCTTATGTTGCCTGGTTTGATTCTCTGCAAAAAAAAAAAAAAAAAAAAAAAAGTAAAAATAAAATAAAACAGCGGTCTCCTTTAATCTTCTTTATGCTGGCTGCAAGAAGGGCTTTCATGCATTTAAATGGGGGCATCCCACGAACACAAGCGGCAGTAGAGTATTGACACAGGCGACAGGTTAGGTGGGCCAAGCCATAACTCACACTGTAACAAGGCAAGCCAGTGGCCATCGGTTCTGGCTATAGCATCTAATCTCTGATACACGCTGCTGCTATATCTTTTTCTATCGCCTTTGGTGTAGATGTATAGGAGGCGCTAGAGTCTTCCCCCCGTCCTGCCACTGTTTTCCATCTTGGGACTGACCCGGGCCTGTCACTGAGATGGACAGCATCTTGGCATTGAGGTTGCAAGCGCTGCATCTTGGAAGTGAGATTGAGTGGCGCAGTTAAAGGCTCACCTGCTTTCACTGTGGGAGGAAAGATGAGGTCAGGTTTACGAAAGATTGAGCAGCAGTGTCAATGGAAATTAAATATGTCGTTATATGTAATAGACAGGAGCGGACAGTGACAAAAATCTGTACTAAAGTAAAAGGACTGCTTTTTTTAAAACTATTCTGGCTCAAGTAAAACTTAGTAGCAATGTTCAAGTAAATACAACACTGTGTCATGTGCATTTAATTACATTTCTATATCCTGCCTCCTCTGTCCTCTCTCCTGTGTCCTCTGTCCTCTCTCCTGTCTCCTCTGTCCTCTCTTGTGTCTCGTGTCTCCTCTGTCCTCTCTCCTGCTTCCTCTGTTTGAGGCAACAGTAGATCAGGAGTAGAGCTGCTCGCCCACTAACCAGAAGGTTGGCAGATCAATACCCACTACCAGTAATGCATACTGCCTGCTGTGTCCTTGGGCAAGATATATATGAATGTCTTGGTGTGATTGTGTTTGTGCCATAGGCCTCTCTGTTAGTCTGCCCCGGGGTTACAATGTGTATGACTGTGGAGTTAATATACACTAATGTAAAGTGCTTAGAGTGTTGAGAAATGTGCTATACAAATCCAATCCATTATTATTTTAGATATGAGTATACTGTATTTTTTTTAAAAAAATACTTTTTTATGCTCAAACTGTCATATTCCCTTAGTGATACTGCCTCAACAAATCTTATTTTGACTTAGCTGTAGACAAGATAATTACAGTGTTATGGTATTGTTTGCATAATCTCTCAACATATTAACATATTTCTGCAGTAAACAGTGATATTTAAAAGAAAATTGTAAATGTTACTCTAACAGGTACAACATTAAGAATGTAGACTCTAACTGTCACGCATCTTTTAGTATTAACGTCAAAATGTTTTGCATTTTGTATGCTTTTTCTGGTCATATCCTTTTTCTTTTTTTTCTTTTTTTTTTTTTTTTGCATACAGTGATAAGGTTTACTTGCTTTCATTTCACAAATAATAAATAATCACTGCAAAGAACTGTCTGAAATCTAACCATGTCAAGGTCCAAAGAGTGTTCCTCACAAATGAATAGAGGTGGACTGATATGAGTTTTTCTATGGCTGATGCTGATGCAGATTTTTTGAAATTCAGAGCAGCCGATGGCCGATAAACACAGCAGACTTTTGGGCCAATATGTAGGGTTGATTTTTATATTTTTATGACTGAAATTAATATAACATAGCCATTTGTTGTAGTAATACTTCTACATAAGGCAAACAAATGTGTTAGATTTGGACAGTGAGAACAGTTAAAGATGAGTTTTTGAGAAAACCAATAAGGCAATCTCAATCAGACTTGCTGTGCAAGTAGAGCTTGGGGAGAGCCACAGAATGCTTTTTAATTGCCATTTTGAGCTTTGGCTCAAAGGCTGTGATAAAGCATTTTGTGGTGTTTTATATGAACTGCAGAGTAAGACCCAAACTGAGAAGAGATGGTTGGAGAAGCTGGGTACCCTTCAGTCACATGGTTGCCCAGACATGTGCCTGACAAAAAAATTGGCATTAAAGGGCAAGAATTGGCCGACTAAAAAAATGCAAAAATCGCCTCTCTGAATAAACCATTAGTAATTAGTAACCAAACAGATACACAGTCTTTAATGGAGTATGTGTATACAAAACATACTATATCTCAGGAGAAAGTCATTTAGCTAATACTTACCACCAGTCTATGTCCCTGTATGTCAACTTCCTGATGACTGAAAAGCCCAGTGCCATCTCTGCACAAGGTCCACTTTTGCATTTGTGTCATGAACGGTCACCTGCCAAGTGTGTGAAGTCTCTGCCACTCACCTCTCTTTGTTCAGGTCAATCCCACTGCTAGGCCTTGATCCCACTTTTATAGCTTTGTTCGGAAGAGAGCAAAGCACCAAACACGCTGACAAGCACACCACAGCTCAGAGGACAAAATATTCAATTATTTGGGATTCAGCCCGTTCCCCCTGCTGTGGTCATGTTGTAGTGCTTATTTACAAACCTTTTAGTATTCATTGGTGCAGGTGAAATCATATCATATCCAGACATTTGTAGTCTTTCCATAGCATTAAATAGGCTAGATTATGCATTTATCTATCTTTTTAAACCAATCTTGGTCATCTCTAGAACAGCATTGCACATTTTACAACCTTTATAACATTTTGATGCTAATTTACTACAAAATGAAACATAGTTGGGAGGAATCAATGGAAACAAAGCTGTACACAGTTTTTTTTTTTTTTTTTTAGGGGAGATAAATGAATGAGAGCAGACTGAAAGTAGAGGGCTTGTTGGTCAGTGCTTCCTGGAGTGAGAACGAGTGTTCTGAGGCCTTAGAAATTCAGAACCAGAAAATACAGGATTACTTAAACAGGTGTGAATGAAAGAAAAAACAACTTAAGATATGTTTTTGATGAGGGAACATTATAACATGGTAAAAAGCTTAGGAAAGTCGATAGATCCTCTTTAATCAAAAGTCGTAGTGCTAAAATAAATAAACTTATCCACACATCTTTATATATATAGCATAAAGCAGGGGTCACCAACGAGGTTCCCGCGAGCACCAGGTAGCCCTTCTGGAGCTTGTGAGGTGCCCGCAAGGGATATTTATAAACAGTGACTACTGCAGTGTTTTAGTCATAATTTATTTTTTAAAACTTGTTTTTATGTTTAATTACAAGATTATTTTTATAAATGTTATCATTAATGCAAAGCAAACAATCATACAATCCTAGTGTCATTTGAAAGGCATGTCAAGAATTTAATATAGAGGATTATTTTGCACGAGTAGCCCTCAGTACAAATTCTCATCTTTTGGTAGCCCTCAAACCCAAAAAGGTTGGAGAACCCCGGCATAAAGAATAACAAAAATATGTCAAAAACCAGGTATTGGGATGTCATGTTAAACTTGAGATGTCATACTGAAGACATTATAAACAACAAAAGGTCATTGTCATGGGCCTGCTTTATCACCGCATGTCATGTGTCAGAGGTCCAGTCCTAGCATCCATGAAGCAGCTGTGTCTAACCCCCTCACAGTGAAATATAAATGTTTTGTTGGATGCCCTACTATCAGATGTGTTTGTCTGTCTTAGTCTGTGATAAACAAACTGAGATATCCATGCTAGTGTTTATTAAATTTAATAAATAACCTTTGAACCAATGATTGATTATTTTTATTCAAAATATCACCTTGCCCGAACCCCACCCTGGGTTCTTTTTTGATGACTTAAGTTTATTTAAGCCAGCTTTATTTAAGGATATTTAATCCACTATTTTATAGAACTAAAGCTTTTCCCAAATTAGGCCACTACATAGTATTTTACAAATGCACTGTAACATATTTTACACATTTACTGTAGGTTTCAAATGTGCTATACCATTGCCTACTACAGCCTTTTTAAATATTCTGTGATCCCCTTTAGGGCCCTGACCCACCATTTGAGAACCACTGTGCCAGTGGTGTAATCTACATTTATGTAGTGGCTATGCTGTGATGATTTCCGCCTCATATATACCCGCGTTAGTATCGCAAATGCATGTGACTTCAGTGACTTCAGTTCCCAATACCAGTCAAACAATCTTAATACATACATTAGGCTAAATTAATCCTCTACATATCACAAAAATCACAAAGCCATAAGCTGTACAACACCTACAAATGCAAATAAGCTATCTTTCAACACAAGAACTGTCAGCACCTAGCCTACTTTTATGTGATGAGCCCTAAAATGTGAGTACAAAGAGATCAGAGAAGCAGTGCTCAGTAAAAATGCCAACCTTGTCCTGAGTCAGATTTACTGTCACTGTGGACACAGGGCTTCTTTAGCATCTTCTGCTGCAGTTGTATTTGTCTTTAATACTCTACATTTTCTACCTTTACACCCAGCCTTCTGCCTTAGTTTCCTCCTCTGATACTTGACAAAATAGTTTAATGAGCAGAGAGATAACATTTGGTCAGCGACTTGTCTTAGTAGCTTATTCTTAAGACGCTTATTTGATAAATTAGCCTACTTACATTTTGGCTCAGAGTCTCTAACTCCTCTGTGACATCCTCTCCTGCTGTAGTCTTCCATGTTCAATTCAATTCAATTCAGTTTTATTTGTATAACCCAGTATCACAACAAAAGTCACCTCAAAGGGCTTCACAACAGTTGATCAAACATAATCACACAATAAGACTTAACACACAATCAACACAAAAAATAACTACACTAAACAGACCCAGGACACTCCTGTCCTTAGACCCTCCTTCTCGGTAAGGAAAAACTCCTAAAAAAAAAACAGCTGTGGGAAAAAAGAAGAAACCTTATGGAGCCCAACTGAATGAGAGATCCTCTCCCAGGACGGACAGGCAATGTGTCTAGGACTGTTAGTTCATTAGTTCATCTATAGGATCATAGATCAGCTCTGTAAGGATTCGTCCAGGGAGTGGGGTGAGGTAGGTTGAGGAAGTCCATAGGATGCAGCAGGTGGCCTCATCCATCCATACTCCTCTAGTATCCATGTCCAACACCTGTTTTTGTTTGTTTGTTTGTTTTTGGTTTTTTACTGACAGATGTATTATTGTCTTTTGTCAATATAATTTGTGTTCACAACACGCGTTCACAACACACGCGTTCATGAATGGGAGACAACCAATGAGAGTGCGAGGAAGGCAGGACAAATGTCAGAGGAGCCAATGAGAATTGAGTTAGTCTTCCACAGAGCTGCGTTTGCTGCTGTGACGAGAACAGGAGCAGGAGAGAGACTGAGGCTATGAAGAGTTAGCTCTGGTCTCTGTAAACAGAAAAAAATACAGAGGAGGTAATGATTGTTACACTTCATTGTGCACCTGCGTATCACGTACACTACACCACTGCTTAGGCGCTTTTCCACTGGGTCAGAATGGGACAGGTCGGTTTGGGGGTGTTTCCACTTCCCAAAGTGTTCCCAAAAAGCTTTCCAAACACTTCTACTTTTGGCACTCCTCCCCAATGGGATCCAGCTCGGTCTGGAATGGTTAGAGGTGGGCTCTGCTGCGAGCTGATTGGACAAGAGAGAATCCTCACTCAGACAAAAACAACAAGCCAAGGAACAGAAATAAAAGAGAAAATAATTTTTTTTATCAAAAATTCAAGGACAAGGACACGTACTTGTACTTGTGATAAACAGCTGTATTCTGAGAGGACGAGCTAATGTTGAGGCCACTTTTTCTAAAAATAAAGGAGCGTATATTAACAACAGCTGTTTTTGGTTTAGCGAAGTACGGCTCTTGCTTCAAGAATCTAAATGTTTAATTTTTAGTTTAGCCTAGATTAAACACAAGTTAAACTCATGTGGTTATATGTTCAGTGGTTAAAATGTGTTAAAGTAACAGACCCACACCGGCCTCACACAGACACAGACAGTTACACACAGACACACACCGGCCTCACACAGACACACACACACCCACACAGACACACAGTGCAGTGAGTGAAGTCTGTACTTAATGAAAACTGGCAAACATCATAATCACAGCTAATGACCACTGTGCAGTAAATATTGGGCACTGTTGCTGTTAAAATTTAGAAATTTACCCCATGGATAGATTTCTTCTCATTTGAATTACAAACCTAATTCTAACTTTTATTTAAAATCAAAATGAACAATAATGTTTGATGATATATATATATATATATATATATATATATATATATATATATATATATATATATATATATATATATATATATATATATATATATATAAAAATTGTCCTCTCGTCCTCTGCGGGCGGTTTCATCCATCCAAGCTTGGGTCCTCTACCAGAGGCCTGGGAGCTTGAGGGTTCTGCGCAGTATCTTTGCTGTTCCTAGGACTGCGCTCTTCTGGACTGAGATGTCTGATGTTTTTCCTGGGATCTGCTGTAGCCACTCTTCCAGTTTGGGGGTTACTGCCCCGAGTGCTCCGATGACCACGGGCACCACTGTTGCCTTCACTTTCCAGGCCTTCTCAAGTTCTTCTTTGAGGCCTTGGTACTTCTCTAGCTTCTCGTGTTCCTTTTTCCTGATGTTACAATCGCTTGGTATTGCGATGTCAACCACAACGGCTTTCCTCTGCTGTTTGTCCATCACCACAATGTCTGGTTGGTTCGCCACTACCATTTTGTCTGTCTGGATCTGGAAGTCCCACAGGATCTTAGCTCGGTCATTCTCTATCACCTTTGGAGGTATTTCCCATCTTGACCTCGGGACTTCCAGACTGTACTCTGCACAGATGTTCCTGTACACTATACCAGCCACTTGGTTATGACGCTCCATGTATGCTTTCCCTGCCAGCATCTTACAGCCTGCAGTTATGTGCTGGATTGTCTCAGGGGCCTCTTTGCACAGTCTGCACCTGGGGTCTTGTCTTGTATGGTAGATCTGGGCCTCTATTGCTCTGGTGCTCAAGGCCTGCTCCTGTGCAGCCATGATCAGTGCCTCTGTGCTGTCCTTCAGTCCAGCCCTTTCTAGCCATTGGTAGGATTTCTCGATGTCAGCCACTTCAGTTATCTGTCGATGGTACATCCCATGTAGGGGCTTTTCCTCCCATGATGGTTCCTCCAGCACCTCGTCCTCTGTTTTCCACTGCCTGAGACATTCACTGAGAACTTCATCTGTTGAGGCCATCTTCCTGATGTAGTCAAGGATCTTGGATGTTTCATCCTGGACAGTGGTTCTGACACTCACCAGTCCTCTGCCTCCTTCCTTGCGCTTAGTGTACAGTCTCAGGGTGCTGGATTTGGGGTGGAACCCTCCATGCATGGTTAGGAGCTTCCGTGTTTTCACATCTGTGGTCTGAATCTCTTCCTTTGGCCAGCTTATTATTCCTGCAGGGTATCTGATGACCGGCAGGGCATAGCTGTTGATTGCCCGGACTTTGTTCTTGCCATTGAGCTGACTCCTTAGGACTTGCCTTACTCGTTGGAGGTATTTGGCTGTGGCTGCTTTTCTTGTGGCCTGGTCCAGGTTGCCATTTGCTTGTTGGATTCCAAGGTACTTGTAGCTGTCCTCAATGTCTGCTATTCTGCCGTCTGGGAGTGGGACCCCTACTGTATGGACTACCTTCCCTCTCTTTGTCACCATCCGCTCACACTTCTCAAGTCCGAATGACATTCCGATGTCATTGCTGTAGATCCTGGTTGTGTGGATCAGTGAGTCAATGTCTCTCTCGCTCTTGGCGTACAGCTTGATATCATCCATGTAGAGGAGGTGACTGATGGTGGCCCCGTTCCTGAGTCGGTATCCATAGCCAGTCTTGGTGATTATCTGGCTGAGGGGGTTCAGACCTATGCAGAACAGCAGCGGGGACAGAGCATCTCCTTGGTATATCCCACATTTGATGGACACTTGTGCAATTGGCTTGCAGTTGGCCTCAAGGGTGGTCTTCCACTGCCTCATCGAGTTTGCAATGAAGGCTCTTAGAGTCCTCTTGATGTTATATATCTCCAAGCATTCCATGATCCATGTGTGTGGCATTGAGTCATAGGCTTTCTTGTAATCAATCCAGGCGGTGCACAGATTAGTGTGTCTGGCTTTGCAATCCTGAGCGACTGTTCTATCTATGAGCAGCTGGTGTTTAGCTCCTCTGGTGTTTTTACCAATTCCCTTCTGTGCTGTGCTCATGTATTGATCCATGTGCCCACTTATCTTAGCCGCTATGATGCCTGACATGAGCTTCCATGTGGTGGGGAGACAGGTTATTGGTCGATAGTTGGATGGGGCTGTTCCCTTTAGGGGATCCTTCTGGATCAGGATTGCCCGGCCTTCAGTTAGCCATTCAGGGTGGGTCCCATCCTTTAGCAGCTGGTTCATTTGTGCTGCCAGGCGCTCATGGAGTGAAGTTAGCTTTTTCAGCCAGTAGGTGTGGATCATGTCAGGCCCTGGTGCTGTCCAGTTTTTCATACCTGAGACTCTTTCTTGGATGTCTGCCACTGATGGTTACTGGTTCTTGTTCAGGGAGGTTGCTGTGGTCTGCTCTTAGATCCTCCAGCCACTGTGCACTGTTGTGTGATGCCTCCTTCTCCCATATCCCTTTCCAGTATTGTTCAGTCTCCAGCCTTGGTGGGTCTGCTCTGTTGTTATTACCTTGCCACTGAGAATACACTTTAGCTGGTTGAGTTGAGAACAGCCGGTTTATTCGCCTTGCTTCGATTTCTCTCGTGTACCTCTTTAGTCGGGTGGCCAAGGCTTGGAGTCTTTGCTTGGCAGTTTCCAATGCTTCAGGTATGGACATCTTGCTGTACCTCTTGGGTACTTGTTGTTTCATTGCACCTTTCTGGAGCTCTGACAGTTGGCTCACTTCTCTCCGAGTTACCTTGATTTTAGCTTCTAACCTTCTTTTCCATGGTGGATATGGATCTTTATGGTTGCTCTTTGGTTGATAGCCAAGCTCCTCAAGGATCACTGCTGCTGAAGTGTATATCAGCTCATTGGTTTCAGTGATGGTCATCGTAGGTATTGTTCCCAAAGCTGCATTCACATCTTCCAGGAGACTTTCTGAAGGTACTTCACTCAACCTGTGTAACTGGTGTCGGGGTTGCCTGTTCTTCATTTTAGCCATGATCTTATCTCTCAGGTTAGTTGCTGCCTCGCTCAGCTCGATGATGCTTATTGGGGCTTCGTACCCAAACTCTGGATGGGGAGTTGGTGTTAACTCCCCTCTGACCTTGCGTCCTGGCTCCCCCTTGCCGTAGCATATGTGTTGTATCTCGTCAATCTCAAGTTGTGAAAGCAGGTGCCGCTTGTGGATGTTGGAACACTGAGCTACTAGTTGTTTAGCAGTGAGTGTTGATTGTGGGTTTCGAAGTTGCCATATTTCCCACATTCTCTTCATGTAACCCCTCTGACTAGGGTTACTGGAGTAGTAGCATTCCAACAGAGCCTTGTTCTCGCATCTCGTCCACTTCAGTCTTGTTCCAGTAGCCCACTTCTCATCAGGCTGCTCTAGTTCCCCAACACCTGACGCAGACGTCTGAGCCGGTATGTCTCTTAATTCATTGTCTCTCATCATCATTATATATGAGGTAGCAATAGCGCAAAGGGTCTTGCCTATATATATATATATATATATATATATATATATATAGATCCTGTGGGACTTCCAGATCCAGACAGACAAAATGGTAGTGGCGAACCAACCGGACATTGTGGTGATGGACAAACAGCAGAGGAAAGCCGTTGTGGTTGACATCGCAATACCAAGCGATTGTAACATCAGGAAAAAGGAACACGAGAAACTGGAGAAGTACCAAGGCCTCAAAGAAGAACTTGAGAAGGCCTGGAAAGTGAAGGCAACAGTGGTGCCTGTGGTCATCGGAGCACTCAGGGCAGTAACCCCCAAACTGGAAGAGTGGCTCCAGCAGATCCAGGGAAAACATCAGACATTTCAGTCCAGAAGAGTGCAGTCCTAGGAACAGCAAAGATACTGCGCAGAACCCTCAAGCTCCCAGGCCTCTGGTAGAGGACCTGAGCTTGGACGGATGAGACCGCCCGCGGAGGGCGAGAGGACTATATATATATATATATATATATATATATATATATATATATATATATATATATATATATATATATGTATATGTATGTATTAAAGTGCAGCCAAAGTCTCTGAAGACAATGTAAATGGGCCTACAGAAAGAACTGAGAAAGCTGTGGACAACAGTGAAGCCAGACAAGAGTCACCAAAGGAAGTGGCACAACTGGATCCTGTCGAAGCTCAAGATGTAGAAGAGAACAAGCCACTGGAGGAAGTTAAAGAGACACAACTGGACTCTAAAAGCAACACCACAGAGGACACCAAGACTGAGGAGAAAACCACATACAACACCAAAAAGCCAACGAGAAGAGGAGGAAGGAGGAGGAGGTGGAGGAGAAACGTGTGAAACGTGTATTCTAAACAGGTTTTCTCTCTCTCCCGGACCAATAGCACAGTTCTTGCAGACCAGTCTGTCCTCTTCGGCATTTTCACGGTAAACTGGATGCAGAATTTACCTGGAGGATGCTATAGACGAGCTCTGGCTTGACAAGACTAAACTGTGGTCCTACGAGAAGACAGAAACCTCACAAACCTTATGAAGTTCAATAAAGTTTAGCAAAGTTATTTTTTGTATTTTCCCATTGAGCTTTTAGTAACAATAGTTCTGTATGAGGTACATGTTTCCATAGTGAGATGTTATGTAGCTCTAGATATCTGGGCTGTCTGTGGGGTCAAATTTATTTATCATTATTTTCCAAATTATTTTACCACCACTGATTCAACATTGACAATCCATGTAGACCAACAGCTAATGGGAGCTTATAAACAACATCCAGACCCTCTTTTATGCAAACACGTGATTGACACTCTTTTCTATTCACATTCTTAATAATAAAATATTGTGTATGCATAGGCGTAACTTTAAGGATTGGTACAGACATGTCTTCAACGATACTGAGCCGACAGGGGACAGTTCACACGTTATGTTATGTTATGTCACATATCTCTAATAGACTACCTCTTCTCATCGAGTTTCCGTCTGTCTGTTAGAATCTCCGCACACTACTGGGCTTGAACATAGTGGTGGGCATTATTAATCTAATATTCCGTCTCACTCAACTTACTGTACATTTATGCTTTTACCAATTACCTGTCAAACAACCCCACTCCCAAAGAAAACAACCAAACCAACTGCATCAGGACAAAATATTTACTGAAATTTGTAAAACATACAGCCAATCAAAGAAACAAAACAGTGCACAACGCCTGCTCGATTTTAGATAAAAACTTATGATTGGTCAGGACTATTGGTAAATGTAAATATGATGTGTAATTCTTCATCTGGATACAAACTGAAAAATATATTTAGTTCATAAGAAAGTGATACTGTAAGTGTGTAAAGGGAATGGATCCATTTGAAAGCCTTAAAAGTAAACAGGACATGGACTGTGTGGATATCTCTTTGTTACTCCATGTACCAGTGTGTGTTGGATAAGCCTCCACTCCACAGATGCATGCTGGGATATATCTGATTTTGAAAGCCTTTCTGGTGGCAGCTTTGCTACAGTCTGGCTCACACTTCTCTTTACTGCCAACTCAAAGAGAAGTGCATCTTTCATAAAAAAAAAATAAATAAAAAAACTTGAACCATCTTGCTTTTTTATTGCTTCAAAGGAAATGAAACAGTTTAAAGTCACAGGTGTTTGAAACAGACTTCAAATTCAGTCAGTGACATTCGCTGGGCATATTTTTTTTTTTCTACATTACAAGCTTGTGCACATCCTTAGTGTTAGCTGGTGATAGTCTTTGGCTGCTCCCTCTTGCTGTGCTCACAGGCCTCCAGATGTCTGCCATGTTGCTGAGGTAAACCATATGGCTGCCAGCGCTGATGCAGTGTTTTACATACCAAATGCTCATATAAGTGTGTTTGTGTGTGTGTGTGTGTGTGTGTGTGTGTGTGTGTATGATGGAGAACGCTAAATACCCCTTGTGATAGAGCATGTGTCTTTGTGGATGTTGTTTTGATTGAAAGCTGCTGCTCAAAATTCAGGGCAAGAGGCAGCTTTAAAAGTGATGTGGATTCAGTCGAATAAGTGTTTGAATAATGATCATAAACTTTGATAGCAGAAGAAAATGGTTATAAATAAGACATGGACATACTGTTACGCATTTTCATCTCGAGGCCTAATTTGTTTGTTCACTGATCTATCTAGTTGTGAGGCTGATATGACTTTATGGGCCCTGTGTGATGCACAGAGTTTGTCTGTGGTTTGTACCACATTTAAACAAACCAAGCTGATATGTATTCTTGGTATTCTTCATTGGTATTCTTGGGGTGGGGTTAGGCAGAAGATGGTATGAACAAGCCAAGCCAGTGGCTACTATTACTTAACAGTTGTTTTTAATTTCCAAAATGGTTATGTTCAGATATGAAAAAAATTAATTTACAGGAACAGATTAGAAAGATAAGCACATGGGTTTTATTCATGACCATGGGCATTGTCTAAATGTTTTTGTAAAGTTGATTTACCTAACCTTAACCCTATTACAAAAAGATTCCACTTTCTGAACTGTGGACCTCAAGCTTAACTATTTTGAGGCTACTGTGGGTTCTCCCTGGGTACTCTGGTCTCCTCCCAACGTCCAAAGACATTTATAGCATGCATTAGCCGAGTTGCTGAATCTAAATGACCCATAGTAAAAGAATGTTAACTCAATGGTTGTCAGTCTGTGTGTATATCTGTTTAAACCCTGTGACTAACAGGCCACTGCCAGGATGAACCCCTGCCTAAGGCCCATAGTTGCAGGAATAGGCTCCAGCCAACCATGACGGCTAACATGACGAAGCAGAAGACCATGATGAATGTAACATAGTCTTGCAATGTTACAAATGGTGAACAACACATCCGTGCAGAGGAAAAGTTGCAAAACAATGAAGCACAAGATGCCACAGGGCGCCTTTAAGTATCCAGATAAACCACAAAAAAAAACAAAAAAACATTGTAATAGGTGTTAGGAAGACATTGCCATAAAACCCTACCCCCTGCTGTTCAGAGGTTATATTCAATTAAAAGGCTGAATTTCAAGTGTTTATTGTTTATCCTTTTTATAGTACACATATGGATTGTCATAAAAAACAATGAGGTCCAAAGAGAATCTAAAAATATGCCTCAGTTGGGCAGGTGAACATTTATGACTCTTCATTACACTATGCTGCTCTCTAATGTATAGGGCATGCTGCGGTAACTGACTGCTGTCAAGTATCTGTCCCTTCTTAGCACTTTCATTGGTCCTTTGCAGATTTGATGGGGATAAGTTTGTTATCCTGGGAGGGTCTTTGAGAGCTGGCTATAGTCGTCTGCTGCAGCGGCCGCTGTGGTAAATAACATATGGTCTTGTTATCTCTGCTCTGAGCCCGAGAACAGTCTCCCAAAACCAGCCACTTCCTCATTAGATTTCAGCTCAAGGCACTGGCACAAAAACACAGGAGAAAGAGAGAAGGAGGAGGATAGACAGGACAGAGGCAGAGTGGCAGTGATGAGGCAGGAGTCAAGGCAGAGAGAGTGTCAGGAGACAAAAACAGTCGAAAATGAAAAATAAGATGGGAAGATGCAATAAGAGGGACTGGTTGTATACCATCATGACATTTTGCAGTGTAACCCAGTCTTAGCCAATTTATGTTATTATACTGTTATCCATCACTTTATGCAAAAGTTTTTAGTGCAGTGTGTACAAGCTTGCTGGGGCCAGTGGCAAAAAGGCTTCACATGGGCTCTTTAAAATAGAAAATATGAGGAGAGGGACTTTTTATGTTCCCCTCTGACCCTGATGCCCTGGACAATAGACGCCTTTGGCCCTTTTGGACTCACTCAAATACTTTTTTACTAGTTAGATCCAGTATCAACTTTAAGGACCAAATATTCACTTGCTGCCTGTATATCCCACCCTCTCACAGGTGTCATGGTGAAAAGATAATCTGTGTTATTCACTTAATCTTATAATGTTATGATCATAATGTTATGTTATGTACATACATTTGAAAACATAAACATGAATCTCCTTCATGTTTACCTCCTACAGCAGTGACATTATCTCAAGACTAAAATAAATACATTTTAAAAATAGAAGCAAATAAAGCACTTTTCCCACTTCACACAGTTTAAGTTGGGGTGGTGAATGGGACCCTAAATAACAGTAGTTTTATTGTTAGATCTTAGTTCTTTTCCTAATATTATGTTCTAACATATGTGAAGTGAAAATACATTTTAAAGAATGCCGTTATATCAATTAAAACTGATAAAGTTGCATGGATGTTTTTGTATCTAAAACAGTAGTTTGATAATGGTAGAAGTTCAAAGGTGTAGAGATGACAGACAGACAGCCCAGACAGTGCAGAGGAGCCGCGATGATGAGCACATCTCTGAATACGTCATGTCTACAGCAGTAACACAGGAGCAGCTGGAGCCCAGTGTGAGAGAGGAGCACTGTGGGGTGGTCTCCAGCTGAGCATGTCAGGTGCTCTCCACTCTACCAGCTGTTCACTGCTCCACTCACAGCCACAACCAACAAGCTGCTATAGCATCCACACATGGGGACACCAAGCAGTGCGATAATGCAACACCAGCATGTCATTCACGCTTTCTGCAGACAACAGCACACCTAAAACTTTGTCAAATTCGGTCTTCTATGTCAAAAACATTCCTTTGATTAATCCCTTCCTGTTTTAGCTTATGTTTGTTAAGACATGATGCAAACTCTCCAGAGGGAATAGGCTTTTTAGCCAATGCATTTGAATTGACATGGCCTCTACAAGTAACATCTATTCTGTGTGTGTGTGTTACAACTATTATTGTAATTCACAATTTCAAATATATTGCAAAACAAACCTGACCTGACCAACTCAATTAGCCTGCCAGTATTTTTCACCAAGCCAATTCAAGGAGGCAAATACCATACTATGTCTTCAAATCCGGTCTGACAGTTTGGCTTAGACTTGGCTGCGGCGGTAAATGTGTTCTAGTGTAGTGCTCTCACAGGCACTAAATCGCTAAAATGCTTACAGCTCGGTGTGGACTGGGGAGTTAGAGGCGCCGCAAGCTGGTTATTACAGTATCACATCTCAGAAAAGCTGCAGGTGCATCCAGAACTGCTGGATCCTCATGCCTGTCACTGCTGTTGGCCCAATAGGACAAGGCCAGAGGCTGACATTTACACTGGAAACACAAAGTTGAGGCTCAACAGTAACTAGAGTCATACTCGAGCCTTTTTGGGTAAATAAAAGGATAACTCTAATTTAATTATAATAATAATAAAAAAATCAAATTAAGTAATTACAGTTAATTGCAGTTTTAGCAAATTGCAATAGTTCTATGTCAGAAATACAACACCGGAGCTTATTTGTATGTTATGGCATGTTTTAACTTAATTTCAAACTAACACCACAGTCAATGGCAGTATTCAGCGTTTGTGCACCAACCTCAGCCTCCGAGTGCTGTTAGCACCTCTCTACTCTCTGGCCTCCTCCTCTGTGCTCTGCCTGTGACCTCTGCATGGACCTGTCCCCCCTCTTCCTTTCGCGTCAGAACCCAGCAGACTGCTGTCACTGTGTGCAGCAGTCATTAAATGGAGCTCTGACGCAACTGTCCTAGAAAATCAAACCCTCACCGAATTTTGATGCTGGCAGCTGATGGTGGGTTGCGTTTTTCACCCAAAATACACACAAATTAAGCATATATTGTTATATTTATATAATTTATAAATATATATATCGCAACTACTATGAGCACTACCCATACCTGATGCATATTTTGAATGTTTGGAGGATTTCTGGCTCTGATGGACCATGAACAAGAACTTTCTTTTTTACTGTGAAAAGTCTCAGGTTTGGAATGTCCAGTGTACAGAGATAGTAAACATACGCCTCTTTAGTCAAATATAGTCACCATAGGTCTGTTATATGTGGCTGTACTCTCATATACACTTTTGAATATCTTTTCTGTAGAGAAGGAGCTGCTCACGCAGCCAGGGTGTACAACCTCGCGTAGCCGCGACGCAGCTGTGACGCCAGTACACTCGCTGTGCTGGATGCGCGGCGCAGGACTTGGAGTAAACCTCGAGGAACAGCACATATACCTAACTGGCCACAGCTGAAACACACTTACATCTGGTGCGTTTGGGCACTGTGAAAGTCCTGCCCTGGTTACTGTACGGCAGAAACTAGGTCACTGAGAAAAGTTCAGATTCCGAAGTGCGATTAATTGCGTTATTATTATTATTATTATTTTTTTATGCATTAATTACTCTGTAATTAATCGTGATTAACATGTTAAAGTTCCAGCCCTAATAATTACACATGCACAGCAATCGAGTAAAGGTGTACAAAGTAATCAACCAACTTATTATCCCTGCTGTCACATTTTACTGTGCTAGACTACCACTGTCAAACATCTGGTGTTTGAGTAATTTGGATTGGCTGCATAGGAGCTCGTTTCAAATGGCTATCACAATAAAACACTAAAGTAGGCTACATATTTTTAAATCATTTCACTTAATTTAACTATAAAGGAAAACTGGTCAAGCTTTGATTTTAGATTTTGAATCTCTTATAATGCCCTGTAGTATTTGCTCATTCATTTTGGTGACTTTAATGTTTAGTAATATGCGGCAGAAAACCTGTAAATATGACCATTTGTTCTACTAATTGCACGTCAGTGCAGTGGCACAGCAAGAATCTCTCTGTGTCCTTCCTGTGTTACTCTAGGTTATTTCTGCTATACCCCCAAAATCCAAACACATCCTAGTAGCTGTATTTTTTCCTCACAGCTTCTCCTTCCTGGGGTTGCCACAGCAAACCATCAGTCTTGTAGTGTGCAGTGATTTGTATATTAATTTACCATAATATTTAGACCTTTCTTTACACAACCCTTTTCATTTACACAGGCTTGGGGGCACCACAAGGAGTACATTGTGACCCTTTGTGGCTGGACAAGTGGGTATATATCTGAATTGCACATAATGAATGAATGTTAGAGTAAATGATTTGTCTCAAAGATTCAGCCATGCAGCTAGCTTGCCATTGTACCTGGTGTTCCCTACCACAGAGCCATAGTAGCTGGGATAGACCACAGACCTAGATCATGTCCTGCAGGTCTGTAAAAGAGGGGTTGATTTGATAATACCTATACTTTACTTTTTTTATGAAAATAAAGAAAAATAGCACAACACTAAAATGAACAAACTCTAATGGATATAAGAAAACCTTTATTAGTCCCTCAGATACATGATACACTATATCTCAACATACTGAGCAAAACTAATCAGTTAGCAATACAGCTATACAATGATATATGAATTTGACACCACACTATTAATCACAGCGTGTCTTTGTCATTAGGGTGTGCTTGGCTACAATCATCTACATCACCAGAAGGTAGAGGACCTTTCATCTTGGGTCAGAAGCTAATGGCTGCTAACTAAGAATCCACATTTTTCCGATTGCTAATGGTCACCAATGCTTGCACACAAATGCACTTAAAAGCTCATACACCCACATTATAGCAAGCACTTTGATCCTGCAAGTTGCAGTAAATGGGGGCCAATCAGGGTGTATTGATTTGTTTAGTACTGATTGCTGGCTTGACTTCCACTGAACAGTCATGATGGCCTTTAAGTGTCATGGGAATCCAGTTAAAAGGCCACATGAATGTCACGGTGAGTCGGTCTGTAATTTGATAGAGGCTTTTAACGTCTGGTCTTAGTGTGGACAAACCCACTTTTAATTTGCATTGATCCATTGGGGAGTTCTCAAGACGTGGAGTAATAAAGAAATTAGTAGATATCCATTGCTGTACTTAAAATAGGTCGTGTGTCTTTTGAAAACACCAGTTAAAATCCCAATCTATTTCCCAACATATTTCACCTATTTCACCTATATAATGTATAGCGCCACAAATACCTATGGGATTTATGTTCTCTGGGTTTACATTCCACTTTTTCACAGATAGCAATTTGGGCAAAAATATGAACAATTAAGATGTTAAAGGTAGGAAAGGGCCATAACGTCTGTGATATGGACTGGTATTTACATAACCCCTGTCCCTTCCTGCTAAAACAAGATATTCTAATAAACAGTCTGTAACTCCATTGATATTTTAGATAATATTTTCAGATTCTAGTGTAACACAATTCAATCTAACCATATATACCTTCAGTCCTTACCTTTCACATCAATGACAATAAATCCTAATAAAATAAGGAAAGATGCCATTTTGAGCCAAATGTTTACATGCATTAGAATACTCTGATCTTAATCTGAATATAAGCAAAGTCTGAATAAGATAATGTCATGTAAACACTGTTTTAGAATTACTTTAATTAGATTAAGGTCATTCAGAATAAGCCTTAAAAATAAATAAGACACCTGGAGTATTCTGCTCTTGGATTATTGAGGCATGTAAGCTCTTTAATCTCACTATTGCTTGTTCTCGCCTTTTTTGACAACATTACCACTGGCTTTGTGACTGCTGGAAACATTCATATTACAATAGAAAACATACAAAATGCTATTCTTCTTTGCAAAACAAGCTAGCGGTTATTAGCAACAAATGTTTCTGTAGGGCTCTCGCTTCGTAAAACAAACATTAGTCACGTTAACACGTGTCAAACTAGTGATGTTTTTATAGTGAATTGCTAAAATGATGGATTAATAAATTACACAGCGCAGACAATACAAAGCACAGAAAACTGGGAACAGAAAACAAATGCAAATGGAACCTGTTCAACCCCCTGCAAGAATATCACAGACCTGGTGGGTTAGTGTCAAATACACGGTGGTCCTGTGTTAAAACCTGTGTTACTCAGGACTCTGTCTTGTGGTCCAAGTGATACAAAAGGCTGTCCAAGAAGTCACTTTTCTGAGCATTTTGTTTAAGCCTTCATTAGTTGTAAAGTAAAAACTAATTCCTGTAAAAGAGTTGATTCTGTTTGAATTTTCATCAAGATCTTTTTAATGATGTTGTATTGTTTACCCTAATCCCTGCATCATAATTTTCTTACTCACTGAAAACATTATTAATTGAGTGCACTTCTTAAATGATGATAATTATGATGCAACAGAAGAAACTGTGAAAACTGATTGTGCAACACTTTTTGCTCTTTCCTTGAACTGTAGTTTTGCTGAAGCAGCGGGCCTGAACCAAATAGCTTTGGCATAAGAAAGAAGGTGATTTCACATCGGGAGGAAATGGGAAGTTGTGGGGCATAAAAGGCATCTGAGGTGTGCGTTAAGGCGAGGAGACTTGTGATCTCTAATAACCCCTGTCTAGACAAAGTGACATAATGAGGAATGGTATTTGGAAATTGAAGTGCAAAGGGCAGAAAGTGGTATTAAACAATTGAAGGAATGGGACTATGTGGAGAGATGCAGCGCTCCCTGCCAGGAATCTATAACCTTGGATTTAGCTTGTCTGGCCATCTTTGTTTTTCTCATTATCACGGGGCATATGATACCGTAAGCCTCTAAATCATCTGATGGCTTGAATGCAAAATATGCTTCACCTTTTTTGGCATGCGCTCCATACTTTGTGTTCGCCAAGCTTAGACCATAAAGCCATTGCTGCTGAGAAGGATTTGCAGAGGAAGCTCCATAAGGCCAAGCAAAAAATTACAACTCCCATGAAATATAGAATGTTTTCTTAAGGCCACAGGCTGCCATTAGTTGATGCATAGTCTTTTTTTATTTTTTTTTTTTTTTTTTTTTGAAACTCGCTGGCAGCCGGTGCAGGGCTTGTTAGCAAAAAGTACACCTTTCAACATTACACCTCTGCTATTTCAGGCATCAGTGCAAAGCCAATTAAATGTTTAGGTGATTTATGACACTGTGCCCTATGCAAGACAACAACAAAAATAACAACTTATAACAGTCTGAAAATCCCTAGCTTTATTCACTGGTGTCCCTGAGTAGGTCATGAGGTGCACGTACTGACATGTTGATGCTGTTTATTGCTTTTCTGTCAATATTTCAATCAATTTTTTTAAATCACTGTTTTCAATGGGGCAAAGGGGTGAGGTGGCTAGTGCCCTTTTCATCCTATGTTTTTGAAGAGCCATTTCAGAGGCCATTTGCGTGACAATGCATTTTGCTAAAAACACAATGATGATTCTGTTGTGGTTTGGCCTTTTGTTCACAGAAGGCTAGTGCTCTCACTTCACAAAAATGCAAACTTTGGAAAACAAACAAGGAGATGTTTGTGTTTTGTTGTTGCTTACGCTCTGTACTTGTGTTTGCAGCCCTGTCCTAAACAACTTTGGCTGCTGAATCCTCGTTGGTGCTTTAGAGTTTAGTTCTTGAATATTACAGAATTACAGAATTAAAAAGTTTGCAATTCTGACTACATATTTTTCACCTCTACCACAGTTGTGCATTTTATCTGAGCAGCTTTCTCATGTAAACAGCTCAATTGGCAGCACTAGCCTAGCTCTCTGATGTAGACCACATTCTGATATGTATTAACATTAAGGCCACATAATCCCGCAATGTTCAAATGACCATTATTTTTTATTTGATACAATTGCAAGAATGCGTTTTTATGTCTCCTATAATAGTATCTTGCTTGAGGAAGACAAAGCTCATTGACTTTTACCTTGGAAATGAGAGCAATCTCTGTTGTAATGTGGACACAACTCATCATATAGTTACTGTCAACTGCACAATTGACAGATCAAGCGTGGATAGCACCTACAATAATGTGCTGAGTGGAGAATAAAAGGCGTCTTTATCCAGGATTGTGCATGATTTAGCACTTTGAATGCATCCAAAGACTCAGCTACAGGGCTTAGTGGTAATCTAAAGAGGGATTCTTTATCAACACAAGCACATTGCAGAGGTTTGGAGATGAAGCACAGCGATTACATTCAGCATCTCCTTCAGCAGCCCTTACTTACTCTTTCAAAAGTTTTCTACCTAGTCATATTAAGTATAGGAAACATTTCTGGGGACTGTTTGTTACATTTCCCTTTGACTGTAATTCAACAAATGCAAAGAAAAAGATAGATTATCCGATTAAAATGAGGTCAAGTTTCCACAGATGCAACGCTAATTTATCT
Source organism: Bostrychus sinensis (assembly GCA_020698575.1). NCBI lineage: Eukaryota > Metazoa > Chordata > Actinopteri > Gobiiformes > Eleotridae > Bostrychus > Bostrychus sinensis. The sequence continues at coordinate 16,211,353 of CM036245.1, forward strand.
TGTGACAACAGCCTTCCATGAGTTTTCTATTCAAGCAGTATGGTACGGCATTGTTCTGTAAAGCACACTTTTGGAAGTGGATCCAGTGTTAAAAGGGTTTTCCACACCAAAGTAAGGCTCAGTCAGTAGACCATGAGGCGACAACAGCTTGCCTCAGTGTTGTGGGTTTGAGTCCAGACTCACACAATTTGCCGCAAGTCTCTCTGTTACTGTTATGGCTCTGTTACTGTCCTATGTAATCAAGCCTAAAAGCCTCCAAAAATAATACTAATAAAAAGAAGCTTCCCAAACAAGTGGAACATTTTTTGCAGTCTATTAGGACTGACAATTTTTAGTAAAAAATAGATTTATGAGAGATCCATCAGACCGCTCTGTCATTGAGCACCCACATTTTTCAAATTTGAAAATTACTAAATGGGCTTTTTGGATAAAGGAAGTATTCATTCAACTGTTTCTGGTTTTAGACAAAGTGTATAAAAGCTTTTTTAATTTGCTTGTAATGGGCCAGTTGTCAAAAAGATTTGGGGGTAAGTGGCCACAGTGAACATTCACAACAGCAATTCTCACAGTTTTAAGGCGAGCTTGATGAAATTTATTAAACCGTTACTACAGGAGTGTGATCTCTGAAACATAATTTACACCATCTTTAACTCAGTATTGCTCTTTTCAGCTGTTAAGGCTCAAACAGCAGCATGACCACCTCACGTTTGCGCTTTATTACAGTAACGTGAGTACATTTGAATATTATGCATATTTATTGGCAGAGGTAGAGTAAACAAAACATGTGCATAGATAAAAAGAACTGTTACTTCAAATTAATCTTACTCAAAGAACAGTAAAAGTACCCAAAAATATACTTGAGTAAAGTAAAATGTATTGAAAGTAAAGTTTACCTAAGTAGAAACTACTTATTGCTACTAGCACTACTAGAACTACTACCATTTTTACCAATACTACCTCTGCTACCACCATCACTACTACTTTTAAAATGCTACTAATATGCTAACTGCTGTGACTAGTCACCACTACTAAAACTACTACTACTACTTCTACTGCTAAGACTACTACTACCCAGTCTACTCTAGTTACATTTCTCCTTTGTTTGTGGTAAAATAATCTAATCTATCAATGCTTACTGCTTACTCTGAGGTTACTTATCCCAAACCTTGCCATACCTGACCTGTTTTGCTCAATACAGATGTGTCTCTAATGGCCTATAGTCTCGTTACTCTCATCTCTCTCTTTGACAGTCTTTCAAGACAGGCTTTTTGGGGCTGACCTTGTTTTATAGAACGCAAGTAATTGGCTGTAAAGCTTCCAAGCACTAAAAGCTAAAGAGCTGCAAGTGCTTTCTACTGATTATCTTCTAATGGTTTCAAATTAGCTAAGCGTAATCACTTGCCACATCACTCCTCCAAATGTCATAAGGAGAGTCGGAGGGGGGTAAACGTAGGAGGCAGCAGAAGAGGCCTGGGGGAGCACACAGTCATGGTATATGTGGAGATAATGACAGGATATGACAGATGATATGTTGGAGCACAGCATAATGTTTATAGCCATGCCATTTACCTTTAAGTCTTGGCTAACTGTATACTGTGATTTTGAGTTGCCTTTTGAAGTAAAAGTATGCATTTCTCTGGTTGTTAAGGCATATTTGGCTTTGTTATTAATCTCACTTGGTCTTCATCATTTGTCATTTGTTGTCATAATTTGTTGAAATAATTGCTGCCAATGATACAGAACACAAACACATGGGTCATAAGCCAGTGTACTCTTAGTGGTAGTCCTAAGCCTGGATAAATGGCAAGGGTTGCGTCAGGAAAGACATCTGGTGTAACCTATGCCAAATCATTATGCAAATCACTGCATGCAAAGAGTCAGAAGATTTGCTGTAGCAACCCCAGAAAGGGAAAAGGTGAAAGAAAAGAAAATACAGAGAAAGTGTCACACACAATGGAAATCAAAAAAAAAAAAAAAAAAAAAAAAAAACAGAGGTGAGGAAAGCTAAGTGATTTTCTGATCATTCAAATGCATTCATGGACATGGCTTCAATGTCTGTAAGAGTTTAGATTATGTATAAAGTGATCTAGCAGAGCGCAGGTGTGCAAAGCTGCTGCCGTCACTGCTTCTGGCTAATTTCATGCTCAATATGACAGCTTCTCAAATGAACAAGGAAATGCCTTTTTAGCCGAGTTCTCCCACACAACAAAAAGCACTAACAGAGATCAAAGAGACAAACAATGAGGAGAAATGTAAATTGAGAGCAAAAGGGGTTTAAATTGTAGAACTTTTTTCGTATTAGCTAAATAAAAAAATCACATACTGTATATTTTTTATTGCATAAACATTGATGGTGAAGTTTCTGGAATAACTATTGTAAGATAAGTCTGTACTTTTTCTGTGGGCTTTTTTTTTTTTTAACTTTGCTGCTAACAGACTAACAAACCAACACCAGAAGCATAAACACATAAAGTGATTGTTACATTTTGCACCATAAAACTCAATGTGTACTTTTGTACTTATATTTAAAATGTATCAACTAATTCTGCAAATGCAAGTTTTCATTTTAATTTGAGCTTAGAAACTACTGTAGTGTAGACTGGTTACTGCTACTCTCTCTGATTCATCCATCATCTTTTAGAAGTCATCAGTAGTTCTTTGTTTCCGTTCTGTGTCTGTGCAAATGCATCATATGTGCAGCCTCTTGAGGGAATTTCTCCAAGTACAGCACTCCACATTCGCTGGTCCGCATCACTCTGAGTTTCCAGGGAATGTTTCAAGTTGATGCATTGCCTTTAATAATGTCTTTCCTTCATAGAAAGATAAGGACGGGAACTTCAATTTTATTGGTGGGAGCTAGTGTCAGGCAGTTATTCTAGTTTTTCATTGCGCTTATCACAAGTTGTCCTAGAGCGTGTTGTCTTGTGCATAGAGCAAACCCTACAGTTGTGGTTTAGATCAATGCCTTTAATATACAGCACCATTGACAATAATCACAGCTAATTTCTTACACAGACTGCTAAAGAGTTGCTTTGCATATTGTTAGCACTGATCATGTTCTTGCATATGTAATCTGTATTGCATTGTTGCTGGATTTGTGAGAGTATATAAGTATTATCAAGCCCCAGCCTTGTTATTATTTTAATGAATTCATTTGGAAAGCTGCAATGGGGTTAAGATGTTGCAGTTCTCTTTGGGAGTGTGAGAGAAGAGGATGTTGAGTGTAAATGGAAGATAACAATTGAAAGATAAAAGGAGGTGATTTGGAAAGCACTAATGAAATGAGAATTTTGTAAAGATACAACGTTTCAACCCATTTACCTCTCACAATACAGTATATAGGTTTAATGTGCGGAAATATGAGGTGCTTCTAAGTAATGTGCATAGGTAAACTAACATCTAATTGCTTGGTCTATCTCAGCGTTTGCTTTTTGTTTGTTCTCTGAAGTCTGAAATAAAAGTTGAATTCAAGGTCAGTGTATTTATAACATTTTTATCTCAGATGTTTATTTTTAAAACTGGGAAAATGGTAGCGTTTAGAGGATCATTAATGAGAGCATGCTGTGTTTGTTCACTGAAAGCTGCCAAAAATGAAAAACAGAGAATGTATTATTTATGTAGTGATTTTGGCATTTACTGCAAAATCTAGTTGAAGCGATTTTGTGGTATACATTTGAACCAAAACATCAGGGAGAGTTATGTTTTCCTAAGAGTATAATTGTGTGAAGATAAAACTCTGCTGTTGTCTGTCATATAAATTGGACAATAATGCTTCATAAAGCCAGTGGAAGCTCCATTACTTCTTGTTTCTACGCCCAGAGAGGATGAACTAAGGACTAGATTAGGCTATTTATGCACTAAAGCAAACTCATTATGTGGCTTATTTCTACAGGATTTGTTAAAAACACAACATGTCCATATAAAGTCACCTTAAGTATTCACAAGAGGAATGGTCATTTGCAATGTCTTCATCAGATGCCACCAAAGTGAAGTAAAGTGACAAGAATAAAAATTGTTAGAACTTGTGTGATTAAAGTAATACTGTTTCTGAGATTACTGCCACATTATAATGCTCTTCCCTCCTCAGAAACATACCTGAAGATGTGTTTTGTTTCATCCATGCCTGTTTGAGTAATCCTGTAGTCTCAAGAGTGTCTAAGGCCTCTAAAGGTAAAAAAAAAAAAAAAAAATCCCCTTTATGAATATGTGCCTCCTGAAGGACTGTGTACAAATGCATCATTGAACACAGTGTCCATTTACTGACAGTGTGCTTATGTGTCCAAGCACAATGATAAATGATACAAGACAGAGTTATCACATTGAAAATTCACAACACAAGACCCTAATAACTTTTCTAAGCAATGATAAATCTACCTACACAAAACTTTCTAAAGGCCAGGCACGTGTCAACAAATTACAATATTGTGGAAAAGTGAAAATATATCAATAGTTCATTTCAAAAAGTGAATGTCTTATGTGTATAGATTTAGTACACAGAATGAAAAACTTTAGGAATTTATTTAGTTTGTGGTGATCAAGGCTTGACATTTACTTTTTTGTTCATTGGCCACTGTGGCTAGTATTTGTCAAAAGTTGTTAACCAATCAGTTTCTTTACTAGCCACAATTTAATTGGTTTTATGCATGGACAGGTTAAAAATGATTTACCTACGCAGGATAAATAAATGTAAAAATATTGACAATATTGTGATATCACAAAATCAAAAGTCTCACAGTACTGCTGTGGACTTGCAGCAGAATGGTAAAAAAGCAGAGAGAACTACATAGCCCATGATCCTTTGCTCCATTTCAGTGCAGCCAACATGACAGAATTATTGGTAATAAACACGTTTTCTGTTTTAATCTTTTGAAATATCAGAATAACTAAACCCCTAAAGGTTTGTCAGGGCACTTTTAGAGAATATGTTTTACAGAATATCACAATAAATATTCTATAGTTATATCTATAGTATATTCTATAGTACTGTGAGATTAATATCATGATGAAACCATACAGTAAAATTTGGATAGCATTACATCCCTGTTAAATGATACAGAGCAGACGCTTAATGTTTAAAGTTAAGATATACAATAGGTATTCATAAAATGCAACCGGCCAAAGTGGCTAGTGAAGTATTTGTGCCACTAGCCAAAATGAAAATCTACCTGCATTTGGTCAGTTGGCAAGTGTTAAAGTCAAGCTGTGGTGATGATTATGGTTTACAATTATTGAAAAGCAAAATTTTGTATCTCATTATAATGAGATACAATTATTATTATTATTATTATTATTATTATTATTATTATTATTATTATTATTATTATTATTATTTGTTTATATTTAACTCTGTGTGTGCTGAATATATGAATTTGACTTTGAATTGAACTGCAATAATAATACGTATCCATTATATTCTTATTCACTGATGTGTTGGTGCTTTTTTATGAATGTGCTCTGCCACTGTCCATCTACACTATCCAGCCATATTAAAACCCCTGGACTCAAGTGTGAACTGTATATAGCCTACATATCTCTGTGGAGTCCATCCATCCTCCACACTCTCTCTGGAGCTAAAGTGCTTTTCAAAAGAGGCTGCCCTTTCCAACATTGTTCCTTGAAGGTTGACCTATGACTAAGATTACAATTCACTCCTTTCTATCTGGCACCTCCACTTCTCACTGCAGACAGCTGGACATCGAACACTAGCACCATATGAGCCCAAATGTCACTCAGAGCCCCCTTCAATACTGTATTCCTTTTTCTGCTCCTCCCCCATTTCTTCCGTCCCATTCATGGAGGTGACAGGGTTATCACTGTATGAGTGGTTGTTTCCTCCACCATCCATTTTTTATCTATGCGTCCCATGGATTAATTCCCTGGGTTTTGACCAATCAGCTGCTCCTCTCTTGGCCCCATCCCGCTTGTTGTTTTTGAGCAAGGAGGGGACCCAATTGGATTCTTTGTCACCTCAATTGAGTTCTGCCTTTGCCGCCTTGCCCTCCCGTTCCATCAGCTCATATCTCTGTGATAGATCTTCATTTTACCGTGGTCATTTGGCTGCCGCAATAACTCAGTATGACTTCATTTAAAATGCTGTTTGGCAAGATTGTGACTGTCCTGTCATCTGGGATTAGAGAGATGGGTTACTTGTGGATGCCATCTGTGTTTGTGTGTGGATGCCTCAGGAAAAAAAGGAAAACAAATGCAGAGATGGGTGCCGTGCAATTTTCTAGGGATGCTGTACACAGGCAAAGATTCAATAATGGCCTCACTAGAGAAACATGTATACGTTTTATGAGTAAATAATGCTCTGAATCTGCAGTGAGAGCATCAGTCCATCATTTTGTTGCATTGTGTAACATTTAGAAAAATCCAAAGAACAGTATTTTTTATGACAAACAAGGGATAGCTGAAAGACGATATGAGAATTAGTAACAATTACTATGACACTATAATATGTGTGACACTGATAAAGAAATAAAATAAGGAGATGAGGTGGAGGCAGGTTTTGCCAAATGCAGAATAGAGCTTAGAGCAGTAGCTTTGACTTGTGGCCTGTGTGCTTTTGTTCAAGTAAATTATGACCTCAGTTGCAAAGCATAGTACACTCGCAATCAGAGTAGAGTAGTAATAGTAGCTGTATCTCACTAAAATTTACTACTCAAGTACTAATTTTGTTGAGTACTTCTTACTTTTTCTTGAGTAATATTAATATGAGCTGTACAGATTTGACTCCTTCCCCCTCTTCTTGATTTTGGATCATGAATGTTTACATGAAGTATTTGTGTTTGAATGCAAGGTAAGGTAAGGCAAATATTATTGTCCCTGTAGGAAAATTGGTCTTCTGCATTTGACCCATCCTTCAACCTGTGAGGAGCGGTGGGCGACCGCAGTGCAGCGCTCAGGGACCCTTCTCCAGATCTTGAGCCAGGATCTTAGTCAGGAGTACATATAGCTGGAGGATTAGGCTGTTGCAGACTCCACACAGAAAGACCCCAAGGGAATCGAACCCGGGATCTTCTTGCTGTGAGACAAGAGTCCTAATCACTATACTAAGCCTCTGTTCCGCCCATGCATGTGTGTAGTAGATGAATGAGTATGCAGGCTTTAATAATGACTAGTATTTTTGATTAATAATTATATTTTTGTCTTTTCATCACCTATTGACTTTGACTCTTATCCATAGTCAACCATTTTTCTAATTCCACTGTATATATCCTCTTCCTGTCATTATAGTGCACTATCTTTATGACAACGAAGCCTTAATTTATCAAAGCCTTTTTGTCAGCTGTAAATTCACCTGTCTCTGTGTATTGTTCACGTAGAACATTTTTTATTGTGGACACAGAGGGACTTTAATGGGGCAGCTTGCTTTAAGTGCTCAGTTTATGTACAAACAGTTGTGGAGCGCTGACAGAGGCAGTAACTTCCACATCAGCTCTTTGTACCTGATTGTGCTGCTGTTGACACTTTGCAGCAGGTAGCCTATAATGTTTAATGCTTCACTTCCCAGCCCTGCATTTTATGTGTAAACGACTGGGATTGATAAAGAACTAGTGTGCTAATGTGGAGTGACTCTGGGCTTTTGTTTTAACTGTGGCACTAAAGGGGCCGATAACAGCACTGGGCAGGTGCAGGTTGGAGCCATGTGGGTTTGGCACATGTTTTTATTCATGAATAGTTAGTTTAGGGCATCTGGACATAAATAGTCTTGGCATAAAACATCAGGTTTGCATGCTAACTAAAGATACTCCTGCCAAATAGCTTTTGCATTTTATTGGACATCCTCAGGGTCTCATCTTGCAATACAACAGCACTGTGTGCAACATAGCACAACATTTGTTTTTTGTACTTGTGTAACTGACTTAACATACTTTTATAATATATACTGTATATGTGAAAATTCTCTTACTTTTACTTTTAAATGTGCATTGTGTAAAATTGAAGAAAATGTTGCTTTATTGTTCAGTTGAAACTCCATAGACCACACAAGAGGTGGCTATTATTTACAATATTTTCTGCTTCCACAGCAACTCAATTTGGACAAATTGAGCTCAGAGCAGACAAACTGAGCATTGCTAGAGGCGAAGCACACAATTTTGCAATTTTGAGACTATTCATTTGATTTTATTTATTTTATTTTCATGGCAAACATATGACCCTTATGTAAATTTTGTCAAAAATTGTACCCTTTCCTTAAGTGTATTATTGAAGTGAAGTGATTTTTAGTACTAGTAGTACTATAGTAGCAGTAGAAGAAGTAGTAGAGGCAGTAAGTAGTTAAATTTTGCACTTAGTACTTTTTTTATTTTTACTCAAGTAACATTTTTGTTAAACATTTTTAGTTTTTCCAGTAAAAGATTACTTTAAGAACTTTTACTTACAGAAGTACCTAGTAATATTTCCTTCTCTTGTAAAAGAACATTAAAAGCCATACAGTATTTATGTGCAACGTGTTTACTTCAAAAGTCCCTAAGGAGAGCACATTATCCTTGGACTCTAATGTGTTAAGTGCCTTTCCTTCTTAAACACATTCACAAGGCTACATTTTAATGGCATATATTGTGTTCAACTAAAAAAACAACACCATTAAAAGTAAAACAACACAATTTGCAGTAATGTTAGTTTTCCATTTCATGCATTGTGTCTTAATTGAAAATTCAAAAGCACATCTCCTTTCATTTATGTATGCATATATAAAGCATATGCAGTGTTTTGGATGTCTTTGGATGTTGTTCATTTTGTGGGTGGTTATGTCCAAGTAGAAAGCATGGATTATTTGAAGAACAGAGGCTGCCTTCTTCTTTTGTTTACCCTTTACCAAGAGTATGTATAAATTGACTTCAAATGATGAGCAGCAATAAAACAAAAATACTGAGGTGAATGTGGGTCAAGAGTGGATCACTGCCCCGCACGCTATTGGAGAACAAAGGCTGAAATAACAATGAGATAGTGTGCACTGAAAGATGATTGAATCGAAATGGATTTTATTAGTTATTTTTTATCTCTAAAACCAACCCACATGATTTCACAACAAAGAGAGAGTATAACAAGGATTGTCAAGATTACAATACCACTGCTCCCGTCCTCAGAAAAAAAATTATCTGGCCTTCTTTGGTATTGCAGTACTTTTTAGGTCTGTTATAATTTATGATTGCCTCTATACTTTGCTTGGAAATATTTTACTGTACCTTATGCTAGAGCAGACTTTATTATCGTTACTTGGTCCACTTTAATAAAACTATAAACAATTTAATAAAACTATTGAGGTGGGTTACGCTGATTAAGAGAAATTGTTTATTGTAACGCTTGTGCCCTAATGTGGACAAAAGTATCCTTTTTTTTTTTTTTTTTTTTTGATAACTTTGCAGTGGTTCTAACTTTTTGTATGAAATTTGGCTCAGATGTGTATTTTATCACTAATTTTGATATTCTAAACACAAATCCAATATTACTTATTTTTACACTCTCCAACTAAATTTGTTACATACTCCAGTTCAGGGACACAAGTGTCCTCTTCAACAAAACATCATAAAAAATGTTTAAATTAACATTTTTTCTACTTTATTTGCATAAATCTTTTAAGCAACGTCTGCCCTGATTATCAATATTTGCGATGCAAAGTGTTTGTTTTTTGTTTTGTTTTTTAGGGGGGATTAGTAGAGCCTTTGATCTGTCAAAGATTTCCAACAATCCACTTTGCTTTGAGAAAATAAAATATTAAATTTTTTGTGTCTGTTTTTTACAAAAAAAAAAAAAAAAAAAAAAAAAAAAAGAGAGAGATGTTATTACATACACTGGCATAAAAAGGGCTGAAATTCTAAAAATAATGGACAATTTGACAGACAACTACTGACTCTCACATGTATTCACTATGGGCAATTTAAAGTCACCTTACATGTATGTCTTTGGAAGGGTAAGATAGAACCCACAACCTCCTTGGGCATTAACCTCTCTGCCACGGCACACCTCTGAAACATTAATAGTCAGATCAATGCAATCCTTAGTTTGTCTCTTTTTGTATGTAACTCCTACTCTGATTAAACATTTTATCTCTGCATAGTTCTGAAATGTGTTTATCTTTCACTGATAATACATATTTGCTTCATTTGCAGTGTATATTATTTTGCAATAGTGATATTTACAATTGGGAAGTCCTATACCTGTCAAAAGATCAGAGAATATCACAGCTAGCATGACCAAATCTCTGCGTATGTCTCTTCAGCGATGTACTCCTCAATTGTTTTCCCTTGTATTTGAGGAAAACAAATTATTCAGTCAATAACACAGCAAAATAGAACTCATCTCTGAGGGGAAAATGAGACCCTGAGACCTCATCTGGGCTGTATTATAAAGTGATTTTGACAGGGAAACTAGACCAGGAACTGAATGATTGACCAATCACACACTCAGAACAAAGAGAGGATGGTCCCATTCGGATTATGGACATTTTCATCAGTTGAGTCCAAGCTCGTGCACTTCTTTATACACCGGAGTAATGGCAGCAGTAGGTCCAAATGGAAAGATAGCAAATCTGACAACAAATATTGTGCACATATAGGAGGAAAGAGGAGAGCTTTTTTTAAAACCCTTTTCACATTCAGAAAACATGAAGTAGTGGGCCTTGGGAGGCAATAGCAGAGGTGATGTATCATAATGTTTGCTGCTTTTACCAGTATTAGATTAAATCCTCTGTCAGAGCTTACACAACAACACAGTTACTCGCGCTCTCTCTCGCTCTCTGTTTGCCACCATTATGTTTTTTTTTTCCAGTATTCATCATATTCCACAGTAATATATCATTTCTGTAATTTTGCCTTCACATCTGCATACATTAGCCAGCACCATTTACTTATAGTTTATGGAAACAGTGATGTATGCCCCCTGCGTGCTCTGTGACTGATAGCCTGTGAGCTGCTGACTTGCACAGGCATCCTAATTCATTGAGCTGTTTCTCTTCCCACTCACTTTTTTCTGAAGGTGTGTGTGTGTCCAGGTATGTGCTTGGCTGGTTTGTTTATGTGGGAGTGTCGACATGCTGATGGCCAAGCAGAGTTATCATTAAATGTTGAGATGAAACAGCGCAGCGTGTAGCTTTGAACATCACTACTGAAGAAAAAAAGTCACATTTATTTCATCTTTATAATAGCAGTCGTTTATTAGAGTATACTTTTTCCGAGAAGTGTCTGAACTGGGAATCAGGGCCATATGACACAGGGAGCAATCTGTTTTCATGAGCTAGGTCCCAGAGCAGGAGATTAAATTGCTTATTTGGATCTCAGCTTGTGAAAGTTTTACAGTAAGTGCCTCTAAAAGATGTAGCATTGTTGGCAAAAATGGCTCACCAGATCCTTTTTGAAATATACTGCTAAGTATTTAAATCTTGGTCCGCATTTACTTAAGACTTGGCAAAAGCAAGTTTCTTTTATCAGTGCACCAACCAAGTCAAGCCTAGACAATTTATATCTGGTTTCAAAGAGGCTAAATGTTTTATAGCCCATTCAGTAAGATATGATTTAGTGGCATTGCAGCAATGTGAAACCAACTATATTTTTTGCTAAAAGTTGAGAAAATTGCAATCACAAGCCAGTGTGTTCTTGGTGCAGGTCCCAAAACCAGATAAATGAAGAGGGTTGTGTCAGGAAGGGCATCCGGTGTAAAACCTATAGTAAATATTTAAATCACTACACAGTAGGATGCAAATGATTTGCTGTGGCAACCCCAAAAGGGAAAAGCCGAAAAGAAAGAAAATGTTAAATGTTAAAAGAAAAATAATAAGTGTGCACGTGTGTGGTAGCTATAAAAATATAAAGTTTATATTGCAACAGTGTGCAAATTTATTTATATTACAATAAGCAATATGTGTAAGAACTTGATTCTTTGTACAACGAGGAGCAGTTTAGACAGGGAAACCTATTCCTGGCTGACTAAAGACAAAACATTGGATGATAAAATACTGAGTTGCTTGGATGAGTGAACATACAAAAAAATGGCTGACTAAATAGTGGGGAATGAGAAAATGTTCTGCAGTCTTGCTTGAACTTTTTTTGTTCACCTTATGTATTGTATCCAGGGCTTAATTTGTAAATCAAATGATGCCAGAACAAAAATTGTGCTTTGACACCGGAGTCCACAAGGCCAACACTGTTACCGGAACGTACACACAACACAATGCTCAGGCACACACACATCGCAAAATACCAAGCAACTGCTCATTTATACTCAATTTTAAATTAGAGTTTAATATATTTACACGTTTGTGTGATTGCTCAGCTGATCGAGAAATCAGCTGCTACGCATAATTACTGCGCTTTTGTAGACTCGCTCTGTCATAGACCAACTGTGTGCAGCCACCAGTCTGAAGCAAGAACACAGACTCATACAGTTGTGGCCTGTATAAACAAAGTCTAGACTAGGAAAGTGGGTACACGGCAGCAGTAGCCTAATCATGTCTGTCCTTTTGCTTTCGCTTCTTTTTAGTGACTGCTGTGGAGTGCACAGTCTTCTCTGTGTAATGGCGTTTCATGGCTCCAGGCTCTGTGACCCTCAGTGTGTTAGCTCAAGCTTACAGATGCATTTGAACAAACAAAAAAGAACAAACTGCTGTGGATCTATGTCTCGTGCACACATGGGATATAATGGAGGAATAAAAAGCGCACATCGAAGGCGCGTAGCGTAAGGTTTCCCTGCGTAACTATGGCTATGTAACAGTGACACTGACGTCTATCTGGCCCCAGGTCTCATTCTGTGACCTACAATCAGCGCGTTAGCTCTAGCTTCTATATGCATTTGAGTAAAAGAACAAACTGACGTGGCACTGCCATGTCCTGTGCGCTCTCGGGCGCAGTGGGGAAATAACGCGGCACATCCAAGAGCGCATCACGCAGGTCCCCTCCACGTAACCAACGTCAGGACAAACCTCAACAGATTTACTGTCTCCTGGCTATTAGCAAACACATCACTTTTGACTTAAAGAGCAGCAGTCAGCTGTAGTTCCACTCGCGTTTGTAAAAACACACAGCCTACTATGGCTCTGTGCAGCTCTGTGGATGCAGCGAGGATTGGGCGGGTTCGGGGTACATCTCAAGGTACACACAGTGTGTACTGCTGGACACCTGCAGCCACCACTGGTGTTAACAGTGGTGAATAGATGTTTCAGTTTGACGTGAAGGTCTTTTCCACCGGATTCCCTGTACACTCTATAGACACGAATTACAGCGTAGGGACAGTCTATGTTGAAGGCATTATTGTGAAGGGCTTTTATGTTTAAAACCTATGCATTTCTGTGTAATTACACCTCCGATCCTTCAACACAGGTTTAGGAGGTCAAAAGAGTCAAATGTAGTCAACACTTCTGAGTTGTGTCTGAGTTACCGGATCCAAGCAAACAGTTGCCGGTTCGGACCACGTCAAAATAAGGGAGTTTCCGGATCCTGTTTCGGCAAGATCTGGCTCAAATTAAGCCCTGATTGTATCCATCAGGTACCCAGTGACATTTTAGTTTTGGTGTGCTATGGTATCTGGATGTTTTGACTTCAGTTTTGCCCCATATGCCCTTTCTGATGCAACCCTAACTTTTTATCTGGGCTTGGTACCGACACAAAAAGGACTTGTAACTGGATTGCATCTGGAGCCAAGATGTTCACTGCACATTTTCTGAAGTTAGTCTGCCAGTTTGCCTAAAGGAAGACTTGGCGTGCCTTATATAACGATGATCATGCTGGTTAGAGGTACATATACCATTTTCTTACATTTGTCCTAACTCTGATGCCATTTCTTGTGTTCACAGTTCCAGCCAGTATCTACAAAGTGTCAGAAGACGTGATAGTGAACGAAGGCAGTAACGTCTCTCTGAGCTGTTTGGCCAGCGGCAGGCCAGACCCCATCATCACCTGGAGACTGCTCAACCCCTCAGGTAGGCATTAGCCAATCAGCACTCATTACCATCTCAGTCAGTCCACAGGCCAGCCAGCACACTGTCTGAAGTAGTCAAAATCTCTGCTAACCCACTCTCATGTGGCATAATTGTTTAGCCTTAAGCTTCTGACTCAGTAGATGGTATTTTGACCAATTTGGTAACAGGGAACAAAGAAGTCATAAGGGCAGTTGATATGCTCTGACACAGAAATTAACAATTAAGCTTAGTCCCATATCCAATGTTTTATGCATACACTATTTATTATATGATATGTATGGTCGTCACTGCACTGTAAAGGATATAAACCCCAAAGGTATAAGTGATATTGTGTTAAATGCCAAAGACCATTTTTTATCCGCTACTCTCCTTACTTCCTTATCTCCCAGAGGGTACGAGATACTTTGCCCTTCTAACAAGCCCTTCTAATAGTCACTTAGAGGTATGTAAAATCCAATTACCTCTAAGAAATACAATATCACTACATTTGCGGGACTTAATGCATTAAAATGCTATGGAATACAATACATGTGTCTCTAAGGGTTGAGGTTTTAGACATATTTTTCATTAAACAAGCAAGGCAAACAAGGAGGAAAACAACAGTTAGAAAGCAATTGTGACTGGCTGTAGGCACTCAATTTTGACTCAAATTTGGTAGTATAACAAGTGCACTGATAATGACACTTGACATTTGTTTTGTACAAGAAAATACAGTAGTTTTGACAATCAGGCAAAATCATCTGTATAGTACGCTACATATGGCTTGTTTAGTTTTGTTGGATGTTACCAGTGTCGAGGAATATAATTGAAGTTTGTACAGATGAGACCTCACTGTCACGTTTGCTGCATGGTTTCTGAGGGATTTAATTCAATTTCAAAGAGAAGAGAAATGTCCCTGCTGCTGATAAGCTTGTAGTGTGATGGATGGAGATGCTTAAGTTGACAGCATCGGGGTTTGATAACGGCTTTGCTCTGATTGAAAGCCATTCTATTTGTGTGTCTTTATCAATTACTGAGTGAGTTTGTCAGCACTGCCAACATGTTTCATCAAATACATCTGCTTCCTCCACCTGGAAGCACAAGTACAAGACTGTTTTTTTTTTCTCTGTTTGCATTAAAAAAGAGTAATTTGTTCAGTCTAATCCTGAGAGCCATATGGCAGAGACTACTTATTTTACAAAAGCACAGTGCAAAAGGAAAGACTCTTCATATTCTTTCTGCAGAAGAGAGTGCGAGAGTGCCCTGAAGGTTCAGATGGTAGAGTTAGTTTTAGGTAGAGCTTGTTGTATCTTTATACAGCTTTTGTTCCAACAAAATGAAGAGAAAAAGAAGTCAAAGGCTGCTGTGGAGTACAGTTTTCTGTCTGCTCTGAGCTGTGTGCCTCTGTGAGTTTTTACATTTTGTCTTTGTCTCTTTGTTCGGGTTTTTTAAGTCAGGCTGTATGTGGTGAGAACTCTCTGTGCAGCTCCTGAAATGAGCAGTGGCCAGAGAAATATTATTACTAAAGCTTTGCTCACACATTTTTTAACTGACGGTTCACAATAATTGTGTAATTCAGTGTGAATACACTGAGCACTGAATAGACATTCATTAATTATATAACAGTATAAACAAGGATATCTAAAGCATACACACTGTTGTTTATTGGAGCCTGTGTTTTGACTCTAAAAGCAAGTCTTCATCAGGTCATCAGTCACATGGGTCATGTGATGTTTATCATATTATTATGTTCAAGCTACAGAACAAAGGCTATGAAGAAGTTGCATTTAAATTGTAATGTGAGCAACCCCGCAAAAAAAATGTATTTCAGCACAACATATGAATTGAGGAGGAAGACCTGCAGTATGAATGTAGCCTATGTCTTTGGAGTCCTGGATCTGCTCAAAATGTAACATCTATGAGTTTTTATAACCTAAGCTGCCTCCAGTCTCATGATTTTGAAAGATGTGTGTCATACAAGGTAACCCTTTATACAAGACTTATCCACAAATACACTTGAGACAGAACTTGATGTGTTAAGTCCTTGGTACAGCTCACTTCTTTAGGCCATAATCCAGGAATTATAAATTATCTGCGTTAGAGATTTTTTGTCTAACTTCATTCACACAAAACTTCTTACTTATTTCTTACTTGTTGAATAAAACTAACCCCTAATCCTATCCCTGATTTGTGAAAACCATAAATTTAGTGAGCTATGATTTTGTTTGCCATAAATTATTCTTTTTCTTGACACTTGGTTCTGTCTTTCTGTCCCTTGCTACTTCTCATTACAGGAGCATTTCATAATCTGTAGCTACTAACCATCAGCAAGTAGGCTACGCCATTCAAACCCTATACTTCAAAAACATAAAGCTGTCACTTTAAGGTGGATTTTTCTTGTTCCTTATTCACTTTGTTAAGGAAGAAGTGGGCAGACAACCTTTGACTAGTTTTTGTTCTCCCCTGAAAGAGCTGAATCAAAGACATTGTCAGTGAGGGAAAATCCTGTCGGCTCCTGGTAGCAGTGAATAGTATAAATCTATACAAACACATGTGGCTTTCAGAGAAGGAGGTCTTACACCATTTGCTAAGCCGGCCAATGTTGTTATTTTTGTTGTGGGTGTGCAGGTGTGTCTTTTGCCCCAGAATCCTTAAGACTAACCCAGCGCTCGAGTGCTTGTGGAGACTGCTGAGAGAGATAATGATGTCTGGCCGCCTGTGGTCTCACTGCTGCGTGCTTCAGCCTGCCTGGGCGCAAACGCTATATGCCATAACTTTGGTGTGTTTAGCTAATGTACCCCTTTTTGCAAATGCAGCCAAATTGTTTCCAAACTACTATATATTGTTAATTCAGCCTGACCATTCATCCTTATGCTTTTTGTTCTTTACAAAGAACCCTGGCCCCTGTGGATTTGAGTTGGATTTCCAAGAAGCTTCTCAAGTGTGGGCCCAGATTAAACTACCCCTCTGCATTTTTAAATAGACATAATTACAGGAGTGAATCATTGTGTAAAGAAAGCAAAGTGGCTAGTGGTGAAAGGGAGGCTGGGAAAAACTACATTATATGGTTGTCAAAAAAATTGATACCAAGATAATAATTGATACTAAAACGAGTATCTAAATGAGATATTTATTTGGAAAAGTATCGATAATGTGACGTCTTTTCCTGCGCTGCAGAAACACAAGGCGCAGCCCCTCCCCTCCAGTGAATGAGTACAGGAGGAGGACAGGCTCAGTCAGCGCAGCAGAAAACTTTCCTCCATCAAAACAGCTCTTTAAATACAATTTACTAAAAGGTGTTCACTCGCTTGCTGCTATCACTGCTGCACAAAGACCTCGATTGCCACTGCACAAGCGCAGCAGGCTTTCCGGGGGAGTTTCCGTGAGACTTCCCAAGCGGACCGAGCGCGCTCCAATCTGGGAGTCACTGCTCAGCGGCATCGTCCCAAACAGACATAAAACAGCCTAAATGTCACTGCAAATGTCTCATTACCAGTGGAGAGAGCTGTTAGTGTTAGCAAAGTGGCCATATTTAAGGGACCACTGTGGTCCTGACTCTGTCTGACCCATCACTACATCAATGACTGCAGCCACAACACAAACATGAACCATGGCTACTGCAGCCTAATAACCTACTACCATTTATAGATAATGGAAACAGGTAAACTGTAATTAAACTTTACCTTTGAGGAAACATTTATCATAATCTGAAGTAATTTTGGATCACATATACAAACTAATTACTGTATTATTTAGCATTGTGTTGAATAAAAAATCATCATGTAGCTACATAGCAGTGGACCACAGAGATATCAGAGTGTTGGAGGATAAACCACTGTTTGCATAAAAAAATAGATTGAAAAAAAAAGATTGAAAAAAATAACAAGTATGCTGCATACATATTAACAGCCAAATAATATTATTCTATACAAAATATAGTTTGAATAATATGAGGACTGTAAGAGGGGGCAGTTAGAGCCCATGTATTACCTCAAACATTCAATGAAAACTGGTCATTTTTGTCACTGTGGTATCAAAATCGGTATCGAGTATCGAGGGATTTTTTTTTTTTTTTGTATCATACTCGAGTTGAAATTTTAGTATCGTGATAACACTACTACATTATGATCTGGGCCAAAAATAAGTTATAACATAAACATTGTGTAATTCTGTCTACACATATGAAAACATGTAAACATACTGCTGTTGTGTCCTTGTGTTGTGAGCATGACTGAGGAGTGATTAAATAATGCATCTAATTGTAAAGTGAATCTGAGTGTCTAGAAAAAGCACTATGCATTATTATTATTATTATTATTATTATTATTATTATTATTATTATTATTATTATTATTATGCTAGTCTGATTATTATTAAGGTCAAACAGAGCCTGACAATGTTTGCTGAAGTTGAGATTTGAGTTGATATTTCTGAAAGTTTGTTGAAATGTGGTTTTGAGGTTCCTATGCATACTGTATAATGTATTTATAATGTAATTAAAGCAGAAGTTGCATTTTTGGTGTATGTACAACTTGTGTGGAACTTATGAGTGAGTGCTTATGAGTGCTCATTCTTCCATAAGCACATGCATATTCATGTTTTCTAACTAATGTGTGAGAATTCAGTGGTTGACGCCCACACCACACAAGGAAATCTCTGGTGTCCATGCTTTCAGAAATACTCCAGCGCACAAAAGTAACACTACTCTTACACTTTTTTAATTGCTGTTTAAGATAACTTGTAAGTGGCAATCTGGTGTTTTTGATCCTCTTTGTGGTGTTTTCTGCAATATTTTGCCACATGGACCTCAAATATGTTCAGTTATTTGGATTTACCTGTTGACAGCTCAGCTCAGCCTTCGGCTTTATGTTTCAAAGGAGAGAGTTTGTGAGCTTGATCCTCCAGCCTAAGTCTCTCTGATTGGAGTGTGCATGTCCTCACCGTGTTATTCTAAGTTCTTTTCGGGTACTCTGGCTTGAAGTGGCTTCCTCCCACCTTCCAAACACATGCATGTTTTAGGTGAATTGGTGGCTCTAAATTGCCTGCAAACCTCTAATGGGCGTTACCCACTTCACTTTGAATGTGCTGCATGTGTGTGGTGCGTGTCCTGTACAACATCCGTAACAAATAGACACCATCCTAGTCAATGCGTGAGTTCACACTGGCTGTGTTGCAGTGCATGTCTGTGTCCAGCTCTCTGGCAGAAATACGCATCAAGTCTATTTTTGACGGATGCTGCAGACCCGAGACCAGTGAAGCGGATCCAGTAAATAAAAAATTAAAAAAAACACACCTTGTGCAGACTGTCAACTACATTCTTCTGTAAACATTACATCTTAACTTGGGACACAAACAAGCTTGGATACCATTAAATGTAATGAATAGGAAAGTGTATCTATATGTTGCATGTTTACCCATGGCAGAAGCACAGAAGTTGCAGAAATAATCTCCAAATGAATGGCAGATCATGGTCAGAGAGCTAAATGTGGCTTTTGTTTAAATGTAGGTCTCTGTATACACACTTGTTATCGCATGAACTCAAGACTTCCAGCTTAAACTCGTTACCGTGAACTCCACTGGCTATTACAGTGCACACGACATGGTGTGAATTAGGTGTAAGCAGAAGTAAATTAATAAAAATAAATAATGAATAATGAAACAATAAACTAGATATATACCAAAAATATACATATATGGATAAAAATTTGTGACATTGGCCTTGACAAATGAGAAATATCTAAAAAATGTAGAAGAAGGGCAGTAATATGTATACAGTCTCTGCATTTAAAGAGAAAAATATATGCAGACTTGGCAGTAATTTGACATCCTACAACAGAAATGTACTACTGTTACTACCCAGTCTTAATCTTATCTATGTGTGTGGTCTTGCCTACAGTAAACCTCTGACAATGCCTCTGTAACCTGTGTGATAAATGATGCCCCGTGCGCTGTATTAGCTGAAATTGGTATGCCGTGCTAGCCCTTTGTTTATGAGATAGTTAATAGCGGTGCTTCTGAGGGTGTCCACACTGATTATGGCTGTCATCTGTTCCTACGAGGTGCACCCAAGCCGAAACTGCATCTTCTCTGCTCTCTGCAACCTTATTTCTTTCTTATTGTTGTTCTCCGCTTGGCTATCCCGAAGCTAATTGGGTTATAACTGACATGTATGGTTCTCTAATAGCAGAGTAGCAAACTAAATTAAAAGGAAAGATAAACAAAGAGTCCACATAAGAAGTATGGTATATGTATTCAGCTTATACAGTAAATAGGCGCTTTTAAAGATATTGTTCGGATTTGTCATTGGAACAAGAAGACACCCAGGTTATTGCTTCCACTTCATTGTGCTATGTTTGTAATTAAGAGATTGTAAGGATTAGGTTGAATGAATTCATTCCAAGGTTTTATAAGGAATTGCTAACGAAAGATTTTTAGCTGTGTAGCGACTGGCCATCAGATGATATTAGTGTATTGTGGCGGTGCTAAATGTTACAGAACCCGCATGCATGATTTAAGATGACAATGAGGCAGGCGATACTTCATTATGAGTAAGAATGTGGACTTTTGCAGGCATAGCAAACAAGGCGCTCATTAAAACAGTACATGCTCCAGCTCACCTGAAGGGTTTTTTATTTGTTGTTTGCCTTACAGCACTAAAGAAGATAACAAGCAAAGTAGTCCGCAGGCACCACAATTACAAATAATGGCCTGTTTAAAACTGGTGGGACTATTAACCCGCTATTCCATATGTGCAATGCATTGTATTAATTGGTCATTACGTTAGCACTGTTGTCAAGGCCAAACCAAGACCAGAGTGTACCAGACCAAACAAGATGCTGACAAAAACAAATATACCCTATATAAATTACAAAAACAAACTAAAAATGTCTGCATTCGGAAATTAAAGTATTCCATTAACTCACAAAAATTATATAAGCCTTTTTAAGCCTTCTTTCAAACAGATTCTCAGGGTCTCACCTGGTCTGTACACTATGCAGCAACATTGCTTTTTGGGCTGGATAGATAAAAGAAAAGCTGTAATAATGAAAGCAGAAAATGTGCATATGGGCAAGTCTACAAAAGAACATACTAGTATTAACCAGAGACTTCCATAGACAGACAACCATTCACTCTTATTCATTCACACATGCATGTTTTTGAAAGTGAATAATGGTCACGGGTAAGTTGACAAAATGTGTAGTAGCAGCAACAATTCATGTAACCCAACACGTGAGTTTTTTATTTTTCCTGAACATTAGGGATGTAACATTGTGATACATCATGTGATATTATGAGGAGACTCATGATATTGTGGAAATGCTCTCAATAATATTTATTCTATAAAAGTGCCCTGCCAAGCAAACGTATTTCATGTTTTATCTGCTCTTAAATGTGACAGATAACTAAGTTTTCTTCTGGATCACATTAGTTTTGTCTGACAACAAAAAGCTTTAAACATCAGCTCAAACAGGGGCCAGGAGCAATGACTGTAGAAGGAACCTCCTCTTCCATATGTCAATGGACACTAGGCTTTGTAAACAAACTGCCCCACTGCTCAGGAGTCAGTACAGAGGCAAGTGTTCACTGTTTGATTTCATCCACAAACTCCTGCTCACACTTCCTTTGCTGGACACTGGAGTTAGTGGTGCAAAGGTGCAAAGGATAATGGTCTATGTAGTTCTCTCTGCCTTTTACCACAGCGCTGCAACAGAACTATGCAATTTTATACCATAACGAGACCACAATGATATCGAGAGACTTTGCCGATACTGTTACATCCTTACTGAGCATATGATTTGAGAAGAAGAGCAAAAACAAAATAACAGCTCTACACTATAGTTTGGACAAAGCAAACCATGTGGGGAACTTGTTACTGTTGGACGCCTATTTAAAACTCCTCTATCATGCATCCCATAATTCCTAATTATAATGTTTGATAGATCTTACCATCATCAATCCATGTTTTTTTATGTACTGTGTTGAGTGAGCTTATGTCTGGGGACTGGGGACTGGAAAACAGAGACTTCCGCAGACAGACAACCATTCACTCTCATTCATTCACACATGTTTTGGGATAGTGGGAGTCCCCCGCAGAGAGCCCACAGTAACACTGGGAGAACATGCAGACTCCACCTACAGAGTTTGTGTGACGGCTGGTCCGAGAATCGATCTCATGACCTCCTTGCTGGGAGGTAAGAGCCATCGTTCCCCTCGCTAACTGTAACAGATTATCTAAAAAGAGCCAGGCATTTCATTAATTCTCTTAAAGGTGGCCTTTATTTAGTGCACAGACAGTTTTAGTTGCATCCGTTGGTGCTCCTCCTTGGAAATTGCAGAGACCAGATTAATTCTTTGTGTATAATAGAAGACAGACTTTGTATGGCTCGGCTGTGCCCTCTCAAAGAAAAATGTGAACCAAGTCTTTTACTCATCATGAAAAGTTTTTTTTTTTTTTTTTTTTTTTACGAAAGTGCAGCTTGAAGAGTTCAAAAGAGCACTATATAATGGGTTTATTGCTGCATGTTAGACAACTTGAGATGAAATGTTAGGCAATTTATGTAATAAATAAATAAATAAATAAATAAATAAATATGAACTGCATTAAATACTTTGAATTCTTTGATAATACCTTTCTTGGAAATGCTATGTATTATGGACTGAATTTATGTCATAAGTGCAAATTATCAAGATAAATTAGCCTTTCTCTGCACTGTAGAAGTAAAGAAATGAAAAAATATCTCCTGCTATTTCTCTATTATATATAACTTTTTTTTAAACTTAGCCTTGGTCTATAATTGTAAGGAGCATAGTGACTCAAGGCAAACGAAGCTATCTGATTTCATGTCTGTCTCACTGAATAGTTTCTCTGACACTGAAAGATGTGGGCAAACTTTGATCAGAGGTGGCTCGAGTTCATCAAAATATCCTCAAACACTGTGTGACATCTTTTCTACCGGTGAGACACAGTAAGTAACACGTTAGCTTGCAGTTCCCATATTTTTGATCAAGACAGTTTTTGGTTCGCCGCGTCTCTGTGTGGGCTGCTGTGAATATTGACTGAGAGTTTGCTTGTTGCTTCGTCTTGTGAAGAGAATGATCAATAAAGCCGAGAGGATATTTGGTAGTATAGGAGGAAGGAAAGACAATAAAAGCCTACAGTTTTTGTGGTAATGAATAGTCTCCAGTGTCAGTGTGAACAGAGCCACTTTTACTCCCATTGCATAGTTCAGCCACATTATTTGTCACACACATTTTAATGCTTCTGAATGCAAATACAGAAGTTGAAGAAATATTCAGAATCTGTACTGAAATGAAAGTACAAAAATAGTTTAAAATTACATTACTACTGGAGGTAAAAGTTAAAAAGCATTGAGCATAACTTAAAGGGGCTATATTATTCTTTTTTGTGCATTTTAAATTAATTTAGGACACTAGATCTAGATCAACATTTTCCGGTTTGTTGGTCAGAAAACAAAATCATTATTGAAAAAAGAAAATTATTTGAAGAAACTCATCATTTGACTCTGTGAGAAACACTCAGATTAGGTCCCTGTCACTTTATGAGCCCTCCCCATTGTCCCACTACTGTCATGCCCCTTCAGTGTGTCCCAACAACACATGCCGGTGCAGTAGAAGTGTGTAAGTGGTGTCCCCTGCAGTTTGGGGATGAGTTTGTTTGGTTGCTGTGGGAGGCAGCGTGAGCTGTAGCAGTGCTTCCTAAACGGGACAGGACCGTGAGGGGAGAGGGATGTGGTCAGGTGTAAAAGGCAGACATCGGTGAAACGAGCTGTTTTGGCCTCTCACAAACTCAGTATAAGAGAAGAGAGGATTAGACAAACGTGTGAATAAAGCAAAACACAACTCCAGGTATGTTTTTTGATCAGGAAATAACCTTATAACATGGTAGAAAGCTCAGAAAGGTTTGCTTTGCATAATATAGATCCTTTAAGTGAATATTACTACTGCTACATACAGTACCTAAAGTAAAATATTTAGAAAATGGACTCCGAAAATACATACTGCTTAATGTACTTAAATAGTTTGAGTAAAATAAACTGGTTGAGCCACAGTATAGCTCAGTCAGTATTAGAGCATGTGGTGCATTTACAGAGGGACAACAGCTCACCTCTGCTTCATGGGTTTGAGTTTAAACTCTGACAGTTTGCTAAATGTCTCTCCTTGCCCTCTCCACCATGATTTCCTGTCACTTCTCTACTGCCCTGTCTAATAAAGCCATAAAAATCCAAAAAGTATCTAATAATTTTCCACCTCTGTGCAAATCAGTCAACCACATGGCAGCTACTCAATGCATTTCGTCAGCAATTGTTGTGATAAATGTCTTTGCCTCTGCTTGGCAAAACCGTTCACTAACATAATAAAGACAACATCATTTATTAGTTATATTGTATTGAAGATTGCACATGTTGAAATTGTTCACTATATTGCGCTTCCCTGTGTTTGAACTTTTTTATGTATAATGGCTGATAATAGCTATTGCTCAGAAGCAACAGTGGCGCAATGGGCTAAGCATCCGGCCACCAACCAGAGGGTCGGCATAAAAACCTGCCAAATCACCATGCGATGGGTTCACTGTGGTGACCCCAAAAGAAATGGGTAGCCAAAAGATAATAAAAAAGCTATCCCTCACTCTTACATAATTATGTACATTATGTATATTACCTGAATTAGAAAATAAAGTATTATCTCAAGTATCTGTACATTGGGTTTGCACCTTCACATTTTTCAGTGCAAAGTAATAAACATAATTATTGGTAATTCTTAAACGCTGCATATGTTGCAATAGAATATGTTGTAAAACCCTAATACAAACTTTTACATTTTATTTTTTTAACCAAACAAAACACATCTTGTGGTAAAGAAAGCTTTTATGACCAATCACTCATCAAACCACTTACCAGTTTCTTTTACAAAAATACTTAAAAACCTGACTTTGACCTGACAGAGCCATCCAGAGTTAAAGTGCGAAGACAGGGGTGTATGGTAGTCACCTGTAGGCATGTTAGTTTTCACTTGGCTTCCTCACAGCATGTGTCCACCCCTTATTCATCTTAAACTCCCCCAAAATAGACGGTAAAGGTCGCAGACTAGCTCCTGGGAGGCGGGAGGCTGGGAGAATGACGGCGTCCTGTGGTGCACAATGAGGGTTGGAAATTGAGCTTCTGGTCAAGCAAGGAATCTTCACTGCTCACCACTCAGCCCCGGCAAAATAAAAGTCAGACTGGCATGAAAAATATACACCCTGCAGCCTCTAGTATCCCACGATATGAGGCGGACCCACACAGAGCCATAAAAATGGATTGTGGGAAGCTGTGTTAAAGGGGTAAAGTCATTGCAGGCAGAAAAAATTGAAATGATAAGGTTTTAGTATGCAAATGGCCACCTCGATTAGATCTGTAATAATTCTTATCATTAGTTATAGCAACACCAGAGGTTAATTAATGTTCAATTATGCATCAGAGACCCACTCACCTCTCCTGTGTAATAGTTTGTCTGTCATTTAGTGCTGCAGGGAGGACCACCACGGCGTATCTACTCAAGCACAGACATACATCTGGACATGTAAGGTTAGCACTCAGCAGATGTTCAGTATTTTAAAAGCAAGTCACGGACAAGTTTTTGAGTTGTTTACAATGCCGCACCCTGGTGGAAAGATGAATGCAATAGCCATAAAGCTGTGTTTTAAAATCCAAAACAGCACTATACCTGTTAATCATCTTGTTTGTTTTTGCTGTTGCAGTGTCCTTGAGCAAGCTCTTAAGATATCTGCATACCAATGTAAAGTGGTGAGCTATGAATCTATCACGCAACAGTTTCATTGCAACAAAGACATCTGTCCAAATGAATTGACTTGGACCATGGCCCATAGCTCCCATGCTATATGATCCCGGGAAATATTGAAGTCATAACCCCTTTATAACAGCGCTTGGCAGGGCGGCCTTTTAGAAGTTTGATGCTGAGTGCCCTTGACATGCCTCCTACGCTCCTCTCAGCAGCAGTGGGCCAAGCTTCATGACCAGAGTCTCCGAGTACTGTCACCTTGTCTGGAGGCCTGTGTCCCTGCTCCTCTCTGTGTCGATCCATCTCCAGCCGTCACTCTGTCGTCGTCCTCTTCCTCATTTTCGTTCTCACTGTCTCCTCCTCTCTCCGTCATCTCCCCATCTCCTCTTTCGACACACTGTGATAGTCACTTCCAACTGTCCTTTCTGTGCCTTGAGTCGATGTCTGGGGAGAAACATAGAGAGTAAAGCTATCTGAACCAAAGACCTATAAATAGAGCAGCACTTTCACCCCAGCTTAAGAAAAAAACATGTTAAAATCATTGAAATGAATATATGTGTATTGCAAAATATACTTCTACTGATCTGCTCCTACAAAATATCCAGATGCCACAACACCAAGGTGCTGCTTCTGGTTTGGTGACATCACTCATTAACGCCTCTCTTTTGTCACTATACTGTCTATGGTTACAACCCTAACACCTTACTTATAGTAGTGATAAGCACCTCGCACACATGACAAGGAAACTCTCTGTCAAGGCGAGACAAGGAGTTTTTGGAACCAGGTAAAGGCAAAACACAAAGATAGACCAAACTTAGTGAATTATACATGGCAAAAGACACTGTTTCCAAATTCAAAATGTACATGTTTCATCCCAAATTCAATGCAGAAAAAGGGTGCAGGAAGAAAATATATGTATTTACAAAACAACAAAAAGCATGTTCTTGGTTGCGTTCAAAGTCATTCTAATAGTTATGACACAGTTGTGTACTTGGTCGGCGATACATCCCGAGTCCTCTCGAGTGCCTCAACACTAAAACTCGGAAGTGTGAATGTATTGCAGTGGAAGTGGGTGGGCAGCAGGCAGCGTGCACACAGACACACACTTCTCTCTGTGTGCCAAGCTGTCAGATGCACTGTGTGGCCGACAGTCCTGCTGATTGTGGGAGTGAAGTGTGAGGTGGTGACAGGTCCTTGTCAGAGCAGCCCAGGTCAGACCTCCTACAACATGTCTCCAGCTGCTTGTATGTGTGTGCTCAAAGCTATGTGTGTATGTGTGTGTGCGTTCGGAGCTCAGACAGCCCTTTGGGACGCCAGCCACAAACAGCTGCTCATCCATCTCAGATCTGCTGACTGCCACCGTTCACTTATTTGTTTACAGTCGGCAGCTGGTCTTAGATCAGTTTGTGTATTGAGCATCGTGGAGCACAGCTTGCCTAGTTTGTGCCCAGGCTCATTAGGTGTAGTCACCGCAGAGATGGCTCAACCACTCTTGGCAATGTGCTTCTCTAGGCAAAATACTATAGCTTCAGCCAATACCTAAACAAGTCAAGTGACACCATTGATTATCATGGCCTGTAAACTTTTAATGCTGCTACTGAAGTTGTTTCTGCTTCTGATTATTGTATTGCTAAGGCTTTAGTAAGGTTATGGTAGTCCTTATTCATTAATTATTTGTGGATGTTTATTATATAGATTTCCTTTTAAACAGACCAGTACTGTGTTTTGTACCTTTACATGTTTCAGAAGCTTTCTGCATCCTTTCTCAGAAGAGTCACATGATGTTACAGTGACAGGTTTTGGGGCTGTTCTCCCTGGAGTAGTATACTGTTCTGAAGAAGTCGGACTGCAGAACCTGTAAGAAACAGGCCACATGATGTTACAGATGTAAAAATACAGTACAGGTACATGTCTTTGGTGAGAAAGAAGCCAGAGTATCCAAAGAGGATCACAGTTACAAAAGGAGGACATGGAGACTACACTCAGAGAGATCTATGTCTCGAGGATCAAATCCAAAGCATGCCTCCGGCGTGTGTGGGTACGAATGTGTCCGTGTGATTGGGAGGGACTTAGGGAGGGTTTCACTTCTTTTAAATAGCTTCTACATTTTATTTCTTTTGTAAAAGTTGTCAGTACTAAGATCTGCTACCATTCACTTTTTTTGTTTGGAGTTGTCAGCTGGTCTCAGATTAGTCTGTGTATCCAACATCACGAAGCGCAGTTGGCCCGGTGTGTGCCCAGCCTCATTAGGTGTAGTCACCGCTGCGATGGCTGAACCACTGGAGCTACACTTGTACAAAGTCGCAAATGTTCGGAGGCTCAGCACTTTTTTCACAGTCTATATAAGCACTTTTGGAGAGCCCTGAGTCACACTGGCCCTGGGGGAGGCAGGCGCCCGAAGGAGAAGACGATGGTGATTTAAAAGGACTTGGTTGGAATCCTTGCACATATAATGAAACTAATGGAGAGGAGGAAAAGCAGGAGGACAGAGACAGTGGGAGATTTTCACAGTATATTAAAATACATTGATTTCTGTAACTGCATGCTTTGTTAAATTCTTACACCTCTACACAATGCAAAATAGGATGAAATAATGATCATTTAAAATATTTCTTATATTCTTGTTTTTTGTAGATGAGCATGCATATATTTTTGCATAATTAGTTTTTTACTAGTAGACATAGAATCAAATCTAAGGTGTCTTTCTGTCAACAAACAGTGCACAGTTCAGTCCTTAGACCCTCCACCGCAGTATGGAAAACTCCTCACCAAACAGCCATGGGATAAAGAGAAATCTCAGGGAGAACCATATACGACGGACAGGCGATAGATGTGTCCAGGAATAATAGTACAGTTTCTTTCTTAAAGCATTAGTAAACATTGGCTATCTATTCTTGTTTACAGTTAGCAGCATACAGCACTGCCCTCTGCCCGTTACTGTGCAGTTTAATGTAGATGTCTTTTCACAGTAGGTTGGTGATTTAAAGGCCATTACACTGGGGCAACGAAGTGACTAAATAACATTGCGAGTCATGGTCATGTGGAGTGATGAGAGCGAACGACAAGGGTAAGCCTTGGCCTATGGGGACCACTTCTCTTCACAAATTACTCATACCCTGCTAGGTTTATCATAACTTATGCTTTGAACCTAGGTTTTAGATGAGGGTAGAACGTTATTGGTATAACAACGCGGGCCTCAGCATGCAAAGATACTGTAGGTGCTTAAGAAAAGTAGGCAGGAAAGCGCAGATAAAAGCAATGGTATCAGCTAAGCCTGACCTTGCTAACGTTGCTTATCACAAAGTCTCTTCTCCCATGGCAAAAACAAGGCCAATGATCTATCCACACAGTAATGAGAAATCATCCCAGTACAATACACTCAAGCCGTTTATCTGACAAAGAGTAGAAAAGGCAGACAAGCCAACTCGTCTTCATGGGAATTCAATCACTCAAGCCTATTCTGCTTTATCAACAATTAATCTCTTTTAAAGCCACACAGGCAACACCAGCATACACAGAGCAACACAATGTGTGAGCAAAGCAAAAGGTCGGTTGTGGTTGTGGGTTGGCACACAAAGACAAGACTAAACTTTCTCAAAGGCAACTAGGATTTGTGTCCTACGAAAAGCTGATAGTGTAATCTAATGTTTAATGATCCATCCATCCATTTTCTACCGCTTATTCCCGTTAGGGGTCGCTGGTGACTGGAGCCTATCCCAGTAACTTTGGGCCGTAGGCGGGGTACACCCTGGACAGGGGCCAGCTTGTCGCAGACAGGGGCCAGCTTGTCACGTTTAATGATTAAGTTAGTATTTTGAAGTGGTAAAAATTGAATGTATTGCTGATAAAGAAAGTCAGTTCAGGATGATAAAAACTTACCTAAAACTAGCTCCTGGAGTTTCCAAAACAAGGTATAGGTTCATTCCTACATTTTGTCCTTGTTTGCATTTGGTTTAGTCCATGTTAGTCCTTGTAGCCATAGTTTGTTCCTTCTTCTGTCCAAAATTGTATTCCTTTATTCCTAGCTTTGACCAGAAGACGTTAACCCAGCGATCCTGACAAAAGTACATCTACCTTACCCATTTATCATGACTAAATCACAACACATGATGTCTAACTAGCTCTACCTTCTGCTTAACTTCCAGCTTTGAGTTTTCATTCTACCATTGCGATGCCATAGTTATCTCTGTCTTTTTAACTATTGCACGGATGCTTCGCTGTTGTTCGTGCTTGTTGTCTTTGCTTCCTGTTTGTCCTTTTATGTTTTTCTTTTTGCAGTGTTTCTCTGTATAAACTGACATAGGGCAGAAATAGCATAGTGTAGACCAA
Organism: Bostrychus sinensis; assembly: GCA_020698575.1. Classification (NCBI taxonomy): domain Eukaryota; kingdom Metazoa; phylum Chordata; class Actinopteri; order Gobiiformes; family Eleotridae; genus Bostrychus; species Bostrychus sinensis. The sequence continues at coordinate 16,241,375 of CM036245.1, forward strand.
CCAATGAAAGTTTAGATTATGTTTAAAGGTTTTATTTTTTCACAGATGCATACTATAACAAAATATTATACAAAATAATATACAAAGATATTTCTTTTTAGAAGAAATGAATAATGTAATTTTAGTATTTCTATTCTACATTTGCTGTAAAGGTCACATAGACACTTTGTAGTATTGAAAGAGACACACTGAAGCTGCCACAACAGAAAACACACTCAGATATAAGTGACGGAGCAGAAGAGGAATGAGGTGTAAGAGTGAGACATAGGGATGGATGAAGCTGTATAGAAGCAGACGGTGCAGCGCTCCACTGTGCGTATCATTTCTTCAGCTCAAGAAGCGGCAAATAAACAGCCGTCGTGTTTTTGGCTCCAGCACCTGTGTTATTTCTGCACCGCCAGCAGCAGCAAATGGCTTGTAAACAGAAGTGGAAGTTCTGCTTTTGTCCTCAGACTCTTGGACAGATCTTGTAGGATTTAAGATTTACCGTGTTGTGGCCAAGTGTGTTAGGACGTTGGACTGGAGGCAATAAAACATCCCGCATTAACAAGCAGCAGGCCTACAGGGAATGTTTGGTGCATTTATTTTTAAAAGATTTAGGATATCGCTGAGATATATTACTGCTGAAAAGTGTTGCTTTAACCAGCACAGAGGAGGTGCACAGTATATGGTTCTTTAATGGATTTATAGAGGCTACAAATAGGATGCCCAATAACTTACCAGTGTGTGGGACTGCTTTATGTAGTCTGGTTCAAGGCTGGTAATGAAGGTAAAGGCTTGAACCAGTTCTTAAATTTGAAGAAGCAATAGTGCAGCTCTACAGAAGGAAGTTCTTACTTTATTATAGTATTAATATTATAGTGTATATGGTAATATAGTGGTAATTATGCATTGGGCGAAAGAAAATCTGCAATTGTAAAATATGCAATGGTTACTGGAAGCATAGTAGTTTTCTGCAATACTACTACTATTAGCCTGCTTATTGACATTTTATGAATGACTTCAGCAAGTCATTCTCAAGAACTGGCCTTGAATCTGTTGCAGAGATTTTTTTTTTTTTTTCTGGTAATTTTGAAGTTTATTTTGCTTTATATTACCTTCAGTAAAATCTTCTAAGACTGACATTCTTTGGCCAGCCCTGAATTCAGTTTAAAAGCAAGAGTTAAACCACTGCAACACCAAAAGTAGCACTCAATTTATCTTGGAGAAAGAGTCAGGTTGTTAAAGTTCATTTGTAAATTATGAACTGCCAAGGGGGTGTTAAAAACTCTTAATTACTGTTCCTACAATTGCCCATAATGGGAAAGACACATTTTAATAGACACACATTTAATATATAAAGCCTAATGGCATGTGAACTACTTTAAATTTGATTTAAAACTGTGACAACCGTCTGTAATGTTAAGTAGAAGCTGTACCCTTGTTAATGATGCAACATTGTGGGGTTGAATACCATTATATCTTTATCTAAACATCTACTTATGCACGTTTACTTTGGTAGAACTGTGCACTTCTATGGCAATGTTTATACTAGCACAGATCTACTGTCCAAGTTTTCATCCTCAGTGTCCATACATCCACATTTGATTTGGTAATTTAGATTTTCACTGATGAGAACAGTAATTACCAGTGATCTTCCCTGTAGGAAAATTTGTTTGTTTGACCCACGCTTTCAGTGACACTGGGGCATCCTGTCAGGAGCAGCGGATGACACCTGAGGGGACCCTTCTGCAGATTCTGAGCCAGGTTCCTGGTCAGGACTACCTAGCTGCAGGATTATATTGTGCATTTTAAAGTACGTATGGGGAAACAGTATACCCACAGTAAAGCCTGTCAGAAGTGAGCAAATTCATTTAGTTTCATTAAGCTGCCTTCTTGTTGCCAGAAGAATGTATAGTATGCACTAATGAGAAAAGTTAAGCAGTAATTAGATGTTGACCCATCTTTTGAATCACTCGCCTGACAGGGACATAGCTGACATATGGCTGTGTTAGATAAAGCTAGGACTGACTGTACAAACACACATGCATCACATGTGAAGGGTCCACGAGGAAGTGATTTCTATGTGCATGTCTACAACGCACCCGCACAAATACACAGACAAAAGAAAATAAATGTCGCGGGGTCTTTTATGCTACTCAACTCTGAAGTTCCTCAAATCAGCTGCTTAACATAAATTAGCATTTGCAAAATAAATGTAATGTTTCGCGCTGTGGCAAAATGATGCTGATGAATGATGCATGAGAAAATGCAAATAGGTTGTGTGCAGTTGCCAAGTGAAGTTTCTGGTTTGTAATGCATAGCTCTCGCTCTCTCCCTCTCTGTCGCTCTCTCGTGGATAGAAAGGTACAGGCCACAAGTGAATGTACAACCTAGTTTCCAAAAGTTTTCATTGCTATTTTATGTTTTATTTTTATCCAGGACATACATTATTTTCAGCATAAACTTATATACTTCATATAATTGATACATGGGTTTTTTGCATTTTCTTCCAATATAACTGATTTCTGGTGTGTTTTCTTAAATACGTTTGTACATTAACATGGATAGATCCAATGTACACAGACAAGACTTTTATTTGTATATAACACAACAACAGTTGCCTCAAAGGACTTTGCAGACAAAATCAGTCAGATACTGCACAAATCAACATCACCTGTCTCCAGCTTGGTACAAGAAAAACACAGCTATGGGAAAAAGGGAGAAACCTCAGGGAGAACCACAAAAGGAGAGATCAATTCAAAGGACATGCAATAGATGTGTCCAGCAGAGTTTAAAAAAAAAATAAGAATAGTAGCAAGTACTGTGATGACCTTATGTATAGCAAGAACTGCATACAAGATCAGAGTTGAGTCCATTGGCAAAATGTAATTACGTTTCTGTTTTTAGTTTATTGAGGCCATATTAAAGTAGATTAACATCATTATGGAAATTTCTTTTGGACACACAATAATGTGTTTTGAAGATAAAAAAATATATATATACAGTATATTTGTGAGGGGCAATGCATGGGACATGCACAACCTCAGAACACTCTCAACTACACTTTTTTGTCTCAAGTTGTTATAAAAAGTGCGCTATGGTTTATGCAGATTTTAGTATAAATTTTTACTCGGTATACTCAATGCCAAATTACCATAAAGCTAGCACACTGCTCAAATCCTGGCCAGCATGTTCTTATTGTGTTACCAGAGCACTCCCTTGTACTCTGGTTTGCTATGGGGCAGAGACTTACCTAACAAGAGGTTATAATCTCAGTAGGACCTATCTGTTTAAATACAGATTTAAAAAAAGAAACAATCAGAACATAGTATTGAATGTCAAAGAGGTTCTTCTTTCATTCAATGCACTATTCGAATCCTGATAGGTTTTACCAATTTCTTACAAAATAATGCTAAAATACAATATTCTTACTGTAGTGTAGCAGTAAGGTAAACATTATGCATATTTTATATTCCAGCTAAGCAGAACATTACATCCATACATTGTTGGAAGATACTTCTAGCAAGTGTGAGCTTTTGTGTAAAATGTATTTGTGCTCCCATACAGCCCTGTCCTTCACTCCCACTGCCTCACAGTTTTGATTCACATGGAAAACTCGTAGCTGCATACAAACTTCAAATTGCCAACGTAATGCAAATCAGTTTCCAGCAGGCGTTTGTGGAAATCTTCTTCTTCTAGGCCCTAAGTCAACTCCTGCAAACTCCTTCCAAAAGACTGCTGTTGCATATCCCAAAGGCACAGGGCTTTCAACCTTATAATATGCAGCAATTATATGCAATGTCTTTTCGGCGTGACGAGAGCCAGGCTGCATGCAAATGAAACAGCTGCAAAAAAAACTATTTAAAGCCAAAGGTGCGCTCGAATCATGGAGTCCCATGTTATTGAAAATGCTGCTCTGTGCAGTGAGTTGTTTGTATTTTTAATCTTCTCACACTAATTCCTGGAAATAATATTGGCTTCTATTTTTTTCTCCTGTTGGCATCAGTATATCATCATATTTCCTCATCATATCTTTTCTATAAGCCTCATATGCAACAAACTGGAATGCACTGTGTATTCTGACACCTTTCTGTATCACGCAACATGAGCTCAGCAATTTAAGCAGCGGTAGTTCATCTTTTGGCCTGCACCACACAGGCCAGCCTTTGCTCCCCCATGTGTCACCGGTTCACCACTGTTCCTTCTTTGGACCACTTTTGATAGAAACTGACCACTCCCTTTTTGATGAGGAAGCGCAGACACCCAGAACAGTAGATATACTGTATAACTCTTAACATACCATTTGGTGTAATTTGGAGATTTGTGTATGGTTAGCAAAACATTATCATAAGCATCAATGGTGGAATGTAACAAAGTAAAAGTATTTAGTTACTTTACTTAAGTACAATTTCCATGTGTCTGTACTTTCCTTGAGTAAATTGTAAAAGGAATACTACTTTTACTTCAATACATTTTAGAGCAAGTATGTGTTTTTTTACTCCACTACATTTATAAGTTGGTTTGATGTATAAAGTTTTTTCAGTTTTGGTTTAAAATTGGAAGTTTTTGTCCTGCCCTCTCTCTAGACACACAGTACTGAAATATAAAAGATGCAGTAAAGTATTAATCCTTTAGTAACATCCAAATAATAAAGACAGAAGACCTTCTGCACCAGTTTGTTCATTTCTTTAGTAATCAGCACAATTGTTTAGCAAAATCTCTCACATTTAACACATTCATGAGTTGTCAAGTCTGTGTGAAATACTTTTACTTTTTTACTCACAAGTATATTTGAAAGTAAATACTTTTATACTTTTACTTAAATAGACATTTTAAGGTGACACTTTTATTTTTACTTGAGTAAATGTTTGCTCTTGTAATTTTACTCAGATAAAGAAATTGAGTACTTCTTCCACCACTGATAAGCATCAAAGAAACTTGAAGCATGTTTCCTTTGTCTGGTGTAGTCTAAATATATACTATATTATTATAGAAGCTAGTGTTTGCTACCCAGTAACTGACAGTACTCTCATATACAGTCAACTGCCGTATAATTTTCCAGGTCAGCATTGTAAATAAGAATGTGTTCTTAATGTTCTTCCTGGTGAAATAAAGGTTAAATAAATAAATAATAAATTTGCTATTGATATGATTTATACAATACTGAAGCATTCGTTTTTTTTCCCCTTTTCTGACATTATGTGTGGACTTGCAATATGAAGTACAAAGCACACAAGCAAAGGTAAAGCAGCTTAGAGTCAAAAAAGCCACGATGCATAAAGTTTTATATTTGAAGAGATTATATATGCCTGTGTTATCCAAAACATTTCCTTGGACTGCAAGCGCCTTTGTGAAAGCACTTCTGAGAATATAAAAGAGACAGTATATTTTTGCCACATATTCCTCATGTGTCTCTCATTGTGTATTCTGCTGTTTAAGTCGCTCAAGGCTACTGACACTTGTGTGCCCCCAATCCAAGTATATCCTCAGAAAAGTTTGAGAAAACACACAGAAACATGGAAATGTAATGAAAAGACCTTCAATAAACACTGCACTGTTTGGTGAAGGGCTTCAACTCTGACCAGTGTTCAAACTCACCCCATGACTCAAGTGTGTGGACAGATCTAACAGAAGAGCTGTGGCTTTACATATTCACTAGCAGGGGACTTAAAACTGGACAGACCTCCGTGACCTATTTGGCCCACTTTTTTTCTTCCTGGGAGTTGGAAGATTAAAAAAAAAATCTGGAAAATATCCAACCCAGGAGACACATTTAAACATATTTACTGACTTACTGACCGCAACAAATTCTGCAAGCATCAAATAGAAACATTACATTGATCACTCATCCTCTCTACACAGGGTGACCAGATTTTCAGACCCAAAAACTGGGACACTTTTTTCCCCACTTATTACCTACATTTGAACTTACCAAAAAAAAAAAAAAAGAAAAAAATCAATACAATTTTACATATAATTTTCAGTCATGTAAATACAGTACATGATGCTGCTAAGGTTTAAATGTAGAATTTTAATGGCATTTTATTAATACAAATTATGACATTGTAAATAATTTTAGTGCCAAAGGTATTAAGACAAATGTGTTTTATGTCTCCTACACTTTTCTATTGGTTAAAACGGGGTGGTTTGTTGAAAACTGGGACATATTAGTATTTCTAGAGTTACGTATATCTTGGGACCTGGGACAAGGAGCCTAAAACTGGGACTGACCCTGTTAAATATGGACATCTGGTCACCCTATCTCTACAGCCAATGAAAGCACTGATATTTCTTAGTTTTCTATGGACTCTTACATTTCTTTTTTTCTTTTTAAGAGAGTATAAAACATTTTTTCTGTTTTTTATTTTGGCATTTTTTTTCTGGAGTTGCCACAGCATGATTTGGCATGTTTTACGCCAGATGCCCTTCCTGACACAACCCTCTAATTTGCTTGGGCCACTCACAAAGAGTACACATGGCTTGTGACCCCTTGGAGCAGGATTATTAAGAGAATCTCACAATGTTTAAGTACATAAAGTATTTACTTTAGAAAAATAGCTCCACTTTGTTCAGACACTTCACTTTCCACAACCTGTTAGTTTCTATTAAGTTATTTGAAACCCTACGTGTTTTTCTCAGTCACATCAAATACCAGATCTCTGACTCTCTGCACATTAAAGTTTTGTGAGTTAACAGAATCTATTGCAAGGTAATGCATTAAGTAGAAAACTCGCCCGCTGTCATAAAGAACGGCTCACAATACAGTATGTGTCCTTACTCCTAATGCACGCTCTCGCTGCCTCCACGCTGCATTAGCATAGAAATGTGATCATACAGAGTATAATGTCAGGATTCATGGAGCTTTTCTAATGGCCACGATTTGAATCAGTCACTGCCTCCACTGCTGCCTAAAATCTCAATGTCTTGGGCCCAATAAAGGCATCAGGCACCTACTGTATACCGTATGTGCCATCATTTATTTCCATGCAACTTTTCAAGAAGTTTTTGGAATACTGTATTTTTAGAGCAAAAACTTAAAACTAGGTTGTCCTAAGGTAATAGAACTGTGCTTTGAGGATTACACTTTTTATATTTAGAAAATACTGTAGAGTTTTGTTTAAGAAATCATAAAAGTCATTCAATTATTTCTGATGACTTTTATTTACACAGAAAAATATTGTGTGCAGATTTTGCTAAATAATTACTGAATGTCACCCAATGTGATTTGAATCAGCTGCAACCTGCTCTTGATGCAGGTCACAGGGTGTGAGTTCAGCTGTTTTTGTTAATAAAATGAAGAAAATAAAGTGATTGGAGTTGGCAGATTTTGTACCAAATACAAACTTGGGTTGGCAACTCAAATTTTGGGGGTTTTAGGCAACGCTGCATCAGTGTTTCCCAGCCAGGGGTACAGGGACCCCTAGGGGTACGTAAGCACTTTACAGAGGATACTTGGAATTATTTTATAATTTAATAAGAAATTCTTTACAATCTTTCCATATTAAATGATTGAAACCTGTGAAAGACAAGTATCTCATTGAGGATTGAGTGATAAAAAGTTATTGATTAAAATGAAATGAAACAACTAGAAATATTATTTTAATAGGCCTTTTATAAAGCTGTTTCAAAGAAGAAATATTTAAATAGTAATTTTTTATAAATTTTTTTGCTCAATTTTCTTGAGTTTTACTTTTTTTAGTTAAATAATATAGTTAAATAAGTAAATGTAATAGGAGTTTATATAGTTTTTTATATTGTTATATTTGTATAAAGATTGTATATGTATTGTTATTTTAAAGGGACTTTATTTGTTTCTTGAATTTAAGTAAAAACTGCAGGGAAATTCACTTTTGCAATAAAGTAAGTACTAATAAACACAGATGATCACTCTATGACCACTTTTTGAAAAATTAACACAAAAAAATGGGGGACTACTCACAGTATAACAAAAAGCCCAAGGGATACACAACACAAAAAAAAAAAAAGGTTGAGAGGCACTGCTCTACATTATCCCAACCTCCTTCTTCTACACATATTCTAATGCAAATATTTGAGTTGTAACATTTGGGAGGGAAGCATTAATAAGGTTCGTCCTAGGAAACTCTGGAAAATAATAATGAAGAATCTCCGAGAGTTAGATGACACATAATAGGGGTGCTCACTTGCACCGACACGTGATCAAACACATACACTGTACACAGTCTAATGAATTCCCCTCTGACAAGATTAACCACTCTATCTCCATTACCCTTCATTACACAGATAACATGAGAAGCACGCACCATCATCCTCCCAAACGCTCTGACCAGGATGTGTGAAAAGCCGCATTGTAATTAATTGTTTCTTTAGACAATACATCAAGTCCCATTTATCCTGATGCACACACCAGGTGAGATTAGTGACAGCTAATTGTCACTTAAACACCTAGCCGGGCGGCGTCTTGTGATCGCTCATTGAAATTCCTCGCTGTTCTGTCTCTGCTGGTCTTTGATCTGCGCCGTCACCTGGTTTCCTCTCTCCTCTTTATCCAGCGGCAGACCAAAGAGACCCAAGTCGAGATGAGGGCTTCAATAGAATTACCATGGCAACACATTTTCAATCATACCTCTCCAATCACTGGCCGTTCGTCCCGGGAGAGCCCAATATGATCTGCTTCAGACTTTGATCATGATCCCACTGATCTTTCAATCACTGTGTAATAATGTTGTATCAGCTGACCCCCATCATGCATTTCTATTAGATTTACTCTGACTGTTTTCTTCTGCCACCGTTTAGAAAGTATCCAGTGTTTTACCTGTGTAGGTAAGCAGCAATCCAACTGATTTTGGGGTTTGTTGTTAGTACGGTGGCAGCACTCTTAACCAGTTTTGAGATGGCAACACTATCATCAGTTCTCTGTAGAAAAGAGCTCCATAATGTATTATTGCATACTGTTTTGCATACTTTTCAGGCAAATACACATAGCATTACCTTTTTATACCATACCCAAAGGAAAAAAAGCGATCACTGCACACTCATGTTTCCTTTGAACACATACAATGTTACATCAAGGCTTAGACTACTCATGAACTAAATGTATTTCTGTTTCTCCATTTGTTTAGCAGAATCATCACTTTCAACACCAGCACGTCCCTAATATGTGCTCACAGGCTGTGGTAAGAGGGAATATGAGGTGTGCAGTTTGAGCGCCTCATATCTTAATTACTTAGCGTTGTCCCATTGTCATGGAGAATAGGGTATTTAAATTATATTCAGCCAACACCAAAATGTTAATTCTGAGATTAGATTACCTTTATCTCAGCTAAAAGTTTTGTTCATGTGAGAGTGAAAGAGTAAAAGTAAATCTGAGAAACTAAAGACATTAAATATTGATCCTTCTCCAGTGCATCTCAGTTCCTAAAAGTCTTGTTACAACACCTTTAAATTCTGTTATTTAATGTTACCGTGGATCCTATTTCTAGTTCTGGTTACAAATCCCCTCTCCCCATCTGTCTTTCCACACTTGCTTAGATGCTGTAGAGATTAAAAATGCAACTAAAGAGTTTAAATATAGGAGAAGTAATAGTTTGGAAACGCCAAATTAATCTGGACCAAAGTAATTTATCTTTGCTGATTTACATCTAAGAGAAGAGCGAGGCCTTAAAAACACCCAGGTGCAACTCGAGTTGCACTTTCTATGTCAAATAAATGATAAAATAACTGTGGCTATTGCTCTTCAGGATTATAAATATTCCCCTTATGAGATAGTAGTTGGTAGGAATAAGAGTGCGAGTGTTTTTCTTGACCATAAATTATAGTTAAAAGCCTACAGAGACTGATTAGTTGTAGCATTGTGTTTAGCATATACTTATTGGCAAATGGTAAAACTTTTCTGAGCACACTTATATTATTTTCATTCTGTTTTTGTTTGCGTTTTACACAGTGTCTCAACTTATTCCGAAATGGGCTTCTATTTTTCTTTGCTTTATAACTTAAAATGGCACTGTATCCACTGTGTGTCTGTGTGTGTTCACTAAAGCAGAACAGCTAACCTCCCGTATCATAGTCCCTGGAGTTGCCGGTTCATTTCTCAGGGTCTCAATGCTTCGGTCCCAGTAAGACTACTGACATTTACAGTTTTTATTATTATTTCATATGATTTTTACTCCAGAGATCCACTTTATACAGCTCATTTCCCCCACCAAAATGCCTTGACTATTTACCTGCATTTTGGGGAAGTATCAGTCGATGTTTTTGTGGTTATTACATTTGTTTGGTCTTCAGAGATTTGCTGCCTCATTCAGCACAAATAATTGTCTCTTCCTATAAACTTCCCTTAAATCTGCAGCATTGGCTTAAAGCTGCAAGCAGATGATATCTTATTAGCCTTGTGCAATTGACAATGATTTCATTTTTCATCACGTTGATTTAGATGTTTATGTCAGAGTATCTCTCACGCCTCCTCTAACTGCGATGTCAATATAGCTATGACTGGCAAAGGTAAGGTATTTGGCAGGTAAATAAGGTTTGAAATAAACACATTTGGAGTTTTTGCAGCTCCATAGAACCCAATGGAAAAGCCGCTACCTTCTATTCATACAACTGCCCTCTGTAATCCAAAAAAACGTTTAACATACAGCACACAACATTTTGTTTAATTGTATGTATTTTTGTCCTTTATGGCAGTGTTTCCCAACCAGGGGTACGGGGACCCCTAGGATGCGCAGTGTTATTATTTGTAGTGCATTTATATATTTGAAAGACTAAAATTAACCTAAATCAAAGGAATGCAACACCAAAAAAGGACAAAACCAGGACTAAACTAGGACTAAAACCAGGACTAAACTAGGTCTAAACCAGAATTAAACCAGGAATAAACCGGCACAAAACTGGGAACAAACCAGGTCTAAACCCATTCTAAACCAGGACAAAACAAGGTCTAAACCAGGACTAAAAGAGAACTAAGCTGGGTCCAAACCAGGACTAAACCAGGACCAAACCAGGTCTAAAACCAGAACTCAACCAGGAAAAGAACTGGTCTAAAACTAGAACTAAACCAGGTCTAAAACCATGACAAAACTAGGAACAAACCCAGTCTAATCCAGGTCTAAACCAGGACAAAACTGGATCCAAACCAGGACTAAACCAAGATAAAGCCACGTCCAAACCAGGACTAAAGCAGGTCCTGGGGGTAACCAAGACCAAAAAGGTTTGGAACCACGGCTCTATGAAAAAAAAAAAAAAAAAAAAAAAAACATACAATTTTATGTTATAAAAATGCACACAATTAGAATTTTATTTGCTATATCACGGACTTTGCAATTAAGGAGTAATTTGATTGATTTGATAGAAGTTTTACACCAGATGCTCTTTCTGACACAACCCACTCCATTTATCCAAGCTTGGGGCCAGCACAAAGAGTAAACTTTCTATTACGATGAAGCTTGGAAAATTGTGCAGTATCACATATTTCCATATTGTCAATTTTTGGCTGCCAGCGTTACTTATTTATACCTTGGGAAGCATAAGAAAAAAGTGATAATTCCTTGAACCTTTGCAGCTCATTATAATTAACTCACACACAAACAGCACATTCAGATTGAGATATGATTCATGATACCACACCGTGTTATCTTCAGATGTGATAACAGGCAATTAACATGGCAGGAACATCAGAGCCCCTTCCCTTTGCCTCCTCCTGACCCACCCACGCTCTGTAATAAGACATAGCAACATCTTTCATAATGAGTCGTGGAGGCATTGTCTTCTTTACATGGATAATTAGCTGGATTTCTCATTAAACAATTAGTCAGATATCTGCCTGTCTCTGTGGCTTTGCTACGTGTCGTGCCATTATTTTCCCTGACATTTGCAGATATTACTCCTCTGTTAATTAAAGCTTTCAGACAAGCAGTATACAATAAGTCAGCTTAACAAGTTGGTGAATAAGTAATGCGCATTTAGTGGTTGGAGTCAGTTCGAAGGCCTTTAGAGCTTTAATTTATGCCGTTAATTGAAAAACACATTGTCTTTGCGACAAACAACATTTTTAAAGATGCAATGTGCGTTTATTGTGGTAGCAGTCGTCAGTAATAGTGAGTTGATTGCAGACGCACTGTTAGAAGAGAAGCACTTTCATGTTTCTTTCCTTTTTTTCTTTTTTGCATTTTGGCATCAATTCATAATATTTTCAAACTCAATTGACTTGTGCAAAGTTGTACAAAGAAAGGGTGTAAGGTGTGATACTCCATCTGCAATATTACCATCAGATGTTGCCAAAAACATACAGCTTGAAGGGGAGATGTCATTGAAATTCCTTGTACTGAAACAAAGATTTGTCTGAAGCAGCATGATGTTTCCATTGCTTTAAGATTATACCATGTCAGACTCAGTGTACAGAGTTTAAAATCCTTGCATGAATGAGGACAGTGTGGTAATATTGTCAAATCCTCATGCATTAGAAGGTTGCAAAGCAGGAGTGGTTAGCCACCTCTCAGCAAAGAGGTTGTGGGTTTGATCCTCAATGTGTTGTCTGAATTGGAGACTCTACCAATAACTCCTAAGATGAATGAATGACACCAAAGTATACAGGATATTCTTATGACAGTGTGCTGAGACAATTGTGGAGATGTCATAACAGGTGCGTTGAATATTGAAGTGTTCTGACAAAGTAATTACTAACACGCTGTGTGTTTGCTCAAATGTTTGTTGACAGATGATTACAATGATACATCAAGGTGAATGATGCAGTAGTGCGAGTGTATGGGCAGTTTCATTATATTTTTAATTTTGCCCTGATTTTAGGAGTCAGTATGAAGAAAGAGTTACATTGATTGGGAGAAACATGCTAGGGATTTTTCAAAAGCTAACATGACCGATGAGCAATGCAAAAACTGATTGACATTTCCATCTATTGCCAGCGAGTAGATGTGGTTCTTATATGTTCACCTGACTATGACTACTATATTAATTTCTCAGTTGTTGTTTTGTGATGATTGGCAGTGGGTTCACCAGTTCAGCCCACTTGGATGGGATCATTGGCAAATACAGAAGGAAACGTGATTGACAAAATGACTAAATGACAGTACTTCACATTAAATTTACCAGTCGTATTTTGCTGAAAGTGGATCCCATTTTGTTAGAGGTGATTTTTCTGAACTTGAGATTTAAGTGGAAGTGTTATCTTTGATTTAAATACTCACAAAAAGACTCCAGACTCCATCCAGTCCACTCTTTGTAAAGTTGAACAATAACATCAAATTAAAAGCACTGACCAATGACCTGTGTCTCTTGTCGAGCTGTTGGTGGTGCCAATTAACCAGTTCCTATGACGACAGAGCTATTATTCTAAGCTAGCTTTGAAATAAATTACTTTCCAGTGTTACAAAAGGTGAAGAAACTTTTGGATGGATCTGTTCCAAATTTTAATGGCCCTTTCCTACCCTTTTGCCTTTTAATTTTTTTAACACAATATTTCCAGCAGATGAGTGATCACATCATCTCTTTGGCAAAAGTACTGGACTGCATTAAGAATATTACTGTTAAACTTGGCAATTGTGAAATATCAGAAAAATAGAGTGAAGTGTGGATGAACTGCTTAACACTGCATTTCCTGAAAATAAAAAAATAAAAAATTGTCACTCCTGAATGCCACCTTTTACCCCAACTACACCAAAGTGAACTGTCTGCTTTTATTTCATAAAAACATGTCAAATTCAAAATGAAAACTGTATTTGCATGTCTTCCCTGGGTTTTCTCTGGGTGCTCCAACTTCCTTCCACTGTCCACAAACATGCATGTATTGAATAGGTGACTGTAAAATTGACCTAGTGAATGAATGTGAAAGTGAATAGTTGTCTGTCTGTGTATATCTTGTGGAGGCAAAAATATCTACTGGAATGAAAGGCAAGTCGAGAGATTTGTCTTTGGAGATTTATTACTGGCCAGCCAAAGAGCAACAGAACAGTAGTCTGAGAGAGAGGCTCACCCAAAAGCAGCCTAACACGAGTTTTTATGTGCAGCACACTTGCAGGCGGAACTTGTGGCTTATCTGACCCCCCCAGTGCTCTTGAGTGCCGGTTTAGACCGGTTTGTGCAACTCCCCATGTCTCAAAGTGACAGGAAAAGACAAATGTACACCTAAAGGTGACAGGAAAAGACATATGAACACCTTGTGCCTCTATTTGCTGCATGTGTGTTATCAAAGCATGAGGATAGTTAGCGGAGCGTGTATAGGTGTTGCGTCAGGTGTATCATATAACGACTCGGTTGTGGAAAACTTATAAGTCACAAGTTCCTTCCTGCAGCACAAGATGCACAATATTACCACTAAGGTTAAAAGTAATGTGTGTAACAGTGACCAAATGAGAGCAACACAAGCAATATAATGTAAAGAACAAATTTTCCAATGCAGTCTCTCTGTGTTAGGCCTGTGACGAACTGGCCACTTCTTACGGTGTACCCTGCCTCCTGCCCATAGTTGCTGGGATAGGCTCCAGTCAGCCGCTTCCACCTAATGGGAATAAAAGGAAGAAGATGAATTAATGCATCAAGATGACAATTAGGGTTTACCTCAAACTTCTAGCTTTGAGTTCAGGGTTAGACCAATGCAGTGTTCATGTGGTGGGCCCAGAGTGTGAGAGAGGCAGGGTAAACTCTGAGGAAGAATTTAGAAAAAGCAAAAATGGATAAATATAGAAAAAGTGTCAATATTCAGATGTTTTGTGTTGTTTACAGACACTACAGATGATCAGACTGAGAAACCAACAACAGTAAACCTCTCATTTCTCCTGTGTCCGTGTCTGTGAGCATTGCTGAATCTTTTACTTTTTGTTCCTATACGAGCTGCTGCAGCATTTGGCCCAGTGTCTCCTAAAGGACGCTTCAGCCAAAAGATAAATTTAGTGAAGTTGTGGACTCCAATCACAAACAGGTCCAATGTTTGTGAATTTTCTGTTTCTGTAGGGTCTTGTCTATTGTTGGGTTTCAGATTACATCAGAACATGCTATAGGTCTGTAGAGTTTAATTAAGATTTGGGCATGCAAAATGTATATTGTTAATATGCAAATGTTGTGGTGTGGTAGGATTACTACAGCGGGATAATGATAAATGATCTGTTTCAACATTTGTGAAATTTCCTTTTTTTGGATATTTTTTTTATTAAAATAGCATAAAAACCAATACAGTAATTCTGGCTCCTGCCCTCCGGTTTTTCATCAGAATCTATTAACATAACTATTCTCAACCTGATAATAAGCATGGATCCTTTGATTCTCTTTGCTTCCTTTGCCATTTATGTTTTTCATGAATATACATTTGTGTAGTATTGTTTGGCCACCATTGAGACAGGGAGGCCAAACATTGCCCATAATGGGGGAACATTGTCATCTACAAAATATTATCATGCCTACATGCAGTATTTTTCCAAATGCTTGTAAAAAAAAAAAAAAAAAAGGTTTCAAAAAAGGTTAAGTAAAAACCACCAACAGCCTCCTCCAATATGCAAACACAGTATAAAGTATATGTTAACAGCTGGAGTCTGCCCATAGCTAAAAGGAGACAGTGCAGGTGAAGCTAACTGTGCTGGATTGGCCTTGCACTTACTACACATTAAACAGAGCAAGATAGTGCAGTGTCAAACTACATTTCTCACTGTGTCTCCACCTGTATGGGTATAGTGCTGAGCTAAACCGCATAGCTATTTAAGCACAAAGTTTTGTATATTTAACTTGCAAACAAGGATTTACAATGACTAAGCGACTGGCCATGTAGACAGATGGTACTGAAGGCTTTGGGTCTGTCTGTGCTGTTTTTATTGACATATTTGTGCTTGTAGTGCTCACTAGCAAAAATGTTTGTCTCCTTTACTAAAAGTTTCTGATTGGTCAAATGTTGATCCAGTTGCATTTGATCTGTGTCTGTTTGTTGGCCCTCCTGGAATAATCCTAATTTTATATATTTTCTTTCTGGGGTCATCATAGTCAGTCTTCCTTAAAGTGTGTAGTATTTTGCATATTTAAGGTTTCACGCCAGATGCCCTTCCTGACACAACCCTCTCCATGTATCCAGATGCGGAACTGCCACAAAGAGTACACTGACTTTTGTCTTTCTGAGGCTGGATAATTCCTACTTAATTAGATAAATAATTATGATGGATGGACGGTGGATTTTTAATGTTGCCAAAATAGTACAATAATCTGAACTTCTGTGCCCCTTTGTCCCTGTCTTGCAGCAGAGCCACTGGACGGAGACGAGTACCTGGACATTATAGGCATCATGCGAAACCAAGCGGGTCGTTACGAATGCAAGGCCAGCAACGACGTGGCCACACCTGATGTCAAATACGTCAATGTAGTTGTCAACTGTAAGTAATAGCACTCTGCATCGCACCAAACACTCATCAGCTTCCTCAGCACGTTTTCACTTCACATGCTACACCAAATACAAAAAGATAAAAGCTACAGATAAAAGCATATTAAAGGGCAGTCTGGGATTATGCCAAAAATCATACTGATGATATTAAAGAACTGAATCTCACTTTATGCAGTTTATTTTTGTGTAAATTTTAAAACAGATATCAGAAGGCTATTTTCAATTCACACACACACTTTTGTTGACAGCAGAGATGGGGGCTTGTGATTTGGACTTGGACTCGTCCCCCAAATACTCGAGACTCAGATTCGTGGTTTATTGTTTTCAGTTTATAGACCTATTTGTTACAATTAGAGTTATCATATTTTACTGTATTTTAAATTAGTGTAAATAACTGTGTGCAGAAACGGGGACTTGCAACTTGACTTGGACTTGCAGCCAAAGACTCGTGCACATCTCTAGTGAGTACTCTGAGTACTCTTTAGTTGTCAAGAGTACTCAGCAAAAATGTTACTTGAGTTGGAGTAAAAAGATTTGAGGATAACTACTACTATTGCTGCTGCTACTACTGCAACTGCTGCTGCAAATACTACTACTATTACAACTACCACTGCTGCTACTATGACTACTACTACTTCTACCCTATTAATACTACCCACTTTTGCAAGAAGTACTTTTACTTCTTTGGAGACTTACTTGGTTAAATGTAATAATAAGAATAAGAAAACTTATATTAGTCCGTCAGTAGGTAAATTGCATCTAGTACATTCATATAGTACAATAAAGTACACGTACTCAAAAGTACATATTCACCAAAAAAGTTAAGTAAAGTAAAACTACAACTGTGATGATTAAAATATATTTGTATAGCAGTACACACAGTGAGAATGGCAAAAAGTAAAAATACTGCACTTTCTACATTTAGCTTTTTGATAAATGTCTTGTTTCTGAAATTGAAAAGTAATTAAGTTTCCTATTGTAATTAAGGAAGGCAATAATTTAGTATAAAAAGAAGCAAAACCTCAGAACCTTGTAGAAAGTATTTTTTCATACAGTTCATCCTCAAAAAACATTTGCATATTTATTTGTTTAAAATCAATGTCTAAGATTGATTTGCAAAAAAGTGGAATAGATGTACTTAACGGTTTTTAAGAAAACAACAACAAAGGCTCATCAACAAAAGTTTTTAAATCAATTTTGAAGAGAATTACATGAAGGTTTGAGTAGTTATTGCTTTCATTCTTGCGGCTTTTGTGTTTGTATCTTTTCATGCCACCTCACTTTATGAAAAATGCATTTATAGACACCATTTTGAAATTTACATAAGGTTGCAAAACGCTCAGGATAAAGTCATGGTAGCTAAGTCTGAGAGGTTGTTTGTGGAGCACTCTTTAGTTCGGTGTCTACCTTTGATTGTAATATTTTTGGAAACCTCGTCAAACCATATCCCCATCATTTTAGACACACTTCAGACTCACGTAGCAGACAATTAGACATTTAGAAGTGAAAGGGCTAATTGCATCTTGTCAGGGGTCCGTGTTAGATTTGATGAGCATTGCACATGGCTCCTGCTCAGTGCTCAATGGCTAACGTTCAGACTTCAGAAATCCACTCTCCTCTTGAGGACTTAAGAAATTCTCTTTGTATCTAACTGTGGCTGTTTTCCCATCGCTGCTTCAGTCTCGCTAGACTCCAGCCTGGGTCTCAAGTAAATGATAAAGATTTCTACATTCAACTGTTTCTTAGTCGGGGATTTAAACTATTTCAAGTTTATTTCTGACCGTTGCATTATTTAAAACATATGCGAATGATACACGGTGAATAATACATGGGAGCTTTGTGCTTGACAAGATTCAAGTGATTAGATCAATAAAGATTCGGTTTGAGATGAAAATGTAAAGGGTCCTGGGTGGC
Source organism: Bostrychus sinensis (assembly GCA_020698575.1). Taxonomy (NCBI): domain Eukaryota; kingdom Metazoa; phylum Chordata; class Actinopteri; order Gobiiformes; family Eleotridae; genus Bostrychus; species Bostrychus sinensis. The sequence goes on from CM036245.1 coordinate 16,259,622, forward strand.
TGGAGCCTATCTGAGCTACTTTGGGCCTGAGGAAGAGTACACACAGGGGACAGTGGCTTTTATCTTGGCGTATGTTTTTACTCACTCTCATAGGACTGATTTATACTCTTGTATTTATTATTAGTATTAAAAATATAATAGCCTGCAGATGTAAAATTTAACACATTTTAATAGGACCTTTTTTGTAAACAGTGAATAAAGAACACTTTTTATAGAAGATTGACTAGATATGCCATGTAACTCTGAGGGATAAGACACTAAAATCTTTCCAAATTAACACATCGTTTATATTCAACATGCATAAGAAACTGAGACATAACTTTACAAGTTTGTACAACACATTTTGCAGTTAAGAAAGTGACACCATGAGGAAAAAAAAAACGTTGTTTTTTCAGCTGTCTGTATGAATACAGCAAACATTAAACCTAACCTGAACATCTATGTGGCTATTGTAGAGTAAAATCCAGATCTATCTATTACAGTTTGTTATCTGCTCCAGGTTTGAACCCACACAGCACACAGAGACTATTCTCTCTTCTCTGTACTGGAAGAGAGTCCCTTTTGGCTGGCACTTTGCTTTTGGGTTTGTCATGGCGAATCATCAGAATATGTTTTTTTTTTTTATGTTAGATGCCCTTTGTGATATAACCCTCTCAGGTTTTTGGTCTTGGGACTGGCACAAGGGTGGCATTGGCACAAGGGGGAGTTCATTTCCTCTGTGAATCGAACCTTAGTCTTCCTTATGGTAGTTAGGGGGAACTAACCACTTCATCCAGTTATTTTTTTCTCATTAGATAAATGTTCATGAAATACCAGGACACTGTATCCATGTTAAACAATATCATTTTTAAATAAAGCGCTCTCTTTTATTTATTTAACAGAAAACATCACTAACTTGACCTTTATGTTGTTAATTTGTTCTTATTCTGTAGTCTAACTCAACATTTGATGTAGACAGAGATTCCCTTTGTACATAGTCTCTCTTTTTGACGACATGAAAAAAGGCTGTATTTGACATAAAGGGGATTCCTTTTAAGCCCCAGCCTTGTGTGAACCAATACATACACACTGGAAATAGTAAGAGAACAGCATTTTCAAAGACACATGAGGTGGGTCTAGTGTCTAGGTGTGAGCTCTAACCCATGTATGATGTCTATGCTTTGTGACTTCACAGACCCGCCGACAATACAGAAGATCCAGAGCTCGGAGACTGCAGTGGGCCGCATGGGGATGCTCCAGTGTGACGCCAACGCTGTGCCCAAACCCGAGTTCGAATGGTATAGAGACGAGAAAAGGTAAGTCATAGGAAATAATGGCTGCCTTGAGGGTGACCATATACTTAAATATATAACTCAAAACCAGGGTTTCTGGATGGCTCAACAAGTTGAATTTAAGACTTTTTTTTAGACCATTTTAAGACGATTGTTAAAGAAAATTAAAATATATTTCATAAGCCCACAGTGCACAAAAAGCTGAGTCATAAACATGCCTACGACATTTAATTGTGACTATTGACGACAGTGAGTGGCGGGAAGCATTTTGTTCTTAGTACGACAAAATGGGATAACACAACTTTGAGAATTTAAGTGTGCATTTTAGAATAAGCTGTGGACACAGTTACATTAAATGTACATGACATATTTAAGACCTGTTTAAACATATTTAAGACCTAGTGCTGTGCATCTCTGCAACTGTTTAAGACCCAGCAGAAAGCCTGAAAACAGATACGTAATGATGAGATATGTAACTGTGTAGAGAGGCACTGAGCAAAAGACAGGAGGCAGAGCTTAGGATGTTGAGGTTTTCTTTGGGAGTGATGAAATGTTTTGGAGATGAAATCAGAGAGGCCAGATTGAGGATGTTTAGATATGTATAGAGGAGGGATAGATGCTGAGGTTAGAGCGGCCAGGCAGGACGACCAAAAAGAAGATTTATGGATGTAGAGAAAGTGGACATGAAGTTGCAGGGAACAGTCGAAAAGGGGGGAAACAAATAACATTAACACTTTTAATACTGGTGTTGTTCTTAATTTAGTCCTACCTTAGACTTGGTTTAGTGTTGTTTATTATTCTTATTGAGAGATTATTGCACACCACGTGTTTTTATGATACCATGCAGCCCTATTGTATACCACACTTATGACTCATGCTGTGTTGTAATGGAAACACAATCTTCTTCTTGGCAGGGTTGATCTTAATCAGCCATAATGTATTGTAAGCGTCAGTTGTGTCTAATGTTCACCTTTGCCTATTGACAGGCTGAGCGACGGAGCTAAATGCACGAGCTGCGTGCAAGCACTCAAACAGGCCATTAAAGTGTGCACAGGCCATTAGCTTCCTTTAGCACAGACAACAGTAGAAAGAGAAGATCCTTAACCCCTCCAACCGTACAGCCGTAAAGTCTGTGTAATAATAATTCCCAGAAATGCTTTCATAGCTCAAAACTTTTTTTATATTTTTGCATTACTGGAAAAGCTTTGCATTTTAGAGCAGTTTGGAAATTGTGAGTCAGACCAACGCATTTCAACAAAAAATACCATCCTGATGTATAGGGCTGAATGTATTTGGTATAGAGATTCTTACTTCACTGGGTCCTAACCACTTTTATTACAGAGAAAAATCATCTATTTTACACTGCAGTTAAAAAGGGATAGTATGATGGGATGTCAGAGGGGAGATACACTGTATTTTAAAAAGTAACTCACCCCCCATAGCTCAGGCCTTGACCCCATAACTGAAAAAATGTAAAAAATGGGCAGAGATGAAGACAAAAAAACCAAGAGAGTGCACTGGGACAAAAGCGCAATAGCGGTGGGAAAAAGAAACACTACTACGCCATAATGGTCTGTTAGGTACTACTGCCACCGTTTAACCCTAAGGGGGGCAGAGGATGGCACAAAACAATGGAATTTAAAAAATGTTTACCAAAATGTTAAAGAATGCACCAAAGATTAAACAGCTAAACCCCAATTTGTAACGTTTATCAGCTAAATTCATGGTTTTAGGGAAGCTTCCAAATCAATGACGGCGCTCACGGTTTTTGAGCAGCGGTGCGGAGGCTTGCTCCAAACACAATTTTGCTGTACTTTGTACTTTTGTACCTGTGCATGTGACAATAAACCTCATTTCAATTTCAATTTCAATGAATTATTAGTTGGCATAAAAACACGTACACTCCATAATGTTGCCTTTTTTCTTAGTATTATATTTCAGTGTGTTCTTTATGTATTTTGCATATTAGGTTTTAACTTTGTTGTCAGCAATGTTTCTTGTCATTGCCCTGTTCTTTTAAAACTGTGTGTGTGTATTTCAATATCACACTGGTCTGCTTCGTTTTGATTATCTAAAAGCAAAGCAACACTGTCTGTCTTGGCAGGAAATGAATGGTAAGCAACAATTCCAATTCCATCCAAAGTTATCCAAGTTAACTTTTACTGACTGCAATGACAGGATCTAAGACTGCATGTGACATATTTGTGAAAATAGGGGAAAACATTGCAATTGCAAACTTGAAAAGCTCATTATTCTGGTGCCACAACACTCAGAACTGGATAAAAAGCAACCAAAAATAAATCCACACAGAGGGAATTTATTTTTAAAAAGAATTTCATATTACATTTCCATTTTAAAGACAAATTTTAGAGACTAAACTAAATTGTATAATTTATTAATTGTATCACTTACTTCACAAAACCATTTATTTATTTTATTTAGTATATTATTTAGTTTTGACAACACAGGTAGTTTTTTCACTAAAATCACTATACTATTATAGGGACACATGCACGAATAGTTTTCTTCTTGTAAAACCATTTATCAGCTGTCATGCACTGTCACTGTCATTTGTTACTGAACTAATTAAAATCTACCAAAGCATAATGAGATTGATGAGTAGTTATATTTAATGGTGATGTGGAGAAATAATGGCTGGACAACCAAAGTCATTCGGTTTCATTTGACAGTCTCCATAAATTGTTGAGTCAGAGCATATGACATTGTACTAGACCTTTACCTCTCCAGCCTTTTTAGACTGGAACAAATCTTTGAGCTGTCTTTGAACGCCACATCATTAAGTTACACTGTCAGGACTTTAGTGGCTCTCTGTAGGAAGTTCTTGTTCAGAAATGTCTGCAGTCAGGAACTTAACAACTTACAAAATGGCAGTAGTTTTTGGCTGTAGATTTTTGTGCCATAAAAACGCTGAATTATTTGGCTGCTTTAGTTATGGTTCCCAATGGATCCTAGAAAATATGAAGAATAATAGTTTGGCTGAGGTGTACGTGATCTGAAATAACTGAAGAACATTAAAGCTGTAGAAGCCACTGATGTCAAAATTGGATATACTTCAGGCAGAGCAGAGACTTTTGTGCAAATATTCCCACAGGCATGTTACAATGTAGATCCATAAGCTGCAAGTGTCATTCATTTCAGTCTTTATAAAATCTATTTTTTAGCCGTTAGACAAGAAATTGGGCAGAGAGACATGGCAATGACACAGAGCAACATCACACAAAACAATGTGTGGTGCAAGTATGGTCGCCCCCATCCAACATGAGTATGAGGTTTTTTTTTGTTTGTTTGTTTGTTTTTGTTTATTTGTTTTGTTTTGTTTAAGTGATCCACTAAAGCTACTGTAATTTGAGTTTGGACTCGTGTAGGCTTTTGTAGTTTGTGTTTTGATCATAGGTTTTTAACCTATGATCTAACCTAACCTGCACAATGTTATGTGTCATTTAAACTCTAAATTAAGCATAGAAATTAGCAAAGTTACTGAAATATGCATTAAAGAGGAACCATGTAACTTTGCTTGTGTCTTTACTGTTTTGGTTGTTTCATTTCTTTTACACAGCTCCCCCTACATTTCAAAGTAAAGCATTATCATAAATACTCATTATTCCAGCTGACTCCTGTGTAACCTCTCTCTCAGCTCTTTTTCCCCTTCTCTTAAAAAAAAAAGCCAAGAAAAAGGCAATCGCTGGCCTGTTGTTATGGCCAACCAGGAGGTGTTGCTTTCTCGTGAGCCACGAGACTTCAGGGCCACCAGGTCAGTGCTCCCATTCTTGCAAGACCAAGATATGCCCGGAAGAGGTGCAGGGTATTTGCCCTGCAACAATTTCTCTAGTCATGACACTGACTCCAGAACTGTTCAATTAAGGTAAAAAAAGTTGCATTGTACCCCTTTAAATCATAGCAAAGCGCTTCTCATAATAATTCCAGGCTGTAGATACTGCATATTGATGTTAATGAGAAAAGTCTGTATACTAACTCAATATAGTATGAATACATATCTTTTATCTGCAGTATTTTGTCATTGTTGCCCTCTGACTGTGATCCCATTGTCTCGACCCAAAGTTAATTTGATGACATCACTGCTATAGTGTGATAATGGCTAATCACCCTCTTAATCACCCACCAGGCTGTTATTCCTATGTTAATTGACCATTACTGAGGGAGGCTGCTGCAGATCTGCTTATATCCATCACACACATGACACTGTGAACAGACTGGGTGGAAATTGATTTATTGCAATCCACAACAATCACAGTAACCCTTCTCTCATATACCATTTGTAATTCCACTAAAATGGAAATCAAGCCCAGTCTCTCTCACTGTATCATCCTGTGAAATTGCAAGTTGGAGTGACGAGACCCAGATGTTCATTGGAAAGCTATCAATTTAAGTGTCATGAATGTGTCGGGAGAACACTCAGAGAGGATCGAAGCATAATGACATTGAAAAGCAGTAACAAGCTGCAACAATCCCATGGGTCACTTCAGAGCCGTAGAAGACAATGGGATAGTTCCACCTGCATCATAACTACAACCCTGAAAGTTCGCTTGAGGAGAGGAATATTGTAGCAAGTGTTATCGCAGATATGGTCTCTAAAGTAATAGGCCTATCACACCAGCACTTGAAAAGGAAGATTTATGGTTGCGGAAATATTTTGCATTATCTGTTGTTTGCAACCTCCATCCATCTCACTTGTTTTGTCCCCGGGAGGGTTTTGGCATTGTGCCTGTTCATGGTCCCCCTATTTTATTTTTATTTTTTATTTTTCTCCTCTGTGTGCCAGTGGAAAGCATAATTGCACTTTCGCCTTGGATGATGATGTTAATGCACCATAATAATATAATTTATCCCTGCTTGGCTGGTTAATTTTATATCCACCTCCGTAAGACATGCCGCTAAAGCACTGTCGCCTGTTGTGTCTTATTTACCTGACTGTTTAAGGTGGGGTCCTGCTCCTGAGGTTTTCTCTTTTGTAATCAGTTTAACCTCATCAGCTATGGGGTTATCAGTGGATGCCCTCTGTCTGAATTAAAACACAACATAATTTATTAGCCTTATACTAACATACATCACAGTAACATCTGCTAGAGCCACAGATGAGAACGTATGCAGGATGGTACTGACTTCCTGACGATGCCACACACTGATGTACATTATTTAATTGTGAAATTGAAAGGGTTGTCTACAAAGATAATAACACAATTGAGTGCTACCCTTCTTTTACAACAGTAGAACAGCCAAAGCCAGCTACTGTGGATGTGAGAAGGTTTATAGCTGAGGTTAGAGCTGGAGGTAGTTAAGGGCCTAGATGAAGACCAAAGAGGTAAGGTAAGGTATATTTTATTGTCTCCATAGGGAAATTTGTCCGCTGCATTTGACTCATCCTTCACTGCTGCTGGGGCAACCTGTCAGGAGCAGTGGGCAGCTGCAGTGACCCTTCTCCAGATCTTGAGTCAGGATCCTGGTCAGGAGAGCCTAGCTGGATGCCTGTTGTGCATGTTTTAGGTTGATAGGGAAAACTGGAGTACCTGAAGGAAACCCAACCAAACACAGGCAGAACATGCAAACTCCACACAGAAAGGCCTCACGCTGTCCGGGAATCAAACCCAGGACCTTCTCGCCATGAGGCAACAGTGCCACCACATTGCCATTGTGCCACCAGAGATGATCTATGGATGTAGTTGTTGTGAGAGAAGAACTACCTCTGGTCACATCACCAGCCGGCACTGTGGTCTCAGGAGAAGGACAAGGCAGGAGTTGCTTTTCTAACTTGTACTGAGACATACTGTGCTTCTTGGTGGAGAGAAAGCTCACATCACACTTGTTAACACACCACCCCAGATGTATCATTTCTGCATATGACATTTGTGTCAAAACTCATTGAACCTGCGGTTGCACCCTTACAGGTGGCTTCCTGTGATAATAGCAAGTGTTCACCTTCACCTATTTTTGATATGAAACTTTTTTAGTTCAAGAGTTTTAAAGCTTGTTAATTCAATTCTGTACATCACCCAAGTTTAATCATGTTTTTATTCTGAGGCCAAACTTTTAATAGTTTTGTTTTTCAGTTAGATGCAATGCCTTCATGTATTAATCCTCCTTTAATCCTTTCTTTCATGTTATTTGTCCAATAGACCGCACTGACATGTTTTATTTGAAGTTTGGATAAACTTAAGATGGCTTTATTTACAAGAAATTAATTATTTTTCTTCATTTTCTGTAATGTGCTTTTGTTAGTGATTATAACTCAAATAATTAATGATGAGTTACTAAGAATTTGTATGTTTGATGACATAAATGACATTTTTGTCTCCTGCAGCATTAGTGTTTAATGTTATAGGATTCTCAAACGTTTAACATGTACCACCTCAGAGAATATTTGGCTTTCAAAGTACTATTGTCAGCAGACTAAAATGAGCCTTACTAAATAGGAACAAATCAGGGACTAAATGTACTAAACCAGGACAAAGTTGAGAACCACTGTTATAAGCCACACCCATCAGTATTTCATGAAAAGGACCCAAATGTGTGTAATGGTTGGTTTGCTGACACTTGGCGAGGACAGACTGACCAAACTAAATGAGCCACGTTACTGCTGCAATTGGAGATAAAAGTTTTTAATTAGATATTATACTGATGCAAGTAAATATATCGGTTGTGCTCTTGATTTTGAATTCAGTGTTTTTTATGTCCAGAAAATTTGATAATTCCTTCACTGTAGCCGGCTGCTTGCAGGTGTTTTGTCCGATAACTAAAAGATATTCTTTCTTAACCTCTACCTTTACCTGCCCTTGCAAACACTGTGGAAGCCATCCAGATGGTTTTACGTAACAGACCATCTGTCCACTCAGGTTACCTTCAGGTTAGTTTGTAAATACAGATTTCATCCATGCTAATTAATCACCATACCCCATTTTTATAACATCGGCTGGACTTTTTCATGACAAATATGAATGCATACGCCAGGTAGAAGACCAAAGATGAGATTTATGGATGCAGTGAAAGAGGACATGAATTTAATGGAGGCAAGCTTTTTTTTTTTCTTCTTGTGACCGCTTATAGAGAACATCTGAAAGGAAAATAAGAAATGCAATATAGCTCAAGAAAACAGAGGGGCTCCAAGCATATGCATAATAAACAGCTTCTAGACTGACGCAATTTGAAAAATATGCCGTCAGTCAGAGAAACAAAGCATAGGGTTAGGGTTAGCACACACAGTCTATCCGATTTTAGAAGCATGATTATGATTGGACGGCTTAAATGGGAGGGGTTCCAGGCCCGCTTCACTTTTTATCTCAGTGGCAAAGAGGATAGTATGATCCACTTGCAATCAGAAGGCTCTGGGTTTGATACTGGCTCAGAAAGAAGAATTAGCTAAATTACATTCAACTTTTTACTTTTACTTTAGTAATTATTTTGTTAAGTACTTTTACTTCTACTTGAGTATCATTATTTTGACGTAACAGTGCTTTGGCTTGAGTGCAGAGTTCTTCTTAAGTCCTTGGAGTGCTGCTTCTCCTAAAACTAAAATGTTTAAAAAGTGACTTTCCAAAAACAGTCCACTGTCTCTGTCAAAACTCTCAAAGTAGTTACAAAGTTAGAGCAGCTCATTTTACATTGACGTGTATTATGTAACAGCCGGCCCTAGACATTGGCATATTCAGTCTCGGATAATATCTGGATGTCTTCACAGTGCTCAGACTTGATTAGCCTCAGTTGTGGCTAATCCATTTGGATCTATGAGCAGCAGGCTGTAGTTCATAACTGACCACTGTCACTTCTGTGCGGTCAATATTCTCCCTGCTTTCTCTGTGCTTTTCACAACACTCAAATCCTTCTGTAATCTCACCCCTGAAGAAAGAGCTGTCCAAAACTATTACCCACCCCATGCCAAAACTGTCCCAAATCCTCTCAAAATGCAGCTTTGTCACCTCACCCCTGTTCTCTCTGCACTAGAAAGACCAAAGTGAACTGTCACTAAATGTGATAGACGGATATGTTTGTTGTTTTGTCAGCTGTGGTTGTCGGCGCAACTGTTTTCAATCATCCCCGAGTCTCGCCAAGAGTCTTCACTTGAATTCATTTATCATCTGCTTCAAATCATATCTGTCACTTTTGTGGCCAATGATAAACTACTTAAAATGCATACACTACAGCAGTGGTTCTCAAACTGTGGCACAGATAAAAGACTCCTGGTGGTATGCAGGAGTCTTTAACAGTTCAAGTCCTGATTTAGCTTAAATTAGAGCCGGGTTTATTCCTGTTTTATTCCTGCTCTGGTTGCTGATTACATTTGAAGGGTAGGCCACTGCTTAGTCCATGTTTGGGCACAATGTAGTACTAATTTAGACCTGGATTTCTGTGTTAATCCTTATTTTATTCCTTGGTTTTGACCTGGGTTTGTCAAGATTCAGGCACTGAAAGACAAATATTTTCTGAGGTGGTACTTGAGAATCCCTGCACTGTCAGATGTGGCCATGCAAAAGTGTGCTTTCATCTCTCCGTGGCAGCTTTGCAAATGCCCCATGTGGACATTTCAGTCCAGTATAATAAGTGCGAGAGGCTCGAAGTGACAGACAATATCATTTGGTAGATCACCGCTGCCACCTGTCTGTGAAGATGAGTCAAGACAAGTCAACGTCGGACTTGATTTCTGCCAGCTTTTGTGGTGATAATGTATTCAAAGCTAGTATTGTGAATGAAGCATCTGGCAGACAATGGCATGCCAGAGGATGAACTTCAAATTAAACGTGAGACAAGTTTCAGATGTGTATGAGCCAACTTGTTAGAAAGTTAAGATGAGCAGCCAAAATGTTTAGTTTTGTAAACACGTATATTAAAAATGGTAATTGCAAAAGACAATAATACAATGCGCTTGTCATCATTGCATATTCGTTTTTTTCTTTGTTAAGTTTTTTATTGGTTGTGCCAAGTGTTTGCTACCACAGAGTGAAACTTCACTACCCTTATTTCCATTAAGCAGACACTGGATAACTTTGATGCACACAGCAAAAATGAATTACTTGGAAAGTTGAAAAAATAATACATTTAATTTTTGGGGTGCACAGTGGTAGAGTGGTTAGCCCTCAAGTGGATTATGGGTTCAAACTAATCTCTAGTCTGCAGCAATGTAGAGTCTGCATGTTCTCCTAGTTACTGTGGGTTCTCTCTGGGTGCTCTGGCTGCCTCCCTTCTTCCAAAGGCAAGTATGTAGGGGAGAATTGGTAAATCCATTTGCCCTGCAACTAGCTGGCCATTGTCCAGGATGTACCCCCCTAAGGCTCATAGCTGCTGGACTGCAGCCACGCACGACCCCTAACGGGAACAAATTAATGTGAATGAATAATGTGGGTCTATTCTATAATTACAGTGATTTTTTAGGTGGGGGTTATTTTGAATGAAACATCATGCGTTTTTTGTTCACCCACCATATTTGTTACATTATTGAGATTTGACAGTTATTAACAGCAGCAAAGTGGGTTAAGTGGTCGCATACTGTCGTTGTGTCCCTGGGCAAGACACTTCACCCACACTGACAACTCCAGTCACAGTATGTGGCTAGCTGCAAAGGGAAGGGCTTCTGGCATAAAAACCTGCCAAATCACCATGAGCTTGCTGTGGTGACCCCTAATGAAACAGGGAGCAGCCAAAAGATAAAAAAATAAATACAATTATTACTTGGATAGTTTCTTCTTATTAAAGACTAATTTATCCACACCATATGCTAACGTGTAGACTCTGTGAATGGGTTTATAGTAAATCCTTTTTTGGTTGGAGCCTTCTTTAAAACTTCAGAATTTTAAAGTGAAGTTTTGTCTCTTTTGACCTGTGTCGTCTGGAGCTAGACCATTACAATCACCTGCTTTAATCTAAAGTACAAATAGCAGTTTTGCTTTCAGCTCCCAATAGTGCGCTGTGTTATCTGTCTCTCTCTGCATGCTCCACAGGCAGCAGGGCTTTTTAACAGTGCAGTCACTTTTCATGAAGACACACAGGAGCATATATCAGCTCTGGTCTTATCGTCTAGGGAGGGGGAGTTTAGACGGAGTAGGTGCACTTGACCTGGTTGCCTTTTCTCTCTGTTTTCACATAAAATAGTTGCTTTGCACAAAGTAATGTTTCCACACTAGTAGTGTTTCTGCAATAGGATCTCGGTAGGCTCGTTCATTTCCCACAAAACTCAAGACATTTTCACGAAGTCCTGGCTTTAGTGCCTTCTGTCTTTCTAGCTTTTTAAGTCCAAATGTGGTTAAGATGTTTTTTTTTGTTTTTGTTGGGCTTTCAAAACTAAAACTAAAACTAATACACTACTCCTTGTTAGAGCATGTAAACATCTATGGTAGCCTTGCAGGGACAAGCAGCAGGTTTGATGGTGAGTTCAAAATGAATATAGAGAAAGTGAAATTATTTTAGTAGGCCAAGACAAAAGTGAAATGCATACAGTATATACAGTACAGACTCACTACATTCAGATGAGCTAATGGACTTTATTTAACAGTCCTAGACACATTTTTAGCTTGTCCTTCCAGGACTGGGGATGTCCTGGCACTGTGTAGTTTAGTGTTGTTTAGGTTTGATTGAGTGACTTGTTTGTAGTCCTTTGAGTCAATTGCTGTTGTGATATTGGGTTATACAAATAAAACTAAATTAAACTGAATTACACACAGATGGTAATATTTTAAGAAAGCAGTCCTATTTAAATGTGATGATTATGATTTTTCTTTTGGCTGCGCCGGATGCCCTTCCTGTCACAACCAGCTACATACTGTGATTCAAGTAGGCAATGTGAGTGAGGTGTCTTGCCCAAGGACACAATGACAGTATGCACTGGGTTGGAGCGGGAATCAAACTGCCAAAGCGATTAACCTCCTGCACCACTGTAAACATGCTTGAAATATTTTTACTTTATTTGCTTTTCACTTTGAATTGTACTACTAAAAATAAACTGACTTTTCTTCTGCATTTTAATTTATTTTTGTGCACATTGTACAGTAGTAGGAGATACAAGCATCCCTACATACGACAGAGTAGAGTGCATACAACACGCCCCACTCCAAGGTGTCCCTATGTAACTTTATTACTGTGAGCAGAATTATACTTTGGCATCATGTGCTTTTCCTCCTCTTATGATAATACTCTCTATCAGTGCGGCACACGTCAGCACTAACTTCCGCTCCAGTTCAGCTCGCTCCATCTCTCAGACTTAAGCAGGATTAAGTTGGGGGCGCCTCAAATGAACTTCAGCAGTCCAATGGTGATATAAAAGGCTCAATCAGGTCCCGAACAAGCCCCGTCCATTATGAAAAGTGTGTTATTAAAAGAGCTTTAATGGTCGTGGCGCCATACCCCGCAGCTCATCAGCAAAGTGTATACAGAGTGAGTCAGCAAATTAAATTGATTCAAAAAAGGTTCAGGGTTCTGGATATAATTGATTGTTAGATCTGTGTGGGTCATTAAAGTTTCCAAAAGTGTAAGACTTCAACATCATGATAATCCTTCAACCAAAAGATTGTGTGTGAAGCTAATGAATGGAAACAAAGTTTGTAGTAAGGCAAATTAGGTCATGGTACTTAATACAGCATTTATTTTTTTATTCAAATATATTTTGGAAGTAAAAAATGTTTAGCCTTGACAGTAATTTTGACTTAATAATATAAATTTCTCAGTTTGTAAAAGTCTTTTCACTATTCATGACTTTCTCTAAATTTGATTGACATTACTCTGACTTCTGCATTTTGCAAGTGTTTTTAATAAAGGCCTTATTGGAACATGTTCTGATTTTGTCAGATACACATTGTATTGTAGCTTGTACTAAACTGCAAGAAAATATAGGTTCTGATATAAAATACAATTTATATTATATTAGGCAACTTTGGATGTTTAGCTTTTACGTTGGAGAGTGTTATTTTTGAAAGAATCTCAATTAAAAATTGCAGATGGCAGATGGCTCCATATTTCAGATCCATCCTTTCTACGTTCTGTGAGCAGCTACGGTAGCCCTCCATGGACATGTTCTTTTTCAAACCCAGAATAAAGAAATCAGATCAAATGATGTGTTAACTTTTATAAAACAAAGTCAGTTTAGTTTATGTTTTTTGTGTGTTCAAAGGTAAAATATGATTATGATTCTCCTTCCTTATTGTACTTAGTTATTTACTATGAACTTCGTTACCTTATAGAAACGGGAAGTACTGGGCCTATCAACTTGTTTCATTGACAGTTTCTTTGGTCTGTTTCATAGTCATTTGCACTAAATGATACTTGATGACTTGAAATCTACACTGCATGGCTCAAAAAAGAGTTGCCACCTGGAATTAAGTAAATAAGTAAGAGCCTCCCTGCAGTTGGTCAGGTCTAGGTTCAGCAGTGGACCTATTTGCTTAGGTAAATCCAGGTGGCAACTTTTTTGGGGGCCAGGCAGTGTATGAACTTATATTCAACTGTGTGCTGTACAGAAGACAGTAGTCTTACTAGCAGAGGTGTTTCTAATGACTGATGGTTTTTCTTCTTCTTCAGGATGACCAACACTCAGACCATCAACATCCAGATGCTTGGCAGTACCACTATCCTTGTGTTTACCAATGTTAGCGAAGAGGATTATGGGAACTACACCTGTGTGGCCACGAACCGACTGGGCATCCAGAACGCCAGTGTTTTCCTCTATAGTGAGTATCTAGTACTTTAACTCATGCTACTGCTACTGTTAATGGGGCAGACTTTGCTTTTTTCAGGCTTTTTGAAATCAGTTTGGACACCTTACTTTGCCTTTGCAAAGAATGCTTGGATCAGGTGTTTGTTGCCCCTGCTGGCAGTGATGAGGACTGGACAGAGCATAAAATTACTTTTTGGGATGGCTATTAGCATTATGACTCTAACAGAGAGTTAAATAAGCAGATGAGTCAATTTAGCATAACAGGGCACCTTTAGACAAATTAATTTGAAATGCAAAATGTAGCCATTGAACAAAACAAAACTATATAGTATGTCAAATGTATTAAAATATACTGTATTTTATAAATCACAACAAAATGTTTCCTAGTCATCTGGACTAGGTTTTTAAAGTAGAAGACATTTTTCCTCTCATCCAAGAGGCTTTCTCAATATTAAAAGGAACTTTTCAGTTAGCCCGGATGAATGAGAGTCTTCACAGACGTGTATTTTATAAACATAACTATATCTATAACTAAAAGTAAAAATGTTTCCAAACTATTTACAAAGGAAGTTTTGCAGCACACATATGGCAATCTGTAGAGCTGAGAGAGTGGAGCGTTTCAACGTAAAAAGTTATATTAAAACTTTAATTTTAACACTTGGTATGAAATTTATGGTCAGTGTGGATAATAAAAGAGGCTGTAAGTGTAGATTTGGCTCATTTTGGTAATTACACAGAATAAGATATTGTTCTCTTCATTAAATTTAACAATGTCTCATAAAGGCTAATGTAATTGTGCCCTGACTCTGCAAAGGAGGTTCTGTGCCAAAACACATTTTTTACAGTTTAAATCTTTTAAATGCTTTTTCAGAAATCATAAACCAGCCTGATATTTTATCTCTTGGGAAACTGCAGCAGCGTCACTTGTTCTTGAATACATGTGAAACAAATACAATAAACAGTCTGTTCAAATAGATGAAGGAACACTGGAGATTATAAAAAGCAATGTACTATTATATATTGTAAATTTTTGCTGACTTGGTTCTCAAAACTCTCACACAGTGATTCTCAGAGTATATGCCCAAAGCTGCAGGGATTTGCAACCCATAATGAATAAACAGTGTTAGATTTAAAAAATGAATAAATAGGCCATAGTGCTGTGAAATGGTGAGGTGGTTTAAAATCCGCAAACGTATTTGTTTGCCAGGCCTGCAGTCCCGCAAACTTTTGGTAATTACAACCCTCTGTATATACACAGTAGTGTTTATAAAAGCAAGAACAGTCCAATTCCCTCTCATGCAGTGTTTCGCAAAATGTAATAAAACTGCATTGAGTTACACTTGAAAGACTTGGTTTAACCTCGAGGTATGTTCTAGTGTAATGCATGTTTCATCCAGTAAATGCAATACAGTAGTTTTGTAGTAGTAGTAGTAGTCAGTGGAAAATTATGACCAGTAGATGGCGTTCAACTCCTTTTGTAGAAAGTCCTCATGTAGCCTTTATACACGCCGAATGTAAGACATCAGAGAATATGATTCAACCATTGGCCTATCACGCAGCTGCAGATAATGTCATAAAACTGTCAGCTCTGGCCTTGTTTTATGAATCTGATTTTAACTTTTCATGGCTTTGTCCTTGTTCCTTGTGTTAAAGCCTTGTGGATAAATGCCAGTGTGTATTTAGCAGTGAGTTTGCATCGGATCACTGACACAGGACAGAAAGACAGATCTGATTTATTGTAATGTATTTATGATACATGCAGTTTCTTCAGACATAGTTTACTGGTGTGTTGACATGTCTGAGGCAGGTAGCACAACGCCATATTTGCAGATTTTAACAACCCCTCTAACACATTTAATTTATCCATGCCATACATAGTTACTTGTGCACTTTGGCAGAGTGGTTAGTGCTACTGCCTCTCAGCAAGGATATTGTGTGTTAAATTCCTGTGTTTCTGTGGGCTCGATCTGGATACTCTGGCTTTTTTCCATTGTCCAAAGAAATACGTGTTTGCAGGTGAATTGAACTTGCCCATAGTAAATAAAAGTAAGAGTCACTGGTTGTCTATCAGTGTATGTTTGT
Organism: Bostrychus sinensis; assembly: GCA_020698575.1. Classification (NCBI taxonomy): domain Eukaryota; kingdom Metazoa; phylum Chordata; class Actinopteri; order Gobiiformes; family Eleotridae; genus Bostrychus; species Bostrychus sinensis. The sequence continues at coordinate 16,275,645 of CM036245.1, forward strand.
GTCAGCCCTGTGACTAATTAGCCAGTGGCCCACCCAAGGCCCATAGCTGCTGGGCTAGGGTCCAGCCATCTGCGACCCCTAAGAAGATGAAGGAATGAATGAATATTTCCTGGTTATACCTATGCAACATTTTTTTTTTTTTTAATTCTTGAAGGAGGAACTCAAAAACTCAAAAGATAAAATAAGTTGCTCTCTATATCTGACTTCGGTGTGTCTTGGTTGAATAACATGGTGACTGACTCTGTTGCTCTTGGACAGACATTGGATAAAAAGACCTTGTGATCAGCAGTTACTGACAGATGGTTCATCCAATCATATCTAGGTATTCAACAAAAAGTACTCAAATGCTTTTTTCTGGGAGCCAGGTCTGTAACAAACCATCTGGAATATCTATGTTTTATAATCAGGCCACTTGTAACAGGAGCATCCTTTTAACTATGAAATGCATCCAAAAACTCATAATTCTTTTGAGTCTCATGCATCAGCTACAGTTTTCATATTTTTTAACTTCACAATTACTTTACTGGTTGATACTGAGAGCTAATTCTCGTCTCTCCTCTCTCCAGGACCTGGGACTGGCCGAGACACCAACAGCTCCACCTGTGTATCTCAATCACTGTGGCTTCTGGTGGCCTGCATCGCCTGCCTTTTCTTCAAGTGTTAATACCGCTGTCCCCCCTACGTCCTCGTCTCCTACACTCTTAGCTACCTTCCGTCCTCTCCTCCCTCTTTTCTCCGACTCACCGCCATCTTGACCTGCGACCTTACTACCCACTTCCCGCTTCCCCCGGACTGTTTGCATCATGATATGAAAAACCTTAGGTGCTCTCTCCAAAAGGCACTGCTTACTGATGTAATGATATAAAAACAATGGGTTATGAGTAACAGTCTAAGAACAACTAACAGCGGATGAAGGACAGAACAAGCAGACAGTGCTAAAGAAATGCATTGTTCTTTGTTCAATTTAAATGCACTGCTTTGTCTCTGCTCTCCTGTATACTGGGGCTGGACGGGGGTCGGGATTTGTTGTATTTTTTGTCTTCATGGGAATGAAAGCGGAGGTGTCTTTTAAAAAGGGATGCCTACAATCATTTGTGTCTAGAAGTATAAGACATAAGCTATACTGTCTTTCTTCTTACTCCTATTATAGTTGTATTATGTTATTTTAAATTGTAGATTTAACCTACTGTTTAACCAGTGCATTAATGAACAATGAGGGAAGTATCTGCCAAATATCCATTTAATATGAATCATAGACCATATAGTATTGATAGACAGTGTAAGCTCTGGTACATGAAGCATTTCATCAGCAAAGCCCTAGCTCACGAAACATTAAAATTTATTTCATATTGGTAAAGTCATCTTACAGAGATCTTATTTCATTGTCCACATTTTTATTGTATTTTTTACAGAGCACGATCAGGGCCACATTCATCTGCTCTGTATGATTACATTTTTAATTTGGCATTTTTCCATCATTTTGCTGAAGATCCAACAAGACAAGAGTAAGTTTTACATCCATAACACTTAGCCACAATACCATAATAGACTTTCAGCCATCATGTGAAGAGCAAGCTGATGACTGGGCGTACCTGTTGTGGATTTCATCACTGACACAGGAGGAACCAATCAGATGACCCATGGAAGTCATGTTACATGTTTCAGATGAAAACATCTGAACTCATCAGTAACTCATCCAAGTAAATTTGCCAATTCTAATTATATCAGATCCATAACATTAGGGAAGGAATCTCTGGTTACTCTGTCTATCAGTAATGAAATGTCTATGATTTGAAACTAATACAACAAAATTAAGTTTTTTTTTCTGTAACTGAGTGTAAAACCTGCTTCAGTAATATCGCATTAATGACAGTGTGCAGTTATTATTATGTCCACTAGATGGAGCATTCCACCAGAAAACCAAGTAGCAGAGAATAGATACAGTATATAATATTGAGCCAATCCAATCAGATTCTAATGAAAGAGGACACTCACTGAAGCAGTAGTGAAGGGTATTTTCATCCTCATCCAGTGGCTTTGTTACCACACGCCTTTTACCCCGACACACTTCCTCTTTTTTGCAGCTGAAATCCTACTTTCAGAAAAATAAATGGGAAAAATGTAGGTTACAAAGATATGTACTGTACATAGCAAAAATTTTGTATTTCTCTATAATAAAATACCTTGTTCTGCCATAGTGACAAAACAAAACTGGCAATGTTTGTTTAATGACCCACTATTGCTTTTAGTTTAATTTTAGGCTCATATTGGATCCTGCTTAATCTGAATGACGACGTACGACACCAATGAATGACTTACTTTTGTTTTTTCAAAGATGTGTATGTGTTTGAACATGAGATACACAACATTTATAATATGTTATTAATGTCTTTATTTCTGTATATATAATCTGACATCCTCGTGTCAAAGATATTTCCTGAATAGCAGTTTTATTACAAACTCTCAAACTGGAAACCTGCTCTGTTATCTGAAATATAACTATCCATTTTTTTACACAGTGTTTCCCAAACAGTGAAATGGGACCTAATGAGGCATCACAGTACATTTTCTTTTAGTTGCCATGCAGTTCTGTCTAACTACATGTGCACAATAACCACTATATGTGCAAAATAAATCAAAACATATAAAAAATTAGGGAAAACCATTAATGGATTGGATGTATATAGTTACATCAGTCCATTATTCCATTACTTATTTTCATTCACACTGGAGATAAGATGGATGTGTGGAAGTGTCTTGCTCAAGGACACAACGGCAGTATGCAATCAAATTTAGGTCATTTGGCACTTTGTAGTTTGGGTCCCTCTAAACTACTTGGGAAACATTGGTTCAACACGTTTTCCATGATAAGATGTGTGCACTTCTCACTGGACCTGAAGGAAAAGCTTGTATTGTCAAGATTAATGACTTCAAATGTAAGCCTGTCTGTATGTGTATGTAGTGAATGGTTCAACACAGCTCTTCTACCTATGGGTATAAAGATTTTATTTTTTTTTTTCTATAGCCCAGGCCAACTTAGTGCAGTACTGTAACAATCTCATGTCCTTTTGTCTGACATTAAAGACTTGATCCCAGTGTTTTTCTTGTAAATGCTTCTCCTAAATGCATTGGTTGTGTGGCTTTGTGAAGTTGGGTAGTTAGTTTTGTGCAGAAAGTAAAGCAGGTCACAGCCCAACATTCAATTTCATGACGTGATTTCCCTACAAGTTCATTCTTATTGGTGAAATGATGAATGTTTTGGACGCAGTGGTGATTTAGGTGTAATTTGCATGGGACTGAGTCTGTCGAACTGTGTGTCTCATTACAAAACCTCAGGGCAGAGCGAGGATAACCATAGGCAGAGATATTTAGGCTAGATGTTTACTAGCAAGGTTGATTATGTTTTAACACTGCGTAGCATTTAGTTAACCTGCTTGGAATACAGATTTCTTGTTAACAACTTGCGTGGCAACCCAGTCTCCTGATTTTTTTTACATCTACTGCTATTAAACTTTGTTACAATGTAGCTGCACAAAGCCTCCATGCTCAAAGTGCAAAGTAATCATTAATCCTTAAAGAATGGTACCACAAATAGGCGAAAGCAAGCTTGACAAAGGTTAGCATCACGACCAAGTTACATGAGTTACAACCACATCATAGGAGGTGCAGAAAACAATAGAAAGGACATTTTAAAACTACTATTTCTTTTATACTTAAACATTGTCTCCATCTACCTATGCGAGTGTTCATAATGCTACTAGTGATTTTTTCAGTCTCTACAGCATCTCTAAAAGTCTTCACGTGAAATAGTGTTCAGAGCCTGTACAGTGGCACTTTGAATACATGTCGTATACATGTACTCAAACAGAAAATGCTATATATATCTTACAGCGTGTAGAGGAGGGTCCCTTATATAGTATAACATATAGTAAAACATACGTGTTGCTTTACCATCTCATCTTGTTTCTTTGTACAGTTTCTCTGAACCTATTTTGTGTTTTAATAATGATAGCACAAACATATTAGATAGCTTGGATTCAGGTTCTTTAGTGTCCACATAGAATTATTTTCTTCTCTTCATTTGACCCATCCTTTCCATGCCCGGGACCTTCTTGCTGTGAGCTAACCCTAACCCATGAATGAACTGCTTCACTCTAATAAGAAATTCCATCTTAATAAGAATTTTAATTACAACTTTAAAGTCTTTTGCTTTTGTCCTCCTCCATAACCGTAATCTTTCTACAGAAACAGACTTTATTTGTCAGTTATGGGCCAATAATGAAAACAAACCAAAATCTCAGAGACTGGGTTGCCTTGTGTGTTTCCATGTGGGTTAATAGCAGCCTATAAGATGTTGTAGGAAGGCCATTAAAAGCCATCTTCAGTGGAGTGACCAGCAGCCAGCCTATAGACACACTTTTACGGACCATTCGAGTGTAGCTCATCCCTTCACTGTACAAAACTTGTACAATGTTTGCTTATTGTTATGAATCTTTCTGGGAGATTTTCCACAAGGCATGCCATATACATTGAGAGCTATGGTTACAGCGGTTCCCCTCAACTTGAAATATTTGTTTTACCTCCATTTTTTTGTGTATATATTATAATGTTTCTACAGTAGAATATTGTAATGTCAGCCAGTCCACACATTCATCTTTATACAAAGCAAATTGAAACAGCCAAATGTAACTATCACATTTGTACTGCCCTCCCTCCGTCACAGGAAACTGAAATTTAACCATGATTTATGTCCCATTTACTTTTTTATTTTATTTTATTTTATTATAGCATATGGTAATTGCAGTCTGTTTCTTAAAACGCTATGTAATAAAAGGTATATGAGAAATGTTGATAAGAGAAAATAAAGTGGTTTGAATTTCATGTTATGTATTTGAATGTGAATTTGGAGACGGCGCTGAACACACGGCATCCCCTTGATACTGTTGTGTTTCACCATGTTAACATACAAATAAATAATATATGTATTGTTATACTCTTTTGCAAGATATTTTGTTCTCGTAAAACAGACAAAAGTAAATAATATTATGGCAGAGTGGTTAGAGTGTACCCACCTAAGGCCCATTGTTGCTTGTACAGGCCACCCACAACACAGGAATACGCAAAATATCTTTAACAAATAAATAAATGCATTAAATGATGACCATATGAAGTCTTCTGTAGTACAAAATGTCACAACTAGATGGAGCAATAAGTGTTGGATGACGTTGCCTTACAAAGTGCATCAGATCATTTCATAACAAAGTGTGAAACAAACCAACCCTCTTGAGATAATTAAAAAAAAGCTGTGTAGCTGCCAAAAATCACTTTTTAACTGTGGTGGTTATAGATATAGATATTTCAAAGGGCAGTGTGTAGTTTGAAATACCAACCCCTGATAAAAGGCTTGTCCACAAAGTCACTCTCCTCCTTTTGTGGTGGTCAGACCTATGGTAGCCTGGCAGGGACATGTTTTCTGAAAATTCCTTTTTTAAAGATCCCCTCTCCTCGAGCAGGATTGTTCTCCTCCAGCAGTGTTCACTTTGTCATCTCTGACCAGTTTTAAGAATAGGAAGTAAAAGCGTAAAAAGATAATTATTTTGAGGCTACACACTTAAAATTAAAATGAAAATAAACCTTTGGCAATATCTGTTTCATTTTATGTAATGCTATTCCATCTTATATTTTCTATTATATCCTTTATTGGTCATTGAAAAAGTGCCAAAAGATAGGGGATGGATTTCTTCTTCTTTAAAGTTTTAATAACTTACGGGCCTGGGATCATAACCAAAATTATTATTATTTGTATAAAATTATTTCATGGCTAAACTGAAATTAACACAGTGCTTCATTTGGGCCTACTACATTACAACAAGTGACCACTAGATGGCGGCATAACACAACCAATATCATCTCTGTCAGAATGAAGACATAGCCGTGACCAGTGTGGATTTTTGTTGGCTGATGGAGATGGACATGGGTTAAAAAAGGTCGTAGGCCACAATAACAAGTCAGCAGCGTTTCCAGCCTCTAAAGCTCCTGGGAAAATGTGGGAGTGAGGAACGGACAGAGAGACGTCAACAAGAACAACATCTCCTCTGCAAAAGTACAGTGACGGTCCTCTGCGGGATGTGCTGTCTTTCACTGTAACTTTTATATCCGCACAAATATGGTGTGCTTTAGGTAACACACATAAAAATGTAGAACTTAAATAAAGTTTTAATAAACAAAACATACCGAATATTAATCTGTGTAGATTCTTGTTGTGTTCATTTTAAAAAGACCTAGCTTTTTTGTAATCCTGATTTATTTTTTTATTTTTATTTTTTTTTAATCTTTTTTTTGGATCCTGTTTTATTCATACAGTCATCTTCGTCTGTTTCTTTCTGTTAAGCCTATCCTAGCATGGGTCTTAGGTAAAGCCTGGACAATGGACCTGTTTTGGGTGGTCTTTTGGACATTGATTATTTGCTAAATCAACCTATTTTTCTAAGCCAAGTGTCAAACTATGCCCTGGTATTTTTAATATCCCATTCCCCATCCTCCTTATCTGCATCTCTGTACAAATATGTAAAGTGAACTATAGTGTTGATCTACAGGCATGGTTTGTGTTAAAGGTTGTAAAGTGGATACTCATATCAACAGAATACAGCCTAAATGTCTTCAGAAAAACAGCACAGTTTCTGATGGTAATTGGCACATTTGCTTTATTTTGAAAACAGACATTGAAACCATTTGAATTTTTTTTTCGCATTTTTTCTCACAAGTTTGAACTCCTTGATGAGGTTGAAACTGGACATTGCACTCACTGGAACATAGGAAAAGTATTTTGTTTTTGCTCATTTGATTTTTCATTGACTTTTTTCTCTTTTTCAACATCAGTGCAAGAGTATTTTTTCCAATTCTTATAAACTGTCATAACAACACCAAAGACATCAAAAAGAAGCCGCCACACCTCTTATGTTTTTGTGACTGCGAAAAAGTTCCTCTCAGAGGGAGAGTTCCCATCATGCATCTGGTTCGATGGTTCATGCTACTGTTCTCACAATTTGGCAGAACACAAATTGTCATGTAAAAGCCATTTACATCAGTACTATAGCAGATTTGTATATTCATATATTAAAATGGCAGCAGGTCCTTAAGTGTAAATGTGAGTAAACACGCTTGTAAAAGGGGTGTAAACCAAGCTTGAAAGACTCAAGCACAATATAGAGAGAGTAATAGTTCATTTGGATACAGGATAGAGCCACCCAACTGGAGCAGGAACACATTTAGTTACATTCTTATCTCAGTATGTGTCAGTATCTAGGTGCTGTGTCTTCACTACACATAAAAGTGTTGAAAACTAAAGTTGCATTTAAAAACCAGTTTGTTTTGTGCGTGCAATTGCAAAAGTACGGATCCTCTTTGTGAAATGCTAAGAAAATGCATTGCAAACTAAGCGCAGGTGTTTGCAACGCACTTTACATGTGTCACTATCCAGTTGGGCGCATCTTTTCTACCACTAAGCATAAATAGTGTAAGGAAATCAAATCAAACTTTGTCTTTCTCACCACTGGCATCAACAACAAGGTCACAATCATTTTTCATCATCACCACTTTCTCATAGTATTAGCTTGAGCCAAAAAACTTCACGCTGGAAACTCCCCCCAACATGAGAAAATCATTGCCACACAAAAAATGACAAACAAATAGAAACGGACTGCCTTCACGCTGGGAAGGCAAAGATTTTTAGATTTTGTTTTTGTGTTATTCATCATAATCTTCATTCTTTAGGTCAGACTTAGTCGTCCTTGGACTCGGTGGCGTCTGCTGCGTCTGCCGGGGCCGGCTCCTCTGCTTTAGACTCCTCTGCAGCGTCTAGATAAAAGGAAAGATAGAGACAGAAGGGAAACAGACGGAGGGAGGGGAGAAAAAATAACAGACAATTAGTTCTCCCATTAGTTTCTGTGGACCTTAGCTGTTGAATTAACAAGTGTCACAGAATGGATTTTGAGGCTGTTCATGTATATCATTTTCTATCCCCTAGAGTACTTTATATACTCAAGAGTATTTTCTGCATCTTTTCAGAAATGCAGAAAAGTTACATTTCCACCGACTGTCAAGAAGTGAAATAATGTAACTGCTTGCTAACTAGTAAAGGTACAGCCATGTGATAAGAGCCACCAAAGCAACCAGAGGTCATTCATTTCTAATGCATCAATACAACAACCTGGGGGTAAATTCGAAGTTCAATAAACAGAGGGAAGAATCAAGGGCGGGGCTGATCAGGGATCAGAACCTGTGTCTGACAGCTGTCAGCGCACTCTAATGGACGTCTTCTACAAGGACACATGAGTGGACTGGGACAAGAGCACGGACGCAAGAGGCAGCAATGGTGTGTTGTAATGTGGAACAATATAAAATTAAAGTTGTTTTAGGGTTAAGTTCATCTTTAAGCTCAAGTCAAAAAAGTAAAAGCAACTGCCAATCACACGCTAAGCAAAAACATAATGACAGCTTTTGGTCATGAGTTTGATATTGGCCACTAGGATTTTTTTTTTTCTTTGTATGCCAAGTGTTTGTCTGGTCAAACTGTTCCGTGTAATAATATTTTGGTTCAATGTTGTTCTACAAAGAGAAGCACATCCTGGAAGAAGAGCCAATATCTTCTTTTAGACAGAGAAATATCTGTCTCACTCCTCTTGTCCTAAATCAATTGCAGAAGCAGAACACAAATCTATACAGGCGCTTGGATCTCTCCCTAATGCACCTTTAGGAGAGAGCAGCAACATCTTTACACTTTCTCCCTCTAACATTTTTAACACTTGGATACCTTTACTTAAATAACCCACACAGGATAACCTTGAAACCCAAAGATGCCAGTATTGTCTGAGGTGATATATTTTATAGCTACCATAGGGTATACTGTAAATAATAAAGGAAGAGAGCACCGCTAATGGCCCTATGAAGCATTTGAGCTGACAAAATGATGCTAGCAGTAGCCTCTCTGCTTGTCACATCTCATATTTTGTGATTCTTGGAGAGAACACAGACCAAGAATGAATGTTGCTGAATAACGATAGGGAACTAGGTCAAGACAGTTTTGTGAAGCAAGGCACTTTCTGATGTTGTTATTTTGGGTGATCTTTTTGGTGGGATACCATTGAGTTTGTATCTGTAATCTACAAAAAGCATGTTCTGGTAAAAACAAAATGCATTGAAAAATTACTTTTCTTTTTTTTTTTTAATACATTTGCATTAGATAAACATATAATGGTAAATTTTATGCTTAACTTTTATAACTTCCCCCTAAAATGTCCAACAACAAGGCAAAGTTTAAGGAAAATCATGTAAAATTTTCATATTGATATACTTTAAGGCCTCATGTAGGCTTTATTATTAATAATTTTAATCTGCTTCCATTGGGTTTTGAATAATGGCTGACAAAGAAAAAAAAGTGTGTGTTTTAGTGCTGGCTATGTCTGTTTATACAGAACCATAGGGCAAAAAATTTGTAAGGCGAAGTTACATTGGTCAAAAGTTAAACTCAGCTCTAGAAGTTTAAGGTAAGTTCTGAAATGTTGATACAATATCTTACTCATCTTCGTCATCTGTATGTTTTTTGACGTGGCTAACTGTTCCAGTTTTACACATCATAAAAAACAAATCAGGAAAGTAGCTTTACTGTTTGTTTGTTTTTTTTTTGGTAAGTGGTGGGGCTAAAAATGCTATTCCAGTGTACCACCAGCCAGAAAGTCAGTAGTAAACTCAGGTAATGCCGCTTTAATATACATAAAACAACAAAAACAACCTTCATACAGTTAGATCAGTGGTATTAAACTTGTGGGTATGGTAAAATAATTTAGATATAATTCTGGTTCTGTAAAAAAGTGAATCAACAAATTTACAAAACGCAAAACACTTTATCCAATGGAGTTTCTTCTTTGGCTAAGTGCCCACAGAGGAATGATGTCATGCCAGGATGATCTCATTGTCCTTTAATAGAAAGAGTGGGGGGGCTCAGAGGATGACATCATTGCACTGGAGATGGGGGGTGATAGAGTGCAAGTCCGGGACCAGTGTAGTATGTGTCAGCGTGAAAGTCAGAAAGACAAAGAAGGATGTGGTTTCAGATCACGGCTGTCGATGTAATGTGTGAGTCAAGACGGAGTGAGTCATAGCGGATGATCCAGGTATAAGCTGTAATTAGGCCGTGAGCCGCTGTGACAGACTTGAGAGCATCCTCGGTATCATCCTCATTCCTTTTTCCCGCTCGACTGTGATGCAAATGCAGTTTCAGCCGAGCCGCAGAGCACTTTAAAAGCTTGTCATGCTGTGATCTCATAAGTGGCGTGAAAGTTACAACCACTTATTACTGACAAAGTAATATGTCTAATGGACGAGAATAAACTTACTACACTGCTGTGTCAATAAATTATACTCTTTAGTAGATACAATCATCAATTGCACAGTTTCGAATACTAATATTAAAAGTTTATGAATTATTCAAGTTTTCAGAATCCAAAAAGGTAAAAAAAAAAAAATCACATGGATGTTTTTTTTCTTCTTCTTCCTCATCCAAGAATCTGTCAAATGAGAATTATATAATGTATATTGTTATTTTATTTATTTATTTTGGACATTTTGGACAAACAACACACCTGTTTGAGTCTTGAGCTCTAACAAGTAAAATTGTCTGCTTTGTTTAACCCTTAGAGCTCTGAGCCTACTGTATTTTTGCCATTTTTTTGTGCTAAATTCATATCTTACCTTTGGAATGATAAATAAAGAAATATTATACATCATTTTGTTCAGGACAACTTTATCTGTTTGAAAAGACAGCATACATATCTATCTATATCTATATCTATCTATCTATCTATCTATCTATCTATCTATCTATATATATATATATATATATATATATATATATATATATATATATATATATATATATATATATATAACGCAGTGCGTTAATTTATTGACTTAATCGCGTTCATTTCAATTGAGGCATCGATTAATTTGATCGCAACAAAAATATTCCGACGACACTGACAGAGGCAGCAACACGCCACGGGTCTTCCAGCGGAGCAGAAATTCACTGCGCTAGCGTAGAAGACGACACATTTCCGTTTCCATCCATCAGGCGGTTTCGAGATGAGCCAAACTTGCGCAGTTTCGATCAGTGTCGGTCTGTGCGCAGTGCACGCTGGTTAGATTTGTGTCCGACTTGTTCCCACTTGCTCTGATGCTACAAGTGCGACGGTCACCGTGAGATCCAAACGAGACCAGCGCCTGAGCCGCCGCAGTTCATCAGGAGCACGGCTCAGTGCATGATGGGAAAACGCCCACCTGTCAGCGATGAACGGACAGGTGATTGGATCTGAGTTTAGCGCTGATCAGAAACGTAACGCACGACACTTCACTGCCCTCCTCTCCTTCTTCCCCCGCCTTTTTTTTTTTTCAATACAGACTAAAGTTACAGTTTTGACATGGATAAACCGAATTCGGGCGTAATGGTGCGTGATCTGAGCCACAAACTGTCCGACTTCAGTACAGGCGTATTTCCCCTCCTCTCATTGCGGCCGTGCACACTCGTTCACAATCCAGGCAACAAGTGAACGAGCTAAAGCAACATGAGTGACCAAAAAGACACATTGCTAAATGGACAATTCTGCTTCAAATCGTCACCAGACAGCAATATAGACAAAACAAAAGTTATGTGCAGTCTATGCAAGGATGAGTTCAATTACCACTGGAGTAACACAGTTCATAGTATTTACACTGTTGTGAACCACAACAATTGTTATTAATTGAAGAATTAAACTTATTTTTGTTAAAGTTCTAAAAGAGATTACACATGCTTTTTTAGGTAAGTTTTGTGTATTTGTTGGTTGTACCTTATTTAGGCAAACTTTGTCTGAGTTACAGGTCTCAAAGAGACTATTAATTTATTTTCTTTGCAAGTTTTGTTTGCATTGCACAAGTTTACAGGTAAGTATGTGAAGGTTAATTCAAAATAAATGTTCTAAATTTACAATTTTGTGTTTGTATGTGAATTCATAATCTGATTAATCGCGATTAATTGTGATACATTTATTAACATAATAATAACATAACATAATAATTTATTTTGTTTGCTGTACTATTTCAACATGCTAAAGCCTAGAACACACAAAAAACACAAAATCGTATATATACATGTTTGGACATCTTTTAACATGAGAAAATCAAACATGCTTAACAAAGGTTTCTGAATGCTTCAAAGGTGAAAACATGTTCTTATAAAGAACATATGAAAGAATCAGTGATATACAATAAAGTTTAATGCCTTTAGGAGCAATATGAACACTGGCGATAATGGTAAAAAATAGACTTGGAGCATGTCCCAGTTCATGATATTTTTTTTACTGGATCAAGAAAATGTGCTGCACTGGCTTTAAATAAGAACAATTCTTGCACATTTGAATATTTACTAAGTGAACAGTGCCCCTAATTCAGCCTCCTGAAGGGCGGCACATGTGGACAAACTGGGGAACTGCAGGGGAGTGATGTGTGGGTCAAAGCCACCTTGAGTGACAGCTCAAACACAGAGAAAACACATAGGAATCTCCAAAAGTGCAATAAACTACTAAAATAAAAATTCTGGAAACAACTGAAAGTTGTTTTTTTTTTTTTCATCTCAGTGTAGTGTATCTCAAGGAGTGTGCGTGACTTGCAATCAGACGAGTTTTGATTTGACATTTAATAATATTCTTGTTGAGTTCTTTTGCTTAGTTATTTTGAAGTAACAGTACTTTAACTTGTGTATAGATTTCGAGTAGGCCCTACTTCTTCCAGCACTGCTTACATCAGCGTCCGGACATTCTAATAGTTTTCTAATAATACAGTATAAGCAAAGACTGATGGTGCAACAGCTAATGACTCCATTTAGGGATCACTAAAACGCCAAAATCTAATTTCTGAAACCTCTTACCCACTCCAAATTTTGTATATTTAAAGAGGGCTTGGGCTTGAGTGGAGTTGTATAAACCATACATGTTACCATATATTACCTGCTGTCCAAGATACTATTATGCTCAATTTTTATTTTATTTTTTTTTAATATGTACTTGTATCTTGAAACACTTTTAGTTTGGTGTAAATACATTTGAATCATCTGATAGAGATACAACCCTGTTATGCACTGAAGTTAGAGGTTTCAGGTAAAGTACTTTATTAATCCCACTGCCTTTTTTTTTCCATTTCACTTTGCATTTGTGATGGCTTTACAGACACCAGGCCTGCGTGAATATGCAGTGCTATCTCCTCACACTTTGACAACTTGGCCGGATGTCTCTAAAGCGAAGCCAGCCACACGGATTAACCATGTTGGAGGAATGTGGATCACCCCTATGCTGTCTCATGCATTATTCAGCCACTTCCCCAATATACCTGGTGTCCTTGTGCATCCCCTGTCCAAGCTTTTTGCACTGACAAACCTTAACCAAGAAAGTTAGGTTATAAATATTCATCTCCTCTCGTGACGGTTTGTAGGCAGATTGTGAAGTCTCCTAATTAGCACTTCTTTGTCAAGTTGTGCTTATTTATGACAGACTTTCCCGAAGGAGATCAGCGACCAGCACGCATCATTAATCATTCATTTAAAAACCAGAGCACCTGTTATATATGCCAGTGTGTTCGGCGCTCGGTGCGGGGCCAGCTATCCCATTGAGGTGGTAACCATGACGACGCGGAGACAGCACTTCCTGGCTTGACCTACTTTCTGTGTGTAGTTTCCACCATCTACTCTCCACTGTGCATGCTCCGTTAACTACCTGTCTGACCCACTCTCAAAGTCCTTGAAGCAGAGAAATTTAAGTTCACGTCCAGTGTATTTTGTGAGAACAAGGTTTTTTTATTGCGCAGTAACAGTTTCACGACCCTGCTGCTCTCTTGTAGCTACACGGTTCGGCTGTAATTAGACGTCATATGGTGGCAATGCTTTGAAATCTATTAGCGCCAGACACCAGGTAGTTCATCAAACATTTGAACCTGCTGCTGTGTGTAACCAGACGCTAATGACATCATTAATATTCAGGTGATTTCTCTTTTTTATTTGAAACAGGACTCAATGCACAGGCGCCATTAAAGCCATTAGTTGTTCACACATGTTAAAGACTTAAAAACATGCTACCTTTGTTCATTAAAGAAGGAAGAGGAAGAAAGTATATTTACCTTATGAACTGAAGTAATTAAGTACTTTTTTGGGAGGAACTATACTTTCTCTGTACATAATAAAAACTAACTAGTCAAATTTAGGAGATTTTTTTTTTTTATTCAATTATATTTTCAGTCTCAAAATTAGTAAAAGTTTTTTTTTTTTTTTTTTACCCCAGTGGCAAAACTGGTAGTAGCAGGAGGATGTGGAGTTATAGTAGCAGTTAGGTCAATAGCAGTAGGAGCAGTAGCACTAGAAATTGTAATAGTAGTACCCAGTAGCAGTATTACTTCTGCAGGGAGGGGCCCTCAAAAAACCTGGGATATGCATGAGATATATTGATCAAGTTAGCTTAAGGGCCCACCGAGATGGTTTATACAAAGGACCCAGAATTTTGTGCTACGTCCCTGAGTAGAAGTAGTTAGAAATAGCAGTAGTCCATCAGTCCTGGACACATCTACCCAGCTGGGACAATCTATTTGCTTGTTCAGTTTGTTTGTTTGTTTGTTTGTTTGTTTGTTTGTTTATGTCTATTCCTGTAAAGCTCTTTGAGGTGACTGTTGCGATATTGGGCTATATAAATAAAACTGAACTGAACTTGAATTCAAATAGTTAGAAGTAATGACAGTAGCAATTGTAGAAACGTTGGTGGTGGTAGGAGTAGTAATTGTAGTAGCATTAAGTACTTTGACTCATGTAATAATTATATTGGTTACTTTAACTTAGAGTACTTCCTCCACCTCTGAATGTGTCTTGTAAAAGTATTATCTCATCTTACAACATCAATAACTGCATTTCTCTCCATTCTTCCAGTGGTCGAATCCAATATTGAGTGTGTTAACCAGTGATTTTGGAGCTCGGCCAAACAATCCTACTACAACACTCAACACACATTCATTTCCTCTCGTTCCAGCCAAGTGCACACAATATTGAACTTTATCTTTACATCTATGTTTATTAACAATCTTCATAAGTAATGGGTGGATCATGGAGTCTCAGAAGAGCTCTTGATAATACAGGCCTACATTGTTTTCATTATTGATAGACTCTCTTCAGACGCAGCTGTGCCTTTCAGCATGTACCATTGAGTGTGTTTAGATTAATACACTCATGAATACATTTATTTATATATATTTTAGATTGCATTTGTAAACAGGGAAACTGTCTCTGCACCAGGGATGAATGTGAAATTATCATCCCCTTAATACTACTCAAAAGTATTTTCAGTATACAGTACTTGACTCAATTTTTTGTTCATTACATTACTGTGATGTAATGTCAATACTGTGATCAAAATATTCATTAAATTAGTGCAAACTGCATTGGTGTGGTTGCACGGTTTCTGGGGCTTGTACACAGTAGCTCATTCTGGTGGTGCTTGGGAAAACTATATCTTCTTAAATTGTTAAAAGATTAAGAACCACAAGCTTAGACTGCACACATTGTTTTTTGAGTAAAGCAGACACTATATGTTCTGTTATTAATATTATTTCTTCACTATGCTCTATTACACAGATATAATATAATAAAGTATATGACAAATAAATATTGTATCTTGCATGTTATTCATAAATAGGGTATTGCATTAAAAATACAGTGGTAGTGGTGCTTCCCTCTTTTTACTCTGAACAGCCCTGTCATATGTCCTGTCTTTTTGGTGGAAGCAGTTCAGATTTTAACAATAAATAGTCCTACATGCCTTCCTTGCACTTACATCCTTCAGAGCACACGGTGTATTTTTTGCTGAGTATGAAAGTCAGAGCTGGCTGTGCGTACCTCCTTTTGTTTGGTTAGGCTCCTCCTTGTCCGCTGTCGGGCTAACAGCAGCAGGCACGTCGGCTTGTCTGGCCTCCTCGGTCTTCTCCTCGCTTTTCTGCTCCTCCTGCTTCTCCTCACTGGCTGGAGCTGCTGGAGCTGTGGTGGGACTCTTGGCCGCAGGGGGCTCCACCTCTTTGGGCTTCTCGTCCACCTTTTCCTCCGCCTTTGGCTCTTCTTTGGGGGGCTCGGGCACAGGGGAGGTGGCAGCAGGGGGGGCTGCCGTTACAGGAGATGTGGCTGTTTCTGCAGGGGGAGCTGGAGAGTTAGCGGGCTTGTCCACCTCTGGGCTTTTGGCTTGGCTCTTGTCCTCCTCCTTGTTGGACTCCTCGGCCGGCGCCTCCTCTTTGGCAGGGGCTTCCTCTGTGGTCTTAGCCTCCTCTTCTGCCTCGTTTGCCTCCTCTCCGTTGACAGGACTGTCCTCTTCCTTCTCCTCCTCGCCGTCTTTCATCTTTTTCCGAGTTATGTGTCCGCGGAAGCTCGCCTGTATTTTGGTAGCAGCCTTGTGAGCCTTGTCCTCGGGTTTGTTGACGGTGCCGTCCTGCTCGATCTTCTGGTCGGCATCCTCATTCTTCTCCACCTGACACCCACAGGAAAGACAAATTACAAATCAATAACTGGAATGAACAGAGGAGGCTAGTAAGTAGTGACATTTACAAAGTATAACATGTAAATGTACTTAATGAATACATTTAGGAAAATATTAAAGGAAGAAATGTTACTTTTACTCAAGTAATATTTCAGAGTCTAAAAGTAACTACATGACATTGTTGGCAAAGCGGCCTATCAACAAAGTTAGTCTAGGCAACCAATAAAGAGAAGAGTAGCAGGACTGATTACTCTGGCCATCCATTCTTATTTCTATTGCTTACAAAGAATCAGTCTGGTTCCCTCACATTTTTACTTAGATTTCCCCAGAGGGTGGAACTTACTGATGCAGATTAAACTACCTTTGAATATAATTTAATATACAATAGCCTGTCATAATTCAAGAGGCAGTAACAACATATTATGCAGAATAAATTGCCTTTGGACTGACCCATTTTAAATAAATGTTTCTGATTTGTCGGTGATTTTATCTCTGGATAAAACTGTTTGAATCTAAGGGGTTCCAGGCCCACTTCAGTAAGAAAGTAATGGAAATAATTTTTGTTATTGTTGGCAAGTTTTCTACCACTCTCAGTATTCATGTCTTTTTACCCACCAAAGGTGAGAAAGCCATAGCGCTAGCAGTAGTATGTTATAGTTCAGACATATGTTACCTTTATTTTGGGAGTGTTACTTTTACTCCTAAAAATCTTGAGACATATAGGAAAACAAAGTAGGTCAGACTTGGGTTCATGCAGTTGGGTTGTGAAAACAGTCATGAAAATACAGCTTTTAAATGGGACATTGGGGTTTTTGGTTAGGTTATATACAGGACTAGATGAGGAAAAGGAAAGGAAGGAAAGGAAAACTAAAGGAAAAGAAAGCTAAAATAAAAAAATTGGTTGATGAGATTACCTTTGGTACCTGGCTCCATAGCCGTCCATCAAATACCAGGTTGTGTTATGAGTCTTATAAATCTAATGAAAAGAAATCAAATCAAATTAAAGGATGAATGACGAGCAGCGAAGGTGGCAGCCAAAATGAATCAGTGCACTCCAAATGAAGCAGACAGCGAAGCAAAACATCAAAATATCGTTAAGAAATATTAAACTTGTCAAACAAAATTTGCACCTGCCATGGATCTGAATAAGCAACATAAAGAAAACAAACTTGTCATGGGGGCAGGGCAGCTGTAGGGGCTGTTTACAAGACAACAGTTTTTATAATGATCTCAAAAAATCAATTCAAAGTCTACTATTTCTGAAAGTTCTCCTTTCTATTCTTAACTTTTTAAGTTTTACAATTGGTTTGAAAGGAAATCTGGCCACAGGCTGTGCAAGCCAGTGTACTCTTGGTGCCAGTCCCAAGCCTGGATACGTAAAAAGGGTTGTCTCAGGAAGGGTATCTAGCTTAAAATCGGTGCCAAATCGATATGTAAATCACGGCATAATGAGGCTGAAAGAAACAAGTAATTTCTATGCATGTGTGACCAGCTAGAATCTATTAAACAGACATCTAGCTACTTTTTTTTTTTTTTTTTTTTGTTGCAAGGACTGCATTTTACAGCACAACAGAGCTGGTGGCATTTTGAACTCTACTTCCTGGTTGCCAAGTTTGCAGGTTTGGTTGAGAACTATTGCCTTGTAAACAACACCTCAGTCAGACAGAACAATAAAGACACATGAACACAGTAAACTCTAAACGGCTTGGATTGAGTCTGCTCTTTGAGTTTATGGATAGTTTGACAGTGCAATGAATCGACAGTGTTTTATGTGCAGTCGCAGCAGTAGTAGTAGAGATTTAGTGCAACTGTGAAACATGAGAGGACAACGTGAGAGTGTGCGTGTGTGTTTGTGTCAATTGTCTCCACATAATAAATTGGACTCACTCAAGTTGGAGCCATGTCAAGGCATTTATTGTTATTTACACCATGCATGTGGCTGATATTGTCCTTGAGATGCGATTATGGAAATATTCAGATCCGTATGATGCCTCCATTGACGTGTGCAGCATCTGTCACTAATGAAATCTTTAGGACCATAAAAATGTAAGCTCTTGTTACAACAATAATGAGGGACTCTCTATTCAGTGGGTACAGTAGCTCTCTCTCTCTCCGGCGCTGCTAGGGAACGAACTGCCTGCCTACAATCTCCTCCTCAGCATGCACCGCCATACCCCTCCCAACCATCAAAGGTTACCGTGACAACCGGAGAGTGCTAACTCATCACAGCGCTGTCTGCTGGTTGGTGCTATGAAAGCCTATATGTCACCGTGATTGGCAGAGCACCTGACCCCTCAAGGGAGCGGGCCAATGGGAAGTCGTAAATCAGGCGGGGCAATCGGGAGGGCTGGGGTAAGAGGAGGGGGAGATGCGGTAGCAGCAGGGTGCGGTGCTTAGAGGGGGGTAAATGTGTGTGTTTGTAAATGCTGCCAGTCTGTCACCGAGCTGTGATGTCTTGTTTAAGGTCAGTTTGAGCAAGGGAAAAAGGCTTTTAACATCCAACCTCTGCTTTAAGAGTATTTCATCTTTTTCTGCAAAGACGTAAGAATAACTCACACTATAAACGATTGGTTAAGTAGTTAAGGGTTAGTAAGCAATTAATTGATTATTTACAAAGCTTGACATCAGCAGTAATAAACATCACTGAGCTATACACATTGTTATTAAATCATTTTTAAGATAAATAAATACTAAATTATAAACATCATTGTTAATCCAGTATCCAGCCACAAGGAGTCACAGGCCCAGTGTACTCCTTTTGCCAGTTCCAAGCCTGGATAAATGGAGAGGATTGCATCAGGAACAGCATCCTGCATAAAACCAATGCCAAATGAATATTCAAATCAGTGCATACTAATGATGCAGATGATTTGCGGTGAAGCCAAAAGGAAAGAACAAATGCTAATTCAGTACAGTTTAATCATTGAAGTATTAATTGCATATTTATTAATGCTTTAATAGTGGTGAGTTATTCTAGTGTTTCCCTGTTTTTTACTGTCATTATAGTGTATTACTCTCAGATGTAAGCCTTCTTCCAGTAACATTTCTCATATTAAGAAATGTGTTTTTGAAATGACTGAACTCTGCTGCACAATACTACATCAAAAATTCATTTTCTTTGTGATATGAACATGAACAGTATACATATTGCAACAGCCTGCTTAAAGTGCATGCCATGTTCAAGGGTTTCACTTTTTGCATTTTAACACATTGTTCTGGTACAATGGAGTTCAACCACGATGCATTCTCATCCATTAACTATAACTATTTCCTACTAAGAGAAGTAATGAAACAACTTGAAAATGCTTTGGTATTGTAACATAGAGCAGAATACTAATAGAATATTTGGTTTAGGCAATTTAGACACTATTAATCATCAGTAGTAAAGCATTCATGAATATGTAATAATATTGGTTAACAGCTACTGAATTAACACTGACAGTCATAATTTAGTATTGCTCTACATGAGCTTATAAATCAGTAATTAAACATTAATAATGTTTATTACCCAATGGTGTTTATTAATTGCTGAAGTAATACTTTGCAGATAATATTGTGTGTAGAAGGTACTGTAGAGGGGAGGCCCTAAAGTAAATTTCAATGGTTTTGGTCCATAACAATAAATAAAACATACAAATATATATATATATATATATATATATATATATATATATATATATATATATATATATATATATATATATATATATATATATATATATAAATTTAAGGGGGCCACGACAGTCTTGACTTTGGGAATGGCTGTTGTAAAGTGTTACCAACTATTTGACCTAGTGAAAATACATTATGTGAAAGCTGTTCTGCTTTGTTCTACTGCTATAACTTGACTTAACTGTCACATAATGCACGTTTGTGTACAGCTTATTACTTCCTTTACATTCGGGGCAGATGGAAAGGTATCCTCTTGGGAACAACATGGTTTAATTTGGATTAATTAACCTTTGGAGACACTGTTCATTTGGAGCTTGTACTTAATGTTGAACATGGTCCGCCTGTCTGTCGCCTCTCCTTTTAAGTTTGTTTTTTACATGCGTACACAATTTCCTTGGTAAAGAACTGATGAAAATTTTGGCTGTACCGTATCTATGGCAACCAAAATGAGGATGTTACAGGCAAAGGCACTGCAGGCTAATTGGAATAAGTCATGTCATTAGCACCACAATGCAAATATGTTGGCTCACTGCAAATGAATTAAGAGACAGATCAAACACTGAGGAGGCTTTTCTTAAAGAGGGGGTGCACCTTGTCGCGCGCCTTAGCAGCACCTTTGGGAGACTCTTGTATTTATGAATGAAAATGTGTGCCGCACAAGTGGAACAGCGCCTGCAGGAAGGCTACGTGACCAGGGTTCAGATACCGGCCACGGCAAATCCCTGAGAAACAACACTAAACAAATCTGTAGAGCTGTTCAAAATGTATCGGCGCCATTAAAGTCCTGCATAAACTCTCTTCTCTGTCTGTTTCAGCTCAATACGTTTGATATAAACACTTCGGTGCACCGTCTTATGATGCATGTAAACTGGTAGTGAGAAAATGACAGCCAAGCGTTTTTCCTCAAGGGTGGTGACGAGACAAATATCAATAATTCAAATCATGATGCTACATTTGCGGTCGGCCAGTGATGCCTAGTATCCACACCCACGTCTTGTAAAGTCAATGACACACTATTGCCTCAAGAGGTGATGTCATACCCTCTGTATTCCCAATCACATCCATATAATAGCATTTTGGCGTGACTCATTGCGAGAGGCCAGTAAGTAATTCTATTTGGAGTTAAGTGCCTGGGTCAAATTTTGGCAATTGTAAGCACCTATGAGATCAAGCATAATAAAACGCCAATATGTCACCAGAGTGTTGTTCAGTGCAGAGGGGCGTGCCAATGGTGCTACGTCTTCTTTTAGCCTTAGATATATTTTTAATAGATATTTACTAAGGGGAAAAAATACTAGATTCTAGATAAATCATTGTTAAATAAGGAAAGCCATAAGAAAACAAGCCTGCCGTGTTATCTCTAGCCTGACATGAGTTTTATGATGGTACCAGGTTGCTCAAGAAGATATTACAAATGAAGGCCTCGGGCAGGATTTATGGACTGCACCCTCAGGGATATGTGCTGTGGATATAGGTGGAGGAGGTGACTGTACCAATACAAATGAACCTTGGTCTCCCGGCTCTAATATTGGACTGACACAGTGACCCTGAAGCAGACGTGATGGTTTGGGCCTCAAGCTCCTATATCAAGCTACAACGATGATGACAGCTCACAGCAGGAGTGGGATGTTCAAGTTATATCTTATATCAGTTCTGAGTAACCACTTAACTCAAGACTATGCAATGTCCGGAATTTTAGATTTGGGGTTGGGTCAACAAATCAGCTCAACCTAGAATCATTTTTATTGGCTAAACTAGCTAAACAAAGACATGTAGGTGACAGCAAATTTATACATTTCATTCTAGAGACCATTATTTTGGATCCAGGGTACACTGTTCCATAAAAATGCAAGTATTTTTTTTTTTTTATGCCTTTTATGCCCATAGAGAATAAATGAGCGTGAATGGTTGTCTGTCTGGTCTATGTCAGCACTGCAACTAATGTATGTGCCCCATCTAAGGTCCATAGTTGCTGGGATAGGCTCCAGACAATCACCTGTGACCGGAATAAGTGGAAGAAGATGAATGAAAAAATGGTAAAACCCTCCCTCCATAGCAACCTTGTAGTTTTGCCATTTGTGCTCTTAAAATCTTATTTAGTGCCATAATTTCAATACTTTTCCAGTCTTTCTCCACAGCAATTAGTGTGCCTTAAGCAACTTAGAATGGTAATTAATTGACAATGGAGTGTATAAAGCTGCATAACAGGATCCAAAATATTAAACTAATAACAAGCTTTGAGGTTTTTAGCTTAATTTTCTCAGTTAGTGTTGTCTTTTGTACCATTTGAGAAAACCCTAGTCACAGTCTATGAGCTCCAGTGCCCGTCTGTGTCCTTGGGTGGGCAGCGGCTGTCGTGAGAACCACACCCCAGAGTCAATGGCTTCACCGACAGATCTATAACTACACACACACACGCACACACACACACACACACCAACCATCCCCCCTATGGTGACACACAGTAACAGTCCGCTGCCACCTTCCCATGCCTCTGCCTCATTGCCGGTGCCATTAGGGACTTGTTTGACAGAGGAGGAGGAGGAGGGAAGTGTGCAGAGGTGCATGAACGCTGGCTGAATTACCACAAAACCACTGCTAATGCATATATTCCTTTTGCTTTTTATTAATTTGCTCCATTCAATTGGGAGACTCACGTTTTATTTGTTTCCCTTTAGCTCCGCCCAGATGTGGCAAAAATGCCCTGCCGCTAGCAAGAGGTGTAATTAGGTAGTTTTTCTCTGTCATAATGGTTTAGTTGAGGGATATGGCTTTGGAAAATTGCCTTTCTAACAAGGTAACAGGTGCTTCTGTTACATCTAACATTGCCTGTTGACTTTAATGCTACCTTTTGCACATACAGTTGGTTAAAATGAATAAAAACTCCCCCTGGCATATTATAGTGGGCGATACAAGCTCCTTATTGATTGAAATAGTTACCTGTATTTACCTTAAGAACAACAGAGAGATAGTAGTCTACAATACACACTTGCATTGACTCCTTACTCCTAAAGATGCTTGGCATGATTTCAATAGCTTTCCCTCCAGACACTATAGACTGTCTAGTGTCTGCTACTGCTGAGCATTTTCTCCTTCTCTTGTGTTTCAGCATTTTTTTTCTTCACTCTCCCTTTCCCACCGTGCAAACTGCTACCCACTCATTTCGCTCTCTTCTCTCTCTCTCTCTCTCTCTCTCTCTCTCTCTCTCTCTCTCTCGCTCTCTCTCTCTCTCCCTCGCATGCACAAGCAGACACAGCGGAGTACCACACCCATTTAGCCGGCTATCTCCTGCAGAAAAAAGGGGAGAGAGTGAGCAAAAGAGAGGGGAGGGGGGTGTAGCTCAGGTGGTGCTGCTGCTACAAGCCCACTCTGCACAGGGAAAAAAAACTCTATTGCTTTGAATGTAGAGAATATTGCTAAGGAAAAAAGATGCTGTATTGCAACTAATAAGCAAGCCATATGCCGGTAGCGTGGTTACATCCTCTGGAGCAGCCCTTAATTGAATTACACCGGGCTCTCTCTGGCCGAACAAAGGCTCCACAATCACCACATGATCTCATAGGGGCAGGGCGACAGAGAGAGAGAGAGAGAGAGAGAGGCAATGGATTTATGATGGGCAAAAAAGAAAAAAAGAAAAGAAAAAACACAAGGAATTGGGACTGTGGCTATAGCTGGGGTTAGGGTTACTCAGGATGCCAAAAGATCTTTATGGTGATGTTGTATTAATTAACAATGTGGGTTCAAGCTTAGAGTGTAGGCGGAGAGAGCTAAAGAGAGCAGACAAGGAAGTAGTGATGGGTTTTAGGATTGGGTTAAAAAAAAAGGGTGGGTTTGAAATGCCATGGCTTAAAAAAAACACCTTTAAGTTAATAAAAAAGATCTGTATAGTCATTAATGAAATTGAATGAAAGACCCTTTTTTTTTTTTTTACTTGTATTTAATGCTCCAAACTAGGAATAAGGCTTGTTTAAGAGTACTTTTAAGACACTCCACAAATGAACTGCTGGCTAAACCATGCTTTTTGCTCACCCACCCATGAAAACACCTCTATCCAGACTCATTTGCGCTTCTCCAAAAAAGCAGGAACACCATGCGGGCTAAGTGCTTGTAGAGGATCCCTTCAGAGAGAGAGAGAGCGAGAGAGACGTGCACGTTGAGGCGGGGACGGCGCACGGTGGTGGGAAAAAAAAAAAAAAGCCGGTGCCTCACCCACATGGCTGCAGTGTGCGGTAGCAGCACTAGCACCAGCAGCAGCAGCAACGAGCCGGCTTTTTCTCTTTTGCTTTTTCCTCGCCCCATAGTTATTCCCACTGTCGCCTCCTACCACCTACCATCGCTCATCTTGTCACCACTTGTACATTTGCAGTGAGTTTTCGAGGCACAGTCTCATTTTCTGCCCTGCTTGCCTTCACCTACCTTCCCCCACACCTTGCGATCTCAGCCTGTTCTCACCTATTCTTTCATCCTCTGCTACCTACATGTGCTTTTTTGTTTCCCATACACCTCATCTAGCATGTCTATCAAATTGGCAAGTCTCGCATCCTTTCATTCTCCGTCTCCTATTCTCTCCAATGAAAATATGACTCATCCAGGCTGACATTTAGGAGGCAATCATTGGATTCCAGTGTATGGTTAAATCAGCATTACTTTTGAGGTTTTGGGTGGATAGACTCCCATACCTATACAGCTTCTTTCCTAATAGAAAAGCTATTATAAAAAAAAACCACCCAACGTCCTCCTTTCACACCCTTTAAAACAAGTGCACACTTCATAGTCGCCTCCATTGACAGGCTCCACTTATAAAGCTAGAGGGCTATGATAATCCATTTAAACTCATTTATTCCCATTGTACTCCCCAGAGGCCACTGACATGATGGTGCCTCTCACTCAATCCTTACCCCACCCTTTTTTCCCCTTATTCTCTCTCCCTCACTGTGGAAAATTACTTTAGTGCCGTCAAATTTCTGCCCAACAAAGATATTAAGACTTGTGCTGATTTGTCAATTAAGGAAGCATTACATTGGGGCTAATTACTGGCAGTCATGATTAACAGAAGCAGACACGAGTTCAGCTCAGTGTGAATGGCTGAGAATACAGTCTGAGACAATATTTTACTTTTTCTAATCAATAAAAGAGTAGCTCCTGAGGATATGGTGACGATCTCTCTTTTCCCAAGTACAGTGTGAGGTCTAGGAGGCATTGTGGTAAAATCCATTCATGCAGGATAATCACATTAACTAGGCGTGTCTGGGCTCAAAGCAAATTACACCAACATTTTGGCTAATCCTCCCTCGGACGACCCCAAAGTTTTAACACAAGAATTAAAATGCATTGGAATGGATACTTTACCGGTTTGGTTCTTCTTATGCAGCACAGCATAGTTGTAGTTTTAGTCCCGCTTTATCCCCTCTTCTTCTAATTTCTTCTGCTTCTTTCTTCCTACACACTCTCTCTCACTCTCTCTCTCTCTCGTGCGCGCTCTTCCGTGCACACACACTCTCTCTCTCGCTCTCGATGGAGGCTGTATCAACAGCTAAGTCGTCCGGTGCATGTACTACTCATCCCAGTTTGCACGCTCCTCTTCGTCAGTGGCTTTTTCCTCTCTATCTCTTTTACTCGCGCCGCTCACAAGGACTTGGCCGGTCCCACCCTCTAGACCCCACCCTCCATCGCTCTCTGCTCCTCCTTTTTCAGTGATGTAGCCCCCTCCCCATCACCATCAGCACCACCACCTCCAGCACCACCATCACCACCTCTTAGTGATGCTTCTACATCTTCCCTCCTGCTCAAAGAGGAACCCCACCCTTCATAGTCTCTTACTTAAAAACCTATCACTAGAATATAATTTCCTCATTGATTTATGCAGCAGCTCTGTCTGTTTAATACACCCCCATCTTTTTTTTTACACAAAGGCCCACATTTTGCCTTTCCAGAACACTTATTAAAAGTCAAAATACACCTTAATAAAAGCAAATTTCTTGGCACATCGCTGATACCAATGATGTGTTATTGATGGATAGTAATGTTGCATATTATACAGTGGTCTGGAGACATCCCCCTCTCCCATACCCATACTCGGTTCTCATGGTAACACCAGCCGATAAACTCGAAGGGCATTGGAGGAGGAGTATAGCAAAGCAAGAGGGCCGGGTGTGGCAGACAGACAGGCAGGCAAGAGCAAAACAACCAAACACAGACAATTCCTCACTCCCCCTTTTTTTACTTTTTTTTTTTTTTTTTTGGCTTCTTCAACCCTCCCTTCATTTTGTTTTCTAATGAGTGCCCGTAACACAAGCATTTAGTCCATTTATAACCATTAGTGTGAAGCCACGAAGCATTGCAAAACACCCACACTCCCTGTTTGTCTTTCATAATACACACACACACACAGAGCCATATACAGTGTGGTGGTGTCAAGAGAAGTCCCCACCCCCGCTCTGACACCAGCAGCAGATGCTCGGTGCGCGCACGGAGGCTGGAGCGAAGAGAGAGAAGAGGAAGAGAAAAAAAATATTCCTGAAGGGTTTGCAATTCTAGTCTGTGACAGGATTATTCCACATACAGTTGGCAGAGGGATGTAGTGTTACCGGTGGTCGCCTGGCACTGCCCACAAATGGACCACCATCTAACACTGGCTCACACTACATCATTAGTGTAACTGCAATATGTAGTTGACATTGTGCAAATCCAAATCCCAAAAAAGTTGAGATACTCTATAAAATGTCAATAGAAACAGAATGCAATGATGTGCAAATATCATAATTTTCCACATAAACAATACAGCAGGTGTGTCCTGGTTTGAACAAAAACAGGACTAAATGCCCTCGTCCAATTTTTTATTTATTTTTTTCTAGATGTGTTGCTGTCAAATCAAAAATTTGTGATTTTTTATTTTATTTCCGGGATTGATCAATTCCCGGATTGCATCCCAGCAGCACCAATCCATGGGCCTGCCCTCTTTAACCAAGCCACCTTGTGGCTTTTTCTGCTGCTTCTGTGATGGAGTGTATTGCACACCTCTTTGAAGCTCCTGAGATCCCAAGCCCTATCAGAGCTTTACTCATAGACCGCCCAGCAAAACCCCGGCAGCCCACTTCTACTGGTTCGCACCATGCCCGCCACCCCCTACTTCTGCACTGCTCCACCAGTTCTGAGTATTTGGCCAGCTTCCTCTCATGGGCCTCCTCTATGTGCTCTTCCCATGGCACAGTCATTTCCCACATAATGACCTGCCTGGTGGAGTCTGAATACATAACCAGGTCTGGTCAAAGTTTGGTCTCCGCGACATGCCTAGGGAATTTCAGCTGCCTTCCCAGGTCCACACACAGCTGCCAGTCTGAGGCACTGGATAAGCAGTTTCCCCTTGTCTGTTGTGACTGTGGCCGCTCTCCAGCCTTAACAAAAGGGATGTCTTTCCTCCTCGGGTGGAATTTTGAGGATTGGATGGCTGTGGTGACTGCCTCAGCGACTGCCTTGAGGACCTGGTCATGGCGCCTACCTGCCTTCACTCAGTGCTACAGGGCAGCAACTTAGGAGAATCCATTTTACCCCAAGTATGGAGGTTGGCTGGACTAGGAAGAGTATCGTAAACTGCTTGGACCAGAAATCTAATGCAGAAGATGTCTGACTGCCAGAAATCTGACCAAGTAACCTTCCTCTGTATGGTGTTCTCTCATCTAGTCCAAGTCCCTTGCTGGCCGAGTCCCACTGCCTTGCTTATTTGTACCTCCTCTATGCCAGCTTGCACTTCTTTTTGAAGGAGGTGTTGGCGTTCTTTTCCCACTGCTTTACTCATCTGGTATCTAGGGAGGTATCCCAGGCCCACTCTTCCCTTGGCTACCACCCCCACCAACGCCTTCTGCCTCAAGCTCGCTTCTGCCACTTGCAACTCCCTGGTAGCGCTCCATTTCCTCCCTGTGCGCACCTCAATACCAGCTGCAGCTATTTTGGCGTCCTTTGAGTCTTGGTACAGCAAGGCTTCCCTTGTCCGTGACACCATAAACACCTCTGAGATGCTGCTGAAAGGGAGTTGCAATGGATTGGTGGTTCCATATAAGGCTGCGCTGCTCAAACTCCTTGGAAGGCCAAGCCACTTTCAAAGATAGGCACTAATCTTTTTCTCCATCCCCTCCACAACTGTCGTGGAGACATCATACAGCAGCAGGGGCCACAAGATCTTAGACAGGATGCCATGTTGATAGATCCAGGCCTTAAAGCGGCCTAGCAAACCAGATCTGTCATTCTTGACCAGCCATGTCTCCAAGTCCTTGTAGGTCTTCCGGATGGCATCAGAGTCCTTCAAACTGCAGTCAAAGTGTTTCCCCAAGCTCTTGACTGGTTTAATACTGGTTTAAACTGGCAATAATGTTAATCAACAATTTAATTAAAAACTGAATTGTTTAATGAATGCACAAACTTTTTTTTAGCTCCCATAGACTCAACACATTTACTTCCTGCTTCTTAGTACAAAAACTGTAACTTAAAGTCAAGTAATTTTCTTAAATTTGTCTAATTTTTGTCAACTTTTCAATGGGTTAAATTTGAGCTTACATTATTTTATTCTGGCACATTTGTGTGACTGCTTGTGCCCCATAACATAAAAAATGATATTAAGCTTTATACTCACTAATGAGTTCTCACTTGGCTCTGACGTTATACACATCAGCTGGTTGTCAGTTGCCAAAACCATCTTGATTACTCATAACTTCTTATATTTGGTGGCTAATGCTAATTCTTCCACTGAAAAACTAAGGTGGTCTCTTTTAAGCAGCCATACGGTTTACAAGCACACACATTTCATTGATTTTCTGCAATGCCATTGCAAAGTCCAAACTGTGCACCAGACGTCTCAATACAACCCACTTTATTTTTACCTCCTAATGGGTGAGATATGTAACAGACCCTACTCTGGAACGTTAGCATTAAGGGGGATACCAACTTCTTTCATCTAAATAGGACATATACATTTTAATAAATTAGAGTATTGTGGAAGTCTGTTGATTTTAGTACAATTCAAAGTAAAGCACATTTATTATTCATCATAACTAATATAACTAAATGCTTAACGAGTTTGATGTTGTATATTAGTATTTTGTGGCAAATTACTCTGGCTTTACATTTTTAATAAAATAAAGGAGAAAAGTGGCTATACTGTTGATGTTGGGGAGTGATTGGGTTAGAAGAGCTAAACTGTAGGTCAGTGTTTCCCAACCAGGGGTACGGGAACCCTAGGGGTACGTAAGCACACTGCAGGGGGTACGTAGGATTATGCATTCATTTATAGTACCTTTATATATTCTGCTTTAAAAGAGGGATTAACAGAAAAATGCAATACTAAAGATGGACAAAAACAGGCACTAAACTTGAACAAAACAAAACAGGTAAAAAATCAGAAATAACCAGGAAAAAAACAGGTCAAAAAACAGGTCTAAAACCAGAAGTCAACAAGAAATAAACCAGATCTAAAACCAGAACTATAAACTAGATCTAAAACCAGAAATAAACCAGGTCTAAACCAAAAATAAACCAGGTCAAACCAGGATTAAAATAAAACTAAACCAGGACCAAGTTGGGTCCAAACCAGAACTTAACCAGGACTACGCTGAGTCCAAACCAGGACTAACCCATGTCCTGGGGGTACACAAGACTAAAAAGTTTGGGAACCACTGCTGTAGGTAACAAATTACGTTGCAATGCCAGCCGTGAGTGCAGTAGAAAAATCTGTTTGTGCTTCTTTAAGGATGTAGCAAAGATAGAAATGCTGTTAGCATTAAATGGGCTGTTAACTCAAGAGGACACATACTCTATGTCAACTTTGGCCAGGACACAAACTACAACTCCCTTGGGACTATCAATCTTTTACCAAAATGCACTTCCCGTCTATTAAGCTCATCACCAGCCCTCACTAACTTTTACTGCAGAATGGGCATGTGTTCTGCAGCAGCCACCAGCAGCAGTCCCCAAACCTGTGTTCTCTCTGTGTCATTGTGCCCTACAGTGGAGTCTGACACACATGGAGGAGTGTGGATCTGCTGACTCTGCACCATCTTTCTCAGCTCTGCCCCGCTTTTTACTTCAACACAGCTTTGCACATTCATACGGCGCTGTACTGCTGCCAGTTTACAGCAGCCCCCCGCCGGGAAGCTCCTCTGAAATAACCAGCACATAACAAGTGCAGTGATGTTGGTCCAGATTCTCAAAGCTGTCCAAATGCCATTTCTTGAAAAGTGAAAATATTGAGTAAGGGGGAAAAAAATGCTGTGTCTACTTTATTACTCTGAAATGTCACATCATTAAATTTGGGTTAGTTCAGGGAAAAATGTGTACTTGTAAACACACTTCTAATAAATTTTTACAGGGTCTATAAAGGGGAGGAAGTTACAGTTTTTGACATCAAAAATAATAGATTTTGAAATAAATCCAGCCGTTAGATCTACAGTTGAGGTATTAATCAACATGAGTGTGACTCTTGTCCTTTAACTATGAAGTAGTCATTCATCCTGTTAGGGGTCATGGATGGTTGAAGCCTATCACAACTACTATGGGCCTTAGGCGGAGGACACCATGAACAATGGCAAATTAGTGTCAGGGCAGACACTTGGAGACACACACTGACAGATGTCCAGTCGCTGTCACATTCATTCACTCTGCGCAATTTAGATTTACCTTTGTTGGAGAAAGCTTTATGGAAATGCAGAGAATCATCAGTACATGTTCATTTTTTTCAAACCAGTTTACCAAATAACTTTTACATGTATGTGGATGTTGACAATAAAGGTTATAAAATCCTACAGAACTTGTATAATAACAAATTAAGAACAAGCAATCAAACAGTGGCTTCTAACCAAGACTTTCTTTACTAAGATTGTCTGTGCATATTGCTTGTTTTTGTGCTGCTAAATTTGCCTTCCAGGTGGGTAGACCAATCAAAATAACATCCAATTATCTTTTACGTAACACACTATTAAACCTTTTTTTTCCGAGCGTCAAAATTATGTAAAATAAATTAGTGATTGCATTGTTACAGCTTTTCCAGTTTTCCATTTTTATCACTTACTCTAAACCCTATAAATGGATTATCAAACCGGATAATGCATTGCCTTTTCTCTTACCAGTATTTTGCCCACCTGTGTGAGCCTCATCTTTTCTTTCTGCAGGCATTACTCAAACTAATGAGGGGAAGTGTTATGGCAGACTTGAACAATCAAAGTTGAAAAATCTATTTCAAGCTGCATTACCCCTGGTCTGGAGCCCTGTGAGCTGCTGTTCACCGCCTCCTCTCCGTTTACAACACTCGCTCAGCTGTTTGTTCAGGGATTAGGCTTCAAATGTCAAATTACTGCAAGACACTAACTCGGGAAGCTCTTTAAAACAAAATGTGGGTAAATAAAAATCCAGATCCAGCACTAACAGCCCAAACACTATACTCCTCCTGACCAAGTTCCTGGCTCCAGATCTGGAGAAGGGTCCCTGTGCAAGACACCAGCAGTCCCTCGCACACTGCTCCTGATGGGTCAGCATTAGATGGGTGAGTTAAATGCAGAGATTGAATTTCCCTGAGAGGACAAGAAAGTCTACCTTAACCTTAATTTATGTTCTTAGCTTAAGTGAAGTGGAACTGTTCCTAAACCTACCAAACCATAACTAATTGGCCTTTATGCAACGCTTTGTTTGCTCTGATTTGTTTCTCTTTCTCAAATTTCATCCAATCTACACAGTGACAAAGTACTCAACTTCATTACTTGGGTAAAAGTAGATCCTCCTGGTCAAATATTACTTCAATACAAGTAAAAGTTGCTAAGTCAAATTTTTACTTGAGTTAAAGTACTGGAGTATGTGCTTTCAAAAATGCTTAAGTATTAAGTAAGTAAAAATAAATAATTACTTTTTTTCACAATGTATTTCAAATGAGTGCAGTCAAGAAATTTGGGTAAAATGTCTACTACATTCAAATCACAAATTTGCAGCTTCAAAAATATGAATAAAATACGTTTTACATAATTTTAGTGTGGCAATGTGAGGATCAACTTATAAAACCATAATAGATAAGATTGTTCTACAGCAAAAAAGAGTCATACATATTATAAATAAGGGTTGGTATTACAATCATACTATTCATTCATTTTCTTCTGCTTTTTCCCGTTAGGGGTCATGGGTGATTGGAGCCTATCCCAGTAACTTCGAGCCATAGGCGGGGTACAGGGCCAGCGGGTTGCAGGGCTGACAGAGAGATGAACACAGACAGACATTCACTCTCACATTCATTCACTAGGGGCAATTTAGAGTCACCAATTCACCTAACACATGCATGTCTTTGGATAGTGGGAGGTGCAGAGAGAGGGAGGACATACAGACCCCACCCAGAGAGTTTGTATGATGGTGTGTTGGTCTGCCCAGGGATCAAACCCATGATCTCCTTGCTGGGAGGCGAGAACACTAACCGCTCTGCCATCGTGCACCCCACGCAACATAATAAACCAATTTAAAAATAGATTAGTATGAATGTATACTTACTACAATCATACTAATCTATTTTTAAATAGGTTTATTATAGAATTGTGCAAATAATGTTCAAAGCCAAAGCTAAATCACTTCCAGATTGTGCCCAGAGGTTCTTTTTATTTCCTGAGAGCAAATATGAGTGGTATTATGTAGTAAATGATTATCTTTAAGGAATAAGTCAGTTGTCTTTCAGTTTTAAGACAATTTCTCTGCAGAAGTTACTTTTGCTTTTTTAGAAATGTAGTGGAGTAAAAGTAGTCAGTTACCTCTAAAAATACTACTCAAGTAAAGTACAGATTCTCAAAAACTATACTTAAGTACAGTACTCAAGTAAATTTACTTTGTTGCTGTCCACCTCTGAATCTACATATTACCATATTGGTTGATGTAACTACTCTGGGCAGGTTTTAGGTGTGCTGACAACAATAAGTGCTTCTAGCATTATTTATAAACAACATGGCCACATCAAAATACATTAGCTTGGATGCTGCTGGTATACATTTACAAAAACAGCTAAAATCCTTCTCCTTGTAGAAGTTTTTTTTGTTTGTTTGTTTGTTTGTTTGGCATGAGTTGTCGCTATAATTGACTGGCTAATACAAACCGTGGTAGACAGTCACTAGCTGGTGCTTCATCAAAAACATTCTTTTGCAAGTGCCTGCTATTTCCAAACATTATCAGTGGGCGCTGTCCCAGATGATGTGATGCCAGGTTCCTCAAGCAGGGAGGATTTACATATATCTAAAAAACTATATTCATGCAGCAGCCATCACAGAGTTTGCTACAACAAAAACAAAGATGGAAACTAAAAGCATGAACATACTGAAAGACTTGAGGCCAAACGATTCAGACTAAATCTATCCAAACTCCTTAGTATGCTAATCTATGTGCACTCATTTGATCGTTTGGTTAAGCAGCTGTACTGGCCACAGGGATCAATAATGTCACACTGTCCAAGGCGTATTGAAAAGCAGTCAAGTGTTTGCGCTGCCAAGACTAAAGGTTACTGCCTCCCAAATGTGATTACAAAGTCATTTTTGTAGTGGACTTCATCATCGTCATTTGGGGCGTCCAGCTGAAAAGGCATCATCACCTCTCTGTTACATGGACAATTCAGATCAGCAGCCAACTCTGGGGGTTATTGGATTCACATTAGGACAGGCTTTTTTTGGATACAGTATTAGTTGTCCCGCATTAAAATTCAAGTGTTGCAGTATTGTGTGTCATAAACTGTGTCTAGGGAACACAGTGAGGAGTGTTTGAAATAGATTGATTAAAATAAAGTAACAATTATAAGTTTATCTGTGCACTTTAGGCCACATTCAGTAGGTTAGAGGAACAGTCAGGCAATGTTTAGAAAATTGCTGAAATAGATATAGATACAGCAAAACAATACTGGTGCAATTATTATTCATAGCAAACAAGCTTTTAACCATGTTGTAATGTTGTTTGCAAAAACAAAGCTGGAGTAGTATTTTGTTTCATTCACATTTGTTTGTGTAATCCTGTTTGCTGAGCCCGTCCATTTCTCAAGACTGAAAACGCTCGGTCTCACCTCTCTACGTAGTCTTGTGAAACCAGGAAGTGCTCTGATGTGTTTCTAAAGCTCGTTTCTCAAACATATAGCCTACATTATTTAAAGTATTAAAACATGAAATACTTATGCAAATGTGTCATAGACACGGCCATACACACCATAGAGGTCCGGACCTCAGTATTTTAATTTAACCACATCTAAACCAGGACTCAACAAGGACATAACCAGGAATAAACAAGAATTAAATCAGGTCTAAACCAGGATCAAACCAGGTCTGAACAAGGACTTAACCAGGACTAAACAAGGACCAAACTAGGAAACAAACCTCAGTTGTTGGACCTCAGTATTTCTAAAATTCAGTGTATGGCCCTAGTCATTAGACATTTAAATGTTCCTCGGAAATAAAAACCCTCGCAAAGTGAAGGAGGTTGCACCTTTTCTATTTAAAATAATTCTTTATTAAATCACTCGTATGGATCAATCATAGCCATTTATCTAAAAAAGGGTGGGTTTTATGCTGCATTTGTCTGTACTGCCACCTGTTTTCTGATTGGCTGTAATTTCTCCAATTTGTCAATTTGTTCTGCCCTCCAGAAACTCCAATTGACTGGGACCATCCTATGAAGTGTTTTGAAATTTCCTGCCTTTACCAAGTAAATTATGATAATACCCTCACTCCAACATTAAACTGATACAGAACTGTCCTTTTTTCCTACTGGCAACCACAATATGACAGAGCAGATGTACCGTGTGATCCAGAGTTTAGTGAGGGGTGGGGGAGGGGCGTGGGCTCCATACATTCACACTGATTTATGAACACAAGTGACACAGTAATGACAGCACATTACATCAGTGAGGACAACTCTCTGGTCTCTGTACAGGGGGGAACTGAATCTAGTCATCTGGCTGTTTCTATAGAGCATTTTTCGCTGGCCGACATGAGTAAGCTGTTGCCATGGCAGTTCAGATGAAGCAGGAATGATAATTGTTTCTCCATAGCAGTGTGTAAATTATTAAAACCTGGAGGGCACGAATGAGCTGAACCAGGAATATAAAGGGAACTAGACAGAGTGAGGTTTGCTGTTTATTCAAATGGTGTGTTTGTAATATTGGCTCTATTTTTTAATCTCCTACTTCTTGTGCTGCAAGTCTGATAGAGAATGTGTGCAAGTGCAGCTTTGGGACTGAGGGCTGTCCTTAGAGTTTTTACAGAATATTCAAGAGCATTCATGAATAGTGGAGGAGATCGAGTCATGAATAGTGCAGGAGACAAAACAAAAAATAAGCCAACTAGGAAATGGTACTGCTTTACTTTGAGTATCAAAAGACATCTGTTTATATTAAGCCACAACAGTATGTTGAAAATCAGATGTCATTACAATAACAACAGTGAACACAAGTAGTCTGCGTGTCCTCCCTGTGTTACCATTGACTCTCTCCAGGTATTCCGGCTTTCTCCCACCATCCAAAAGCATGTATGTGTACTCTAAATTGCCCCTAGTGAATGAATGTGAGAGTGAATGGTTGTGTGTCAGTGCTACAACTAGCTGGCCACTGTTCTGGCAGTACCCAGCCTAAGGCCCATAGTTGCTGGGATAGGCTCCAGTCACCTGCAACAGCAGGGAAAAAGTGGATGAAGAATGAATATTTCGCCTATAAAGACAAGTTTTTGGATATTAACAGGAAACTGGAGCGACCCCACAGTAAAACAGGAAGTCTGTACAGAGTCCACACAACACCCCAGGGATCAAAGCCACTCTCTCTTTTTAGTGTGAGGCAGCAGCGCCAACCTCAGTGCTACTGTGCATCCCTGTACTAAACTATAATACTAGTGGCATGTCTCAACAGTCTTCTTTTTGTTTTGTTAAGGTTTTATATCATGCACCAGCTATTTTAAGTGGAAATATGTCAGATGGAGCCCTAAAGTTCATAAATATTTGAAGAAACATGACTGTGCTTAAAAAAAAAGAGGTAAGTAAATGCAAAGCATTTGCAGATTATACACAATTTAAACACAACCATTTTAACTTAATATATTTTATACTATGGGCTATTAGGTTACAAATATGTGAGTGATTTGTAGCTAGCTTCTTTCCATTTAAAGGATGCATCAACAGTGAAGCTTGTAGTACATTTAAACCCTATGAACACATGACACAGACAATTTCTCTCTAGCATAAGTCTTTGTTGCTGCAATATTCAAAGTTATTGCATAGCATGATATTCTAATATTGCTGCCCTGGTTGTTTTTATTATTGTTAATTTATTACCTATTTAAAATTTTAGGGTGTACCATTTCCTCATTAATGGGCAACATGTATCTCAAAATGCAGAAGACAAATCTGATAAACAATTTATTTGCGCAAAAACATAACTTAAAATTTTAATTAGCAAAGCAAGCTGTGCATCTGAAACCAAAATTCACTCAGTGCTGGTACTGTACAAGACATGAATAATATCTTTATAAGCATCCCCAAAAACAAACTGCACAGGAGCAGCTGAAATTATGATGTGATGCAAGTAAAATAACTTACTGTATTTACAATGTAATTTGTAGCCATTATAGTGAAAGTGGATTTTACACCCTATATTACACAAGACATACAACAGAAATGTACCATTAGTTTAACATAATTCATAAAGCCTGCAGGCTAGGCAATAAATTACATAAAAGTCCTTCACAATATGACATTCAAATGTAGTCAAATTTAGCTATGATCAAGCCATAAAATATATAATAGTGCTAATCTTTTTGCTAGATGCATATATACATAAGTGTCAATGGGAAAAAAACACAAGCTTGCAGCAAAATGAAAAATATTGTATTTAGACAACTGTGTCTATAGTAAAGTAATGGGGGTTGCTATTTTTCAAAAGCAAACAGGTTCTCGTAAAGTTTGTAGCTCGAAGGACGTTATTAACATATCCTTAAATATATCGAAGATGAATAATTCAAAATTTCCTAAGGCTAACAAACAACTCTTCAAGGAGACGCTCCAATATAAAAATATAAACACTATCACTACTTTTGTTTTTGGCTAGGAAGACAAAAAAGAATCCAGCATTTCATTTGAATAAGTCTCATTGTCACAGGCACTTTCAAAAGGTCCAAAACATGTAGTTACACTTGTTGACCAGCAGGGATCTCTAGCACTTTGACTCTGCATATTGATCCTCCATAGACGACCTCTTTTTTAGGTCATGATAGTAATCCTCTTCCTCATCTGGATCCTGGACAAAAATAAGGAAATCAGAAGTTCAGTCAGAGACACAAAGAGTCCCAGACACAGAAAAACGACATTAGAGAGATCAATATTTCATAAACTTTCCAGTCCCGTTGTCAGGCGTCCGGGGCATGTAAAATTTAACATGTGAAACGGATCTGCAGACAAGTCTCATTAAGTTATTTATGGGATAGAGGTCTGTGCTGTACCATGAAGCAGAGTTCGCAGCACGTGGCCTTCCTCACTGTGGTTCCTGGAGAGGTCATGGCATACTCCTCACTGAAAAATGCACAAAAATGAGGGAAAAATATTCAACAATGGTAATAATCACTCACAATCACCAGTCAAACACATGCTTTTGGACACAATATGCAAAGACTGCAATGATAAACAAAGCAGCAAAAACTACTAGGGCTACAAAAATGATGAAAACATGATACGTGATACCTATGTCGATTGTGACTGCAATGAAACTAATTACTTGACTTGATGTTTGTTTAAGTTAAAGTTCAACTGGAGTGTAAAGAAATGCAGGACTTTAAATAAGCTTTTACCTTCACTGTTCAAATGACTTTAACAATATAGTTATGCTTCAATGTAATTTAAAGCCCTTACTGGTGCAATATTGTCCTATGTAAAGTGTCATTGGGTGCTTCAGTAGTTCACCTGGCAAAGCCCTCTCTTCCTTCGGTCTTCCTCGTTTCCTCTCAATGTACTTCACTATGTATCAAAAAGGCTAAAGGCCACATATATGGAAAAAAATCCCCATCTAATTTTTGTAACACAGGCCAAGATAATGCAGTTGCTTATAATGTACAAATATATATAATTTCAATATCCATACCCCAAAGAACAGCTTAAATTGCAAACACTGTAATCAAAGAAAAATAGGTTTTAGGCAATACTTCTTAGCCTTGTGAATTGGCAAAAGTTATTAAAATAATGTGCATACATATAGTAGACTATTCTGATAAAGCTTGAGCAATCATTTTCTGGTGAGTGGTATGTCATTAGAAGCCAATTGACGCTGAAATATCACTCCTTTTAAGTTGAATTTCTGTACTTTCCATGTCCATTTTCAGGCTTTTCTATGGCCTCACACTTGTAAATATTGAAAAACTCAAATCTGTAAACTGTAAACACATGTAATTAACACATTTATTTAATGTGGCCTCAATTTAAAATAGCATGGTTAGTCACAGTAACAACTAACTTCAGTTTTAGTACTTGAAAATCTTAAGATTCATGCAATATCCCATGCCCCTGTAGATCGACCGCAAATGCCTTCAAACCACAAGGCACTCAGGTTCCCATGGACGATTATCTCATTACAGATTTAATTAAGGGACTGCACACACTGAGCCCCAGAAATCAAATTTAAATTTTTGCCTAAACTTCATTAAATTAGCAATATAAAAGCTGATCTTGAAGCATCAAAGCCTGCAGTGATGATGATTTGCCCCAGGAGACTCAGAAGCTATGAATCGACTCACCCCTCCGTGACCTCTATGGGTGATCTGTAGGATTTTGATTGGCTGTGCTTCTTCTTGGGACAGAGGATCCGTCCAATGAGAAAAAAGGTGAGGAGAGCAGAGGGGAGGAGGATGAAAGCCAGGAGGACTGTCACGTCAGAAAATCGAATGCTCTGAGCTGGGGAGGAGACAGGGAGGGAGTCAGATACATGTTAACAAGTTGACTACAGCAAATACTAAAACTGCACTGCAAAAGGGCTACCAGTCTCAAATGATTTTTCAGAGGCTAAACTGGAACAAGACATCACTAAATAATTAAGATACACAAGCTGAATGTTTTACCAATCACTCCTAGCATTATATCTACTTTTTGTTCTGGTTCTCTACTTATTTTTTTTCTCTGTTATTGACAGCCATTTATTTTATGTTGAGAGCCACCACTAGGAGCTCAAAATTAAAGCCAGCTAATGTTTAAAGCCTATGTAAATGATCATTATTTACCATCTTTCATTTAGGCTTTTCCCTTCTGGTTTGGGACAAGTGTAACGAACACACTGGCAAAAGCAGCACCATGATGACAAAATATCTTCAATGTAATGCACCTATGTTAACGTATATACACTTTGGCAAGAAATATACTTGTGAAATGTTAACTGTATAACTTGTCATAAGCTTAAATTTTTCTGTAAATTTAGTACAGTGAACTTAAAAGTGACTGTCCATGTTATTAGGTACACATATATTCAACTCTGTGTATTTTGACATCCAGAAAATATATCCAGCACTCTGCCAAATGGATGTCATAAAAAAACTAAAGCAGTTCTGGAGGCAAAGGGTATAACATGGTCTACCTAGTAAAGTGGCCAGTGAGTGTGGTTTAAAACAATGATTATCAACTGGTGGGTCAGAATCCTAAAGTGGGCCGTAAAGGTGTGGAGAAAATTTCGGTTAATGTTTCGGTTAGGTTATAATGAGGTTTAATTTGTAGACACAAATGAAACCATATTTAAAATGTAGGTCCCAACAAAATAAGGGAATATGACACTAATTGAAAATTACAGGTTTGCTTTGATTAGTTTCAACTATTTCACTGTGCTTAAAGTGTATATACAGTAAGTAATGGAATAAATCCACTGAGTGCAAAGGTTTCTGTGAAAGTAATTATATTCAGCTGACTGATTGAGAACGCTGACGCGGGGCTTTAGGTTAAGTGTGTGCGTGCACTGTACCTTTAGGTGTGACCGTGAGCACAGTGTAGGAATTGGGGGACCCGTGGACATCGGGGGGGTTCCTGACGGAGCACGTATACGTCCCATTATCGTTCAGAGTAGCGTTAATGAGAATGATGGAGGCGTCACCACGGGCCGGAGTTCCCTTCCACTGAATACGACCGCCAAACTGCCCGTCGGTCCGCAGGTGCGCCCGCGACGAGAAGTGGAAAAACTACAAAGAGAGGAGAAAGAGCAGTTTTAAAATGTTAATTTAATATTGATAAAAGATAATCATTCTATTAAGGGAAACACTGCAGGCAAAATTTGCTGCCTGTTTGTTATCTTAACACTGAAATCAAAAATACATCCAAATTACACATCAAGGTGTTTATTTTAATAGATTTAGTCACGTGTGTCCATAGATTGCAAATTGCAAATATTAATTTCAAAAGTTGTTTTCTCAAAATGAGTTTTTCTCACACTCAAATCTCTTCAGTATCACCTACAAGCACCACATTTTCCTGTTTGATAAAGATATTAGGGAGGATCTTTATAAATTCATTTTTTGGAATATTTATTAAAACTACCTTCATTGTCCTGTATAAGGCTTATAAATTGG
Source organism: Bostrychus sinensis (assembly GCA_020698575.1). Taxonomy (NCBI): domain Eukaryota; kingdom Metazoa; phylum Chordata; class Actinopteri; order Gobiiformes; family Eleotridae; genus Bostrychus; species Bostrychus sinensis. The sequence continues at coordinate 16,316,467 of CM036245.1, forward strand.
TGTATTAGAAATAATAATATTAATAAACTGTGGACTCTGTGGGACTTAAAAAACCTCAACCAATCGTTTTCGTCATGAGTACGTTAACCATTGTTCCACGAACTCGCCAATCATTCTGACTTCCTGGTTTCGGCAATACGTGCACGTTCTTGTGCCTGCGCATGTGTACGCATTATGTTTATGTAGTCCGGCGCGAGCCTCTTCGTAGCGCGGACAGCCTGACTTGGAAGAGCACAATAGCTGAGGAAAACCGTGAACAGGGTGGTTGCAAAAGGAAAACGGTTTTTGAAGTTTACCAGAGGAGGAGAATAACTGTAGAAGAGCAGAATAAAACCCGTGTGGTTCTTGGCGATTGTTTCAAACAATGGCCTGCACTGAAGGAACAGAAAGGGCTTCAGCATTGGTCATCAAGTTCCTGCTGGACAGGTACGTTTATCTTATCGTTTGAAAAAATTGCCTTTTTTCTTTATCTGTTGAACCTTTTCAACTGTACAGCAACGTCAGTTTGCTAATGCTACCAATAGCAGGAGGACAGATATTTCTGCTGTGCATGTGACTGGGTCTGTGTGGGGAACTAGGTCAAAGGTCGCGCAGGTCTAGGTTTAGGTGAATCTCTGCTGATACTGGCTGTAAACAAACACGCGCCTTCCAACGCTCGTGCACGTTGCTGTGGAGGAGTTCCTTGGAAAGGAACAGTGAAGGGCGGGGGAGGCCTGACGCATGTGCATTATTCAAAAAAGGACAGTCGCTGGTTTCTCAGCAGTCAAAAAAAATCCTCCCTAATATCTTTAATATTTTGAAGGCTTTTACAGAAGGATTTGTTGATATACATTTGTTTCAAATATATATATTAAGGAACACGTCAGCAAAATTAATCAAGAATTTTAAACCTCACTCTATCCAATAGTCAGATTTCACTTTTGAAACGTGTTCAAATATGTGCATTTTTACATATATATTGCTTAATTTGCATATAAAAACATTAAATTAAATGTTTTTTTCTATATTTATGTTAGTAATCTACAGGACAAGTTTCACATTCATATCTGTTAGTTTAAAAATTCCCTACTCACCTAAAATGCCATAAAACGTAGTGAAAGAAGCCCACCTCTTCCCTCTGCCCAGAGGGTACAAACTAAGTACTGCTGGAGGAGAACCTAAACCAAATTTCTTTTATTTATTTATTTTAAAGCAAATCTAACATTGGACAATACAATATTCATGTGCATGGTTTGCAAATACCTTCACCAAAGAGATTATGTTTTGCCAGCTTGTCTGTGGATAACTCAAAAGGTTAGGTATGAAAAGAACTGGAAAATTATTAGTGGCTGCAAATTGAAGAAAGTTACTTGTTGCTTTAATGTAACGTGATCATCTGACCTCTGACCTTTATTGACAGACAACAACATGTTCCTGCAGGGCTACCAAACCAAACTCCCCACAAAAAAACTAAGCACACAATTTTTAAAACAACTTTAAAGCAATGCCATGCACGGCAATGGCCAGTAATGTGAAAAGAGGCTACATCGTTGGTACATGGTGTGATGAAGAGTCTAGTCGGGGCACAGAGTAGTAAATTATGTAGACTCACAGTGACGCATTCTCAAGGCTTATATAAGATTCATAACATTCAAATGTAAGGGCTTTTATTTTAGCCTCAGAGAGAATGTCAGCAGCAGGAAAAGGGTACACCGATTTTGACAATATTTGAGACAAACATGACTTTGATAGTGAATTATTACACCTGAACAGAAGACTTTTGTAAAATATGAGAAAAATGTAGTTGTGCTAATACAGAACTTGCTCTATTTTTAACAGTTATGTGTTTTCATTGCAATCAAAGCCTGTAAAATATTGATATTACAGATATTAAGCCTGGTTTATTAGTAGTTGTATCTTAATCTGAAGTGCGAGTAAATGTTATGACATTACATCTTATTTTGAGAAACACTAGAGATTTAAGTTAAAAATAAAATGAACTCTTACACTCTTCAGGGAACTGGGAGCACCCAGAGGAAACCCAGCAGGAAACCTGACACTAACAAGCACCATTTTCTTTACCATTATTTCTGGAAAGAGTAAACTACAACTAGGAGAAGCCATAACATTTTTAGTTACAAGTGAAAAATTGTGCAGAAAACTAGCTTAATTTAAAAAATGACCTTTGAGGCACTAGAAATGACAAAATTTGGGCTAAAAATATCAGTCACGTCAAGCAAAAAGGCAGTATGGCAATGCTTCTTCTTAAATGCATCTTGCACTGAGCCATTTGAGAAACATGAAGACATTAAGGGGCTCTTACAGTATTTGCTGGATAAGATCTGAATTATCTCAAAGCACAGCAAGAAGGATTTATCGATTTCTTGTAAAAACTGCAGATGTTTCTCTGCTGTAACATTTTTCAAGTGCATTCCACATAAAAGGACGATTATGTCTTATAAAAAAAAACTTCAACCTAAATCAAGCCAATGAACTCCCTGCCCTTACAGACGGCAGGCCTGAACTGATAATAAGCAACAATATTTCTGAGTTGTATCAAAGGCTTAAATAGTTTTGTGAAAAAATACTGTCTAATCAAATGAAAAGTGACAGAATATTGTGATAAATTATGCCACTTCAATCAAGGCCATGTAAAACGCATAATTAGTGTTAAAAGAGCTTAAATACTTTGCCTGAAGAGTTACAAGCTAAGAACTAGTCTTATGGTTGTGTTTTGAACAAGAAACGCATGTTTAAAGACTACAGCAAACTACAGGTAATGTGAAGTTAGCTTTTCTAAATACAAAAACCTCATGCTGTGATATGGTTTAGTTGGTAGCACATGCGGTGCATTTAAAGAGGGAGCCTTGGTGTTGTGGGATTGAGTCCGAACGTCTTTCACTTTTTTCTCCTCCACTGTACTACCTAATAAAGCCTCAAAAGACCCACAAAAATCTTTAAAAAAAACAAACCTTGTCATTTTGGCTTTCACAATAGTATTTTTAGCACTGAACCAAACTTACAAGAAGAAAAAAGTATAAAACTCTTATTGTGAAATTGTAAAACTGAGCAATGTCTCTCTGTCAAAGTAATGCTGAAATATTTCATTCTTCATTGTATCCCTGGAAGTCTACAAGTGGGCTGCCATTTGAGAATTGGCTCTTTGGATGTTGTCTCTACCAAAATGGTGCAACTCTTTCTTCATCTTTGGGAAAATAAGAATGTCACACAGAGCCAAGTCAGGGCTACAGGGTGAATAAAAAAGCACCATCATGTGTTTTTAAGCCAAAAACTCTGCGGTTGTGATGACAGCTCCAAGTCAAGCCAATCCTAGGACACACATTAAAAACCTGACGTGATCAAGAACTTACAGACACGAGTTCCCAACGACTGAAAGGACACAATTTTGGTAAAGTGGATAACACGCAAAGAGTCAAGATGTATGCTAAAATGGAAAAAATACTAGGCAGCAAATTAAATTAGCGGTGAAGACTCACAAGCTGCATACTTTGAAAGAAAATATGTTCAATTCCCAATAAAAGACATCATTCTCTTTTTCTAGATACAACTCAAATTACCAACTCATCTTATGTTTAGCATCGGTTCATGGCCTTTCAAAACATTGACACGCCAGTGCCTCTAAACCAACGTAGCAGACAACTGTATGTGTTTGTTTAGTGATGTGTTAGCTTTGTAGCTCTGATTGCAAACAGCCAAAATGACAATAAAAACAGTACAAATAATTGGTAATAACTGGTCAGAATGCTGGTCCATTCTCTGCAGACTTTAGACACATCTGTGAGTTAAAATCCCAGCACTATCTGAAATACTTAGACCAGCCCAACCTAAATTTAATATTTTGCACACAGAGAGCCTTGTTTACAAACATTTATATGAAAATCCTCCATATCACAGCTTTAAGACTAGTTGGGTTACGCCCCCACTTAAATTATGCCACTTTAGACAAGATTATGTAAAACCCTTGTCTTGTTTACTGCCTGAAGGTTTACACACCGAGCACAATGTCAACAGCCATATCTGCGTATAGCCGTCCAATAAACTAAAGAGCAAACACAGAATCGCTCGAACAATCACTGCTCGCTTTATGGCTTTACAACCACAGGGCTATAAGCGGCATTTTTCACACAGACTGATCATACGCCTGGCACAGATAAAACTATCATCCAACAAACCATTATTCATCCACAGCTGATCATCTGAGGACTTGGCAGAGCTGAGGCCGCTGTGTAGAGGCTGGATGTCGGTGAATGCCTCAGAGACGGTAGACGCTCAAAACAAACGTTACGGCCTCAATGCTTCTTTAAACTCTGGAGACATAAAGCATCACAGACAAACTGCACAGGAAGAAAACAACTTAACGAAAGTGCCTAAGGGTGTTGGGATAATTATCGGTTCATTTGCCAGACTCTTTAATAGAGTTCAACAGAAGCAACAGGGTTCTGCCAATACCTTTTTTCTTTCATTATTAAAGATCCTTCAGTAGGGGGAGAGGCCAAACTTAGGACATATACAATCACTGACCACTCCTTACACATTTTGGGAAGAACGTGTACTTTCTGAGTTTTATTGAAAGGTATTTGGACTTTGGTAGTAATAGTTGGAGTTATAGGAGTGGTAACATTAGTGGCAGGATTAGTAGTAACAGAGGTACTATTGTCCTCTGATCTCTGGCATCAACAAGACAGACCCGAACTGCAACTCTGAGGTTTTTTTGTTGTTTTTATTTTCATCTCTGTAAAAACTGAAGAGTCGGTTATGTGCAAAAATCCCAGTAGGTCATCAGTTTCTGAAATACTCAGACCAGCCTGTGGCACCAGCAACAACACCATCATGTGATATTCAAACACACTTAACACATCTTTCTTTACAACTCTGATGTTGAGTGAATGCGTAAACTCATCATGGTCTACTAAGAGCAACCTTTTTATTTTTATAAAGAAATGAAAGATAATAGTGTAATTTATTCATAATGCCAATGCAAGTCAACTTTAAATTATTGAAAAACAAACCAAATATCCCTATTCTTAAGAAAATCCCAAGAAGTGCTCTCTAAATGTCTATGGAAAAGGTAATATGTGGAGTACAACATCCAAGTTTCAATCTTTTCAAGTAACACTGTAAAGGTGGACCGAGTCAGAACTATTACTAATTATTGTATTTGTATTATGCTATACTGACCAAATTGTGTTTTAATACCAGAAATATGTAACATATGACTTTTTTTTATAGACATTTGTCTATTGCAGTGGTTCCCAAAGTGAGGCCTGGGGCCCCCTGGGAGTAGGTACTGCAAAGTTACTGCAGGGATACATAAAAAGTACATAAAAAGAAACACCGTTTGAAATGAATTACAGTTATATAATTGTTCAAAAATATTTTTTATAGAAATCTTTGGAGAAAAATATGAAATAGCCTTTTGAATGAAGTGAAGTTTTATGGTTGGGGGTCCACGTGGGATTTTTGAAAATTTGAGGGGACTGCAACAGTCTTGATTTTGGGAATGGCTGATCTAATGTATCCTAACGGCACATTTCCATCACCAATGGTAATTTGTTTTTTTAGCAGATGTTTTATGTCACTGTTAACTGACAGGACAAAACAATACTTCTCTGCTAATCTGAACTTTAACTTAATTATAAACTAGAGTAAATATTAGGGCTGACAGTCTTTAGTTGCTTAGTCGACTAAATAGTCAGAGAGGTCTTGGTCAACTAAAATTTTGCATCAATAAAAATGATCTAATTTATTACTTGATCACTTTTATTGCTCATATTAGACAACAAAGGTGATTTCAGATAGATATATATTTTTCTGCCAACATTTCATTAATATGTTTTATGAATGTGAGTCGTGACGTCACTTATTAGTGTAACACTCTTAGTTGATGACTCGCTGATCTGGTCTCCTACAGCCCTGGCAGACACAGAACATGGTAAAAACTACTTTCAGTGGCCTCCTTTTCATCCTAATACATTAATGTTAAGTCATATTCATCAAAATTCAATTGTCAAAATTTGCAATTGCCAAGAGAGCCCACTGACATTTGACTCCCACACTCATCCTCTCTTCTCTCGATCTCTGCTAATTTCGTTTTCATCTGGATGAGGGTAATTATGCAAGCCACTGAAGCACTGCAGCATATCCACATCCACAATAACGCTTTGGCTGCAAAATCATATTTCTGACAGCGCCATGCACCTGTTTATTCATGGTCTTTCCCAGTGTGATATACAGCCAGGGACACACAGGCCAACAGTGGAGGCAGAGCTGCTAATGGAATTGAATGTGAATAAATGAGTTGAAGTAAGAAAAAGATTTAATCTGTAAACTGTGCAGGTTGATCTGACCACAAAGAATATACAATTAATTTCCTGTAATAATCCACTAAGCAATAAAATGCTTTATATTGGAAATTAATTCAACTAAACACTCAATTCTAAATAAGTTGAGGTACTGATTAAAATGTAAAAAAAAACATAATGCAATGGTTTCCAAATGTATTGACACTTATTTTTTCACAGTAGAACATAATCATTGCAGGTGTGGAAACTGAGATATTTTACCATTTTAATAAAAAATAATAACTCTTTTTGAATTGAACAGCACAAATTGGGACAAAAGCAATGAAAGAAGGGAAATATAAATTGTACAGTAGTCTTTTTTTGTTTGTTTGTTTGTCATTAGGTTGGTACAAAGGTGAGGTTCAGTGTTTTTGACTAACCATCTCAGTTTTAGAAGATTGGCATTGTATTTTGTCATTGTTTGACCAAAAAAAATCAAACAATGATGACAAAGCTTGTGTTACATTTGTAGTTCGTATTAAAAGGTTGAATTTGTAAGATTTTGGGAAAATGTAACCTTTAATTAAATAATTAAATAAAATTAATTTACTGACAATATGATAAGTGCATAAAATTGTTTTAATAATTACATAATGTAATAAAACTAATTTTGGTACGGACCGGACAGTCATCTGGCTGCTACATGTCGTTATAAACCACAATGCAGTAAGTCCAAGTACCATGGCAACCGACTCAGGGTTTAGGTTAACTATTTGTGGAACAGAAAACTCTGAGTTTCTCTCTGCTCAAGGTTAACATACTACCCTTTCAAACTTTAAAAAGGTCCAAATTTTAAAAAGTATATGTATATTAATAACTCACATTTTAATCAGTGGAAATTTTCAATGTTCCTCTATTCCTCTAAAATAATTTTTCTGAGCTTTTAACCATGTTATAATTGTTTTCGCCTCAAAAGCTGAAAGAGCTGAAAACTCTTGGTCTCACTGCTCTACGTAGACACATGAAACCAGGACGTGCCACTGCGAGCATCTAAATCCCATGCACCGTCACCAAACTCCTTCCTATAATTACAGCACTCAAATTGCATCATTTTGCTAATAGCTGTGCTAAATAGCCACTTTACACTCTGTCCAGTCCCACCATAGCCAGCAGGGGGCGCAGCAGCACCTCAAAAGAAGACATCAATACATATACATTATTTTATGTTATAAAATGTGAAATACTAATGCAAAAGCATCCATAATTATTTCAAAAAGCCACAAAAAGCATAATATGGCCCCTTTAATAAAAAGTACATATTGAAATACACAAAAGAACACAACTCTGTGTTATGTACTGTTTACTAATTGTAGGAAAAAACACTTCCTTATGACACTATAACTATTGTCCGGGGCAAGATTAACAAATTAGAAGTTTATAAACAGTACTTTATTTTACGATTTATTGTCCAACCCTTCTATACACAATTAGAGGAATAGGGCTTGTCTTATGCGTTTGCGAGACATAAAATAAGCTTGTTTATCTGGAAACAGACAGGGCATTTTTCCTAAGTTGCTATTGACACACCTATTTACTAATACCTTTGTGGCTTTGTGACGTAAAACCACGCTATCTCGGGGCTTGGAAACACGTGTGCACACAAACGCCCTCTTATCTGAAACCAACCCAGTTCTTTTCTCCTCCTCCGATACAGCTACATCTTAATGACTAACCCAACAGCACTCCAGATGAGAGGAGCCACAAAACATTAGCTTCCACTTAACTCTGAGTGCTCCTGAAGGAAATGTTCACAAATAGGGTTGCAGCTATACCACACTATGGATTCCCATAGTCCAAATGCAATTACAAAGGACCGCCCCAGATGGATATCTTCAAGTGCAGATGGAGATGACTCGAATTATGTGGTGGATCTTGGTTCGAATGGTCAGTGAAACTCAACCCAAGAAAGAGAAAGGGTTGAGGCCAATGAGTGCTGTTAAAGGTCTAGAGTGGATATGGTTTCACATCTTAGTACAAGACCACGATACAGCCACAAAGGAAAGGGCATTAGGCTAACTGACCCGGCGTGGGTTTCTGGTCAAGTCTCTAAAAGTACAAACCAAGGCTATAGGAAAGTCAATAAGAAACATGGAAGAAGGAAAGTTAATGTGTGAAAAATATAAGGCTACATAAGGAATGCCATTTGCAATTGTTCAGTAATCAAAAAGGGCATACAAATATCCAGACATCTATTTTTAAAAAGAAATAGCGTATTATAAGTTGTAGTAGTGATGACTAAAAATAAAAAAATGTAACATAAGATTACATAACAGCCACAGCCACAGGTTACTCATCTACGTTAAGATATAACCCTAGTCAGGAAGGTCAAAATATTAATCTACTGTTTAAAAGTATTACAGCGACAAACCAATTGGGAGATATGTAAACTTTTAAGACCCTGCAGAGCGAGTGAGAGTGCAAATGTGTTTTTAACTCTGGTTTCTGTGCAGGAAGAAAACAAGTACATCTATATCTATATCCTTCAACAGACAACTCATTGAAACCTGTCAAGTGTCATGGTTAAACAGGACCAAACGCAGACCTCCAGCTGACAGTGTGAGCAGCTGGGTACACAGCATGCTCTGCTTTGTCTGAGTGGAAAAGAAAAAAAAAAAAAAAAAAGTGTCTTGGAGTATTATATTTCTCAACAAAAATATAAATTGTCGTGGTAGCTCCCTGGCAGAGAGTGTGTCGTATTGTGCAATGGGACAAAGGAGAACCTGTCACTTAACTGTATAGTTTCAAATCAAATAAAGACTAAATTACCTAATATTTTTATATATTTTTACTTCCTCTTGAATACAATTTGGAAGTAATAGTACTTTTATCCGAGTACAAATAGTGAGTGCTTCCTCCACCTGTGGTTTAGCTCCATCTTACCTCAATGCTGAAACCAGAGCCAAAGCAAATCAAGGTGGCATTATGCTTTTACAGCAATTCACATTTGTTTAGACACTGAAACCTCTCTTTAAAAAGTACAGAAACATGCTAATACAACACCAGTGTAAATGTGACTTTTGTGAACCTGTTTTTCTTTCACATGCAATGACAACTAAATTTCAGTTTTGCTCATTGGAGTAATTGAAGTAATACTATCATTTACCAAACAGCAAAAATGCCTGCTTAAGATACAGTCTAGTCATACAACTTGTGCAGAGTATTTAATATTCACATGATGATAGAGAGGAGAAGCTGCCGTATACTCACACTTTCTGGTTGGCCTCCAGTAGGGGGCGTGTAGGACCAGTCCACTGACATCTTACTGGTGGGTCGACTGGTGGAGGTGAAGGTGCAGGACATAGTGACCGAATCCCCTTTAGATGCAAAGAGCTCTGCGGGGGAGTTCACTGTGATGGAGAAGACTAAACTAGGTGCTGGAAGAGAGAGGAAAGGCCAATTTAGATCATGAGAAATTTAACTGGGAAGAGTGAGTTTAGTAAGAAAGACATGAAGTAAGGCTGCATAATATTAGAAAAAAAAATTTTAACAAAAAATTATTATATTATATGGCCTTGACAGAGTATTGTAGTAAAGTGTAGTGCAGCTACTCAACACTTGCACTTAAAAGTAAAAGTATTGCTGCTGCTGCTTAAAATAATATAATTCAAGTAGAAGTACTCAACAAAATTATTACTCGAGTAAATGTTCAAAATAATGAATAAAAACTTTATATTTGGCCATTTTTTCCCTGCTTTTTCCCCATTTTACAACAAAAACTACAATCACTACAGGTACCTGAAACAATGACTACTATAGGGCTTAACAATTTTGAAAAAATATCTAACTGTAATTTTTTTTTTTTTTTTTTTTTTACAGATATTGAGGTTGTGATTAGATTTGCAATATATTTCCTAGAATCATTGTACAGGTCACAGTATACATTATAGGCCTGTGATGGAGCACTGACACAAATTTAAAAATGCACTGCTCAGCTAATACAAGGAATCACAGAGCTCAGATGTCTCATGCTGTAGGGGTCTAAACTACAGCTGTAGCACAATTTATACAAATTAAGACCCTGTGGAGATAGGATACTTTGTTCTCTGCAGTGAACATTAAATCACATAAATAATTACAGCCTTTGTGATTTGCTAATTGCAATAATTAAAATTGCGATTTTGATTTGATTAACTGTGAAGCCCTAGACTACTAGTATTACTAAATACTTGGGGCAGCAGTAGCTCAGTTGGTAGAGACATTCGCCCACTAACCTGAAGGGTGACGGTTTGATCCCCGCACTAATGACCCTCGGGTTGCAAAGAAACTACCACTACTGCCACCAAGGTCAAAAAATAATTACATAGTAAAAATGTATAGTGTATTATATAGTATCAAGCCACTAAACCAGTTGAAGGACTTCATTAAGTCCTAAATCAAGACTAAACCAAGGACCAAACCATGACTTTTTATATGGTCAGCCCTATTGTTTTATATTGTCATAACCGAAACTTTAAAAATATGTTGTGAGTAATGTTTTTTTCCGTTGTGACACTGAACAAATGTAAATCAATGGCATGTTGAGATTTGCCCGGCAGCTCGTCCTGTAGCGGCAGAGTCAGCAGCACTGTGAACCTCTCTGAGTCGAAACTGAGTGACACACAAACAGAGGCCTCTTGCCAGTCTGTGTAGTTGTATTTGACAGACTATAGCTACACATCTGTCTGTCAAAAGCCTTCAGCGCCAATATGCCCCCTGACTCTCACAAATGCTGTTTTTTATTCTCTAAGCGTCTTGTGAATGCTCGCTCTATCTGACATCAAACCAGTGCAATGTCCACAGCAAATATGAAGCGCAGTGAGGGGGAAATAAGAGAGTGACTGCAGCCTGCAAGAGGGCACATAAAATACTGTTCCCTGACAGCAATGTCTGCAAAGGGATAGTGAGACATTTACGTAGATGAAATGAGACTATATAGCTTATAGTGATAGAGGCAAACACCACTCCTTGCATAGTAAGTAAGTAAGAATACCTTTATTAGTCCCTCACTGGGGAAATTGCAATAGACTACTAGTAAATACAGACATTTGTAGGAATAGCTTCACTGATCAGGCAAAACATTATGACCACTGGCAGGTGATGTGAATAACACCGATTATCTATTCATCATGGCACCTGTTAGCAGGTGGGACATATAAGGCAGGCGAGGACTGTTCTCAAAGTCGATGCATTTGAGAAGCAAGAAAAATGTGACCCGCTGGAGCTACAGTATTTTAATAGACAGCAGAAACAGTACAGCAGTAGGAACATCTCCATCATCATTATTTATCTTAAAGCTGTATATTTAAGCTTTGTACATAAACATATTGCTATTTTGCATATGGTCTGAAAAAATCTTTGTACCTTGTGTTTGTGTTAATGTGAGTAACCTGACTGAAACTGTGTGATATAGTAAAGAGAGAGCTACTACTAAAGTTAAAGTGCCTTTATTTGTATAAACAGCAGGCTGGAGTGTGGCTTATCTCATATGCCATAGTCTTGACCTGCAGGCAACAAACTAAATTTGACTATGTAATCAGTGCATAATAACTGCATTTGCATGGACTATCACTTTACACTACGAGACCTTATGCAGCGAGACTACAAATAATATAAAGTATGCAGTTTTCTCAGAGCAGCTGATGGTGAATTTAAAAGATGTCTGAGTTTAGTCAGACACTGGTGCTTGTCTCAGTGTGTTAACAAGGCCTACCACAGTGTTTTAAACCAGGGAATAGAGCCAGGAGGTGATTTCTTTACCACATCAATGCATTTTATGTACAAAAACCCACAGGTGAGTTCACAAAATCTGTTTGAACACCAAGCCCTTGAACCTAGGAAATTATGAGATGGGTTTCCGATAATCTGCTAATTATAGTATGGCCCCTGTGAGGTTTGGTTTAAATGGCACCTGTTCCTAAAAGAGCAAAGAGCAAACCCCTTGAAAAGCTAGAATGCAAAAGGATAGTGTCTGTTGTTGACATTGATATGAGCTCATGTGATTGGGCGCTGGCAGAAAAACATTACATTGCAACATCCTAAAGACACCACATTAACAATAAACCAATAGTAAAGACTTTAAAGCAAATGAAAATAGAGTATGGTATGTCCTGGGTCAGTCACTGTACCTACCCGTTTGACCAATAAGAAATAAATGACCTGGGACAAAGCCATATAATAGCCAAAAAATTTACCTAAAAGTGTCAAATATAATATCAACTTGGACATTACCAGAGGTGGAAATGTACCAAAATGTGTATAAAAGTAGGCTACTGTTACTTCAAGGTCATTTTACTCTACTCTACCACCTTCTAGTACTACTAATAGCTACTATTCTGTTTAGCTAAAAGTACTTTTACTCGTCGTTCAGAGATTTTAAACATTTTTCCCTTCTGAAGCTTATTCAAGTAAAAGACTGTTTTAGGAAATGTAATCAGAAAGTGATAAAACATACCATACATTAGGGCTGCTCGATTATGAAAAAAATCATAATCACGATTATTTAGGTCATAATTGGAATCACGATTATTTAAAATGATTTTTCATTTACAGCCAAAATAATAACCTGTAGAGGAAGAGTAGTTTTATTATTTATTTGTTAATTGATTCAGGACTTTGGACAATGTTCTGGACAAAGACAAGAGTGCATCTAGCTTTGACAGCTCTCTAAAGTCCCAACAAATGTTATTCAGAGTCCAATTAATTTAATTGTTTTTTCTCGATTATATAGATTTTGTAATCGCTGGGAGCTAAACTCGTAATCACAATTAAAATCCAATTAACTGCTGAGTCCTACCACACATGAGTAAGAGTATCTAGTTACTTAACACCTCTGTACTTACAATCAAAATGTCCAGTATAGTGGGCTTCTGATCAGTTCTATTGGGCTAAATGAATAAACAGTAGTGTTTTGGAGTACTAGAGTGTGTTATGCAATATACAGAATATAAAGCCAGCTTAGTTTAAGATCACAATAACATGCATATCATAGCATAACAGCATGTCATGGATTTCAAAATTTATTGATCTACCCCAGTGCAACGTGTTTAAAGGCTGTATTTGTTTTTATCCCAAAAGACTTGGTGCTCTCAAAAAAGTAATGCAACTTTCAAGAATGTTTTTAAGTAGTGGGCAGGGTCAGACTGCATACCAACTGTCTGCACCCACCCAAATCATTACTGATCTGAACTATGTACCTGAGGCAGCAGTAAATATCTACTCTCCCTGCGTTTTCCTCTACTTCAATTCACGTGACCAAAAAACTAAACTAGTTATGACCAATTATTACCAACACAGCAAGACTTTGGGCAGACGTTGTTTGTTTGTTTAATGCTTGTTTGTTTAGCCTACTTAAGTTACCAAGTTGTTAGCTTTTACCTCTATTTATTAAGTACAACAAGGCTAAGCTGTCTGTCCATTAGCCGCGGTGCTCTAACCTGTGTGGCACCTGACTTTTAACGCATACCATTAGGATTGCATTATTAGTGTACGGGACGGGGCAATGTGCATTCCTCACACGAAGACAAGTTAGCCACGAACATGAAACCGAACAGCAACAAGCAGATAGGGTTTTAGACAAAGTACCATTCTTTTTTTAAGGTCAATTCCAAAACAAGCCTAAAGGTGTGCGGCAGCTACAGCGTGAAGTCCCACAGCTGCGCGTGGCCTGGTTACTCACCGAAGGAGACGGCCAAATACAAAAGCAAAACTTTATTCAGAGCCGTGTTCCCCTGGCGCGGTCGACGCATTGTAGGCGAAAGGAGTCTGGCCCCCGTGACGTACAACAAAAAAGAAGAGTCAAAAATATGTCAAGGGTTTCGTAAATTTCCGTCCATAGTCTACTTCATGGTGACTCAGAGACTGACGATGTGGTGCGCTGCTGCGGAGTCCTACCTGAAAAACAGGTGTATCAGGAAGTGGGAGCTTTGGAAGGAAAGCTACGGAACACAACTTGGATAAAAAAGTAATCTAATGACAAATACAAAATAGCATATATTGTATTTTTATTTGTATAGTCCTGCATTATGGGATAAAATATAGGAATTGAGAAGAGATGCAATTAAATGGTGTTGCTGAAGATTAGCTATAGACCTATTACATGTTTTATTAGGCAATGAGTGGTTAGGGGCGCCGTCTATGAACTGAACGACTGGTCCAATTCCCTAGGGAGAAATACACTTGTTGCTGACTCGCCAGCTGCTGTTGTTTACATTCTGTTGATTTCTGCTGTTGATAAACCTGTAGGCCTACGGCATCAGAGGAGCTGTGGCGTAAGTGAGTCTAATGGCGAAGGGCATCCTGTTTAAGATGGTTTGTAAATTAATTAAATTGTTTATTTATTGTAATATTCGCTGCAGCCAAGAGCCATACATAGATATTTAGAAATACAGAGGTCTGTCATGTTAGGTCGAGGCCAGGTTTAGTCCTGGGTTTGTCCTGGTTTAGTCCCAGTTTAGACATGGTTTGGTCTTGGTTTAGACCTTGTTTAGTCCAGATTTAAACCTGCTTTGGCTCAGGTTTAGTGACTTACACAGTACACATTAGAAAACATACTGATTTTCGGACCTCTGTGACCTCTGCCGTGTGTGTGGTAATGGCTATAACTGTTTATTTTCAGTTGTTTTGTTCATGTTGTAATTTTGGTGTTGCTTTAGTCAGTTGCATTTGTAAAAATCTCAAAAATATGTTTCTGTATACATTGTTAGGCAGGGGGCTCTATGGGAGGCACACAGAGAAAAACATATTTATAAATGTTGGCACATGTTTGTTGTCTGCAAAGATATAAAAACACATAAAGCAAAACTGTGTGCATTTTTACCATTAGCCCATATTAAAATACTCTGAACTCAATACCACACAAATTTGCAAGTAAAAAAATCCAGTCACAATGCGTCACAAAAGCCAAAGAACTCTTTGTGTCTGTCCCAAGCCCAGAGAGGGCTGCATCAGAAAGGGCATCTGGCAAAAAATCTATGCCAAATCAATATGCAAATCAGTAAACTCACAAACCCCACTGTGTAGTAGTAGTTAGTCCTTTACTCAATTTCTATTTAAAAAAAAAATCATACTTTGCACAGTCTAAGTTGTCTTGCCTTGCTAAATCCTTCACAGGCCTCATGTGACTCCCCTCTGTCTAAATATTATCTGTAGGTGGCACCACTGGCCCTCTTCTCTGTCTACACCTACTCAAATCATTATTTCAGCCAAAGAGCAACTATTCAAACACACCTTTATTGAAACTGATAAACCCTGATCCTCATTTGACTCATTATTGTTTAGCCTCAGGTGATTTTTTTGTCTTATCTCCCTCAGCAGCCTTTGTTTAAAACCACTGACTCTCTGGTGGGACCGTCCTGCTATTCCTAGTCCCATTACTGCACTATCCCTGTCCCGAATCTGCTTTGTGTCTTCACTGATGTAATTATCTCTAATGGGACAAGCTATTTGTTATTCTAGCCCCCGCTCTCACTTTGGTGTAATCCTTTATCTCCACTTGATGTTTGTACAGAGTCCTTTGAAGATTTTTTATGCCTTCATTTGGGATGGATGGGCCGGTCCATCACAGCCACCACAAATTTATCTCAATGACTGAGAAGAGAAATGCTGAAGCCATTTGCATAATCTCTTCTTGACAGTTTATGGCTCTAATGTAAACAGACCATTAGCCCTTATAAAACCCTTAGACCTGTGTCAATATTTAAAGAAATGTGTGCTTAAAGACTAATTTAATAGCTTAACACAATTTCACAAACATATAACTCTATTAAATTGATAATAGATTGTATGTTGCAGTGTTTCTCTGTGAGTTGTTTCACATCCTCCCCGTGCTGATGTAGGATTCTGTGGCAAAGAATAGTTGTATGTCTCTATGTTTTGCCCACCATTAACCTGTGGCTTTTCAGAGTGTATGTCAGTGCCATCTCATTTCCAAAGCAGCTGGAATTGGCTCTGTCTATTTGGCTATCTCCTAAATCAACATGAGTGATATCTGTACTACAGCTGCACAAAATGTGCAATATGTGATGTTGAATATTGGGACAACGAGAAAACTGTTGATGTTTTTGATACATTATTTTGACATAAGAAGAATTATTATTCATATTATTAAGTTCCTGTATTTACTAGACAAAACTGTGTCAAAATCAAAATTTTATTAGGACCTAGCCAGGACTAAAAAATCAGGATTAAATTAAGTGTATTACAACGGCTAACGGCTCCAGTGTGACTAGTGAAATAACATGTATATATTTTTAACTCGCATACTCTTCATATACAAATATTCAAACGGGTATCATACTCAACAACCATGACCTTTTCTTTATACTTCTGTGACCTATATTGTCTAGGCTAGAATACAGAATATTGTGTTGTCTGTAACTATACACTTTTCATATGTAGGAAAACTATATACATTATTCATAATATTGCTTTAGACATGATGGACCGCAGTATTTTAAAAATCCTGTGTATGGCCCTGCATAGAACCATTGATTTTTAACACATTTATAGCCATTGTGACAATATCAAAGCATGTTTAAACTTATATGACTCTATAAAAATAATTACCTCAAATCTTCTACGGTATGAAAAATAAATAAGTGAATGACGTTGCCCTTGTTCATTGTAAGCTTATTTAAAAACCTCTTACCTGAATTTGTTCACACACAGATCCCATTGGGCTCTGTATTGTGAGCATGAATACAAAAGCTCTCTATTTGGTTACAGTAGTACAGTCTCAGGTTCAGGTGAAGTCTTTTTTACACAGTCAAGTCTCTCCTCGTGTGGTTATTTCAGTGACTCCAAGTCCACAAGAGGCCTGTTCTTCTGCTGTCAACACTGGAGTGCTCTGAGAGAGGGCATTTTAGTTTGTGAATGGAGGTAACCATTATCCTGGAGCTAAAAAAGCGTGAGACTTTTCCAAATTAGTCTGGGCTGGGAATAAAGAGTATTTTAAAGATATCACACTCTGAGAAAGTTTTTCAGGAGTGCCATAAACAAGTACATCAGCATTCAACAGAGGCTCAAAGCAAAAAACACTGTTCTCACCGCTAAGCCCCGATACTAGATACTTGTATTTTATTTTTTCTGTTCTTGATGTAACTTCAATTTTACCTCTAAGCATAATCATACTATTTAAGCTTTTACATGATAAAAAAAAAAACAGTGGCCTATTGGCTGCCACTGAAATTAAAGTTTAGTGCTTACCTTTAACATCTAGGTTTGGGCTTTGACACCCATGCGATCTTGCAATTATCTCTCCATTGGTACAAAAATAGACATTTTCTCCGTATTATGAGCAGCCGCACGCCAGTGTTTACATCGTGTCTTATTCAAGCATGTAACTGGCCCAACCCTTTACTTGCACAATTAAGCTTTTTTCTTCTTAAGACTTGTTTTTTTAATATTTGTTTTACAATAATCTTGAGTGATTAAAGTGTTTCTCTCTGTTTAAAGTCAGGTAACTTTTAGGCATTTTGGAGATATTTAGCCAAAAAATACATTTACTTAAGAATTTTATGTTATATTTTATCTACTATAAGCTACTATTGAGCAGAACCAGATATTATTTTCTGTGTTTCTAAAAAGATATTTAGTGCTTTGCAGAACAGTGGCAGGTACAACCCTCCCAAAGGTGAGGAATGCAGACTGAAAAAAAAGAGAAAGTTGGAGTAACACAGTGATTATTATCACTTATAAAAAGATTTACACAATACAAGCAGCATGTACTGACACAGCAACTTCAGCCACCTTTCTCACATTAAATATCTGCACAGCTGAGTCCAATACTGATAAAGATCTAACTAAGTTGCTGAGGTGTGCTGTTGCCATCAAATGAAAAATTAGCCTTTATTTTGCATAAAACTGTAAATATATTTCAGCACCTGATATATTGTTTATGGTCAATTCTAAATAAAATATGCTTTGATGAGATTTCTATTTTTAATTACATTTACAGTGTTACACCTTAGGTTATACGTTGTACTATTATGATGTTAATCTTTTCTTTCAGTTTACCCTGTACGCTGAGGTTGATCGCCATTTATGTTGGCTTGGGACCAGCACCAAAAGTACACTGGCTTCTGACCTGTTGTTTTGTTTGGAAAATCACTTTCATTCACTAAACTGATGATAAAAATATTCTGTGTATTTTTTGTATAATTTGAAAAGCTTTAATTTAAGTAAGGTAGCGCAACTTTTTTTTTTTTTAACACTGTGGATTAACTGTATTTCAGATGTGTGGTATAGTGTTATTTTAGAAAGCAGACACTGAGAAGCTGTCTGTGGGATGTCTTTCAATACCTACCTTCCTCGACGAATGACTCTTACTTTGTCTGGAATGTGTTTTGGCAGCCAGTGGAGCTCAGCTATCATCAGTCCGCTACTATGAGGAAAATAATAAGAGTGACACTGCACAAATGTATACATATCCCAAAATAAACAAGGTAATATGAATTGTTTCCTTATATCCCCACCGATACTGAGTAGTTGTTTATGGATGTATCCAAATGTGAATAGTTCCTTCAATAACCAGCCCCCCCCCCCCCCCCCCCCCCCCCCCCTCTCTCTCTCTCTCTCTCCTCTCTCTCTCTCTCTCTCTCTCTCTCTCTCTCTCTCTCTCTCTCTCTCTCTCTCTCTCTCTCTCTCTCTCTCTATACTCAATACCCCCCACTAACACAATCTCTGTCAGTGAGTAACTAAAGCCGTGGTCAGACAGACAGACTTTGATCAATGCTCACAATTAGGTTCCTGGACACACACAAACATTTCGTATCTAATGTATTCACAGTCATGAACCATGTCACCTTTCAAATAAGCCCTGTCTAAACAAAGTCACAGCTGAGATATCGAACATGGATAGGGTTTTAATACAAAGGAACCACACTGATGTAAATAGATAGAGGCTTCATTCTATGGACACTATAGATTCATTCATCTTCTTTTGTTTATTCAAAGGCTGGAGTCTAACTGGGCAACTATGGGCCTTAGATGTGGTAAATCTCAGACGGTGACCATTAGCTGCAGGGCACAGAGACATACACTGACAGACAAACATTCACTCACACATTCATTTACTAGGGGGGCAATTTAGATTAAGCCATTCTCCTCCTGGTCTGTAGGGGGAGACATGCGGAATCCAGTCACAGAGATTGTATTGGGCCCAAGAATTGAAACCAAGATCTTCTTGCTGACAACATTCATATAATTATTTTATTCCACTTACTCTTGCTGCTTAGGGCCTGAGGTGGAGTGGACCCTGGACTATGTCTTATTAGTGGCACTTAAAAACATACAGTACTCTGATAGACAACCATTCACTTTCAAACGCATGTATTTATCATTGTGCAAAAAATCTTCCTACATGATAACGGCTAGCTCCAGAGTTATTTTTTGGCAGCTACTCAAGAACAATTAATAAACTGGCAGCTGAAGTTGTTGGTTTACTTTCAAGGAAATAATATGTAAATAATATCGCAATAAATAATGCATTAAGCAAGGAGGCGGTGGTTTTGAACCAACTATAGTCTCTCGGAGTGGAGTCTTCATGTCCTCTTTGTGTTTCTGTTGTCTTTTGGGTACTCCCCTTGTCCAAAATGTGTCGGGTGAATAAATCTAAATTGCCCCTTGTGTACGAATATGAGAGTGAGTGGTTGGTCTTTCTAGCCATTGTCCAAGGTAGTAGTTAGTTAGTTGCTAGTATAGGCTCCACTCCAGCCACCCACAACACCTAAATATGCATGAGTAGTTGAATCAAAGGATAATAAATATAAAAAGGAGAGATTGACTGTTTATTTCTGTTGTTAAAACACTGTTGAACAAAGTGGTAAGCATTAGTCTACTGTATCATTACATGAGGAGAAGCACAGTCATGTTTCTTGTTTGTAAAAACATCTATTTTCAGTTTGTTTGTTCATTAACACTGTGTCCCTGCAGGGCTACTGTAGGTGCTCTTAGAAGGACTGTAAGGCATTGAATTGCAATGAGCAATTTCACCACCAGATGCTGCCAAAATCTATACATCCCATTAATCCAAATGCCAAACATTGAGTTGTTCATTACTTACCAAACTTGCTTTAGTGCTGAGATAGGACCTGTGGATTCAGTAATGGTCCCCAAATGTTCTTTCTTGGACCATACTCTGCATTTGGTCTTCATAAGCATACAATCAAAGTCAATCAAGTACACAACAGAACAAAACCTAATGGAGATAATGATGCATAATAAATATTAGATAAGTAAATTAGTGGCATAAAATCATGTCATGTAGCATCTGATTACATAATGCTGTCCTATTATTGATGCATTGATGTTGATATTATTGATGATTAAGTATGTGACATTGTGGGACAGATTCAAAGAGGTTTTATTAAAAATACTTTATAAAATCTCTATAAAAACACAAAAAAGTGACTTACAGTAAAATACTTCTGGTAGTTACTGACATGTACAAAAGAAATGTCTAGAAACATCACAGGTACAAAACATGTCAACAAAGGTTTTACAATCAGTTGTTAGTACAAGCAATGCATTCAGGGACAAGATAGGGACATTTTGCGACCTGCGGGTTTTCAGATCTGTGCTCTCCCACACAACACAACATTAGGACAGGTGTGAGTGCATGCCGCTGCTGTTCAACTGGTGAAGCATTTGGCCTTGAGACTTGCATAAACGCAACTTCACATTTTTTATTTTATTTTATCAAAGAAATGTGGTATCAAAGCCTCACAGACACAAGCGGTGAAGTTCACTGCTTCAAACAAAATGCTGAGTAAAAGAACAGCGCATCTCACTGAGAAATAGGCAGTGGATCCTTGCATAAGAGGTGAGACATCATTCAAAGACTGTTTTATACAGTCATACAAAGCCAGAATGCTACTTTGTACATTGCCATTGACTGCTTTTCCATACACACAATATCTCACAATAACATTCAGAATACAGAGGTTTACATGCATGTGAAATTCCTGTTTATCATCTTGTTAAAAGTCTGCGCCTGTTTAAGTTAAGATGTAAACACTGGGTGTTAAGCCATTTGGTTGTGCTGTGGCGGGTTTGGTAATGAACTTCAATGACTATGTTTAAACCACATCATTTGTTCAAAATTGAGCTCAGACACTGCTGAGAAAATATGTATAGTGGCTGTGTTGATCAGTATTAAGTAAATTGTTTGCCTATACTCTTGGTTTGGTCTTCATAAACATCTCACTGAAATGAGCTGTCACAAAAGTGCACAGTGATATATACGCAGTATTGGCTATAGAACACTGCTTATAGATGTCTTTGCGAATGGCATCATCAAAAACATGATGGCAATAAAAAGATTGGTATTTCCCATTCATTTATGAGTGTGATAGTTAAAAATGTTAAAATCATATGTACAACAGAGTCTATATTGGGGTGACTCAGTGGCTCTCCTGGCAGAGCACATGCTGTGTACTGCAGTGGCCTGGGTTGGATTCCCGGCTTGGGCCAATTTGCTCCATATCATTACCCCATCTAACTCACTAATTTTCTGCCTACACTGTTGCTTTTAAATAAATATTTCTCTATGTATTAAAGTTCTATAATAGCATCTTGCCTGCTACCTACTTATTGCTTAATATGTTGTTTGTAATTTGCATAAGAAGCAGCAATACTGTTAATGTGAACATGTCTCTGTGTGGTGTATCCATGTCACCAACAGTAACATGCAGTATATTCAGACATTATGTTTGGGAAACTTGTCAATTAGTTCCCCGTGTAACACTGGTCCACAAAGAACCACAGATCCTGTAACTGTCCATGTATAACTCTGGGTCCTCTATTAGTCATTCAGTCCAACCTTAATAGTTGTAAGACTCCACTGACTTGACATTGAGCATACAATATTTAGCCACTTAATATTGTTCTCTACTCAGTCACTGACAGTACAAACTTGTATTCATCTTGTTTAGGCAGATTATTTGGTTGCTAAAGCCATTTTAACTGTACACAAAGTCTATTCTTATATTCTTAATGCTCAGAAATCTGCATTTCAATACAATCTTGGTTTGGTTCATGACCTTTAACCTAGTATGTCTTCTATGCACGCCCATCCTGTGCATGTCTGGAATAGGCATTGATATGACTTTAAACTTTTGTGGTCGGTCTTTTAAGGGCCAACATTATGCTTTTTTCTGACTTTTAAATCAATTTACGACTCATCTAGCTTAGCATCTTAGCATCTAACATTTTGTTGGTCAGAAAACTAAATAGTTTTTGAAAAAAGCTCATCATGAGAAATGCTCAGATTAGGTCCCTGTCACTTTAAGAGCCCTCCCTCCCCGCTGTCCTGCTGCTGTCACACCCCTTCAGCATTTCAAAGCTTGTGGAGTTCACATGATTTGTTTGGTTGCTCCCAGGGAGGCATGAGCTGTAGCAGTGCTTTTTGAGCTGGGCAGGACTGTGAGGGGGGAGGGGCATGGTCAGGTCAGGCAGTTTTTGTCTTCTCACAAACTCAGTGTAAGAGAATAGAGGATTACTCTAACATGCATAAATGAAACAAAACACAACTCCAGGCATGTTTTTGATGAGGAAACAACATTATAACATGGTAGAAATCTCAGAAAAATCGATTTTGCTTTAAGGTTTTTGCAGTTCATTTATGTCAGATAATCTAGCATTGCATGACCTGACTTGACTCTCCACTTATATCAACTCTCGCTTTTTGTCTCCTCCATTCCTCTTGTCTTATTTTAGTCTCAACGACAGCCCTGTCTCTTGGCACAGTCTGAGAATGCCGATTTGGCCTCCATCCAGCAGACCTCCATGTCAGGTCTGGCTTCATATTTCTTCCCTCTGTCTGTCCCCACTTCTTCATCAATCTGAGCCACTGCCATCATCTTCATCGGAGCTCCTCTCCTCCTCCTCTGATGAGCTGGAGTCTGGGGTACTGGGGTCCGAGATCATGCCGTCTGAGCTGTCGATCTCTATGGAGGTCTGGGAAACGTAAAGGTGCATGGCCCGCATAGGGTGGCTGGGATAGGGAAGAGGAGAGGAGAGACAGCAAGGGGAGGTGAGGGTGGCATGGGACACAGGGCAAGGCAGTCTTACAACTAATGTGTCTAACATTTCCAGTAACCTCTGTTATTGTTGAAAAAAATACTTGTATTGTACAATTCTTCATATAAACAACATGCTTTTACTTGATTAAGATAAAATATTTTTGACCATAGCGGTGTAGGGTGTAGTAAAACTTTTGTAGTGGTAATACTAACAGTAGTAGTAATAATGACAGTGGTAGAAGTTGTAGTAGGTAGCAATAAATACATTCTACTCAACTATTATTTAGTACTTTCACTTTTATTTGGGTACAATTTTGAACTACAGCTGAGTTCATACGTTAGGCTTAAAACAACACTACTTGCATTTGTACTTGTCAAATGCTTGGGCCTCTTTGTACAACTTATACAATGTACAAACTGATCACTGCTGAAAAAGAAGCACACTTGTGTTTTTCTTTAATTAGTTTGCCCTTGCATCATCAAATGCTAAATATATCTTGGGAGACCCTTGGATTAAATTAAGCATTAGCATTAAATAATGACCCATGAAACTTAATTAGAATGAGTTTGTTTTTGTAGCTAAAAGAACCACTTTGGCAATATAACATGTCCAGTCTATGCCTGTCTTCTGTCTTTTGAAAATAAAAAAAGCTTTAAAATCATGCAGCTGGCTGATCTACATTTTATGCCTAATTTTATGCTTCAGCTAATATTTCTATGGGAATTACTGGAAATGTAACACACTGACAAAAGAGAGTGGGTTGGCAGTAACACACAGGAACAACGGTCATGCATGACACATTCATGAATTATTTAAGCCCATGTATGTGCATATATTTCACATGATAGAAAATGGGAAACACAAGCAGACAACAAGCTGGACATATAGAATACAAAGGACATAAAACTTGAAGAAAAGATTTTAGATTTTAGACACCATCTTCTTTTGAACAACTCTCTCAGGACAGTTTGAAGTCTCGGCCGAGATGATGGCAGGTTTTTTTGAGAAGAGTGGAGCCTAAGATAACACAGCAGCTTTCAAATCAAACAGTTGTGGCAGACAGATCTGAAAACCCAAGACAGAAGCAAACGAGTCCCAAACACCCAGTAAAAGATGTTTCACAAAACACAGCGTTGTTCAAAACAGACAATAGGCAAGGGTTCAGTCAGTCTATGTGGAAAATTAAATAACATCGAATATGCTGGTGTACAGTGGATATATAAAGTGTCTGTTTCCAACAAGTGCTCACCATTAGGGTTTGTTCAATGATAGCACCCTGAAAATAGCAGTCATAAACACCGGCAAATAAAACCAAAATTCAGTGCTAGTACTTCAGTAGTGAATCCTAGAAATATACAATGACATCATTCAATTCAGACACACAGTTAGATGAAATGGGTGGACATTTACAAATACAGTTTGTGCACTGTACTTTGGACCAGAGAAAAGAGCAGATGTACGAGTCACTACCTAACATTTTCTACCCACACACTGACAGCATATACACACCGATCAGGCATAACATTACGACCACTTGCCATGTGCATTACCTGTCGCCGGTTCATTACTGTTCCTTCCTTGCACCACTTCTGATAATTACTGACCACTGCAGACCAGGAACACCCCACAAGAACTGACAATTTTGGCCACATCAAAGTTACTCTGTATGCGTGCCCATTTTTTTCTGCTCAGATTTGAAGACAAAATGTTCACTAGCTGAATAATATACCCCACCCACTCATGGAGATAATATGTGGTATGCACTTCACCTGTCAGTGGTCATAAAGTTATGCCTGATCTGTGTAGTTTGTTATTTGTTATTTATTATATCACAAACCATTGCTACAACTGATGCATGCAGATTATGTTGCATAAGGAGGTACTAGTAACAGTATGTCAAATGTTATTTTCTACAACACTGCATCTGTTTGTGTTTTTAATAATAATCTAATGTGAGATTGTGTTCCGGCAACGTGATTTCCATAGAAACAGCCCATTGTCCTCCAGAGTCTATTGTTTTGGTCTAAAATACATCAAACATGGGGCCTAATGCTGGAGTTGAATTATATTAATAAGGAAGTAAACAGCGGAGATACACCATTGTTCAGTCGCTATCATCAAACATTACTCTAAACAGGAAATGTGTTGTCGGGCCCATTTAGGCGAACTGGAAAAGACGTACTGATGAACCGGCTATTTCTTTGCACAGATAAAAGGCATATAGAGATATTCTTTAAAAAATTAGTCTGTACACAAAAGCACATTCTTGGTTTAGGTCTGCTCCATGACAGTGGCCCCTCAACACCTCCCCTCTGGGGATCCAAAGCTCTGAGAGGAAGGAGAGAGTGAAAACAATGTCCCCCCCAAGAAGGAGCACCACAAGCCCCCATACAAAAGCCCAGAGTGAGTCTCTACAATCTGGTCCATAAACTTTGCCCCAGCCTTGGTCTTACCACACGGTGGGGTCTTTCCTCTCTTTACGGGGAGCTTCCACATTCCCCCCCTCCATCCTCTGCCTCTGCCTCTCCTGTCTGCACCGTCTGCATGATACAATGATGACCAGCAGGATCACCACACCCGCTATGCCTCCCCCAATGGCCATGGCCAGGTAGAGGAGCTCTGAGAAAGAGGCTGTGCACAAGAAAATGCAATGAAAAAGAATAGAAACTCAATGCAACCAGACCTGTTAAAAATTTATCAGTCAACATGTCACACAAACTAAGAAAAAATAAAAATAAAAATTACAAATTTAATAGAGTAAAATTCAGAGAAACCCACTGACCTGTAGTGACAACCCGTAGTTTTATTTCTCCAACCGTCCCGTGTACATCTGGTGGATTTTTCACTTGGCAAATATACGTGCCGTTGTAGCTGAACTTCACCTGTCGGATTATAATGGAGGCATCTTGGCCCATGATGTCGCCCGCCCACACCACACGCTTCTTGAACGTGCCTTCTATGGGCGGATAGGGTTTCTGCTGGTAGTGGAAAACCTAGAAGAGTAAAGTAAATGGGTAAATTTAGAGGAATCATTGCCACAGCTATAATGAAGTCGTGCCAGTGAGTAGGACTGGGACAGAACGGGCTTTACTCCCACATAGAGCGACCAGACACGCGTCCAGGCCGCCTGCTTCTCTCTCTCTCTTCTCCTTTCTCATTATGTCTGTGCACACAGTGATGCGCCGAACTGTCTGGGCTGCTCTGTAGGGAGCTGATGACTCACCGACTCCTTCTCCCTAAACTGAGGGGGTGGACGCGCCCCGACACAAAGAGCCAGCTTTAGGTTTTCATTTCAGATGTAACACAGATGCACATATATAGTGTTGAAGTATAGTTAGTATTGGACTTTTGGCAACTTGTCCTAGGAATAGTTTTAATGGTTTGCAGGCTAATCAATTCAATGTAAAGTAACTCATTTGTCTACATCTAACCTTATCCTCTGCATTTGCTTCCCTCACACCAACTAAATTCATGTCCTCTTTTACTACATCCTTTGAGTCTTTCTCTTGGCCTCCGGTCTGGCAGCTCTAACCTTAACATCCTTCTGTAGATATATTCACTATCCCTTCTCTGTACATATTCAAAACCATCTCAGTCTGGCCTCTCCAAAACATCTAACATGAGCTGTCCCTCTGGTGGACTCATTTTTAAACCAATTTTATACTTTTCACACCCAAAGAGAACCGCAACATCTTCAGCTCTTCTACGTCCAGCTCTGCCTCCTGTCTTCTCTTCATTGCCACTGTCTCTAAAACAATTGGATATTGCTGGTTATTAAATATTTCATTTTTTAACAATGGAGGTTAATGTAGGGCTGTGCAATAAATTGAATTTTGATCATGATTACAATGTTGGCTACCAACGATTACAAAATCTATATAATTGAGAAAAAACTATTAAGTAAATTGGACTCTGAATGATTCTTTACATCCATATGGGGGACTTCACAGAGCTGTCAAAGCTAGATGCACTCTTGTTTTTGTCCAGAACATTGTCCAAAGTCTTACTAGGCTCTATGAATCAATTAACACAAATAAATGATAAAACTACTCTTCCTCTACAGGTTATTATTTTGGCAGTACATGAAAAATCTTTAAATAATCGTGATTCCAATTATGACCTTAATATTTGTTGATGATGATTATGGAGGGATTATGAACTTTTCCATAATCGAGCAGCCCTAGGTTAATGGAGGTTTTCCTGCTTTAACCTTCTTAATGGTAATTTAAGATAAGGCAATATTAAGCTCGCTAATGTTCTCTACCAACCTACTCATTGCCAAATCATGTTGCTCATTTGTTGCGTTTTGTCAAAACCATGTCTTTTGCAGATTTTGCAATTTTGTATGTGCCTAATTGCCTTTCGCTGATGGAAAAATAATAGTGTTGTCTGCTATAACTCCTGTTCCAAATGTGTGTTCATGTTCTGTGGCACAATTAACCAATAAACCAATGCTTGGTGATAGTCTGTGTGGGTTGTGCTCGCTCTCTCTTGCCAACCAAAAGCAGTTTAGGAGTATCTTATAATGGTTTAAAAAAAAAAAGAAAATGAATTTAAATTAACCTTATCTGACTGATATACCACAAGTCCACAATATATTGCCAAAAAAACATCAATTTTAAAAAACTGCTAATTTGTAATTTCTGGACACTTTTGCATTAGCATTTCATGTTATATATCAGAGGTCGTTAACAGGCAGACCGCGGTCCGAATCCGGACCCAGATGCCCTCCCATCCGGACCCGAACCTCTGTCCCACTCCGCAGACCCGAACCCGTTCAGCCTGTTCACTCCCCGGGAGCGCAGCGGCCGGCGCGTCAACAGCATCGTATCCTGGTGCTTTAAAACTTTAACATGAACAGTGCGGGGTTAAATCAGCTGTGTTTTCTGTTACTGTCCAACAAAATGAGAGGAGTAGGTCCAGACTGAGTGCAGGAGGGACAGGACTGTTCTGTTTACAACAGACGTTTTTACGGAGCGGCGAGAGAGGACGGCGACACAGGCTGTGAGCGGCTCTGCCCTCTCGGTGTCTCTCTGTCGAGGCTCACCCCTCTCCTCTCGGTGCCTCTCTGTCCCACAGCTCACCCCTCTCCTCTGGGTGACAGAGCTGCCTCATATTCACCAGAGAATTAAGAGGAAACCTGTGTTTTGCGGCGCAGTACGTTCCACTTTAGTTTTAAAGGGTGCATCGTCTCCTGCGTAAAAGCAGACAGAAAATCTTGCGTGTGACGCTATCAACCAATCAGATCTGAGGCATTTGGAAACATATGGAGCGGTGACTGTGAGACAGACAGCAGAGAAATGAGAGAGACAGATGTAGAAAGGAACAGAGGTCAGCTCTAAACTCCTGTGTCTCCTGTGTTCTGAGCCAAGGATCATTATAAAAGCATTTTGTTAGATTTTTTTTAACTGTATTTGATTAACATAAGAAATTTTTTTTATTTTATTTTATTATTTGATATCCCCTAGTTTTAAACTGATGCTTATGTTAGCAAAATGCTATTGCCATAATGTAGACACTGATGTGACTACAATGATTTTATTTATTTATTGTTGAGGTACAAATCAACATTGTGATGCTCCGGACCTTCGCGCGAGAAAATTTTCACCAATTGGACCTCGGTGAATTTTAGTTGATGACCCCTGTTATATATGTAATGAAAACGTCTTCTTTTGGGAGTTCTGCAGAAAACGCTTATATTTGGTGTCTGTTGCCCCTTGATGGCAACAGTGGGGACTGGATAGAGCATTAAAATGGCCAATTAGCACAGCTATTAGCAACATGATGCTAACAGATAGATAAATGAGCTGACTGCTTTGTAGTGATGGCATTTTAAGCAGCAAAATGATCAGAATGAGTTCTGTGATGGTGTATGGGCTTTGGAAAAGAGCTGAAGCACTTCCTGGTTTCACATGTCTATGAAGAGCCGTGAGACATTTTCAGTCTTGAGAAATGGAAGGGCTCAGCAAACAGGATTACTCAAACCTGCATGAATGAAACAAAACCTACTCAAGGTATGTTTTTGGGGTGAAACAATATTATAACATGATTAAAAGCTCAAAATAGTTGATTTAGCAGAATAGCACTAAACTTGGTTCACTCTGATCATGTCTTTGTACTTGCTACTCACCGACTCCTCTCGACCCTGCGTGAGCGGTCTGAAGGTCCAGGACACTGTTAAAGCATGGGGGTTGATTGGTGCTGAAGTCTGGAAAGTGCATTTCAGTCTTGTGTCCGTCCCGTTCACTGCCTCCATGTCTCCAGAGGTGTATATCCGTATGCTGCCGGCCTGCAGCACTCCTAAACAAAAGTGAACATATGGCATAGCATAAGTCTGGAGATACCACAGGCCATAGCACAGCAACACATAGAATAAGGCAGTGTAACAGAAATACAGTGTGCCATATAGATTTATCATCATTAAAGTTTTTCCTGCATTGAGCTTGTGTGCGGTGCACCCAGTGACCTGCCTCCGCCTCCACAGAGCTGCAGCAGCAAAATCACTAAGTCATTTCACCAGGTTTATAAAATATACAGTGTACTAAATGTCAGGAATATGTTTTCTATAATTGAGAGTGAGCAGAATAAAAACAATGTAATTATTATGAGAGATTAAGGCTTCCATGTTGTGTTTCTTGTTTATTAGTCAGTACTGCATGTGTTTAAAGGTTTAGAGATATTTCCAATGTTTAGGTTAAGGTTAATGTAAATTTTATTGCCCCCATAGGAAAGTCTGTCCTCTACATTTAACCTACCCTGCCCCCCTAAATATTTCAAATAAGCAATAAGAGACTATAAATAAGAGAAGGAAAAAAGGTATTGCATATATCTTCCAGGGGGGGTTGGGTATGCAAATGACTTGTTGAAATGTTGAATGTTGAAACATCTTACAGCTATACAGACAATATGGTGAATACCAATCATTTTAAAGATTTAAACACAGATTGAAAATATGATATCAAATCATTTATTAACTGCAATACCTCTTATGTAATCTACAGGTTGGAGTGCCCATGTGGATGTTTCTACATTGGAAGGACTAAGTGAAAATTGAAAGTTAGGCTTGCTGAACATAAACATGCTATTAGAACAAGTGATCTCCAATACAGTATGGCATCACATTATAAAGAAGCAGGCCATGGCAATAGTTGCAACAGTTTGAAAGATTGTGGCATTGAACACATTAAACTGCCAATAAGGGGTGGAGATAGACTAAAGCAACTTCTTCAGAGAGAATCCTATTGGATATATTCTCTAAAGGCAACACAATATCCAGGTCTAAATGAAGAACTTGACTTTACTCCTTTTTTGTGAATTATTTTTCATTGTGATTCCATAGTTTTGTCATGTTTTGTTACTATTTTGTGATTATTTTCTGTTTATATTGAAATAAATTAACTTTCCTTATTTGTGGTTTCTGCAATAATGTGTGATTATCTTGTTACAGATTTACTCTTTGGATTGGTCATGTGAACAGGTCACATGATCTCTAGGTATAAAAGAGTTCTGGCAGCCATTTTGTTTCTTTTAATGATGCACATGCCCTGATGAAGGCCCTGAGAGGCTGAAATGCGTTGGTATTTTTAAACTTAATACAGCCCATGAAATAAAGGCTTTTTAAATACCTTTGAAATCCCATTGAGTGCCTCAGTCTCTGTTAGTATCCTACGTGATCCCCAACCTGAAGAGCACCTGGGTAAAACTTCTGCAATCTTGAGACTCAAGTAGCATTCCAGTAGTCAAGAAATTTTAAATAGGTTATATTGGTATTGTATTTGCATGCTACTGTTAAATTAATATTGTTTATTTTATACCTTTAAATTTTATGTGGCATTCAGTGTGGACAGCAAAGAAAGAATTTCATTGTACAGGGGAACGTGTTTCTTTACTGTGCACATGACAATAAACGCTTTGTAAAATGTAAAGTCCTTTAACTAAGTGTTTGATAAACCAAAAGCCCAAATGCAAACTTCCACACACCGAGTTCATTTGCACCTCTTAGAAGACTTCAGCTCAGGCCAAATATGTGACAACATGAATAATTGTCACTTTAGCTGGACCACAGCCACTCAGTGAATTTGTGAGCCGCTGTATATTATGCGGCTATGGACTATATCAATCTTTACAGTACGTGGTAGACCTATTAGGTGGGAAATGAATGGAGTGGAGGAGCAGACGGGGATATTGGCAGCGATTTGGCCTTTCTCTGTATTGATGGATTGGGCCGCCTAGAATGGGCTCAGTGCTGACACACAGACGGAGACACAGTCATGTGCCCAGGAAGAGCCATGCTTAACACTGAGTTACAATCTGGCAGCTGCTCAGCCTCACCTTAGGAAGCACTGTGGTGTATTTCATTCACTGAGATCACAGGCAGCCTCTGTAATTTTAAAGCTTTCACGTGAGCAAGTGTTGAAGGCCAATAAAAGTGAAAATACAGCCCTATAAACTCATAGTTGACTTAAAAGATGGCACTACAATAGTCTTTCAGAAGGCTTTTCTTTAAACATGTCTGTGAAGACTCTCACTCGTCCAGGGTAATTGCATTGCAACAAAAAGTTAAAAAAGCAGTCATCTGGATTGGATTTTTCAAGTTGAAGACGTTTCACCTCTTATCCAAGAGGCTTTCTCAATTCTGAAATGAACTGGTAAGAGAGCTGGTTTATGTTCTTCTAGGAAGGAGGAGTTTAGACCTGAAACTAAATTCTATTGGTCAATGTGACCATGAATAGTCTGAGTGGTTTCGGGTCGTTAGGAGTCCTTTGTCCTCAGCTGGAGTGAGAGTCGTTAACCCTCCCCATGCCTGGGCAGCTCCTTCAGATGTTAATGACCTGAGTGAAACTGTTTTTTTTTTTTTTTGGGTTTCAGTAGACTGTTGTAGACAGAAGGAAGGTTGTATCTGAGACCACCATTTCTGTTTAAAGAAGGTTTATCTTTTTTGACAAAGATTGCTTCTTTCACTCCTCGCTCAAACCATCCTTTCTCTCTGGCTAAGATTCAGACCTCACTGTCCTCAAAGGAGTGGTTTGTGGCCTTCAGGTGGAGGTGTACTGCAGATTCTGGTCCACTGGAGTTGGCCTTGCGGTGTTGGTAAAACTGCTTGTGCAGAGGCTGTTTGGTTTCTCCAATGTACTGTTCATTACAGTTCTCACTGCAGTGGATGGAGTTCACAACATTGCTCTGTTTGTAACTGGGAATTTTGTCCTTGGGGTGAACCAGTTTTTGTCTGAGAGTATTAAAAGGTTTGAAATAAACCGGGATGTTATGTTGGCTAAAAATCCTTTTAAGTTTCTCAGATAGGCCGGAGATATAAGGAATAACTACATTGCTCCTTTTTGGCTCTTGCTCCTGTTCTTTCCTGTCCTGTTTTCTTGTCATTCGGGATTTGGAGAAGGCCCAGTTGGGATATCCACAGGTTCTTAGGGCTTGGCGGACATGTAGCTCTTCTTTCCTCCTTCCCTCAGAGCTTGTGGGAACCTCTTGGGCTCTGTGCTGCAGTGTCCTGATCACACCGAGTTTGTGCTGTAGTGGGTGGTTTGAATCAAATAACAGGTACTGGTCTGTGTGAGTGGGCTTCCTGTACACTTCTGCATGGAGCCGCCTGTCTTCTCCAATAATAACTGCATAGTCTAAGAAGGTTAGGCTGTTCTCCGTGGCATCCTCATGAGTGAACTTGATGTTCTGGTCCACAGCATTAATATGCCTTGTGAAAGCTTCCACTTCCTGGATTTTGATCTTCACCCAGGTGTCATCCACATATCTGAACCAGTGACTAGGAGTTGAACCTGGAAATGAGTCAAGAGCTCTCCTCTCAACTTCCTCCATGTACAGATTAGCCACAATGGGGGAGACTGGGGAGCCCATAGCACAGCCGTGTTTTTGCCTGTAGAAGTTTCCTCTGAACTGGAAATATGTGGTGTTGAGACACACCTCCAGTAGTTGGCAGATGTGGTCAGAATCTGCAGTACACCTCCACCTGAAGGCCACAAACCGCTCCTTTCAGGACAGTGAGGTCCGAATCTTAGCCAGAGAGAAAGGATGGTTTGAGCGAGGAGTGAAAGAAGCAATCTTTGTCAAAAAAGATAAACCTTCTTTAAACAGAAATGGTGGTTTCAGATACAACCTTCCTTCTGTCTACAACAGTCTCCTGAAACCCAAATAAAACAAACCAGTTTCACTCAGGTCATTTACATCTGAAGGAGCTGCCCAGGCTGGGGAGGGTTAACAACTCTCACTCCAGCTGAGGACAAAGGACTCCTAATGACCCGAAACCACTCAGGCTATTCATGGTTGCATTGACCAATAGAATTTAGTTTCAGGTCTAAACTCCTCCTTCCTAGAAGAATATAAACCAGCTCTCTTACCAGTTCATTTCAGAATTGAGAAAGCCTCTTGGATGAGAGGTGAAACGTCTTCAACTTGAAAAATCCAATCCAGATGACTGCTTTTTTAACTTTTCTTTAAATACTATTTATTGCCAAAAAAAAGGCATCAAGTAGGACAGCAGAAAAGAACCACTTGCAGCTGTACAAATGCTAACAATTTAGGCTAATTGTTGCACCATATGAGTGCACGGTGGCAGAGTGGGTAGCGCTCCTCCTGATTTTATTCTCAGGCCGGCAAACTACAAACTTGGACAAGCTCTTCAAACATGGAGTCTGCATGTCCTCCCCACTGTGGGTTCTCTCCAGCTTTCTCCCATCACCCAGAGAGGTGTAAGGTAAGTTAGAGACTCTAAATTGCCTCTAGTGAATGACTGTAAGAATGTCTCTGTGTTAACCCTGACTAACTGGCCATTGTCTTGGTTCTGCCACAGTCTAAACAGCAGGCCAATCCGCAATCAAACCTTTGTAGATTTGTCAAAATGCGTTGTTGTCTAAATGGCCCCTTAAGATGTTAACAGCCAGCAAAATAGTGATTAGTAGTGATTAATAAGATAAACATAGATGCAATATAACACCAGTCATGTTTATGAACAAAAAATATAATGAAATTGAGTTTACCCTGGACAAATACCTATTAATTGCAGGCCAACACCTAGAGATATTACACTGACAGACAAGTCTCACATTTACTCACTGGGACCAGTCTTTAATTCTCCTATCAAGTACTTTTTTTTTTCCTCTGCTGGAGGAACTGTGAAGGCCTGATCTTTCTGTGAGGCAGAAGCATCCACTCAAAAGAATACCACCCAATTACCTCTTATTCTTAAAATAACAGCAAGTATAATTAGTTCACCATTTATACTGTCCATGGAGGGAAGGACATTGATTGTGTTGAGCGCCAGTCTGGATTACCTGCCTGTCCATAGAGAGCTTTGTCTTGTCTAATAATATTATGAGTTGTGTCCAGACTTATTAAAGTCACTGCCAACATGTAGCAGACCATTTATCAGCAGAGCCACACCGCAATCAGAGGAGCCAAGACTTGTACTAAAATCATTGGCACGCATCATCAGACAGACCATGCACTGGTGTATAGAAAGGAAGGTAAGAACGCTTCAGAACAATTGAGCTGTATGTTTATTCTTGCTTCATAATCACGTGGAGTATTAGGGTTGAGATCTGGCTGGGAAATGTCAGCGGGGGCCGGCTCCTCAGGCAGCACGTTGGTTTCTTATCAGGCCAAAGAGAGTTTCCTGTGAGCCGAGGATGAGAGGGGTTAGCTCCTCTCTCATCGCTAAGTCCAGCAGCGCACTAACGGACTAATGTGTTTTAAATGAGCTCGATGAAACCCAGGAGGAATGTGTGAAGTCAAGGTCCAACACTGGCAAGCTGCAACATGTTTATCCAGTAACTATGAAAGTCTTTTATCTGACCTTTACTGTAAATATTTTGAGATTAAAGCATGCAGTGATAAAGCAGACTTACAGATAAATGCAGCAGGTGTTTTTGTATGCGTAGGGCTCAAAAGATTCAGTTTAAGTATATATCTAGAATACACACTCTACACAAGAAACATTCAAGTAACTCAAGTAAAAATAATTAGGTATATTTGTATGCATGAGTGAGAAAGTGATGTTTGGATGAATAGTTTTAAACACGTTGCCTGTTCTGTCACCTGACATTCCCAGGAAAGCTGAAGCGAGTGGATTAAACTGTTGTGTTTTGGATGTTCATTAGGAAGATAGGATCAGACCTGGATGGATTAGTACAACAGTAATGAGTCCTGTCTGGCATAAGCTCCGGTGAAGGAAGTCTTCACAGTCAAGACACAAAAAACATGTCAGGATAAAAATACATTTATATTCATATTTATGCATATGAATTTAATGACCCTGCTTTGCCGCCTTGTTGATGTAGATGGCATAAATTTAAGACAATTGAGCACAAGTCTTTTACAACAAGAGTTAGCATTAATGATTTTTTTCCCTTATTTTCAACATTTAAATAAAAGTCCAATCAAAACTGCCTCGTCATTTCATCAGCGCTCAAGATCATCTCTTTTCAGTGGTGTTCTGAATTTATCTTAAAGAGGACAATACAAAAATAAAGTAAATGAAAAATCTAACCTTATTCAATAGGTCTTTATCATACTTCTGCATTTTTAACCTGAAATTGAAGGTTGAGGTTATCTCTCTTAACATGCTTTCATTTACAAAACATCACCGTCGATCTCAGTGTGGGTCAGAATCAGCTGTAAATATATGAACTACAGGTCTTTGCTATAGACATTTTCTGTTTAACAGACTCAAACACTACACTGTTTATCTGCTGTCATCTGTAGTTAGTTAACACTGATTATTGATAGCATTTATAATTTCTTTTTAACTTTCCTTGATAATCATGAATAAATTCTTCAACAAATAATGTGTAGCCTTTGCTCGGCTTGTTGGTGGTCTTTAGCCTCTGAAATTGTCACTCGCTCGAGTTTGTGCTAACTGGAAATCAAAACTTACTGCCGGCTAGGGCTGATTACAGTTTTGGCTTACAACGATTCAAAAATCTATATAATCTAGAAAAAAAGATTAATTTAAATTAAATTGGCCTGAATTACTCTGAATGCTCTTTATGTCATATGTAGGGACTTTACAGAGCTGTCAAAGCTAGATGCACACTTGTCTTTGTCCAGAACAAGTCTTAAACTAGGCTCTTTGAATCAGTTTACACAAATAAATGATAAAAACTACTCTCTACAGGTTATTATTTTGGCAGTACATGAATATTTTTTTTAAATAATTGTGATTCCAATTATGACCTAAATAATGGTGTTTGTGAATTTTTCTATAATCGAGCAGCCCTACTTCTGGCTTTTGTGGAAAAAGATCTATATGGTCTAGATAAGGGTTAGAGATTTAACTAAGTTAAACTTAACTAACAACTTAACAATTTTTGTCAGAATTGTCTATACTCACACACAACCTCGTACGCCTTCAGCACCCTTTACCAATATATTCACTATTCCTCCTCTGCACATGCCCAAACTGCAATATATGTTCAGGTTATTAGTCCTTTATATGATTCACTGTACTTAATAATATTAGCACATCCTCAAGGCCATTCTCTCTCACTCTGTATTCAGCGCTGTACATTCCTTTAAACCATTCAATCTGCATCAATGTTTAAAACCAGCAGCAAAATGGCTGCTCCATTTCAAAGTGGCTGTCCTGATTTAAAAATGAGGGTTAATGTGAATCTTTAGTGGACATTACTAAAATAAAGGAACATTTAGAGGCATGTACAGTTACTTCAATTACATTGTTAATTTGTCCCGGCGGCTGAAGGAACATGATCGGTGTTTAATCAGTCGTTAGCAGGTGGTAATTGGTTAGGAGGAGCCGTGGCATTACATAAGAATAAGAGTGGAAAATTCAGCTCATTTGGAAACACAGAGACATAGCTAAACGACAGCATGATGGAGTAGATGAGTGACTGAGTGCTCGGCAATGGCGGAAAACATGCCTCTGCTTAAGTGCACCGTGTAAAAGCCGATAAGCTAACAGTGTTGTTTGCGTGTTGTGTTGTTTTCCTAAGTCATGTTTCAAAGTCGAGCGCAAGTGGCCCATTGTTTATGTGTGAACTTCCTCTTTTGCACATAAGGCCAGCAGAGATGGACACACCCAGCATCCCAGGACAGACACACAGAGACGGAGACACAGAGGCTGTCTCAGATAATTAGCAGAAGGTCATTAGGAGAAGAGAATGAGGAGGGGCTAAAAGTTCAAATGAATGTATGTCTGGTATGTGGATATTATGAGCTTTATCTTAAGTGTGAAGTGTATTGTTTGATGTATATGCTGGAGTTAAATTTAAAGATGGGGTAGGCATTTTGGTGTCACAGGAGTATTATAAATGTTTACTGAAAGAAAACAAATGCACTAAGTTATTTTCTGACATTTCCTAATTGCTTATTGTAGCTTTAAAGGGCATATATTGTGTTTTTTTTTTTTTTTTCAGGCTTTCTAAAATAGTTTTGGAGACCTTTGCATTAGTATTTCACATTTTATGTCTTAAAATAATGTATATGTATGGAAAATATCTTCTTTTAGAGAACTAGACAATGCTTGGATTAGGTGTCTGATGCCCTCTGCTGGTGGTGAGTGGACTGAGTATAAAATGGCTAATTAGCATGGCTATTAGTAACATGACACTAACAGATAGATAAATGGGTTGATTGCTTTGTAGTTATGGCAATTTAAACTCTGAAATCATAAGAATGAGTCTGGTGACGATGCACAGGAGCACTTCCTGGTTTCACGCATCTATGTAGAGCCATGAGACCAAGTGTTACCAGATCTTCAGACGGGACAGGCTCACTGAACAAGATTACTCAAACTAAATACTACTGCAGGTATGTTTTTGAAGTGGAAACAACATTATAACATGGTTAAAAGCACAAAAAACTTAATTTAGCATAATAGGGGACCTTTAAAGTGAGTATATTTGCATAGACTCAAGACTACAGTATACACATGCTCTACAACAGTGTTTCCCAACCAGGGGTGTGGGGACCCCTAGGGGTACGTGGAGTTACTTGATCATTAACGTTACATATTTGGCTTTCAAAGACTAAAATAAACCTAATCAGGAATATAACAAGGGTTGTGACACTAAATCAGGTCTAAACCACTTAACCAGGAAAAAAAATCAGGCTTAAAACCAGGAATAAACCAGGAATTAATCAGAACTAAACTCAGTCTAAACCAAGTCTAAACCTTGTCTAAACAAGACTAAACTAAGACTAAACCAGGACTAAAATCAGAACTAAGGAAAGACAAAACCAGGACTAAGCCGGGTCTAACCGGAACTAAATCAGGTGTAAAACCAGAACTGAACCAGGAATAAGCCAGGTCTAAACCATCACTAAACTCAGTCTAAACCAAGCCTAAACCAAAACAAACCAGGACTAAACTAAGACTAAACCAGGACTAAATCATGACTAAAACCAAAACTAAATCCATGACTAAACTAGGACTAGGCCAGGTCCAAACCAAGACTAAATCAGGTCCTGTACATGTTGAACAGTATTTCACAAACTGTACAGAATAAGGGCAGGAAAATTCAATAGTTATGCACAGGGCTTAATTTGAGCCAGATCTTGCTGGATCAGGATCTGGAAACTCCCTTATTTTGATGTGGTCCGATCCAGCAACTGTTTGCTTGGATCCAGTAACTCAGGCACAACTCAGAACAAAGTGTTGACTACATTTGACTCTTTTGACCTCCTAAACCTGTGTTGAAGGTCGGAGGTGTAATTACACAGAAATGCATAGGTTTTAAACATAAAAGCCACGCTTTATTTCCGCATGAGCCCATCAACTGTCCCCGCGCTGTAATTCGTGTCTATAGAGTGTACAGGGAATCTGGTGGAAAAGACCTTCATGTCAAACTGAAAGATCTATTCACCACTGTTAACACCAGTGGTGTCTGCAGGTGTACAGCAGTACGCACTGTGCGTACCTTGAGATGTCCCCCGACCCGCCCAATCCTCGCTGCATCCAGAGCTGCACAGAGCCATAGTAGGCTGTGTGTTTTTGCAAACGTGAGTGGAGCAACAGCTGACTGCTGCTCTTTAAATCAAAAGTGATGTGTTTGCTAATAGCCAGGAGACAGTAAATCTGTTGAGGTTTGTCCTGACTTTGGTTACGCGGAGGGGACCTGTGTGATGCGCCATGTTATTTCTCCTCTGCGCCCGAGAGCGCACAGGACCTGGCAGTGCCACATCAGTTTGTTCTTTTACTCAAATGCATATGAAAGCTAGAGCTAACGCGCTGATTGTAGGTCACAGGTTGAGACCTGGCGCCAGTTAAACACCAGTGTCACTGTTACATAGTGTTACACAGCCATAGTTATGCAGGGGAAACCTTACGCCACGCGCCCTCGATGTGCGCTTTTTATTCCTCCATTATATCCCCTTTGCGCATGGGACATAGATCCACAGCAGTTTGTTCTTTTTTGTTTGTTCAAATGCATCTGTAAGCTTGAGCTAACGCGCTGAGGGTCACAGAGCCTGGAGCCATGAAACGCCTTTACGCAGAGAAGACTGCACGCTCCACGGCAGTCACTAAAAAGAAGCGAAAGCAAAAGGAGAGACATAGGCTGAAAGCTGACTGCTGATGTGTGCTGACTTTCCTAGTCTAGACTTTGTTTATACAGACCACAGCTGCATGAGTCTGTGTTCTTGCTTCAGACTGGTGGCTGCACACAGTAGGTCTATGACAGAGTGAATCTCATTTCTCAATCAGCTGAGCAATCACACAAACGTACACTGACACATTACACTGAAGTGAAACACAATAATGTATAATAATGTTAACAAATATGTTAAAATATAAATTAAAACTTAGTATAAATTAGCAGTTGCTTGGTATTTTGGCATGTGTGTGCGCCTGAGCATTGTGTTGTGTGTACGTTCCAGGAACAGTGTTGGCCTTGTGGACTCCAGTGTCAAAGCGCAATTTTTGTTCCGGCATCGTTTCATTTACAAATTAAGCCCTGGTTATGCAAGACCTGGACGCTGTGCATTAAGAAATTATAGCTCCACTTTGCAACTTTAATACAACTTTTTAATCCTGTGGTTTTCTGGAACAGCACTGATAAACTCTAAAGCAACAATAACACTTTACACATGTATTACTAACAATAAACCACCACAGCATGAATTTGTGAAGCCTAAAATAACTGTATTTTTATTGTAAATGGCCCTAATTGTGTCTGTGTCTATAGGTGAATTCTTGAACTTGTGCTAAGAATACAATGCATTACTACAGCACAGGTCAGTATCTTATCTGTCCCACAGCACTGCAGAGTCTATACACTGTTGTCTATATAAAGTCCAGATGTTTCTATTCAGGGACAGATAGAGCTTTAAGGCCGAGCTTGTAACATTTCTGTGTCCATTGTTATATGTTTGCACAGGGCTCAGTGTTGGCGCCGGTCCAAAAGGTACACATACATGTTGTATTCACATTAGCCTGCGACAGTATGTCCGATTGATCACAATAAGGTGAACTTGCTGAACCTTTAATGTACTTCAAGCTGTCGACACTGGGGCTGAACAAAGCGCTCTTTCCCTCTGAAGCCAAACACAAACGTCCAGGCTAAAACAATCAGACCAAGCCCACTCAGCAGTGATTAGGTTTACTTGGCTTGGCAGACGTCCAAAGACCATATAAAACCTTCTTAAATAACCAGGAAAAATATAATATGTGTCGGGCCCACCCCTATGATATTTCATCCTCTGTCAGGGAGCAGTGTTAGAGCCTAAAGCACAAGGGACCATAGGCTTCACTGTATCTGAACTGGAATTTTTGGATGTTATTGATGAAAAAATAAAAAAATTGTGAAATATGCATTGCAGTACATTTCTTAGAGGTTATTTGCACTATCACCTTCATATTTTCGCAGAATTTATTCAACTGTATATTGCTGCCAAGAGAAACAGTTCCTCCAAGTGAACTAAAGTATTTCCTTCCTTTGAGGACATCCATCTCTCAGTGGACGGTTTATAAATAAATTTAAAACTAGTCTCTCAGTAAACAAGCACATTTTCATTCAGTCACCTCTCATAAAACAACATTATTCTGCATAAATAATATGATACTGGCAAACAGCAACAGACTGATTACAGGTGGGTCATACAGATTTTCTTGTTTAGGTTTTGGATAACATATAAGCATCATTATTTAAATTAAAGGTAACCTGTTTCTGTGTTCTTGTTCTGGCATATATTTTCATAATATCCACAGCTCTTGTGCATTGTCCACACCTAGGCAGGCATTTTTAGAAACCTTTGTTTTTTTTGTAAAGACTTTCAGAAACACACATGCGAACTGGTTTAAAGAGCTTTACTTGTCTCTGCTCCAATAGTTCAGGCTCGTTCTTCAGTATTTTTGTCAGTAGTCTTAAGTACTCAAAAAGATTGTTACATGAGTAAAAGTAAGTACTTACTGCTACTACCACTGCTACCATTACTGCTGCAACTACACTACTACTACTACTGCTGCTGATTTTATTTTAATCAGTGGTGGACAGTAACTAGATACTTTTACTCAAATAGTTTATTTAAGTAATTTTTGAAGAAGAAGAAGAAGAAGAAGAAGAAGAAGAAGAAGAAGAAGAAGAAGAAGAAGAAAAGGTACTTTCTGAGAACATTTTGTAGAACATACTTTTACTTGATTAAATTTGGGGTAATTTTATTTTTGCTTTTACTTGAGTAAAATTGTAAATTGTTGAGGGAAGTAAAAGTAGTTTTTGTCCTCTGTGGTGTAGTAAGTAGAACATCAGAAGAAGATTTTGCAAAAACATTGCATTGTACTTTTTTATTTAAGTAAATTTTACACTCAATATTACTTTTTTACTTTCAAGTAAAATTTTTGTTGGGTACTGTTACTTCGACTTGAGTAATATTATTTTTGAATTAACAGTACTTTTACTTGAGTACAGCTTTTGAGTACTTTCTCCACCACTGACTGCAACTATACTAGTACTGTCACTACTGATACTACAGCTACTATTACCACCATTACTAGTATGTCCATTACATTTATGACTGTTAATACTACAATTTATTCTACTAACTTTGCCCTAAAAATACTCATATACCATTTAAATACCCAGTTAGAGATTTAAAAATATATAGAAGTCAAATTTGTCCTAAAAACTCATCAATTTCCATTATACTGTATGTTAAGAAAATGCTTAAACAGTTAACTTCATCTGTCCATACACTTTAACACTACTGTTCACTGATGCTGGTATATTTATGTTTACTGTCTCCAAGCGTCCTGGTTGACTCGTGACTGTGGTTATGATGTTGCTGATATACAACAGTGTAGGGAAAACATCTGTTTTTAAAAATACCTAGTTCCCTTTCTGATGAAGTTCTCATGTTGGTCACAACTTGGTCCTGGTTTCCATGGTTTGGAAAAAAACAGCATTGGAAACTCAGAGACAACTACTGTAAGTTTATCTTTATGGTAGAAGTGGGGCACTGCAGGTGTGTATATCACTTGAACCAGATATGAGGCATTTAGAGAGCTGGCTGCAACTGCTCTGCAAATACATTCCTCTGTAATTTAAACTTTTTTACAGTGTTTTGAAGACACCTCTATCTTCTCATTTCTAGATAAGTTCACATACAAAAAATAAAATCACTTTATAGTCATTAACAGGAATTGCACTAAAGTGAAGTTTTGTAGTTGTTGTGTTCACGTAATAAAGTTGTAAAGGATTTCTGTACAGCAGTGGTTCCCAACCTTTTTGGTCTTGTGTACCCCCAGGACCTGGATTAGTCGTGGTTTGGATCCGGCGTAGTCCTGGTTTAGACTCGGCTTAGTCCTGGTATAGTCTTAGCTGAGTTCTGATTTTAGACATGGTTTGGACTTGGTTTAGTCCTGGTTTAGTCTTAGTTTAGTCCTGGTTTGACCTGGTTTAGACCTGTTTTTTCCCTGGTTTAGTTCTGGTTTTAGATCTGGTTTAGTCCTGGTTTTAGACATGTTTTTTGTGGTTTAGTTCTGGTTTTAGAGCTGGTTTACTTCATGTAGTCCCTGTTTTGTCCTTCTTTAGTATTGCATTTTTCAGTAAATTCCTGTTTTATCACTCAACAAAGTCCTGGGTTTTTCCAGATTTAGGTTTATTTTAGTCTTTGAAAGCTAAATATTTTCTGAAAAAGTCCTATAAATGATCAAATAACACCACGTGCTCCCTGCAATGTGCTCATGTACCTCTAGGGGTCCCTGTACCCCTGTTTGGGAAACACTGCTGTCCAAGTTTTACACAAAAACAACAAATGCCAGTGCTACAGCAAGTCACATATGTACTGTAATTCTAAATCCTTCATTTATCCTGCTTTATCACTTGCTTATTGGTTTATTCATTTTAAAGGGATTAAATTATTAACATTTACAGGCTTTAATTTTAGAGCGCTAACTGCTACATTAAATAAACAACTTAATTTCAATGCACTTGCTAATGTTTTCTACAGGCTCATTACACATAATTCATTGTAAGTTACC
Organism: Bostrychus sinensis; assembly: GCA_020698575.1. Lineage (NCBI taxonomy): Eukaryota > Metazoa > Chordata > Actinopteri > Gobiiformes > Eleotridae > Bostrychus > Bostrychus sinensis. Next base: position 16,360,261 of record CM036245.1, read on the forward strand.
AAAACCTCGCTAATGCTGATTCCTCTGTAGGAAATCTGAGCTGAGCATATGGCGCTGTATGCGTGTGCAGCTATATTTACAAACACTAAAGGCTCTGTTGAACAACAGTAAACAAAGTGGCTTAGCTTCAACCAAGCCTTTTCTCGTTGGTGAAGCAAATTGTCAAGTTATGTCAAGTAAAAAAAAAATCTAAACAATGATACCTCTGTAACCCAAATCCTTTCAGGCAGTCAAGAACCTGGACCAGCCTGCAGATACAGAGTATTAATGCAAAAAGCAACTATAACATGAGTGTTTGTCTTGTGTCTTTTGTTCTTTGCATAACGACTTAAGGTACTCTATCCATTTGAAAAACTGTCTTATAAAACTAAAAGCTTCCTAATGCTTTTTTACATTCATCATCATTTAGAGTGATCACCTCAAAAAGTACAAAAAGTGGGATAATTTGTGCAATTAGGTGGGACAAGGTGGGACAATTTGAGAAATAAAAGCTTCGATATACAAATGTAACATAGAAAACTATTGAGATACAAGTTGCTTCAGTTCAGGGGCTATAAAAGATTTGATGTGCTGTTTTTATCCCAAAAACACACATTTTGCAAAGTAATGTCTTTACTGAGACTTTATCCAATGAAATAAAAAAGGTGGAACAGAACAAAAATCAGCTCTTAGTCTGCATTTTCGTAAAACATAACAATATTCAAAACAATATTCCAACTTATCAAGAAAAGAATTACACAAGGAAGACTAAATACTGTGTTGTTCTTAACTTTAGTAGTAGCACTATAGTAATGGTAGTAGTAGTAGGAGCTGCAGTAGTCACTCAGTGGGAAAAACTCAGCAGCTGAATCAGGAAATCAGGTTCATTACATGTAGATCCTTGGCTTTGTGTTTGTAGCTCTACAGTGTTCATTACGGCTCAAACACAGGAGCAGGAAATCTGACTCTGGCTCTCAGCGGCTTCAGAGGAAACACGTAAGACCGAGCGGATAACAAAGACGCTCTTCTCTGCTTTGTGAGAGATTTCACAAGGCCTGGTTAGACTGGTGTTTCTAACAAGGACAGTCTTTCATGCAGTGCTGTATGTGGGGCTGGGAAAGGCAGGTTCAGGTAACACAGCATGATCTCCCAGAGTGGAGCCCCTTCACATGAACTCAACTATGTAGCCGTTTGATTTTGGCTTTGAGGCAGCCACAGATTGCAAATGTTTTGAAAATGTTGCTTTACATTTTAATGCAGCTGTTATAACAAAACAAAACAAAAAAATGAGAATGAGTTGTTTTCCAGTGGCGATCTTTTACTATTGAGTATTTTAGTCCCAGTGAAAGGAAGCTCAGATCACAGCAGTTTACAGTAACTACTTGTGTCATGTCCTGTTTATCTTAATTTTTAATATTTATGTTTTTATTCTCTTGTGGGGAAACCCAAAAGAAATTAAACTTCCCTCCTCCAGAAAACACTGATCCTTGCCATGGGCTGTGAGGTTTAATAAACTATTATGTAAATCTCCGTCCCGTCACTACACCAGCTGCTCCTATCAGATGGAGAGTTTCTGGTTTCAGACAGTCTATGGAAATAGGGGAATGAGGAATATTTTTTTGTTCTGGTTGCAAATTACAACTGTGTAAATAAAGTTAAACATATATAATTCTCATATCATCATATCTTTGGTATGAGTAACTTTTCAATAATTTCTAAATCATTTTAATTAGAGAATAACTACATACTTTTACGCAAGTACTTCTGGAACACATTTTTTTATACAAATGTTATTTTTACTTTTGTTTGTGAGTAAAGTTTATTTTATTTTTTTACTTTAGTGGCAAAAGGGGTAAAGTGCTTGCCTTTGTGATCAGAAGGTCCTGGGTTAGAACCAGGTTTGGGACAGTAGTAGAAGGGGATAAATTTACTGTGCTTGCAAAAAATATATATAACAGCTGACTGAATTAAAGTTTACATTTAGTACATATTTACATTTACTAAAGTACAAAGTATACCTTTACAGGATAAGATTTTGAGTACTTCTTTCACTTAGGGACAGTATATTTCCTTTAAGCTGCCTGATACTGGCCCAACCCTGCTGCCTACATGCCATGCAACTAGAGTATCTGAAACCCTCATTGCTGTGGATATCCTCACCCGGGACACCAGTAAACTGTCCCATTCTGAGATGAACTGCCTCACACATATTCTCTTTCCCTTTCATGACTGGAATGTCACTTAAAGCTTGACCTTTTCCCTCCACTTTTGTCAATGTGCACACTCCTCCAAATACAGTAAGTGAACAGCCTGAAGCCCTATAGGATGTTTTCACTCAAATACTACACATACTGTAAATCGGACTGGTGTGTCGGGATAGTTTCCATTCTCACGTCAGGAAGAAGAACAGGGCTAAGCTGTTGCACACATTTCAACAGTTTTCCTGTCATATAAACAGATGGGAGCTGCTGAAGGCTGACTTTCTGCAGGTGGTGCTGTTTTCTTTCTCTCAGTGATGGCTCCCACTGATGCCTCAACCCCAGACAACCCCACGGTAGTTGGTATCACAGCACATTACATTACAAAACTTACTACCTTCTTAGCACTACTACTGCTACAAGTAATACTATAAAGCTGCCACAACCAATACTACCGCTACTACCCCTTTTACTACTAATACTACTACTACACAGACAGACAGAACAGTGAACACAGAAGACATTTCACACAATAAACATTCAGCACAATAAACAGTCACAGAAATAAATTGCAAACGTATAAATGTGCCTAAAAAGTAAAAGTATAGAAAATGTACTCGGAAAGTGCATATATATTTAAAAATATGACTAAGGTCAAGTACAATCATACTTTCCAACATTAACTATCCAAAAAGGGAAGTGTGCTTGTGTTGTTTGATTTGAAAAGCTCTGTCCTTAGACAATAGAGGATGCAGATTAAACATAGTTCAAGATGATTAGTTGAAGTGATTTTTTCAGCATTTATTGGCTGTACCTAAATAAAATGTTGTGAGTTTAGGGAAATGTTGACATTTAAACTCTCCCAAAGGAAGGAGCCATTAGTTCTAATTATGTCCTGTTTCTACAGCTGCTGCTCACAGAACAGGGCACAAGCCAACATTTTTACACTGAAGTGCATTTGTTTCCTTTGCATCTTTGCAGGGAATTCTTGTGCTTTTTTAGCTGTCCCTTTTGAGCTACCATAGGATCCATAAAAGAAGGAAGTAATCTGTGATGTTGCCCAAAACCACGCACTCCACCTGTAAATGCTGTTTACAGTCTACTTGATGTCATAGGGAAATCCAGCCACAGAGGGTCCCAAGCATGTGTCCTCTTTGTGTCGGTCCCAAGCCTGAATAAATGGAGATACTGAGCTGCAGAGAGGCAGATGATTTACTTGACAGTATACAAGTATAAAAAAGACCTGAGTGATAAGGTTGGTGGTCCACATTTATGTTGCACATCTTTGATCCAATTAGAAAACTGGATACAGCCAGAGCATCATTACAAGACAACTAATAATCTCTATAGAGGTGTTACTCTTTTGTCGTGACCTTTTCAATCTGAAGTGGCAACTTCTTCCTTTAGCTGCATTTTCTCCACTTTGCTGTGGGCCAGTTGTAATCTATCAGACTGTGGCGTCCAAAGGGAAACGCATAGTCGTGGGTGAATGTGGGATAAGAGTTTAATCCATCAAACCTCCTTCACTCCCACCTCTCTGCTGACACAACAACTTCTGCCGTGGATTACAGACTCCGGAGGGGGCTGCCTCAGAGAAGCCCAGCAATCAAAAAACAGCATTAACTTTAGGGTCACCCGCAGAGGTTAGACAGAAGTGTGTTGTCTGGAGTGGTGTGAGTAGTGAAGTGGTGAAGTGAAGCAAGTCTGACTGCGATATCCTCCTGCTTCTGGACTGATTGAGCCAGTGACGGGACAAGCACGAGGCATCAGGCAGGTGGGAAGTGTGCACAAAGGCAATGCCATCAATGGACACAAGAGGTTGGTTACAAGCTCATCTTTGTCATTCGTATTCTGTGTATTCCTCTTAGGGGTTGTGGGAGGCTGGAGCATAACCCAGCAACTATGGGCCTTTAGCTTACACAGACACATACACTGACAACTATTCATGCTCACATTCATTTATTATTGACAATTTAATAGTTTCAGACTCCACTGAGATCACAAGTCAGCAAGCCAGAGGATCAAACCCATGCTGGAAGCCAGGAGCACTGACCACTCTGCCACCATGCGCCCCTTCACATTAACATTGATGGTTAAAAGAAATCAACAGCAAAGCATTTCTGTTAGTCAAATTAGTGCTCTTGTTAAAGCAAGCTTTTTCCAGCTGTGTCTTCTAACCAAAGTGAAGCCCTTTCTGTCTCGCAGTGATCTGGAAAAAGCTGTTCATGCTTCATCAGTTCACGTATGGACTACTGTAATGCACTATATTTCAGTATCACAAAGTCATCCCTCCATTGTTTGCAACTGGTACAAAAGGCAGCCACCCGACTTTTAAAAAACTCATCCAGACACAACCACATCACCCCGGTTCTCTCTTTTTAATGGTCTTGCCCCTCCCTATTTATCAGAGATTTTAACCATCCACCACCCCAGCAGAGCCCTCCTTTGGATGTCCCCAGGTCCCAGTACAAACAGTGGGGTGATCATTTGCTGTTTCCGTTCCTAAACTCTGAAACACACTTCCACTTGATCTGTGTGTTATCACTGAGCTGTCTCTGTTTAAGTCCAGGCTAAAGACTCACCTGTTTAAATTGGGTTTTAACCCCTCGCACTGAGTCAACTTTAGGTTTTAAGTCTTTGGTTTATTCTGCTGTCTGTGTGTTGTGTCTTATTGTTTTATACACTTCATAATATTGATTCAACTTTTGTAATTTTATCATGTTTTTATGTAAAGCACTTTAGTCTTCCTTGTGTTGTTGTAAAGTGCTACAGAAATAAACTATGATTGATTGATTGATTGATTGATTGATTGATTGATTGATTGATTGATTTAATGAATGATTGATTGATTACCCAGTAAATCAGTGTTGGGGAACATGGTTTGTCAACAGTAAATCAACACAGTTGGAAAATCCTGCACAGCATCATACATACCGCATTATTAATAGCTGTTGTTATCTTTCATGTGTTATAATTGAATTAAAATGTTAAGAAAACACAGCTTCTGCCAATGTCTCTCACATTTGTCTTACCACAATTTAAATTAAAAGCTCTTGCTGCCAAGTTATTTTATCATGCAATGCCAAAACATGCATATCAAAGTACTGTTGCACTATTAGTACACCACAACTTAAAAGTAAGGTCAAGAAGAGAAGTTTTCATAAGACCGTCAAAGGCCCGTCCAGTACAATGACACTAATTAATAAGCAGCAAGTTACTTTGAAAATATTTATTGCATCCTTTTGATTATATATATATTTTTAACAATAGATTAATTTAAATGAACATAACTCATACAATTCACAATAGAAGTGTAAGTTCATAGACAGGCACCAAACTAGTCGTAACTATTACCTTCTTAACTAGTGATGCTAATACCCAAGTACAAATTAACTTTTAAAAGACTTTGAAGACAAGATTGTTATCATAGTAAATGTTTTAAATTGAAGCTAGTAAACAAATGAACAAATCTATAGCGTACTAATTATGTTTTGAGCCTGACATTAAAAGTGGTTGGTGTGGCATATTATAATCTGCATTTTTATAAGTTAGAGCTACCATTAGCACCATGTTAACACCAAATAGTAAATATAGCTACACTTCAAGTTACATAAACCCTGTTCATAGCGTGCGTGACATTTTTTCTACTCAACCCTGACAGCAAGCACTAAATCCATTTTATGACTCAATGCACCAACAACAAATCTTAAAGAAGGATTGTATGCAGGCAAATATATACTGTATGTCAACATACACCAATCAGGTATAAGTGAATAGCACAGATTATATTTCTTCATCATGACACCTGTGAGTGGGCGGACAATATTAGGCAGCATGTGAGCATTTTGTCCTCAAAGTTAATGTGTTTGAAGTAGGAAAAATGGGCAAGCTTAAGAATTTGAGTGAGTTTGACAAGGGCCAAACTGCAGCTCCTGTGGGGTGTTCCTGGTCTGCAGTGGTCAGCATCTGTCAAAAATGGGCCAAGGAAAAAACAGTGGTGGATTGACATCAAGTGATGCAAGTTAGTCATAATGTTATGCCTGATCAGTGTATATTTGATTTGTGATCAACCCAAGCCATAAAATATGAGGAAGAATGTGTCACGTCAACTTCAAAATGGTGATGTTTCTCTATAAATGACTACACAATACAGAGTTTCCCTCCCTGCCGCACCTATGGGCCTTTCTTTGCAGAACACTTCTTTCAAATAGCTGTGTAGGAATCAGGTAATTATAGTCCTCGCTGCAAAACCTGGATAAGCAGCTGCCTCTGACAAGCAACAAGTACAAGTTAGGCATGTGAGTAACAATACTAATACCATGTACTCAGATAGTACACCCTGTACGAAGAAAAGGGAAATTAACTATGAATTTGTTTTATTGTGAAGCTAGTGTTACCAAGTACAGCACATACTGTCTAAGCAGTCCAGTTTAAACCTATAAATTTCTCTGAAAATACAGCATATTTTTACAGTTACATCAGATTTGTTCATTTCAAAGCCTTTCCTTAATACACAAGGGTGATTGTGAGACAAAAGACCCAAGAAGAGGTTGCACCACTATAGATACACAATTATAATTGCTCAGTTGCTGGTGTTTTGGTTAGTGTTTTCACAGTACAAAAACCTGTATAGCATAGCCTTGCAGCGCCAAATAAATTGACCAGTTTAATTTCTGGCCTTGAACTGGTTAAAATCACAAAAACCTACAACTGGATACACTAAGTGGTCTCTTTACATTACAATAAAGTCTCTTTATGTAAGGAACCTGTTTGCTGTGCTTTATTGATAAAATTAATATAATGCAGGACATTGAAGCCATCAAAATCAGGACATACGTTTTTTTGTTTTTTTTAGACAAAAAATACAAAACCTCAACAGTCCTGGTTAAATGGTGAGGTTATTTTAGCGTCACTTCAAATTTTCCAGATTGACGAAGTGGAGAAAGTGCTTATCTTCAGGAATTGTGGCTGTTACTCACTTCTTTGAAAATGTCTGTATTGTTCCCTGTTTCCTTGGACACTTGTAAATTTTGCCTTAATTGCTTTAAAAAGTTTTTTTAAATAATTGTGCAATTCTCATTTGTGTTTGACTTAAACCCACATTTCTTCTTTCCTTTCAGCTTTTCCCTGTCTGGGTCGCCACCGCAGGTCCTCTGCCTCCTAGAGAGCAGTGAGCTGCATATTGATTTGGCCTCAGTTTTGTTCTTCCCAAAGTGATTTTTTCATTGCTCCAGTGTGTTTATTGGTAACAATTTAACAGCATTTGCAGCACTGCTAAATTTTAGACCACTTGATAAAAACTACTTACAAACACGTTTTGCAATTCAACTCTGTTATCAAAAACTCTTATCACCTGTCTCTGCACATGAACTACTTGATAACACTAATGTCACCTGAAGGACTGTAAAGAACAGGTTTTGAGCCCAGATGTTGAAAATATCAGTTTATGGGAAATTGTTCATAACCTGGCCTTAAATAATCCTCTCCCAAAAACTCTAATTTCTACTCAACTTTATGTTAGATGCTTTGTGTTGTTATTTTGCTGCATTGACTCCCAAGTTTATGTATGCATTAACAAACTGATAGCACCATCCCACTGCTGTGCAGAGGAACAGATTGTGTTGTTTAGAGTCTGATTCATCCCAGATGTCTTAAACCTTTCTGAGGTGTTGCTCCAACTGAAGCTCTGCTGTATATTCACTGTCTAAACTGTTTAAAGAGCAACTCGGAAGCCAGCAACTAAGAATGTAGGGAAACAAACAGAACGGCATAAAGAATAAAGAGGTAAAGGCAGAGGTGGAAAGTCATTTAGTAGTTTTTAATTACTGAAGGACAACATTTTGCTTTCACTCAGTTTTTTTTTGTTTGTTTGTTTGTTTTTTGTTTTTCTTTTTGTTTCAAATACAGTAAAAGTATGTTTGAGCTCAGTGGGCTGTAGAAGTAGTAATAGTAGCAGTTGTATTTGTAGTAGTATTGGTGTTAGTAGTAGTAGTAGTAGTAGAGGTCGTGGAAATAACTACCTTCTACTTAAAAAAAACTTTACACTCAATACTTTAGAATTGTAGTGTTAGTAGTAGTAGCCTTACAGATAGTAATAGTGGTAGCAGTAGCAGCAGTAATAGTAGTGGTAGTAGTTGTAGTAGTAGTAGAAGTATTGGTAGTAATGGTAGTAGCAGCAAGCACCCAATAGTGTTACTCAATATTTTCACATGTTTGTTGAATACTTCTCCTTGTGTAATATTACTAAGACGTCCAATACTTCCTCCACCTCTGAGTACAGGTTTGTAAGAAAAACTTGGCTGACCCTTTAACAACATACTTCACTTATTTCACTGTATTTTGAATGTTTACTCTTGGCGCTGCTGAAATATATTACATTGGCCTGACTTCACCTCAAACACTTCGCACATGCTTTTGGGCTCTTTGTTTAAGATTTGTGAGTACTTGAATGCTTGGAATAGGCCTTTTGTCACTTTATGTACAAAGCCAGGCAATCCCATCAACCCACACAATAGCCATGTGTCTTGTAGGTGTGTCGACAAGTGCGCCATGACTAAAACCACATCACAGTTTTCTTTTAATCATGTTGTTGGTATGATTAGAGACACTAAAAGTTAAGTGTCAAAATCCAGGTATAAGCCAAATACAGGAGGCAGCTCATCTTTTGTAAATATGGAGACTGAGAAGAAGCAGTGATATGTTTATCAGCAGCAGCAGCAGCATGTGTGAGAACATGTGTGAGCTAAACCTGTAAATCTGGACAGGCTGCCACATGAAACACTATGAGCAATAAAGGCGTATATGATGAGAAGGGCATGCATGAAAGATATGAACCAAGAAGAAAGGCAGAAATTTTCCAGTTTTTCGCATTTAAATTTTTAAAAAGTTATCACTTTTGTATGCCAATAAATATGAGTATTTTGGAAAAGAACAAATTATTTCAGTCGTTAAGTTCAATTAAATATAATGAACTCAGAGCTACATTTAAGGCATCTTAAAAGGGATATATATATAAAAAATAGCTTTCTACCATGTTATAATTCCCTCATCAGAAACATGGAGTTGTGTTCCGTTTCATTCACAGCTGTTTAAGTAATCCTGTTGTCTCTGGCGCCGAGTTTCCAAGCCCTAAGAACGCTGGGTTCCACATACCCCTGCCCACTCCAGGAAGCACTGATCCACGAGCTCTACAAAAGAACATAACAGCTCTGCATGTCTGTTGGTCTCTTTGCCTGTTTCATTATGGCAGAATTAAAGTAATTATTGTAAAAGTTTTCTTTTAGTCAGTTAATGTTTTTAAAGATTGCAAAATGTGCAGTGATGTTCTGAAAGTAATCAAGATTGCTTTAAAAAGATAAATAAAAGCATAATATTGCCCCTTTAAAATGTAAAAGGTTTAACTTGATTTAATGTGTTGTGTTGGTGGAGAACCATCAAACATCCTGTGTTTAGCATTTCTATTGCTGTTGAAAATGCCTTTGTTATGATAAACTCATTTTAATTTGTTCAGGCAATAACCACCAAAGTAAAAGTTACATAAAGGAAGCAAGGCTTTGTGTAATAAAAGTTAACAGAAAAAAACATAAATAATGGCAATTTAAAAGTACTGTACTTACAGAAAAAGTTAAGTGGGCAATTAACCACCCAAACCAACCACATATCTACTAAAAAATTAAAAAAAAACAAGAGAAAATGTGGTCTGTTTTTTTTTTTCATATTGTGTTACATAATGTGTTTGTCCAAGAAACATTAGTGCAGTAAAGAAAAACTAAAAACATAAAATTGTAACAAAAAGTCTTAGCAAGTTGTTTAACTGTGTCGTTCCTTTCCTTTTTTAGAAACACAATCAGCAAAAATAACAATTCAAACCTAAAATATTTCTCAAATTGACTCTAAATGTATAAACAGTAGAGTCTGAGTGTGGGAATTCTCATCTGACTGCTTTTCCTGGAGAAGGACAAAGTGTCTACATGTAACTGTTCAGAAAGATACCTCTGTTACAAACATGGAAAACATGGTGTTATTCCAGGTAGCAGCTCTGCTGGCACCAAAGGCTTAACACAAATTGTTTCACTGTTTCTCTTTAGATGTTATTTATTATGTAAAGTAGTCTGATCTTTGTGGATTTTTAAGAGGACATTACTGATACAGATGATAAAAGACAAGGTGAATATTGCTGTGAGATACCAAACCCATTTTTCTTCTCCAAGTAAAGTGGTATTGCAAGGAAATTAAGAAATCCTAACCCTAACCCCATGTAGAGCTGCAGAGTTTTGTTATCTTGGCCAAAAATTATAACATGTACTGTTCAGTCAGAGAAAAAAAATGCAATCTTAAACTCTTAGACTTAATATTTTTATTTTTTTTATAATATGTACAAAGCTCCTGTCCCTGTGGGCTTATGTTGGATTTTCAGGGGCCAAAACAAAATGAAACTACCTCTGAATGATGTTGAGTTGACATACAACCAATCAGAAACCAGACAGGAATACCAGCATACAAGTACACATAATAAACTGCTTTAGTGTGAATATAATTTAAAAACATTTTTGGAAATAGGTTTGAATGGGAGGGTTCTAGCCCCACAAGTGAAGAATGCATCTGAAAGGCCTGGCCAGATCTATATGCTACTAAACAGAAAAAGTGGAGGCCAAGCATGGAGAGCTACAAAGGCTCATTAGTGTTTGGTCCAATCAGTTTGTGAATAAACTTGACAAAGAAATACAATGGCTGCATTGAGCCACACTGCAACATTTTGGGTCAGTGCACTCTTTTGCTAATACGGATCTCGTCCATTCAGAGTAAGCCCCTTTCTACACACTTTCCTACGACAATCACAAACCAGTGCTTATCTGTAAGGATTTGTCTGTTGTCTTTGGTCCTGTGTTGGAAATGCCATAGAAATAACAATGACATTTTTCAGTTTTGGTTCCTAAACTTGCCACTACAGAATATCATGCTCACAGTATCACAGTACAGTTATAGCATCACAGTATCGTGATCATACAACTTCCACTGCTTGTTAGCACAAATATCTTATCAACACATCACATGACAGAAACCCAGTGCTCTGAAGCATGTAGACATGTACAAGTCAAACCTGCTGAAGTTCAAACTGAGCATCACCATGCAGGAAGACATCTGATTTAAGTAACTTTGAACATGTTTGTTTGGGCTGATCTCATATTTCAGTAACTGCTGGGTTTTTCCACACATAACAGAGAATTGTCCAAAAAGTATCCAGTGAGCGGCAGCATTTCTGGGTGAAAATATCTTGTTGATGCCAGAGGTCAGAGGAAAATGGCCACATTGGAATTCAAGTAATCACTCGTCACAACCAAGGTGGGCGCCAGAAGATCACAGCACACCAGTGTCTTCCAAATAAAGTGGCCAAAAACTGTACAATGAAGTAGAGGTCAGTCAGCCGATATACTGAGACAATTTTTGCTTTATTTTTGTTGGAAAGCGGCTGATTCCTGCTCTTTAATGCATATTTTTGGTCAGGCACATGTCCAGCCAACCATGTGACTGAAGGACACAGCTTCTCCACTCATCTAGTAGCAGTTTGGGCTCTTACTCTGCAGTTTATTTTAAACCTCCAAAATCTCAGCCTGAAAAGCTCAAAACAACATTAAAAAGATTTTGCTCATTTCTCTGGCATAGAACCTCGTTGAACAGAAATTTAAAAAGCATTTTGTAGCTCTCCCAAAGCTCTACTCGCGCTGTAACTTTGATTGAGATTGCCTTATTGGTTTTCTCAAAAAACTCATCTATAAAAATAAAATTAAGAAAATTGGCCCACCACATTGGTCAAAAAATCTGTAGTGTTTATTGACCATCGACTGCTCTAAATTTTAAAAATCAGCATCGGCCTTGGCCATAGAAAAACCCATATCAATCGACCTTTACAATGAAGGTGCATTTGCTTGTCCCTTGTTTTATAACCACCCTTAATTTGGAGAACCACAGCGACTGCATGTTTAATCATGTATCAACATCCTACCAGCCAGCGCAATAGCCCAAAGGCATTGGATACAGCAATGTATGATAATCAGTTCAAACTTGTCTCCAGCCAGTCACACACCGTTACTTATTTTCCGTTATATGCTAAGTCATCATCTGTATGCTAAGGTGAAAAAGTTGGCAAATTGCATAGATAGCAATAAAAATTGTCTGTTTACAAGTGATACAAGAAGAGTGCAATGTTAGTATAATGAAATGAAAGTATAGGAATTACAAAAATGTCTAAAGACTTATCCATAAACACATCCAGCATACAGGTAAAACATGCAAATTACTGCATATTTATTGGCAGAAATGAAAAATAATAATGTTAATGTAATGCTAATAATGTTAAAGCATATCTGAATTTTCTAGACTGCACTGTCACTTTGCTTCTGCATACGGACCACAGATGAGTTTACATGGTTTATCTGGTACACTGTATTCAAATTACCAGTGGGTCTCAATGATGCCTTGTCTATCACTCTCCTGTATCTATGTTATGACTGATCTCTCTGGACACATGCTGCTCTAAACATAAGCAGCTTCCCAGCATGGTGCTTTGGCAGTGAATGGTCAATCAATATAATCCACTTAACAGGAGCTGGACACAGATTACTTCAAGGTTAAACATCCAGGCGTCCACTGATTGAATCGCAATTGAACCGACTATTTATTAACGTATTAAAACACTTTCCATTGTTTGTACGGGAATCAGAAATGAAAAAGCGTATGTGGTAAACGGAAACATCCTCCATCAGTTTGATACGGGAAACAAGTTGGCCTCTGTGCACCCTTTCCCTGGAAAAGTACGCACGGATGCGCATTAAAAGCCAGGAAAGCAACCATAATAATGCAGCGTGGAAAGGTGGGTGCGATGCTTTACACTATTCGGACAATGCATTGTCTAATTTAAGTGTTTTACAGTTATTACAGGAACGAGGTGGGATATTTAGTGACCTAACTCAAATTCCCAGCTTTCCTTTGACGCACTACGGATGCTACTTCAAGCTGAAAGTCCCAAAGGAGCATTAATGGACAGACAATCAGTAATTTCTCATTTACTTTGAAGACTCCAAGTGCTCATCCTGTTTTGACTCGAGTTCTCCCTTGGGATTAGTCTTGGGATGTGAGATAAAAACACAAAATATCCGTGGGTTGTTACGGGAAATTGTCTTCAAGTTATGTTTTAGATGACCCTAGAACCACAGTGCACAAGTTACGCACTGTTAACTTAACACTGGCCAAGATAATGAGATGGCGAGGATACCCAAATAGGATTAGGCATGGTTTTGTGGATAAAGGCGAGTGTGTTACAGCGAAATGATCACGTAGAATGTGCCACTTATTAACAGCATCAGCTACATCAACAAGAACAGGTTACGCACAAAAGATTACATATAACAAACTAGAAGATGCAAAAACCTAAACGGAATACAGCTATTTGATTCCGCATGCTCTAAACAGACATAAACAAAGGGTCTCACCTGAAGCTGCAAGTCCAAATAGGACTAAATAAACCCCGGTGGCGCACATTGGATGAAAACAGAAGCGAAGATTAATAGCCTTGGAGTCAAAACAAACTCCTCCGTGGCGCGCACAGTGAGCCCCAAAAAGAGCAGTTGAAGTGCCTAGATTGTCTTTACGCGGGGCAAAAACGCGTAAACATGAAACTCCGAGTCCCCCTTTCCACTTTGACTCCTGCCGAAGAAGACGCGTCCCAACTCGCCGCTGACCTCAAACACTTCAGAAACCCTCCCACCACACTTTTGCGGGCGGAGTAAAAAAATGTTCACAATCTACAGCTTATCTGAGCCACATGGTCAGATGGGGAAGATGACTGTCAGTGATTTTTTTTACGCTCGTCTAACCTGCTCTGCCTCTCGCGCTCACGCATGAACGAGCGGCGTGCCATACCAGCGCAATGACGCAGACAAGTCTTTGATTATAACTGTGTCGTATCGTCATGGAAGATTATGAAATAAGACTATAATGAAATGGATCAAATGACGAGAAAGGGTGTTAAAATAGACATCAGAACTCGGCTTCTATATTGACTATACAGTACATGTTGCCATTGAAAGTGTAATTTTAAGCGCAGAAGTTGTTGTATTTGGTGAAGAAGGTTCAGTTTTCCACCTTTATAGACCTAATACAGTATGTTTTTAGACTTTAAAATAATATTAAAAGCATGTTTTTGATTTTTGAGGCCAATATAGTACTGTGTCTGCAACAATTTCCGCCACATGGAGGTCACAAGCCAGTGTATGCTTTTTGTGCTGGTCCCAAGCCTAGATAAATGGAGAGGGTTAGGTATAGAAGGGCATCTGGTGTAAATCTTATGACAAATCAATAGATGTCAATCACTGCAGGCTAAAGGAGAAAGCAGATTTCCAAGGACCATGTCTAAAACTGGATTTCTGGGACTGTAAATGTTAATCTATACATAAGACAATGTTGGTATGGTAAAGTAAGTATTCACATTATTAACTTAGGTAAAAGCTTTGTTATTTGAGTATCTGAGTAACATCTATATGATATAATTTAAGATTTTAGACAAATTCTTTCTGGGAGGAAAGTTGTGAGTAAAGAAACCATTTTAAGGGAAGGACGCAATCATCATCATGCATTTGGAGAGGAATTAATGTTGCGGATTAAAATAAAAATTAAGACAATCCTGCTCAGTGACCGTGAAGTGATGGTGACTGGCTCGAGTCTAAGCAGTTGTTATTGGGTTGAACCACTAGAGGGCAGAGCAGCACTTTGATGAAGACGAACCAATATTTCTGGAAACTGTATTGGCTTTGTACAAGACAGTGGCTCTGTTACAGTTATGTGTGGCTCATACAGTATATATTTTACAACTTCATTCTTATTTAAAACATAACTTACTGTTACTGCTCTGTAGTATTTTCTGAAAACACCTAGTGACTTTACTTTATTTATAAAGAAAGAATGAAATTAATATAATACAAAAGTAAAAAAGCTATTTAACTTCTTGTCATTTTCTTCCTTACAAGATCTGACTATTGTCTGTTTTTACATTTTAAGTGTAGTGGTATGTTTGATGTTTTATATTCTATAATAGATCAAGATGTAAGCCAGTCCAGTCCAACATAGTATCCGTTTCATAAAGTTTGCCTTCATTTTGAGGTTCGACCATGAATTCAAAATGAAAGACTTCACTTCCTGTGTGTGGTGCACCATGTTGTGAGCGTCACACACACAAAGAGATACAGGCAGAAGACTGGTACCACACAACAACTAAACCTTTACGTCCAATTTAGAGATTGCATACTGACTTCTGCTTTATGACTTTGACTTAAAAGTGCACTGTAGGGAAAAATATTTCAGATATTTGATAATTGGACAGCATGAACATGTCTGTCCAGGTCGTCTTCGCTGTCGTCCTCTTGATCTCAGCAACAGTGGAAGGTGGTAAAGGTAAAGTTTCTCAAAATCTTATACAGAGAGATTAATTGCTCTTGTAGATTCCCTGCAAGATACTGTTTCTTATCTGAGTTACTTGAGTTGCAGTAGATGAAAATACAATCATTATATTTTGATTACTTAACTACATTTGGCTACAGTCAGTTCCTAACTTTTCAGTCCTTTTTTTCATGTTTTTGGACATTTTTATATATGATGTATGGCCATTTTGTGTTTTTGTGCATTCAGTCACAGAGCAACAAAGTACTTGAGTTGCCAAAATACTTTCCATGAATAATTCAAGTTATAATTTAAAAGACCATTTTACCATTTTCTTACGCCATTTCTTAGACTTTCTTTTTACTTGTGTATGGTATTTTCTGTGACTACTTTGCCTCTGTATAATGTTGTCATATACTACTCAACAAGACATATATTTTAGATTTAATTATTGTTTTATTTGCTGTTTTAAGGTGGCGTTACTATCTGGATGGATAAAGTCACAATGACCTGTCCTGAAAGTGGGATTTGGTTTAAAGAAAACAAAAAAGAAGGAGATGTTGAGGGTAAAACACATCAATATGAATACACTGGAGGCAAGGACAACTACTACTGCAAATACCCAATTGACAACGTGGAAAATTCCTACTACTTTTATATACAAGGAAACAGTGAGTACAATCCAGTTTTCTTGTATGCTATGTAATGGGCCAGGTTTAACTAAGGTTTTCTTCACTTTCTTAGCATGTCCAAACTGTGTTGAGCTGGATGCCTTGCTCTTTGCCGGAGTCATTGTTGCCGATGTGATTGGGACGGCTATACTCATGGTCATAATCTACAAATGCACCAAGAAGAAAGCCACAGGAGGACCTCAACATGGCCCGAATTGTAAGCATCAAAGCATATAAGTCAACAATTGTACAATGAAACACCTTTCTTTGTTCATAGCCTTCTTAAGCTGTATATCACCATTAAGGACCATTGTCTTGTATTGGATGTTTGGGCATTTTCATTTTATTTTAAAAGTGTTGTGTTTTGTCCTTATTTTGTTGCAGCTTCCCGTTCAAGACAAGCTGATACAGATACTGATCCTTATGCTGTACGTATGCATTTCAAAATAGTGTGCAGTTGATAAAGTTAGCATAGTCAGCTCATTGTTAGGAGTAAATTATTGGGGAAAAAGTACAATATACAATAATTTTCAGCACTGAATATTTCATTCAGGTATACAGTAGAAAGAAATACAAGATTTTGCACAAAAGCTAGGATAATTAAATATTGAACAGACTAACTTGTGACTTACCGAGGTCTAAACTAGGACTGGGTCTGCAGCTAGACCAGAACTAAACTATGGTTAAATCAGGTCTAAACCAAGATTTTCTATTTTGTTATACTACAGTTTGATTTAAGGATTGGACCATTATTTTTTCCTGTAAAATTGTCTGTTGTAGTGAAAAGACCACCTTCTTACTGAAATACAAGTTTAATTATTTTCAATACTGAAAATGTTTAGCACTCATCCTGCCACAAGGGCTCAGAAGTGTAAGTGTACTCTTTGTGCCAGTCCCAAGCCTGGATAAATAGAGAGGGTTGTTTCAGGAAGGGCATCCTGTGTAAAACCTAAATGAATGTTGTTGTATATGTTGACAGAGTCTGAGTCCCCGCACCCTCTCCCAGGACACGTACTCAATGATCAACAGGACAGGTTAGAGGCGGGACACCGGACTGCCCCAGGACAGTTCTATTGACATGTTTGAGAGTATGAACTAAAAACTTCAGAGGTCACAGGTCATCGTCAGTGGCTCTACATTGCATGTACTCTACATGGACATTAAGTCTCCAACTATTTAACAGTTGGATTGGGAGCTTGGAAAACATTAGTTTGGATTTGTGTACAGTGTTTGAGTTTAGGATTGTTACAAACCTAGGGTGACCAGATTTCTAGACCCAAAAACCAGGACACTCTTTTTTTTTTTTTTTTTTTAATAAAACTTGGTGCATTTAAACTTAATCAAGTCACAAAAAACATTTTGAAATCGCTAAAATCTTTTGTCATGTAATTACAGTACATGATGCTAGTGCTTAAGTTTTGAGTAGGAGGCAATTTATGGATAAAAATAATATAGATCAATTATTTAAAGCTTCCTATGTTTTTCTATTGGTTAAAATGGGGACAACTGGGATATGGTTTGTTGAAAACTGGGACATATTAGTGTTTTTACTGCTATGTGCTGGGACATGGGACAAGGAACCTAAAACTAGGACTGTCCCCATTAAATAGAGACATCTGGTCACCCTCTACAAACCCAATACAGAATAAGTTGATGTACTGTATTAAATAAAAATAGATGCAATAGCTACATATAAAATAATCACAATGGGACATAAGCAACATATCAGATGTAAAACTTAGTTTTACCTTTTCAGGAAAAATAATAGCTTATTTTTAATTTGATAGCAGCAACACAAGTTAGGACCAGGGCAACAAAAGGCTGGAAAAGCAAATGAGAGTTAGTTTGTGCAAATGCAAGTTACTGCTGTATCATGCAAAGAGTTAGGGAACAAAATAACCCCTGCTTCAGTCGGACCAAGGACTCCTCCTAGTTTAGTGCAGGTTTCCATTTGTTTGTGAATAACCCAAGCTATGATCTGTGTCATTTTAGGTTTTAAAAACTGCTACAATGGAAGCCTAGCCAGATTATGGCTGTTTTGAACATTCAACACTGGCTATGCTTCCTTTGTAGGAGTTTTTATAACCTAAGATGACGCAGGTCACAGAGGTTATCCACAAAGAGATGTAAACAAGGACTGAACTGGAGGAGTCCTTGGTACGGCTGTGCAGGGGGACATTTTGAACATGTCCCAAGTTATTCAGAACTTGTTTGTTCACAAGTGTAGGTTTTTTTACGCTCTCTTTTGCTTCTTTAATTATGTGTAATTTTTGGTCTTTTATTTTCTGATTAAATATGTCAAATTATTGCTTTATTTCTATCAATTCTAGTATATTTTTTATGTGTATATATGTAATGGACCTTTGGACTAATGTATATTGTGATATATATTTTTGGTGCATTTGAATAACCCTAACCCTGAGCCTACAAGTTTACTTTACAATTTTAGAGACAAAGTCAACTTGGTTTGGCTGCAACACTTCACGCAACAGTGTGAGCTTAAATAAGAAATATCAACTTGGTTTTCCTCCATCAGTGCTCAGTTTGTCCTCCAGGGCATAGACAGACACAGGGATAAACAAAAAATAAGAGGTCCAATGGATGTTTTAAATGTATTTTATTTATATACTGCAATACTGTTTCTACAGTGCACCCTTGTGTGAAATAGTCATGTCGTATTTGTTTTGTGTATATCAGGCATGTCCAATGTTAGGCTCAGGGGCCCTTCACAGCATATAATTATATAAGGACCAACAAGTTTCCTCCAATTGTAAATACTGATACAATCTAGAGATAAGCATACAGCATTACAAAATTGTTTTTTTAATCATCTTTTTGTGGGTATGCATTTAACTACGGGTCTCTTACTGTCTCTTTTTTGTCAATGTAAATAATAAACATAATAACAATTGTGAATTTATGGCATTGATAATCTGCTGTGTTCATCATAACTGGCCACGGTGCTAATGAATAAACCACAGCCTACATTGTACTCATCGTTTCTTCTCTCACAAAAGAAAACAGCGCTAAGATGTATCAGAAACATAAATAGGTTAAAACCACACATGATTTTGTCGAAGCCTCATTTCCGTCACATCGCTTCGCCTTTTGACAACTGTGAAAATGTCTTCTTCATATATTCTGTCTGTGTGTGACTGAAAAGTTGCGGAAACATCTGATATCTTACCAAAGGCATCTCTGAGCTCATGCAGTGGAAATGTTGTGTTATAAATACACAAGCCTGATGTTGAGGCAGGTTTCTTAGAAGTGAGCAAAAACATTTTTGTAAATAATGTTTAATGGAAATTAAGTGTAAAAAAAATACTGATCTGTCATTTGGACAATATGTATCAAAACATATGGGGCTTTTATTGGGACAACTCTTCTGCTACCAAGTTGGTGTACTTTTTGTAGTTGGTGTGCTTTGGTGCATACTTTGCTCAAGATCTTGTTACAGCAAATTTTCTGGCCTTATTATTTAGCCTTATCCCTTGCATCCTCCTCTCACACACCAACTAACTTCATGTCTTCTTTCACTACATCCATAAATCTCCTCTTTTGTGTTCCTCTAGGCCTCCTGTCTGACAGCTCTAAGCTCAGCGTCTTACCCATATCTTCACTGTCCTTCCTCTGTACATGTCCAAACCATCTCTTTCTGGCCTCTGACTTTATCTCATAGTCATGCGCCATTAGCTGTCCCTCTGATGTACTCATTCCTAATCCTATCCCTCCTTATCACTCCCAAAAAGAACCTCATCATCTTCAGCTCTGCTCCAGCTCTGCCTCCAGTGTCACTGTCTCCAAACTACACAACATTACTGGTCTAACCACTCACATTACACACCTTTCCTTTCATTCTTGCTGATGATACTCTTATCACACAATGCACCTGACACTTTTTAAAAACACTTTCTTCTTCATTAAATAGTACTTTTAAAAGCTTAAATTCTATGACACTTTATAGTTTATTAATAATTCAAATGTAAAATGAGGCTTTTTACCTAATACCTGTCTAACATGACACTGAAGCAAAGACTGATAAGTGCAGGACTTTCTGAACAAGCTGTCAGCTGACGTGACAATTATTTTTCTGACAGAACCCAGTGGGTGCAGGCTGAAGGACAAATGCCTAGTCCAGTGGTTTCCCAGCTGGTCTAGCTTCAGGACCCACCATCAAACTAAACTGACGAGCCGCGAAACCAAATAAAAAAGATATTTCAACTGATCAGATGTATTGGGACAGAATGTCAGAATATCACAGTATACCAACACAAAAAATAAATAAATAAATTTAACAAACAATTGATGCTAGAGTGGGAACTACTTCTACATTCAGTCAGATGCAATTTAATTTAAAACCAAAATACATGAAATAAAAAAGTGCAATTCAAAAGGATTCAAGTACTTTTCTTCTGATAACCATTTCATTGGTAAATACTGAAAGACTGATTGTGTTTCACTTTAACCTTAGGTGTAACAATAACTTTTTTATTCTTTTTTTTTTTTTTTTTTTTTTTTTTTTTTGACAAAGGCTTGCAACCCACTGAAAATTATTCCATGACCCTCTTTTGGGTTCCAACCCACCAGCTGAGAATCACTGGCCTAGCCTACTCAGTGACTAAGGGTGTGCCCCAAAGATCTGTCCTGGGGCCACTTTTGTTTATTCTCTACATTAACAACACAGAACAAACTTTACCAAATGCAAAATTCCATTTTTACACTGATGACACTGTTCTGTGTTGTACTGGGTCAACGCCTGAGCAGGCCCTCTTCCAGTTACAACTTTATTGCCATTCAGAATAATTTTTATTGTCTAAAATTTGTTTTAAATGCAGAGAAGATAAATCTTATGTTGTTCTTAAACAATAAATCAAAACCTGTCTGTCTCTTACTAGATTACAAGGATCTAAAATACAATGCCTACAAATATCTTGGATTTTTAGAGTCTCTTTCCGTCATCTCACACAGTTGGTAGAAAGGTTAAAATTAAAATTTATTTTAGAATAAAATGAAAAAAAGTTTCTGCAACCTTTTTGCCAGTGTTAGATTATGGCAATGTTTTCTTCATACATGCTTAATCTCAGAGTCGTGATGGTCATGGTCGTGATACTATTTACCATGGAGAGTTGAGGTTTATCACTAACTTAAAACACTGTCTGCTGTGAGTTGGTTGGTCCTCTTTGCGCAGACTGAAACACTGGCATTTGCTTATTTACACAAACATTTTAGGTCTGCTCTCAGTATCTGTCAGAATACATAGAACAGAGGAGATTGGGAGACCATAACTTCAGATCTCAGAGCCAAACTGTCAGAACTGAGCTGGGGAAAAAGGCATTCAGTTTCACTGCACCTTTCTCCTGTAATGAACTGCAAACAGACGAGAAACTTAATGATCCCAATTCACTAAATATATTTAAGAAACTGTTAAATATCTTGAAAGAGTAAATCTCTGTGTTGCAAATGCTTTACCTGATAAACTGATTTCACAGATTTTCTGATTTGAAGTTATTTTTCGCTGGCTTTACTTTTTTAAATGTCATATTGTCTTGTTTTAATGTTATAGTGTTTTAATTGTTTTACTTTATTCTACCAAGAATCTGAATGCCTGTTAGTGTTGTTTGCAATCTGTAAGTGAGCTGCTGTCTTGGCCAGGACATTGGCTGGAAAAAAAGATTTTTATTTTCAACAATAGAATGGACGTGCTGGAGTAATAGCTCAGTGGTCGCTGCTGTGGCGCATGTACAGGGCAACTACAGCCTGCCTCGGTGTCGTGGGTTCGAGGCCAGACTCCAACAGTTTGCTGCATGTCTCTCCCTGCTCTCCCCTCGATTTCCTACTACACTGTCCTTTCAATAAAGGACTAAAAATGGCCAAAAAATATCTACAACAAAAACAGAGTAGACATCAGAGATTAGTGAGCTGCTGGATGGACATGAATTGTCAATCTGTCAGACTTTATTAAGACAACTGTTGCAAATGCTGCTATGATTTGCATACTGATTTTTATAAGTTTTACACCAGATGCCCTTTCTGACGCAACCCTCTGCATTTATTTAGTCTTGGGACCGGCACCAAAGGGACACCTGTTTGTGACCCTTGTGGTGGAATGAACATAATGTCATTTATTATAATAACATAAATCATAACGTGCAGTGTGTGATATTAAACCATTGTTTTTATAGATTACTATTTATAGTTCTGGTACATTTTCACACATTTTGCCTCCTCACTGCAGATAATGAAGTTTTTTCTTTAACTTGAAGCGTAAGTGAAGTCGACTGCTCCCACGCTCAGGCCCACATCTGCCTCACCACACTGTGTGTAGTTGTGTGTTTTTATGTACATGTGGTGTGTACTTGTGGATGTTGTTCGGTGCTGTATTTTAAAGGCAGCATTTGAATCTCCGGTATTTGCTATTTGTGCTCAGTGTGAGATTTTGAACAGAGAGCCACAGTTTGTGATCAAAGTTTTAAAGCAGTTTCCTTTGTCTGACATTGAGAGGCTCAGACGAGAGTTTCCTTCCTTCAATCCCTGAACGGTTGTTACTGTTTTAACGTTTGATTCATCTCCCACTTGTTTTTATTGCTACTTGTTGCTTGGCCTTTTCTTAGCCTTGTTGCATAATTCATCCTTCCATTGCTACAGAAAAACTGCAATAATTAAGTGTTATGGAAATGGTGAAAATGTTTTGTTTATGTATAATACTGTTCAAATATATCCAAACTTTGATGAATAGAGAGAAAAAACATCAGAGATCCTAAAGAGGCTGTAGCTCAATCCCTGCTTCTCGACTGGTGGGTCAGGCTTCCAAAGTGGGAACTCAGGTTAATGAAGTGAGAAAAAATAGGTTCAGTGTTTTGATATTATTATGTGAAATTATAATGAGGATGTAGACCAGATTGTAAAATGTAGTATATGTGTACAAAGGGGTCCCAAGATGACACCAGTGGTAAATCTTTTAATCCCTAACTGTTCCCCCTGCAATGGAAGTAAATTGTCCATAGTATTCCCCACCTCAGGCCCAAAGCAGCTGGAATATTTTCAAATAAAATAATAAAGATATGTAATATGTTTTTTGTTTTTGCAACAACTCAAAACAGATTCAGTTAATTTATTTATTATACAATATATTGTTACAGAAGATAATCACAAGCAATGATTAATGAGTAATATGTGCATGATATAACCTATTATAAAGGATAAGCTCAAGCATGAATGTAAAGATGCCATAAATACAGCTCACAAAAAAAGTAAGACAACAAGAGTAGGTCAATCAAACCCATTAATGTGGTTTTTGGAGTTTATCATAAATATCTCTCTGGCCATTTCTGGGTCTCAGAGGCTGCAAGAGTAAAAAAAGAAAGTGTTATTTTTTCAAAAGTAAAACTAAAATGTTTAAGTTACTGTTTTAGCTGCTTACCTGATAATCATCATTGTTGCCCATTTCATTTGGAACAAGGTGCTGTCGGTCAGAGCCTAAGGAAAAAAATATCCATACAGTTGTTACAAAGGTTAATACAGTTATTAAAAAAAGTTTTGACTAATTTATGAAAATAGCTTTTTTTCTGACATTATTAATTTTGGAAATGAATAGAAATTTGGGGCAATCCAAACACATTTTTTGGTGACTCACCATTTAGAAGCCCTTCCTCTATTCTATAGCTGCTTTTGTGAAGTGTTATGAGCAGCTTTATTTGGTATAACAATAACAGAAACACATTCATTTCTTAAATTTATTGGTTGAACATTTTTTCAGTTGTATTTGTTAAAAGTTATTATGTTATAATCACTGTGAGGTGCTAAATGAGCTAATTCATTCATTTTCTTTTACTACTGGAGGCGGGTGTGTACACCCTGATCAATGTGGTGTTAGTCACAGGGCTAACATTTAGAGACATGTGACATAAACTCATATCTCAATAATTCACAAGGGGCAGTTTAGATTCACCAAGTCACGATCTGGTTCTTGGTACAGGGGAGGAAGCAGGAGAGGACCCACAGTAACTCGAGGAGGACATGCAGACTCCAGTCAGAGATATTGTGTGTATGCAGAAATAATAAAATTGTGATACTATAGAGATACAAAGCTTACCTTTCTTGGGAGATGCAGTGGTACCACCCTGAGCGTGTTTTGCAATGAGATAGACAGACACTGCGATTACAAACGTAGCCACTACATCCCCAACTATCAGCCCACTGACGGACCTAGGATCCAGCTCAATACAGTTATCACAGGCTGCAAATAAACAAGGGGTTTTCAGTAAATTTAATCACATAAAAGAAGCCATAGGTGAGATTTATTAAAGGTTCAACTTACTGCGAAATTTGACAAATATCTTGGTTTTGATTTCATCTCCATTTTTACACTCATACTCCCCACTGTTCTTGTCTTGGTATTCTATCATGTTTATACTGGATTCATTATCACCAGCTTTATATAGTTGGAACGTATCAGGACATGCCACTTTTATTCCTCCAGATGAAGGGCTAACTTTAATTCCAGGCGTTGGGGTTCCTGAAAGCGAAACAAAAAAGATATACTATATGTTCAAAACAACAACATTAGCATTACATGGGCAACAGGACACAACAAATACAGAGAGCAGGCCAGAACAGTGGATACTAAGAATGAATACAGTGATTCTCAGAGTGAAAAGTTTGACCACAGAAAATATTTGGCTTTCCAAGTACCATCTATAACTGAACCAAGTCTAAACCAGGACTAACCCAGGTCTAAACCCAAGACTTAAATAGTGATTTATTAACAAGCATGACTATACAATGACCAAACTGGGCCAAAACCAGAACAAAAGCAGGACAAAACCAGTGATAAACAGACAAAGACTGATCTTCTGCTAAAAAGGCCTGCACACAGGACTCAATCTGGGACTAATTAGGGCTAAACTGGGCCAAAACCTGGACTAAACCTGGCTTAAACCAGGTCTAAAAGCACCCTAAATAACTAAAGCAAGATTAAAACAGAACAGAAAAAATCTGAATTTAACCCAGGGCTAATAGTAAACCAGTCAGTAAGTATCTATTTAATGGGTTTCATCTTCAAAAATCCTGTGTCCCACCATTGGTTCCTGTTTGAGAACCACTGCTCAGTCTTATGAACAAACCAGAGAACATGAACAGGTAATAATCATATCTGAGTCAGTGTTTTGGAGATATGTCCTGTATAAATCCCCCTAAAATTATTTAGAATAAGAAAACCTTTATTAGTCCCTTGGTGGGGAAACTGCATTGTTGCAACAGCATAACAGTAAACAGTAGCACACAAGTGGTATCACACAAGAGCACAAAAGAGTATCAGAGACCAGTCTGTGCAAAGAGGATTAAATAAAAAACTAAACTAAACTACAACAAGTTAAGCTAAATAAACTAAAATAGACTATGAGCCAATTAAATACACTGTGATAAATATGTACAGTGTATGGTCTAACAGAGTGAATATGTACAGTATATAGATATTCATAAATAACAGAAGTAAAAAGTGTGCTTGGCTGCATAAAAATAATTATTGCACATAATAATACATTTGAAATTATATCATGTGAAAAGTGTGGACAAACTCTCACTGGTACTTACCTTCCTGACTTTTGACCAAAACTGTAAAGAAAATAGAAAATAAAAAATAATAATTAGACCCACAATAAGGCTATAAAGCTATTTAAACATTACTTTCTTATATGAAGAATATGCTTACCACAGAAGCAAGTCAGCAACAAACAAGGCGTCAGTAACATCTTCATGTTGGGCTTTGTTCTCTAAGTTCACCCTCTAACGAAAGGAAAGATGTTTATACTGTAAGAGTGAGCAGTACAATCACAATATTATACTTAATTATGATTTTATTCTAATTTAATATCCATTTAGTTATAATTTTATCATACTTAGACAATTTTAGATGCACAAAATGGCTAGCTTTATTTATTGTAATTAACTGCAATATTTGTATCATCAAACTTACATGCAACCATAACTATATGAAATAACAATGCACTATTTTGAAATAAAAGTCTTTACCTTAAAACTATAAGCGCTGGTCTTGGTCTTGTCTTGATCCAGTCTTTGTCGCCAGTTTCTCTGACAGTGTGTGTCGGTGTGCAGTTGTGTGTTCATGTGGGACACAACAGGAAGTGTGTGTGTGTGTGCGCAATAGTTAATACACTGTATAATTGACAAGGTACTATTGTGTATAGCAAAAAGTGGAAGAAGTACTCTAAAAGTATTGTTACTCAAGTAATCAACAAAATTTAAAATGCAGTACTGTAATAAGTATTGAATGTTAGATGTTGTAAGGTGTAACTGCTTGGAGGAAAAGTGAACAACTAAATACATGAACAGAGCATATTTATACTGCTACTGAAGTATTTTGGCAACACTTTTACTACAACTGCAACTAAGACGGATGAAGCTACATGGACAATGGCATTTTTAAACATTTTGAAACTTTAACTTCGTGCCAAAAGGTCACTAACCTCCCCGTCACTAAAAAAGTATAATTTTCACAGCTCAGACTCCACATGGCAACAGCACCAGTCATCTTCCTAATTTGGTCACCTATATGGGTGATGTCCCGCCCCCTGGATTTACTCAGAATTGGTATTGTGACAAAAATCCATTGAAAGATATTCTCAACATTTAGTTTTTAACCTCATTTGGTAAATCATCTGCCACTGCTGTCCATCAGTGTCTCTCTCAAATACAAATTCAAATAATAAAAGTATTGTTTTAAACTTTTCTATTTACTTTAGTTTACACAACAAAACTGAACATTTTTTATTCCATAAATGAGTAACAGTTTGTTTGTTTCCTGGAAGAGTGGGTAGTACTGTCACATCACATCCAGGACACTGTGCAGTAGTAGTAACAGTAGTAGGAGTAGTAGTGGTAAGTACTGTAGCAGTGGTAGCAATAACAGTGGGAATAGCTGCAGCAGAAGTGTTAATAGTGCAAAATCAACAACTTGTTAATTCTACTTCTGTCCGAGTAATAGTATTTTGATGTAACAGTACTTTTCTTTTCTATCGCCTTTGCATCTAAACTACACACTCTTAAACAGGAGTAAATAAGTGATAAATGTGTAATAAACTGACTTAGTAAAAGAGTAAATGCTGATGCATAACTTTTCAAATTGTTGTTACCTATCCCAATATTTTTGTTATTGTATTAATTTATTTTTGTGCTACACTGTCACATCACAAATATAAAAAAGTCAGTTTGACATTAAAGTAGCTAACATACCCCAGAGCTTACTTCACTTATTAGTTGTTGAGCTTTGTGGGTGGTTCAATTGCAAAGTATCTCATTACCATAGACAGTGTATTGTAATTATTTCCCATTAACTCTTCGTTTCCCAGCCTTAATTTAAAAACATTTGCATCCCCTGTGACTAAGATCCGTCTCAGACATTTGTAGTCATTTTTCCTTTTTCCATTCCCTCATCATAATTCGAGCAAACAAAAGCCGTGACAACTCCTCACAACTTCCTGTGTGAAGACAAGCCACAGAAACCATTGACCCAGAGCCAAACACCTGTTTCACAAAAGGCTCCGATCACAAAATGCACTCCTCTCCTCTTTTTTGCACCTGCTGCTCTCAAATCCTACTAAAATGTGTTATAGTATTTCACCACACTCATTACATTTCATACTGTAAGTTTGGCAGAGAGCAGTGCTGCAGAGGATGATCTATGTTCCCCAGGTTTTGTAAAAGAGCCACAGTGAACACAGGTGTAAGAGCTCCCCCTGGAGGCAGTCAATGTAACAATTTGGAGTAAACAATATACCGCAGATGAAAGCAATACTGTATAAAATCTATCAAGTTTACCAAGTGTCAGAAAGTACAGTTACACTAAATTAAATCTAACCAAATACATGTAACTAGATACTACCAGTGATGGGTAAATTAACCAAAGTCAGTACTGCAATTAAAGTACTGTTACTTTAAAATAGACTTACAAAGAAAAAAAAAAAAAATCATTTTCCATTCAAGACAAGTAACATTACAAAATAGTAGTATCATAGATCATGTCATGATGTGATTGGTCTAAGTCATTTGATCAATCAGTCACTGAAATATAGGCTTTACAATGTATAAAACAAAGGATAAGTTGTTTTGAATAAAATTTAAATCTAGTATTGAGAATATAAGTATTGAGTTATTTAATTTATTTTTCAAAATGTACACACAATTACTACTTATATCCATCTAATTTAGATATCTTTACTCAAGTAATTATTTCAGATAATTACTTGTTTTAGTTTAGATTTGCATTTAATTCTCTTTGGTTAGAGTGGTCTCTGATACTCTTCTGTGCTCTTGTTTGATACCACTTGTTTGCTAATGCTGCTCTAACTGTACTAATGCTGTTACAACATGCAGTTTCCCCACTGAATGACCACTGAGTGACTGACTAAAAAAGGTTTTCTTATTTTATCTAAACCTTACATTCTGTATGTTTTTACTTTTACCAAAGTAATCTTTTTAAGTACTTTCACTTCTACCTGAGTAATATTACTGTAAACAGTCCATTTACTTGAGTATATATTTTAGTACTTTTTCCACCCCTGACACGAGACAGTATATTAAAATCTAAATTAGTGAGTGTCATTATTTATTGTATTGTTTTGGTTTCTTAGAAATTATAAAAGGAGTCAGTAATTTCACATAATCTCAATATAATCTTTATTAGATGCTTTTATACACATATACATGTGCATACAAATGTACAGTAAATGAAATGCTACGTCTTGTCCACATACAAATACATACTGCATCAGAATGGACCATTTACAGACACTATCAGGTCAAAATATCAAATCTCACACACAGCACATGTTTTTGGATATTCAGCTGTTAGCATAGAGCGGGGAGCGCATGCCGTTACTCGGGGCTTTATGAATGAGTTATACACTGACAAGAGACGACCAGTATGGGAAATATGGCTTTGTAATCTTGGTGCATGAAAGTTGGTAGTAGCATTAAGTAGTAAAGATTGGACAAGACCAAGACCAGTCAATGATACACGGGACGAGAGACCAGGAACAAAGTTGTAAAAATCAAAAATGTCTTGTCTTGGACCAAGGCAATGGTGAACTTGTGATGGATTGCACGAGATACTGTATGTAGGTACAAAGATCCAGTGTCAGAGTTTAAAAAATGAAGATGGGAAAGATCACTCTATTTTAAAATCAGTAGTCCAGTAACAACTTGGACAAGGCAGAGTAAGGTTGCGTTCACACTTGCAACATTTGGTTACACAGCATCTGGATTCTGGTGAGATGTGTGAGTGATCCAAGTCCGTGTTGTAGTACTACTTATCAGAACTTTATATTTTCTGGCTGCCAGTCTAAACCAAAGGTGTGGTGCGTGTGGCAGTTATGGCTAAAAGTTTGGTGCTGAAGCAAGACGGTGTTGCTCTGATTAGATTTGTGACAAAATATCCCAGATCCTCCGGTATAACTGACCATCTGGCAAGGATACATGCTTCGAACAGTCCCCAAAAACATTTCAAGTCAAGTCCAAGTCCTTTACATAGAAAAGTGTCCGAGTAGAGTCCAAGTCTAGTCCAAATCAAATCAAATCTAAATAAATTGAAGGCGTGTCCAAGCCTGGTTGAGTCACCAACATTAGTATACTTTTATGAGGCTGCAACATTGGACATCTTGAGTGGGTATCAGTTTTGAATATACCCATTTCATAACAAAACTCTCAATTATGTTTTTTGCTCCGTCTCTGCTTTTGACTCCACTTACACTCACAGTGCCATCTAGAGTGTGTCTTAAGAAATGCCTAATGTTTTTTGTATTAAACTCCAACCAGAGATTATTTTCTTTATGGACTGAAAGACTACATGTTTAAACACTCCCTAAAATGTATTTGATCCAGACACAAGACACTGAAAGATGGTAGTACAACACCAAGCAGAGCAGCGTAGTGACTCGTATGAAGACATTTGGTTTGTTGAACATATAATTCAGCCCAGAGAGTTGGAGACAGTGACATATTGTAACCACAGATAAAAAGTGTCCCAGTCTGACCTCTGTGGCTTGGTCTGAGCAGCTTAAAGGTACAGTGAGTGGTAGATTGGATTGGCAGTTCATGTGTAAGCCTTACCGGAGCTGCCTAGTAGGTTAGTATGTACGTTTTTCATGCACATGTTTTTTTTTTTTGTTTTTTTGTTTTATGTGGTGTCTCTTTGTCCGTCACAGCCAGATCTCCTCACTGCTTGTGCTGTTCACTTTGTAGATGTATCCCACCATAGGATACCGAGCAAAACCTGGGGGTCAATAAAGATAATTAGTAAGGGGCAGTAGTGAAAAATATAAACAGAAATGTATATTATAATTGTATATTTTGCTAACCTCTGGCGGCGTAGGCTAAAGACAAATCTTCCTCCTCATCCAAACTTCTTTGTTTAGCAATGTCTCGAGCTACAGAAAACGGTGAAAAAAGATATTGAAAATGTGAATACTGTATAGACATTTTAATGTTAAATATTGGTTTATATTATATAGCCTAGCCAAGTCTAGCCCATTCAAGAATTAATCGTCTGCCTGAATGAATAACGGTTGGTGAGCCAGAAATCTAACAAGTTCAATTGACTTGGTCACATCAGCTAACTAGCTTAGCTTGTTTGGCTTCACAAAGTTAAAGTGAGTGAAGTTAATAAGTGGAGGAGAGCTGAAATTAAATATGAGCTTTACGTTTAGATCAGGGGTCGGCAAGTTTGATTGCAGTTGGCCGAATGATTTTTGAACCACCAGGTGGTGGGCCAAGTGAATGGACACAGTTCTCTGTCTCTCTGTCTGACAGAGAGCTGTATGCTTGCAAATAAAGACTTACAGACCCATTTACCCATAGTGCCATGGGGTTAAATGCTATCAAGTAATAGCAAACTAAAACCATGACAGAGAGCTTTATGTTTGCAAATAGAGTCTTACAGGCCCCCAGTTACCCATGACTCCACAGGGTTAAAAGTTACTAAGCAATAATAAACTAAAACCATGACAGAGAGCTGTATGCTTGCAAATAAAGACTTACAGCAGCCCCATTTACCCATATCTCCACGGGGATAAATATTATTAAATGATGACAAACTAGAACTATGACAGAGAGCTGTATTCAGTCACAGTCTATTTAGTCTAATTATTCATAGCTCAAAGGAGCAAAATGTGAAGAGCCATTAATAAAAGCAGACATAATCTAAACATTAATGCGGGCCAATTTTAAATGGCCATGGACCACGTTTGGTTGCGGACCCCTGGTTTAAATAAAAGATATGTCAGTGAGTCTACAATGACTCAGTTTGGTCTTGATAAGTTAGCAATTGATACACAGCTTTTTTAGGCAGCCTGACAATTTCTCTGTACAAAATATTAATCTGGCCTTGTCAATCTGAGATAGATTTCCAGGAGCAGAACAAATTGATGCAGAATAACAGGAAATGGTTAGGAGGCAGTGCCAGCATACCCAGAAACACAGCACTGGATAAACTCCACCTATAGAGATCGGCAACCTACGTCATGAAACGACTGTTGAGTGATGAATCTGCCTCATGAGGGTTCACAGACAGCAAAATACCATAGAGTAGCATTAGGAACAGCGTCATAAAAAAGCAAACAAACGGGCCTTGAAACAACTCTTTTAACTGCTTTGTCACTCTTAATGACTATTTATCACAAACGCTAACTTGAGTAATTTACATCCTATCCATTGTTTTACTGTTGAAAATAGCTTGTATGGCCACTGATACAACGTCACAATCCCGATCTCTTTGTTGGAGATATAGTTATGACTGGTTGGTGAGATAGTTTCCAGTGAAAGGTGGCCTAAATGAGAGGAGTTAAAGAAACCTTTTATTTAACTGAGAATGAATCCAGAGTACTTTTTTTTTTTTTTTTTGTCAAAATAAGTTTAGATGCAATGAGTGAAATATATTTAAGTTCAATAGGGGCAACTCAGTCAAAAGTTGTGCTGCATACTTAAAACATTAAAATATTAAAACTATTTACTCAGTCCACCACTTGCCAATCCCCACAAAAGCACAACCCAATAAACACAATTATAGGACATAACACTTTCACACTGCATGGTGATCATTCTCACATTAAATATGCAACTAATGACAGGCCTGAACTAAAACAATGCTGCCCAAGGCAAAAAAGGCAAAAAAAAAGTAAAAAATAAATAAATAATAATAATAATGTTTTTGCTCAACTCAAATTAATTTATTATCTTTCTAACGTTTGTGTGTGGTACCTCTTCTCAAAGTGCTGAGGTCGTTGAGCTGCATGTTTGAAGGCAAAGACATGTTTTCTCTGGGCATGTGGGGCTGCTCTGTTTTCTCGGTCTTCAAAGTAGTGGATTCACTGTGACACAACAGAGTAAGCAGTAATCATCATAAAAAATATATCATAACTCAAAATGTAAATGTAGCCCATAACTGTTTATGTTTAAGCCTACCTCTTGGTGGCCATCACTATCTCCACTGGCTCATCTAAAATACATCAGCAAGTGCTTGGTCAATGTTTTACTGTTTTCTACTCAACTATAGAGGACAGATAGATTTTGAACAGGAACAATCTTACCAAATGTCTTGCCCTTGTTCTTTTGCATGAGGCAGAGGACAATGAGGCTGAGGATGAGGAGGGCCATAAACGCCATGGCTCCTCCGGTCACTATCCCCAACATCGGCACTTCAACCCTGGACTGGAGGAACTCTTGGGGGTCACAAGAAGGCAATATCCCATTAGAAAGATTATACAAGGTTTAAAGGAGTATACAAATCAATTAAAGAGTCAAAAGGGAGAGTGTAACGGATGC
Source organism: Bostrychus sinensis (assembly GCA_020698575.1). Lineage (NCBI taxonomy): Eukaryota > Metazoa > Chordata > Actinopteri > Gobiiformes > Eleotridae > Bostrychus > Bostrychus sinensis. Next base: position 16,393,373 of record CM036245.1, read on the forward strand.
TCATAATCTTCAGGCCCTTAAGTACAACTAAAGTCATTGCCACAGAGGTTTACACACAGTTTTACAGCTTTATCAAGTAGAAGAAGCCACATCTGGTCCCAAAACAACTTCTTCTTTGGGCCAAGTATGTTTGCAATTTTTTTTTGCAATTACATTGTTTCCTATTCCATTAAAACAATTAGTTTAGTTTAGATTGAAGTGTTTTCCAGCAATTTTAAGCTACTTTGGAATTAAAATGAAGAGCATTTCAACCAATCATAAAACAGCACAGAATAAAATGCCTCTGTGCCGATGACACTTCCTCCAGCTCCCCTGAGGGAACCCCAAGGCGTTTCCAGGCCAGCCGAGAGACATAGTCCCTCCAGCGTGTCCTAGGTCTTCCCCGGAGCCTCCTCCCAGTGGGACAATGCCTGGAACACCTCACCAGGGAGGCATCCAGGAGGCATCCAGAACAGATGCCCGAGCCACCTCAGCTGACTCCTCTCAATGCAGAGGATCAACAACTTTACTCTGTGCTCCTCCTGAGTGACCCAGCTCCTCACCCTATCTCTAAGGGAGACCGCAGCCACCCTGCGGAGGAAACTCATTTCGGCCTCTTGTGTCCAGGATCTCTTCCTTTCGGTTATGACCCAAAGCTCATGACCATAGGTGAGAGTAGGAACGAAGATCGACCGGTAAATCGAGAGCTTTGCCTTTCAGCTCAGCTCCTTCTTCACCACAAAAGGCCGATACAACGACCACATTACTGCAGACGCTGCACCGATCCAGATAGCCCTTAGCAGAGGGCCTCGGACCCAAATCCACAAAACATATGTTTTGTGGATTTGGAGTTTTGACTGGTTGGGCTCCCATGAACCTTCAAGCACCTGACAGAAGGTATAGAGCTGGTCCACTGTTCCACACCTAATTTTGGATAAATGATTATGATTAGTTTGTGGAATAAATCTTTGTGCAAGATGTCCTAAATAGAAGATATTCTTCCCACTTTACTTAATTGATGAGTGAATGGGTCTGGCCAGGCTTACTGATGCACCATAGTTAGTAAAGGACTAACCTGCCAATGTGAGGTTGCTCTGTGCTGTTCCCAGACTGTTGTCGGCATTTAGTGAGACATTTCCTGACAGGCTGCTCAAAGAGACCCTCAGGCTGTGATTCGTTAACCAGGGGTAGCTGTGTGAGTCCAGGATGAGGAAGTCCGAGGTGTTGGCGACCACATGTCCCGTCTGGTCCACAAAGCTGAGGGTGGCAGGGGGATTTGACCGGACCAAGGCAAAGAGGACCAGCGAGAGACCAGGGTCTGAGGTCTCACTGTATTGGGCTTTGACTCTGATGATCTCAGGCTGGACTGGGGACAGAGGAGGAGGTGTGTTGAAGACAATAAGCTTTGCAATGAATACGCAGCACTTTTTGAAAATGATTTTACAAACTACCAAAGCACTGCTAGCCAAACAAATCCAGTTCATTAACAACCCAACTTAAAATGCACTTAGAAATGGTGTCAGTGGAAACATCTTTTAGTGAAATTACAATTTGCAATTTCTCACGTAACACATTCACAATTGTGGTTGTTTTCACATACTAGAATATAGAAATGTAACAATATTCAAATCTCACTGTACAACATTATCATGATATTAATTTAATGGTACAATATTTATTGAGATATTGTGGGGGAGGCTCACGGTTTTGTAGAAATGCTCACGATAACAAAGCGTATTCTCTGACAATGCTCTGACGAGCCTTGTTTATATATAGTGCATTCATTATTGTGATGTGATGATTGTGAAAATGATTAATAACAATAATTTTGTTATGTTGACTGAAACAGAGCAAAGGATCATGGTCTATGTAATTCCCACTGCTGCTCACCATTCCACTGCAACAAAACAATGCATATCAGGCCCGGGAGCCTACATTGTGTACAAGTCCATGACAATATTGTGAGACTTTTGATATTACAAAATCACAATATTGCCAGTATTGTTACATCCCTACATCCCATCTCCTCTTAGATGGGGGGTAGGAGACAGTATTCCTGCACTGGTTAGATGCTATTTTCATAAGAAATATCCCAAAGGAAATTTCACAAATGTTGAACCCAATCATTTATACTAGGGACTAGGTCCATGATTTCACAATACCACACCAAAAAACTGTATATTAAAGATATAATTTTTGCTTGCCGCCCATCTCAATTAAACACTACAGGGCTATTGGATGTTATGACATCATCTGAAACCTACCAATACCTAACTTTTATATGTTCCCCACATAGAATAGATTTATCTTTTCATATTTATGCATTCACAAAACTGTTGAACCCAAATTCACTATGGGACTTTCAGATTTACCAGTTCTCTTCTACATGCATGTCTCCAGATGGCTGTTGGAAATTGAACCCACAGTAACACAAAGAGGACATGCAAACACCACATAGAGAACAAAATTTAACAAAATCAGACACTTACACTGTACATTTAGTGTGACTGTAGCATTATAGCTCTCCCCTGTTTTGGGATTTGAGGCGACGCACACCAACTCCCGGTCCCACTTCTGGACTTTTAAAGAGAAAGTGCTGTTGGGACGAGTGTTTGGTCTGTCTTTAAAATCTTCCCGGGGCGCCATTACTCTCCGCCCTCGTTTTGGTGACGGTCTACCCTGCTGCTGTTGCTGCTGCTGCTGCTGTTGTTCCCCGTTCAGGTACCAGGTGAGCAGGGGAGGGGCGCGAGGGTCCCAACTGTCCGACTGACAGCTGAACCTGTGCGTCATGTTTTCCTTCAGGGTGAGAGAGGCTCGCTGACGTCCGTCTATTTTGAGGCCAGACTCAACTGCACCTATCAATTAGGAGAAAATAATGTCTTAATATTAAATAATGGCTTAATGATTGATTTAAAAATGTATCAAAACATGAGGTATTTTAACTACATAGTTCACTGAAAAGTTGTATACTGTATTTAAACTGAGGTGTCCAACACAATCAACTTTTTGTTGTGGTTCAAACTACTGTTGATATTGCAATTATACAGTTTTTAAAATAAAAAGCAAGCATCCTGTTCACCATCAAAAATTTAAATAATCATAATCGGCTTGTTTGCATTAATTGAAGATTCTAGTGTCACAGGAAAGCATTAGATAGATGGACAAGACATTAATGTTTATTGCATGCATCTTATTTGCAATATCAACAACCAAAAAATCGTAATAAAATCATATTATACTGTGTTGCAACCGCACAAACAAATGTAAATGTAAAAGTGGCAGCTAAACCTGAGATGTATACTGGATGCTTTAATCCTGTGCAGCTGTCTGTGTGAGTGTGAGAGTGGTACCTGTCCAGGATAAGGCCAGTGTCTGAAGCAGCATGACAGCGGAGCCTGACGTCTTCAGCAGGCTCTTCATACTGTCCCAGTCCTGAGCACCACTCATTCATGAACATCTACCTGCTGGAAACAATACAACAAAATATGCAACAGCTCAGCATATAGTCTTCAAGTATATCTAAAACCTCTACGCTCCATCAGTGTCATAAAGTTATGATAAAGGGCCTCATTGTGGTTCATTAAATATGAAGACGCAACCTTTTCTGAAATGGAAGTCTGGGCTTGCTTTGTTCAGCAACTTTGTCTCTTTCTAGCAACATTCCAGCTTTAGCATTTTTATTTTTTTTAACCACAATTCATTTTAAAGTGTGTTGAAAAATATAACCAATTTCAGTTGACATTTTATGCAGTTTTGTCATATGCTTTGCCACCCTTTTTACTTATCTCCTACGGTGGCCGTGCAGGGACATGCAGTGATCTGGGACCAAATTTAGTGAAAATAGTTCATGAATATCACAAGACGGTTTAAAAGGTAACAGTAAATGCACTATTCATCTATCAGTGCAAAATTTGTCCAGGAAGTCTTCTTTCTTTTCGGCTTTTTCCTTCTGCAGTCGTCACAACAAGTTATCTGCCTCCTTGCATCCAATAATTCATTAGTTGGCATATTTTACACAGGGTGCCCTTCCTGATGCAACCCTTTCCATTTATTCGGGCTTGGGACCAGCACAAGGAGTACACTTGCTTGTGACCCTTTGTAGCTAAATTTCAGTTTCTTTCCCAAAAGTAATAGAAAAAGCAAAAAGGAAAACTCCAAATATTTAACAATTTTACTCATTGTACCATGAAGAGCCCCTGAACATCTGCATTGCCTCTGTGCTGCTCTATTTATCATGTTGTCAACAACTTTATGATTCAGCTGTGAGCAGCAGTGGAGCTGCCAACATGACACTAGACTCCTCACTCACGGCACCCACTTAACAACAATACTTTGTAGCTTTGTTTGCAAGATCTCACGCCAGTAACACCGGGCCTGCAGCTTGTACCAGTGGGCATCTGGTTAGTGCTACAGGCAAAGAAGAGTGAGTAATGTCTGACAGTGCTAGCTTGCAATGTCGGTCACGTGATCTGTCAGCTCCATGGACGAAAGCAGGAACTGAGATTTCAATGAAATACGCACAAAATCTTACACATTTCAGGGATGCCATTCTTTTTACGCTTTTCCAAAAGACAGAAATGCGTGTAACTAAAGTATGGAGATGCTTGCTTTGCAATGACAATCAATGCAAATAGAGTATACATTGCATTGCATTTCTATTTGCCGCATGCAGAATAATATCCAAATAGCAAGACACGTTCAAGGCGCTGTTACCTCAGCCTTTTGTGCCAGTGTCGAAATAGCGGTGCAGCCTGAACGAGCTCCATGGCGGCGGAAGCGAGGTGCAGAGCGGCGAAAGAGAGGGATGGTGATAACAGCAAGTGATGAGAGGCAGCCCTCCCTGACTCAGTAGCTTTCCCATCTGCGTACGCTCACACTCACGCTCACACACAAACACACAGACACACACACAAGGCGCCTTTTCTGCTCAGTAGCCACGGCAGCTCCGGTGTTGCGCCAAACTATGTCACCCCATTATTTTGGTTGGCTAATTGGTATTAGTTGATAAAATGTCATTTGTGTCTTTTGGTCTTAGTGAAATGCTGTGATTGAAATTATTGTAGGCCACAAGTAAATGGGAGCAAATAAATAATGTGCGCTTTTAGGTTCAGGACAAGATTACATTTGTGTAGAGACTCCAGACTGTGGGGGACTTTATAATAGCCATTTTGTTTATCTTAGCTTACGCCCAAAAAGTAGTGAAAAGTCCTGCATCCATACTTATTCCTATTGGGTGCATTACATTCGCACAACACCCAGTGGCAGAGCTTTCACTGGAGACTGTGCAGATCCGCAGCTACAGCGGGGAAGAGAGGAGTCTGGGGAAAAGTCAGGAGGATGGACGGAGGGATGCGAGTGGGAATAGTCAAGGGAAGGGGCAGACAAATGATCCAATGAGAAGGAGCTCAGTGACACCATGATCTACTACTGAGCTATGCGCAGGGGGATAAACGAGCTTTTACGCATCAATAAGAATACACTTTGTTAGGCTAGAGTGGTCTTTGGTTAATTAGTCGAGACTAAAAAGCCTCTCTCTCTGCAGTGCAGCGGTTCCTGAGCAGCGCATACAGAGCACTGCATTCAGCTCGAATTAACGAAATACTTGGGATTTTACTGCGTACTACTGATGTAAAACACATATAGAAAGTACTTAAGTGAAAGTACTTAAGTAAACTTTACAAAAAGTAAACCTTATTTATTTCATTAAAATGTTTTTGATTTTTATTTCAACTTGACTAATATTATTTTGAAGTAGCTGTATTTTTAGTAAGTCCACATCAATCATGAGTTGCTGGTGTGGTACTGCCAAGCCATTTTAATTACAACTGCTACTACCACTACTTATGGTTCTAGTATCACTATAATAATAATGGAATCAATTTTATTATATTATAAACCTCTTACTCTGCTCAAAGCGCATAACTTAAATTATTCTTTCACCTACAGCATCTCTGAATACCACCAGTCACACACAACCATACAGGCAAGGTGGGTGAAATGACATGCCCAAGGACACAACAGCAGTATGAAGTGGGGAAAGCGGGACTCAAACCACCAACTACCTACAACACTCTACCTGAGCCACTGTCAACTATTACCACCACACTAAAAATACCTATATTTATTTTAAAATTATGATATTTTAAGTAACTTGTTTTCCAAAAATTAAACAAGGCAAACAATTTTTCTCAAAGAATGTAGTTGAATAATTGAGTGTGAAAGGAGCAAGAACATACAACAAAACAGACTAATCAATCATTAACAGCCACAGCAGCTTGGCACAAAGACACACAAGCCCACATCCTTTTTAAATTATTTCTTTATTTATATATATTTATTTATTCATCTCAGTTTGGTTGATATTTTTTTTAATCATTGTTGCACTTTAGTATTTTGTACTCAAATGAACATAAACTAAAAAGGACAAAAATGAACCGACTGTAAAGAAAAATTAAAAAAAAAATTAAAGTTAGGAAACAGGAGTGGAGCAGAGAGCTGGCTTGTTGTGAATAGAAAGGGTTTAAGACAAAAAGGGCCAATCTGGATCGTCAGCTCTCTCCTTGGCATTCAGTAGTGCTTCCCATATACACTACTATAAGTACTCTTCATGTTTACTACAAATAGTGTTGTGGTCAAGAACAAAGTAATGAAAAGCCCCACGCCCAGATAAATGGAGAGGGTAGTGTAAAACCTACACCAAATTACTATAGGTTAGGAGGCAGTTGATTTGCTGTGGCGACCTCAGGAAGGAAAAGCGGGAGGGTATGAACAGAATTCATTAAGAAATAGCACTACAAGTGATTAACTCAATAAAAAAAAATCTATTGATTACAGGAGAAATGTGGTAAAATTCATAATACTACAAGCCTAGCCTTACACCAAAATTAGGTGAGACTGTCAATGTTCACAATCAGCAGTCCTTCGTAAACCAACTATAAATGCAACGTGAAGTATGGACATCGTCTTAAAATGGCCACAACTAGTACAACAGTATTTCTATTACTGTCTTGGTTGTTGCATTAAATCACATAGCTCACCAGTAAATCAATTAGTTGTGTATTTAAAGCATATAAAGAGTAAATTTTGCCCTTTAATGTATTAAAGTACCTGGACAGTCTCAAAATGGTTCTCCACTACCATAAAGACAAACCAGTCTCCTATTAACAACCACAACTCTCACTAGCATTGATGTAGCATTAGCTATTGACCAATGGCAATAGTTTAAAATACACTCAAGGGACTATAACATTAGCACACTGCTTTTGGAGTGACTTGAGTGACGGACAAAACCTGCCTCAAATACGATGTCCCAATTCCTTCTCTTGGGTCATTATATTTTACCATGACCTGGATGACTGTGAATATCAATATAAAACTTAAATACTAAGCAAAGCCTAATCTTAGCCTAATGAATTTAATACTTGACTATAATTTCAAAGAAATTAAACAAGTACACCTTACTCTGCTGTTATTGCAAATGCTAACCTAACCGGTCTATTCAAAATAATGGTAAATGTGGTAAACAGGAAGAGACGTGTTGTATATGGAAAGCACAAGCACTGTATGGACACCTACAACAGCTCTCTGATACATTTAACAGACAGTATTTCGTTTACAGTATAAACTTAGACAACCGAAATCTCTTGCTGGCCTGATCCAGGGGTGTTGCTAAATGGAAAGAAGAAAAGTTAAATTAACATATATAAAGGGCTCCGGTAGCTTTTCACACTGCAGCTGAGGTCCAAAGCGTGTAGTGGCCTCCACAAACACAATTATGTATTGTATTGGTTTGCTTTTGAAGTCCACTTTTTTTTTCCTTTCCTACCTCCTTACACAGTTGTATTGGAGGCAAGTGTGGTTGTATACGTCTAGATCCATTAATCGTTCATTGGATACAAATCCCATCTCCTCGATGTTTCCTTTCCAGGCTTTTTGTGGGGAGCGAAAGGCAAAAAAAAAAAAAAAATATGCGAAATGAAGTGACTGGAGCCAAGAGATAGTAATAATAGAAGTAGTGTCCTCCTTGGTTGTAACAATGCTAGCCTGGTAGGAGGAGGGGTCCTGTCTTGTCCATAAGGCGTCATTCGAAGCAATAGGAGATGGTATGGGCTTGTAGCAGTTAGGCAGGGAGAGCAAAAAACATAAATGGTTTGTCCGTGTCCACGTTGTGACATTGAAGATGATATGTCAGCTATTTTACAAGTTATTCCCTTGTTTGTTTGTTTGTTTTTTTGGACTTTTTTTTGTCTTTTTTATAGAAGTCTTTTGTAGTAGCACCCAAACTAACCCACAGACGTAGCCCAAAAAGCCTGACCCTGTATAGCCTGCCACAACCTTTTTAAACAGAAACAGGCCCCAAAACATCGACGAGAATGACGTTTCACAACAACATCAACGATTTTGAAATGATACTTTTAAAAGCAACACAAAATAATTACTCTCCTCTTATTCAAGTGTCTCAATAGAATAATATTAAAACAATAAGAACAATCTTTTACGACACAGAAAGAGCATGATCTCTTCTCTCTGTCTGTCTCTTTTGGCTAGAAATCTCAAGATTCATTAAACAAAAAAGTAACATGGTAAAGACGTCCAAAAATTACAAATGACCAAAAAATAACAATATATAAAAAAGCCTCTCAGACGACTTTCAAAACAAAAAACAAACAAAAAAATAAAAGATTACATACAGAAATGGCAATAGTGCTCTATACATGGCATAACTGTACAAGGAAAGAAGGAGGAGCAAATGTCTGGTAAAACTACCCACAATGCAATACACTTTCACTTTGACATGAAAAGGAGAGAGCAGAATGGAAACGGAGGTAAGCAGGGTTACAGCATTGGAGAGGGGGCGTCAACAGCGGGCGCTGTAACAGACAAGAGGGTAGAGTTTGAAAGAAAGTGCAGAATTAGTTAAGTCATCGAGAACAATTTACTTCCTTGCAACACATAACTGTTTTTCCGTTAATAATAATAATAATAATAATTATAATAAAAGTTCTTTACAGAAAACAGTAAGAGTAACAATATTGACCATACACTAATGCCTACGCTGACATTAGCTGTAAAAATTAATTTCAAAATAAACACAAAATAGAACACAAGTAACAAGAATGAAGAGAGCTGGTTTGTCCTGTGCGATGTTGCTGGGCCATCTTTGGAAACAGACCCACCCCAAAAAATACGCCGCTTCCTGCCTTTAGTCGAATAGGCTGAGATTGGGTTCCGCTTGGGAATGATCGCCGTGGGACGCAAAGTGGAGCGGACCAAATCTCGTAGTTTCTCGGACAAAAGCCGGCTCTAAACTCAATACTTTGGGTTTGTGGCAACAGTGAGTATTGGTGTAGGAGAATGACTGTCCATGCCAATGAGGCACATAGTGATATATGCCAACAAACTGAAAAGGAGAGGCTTAGGGGCAGCATAGGGGTCTAATTTGGGATACAGGGGGAGCTTCAAACGGGGTGGGGGAAGCGTGGAGCCCCCAGAAATGTAAAGAGATGACAGCCAGTGGCAATGAGTGCTGGATGTCTGTGCAGAAGAAGATGCTGGCACTTTGACCTTTTGAACTGAAGAGGTCCCACCCGTATGTTATGTACACCCACCCAAAATCACACCCCTCCCGCGCAGACTGCCCCCCAACCCCAAAAACACATGGGACAGACACATGGAGCGCTCGGGCCGACAACGGTGGTGTGGCGTGATGCTGCTCAACTCAAGTCAACACAACTCAGGATGGCTGATATGGACCGCTATGCACAGGATACACTTCTACCTGGAAAACACAGAGAAAACAGAAAAGAACATGATTTTTGTATATTGACGGGATTTAAGTTAAAATGTAACCACTTTTAAAGATTAATAATCCTATAATGCTTCTGTTAACAATTGCTTAGTTACAATACTGAATTTATATATGTAAATGTGTTGTACTTTTATGTTTTATTTATCCAACATATTAACAGTACTAGTTGGATAAACATTTTCTGTAAATGATACTTACAATGTCAAAGTAAACAAGTAAAAGAACTGTTATATTACTACAGATGCCACTACTACTACCATTGCAGCTGCTAAAGCTACTGCTACTCTACTACTACCACTACTAAACCAACGACCTTCGGGTTGAAAGGTGAGTATGTTACCCACAGAGGACAAAAATGCACCTAAATTAATCACTTGAGTAGCTATTAACTTTTCACCTCTGACAGCACGAGAGGTCATGTCAGGGGTTCAAATAGGAAAATATTCTATTAGATAAGTTACTTGACATAGCTCAAAATAAAAAGCATAAATTCTACTCATATGGGGAAAAATTATCCAATGTGTAAACCAATAACTAGTGAAATTACCACTATTACCACAAGACTACTGTATTTTGCTGACATTTTATTATCGGAAATGGTGCTTTATGTAATTATTTTTAAAATTACTGGTCTATAGTAAGTGTTGAGTGAAGTTTGAGCATTTAAAGATAATTATGTCACGCCATTTAGAAGTAGGAATACAGCCAAAAAGATCTTTCTGAAGACTTCGGTAGAAAATGTGATTTATAAACTATAGAAAATGATAATTATAGAGAAAGGAGAATTACCCACATTTAAAGCTAATTATCTTCTCATTATTTTTACTAATGGCAAATACATCAAACGGTAAAGACAGACAGTGTATTTAAAATAATTTCACTATGAAGAGATAAGAGACATGATAGCACTTCTGTGATACCTGTGTTAGACCCCGGCCTGCTCCATGCTGTACTGCAGGTCTGGGGGCTTGTAACTGAGGAGCATGTCACTGGTGCAGGATGAGGGGTAGCAGGCCGCGGCCGCATGAAGTTCCCCTTCAACATCACACACTGCACAACAGATAAGAAGTCAGAGCTGATCAGAGTTTTTTGATTGACAATGACCTGTAAATCACAAGGATAATACTTGGTGACATTCATTACCCTAGGGTTCAAATATGTACAGCTATGGTACTCAAACAGATATATGCCAAATTATTTTTACTAATACAATAACTGTTAAAAATAACTAACTGAATTATTCATTCATCTTCTTTAAATTATTCCGATTAGGGGAAGTGGATGGCCAACTACTGCGGGCCTGTGGCAGGGTACACTCTGGACAATGGTCAAATAGTCGCTTACTCAAACACACACACTGCCAGACAGCCTTTCACAGTCATTCACTACAGGCAATTTAAAGTTGCCAATTTACCAAACACATGCATGTCTTTGGATGGTGGGAGGAAGCTGGAGGACCCATAGAAATCAAACCCACAACTTCCTTGCTGAGGGGCAGGAGCGCTAACCACTCTGCCACTGTGCAACTCTTGAATTATCCCATTCATTTTCAATACTTTGTCCAGCCTTAACCACAGTTCCCAACACTGTAACCATTTTGGGCAGAACATATTATGCCATACTGTAACTTTTATATTTTTTAATTTGGAACTCTTACTAACCTGACTCTTCCCGCTGGTGCAGCTGTTGGCTTCCTGTCAGCGACGTCTGGCTGAGTATGTCGGACATGCGAGCGGAGCTGAGGGCTTTCCCAGCCAAAAGACTCATCCCCGACATGGGATCTGCCTGGTCCTGTGCACAAAACCAACAGCCATTTTACTCTAATTGAGCAGCTTCGAGCATCATGAGTCACAACTGTTTGGCTGACTGAGTACGACGCGACACGTCAGGGCTTGTACAAGCATCTAAATGAATATCACGGCTAGGTTTGTTCAGTCATGCAAATATTTAATTGCCTCCTCCAGCGATATCATCCTAAATAGAGGTTCAGTATTCAATATATAGGAGGCCCATATGACTAAACAAGGTTGCCACACTTTTATAGAGCTATATTAGGACAAGGGTTTAAAAGGATTGTTTATTGTGGTGGCTGAAGTTTCCCGAGCTGGATCTTGACTTACATAAGCATCATCGCAGGTTTGGATGGTGTGGTGGCGCTGAAGCTGTCCACGGGACCTATAGGCGTCACCCTGCTGAGCTCTGGAGTAGCCCACACCATTATGATCAGGGACCTCCATGGCCTGCCCTGGGGCTTGACAGTCCACATGCTCTGAATCTGAAATTAAACAACATTGGTAAAAATCAGTACATAAAATAATGTAAGGAAGCTAACATCAATATAACACAAATTAATCATTAATTTTGTAGTGGCATGGCTTTCCCAGTGCCTCCGCTTGATATACAATGCATTTTCTGGTATCCTGCCTCCTTCATCTGAAAAGGCTGCTCCTTGAACCAGTGCTTACTGTTTTGTCAGATTGGTGTCAGGGTCAAATCAGAGGTGGCATTTTGCAGTTCTTTGCAATTCTACACAAATGTACAAATACCAAAATATTACACTTCCAGATGTAAACAAATTCTCAAGACACTAAAAATAAACAATATACAGTAAAAAAAAAAAGCTATTAAATTATCTTTAACGCTAACAGGTTTGGCTGATAGTATACTGGTAAAAAAAAGACTTGACAAACAAGCCCAACAACATACAACAATAAAGATGATGAAGCATTGTGTAAAATTTACAGAGAGAAGTGAAAGGAGCCATCACCTTTGATGCCCCAAAACACAAATGTCCCTGCAAGGCTACCATAGGTGCTCGGAGCTTGGAGAACTGCCACTAGATGCCACCAGAAACTACACACCTTTAACATCAATTTGGACTTTTCTGTATTCGCTTTTACTATTCAAATGTCCTTACCTCTAGTTGCTGGGGTGTTCCTAATATATCCGTGCCTGTGTGTGGGGGAGTTGTAAGGGGGCGTCCCACCTCGGGGCGGCCCTAGTAGTTCATGACCCTCTCCAGCCTTGACCAGCAGCCCCTCATGAGGGTGGTGGAAGGGCGCTGGGACCTCATCCTCTTCCATGCTCTCCGAATGGGGCAGACTGGGCTGTGTTGGGAGGGGCTGCGTTGGGACGTCCGGGGGTCTTATTTGGAGGAGGTGGTGGTAGTGTTGGTTTCCTGGGGCAGGCTGTGGGGCGGGGGGCTCCAAGCTTTCCCCCTGGCTCAGCTGGCGAAGTAGCAGCATCTCTCCATACTCCTGTGGGGTGCCACTGGGAGGGGTAGGGGGCGCTGGTCCAGGTCGGGGGGCCTGCCTCTTCAACAAGGCGGCCAGGTCTTGTGGATTCAGCCTTGGATCTGCGTGTCCCGTTAAAGAGTGGCGTGGGGAGAGGAGGCCCTGGAGAGTGGGAGTGACATGTTGTTGCGGTGGGCGGTAGTCTATGGGAGTGGGCGAGAGCAAGGCTTGCTGTAGTGCAGAGGGTGTCCCGTAGTTGCCCCCCACTGCCCCGCTCTGGTACCCCTCTAGGCCCGGGACTTTGAGGGAGGTGCCCTGTAGATATGGGCTGTAGGACCCTACCACCCCAGAGGTGCCCCGGGAGGCAGCGTCCCCAGAGAAGAGATGGGGGTTGAACTGGGCCTGGTCGTAGCCTGAAGTGAAGCGGCCCAGACTGCGACTGAATGTACAAAAATTAAATTAGGCACACGTTTGTAATAGGGAAAAACTAATTATATTTACAGGGTTTCTACACATGGTCCATTTTAAAACTTCATAACTTTCCTAAATTATTTTATCCAAATGTGACTTATGAGTACAAATAGTTTCTGTGCAACACAGACATACAGTATGCTGCCATTGTGCTTGACTAAAAACTGCAGCAGTAAACAACAATTCAAGTTCATTATAGGGACATTACATCAGAGTGCAATACAAAAAATATATTTTTTGTAAATTTGTAATATCTTTATTACAATTATATTTTAAATATATATATATATTTAAAAAGCTATGCAGGCTAAGGCACATTAATTTGTCTTTGTCCTTTTTAAAACTTTCATGTTCCTTGCATCTCTTCATCAGATACAGATTACATGTCAGCTCACTTAAAACATGTTTTTCATATCAGTAATCAAATTTTGCCAATATCATGTAGAAACCCTGTAAAGTGCTAAACATCTAGTTCTCTACAACTACAGTTGATGCACAAAGACAGTCTAATAAACCCAAGTGTTCACTGAGAGGTTCCCTTTGTCCAAATGTATGTGGATGTGTTGTTATGGTTAGTCTCTCAGTGAAGAAGTGAACAAAGACAAATGATGTGACCAAGCTAGTATTTTACTGTGGGTGACTGCTACATGTACTTTTCCATATCCAAGTTGCAACCACTCACCCCACTAAAGGGACCTGACGTGTGGATGAAGAAGGCATCTCAGCAGAAAGAGTTTATGATATGTGGTGTTAATTAAAATGTCCTGAGGCTTTTAAGATACAAAATGGGTTTCCTGATTCAGTAATATTTGATGTATTCAAGTATACAAGTTGACATGGTGAAAATGAATATATGAAGACAATGGTAACAAAAGGAAATGTCCAAACAGAAAGCATGCAGGTAAAAATGGATGATCAAATAAAAACACAATAAAACAATAGTAAAAATAGTCCATGTTTTTTTGTTGAGTGGATTTGAGGCGTCGGAGGTGACAGATCACCTGTGTGTCTCAGCGTTGTCTGCACTGAGCTGTTTCCCCAGGACCCTGTGTCCACACGGCGTCGACAAGAAGCTGCCCGGTCTCTGAGCCCCGCCCCCCAGCTCCACCTCCTGCACCTGGATCGTCACCTGCACAAAAATAATAGGAGGTTAACCATTAAATAAAATTACGTGAAAAAAATAAAAAACGTGACATGAGTTTTCAAATTCTTTGGACTATAACTTTGTGATGTTGGCCCATTACTGACCTGAAAATTTCTTAACAAAAATTAAAAAAAATCTGTATTTACAGTATTAAAACACTCTTAGTTAACAGCAGTTTTTCACATTTTCCTTTTGAACAGTACTGTGCATAAAATACTAACTCATGTTGTACTAATCTGACAAAAAAAGTAGACAACTTTTTTCTTATATGCACTGACCTGCTGTTGCTGAGTTACCCCTGGTGCCAGTGGGACTGCGGGGCGGGCAGATGCTGCCTGCTGATTGGTCGGTAGAGCCACTCGTGGTAAACCTGTGGGAGGCGGGCTTCCACTTTGGCCCTGGTATAGTGACGGGGCGCCGTACTGCACTTGTGATGGACCTCCTGGATGTGAGAAACAAGTTTTAACCCTTAGTTCACATCCTTGTCCTTATAATGGTTGTGCACCAGCAACAATATAATAAATGTGGTAACTACTAACCATGTCCCTGCATTAAGGCCGCAGAGCCAGGCGGGGGACTCTGGTTGGGCTGTCTGAAGAGATGGTTGCTGGGATGTGTTGGTGGAGGACTGGAGGGCTGGATGCGGAGCCTGAGGGAGGACAGAGTAGGAGAAGAGAAAGACACGAGCGTGATGTAACAGTTCAGTCGATATCACTGCACCAGCGGATCAAGTTTATTGTAGCTGATGACTAATGTGTGTACCTCTGGAGCTGGTGGGTTAGATGACTGGGCTGGCTCTCTCCATGGCCTAAAGAGAGACCCTGTAGGAAAAGAGGGATGGAAACACCACATGAAACAACACAGTTAGCAGATGAAGATGACCACGAGTATGCTAACGTTTGATAACAATAACAATTTGAAGCAGTCAATTCTCATGTCTATTAATTTTATTAGATGTCTCTTGTGGGCTGCATGGTGGTTTTGGTTGTTTTACAAATGCCATGAGTGTGAGCTATTGCCTAAATCACTCCCTCCAGAAGACCACATGAGCCCCCTACTTGCAGCAACAAAATATGTTTCTTTTCATCTCCTATGTTTGTTGTTGTCAATTTAACAAACAGTATAATGTATTGTCTGTTGATAGATACATCTAATGACCATTTAGTCAAGAGCAAAATACCACATTGTTTCCGCACTCTAATCATGGCTTACAATAACCAACTCATTTTTTGCATCAGACAATTTTGTTATAATAAATGTTAATGTCTCAGTATATTCCCTCCTACCCATTCTTTCAGACAGAGGTGAAGTTGTTACCTGGATTTGCTGGTGGATGATTTGCTGTTGTTCTTGCTGGTAGAGGATATGCTGCTGCTGGGTGTGCTCTAGGATCTTCTCGTCCTGTTGTGCAGCATACATCTTCTGAAGCTGCTCACACTCCTAAACAACAAAGATAGACTGATGTTATGCATTTTTACAAGAAAAAGCATAGACATAGTAAATATTATTTAGTTAGTGTAGCTTCAGGAATCAAAATAAAACTCCTTTCATTAAAGCCTTCTTATTATGAGTTTTAATACTGTTACACTAAATAAGAGAAGCCTCCATATGCTATTGGCTATTAGTAAACACTGAATAGCAATGCATTAAAAAAAAATTGACGAAAGAGGTAGAGAAAAGTTGTGGGATTCCATTGGTCTAACACTAAACTCAAAGCTACAAGTTCAAGATAAGGCATGGCATTATTATATGTTGCAGTGATGAATTGGAACAGTTTTTATTAAGAGACAATCAGGAAAAAAAACAGTAGGTAATGTACCTTTTAATATAGAAACTATGTGTTGTAAAGTATCTGAACCATAGGGAATGTGTCTAAATGATGCCACTAGCTTTTCACAATATAAAAAAGTACAAGATTTCTTCCTATTCCCACGACAGTCCTGTATGTAGGTCACACAAGTGTTTACACCCCCTCTGTGATCATAAACCCCTGCAACAACTTAGATAATCCTAAGGTCTGAGTAAGATGCAGCCTCCACTGGGAACGTGACTATTATCTCTCGCTCTCTCTACTTAAGAGTAACTATAATCTTATTGTCTTTAAATTAAGGGCCAACATAACCAGCGCTGGAATAGACCCTTTCCTGGTACAATTTTCAGACATCCACAACTCAAATGCAGTAGCAGACAAGGAGACCCAACTGTATGCAGACACATGATTGGCCAAAGCTTGTTGGTATGATCTGAACACTCATCTATTAAAACTTTTCATCTCGTTTCCCCACACATTGCAATGAGCTAATCATAAACATCTTTTCTCATATGCAACAAAATGGGTACTGTCCATTTAACTAGTCCTATTTCAGTTTCACTTGTTTACACAGTGATAAAAAAGTAATTGGAATAATTCATCAGCTATTTCTGCCTTTCATGCTTTCCACCTCTTCGTCTTGATGTTAGGGGGAGTGCAGTACCTGCTTGAGTTGCTTGATGAGGCTGCTGTTCTCTAGTTGCGCCTTAAAGGCCTGGATGGTGGCAGCTCCATCAGAGAATCGGCGGACGGGTGAGAAGCGCTCCATGGGGAGGTGAAGAGTGTCCTTATAGTTTGATCTTAACATGGGACCAGCACAAAACCACACAGACCGACCCAAGGGTGGCACAGAACAGCAGCATTCACACACACAATCAACCAAACAGACAAAAATAAGAGACAGAAACAAAGACAAGCATGAGCTGCTAGTTGCACAAGTTGACTTAAAATTAAATCACTCAAAGATAAATCACATTAGCGCCATCGGATTTACCACATCCTCGATCTAAACATGTAGTCAACAATCACAAAGAAATTATAATTTATCATAATTATGTTGGTAGACACTGCACCAAATTAAATACTGTAAGCATATTAAAATGTATTCGCAATGAAATATACACATGGCAATTTCCTCTTTTTGCATGTTGCAAGTAACATCTT
Source organism: Bostrychus sinensis (assembly GCA_020698575.1). NCBI lineage: Eukaryota > Metazoa > Chordata > Actinopteri > Gobiiformes > Eleotridae > Bostrychus > Bostrychus sinensis. Next base: position 16,410,982 of record CM036245.1, read on the forward strand.
TTTTTAAAATGCTATTGCAAATATGTTAAAAATATATATTTTTATACTATTCTAACAATTTAATTTCAACAGATTTTAAGGCAATGAACATTTTGGTCAGAAGTGCACTGACTACTACTACTAATACTATTACTAGTGGTTGGAAGTGGCTGGATACTAACACAGCTAGACTGCATCAAACCAAAAAACAAAAAAATCAGAAACAGTATTGAAAAAAATACAACACAATGTAATGGTGTACATAGTGTGAGGATGCTCAAACAAGAACTGTGCTACATCTTGGGACAGATCAAAACAAGGTTAAAAAGAAGATATCTGGGTGTGGTTTGTAGAGTTGAAGACATCTGTCTCTCATCCAAGAGATTGTGTCTTCTTATTAACCTTATTTTGACTGTGACACTCTGGATGACTGAAAACCTTTACAGACATCTTGGGAAATAATTAGTCACATACCTTTTCTCTCCAGGTTTGTGTGGAAGAAACAGCTACAGATTATGCATCAAAATATTGACTGTATAGTTTTGTAATATACCACCGGCTTTGTGTCCAACATCCTTGTTCTTCTATAGAAGGACCAGTTCATGTACAGGGTGCATGCGTGTGTGGGACGTGCCAGTACTGAGCATGTGTGAGTGAGTGTCTGTGCGTACACACTGGGACCATCCCTCACCGGGTGTGTATGTCGGGGGCCCACAGCCCCCTCTGCCGAGGGCCCTGGGGCCGCTGTGCCTCTGCAGAGGGCTCGCCATGCGATGTGCTCATTGGCGTGTGCGTCGTGTGCCGCTTGGTGCGGTTCGCCAGGTACCTGGGCCGCAGGGAGGGGAGGGGTGAGGGTGGGAGACAGGAAGCAGCGCTGGTCAGCTCTCTGTCCTCATTGGCTAAAGGGGCAGGGGGATAGGCCCACCTTTCCCACCTCTGCCAATAGGTGCCATCATTCATATCATCTTAGCCAATCAGAAAAACACACAGTACATTACACCATAGATGGATGGTAGAGCTTATGGGAAGCCCGAACCCCAGCTTCCAATTTCAGGATTGGAACTGTTGCTTTTTTTAATTTATTTGCAAGCTTGAGAGTTAGCGAAGCTGTGTAAGAAAGAGTGAGAAAGTCTGGAGAACAATTTGGCACTTGCTGAAACAATAGAGACCAAGCAGCTCTTGGCCAAAGAGTTTTAGAGATAAGACGGCTGGATTTGGGCAGATTTAGTTTGTGGAAGAAGGCACTTGCACGATGGAGAAAGGAGGAGAGATGGTGTAAGCACCGCAGCAGAGTGGCCACCACCCACAGGAAAAGCACAGCAGCCTGAAGGCACTCACTCCCAGCAACCCAGGACACCAGCGGGGTACTGCAGAGATACTGTCTGAAGTGGACCAACTAAACATACCATCCCCTGACCAGGAACAGACTAATACCATGTTTTTACCAAATGTAAGAAAAGTATGTTTGTTCCACAAGTCTTACAATCTGCTCTTTTTATTGTAGGTTCCCAACTCACCAGAATTAAACTGGGCATTAAGGGGATGCTAGTTGAACTAATACCTGGTCATTGGTCTATAGTCAGAGGGTGTGGGTCTTTCAGAAACTCCATTCAGACAGCATCTCTGCAAAAGTTAAGCCCATCACCAAACAATATTCCCCAAGAGTTACCTCTGCACTGCTTCTTGGTCTGGCTCTCCGTCCGAACCTTCCTCATCCACTGGAGCGACTGGAATTGGGTGCTAACAAAAACATACAAACAGAAAGTCATATAAGTAGAAGAAGCATTTTAGGCAACACCATTGGATCCACACAGAACTTTGATAGCTCAATGCAATTATAATTTTAAATGTTTTTAAATCCCTGTTCCATTATTAGATGTTAATTAACTGCTAAGATGGTCTTATGATGCCCATTTTTGGTTTGGTGTCAACCTATGTAAAATAAATGTGAGATGAAATGATGTACTTGTGTACTGTTGTATTTCTGTGTGTCCTACTAAGGTTGAGACTTTCATTGTTTTTTGCTTGATATTTCTTAATAAACCTATCCACACAATTTACAATTTTAAAACAATATTTAGACTTCAAATAGAACAAAACTATAAAGCCAATTAAATCTTAGTTGTCTTGAAGATTTGGCCCTTTAAGGTCACAACCTCAGATGAAATACTGTATCTATGATGTATGTTCTGTGCCCTCCAGTGTACAGATGTTCACTTACACCCACAGGGCTTGTAACAAGAGGAGAAGGGCCCCGGGGCCTTTTGAGGAGCTGTGCGTGAAGCTGTATATTGGCCCCACCGTCTGAGGCTCTTCGACCCAGGGGACCCATGCCGTTGAGTAACTGTAAAGTGGGTGGCTGCAATAATGACTGTTCCTGTAAAACAAACAGAAGCAGAGTGAGGAACATTGTAATTTATTTCAGAGAAAAAGATGCCAAGGGGCCTGATTGCACTTATGTCTTAGTGTAAAGTGACAGGTCCTTAAGTGCACTTGTAAATGCCCACAAACCGCAATAAACTAACAATAAAATAAATCTAAATTACTCTCAATATTAATGCCTCTACTACCATGACACTGGGCCGATCAAACAATGAACTAAACTGTAGCTGTTTAATAGGATACTGTACCTTGTATTCCAGCTGCTGTGTGGGCTGCAGGCTCTGTGTGGGCATGAGAGTGTGCATTTGGCCCATTGTCGGGGCCAAAGTGGGAAACGGTGGCTGTGGGACAACCCCTCGAGGGAAACCAGGGGGCAGTTTCTGTAGATCCTCCTGTCCCTCTGTCCTGTAAAGACCGAGGAAAGACAGTAGGTTAAAGCTTTTATATTTTATTATGGTTTTAGAAAATTCTGCACTGGGGAAAGCAAAACTAGACAAAAGAGAAGATGAGACACACATTTTTGGAAAAAATTATGCAATAACCAATATGGCTGATGAAAATTGCAATGTGTGTAATTTGACACATTACAATGGTTTCAATTTGACATGTATTGCAGCCCTAAAAGGCTCAATGAGGTCTTTGAATGAGATTTTCATAAGACAGTATGTTATCATCTAACTTCTCACACAATAAAGCGACTCTCTTACAAAAGGACAAACAAGTGAGGAGGTTCTTATTTTTTGTTTTACATTACACTAAAGCCTTAACAGTAAATATGAACTCTTCAAACGATACCTTTGGTCTGGAACCCCAACTGTGTGCCTCCTCATCGAAAGGTACCGAGCCATCGCCTCTGGAGACGGCTCCTCTCCTTCATCACTATCCAGGGCCATGCTACCATCAGGCTGAAAAATACAAAAATATATGGGATTAGGTTTACTGAAGGTTTAACCTTGCTTTACATCAGCTGCCTCTCTGCAGCTATTTTAATGAAAATGTATGGAGCTCTCAGAGTGTACACCTATTTGTAGTAGAAAACTACCAACAACAAATATATTTTTGTTCATGGTGTTTTTTTCTTTATAATATTCAGGTTTTTAAGGTTTGTGTTAGTTTTCCTGCTGCAATGCGGAGATCTAAAACATTATTGTGTACAACAGCATTTGTGACTCAACAGCGAGGCTGTGCATGTTGCATGTGTGTGCACTTTTGAGCGATTGTATGTGTGACTAATCATAGTCTTGGGCTGCTTTCAGACCTACAGTAAGAGTCGAATAGTGTAGTAAAATATGGGCAAAGCACCAATCATTTCAAATACTGTTCATGGCTTCTCTACAATTTCAAGTCATCAGAAATGACTTGATTTATAAAATAAAAATCATAATTACAGAAAGAATTACTAACTACAGATGGGCACTTAGATATATGTGAATATGTGCAAGCAAACCAACTACATTAATCTGTACTTTATGTCCTGTTGATTAACATGTTGTACATTATGTTTTAACACTATTTTAACAACATAAACCTGCATTTTCTAAATGGTTAAATCAAACAGTAGTTTTTTTAAATACACTATTAAACCTTTGCTGTTGACTCACCTCCACAATCTGGTTCTCTGGGTTGATAAGCTGGACGTGGGGAACAGTTATGCTAACCGGATTACCCTGTGGGTCTGTCTGCTGGGCATAAGCACAAGAAGAAAGGTCAGGTGAGGATTGAGCTAAACGTTCACCAATCTTCTTAGAGCCGAGGGATTGACACATGCAGGAAACACTCTCATTTAATGCACATGCCAACACAATGGTACATGCCAACTAGGGCTGCATAATATACTGCAAATGTGTTTTTTTTTTCCTTTTTAATACCCCTATAACTAGATGCATCCCAACAACAATATCGTCTTCCATGGGACAGACTTTGAATATTTTTAGGCCTGGCTTAGATGTAATCTAGTCTTGGTTTAAATAAGGGTGCTCCGATCAATCAGCCGCGATCGGTGATCGGACAATTATGGCTAAAAATACAGTGATCGGTGCTCGGTAAAATGGGCCAATCAGAAGGGCTAATCGAATTACAACAAACACGCAAGGCTCTCACATTTACTGTCCTGCAACTCCGGTTTGATTAATCAGCAGTAGCGTTTTTCTAGCAGCGTTTTTAAGTTAAGCCCTGGTTATAACACAAACCTGCCCTGGAGGTGCTGCTTTATGTCCCCGCCTGCTCTTGGAACGCATGGGACAGAACAGAGGCGCAGCAGTGTGTTTATTTGCACACGAAAATAGAGCTAGAGCTAACCCGCTAATATTTACATTAAAAGCATTAAGAAAGTTCAGAGCTTGTTTGTGTCTTGTTACGCGGAGAAAACTGTGCATTTTGTGACTTAAACTGCACCAAATGGCTGCTAATGGAAAGAGAAAGTAAAAAGGCAGCCCATGTGTCCATGTGTCTGAGAGGAGCATCTTTCATTGTTGTCTTCTCTGCTCTCTTGTGCACATTTTGTTTGTACAGACGTTGTCAGAACTGGCTGCAGGAGCTGTCTGCTCTTTAGTCCACTGTGTTTCAACCTGGGTTTGGCTGCGCGTTACACGGACGCAGGCCCTGCACCAGCGGACTCACACTAAAGGCACCAATTAAGAACAGCTGATTTTTACATCAGTTTAGCATTCAAACAAAGCCACACAGACACCTGTGGGCACACATTAAAGGCCAATAATGCAACAAACCCTCTTCTAAAACAAAAATAAGTAGAATTTTGTTGTACTTTACATTTACAAAGACTACAGTATTTTTTCAAATGGAAATAATAACAGCCTGCATACATTACATTACTACATTGAAGACCACGTGATCGGTATCGGCCATGATCATATCGGCTGATCACAGCAAAGGCTGATCGGTGATCGGCCTCAAAATTCCTGATCGGCGCACCCTTAGTCCTAAATTTTGCCTTTTTAATTTTATAATAAACTTAGTCTGGGTTTAATCTGTGTTTATAATTATCTAACCCTAACTTTAAACTTTCCAAAGCAATGTATTTGTTTATATTTAGGCATCCAATAAGCCTTTCTCAGTGGCCATTCACACAGTGCAGGTTATATCTTTATAGCTATATTCAAAGCAATTACAGATATTTTTTTCTAATATTGTGAAGCCCTTATGCCCTAAATTATTATTTTATTTTATGAAGTAAAAATTAACAAAATTTTACCGGAACAGCATTGAGAGGATAGCTAATAGGACGTGGTGTTGGTGGAGCAACCCGCAATGTCTTATGTTTCTTGAGGCGATCTGCCAACAAACTGTAGATGGCGCTGTAGTGATCATAAGCATCTGTCTGTAAGGCCTATAGACCAAAAAGACAGGATTGAACAATCATGAGTATCTTTTTACACTATCTTATATGGGTATTGGTGGTATGTGTGATCCTAATTTGTGGGAATTCATTTTATTTAAAATTATGTGAATCTAACCTGAATTGTGCGTTCCCGGTCCAGGCCCATTTCACACATGGCTATAAGCACCTGTTCATTGATAAGTTCAGTTTCTCGCTCAGTCTTCACTTGCTCACATTCTGCTATCAACTGTTGGGAAAAATGACAAACAAGCAAAGCAAATTAGCATTGCTCAAGTTGATTGATAAACAACATAAAAAGTTCCCACACTTATTTCCATTGCATTTTTAGGACATAAACAGAATATCGACAACAACTTTTAGTCATTAACAATGATATAATTTTTACCATAAACTATTTTATTCAATTCATTATTCATTTCCTTCATTGCATTACATCATCACCAAGAACTATTCTGACGTCTGCTTTTGACAAACTACAACAGCCTTACTGACAAATGTATTAGTCTTATGTAGCTAAATTGATGCACTTGGATCTTACCCTGTCAAAATCTGGGTCTGGGTCTCCTTGTCTCATCCACTTGTTTTTACAGATCTGCTCCATGGTCAGCCGTCTGCTTGGCTCCAAAACTAACATATGTCGGATCAAGTACTCACAGTCTGCAGTGACAAAACACATTACAAACACAGTTAAACAAAAATACCATTAACAACAGATGAAATATGGTTGTTCATGCTACATTAATGCCCTATGGTCCTATAGTTTACGTGAGTTCAAATTATCATGGCATATATTAACGGTTTATGGATGGTTAAAAAGAGCGCAACTCATAAGCTACTAATACAATTACAAGCTTTTTCAGAATGGCAGATCACATGGAGGTCTTTACACTCCTCTGTCAAGTCTGACTTTGACTTACATTAACTTTTAGATAATGAAAATGTATCTTAACATGATGTAGGAAAATTTATTTAAACTCTGTGTCTTACCTGTGGACATGAAGAAGGGGATGCGAAACTTGCCACTCAGGACTCGTGCTCGCAAATTCTGTAGAGTGCTGCCATCGAAAGGTAAGGCGCCACACACCAACACATACAACACCACACCTAAGCTCTGTGGTGTGAAAAAAAACAATAAAATTATTATCTATGTGTATAAAGGGTACAAACACTCATAATATCAACTGAACCATGCACAGACTACTCACCCATATATCTACTTTGGGTCCATCATATTCCTTGCCCTCAAACAGCTCTGGTGCAGCGTAGGGAGGGCTGCCACACCAGGTTTTTAAAAGTTGGCCTCGAGAAAATAGGTTACTAAAACCAAAGTCTGAAAGAAGAGGGAAAAGGGTTTGTTAAAAGATACAAGGTGTTCATAAAATACTATACACTATAAAGGGGATGTGCAAAAGGACGACTTTGCAAAGTGTTTTTAAATCACAATGACAATATTTTAAATTTGAAAGATCTTTTTAAGTTATGTTAATACGTACAGCCAAAAATAAAAATAAAAATTCTATATCTGCAGTTTATGTTGGTTTTTACTAAAAGCCTCTATACAAGACATTATTGACAAGATAATAAACCAAATCAACATAAAAATCATCTTTGATGTGATCTTTCCATTTGAAAAATCATAATATTTTTGTCATATTCCTTATAGGTACAAGAGAACACACACAAGTGCAAATATTAGTACCTGCAATTTTAATATTTAGATTGTGGTCCAAAAGCAGGTTTTCGGCCTTCAGGTCTCTGTGGACAATGTTGCGGCAGTGGCAGAAGTGGACAGCTGCCACAATTTGTTTAAACTTTTTCCTGGCGTCCTTTTCTGCCATTCGCCCATGGGCCACCAAATGGTCTATGAGGAAAATAAACAGTTAAATGACTACGGACAACACAGTACAACACAACCTATGTGAACATAAAAGTATGAAATATAAGACAATGTTTTTGCAGAGAAACTACAGCAGTCTCATAGGGTCAGAACCGAAACTTATAGCCAGCTTCAGAAGGTCAAAATGCAAACTACAGCAGCTTCAGAGGGTCAAAACTCAACCTTCAGCAACTTCAGAGGGTCAAAACTCAAACTACAGCAACTTCAGATGGTCAAAACTCAAACTACAGCAACTTCAGAGGGTCAAAACTCAAACTACAGCAGCTTCAAAGGGTCAAATCCAAACTACAGCAGTTTTAAAGGCTTAAAAATCAAACTACAGCAGCTTCAGAGGGTCAGAACTCAAACTACAGCAGCTTCAAAGGCTTAAAATCAAACTACAGCAGCTTCAGAGGGTCAGAACTCAAACTACAGCAGCTTCAAGGGTCAGAACTCAAACTACAGCAGTTTCAGGGAGTCAGAACACAAACTACAGCAACTTCAGGGAGTCAGAACTCAAACTACAATAGCTTCAGAGGGTCAAAACTCAAACTACATCAGTTTCAGGGGGTCAGAACACAAACTACAGCAACTTCAGGGAGTCAGAACTTAAACTACAACAGCTTCAGAGGGTCAAAACTCAAACTACATCAGTTTTAGGGGGTCAGAACACAAACTACAACAGTTTCAGGGGGTCAGAACTCAAACTACAGCAGCTTCAGAGGGTCAAACCTCTAACCACAGCAGCTTCAGGGGGTCAAAACTCAAACTACAACAGCCTCAGGGGATCAAAACTCAAACCTAAAATTCCCAATGGATAATGAAATTGCTGGCAGTACTCAAAAGTTTCAAAGTAAGATTAAATTGGTCATTAATGTTCAGACCTTTCATAAGATAAATATACTTTAAAATGTCTGCATGCTTGGGATCCCTTAGGCAGGGCTTGATATTAACTTTTTTATCCACTGGCCACTGTGACCTGTTTTTTTCTAAAGTTATCGGCCAAAGTTAAAATTTTCACTAGCCACGGTTTGGTTAGTAAAAATGTTGATGTTTTTATTGTATAGTATATGATAATCTAAAAGAAATGTTTAGGTTTTTTGTGTTTAATCAGGTACTACCAGGTACTACCAGGTAAATACATATAATATAATAATATATTTTTTGCACATAGTGAAGTATTTCTTAATTATTTTTTATAGGCTGTCATTTTATATTGCTTTTCCCTTATTATAATTATTTACTATATATTGGATAACCTCCGAAATTCAGGCCTAAATTTGTCATAAAAATATAAATAAAATCCAACCAGCCAAAGTGGAAGTCAATCTGTCATTATTCAAAATGGAAATCTACCCACATTTGGCCTGTTGACTAGTGTTAATGTCAAGCCCTGGCTGCAAGTATTTGAACAATGCATAATGACATATAATTTATTACTAAGCTACAGTAACATGTTTAAGTACATAATAAAAGACACTGAGAAGTGCAATGTCAATACATGTATAAAAACACTGGGAACTCCCTTACCAAATATCTCTCCACCGCTGGCATACTCCGTGACGAGATAGATCATCCTCTCTGTCTCCATCACCTGAGGACACAAACAAATGGTAACTGGGACCTCTGTATTCTCCAAAAGCATTACACAGCACAATGAGTAAGTACTGTTTGGCTCAATAACAGAGACATTTAGAAGAAAAAAAACATTTGCTCAGAGGCAGTGTTGTGTTCAAAAGATTTTATCATTAAAACTGTATTATAAACGGTAAATTAAAATGTTAAATTATTTTATTATATATGAAACATATGTGTTTGAAAAGGATAATGCACATTCATGAACACCAGTATGAAGTGTAAATGCACTGAAGTTTGCAAGCATTAAATCTGTAAAACTAATAATGTATTAATCACCAAGCATGGTTTCAAAAAGGAAGTTTGCTGCTACAACTTCACAAAGTAGAAACAAGCGTTAAATTCCCATGATTAATGTAATTAAATACTCATTTGGTTCAAATTTTTTGGGTCAACGGAGACTAGGTAGCCTGGGTCCATATCCTTTTACAAAATCATTTTTAAGACATGACTCTTTACAATAAAGAGGAGCATTTTTCCAGTAATTCACAACAAAGTCAGTGTTATACCACAATTTTTTCTTTTATACTATAGTGTAGTTTCATATGTGTAGCAATCACTAAAACTGTCCTAACAACTGGTCTTTGCATCGGTTTAAACTTCACTACTTTAGTCTCAGGGGGTCTCAACTAAAACTAGAGTAACCCCAGAGCTAAAGGTCACCAAAGCAAAAATATAGGAAAAATAGGAGGCTTTTACATTGTTCATTTAAAGCCAGCAGAGCTTCAAACAACAAAGTAAATGGACAACATTACATTTATCAAATAAATAAACATAAGCAATTATCAATTAACTTGTGGGGCAAAAATACAAGCAAGACAAATTCAAAATATATAATTTCCAGGACAGACGCCTTCTTCCTAACAATCACATGGATGCTTTAAAAACTAGGGCTGCACGATATGGAGAAAACATGCGATATTTGATAACTATGTTGAAAATTGCAAAAAAGACATTACTGCGATATTTGAAAATAGAGCCTACTTTTCGAATGTAGTAAGTTAAATTCACTACATTTCACAAAAATGTAAGTTCCTGTATTTACACGGCAATACAGCGACAAAATCAAAACTTAACACAGACTAAACCAGGAATAAAACAAGGCTAAGCTGTGACTAAATTAATTAAATTATCACTAAAACTGGACTTTTTACACATTTTTATTTAGTCACAACACATGTTCTTTTAAGGCTCTGGTGGAAAATGATTCTTCAGTGTAAATCTCCGTCAGATGGAAGACCACAGCATTATTGCGATATATTCAGATTCTTGCGATACGGATATTGCGTTCGCTGATATTGCGATAACAATAATTTTGCGATATATTGTGCAGCCCTATTAGAAACCCTACAGGAAAGGTTATTTCCTTTACTGGAAGATTACATCAGGAGTTCCCAATTGTCCTGAAAAACCTGGGAGTAATTAATAAGTAGCTCCAGCCATTTGCTCCACTTATTTATAGTAAATATCTAAAGTATATGAAGAAGTATACAGTATGTTTTTCAAAATACTAACTTGATAATTGTTTTATTCTGCTTGAGTTGTTCATCCATTTAATTATTTTCTACCACTAATTTCCTTTAAGAGTTACGGGGGCTGGAGCCTATACCAGCTACTTTGGGCTTGAGGTTGAGTACACCCTGGCCAGTAAGTCCCAGGCTGACACTTTGAGACACACTACCAGACAACTATTAAATCTTTCATTCATTGACTAGAGGCAATTTAGATTAATATTACCATGTCTTTGGATGGTAGGAGGAGGCTGGAGAGAACTCACAGTTCCACAGATAAGACAAACAGACGCCACATAATTTCCCGTAGCTGTACTATAATTGTAAGTAGCTATAGGAGCAATCACATCTCCTTTTAAACCAACACACACACAGTCTATATGATTTGTCTTGCTGTATACGTCTGCAGGTCCCAGGTGTCTGCTCTGTGTATTTTCTCAGCTCTGTGGGTGAGTGTGAGCGTCTGTACCTGGTAGAGCCGGATAATGTGGGGGTGCTTCAGCAGCTTCATGATCTGCACCTCTCTGAAGATCTTTTTCAGGTTCTCGTCGTCCAGCTGGGTCTTATCCACTATTTTTATAGCCACCTGCAGACAGACAGACGAGATAAGTGATGGTTAAATGTCATGAAAATGTGACAGAAGGGAAGTACACAATGAAATATTTCTTCATTTTATTTTTAGATAAACAAAAGACAGACATAAGAGGCATTGTACTGTCATAGTTATTTAACTTGGATTAAATGCACACTAATCCCAAGACAGACAGGTATCAAGAAAAGTTGGAATATTTGGCTTTACAGGATAATTTTTTAATGCAGCATCATTTGAGGAACAAAGTGTTATGGGCATCCCGGTGTTTCTTTCATACCCTGTTATCTTAGTGCAGTTTTGGAGTTAATTTCTTGCAAAATGTTCACCTCAGTTGTTTTTTTATTGGTAAAGTGTTTACTTTCCACTTTCTGTTGCCTCATACCATCTTTTGTGAGACATGTTGCAGCCATCGAAAATAAAATTGAGTTGTATTTTTCATAAAATAGTGAAATATTTTATTTTCAACACTTGACTTTTACTTGGGGATAAGATACAGTTGTATACTTGAGCAGCATAAATGTTAAATTTTATGTATAAAAGTATATGTGTCACTACAATTATTTTGTCAGATATGTTTTTGGGTGGGACACCATATTTTCTTTCAGGCATTTCTATGAGCAACAGTTGTAAGTAGTGCCCCAAATAAATATACCATAGTGCTGTGGTCACCCTTCTGTTGTGGCTTCCAACAATGTAGAATTGTTAATAAAAGACTGAGCCTGATTAAACCATAGAGATTCCTCACTCGAGAAAAACCCCAACTATGTGTTTGTATGACTTTATTACTTAGCTAATACTCTTGAAGTACACAGCACAATGGAAATGCAAAAACACTACAGGGGATACAGTCAGAATTGTGGAAAGTTGTTAGCGCTAGGAGGTAAGATAGTTAGCCTGGAGATCAGCACATTTGTAGTCAGTGTTTAATTGTATTTGTACATTGCATTGCATTGCCAGACTCAACTCTCCCAAGTCATTTCTCCTTTCAAAAGACAATGAGGTTTCCAATTACTGGCGCACAATATTGATGCGAGTCCAAACTGTTTTTGGCGGTGGACTCTTGCCTCTTGTTTGAGTAACCTGACCTTCGGCTCTTGCATAACTACAGCGTCCTGTACAATGGCTCCAGCAATGTGGACAGTGATGGTGTGTGACAAGGACTTAGAAATAGCTAGGTGCCTTTAATGACTTAATCAAGCGAAACTAACGAAGCTGCCCAAAAATAGGCTTTCGGCCAAAAACAGACACAACCGGGCAATAGGAGTTTGAGTGAAATATGGAAAGCATTTATCCTGTGGTGCTGTAGAGTCTGCAGCGGGCCATCCCAAGCTACTCTTTTGGCCGATGGCTGACATGGGGGACATGGGAAAAGCCTGACTTCCTGTTGCTGGCAGGAAGAGGAAGTGAGGGAAAGCTACGAGGGGGACTCCTGGGAGAGAGAAGAAAATGACATTGCTTCCCTTCAAGGTGCATATGTGCTGGTTGATTTCCAATTCTGCTTACTGCAACAATGATGTTAAGGTGAAATGTTTACAAGTGTTTAAGGTTAATGTAGGTTCTCTATAAGTTCGAAAAGACTATGGACATGTTTACCTTCACTCAGAAAAACCTAGTTATCCACACCTCTATACACAGTATATGTGACAATCTTTAGTATCCTGAAGTCATTAAAAGCCAAGTCATGTCATTCAAAATTTCTTACAGGTCATTTCTATCAGTACTGTATATGATATTACCATGCACAAATAGAAAAAGTACTTAACAACAAAAACACAAAAACAGCTGCATGTAAATACAAGCATGGCCAGTCACTCACTTTTGTTATTAAGCGAAGTTGTTCAAGATGCCCTAGCCCAAGCTTTTTTCTACCGACCAATCATTCCATTTGAATTGCCTTGTTCCAGATTCTTTTTACTTTGTGTTTTTCTGGTTGGTTAAATGTTTTACCTATTACCATTATTCTCACTGCTTATTATTTTTTCTCACAGATTACAGATGTAATCTCTCTCTGCATCTAGTGACACGACATTAGCAACACTCAACTACTGCTTGTAAATGTAACCTATAAACTTTTTTTCATTAAACAAGCTGACTACGTTGAAACAAAGCACCCACTTAAGCCAAAAAGATGACTAACAATTTTTTAAGAGGATGTCGGCAAAAATGTGCATTGCCTTCTAGGCAAATGTATTATGTCAATAATATTACTCACCATGCCAGCACTGGGATTGCCTGAGAACTTTAGTTTTGTGCCTTTTCCCAAGCCTATTTTAAATACCTTGCCTGAACCCAAAACCAGGTTACAATGAGGTAAAGTATGTTATATTAGCAATCTGATCACAGCACAGTGACCTCAACACAAAGCCATGCTCAAGGTGCCTGCCATGTAACACAAATAGGGCTACAACTAAAACATTACATAGGAAACATGGGGAAATGTAAAATCTTGCAGTAACAGTATGACTTGCAAGATTTGACTCCCGGCGTTATCAAAAATAAGGGCTTTTGACTTCCAGTGAAGGAAATGTGAAAATATGGGTAACTAAAAGTATACGTGCTCTTTTTGAGGGTTGTGTCTCATCTGAACGCTAAAATCGCTGCATAAAATAGCTGACAAAATTGTTAACCAGTTTAATCACAGGCATTAAAGAAAAACACGTACTGATAATCTGGTCAGACTATCTTCAGACAGACTTCTGTGGAAATTATTTCTATTGACAAAACAGTCCATCTACAAGGGTTTTGTGTGATGTTTTGTTTCTCTGGTTAACTGCAAATTGTGTTGTGTATAACTAACAGACAGTGGCTTCTATTGTGAATAAAATATGGTTGTATGAGATTTTCATATCACACACAGCATCATGTTTTTATTTACACTTTATGCAGCAGCCCAAACTGTATGTTATGTAATGTGTTGAAAAATTATCAGATTACCTTCCACAATCAAAACGGTCTGAAAGTCCCAAGTATGTCAGGAATGTTGAATTTTATGTGGGCTGACAACCAAGAACAAACAAAATCTGCTCTTCTCCACTTTTAATGTCTGTGTAAACATAGTGGTGCAAACAATTAACATGCACTATGTACACTGAGTTTAAACATAAAGGCGTTTGCTTCTTTAGTTTGAGTCAACCATTTGGGTAAATCATGCTAGCCTTTTAGCAAGAATAAAGGAGATGATTGCATCAGGAAGGGCATCCAGTGTAATGCTAATGCAGCACCATCCTTAAAAGGTACTGGAAGCAGCATGTGCTCGTACTGGTATAAAAATGGTACTGCAGTCTAAATTAAAACAATGGTCTGAGTTGCCAGTCACAGTGTGCCAGCTGGTTTTGTAGCTCTGCTGTTAGCTGTGTCCTTCTCTGTACTCCTGCATGTACAGATTGGCCTGTGTGGCAACCAGAGCATGAAGCTCTTTCTACTTTTCTGATTGGATGATAAGCGATGCAAGGGTTTTAGAACCAAAACAAAAATGTAAACATAAACAACTTGGCCATTATGTAATATAGTTTTGTAACTGTGGAAAAAAAAAAATCAGCTGTACCATTGTTATCAGTAAATTTAATATTTGATTTGAACATGTTTACATGTCATCATATCTAGGAACACATGGGTAATTTTTATGAAGTATTAAGAAAATATACTGCTCATAGTACCTTTAAAAAAAAAAACTAACTAAATAATAGAACTATGCTCACATGCAAATATCATACAAGATGTTTTAATATAAAATACTAAATCTTCCAGCCCTGGCAGACACTGTATTACGGCAGACATATTAGTGCAAAAATAACATCTAATCTCATGAGTATTTTTTGAACAGCTTTGAAGTCTCTAGCTCCAGCCAAGAAGCACAGAGAGGAGCAAGCCTTATGACAAAAAGACATGTAAAGCAGATGTAAATTGTTTTTCATTGTACACTTCAGGCAAGATACAACCTTCCAAGAATAAGGACATGTAAATCGCATGTAAATTAAATTTTTGGTTAAATAGCACAGATGGCATTTAGAAATTATCATTTTTATTGGGTTATCTATCATGTATTGTCAGGGGACTTTTGGGTATAATGGGAAGAGGTGCAGTAGCCGTATGTTTTGCGGTTTGTACTCAGGCAACAGCAGAGTTTGCACAAAGTGATGATGCTGCAGCTCTTTAATGAAGCCAGAGAAATGTTCTACTGTATAAACAATGCCAATATTGACACGTCAAATTAACGTAGACACTGCTATGTCAATACTTATCTACCTCGCAAACCACGCTCTATAAGTGCTGCTGGATTAAGTTTCACTGGAAGATATTATTTAGCTTTCTGTCAAAACATTATGGATTTCATAGAACCTTTTAGGCTATGAATTGGGGTGCTGTCACTTAAGCAGAAAGCAATTCATTTTTAGGGAAGATTTAGCCACCAAAAAGCAAAGCATAAAGCAAGTGGCTCAATGTGTTGTCATTTTATTCACAGGGCTACATAAAAGGCTACATAGTAAAAGTTGATGAAATTACAATGGCAAACGATCTCAGAGCACAATATTTTGTCAATTGCTCCTTAAATGCCACAAATCCTACTTTAATAATATCACTTTTAGCAAAGGAAACTTGCTACCAATATGTGCTTCTATTTGAATAACCATATATTTACAACTAGTAATTTCAATAGTGTTCTTAAACCATCTTGTCCGGTTTTAAATGTATGTTTTAAATGTCAGAATAAATGTTGTTTGCCTCAGAATAAATGTTATTTGCCTCCTCTTTGAGAGGTACTATACTGGTACAGTGGTTGACACCTATGCAGCAAGGAGATTAGGGGTTTTGCATGCCCTCCCTGAACTTGCAAAGGAACTCCTCCCTGTCAGCAATAGAATCATCCTTTTGTTTAACTGGGAAAACTAAAATGCATTGGAACATCGCTAAAAACGTGAGGTTAAGTGCTTATCTGTCTCTAAGCATTTCCCATGTATTACAATGTCATATAAGAATAAATTGCTTTAATAAAATTTATTACGATATTGCCTTTATGGTTCCCGTTAGTGAAGTGGTTTGTTCCTCCGCCTTTGGAGTGAGAGGTCAGGGGTCCAATTCCCTAGCATGGAGCAATAAAACTCAAGCAACACTTTGTACAGTTGTAAGCCCAGATAAAAGGAAAGAGTTGTGTTAGAAAGGGCATCTGGCATAAAGTACCCATTTGTTGTGGCTAAACCTCTAATGGGTAGTTGGTAAAGCACATCTGTAGAAAGTATCCAACCCTAGCTTGCTAGTCTGTGAACAAAACATGCAAAAAGCAAAACACAAGACAAACACAACATCAAAAGGACAATTTGGAAACTAGAACCAACCAAACAGCACCAAAGCCAAATCTGCAAACACTTTGCTAACATTTATCTCTGACTCAACTATAATGATGCTAAACATCGTCTATGCTGTCATGTCTACTGTGGTGAACTGGAGAAAACTTGCAAACTCATTTACGCACAGCACTACACTGACACAGACAGTGATATAATGTATGAGGTTACCCTTCAGCAACAGGTGACGCAGATTATAACAGCCTTAGAGTGGATGTAACGCCCGGGCTTATCCCATATCACTGTGAGAAGGGGCTTACCTCAAATGCACCACCATCAGGTCAAGAACAACACTATACCAATCCCAGGTGACAGTACTCCTCTGGCTAGGACTAAATAATAATTAATTTATTTATATATATATATATATATATATATATATATATATATATATATATATATATATATATTTATATATATATATATATATATATATATATATATATATATATATATATATATATATATATATATATATATATATATATAGAACATGTACATCAAACATATCATGGTCCATTGACAGCATTAGACAATTTACAACCTACAAAAACAGTTTTGTTTCTTCCGTTTCTTTGTTTGATCTCGAATGTTATGTGAATATAAATCATATTAAAGACTGGCCATTGTATACAGAACAAATAATTTAGCTCATGTTTATTAGCTGTTATATTTAGTTAAAAGAAACTAAAATGGCACTATATGATAGGGCAGCATGATATAAGGGAAAACATGTATAACACAATAGCTATGTTTAGTACTGTAATATTGGAATCTAGTCTGCTATAGTAAAAGTTGAATTGAATAATAAAGGAATACAAGGCGTTCTTTGCATTACACATACTGCAATTGTTGGAATTACACCCACTAAACGTCACTCCCGATTCCCCCGAGGAGGAAAACAAACCATTCGTGACAATGCTGAAGAGTTGCTCTGTCCCCTCTGGTTCAACAAATACCATTTATTTATATTTTACCTAAGAGAGACACAGAGACATGTAGGAGAACAAAGTGGTCCAGTGGTCCAAATTTGTGCAGAAAATACCAACGCTTGCTAAAGTTAGTTGACATGCTAATATAATTAATGTTAATTTACAAAGAAACTTAATTTTCTCTAGTTTAACATGGTGAGTTGAATTCATTATATTTATAGTAAACAAAAAATTGTCAGTGTAAATTTGTTGAGGCTTGAATCAGAAAGATTTATGGAAGATCCCTCAGATAGCACAAGGTATTTGGAGAGATGTCACATCAGGCCATTTAGTAGAAACTGAAATTGGCTGGCAAACTAGCAGCTAACGTTAATTTTCATATCATAACACCATTAAGGACTATATGTTGGACATGTATAACTTGTTTTAAGATATATATATATATAGATAGATAGATAGATAGATAGATAGATAGATAGATAGATAGATAGATAGATAGATAGATAGATAGATAGATAGATAGATATAGATATATATATGATAAATAATCCACCTGAAAAAGTCTGAAAAGAATGGAAAAAAAAATTGTTTCCAAGCAGGTGAAATGGTTTGTTTCCCCCAGGCCCCCAACTATGACACAATGCCATAAATGTACAAAATATTGTGCAGCCCTACTACAAGAAAAAATAATCATACTGTTTAACTAATTGCAAAAACAAGGTCAAGCACAAGGTCACAATCAATTCAAACATCCAATCAAACAGGTAGTCAATTACCAATATTTTTGTCTTGGAGGATGCTATAGCAGCACTCTCACTGGTGATTTAGTTGTAAATATAAACACAGAGAGAATCAGCTCCATGTCTTTCAAAGTCCCTCTACTTGGTGTTTTGTGTGTACTTGTACTTGAGCTTGTGTGGAAATGACTCATTGGAGTGTCACCTTCAAGTACAAATCCGGAGACATGTTGGAGAGAGTGGGAAAACTGGGTTTTGCAAATCCATCTGCCACTTTCAGGGACTTTTATTCCTTTTGGAAGAGCAAAGGGACAAGCATGTTTCACTGATTACTGTTGGTCAAGAAACTTTTTTTACTGTGTTTTATGTGTTTGTTTAGAAGTGTGATACATAAGAATAGATAAAAGTTTATAAAGGCATGTAAGAATACCTGAAGTTCATATCACAACCAAGAAGTTGTGGAGCATACGAGGCTCCCACTCTGCGCACAGTCCACTCACATCGAGAGACGCACAACATATGCGTCATCAGCTGGATATGGCATGATACAAGGGGCCTCCTAGTAGCATGTCCGGCCAATAAAAAACACAAGTACTAATCTTATATTGTGTTGGTTAAAATAATGAAGAAGAGGGAAAAAAAATTGCATAATAAATATGAATATTTTTCCTAAATTGCTCAGCCCTTGTCAAAATTATGAAAAGTTTTTTGTCAAGATGTACGAGTAGCTTTCTTGATTGTGTCGTTTTTCGGGGGGATAATAAATGTATATTTAAGTAGATCTACACATTTTGTACTGTGAAACCATCATCATCATTGTTATGGAAACCAGAAGAACATCTATGGAGTGACCTTTCTCCATTTAGTGTCCTGGCAACATGCGGTTGCCACGGACAACCAGTGAAGCTGTAGTGGATGACACACTCCAGCTGTGAATTTGAACTGTTCATTGTGCACCGTGGTAACGACATGGTTGCAGCAATGTTGCATCTAAAGATTTCAAACCACATTGAAGAAGAAGCTGACTATGTCCTTGGTTATCTCATATAGCTACATACTCTCACGACTGTTGCTGCTCCTCTTGTGACGTGAGCAAGCTGAAGGTTCGCACTACTCAGACACCAGCCGGAGACAACCAGAGGGTAGGAAGACAAGCCGAGCAGAAACACAGCCCTTTGTCGTGTTGTTCGAGCCAAATGTAATCACATTGCAGTATGTGAAAGTGAGGGGATGCTGGATGTCAGCAAGCTGTGTGTGACTAAGAGAGTGAGTAGTGAAAATGTTACATAGTACATTAGGCCTGTTACCTAATGCTTGCTGTTCTGCCTGCACTCTTCCTCCTGCTCACGACTTTTTTGCCTTCCCTAAAAACACTCAAAACAAAAAGAGGAGGACAAGAAAATGACCTGCTGTCCCCTAGCCATACATTTAAGAACTAGCATTTTTACTTTGGCAGTGTTAGATGTCAAATCTATACAAAAATAGCAGCAAAATCTGTCTCAATAAGAGTCAAGAACAATGCACATACATAAACTATTTTAAATTAATTACTGATCAATACTAACACTCCCCCCCTCCCTCTTTTCTTTCAGCTTTTTCCTTCTGGGGTCGTCACAGCAAATCCTCTTCCTCCTACTGTGCAGTGACTTGCATATTGATTTATCATGCTTTTCCTGATGCAACCCTCTTCATTTATCTGGGCTTGGGACCGGCAGCAAAAGAGTACAATGGCTTAATATGAACCCTGTGGCTGAGTTAACTTACCAAAACTGATATAAAGGTATTACATGACACTGTTCATTTCAAAAGCTTCCTTCATTTTGTAGTGGGCTAATTTACATTATTAGTCTTAATAATAGTCTCAAATAAACATGAAAAAAGAAAAACAAGTGGAGCAGCAAAACAGTATTGTTCAATGCTAAGACAGATTCCTAAAAAGTGTCTTATTTGTGTTGGCTGTGGTGCAAACAGAGCTGTTTACTTTTGCCTGTAGCACCTCTGTTCGACTAACCTCCTGCTCGCATATGCAACAGAGGCACATCCAAAGGTCATCTGTAAGGGAACTTTTCAGGAATTACTGGGTTTAGAGTTGTTTATGACCTTTTATTGAATACAGATAGTTACATGCAAAATCTATCAGCAGACTAAATATATTAATTGCAAAAGGCCGAGTTGGATGTCAGAATTAGCAGAAACAATTGTACAACATGTACTGAGAAGAGCTATTTTAAGTGGACTATAACCTCAAAAATCACTGTGCCATCATCATTCATTACTAGCAGCAAGTATAAAAGCACACTTCAACAATTGACCTTTGTCTAAAAGCAGTCAACTTTCATTTTTAATAATTTTTCATGCATCAGCCCTCAAACCTAATGTGTGACCACTTTCACTTT
Organism: Bostrychus sinensis; assembly: GCA_020698575.1. Taxonomy (NCBI): domain Eukaryota; kingdom Metazoa; phylum Chordata; class Actinopteri; order Gobiiformes; family Eleotridae; genus Bostrychus; species Bostrychus sinensis. Next base: position 16,431,722 of record CM036245.1, read on the forward strand.
TGTTAAGCCATTATAATACACCTGAATAGTCCTTGTAGAACAAACATGCTGAGTTTGATTTTCCAAGATGATACCACGCACAGAGAAGCGACCATCTCTTTCATGCTTCAAAGCTAAATGCTGTTACAGTTTATCAGCAAGCTCTATCTAACCACAGCAATACTTGTTATAGACTACTGTCTCGTCAGCTGTTTCACTTGGACCATTATAACCTGGGCTATAACACAACAAGGCATCCCCCTTAAGCACACTTCATCTAGCGGCGTATTCAAATTCATGACGTCTTCTGTGATGCTTGTGATGTGAAGAAGCTCTCCAGTTCCTCTGATATTCATGAGCAAACAGAGCACTGACGCTGCTGTGCTAGTTTATGAAAATCACGAGCTGCTAGTCCGTCATTGACCACCACAGACAGTCAACAAACAAGGCCTCCCTTTCATTCGTCACTGCATGTTGTCATTTTGTCCCTTTTCTTCTGTCGTACCCTAAATTACTCTGCCAGACATAAACAGACAGTGAGCAGCACATGAACAGAGTCTAACAAACAAGAGGAAAAGCCTTATAATCAATTCATCAACATTTTATGTCCTCAATCTTCAATACTCCCAAAAAAGCTTGGTAGGCATTTTAAACATCAACCATGCTGACCTCAACCTAGTTATTCTTGTTATTGTGATGACATAAACATCATAAAACTGACCAAACCAGATTTCTTTTTGTCTCAAAGACCACTTCTAAATGAAGAACAAAGTTTATGGTGGCTCTGTCTAGCAAACGACCCGTCTATGCTCATCTGTGTACATGTCAACAAGGGGGCATAGAGGTAAAGCTGCATACTGGGCTGCCTGACACACCTTTATTTGTGTCAATAGTACAATTAAAGACTCTTTAGTAAATTAAAAGTGGTTTTGCCAAAATTTCCAAATTGCTTACTTGTCATAAACAGCATTTACTGTTATACTTAAAGCCAGACCCTAATCTACAACACTATGTTCAATGGAAACATCTACGGTTACAAACGTGCACTACTAACTCTATGTTTATTGCAATACTGTACAGATAATCTAAGTCGTTTAATTTATCAACCAAAAAAATCTTAAACTAAAAATCGCCATAGGTTTGCTGTCTTGTTTGTTGTGGTTTAACAAAACACAATAACCAGTCACAACTACAAAATTACCCCACCGAAAATGTGGAAAAAGTTTAGAAAAGGCAAGAAACGTGTTGTTTTTTTCGCACACATTTGCTATCTCAAAGGCTAACAAACAAACAAAAAGGCAAAAAGTAAAATATCTGTATGTGGTATGTGCCCAGTTTTCGATCCCAGCTTGCGCGTAATTTTACAAAGAATAGCTAATACATAATTAACAAAAACTTGGGAACTCTGTAATCTGCCATCATGTAGTCTGAAACGACGCCAATTTTAAGAAGTATGGTCTGATATAAAATGTATCAGTCTAACAACAAATTAGCTATTAGGCTAAGCTAAGCTGCTACAGTCTGCTCAGTCTCCTCTTTTCATCAGTCAATACCCTTCTCTCTGTCCTCTGCGCTTTGCCATACATTCACATCAGGCCTTTACGAATTCACTTACTAATACCCCAGTGCAGACTATGTAAAGCAGTTCATTTTAGAGGGACGTCTACATTAAATTGTGATGGCCGAATCGAGCAGACCCCCAGCACCGAGCGGCGGTATCACCAAAGCGGGCTGCCCGTCTCTCCGGAGCCTGAAGGCCCCAGCGTCATCCCGAGTACTGGGTCAAAAAGACTGGAAATAAAACCATGACAGCTTGCACTTATTTGTCTCTAAGGGCTGGGAAATACGCGTCTTACCTTTGCTTTGGTAATGATGTGCGTGGCTAGTTTAACAACCGCAAAATTTCCCTTGCCGATGGTCCGCTCGATTTCGTAGTGGCCCACACGGGCTGGGGGGGGCCTTGTGGCAGAAGTGTGGCCGGGATTAGTGATGCACCCAGTGGCCGAGCTGGGGCGACCGGAGTGGCTGATGCCGGAGGATGGCTGGGCTCGGTTCTGTGGCCCCATAGCTGTGTGAGACGGTCGGGCAGGGTGCGTAATCCCGGCCGCAGCGGACCCAGCAGTACCTCCGCTTGACACGGCCGCCATCTTCTCGCCTCTCTGCGGGAACAACAAGCAGGCTTGCGCAGCGCGCGTCTCGGGCACGCCCCCGCCCTGCGTCATTTTACGTGGAACTCTCCTCCGCAGCGCCCTCTCTAGGTTGTAACCATGGTAACGATCAGCGTAACAAATGACTTCATCGACTGAAACGTATTGTTGTTGCCTAGGCGACACAGAAGTGCGCATTATCACTCCGGCTCCCATGATTCAGTGATTCCTCGACTGCTGCATTACGTTTCATCAAAACGAGGACGACTTCATGTTTTATGGCCGCTGTCTTCTACACAAGAACATATGATTAATGATAATGCAGGTCTAATTTTCATTAAACAGGATCTACTTAGTGTCAACTTATGATGAGTATTGCAACTATTAATGTATGGCAGCAGCTCAACATAACAAATACGTATATTTGTGCAGTATAACTGATGGGGATATTACACAGGAACGTCAACGCCAGCATACTGATTGTTATAGATATAGACAGCGCCACTCCATGGCACAAATATGTCACTGCATCTTTACTCCTGTAGAACCACAGTGATCAGCGACACACGCAAGTGTAAAACAGCACTGTGGAGGAAAACAAATAATTCAAATTATAATTTAATTTTGTCAAGCTTCACGCAAGCATAATTGACCAAAATGTTGTAACAAAATAAATCATTAGAATTTACAATATTTGCAAGAAATAAATATTTCAGTTAAGAGTAAAAGAGAATAAGCTATCACCACAAAGGTAAACAGGATGCTATTGTAGACAAGCTTTGGTAAGAGCCAAGCTAACCAGTGTTGAATGCTAATGAACTGGGCAGCTCTGATACTGAAAGGGAGGCTGTTTCTCTTTTGGGGGCCTGCCACTGAAAAAGCTCGATTATGTGAGGCAGATTTTTGTGAGGATCACTTGAAGCGACTCCATAGAGTTGTAAAGACACCAACAGTTCTGAAAACCATAAAAAAGGCTTAGCTTTCAACATTTTCACATTCTTGAAGAATTAGATTTGATTCTCAGAGGTGGTGTATTCTTGTTGTTGGTTTATCACTGTTATATCCAACATAAAGAAACGCAATATATATATATATATATATATTGTTTTTTTTTTTGGGGGGGGGGGGTATGTTTATTATTTTCCATTCACCCAGCCATGGTACAAACAGCGACAACATAAGGAGGTTTAAAAACGAAACAAAAAAGTTTAAATTGGAAAATGTGTGGAACTAACACGAAATATTGAAGCCGTGTTAAATAGACATATCCATTGCTTTTTCAAAATAACAATGTTAAAAACAGAGGAAGACCGATATAAAACGTGTTTAAAACGTAGCTCTACGTGATGACGCAACACGCACTGTTTACTGTCTGTCTGTGAAGGGGGCGCTAATGGCTCAGATTTGTCTCATTTGTAAACACGCTGGGGTCGCTTGAGAAATCCACACGGTTTGCCTGAAAAAATAGCTATGACAACCGCTGACAAAGAATAGAGTTGGACATTTTGTTTTCTCGCTTTTAGGCGTTTCATTAGAGCCTTTCCGGGTTATTAAAACAAGGTGCTAGTTCGTTGCCTTGCCCGTGTCCTAGTTTGCGATGCTAAAATGCTAACAGCCTTTAAATCTCTCGCGTTTAAGAAAATCTAAGAAACTATTTTATGTGGTTGCATTGACATTTCACAGGACAGTTTCGTTTTTTGTTTCACTTGTTTACGGGAACTAAGGACGATGTAAATTCCAAGCTTCCTTTTTGCATTTTCAGTCAGCAGCAGTTGTTATTGTTTGTCACAAGTGCCACTGTCAAGCCGATATATTGCGGTCATAATAACTAATAGTTGGATGGGGTGGAGTTTTATTTGCCGAAGAGGCCACAATTAATTAGGTACGATCGGTTTAGTAAGAGGCTCGCTGTCGGGTAAAATGGTATTAAGGAGTTGTTGGAAATCTCGACATAAAACCTGCGCTAGGGGTGCACATCATCGCTGGCTTCGTCCTGGATTAACAGTCTTGCTATGGTTTTGTGCGACCCAGCTTTACCCAGTTTATGGCAATGGGTTGCTGGGGGAGACTAAAAATATAGTCCAGAAAGATGCAGAGTTTGATGTCACGTACAATGACACTGTTACAAGTGAAAACCAGACCATTTATGCTTTCAACCATACGGTCTCCAGGAATAAGGTAAGTGGACAATACAATATACCTCTATTTAATGATTTGGGTATATTGCACTCAATGATTTTTTTGTTTACAGACAGAGGGAGTTCGCGTGACTGTAGATGTCTTGTCCCAAGCCTCGGAAAGTCCCATACTGTTTGTGGTTCGTCAAAAGCAAGCTGTACTGTCTTTTCAAGTCCCATTGATACTGAGAGGCCTGTGAGTAGTTTTAATGCATCAATAAGTCTTAACCATATTAAAACAGATAGGATAGGTTTATTTTCTTTACCTTTCCCCACAACAGTTTTGTATATTTCCGATAGTCTTTATTAAGCACCTATCCTAATTAACTGAGGGCAGTATAGGCATTAAATATGAAGACATCTTGTTTTAAACACCTGTACACTTTGAGATGTTGGCCTGTGTTTGCTAAGAGAGCTGAACTAACAAAACAATTATCAAACTTCCATTATCATTTATAGGTTATAGTATTTAAAGAATGTAAAGATCTCTACCAAACATAAGCCAGTCTGATGAGTCTTCTTCTTTCACACCAGGGGTTTATATGTGTCTATAATAACCCATAGGCATGTGTGACATGTACAAAGTAAACATTAATTTGTACATGTCATTTGTACCTACAAAGTCCGTCTTGGGGTGTGTCAGGCAAAAGATAGTGTAAGCAAAACTGCAACAGGTCATTGTCTAACGTTACACAACCAAGAAACTACAATCTTTGATGAGCTGTTAGCTAATGCATATCAGCTTTGAGCTTGTAAACTGTGGTAGAAAGTCTACCTGATTAAGCTGATAAAGGTTTCAATGTTCATGTTCACTGATACATACAATACAATGTGCATTAACTTACAGATCACCATGCTTATCAATAAACCAAGAAATGTAATTCTTCTAACATGGTTGGATGCTCTGATTGTATGTGTTGCACTGCACTGAATTTCTCACAAAAGAATACTTACTTCCTTATTTCAGATGTCTTCATTTTAACAGTAAATGTTTTGCCACAAGGTCAAAAGGCTGAGGTTAAGTGTTTTTTTTTTTTTTAAGATTCTCATATTTACAAACTAAATTGTATGACTCTTTATGCGATAATGCTGTGCTACATTGTCAAAAAGAGCCCTGGAAATATAATTTGGAAAAATAATTTTATATAATAATCTAAAATGAGTGGGAACCTTTTTTCTTGTGTATTACAGGCTTTCTCTAATGAATTATGGTTTGAGGTTTAGGAAAAATGTATGCAACTTGACATGCATAATCAAATATTATGCAGCTGTATGTTTTTAATGGCCAAATATGTTTCTGCTTCACCGTAAAAGAATCTATACGCACTTGTCAGACTAGCTTGAGTTACATTACATTTTTTATGCTTCAACCTCTTTCATGTTTCACTTCAACAAACTGTTAAGAAAATTGGGAAATGTATCCTATGTAACCATAAGTGTCTGTGATTTAAAGACTGTGAGATGTGATCTAGTTTGTTCCAACAAGAAGGATACAAGAGAAGTTCTTCAAAGGTTTCCTCAATTGTCACAAGTTGCAATCTATTGTTTAGGTTTACTCATCAGTTGTTTGTAGACTTTTCATACATTTGTCAGCCAGTTCTATTTCATCCCTCCTGACCGCCAGAGGGCGGTGCTGAAAGCACTGAATGTACCCTTCGCCCATGCGCAGTTCGAGTAATTATACCAACAGAGTCACCTGTGACACCCCAGATGACCCACCAGAGGTAATATATTCCGGGGTCATCTGAGGCTCTGCTCCTTTTTCTCTTCTCGCGTGCAGTTCAAAGACATGTGCGTGTGTTTGCTTTACAAACGTTTTACTTTCTGGTCGCTGGAAGCCCCGTGACCGTGTCGGTCGGAGCAGCGGAGTTCCGCCCTCCAGGGGCTGCGACAGATCATACTTCGTTGGAGGACTGGACCTGTCGAGGTAACTGACTAGACCCGAGCCCTTGTTGGTGACGGCAGCGTTCCCGCCCCCTCTCCCATCTTGCGGAGTCTAGTGTATTTTGTTTCAGTATCTGGTAGCGCGGTTGCTGTTTGTAGCCCGCCTTCTCCGAGTGTTTGTTGCCTCGACGTACTCTCTTGAGCTACTTCGTGGTAGGTTTTTGTTCTGCTTGCTTATAGTGCACTACACCTGCCGTGTTAGCGACAGTTAGCCTCTTCTGGTGACGGCTGTGTTCGCGCCCCCTCTCCCAGATTTGGCGTCTTTTTGCTTTTGTAATGATATCACAATAATTGTGCTGACTTTTGGCTTTTGTTTTAGATTGGTTTAGGCTGACAGTACGCCTCTACTGGTGACGGCAGCGTTCGCGCCCCCTCTCCCAGTCTTGGCTTTTCCTTTTGTGAACAGTTTTACCGCTGTTGAGCGGAGCAAGCCCTGGGGCTCTTGATTTTGATTGAAGTGGCCTACAGCTGAAGGTGTTTTCGTCATTAACCTCTACTGGTGACGGCAGCGTTCGCGCCCCCTCTCCCAGCCTTGGCGTTTTCCTTTTGTAATAAGCTACCACTGTTACATTGACACGTGGTTTGATTAAAGTGGACTGCACTTAACACTGTTAGTGACAGTTGACCTCTACCGGTGACGGCAGCGTTTGCGCCCCCTCTCCCAGCCTGACCCTGCGCTCTGGTGCCACTGCATTTGCAGTCTTTATCTGCTTCCTCAGCTGAGGCAGTCACTGGGCAGAACATGGACGGCTCCCACTGCTGTGTGGCTTGTGGGGCTGCGCTTCAGGCGGATGATGGCCACGATCTGTGCCCGGCCTGCCTTGGTCCCGAACACTTGAGGGAGGCGTTGTCGGACAATCCGTGCATAGATTGTAGCTACATGCCACGTACACTGAGGATGACTAGGATGGCACAGCTGTCCGCATGCGGGAGTGACCTGCCCCCCTCAGGACAGGTGGTCTTGGCGCCGTCTAGGCGTTCCAAGCGTCTGAGTGGTCTCACAGTTGTGACGCCCCCTCCCAGGAAGAGGGTCAAGTCCAAGGGCCATGGGCTCTCCTCAAGAGTTGAACAGTTGTCTGCCGAGTTGGCTGAGATGAGGTCTCTTTTCCAGGCTCAGCAGCCAGAAACTCCCACAGACGGGGCGGGGTTCTCTACTCCACCCATGCCTGTCTTGGCCCCGGAGGACGACGTCATCTCCCTGGCCGCCTCGGCCTCTCATTTTCGGGACGAGGAGGTGGAGCAGACCTCTCGAGCTTCAGAAGCTGGTTCGTTCTCTCCTGCTCAGAGCTCAATTAGTGATGCGGGGGATACTTCCATGCACACTATGCGCATGGCTTTGGATCGCCTGCGGGTGGAGGTCCCCCAGCAGGATGAGTCTGCCCCTGGCAGCGCCTTCTTCAGGCGTGGACGGGCTCCTCCGGTCTTCACTGTTCCCCCTTCTGAGGAGTACCTGAGGGAATTACACGCCTGTTGGAGAGATCCCAGTGCCCTTTCACGTCTTTCAGCTGATGGTCGGGTGTTGGCGGCGATGCACAACCCTGCCGGTGCTGGCTTGGATCGCATGCCCGCTGTTGAACCAGCCATTGCTTCCCTCATTGTTTCACCTGAGGAGGCCCTGCGTCTGACTGTGAGGTGCCCCCGACCCCAGTGTCGTGTCACAGATGACTTCATTACGCGGGCTTATAAGGCTGGTGCACGTGCCGGCCGCCTGGGTAACTCTCTGGCGCACCTCATGTTTGCGCTCTCTGCTTCCCTGCAGGACGGCAGCGCTGCAGCTGCCTCTGTTGGGTTTAGTGATGCAGCACTGCAGGCTTTTGCCCTAATGACAAGGGAACTTGGGCGGGTGATGTCCTTCCTTGTTCAGGCTGGCAGACAGGTCTGGCTAGCGCAGTCTGCGCTGACTGAGCCATGTCGTAGGACCCTCCGCAGTGTGCCTGTGGAACCGGGGCAGTTGTTTGGTCCGGCTGCGCTGGAGGCTCTGGAGAGAACTGTCCAGGCACAGCAGACCAGGCGACAACTGTCAGGTCTCAATAGGACCATGCCTCCCCCCAGTAGGCCGAGGGGCCCGACTGCTGGCCCCAGTTCCCGGCCATTGCCTCAAACGCGCCCCATTGGCGACCGTTGTTCTCTTTTCCCTCAACAGTGGTCTGGCAGGGACCTTGGGGGTGGTGCCCGCCTACCAGCTAGGCAGCCCCGAGCCCCGGGCACTAGCCGTCGCCCCCCCAGGGCCCCTAGAGGCCGTGAGGCTAAGAGGTGAGGCCAAGAGGTGAGGCCGTCGGGCCGGCCGTCGGATATTTTTCCCAGCAGCAGCTCAGTTACTGGACTGCTCACGCATCAGACCCTTGGGTGGTTGCCACCTTGACCCATGGGTACAGACTGCAGTTCCGACGCCGGCCCCCTATTTCAGGTCGGGTCAAGATGACCATCATTGGCGACCCGGCAAAAGCTCTAGCGCTGGATCAGGAGTTATCCGCCCTCCTAGCCAAAGGCGCAATCGAGGCTGTGGATCCTCTGCTGCAACCCAGGGGCTACTATTCCACTTACTTCCTTGTGACCAAAAAGACTGGCGGATTTCGTCCAATCTTGGATCTGAGGGGACTCAATCGCTACATGAAAGTATTGCCGTTCCATATGCTCACCACGAGGGAAGTCTTGGAAACCGTTGCCAGGGGGGAATGGTTCACATCCATAGACCTGAAGGACGCTTACTTTCATGTCCCCATCGTGCCAGTACACAGGCGCTTCCTCAGGTTCGCATTTCGGGGTCGCCACTGGCAGTTCAGGGTGCTCCCATTCGGACTCTCTCTCTCTCCGAGGGTGTTCACCCGATGCATGGCGGCGGCCCTCGCCCCTTTGCAAGCCCGCGGCATGAAGATTTTGCCATATCTGGACGACTGGCTTCTTTGTGCACCGTCCCAAACTTGTGCAACTCGAGACACAGGTTATCTTCTTTCCCATGTGGCCCAGTTAGGCTTCAAGGTCAATCTGGAGAAGAGCTGCCTGACTCCTTCTCAGACAGCAACCTTCACTGGTGTGGCTCTAGACACGACCTCAATGGTTGCTCGTCCGTTGTGTCGTCGGATAGACGACATACTCCTTTTAATCCGTCGCTTCAGACTGGGCAGACGGCTCCCATATGTCACTTTCCTACAACTCCTGGGCAAGTTGACCTCTGTCATACGTGTGGTACCTCTCGGCTTGCTATTTCTGCGCCCCCTGCAGAGGTGGCTGAACAGTTTTCACTTGGATGCGGGACGACACAGGCGTCGGCTGCTCAGAGTGACGCGACGGTGTGTCCGTGCCCTGGAGCCATGGAGGGACAGGGCTTATATGTCCCGGGGTGTCCCCATGGGTTCTGTTACATGCCGAAGGGAGGTTGTCACCACAGATGCTTGTCCCACTGGGTGGGGCGCTGTGTGGCAGCACAAGGCCATTCAGGGGCGCTGGTCTGCAAAGGACTGCTCCGAACATATCTATGTGTTGGAGCTACGGGCCGTGCATCTAGCTCTCAGGCATTTTCTGCCATACCTGAGAGGAAGGCATGTGCTTGTACGGTCGGACAACACCTCGGCTGTCTATCACATCAACCACCAAGGGGGCACCAGGTCAGCACGTCTCCTGGAAGTGTCTCAGGACCTTCTGACGTGGGCAGCCCCCCCCATCTGTCCAGCCTGAGGGCGATGTATTTACCAGGGGAGAGCAACCAGCTGGCAGACGCTCTCTCTCGCTGGGTTCCCTTGCAGGGAGAGTGGTGCCTTCACCCAGAGGTGGTGCACACAATTTGGAGCCTCTTTGGCCGAGCAGAGGTAGATCTCTTTGCTTCAGAGGGGTCGACTCATTGTCCCCTATGGTTCTCCCTCAAAGGGACAGCGGGCCCCCTAGGTCAGGATGCACTGGCACATCCTTGGCCTCGGGGCCTCTTGTACACTTTCCCCCCACTCCCTCTGATTTTGCCAACTCTTCAGAGGGTCCTTCAGGAGGGTCACAGGTTGCTGCTGGTGGCCCCCCTCTGGCCAGCGCGGCCTTGGTACCCGTTGCTGCACAGTCTCTGTCACGGCATGCCATGGCACCTCCCAGACAGACGGGATCTGCTGTCCCAGTTGGGGGGCAGAGTCTGGCATCCCAATCCTCAATGCCTCCAGCTGTGGGTCTGGCCACTGGCGGGCCCGGGCTGCAGCTGATTGGCTGCACAGACCCTGTCAGACGAACTATTTTAAATGCCAGAGCGTCTTCCACTCGTCGGCAGTATGAAAACAGGTGGAAGCTGTTTTCGCGGTGGTGTGTTGGCCGCAGTGAGGACCCTGTGTCCTGCTCGGTGTCCGTTATCTTGGAGTTCCTCCAGTCTCTCTTTGATGAGGGTCGGTCTCCCTCCACGCTTAAGGTGTATGTTGCAGCAATATCTTGCCATCATGCTAGGGTTGACAGTGGCACAGTGGGGGGCCACAACCTGGTGTCTCTTTTTCTGAGGGGAGCTCGTAGGCTGTGCCCACCGGCAGTCCCACGCGCCCCTGTGTGGGACCTGCCCCTGGTGCTGGATGCTCTGTGCCATCCCCCATTCGAGCCTTTGGCGCAGGCTTCGCTCAAATGGCTGTCTTGTAAAACTGAGTTCTTGCTAGCCATTGTTTCTGCAAAGCGGGTTAGCGAGTTGCATGCCCTTTCTGTCAGCTCCTCATGTCTCAGATGGAGCCCGGATGGGTCTGGCGTCACACTGTGGCCGAATCCAGCTTTCGTTCCGAAAGTGTTGTCCCAGTCACACTGTAACCAGCCTCTGACACTGGCGCAGTTTGTGCCTCCTCCTGGAGAGGGTGCGGACAGGCTGGAGTTGTTGTGTCCGTTGAGGTCACTGAGGGCATATATTGCAGCTACAGCAGCTATAAGAAAATCGGACCAGCTGTTTTTATGTTATGGGGGTCCTAAAATGGGCTGCCCTCTTTCCAGGCAGCGCCTTTCCCATTGGGTTGTTGCAGTCATTCGCCATGCCTATGGAGCAGGACGCTACTCCCTGCCATCTGGTGTGCGGTGCCATTCCACCAGGAGTGTCTCTACATCATGGGCTGTTATGAGAGGGGTTCCGCTGGGAGCCATATGTGCTGCCGCCTCATGGGCATCACCGAGCACGTTTACACGATTCTACAACGTGAACGTCGCCACCCCTCATCCACTTGGTGTGGTTCTCCTGCCGGAGTCCTCTGGGTCTACTCAGTGAGGTAGGAACTCAGGATTCCTTGTGACTTTGCTGGCATTAGTCATTCAGTGCTTTCAGCACCGCCCTCTGGCGGTCAGGAGGGATGAAATAGAACGAAAGTTACGTATGTAACTACGGTTCTATGAATCCCGGATGACCGCCAGAGATTCTCTGTCACTCAGAATCCTTTCCTTCCTGCAGAAGATTCTGAAGGAGCAGAGCCTCAGATGACCCCGGAATATATTACCTCTGGTGGGTCATCTGGGGTGTCACAGGTGACTCTGTTGGTATAATTACTCGAACTGCGCATGCGCGAAGGGTACATTCAGTGCTTTCAGCACCGCCCTCTGGCGGTCATCTGGGATTCATAGAACCGTAGTTACATACGTAACTTTCGTTTTAACTAATTTTCAGATTATATTTTTAAAAGATGCATCCATACAGCATATCAATTTTCTTTAGGAAAATACAAATTCCACAATGTGAATTTAACTTTTTTTATTTATTTATTCTCTGTAGCTATCAGAGGAAATACCCTTACAATCATATCGGACGAACTTTGTGCCAACCTCCAACAGTGGCTGCATCAGAGACCCAGTACTTCTTTGTGGATGTGTCGACCTTATCAAACCAAGGCACGAACTACCAGCTCAGGGTCAGCCGCGTGGAGAGCTTTACTCTACAGTAAGTATTGTCCACATATGACATGCTTACAAATTAGTGTTGCAGTATTCAAAACCTTTATTCTTTATCTTGCTCAGAATAAATTACATTTTCAGGTGGTCTTGTTTTTGACATAGACATAAATACTGGTATATACTATACCATAACATGCTAATTGTGATTGAATGGAAAACTATAAAATTAACCATAAAAAACAAATATATATTTTTAATATGTAATAACCCCTTTGTGATCCACCTTCATATGCGTTCATACATGTTGCTGTGAGATTTGACTTGCCCCTGTGTATCTCAAAAGTAAAATGACTTGGATGGCTTGGTCTTGCCTAAATATGACTATCAACTCTCCTATTTCCATCTCTTTATGTCTTTGTAAGAGCAAGTGTACCTTTAATAGGATAACTAATATCTTTTATTGATCACAGGACAGACAAGAAGTTCAGCTTTACAGCTTCTCCTTCTCAGCCTCAGGTAAACCATGAACTGGTTCATTCACTCTTGTCAACCTTTCGCTGGGACATGAATAGCTTCAAGAGAGTTCATACTTATTGTGTTTTTGTGGTAGGAAAGTAGGTCAAATGTAGATGGCAAGTAACCAATAGTTGTAATTACACTGGAACCATAAGAACCATAAGAAGTGTTTCTTATTATTTATCTATTTGAGACATTTTTTTATTATAGTGCTAGGTATTAATTCATAGCCATTAAAGTGTTATCTATATTCGATAGAGAGGCCTGGTTAGGAGCTACAAATGATACAGTATTATGTCTTCCTATTCAAAATTATAAAAGCTCAAAATAGGGCTGTGTATAACAACCCTATTAATAAATAAATAAATGAAAAGGGGAGTTACTAGATAATTTCAAGATCATATGATGGTATGATAGTCATAACCACTGTTTTATATAGACAATCATTAGAAAACCTAATTGTGATAAAATAGCCACCACTATAAGGTTTGGTCATTCTTTGACATAACACTTGAGTCCCATTAGTTCTTTGATGTATTTTTCTTTCTCTTGATTTTTCAATCCTTCCAACCCTAACACATATGGCCATTATGAGAAACTGAAAGAATGAGTGACATTACAAAACCTAGGAAACCACGCATGTTGCAATGACAATGCAGCTTGAAAGTAGCCTATACTGATTTTTTTCCTGTTAACTTATTTATTTACACTATTTTATGGTACTTTGTTATGTGTGATTGCTTTTATTTAATTGGTGTTATTTTCTGTGAAGCATTTTGGAGACTTTGTGTTGGTAAAATGTGATATACAAATAAAGGTTTTATTGGATTAACGTTTACTATTTTTGTCACTCTCCAGTATTTCAAGTATGTTTTTCCGGAAGGAGTGGACACGGTTATTGTCAAAGTCACCTCCGACATGAACTTTCCCTGCTCTGTCATGTCCATACAAGACATACAGGTATGGCTATTACTCCTCCTTATTTCCTCTTTTCTTACAATGTCCTGAAGTGGCCTTTTACACTGTGTCAACATGCAACAGCACTCTGAGGTCACAGGGGGGCATAGATAGGTTTTCTCTCTGACATTTTCTTGTTATTTTAACTGCTGCAACTAGATTTTTTTTTTTTTTTTATGTTTTGTTCTCAGTGCCCTGTGTATGACCTTGACAACAATGTGGCCTTCATTGGAATGTACCAGACTATAACCAAGAAGGGAGCTATTACTGTGCAAGTAAGTTTTTTCCCACTTTGCATGTGGATAAAAATAATAATAGTTCATTAGCTTTATATTGCTTCATTATACACAGTGATGCTTAAAAAGGTGGGCATAGAAAACAGGGCAATGCAACACATGTCATTTACAGAAAAAGAAAAAACATTGCAAGATTTTTTTTGGCAGGTTGTAAGCTTTGTTTAAAATTACTGTTTTAAAATGTCTGTGTTAATTTTAGATGCATAGACAAAGTAACTACCAGAAGTGTGTCTGGCCTTCCCCTATTAGCTTGCAGGGTACAAGTTTAGGGGCAACTGCATAAATAATTTAACCATCCAGTAAAAATGAGCCAGTTTATTTAATCACATTTTAATGGTTATTGTTGTGCACCAAGAATATAGAATATCAGAAATGTCCAGTAACCCATAATTTAAAAGTGATTTTTAAAAATCAGTTTTTCTGAGATTTAATTTTGTTATATTGTACTTTTAGGTAGTCATTCAGAGGCCTATAATTTCATCCGTTGTTGATACAGAGGTGCCAAGTTATGGTCTACTCATATAAGCTTAAAGCTACTGTATATGTGATTTCAAAATAAGGCTGACCACTTTCTAGCAACAACACTGTTAATAAAAGGAAAATGTTTAAAACATGTTAATTATTACTGAGACAAACTGTACAATAAATATATTACAAGTTCACTTTGAGGATTAAGTATCTTACAAAGAAACAGTTACTTTATTGGAGAGTTTGAACAAGGGTCTTTCTCGTTTCAGCGAAAAGATTTTCCCAGCAACAGCTTCTATGTAGTGGTCGTGGTTAAAACCGAAGATGAAGCCTGTGGTGGTCCTCTGCGTTTCTATCCTCTCCGTCCAGATGAACTCCTTGATGCTGGAAATCGAACCAAGATGCTTGATGTGGTTGTGTCCCCTGCTATTAAAAGTAAGGGATAGTCAAAAATAGCTGCATGATTTAGTGTTACAATGTTGATACTCAAAACACTACCTGCCTTCCACAGCTGAGATCTATGTAATGGGGATGCTGTTTTGTCTGGGCATCTTCCTGTCTTTCTATGTGCTCACTCTGATGGTGGCCTGTGTTCACAACAAGCGGTATGTTTTTTCAGTTCATATATTTGTTTTTCAAACATTGCTTATCTGATAGAAATGTACAGCCTACCTGTTAGGCACTATATCACATGCATTTAATTTAATTGATTTTTTTCAATGATTATACTGAAATAAAAGCAGTCATTTTTCACATTTCCTTTTAATTTATGCAGCACAAAGAAGAGAGAAATTTTTCAGGATCCTGCTGACATGTCACCCGCTGAGACAGGTAACACTGCAACTAACTAATCAGATAACAATAATCATGCATAGCCTTTATAGTTTATTAAAAACTACATAAAGTTATAAAACCCACTACAGTTTCTTATTAATGATTGAGCTTTACTTGTATAATTTAACCAGTCCATACTAAAATTGTTTGTACCTTTTTGTCTTTTGTTAATGCTTCAGCCTCCCTGCTTGGGAAGAACGGAGATGGTATCACATCACTGTTATTCTCATTTAACTTACCTTAACATTGTTGCTTGTCTTGTATGTCATGCATGCAATGCTCACTTCCCATATTAGCAGCTTCATTTGTGTTCAGAGTACTACCAGCTAAATGCTTTGTAGTGTCATGTTCTAATAATGTCTTAAAACAATATAACAACAACTAGTACTTGTATTATTACTACTACTACTCGCAATCATCAGGTTTTTTTATGCTACAATGTTAAGCATTGCATGGCTAAAGAAACACAAAAACTATGGACACAATTGTCATTAATCATATATCATTTCATTTGTACTAATCTAATGATGTTATCCCAATCATGTGTAACAACCATGTAAAGCAGTTCAAGAGTATAGCAATCTTGTGTTTCTTTCAGTTGTGCAGTGTGTGTCTATTGTTCACTGCAGTGTTTTCAGACTTGAACTAATTTGAGCAGGACCCACTGCTTTCCCACTGCAGCAAATCACCCACTGCACCATTCACAGCACTCACCTTTTGCTCTGCATTTCAAACAAGCTGCAGTTTTAACCATGAGTTTGATTTGTGCTCTTCTTTAACAAAATGCATTGATAATATATTATTTGTGCTTCTAATATTGTTTCCTGATATAGGTACTAACCTTAGATGCTGTCTGTGCCTGTAGATCAGTCTCCTTTTATGTTTATAATGTAATGTTATGAAAATTATATCTGTTTTTGCTTTACTGACAGGCAAGACACCAGCCTCACCATATGAATATGGATCCTTTGGTAAGAAGCTGTGGCAGATATTTGTTTTATGTTGTTTTTATTGATGCACTGTTACTGATATCCTTCTCTAATACTACTACTATTTTCACAGTAAGTACATGTGATGGCAAACAATCATTCACAGATACACAAGGCTGAGATAAATATTCAATTCAATTACCAGATGATGCATTTTAGTTGGAAGGAGTGTATAAGCCTTATTTAAAGAACTATATGTATTCTTTGTGATATTTGGTAATGTTTGTTGTCTATAAACACAGATGAAATAGGTCAAATCTGTTTTAGAACTAATCAGTGACCTATCCGGAGCCAGTAATTCCTGCACAAACAAACAAACAAAAAAAACTTTGCATCATTAAATAGTAAACAATGCATGTTTCATTTACAAATATGTTGGAATTATGTGAACAAACTGGCATTTAGAGGGTTAAAATATAAAAATTAATTTACTTTTGTTATGTACGATGAGGAAGAGGGGTTAATAATTAAAAAACAACTAAAAATATGTTTTCTTCATGCTTTATATTTTTAAATGTGACCCAGTGACCTAAAAGGGCTTTAAGAGAGAGAATATGTTTTTGTTTTTTTTGGTTTTTTAAGGCGGGCCTGAGGGTTGTTTGCACGTAAGATTGTTTGCTCACAAAGGAACATCAGTGCACCTTTACAGTTTGTTTTCTGTGGGCTGTTGTAGAAACAGGACGTAATAGAAACTACCTACTGACATAACTAAGGTAGTTTTGACCAATTTATTCAACTGTGGACTAACATTACCACAATTACTTGTAGCTTTACCAATTATAAGTCAAGCCTGTTTTTTCAGACCACTGTTTGTATTGAATGGGCATTTTTTTAGTCTTCCGATGCTTATTTTAGTATTGGACCAGTCCCTGTTATTTTGCTATTAGACTATAATGCGTGTATGCTATTTTGCTAATAACAATTTATTCTCCTTCCTTTCTTGTTTTAGCTGACAATGGCAGCACTCTCAGTTCAGAGGCTATCACAGACAGCGCCACATCAACCGACAACAACTACGGCTACATGGGTATGAACTAAAATGGCCGCCCCGATAGTCTGATGACCTGTCCTCTAGAGTTTGTCCTCTCTTGGCCTGGCGCTACTTACTCCACAAGCAGCTGCATTTCCTTTACTAGTTATTTTTTGTGTGTGTTTGTTCATCAGGACAGGAGCCTTTCAAACGTCGGCCGTTCCTCAATCACCTTCACCACTTTGCCATCCGCATTGGTGACACACTGCCGCAAAAAAAATCATTCAAAATTTCACCAAACTAATCAGCACTTTTAAATCAGTATAAACGATTCGATCGGTCCAGCTGAAAGAGGGTTGAGTTGTAATTGGACAGTAATCAGTAGCATGAGTGTTGTAAACAGTTGACAACAAAATATTGGTTATAATATCAAAACAATCTTTGCAATTGTAAAAAAAACTAAAATATTTGAGCAGCATCCCATTTAAAATGATGTAAATTTAGTTGGGAACAAATATATCCTTTTAATTGGCACATTTTGTTTATGTTTTCTAATGTTTGTTTGTTTTGTTTTTTTATGATTTTTCACAGAGCGAACTTTGGACAGTGCTGGACGAAGCAGACAGGAGTCACTGAGCTCAGTGGAGGAGGATGACTACGACACTTTGGATGATATTAACTCAGATAAAAACATTGTTCGCACGAAGGTAGCTATTCTGCCTCTTTCAGTGCCATTTCATCTTTTTGGCATCTCCCACTGCATATAAAACAGTTTACATAACAGACATTGTATTCCTGTGTGAATAATAGAATAACATTTGGAGCCACCTCTGATTTTTAAGGGGATTTTTAGGGAAACAAACTGTGGCATTGCATAGTGTACCACCTAGTACCACACCTGGTGCATAAAGTTGTAGATTTATGTAACATCTTACTGCTACCATTAACATACTGTACATGCCAGGGATGTAACAATATTGGCTAATTCTCATAATATTACCCAGGGGTAATATGCATTGTTTTGTTGCAGCAGAATGGTAAAAAAGTGGAGGGAACTTTATAGATCATGATCCTTTGCTCCATTTAAGTACAGCCAACATGACAAAATTATTGTGATTAAACACTTATTTATTATATTTATATGTATTATTAAATATTTATAATGTTTTGAATGATCACAAAAATGAATGCACTACGGGCTCGTCAGGGCAGTTTTAGTGAATACGTTTTCTATTATGACAGGGCATCTCCAAGGCCTTAAAAGCATTAAAAATGTATTAAATTTAATTGTATCAAAATCAAGGCCTTAAAATTATTAAATATTATGAGTAGGTATTACATTTTGTTCATCTCTGTCTTAAAGTTTTATTTGAAACTATGTTAATATGACAAAAGTAGTGTCCCCACAATAACAAAATATATTTATTGATGAAATGTTATCATTCAAATGCATGATTCATTTTTCATGATTTTCTTAATGCAGAGCTGGTGTTCTTTCATCTGTATTAGACTTTCAGAAAGTAGTATGGCTAATTCCTTAGAGTGAAATTTAATACCAGCATCATCAACAATAGAACAATATGTATGAATTTTACACTAAGTGGCATTAAAAAGTCTTAAGACCTTAAAAGGTCTTACATTTCACAAGACAACACCTCGAGTTACCCTACATGAGCATTTCTACAATAGCATGAGCCTCCTTACAATATCTGTACTGTGAGATGAATATCGTGAGAATACCGTACCGTGAGATTTGGATATTGTGACATCCCTATTACATGTATTTGAACTTGTGTGCGTATTTTGTAGAAATATCTGTGTGTGTCTGACCTGGCTCGGAAAGACAAGAGAATCCTCAGCAAGAAATATCAAATATATTTCTGGTAAGAACAATGATTATACTAAGTTGTAGTGTATAAATTAATAATAAATAAATTAAATTAAGTCAAAAGTCCCCCTAGACATTTAACTAATAGCATGTTGCATTACAAATACATTAAACATTATTTTCTCTCTTAAGGAACATTGCCACTATTGCTGTCTTCTATGCGCTGCCTGTGATCCAGCTCGTTATCACATATCAAACGGTAAATCTTTTAATCTAAAACAGGATTTAGTGTAAACGTTACCTAAATGCTAAACTGTCTTTTTCTTTGTAGGTTGTGAATGTGACGGGAAACCAGGATATCTGCTACTACAACTTCCTGTGTGCTCACCCACTGGGAGCTCTGAGGTGGGTGGAGCTTGAGAGAAGTTGGGTGTCTAAAATATTTCATAAATACATATTGATACATGTTTTTCACTTCACAGCTCTTTCAACAATATCCTGAGTAATCTTGGTTATGTGATGCTGGGGCTGCTATTTCTCCTGATTGTCCTGAAGAGAGACATTACGCACAATCGAGCTCTCGTCCGTAATGATATCAATGCTTTGGTAAGAAAACTATAGACAGAATAACATCTGGGCAAATTTGCTTCTTATTCTAACCTTCATATGTAAATTTTTTCCCAGGAGTGTGGTATACCAAAGCACTTTGGCCTGTTTTACGCCATGGGAACTGCTCTCATGATGGAGGGCTTGCTCAGTGCCTGCTACCATGTCTGTCCCAACTACACCAACTTTCAGTTTGGTAAGGCAACATACAGCATAATGCATAATGCAGCACAGCCTGTACGTAATGGCTGCTTTGTACCAAAATTGCTCTTTATTGTTCTTAATGCGTGCTATTGTGGTGTGATCAATTACAAAAATATAGAAATGCTTTATGTGATTCATTTGTTCTATGACTAAAGATTTATTATTTTTTTACTCATCATTATTATTATTATTATTATTAATATTAAGTGGTGCGGTGCATATGCAGGGCAACTACAGCCTGCTTCAGTGTCGTGTGAGGGAGTCCAGACAGTTTGGCGAATGTCTCTCACCGCTCTTCCCAATTTCCTACTATACTCTGTCCTATCAATAAAGCCTTCAAAATGGCAGAAGAAATATCTTAAATTAAAAAATATTTTGAGTGAGCATGTGCTCACTTATACAGTCTGTTTGCTTATTGGTAGCTCAGGGTTCATACAGTCATGGAAAGCCTGGAAAAGTCATGGAATTTTAAAATGTGATCTCCAGGCCCTGGAAAAGTTTTGGAATTTTATATTTTGGTGTAAAGTTTTGGAAAAGTTTTGGAAATTTAAACAGTGTAGTTAAACCTGCGCCATCTAGAATACAATAAATCTAAGTGTTCAGTGGAAACGCTGTCTTCTTGGCTCTCACTGCAAGAAAAGTGACCTATATCTTTTTTGTCAGAATATTTGAACTAAATAATAATCTTTTGGTTTTGGTAATGCTTTAAAACAGCATAGATGATTAGTTTATATCTAATATAGCATAATTATCTTTTAATCACCAGTGTATAGGCTTAAGTCTGCAAAATGATTGGAATAATAATATTTCAGGGGGAAGAAGCCCCAACAGTTTTTTTTCTTCAACTGACTAATTTTCAAAATAAATTGCACAAAATTTATAACCACAATCTGAACATTTTCCTCTTTTGATTGTTGATTTGCTAATTTAATGATTTCTTTTTCTTTCTTTTTTTGCAGACACCTCCTTCATGTACATGATTGCTGGGCTGTGTATGTTGAAGCTGTACCAGAAGAGGCACCCAGACATCAATGCGAGTGCTTACACGGCATACGCCTGCCTGGCTGCCGTCATTTTTTTCTCTGTGCTTGGAGTGGTGAGCTGAGATTTAACATAGAAAAACTTTGAGGAAAAAAAAGCATAACATTATATATGTAACAACTCTAATTGAAATTTCTGTGCAGGTTTTTGGAAAAGGCAACATGGTGTTTTGGATTGTTTTTTCAGTCATTCACATTTTGGCAACTCTCCTTCTCAGTACTCAGCTCTACTACATGGGCAGATGGAAAATGGGTATAATGATTTTTCTGTGTGCTCAAAATCCTTAAAAATGTTTTACTGGAGTAACACAACCAGACAACAGTAGTTTATTGTTAAATTACCAAACATACAAATAGGTATTAAATTTGATCTCATCAAAATCAAGGCCTTAAAAGTATTAAATAATATGAGTAGGTATTACATTTTGTTCATCTAGGTCTTAAAATTTGTCAAAACATTATGTTAATATTACAAAAAAGTAGAGTCCTCGCAATAACAAAATATATTTGCTGAAGAAATGTTACCATTGAAATGCTTGATTCATTTATTTAGGATTTTGTAATGCAGCACTGGAGTTATTTCATCTGTAGTTGGTGTAAAATTCATACAGATTATTTTTCTGTTGTTGATGATGTTGACATTAAATTTCACTCTAAGTGGCATTAAAAATTATTAAAAAGGTCTTAGATTCCACAAGACAAAACTTGTAGATATCCTGTTTTTAAGTTTATAGTTTTAAATGTTTTGAGTGCTTGCATTTTGAAAGTGTGTACAATTATTGTGATTTCTTTATAACTGGCTACATAGTTTATGCGTAAGAAAAAATAGGACAGGGTAAAAGTAACAATAAAATACCAATCTGTAAGATGCTTTAAAGTGCTTACAAAGATGGAGAATTGACTTTACCTGAATTATATTAGAAACGGTGTACGAAACAAATGCAACTAATAATTAATAATGATTTTTTTTGTTGTTGTTGTAGACTCTGGGGTCCTCAGGAGGGTGGTGTACATAATTTACACAGACTGTATCAGACAAGTGCAGCGGCCCCATGTACATTGTAAGTAACACTTAAAAAATTGTACTTCTCAGTAGAATTTGACAGAGTGCTCAAGTAGGGTTCATTTGTATTAAAATAAAGAAGAATCCATTTGAATTATTTTTTTAGTAAGAGCAGCCATTACTAGTAACAAATTGGCTGCTCGTATATACTCGAGTAGTAGAGTACATCACAAGAAACCACTACAAATAATCACACTACACTTCAGCTTCATGCTATACCCCTCTTTCTCTTTTTGTTGGTATCAATAAATTTAGAGCTGCAATTAAAGTTATTTTCCTTATGCTCCCAACCCACAAAATCCTATCACACACACACAGACATCTCTTTACAATCAACAAAGCTATAACATTGTCCTAAATTACCTTTAATCTCCTCTCAGGACCGTATGGTTTTGCTTGTGCTGGGAAACATAGTCAACTGGTCTCTGTAAGTAAATGAGCTTTTATTGATCCTTAGTATAACACAAGATAAAAAAGTAATAGTATTTTTTCCTCACTCCTATCACAGAGCTGCTTATGGATTGATTAAGAGACCTAATGACTTTGCCTCCTATCTATTGGCCATTGCCATCTGTAACCTGCTGCTATACTTTGCGTTTTACATCATTATGAAGGTGAGTGTGTTTATACCTAGTTTGAATAGTCTAATACACACAGTATATCTAATAATAATATCTAAAAATGTCTTTTGTATGTTTAGCTGCGAAGCAGGTGAGAGGATCAAGTGTCTGGCCTTGGTCTGTATACTCTTCACCGCTGTCGTTTGGGGATTCGCGTTGTACTTTTTCTTCCAGGGTCTCAGCACTTGGCAGGTCAGTAACTCATGCTTATTTTCCCAGTTGACTTCATCTTTGTAATATTTATGGCAGGGATCTGTAATGATGTGTTTTTGTTTTTTTTTATTGGACACAGAAAACTCCAGCAGAGTCTCGTGAACACAACAGAAACTGTATCCTGTTGTCTTTCTTTGACGATCATGACATCTGGCACTTCCTATCATCCATCGCCATGTTTGGATCATTTCTGGTAAGAACTCACAGAGCACTAAGAAGCATTTATTATTGTTTGTATAAAAACATTACAGTGTAAAATCAGTGTTTTCCAACTCATTTTATTTTCAACATAAAATATTTGCAATGTTTTCATATTGAACTCTTCAAACTTCAAACTCAAGTGTCTCAAGGACCAATGAAAAGATGAAGCTGCTAAAAAACATTATTTCAATATATATATATATTTTTTTTTACATAATTTTTAGGTATATATATTTTTAGGCAATAGCTTATTTCAAAGGGGAGTTATTGAAACTATTTTATTTTTTCTTGTAAATTTATGAGCCTAGGATTATTATCTCAAACATCAAAGATATAGTAAAATATATAATTTAATGTTAAAGGCGGAACAATTTATTTATTTTTATTGTATTTAGTTTGATAAATGCTGAAGAATTAGCATGTATACAAAAAGTATACTATGACACAGATGTTGTATATGACCATTTTAACCTTTTTAATCAAGGACATACTGATGGTATGTCCAAAATACCCAGGGTGTACACAAGACGAAAAAGGTTGGGAACCACTGCTCTAAATTACGTCTCTGTTCAACATTTTTAAATAAGTCTTTTGTTTCTTTATTTGAGACCTGTTTAAATCTATTTAAGAGCTATCAGTCTGCATCTTGTCAAATGTAAGACTTTTTAAGACCCCACAGAAACCCTGATCAAAGCTTTTATTTCTCGAGTCTGTCCCTCCTTGTCCCACACAACAGGTCCCACTTATTACACTTTTTGACCATCCTACCTGTGAATAACTACAGTAGCCCTGTAGGGATATGCTGTTGTGTATGATCAAATACACATGCATGCTTTAGACTCATTTTGTTTTAACTCTGGTACTGTATATTCAATTTTACTCAAAGTATCCTCCCTTTACGTCTGTGCGTTCTTCTTAGGTCCTGCTGACAATGGACGACGACCTCGACACTGTCCAAAGAGACAAGATCTACGTTTTCTGAAACTCTTTGTGGCCTCAGCTCATTGCCTTACAGCTCAGTCCGTTTTATGTGTTATTTGTGATCTCAAAAAGCACAGCCAGTAGCCCCCCACCACGGTTTTGAGGAAGGGCAGCAGTATGTCCTCCTCCCTCCTGAAGTATGGACGCTTTGGTGCCAATCCAAAACTCGACTGTATGACGCTGTGAACCGTATGTCCAATCGCTGCCATCTTGTTTAATAAATGTTTACTTAATGCAGACAATGTTGACAACTTGATAAAATATTAGCCTGAATTAACTTATTTGATACCAGCTCTGTTATAGAAAAGTCTGCATTTTGAACTTTGTATGCTGTTTATATTGGGTGAATGTTTGTATATTAAAGTATGTGAGAGTCCTTTATCTGATTACCAGTTTTGTCCGTGGCCTTGAAGAGAAATACCCACTTTCATATATACCATACTACGCTCAGTCAGTCCGCGACTGCTCCGTCCTTATATTGATGATTGTACACTTTAAAACTGCCCTCAAGTCTTGACTGCGGAGGTACTTTTTGCACAGTGCTGTAAATGGATTTGTCATGTCGTTGAGCGGTTACTGAATAAAGGTTTCTTTTTTCAAATACGTTTGAGTCTATACTGTATAAAATGGCCTCAGTTATTTTTGTTATAAAGTGGAACTCCTTGGTGGCATTACAGATACAGGACAGTACTGACACTGGGAACCGAGGCCTCCTAGTGGGCAACAAAGATACTACAGGAGATCAGTTAAAACTCAGAGGTGGTACTTGGTGTAATGAAGTCCGAGAGCCAATGGTCTAAAGGGTTCTCAGTATCAATTGTGTGTTTGATTACAGGCATGGTTCCTGAGCTGCTCAAAATACACTATATTTCCAAAATTATTCGCTCACCCACACAAATACCTGAATTTGGATTGTGGTGTTGGGTTGTTTTTGGGAGCTGGGCTTGGTCCCTTAGTTCCAGTGAAAGGAACTCTGAATGCTTCAGCACCAAGAGATTTTGGAGAAATTCATTCTCCAGACTTTGTGGAAACAGTGTGGGGATGGTCCCTTCCTGTTCCAACATGACTGTGCACAGTCCATAAAGACATGGATGAGCGAGTTTGGTGTGGAAGAAGTTGACTGGCCTGCGCAGAGTCCTGACGTCAACCTGACAGAACAGCTTTAGGATGAATTAGAGCAAAGACTGTGAGCCAGGCCTTCGTCCAACATCAGTGTCTGACGGTGAACGAGAACATTAGACATGTAGAGTGTCTGACGTAGATAGATGTAAAGCATGCGCTGACATCATATCAAACCCTATGGATTAAGAATGGGGTGTCACTTAAGTTCATATGCATGTTAAGGAAGGTGAGCTAATACTTGTAGTGTATTTAAGCTTATCTCATCAGAGCCATGTATGGCTTGTTCCATATCCAAAATATCAGAAAATTCTAGTGTCTATTTTCAATGAAAAAACTTCTTATTTTATGTTTTTTCCAGTTTATCAGTTATTTTTTGCTATGAAAGCAAGGTTAACTTATTTATAATCATTTTTAGTTTGGAACTGAGCAGCCCTGTGTCCCACTAAACTGATAACTGGGCATGGAGTAAGACTCACATTTAGTAATTCAGAAATAACTTTGACAATTTGAGTCCAAAAACACTTAATGAGGTTACTGTGTGAAGCACTGTCTTAGAAAGTGGAGGCAGCCAAAGAAGGAAACATAAAATCTAATATGCTGAAGTAACTTTATAATATAGAGTATATAAATTGATCTTATGTAAACCACTAGACACTTTCTAGAGCTGCTCTCTGGATATGCAGTTGAAAAATAGATCCACTACAGTAAGAAGAGCTAAAACAAATGAATTGTTCAATCAATTATTTTAACTAAATCATGATAATAATTTTAGGATAAGTGCTGGAAATATTTCACTTTGAATTGGATTAAAATGAATGAACTTTTTCACAATATACTATATTGCTGATGTAAACGTAAAATACAAAATCAACACATTCATAAAAGTTATTAACATTTTATTAGAAAAATACAGTATTTATGTACACAAATACAACATACATTACAACTATATGTACAAAAGGCTTGCTAGAGTCTACATAGATAAACAAATTCACGGCTGTGTTACAAAATGTGTTGAATTATATTGGCCTTGTTTTTGTAAAAATGTGATTGTAACAGTGCTTTCTGTTTTTGAAATGTTAAAACCACAAAATATACTTAAAACACAGTTAATGTCACTGACATCAGTAAAAATATAAAATAACAGCTAAGTGTTGTATAGACACAAAAACAATGATTGTCATTATATTTTCAAATGAAAAAACTAAAACAATAGAAAATAGTTTGGCTGAGTTTGGCTTGAAGCACAATGTAAAGATAAATATGTCATAAATAAATTAAAAAGATGACTATGTATGCAGTATTTCATTTTTTTTAACTAGACCCAAGTCAGTAATGTAATTCTCTGGGCTGGGAATGTTCATCTGTCCTCTTTCCTAAAACTGCAGCAAGATGACACTCTCTGATAACTTTTTCAATGTCACATTTCTGGTCATGGGACTCTCACGTTAGTCTGTGCGTAAACAGGGCAGCGCGACGTGAATATTTTACCTCAAAGTTCAAAGGGTTACGGTGACAGACATTGCCATTGCAGTAGATTTAGTCCTGTGTCCTCAGTAATGGAAAACCCGTATCTCGTTGTTGTCGTCCAAACCGAGCTGAACCAAGCCTCCATTGGACGCAGGACGATATCGAGTCAGTAAAGGTCTGAGCAGCTGCGTTAAGAGACAATAACAGATATAATAGAAAGATAAAACATTGCAGTTAATCAAATATACATTAAAGCTTTCTAATTGCATTAATCGTGCAGACAAAAAACAGATTATTTTAAGTTGTATGGAATGACACTGGACCCATCAACTGTCAATAGTGGAAAATATTAAATAACCA
Source organism: Bostrychus sinensis (assembly GCA_020698575.1). Classification (NCBI taxonomy): domain Eukaryota; kingdom Metazoa; phylum Chordata; class Actinopteri; order Gobiiformes; family Eleotridae; genus Bostrychus; species Bostrychus sinensis. The sequence goes on from CM036245.1 coordinate 16,458,530, forward strand.
CCATGCTATACATCAGATATGAATGATGAATAGCATGAAACTGCGATACAAGTGCCAATGGTGGTATGTTGGCTCATATTGAAATAAATTAAACCTATACCTACATGTAGACCAGTTTGTTTCAAGCATTACTGTGTCTTAAGAAAGCTGTTATACCCAAAAAAGGAAAATCAGTATGAAAAAAAACTGTAATTTTTACAACAATTAATATTTAATGTTTTCCTTGTAGATAGATAATTAGATCTACTGTCATACTACTATAAAAAGACTTTATTTGGTTAAATGGTGCATTCATGTGGTCCTCAGAAACTCATTTTTCCGAGTTAGAAGACACACATTAACACCTGCACAAGTCATCTGCTTCAAGGACAGAGCAGAAAAGCAGCTGATTTATTACTCTGTGTTTCACACATGAGCTCTTTGACTAAACGTGCTAATAATATGAGTTTATTATAAACTGTCACTTGAATAGAAGTAACAGAATAGAGTTAGAAATGCCAATCATTACCGTTAATTTATTTTACCGCTAACTTCCAAGCTATTTGACTAAAGCTGTATTTGCAAAATATACTGATGTTCAGATTTTTAGTAGTGAGAAGACTAATGTTAAATTGGACTAATTAGCTGTGTTAAGCTCAAATTAATAACATTACTGAACAATAACTACATTGGTCAACATATGGTGATGTCAATGTCCCGACTTTCCGAGACAAAAGCACATGAACATAATGACTTTTTCAAAAAGTGTTTAAATAGTATTCAAAATGTCCAATGTGGTACATCAGAAACACACTTTTGCTGCAATTTTATTTGTTAAATTTGGAAATTATTCAGTTGAAGAAAAAAAAAACTGTTGGGGCTTCTTCCCCCAAAAATATATTATTCCACTAATTTTACTGACCTATAGCCTAAACAATGGTGATTAAATTTTGTTCAAATATTCTGACAAAAAAAAAAAAGGTTATAGGTCACTTTTTCCTGCAGTGAGAACCACAAGAGGCCAAGAAGACGGCGCTTCTACTGAACACTTATATTTACTGTACTCTGGCTGGCGCAGGTTTAACTAGGAGTGGCTGAATGTTACTCAGACTGTTCAAGCTTCCAAAACTTTACATCAAAATATAAAATTCCCAAACTTTTCCAGGGCCTGGAAATTGCATTTTAAAATTCCATGACTTTTCCAGGTTTCCATGACTCTACGAACCCTGAACAAGTCAAGAAAATGACTTCTCATCTCAGAAAGAGGAGCAATTTACAGTATATCTACTACTGTAGCAACCAACACACTTCAGTCCGTAAAACTAAATTGTGATGATATTATTTTAGGGCCACATCACCCTAGGCCATAAGCACTTCTCTGTGGAGTTAAAGACACATGTATGTTTTGATAAAAGGATACATGTTGGTGTCTCTGCGGCGGATCTCCAGCCACCTCTTGTTACTGTCGATCAGATCCTGAAGTTTGTGTCCATCCAGCTCTGTAGCACTCTGCTTGAATGATGAGCTCCAGCCACTGACAAAACAGACAAATCTTAGCCTTAATTTGTATGAAAGGCACCGGCAGGCAGGACATAATGTTAGGTTTTACCTCATTGGAGTGTATGAAGAATAGGATGAAGTCCGTTTAGAGACACTTGGTCCCATTGCTGCACCTGGAAAACAACATTATGGATATCACTTAGCTTTTTACGTTTGTGTTAATCAAAGATATATGGACAACAATGGCAAAATTAGTGAAAATTTTTGCTATAACGATTTATGATGAGATATTTACCAGCATACAGTAAAATAAAAAATAAGATAGTAGTAATAATATCATGATAAAGTTATGTATGGCAATTAAGGTGCAAGTTGCTTGGGATACATTGTTCCTATCTACAGATGAATGTAATTCATGTTATCTTAACAAATACTTTATATCGTGCAAAATATTGTCTGCAAGATGGTAGCTGTGGCCACTTTTACTATAAAGAAGACCTACATTATAAATCACAAACTGTCCTTCTTACTGTGAGGCGACAGTGAATTGTTACTGACAACGAGACAGATAAAGGTACATAAAAAATAATTTAACTAATGAAAAAACATTGGCACAACTTTAGTTAATGAGTCAGTTTATTTTGTTCTGTACCAGGAAATATCTGTCTCCATCGGCTGTGGATGAGGTCGTCTGAGGGTTTTAGTCCGGGGTTAATGGTGGAGCTGAACATTGGTGGTGGTGGCGCCCAGTTTTCGGACGTCTGTAAACGCCTCGCGTGAGTGGTGCCTAAGTCCGGCTGAGTCTGAGGTAGAGTAAAGGCTGTATTCGGTCTTTGGGCTAAGGACCCCAGCACCCCCACAACAGTATTCAACTGTCCCGAGATCTCCTGAAGGGACTCCACAAGGTCCTGGACTCTCCCTGGGACTGTGGGCTGGTCTGAAGGAGGACAAAAACATATATATGAATTTAAATCTGTTTTTTGTGTTTTTATGTCCTGTATATTTACCTTTGTTGAACGGTGGGTCCACAACGCTGCTCACATCTGATTCAGTCACATCAAAAGTCACTGTCCTTTCTGGCATTCGAGAAATATCTTCAAACAAAGGCTGCTGAGACACCAAGACCATTTACTTATAAATGAAAAGTTACATGTGTATACTGTAATGTCAGAAATAAAACAATAATGTATGTATGTACTGCATGTATGTGCAACTGTACCTTTTCAGCCACAGAGCTCTCTAAATGCTGAAGCTGCTCCTCTTTCCTCTGTAAAAGAGAGATCCCTTGCTGAACCGTCTGCTGCAGATCACCCACAATTTTGGCCTCCTGAGAGACAAACAGATAAAATGTATGAATAGGTAAAATACAGTTAAAACTACAAGAAAGCATTTGTATAAAAAATTCATTAAATATTTACCAACAGAAATCCTTTTTATTTTAAATGTATGCCCTTCTATAGCTGTGTGAAAAAAAATGTATTTGTATACTGTCCACATACTGTATTTAAATGACCAGTTAGTCACAGAGACACAGACGACCAGTTACTCTCACATTTATTCACTGTCACCAATTTGTCTTGCTTAAATATTAGTTAAACAAGTCTTAATGAATTTTACACTGGGCATCATATGGGTGGACAATATGGGTGGGAGCGGGGTTTGAACCACCAATTTTCTGTTTACTGCAGTGGTTTCTAAACTTGTTAAGTCTTGTGTACCCCCAGGACCTGGATTAGTTCTGGTTTGGACCCAGCTTGGTCCTGGCTTAGTCTTAGTTTAATCCTGGTTTGACCTTGTTTAGACCTAGTTTATTTCTGGTCTAGACCTGGTTTAGTTCTGGTTTCAGATCTAGTTTATAGTTCTGGTTTTAGATCTGATTTATTTCTTGTTGAGTTCTGGATTTAGACCTGCTTTAGACCTGTTTTTTGACCATTTTTTCTGGTTTATTCCTGGTTTATTCCTGGTTTTGTTCAAGTTTAGTCCCTGATTTGTCCTTGTTTTGTCCTTTTTTACTATTGCATTTTTCTGTTAATCCCTTTTTTATCCCTCCTGGTTTAGTCCTAGTTCAGTCCTGATTTAGTCCTGGTTTAGTCTCTGATTTGTCCTTCTTTAAAGTCCCAGCCCTCCCTATAGTCCTGGGTTAGTCCTGATTTAGGCTTATTTTAGTTTTTGAAAGCCAAATATATAAAGATACTATGAATGATCACATAACTCCACGTACCCCCTACAATGTGCTCGTGTATCCCTAGGGGTCCCCGCACCCCTGGTTGGGAAACGCTGGTTTAGTGGACAAACGGCTCTACCATCTGAGCTACTGCCGCCCCCAAACTCAGGCCGGAAAATTCTCTCTACTTGAGTTTCTTACATGCTGTAGGTTCCTTATCATGTCCTCAGTGATGCCTCGCTCCAGACCAGGGTTGGTTTGTGCTGCTCTTAAAGCGGCCTCTCGCTCCACCAGTTTCCTGCTTTCTCTCTCCAGGAAGTGCTTGGTTTTCTGGATGGAGGCGCCATGTGATGAGATGTACCTCCTAAAACTGCAAATGTAGAGAAATTAGAATGTACTTTGAATGGGCAATTAGTGATTTAAAGTTACAAGTGTGTTCCAGAAAGTGTTGTCTTACTCATCGATGCTGCTGTTGCTGTCGGCTGCGGCAGGAGACAGTGGTGCTTCGAGCTCCTCCATGAGCAGAGGCCAGTCTCCACCTGGACTTGGTTCATCTGACGCCTTTTTGTCTGGTTTTGAGTCCAGTTTGGAAGTACTCGCATCTGCAGTTCCATCAAGCTCACTGTTCAAACAAAGTAAAGTTTAGGTTTGTACAAATCTGTAAAGAAGATGCTAGAAAACCTAAGCCACAGCGGCCTCAGATGATCATACCCCAAACTACAGCAGTCTTAAAGGGTCCATCTTTGTGGACTTTTTGGCAGCATTTCATATTTACCACAGAGCTAGTTATACTCCTCAAAATTAAACTATCCCTATCCTCTACTAACTTATTTCATGTCCTCTTTCACTACATTCATAAATCTCCTCTTTGGTCTTCCTCATTATTCTCTATCCAAAATACTCAGCTTTAATAACACCTACCTAGCTCTGAGGCTCAGTCGTTCACACCTCTCCTGCAGCAGTTTGACTTTACTCTCCAGTCTCTCCTTCTCCTCTTTGGCCTTCCTCCGCTCCTCTCTGGCCCTGTCCCAGTTCCTCTCTCAGCCTGGCCTCTTCGGTTTTGGCCTCGTTCCTCTCCTCTCTCACGATCCTCATCAGCTCCCGAGCCTGACGTTTCTCCTCCCGCTCTCTGTCCAGCTCCTCCTTCAGCAAGTCTCGCTCGTGGATCAGACGAGGCAGCGACTAAACACAAACACATACAAATTTTTGAGATATTAATATGTGAACTGTGAAACACCCTCCAACATACTTTTAAACAGGGCAATGCAATGCTTTGAGTGACTGGTTACATTATCTAAATAACTAAATGACCCACCTCCAACTGTCTGTCGACCTCTTGTTCCTCAACTCCCAAACTTTTCCTCCTTTTGTTCAAATCCTCTTCCTGAAAAATGAACAGAAACCATTAGAACCCGTCCTTATTAAGTCTCTGTAATTATAACTAAAATATATTAGTGACCATGATGCTGATACCTTCGACTGCAGCATGGCCTCCTGGCTCTTGAGTCTGCTAGACCTCAACTCCAACTCATTTGATATGTCCCGCAACTCTGATTCCTACAAATTCAAAAATGTAGGTACTAAGGCAATACCTCTTTATCAAAATAAGCCTGCCCAGTGCATATCCATTTGTTGCATTAATTTGTTATCTCTATGGATACCTTTCGTTTACATTTTGCATTACACTCGAAATTTAATTCAACAGACTTTTCCACTGCATTTCAAATATAGCTTTGTTTTGTATGCAAACATAACCAGTCTCATTATCCAAAACACTGTTACTTTCTGCCTGTTTTACCTTGCGTGAGTTTTCAAGCTGTATCTTCTCGATCTGACAGTTGTGTTGCAATCTGAGTCTCTCCAGTTCAACGGCGTGAGAGGCCTGAAGCTGTTCTCTCTCCTCTTTCAGCGTCGAGAGCAGCCGTTCCCTCTGAATGGCCTCCTGAAAGGAACACAGACAGACATCATTAGTATAACGGTATGAATAGTAAACTTTTTTTTTTCTTTTGCCTGTTCCCTTCCACAGCAACTCATCAGCCTTCATTTAGCTGTATCCTCTGCATCCTCTTTTCTCACAGCAACTAACTTCATCCTCTTTCACTAAATCCATAAATCTCCTCTTTAGTCTTCCTCTAGGCCTCCTACCTGGCAGCTCTAACCTCTAATCTCTTCACTTGCCGTCCTCTAAACATGTCCATAACATCTCACTCTCTACATTTTGGATTTAAAATTTCAGCTGGAGATTCAGTCTTCCTACATATTCCCCCTGTTCAGCCTAAAGATCCAGGTCAGAGAGCTTCAAGCCGACCCAGTTAGAGCAGATGGTCTGGACTGATGCACAGTATATAGTACATGAGCACTGACCTCATCCAGGTGTCTCTCTCTGATGTTGTCCATCTCTCTCCTGTGAGCCTCCTTCAGCTGCTCTAGCTTCCTCTCATGCTCACGCTCCACTTCCTGTCGCACCTCCTGGAGCACATCAGACAGCTGAAACACAGATATTCAGGTAAATTTACAGAACAAACTAAAATAATCACATCAAATTAAATTAATATACATTCAAAGTTTATTAATGTCTAACCTCTCGGCGATACTCGGACAGATGTTGTTCAGGTTTCATCAGATCTGCCCACTCTCCTGAGCCTTTGACCTTTATACAGAAAACAATGATAACCTTTTTTATTTTATGCACATAAAGTCATAAATGAAAATGCTGAAAATGTGTCTTAACATAGCAGCTTTAATTTTGTAATTGCCTGAATTGATTGCACACAAGAGTGCACAAGTATTCTCACCTCTCGCCTGAAAGAGCTGAGTTTGTCCTCTTTGTTGCTCTGAAGTCTCTCCCTCTCTGTCTGTAACTCTTCTTCAAACTCACTCTTCAGTCGTTCAATATCCTGCTTCTTTTTGGCCTCAAGTCTTTTTCTCTCTGCTTCTCGTTCCTCTTCTAATGTAGCTCGGAGGTCCTCAAGCATGATTTTACTCTCCTGCCTAAGCACAAAGCATTCAATAAATACTTTACATAAGTATATTCAAATATTATTTCAGTTTACACTTTTTGTGATGTCTCAAACCTAATTTTTTGCTCTTGCTTCTCGCCGTCAGCTCGGACAGATGCTCTTAGCTCCTCCAGCGTTTTTTCAGACTCCTCATTAAGCCTGGCCTCCTCCTCTTTTCTTTTTGTCAACAGTGACTGCTGCAGAGCCCTGGGAAGATGGGCAAATTAAATTAAGAAGGATTTTACTACATACAAAACCCCTGAGTCTTCAACCAATTTTATTAATACTGATAATTAAAGTATACATGAATAATTTTATTAGTATAGTGGACTTTTGACATGTGCATGTAAAGCCAGACTACTTTATGAAGACTATAGGGGTGAAATTTTGAGAATGTGCTCACAAACCAAGACAATCCCTTATTGATCATGTTCCTATTATGGACTGTGGCCTCTCCCAGCTCCTTTGAGTTTGAAGTTGGGTATGTTTTGAACATTTAGACTTGTCACCAGTTCACTCTAAATACTGGGCTTTTTCTCCCTGTCCAAAGACACATGCATATCTTCACACAGTAATTGCTGGACACACACCTCAATTGAATTCACAGCCTTCTTTATGTGCATCCTATAAACATATTATCATCAATATATTTATCTGTTTCTGTACTTTGGGTGAGGGTTAACAACATACTGCTATTGCTATATTGAACTGTTTACCTCAGTCTTTCCTCACTGTCGGTCTTCAGCCTTCTCTCCTCCTCTTCCTCTTGTCTCTTTACTTCATCTTCAATTTCACGAATCCTTTTCTGTTTGTCCTTCATCAGTTGCTCTCGCTCCTCCTCTTCCTCACAATCCACAGCATCCGCCATGTTTTTTTGTCTCTCCATAGCTTTGTCTTTCTTCTCTTTGTTTTGACTGGAGAGTTCTGTCTTTTCTTGACTGAGTCCCGGTCTGCCTCTTGAAGTTTCAGGCCTCTTCAGCCCAAAAGATGTTCCCAAGTCGGACGTTTTTGGTAAGAGGTCATCTCCCATATCTGAAAATGTGGGTGAAGGGCTGGACTGATGCAAAGTGAGCCGGTCCACTTTTGGAGCAGGGTCTTCCTTCTGCTTTAACCTAAGACAAAATAATTAAGTACTCAGTCAGATGGTTAAGCAATCAAACATCATTCACTTACCATTGAAAGGCAAAACATTATAAGTTTGTAATTTTTATAAGAAAGTGAGACAGAAATAAAATAGTGTGACATTATTAATAATAATGAAAAAGCAGATTTGTGTTTGTGTTACGTGACTGTCCGTGCTTTAGGCAAAAGACAAATATACTGAAATCCATAACTCTTTTATTTTGGGGCCAGGACTCCCCTGTAAAAGAGATTCTGAATCTCAGTGGGACTTTCCTGGTTAAATAAAGGCCAAATTAAAAAAAAAGATTTCTGTCCCTTTCAGGCTGTATGTGACTCAGTCTTTTCTCAAACCTTTTCTGAATATTTGTAAGTAATGTTTTGTTATTTGCTTTATACATAATTTGCAGCATACTAAAGTCAACTAAATCAATAAATACCTTAAATTTGACAAATAATGGGTTTGATGAATCCCTAAATCGACTATTACTAATAATTCTCAGAGCTCTTATCTAGAAAAATATTTATCAGTTATATGTAAGTTTTATATGTCGACCCCCAAATTACCACACAGTAAGTCGAACATGGAGCAATCACTGAGTTGTATAATGTGAACAATGCAGAATTATTTAGATTTTTTTTTACTTTATGTAACACAGCAATGGCTTCAATCCCTCCAAAGTTTTTCAATCAGATTTAAATTAAAAGACCGTGAAAGGTTTCAGCACACTAGAGTAATGTCAGTCAGATGAAGTCAGTTTTGGAACAGCCTGCCGACAAATACAACAGAATGTCCCACTTACCTCCCCTTTAGAAAGAAACTTAAACAGTTCCTTAAAAGAAATCAGTCATCATCATATTAACTTGTCCTATTGTCCTAATGTGTGTCTATGTGTTTTATTTTTGTCTATTTTTTGTGTTGCTCTGTTTTACCTGCCTCGGGACTACAGATGAAAATGAGCAACTATGCTACAAATTGGCTCATTTACAGTCTGTATGCATGTATATTATTGTTCAGTAATGTGCACTGTCCTGGCTAAATAATTGTAATAATAATAATAATAATAATTGGCTTAGAAATTAAAAAAAAAATCTTTAATTGATGAATCCTTAAAATCTTTGGGGGTTGAATATTTCTGATTGTACACTTGTACTTTTGGTGTTACTAACTAATAGCTGATTATTTTAAGGTCAATATACAGCATGTCATAAGTACATACCTGTCTTCACCCATCTTCTTCTCTAATGGTAGACTAATGGAGCCAGAGAGGTCTTCTACATCTCCTATATTTTTCAGCTAAATAAAAAATAAAATTAATAAATGATAACCTACCATAAATACAACAAATATACAGAATAATAGCATTAATGTCACTGCACCTTGTTATGAGTGAAGGACGAAACATCACTGTTTACACTGTCGTCCTGCAACGATAAAGAAAAACATAACTGGAAAGAAAATGTATATAAATTCATTAATAATACACACAGATAACGTTGTCAATGAACCCCAACTGCTGCATTTACTGCAAACACACACAGCTGCACAAAAGCAAAGCAGCTACATGCAACACAACTCGGACAGGAGAAGTGGCATGTAAGCAAGGAAAGTTACAGAAAGCAGATGTGCAATTAGTATAACAATAAATGGGTGCTCATAAAACTGCAATAAGCTAGCCTGACCAGCCATCCTACTGAATGGAATAACAAACCACCGCCACATTTTAGTTAAACAGTAGTGATTGGTCAAGACAGATCCTTGTTGGCAAGGGTAGACTTAAATGGGAGACTTCTGTGCCCATTACATGATACAAAGAAAATGAATGGGTCAGGCTGGCCAGGCTCGCAATAAGCAGAAACTACGCATTTCACTGTCCCACCCCAAGTGTGAGGAAGCTAGTCCATAGATATCCTACACTTTCAAAGGCAAACAAAGCAATTACAAAGAAATCCAGTCCTAAGGAGCTTATTATAAATAAGAATAGAGGAATACAAAGTCAGTGTTACCCCCTTTTTTTATATATATATGCTTTTAATATGCATGTCTACAGACTTTTCAAGGCCAATAACACTGACGTTAATAAACATCCAGTGAGATATTTTAAATTAAGACTCAGTTTGCCTCACTATACATTATTCCTATTACAATTATGATAAATAGATGCTCACAGTGTGGATGGAATATATGTATATTGTATTTATGTGTGTGTTTCATTTGGAATTAAACTTCTGAAATAAATTCCCATGTTTTTCTAATATGGAGCTCTACTAAATAACCAGTGTACTATATCTACTATTAACTTCTGTATATCTCCCATCCCCTAAGCCAGAGGAGATGGATGCATACATGGCCTAAATGAAAGCGTGACACAATGATCTGGCTCACAGCAAACACTACCTCTGCAGCAATGGGCAGTTTCTTCACTTTGCCCGCCACCGAATCTTGATTTCGGTGGTCACTGGTTTCCTGGCACTTCTCTGGTTCAACGTCAAAATCTTCAGTAACTTGCTCCTCAATAATCTCTTGTCCTGTCTTACATTCAGTCTCCACTTTTGACTGTCCCTCTACCTCTTCTTCCCCGATGCTTAAACCCTCCTTTCTCACAATCCCGTCGTCTTGCCCTAGTTCGACTTTGGCTGCTTCTGACTCAAAACCAGTCTCCTCTTGCTTATTCTCCATCTTTTCTCTGTCACTTTCACCATCTTTTTCACTTTTAAAACTATCCACAACGTCATCAGTGTCCTCAAATCCTTGTTCATCTTGTTCGGCTATCGAGTTCCTCACAGCTTCATTGCTTTTAATATTCTCTTCTCCATCACTGATCAAATTCTCATCTTTTTCACTAAGTTTCTTGTCAGTGATACTTTTCTGATCCCCCATTTCTGCACCTGCAACTTCCTCTAAATCTTCTGCACTTCTTGGTTGCACTGCTCCTTCAGTTTTGCCTCTGCAGCCATCTTGCTCCTCACTAACATCTCCTTCATCATTTACATTGTCTAACTCCTCTTCCACTTCCTGCTCTGATTGGTCAGGAGATTGTTTTGGTTTAGAGGGACCAGCCTTGTCCTCTTCACTGACTCCATCTTTGCTGCACGCCACAGGAGACTCTTGGTCCTTAGTGGAGGCAAACGGAGGAACAACAGTTTGTCACAAAGGGGGGTGTGCAAAGACACTAGGAAAAACAAGGCCAATGTGGGAAGAAGATAGGAGAATTGGCCCCAGAAGTTCAAATCTGTAATGCTAAATGTTTTGTTTTTTTTTTTTGTTTTTTTTTGGGGGGGGGGGGGGGGGGGGTACACATAATAAGAATTCAAAAGGAAAAAAAACTACAAAGTTGCATGACTTGTTCTTGTAATACTGTCATTATCCAAAAAGATTTGGATATTGCTGTACACAGGATAAGCCTCTAGTTTAGCCTCTTTTTTCCTTTCTATGAATACTGTAGATTGTAACACACCTTTTTTTTTTAGATAGGTTTAGTTACAATCTATGCATATATGTGTTATCTTAGGACCCAGTTTTACCTTATTATTTTGTTGGCACCGACTTTTTACATATTCACGTTATCTTCTTCTACAATTTAAACTCATCATACCTAATCAAAGTCTTGCATAAATCAGAACTATATTTTTCTTCCAGTTTTTTGATTCCACAACGTGCTAAGAACAACCCTCCAGTTGAGAATCTACTTTCCTTGCGGCTTTACACTTCTTGCCTGGCCACAGCAAATAATCTGCCTTATAGCAAAATTTTCATATTAACTAGCAAAGGTTTTACACCAGATGCCCTTCTGCCATTTTTTTATTTTTTTATTTTTTTTGTCTTGTGACTCCCTGGATTGCCCGTCTGTGATTGGATTGACAATGTAGGAGCTCCGGCCGCATAAATGGCTTTAAAGAAAGATGGCTTTAAAAAAACAAGTAGCAGAAGCATTTACTTATTGATAATAAAATATAAATTCAATGCTTTGTCAAGTATTTTATGATATAAATTCTCAGCATTGTGATTCTAACGATTCATTTGGCAAAACAATAGCAGTGACAGTAGGCAGACAGCAGCACAAGGAGAAAGGCACAGTGGCAGCCGTGGCCATAGGACAAGTCCCAACAGCACAACAGCTACAGGGAGGTCAGAGGTTAAAGTTTGAAGGCCAGAGATGACAGGAAAGGGACAGACACCAGAAAGTTAACAGAAGATGGTTAAAAGTTACTTACAAAAGACAACAAAACATACAGACATGTTAGGGACATTAAAATGTATAATAAATGCTAAATATTTCTAATTTTTTTTTCTTTCCAATTTACACACCCTCAGTCTACCAGAAATAAGTGTACTATTTTAAAAAATCAGCTACAGGATTAAGTAAAAATAATTGTTATTCATAGTTTCACAGTTTATCATTGGTTGACACTATTCTGAAACTTAATACTAAATTGATTTGCAAATCTCTGTGTATAATATAAATAAAGAGATGCATGCAGAATTCAAATGATGAATATTTGTAGGGTTATGGCATAAAAGGCTGTTTGTGTATTTTCTAATCTTAGCGACTAAATGTGACTGTTGTGTTTTACCTGTTGTGAAGGTCGCTCTGGGCTAAGATCTCTAGATAGAGCTAAATTTTGTAATTCTGGCTCTGGGGCTTCACCACTGCCTTCACTGTCCTAAATAGTAAAAATATGTCTAGATGAAGAAAGACTGAAAAAAAAAAAGACACAAAAACATAAACACAAAAAAGAAAATAATAATAGCACCTCATATTGTAGGCCACCTCCGAGATCGTCCACATCCAAGTGGAGGTTCTTCAAAAGTCTGTCTGAATCTTGTCCACTTGGCTATGAAATGTTGAGTTTGAGTTAAAAGCCAGTGTAAAAATGTAAAAAGGAAAATTTCTAATGCCATTGTCAAAGCTGACCTCATCTTCTGCAATTTTGTCATCATCATCATCATCATCATCATCCAGGCCTGGTAGATTCAGAGACAGTCTCTCATCTTGTCTGCTGCCCAAGACACTGGACACACCACTGCTTCGAGGGTCCTAATACAGAAACATAAATCTTGGCAAATCTGGCAAATCTTAACTGTACTTAAAAACTACACTGCATTTTCATCAGATGACACAGCAGCTTCAAATTAACAAGATAATAACAGGACAGGCCATATGTTATTGTCCTGGAATATAGTTTTAGAAAGAATTTAGCTTGAAACCAGTCAATTGTAGATAATTACTTTTTCATTTTCAAGGGTGTGCCTGTTCTTCTGAGGCCTTAGCTGCTAGAGACATCTGCATCACTAAAATGCTTTTTCAAGTTTGGTGGTCATCAACTCATCATCAATTTCCACAAAAAAACATGAAAATGATTTAGCTACTATTGCTGTTTAGAGGGAGAGCCACATTATGCACAGGTGTATAAATGTATCTTCTCTTTTAACCTTTCTCTTTTATTTTATTTTTCACATTTGGTCATATGATCCCTATAAAACAAGTGGAATCCTAGTGGTGAGTACTGTATACTGCACCACACCACACATGGACCTGGAGATATTTGCAGTGATGAGATAGCTGAATGTTGCATATTGAAACAAATATATTGTCTGTGTAAATATGTCTAATGATACAATAAAGTCTACAATGTCCACCTAGTCTGAAAATATAGGTCAAGGCATAAACATTACCCCTAGTGATGTCTTTAGCGGTTGCAGTCCCCCAGAGCTTCCCAGAGACCGTCTCAAAGGAGGGACAGAATCCAGAGGTCCCAGGCCAGCAGCATCCAGACCTCTGAGTGGGGCCAATCCCCCAAGTGGTGACGTAATGGGTCCCAAACTAGAGCCCATCAAATCCTCCTTCTTCTTCTTCTCTTTCTTCTCTTTTCCTTTCTCTTTTTTCTTCTTCTTTTCCTTTTTGGCCACTGTTCCTCCGGCACTTGCTGCCTGTTTACACCTCTCTCGTTCCTGGACCACTAGGTTGCGGTAGCTTTCGTCGCCGGGGTGCTCCCACGAGGACTGCCCCGTGGAGAAGTTGAAATAGTAAATATCCCCAGTTACATCTTGGCTGTAGAAAAAAGCCAAGAGATTGGAAATAGATCACAAACTATACACATTTTCTGAAACCCAATCTGCCTAATAAGCCAACCAGTCCATTATGCATTCTAGAGCTAAGAAAGTCATTGTAATTTTGGATCACTGTACAGCCAATGTATGAATTAAAAATACTACTATTCGTGCTTGTAAATGAGATCTACAAATATCTAGAATCATTAGATAGTAAATATTGGTCATTAACCCCCAACCAAAAAATGAAAAAAAAAACTATTATGAAGAAAAACAATTTAAATTACAACAAATAATGAAATTTGCAAGTGAGTTATATGACATAAATAAAGTTTTAAAAATGACAATGGTATGCCGTTCCTAATTACCCCATCCTATCATCAAGCAGTGGCAATTAACTAAATGGCATTATAAACATCACTGCTGTTGTTATGGAAACCACCTCCAGCATCACATGTCAAAACCAGACCTTAATTGTGAGTAGTTTCAAGGACAGAACACAGCTCTTTTTTTGGTTCTCACCATGGTTTCCACCCCGATGGCAGAGGGGCAATAACTCCTTCTCGCGCCAACCACATCAGCTCCGGCTCAGTGTCTGGGTCAATGCCAATTTCTTTAGCATAATCTCTGACCTCTGAATGAAAAGGAAAATATGTCACATGAGTAAATGCAGATTTTATGAACTTTAAAGCAACACTGTAGACAATTTTTCACATTGTTCTTGGTGCTGGAAGGCTTGAATGAGAGAGGTACCAGACACACTTCACTCTGCAATAGTTTTGACTGATCAAGCTAACAATTTTCTCTATCAAAGATAATTTGCATTAACTGTTAATCAATTCAGACAGTTTAAAATCACTGCTGCTGTGCATAGGCCTGGATTCTGATGTATATATTACTATGTTACTAATACTATGTGTTATGAACAGTAGTCACAGAGCTGTTGATTGGTATTTTTGCATACCCTGTTCAGAGGGTATGTAGTCATCGTCATATTCCTCTTCAAGGATGAGCTGGTCCCCTACAAGAACAGCTCCAGACATGGTCACTGCCAAAAAAAAGATCCACAGAACAAAAAGAGAAAAAATGTGTCAATAATAAAAGAGTAACTGATGTTTTTGTTGTCACTATACATGGTTGCACAAGTTAACCTGATATTAAATCATTTATACATAATAGAACTTGGGCTTTAGCATAAATATATACAAGTACAGGAATACAGCAGCTAATTGCCAAGCCAAAATGGTTGTGCATGTACAGCTTTCTGAATGGAAGAGTGGTTACCAACATCCGGCTAATAGGATTAACTAATTAGACTAGTCTGCAGCTAATGTGTCAATAGATAGATTTATGCAACAAGGAATAACGCCTGTGTTTTTTTTTTATAACTAGAACGAATAGGAAATATTCTATAGGTAGTTCGACTCGGTAAATTGTTGAATAATAAGGCACCATGTTAGCACCATCTTTAACGTTAATTCAAATATTAGCCGTGAAGCTACTTAACGCTAGCTCAACATAAAAACAAGTAAGGCTTGACGGTTTGCATTATTAAGTAATTTACCTCATATATATTTAATCGGAGACGTTTAACTCGTAGCTTTAGCGTTGATCGGTTGTCTTTATGTGCATATTCACTGTGTACATAACGGGGAAAGGATGCAAAAGTTACACGACGCATCACCAGGGACGCTATCCCTGTTTCCTGTTGACGTTGGAAGCGCGGCGCTGATTGGCTGAGCCACAGGGCCTGTTCAGGGACGACCGAAAAACGCAACTTTCTTTTAAAATCTGGACTACACTACAGTAATGCGTTATTTCCAAGAAAATAAACACATCGTGACCTATTAGATTATTTTAAGAGGGACGAAAACAAATCATAAATATTGATATATTTATTTGTTGAATTATTATTAATATTATTTTAACAGATATATACAAACAATAGTGGATATTTAAAGAAATTTGTCCATTTTATCAAACGCACATTATGGGTAAATTGTTTTAAATTTTAAAAGAATTAAAACTACTTGCTCATACTAAAAAACTAAAAAACTAAAAAACATGCACAATAGGCTAATCCTCCAGTTAGGTACTTCTGACCGGGAACCTGGCTCAAGATCTGGAGAAGGGTCCCCGGGCACTGCACTGCGGTCACCCACTGCTCCTGATAGCTTACCCCAGTGGCAGATGGGTCAAATGCAGAGAACAAATTTCTTCCTTAAAACTGAAATAGAGTGCATCACAAGGCTAAATCTTTTTCTTTTATTGACTTACACTTTCCTCAAGAAAAAGAAGCCAAACAATCAGAAGGTGTTTAAGCCCCATTTAGTGTTTCAAATGGTTCCTAACGCCCATATCCTTCCATTCACAGCTGGAAGCTACAGTAGCACAGCTTTGCTAAATGGTTTAAAATAGTTTAATGGCCTTTGTTATGTAAAAACATTCTTTCTTGAAACTATTTATGTTTTTGTTTTATAAGATGATGACATGTAGAGGCTTAGGTAAAAACACCCAGTTTGTGATAAGCAGTGTTTTTTTTTTTTTTTTTTTCTAAATCCGTAGGCGTTTTTTGGTAAATGGGTAAATGACCTTTTCATCTTGGGCAATGGTTGTTTTAGACTCACAAACAGGCCTTGAAACTTAGACGACTAACTTTAAACCTACGCATTATGTTCAATAGTAATTGTTTACAGTGAAGAAACATGTTTTATTTAGGCACATCAAATATCTGACCAATGTCAAGCTAACCATTTAAAACAGTGTTTTGTTTTGTTTTTTTGTGCTTAAAAAAACTGCATTATCATTGAATTTAGTTGTCACAGGAAAACAACCCTGTATATGAAGGTTATTACAAGTGTTTGATGCACGAGAGGTTGTTCACTTTGCCTTATAAACATAAACTAGAGGGAATGTACTGCACTGTCTTTTTACCCTGTTACTGAAGTAAAAGGGTTCCCCAATAACATGAATCCTAAAATATTAAGTCACACTTTGTGCCAGCCCCAAGCCCAGATGAATGGAGCAGGTTAGGGCAGGACGTGCAATTGATGTAAAAAACATGACAAGTGGTAGCCCTATGTTGTTTAACGTTCAGTTTATTCTGTACAACTGCAAAGGCATACAGTAGTATAATCACCTCAAAACAACACTGCATTTCTCAATCTGGAAAGATTAATTTGATGTATTTACTCTCAATAGAGCCAAGCAGAAAATATCTTGATCATACCTGAGCAATCCATTGTTGTTACATTGATGCCTGCTTTTACCGCTAGATGCGGCCAAAACTACTTACTGCACCCTTAAAGTCACTGATATTTTGCACAAAGGTTACATTGCCTTCTCATTTGCCTGCTTTGCTTTTTTGTACAAATTTGTCTCTAAAATTTTGAACACTGCTGACTTCAGTTACATATACACTCTAATAGATCCTTTATCCACATCACTTTTTTTGCCTTTAGTTATCAGATACACTAGGCTGATAGACAGGAAATAGGATCAAACACTGGGCACCCAACCTGTATTCAAACCCCGATTTCCCAAGTGTGGCATGCACTCTACCAGGTGAGCCACCAAGGCACGGCCAGTATGACTTTTTGTCTTTCTCACAGTTCGAATATCTAACGCCTTATTTGGCCATAAACTTACTGAGGTTATGTGAGTACAAGCCTCTTCAGACTTTGTTTTCTTGCTGTACAACGCAGAGGGAGAGGCAACCTACAGCGCGGCACCAAATCGGGGTCATAAGTTTATAAATAAATACGTGCAATAAAGCAGAAGTGACCTGAGATGCAGATGTGGCGTTACAAAACAGTGAAATGGAGTTGGCTGCGGTTTCTGACAGTTACAGCTGAGATAATGGCCCCCGCGGATTTTTCATCGAATCAGCACGAAACACCCCGTGACCTTTGAACCCAAACCAGGACGCGATCAAACAGTGGATTGGCTGATTAAATATTTATCAGTAATTATTTCACATCTATCTGTGTTTTTAGGAGGTAGCATGTCTTATAGTCTTTGTACAACAAATTTGGATTACAAATAGCATTACTTTATATAATCTATATCTAACGTTTGCATATCCTGAAAACTACTGATTCATTTATTTTACTTATTACATTACTTAATAGAATTACAATGCTGCCAGTACTGCCATAACTTTAACCTCCAAACATTCTCCATAATGTGCTCAAGAACCAGAGGCGGAGAGTAACTAGATACTCGAGGATTTGTCAACAAAATTGAACTTTCTGAGTACAGTTTCTACAACATTTTGTATTTTTCTGAGTTTTTTTTTTTTTTTTTTACCTTTCGCAAAGTGGGTATACTTGCCTTGCACAGAAGATCTTAGGTTCATGCCAGGCTGGTAATACTTTTTTACTATTACTCAAGTAATAAATGTGTTGCAAAATTGACTTTTTTTAGTCTTCTATCGGGTTTTAATGTTGTTCCCTCTTCAAAAACATATATGAAATTGTGTTTTGATTCATTCACGCATGTTTAAGTAATCCTATTCTTTCTGTGGCCACAGAACACTCGGTTCCATGAACTTCCACCTCCCCCGTGAACCCCTATCCACTCCAGGCTCCAGGAAGCACTAACCTATCAACAGGTCTAGTCTGCTCTCATTCACCAATTCCTATTTTTTATTTTGTCTTAAAATGGCATCATACAAAAAGTTTAAGGAAGCAAAGTGCTTTTTTTTATTGATTAGGTTTAAAAGACTGTTACCTAGTGTGCAGTGATTTGCATTTGTACACCAGACATGGAACTACTAGTTTAACTAAATATTGTTAAGGCCAATACCTGGAGAGGAAAAAAGTTCTCAAAATAGCAGACACACAATGCTGACACTGTGTAGCATGATGACTGTATTACCTGGCTGTACCAGTGATAACATGCATTCGTAGCTATCTCTGTTTCAGGTAAAGGTCTCACTGATAAAACAGAGATAGATGGCTCAAAGTGGCAGCTGCATCGACACTGAGCAGAAAGGTTGTCTCAAAGGTTGAACTCATAGATAAGAACAAATACTTTGACAAAGTGTCGTCAGCCTGGGTGCTCTGCTTATTATAAATTGTATTTGCCTAAAGCATAGTCATTGTTGGAGAGTAAGTAGATACTTTTACTCAAGTTTGTAAAGAAAATGTACAGAGTTTTCTTTTTTTGTTTCAAGCATACTTTTATTTTTACCCAGGTAGATTTTGAGGATAGGATGCTAGGCTTACAATCAGATGGTCCTGGGTGTGCGCTGAGTTGGGAACACCAGCAGTAGAAATACTAGAGTACCTTTACTTCTACCTGAGTAAGATTAAAGTACCTATACATTTACTTGAGTGCAGGTTGAATATCTTTATTATGAAAGATATATTGTAAATTGAAATGCCCAAATGGCTTGTGTATGTTTGCGTAATGTTCTTACTTATCCAAGTCATAATATGCTGAAGTAGTTACATCTTATCACAGTGTTGAAAAGCTCCCAGACTTGGCTCAGGCATTGACAAAAGATCCTATACTCAGACTTTTCTTGCAGTTTGTCTCACATGTATCAGAGTAGATGAAAGTGTTTCAGGATCTAACTTGCATATGTCATTTGTACAAACACAGACACTGACTTCTGGAAGATTTCCTGACCTATGCAATGATTTTCGGTACAGATTTTTGAGGTTTATCAGCATCCAATACAGCCAACACTAAAAAAAAAATATTGTTCCTAAATACTGTCCCTATATTAATATTTTCTAAATAATTCTGCATTTTTCACATTATACAACTCAATGATTGTTCCATATTTGACTTTCTGTGTGGTAATTTGGGGGTCAACATAAAAAAAAACTTACATACAGCTGATAATTATTTTACAGAAAAGAGCTGTGAGAATTATTAGTAATAGTCAATATAGAACTCTTAAATATTAAGTAAGTATGAAACTGATATTTAAACTGATGGTCCGTGACAATGCTCAAATCTTGTAATGAAATGAATTGCAATAGATGAATAGATTGCAATAGTTATGCAAGTTGTGTCTAACTGTGTCTAGTGTCTAAAGTGCTACATCGGGCAGATAATATAAGATTACTCTTCTTTCTGCTCCTTTTCATTTTTCATTTTGCTGACATGAATTGTCTGTGATTTTTCTATTAAATTACGAATGAAATGGGATCAATATATAAAAAATATACCCAGACATCCTGCTGAAATGCTGCCAATAACCTAATAACCTAATTAGTCACAAAATGCTGTGTTTGTATCCGTAAAACATCCAGTCAGATTCTAGAGATTTTTTTGCTGTCCTTTTCTTTCTAAATGACCAGAGACAAATGGCAGGGACATGAAGAGGATTATAAATCTTGTTGCAGACGTGAATGGGCCACAGAGGTGACTGCTCTGTCACCTCACTCTCGTCACTTTGTTATAAGCTTCAGCCACGGCTCCGGGCCATGAACAATCAATGAACAACGGGGTCTCACAGGAAGATTATCTAACTTGGCAACTTAATGAGTCTAAACCTCAATTACATAAAAGATACAGTTGCTAAAATGCCAATTTTGCAAAGTAATATCTTTACTTTTTTCATTGAAATAAAAAAGCCCCATGCAGAGGCCATTCCTGAATCACTCGGGCAACAACACATCAACCATATCTTCTAACCCAACCAGATATAGGACAGCCACAAATATTTATTTTACATTTTACACAAGGAATACTGATCATACCTTGTTGTTCTTAACGTAAATCTCACTTTTTATATGCTGAGATCTACTGAAAAAGTGTGTGTGTGTGTGTGGGGGGGGGGGGGGGGGGGGGGGCAGTACAACCAAAAGCGGGATAGGTGGTCTCTACTCTATGGGACAAAGCTGAAGAGAGCATGCTTCAACGCAGCTGGGACATGCAGACTCCACTCCAAAAATTGTTGTAGTACACAATCAAAGTGATCATCTTGAGATTATTTCGACAGCCTTTAAAGAGCATGCCTGTACTCCACCAAGTCCTGACCCACCAGCTGAGAATACTCAATATACAGGACACTTATCACAAGGTCCACTCAGCCTGTGAGTTTTAAAGACCTTAACAAACTGGCCTTGATAAGATAGTTTAAAATGTATGTGGCATTTTTAACCACTCCACAACCCCTGATAATCATTCCTAAAAAGCTGCTGCTCTTTCATACTCCTGACCTTTTTTATTTGCTTGCTGTCTTATTCATATTTACTTACCAAAGTGTGTATTTAACAGTAAAGTAAATCATACAGTACAATGTACAGTAGGCCTACTGTTCATCATACTGTATGATTTACTTTACTGTTATGCAAAGGTTTCCAGCTGATTTTAGCCAAAGACAATCATTAACTGCAGACTTATTAACCCTATTTTATCAATGCACATGTAACTTCATACATATGCAGCTCCAGATATTAGCATTTATGTAAAAGTTGCAATGTCAACTGGAGGGTTAAGGCCCAAAAAGTGGGTCACAGGCAAGGGGGTAACAGGTTGTGAAGAAAATTGCAGAGATATCACCTAAGTGCCAGTGAATCAGGAAGGACATCTGTACCTGCCAACGTAACCATACAAATGAGTCGCTGTGGGTCTTTGAATAGTTTCTAAACAAGATTGCAAAATGCTAATATGTTTTTAAAAATGGTCCCAACAAAATTATGAGTGAAAAAGTTGGGAATCATTGATGTAAAATACAGAATTATATGCACGGTCCATCTATATTTAAAGGGTTTTTGGCAAACACGTATTTGTATGTATTTGACCCAATAACAATTCTAAAAGTGCAATTAAATTAGATAAAAACATACAACTGTAGAAAGTTATGTATATTAGCTTTATACAGAATATGTGCTCTGGATGTTTTCTGCCTCTTATTCCCTTAATGGGAATAAGAGGCAGAAATCCCAGAAATCCCAGTTACTTTAGGTACACCCTGGGTACACCTGGACAATGGCCAGTTCGTTTCAGGGGCAACACTGACAGAAACACACTGACACAACCACTCACATTCAGTCACTAGGGCTAATCCAAAAGCATACTTCAAATTAAAGTCATGGAAACACTCGCTTACAATTAATAGTAATACCATGATCTACAACAAAAAATGTCCTATAAAGGACTCCTCTAAAATACTGTTGTGTGAGTGTTTCGATCACATGACCCATGTCTCTTTACACTATTACTATGACTATTCCTCAATAAATCAATAGTAACAAAGTTCAGTGTGCGATAGAACAACAAGTAACAGATTGGCAGTCTTTGGACCAAACATGGTACACTCACCCGGACTGACTTTATAAATGTGTCAGCTCAAATAGGCCACTGTGTGAAATGTTAAAAGAACTACAGTATAACAAATAAAGTGAGCTGTTGTTATTTTTGAATGATCCAAGGCCGGGCATTTGAATTAAAAAAACTACATTCAATTTCTTTTTAATCTCCCTATGTTAGCTATTAATGTTAAAATCAGACCTGAAATAGTAGATATTAACAGTAATTAACTTAAATGTATTTTTTTACTTCAGTGAGAGTTCTATACAAGAAACTTTGGGCCTGAGGTTGGGTTCCAGCTGGGACAAAGGCCAGTCAGTTGTAGAGACATGCTCCAACAACATCGTTCACTCTCACAATCATTCACTATAGGGCAATGATCACATTAAAACATAGTTAAAGCATTTGACCCGTAATACTAATACACAATAATACAAAACCTACACCTCACTCTTGCCCCCTTTTCTAAAATTCCTTTCTCTTAATTATCTGTCACCCCTTTGTCATTCAGACCAATGTCCTACTGTTATAATCTCACCGGCTCTGCTTTCACACTGGGAAGTCGTTCCTTTGTGTCTGGGCTTTTTTTTTTTTTTTTTTAAATCAATTACAACCAATTACTCTCACAGTCCCATAAAAACAGCAATAGAGGAAGTGACTTTTGGAGCCAAATACCAAAACATGTAGTATGCCAATTTATTACATCCGTCAGAGATACTTTTAAAAAACATTTGAAGTATATTTGCCAAGAAATTGTGTACTTCAGGTTTTTTTTTTTTTTTACTTCAGAGGCAAATTTGGTTGTACCAGAAGTAATAGAAATAGTAGAATCAGTAATAGTAGCACTGGTGGTAGTAGTAGTAATAGTAGTAATAATGGCAGCAATTGCAAATAGTAGCAACTGTTGTATTAGTAGTAATATGGTAGTAGTAGCTGTGAATGTAGAAGTGAGGGTAGCAGTAGAAGCAGTAGTGGCAGTAGTAACAGTAGTACTATTATTAGTAATTACTTAAAGTGGCAATGGTCACAGTAGCAGTAAACACTTTCTACCTATGTAAACTTTACACTCATTACTTTTTCACTTTTTCTTATTATATTTGTGTTGAATATTTTCACTTCTACTTCAGTAATAATATTTTGAAGTAGCGGTACTTTTACTTGAGTACAGATTTTAAGTACTTCTCCCACCTCTGATATTTAATCTTCCTGTACGTTGCTTGTGTTAATGGATGAGCCTGTCCCAGCAGGTGACCATTGAACTCGGCGGAGCGTCCCGGGGGTGAGGTCCAGCTCCACGGAGACAGTCAGTCCCCCCGGGCCCTCCCCGTTCCCTCCCCCATTCGTCCCATCCCATGTGCTTTCTGTCGAGCTCATTGCACACCCCCTGCCCTATAAAAAGTTCACTCCAGCCCTATGTTCCTCAGTTTCATCAAGAACTCCACCAGGTAAGGACTTTTCAATGGATACTGCCACAAAACATCACTATTTTATACTTTTTAAAAAATATTATTGTTAATGATGAGTTTAAATAGTGGGGCTTTACATTCTAAATTTTAAACTTCTTATATAGCAATGTGACTGTATATCCAAGCCTTTTCTTTTAAAAATACCCAAGGAAAAATGTATTCATAAATTAAAATACATAGGGGTATGAGCATAGTCTTTATTTTAGTTTATAATGGCCTCAATGCTTGTAAAATGTAATGTCAAATGTAATTTTAGGTGTGTTTGTTTTAAAGTATTGATTTGTTAAAGCCTAAGTAAACAGTTTAATTTCTGGGTAAAAGAAATACAGAGAAGTTGAAATGTTGTAACTTGCATAAATGTTATTTGGCATTAAAACAGAAAAAGAGGACAGTATGGTAAAATTTGAATATAAAAGTTGTATCAGTGGTAGTAGCGCATATATGTTTACAGTTTGCATAACAAGGTTTGTCTTGTCTGTCCGTAGACCGCCATCATGAAGTTTGTGGCTCTCGCTCTTGCTCTTCTGCTCGCCATTGGTAAGTGTCTCAAAGCAGCTTCATTTTCATAGAATAATTTCAACTAATGAGCATTTGAAGGTGCAGTGTGTCTTTTTTAATGCCATCTGGTGGTAATATTGTAAATTGCAAATTTACACGTCACACTGCTGACTGCTCTGTTCTACTAGATACAGAAAGTATTTTTCCACCGGTTTAAATTTAAATATCTATTTCTACATTATTTTTGAGTGTTATTTTATGTCATTTTAGACCTAAATTATTGTTATGAATTGTGTTTCATTTTGTAATTTTTCTTTTTGCTCCTAGGTTCCCAGGCTGCCTCTCTGCAGGCCGATGCCCCCTCACAGCTAGAACATGCCCGGGGCGTCATGAGGATGTACATGGACCAAATCAAGGCCAGTGTAGAGAACATCGCAGCAAGAGTTGATGATGAACCAACCAGGTCAGTATTTAACTTAATATAATATACATAATATAATGTGTTGATGTATGTAGTAAGACTGCATATCATCAGGAGAGTGGGCTAATAACTTCACTTTAGCTTGTAAAGTAAAGAACTAGTGGTAGTAGTGGAGTAGTAATGACAGTATTAGTAGTAGTAATAGTAGTAGAAGCAGCTGTACATTAGTAATAGTGGCACTAGTTGCAATACCTGATCTGTGCATCACATTATATTCATGTCTTTTCCAGAAGAATGGCAATTAATTATTTTGTCACCTTGTAAAAGTAGTATTAGTACTGGTGGCAATCACAACTCACAGGCCAGTATACTCTTTGTGCCTGTCCCAAGCCTGAATTAATTGGAGGGCATTACATCTCAAAGGTCATATGGCATAAAACCTATGCCAGATCAATACTTGAATTGCTGCACATTAGCAGGCAGATGTGGTGAGTTAGTCAGCTAGTGGCAGTCACAGTAGTAGTAGAGGTAGATGTTCTAGTAAGTAATTGTAACAGTAGAAGCAGTTTACCATACTTCTAAAGGGTTTTTCTAGTGACTAAAATGTATTAATTGTATATATAGTTGAGATAGAAGTTGTTTTAAGCACTTGTACCAGTAATAGTAGCAGGACACTATACTTCTGTGTGGGTTGGACTGGTTGGTTTTGTTTGTTCCATTCACTAAACTGTAGTAATTGCACATTTGCAGGAACAACATCATCAACGGCGTAAACCAAATCCACAGCAAGATCCTTGAACTCCAGAGCCATGTCAAGCCCATCACCGATGGCGCTGTGGCCACCATCTCTGAAGCCACCCAGGATCTGCGCGCCTCCATCAACACCGACCTGGACAACCTGAGGACGCAGCTGGAGCCCATGCGCGCAGAGCTCAATGGAGTCGTGGAAAAGCACCTCAACTGAGTACAAGGAACTGCTAAAGCCCTACATGGATGAGTACCGGGCCAAACACGAGGCAGACATGGCAGCCTGGAAAGCCAAGATGGAGCCCGTCATGGAGGAGCTGCGTGCCAAAATCGCCGTCAACGTGGAAGAGACCAAGAGCAAACTGGTGCCAATTATCGAGGCAGTCCGTGAAAAGATGGCCGAGCGCATTGAGAATGTGAAGCAGATGTTGGGTCCCTATGTCCAGGAGTACAAGGAGCAGATGATGGCCGCCGGCAGCCAGCTCTCCCAGATGAGGGAGGCCAACTTTGAAGAGGTGAAAAAGAAACTTCAGCCACGTCTGGATTCAGTGAAGAAAAGCTTTGAGGACCTCATCGAGGAAGTCAAAACCATGATGGTCTAGTAATCCGTGTCTTCTCTATCTCCCCCTTGACATCCTTTTTCTGCCCTTTTCTCCTGACATTCCCACGCACATCACCAAAAGCCTTAACTGAGGCACTTCACTGACAACAAAATGGTGGGACTCTTGCTATTTTACTGTCTGATGCACAAACAAGCAACACATACAAGCCTATAGCGCACGACAAAAATGCTTCAAGTGATATATGCTGTAAACATCTTCCTATATTTGTGGAGAAAATTGTATGTGAATAAACAACTGAAAACCAAGCTTGTCTGCCATAACTTGTGCTCTATTGAAAGTCTGCAAAATAAACTTATTTTATTCCATTTATTTTATTCAATTTTATTTAATTCAAGTTTATACCAAATTGATTAGAGATTGCTATTTACAATTTATGACCAAACTTACATAAAACTATATCAGGCATTTTTAATTAGTAGTTAGTTACTTACAGTTTGTATTCTCAGAAATTGGTTGCTGTTAGATTAATACAGGAAGCCACAGTACAATATTTAGTATGCATGAATGATTAAAGTTCTCATGGAAAGCCTGTAGTTTTTAATTTAGTCACTTACATCCAGCATTTTGAACTGGGCAGGAAAATCTGAGCAGGTGGTGGGGTAAAGACAGTTGTGGAAAAATATAGTATTTTAATACACTATATTTTTAAAAGTATTAGCTCACTTGCCTTTACACATTCTTTCCCATTCTTAATCCATAGGGTTTAATATGACATGGGCCCATCCTTTGCGTCTATCTACGTCAGACTTCTATGTGTCTGACGTTCTCGTCCAACGTCTGATGTTGGACAAAGGCCTGGCTCACAGTCTTCGCTCTAATTCATCCCAAAGGTGTTCTGTCAGGTTGAGGTCAGGACTCTGTGCAGCCCAGTCAACTTCTTCTACACCAATCTCACTCATTCATGTCTTTATGGACCGTGCTTTGTGCACTGGTGCAGTCATGTTGGAACAGGAAGGGGCCATCCCCAAACTGTTCCCACAAAGTTGGGAGCATGGAATTGTCCAAAATCTCTTGTTATGCTGAAGCACTTAGAGTTTCTTTCACTGGAACTAAGGGGCTAAGCCCAGTTCCTAAAAACAACCCCACACCTATAATCTGAATTCAGTTATTTGGGTGGGTGAGTAAATACTTTTAGAAATATAGTGTATATTATGTGAAAGTGTTGGTTATGATAAAGTAAAGATTGTGGGCATACCAGCGGTTTGATTCCCTGATTACAACAAATGATGAAAACTGAAAAGACTGGGCCTCAGCATAACACCAGCTGGAAATCACAAAGTGCCACAGTAGAATATTGAATATATTTGTAGATCCATTACAGTGTGCAATAGCAACAACCCTAACCTACTGAGCTAACATCCATACCGCTGTTGTAGACTCAATTCCAGCTCTGTATCTGCCAATAGTTTTCAACTGTTTCACAATTGTTTAAACAGCATACACAACGCAACCAGTATTTCCTTTACGCAGATCTTTCTGTGTAAACCATGCAGTAGAATTAGTAGTAGCAGCAGTGACAGTATTACTAACAGTACTAGTAGCAGTATAAGTACAAACAGAAATTACCTGGGATTATTAAAGTTAAAATGAATCAGTAGTATTGACCAATCCAAATCAAGAGTGAAGCAAGACCAAGACAAGGCCGAGACTTTCAGGGTTCAAGATCGAGTCGAAACCACGGCTTCTAAGGACCAAGACCAAGTCCAGACTGAGACCAAGGCAAACTGAGACCAGCTCTAGACCAAACCATGGGAAATACAATAAATAAATATATGTTCAAATGCAGTAATGATCATTTTAATTATCTTATGCAACAGACTCCACAAACAAACAGAGACAGATAATTTTCCTGGTTCTTCTGTCGCTGAAAACAAATCACTCAAAAATTATTTAGAATTAGCAGAGACAAGACCAAGAAAAATTAAATTCAAGACCAAGACCAAGACTGAGTAAAACTGCAACCAAAATCGAGATGAGGCCAAAACTGTAAAAAAAATTGTCTCAAAAGACTGCCACAACAATTTGAATTGAGTAGTAGTAGTAATAGTATAAGTAATAGTAGTAATACCAGTGGTAATAGTTTTGCCTTGCATTCATTTTCATGTTTATGAGATATTTCCATTTAGAAGTGTATATTATCATGTGGCTGGTGATCACTCTTGACCCCTGCTGTTCATGACAGTTACATGAATATAATAAGGTCACCATTGATTGTGAGGTCCACTTCCATAGAACAATATTAGCACAATCAGTTCTAGTTTAGACAGACATCCAATAACATGCATAGTATTTCTTGTCCTGTTGTCCTAAAAGCTTGTGATTAATGACTCTATTCTCACTTCTTCTGAGCGCCCTTAGGCTTGGACCACTCAACACTGTCCCATCACCAATACATACACATCTGATACTAAAATCATAATGTGTTTAGACAGAAAAAAACACTAAACAGTAAAAGTACGTTAATGGTGAGATGAAATGTTGTCTTCATCTATTGACACTACACAACTATAATAACAGTGGTATTGTTAATTCTCTATGCAAGCCGTGTTTTAGGCTTCAGGCTATAAAAGACTCAAGGAGGTACCACATGGGTCTTTAAAACCACAAGGCGATGTGTGTGTACAACTGTGATTAGTGCATGTCACCGCATCAGTGCCTATTGTAATTGATGAGACAAGCAACACGGTCTCTAGTGAATGGAAAAGTGTATAAAAGCTGCTTGTTGTTGGCCAGAAAGCACTCACTGCTGTCCCGGGACGTACAGCGAGGAGACTTGGATTGGGAAAAGAACAGGGACTCTTATGTTGAGATTTGCGACTGGTTTCAATGCAACTGGGATAAAAGCTTTGGCCTGTCTGCTGTATGTCAATTGGCGACTGACAAGGAAAGACATTTACGTTAAATTATTTTGGTGCGAAGAATCCAGGAATCATGGAAGGTAAGTATGTTCTTGCAGTTTATAAAAAATAAAAAATACTGTAATAGAGATCATCTGTAGGAGCTTATTAGGTCATCTAGGCCAGAGTTTCCCAAACCAGGGGTACAGGCACCCCTAGGGGTACACTAGCACATTGCAGGAGGTACAGGGAAGTATTTCATTATTTATTTGTGACTTTACACCAAGAATTGTCCTTTTATTCAATATTATTGTGTTTTATGATTGTAGAAGATAAATTAGCTCACTATTGGTATCAGAAAAAGTATTGCTCAGGTATGGGATCAAAAACCAGGTATTGTTAAGTAGCCTACTGGTATCGAAAAAATCTGAACGATACCCAGCCCTGTTTACAATAAATTTGGAAAAATTGGAAAAATTTTTACAGGTGAACTTGAGGGGGTACTTATAGTATGACAAAAAGTCTAGAGACAAGACAAAAAAGGTTGGGAACCACTGATCTAGGCTTTATTGTTAAGCTTCTGCTGATTGGTCTACACACCCCTTGTTGACACTGAATTACTAGCTGAAGATAAAAGTGACTACTTTAGTGCTGGCTATATCGTTTTACATAGAGAATTAGTCCACAGTAGGAAAACATAGCATATAAAGAAACATAGTATGGTAACAAAGTACAGCTAGTTGTAAGACAGCATGGTCCCTTAAACTCAGAGTTAGAAGTTTAAGGCAAGCTTGAAAACTAAATATGATGCAAGGTCATATTTGTCATTGTGGTTGGTCTCTATTTACTCTTTTATAAATAAGTAAATATAAGGGTTACGCTGCTGTTAAGTATAGGTATAAGTGTGGCTGTGGTACACTACCTACTACTACTTTAAAATAACAAGAAGGCAACAAAAGTGCAGTAAAATATGTTGTCTCCTTAGGTTCTCAGCTCTCCCAATGCTATGAGCTGCCTCTGCCATGCTTCGCAGACTCCAGTTCACTGTTTAATGCCAAAGCACCGCAGGTCAGTGGGGTCAGAGTTCAACTGGAGATGCACAGTCTGTGGCAACAATTTGATCAACTTGGCACTGAAATGATCGTCACCAAAGCAGGAAGGTAAGTGTTAGCGTATGTCTTTTACATATTTCTCACTGATAGTTGTTGTGATCTACAAATTCCTTATATCATATTTGTGTTAACTGTATGCATGATTCTCTCTTGTTTTGTTATTTTATTGGCCACACTGCATTGTATTTATGTATTATATCCACTCTGCAGCAGGATCACTGGTTATATCTGAACATGCTTTTCATGCATTATGTGAAAGGTTTTGGAGAATTATATATTGTTGAATTAAGATGCATACATTACATTTTCAGTGCATTGGTGTGGTAGGATGTATGTAAGATTGGTGATGGTGGATTTTGTACTAATTGAGACCAAGACCAGTCCGAGTCCAGAGCAAACTGCGCCAAGACTTTCAGGGTTCTAGACTGAGACTTTTGAGGACCTAGACTGAGACCAAGGCAAATCAAGGCTAGGTCAAGACTAAACCCTAACTACACATCTTTGAGACT
Organism: Bostrychus sinensis; assembly: GCA_020698575.1. Lineage (NCBI taxonomy): Eukaryota > Metazoa > Chordata > Actinopteri > Gobiiformes > Eleotridae > Bostrychus > Bostrychus sinensis. Next base: position 16,488,827 of record CM036245.1, read on the forward strand.
GCCACAGACCAAGACCGGTCTCAGGCACTTCAACGCTAGTGGCAGTTGTTATAGTAGTAGGTGTAGTAATTGGAGTAGCAGTATTTTCTACTTAAGTAAACTTTAGCCACAGTATGTTTACTCTTTTACTTCAAGTAATTATTTTGATGAGTATTTTTACATATACTTAATAGTAATAATATTATTTTAAAGTAACAGTACCTTTACTTGAGTAGAGATTTGGTTCTGGCTTCAAAGAGACACAATATCTCATTAACCAACATAGCAGGATCTAGTTTCTCTGACACTTTTGTATGTAACAACTAACTTTGTGTCTACTCTTCCTTTAGGAGGATGTTTCCCACTTTCCAAGTCCGTATCTCTGGGATGGACCCGATGGCTGAATACGTCCTGCTCATGGACTTCATTCCTGTCGATGATAAAAGATACAGGTTACAGGCATATGTCAAATCAAGTGTTATGCCTTGTTACTACTAAAATGTGCCTATAAAGACTTACCTGCACCATATTGTATTGGTCAGATATGCCTTTCACAGCTCCTCCTGGTTAGTAGCGGGAAGGGCAGACGCTGCAGCCCCGAGCAGGATGCACTTTCACCCAGACTCCCCAGCCCGAGGAGCTCAGTGGATGAAGCAGACTGTATCCTTCGATACTCTCAAACTCACCAACAACTTGCTGGATGACAATGGACATGTGAGTACAAGTCTGTATGTCATTTTTAACAATAGGAATAAAGGATACCAGTGTTTAAAACTACAATTTACACACATTAAGATGAAGGGAGAGGATTACTTATTCTTTGTTGCACCTATCAGTAGAAGTTTGTTATTTTTTGGGTGCCTCCAGGAAACAAATACAAACAAATGCAGAGTTATTTTAAGGAAAAAAGTTACTACTTAAAAGTTACACCGTTTCCACTCAACAAACCTACATACATACACCTAAATTAAACATTTTTGTTATATTCCACGCTCAGATCAGGTTTTTCTTAGTGTTTCTTGTCTGTCTTCCATGGTGTTTGTCTCCCTTGTGTGCCCTTTGTTTTGGTTTATTTTTTAGGTGTGGCCTCCTGCTGGTGGGTGTGGTCTCTGAGCAGGCACAGCTGACTCCCATTCCTAATCAAGACCAGGATAAAGACCTCTGGCTCTACTGCACCCTTCGCCAGATTGTTCCGCCTACATCGTGGTACAGAACGGCACTTTGGCCTAATGACCATTTTTTTCTTGCTACTTTTTTGTTGTGTCTTACCTGAACTCACTGGCGCTTTTGCTATTTTTAGTTCTTCTGCCTGCCTCAGAGACCCACCGCCTCAAGCTAAGCAACACTAGCTTAGCTTTCTGTTAATAAAAACTTTCTCCTGTGCATCCAGTCAGCTTAGAGTGTCTGCTTTGGGGTCCAAATCTTAACAGAGCAATCGGGCCAGCAACAGACCCCGCAGACCCAGAGTCTATTGTAAAGGCACTCGCTGCTCATGGAGAAACTATTGGGCGCCATAAACAAGGCTTAAAGGAAACTGTGGAGGCCCTCCAAAACCTCGTCTCATGTCACGGAACTGGGAACCTAGCTCACCCAAGTTTCTGCTCAGCTCTCCCCATCCCCCACTGCAGCTCACAACTACAGGCTCCAATTCTACGCAAGTGTAGTCTGAGGACTCTCGACCTTCAGCACCCATGCCTACACCATGTGAGCTGTTCGCCATCCCCATAACCCTAATCCTTTCTGGTAATCATAAAGAAACTATTAGGTTGTTGGTCCTTCCCTCTCCACTTGCTCCTAATGTCCTAGGAATTCCCTGGTTAAAACTACATAACCCTCAGTTCGACTGGTCCTCAGGTTCTATAGTAAACTGAAATGTGTTTTCTGACACTCAAATTCCCTATGTTCTGATTTAACTCCTAGTCAGGCTCAGTCTGCCCCCCTTACACAACCACCTAATCTCTCCAGTATTCCCCCAGAATATCACGATTTGTCAGAAGCATTCAAAAAAGACAAGGCCCTCTCACTCCCGCCTCACACACCTTACAACTGTGCAACAAACCTTATCCCTAGCGCCCCCTTCCCTTCAAGCCGCCTGTAAAACCTGTCACCTCCGGAAAGAGAGGCCATAGAGAAGTACATTCATGATGCCTTAGCCTCTGGACACATACACCCTTCCTTCTCTCCTGTTGCAGCAAGGTTTTTCTTTGTCAAGAAAAAAGACAAAACCCCAAGATCAACTGCAGTCTCAATGATATAACTGTCAAAAATAAGTAACCTCTGAAGCTAAATGACTCTGCTTTTGAGCCTCTCCACAGTGCCACCATCTTTCCAAGTTGGATCTGCAAAACGCTTACCACCTGGTGCGTATCAGGAAAGGACATGAATGGAAAACTGCATTCAACACACTACTCAGGGACTTCAAAAACCAAGTAATGCCCTTGGGTCGCACAAATGCCCCTGCAGTTTTGCATCTCTAGTTAACAATGTACTTAAGGACATGCTGAATACTTTTATTTTTGTCTACCTAGATGACATCCTCACCTTCTCACACAACATCCAAGAACATGTCCGCTTGATACTACAGACGCTTCTTGAAAACAAACTTTACGTCAAGGCAAAACAATGCAAATTTCATGCCACCTCCATTTCAGTTCATTTGTTAGGATTCATTGTTGAGCAAGGGAGACTCAAAGCAGATCCAGCCAAGGTTCAGGCAGTAACCTACTGGCCTACACCAACTGCTCATAAGCAATTGCAAATTTTGGGGGTTTTTGCTAATTTTAACAGGCGCATCATTAGAAACTTCAGTCTAGTTGCCGCTCCTCTTACTTGCCTCACCTCAACTACATCTCCCTTCACCTAGACCCTGGAAGCCCAAGCAGCCTTTCATCAGCTCAAGCACCAGTCCACTACTGCACTGGTCCACATCCTTCCTGACCCGAGTTAACAGTTCTTCATGGAGGTGGATGCTTCTGACACTGGAGTGCGTGCCGTACCATTTCAACAATCCCCTGAGTCCAACAAATTATATCCTTGTGCTTTTTTCTCCAAATGTCTTTTGGATGCAGAGAAGAACTATGACTTTGAGAACCATGAAATATTGGCAGTGGCTTTGGTACTCCAAGAATAGAGACACTGGTTGGAGGGGGCACAACATCCATTTGTTATATGGACTGATCATAATCTTATCTCCATTCAGCTTGCAGGCTCAACTCTCATCAGGCGCATTGGGCCCTGTTTCTTGAAAAATTCAAGTTTACACTTACTCACCATCCTGGTTCCAAGAACATGAAGCTTGATGTGCTGTCTCGGCTTCACACATCTGATTGTCCTGACACACACCTGGAGAATATAGTTCCTATCACCTGTGTCTTAGCCATGGCTTGCTGAAAGTTTGAAAAAATAGTCTCTGAAGCCCAACACTCTGAACCAGACCCTGGTAAGGGCCCTCACAATCATCTCTTTTTCCCGTCCTCTGCTTGCTCCCAGGTTCTCCACTGGGGCCTCTCATCTAAGCATACATGCCTTCCTAGTATCCACCGCACACTCACCTTTATCAAACATGGGTGCTGATGTCCATGGGTTTGTGTCTGTATGTGATCTTTATGTCCACAGTAAATCTTCACACCTACCACCAGTTGGCTTGTTGTATCCTCTGCCTGTGCCTTCTTGACCCTGGTCCAACAACCTGGTGGACTTTGTTTCAGGTTTGCCCCCAACAGAGGAAAACACTGTTATTTTGACTATCATAGATTACTTTTCTAAAGTTGTACATTTTGTCCCTCTTCCCAAACTCTCATCTGCTCTGGAGAAAGCTAATGTTCTGGTCCAACATGTTTACATGGCATCCCACAAGATATTGTGTCAGATCGTGAGCCTCAATTCTCTTCCAAGGTTTGGAAGGTGTTCTGTCAAGCCCTTGTCTCATGTCAAGATACCACCCCCTGTCAAATGGACAGGCTAAGAATGCCAACCAGGATCTTGGTACTGCCCGTCATACCTCTGCCTGATCTTCATTTCTGCCGTGAATTGAGTATGCTCATAACTCCATGACTTGCTCGGCTACTGGTATGTCACCCTTCATTGCCTCTATAGGCTACCAACTCCCCTTGTTTCCAGCCCAGGAAGAGGAAGTGGCAGTGCCCTCTGTTGAAGCCCACCTTTGTCGCTGTCGTAGCCTTTGGCTTACTGTTCGAGCTGCTTTGATTTGCTCCACCACTCGCAACCAGGTGACTGCTGACAGACGCCTCACAAGTCTATCAGCCAGGACAGAAGGTGTGGCTTTCATCTCAGGACCTGCCTCTTCAGGTTGACTGTCAGAAACTGGCCCCACGTTATGTTGGATCGTATGAATTTGACAAGGTCATTAACCCAGGTGCTGTCAAGCTCAAGCTGCCTTGAATGTCCACCCTGTTTTCCATGTGTCTTTACTCAAGCCAGTCCCCTCCAGTTCTTTGTTCTTCTCTCTTGCTGGCGGGTGTGGTCTCTGGACAGGCCAGCTGACTCCCATTCCTGATCAAGACCAGGATAAAGACCTCTGGCTCTCCAGCACACTTCACCAGATTGTTTCGTCTACTTTGTGGTACAGAACTGCACTTTGGCCTAATGACCATTTTTGTCTTATCTTGCCTGAATTTCACTGGATTTTTTGTTATTTTTAAATCTTCTGCCTGCCTCAGAGACCCACCACCTGGACCATGCCCAAACCAAGCTAAGCAACACTAGCCTAGTCTTTTGTTAATAAAGACTTTCTCCTGTGCATCCAATCTGCTTACTGCGTCTTTTGGGGCCAAAATCTCTAGCCATAACACATTTCTATCTTTCAGATTTATTGATGTTTTTGTTCTCTTTTGCAGATGATACTGAACTCCATGCATCGTTACCAGCCGCGGTTTCATGTAGTTTATGTGGATCCAGCCCCGAACAGCCATTTAAATGCTCACAGAAACTTCAGCTCCTTCTCCTTTCCAGAGACTCGCTTCATGGCCGTCACAGCCTATCAGAACCACAGGGTGAGGAAATATAAACTAGTCATGCAATTAGTAATGTGTAACATCCAAGATATCCTACAAAAGTTATACATTGGTTGGTGTGGTTGTCTGTTTTTTTAACATGTTATGTTCATCATAAAAGAAAAAATAGGGAGATAAAGAAATATGAACAATTAATATACCTAAATAAATGGTTTAACCTTTATACCCCAATTTTAAAAACTTGCGTTGTATCTGTTAAGTGACAAAATGGTCCAGCTCACAAAACATCATAAATATAGCACACATTAATAATTTTTTTACTTTTTTTTTTTTTTTGCATAACAGTCAGGACACACATTTATTAAAAGATTTATGTAAAAAAAAAAAGTAAGTAAAAAAACAGGGACACTTATGTCACTAAAGAGTAACAGTGTAACTTGTTGTTACTACAAAAAAATCCCAAACCCATCTAAATGTTGGCAATCTTTGACATACTTAAAGCTGTAATAACCTCTCCAAGAGAAGTACACTTTGCATTGGGAATACTGAAAATATCTTAGTGTGTTTTTTTACACAAATAAATAAATAAATAAATAAAATGCTATTACTGGCATGAAAAGGTTGAAACTTTAGAAAATAATAAAGTATTTGGTATTTATGCCCAGAGCATAAGTTGATTAAATATTTCAGCCAAAAAAAAGAGACCCCCCCCCCCCCACACACACACACACACACACAAATTTAGTTAGAGAGCGTACATATGTTTTATTAGATTTGTTTTTACAGTATCAATGTTAGTTAAAAAATACACACCTGAGACAAAAGGGTCCTTTTCAAATGTTTGTATTTGAAAACAACATCACAAACATTTGAAAAGGATTCTTTTGTCCTCATTGGGGCAAGGGTTAACTTGTATCGAACCATGTGCTTTCCTTTTTTTTGAAATCACATTCTCAGCTGGTGAGTCAGGGCCCAAAGTGGGTTGCATGCATGTTTCTAACAGTTTGTAGGATTTGACATTATCATGAAGCTAAGTTGTAGACAAGATTGTAAACACAAAAAGAAGGAGGGAGAACTGTTTTATATCTTGAATTATGAATGAAATAATGAATTAATTATATAAAGCTTAGAGTTATTTTGTGTGTCACATTTTCCTGCTTAGATCACACAGCTGAAGATTGCCAGTAACCCATTTGCCAAAGGCTTCAGGACCGCAGACCCTCAGGACTGGTGAGTTTTGGTCTGATTCACGCTAGTCTCACCTTAATATAGATGGGATGATTATAGAATATTATTGCACAGAAAGACCTGCTGAAACTTGGTCTGTCTAAATCCTGGTGTCTTATCAGCGGTAAATATTGATGTACAGAAAAAGCTTTGCACAGCAGTCTTTGACCTTTATCTGATACGGCTGTTACATGGTATAAGCAAGAATAAGAATGTGAATTAGGCTTTGTTTAGAAATGCAAATAAACATGAGCCTGTCTGTCCAGGGCTGGCCACTCAAGGCCTCTCCCAGTGTTAAGTGCAGCAGACGACAGAAGGGGGTGTCTCTCCTCCAAGGAGCAGGACTCACAGGGCTCAAGTATGAACACTTTATTTTCAAATTAACTCCTCCCATAAAACAACAGAATATGAAACCTGCTTTTTCTCTCTCCCCAGGACAAAAGGACAGATGCTCTGAGCTGACAGACCACAGCAGGATTTTCCCACACTCTCCCGACTCTGAACTCACCATTCACAGAAAAGATGGAGATAATCTCACATCATTCCTTTCTCTGCCTTTGCACTGGGACTGTCCAGGACTGCCACAAGACAGACCACCTCTGCCATAGGAAACACAGATTTTTAGTATGTTAAATATTTTCTTGTTATTCTATTAAGTGTTAGCAATTTACAATGATAAAATATGGCACACTGGTATCCCAAGGCCACTGTTACAGTAAAATGGGTGAATCAGTGTTGGAGAGTAACTATATTTTTACTCAAGTATTTCACATCTTACATCTTGTAAGTTCTTTTGGGGAGCTGTTACTTTGACTTTGCAGAGAATGCTTGGATTAGGGGTCTGGCGCCCTCTGGTAGCTACGAGGGGGAATGAACAGAGCATAAAATGTCTATTTAGCACAGCTATTAGCAACATGATGCTAACACATGATGACAGATGAGCTGACTGCTTAGTGACAGCAACAGACCTTTTTCATAAAAAACAGAAATAACTACTTGTTGTGCTATCTTATTTCTGGTTACTGCTTGTTTAAGGCAAAATGGAACAAGTGTTTTCAACAAGCTTAGCCTACTAAATTTCATATATGCAGATGTAGTCACAGTTACAGAGGCAAAGATGCCCACAAATAAGCTGGACAAAGGCTACAAATTGTTTCATTAAAAATGTATTTACAGTTATCCACGAAAGTAAAAAGAAAGCTGAAATGCTATCTAAAATTAGCATTAGCTACCAATGACAGCAGATAAACGATGTAGTATTCAAATATTTTAGACTCAAAATGTCTAAAATAATTATTAAACGGCACAGAGCTGTAGTTTATACACTCCCTGACCAAAAAATAGGTCACACTAATATTTTGTTGGACCGCCTTTAGCTTTGATTGCAGCATGCATTCGCTGTGGCACTGACGGAGCCTCTGTAATGTCAAAAGATTTATTTCCATCCAGTGTTGCATTCATTTTTAACCAACAATGGGAGAATGTGACCGCTGCACAAAGTCTTCTCCAGCACATCCCAAAGATTCTCAATGGGTTTAAGATCTGGACTCTGTGGTGGCCAGTCCATGTGTGAAAATTATGTCTCATGCTCCCTGAACCACTCTTTCACAATGTGAGCTTGATGAATCCTGGCACTGTCATCTTGTAATAAGCCTGTGCCATCAGGGAAGAAAATCCATTGATGGAGTAACCTGGTCATTCGGAATATTCAGGTACTCAGCTGACCTCATTCTTTGGGCACATAATGTTGCTAAACCCAGACCTGACCTACTGCAGGGAGGCTCTTACCTTTGCTTAGATAAATCCAAGAGGCATTTTTTATTTTTTATTTTTTTGTCGGGCAGTGTAAATTTACTGCCAATTTCGAGATCAAGTATGTTTTATTATTAAAAACATGCTCTCATCTATGTAAATATAGTTAACCTCTTTTAAGTCGTATAATGTAATAAATTGTATCTTTTGTGTCTGCATCTGTATAGGATGAAATGTAGTCAAGGGGCTGGCAGTTGTGAGAGCAAAAACCTTTTTATTTTTCAGCTCGGCTATTTTACACCACTTGCAACCGCGACCGGAAGTACCACAACATGACTTCCAGTTGAAAAAGGTGAAAGAGTAAAAAAGGTCTATTAAAGCGCTGAAATGATCAGACCAAGTTTGGTGGTGGTGTATGGTCTTTAGAAATGCACAGGGGCACTTCCTGGTTTCATGTGTCTACGTGGAGCTGTGAGTGCGTTTACATGCACTTGAGTATCCCGGTTATGAGCCTTATCCCGGTTATGACTGGATATGATGCTTACATGCTCAGAGAAACCTGGATACTCATATCCCTGTATATATGACAAATTATAGTATCTGGATTTTTAGGGGAGTTAAGTGTGATATAGGTGCTATAGGGCAGTGAGCTAAGCGCTGTGGCATTGTGTCTAGTAATGCAGGGCTCAGTCAACACATTTATAGCGACAGATGGACAAGAAATATCCACATAAACACGTAAAACTGTAGTGCATTGTCACAGCAGCAGTACAAGATAATATATGTGGAAAAAATATGGTGAGATAGTTTAGTCCATTAAGTTACAGCTTGTGCCATGTTTGTTTTGCACAGACTCTCAAGTTCGCACATGCTCTGTACGTCAGGTGAGGTCAGATGCGTTTACATGTCACAGTCGGCCCATCGACAGGAGGAGCAAAGAGGTCTGTTGTCCTGGGCCTCAGAGTCAGAGGGGCACAGAAATGGTCCCTCTCCTTATATTTTCTAATATAATGGGCCCATGTGAAGCCTCCTTGCCTTGGGCCCCAGCAAACCTGCCAGCGGGCCTGGCCACAGTATCCGGGTTACTATCGGAGTTTTCCAGGTCGAGTATCCAGGTTTCTCATAATCACGACATAACCCGGATACTGAATTCAAGACACCGTGTTTACAGCACAAAGACAAAACCGGGATATTTTAAAAACCTAATCATAACTGGGATTCTCGAGTGCATGTAAACACAATGTTTGTAAAAAGGGTCTGTAGTACGACATTGTGTGTGTCTGTGCACCTGCTTTAGATTGTGTTACTAATGTGTTATATGCTTTTTTTGTTTGCTTTGTTTTATTTGTCTTGGACTGCTGTAATCTCTTCTGCAAACAAATTTACCATTGGGTACTAATAAAAAAACCTTGAACCTTGAACCATTGCACAGGTTCTTTCATTGTATGTGCATAATAAGCATTATTCCTAATCACAGTTTCTTACATTTAACACAGTAGTTAATAAATTAATGCAAGTTTGCCCTGATAATCTGTACTGTTACTTGACTAAACACAACTGGGTGAAAAGCATTACATTTGTATGGGTTGTATGTCTCTTTTTGCACTGTAACATAAAGTGACTTTTCAGGACCAAGAAATAAAAACGACCATGCAGAAATATAAAAAAGAAAACATGTTGACACATCGCCAACAAATATATTAATTTACCATTTTATTTAATTTATTAGAAGAAGAGTGTTTAGATAAAAATAATGATATGTAAAGGACAGAACCAGTGAGTGAAAGAAAAAAAAAACACTTAGAAGTAAATTATAAACAAACAAAATGTGGAGAAACAGGAAAATATATTAAACTAAATCTGTGAGTTCCAGGGGCGTAGCCAGGATTTTTTTATTTGGGGGGTCAGCCGGGTCCTGTCATTTTACTGTGGTGGCACATGGCAGATTATTATTATTATAGGACTAATACAAAAAATGTGAATTATCTTCTGTTCTGTTCTGAAGCCAGTTATCTGGAGGTTTGAGGAAGTTAGGAGCTGAGCCATGATGTCTGCAGCTCACAGAAGAGCAAGTTGTGACTCACAGAGGTTAAGTATGTAACAAATTTACAGGGGGGTCTGGGGGTCCTCCTCCTGGGAAAAAATCAATATAACAGACAATATTTGCTGTATCCTGGTGCATTTTAAAGTGTTTAGCTGACTATAGAGTGAGTAAAACAATTGCTTGATTTTACATTAATAGTTGTGATCACAACATCGTGAAATCCTGGAGGGACTGAACAATGCATGTAGAGTGTGGGAGAGCTGAACTGTCTGGAAGTATGTTGTTATTAATTAGTGCAATGTGTTTGATATTTTTGCTTTAACAAATTTACAATAACTTACTAACTAACAACTTTGTCTACATCAAAACTTTTCATGACAGTCCAAGACTTTCAGTCTGTACTATCAGCTCCTGTCAGTTCCTCGTGCAGCGCTAATGCTTTTCCTTTCAGGCTCTACCACAATAAAGTTGTTTCAGCTGCTGGAAAAGGATGAAGTTTTATTTTGAAGGATCACAAGAGGTGGTCGATTTCTGTTAACAGAAACTTTACAGTGCGTCCCCATCCAGCTGCAGTTTCTCCTCTGCTCTTCTCCATCTCTCATCTTACTTTTGATCATAATTAATAACAAAGTTATTGGAAATAATTATCTCTTTTGTAATAGTTTTTGAGTAAAAGAGACACTGGACCTAAAAAAAAAAAAAAAAAAACACCGCGGCTGTTCGCAGAGAGGTAATCAACCGCGCGTCTTTTAATGAAGTCTAAATGCTTTTACAAATGTTAACGGTGCATATCTCTGTGATTCATGAACCTATCAACGTGAAATAAAAACTGACACCAAGCTTGAGCTCTTATCTGTCAGGAAGATTTAGCTGCAAGTCTCTGTGTCAAACCGTTTGTTTTATAACAATTGCGCAAAGACGTAATGTCAGTCAGTCGCCAGTGTCATTATGGACCTACGTAGCCCGTTGTGCAGGACCTCTCAGGGGGGGCCGATGGGGTGCGTACGGCATACGAAAGGTTGAAATTGTGCGTGGAGCTACGCAAGGTTTCACGCCTAGTTTGATTTTTATAAATATCAGCGTTTGCGCAGAAAGTGGCATACTTGGGCGTAGCTTTATAAATGAGGCCCCCAGGTCTTAAGAAACACAGAGATTATATTATGGCTAAAATAAAATAATGTAACTATGCAATAAACTCATTTAATCAAAAATCCCATGGACACAGGCAACGACCTGGTCTCCTTCATTCTGAGCCACTCTCACACTCATTCTTTGGTCTGGATTTTGAGGACGAGCTCTTGTGGATTTCTCCATCACTCAGCAAGACTGCACGCAAATGAAAAACATCATAACTTTAGTGCTGAAATAATACCTGAATATAAAAATATACAAAATACGGAGGTGCAAAAATGTGTATATGAGAGGACTTTTAAATTCTCTTATGGCCATTATGGGTTGTGTGTGGCTGGAGCCTATACCTACAACTATGGGCCTAAGGCGATCACACCCTAGACAAAACCCATACAACCAGAGTTAGAGACATACACATTCACTTTTACAAATGAATGATAATGAGTGAAATAAATGCATGTGGACGATAACGATATTGTTAATGTGTAAAGTGATAGATATATATACCAGCCCAAATAAAATCTTTGCGTTCAGACTTTTGCTTTTTATTTTCAGGCAAGTTCATTTTGCTGGTTTAATTTTAGTTCTAGTTTCTCCAGAAACAGGTTTGGTTTAGAGCAGTGGTAATCGTCATGGTAACAGACTCCACTCAGCTGCCCTGGGGCCTCATTTGTAAAGCTTTTTTTTCTGAAACACTTTCTTTTAGTGTTAATTTTACGTTTTGAGAAACAAATAGGTGACTTTAAAATGAGGATTTATTTATTTATTTAGTTATTTATTTTTTGGTGATCTTTACTTGAGCATAGATTTTGAGTACTTCCTCCACACGTGCTTCAATTTATTTCAGTTATCAGCTGGAAATGTATTGTGACTTGACTATTTATTTCTTATTAATTTCTTAAGTAAGTGTACAAAAGCCTATTCGCCTAACTCTCAAATTTACACAGTGCACCTAAACGCCTCATCATGTGAGCAGCGCATGAACAGCGCGGTGCTTAATTGGTTGTCGCTTCTCCGTGAGAGCAGAGAGCAGAGGCAGGCCCGTTGTTCGTTCTGTGTGCGTTATATGAAGAATTATACCACACACACACACAATGCATGTGGTATGCTGGAATATAAATAAAGCTGATTAAAGGGATTCTCTGGCCGGAATCTATCTATAGTGCCCCGACTCTCATCGAACCATTACTATTGTAAGATGATTTATTTTTACAACACCTATCCTTCCGCCCATACACTTTTCATGTCCAACAGCTTGTAAAGAATTCCATTATCGTCCACAGAGACCACCTGAAAAGGACCAGTCCAGTTTGGGCACAGTTTCTGTCTTTGTGTGGTAGGGTCATTTATCCATACAAGATCACCACATCTATAAGGCTTGAACCTTATGTGTCTGTTGAAGTAGTACTCACATTTTTGTCTTTGTTCCTCACGATGAAGGCGAACAGCCTCAAAAGCAGAGTTCAGTCGTGTAACCAGTTCTAAGCCATAGTTTTGTGGGCTATCTGGATCTCTTGGTGATGACACATGAACATTAGCAGGCAGTCTCGGCTCCCTACCATGAGCAAGAAAATAAGGCGAGTACCCTGTGCTCGAGTGAGGGATGGAATTAAAAGAGAGAACCACAGCTGGCAAATAGTGGTCCCATTCCCCTCCATTGTCCTGAATAAGTTTAGCCAACTGCTCTTTTAAAGTCCTGTTAAATCTTTCCACCATACCGTTCCCTCTTGGGTGATATGGGGATGTCCTTTTCTTTGTAATGTTCAGTCTCTGACATATTGTTTGAATAACTTCAGACTCATATTGTCGTCCCTGGTCGGAAAACAATTCCTCAGGAACACCATGTTCAGGGATGAACCTCTCGCATAGTAACTGTGCCACTGTAGCAGCCTTCTGGTCAGACATGGCATATGCATTTACATACTTCGTAAAATGATCCTGAACCACGAGCACATATCTGTGACCAGCAGAAGTTAAAGGAAGTTCAGTAATGTCCGTACATACAAACTGAAATGGTCGGTCAGCCTGAACAGATCGTAAAGGAGCTCTGTGTTGTGGCACAAGCTTTCTAAAGGCCTCACATGACTTACACAGAGTACAAAAGTTTTCAATATCCGATCTCATTCCTGGCCAATAACACATTGTTAACGCTTTCTTAACTGTGCGCTCAGCACTATAATGACCAGAACAAGGATTACCATGAAGAAAATGCATAGTCTCTGCAACAAGTGAAGAGGGTATTAACACTTGATAAACCTCCGGTTTTCCGGGTGCACTATGACCTTTGCGACAGAGTAAGCCATTACATAGCACTAGCTTAGGAAACTGCCACCAGAGTTTTCTCTGAATTTTACCTTGAACCTGTCTAAGATAGGGACGTTCCCTGCTTTGTACCCAGGTATACACCTCAGACAAAATAGAATCAGAGAGTTGTGCAGATACAACATCTGTGTTATGGGCAGAAAATGTCTGTTGTAATGTGGCAAAACCTGTATTAACCTGTACAGTTTCAGTGTCCATCAAACACACCCGAGCTGGTAGATTAGTCTCAACAGGAGGCTTGAGACCTGAGCCTGGCAACTCAGATACTGATACCGATTTTTCTATGTTGCTAGGAAGTGACCCACTCTCAGGCATGGGAGAAACTGTCACCTCTGATGAGTCCGGTGTTGAAGATGGCATCCGTGACATAGCGTCTGCATTTGTGTGTTTTTTTCCCTCCTTGTGGGTGATTGTCCATTGATAGGGGTCCAACTCCAATGCCCAACGACCTCTGCGTCCTGTAGGGTCGTGTGTAATGTCCATTTTCCTTAAACTGAGCAGAGGACGATGGTCAGTAATGACCGTGAAAGGATTACAATTCAGATAGTGCCTAAAATGTCTAACTGACCACACTATCGCATAAAGTTCTTTGTCATATGTAGACCACTTCCTCTCCGTTTTTGAAAGTACATGACTTGCATAAGCTACAACCTTTTCATGGCCATTTTGTATCTGAGAGAGCACTGCACCAACTGCAAAATTAGATGCATCTGTACTCAAAATAAATGGTTGATCAAAGTTGGGAAAAGCCATGATTGGAGGAGAAGTGAGTGCATCTTTAAGTGTCTGAAAAGCAGCTGAACAATCATCTGTCCAATCAAACATCACCTGTTTCTGTGTAAGTCTATGCAGAGGATGTGCAATGAACGCATATCTGTGGACAAAACGTCTATAATAGGAACACAGTCCTAAAAAGCCACGTACCTCTGTGGGTGAACGTGGAACCGGCCAGTCATGAATGCGTTTACTGTTGACCGGATCCAAAGTCAGTCCGTCACGAGACACAATGTGTCCCATGTACTTCACAGCCGATTTACAAAACTCACATTTCTTAGGATTTAATTTCAGACCTGCTTGTCTAAAACGACTAAGAATGTCTGTTAGGTTTTGCAAATGTTGTTCAAAGTTTTGTCCCATGCAAATAATGTCATCTAAATAAATGACACATGTTGTCCAGTGAAGTCCTCTTAGAACAAGCTCCATGAGTCTTTGGAACGTGGGTGGTGAGTTTTTAAGACCCATAGGCATGACCTTAAATTGGTACAGACCATCGCCTGTTGTAAATGCGGTCTTGTGTCTGTCTGCAGGATCCATCTGTACCTGCCAGTACCCGCTTGACATGTCCATTGTAGAAAAGTACTGAGAGCCAGACAGTGCGTCCAAACTGTCATCAACTCTCGGTAAGGGATGTGCGTCAGTAATAGTTACAGAGTTCAATTTTCTAAAATCGACACAAAATCTGTATGAGCCATCTTTCTTTTTCACCATAACTACAGGACTGGCCCAAGGGCTTGTACTGTCCTCTATCAAGTCCTGTGCTTTAAGAGCTTCAACTTGACGGCGAATCTCAGCTTTCATGGCAGGTGAGGTGCGATAGGCTCTTTGTGAAATTGGCGTGTCACAATTCGTAGTTATTTTGTGTGTGACTAAGTCGGTTCTGCCAAAGTCATGTGAGTGTTGACTAAACACATCAGCAAAAGATGTTAAAGTGTCTTTCAAAAGTTTTTGTTGAGTTAGTGTCAGTTCCGGGTTTGTAATATCAGGGATCGAGACTGGTTTAGGAATGGTGGGTATCTGAAAATTAACATTACAGATAGAACTGTCCATTATAGTAAACTCACTCTGGCCATCTTCTGAGACAGCGTGAAAATTCCCTATCTGTTTACCACTATGTAACACAAGGTCACCATGAGCAAGATTAGCCACTTTTACATAAATAGAACCTTGTTCTACTCTGGCCACGGTCCATGCAATACCCGCAGAAGCTTGGTCTGTGTAATGTGGTTCAAACACACCTGTGTAGCCATTAGGTAGAAGCCCTTTAAGGGGGGCATCCAGAGTAGCTGAGATGACCCTCTCAGACATAGCAGGAATGGTAACTGTGGAGGACACTGAAACAGCAGTTAGGCAGGGAACATATTGACGAGGACTAACTAATGGCACAGCTTTACCCTCTACATCCAGTGTCATGTTTCGAGTGTCCACGATTATGCCATTAGCAACCATGAAATCCCAACCTAAAATGAGCGGCTTTGTACAGTTCCTAACAACCTGAAGTGTGTGTGTCATGGGTTTGTGTGCAATACTTAGATTGACTGAAATGGTGCCCACAGTGTCGAGGGGGTCACCCGTGACACCGATAAGAGGGACAAATTGCTTCACAATAAGTTTTTTGTGAAGCGCAGGAGTAGTCATCCTAAAGGACTCACTAACAACTGAAACATCAGCCCCAGTGTCAATAAAAGCATGCACGACAGTGTCCTCAATAACAACTGACACATATCTTTTCTCCACATCAACAGTAGGATCAAGTGTAATGTCATTTGTAATAGTATTAGACTGAGTGTCATTGTCTTTGTGGGCCTGGGAGGAGTCAGTAGCTGACAATTGGCCCTCATTGTCAACTACTTGTAGTTTACCTGGTTCGGCTTTGGACGTGAGGGAGACTGGAAACGTACATGGCCAGGACTGGGAGAGCGATGAAAGCGCCCACCTTCATAGCGGTCAGGAGAGCGGCCACGATTAGTGTAGTTTCTTGGTGATGTACTGTAGCCTTGTGCGTAGGGGTCTGATGATCCAGATTGTGCACGTAGATCTCGTTGATTGTACTTGTCCCCCTCGGGTCCAGATGTCCTGTAGGAACTGCGGCGAGCTGAATTGCGTTCGTAAGATGAATCTCTGTGTCGTGATGGAGTCCCATAGTAGTCATCTGCTGAATATCGGTCCTCACGCCTCAGATCAGGAGTGGAGCTCCGGCGACGAAATCCATGGTCAGGCCCGTCACGGTGTCGTGCATCATGGCGTTGCTGGTCAACTGCCAACTGTAGCTGGTCAACCTTGTCAGACAGCATCTCAATAGTCTTTAACATTTTCTTGAGATCATCCGCTGTGGCTGAGTGGACACCCAGTGGGGTGGAAGCAAGCAGATGGGTCGGTGACACAGGTTCAAGAGCAGAATAAGCTGGTGTAGAAAAAGACTGCGAAAGATTGGGAGCAGAAAACACTTTACTTGCTTGATGAGCAGTCTCAATTTGTATAGCAAACTGCAGCGCAGTCTCCAGTGTTTTAACCCCCTGCTCGTGACACCGCAGTTGTAGGTATGGGTCAAGTCCAGCAATAAAGCGCCGAAATTTTTCTCCCTCCTTAGCATTATCCCCATATGTAGGGAAAGCTTCCTCCACGAGGCGGCTGATTTCCGCGGCAAATACTGGAAGAGCCTCACCAAGATGGCGACTGCGTGCATTGATGTAGCTTTGAAAAGTTGACAAGTAGGCCGTTTGTCCAAAAACACTTTTGAGCTTCTCTTTAGTAGCTGGATAGTCCAATTTTTCAGCATCAGGCAGGCTGTCCCAGTAACTAAAAGCTGCGCCACCCAAGCATGTAGGCAACAGCTTCGCCAAACTGTCCTCATCAGCGTCAGGATTAGCCATAACAGTCACTTCAAAACGCCTGCACCATTTTGAGAAATCCTCTTTTCCATCCCCCATAAAGATTTGGCGGTACTGTGGCATTGCGCGGTTACTGCCAGGGTGAAAAGGCAGCTCATTCCAAAGATTATTTGCCATAGCTGAATGTCGGTACTCAAAATAGTCTGTAACAGGTTTACCTCAATGTTACGACAGGCACCCGTCTTTTCCCGTCATGAAGCTTCCACAAAGGTCCAAACGACGTCCGTACAATCGAGCGAAAAATTAGCTAAAGTCCTTCGTTGTCGGTAGGAAAAAGGGCGTACGCTGTAGCCGTCCTCAGTGCCGCTAGCTTAGCCTGCGTAGCACTAGCTTGCTCCGGAGTAATAGCTCAACCTCTCCAACTACTCAAACGTCATCCCACCGCTGCCACCAGTGTAACACATATTTTTGGGTTGTTTGAAGTGTTACCAGAACTGAGGTCGTGGGTGATGAAAGTAGCACACGAAGAGGGAATAACTCCACAGGAACACTTTTTATTAACCGCTCGTTCAGCAGTCCTGACGACAACTCGTTTTAGTCTGAACATGACCTTTTATTTTTACAACACCTATCCTTCCGCCCATACACTTCTATTACTATAGTCCCCTGAACCGCAGTACAACCTTACTGAATATAGTGCCTGAATAAAAGTAGAGGCATATAAATAAAATAAAAATAAATCATCTTACACTATCCCTTCTTTACAGTAAGACATATCTGTTTATAAAATTGTACATAATTGTTAAATGAGTTGCCTACTTGGTCTTAAACAAGATTTTAAAACAATTATGATATAACTGATGTCATCAATAAAGGTATGAAGAGCATGTGTGGAAAAAGGGTAAATTTAAGTTCACAAAATACAAGGTGGTTCACAATGAATTGAAATGTTCTGAGATGTATCATGGCCTTTGTGTCAAAAGAATAATGCCATTGCCAAAAGGGATGTTCAACAGTTTTAGGATAAGATATCGAGCAAAACGATATGCATTTATGCCACAGAGAAAGACCGCGTTTTAGCCTGACATCAAACCATCCCCATACGTTCAGTAGCTATCTTCTCCATTTATCTTATTTTGAAAGTCCAGCGGAAGCGGACGTCGTTGCAGTCGTGTTATAATCATAATACAGCTGGCTGAGATTGTGATGCTCGGGCTGTCGCTGGAGTCTCTGAAGGATGCAGCGGGGCGGATGGAGGAAGAGGAGGAGGTGAGAGCGGAGTGAACCACGGGACAGAGGGCCTGAGGGATGCGGACACAGCCCAGCCTCATCCCCGGACGGAGGACGAAGGCTCTGGTGGGTCAAATCTGACAAAACAGCGAGGATACGACGGGCCCGTGGCTTGCTGGAGGGCTACTACATGAAGCAACGAGGGACATCATCCAGCGTCTCATTAACACCAATACGCCTTGTGTGGTTTGATTTACATTGGCGACACGCGCTTTTTGAGTGATATCTCGTCGTGGCATCGCCTGTTCCATAGCCTTGAAGTCAAGATAACGTGAAACTACAAGCGTTTACGGTGAATATTCACGCTACAGCTACCATTATGGCTTTAGCTGTCACATAGCATCATCGCCAAACCCATTTGCTGCTGCAGAGTGGATGCCAAATTAAACAAAACTCGTCAAAACCGAGCCACAAAATTACAGAAGAACAACTACAGCGTTTGAACATGGAGTTATTACAGCTTTTCTATGTGACTGCCACGTTTCTGTGGACTATAATGTGCGTTTTGAGGAGCAGTGAATGCGCTCCGGAAGCTTCGGGCCTGTCCGTAGCCATCCGTGTGCCACTGCGTCAAGGCGCCCGTCCTGAACAGCCACCTGCTGCCACCAGCGCCAAGAGCGAGGGCAGGGTACGGCGCAGGCGCAGGGGGGCAGCCACAGGTATCAGCTTCGTGGATATGATTGATAATCTGCGGGGGAAATCCGGACAAGGGTACTATGTGGAGATGGCAGTGGGGACGCCTCCACAGAAGGTAGGTCCAGTTTCTGGAGTCCGGTTAACCTCACTGGATGAAAACTTTGATCACATCAGCTACTACACTGTCCTGATCAGAAAGAACATAAATACAGAAGCCACAATATAGCTACTCACTAAATTATTCAACAAAAATACTTTTAGTCTACATTGTACATTTCTACACTTGCATCAGTAACCTGGCCTCTCATAACACTTCTTTACACCAATGCATTTTTATCACCTCCACTAAGGATGTTGTGTTTTCAGGTGTTGATACATTTGGTGGTTTGTTAGCAAAATAACTCATAAAGTAATGGTCGGATTTTGACAGGGGCGTAATATCAAGCAGTGCAGCTGTACTGGGGCCCAAGACATGAGGGGGGCCTATTAAGTGTCCTATATCCATGGCTTATGTTCAGTCTGGGCAGTACACAGCAGGCATGACTCTATTTAAACACAAGCTTTTCTTATGATTAAAAAATGAATGATTTTCATAATTCCTTCACAATTTTTACTTAATGTTTACAAAGTTTAGTTAAATAAACATGTTTTATTGCAGGGCTGGCATGTTTGAATATATACAAGAGTATTAGTCGACTAAAGGAAGAAAGAAAGTACAATGCACTTTTTGTAACTTAAAATTATGATATATGGACATTTAGACTTCCTGATTGTGATTACCACCTTATGCCACTGGATTTTGATGAAATTTTCAGAAATCAAGAACTGGGTTTTGACCCAAAACCAGTCGCATTGGTCTGTCTCTGTCATCAACAATTTCCTCTAATGCAAATGAAATATATCCAATAAATCATTAAATCCAAAGAGAAAGATGGCCTGTGTGTGGTCTATGTGAAGCAGAGCTGAAGGGATGAGAAGATACAGGCAGAGAATAGCACCATTAATTTAGCCTGAGTGAGGAGTGCCAGCCGGCTGCAGCTGTGGGGAACAAGGACAGGCGTGGATGGGTGGAGGGTGACGGCAAAGAGGTGAGAAGAAGAAGAAAAATGAGGTGACAGAGAGGCCACAGCGAGTTTTTGAGTTAGGACTAAATTAAACAGTAAAGGATCCTACTTTATAAGGATTTTGATGATTACAGTATTTAACTCCTCCTTAAGCACAGGAGTTATTCATGTTTCTTTTCATATTTTACTGCTTATTGTTTACATTGGCATCATATGGGGCTAGAACCAAGCTACTGTGGGTCTGAGGTCTATAGCCACTTAGTTTTAATTGGACTGGACTAGGACTGAACTAAGACTGGACTAGGACTGGACTAGGAGTAGACTACTTTAGGACTAGAAATAGACTAGACTTGGACTAAGGCTGGACTTGGACTAGACTAGGACTGGACAAATATGACCAGACTAGGAATACATCAGGATGGACTGGACTAGGACTGGTATAGGACTGTACTAGACTGGGATTACACTAAGACTATACTCAGACTAGACTAGGACTAGACTAATATAAACTAGAACTAGACTAGGACTGGACCTGACTAGACTAATTTAGACCAGAACTAGATTAGGACTATAATAAGACTAGACTAGGACCAAACTAGAACTAAACTAAGACTGGACTAGTCTAGTACTCGACTAGAACTAGACTAGGGCTAGACTGAGACTAAGATTAGAAGTGTCTGAAAAATAACCATGAATTTCAATAACAAACTGATAAAATATCTAACTTTGTAACCTTGTGTTATGGACGCCACTCACACTGTCTGAACTTACAGGCCTCGTACAAAGAAGGTCAGAGAAACAGACAGAGAGGAAACCGGGACAGACAAGAGAGGTCTGTGTGTCAGCGCGCACATTTTACCTTTTGGGGTGGGGTGAAAGTTGTGTGCAGAAATAATATTTTGCAGCCAAGACAATACTAAACGAGATATGGTCACAAGCAATACTTACTATAGGCCTTAATCAGTGCTTTGTAGATACTGCAATATACACCTTATATGCCCTGCACAGACCTGAAAGTGTGTCTCTGAATAAAATACTTTTCAGCCTTCTTTTTACAAGCAATGTAACAATTTTTTGACCCAGTCCTTGGTAAAAGTGTGAAAAATGTCCCTTACCCATCTCAGATTTGCTTATAACATTTTGTTATTAATTTTTATATAACCAGTAGCTTGTGTATAAAATCTGAAAAAAAATCTAAAATTTTTTGTCTGTCATAACTATTTTTGCTACTGCATATTTAATAATACTACATATGTGAACTGGGAAGAATTTGTTCATTTTAAATGGAATTACCTGAAGATTATCAGAAAAATTATGTGGACAAAACCAAAGAGTGGTGGCTCTAGAGTCTAGACCATTTTTAACAGGGGGGCCATACTGGGCCAGCTATTTTGCTGAGGGCTTCATCTAACATTTTGATGTGAATAGAAATTTAAAAGAAAAAAAAATGTAAAATGACTGAAAAAATTGATGAATGAATGAAATAATTTTTGTTTGAAAGTTTTCACTTGTATATTGCTAGGATAATAAAATTACACTTTAATGTTTGATTTTAACAAGACATTTTAGACACCTCAGAGGGTGCCACTGCGGAGTCTGGGGGGTCCTGCCTCACAGTTACAGGGCACTGGCCACCCGCTAGATCCTCCTTTGAAACCAAAACCTGTCTTCTTCAAAACGGTCTGTAGTTGGGACCCTTGGACCTAAAAAGTCTTGTGTGAGCCCCCAGATTTAGCACTAGCTCTGTGATGGTGCTGCTGTTATATTTGTGTCAATGATATTTGAGCAGGATTTGAGAGTCCATATTTATTCTGGTCTCTCTGCCCAGCCCTTGAGACTGTTAGCTTTTCTCTGGATATTTAAAGAGCAAAATCCATTATTCAACAGCCTGCACTGGCTCCATGGCTCACTGTCTGTTTGTCTGTAATGTAATGTCCAAAATATGGTGTTGTCTTTTGTAGAAATTGATAAAATCACAGCATGAATGTGCGTCATGTTGGTGTGGTGCGTAAACTTTGTATCTGTACTTTATCATATTATACTGCTGTAGTTGCAGACCACACACTATCACTGCTGGATTGTGATGGTTAAAGTTGGACTAGACTAGATTAGACGAGGACTAGGACCACATTAGGGCTAGATTAGACTAGGACTGGACTAGAATTTGACTTAAACTAGACTAGACCTTACTAATATTGCATGCTGTGTGCCTTATATTTTGTTACTTTGTGAAGTTGCTGTTGGAACTTTAATTTCCTTTGGGATCTAAGCTAATCTAGACCTAGATAGGGCTAGACTAGGACTAGACTAGCAGTGGACCAAGACTGGACTAGGATTCAACAACACGAAAGACTAGACTAGAATTGTCTAAGGACTGACTAGACTTGGCCTAGACTAAAACTAGTTTAGAACTGGACTACAACTTGACTAAAACTAGACTAGACCTAGATAGGACTAGACTAGGACTAGACTAAACTTAGACAGTTCTAGCTTAGTCTGTCATGTAGCTGAGTTCTAGTCTTGTCCTGGTCCAGTCCTAGACAAGTCCTAGTCTGGTCCGAGAACTGACTAGACTTGGACTGGACTAGAACTGGATTAGAACTGGACTATAACTTAAATAGAACGGGACTAGACTAGACCTAGATAGAACTATACTAAACTTGGACCGGTCTAGGACTGGACAAGAACTGGACTAGTACTCAACTACACAAAAGATTAGACTAGAATTGTCTAAGAACTGACTAGACTTCGGATGGACTAGAAATAGACTAGGACTGGACTGGACTGGGACTAAACTCTGGGACAGACAGCCCAGAACAGATAAGTGCACAGAGATATTTCAGGAGGTCAAACAAAAACAAATACCAAGTTAAGCTGTCTGTAATACAGGGATTTTACAAGACTGAAAGACGGAAATGTATGTGTAAATACTATTCACTTGTTTTACTTTGAACAGTGTTGCGCTTCATTCACACTTTCAGCCTTTTTGACTGATTCTGCACAATACGATACTCTCAGAGAGATACAGACGGGGCAGAGAGAGAGGGGCAACCTGAGAGCGGCGGAGGTTAGAGACAAAGACGGTGAATGTGAAGGACAATGAGGGCAACAGGAAGTGACAGGGCACAACACATCAAAAGAGAAATACAGTAGCAGTCAGATATTAACGTTTTGTTGAGCTAACGTTAACATTTTAATTGCTTATAATAATATTTTGCAAATTGCAGAGTTGCAGCCTGTTCCCAGCTAAAATAAAGCACTCTGGACAAACACAAATTTATGCACAATAGGCCAGTGGTTCCCAAAGGGGGGTCCGGGGCCCACTGGAGGTCTGCGAAGGTACTGCATGGAGACCCTCGGAGGATGTCTTTGTTATCATGCTTGGTAAATAAAATCTTAGAGACCGCCACATCTGAGACTGAGACAAGACCGAGTAAAATTGGATTCAAGACCAAGACAGAGATTAGATCAAGGCCGTGGTCTCAAGACTACAACACTATGAGGGATAGTGAGTATACAGTATTAGGACGCAGAGGATAGTAGATAGAGGCAGATGATTGGCTGGTGACTCCTAAAGGGAACAGCTGAACGGTAAAGAAGATTACCACTGATAACAACACTGTTTTTTCATTTAACAGGAAAATTGTTGAACCAAAGAATATGTTTGTAATACTGAGATTGCACTTGCGCTTCAGTAATGGACCATAACTTAATCAGTTCAGCTGTAACTGAAGCATCAGATTCACAGACCTATTGATCTCTGTTTGCACACAGCTTTTGTCTAATACAGTCTCTCTCTCCCCTTTTCTCTCTGTCTCTGTAGCTGAACATCCTGGTGGACACTGGGAGCAGTAATTTTGCCGTCGGTGCAGCTGCTCATCCTTTTCTTAGAAGATACTATCATCGGTCACTGTGAGTTAAAAACAGCTGCTCAAATGCATCGCATAGAAAGTCTTGTATTGTCACATGGGATTTTAGGAGCGCCAGCCTGAGGCTTCACAATTTAACATCCGCCTCAATTTTCGATAGTATCATCAAGTATACTTTTTACTTTTTTGGCAAATGAGTGTACTTGAGTGTACGCTGTTATGCTTTCTAAATGTTCCTTACATAAAAACTAAAGTAACTATCACATATTTTAATATGAATGATTGGAGAAAACTTCTGGCTCTGAGTTTAGCATTAGACCATCCTGCAATTATGAAGGCCATTTTATACATTGTGTGAATGCTTTGCCAGTGTTTCAATTTGCATCATATTTCTATTCAGATTAGACACTTTCACTGTATTGTTGGCATTGTTCATTGCTGTTGAAGGCTACTGTTGACCAACTAATGGTCTTATAAAGCCTAGAGAAATGCTTCTCAAGTTGTGGTGCATGGGCTTCTTCTGGTGGCAGTTCAAGTTCTGATTTACTTTATTTTAGAGACATTTTTATTTCTATTTTAGTTGGGGCTATTCATTGTTCAGACCTGGTTTAGTCCTGTATTAGTCCTAGTTTTGTCATGGGCTACTCCTGGTTTAGACTTGGTTTAGATCTGTTTAGTCCTGGTTTAGTCCTGGATTTGTCCTGGTTAAGTTATTGGTTTTATCCTGGTTTTATCATATTATGACCTAATTTGGTGTAGTTCTGGTTTATTCCAATGTTAGTTCTGGTACTTGGAAAGCCACATTTTATATATATATATATGGATTCCTTTCACAATGTACACAATGCTATAGTGTAATTAAATCCCTGACAGAAATTGCATAGCTTCACTACCAATAAGATTAGAAACGTTTCAATCTATTTCTTTAATTTGTTACCTTTCCTAACAGATCCATGTCGTACCGGGACCTTGGTCGCAGTGTGTACGTCCCATACACTCAGGGGCGATGGGAGGGAGAGCTGGGCACCGACCTGGTCTCTGTCCCACACGGCCCCAATGCTACGCTCAGAGCAAACATCGCTGCCATCACACAATCGGACCGCTTCTTCATTAATGGGTCCAACTGGGAGGGCATCCTGGGACTGGCCTATGCAGACATTG
Source organism: Bostrychus sinensis (assembly GCA_020698575.1). Lineage (NCBI taxonomy): Eukaryota > Metazoa > Chordata > Actinopteri > Gobiiformes > Eleotridae > Bostrychus > Bostrychus sinensis. The sequence goes on from CM036245.1 coordinate 16,513,883, forward strand.
CCAGAGTATGAACAGCAAGTTTATTTGTAATTATCACATGGTGGAAAAAAATTTAAGTGAATGTAATGTTTGGTTTTATTTTAAACACAGCCAGATGAGACCCTGGAGCCTTTCTTTGACTCTCTGGTTCGTCAGACTCCTGTCCCGAACCTCTTCTCACTGCAGCTGTGTGGAGCGGGCTTCACCCAAAACTACTCTTTAGGCAGCGCTACAGTTGGAGGCAGTATGGTGAGTCCCTGTCATATAAAAAATAATGACTTATACTTTTCCTGCTTGTAGTTCGTCCAAGGAATAAAATAAAAAATTGTCTGTCTTTTCTCTAATACACCCCTATAAGTCTATAAATCCTCTATTCAAGTAAAAGTATCGTTACTTATTTATGTTTTTGTTGTTCATATTACTCAAAAAGAAGTAAATATGTGTGTATGTATTACCTGAGTAATAGTATTAAAGTATTAAACTATTTCTATTTCTATTTGTTTTAGTGTGCCCAAAACTAAGCTCAAACCCAGAAAGTGCTGTTGAATACTTAAGTAGAGTAAAAATGTCTTACTTTCCACCACAGATTTTTTTTAGCCATTTAATAAACTGGGGCATACAAAGTTATATACTGCTTGTAAAATTATGAATAGAATAGTATTTCTGTCAATACGAATATGCGCAATAGTACTGTATAAAGGTGTGTATCAGCAAAGTGATTACAGCAGGCTTGTTTTCCTTTCCATGTAGTGTTTTTGTGTCAGTTCTTACAACCAAAACAGCTGGGACGGACACCAATCCTGAGGGCTTGTAAAGAACAAGGAGTAGAGAACCGGTAGTCTACATATTTGTATGCGTATATGTATTTTTAATTTATTTTGTTATTATTCGGGGTGCACGGTGCCAAAGTGGTTCGTGTTCTTGCCTCCAAACAAGGAGATTGTGGGTTTGAACCCATGGCCGACCAAAACACCTTCACACAAACTCTCTGAATGTCCTCCCCGTGTTACCATGGGTTCTCTCCGGGTACTCTAGCTTCCTTCCACCGTCCAAACACATGCATGTGTTAGGTGAATTGGTGACTCTAAATTGCCCCTAGTGAATGTCTGTCTGTGTTCGTCTTTGTGTCAAGCCTGCAACAAGCTGGCCCCTGTACCTGTACCCTACCTAAGGCCCAATGTTACTGGGATAGGCTCCAGTCATCTGCAACCCCTAACAGGGATAAGCGGAAGAAAATGAATGAATGAATTATTCGTGAAACTGCCATTGCTTGACCATATCTGTACAGCTCAGAAAGCCTGAATACTGTACAGGCTTTAAAAATACTTGAATTTGATATTGAATGGACCCTTTTAATATGTAAAGCTTTTGAGCTAATCCTAATCTTATCTCCATTTTACTTCTTGGAGGGGATTAAAGATGCACTACCAGATTTTATTCCCTTTTATTTGAAAAACTTATTGTTGATTCACTATCACAGCATTATATAAGTGATCTCTAAAAAATGGCACTCCAAGACTGGGCTTTATTACAAAGCGTTTTTGACACAGGGGAAACTAGGGCAGGGATTGAATTTTTTGACACGCTCAGAACAAAGGGGGATGGTCCCATTTGGATTGGTTGAGTCCAAGCTTGTGCATGTCTTTATACACTGGAATAATGGGACGGTAAGTACAACTAGAAAGAGCTACTGCCTACACCACAAAACAACAGAAAAAAAGAGAAGCAAGTACAAATCTGACATTAAACAATATAAAATGTGACTATATAAGAGAGAGGTGGAGAGCTTTCTTTTTTGTTGAAATTTCTTTTACATTTTCTAAAAATTCAGCTAGGTGGCCTTTAAGCAGTTTACCTATATAAATCTGTTTTTTTATAGATTATTGGAGGCATTGACTCCTCCCTCTATGTGGGAGAGCTGTGGTACACTCCTATCCGCCGAGAATGGTACTACGAGGTTATTATTGTGCGAATTGAAGTGAACGGACAGGACCTCAACATGGACTGTAAAGAGGTCTGGCATCTTCATCATCATAAATACATGCTAATGATTACTATTGTTTCAGATTTTTCAAATGTTTTTTTTCTCTCTGATACAGTACAACTATGACAAGAGCATCGTGGACAGTGGCACTACTAACCTTCGTCTCCCGAGGAAGGTTTTTCAGGCAGCGGTCAAAGCTATTGAAGCAGCCTCGTCGGTCAGTCTCTTACTCATGTTCTTTATAGCAAAGGAAAATAATAAATTAAAATAAAAATGAATATCAAAAATGTAATTTCCAGGTTTGTAAATGCTTATAAACCACAGTACAGAACAATATTATGGTTTATGACTATTCCCATAGATATTTTGGGTAATACAATAGTGACTGTAGCAATTTACTTTATTGATAGTTAAACTTATAAGTATTCGTAAAAACAGATTAATATTGAAGTCAACTGAATCTAGCCAGAAGGGGTCATAAGCCAGTCTACGTTTTGTGCCGGTCCCAAGCCCGGAAAAATTAAGAGCGTTGTGACAGGTAGGCATTATCCAGGTATAAAATTAATATATGAACCACTTCATAATAGCGGCGACCCCAGAAAAAGAAAAGACGAAAGGAAAGATTGTAGTCAGTTGTCAATTTTTGTAAAGCTGTCTTTAAAAATTGTGAAGAATAATAGAGAGAAAGAGTTTTTTCTTAAATTAACAAAAAATGGACTATTAGATATGAAAACTTGTTTTGGATAAAATCAATGAGAAGCCTTGAATTTTTAGTCTAGAACAAACTTTGTAAAAATAGGAATCAATAGGTTCAAGTACAGTATCAGCATTATTTTTAGTATAAATATTAGTGTGGTATTTTGCTTGTTTCCAGTTCATTTATTGTAGTTTTGACTGTTTCTGGTTATGACTAAAATGTGTGGAATCAGAGGGAAGTTTAAACATCCTCCTGACCCTGTTTTTCAGACAGAGCAGTTTCCCTCTGGTTTCTGGTTGGGGGAGCAGCTGGTGTGTTGGCAGGCCGGCACTACACCGTGGCACATCTTCCCAGTCATATCTCTGTATCTGATGAGTGAAAACCGCAACCAGTCCTTCAGAATATCCATCCTGCCCCAGGTAACCAAACATCTGTACTTAAAGGGAATCAAGGGGACATTTTTTACTGGAATAGTGATTGGTTATGTAAAGAGTATGTAGACAGCATTTAAGTTATGCTTCTATCTGATCTGATACAGTATACTGTAAACTGGAGGGGTGACAAGGCACAAATCCCATGAGATGAGACAAGACACGAGACTGGGTTAATGAGAACGAGATTTTTACACTATTGTAATATGTATTTTACACAAATGAAAAATGTAATTTTATTCATCTAAAAATCATAAAATGCAAAACTATTTATGTGCATTTTTAAAATCAACGTGTAATGAATGTTATTTACGTCTGTTATTTGAATTATATGCAATTGCCGAACATATATACTGCCAAATGTTTTGCCACAAACTCAACTGACTACTTCTTTCCAGTAAAAAAAAGTGCAAACAGAACCTTACAGAATAGAATATTTTAAGTAACTAAACAAATCCTACTGTGAGAGCCCAGAGTGCTGCAGGTTTATTTCTAACTTCAAACTAAAAAGTAGAAAGTTTATTGGTTTTCTATAGTTTATTTTAAGTTCAGTTTGTGTCTCACAATGTAAAGATAATTAGTCCCGACTAAAAAGGTGTGTTTTTATGTGAAAATCCATAATGTTCAATTTACAATACTATACTATGCACCTTTAAGAAATAGAGAAACCAGAAGATGTGAAACTTTTCTATGCTATCAAAACTACATTTAGTCATTTTTTAAGTTCCCATTTGCAACTTGAAGCATTAAACAGTGCCCTCTGGTGGACACATTATATCATGGACTTAACTAAACATGAATAAAACTGTTTAATGAAGTGCCCCTCTGTTTCAATACCACCTAAACGCCACAAATTATCATTATAAATTAGTATGTCAGGTTTATGTGAATGTGTGTGTGTTAATGTAATTTTTTTGTCCATCCTGCAGCAATACCTGAGACCAGTGGAGGATGTGGCGTCTGCCCAGGAGGACTGCTATAAGTTTGCAGTGTCCCAGTCCAGCACTGGGACAGTGATGGGGGCCGTCATCATGGAGGGATTTTATGTGGTTTTCGACCGAGAGAAGAAACGCATTGGCTTTGCTGTCAGCATGTGTCATGGTATGGGTGATATTAGTTTTTCATTCTGGCAATTAGGGCTGCACGATAGGGAAAAACATGCAATATTTGATAACTATGTTAAAATAGGGCCTACTATTCTGACACAGCAAGTTAAATTCACTTAAAACAAAAATGTAAGTCAAAACAAAATCAAAACTTAACACAGACTAAACCAGGAATAAGACAAGTATAAATTGTGACTAAATGAAGGAAATTATCACTAAACCAGGACTTTTTAAACTTTTTTATTTAGTCACAACAGAATTAACAATTAAGGCTCTGGTACGAAAATGATTCTGACAGTGTAAACCTCTGTCAGATGGAAGAATATAGTGTCTGTGAGATATATTTAGTTTATTTTGATACAGATATTGCATTTAATGTGGTCCTTATAGGATGACTGTTCCTGTTGACATGCACCTATAGTTTTACTGAATCCAGCCCCTTGTGAATGCAGCAGTAGTATTGTAGTAATCTCCATTCAACCCTTTTCACTCCTCTTTGTAGTTCATGATGAATTTCGCACAGCGTCAGTGGAGGGTCCATTTCATGGCGTGGACTTGGAAGACTGTGGTTACAACATCCCTCAGACGGACGAGTCGACGCTCATGACCATCGCCTACATCATGGCTGGCATCTGCGCGCTGTTCATGCTGCCTCTGTGTCTCATGGTTTGCCAGTGGCGTTTCGCTCGCTGCATTCATCCACACGGGGACTTCACTGACGACATATCTCTGTTGAAGTGAATGGAGATGTCCAAGATAGCTGGAAACATGTTTACTTGAACTACAATAGATGGTTATTATGGCTAAAGGAGTTGTTGGTTTGCAATGTCTTGAATTATTGGTGCTGTGAATGAATTTTCAGGTATGAGAGAAACATAATTAAAGCTATATCATTATGTTAAAGTGATAGGGTTCCCTTGTGTAAAGGGAAGATCGAGAAGTTGAAATTTAGAGACATGGAAATGGCCTAGAAGTCATTTAAAATTGTCAAGAAGGTTGTATATGATATATCAGCTTGGGAAATTGTAATTTAGCCCATTTGTTTTATAAAAGATGATGTTTGTGTAAAGTCTGTGCATTTAGTTTGAAATTAATTTGGCCTTTTTAAACAAAGCAACATTACATACTGAAAAGTTGAAGTTTGTGTTTGATGCCACAGGCTGCTGTAGATTGAGTTTTGACCCTCTTAGGCTCCAGTGGTTTTTATGAAGTTTAAATTGAAGTAGAGAGCACTGGTCTGAATGATACTATTTGAGGATATGAGCCATTAATGACATGTTGGGCAAGTTTGCCTCAACAACTTCAGCTCTGCCTTTTGAAGAAACCTTTACGATGGCCATTTCTGGGACCAAGCTTGGTTTTGGTGTTAAATAATATATAAAAATATTTAAATTTATCCTAACAATGCAAAGATTGTTTTATAGTCAACAACAACCTAACAAAATGGGAATCTAAGATGGAAATGTAGATGTTGTATGTGGCTTAAATGAAGTAAGCATGTTTGTTTGTGTGAAGTACTGTGCTATATGGGAAGTGTACTGAAAGGGAAAAAGATTATACTACTGCTATATGGACCCCACTGTTCAAATAAAGAGGGCCATTGTTAAGAGAATATGCTATACCACCAGGTTTGCTCAATGTAAAACTGATTCCTGTCTATATCAGATGTCACTTTTGTTCTTGTACCAATAGCTTAAATGTATGTATTGTACAGATTTCCTCTATTGCTCCTGCACTGACTGATAATTTGCACATGTAACTATACACACTGCATATTAACGAACCAAGGTGTAATAGGGCTTTGAAACTCACTACATCCTTTAACAGGGACCATATATATTCGACAATGAAACCTACCCAAAGTTTGCCATGCACTGAGAAAGCATTGTATGTCTTTAAGAGACAGTTGGTTTTGTCTCTCAGCTGCTGTAAATACAACTTTTAAGTGTTTATTTATCTGCCACAACAGGCTGGCAGCACCAATAAAGTCATTATTGTACCTCCAACAAGAGATGTTTTTTTTGTTTCTACATGATTTACAATTGGCCACAGTTTGAGAGCTCAAAATACATTGACGAGGCAAGCTCATATTACTTTATTCTATGGGGAAATTAATATGTATTTATGGTGGAGAGATGCAAATGTTTTTAAAACAATAGTTAAAATTTCCTCCTACCAATACTGTATTGTTCAAGTTAATATGTCAAATGTATTTGCAAAAACCTGTTTACTAATGCCATTATTAGAGCATGTCTGTGGATGTTTTCAGTCATCCAGGACATAATATACTGACAGGTTTGAGGGCTTTTTTCAGCATTGTAACACCAATTAATCAAAAGGGAAATGGGTTAAGTTCAACTTGTGGACAAAATTGATAAGTGAAAGTTGAATAGGTACACTGTAGATTATTATTGCAGATAATAAGAGTAAGAGTTAGGAAAAAATTATCCTTACACAAGTATATACTAAAAATAATAAATATTTTGATTTTGGTGAAGAAATACTGCTTAATTGTAGCCTCTTCTCAGAAGTTGTGTATGATAATAGGCTCCCTGTGTTGGGCACAGATGACCTCGTCGATGTACAGCGTTCTAGCCTTGTTCTCGATGTTTTGCTGAAGCTCAAGCTGGCATCGAACCAGCGCCCTCTGCTCATCCTCAGAATGGGCCACAGCCTCACGCAGCCTAATAACAAATATACAAGTCACTTAAACATACAGTACATTATTGGGCAATGACCTATGAACCAATAAGAGAATCCCTAACTCGAGATTCTCCAATTCTACGCAAGCATGTGATTGGCCAAGGCTTGCTGGTATGCCTATGACATTTTCTTCTATAAAAAAAATAATAATAATAATAAAGACTACATAAAGTCTTACCATATTTTTTTAAAAGATGATTTACTTTAACAATAAGAAATTATATCCAAGTCTGAGTACAATGATCTCTATATGTTTATACCTCTAAACAGTATAAATGCATGTCCTTACTTGGTGATGTAGGCTGTGATCTGCTGGACCTCAGTGAGGAGCTGGGACTGCGCTGGATCGAAACACTGCTCTTTGGACGGTCTTTTGTGTCGCAGTGAGAGTCGGGCCTGGGCCAAACTCAGACAATGCTCGTTCTCTTTAATGGCCACTTGGAGCTCCTGACAAATCATCTGCTGCTTATTGTACTCCAACAAGATCTGAAAGACAGTAATGCACTATTTTATCAGTGTTTTGCAATTAACCATTAGGAGACATTTACTGAGACTGATGAAATGACCCATGAATCAGCAACATCATAGTGGAGTTACTTAAGTACTTTACTAAATATGATCAGATTTGTGTTTACTGACCGATAAACATTGCATTGTCTTGTGTTTTGTCACACATCTCACTCCTACCTTCGACAGCTGATCCTCCATCTGCCCCTTGGCCTTCTTTAACTCCTGTACGTTGAGCTGAAAGGCCAAAGTCGTGGCCTGGAACTGCTTCTGCAAGTCGGACGCTGTCTGCTCCAAGAGAGACTCCACCAAAGCCCTCAAAGACATCGAGTTGTTCCTTTGCTGCTCAGTTTTGGCCAAGTTTATCTCCGAGATGTTCTCCCACTGCATCGGAGTCACTGAAAAGCTAAACGTAACAGGTTCAGAGGTATTTTTTTTTCATGATTTGAAAGAAAATATTTTAAATAGTTAAAAGACTTACCTTGGCAGAATGGATTTGTTTTTGGATCCGTGCATGTTGTCAATGGAGTGAGAGGTCATTAAAATACAGGAGTTGTCAATGCACTGAGCCTCAAATTTCTCTTTCAGATCCCGCTCCAGATGGTACTTTGCTGATCGGTTAAGACTGGAAAACACAATATTCTATGACTGCAGGTTCATTCAAATTATCTTGTAAAAAGACATGTTTACAGTCGTAGTTGTCTTTCTTACCGTATTTGCTCTGTAAGCTGTTCTGACACACGTTGCAGAAGTATAGCCACTCCCTCAATGACCTCTCTTTCCTTCAGTAACTCTTGGTCCACAGCATCATTCAGCCTCTCCTGAGGGACGCGTCTCATCCTGTAGAACCAAAAAGAAAGTGAATAAAATTTTGTGTCTCAAATTATCTACAGTAAGTCTAAATTTTTTGCTTCACCAACAAAAATTTCTGACCCCACTCATATGCAAAATTTCCAGTGCCCACAATTTCAATTAGTCATAGCTTTAACAATTAAATCTGGTCAAAAGCGATACCTCTCATCTAAGCACTGAAGAGTGACTTTTAGGGGATCTTTACAAGCCTCCAGCGCTTTCTGCACTCTGCCATGTAACGTTATGAGGTTCTCAGTCTCCAAAATGATCTCCGCCAACTTCTGCTCCAGCTCCTTCTTCAGAAAGTGGATGTCTTTCACTCTCTGGTCTAAACAGCACAAGAAATTGGACCATTATCCTTATACAAGTTATCATAGAAAATGTAAATGTCTGTGTCAAATAAGTTATGTAAAAGTATACTGTAATCTCACCCAGTCGTTTTTTGTCATCATCCTGCATACGTTTGCATGCTTTGTTAGTTTCCTCCATAAGACGCATGCATTCTGCTCTAAAGAGCTCAGAATGGTCTTGAATAATTTTAAAATTGAGTAGATCGACACTAACATCCTTCTGGGTGTTGCAGTTCTGTGAAGACATTTTCTCTTGTGGTCCTATGTTCCTGTTTTTGATAAAATAAAATAAAAATTAAAAAAAATATATTATTATTATTTTATTTATTTATTTATTTGACAGTATAGGTGTCAGTAAGCTTGACAAATCAAAAGACTGGTAAGTTTAGCATCACATGTGACATAAACTTAGTTTACGTGCTAGCTTTAGTAAAACAATACCCACTTTTGTGATAGTAATTTTATTTAGCTGCAGTGTAGCTAGGCTAATAGTAGTTAACAAATGATTAAGCTAGCTAATCAACGCTAAGTTATTTTATTTAACTAAAATATAGCAATATACACAAATCATATACTTATCAGAAGCATATTTTGTATCTTACCCTTTAAATTTGACAAATATTCCCTGCCCGAAAGGGATGAGCTGCTATCTAAATCGCGTTACAGCCGCTGTGGTCGTCAGTAACAAAACAAACAGTTACCATGGCAACATGGTTATTTTATTTAATATTTTCACATTATAAATAAACAAAAACTGCAAACTTAAACACCTGGACAGGAATAAGCTAAGTAATTTAAACGTTACGTTTACGTTATCAGCTTATCAAAGAATAAATGGATGTTATGATTGTCTTATTTAGCAGCTGTATATAATAATTATTTTGAATAGAGTGTATATTGAAGTGCTCAGTTGTACATGTTACGTCGCAGATTAAATAACAGATAGTATATTTTTGTGAAATTCAGTAGAATTTCAGTTTACCCATGAACCAAAGGGTTGCGCGTGCGCTTTGAATAGTGACGTAGTGGTTGTTTCACGGAAATGACAAGTTCAGCTTTACCTAGACAATTACCACGGGAATTTATGAAACTAAGGTGTTTATTTGAAAGGTAACACGCATACTACATTTTAAAGAACATTTTAAGTATTTTATGTAGTATATTGCGGATATGAATCGCTATTTTTCGATTACTAGCTTACTTTTTCCCGCAATGCTTTAGCTGGCTGTCATCAATGTTGTTGTTCTTGTTGATCCTCGCTGTTTAGCGACACCAAAGCCACAAAAAACAAGTGTAACGTTACTTCTTTAGTTAATATAAGTCAAGTATGATTACATGACACTCAAGCACTTGTTGGCTTCTCTATTGGCCATTAAAGCAGGGCGATAAAATAAAAAAATGCTAGTTAGCAGCTAGAAAGCTGGTCGCTTTGTAATACGTTATGGCATATATTTGCTAAGGTTCTAAAACCACGAGTAAAGTTTGTGCCTCACTGTGGTGTTATTACTCAACAGGTAGTGTGCAGGCGTAAATCTTAGTCATAAAGTCACATTTGTGCTATAACAGCGTGGTAATCAGACATACACTGACCACAAGTACGTAAGTTAGCTAATTAGCCATTGTGGAGCATGTTGACCTTAAATTTAAAAGGGGAAGTTATTGTTTTGGGTGAAAAAAAGTTCATTCTATACCTTTTGAGACATAATATTCAATACAATAGACAGTTGTTGGTATGCTCCCAGCAGACAGAAGCAATGCCACAGACACTAAACCATGTAGCTCACACACTCCTCCTGAAACTTTCTCTTATTGCACCTGTATGCTTTTACAAACTGGGAGTGTGTCAACTTTTAGTATGTATTTCACAACTCCCATACCCCTTTTTCTATATGATGCTTCTGATATGGGGCTCCTTTTTGTTGACTTATTTGCTGTGCATTAATTTCAGCCATTTTCTTTTTGTGGTTTTAGGTTGGTGATCCAATGAGGAGGACGTGCTTGGTGGACCCCGCCAGTTGCCCTTGCTTGCCATGGCAACATCATACTTTTTTCCATTTCTTCTCCTTGTATTTGTGTCCTCTATTACCCTTTTAATTTTAGCTCTCCTGCCTTTTGCTTCTCCATCCTACCCTTTATCGCTCTCCTCCACCTCGCCTTGGCCACCTCCCTCCTGTTGGCCTGGTCAGTCCTGGGCAGTGAAGATCCAAGATGAAGAAAACAACTCTGAAGACCTGGATTTAATAGCAGACAGGGTAATTCACATATGTTATTCAAAAATGATGTATTGCTTATCACTTACTTCAAAAGCAAAACGGTAAGATAAAAATTGATGAATTAATTAACTAAGAACATTTGAAATGCAAAACATGTAACTTGATACTAATATACTAGTAAAAAGGGCAAGACCAAAAAAATATATTTTAGTAAAATATGAGCAAACAACACCACAAGAAATTAACTTTAACCTGTTGGGCTAATGTAGCCAAAATAAATTATATGTGTATTTCTATATCATTGAGATATTTAGACAGATTGAATCCTTAATTATTAAAATAGCAATTTAATAGAATACAGGTATACCATACTACTGTGTTTTTACAGTTGGAAAGACATTAATACCTCTAATCAACTTGGATTAAGATTATGTACACGTTCTTCCAACTAAATATTTTCATAGAGCATGTTTGTAATAACAACAAACAGTGTGAAAATTGTGCAACTGATACACAGCTGCCAAGACCTAGCAAGAAGACTGGTTGTTGTTCTTACTTTACACTTGGCTCCCTGACTTGCACAACTCAAAAAAAACTTTTTCAAAAGATGTCCCACTTAAGACAGTATCATTACTGTATTTCCTAGAACTGAATTATCTATAAAAATTGTTTTCATAATATCAACAGTATTAGGTAATCGTGTCACTGAAAGCATGAGTGAAAATAATTGTTCTGTGTAATTCTTATCCCTCTGAACTTCCATGCCCATTGTAATGTGTGGTCCGTAAATAGTGTCACAAGGTGTTTGTCCCATTAACCCGCCTTAGCTAGGAAGAGCTACGTTTTGGGCTGTATAAACAGGAATGAATAATTATAAAAACATGAATGTATACATTTTATGCAAGTAATGTCAGCGCCTTTTTTATGCTATAGATTCAATGTTAGCTGTAGTAAATGTTTGTTTTTATTGGACCCATGTACATAACACAAAGGCTGTGTCAGTGATTTGGTCTGCTTCTCCAAACTGGAAGTGTGCTGACAGCTACCTACTTTTTGGAATAAGTTACCTATCCTAAGTATATCATAGACCCCTGTAATAACAGTGAATGTCTGCCCAAAATGAGTGATATATCTTCCTGGATGACTGAGGGACTACACAGTCATCTATACTAATTATGTTGTATACTCTCTTACACAGATAGCAGAGCAGGCCGGTCTGCAGAATCAAGGTCAGATCGGACAGCTGGAAGGCCACTACCTGCTGTGTTCGATCAAATCTGGATCTCTAGCTGATGTTTGGACAAAAAGTGTTGAGCCCGGGGAAGTGCTAGCAGCCCACCCTCATGTCCTGTGGTACTCCCAGGACAGAGTGCTCAGCCGCTCCAAGAGATCTATGGCCTTCAATGACCCCCGATATCCTCAACAGTGGCACCTGGTAGGATACACTAATGCATGGCACATTCCATATCAATAATATTAAAATTTATATCATTTGCAGCTATGAAAACGCACTAAAATTACTACTAAATTTACTACAGAATACAAAAAAGAAATACAGAATTGTTGGAGGAGAAATGGCTTTATTTTGCACTACAGCTGAATTTATTAATAGTATTAGTTATTTTAACTAAAATGCTACATGGTACTCTGCAAGCAGTGCAGTTTAGGATACTTGGCATGTTGGCTGCCTTATAGCATTCAAGGGCAGGTTGTAATAAGAAGTCAGTTATTGTCATAACAACTTTTATTTGTCTGATGATTAGTCTCCACATTGTATATCTTATACATGGTGAGAGGAAATGTATGTTGGTGATAGGTTCTGGTGGCATACATGTTTGTATAAGATGGTAACATACCCCGTCAGAGTGCAGAGATATGTAAAAAGGTTGTTGTAACTTGAAATTCCAGTTTGGTCATATTTCAAAGAACCAAACGTTCTCATTTTTCCAGAACAGGGGTGTGTTTAGGTTGTATAGTTCAGCAGTTTAGTAAGTACTAGAGAAAAAATCTTTCAGACAGCCTGTTATGTTTTGAGTGGCTTGAACAATATTTTACAATAAGACTATTATCAACATTATCTATATATAATAGATCAAAAAACTGCTTCTAATGCAACATTAATGTAGTGAGGCATTCACAGTTTGTGAAATCAGATTATGGTACAATCAAATAATTAGTGGCACAGTTCAAAGCAGTGGAAGTTAGTCAGTACATTCAGGTCAGTAAATTTGTATTTCCTAATATAATATTCAGTACAACCTTTATATTACTATACAATTAGGGGTTCAAATTTATTTTTTTGTTTCTGTTTATTTTTCTGACCCAAATGTTGCTATGTAATGAAATGTTTTCTTAATAAAATTGTTAATCTTTACTCTGTAATTGTGGTGCAGTGGCTAATTTTTTGGTATTGATGGTATTTGTCAGGTGGTGCCTGGTCCAGCCTTTTTTTTTTTTTTTTATTAATTTATTTTGGTTGTAAAAATCATTTTTTGCAACAGAACTTCCACAAAGCACTGCAGCAAGAACAACTCAACAAATGTCAGCTGCTATGCTGCTAATGCTGTCGGCCCAGCAAGAGAGACAAACTAGAATCTATATTATCCAATTATTGGTTTGGTTTCATCAGTAGAGTTTTTGTTGAGGAAAAAAAAGAAAAACAATATCATCTTTAAAACTATACAGTGCGGCTTCCAGGACATCCAGGACCTGTAACAGTTTAACAGACATGTATTCCCAGGAAATATAAATTAAAATCAATGTAAATTCAACTTGAACTAAAATGCTTAACACTAGATAACTCTAGTACTTGTTTCCTTTCTTTTTTATTACATTATAGCATGATACATTTTAGGAGTTAGATGTGTTAGTCAGTTATTCGCTTATTGACCACATTTTTCTTGTCATTGCAGCACAATGACGTGAACAGAGGCATGGACATAAACGTGACAGGACTGTGGGAGCGTAACATCACGGGACAGGGCGTCACTGTGGTGGTGGTCGATGACGGAGTGGAGCACACACATCAAGACATTCAGCCCAACTATGTATTTAAAAACTCATAACAACTCTGTTTTAATTTTATTTTAACCGTAATAGAAATTTAAAATTAATTACCTTTTATACTACTTACTGTACTGTAGCAATTTTTAAAGCAGTTTGTTTGTAATGGTGAACCTGAACAAAAGTGTGATGTGAAAAAGCTGTGTCTGCAGAGATTCTATTTAATAATGTTTATTTCTATTTATTTATTTAATTTTGATTCTGTTTTATACATTCAACACAATAATTTATAATAAGACTATAAATGAAAAGCCTGCGACAAGCTGGCCCCTGTCCAAGGTGTACCCTGCCTAAGGCCCAAAGTTACTGGGATAGGCTCCAGTCACCCGCGACTCCTAATGGGAATAAGCGGGAGAAAATGAATGAATGAATGAATGAAAAGCATGAAAAGAAATGGGAATGAAAAGGAATCTAAAAAAGGGACAAGGTGGTTAAGTAACGTTTTTGTTTATTTGTGTTTCTTAAGATAGTGGCCTATTTCAAGTCACTGTGTTTTTTTCTGTTTTCTCAGAGTCCTGAAGGCAGCTTTGACTTAAACTCAAATGACCCTGACCCCATGCCTCACCCGGATGTCCACAGTGACAACCATCACGGGACGAGGTGTGCTGGAGAGATCGCAGCTGTCCCCAACAATAGCTTCTGCGCTGTGGGAGTGGCCTATGGCAGCAAAGTGGCAGGTACAAATAAGGGGATTACATTCATCTTTGCACTTCAAGACACACCTAGATTTAATATTCTGTAAGGTACAGTGTTTGTTATCTTTTTCTGATTTAGGTATTAGAGTCCTGGATGGTCCGCTGACAGACAGTCTTGAGGCAATAGCTTTCAATAAACACTATCAAGTTAATGACATTTATAGCTGCAGGTACGTATCTTTCACAGTCAAGAGTTTTGTTTGCCTAAAAAGGAATAAATATTATTACACACTATAGATCTCTTCTTTTAATATATAATCAGATGGACACTGGCCACAATATGGAACCAATCAGACATTTGATACTTCACTATCCACCTATTTAAAAAAAAAAAAAAAATCAATAAAATAAATACAACCAAGTAAAAACTGTTGTACAATGTATCAATTTTTTTAGAAGCTATGCATTTAATAAAACATTTTGAACCTCTTATATAGTTACATCAAAATGAGGCATGCATTATTTTTAAACAAAAAATCTATTCAGCCTGCTTATAATACAAATTTTGGATAAAAATAAAAGCTTATAAATAAGATAGCTTTATATTACAGGGCTGCCGCATGGTCTTAAAAGTATTAAAAAGGTATCAAATTTGATGTTGTCAAAATCAAATACTATTGTCAGTATTACATTTGCTCATCAGGGTCTTACACAAGTCAAGTCATCGCAGCGTTGTAGGTAATAAATTAGCTAAAAAAAATGCTAGAAAAGCATTTGTTTGTGAAATTAATTATTCAAATCATTATGTCAGTCTTCATTGTGTTGTTCAAGCTTGTCAAACAATACAGTAGATTTTGGCGAACACATAACTAACAAAAGATAATTATGCCTTTTTTTTTGCAAGCTGGATGTGAATTAAATTCTCACATTAATAGGTTTAAAATTTCTTAATGTTACCCCCTCATAAGTGCCTTTAGTTTTTGTGTTTTTGAAAGCTTATATGACAGGGCTTCTGTATATTATTTACTGCATAATGTTGCAAAGAAAGATACTTCATACTATCACTGAAATTTATGATTCAGTTTTACTTTTTTTAAAGCAGCAAGGCCATCTGTTTTAGGCCTTCAAAATAAAACCATTTAATTAGTGTAAAATTTATACATATTATTGTTATTTTTCTGGCGATCCTGGCATTCATTTTGAGTGGCATTAAAAAGTCTTAAAAAGGTCTTATTTCACAAGACAAAACCTGGAGCCACGCTGTCTTAGTAGATAAAGTAAAATGAGTTAAAATGTACAATAAATTGGTATTGTCCAGCTGTAATCCTAAGTGCTTGAATTATGCTTTGAAGGATGTGCCACTTTCTCTTCTAGTTGGGGTCCAGATGATGATGGCCACACAGTTGATGGACCACATCCCCTGGGAAAGGTATTAATTATGCAGTGTACTTTTAGCACCTTCTAATCTGTAGAGGGCAGTAGACTGTAAAAGAATCTGTGAGGCTGCCTTTGAACCACATTGTAACTTGATGTTGTATATTTTAAGTCAGTTTAAACAAGTTTAACATACAAATTTCTCCACAGGCAGCACTGCAGCACGGAGTGATTGCAGGTAGACGCGGTTTCGGCAGCATCTTTGTTGTTGCTAGTGGCAACGGAGGCCAGTACAACGACAACTGCAACTATGACGGTTATGCAAACTCCATTTACACCATAACAATAGGTAAGAAACAATAATAATGAAGTGTAGTGTAAAGTAAAAGGCTGTGGGTGTCTAACTGTCTATTGATGGTTGAGATATAATTTTGTCTTTTGACTTTGCAGGAGCAGTGGATGAAAAGGGAAGGATGCCGTTCTATGCTGAGGAGTGTGCATCGATGCTGGCTGTCACTTTTAGCAGTGGAGGAACCAGGCTGAGGAGCATTGTAAGTCTATGGTAACGACTAAAATAAATAATCATGTGAAAGTCAACTGACAGGAAACTCTTATATCACATACTGTATTAAAAGAAATACAGTTCTGGACACAAAACAATATGAGTAAAGGCTGTGGTTATTTTTAAATGCAGTGTGAATATGTATCCGACATTTACTTTATGGATATTGCAGTTGTTGATATTAGGGTTATAATACTGGATGCTAGTACTAGAAAACGTTTAAATTTAATGCAGACAAGGATGCAAAAGTATTTTCTGAAATAACTTAACTAAATGACAAACTCTAATACTGCCAGCATAATTTTACTTGACAATAAAGTTTAAAAAGAGCCATGCTCCACATGAAAAGGCCCAGATCCTATTTTAATCTTAAACAGTGATGGATGATGACTAGGACAAATTGGCCCGGTTTAAGCCACTGACCTCTCTTTGCTGATGTTTGGGGGCGTCTCCACAGTAACCAAATTTGCTTCAAGCATGTCATCTGTCTCGGGGAGAAAAACTTGATTGGCCTCTGAAGAGAAGAAGTAATCCACAAGCAACCACAGTGTACTCGAGCCAAGCGGCAACATACTGCTTATTACTATGTTGTTCTTGAAGAAAACCATTTCAAATTATTCAAGAATAGCTGACTCTGTGGCTTTTACCTCAGAATTTTAAAACTTGAATGCACTGCATTTTCACTAGATTTTTAAACAGTTTGATTTTTTTTTTGTTTGTTCCTTAACCATCTGCTTTATATATAAAAACCATCACAAATGCTCAGTGCTTTTGTCAGCACATTTAAATGTGAC
Source organism: Bostrychus sinensis (assembly GCA_020698575.1). Classification (NCBI taxonomy): domain Eukaryota; kingdom Metazoa; phylum Chordata; class Actinopteri; order Gobiiformes; family Eleotridae; genus Bostrychus; species Bostrychus sinensis. Next base: position 16,531,133 of record CM036245.1, read on the forward strand.
TGTTTTTATCTTTCTACATTTTAAGATCAAACTGTCTGTTTCAACACATTTCTAGCTTTTACAGTAAAAAAATGGACTATAATAATTCAGTCACAAGTAGTCACAACCTAGTGTACGTTTTGCACCAGTTTCAAGCCCTAATACATGAAGGGGGTCAGGTTAAAAACCTATGCCAAATCAATATGTGAATCACTGCAGACTTAAGAGGGAGGGGATTTCATGTGGTGACCCAGCAAGGGAAAAGTCAGGAAGCAAGGAGAAAGACCTTGCTAACTATAATATAGCATATTGTGAGCATATTTGTTTTGGAGATGTTATTCCATTTATGTAATATCTAGCAGTAACCTATGTTGTCTGCATATAGTGTGTTTCCAGAGATTATCCAGGAACATATGCTGTAGCTCTAAAGCCTCTGTCATGGCTGGGGCAGCTGTTAGCTCACATGTTGTCAGTGTGTAAACATGAAGGTCTGGGACTCCTCTGTGATCCTCTGTCTAACACTCTCTACTGTGTGCACTCGTCATTGGGTGATATTTTCCATGATGTTAGCGCTTCTACATTTTTTACCACCATGTTTCAAATGTATCAAATACCAACTACTAATCCAAGTGTTTAAGCTAAGGTTTTTATGACATATATATTATGAAATACTAACTGTACTTACCATAATTTATTTACTTAGTGGGTGGTTCTGATACTAATGATGCTGCATACTAGCTAATATTTTGTCCTTTTTAATCATGATAATCTTCAGAAACACAAATCCTTTCATTGCAGTTTTCATTACTGCTTTATACTGTACAGTTGAAACATATATGTTGGTATTTTTATATATGTGAAACTTTGATTTTAGATCTAGACAAAATTGTAAAAAAAATATATATATTGTAAATTTTAGGGCCCAAAGATGATACCTGTTGTCACAGACATTATTGTGTCTCAGTATCAGGAGATATTTTGGTACACATACTATGACAAAGTGCCATCAGAATATCCCTTCTTTCTTTTATTCTACTCTCTTTGATTGTCTAACATACAGTACATTATCTCAAAGTTTTCATTTTTACAATTGTTTATTAAAAGAGCATTATCCTTCCTTTTAGGTGACGTCAGATTGGTCAATGCAGCGCGGGACCGGTTGTACAGAGGGCCACACTGGGACCTCAGCTGCAGCCCCTTTAGCTGCTGGGATGGTGGCTTTAATGCTTCAGGTTCGACCCTGCCTTAGCTGGAGGGACATCCAGCACATCATCGCCTTCACTGCCACCAAGGTAAAAAGATGAGGCATGGTATACAGTACCGGCTTTATCACCAATTAAAATTGTTTAGCTGGATAGTGGAAAACAGCCTGGCTCTTCATATGTTTATGCAGCTCTTAATTTAAATCAGTTATTGTTGAAAATACAAAAAGGACCTGGAGATAAGTCAGGCATGGATAATGAAAACAATGGAGTGAGTCACTTCCTAAATGTTGTACAATGCTCAGTGGAACTATATACTGAAAATAAAATGTTTTGCACCGTTATACACAGCCCTGCTTAAAGATGGAATTCATCCAGGGACAGAGTGACCTGACTATGAATAGATGTTTAAAATCTGCAAAAAAAAACAAGCCTCACTTTACAATGACAGATTAAATCAAAGTTATTCACTTATTTTTTAGATTTGTTTCAATTTAATTGAAGATTTTTCCAACAGTATGTTTCTTGATACTTGAAAAGATTTTCTTGTCTGATTGATTAAAAAATATTTATACTATTTTTCAGGCAAAACTCAATTTTAATTGTATAGTTTGACCTGAGCATGCCTAAGTTGTTCATTGGTGTCTTATTGTTTTTAAGATAGATGTTGAAACCTCTCTTGTCATATTTTGTACAGTGTGACAGTAGTGCAGACTGGAGGGTGAACGGAGCTGGTTTCCATCACAGCCATCAGCATGGGTTTGGTCTCCTAAACGCATGGAGACTGGTGAATGCTGCAAAGGTACAAAATTATTCTTTTATTTTATACAAACATGAGTCATAAGTTTCAATTAAGGCTGCAGGAGGCTTAAAAAAAATAATGTGTTTTGTAGGTTTGGGAGTCAGTGCCTTTCCTCGTGTCCTATCAGAGCCCGATGATACAAGAGCCGGTGTCTATCCTGATGTATCCTAAAGAGCTGAGCCGCACCTGGAATGGTAACTAATGTGTATTTTTTTTCTTTAGTTTTTCACTTTCTCCACAGCTGATTGCAGAGTTTGCACACTTCATACCTCCCCCTCCCTCCCTGCTCCTCTCGCCGTCTGCCTGTCCATATTAGGCAGTGTTCTCTAGTTTGTCAGGCTCTGCGTACACTTTCAATCGCTCTTTGAGATTTGCCACTGTTTCAGGTTTTTTCAATTCCTCTGCATTTTGCTTTCTGTTTTTTACATAACTTGGTGCATTTCCTCTCCATGAACTTTGCTGCCCTATTTGTTTGCAGTTATCTCATTGTAACACAAACATTGTCCTAACCCTCGTCCCTTTGCTTTTCCTCTTTAGATACTTAGCTGAATAATATTTGTTTTATTCATCCCTTATGTGTCTTTTGATTAAAATAGCAGACAAAACAATATCTCACATGCACAACAGAGCATTAAAGTAGATTTCCAGCCACCCTCATTTTTGTTTTATGGCCTTGTTGAGTTTTTGAGCCTTGCCAGAGACTTGTACTTATGTTTATCTTAAACAAAGAGGACAAAGACAGTTTAAAATAAAGTGTCTTACAAAAATCAGTTGGCTGTAAATCTCAACAAATGTGTGCATCATTCAAGTCATCAGTTTGTGTGTCTCTTAAATCTATAAATGGCTTTGTGCACTGGGTGGCCATCTATATAATTTTGGTTTGTATTTGACATTACAGTCAATCAAAATGTGCTCACTGACTTATTGCCCAATGTTTGTAAGTCATAGAAAGTAGAAATAAATGTTTACTGAAATAAAAAATACTTGCTGCTACTACAACTACTGCACCAGCATTTCTACTTCTACTACTATTACTACTGTTATTAATACAACAATACAACAGATACTGCTACCCCCACTACTATTTCAACTACTAGTGCTATCACTATTATTTTTGTCACTTCTAAATCTCCTTCTTATACTGTGCCACTTACCAGCCTCTCCTACTATCTTTTTGAAAGCAGGAGAGTCTGGTTCGTCACTCACAGCGAAGCCTTTTTCAACGGCTGATTTGGAACTAGCCTATCACAGCCGTTTATCTGCAGCACGTCTTAGAAATACAGAAGCCAACCAAGGTAGCACTGACTACCGAGCTAATTTACTAACTTCTCTGACCTGATTAACGGTGTTTAGTGCTTTCCTTTGTCACCTGTTGGTTCTGCTGAAGTCCGCCTTGTTGTTGAGTCCTGTTGTGTGTGTTTTTCTTTCTTTTTTCTTTGCCATTTTAATAACAGTAAAGTGCCGTTGACATCTGACGTAACAATCACATTCAAACAAATGGACATCTTCCACAAGTCTTTGTACAACTGGCTTCTGCTGCTGTCTCCGTTCATAAATAGGTATAGAGTTGCTCATAATACTCAATATTGTGGTGTTTTATGGCAAAAACGACAACCCATCATATTTGTTTGAGTCTGCGGTGCGCTGCTTACATCCTGCCCTTCGTTTCTCTGATTGGTTGCATCACCTGTGATTTTGCTGTTCATAGAAACAAACTTTAAGCAAAGGGATACCAGACTAAGTTCTTTGTATAGACTAGAAAAAGAACTTGTCTGGCCGACCAGGCTACTCTGCTACTTCTATGGCCACCAAAGTTGATACTCAGCTAGGTAGCCCTTTTTCATAATCTGAACACATAAATTTCTATTTTGTAATAAGCTGTTTTTTTATTTTTATCCTGGCTTTGTAGTCTTGTTACATGTCATCTTTAAGTCTCTCAACTGAGTATTGTACTAAATATGCTTTCAATGAGCATTACCTGCCACTGGGCTCCTTAGCATACCCTTATTACATGTATTATCTTATTAGTGTAACTGTACTACTTTCACCCACTCAATTTCTACACCAGGTTACACATTTACAGTATTTTTTCATCTTTACCTTCTTGCACTCATAGTATTATATCATATTTACCACTGTGTACTGTATCTTACCATGTTTAAACCCCCTTCCCAAACATCTCAGCCCCTCACGTCTCCTAATACACTTCTGTTTACACTGGTGCCTTTCTGGTCCCTTCCGCGTCCCTCCCTGCCCCGAGGATGTGTGCAGCCGTAAATGGTCAGAGAGCACCGCGGCTCATTAGTGCTCATGGCCCAAGACATATACAGGAATTGCTAGACACTTGTGTCCTGACTGGGACTGATGTGATTGAGAAAATTGTTCTTGGAAAATGCCATAATAGTTTTATATGCAAGACTTGTGGTATTTTGAGTAGGTGACTATTATTTTGATTTCCCACTACCTCTTTTTATCAAATAAGTATTGAAATGAGCATTTGTAGATACAGAGAACAGATAGAAGCACAAGTAATGTTTATAAACCAAATCACATGTGGAAATAAAGGTGTTTTGTCAATGACTTGATATTGATATTTTAAAAACCTTATTTGCTGTCCTGGCCAGCCACACCCACTCACTTCCCACTGAAATCAAATTGATCCAGTCATAATAACTGATCTAAAATACTTTGTTTCTCTGATTGGATGTGTGTCAAATCTTTATCTTAAATGTATTTTCTATATTTATATTTTGACTTGTATTGTCTTTGTATAGCTTGCAAAAACAACATAAACCCATAAGCCTTAAAATTAAAATAATTTATAATTAAATGTGTTATTATTATACATTTTTGGTCACATTGTCCAGCCCTAGGTTGTATGACTGTCTGAATGTACTCAGAGATAGTTTGAATCTAAATAAACCAGGCTCATTTAAAAAGAAGTACAACCCTGAGGCCCCAATATCACTGAGAACCAAAGAACTATATTTAAATGTTTCTATTATTACAACCAAAACACATTTATCTAGAAAGTAAAAATATAAGGGCCATATCAAAAATATCATTTTGCTCATACCATTCCTTGATTAAATTGCTGCAATGAGATATTAAAAGTATCTTGGACATATCATGAATTGTACTTTGACTCACATACCTTACATATTTTACAGATCTGCTTTACAGTTAAAATCTATCTTGCACAAACTGTTACATAAGTTGGGGATTACATACATTTTTACACAGGATTAAACACTTCATTCACTGTTTTTTTTTTTTTTCCATCTCCCTTAGTAACCGAGGATGACCTGAAATATTCCGGAATGCAGACCCTGGAACATGTGGCCGTTACCGTGACAATCACCCATCCCTGCCGTGGCAACGTGGAGATGGTTTTGGTGTGTCCCAGTGGCATGGCCTCAGTGATCGGGGCCCGACGAGCCATTGACAGGTGCACATTTAACCGTACTATATTTAACTATAACTATATTTGGTGACTCAGAATAGTTCATATAATAAATGTGAGATTAAATGTTTGTCAGCGTATGTCTCTGTGACTAAATGCCTACTGACCAGGGTGTACCCCACCTTAATAAGTGGAAAAAAATTAATGTACTATTTATAGATTATTATTTGAGTCGGTATTAAATTTAGTTCATCAAGGTCTTAACATTTATCAAAACATTATGTTAATATTACAAAAGGTAGTGTCACTACAATAACAAAATATGTTTATTGGAAAAATGTTATAACTGAAATCCAAGATTCATTTATTCATGATTTTTTTAATGCAGTACTGGAGTTCTTTCATCTGTATTAGACTTTTAAAATGAAACCGTTGATTTACAGAGTGTAATTTAGATAATTCCTTAATATAAAATTCATACAGAAGACAACACTTGGAGCTACCCTGACTAATTATGTTGTATTGCATACTCACACTCTTCTTTACAGAGACTCAGGAGGCTACCAGGACTGGACCTTCTCCACTGTTCGCTGTTGGGGAGAAAAAGCTGAAGGACAATACCAGCTCAAGATATCTGACCACAGTAAGAAGTTTTCCACACTATTTCTTTAATCAATTGTTTGCTTCTGAATCTTTCCTTCACATATTTTTTGTTTATTGCCGTTTGTAGAAGAGCCCCAGTTACAAAGGTGTGCTGAATTGGGTGTCCTGAAGCAGTGGAAACTCACCCTATATGGCTCCTCTATGACGTACACAGAGGTCAAAGACAGGCAGAGGTAAGACCATTTTCTGGCATTTTGCTCTTCCCATGACACAGCAGTAGACTTATTCTGAACTTAATTAACTTTGATTTTGCTTATCAGGTTGGTGAAAGATGCTATGAGCGGCAAATATCTGGACGACAGTTTCTCCTTGCCCTGCCCTCCAGGCCTGGACGTCCCACCAGAGATAGTCAGCCCCTTTACCTCCAACAGCTTAAGGGTAAACATCTTGAGACAAACACATTATTAGCTTAAAACTCCTGACTTAAGATACCACACATTTTTGTTCTTTCAGCTATTTGGCATGTTTTTACTTATGTCGGAAGTTCAGTGATTTTTTTTTTAAGCACATCCAAGAGCATTTATCCTGCACTGGCATGTTTTTATAAGTGAATTATGTTTGGATTTGGCTGTTTCCACAATGGCAGCAGGTGTACAAGAAAAAGTACAAATAATAGTGTTGTGTAACTATAATGTAATGTGGTAATCCTAATAAATGACTGTAAATGAATCAGTAGGAGCCACACTGCAGACTCAAACAAAGGTGAATCATGCATAGTTTTTATACCTGACATGTACCAAAAAAGTAACATTTTATCCATTTACTTTGCTACCATTTGGTTTTACAGTTCACATGAACTAATCTAGACTATAGCTTGTGTTCTTTGACTTCTTTGATTTTAGTGCAGGGTAGCCCCTAAGTCTTAAAAGTATTAAAAGGGTATTTATTTTAATGATGCCAAAATCAAGGCCAAAGGTATTAAATCCTATAGACAGGTATTAAATTTTGTTCCGCTGGGTCTTAAGTTGCCAAACTCTGAAACAAATTCAAGTCTAGTAATGCGTATATAAATTAGTGAATGCATGCTAGCAAACTTTATTTATGTGTGTTTAAAAGTAACACCCACGTTTAACCCCAACAAGAAGCTCGTACTTGTAGTATTTGATAACTAATATTACAGAAGTACTGTATGTATTTTTTGCGAGTTTCGACTTTATCAATTATATTAATTATTCAGTTGTAAGATTTTTTTATGCAGTTATTTGATCTGTATTAAGTTTTTAAAAAAAAAAACTTTTGGAGAAAAAGGATATTAGTAGGGATATTTCATTAATATAACATACAGATAATTGTTCTTTTGCAGTCAATTTTGACATTTCATTTCATTACAAGTAGCATTAAAAAGTCTTAAAAAGTGCTTAAATTTCACTAGATAGAACCTGGAGTGGAGTAAACGTTATGAGACTCAAAGATTAGGTTTACTATGTCATTATTTATTTATTTTTTTTTTACATAATATTTCATAGCTCATCTTATTGAATCACAGCAGCGACATCTTTTATTGCATGTAAGTGTTGTGGTTTTACAAGCATTCCTATACAAGAAAAAACTTGCTACAAACTAATACTAGATTCAGAAGTGACAAAAAGCTTGTTGCCACGCGTTCACATCACACTGTTCAAACTCACAGTCCGTGTCCGTGGCTGTCATCCAAGTCACTGTCAGGAAACATCAGATTCAGGCCACTAAGCCCTATTCCTTTGGGCTAGGATCAACTAAAAATATTAGTGTGAGAGTACTGCATTTCGTACTTGGAAAACAATAAACTCATAAATGTTGTTTTTTTTCTTATTGGGCTATGGTCTTTTTAAAAAATGTATGCTTAGAGTACTGAAATTGCATTGCTTTGAAGTTATGATTAGAAAGTTACATCTAGAATCCAGCCACAGGAGTTCAGAAGCCACTGTACTCTCTGTGCCAGTCCCAAGCCCTGATAAATGGAGAGGGTTGCTTCAGGAACGTCATGGGGCATAATACATTAGAAAGTTACCTTTACATAATAAGCCTATGACTACAATATAACTACTATAATCTGCCTTTTCTTTGTCTCGTGTCTAGTTCCTCTTGCTACTCGGCTGCTTCGCCTTCTTCTGGTCGGTCTACTGCACTCTGGAGGTGACCCTGGCCCACGTGGACTTCACGGGGCTGCTGTGTTTGGGCCGGAGGCGGGGTGGCCACAGGGGTCGGAGGTCACGCCGGGAACGGGACGGGGCGGAGGTGCTGGTAGAAACGGGACGGGAAGAGGGGCAGGAGTCCGGAGAGGAACTACAGACTGTGCTTGACACAGAAGCCAATACGCCCCTTTTGAATGGAGAGCGAGTGGATACATAGCACTAAATAGGAGAATAAATACTCAAATACTCAGTGCGTTTACATTCAAAATGAATATGTCAGGATTAAATGGACTTTGTTTGATCACTAATAGTGTATTGTGATAGGAATCATCCAAAACAAAACAAAAAAAAAAAAAAACAATGACCTAGCCTTTAATACCAAGTATTTTAATATAAGAGAATGTTTAGCTCCTGGCAGAAAGCATTGGCCAGTCACATCCTTAAAAGGAAAAGTGTCTCCTATTGGTTAATTGGTCTACTCTCCTGTCAATATAAAATCAATAGCAGACTAAAATACAGAGAAAATTGCAATATCAATTAGGGATGCACCGATACCACTTTTTTTCAAACCGATACGAGTACGAGTACTTCCATTTGAGTACTCGCCGATACCGAGTACCGATACGAGTACCTATATAGGGGTTACTTTATAGTTTATACAGTCACACTACTGTATCTCATTCATCCCATACCGTGTCGTCTTTTGGCCGTCTATCCCCGCTCTGCGATGCTAAGTTATTTTTACAACAGAGTGGTTTGAACACAGCTAACCATGGCTAAAATTTGCTCAACATGGACATGTTATACCTCATTTTAAAGCTTAGATTCTCCTCTGTTCAGTCGCTCAAGTCATTTTAAAGACAGAATGAGCATCTGCGCATAACCAGCGGAGATTCGCCAAGACATACAGCAGCTAACACAGCAGCTAACCCAATTAGCAACGGTACTTCTTATGTTTTATCAGAGAACAACTGCTTCATACTCCGCGCTTATATCATTTTCGGGACAACTAGGACAACAAAGTTTCAGGACTCACATATGATTTGGGATGTCTGGTTGAGCAGAATGTAGAGTCAGCTTTGCTTTTATCTCCATACAGTTCACTTTGAAATCCTTCCACTCGGTTATCACTGCTCAGCTGAGAGGGGAATGTCACGTGACAGCGCTGTAAAGTGGTATCGGTTGTTGGTATCGGCCCACTTTTATGAATACGAGTACGAGTACTTGGACATGGTATCGGTACCGATACCCGATACTGGTATCCCTAATATCAATACTGGCTCTGTCTGATTACACAGAGAAACAGCCAAAAAAGGGAAGATAATTGAAACATAGATATATATTGTCAAAGCATTCACAGAATTTTAAGCCTGTGGGAACTCACATTCGAAACACAGAGCTAGAAGTTAAAGGTAAGTCCTAAAAAAAGAAGGGAATTGATTTACTGACCAAAGTACTTGCATCTCCGGTATATTTTGCCCTAACTTGACAATGTTAGTATTGAACCTTTTGTTTTGTACATAATTTTTTACATGACTGATTTCTTTGGCAATTTTGGTGCATTTGGAGATTAGTCCAATGACATCAGACTTGGACTCAGTCTTAGTACTCCTGTACTGCGCAAGAATGAGATTTTGTCACTGCTGTGCCACATAATCTAAAATCAAAGAACAACCTAGGAGATGGCGTCAAGCTGGTACAGGTCCCATCTTGCGTAGAAAAGCTCAAATTCTTTTCCACAACCAGTTTGAGTATCTTTAGTACAGGCATGTTATTGTTGTTTATTTTTTTTCATGACTCATAATCAACATGCATACTGTTATAAAATGTTGCAAGAACACTTTTGTCAATATATTTGGCAAATCAGATGAGACAGAATTTTTGCTTTTAAATCCCAATTGCAGTTTATTTAGCATGAGTTCCCATTATTGTGCAGCTCATATCTTCATGGCTTACATATCTCTAATACCTTGTAACATACGTAATGCTGGGAACTGTGAAGCAAGTTTTTGGCCAATTTGGTTTGACTATTGTGAATACTTGCACTTTTCTACACATTATCTAAACTTTATGAATGTGATATAGTCTGGTTTCTGCTGGACCTTACCAGCCCAGTCAATCACTGGGAAATCATGTAAACACTCAGTGTTTCTGTGCCTCTCAGTCTGTAGACCCAAACTGTGGAGGACTTTTCTACAAGTGGCCTTTTGGGACAATCCTCTGCTTCCCCAGTGACTGCTGTTTTTTCCCATGCATTTTTCACACACATCACAGAGCCATTTTACATCAACAACAACAGATAACAGTTGAAGAAAGTATTAGTTGCATGTTTTATTCTTCATCTGATAGGCCAGTTAGTTTCTTCGGTTCACACCCAGAATATCAACAAGAAAGATCCTCTTATAGTTTTGACATTATGCAGTGCTTTTTAAGTAGGGTTATGTGGTAAATAGATTATATATTGGCACATTTGCCTGGACATACACAGTGTTACTTTAAATTTCTTTATTTTGATTGTTGAAAATGTTGATCCTATAGTATGGTAAACTGCAGTGTTGAGGGTGAAACAATACTGCTGTACAGTGCACTATAGTATATTAGTATATAGCTGTCAGCTTTTCTTTTCTGATCTTGTCACAGCTAATGATCTGTCTTCTAGAGCACAGTGATTCGCACAAAAATTTGGCATAGATTTTTACGCTAGATGCTCTTCCTGATTTAACCATCTCCATTTATCCAGGCTTGGGACCAGATTGAAGCATAGTAAAATATTAGGTCAAATATTTAGCAGTTGCAAACAACAAAAATGTCAGTAATAAAATGTAGTTAATCATTAGAACATTATCCATAATAACAGCTGTTTATTTTCTTGGTTAATTTGTGTATTTTGTGGGCATTTTGGAAAACGATCAAAAAGCATTTATTTTGCCTCTGTCCTGTTACGTAGGACTAAAAGCCTGGGTCATGGTCTACACAGGGTTTTATTGGACATGAAATTGGATGAATTTGTGGTAAATAGGTGCAATGCAACTAAAAAGTGCAATACTGGCGTGCTGTGTAAATTTTAAAACAGTCTTCCATGAAGTGTCGTGAGTTCGGAGGCAGTGAGGCTCTGGTTTAAAGGGCATCTTTTCTCAGATGTTGCTTGACTCTTTTGGGTGCATTTTCTGCAGGTATTTGACTACTGAACAAAAACTTGAAATGAGATTTTCTAGTTTGGGATTTGTGTATTTATATAAAATGTGTAATATATAGAGTACATATACAAAGGATGTTTGGACATTTGTATCAAGTGTTTTTAAAGAGGTATAATTTTGTAATGTAATGTTTGGGATGAAGATGTCCGCTGTGTTTTGCTGTGCAAGTCACAGGTGAATGGAAATAAAGAACAGATGGTTTATCTTGGAGTCTCTTTGATTGCATGATTTACTTTCTCATTCAGAGTTAAACAGTGTACATGTGAATACACTGGTTTAAAGACAAAGTTTAAAGATTGTACTTATGTTTATATTTGTAAATATTTAGAGTTCCACCCTATAATCCATTTTAATCTGGATTCAGATGGTGATCTGCATATCGCTATTCTCCATATCTTGCAATGGTAAACAATCGTGTTTCTCTTCAGTTTTATTTTTTCATTTTATAAAATTGAGCAGTCCCAGTAATCGTCTTTCCTCACCTCCATTGGTAAGACCTTTTGTCCTTCAGTGTGAACTTACCTAAAACTTGAAAAAGGATCTATAATATTGAATGGCGCAGCAGCAGGGGTGGACTGTACCCAAGCTAAACTACTATTACAAAATATTAAAGTAAAAGTACACAACATAATTGTTACTTAAGTAAAGTATTGTAATGTACAAGTTTACTAAAGTAGAAAGTATTTTTTGGTAACAACTAGTAATACTATAATAGTATATAATACTAAAAAGTACATGCTGCATTAATACATACAGTAACACCAAAGACAAAATATAAACATTTTCTCAAGTCATCATTTATTAAGAAAATTTACAAAAAACAGCGCTCGAACAGCATGCAGAGTTACTGAGGGTGTTTGATGTTTCAGCAGTAACTTACTCTATGTTTTATTTAAAAAATAATTTCTATAAGTTGCTTAAAGACAATGATAAATGTTACAGAGATGTGGCATATTCTGTTTAGCAGTCCTTTTTTTCCAAGAAAATTGTGCAAGCTCATCTTGGCTCTAAGAGGATAAGAGTTTGGCAGCTTTTAGTGCTTAGGGTTAACGTTAAAACTGCAAATGTTGAAAATAAGTGTGAATGACATTGCAGTGCAAGCTCTAGCATTTATGATTTGGGGATACTTTTAAGGATAATTTCTTCACTTACAACATAAACCAAGTTGATAAAAATGCATGGGACCTCTGGTGTGTTTACAGGCTATAAGAACATTTGACTGGCATGAGTTGTGTTGGGGAGAGGCTGGTCTTAGAGGATCTGCCGGGGCCGTCCGTAGCTCATGCCCTCCTGAGAAGCTCCTTTATTGGACCCCATCTGTAACCCAATGACATTTTTGCCTGCCTTCAGCTGATCATCGCTGAACTCCCTCTTGTTCTCCTGGGCTTTCCTGGAAGACAGCGACACATGGTATTTCAGTGTCAAAACTGATAAATAAATAGATAGATATTCTGTATATTGTAGGATAAGTTATCAGTGGGACGCACTTGAAGAACCAGTTGGGATCTCCCTTATACGTTCCCTCTTCTTTAGTGACGGCCAAACTGCCTAAAGCCGACAGGGTCCTCTGGACTGCAGCAAGGTCTTTACCTATAATCCAAACACACATTAAAATTAAGACATAAATGGACAAAATGCACGCAGTCAAAAATATTGTTTCTTATGTGTAAGTATTAGATTTTCTGGTCAGGTATTATTTTTGTTCATATAGGTCTTAGATTTTAAAATTGTTACATTATCTTAGTCTAGTAGGAATGAATTAGTAAATATTTGTTGCAAATGTGGCCATTTATGTTAAAGTCATTCAAGTTGGGTTTTCTCTAAAAATGTTATTCAGATAAACTTTTTTTTCCCCCACTGTGTTCAATGCAGATTAACATTTGTTTGCTGTATGCTTGCTATTAGCCCTAAACCCATTTGACGGCAGGTTAGGCATAACTGTAAACATATAATAAGCTGGCAACACCATTGGTGTTCTGGTGTCATGAACTCGGGTTAGCTTATTCCATTAATATAAAAAATAGATGTGAACTTGATAAGATAAAGACATAGTCATTTTGTACAAATTTTGTATGCCTTACATTCCCAGAGGTCGACGGTCTGAAACATGTCGGTTTTAGTGACGCCATATTTCTCTGCAGCGTTCAGGAACTGAGAGATCTGCTCCATCTGTTTGAAGGCCATGGTCGAGCTCTGGATCTTCTTCACAGGTTTATCTCCGGGAAACAGACTGTTGATCAGCTCACTCAAAACCTGAAGACACATATTCAGGACAAGACATGTTAGTTTACTAATGTTCAGGTTTTTATGTATTAATTGCACTGAAAATGTCTATTTCATGTCAGCCCTTATTTGATAGATGCTAGATATCACTTTCAGCTGCAGCCTAATGCTCTATGTGTGGAGGAGACCCTCAGGCTTTTACCAGGTTACCACTTTTGAGTCTCGACCCACCAGCTGAGAATCACAGGTTTAATACACATTAAAAAGTTTATATTATAACCAGGACTCACACATCCATCCTTGAGCCAGGCCTGGAAGCCCATCTTGCCCGGTTCAGGTTTACCCACATCGGACCCACACTGACGGGTTATCCACTCCACCAGGATCTGCTCCAGATCCTGGTCGTACTTACTGTCGATCTTGTCCTGGACCTGCCTGCTCAAGCCATATGAGGGCCCTTTGTTTGCCATGCCGACTCCCTGAGAGGATAGTGAGGGGTGGAGAAGGACAATGGAGACAGCGGTTATGATGATGGTTAAGGGAGAGTGAGGAGGAGCACAGGACAGAGTCACACAAAATGTTTTGAATAAAGTATTGGCTATGTTTACACTGAAATCTGGTTCTTGCGATTGTGAACAGCCTAAATCACAAGTTTATGGTCACTTTTCTGTTAAGTGCAAACATAGCCAAGAGAAAAGGGTATGCAGGTAACACAGGTAAAGGTAAAAAGAAAGTAGCTTGGAAGTTGTGGCGGTATTCACACTGGTCTCAAAACAGGAGTAGATCAAAATTGTTCATATCAATGTGAAAAAATGTCTTTGAAAATACACTATAAACAATCAGACGTCTCTATATACTGCATGTTGATTTAAACATAAATCAACATATATATTTTATTTTGAACAAAAACATCAGCTTTGTGTGGTGCAGTGATTTCGCAAATCTGATCTTTCCACTTTTGAAGTCAGTGTGAACATGGCCAAAACATTACTGGTAAATTTTCATGTTTAGCCTTGTCTGACCAGGTATAATACAGGTTTCATTACAGTTTTGCAGTAAACAAAGTTATGTGACAACCAAGCAAGCAGTGTTTCTCCTACTATGTCATAGTAGGTTTGATTTTTAGAGACATTTTAACCCTTTGTGGAGCTTCTTATGTGCTTATCTAACAATAAAACATAACTTGAATTTGAATCCCACTTTATCATCTCACTATTGCAGTAAACAAAGCTATATGCAACAACATGCAGTGTAAACCAGCACTGTAACAGTACTTTCAAGTATTTCATGCATTTTATCAAAAGCAGATAAGCTCTTTTTTTCTCTTTTTGAGTCTTTCCAAGTGAAGCATTGTGTCTGCTACTGCACCCAATATACAGTAAAACATTATCAAGTCTCCATCAGGGTACAGTGTGAGCTCTGCTACAGCCAACACATTTTTCCCATCCACTCGCTAACATTCATCACTCCTGTATCTGTCAGCGCGTAAGTCATTGCCAGCACTTTTTTTTATTTCTTTGCTTTTGTATTGCAGTTGAGCTCCAGCCAAGGGCAAAGCCCGTATCACAGTGCTTTCTACACCATACAACCTTTGCTGCCATCTTGATGTCTTCAACTTCCTGTTCCTGCAGGAGGTCAAATGTGAAAGGTTAAACCCATGTATCCTGGAGGTAAGACAGGTCATCCGATGCAGTTTTTGTTGGTTTGCAAGTACCCATAGTCATTTTTAGTTGTTCATATTCATTGTACAAACAGGTTACAAGATGCAAGTTGTCTAAAAAAAATACTACTTCAGCATTTTCACAAAGGGCATTTTGTGTAACTTGTTTTTTAGGCTATTGTGTTTGTTGAGTTAGACCATACTGCACTGATTTGATGAGGCACATGGTAGGGGGCCCTACTGAGTTTCATATCAGAGACTGTACTTTTTAAAGAAACTATTGTATTTTAATATCAATACCAAAATGCTTTTATAGATTTTTTTTTTTTTCAAAAAAAGGACCTAAGGTGAATTGTGACCACAACCAGTGAGCTGTTAGGGATCACCCTGCCAAGCCTGCAGCACCTGTGTACAGACAGACTGGTTAAATAGGCTCACAAGATCCTGGATGATGTCCCTCACCCAGGTCTCAAGAAACCACAAAAACATTCATTTTTCCTCCAGCAATTAAACTGCAACATAATCTTAAAACACCATGAGTTCAGGTAGACTGATACATTTGAATCCCTTTGTTCTTGTTTTTTTTTTTTTTTTTACTGTACTATATGTGTAAGTGTGGAGTGCTATATGTAATGTCTGCTGAGTAACGCTGCAAATTTTGCAAAAAGCTATCTTTCCTTCCTGTCCTTCCTCTCTAATAATGTCTCTAAAGCATTTATGCACATTATGATACACTCTAGATTAGTGATAACATGTAGGGTGCAAAGTCACACTTCTGACACTCCTTAATATTGCGATAATCCTAATCCTCTTTATTAAATTACATCTGAATGCAATTGGATAGACATACAACTATTCAGAACATAGGTGAGTAATAGTAATGCATCGGTCTTATATAGCACTTTTATGGGACACTCATAGACGCTTTACAGTTGTATTATTCAGTCACTCCCACACTCAGTGGTGGTGAGCTACTTCTGTAACCACAGCTGCCCTGGGGCAGACTGACAGAAACGTGACTGCCATGCTGCCAATAGCCTCTCCGACCACCACCAATCACACTCTCACACAGGCAAGGTGGGTGGGTGAAGTGTCTTGCCCAAGGACACAACGACAGTGGGCAGCGGGGCTCAAACTGCCAACCTTCACGTTAGTGGGCAAGCGTCTCTACCAACTGAGCTACTGCCAACCTGTGGTAGGTACTACTGGTTTAGGACAACAGGAAGAAGAAAAACCTGCTTAATTTTAGATAAAGACTTTTTATATATCATTGATTTAGGTGGGAATTGGTTTTTGAATGGGAGAGGTTCCAAACCCACTTCACATTGCTAAGAAAGTGAATAGATCTGGCAAAATAAGTACATGATGCAAAGGAGCTAAATACAATTATCTAACAGCAGGCGTCAACTTAGAGAGCACTACAACAGCTCCATACATAGGACATTATTTTCCTTTTAGCTCATATATCATTAGCTGCTAACATTATATTTTGGGCTGCATTAAAAAGCATCTACTAATATTACTCAATCCACTCTTTCCTTCCATCTATGCTCTTTAGCCTATATTACAAACTTTAACTATCACCTTTAACTGTAGTATTTGCATTAATGTGTGTTATACTCACACGCTGTATTGGCCACAGGCAGTGACCACCAAACCCAGTTTAATATTCTTTGGATTGCCTCAAGTGCTTTTCCAAAATGGCAAGAAACCACCCCCTGGTACTTACTACATACCACCACAAATTAACTTCCTACACTGGCTCTGTGTCTGTGTCTCCTTTCCTCATAGCTCTTGTTACTCCATGCGTCACTTTAATTGTTATTACATGTTGTTGTTTCTCTGGTATGCCAATCCTTTTTTTCCATCTGGCTCATAAACATAACTTTTCAACCACAATTCTGAACCACACACATTCACTTTTTAAGTAGAAAAGTGATGCTACGAACTTAATGCACTCAACGGCCTTTTGCAGAGGATATTATAGCATCACTACATCTACACATCACACTGTATTTTTAGGGGTTAGCCTGTTCCTGCTCTGTACAGTGGGATTTATGCATATCCCGGGACCTGTTGTTATGTTTGGGACCAAGCCCAGATCAAATAAGTCAGGATTACATCAAATGGGCTTTGGTGCTGTCTGCATAAAAGTCTGTCTGGAAACTTGTTAACCTGATATATGTAAACACCAGAGGAACAATATGGGAAACAGCTTAACCGGTTTGAAAGAGGTAGATTTAAAGGTACAGTGTGTAAAATGTTGTAGTATAAACAAAATTGAACATCAAAAGTGTGTTTTTATTCCTTTCCTTTTGGCTTTTCCCTTCTGGGCTTGCCACAGGTAGCCATCTGTCTCTTAGCGTGCAAGAATTCTTACTTACACAGCCCTCTCCCCTTATCCAGGCTTGGGACCAGCACCAAAAGTACACTGATTTGTGACCCCTTGTGGCTGGATTTTTTAATTCGTTCATGATCGTCCTAAAATAATACAAATACTCTTTTTGTTTGCCTATCTTTAAAAACAGATGGAAGGAGCCATTAACTCTATCACCTCTAGTCCCTGTTTCTACAGCTGCCCAGAGAGGACAAGCTGAGCTTGTTTGTTGTTCTTTTTTAACTAATTCTTGTTAAAAGCTCAAAATTTCTCAAGTCAACAACAAATTTCCAGTAGGTTTGCTCATAAACAATAAGATCCAAAAGGTAGTCACATGCTTGGTGGAAATTAATTCTCAGAAATCTTTCACCTGATGCCGCCAAAAGCAACACTGCGCTTTTAAATAAGCCTGCATTTTACCACTTGACCTACTACTTCTTACATGCCACGATTTTCTTTTTTTATGTTGTGTAATTAGCTTTAGACAGATGGTTATGTTGCATTCTCATTGCCTGGAAAATCCAGACTGATACGTCTCTGTGTTATTCTACAGAGAAATATCAGTCTGGTCACCACGCCGTCCGCAGTGGTTTACTCAAATCCCAAGCGTACCGTGCATTTTGATTGGTTTATTTAAGTCACGTGTTCTTCGCAAGCAGCGTCACTCGTACGCGTCTCCTCGCCGACAACAATAACGATGGCGCACCGAGGAGCCGAGAGTTTGTTTCAGTCAGCGATATGGTATGGTAATGTTGAAATAACTCCTTCGTTCCTCCCTCGTGGCTTCACTACTCCGTTTGTTTACTTTCTTACTTTGTTGTCGCTTTGTTAACGTCACGTCCGCCATTTTCTGATTGGCTAACGCCGCTGTTCGTTAATTCGGGTTTGCTCTGCCCTAGAAATCGAATTGATTGTAAGGCCAGCGGATGAGTCTGGAATTTCCAGGCAAGCATTCTCATCTTTGTATCAAATATTTTTACTAATTAATCTTGTTAGATGACAATAAATACATTTTGAGAGGGCAAAAATAAAAAGTAATAATAACAAAAACAAAATGCATATGTCATACATTATGAGTTTTTTCTTAAATTTTCTGTAATTTTGACTCCACTTTTGTCAACAGCTGTAACAGCTGTTTGTAACACTGGAAATAGGTCAGATCATGAGTACACTTTAAGAAATTAAAAAATACAGTTCAGGAACACCCTTAACCTTCATGGAAGAATTTGTGATTATAAGAGAAACGTGATGGTGCATAGTTTGTCCTCTCTGGCCACCCATAATAACATGTATACTTAGTTTTAATGGGCTTTCAATAATTACCCCCCCCCCCCCCCACTATTTTCACGCAGTTAATGAGCGTTAATGAGCTTTAAATAGTCAATTTTGTTCATCTGTATACTATATCATTTTACATACTGCATCTTTAAGTACACATAAATCCCTAATTCCTGCTAAAAGTTGTGTCCCGCAGCCATGACTTCATCACCTCCGTCTCTCATTTGTCTCTATGGGCTGTGTTTTGCTGCTGTTGCTCTTATTGCCATGGTAAAGACTATCAGTGCCAAAACAGGAAGCTGCAGTCCAGGCTGTGGTGGATGTGGGTGTTTAAAGGGTGGGCTGGGCCTTATGCTAGTTAAGTTTGCCTTAGATAAACTTAGCCATTACATAATCAACTGCAGAGATAAAGATGGAGAGATCGCTTAAAGGCTTGTTAAATTGAATGTGACACTCCTAAACTTTCCTTCAAATTTAGTCACGGTTTAGTAGCTCTCAAACCACTTCAATCCAGTAAAAATATGTATGTACTTTTTAGTTCAAATTTGATTCTTTTTAGCAAAGTTTTATTTCTTTTAACTGCACCTATATAATTTTATTCTTGCTACACTGCTTCTGACCATTTGCCCGACCATCTCACCACATAATATGCTTTAGGAGTTTTACATTAGGCACTTTGCAAATGACCCTAAAGCAGTGGTTCCCAAACTTTTTTGTCTCATGTACTCCCTGGGGTTTTTGTCAAACCTCGAGTAACCCCCTCACTTGTACGATTCTTCAAAAAGTCATCTATAAAACCCCTGTGTTTATTAGTACAAAGACATTTTGTACAAATTCTTCTGCGTTTTTCTTTCAAAACAAATTTCAAGTGAAAAAAATGAAATAATAATAATAATCTAAAACAAACAAAATAGATATAAATAGAGCTATAAAAATATATACTTATTTTACTATAATATACTATATTTTATTTTCAATATAAACTTAACAAATAAAAATAAATCATATCTTAAACTCATATAAATTTACTATAAAAAAAAATTCTAATAACTAATTTAATTTATTTATTATTTTTTAAACCACAAAAAATGTAAGCAACTATTATATTTAAATAGCAGTTTTGTCTACTTTTCATCAGTAAATGCGACACATGCTTTTATTTCATTTTTTTATTTTGTATTTTTACCTATCACATTTAAATTGTCCAAGATATAAAGATTGCCTGGTGGCATAGTGGTTAGCACTCCTGCCTCACAGCAAGAAGGTCCTGGGTGGGGCCTTTCTGTGCGGAGTTTGCAGGTTCTCCCTGTGTCTGCCTAGGTTTTCCCCTACCACTAAAAACATGTTCAATAGGTCCCCCATGGGGCCAGGACTCCCCTGTAAACAAGATTCTGAATCTCAGTGGGACTTTCCTGGTTAAATAAAAGTTTTAAAAAATTGCAAATATTTTCTCATCATCTCTGGAAATGAATTATAAAATAAGTCCAAGTACCCCCTGGAAAATTCTCATGTACCCCTAGGGGTCCCTATACCCCTGGTTGGGTAACACAGCCCTTAAGCCAAAAGTCATAATCTGGCCACAAGGGGGCACTAAACAAATGGACCAATAATAAATAAACTACCTCTGAGGGCAACTGAATAGACATTTACCAATCAGAAAACGGGGCAGATCCAAAATATACAGTCGTGTATTGGTCAGTCAGGATTGTTGCGGTAGAAATATGTTTTATTTGCAAAAGACACTTTACTCCACTAAGAAAGTGAATGGGTCTAGCTGTCTAGTCCAATATCTTTCAAACGCTGGTCTAACTAATGGACTGTGGCATGTTTTCCTTCAGTTTTACAGTCCTCTCATTGTGATGCCAATTGTTCTAAGATCTTGCCAAACTTCATAGAAGCGTATAAAAAGGCAAATTTGAACCTGTTGCCAAACTTTGTGGCTGCCGTGTCTCTGGCTTCATGAACTTCTGAGTGTAGATAGTGCAGTCAAATACCGCTAAAATCCCGAAACACAGCTTGCTACGGTTAATTTTATTGCCTATAAATGTCTGTGTTCACAAGTATATCATATATCAAAGCATTGGCAGTGTGCAGTAGACTTGTGTATGGGCCATCCACTTGTTGCATGTCAATTTTCACTGATCCAGAGAGCCTACAGCTGGAGGTTATTTGCCTGTGTAAATCCAAGAACAGCCACTAACTGTTCTGTGTGCTGCATTTCCACCATCAGACAATGTACTGTTACACGTACAGTAATCTAATCCTCACATTACTATTTGAATACCCACAAGCTCTCATGAGGCCAGTTTTTAATGGACACAGCATAGAATTGGTTGGGTGGGTCAGGAGTACTATACGGTCTCCTATTTCTACAGAAAATTATAGTCATTTTCTAATTCCTCTTTTTGTGTGTGTGTACTTTGTGTGTTTCAACACACTTTCTCATTGCCTCATTTCTACAACTTCATCCAGTGGCAAAAGTGACTACATAATGCTACAAAAAACTTCCATGTCCTGACTATAGGATAAATAGTGGTTTCTCTTATGATATTTAATAAAAACAAGAACATTTTTTTCCTATAGACAACTAAAGACACTTCTTGTACATCTGAATATTTTTCAGTATTTAAGAGACTAATGCCATGATGTGTCTCATCATCATCTTGAGTGATTAAAGATCCAAATAACTTCTTTGGAGTAACTTCTATACAAGATTTTCAGAGGGAGGAGGTCCCAGTAGCACAGAATGAGTAGTGAGGATGGAGTACTTATAAATGCTGATATAAGTACTAAGAACCCAAAGTTTTCCCTTATCATTTGTTGGGATCTACATTTTACGTTTGTTAAAATACAGTTTTTATTTCAACTCACTAACTTACATTAAATAAATACACTGGCAAACCACCACTAGGTTTGTGATTAATAAAACCAATATAACAATTTTAATCATTCATAAACCTGGACTTAAACCAGGACTAAATACGAAGACAAGGCCGTTTTCATTAACATCCGGACTTTCAGACGATCCCTGAAGCTCTCATTACTGTCGTCATGACAACGGGGGCGTGTCCCGTGAACGCAGAGTTTAACGTGGTGAAATTTGACTTCGTTTTACTGCTTAAAATAACAACTATAACAGTCAAACTCATACTATAGAGACATGATATTATTATTATAACAATAATACAAACAGTAAAACATGTAATGCGCTGTTTTTCAAATCGCTAACGTCACCCGTAAGGAAATGCTGAGCTACGCAGGAGCCAGATGTTAGCGGAGCATAGTTAAAGCAGCATAATCCGTAAGTCTACGGTATCTTTGAACCGCACTGAGGTCTGTTTCCTTCTTTCCCACTTACTTTTCTTCTTCTTTGCGTGTTTTAACTCGTCTCACTTCCTGGATTTGTTTCAAAAGTTCGAACTATTTTAAGACTAGGGCGCTTTCACACCTGCGCAGGACTAAACCCGAAGTAAACCACGACAAAACCAGCAGAAAAAAGCAGTAAACTAAGACTAAACTAGACCAAACCATGACTAAACCAAGACTACACTAGGAGAAGACATTTCAAAAAGGCAGTATGAACTTTTACGAGGAAAAAAACAAGAAACGGGAAAATAAAAAACAAAAAAATAAATCCAGGTCCTGTTGGGGTCTAAACAGATCTAAACCTGGAATAAACCTAAATTAAACCAAGACTAACCCAAGACAAAGTCAGGACTAAATCATGAACTTTTTTAATTTAAGACTAAAATTGATTTATTAGCCAAAAGAACCGCACACACACTTTCTGTATACATTAACATGATGTACCAAATAAAAAAATAATGATATACTCACTGTTTAAAGGAATAAGGCTTGTGTGCTATAGGTGCAGACTGATGCTGGACTGAGAGCTGCTCTACGCCTGGCAGGAACCTCCCTCTTAAAAACACCGCCTTAAAAAGACCAGATGAGGGTGAGATGACTTCACTTAGGATCCTGGGAGAGAGGGAAGGAGTGAGGAGAAGTGTATAATGGTAGCTGGAAAATAGGAAACTACGACCTTAAATGGGCATGGCCTTTCAGCAGCTCTCTCTCTTTCTCTCTCTGTGTGTGTGTGTGTTTAGCATCCTTCCCAGCGGTGGAGTTAAAAGCCTTATTTGGGTAGAGCGAGTTGCATTAGAGACAGCAGCCCGGGCCGTGTTGGTGTGGTCAGAGGGAATTCTCCAAATAGTTTTAGGGGAGCCGCTACATTGTGAGGCAACATAGAGGCGGTCTACGGAGGAGGACAAGGAGACAGAGACATCATTATTCATTCACAAAAGTCCATGTATGTCCAGGACACTTGGAGACAGCATTGTGTTTAAGTGCTCTCCACACACGCCCAGCTATGACCCTAACATTTAGATTTCTATTATAGAGGAACATCTTGGCACATGTCCCGATGAGATTTTATGAGATGAGTAACATTTGCTTGGGTACTATGAGTCTAGACTTGAATTCTTATGACCAAAGCAACACCATTGTCTAGTGGTTAATAAATCTGAGGATATACAGTGGCAAGAAAAAATATGTACCTTAGCATTTTTCCTTTATTGTTGCCTTACAACCTAGAATTTAAATGGATCATTGAGATGTCAGTCACTTTACATCACATGACAACAACTATGAAAATGCAAAAAAAAAATTATTGTGAAGCAAATTAGAAATATGACAGAAAAACTGAAAACTTGAGTGTGCAAAAGTATGTACCCTCTCAAGTTAGTACCGTATTTTCCGCACTATAGGGCGCACTTAAAAGCCTTCAATCTTCTCAAAAAACGACAGTGCGCCTTATATATGAATTTATTCGACGAGATATATAATTTATAATGACATTATAATGACAAGAGGGATCCGGGCATGCTGGATGCTGTAATTGCCCAACTGTTTAACTCGGACACTGAAGATGAAGAATTTGAGGGATTTGTGGACGAGGAATGAACTGAAAAAGTGAGTGTATTGTGTTGTATTTTGTTGTAACGTTAACTGTTATGAGTTATTGTGAATACGCTATTGTTTGATTTAGAGATCTCAGATTGTTTTTGTTTTTTTTTTTTTGGGGGGAGGGGTCACGCATTACAACTGAACAAGTTTGGGAGTTATGGTGAACGCGTTGAATAAAGTTTGACTGACTGATTCATCTGATCTCGCCTTTTAGTCCGGAGCGCTTTGTATGTGAAAAAAGTTTGAAAATAGACCATTCATTGACAAAGCGCCTTATAATCCGGAGCGCCCTATAGCGCGGAAAATACGTACTCTGTAAAACCAACTTCTGAAGGACTTTCAGCTCCCACTTTTCTAAGATAAGTGTTTATGAGCTTGGTTCATAAAATCACTGTGTTTTGTGCTCATTCTTCATCTAAAAACAGCTCAAGCTTCTTCAGGTTGGATGCAGTGTACAGCACAGTTTGAGTCGTTTTCTCAAAAAAAATTGTCCTGTGTTTAGCTCGATCCTTCATTCCCTCAGTTCTGAGCACTTTCCCAGTCCCTACCAATGACAAATATCCCCACAACATGACACTGCCATCAACAGGCTTCACTTTAGAGAGGGGCCATAGTCAGGTGCTAGATTTGTGCTACACATAGCATCTTTCACTGATGGCTCATTTTAATTGTATCTGGACATAGGACCTTCTCATGTTTGGGGAGTCTTCCACGTGCCTTTCGGCAAACACAAAACATGTTTTGTTATTATTTTCTTCAAGCAATGGCCATTCTTCCATACAGCCCAGCTCTGTGGCGTGTATGGTTCAGAGTGGTCCTGTGGACATATACAACAGTCTCTGCTGTGGAGCTCTGCAGCTCTTTCAGGGTCACCTTTGGTCTTATTGTTGCCTCTCTGATGAATGCACTCCTTGCCTGGTTTGTGAGTTTTAGATGGTCTGCTTTAGGCAGGTTTGGTGTGGGTCCTTAACTTTTACATGTTGTAATGATGAATAAAATTGTGTTTTGTGGCATAATGACAGTTGAATTGCAGTCAGGCCGACCTTATCTAACTATTTCTGTGACTTCTGAGGGTGAGTAACACCGGGTCTCGTTTAGGGGCCTCTTTAAAAAGGGGGTGCATACTTTTGCACACTTAAGTTTTCTGTTTTTCTGTCATATTTCTAATTTGCTTCACAATAAAAAATGTTTTTGCATTTTTATAGTTGTTGTCATGTGATGTAAAGTGAGTGACATGAACCTCTCAATGATCCATTTAAATTCCAGGTTGTAAGGCAACAATAAAGGAAAAATGAATGAAAATGCTAAGGGGGTGCTTACTTTTTCTTGCCACTGTAGATGAAAGATCTCCAAAAAGGCACCCAAGTTATGATTATGAATAACTAATGGCAATAGATTTTATTCGAAAGGAACATTGTGACTAAAATGGGAAATAGTCACAGGCCATTTGTGACTTGAGACCTCTATGAGAGCAGGTCTGGTACTTTGGTGTGGTCCCTCATGCCTAGGACCTTATGTAATTGCACAGTTAATAGCCAATAAAACACCAACGTAAGGGACAGAAACTGGTGGAGGACTCCAGACACACAAGAGACCTCTACTGACTCATAAATTGAGGTGTCCAGACCTCAGTAAAAGCCAAGGTATGTATGTATACAACTCTAAGAGACTGCTGCAAAATGATTAGTTTCTCTGGTTTGATCCTATAAGTGCAATATAGTCTACACTTTATCTTGTATTTTATCATCTACTGACAGTATTTCTCCTAATATTTAAAGGCAATGACAACACATCAAAATAAAAGAAATGATGCAGTGTTTGTAGGACTTGACATTCAGAAATTAGTATTTGGTGGATCAACCTGATCTGTAATCACAGCTTTCCTGCACTTGTGCTCTCCATTTAAGAATGAATTAAAGTTGTCTCTTATTTTTCCAAAGCTGTACATTTAAAAAAAAGTGATGTTTTAATATAATAAATACATAACTTTCTCTACTGTTCAATAAAAATATGCTGACTCTCTACGCCACTCATAGAAGGCAATGATGTTCATTAAATATTATAGTCATTGCTTTAAAAAAAATAAAAAATGATTACGTTGCTTTAGAAGGCGAAGGGCAAATAATAAATTAACACATATATAATATCTGTAATATTAATGCAGGAATTAAACTGTCCAATGCATACAAATTATACAGAGACCTCTGTAGTTTACTATCAATGCTATAGTGTAGCATTGGTACTTGATGTTAAATGTTTAGGAAACACTGACCTAAGTTATGGCATGTACTAACTTACTGCATTGCTTACCACAGAGAGTTATTAAAGCAATCTTTACACAATGCACAGAGCCAGTTTTAGATGTATTTATTGAACTGAGCCTGATTTTGAAACAAGATTGTCACTTGGTAGATTTAAAAAAAACATCCTCAAATGAAAAGTTCATCTAAAAAAAAAATCCAGTCCAGTTAATCAAAGTGCAAAATATGTTGATCTGCACCTTATAGAGATGTAAAATGTGTGCTCATTATAAGACACAACAGTCTAATAATTGCATTTGTAATCCTTATATATTTTTTTAGTATATTGTATTGAAGCACAGAGCCTGCTCCAGTTAATAGCCACATAAATATATAGTGTGTTTATACAATACCAGTATTTCATACCATTGGAATGTCTAGTGCTAAATATTTTCTCTCCATCTGAGTTGCAAACAAGGCTGCAATAATGCACAAATGTGGATAAAAACAATCTTTGGGGCCAAAGAAAATATGGAAATAGTTGCAATAAAGGCACAGTGTCTGCAGCTGGAGTCTGTCTAGTCTAATGCACAAACCTATGTATAGTCCACAGTCTGAAAGACCAGATGCATGTTAATATTGATAGACAAAGCAACAGTGAAAATTAGACATTTTTGATATAAACTAATAAGTAAGGCCACAAGGATTTTTACGTGTGTGTCCATCTCTCGTGTGATTGGTTCCTATTTGAATTTTCAAAACTTGAAATTCATAGCCTTGCCAGCCACACACAGCTAAATTCGAAGTGAAATGCTTCTACTAACCCATTTCCTTCACAGACATTTCCACTCTGCAAAAATGTTATTGCACAAGCCACAACCAATTAACTACAGCTTTATGCAGTTCTTTGTTTTTTCTGATTGGTTGCATGTGTTAAATTTTAACTCAAAATTCACAGACACCAAATCAACTCTTCATATACAACAGAATTCAGGATAGGTTTGTAAGGCTGTAAAATATACTTAATACTATCAACGCCTTTTTTATCTTCCCTGTAAGACTTTGTGAGTGGATTACATGGCTTTGCATTGACTTGGGACAAGGTTCTTTGCCTGGAAATTCCAGACTCACCGCTGTACCAGTGGATGAGTCTGGTCGCCTTAGAATCAATTCGATTTCTAGGGCGGAGCAAACCCGAGTTAACGGGCAGCGGAGTTAGCCAATCAGAAAATGGCGGACGTGACGTTAACAAAGCAACAATAACGTGAGAAAGTAAACAAATGGAGTAGTGAAGCCACGAGGGAGGAACGAGAGAGTTATTTCAACATTACCGTACCATACCGCTGAATGAAACAAACTCTCGGCTCCTCGGTGTGCCATCTTGATTGTTGTCGGTGAGGAGACGCGTACGAGTGACGCTGCTCGCGAAGAACACGTGACTTAAATAAACCAATCAAAATGCACGGTACGGTTGGGATTTGAGTAAACCACTGCGGACGGCGTGGTGACCAGACTGATATGTCTCTGTAGAATAACACAGAGACATATCAGTCTGGATTTTCCAGGCAACAAGGTTCTGGTGAAATCTACATAGTTCATCCCTTTATTATTCCTTCATGTTTTTGCTAAGTAAACTGTCCAGTGCAGTAAAGGCCACTGCAGGGTTGTGCAAAAAGTAATTGATAAAAAGAAACTACTACAGGTACCAGTGAAGCTTTTTCTGTTGCAATAAAAAGTAGCTTGCAATAGTCAGAAACAAGTCCTTCTTATCCTTTTGCCCATTTAGTGAATAAGACCTGTATCTACAGTGGTTTTCTGAGATTAGTCCAGTTGTATCATTATTCAGTTGTGGTAATTTTATCATTGATCGTTCCATAGTCAATTCCCTTTGTTTACAATTCGCAAAGGTCCAGGGAAGACTGAGTGCACTTTAAAACAATATGTCCCTTAATTGCCTATTACAAAGCATCCGGGCGGGCGTGACAGCCATCACAGACTCTCACAGGATGGTCCCAGCCTCGAGACGGGACAGGTTTGAAGTGGGTGGAGCAGGGGCCGCACACTCCCTGTCCACAGGCCCGGCAGTGGTGCTTGGACATGATCGGAGTGAAAGGTTTGGAACACTGGTGGCACTGATTGATGTCCTGGTCCGGCACCCAATAGTCGGGACGTGCCACATCTTTCACAAAACCTAACAAAAAGGAGGGAGATCAAATGAGTTAAGAGTTTTTCTGAAGTGGGAAACCATTAAAAGATATTCCATCTGTTATTTGTAGCAGAAAACATCAGACTAACACTCAGCGTAATATAATCTTGTTTAGTGTGTTATTGTACGCTTCTTAAAAACTTTTAAAAAATGAAAAAGAAAATGATTTATTATGCTAAAATGATGACTGGGTCATGAATAACTGTAACTCACCTGATCCTTTTGTTGTTAGCCAATATAACACACACATTTGCTTTGTTTCTACAGGAACAAGATGATTTCAACCAAAAGAAGTGACAAAGCAGTAACCAAATGTGTGCTTTCAGTGAGAGGGCAGAGAGTGTAACGAGTGGATTTATATTAAACTCCTCTACAGTGATGTACGCTATATGAGCATTTATACGTTTCAAAAACATATTTGGCATTGTAAAGGTTTATTATGTGTATTATGTTAGACATATCCAAAGTGCCAAAAGACACCACAAGAGGGAGCCAGAGTTATGCACACGCTCTATCAAGGTCTAAAGTAAAGTGGGGTTTGTTGTATAAAGGAGAGATTGATGACAAAAATACTACAAATCATAGAAGTTTTTTTTTTTAATGCATACACCATTATTAATGATGTAATGTGTATGCAGTGTTACTCACAGAGAGGGTAGTCCACGGCTGTAGTGACCATGTCGAGTGTGGACTGAGCCACTTCTGTGACCCTGCGAGCGATCAGCCCCCGAGGCTCCACTTTACACACTGGACACAACCAGCACGACTTAAAATTAACATTAATGTAACTATAACCTTAATTTAAACTAGATTTCGAGATTAGGGCTACATGACAGAAAAACAAGCAGTAACAATGACATTTTTATATACAGACTATAAAATACTGCATTCGCCACAAAGTTGAATATGTTTTTTCACAGGACCAACAAATTTTACAATAATGATAAAACTGATCACGCCGTACTCTTCTGCCATGTATGCCTTTGTAACACTACATTATGTTATCTTTTTGATACATAAATAAATCATTGTTTTGCCTCTTTTACAGTATAACAGTCTCACCCAGGCTGCTGTTGTCCACTGGTCCTCCCTGTCTGTAGCAAGACTGGCAGACCCTCACTGGACTACTGCCCCATCCTCGCTCCGGGACAGGCATCCTGTGACTGGAGCAGGGGTGACAAAAACCTTCTCCACAAGAGCGACAGTGGTGCTTCCTCTCAGACTCCTCAAACACTTTCTGACAGCCGTGACAAGCCTGAAGACAACATTATACAAGAGTGTGGATAATCAGGGCTCAACCATGGTTTTTCAGGTAAAATTTAAGCCTTTTATAATGCCACTCAGGATAAAATTAATACCAAATCCAACTCTCAAACATATTTTGAGTCCTCTCCGTTTATCCAGGCTTAGGACTGGCACAAGTACACTGTCTTGTGACCCACTGTGGCTGGATTAGATAAACAAAATTGAATACCCGATCATAAAATATAATACTTTTAAGACTTTGGGGATACTCTGATAATCTGTTCATTAATATCCACTATTATTCAGCCTGAATGTACTCTTGCGGCTTACACTGATGTCGATGTTGGGTCTCCAGTACGGCGGGGCCACCTGGTCCGTGAGCCAGGCTGTGACCGCTTTAGTGGGACCAGTGCTGTACTCTGACACAGACTGGATCACAAAGTTCATCCCGTCCAAAACCCGCTGAGCTGCGTTCTGGTGATTCGTCAAAAATGCGTCAGTCTGAGGAAACAAAGAAACATTTTAAAAGTTTAGAGGTGCTTCTTTCAGCTTTTCCCTTCTGTGGTCGCCACAGCAAAAGATCTGCCTCCGTGAATTACACAATGAATTTGATAATGACAATGAAGTTTACACCGCCCTTCCTGACGCAATCCTCTCCATTAATTTGGGCTTTTGACCAGCACAACCCACTGTGGTTGGATTAAAATCATGTTGAGAGTTACTTGTATGAGAAATGAAGGACTTTTACTCACCCCCTCCCACACATGCTTGACCTCAGACCGGACCACGCTGCTCTCAGGATCCTGGTTTCCCATCCAGTACTGTCTGCTCCGGTAGATCACTCCACAGCTAGCACACTCCAGCACATACCTGAGAGGACAGGACAAGATGATTGGCTGTAATTGTAATAATGCAAACATGATCAATTATATGTATATGCACTATTACATACCCCGACCAGGCGTACTTGGCCAGTCCAAACCACGGGTTGTCATTAGAAGCTGAAGTTTTCGGCACAACAATAACTTCTCTGCCAGCTTCATAGCATCTCTAGAGAGGAAAAACATAATAACCAAAAACTATAAACATATGCACATTTTTTGTTGGTACAAGATAAAATACACAAGTTTGGTATCAGACCACTCTCTCACCTTACAGATGAGGACCTTGTTGTTGAACTGGTGAGCGTACTGACACAGTCCATCTGCCATGTGAGGGACCCGGTCTCGCAAGTGGTTCATCCCATTTTTACACCGAATACTAAAAAAAAAATTATGATGTAGATCAGACAAAAATTCTTACAAACGCCCTAAATTCTTCTCCTATATGAACCTACTTGCAGCTGAGACAAACAGCAGAACAGGTGAAGTACTCATCAGGAAAAAACGAATACAAGGTCATCTTTTCATCAGAGAGCTCTCCACAGAATCGCTCACTCAAGGCCTGTACACAAAAGAAAAGTAATGAGAAATGCATTGTTTTAAGATCAAGTCCACATCGGTCTGCATAATGTACTCACTTGCAGAGCCCGAAACACTATCCCGGGTTGGCGGGGCGAGCGAGTATGGGTGTTTTTCACTTGATGAGTCACAGCCTCCAGGATCCGGCTGTAGTCGGTAGGGGGCACTATGGTCTGAGTGCCCACATACTGCACCGAACTAAAGGCCTCAGTCCCCAAACCAAGGTCATGAAAACGCTTCTGGAGTAGTGTATCAGCGTGACCAGCTGCTTTGGAGTCTGTATGAGAAAAGACAAAAAGTGTTTACAAGTGATGGATAAAGGATTTACACAGTTGCAACAAATACAGACTGGTTTACAACAAAACTAGAGCGGATTTAAAGGCACGGTAAATTTTATACTGCTTGTTATAAACTGCAACAGACTCCTGGGGGCTAATAAACGTGGTTTTAAATTTCTCTCATTACAGTGCATTTCCTACCGTGTCCGAGCAGCTGTGTGTGCATGGTCTCCTGAAACACTATGACCGCTGGTCCCAGGCAGGACAGAGGCACATCGAGCCCACAGCGGCTGGACAGGGCCCGCAGCTCCGGGGTGAAGTGTTTGAGGTAGGCTCCAGAGGCACTGCTCAGGAACTGAAACATGTCGTTGTGAAGACGCTCGGCTCGAGTTCGGTAAACCACAATATCAGATACTGCCAGCACCTGGAAGTGGAGCAAAATTAAGTATTATAGAGTGAAAATGCAGGATTTTGATGACCCGTAAAGTGAGTGTGTTTTATAATTAAACAGAATAAAATAGGTCAATCAATTCAGGAATTATCAAAGTTGGAAATTTTCCACTAGCATTAAAAGAAATATGTGGGAATTAATGGAATTTACACAACTGAAGACTGTCCCTTAATGAGGATTAGGCCCAGGATGAAGCTGCAGAGACCTAAAAAAGTTTGACAACAATGCAAAATCTAGGCTCAATAAACTCAAGGAACCTCCTTCTTTGTTGTTTTACATGTTATAATGGGACGTTTTTGGAGGGAGAGGGGATTCATTTTACTTGAATGGGTGAGGGATTTAATATTTTATTCAATATTAACATTTTATTGAATGAAAATTCAATAAGACTCTATTCACAAACAAATTGGCAAAAATATGTTTTTTTAAACGCCCATTGACAGTTTTCAATTTTGAATATTTCCAATATTTCCCAGCTTAACTTCTCATGGAAAATTTCCAGAAATTTACCTGGAAATATTCTGCCCCTTTACAATACATACAGTTAGGTCCATAAGTATTTGGGCACTGACACAAGTTTTGTTATTTTAGTTGTTATAGTTATATAAAAGTACCTATTACATATGTCCTGAAAGTGCAGACTCTCAGCTGTAATTTGAGAGTATTTACGTTCAAATTGGATGAAGCGTTTAGGAGTTACAGCTCTTTAAATTGTAGGAGCCTCTTTTTCAGGGGCTCAAAAGTAATTGGACAGTTGCTTCAAAAGCTATTTCTTGAGCTGCCTGAGGAATTTCCCTCATTAATCCACTATAAACTGAGCAGGTAAAAGGTCTGGACTTGATTCCAGGTGTTACATTTGCATTTGAAATCCATTTCTCTGAAATCACAACACAGAGTAACTCAATGGAAGCGAACCAGACCATCCTTAGGCTGGATCAAAAAATGGTAAAAAAATCCCTTCACAACATCCACCCGGGGTTAGGGTTAGGCTCGTGAAATTTAAAAATACATCATCGCCCTTCGGGCAGGCACTTTTCATATTTTAGTAGCCCAAAGTGAAATTAAATAGCCCAAATAAATAATTTCTTAATATGATATGCCTAGTTCATTAGACTTAAATACACTTGACTACACTAATTGAAAGGTGGGTTTTTAAAACTACGATAACAACACTGAACTGCCTGTCTAACACCAACATGGTATAGGCTACTTTTTTTTTTTTTTTTTTTTGTAGGAATAGTTTATATGGGGCATTAAAACTAGGGTATTTTGCAGCATATTTATATTTTATGAATGGCCATCTGACCAACTTGTAAAGGCAGCAGGACATATGACTTGTAAATTCATATGGTCATATATAAACATTGAATAGCTAAATTGAACTAATTTACAAGCATTGGCTTAAGATGAATATCTTCAGTTTTAGCTCTGTGTCTGTGCTCAGGTGCTCACTCCTACAGCTTCAGCTTCTCCTGGTTAATACTGAAATGGTTTACAGTGAGGAGTTATTGGCTGTTAAGTTGTCTCCAAATCTCCACTGTTATACTGTGAGCTACATGTGTCAGCTGCTGAGATACGTTTTTAATGTTTATGCTCATTTATTAATGCAAATAACAATAACAATAACCTCCTAAGAGCAGCAGCACCTCCCGTTGCGCCACAGGGCAGGGCCCAGTTCTCCCTCTCTGCCCTGACTCCGCTCCTGTAGCCTCTTGCAGCTCTGATCATTGCGACTGGGCCTTTTTAAAAGCTATGGATCATCATTCACAAGGCTGTTTATCAAGCTAAAAACAGAGCCGCTAATGTTCATGAGTTCTCTTACTGCTCTCGTTAGCGTCCAAACCCACTGTGCGATCAGCTTTTCTCACATTTTTGTCTCTTGTCCTATCTATTGTCAGCCACTTTTGGTTTCGAGCCCAACAAAATAGTTTTGCCGTTTTAGTGAGAAAGTTATTGAAAGTTTAGCATCTGATGCATCGTTCCACACAGGGGTTAAACCACTCTCTCACAGACAATGGTCCAGCCTGCAAGAGTGATTGACAGGTCAGGTCTGTGCAGTGAGAGTAGACAGAAGAAGGGCTGAGGGACAGTTCCGCTAGTGATTTTACGAGCCCTGCTACCTTTGATAGACCTACTTCCTGGAGAGTGTTCTACTCTGTGTCTAGGTCCACTAGAACGAGAAGTGTTCATGAGAGAGAATGATGGGCAGAGAAAAGTCTGGAGAAGGCCAAGTCTAATGTGGCCTTTCTGTTGTTGAGGCTGTTGAATGGTCTCATTATATATAATATATATAACTGTATTTTTAATATGTTTTGGTTTACAGCTTAAATAACAAAACTTGTGTCAGTGTCCAAATACTTATGGACTTAAGTGCATACCATAGTGAGGTTACAGAACCTACAGTACCACTACTACCATGTACTGAAAATATACAACCTGCCATAATAATTTTATCTAATAACATCATTATATCAGGTGTTATATT
Source organism: Bostrychus sinensis (assembly GCA_020698575.1). Classification (NCBI taxonomy): domain Eukaryota; kingdom Metazoa; phylum Chordata; class Actinopteri; order Gobiiformes; family Eleotridae; genus Bostrychus; species Bostrychus sinensis. The sequence goes on from CM036245.1 coordinate 16,565,361, forward strand.
GAACAAATGAATGAACAACGTTATCAGAAATATTTAAAAACTAAGAAATTGAATATACAAAAGACATTTGTATAAGCAAAATAATAAATTAGAGCAACAATGGCAATAAGATGATAGATTGACTTTTAGGAGTGACATCCTCTGATCAACTGTAAACCTGAACACCTTAACACCCTTGAGACTTGGTGCGAAACAAAATTAGAGTAAAAGAAGCCAAAGTGAATGTGAATGTGAAATGAACCCTCCATCAAACAAAGTAACTATGTATTTCTATTTTACCTTTAGCAGAAGCCTCATTCTTTGGTTCTGATGAGCAGCAGCCCCCAGCAGCCCCTCGGTGTCCAGAGCCACCAGATTCAGACTGGGGTCAAAGGCCGCCCACACCCCCACAGTGCAGGAGCTTGGAGACTTTGAGGTGAGAAACACACTTCTTCCTCCGAACAGGATGTGGTTGAGCGTGTGGGACTTGCCATCTCCTGTGTTTCCAAAGATGGACAGCACTTTAACTCCTGCCACATCTCCACAGCCCAATCTATCCAAAAAATCAGACTCATCTCGGACCTATAGAAGGAGAAAAAAGAGGTCATTTAAGTGCTGAGTAATTAATTTGCATGCAAGAATATAAACCAGGACTTACAGGCAAATGTCTTTCCCTGTCTATCAGCAGCTTCTCTTCTTGTGCTTATCAGTGAAGCCAAGTAAAGTTTTGTTTTTTGCAAATGCAGCCACCTTTTGCTTACTACTCGAGAGCCATAGATGAGACACACACTACAAACCTTCCTGTATTCTGTATAATGCTTTTAACCTTGTGCTGCTTATTTGGAAATCCAGCTTAGAAGATAAAAAAAAGTACTGAGAGTACTCAAAAATACAGTTTGTTTCTTTCTCACATTTTAGCAGACATTTATTTGTAGGTGTGAACAAAATTTAGGGCTTTCGTCATCTGTTCTATTAATATAATCACATCTCTACATTAGGAAATACACTTTAAAAACTCCTAGTAGAACAAGCCATTCCATTACTTACTTACTTATTGTTCTTACAGTTACCTAAATGTTTCCTGTTCCTGTAGGGCTACCATACATCATATTAAAATTATGTTATTTTATCTTACTGCCATACATCTACTGTTGTCAGTTACTCTGCTAAAAGTTCGCATTTCTTCAAATAAAAAGGCAGCAGAAGATATATAAATAAATGGATTAACTTTAAAAAAGAAGCTAGACCCATATCCACATGTAGAAAACATTATTTTTATAAACAGACACATAAGTTTACCCAAAACACAGTTACATGATGCTGATTACGCATTACTTAGTATGCTCTTTTATAATCTAGATTATCCTTACTTAAAAAGATATTGTTGACGGTTATGTAGTTCACTCTCTTATTTTTTACTTCGTAGTAACAATGCGATACGATTCCCAGCCGCCACAACAGGCTGCATTCAGTGAGCTAACCTTACAGTACATAATACATGGGCAGGTCTAATGCATTATTGTCTTAGACTTTGTACCGAAAAACAACAAACGATTAATTTAAGCGGTACCTCCCTCTAGGTCGGCTGGGAATGACTCACCGGGGACTTTCCCAATGAGAAGCCAGCTGTTATCGCTCTTCCAATAGATTTACACACTGTTTAGAGCAATGTACTTGTATAATTGGTCGCTAAGTGTGTTATCGACACTTTTCTGAATCATTTGGTAAAAAGCAGATGGCCAAGACAAAGTACAAACGCTTTACATTGCGTTTAAACATATTATTAACAAATACAATACTATACGATGACAGTGAGAGTTTTATTAAAAAAAAGATCCTCTAGAAGTGCAAGGGAGTGCGAAAACATAACATATTAGCATACAGTGGTGCAACATGACAGATTTGGGTATTGTTTTACATTGTTATTAGCTTGTTTAAAGACAGAATTGCCGCCAGATCATATTAGGTTGTCCACACTCCGCACATAAAAGCAAATCTTCTCTGCCTGGGAGCATTGTCAGCATCATATTTGCTCACGTCTGTAGGCTAATGTAACTTGTTAGCATGCTTTAGCTTAGCATTTGTCGTTAGCTCACTTTACCTGGAGGTTTTCTTGTTCGTCCACCAACAGGAAGCTCCCGTCGCCGCCTAACCGCTCCTCGGGCTTCAGTGGACTGATAGACAAGCTCTCCATCTCCTTCATTAAAATATCTGACATCCTTGTCAAGCCATTAAAGCATGTTTGTAACAGCGGACGACAAATCGAAACTTTAACATGACTCCTGTCTGTCAATCACAACAACATCGCGTGGAGCAGACGCTGTGCAGTGGGCGGAGCCGAGCGAGGCGCGTACGGGATGACGCAGCACGTAATCACGTCAGAGCGGTACAAAAGCGCTACTCTGTGGTTAAGGGTTGTATAAAACGCTGTGGTTCAAGTTCAAATTCCTAAAAGGATTTAGTTTGAATTGGACAAAATTATTAATTGTTTTAACCATAGAAAATTTAATACTATGTCTAGTACTTACTGAAAGTAGCTTTGTAAATAACTATTGTCAGTTTACAGGTTACAGTTAGTTTTGTATGTTTCCTATACAGTATATAGTCTAGATGTTGTCAGGACAGTCCCACTTTGAAAAAGAAGACAGAAGAAAAGACACAGAAACTAATCTATTCAGTGGGGCCAGTGAGAATTTGATGACTACTTTAATGTCCCTTTAAATGTGTGGCCCAAAAAGAATATATAGGCATTGCGTTTTATTTATTTATTTATTTATTTATTTATTTATTTATTTATTTATTTATTTATTTATTTATTTATTTATTTATTTATTTAAGGAACAGAATAATCTGTAGTCAAAATAAATATTTTTAAACAAGTTCTATGTAAGGCACAGTGTATATGTATGATAGTTCTGAACATGTTACACATGCAAAACAATAGCTTTTTATCACTCTTACTAGCCCTATCCACTTCTACAACAATAGAATAAGTTACATATCTCATTATATTAATTTTAGAATTATCATTATTTATTTATTTTACAAAAAAAAAAAAAAAAGATCAGTCTTTACGCTGTGGCTGTTTTAAAATATCCCTCCATAGGAACACATAGCACACATCACAGCATAGGGCATTCAGCTATAAAACATAATGCCATATCAAAAAATGACTTCTATTTCCAGTAAACTATATGGTATATTTACCTCAAGTCAAAGAACAACTGCTAAATCAGAAAATTTTCATTCAGCCACACTGAGGTTTTTTATTATCGTAGGAAGGCTGTCATGTTAGAGCTCCTTGCTAATGTTCATTAAATATTTGTTAGCAGAGATCTATAAATATCACATGTCACTGAATGGCTTCAGAGTGGCGCCACGGCTGCTGCATGTCACGGAGAAAAAAAACTCCAGCATCGCACAGTATAGGGCTACTGTCCTGTCTTTGATTCATCTTACAGGTTTCATTCACTCTCCTGCCTTACTCAAGTGTCTATCAAAATGCTATGATAGGATTTCCTGCATGCACACCCTTTTTTGTAGACCAAAAAATATCTACACATTTTAATGCACTGCACAAATAGTGGGACAAACAATGTACCCGTTGTTGGAGTATTTCAGCACACATCTAATTTTAAGTGCTTATCTTCATCATTTGCTGTAAAAAAAAAAACAAAAAAAAAAAAAAACATCATTGCAGTGAGCCTCAACTCATGCATTGTAAGTGAATATGATGCTATAGGCTTGTGGTTCCCAACTGGTCTGGTTGTGGGAGCAAATTTTATCCCTGTTAATTTTATTGTAACCCATTTTTCACAGAATCAATATAATTTTTCTAAAGATTTTTACTATGACACGTTTATTTTAAAATCTGTGTCACCATTGTCACATTTCATGTCATTAAAACCATACTTAGGCTTTAAATATAATATTGAAACTATAGTCAACCTCTCAGTTACCCACTAAAAGTGAGTAACTGAGAGTTTACTAGTTAAAAATCACTGCTCAATACTATTACCATAGCTAAGGCCAATAAAAGGTTACTACAATTAAATTCATTCTTTATTTCAGACTCATGGATTTGGCACATAACAACAGATAGAATATACAAAAAGGTTGATTCAGCCACAAAGAGTCAAAAGCCAGTGTACTCTGGAGAGGGTTGAATCAGGAATGCCAAATTATGTATGCCAAATTAATTCACTCCACACTGAGAGACAGAGGATTTGCTGTGGTGGTAAGGAAAAGACAAAAGGGAAAAAAATAGTAAAAGGTTGCTACAATAATAATAAACAGAAATTTATAGATAAAATGTTAAAACTAGATACAACAAGTCAATTAAAAGGACTGATAAGTACTGTTGCTCATAATTTTTGGTTTTCTTACGCTGTCTCAGATCAGAAGCACAACAGATGGGAAGGACTTAGGGAAGATAAAGTGAAGGATGGAGGATAGAGGGGTTTGGAGAAGGTCCCATACAATCTGAGAGACAAATGTCTGAAAGAATCAATTATAGGCATGCTCCAACCCATCACTCGATTAATGAATAATTAAAACTGCTCAGCAGATCCAACATAACATAGATCATAAAGGAACATGGCCCAGTCAACATGCCACCTCTAATGTAAGGTTATATCTGCCGTCACCTTCAGATGGACACTGTGATGTTTAAGGACAGAGACATGAGCTACAAGTCATTTAAAGGAAAAGTAAGAGACTGAACTGGAGACTTTTGAACACTTTTGCAGTTATAATTACGTTTTACAACTAAAAAATCAAATTTAATAGAAAATTAATTAGTGTTTAGATTAGTACGCTTCTATGTTTTTTGATAATGTATATTCATTATAGTTGTCAACAATTTTGACCAGCAGACAGGAGCACTGCTATTAAGAGTTGCACATACTGCAGAAAATAGGACCAGAACCTTTAGTTTAAACACTTAACATTTGCACAATATCTGTTGGGAAATTATTCAGAGGGTCAAGTTGAAAATCTTGAAGAATACTGGCCCCAATCATAGCTATACTGCACATAACACTGAGTCTGTGTCAATGCTCCTGTCTGCTTGGGTGTTTACAGTTCTCTGCATGCTGCTGGGGGTAAGCTCCACTATTGTTTGAACTCACTACTATCAACATGGCATCCATCAAAGTACAGTTATTTCCATTGCAATAATTAACTGATGTTTGGTTTATGTTATCAGAGCAATATCAAGATGATACACTGTTGCTCATTCTAATTAAAAAGTGTTTATTTGTTCCTGTATTATAGCTACTTAGGCATACGACCTTATGTTTATAAAGTAAGCTGTGGTTTACCTATGTCCTTATACAGTATATGCTCACTGGCCAGAAATTTAGCAAGTAATAATTAATGTTATTGCACAAAATAAATATAGCCTATATTTACTCAATTGTTCAGGAAAAATACCCTACAGGGGCATAACATCAGGCAGTGCATCTAGTGCAACTGCACTGGGGCCCAGGAGTTTTAGGGCCCAATTACAGTGAGCCCTTGTTCATCTATGGTCAAGCTTGTGTTTAAAAATGTCATAATAATTAGGAGAACAGGAATTTTAACATATATTCAATTTTAAATTCTGTTGAATTTGTAAATTCATAACAGAAAGAAAAGTTGAGATAAACACACACATTCTAATATGAAATGACTGTAGTTTCACAAAATTGCCCCTAAATATTTATTAACATGTCTTTTGTATCAAACTTCAGTAAAACAGCCACATTTTATGAATTAAAAAGCCTAATGCTTGAACCGGAAGTACTGAATGTGTTTCATAACCTTTGGGGCCCATTCTAAAATTCTGACTGGGGCCCCACATTACCAAGTTACACCACTGTAGCCTATTGTAATACCACTTTAACAACAAAACACTTTTTTTTTATATAATTAAAACCTCATATAGACATATTTTAAACAGTATGATGATTAACATAGGTGTATATTAGTCAGGTTTTTATTTTTCGTTTTCATTTTCAGGGTCGTTTTGTATGTGAAAGGCTACTTTTTTTTTAATTATCATTATTACTTTGTGTTGAATTGTGTCATCTGGTCCAATTTTTTTACAACATTTCCAAACGACCACATTTGGCCCACGGACCTTGGCTTGGACACCAAAGCATTGTGCCCAGACTCCCAGACATCATCACAACCCAAACCTTGGCATAACTGTAGACGCTTCTTTTTTATATTTGGATAGAGGAGGAGGAGGAATTTTAGCTTTGCCCTCTTACACGAGTCCGAGGCGGGACTGTTGCTCCACACTCACCGCTATCTTCCCTGGTATTTGTAGTACGTCCCGCAGCCGGCGCGTCTCTTGTTGACATGCGTAAAAACTACACTTCCCCAAAGCTGTCACGGAGCGCTCCCGCCTCCCATTGGCCGCTCGCCTCAGCCGCAGCCCCAGAGAATGAATGAAATTAGAAATAGCTGCTACATTACATGTACAATACCGGGCTCTGCAGTGTTGCATTCTATCATACTATATCAAAATGGCCACAGCGGTACAGAACCCACTCAAATCGTAAGTATTTCTATTTTAAAGCCATTGCATTTTGTTCCTCGTGCATGCTTGTCAGTGTTATCATTACGAGCACCGATTCCTTAATAAATCTATGCATGGCTATACCTTTACATGCAATACATACAGCAGACATGTAGATAATGCAAGCGTATGTTCAGTGAAGAGAAAAGTTGCGCTGATTTAAAGCCAGGAGTGACAAAGCGTGGATGTTTTTTGTTTGGGGGTTGTTGGTTTTTTTGGGTTTTTTTGGTTTTTTTTTTTTTTTTTTTTTGATTTTTTTTTGGCGCATGATTTGCCGGTGTGGAGGCAAGCTACGTGTGGATGTGGGGATATATGGAGGAATGCTGGAGGTAGCTTTGGGTGACCCGGTATGTCCCTTAGCGAGTGTAGGTAGCCAAGATCACGGCCAAAGCCAGGCTGGAGTGGAGGCAGCGCTGGCCGGCAGACAGGGGGCTTATATACGGCTTTACAATAGCTGCTGGCACACGTTTGGACAGGCTAGACTAATGCTTGGCTTGTTCAGTATCGTTACCTGTCTGCCTCAACTCCAACTTGATCCATCCCTATAGCGCTTATTAAAGCCGTATAATGAAATGTTATGGCTGTCTATAGCGTTATCCAAACCTAACGCGTATCCATATAGACGTCTGTTTCCACTTGGAGGGTTGAGAAGTGGTGGATTTCCAGTGAAGTTTCTCGTATCATGACTCCCTTTGTGCGTTTTTTGGGAAGGTCTTTTTTTTCGCTTTGTGGTAAATACTAGACTGGTAACAGCGGAATGCATTGCAGACACATGCTGCCTGGGCTGCCTGTCTGGGCTCCCGGCCAAAAAGGTGCCGATGTGCGTCTGTCAGCGGGCATGTCTAAGAGTAAAACTGGCCAAAATCACAAAGGAACAATAGAGAGAGTAAGAAAAAGATAAATGTGGAAGCGGTTATGCTACAAAGAAAGTCGTAGAGCTGGAGGGATGTGAAGCAGGGCGCAAGAGGGATGCTGTGATGCTGTTACCTGGAGTGGGATATGGGCAGGTTGTGTGAGTTTGCCAGTGCCAACCCGCTGTCTGTCTGTCTGTCTGTCTGTCTGATTGTCAGCCTTTCAGAGATGCAGAGGAAGGCGACATTTCGTGCAATTCATGAAGTGCACTTGACAGAAAGGAGCGGAATGAATTGCAGTGCTGATTTGGCAACTGTGCTCTGCTCTCATTGGCTGTGATGGCATTCGGGTTTATTCAATCCACAACTCACGTCTAAACATGACTTATTTTCAGGGATTTACTTTGATTTCAAGACTAAATTATATTGGTAATGTGATATTTCGAGCGCCCATGTGTACAGTGAGACAGTTTTGGTAATGTCTTTCTCCCAGTTTAATGCAGGCAATGTAAATGATAATAATTATATAAAATAAAATTATAAGTCACACTAAACAGACAAAATCATAAGACATAGACATATACTGGAAATAATGAAGAGTTACAGTCTGTCATACAATCCAACTTCAGATCTGGGCTAAGCCATTTTGTTGTTCATATTGGTAACTTACCTGTACCTCCTGCATTGTTGTGGGTCAATGGCAACACTGGGGGTATTTCAAGCACGTGGCTGTGGCTTGAATGGCCATATTTATTCTTATTCTTGGACCACAGCATTTCTGGCCTCTAACTGGGTAAAACATATAAGAAAATGCCATTTATTTTGCAACAACTACCAGACATGTTTACCTTAAGTCTAGGAAAAAAGCTTGAGCTTCCAAAATCAGTCCTATAGACTTTCAAATCTGGTCTCAACGTTACACTATCATGAGTATTTTTCACAATGTAGTGATTTTACTGTCTTTTATCATCCCTTTTTGAATTAGAAGTTGTTATATGGTGTGGCCATGTACAACATTTTGCTACTTGCCATTATATTATTGTCACTTTTCCAGATTTTTGATTGCTATCTATTAGACTGAGGATATGTTTAAATGAGACCAGCACAGATGTATATCTTATCATCTTTTTATCATCAAACTTTATTAAAACATTTGTTGCTCCTGTAAAAGACATGTTCAGATGAGATGGTCTCGAAAGAATGGATGGATGATAAAAGTTAAAGATCCAGATTTGGCCCATGAGCCTCTCGTTGGACATGTTTAATTAAAGGGATGCTATAGAGTCCAAATTGTGGTCATATACACAGCTCCCTGGGCTCCACAGCGGCACCATGGGAGTTTAAATTGACTGATTTGCATTGAATATTGCACCAGAGATGCACTATTAGAGTGTGAGAGAGACAGTGTGAAGTCTAAGTTTCCCAAAAAAAGTAGCTAATTAGTGTAGCAGTACTTTCCGAAGGTCTTGTTCACTCACTTTTTAGTTACCCATTCTTGTACACGGAGGAGTTGGACTTTGTACATCTGAATTTTAAATTAGGGCATCCCACAGTAGGACTAATGTGATTTTTAACTTTAGTTAAAATAGAAACTTGTCTTGTAATGCAACAGACCACATTCCTAATTTTGAATAGGGCTGCACAATATTTTACAAATCTGTCGTTACTAAATTACCCATAATTTGTATGGTAACAATGTACAAGTATCATAATTTCAGCTTCTTGGGCTTTTTGACAAAGACAATGTAGATAGAAAGGTCTCAGAGATCAAGAAAGGGGTGTAGTGGAACTTTAAGATGGCATGTGGCTTTATTATTAGGGATTTTAATTAATGAAATTGTTCACATACTGATAAACTTTGGGCGATTGCATGCACAGAAAGAGGTCTCAAGCATTGGATGCTGATCTTCATGCCTTGTCAACTCTGAATCAATAGTGGATACAAAATACAGAGTAAGTCTGTTTAGGCACTGTTTATGTCTGCTTACACAGAGGAACAGTGCACGGATGAAAAACATAGTAGAGAAAGAGATATTTGCACCATTACGTTGGTCTAATATTGAACTATAAAGGTTTTCAATAAGCTTGAAACTTATTCATTTATTCACCTTCTTCCACTTAGTCCTGTTTGGGATCACAGGTGGCTGGAGCAACTATGGGCCTTAGATGGGATACATTATATGGGGTAGTTACTTATTTTACTAATTTGACCTGCATGTAAGAGGGACCCCACAGTAACACAAGGAGAACAGGAGTGCTAACAATTCTGCCAATGTATATTTTAATGTAGCTCTTAAAGCCTGCCTTTAATGTCTCACTGTATAAGGGCCATTGTTACACTGCATGTACTTTATCAATAGTAACCACGCTATGTTTCGACCTAGCCTTGGTAATTAGCACACAATCACATTGCCTTACACAAATGAGATGCCAACTCGGTAAAATGAGCGAAATAACATGAAAGAATGGCCTCTCTATTGACTCTAATAAGACTCTGACTGAGCTGAACACACTACTGTTGTTTTATTTAATGTCCTTAAATATGGTTGAATGATTATACAAAGTAATTCAAGGAGTGTGTTAACAATTTACATTTACATTTTGAGTACATTGTACCTTTAGAAGTACAAAAGTAGTAAAATATAGCTGGACTCTATGAAACACGGAGCCCAAACTGAGCACTTCTGATGAGGAAGCACAAGGGTCTGGTTCTTCTGCCATAGAGAGTTGTTTCCATCACTTGATTTGGACCCGACCTATCACAGCAGCCACAAAAACGGCAACAATCATCCATACCCACCTCTAACTGCGCCGCCATATTTGTTGTTAATACTAGTCAGCACTCTGCTTACATTCCACCCTTTGTTTCTCTGGTTGGTTACTCCTCCTGTGATAGTTCCACCGCTGGAAAACAAACTCAAACAAAGCATTACCAGACTACTCCTTTGTATATAATACGAAAAAAATTGGCTGGCGAGACTACTATCTAGCACCGAGGGGCAAAACATTAAAAAATCTGAATTAATTTTGTCATAACATTTTTAATTAAACTCTTTTCTTGTGAGCTGGCACACCAAATCACTTCTTAATGAGGAAGGGGTCAGCAATTCTTTCGACTGACAACAACACTTCTTGTCTGATCCGGCCTTCTTTCTTTGATTGGTTGTATTTTTATCCAATGGCATTCAAAGGCAGATTATTTTGTTGCTGCCCTCTCCTCAAACTGACAGAAACCAGACTAATGCTTTATTTTGTGCAAACACTGTAGAAAAAGATTAGGAATTAATGATCAAGCTACATATGACCTATTTGCAATGGGATTTGTTCATAGACAATATTGTGTCCCTGCAGGGTTACCATAGCTGTTCACATGGTCAAAAAAGGATACTTGAAGTCGAATTGCCATTTCCAATATTACAACATTTTGCTGGAAAAAAAAACAAAACAAATATATTGTAATTATAGCAGTATAAGCACTGATATGTTGTGTAATTGTTAAAAAGTTAGACTACTGATGCCACACATTATTCTGCATTGTATTAACCACTATATAAATGTATTGCCAGTGTTTATCCACTTTTTTATTTTTTTCACTCTGCTGGAATAGCTACTTCTATTGTAGGTCTTCGCTGTTTTAATGTTTACAAGTCAAGTTGAGAAACAGCCAACGGGAGCCTTTCTTTATTCAAAACGATCCCTATTACAATATGCTAGGTGACAGACAATACAGTTTCCTCAAAATAAATTAATTAATTAATTAGCCATGATAATATTTTTGTAATAGCGCTTAAAGTGATTGTCTTGTTCAAAAGGACGCAGAGGCCTTTTTTGCAGCCCTCTAATGATCATTATAGAAGTGAACAGCTCGCTTCGATCTGAGCGTTTCCACAGCAGCAGCCTCTGTCAGTGTCTGTGCTAGATTAGACTCTTGTTTAATCTCTCTCTGTACATCTGCCTTGTATTCCTCTCTTGTCCTGCTTTCACCCGACTGCCCGTCCGCTTCTCTCTCTCTCTGTCTCTCTCCTCATCACTTCCTTCATCCATCACTTTGGGTCTGTCCTCTGTTTCCATCTCCTGTGTTTTTGAGCCCTAAAACCATTAGTATACTCACGCCCCCAACCCCCATCCACCCAACACTAGCCACTTCTTCTTCTTTACATTGGGAATCAAGGCAGGCCACTGGTTTAATATTCAGCAGGAAGCACTCGTGGAGATTCACAGTGCGTTTGGTCCAATCCCTGTAAATCTCCTCGGATGTCCCGTTCTTAAGAGTTCCTTTAGAAGGATTTAGTGTAGATTGGAAACATCTTGAGACAGGAAGCATTTTAGGCTCCCGTTAAATCGTAATGACAGTTTAATGACAGTTTGCAAAATGAATTTAAATTCATGAATTCAATTTGATTAAGGCAATAACGTTTTTGAAAAAAAAAAGTAGGGTTTATTGTTGATGATTTTGGGGTGGCAGTGGCAGTAGGTAGAAACGTTCACCCACTAACCAGAAGTTTGGCGATTCAATCTTTGCTACTGGCATTGCATACTGTCTTTGTGTCCTTGAATGGAACACTTTACCCACCTTACCTGTAGGAATGTGTTAGTGTGATTGTGTGTTTGGTGGTGATCGGAGAAGTCGTAGGCGCAGAGAGGCAGCCACGGCTCTGTCAGTCTGCCCCAGGGCAGCTGTGGCTACAGAAGTAGCTCACCACTACCAAGTGTGACTGAGGAGTGAATGAATAATATAGAATGCTTTAAGAAACTTGAAAAAGGCTTGGAAAGAGCAATAATATATATTTTTTTAATTGTTGAATTTCTGTTTTTTAGTGCTGAATACATCTGTTTAAAGAAAGAAACTGTCCAAAAAGAACAAAAAAAAGTTAAACAAATTGAAATCTGCATACATTTTGGTGTCGGTCACATACAGTATTAGCATTTTACAGTGGCAAATTGGTCCAGTTTTATCAAACTAAAAAGAGGAAGGGTCCCTTAGCTGTTGTTGCGGGTGTTTAAAACACTGGTGGTCACAGATTTTGGTATAACACCAGGTGGGGCGGTAAGAGGAAAATTAAGTAAAGCTTTAAATCAATAGAAAACAGAAAATAAGAGAGGATAAATGGACCAGGTTTAAAAAAAAAAAAAAAAAAAAAAAAAACAACTAAAGAGGCGCCTCCCAGCAAGGAGATTGTGGGTTCGAGCCCCGGGCCAACCAACACACCATCACACGAAATCTCTGGGTGGAGTCTGCATGTCCTCCCCATGTTACCGTGGGTTCTTTCCGGGTACTCCCGCTTCCTCCCACTGTCCAAAGACATGCATGTGTTAGGTGAATTGGTGACTCTAAATTGACCCTAGTGATTGAATGTGAGAGTGAATGGTTGTCTGTCTGTGTTTGTCTCTGTGTCAGCCCTGCGACAAGCTGGACCCTGTCCAGTGTGTACCTTGCCTACAGCCCAAAGTTACTGGGATAGGCTCCAGTCACTCGCGACCCCTAACGGGAATAAGCGGAAGAAATTGAATGAAAAAGGATGAACTAAAGAGGCACTTTCTCTGTTTTCTAGTCTCCTCCGCTACTGATAATAGTGTTGACAAGTCATGTACACCATCAGCCAACAAAATCTTTGTTTGTTCAGTTTTTTTTTTTTTGTCTTTGAAATCTCTCAACCATCTTATGGTCTGTTCTGGAGTCCATGTCCCAGAGTCTTAAAAATCCCAGTCACCTCCAGTGAATTGTGAGAATCAACTGTTTTTAGGGTAGAATTCTTCACCAAGTTGCAGCTTTGGCACACTGTGGACCTTTTGTACAACTACCTGTCAAACTAAAGGAAAGAGAAATGGCAAAATAGCTGAATAAGTGACCTAAAAATATAATCAAGTTAACTGTCTTGGGCACAATTATGTCAGAGGTTTTAAATAATATTTTTCAGTAAATTATCCAGCCTTGGTACAGAAGAATAATTATCCATACTCAACATCTTACTCACTTTAACCTAATACAGGAGTCATTTAATATTTTTGAATCAGACAATGCAAGGCATATTATAATCCAGCCACAGTGGATCACAAGCCAGTTAACTCTTTGTGCTAGTCCCAAGCCCGGATAAATGGAGAGAGTAGTGTCAGGAATCTGGGGTAAAAATCAATCACTGCACACTAAGATGCAGATGTTTTGCTGTGGCAACCACCGAAAGGAAAAGCTAAAAGGACAGAAAAGATAACACATATATTATACATTATTACATAAACACATTCATATATATTTTATCGATATATTTCTTTGTGCTGTCTGCAGGAGCGATCCATTACAGACAATAGTGCGGTGTGGTATTAGCAGCAGTGTGCCATGCAGGGCCTATATTATTATTTCTGCCCTGCCTCACTGCACTGAGCTAAATGAGTTCATGTAATAACGGGCTGTGTGTGCAAACAGTGATGCCTGAATCTCAGGCCTGCACCAAGACAATTTCTATATCTCTCTCCTCTCTTTTCCAATCTTATACTTTCATTCCCTCACTCGTTCATTTGTTGCAGTGTAAACACAGCCATTTCTCTTATAACTCATGTGAGAATAAGCCTCAGGTCTGATGTTTTTAAGGGTTTTTAGATATTCCTTTCATCATATCTGTATTTGGACTTTATAGTTTTAGCAGAAGAGAGGATGGAGAGAGAAACAGCATCAGAGAGAGGCATAGATAAGTATTTTTAGCTGTATGACCTATTTCTCCAGTGCTACCTTACCCACTGTCAGTCAGAGCTAATGCTTCCAGACCTTGCATGATTTGAATCAGGAAATCTGTTCATTTTGTAGTAGGTTTGGTTGATATTTTAAAAATTATATATATAATTATATTAATGTTGATGTGATAGCAAAGTGATCCAATATGGTTGAGGCTAGGTGAGTTGTAACTTCCTGTGTGCAGCTTGTGACGCAACATAGCCTGGCCTACCATCGCTTTTCCTTTCTTTTCTATACAAATGATTGACGTCACATCTGTCCAGTGAGTTGGACAAATTGATCCACATTGAGCTACCTCTGAATGCATTTGGATAGACAGAAAACATGGTACAGTGCCAACATACACAGAAACCAATGAGATAAATGACAGGATGACAGAAGGCCCATCCCATTTTAGATAAACAGCTATAATTGGTTGGGTAGGATTGATTTCACTGGAAATGGGTTGGAGCAGTTTCTACTCTATTGCTGGGGATGTTGTCTTGTACAGTCTGCTTGCCTATTTGTTTTTCTATTTCTGTAAAATCCTTTTGAGGCAAGTGCTGTTGTGATATTGGGATATATAAATTAAATTAAATTTTAATAATTTTTTTGTTGAACAGTGGTCTGCGTGGATGCAACCTAGAACAAAGAGTGTGCTGGCAATATTCCTACATGCACTATCCTTATAACTTGAGTTATTGTATGAACAACTTAATTATTAATTCATTGCTTAGTTGTTGGTGACTTTTGGACGGGGTGTGGCATTAGGTCTGTTTTGATGTACATTATGTGAATGCTGCTGTAAGTGGTGTGTATGGAGTACTAAAACCTTACAGTCTTTACTTCTAGGTGTACATTAGTTAAAAATGTTGAATAAATGAATATTTTTTTTGCAATTGTCTGGATATTGTCTGGATAATAGATTTTTGTATACATTCAGTAGATGTTACTGCTTATACAATTAGGTTATTTGCTATACATAGTTAAAATGCAAGAAAGTCCTGAATTCAATTAATTAAAATATTTAAATTCATTGAATTTGTTTCTATAGTTCAATTCAAAAAGTGAGTATATGGATATTGTACACACAAAGTGAAACATTTCAAGCAATTATTTACTTTGTGATGACCATAATGATTATGTAATATTATATGCAGTGTATAGTAATGAGTTTCACTCTGTGTGTACCAAATTTATACATTATATTCATTTCACTTAAAAATTTACTTTTTCATGATTTTTTTTAAGACTATACAATTGGATCTATATATTTAGTCTCTTATTCCCAAATTAAAATGTACACATTATCCTTATAGATTTTAATTTGTATGCATTTTATCATCCCAAGACAATATGGTGCAGTTTTTGTCCAGAAAAGCAAATTTTTGGACCATGGCTTTCCTAATATCCAGCCATGATCAGGAGTATTCAAGGGTGGAGTCAAGAGGAAACCAATGTCTGCTTCCCTCTGCAGCACTTTAATAAGGATGCAGACTGGAGCGAGGACGGGGGGGGGGCTAAAGAAAACACGCTCGTGCACTCGCTTTCACGTGCACGCCCGAGATACCGAGAATCCATCGCCATAATAAGAGGCCAAGTGCAGCGGTGATAAATCTCACCTGAAGGAGCTGTTCGGTCGGAGCAGATTGGCTTACCCTGATGTACTGCCCTGGATGCACACTGCAGCCTGCTATGGGCTGCCTCATACACCCACACAGATGAGGGATGTGCATAGACAAACACTGTACTCAGGGTGTATAAATATAGGGACGCACAAATGTGATTGCGTAAAATACAAAAAAAAAAAGCAGCCATGCATGTAGACAGAGAGGACTGTGATTCTCCATGTTTTAATCTCAGATAACCACACCCAGAGAGATGTACACATGAATGTTGGATGTATTGTGGGATAAGGCATTTTTGGTTTGGTCTTGTCTCTTTCCTTAGACTTAAATGAGATTTTAAAGGTGGATTAGAGCTGCATGATATTAAATAAAAACATGCGATAACTTTGAAGGCAGTATTGTGACAGAAAATTAGGGAGAGGCATGTAGAGCAAATAGGGCCAGGGCCAGGACTCAAACCTGGGGCACTCCAGGACTTGTCTGCTCTATACCAAGTGTCAAAGCTAGAGCTAAACCAATTTTTCCAAAGATTAAACTAGGACTGGGAGTAATTTAGGACTTGACCAGGGCCACTAGGTGTGCATGTCCCTGCAGGGCTACCATAGTCGCTCTAAAACTGTGGAAAGAATGTTTTGAAATAGCAACAAATCACACCCAGGTCTTAATTATGTTGTGTTCCCAGTTGTCTTGACGACCATACTGGTGATCAAAAATAAGCCTTCTTGTGTGAACAAGACTGACTGCATAAATAAGTCTTTAGTATAACACAGTTTCAAGCTTTGAGCACAGTAATTACAATGGTTTGGGTACAATGAAGAGTTTAAAAACTAGAAAACCTGAAATTAGTGAATAGTCTAGATAGAGATAGAGTTCATGTGCCTAGCTTGAGTTTTGTAGTCACTGCTGTTTGACCCATTGAGGTAGCCGTAGTTTTACTTTTGACCCTCTAAAACTGTTTGTGGAGGTCTGAAAAGTGCTCATGTAGCTTTTGAATCAGGAATGTACTATTTATTTTTGTTAAAATTTCACAGCGGTTCTTTTTTTAGACTTTATTGTCCCCGTAGGGAAGTTTTATCTCTGCATTTGATCCATATTTTCAATGCTGCTGGGGGAACCTGTCAGGAGAAGTGGGTGATTTCTAAGTAGAACCCCAGCCAGGACCCTTCTCCAGATCTGAGCCAGGATCCTGGTCAGGAGCAGGTGGAGGGTTAGCCCATTGTGCATGTTTTACATTGACAAGGGAAACCAGAGCACCTGGAGAAAACCAACCCCACACAAAATGGACCCTGTCTGACTCAGGAATCAAACCTAGGACCTTCTAACTGCTTATCAGTTTGCTACATGGGTAATCTCTGCTCCTCCTGTCTGCTTCTCTGTCCAACATTTTCAAAAACATTTATTTCCAAGAACTTTTTTCTTACCAGGGGAAAAGAACCCAGCTAAATGAAAAAGGGGCTATCGATAAGATTCTTCATCTCTGTGGAAGAAACAATAGATTATTTCTATCTGTGTGGTCCCACCCCGAATCTATACACACACACTCATTAAAACCACCTATAGCAGACACAGAATTGAGTTGACACATCTGTTTCGTCTCTGCTCTTCCCCGTGCGTTGTCCTGTCTTTGTCAGATCTCTCATGTTTAAATCCACACAGTCAGTGCAGTACAGTATACAGCAGACTCTTTTACACTCGCTGGGCTCCTCGTGGTGACAGTGAATGGACCAAACTGACTGTCTCGCAGCTGCTCCTGTGTCAGACTCTACTCCAGCTCCTGTCCATCTGTCTGTCACTGAACAGAGAGAGAGGGGGGGGGGGGGGGGGGGCTTCTGTCTTTGTAGATACTATTTAATGTTTTACACAGAGGTGATGCAGTATAGATGTGTTATAGCCTGACTAACTAAACCCAGTCACTTTCCTAGTAAAGTCAAGTTAGTCAAATTACATCAAATTACGTTGATTTAGAGGCAGTTTATTCTGTTATTCTGCACATTTTGGTACTGTCCAATTGCATTGAAAGGTAGTTTAATCTGTGTGTAATCTTGTTTCTTTATATATAGTCAAAAAGTCCTCTAAAATGGACAATAGACTAAGTATTATTAACAGTATGTGTCCTGTAAACCTCCCCAAAAATAGAATAGTTGGAGTTTTTACCCACAGAGGCTGCTGTAGTTTGACATTTGACCCTTTGGGGCTGTAGTCTGTAAAATGAAGTCCAAATCAAAACCATTTGTTCCAAGCAACAATGTTTTACAGACTTGTTACAAAGGCAGAAACCAAAATCTGTAGCATTGTCAGTACCACAGTGTCATATCAAGTACAAAGAAATGCATTATTTCACTGACCAGGCAATATTTGTTACCCCGGTCTATCAATAATACTATGGTGTAGACAGTATTGGGACATGTATTAATCAAGGCATAGTGCTGTCCAATCTTTGGGATTAGTTTGGTCATTTTATTGCTACCATTTGGTTAAAAGATGCTGACCTAAATGAATTGGACGGCGCAGTAAAGTCTTCACTACCTTGTTACAGTGAGATCAATGGGCCACTGGTACTCAAAAGGGGGGAAACTGTGTAGTGCAATGTATAGTATAGTAGTGTAATTTGCATGTTCAAATTGGCATAGGCTTTACATCAGATACCCTTCCTGACACAGCCCTCTGCATTTATCCAGGCTTGGGACCATCACAAAGAGGACACTAGCTTGTAGGGGTGTTCATGGTTAATTGGTTAATGACTTTGAATTTTCTTTAGTTTTTTCATAAAATGTAATAATAGCTGATATAAAGCCGGTGGTTAACAGTTAATTGATAATCGTTTGTGTAAATTGAATGTGTGCTTTCCTACAAGCTTGTGACCTGCAGTGTTTGCAATATTGTAGCATAACATTGCATAGCATAGTATTTTATGGAGTGTTTTACATATTTAATTTGGCCTAGGTTTTAGGTCGGATGCTCTTCCTGCATTTATCTGAAATTGGGACCAGCACAAAGAGTACACTGGCCTGTGACCCCTTGTGGTTGCAGTATAGTACAATAACTATGGTGTAGTAGGCTGATAGTATTATGAAGTAGTGAATAGTTCAAAACATAGACCTCCTTTCTTCTGGCATCACTCACTTTGTTCACTTACGCCACAGTTACCAAATGCTCTGCAGACAAATATGCTATATACAAAAATATACAAGAGTTATGCTGATGGATGTAATAAACCAACTGTGGGAAACTATTCACACACTGCACCTTTAAGAAAATATGTGAAGTATGCTGTTGTAGGCCGATAGTATTAGAAACTAGTAGTGAGCCTATATTATTGTTTAATATAGTATAATAGGCCTATGGAGTAGTACAGTAAATAAATAAATACATTTGAAATAAATTGGAAATATCCTCAGCAGTTTCTTTTTGCTTTTTCAAATGCAACCTGCTGCAGTCTAAACCAGAGACTAGAGCAGGAAATTGTGCAGCACATGCAACTGCTGCACAGATTGGAAAGGAGAGAAGAAAAAAAGACAAATTATTTCAGAGAGAGTGAAGGCAAAGAGAGAGAGAGGAGAGAAGAAATTGAATTGCGGGTGGTGCGGTGGTGGTGGGGAGGAGGGGTGGGGAGGTTGAATTGGTAAAGGGTGATATTGCATAGTTTAATCTGTTGAGTTCAGCCGTGGCAGGACTGAGGCTGGGGGGAGGGGAGACTGGTACAGTACAGGCCCAATGGTATTACCGCTGTGTCTATGCAGCAACAGCACAAAGCACCACAGGCAAATGTGGTCCGTGTGGTTTAGTGTCGATGGACTGATGGACAACAGCAGAGACAGGTGTGGACCAGGTTTACACAGGACACATCAATCAATCAATAATATGTTACAGTTACACAAGATGTATATATTATTGCTAAAATAGGTGTGAAATATCCTTAGACTGAACATTGCGCACACAGTTCTCAGTAAAGCAGACTGCAATACATTTTCATAGTAAAAATCCGCCGCCATGAATAGAAAATTGTGCTTAAACAAAATGGTTCTGGCAATTGGCATCCAACAGACCCTCAAGTGTTTTGCTATAGATAACATTAGTGACACTATATACAGTATGTGGTATGCTCGACAAATGGTTTCAGGACAACTTCACACGTCTTTTTCAAGCCTGTGAACCATAGTAGCTTTCCAGTGACATGCTGTTGTGTTGTAACAAACCCAGAAAACATGGTCTTATGAAGAGCTTACTGAAATACTTAGAAACAAAATGAGTATTAAGTAATAGTAAAAGTAATATAACTTTATGGAAAAGCCATTTATAGGAAGAGTTAACAAATGCAATGCAGACAAACCCATATGCAAGTGTTCAGTTTACATTTTTTTGTTTTTAATTTGATAAAGATAGTTAGGCAGACATGAAACATAGAGAAAGAGACACAGGGATAAAATGGAGCAAATAGGCCCAGCCTGATCTGGTTAGGTAGTATCCACTCTACCAGGTGAGCTACAGAGAAGCGCCCAAAAAAATTGCACACACTGCACCTTTAGGAAGAATTTTGATTCAAAGCCATTACTAACCTGACAAGTCTAAAATCACATGTACGCAGCTCTGTGTTTTATCTTGTGCCTTCAACTTGACAGAATCAAACCTAATTAGGCATAGCTACTGTACATTTATTAGCCTAATGTTTATACAGCAGCTCTAATAGGAAGATGTCAGTGCAGTGTGTTTGCAAGGGATATACCACTCGAGATGGGGCATGTTGTTGACTTGACCATTACCTAGCACTGTATGCCTTTCCTATTTTCCTATTATATATGCAATTAACAAATAAGTCATAGCATTTGAGTAATATTATGTCATCTGCCTGTGTGGAAGCTAGTAACTAAATCTAGTGTGATATGAATTATATGTAAAGTAGATGGTCCAGAACAACTGTATTAGTTAAGTTATCACTCTT
Source organism: Bostrychus sinensis (assembly GCA_020698575.1). Lineage (NCBI taxonomy): Eukaryota > Metazoa > Chordata > Actinopteri > Gobiiformes > Eleotridae > Bostrychus > Bostrychus sinensis. The sequence goes on from CM036245.1 coordinate 16,586,029, forward strand.
GAAAACAACATGTATATCTCGTCTTAATCTAAAATGTTTACACGTCTCAAGATTATTAAAAACGTGATGCTGATGAGCTGTTAAATTTGAACTCTTTTTCAATTAATCTCTCTCAGCGGACTAATATAATGCCCGAGAGTGTGCTATAAAATCTCCCAATACCTCATTTGCTTCCACTTTAATTACCTCTTTCACCACCATTGGTCAAATCTATTGTTTTTGTTGGCATTTGGTCAAATTGTGGATTAATTTCCGTCATTCTTGTTCACTTTGTCTTTTCCAATGAGGTGCTTTGACCTCTAGGGGGAGCCCTCTGTTTCCCTATCAGCTGGAGAAGGGGCTAATTGGTGTGGTTAATTGTGCCATAGCCATAAGCAGCTGCTGGCAACTGTGTGTTTGAGTGAGAGGGAGACAGGAGAGAGCCAACACAGACTTCTGAAGTGGACCACTTGTGCTGGATAGGACTTGAGGGATCACCTAGAGGCCCAGACAATAGCTTACAGAGGGCAGACCCTGCAGGAGGAGGAGGAGGGTGGTGGTGGGGGTGTCTGGCTGTCAGTGGTGCAAATGGTGCTCCCAGTGCTCCCAGTTTAGTCAGTGCTGGTGGTGAGGCCTGTCTCCCGGATGTTTGCACAGAGCGGAGGCAGCTTGGTGTGGGCTTAGGATTCATGCACACACAAAAGGAACAATGCCCCAGACACCAAAGCTGCACAATATACTGCAAATTCATTGTCAGTGTAAAAACAACATACAGAATACACTTGACCTGAACTGCTGTGAATGTTGTGGTAATCTTTTAGACCCGACTCAAATGTTTTCTTACTTATTATTTGAGATTTCAATGTGTAATGAAGCCAAATGCACATGGCTAATTTGCATAAATAAACAGAAATGCTGCTCCTGTTACAAAAGCCAAGCCAATTCAATCTTCATTGTAAAAAGGGACCCCTAAAAAACTGAATTCATAATATTTCCTCAAACAAGCCTAAAACTAGCACTACAAGTATATATATAAAAAATGTATTTCAGATTAATTAATGAGCAGTTTTTATTTGTTCTTGTTTTTTTTGTTTTTTTTTCCTAGTTCAATGGCTAAATAGATTTGCAGTGTAATCTGATTAAAACTGGAACATATTTTCTAAACAGGTGTGCATGCTGGCAGAGTGGTTAGCCCTCCTGCCTCTAATAGACCAGGAGGTGTTTTCAGTACATGTCAGCGCTGTTCAGGGTGTGCCCCACCTAAGGCCCATAGTTGCCTGTGACCTCTAATGATGAATATTTTTTTAAACCATATTCTATATTGTTGGCTATTTAATATTTTGGAAAACTGACTGTAGCTATATATGTCAGAAATTACACTGTAAAAAAATCTGTAACATTTACAGTAAAATATTGGCAGCTGTTGCCAGAATTTTACATTAAAAAAAATTGTACTGTTATGGTACTGTAATAGAAATATTAAGGTAATTCATTGTAAAGTTTTATATTGTCACCAGCTTTTGAATTTTAGATTTTTTTGACAGTGTGCCTGAAAAATATTGTGCTTTCCATATTTGACATTATCCATGTAATTATGCAGCCTATTTGCATTTTCTCTGTTCACTATTGCTCTTAAATACATTTGTACACAGCCTATGTAATCTTCCTCCTTCCTGTTTATACTTGAATGCATTTCTGTGAGCTTGCACGTGCCTGTGAGCGTGCACGTATGTCCTCGGTGTGCTGTTGTGCCCTTCAGAGTGAAGCTGGTGATTGTCATTTCTGTCATGTCGGCCCGGACACTTTGGTAGTCAGTCCTGTTTGAGCAGAGTGGGCACCGTGCCAGTTCATTACTAAACCTGAGCTCCTCCTGGGTCTACTGCATCTATTAGTCCATAACACAGATAAACCAGGTCTGAAGCAGGAAGAGAGGCCGGTTATAAACATAAGCGAAAATTATGCTAATGTTAAAGATAGACTGTGTGCTATTTTATCCACCCCAGTGCCGATCCCACCGCAGCAAATGCCTAGCAACATTTCCAGCTTTTATTTTGTATAAATGAGTTGGAAATACTGTATGAGGTGATACTGGCTGCATGCATAACGGTACAGCTAAATTAACAACAGCGTTAATTATGCTGGGAGCCAGATTTCATTCAAACAACTCATCGATTTCTACAACCCTGGGCAAAAGGTTCTCTCAAATAAGCTAAATCTGCTACACTGTAAAAAAAAATAATAAAAGATTGCGAAAACTCAAAAACTCAAGGCAACAGGGGCCAACTCAAAATCTTAAGTTTTCAACAACAAATATTTTTTGTTCACCTAATTTGATGTTGAGTTTTAAGTTTTACTCTCTATCATTATTTTTTAACTCATCTTACAGCCAACTTATGATTCATTGTTCAGAAAAAATATATATATATATTATTGATGATAATAAAAAACTAAATATGCTAAATTTATTAAGAGAATAATACTTTTTCTGAACAATGGATAGTAATGTGGCTATGAGATAAGTAAAAAAAAATAATGATAGAGTAAAACTTAAAATTGAAAGTTTTTAGACGTATGAACATTAAATTAGGTGAACAAAAAAATTTGTTGTTGAAAACTTTTGAAAACTTTTTGAAAACTTTGATTTTAAGTTGGCCCCAAAACTCAAAAATCTTGAGGGATCCTGTTGCCTTGAGGTTTTGAGTTTCACAGCAGTTTTTTTTTACAATGTAGTTCGGCAACAGCAGACATATTTCACACCCGTTATTTGTGAATGTTTAATGTTCAAATCCCAAATTTAGACACTGCACTGATATAAGACAGTTAAAAAACTATGCATTTTATAATTTTCATCATTAAAACTGCACACGCCATAGCTCCTTCCATCAACCCGTTGCAACCTCGATTCTCCCCGAAACAACAAAGGAACTTGTAGTAGTTGTAAAAAGAAAGAAGTAACTGGTTGCTCAAATAAACAAAGACAAGTGAGTGTGCTCTTGGGAACCTGCACAGGTACTGCAAAAAACTGGAGACTCAAGGCACTTCAAAAAAGTGATGATGGCACTAGGAAGTACTTAAAAGGCCTTTACTGTAATGGCCAAAACATTAAAAGCCAACATGTCTTGACCTAACTCAGGTCTTCGTCAGGGCAGGGTGATTGAGCCCTGTCATCACTTTTATTGGTTATTTTATTAGTAAGTAAAGCTAACATCAAACCTTACTATACCTCGTTACCTTCTTAATTTTTTGTGCTATTTTTGTGTAAGCATATGTAGTCAGTGCTGAAAGACACTTTTTTTCAGTAGGATTCTCCATCGCCATTGACTTTGTGTTGACAAGCAGTGCAGACCTAGAGCTGTTTCTTTAGTGATGTTTTTGGCCAAAGCTTGATTGATGGTGATACTGTTATGTATGTGCATAACAGTGACAAAAGTGACAAATGAATATTATAGGCCTACTGTATGCAACCCAAATCCTTCCTTGCAGCCAGTATCAACTGACTATTTGTATTTGACACTTATTTGACCAAAAATCTCACTTTTTTTCTCCGTTAATTAGCCTAGTAGCTGTATGGTTTGTTTATTGCCACACTTGGTTTGGCCTGAATTGACTGCGGCTGAACAATGGCCGCTCTGTGTCTGTCTGTGGTCTGTTTATGCCATTATAATTCAGCTAAGAGAGCCACAGTGGCCACAGGCAAAAAAAATCTGAGCTGTTTTTCAATCTCTGGAGCAAAATAATACTGTGTGTAAACAAAAGGCTGTGTCGTATTTCCCCCTTAAACTTTCTCTTTAATTGAATATAGCAGTACATAAAGGGACCAGAAGCTTCTAATCCAAGGCTGAGTAGTTTCCATAGACTGGTGGTTAAGTTAATGTTTTATTTGGGGCCATACCATGGAAAGGAAGGATGATTATGAAAGTCTGTGAGATGATTAGGGACAGGTAACTGCAAATGCCAGCACGCTTAGTTTGGAGAAGCACACAGGAGTCACGGTATAAGTCAATCTGTGCAACAACAGACACAGAGAGATAAGTCCACTGATTTCTTTAAAAGTAACAATGCAACTTCACTGACTTGTTAGACTGTAGGTTTTGTGAACATTTTTGCGCTGTGTCATTTTTTAGAGGCTTTCATTTCTTTCTTATTATTTATACTGTATACATTTATGAATGGGGTTCACGGTGGTAGAATGGTTAGCTCTCCTGCATCTCAGCAAGGAGGTTATAGGTTCAATCCTCAGGCCATCACGCACATTTCTCTGAGTAGATAGAGTCTGCATGTAGTTCCAGTGTTACAGTAAGTTCTCTCTGGCTTCCTTCCACCGTCCATGATTGGTGACTCTAAAAGTGAGTGAGAGTCTGTCAGTAAATGTCTCTAAATGTTAGCCCTGCGACTAAGTGCCCACTGTTCATGGTGTGCCTCGCCAAAGGCTCATAGATGCTGGGACAGACTAATACCAATACCAAAGTTGGATTTCTGGGCCACTTTCAAATGTCTGCACTTCTTTATGTGCAGTATCCTTTTGATGTCTGTCCTTCCCAATCCAGACCTCTTTTTCTCAGTTTTTTACCATGTCATCCTCCTCTTTTCTCAATATTTATTTAACTCTCTCCTCCTCATCACTCACATCTCACTCCCGCCTCCAACTCTTAGCTCCTTAGCTGCTCTCCTGCTCCAGCCTCTAAACAGGCAAACAGTCACACGGCTCTCCTATCACATTATAATGAGATTGGGAGCACACCCCAACTGAAAGAAGCCATTTTCTACAGCTGCCAACTTATTATCGAAGGGGACCGATTTACTCCAGACGCTCTAAAGGCAGCAGAGGAGATGGGAAGGTTTCAGGGCTGGCTGTTTTACATTTTGAGTGTTTTCTCTTTACTCCTCTCATCCCTCTTGCTGGTATTTTGGTTTGGTAACTAGTGCAGCCCCAAAGAAGCCTATCCACGCTTCATGTTCCTCTTAAAAAATTTAAAAAGCAGCATGTAGGGCTTTCCAGACCAGTGTGTTTTTGAAAATACATTATGTGCTGCTTGTTGAGTACCTCTTGAAGCCAAGTTAGGTCTTCATCCTTATTACTATTTATTTGGACTGGTCTAGATACTTTCAGTGTTTAGTAAGTATTTTCTGAGTACATTTTCTATAATATACATTTACTTGAGAAAAGTTTGGAGGAAAAAGTTTGTAAAATTATTTTTTGACCTCAGTTGCAAAGTGGGTAGCAGCCACAGCAATAGTGGTCGTAGCAGCAGTATTCATAATTTGTTTGTAGTGTGCTACTGTAGTACGCACTTTTTATGTGGTGCTCACTTGTATGTAATGCACACTAAATAGTGTACACTAAGTGGTATTGTGTAGTGCATGGGAAAATAACGTTTCTGAGTTTATGCCAAGCTTTCTAATTTTTGAGTCTCACTCAAAGGTACTGAAAGCACCATGCATTTGTAGTGGCTTAAAAACGGTACTGCATACAACCAGAGCATTAAGCTTTTTTCGCTTTTCTGACTGGACAATTGTTGACGTGAGGGTTTTAGAACCAAAACAAAAAAATATAAACATAAACAACTTGGTCATTATGTAAAATATTTTTTTAATATACATAAATCAGCTGTACCATTGTTATCAGTAAAACTAATATTTGATTTGAACATGTACATGACATTATATCTGGGAACACATGCTCATAGTACTACTGCTCATAATACCTTTAAGGCTTCTAATTCTGATCATGTTAAATTTAAAGTTTATAAAAAGTACAAAAAATTTGTACATCCCAGAACCAATTACTACTAGTACTTTGTGCATTTTGGAGTATTTTTATGAGTACATTTTCTGTAACATAACTTTTACTTGAGTAAAAAGAGGCGCCTCAGTGGCTCACTTGGTAGTGTATAAACTGAGCACCTGGTTTGTGGAATTGTTTTATGCCATTGGCCATCCCTTTTCCTTTGAAACTATTTCTATCTAATAAAAGAAAAAAATCTTTTTTTTTATTTCTGGAAAAAATTGTAGGTGTAAGTATAAGACTTGTAAAAAATAAAAGTATTTTTCCCTCAGGGACAAATTGAGTAGCACCTTGCAGACAGAGTAAATATTTTTACTTGAATACAAATTTTGAGCACTTCTTCCACCTCTGCCTCTGCCATGTCTATATTTATATCTGCTCTCCTCTTATCCAGTCCCATGTCACCGAGAGAATGTTGTGCACAACATTAAGATCAATAATCAATGGTGGTGATGTTCGGTCCAAACGTCTCTCTGCTGCACTGCGCTGTTGGAGGCTCCTGCTGAAGGCACCTGTGTGTCCATATCTATCTCTGTGACCTTGATGTTAGCAAAGATCTTATTAAAAGGAGAAACGCATGTAATATAGAGGCATGCAAAGGTATGGGAGATGTTTTGAAGTGATATTAAAGAAAAATGGTAATGAAATATGAGCTTTGATGTGATTCTTATATGGTTTCTGAGTTGGACGTAATTTTCCTGAGAGCGAATGGTTGCGTCTTTATCAGCAACTAACTGGCCACTCTCCAGGGTGTACCCCACCAAAGGCCCATAGTTGCTGGGATAGACTTCAGTCACCTGTAAACCCAAACAGGAATATATGTGAAGGATGACGAATTTCTGAATCTTACATTTGAGCTAGAAATGTATCTGGTTGTCAGAGCCGATTTTGGGTTTTGAGATTGATATAAACTTAATGAGCAATAGGCATTCAAATATTATTTACTAAAAACAGAAATGAAATGTGCTAAAACATATGCAGTTGTATCTGTTGTCATTATTGTTTTTCACCATTGTAGCTTTGCTTGATCAATAGTTCATATCCTACCACGTCTTGTGCGCATTTTCCACACACAGAAAAAAAATCCTGATGTTTTTTGACACCACATGGATGCAGTGGATCCAGCGTTGGGGTGGGGTTAAGCAGTGACTCACCGCTTATCTGTGTGTTTCTTCTCTTCACAGGCAATCTGGAGGAGCAGTCATCAAGAACAGGTAAGAAGCACTACAGTATATGAGCGAGATGTGTGGATGTGGAGGTAGGCTGGAGACAGGGCAGAGTGAACAAAGAGACAAGGATATAACTCTGAATTTTAATCAATCTCACACGTTTACAGCTGAGAAAATACAGTGCATATATTGTCAAGCACTGTAAGAAGGTGTTTCAGACTGCAGCTGTATTTCCTGTCTGTCGTATTCCCATATTATCACTTATCAATCCCTGGATTTTCACATGGTGGGTCAGGACCAAATAGTGGAGCTGCAGACATGTTCTTAGCATGTTGGGGAGAAAAGAAATGTGGGAAGATATAGTTTCAATGATTTTATATATTATTTGAGGCTCTGAAGAGGTTAAGGTTAAAGTTAGGCTGGTCACAATTTCTGATCATGATGAAATGCAGCAAGATGCCAAAAAACAGTTAAAACCAGTCAAAAAACACTTTATAAAAGTACATAAAAAAGGTTTGGACATCTCTGGACTGATAGGTCCAAACTCGTACATAATATTGAGAGCATATTTTTCACTTATCTATTCAGTTAGATTCATCTTTATACTACAACATTTTACACAATGCATCTTTAACTTTCAACTACCCAGGGAATAATAATCACTTTTACTCAAATAAAAGTAAAAAGGTTGTTCAAAACAGTGGTTAAATTAAGACTAAACCAGGATTAAAGCAGAACCAAACTGGGACTTAACCAGGTTTAAATTAGGACTAAATTATCAACATTTAATTTAAGTTTTTTTTTATATATCTGGGAGAGTCACAATGTCTGACTGGCCAGGGTAGCCAACTGTCGTATCTTAGCCACTGGGCAAGATGTCTTGTCTAGATGTAGCTTAGGCGTCCCAAATTTGTCCTTGGTGATGGCAATAAGTGGAAAGTAGCTTCTATTTCTCAAACCTTTAAGCATTTTTTTTTTTCCTTACAGTCTTGGTGAGGAGTTTTATAAGGAGGCCATTGAACACTGCCGAAGCTACAATGCCCGTCTGTGTGCCGAGCGCTCCATGCGACTCCCGTTTTTGGACTCTCAAACCGGAGTGGCCCAGAGCAACTGCTACATCTGGATGGAGAAGAACCACCGCGGGCCTGGTACGTGTGTGTGTGTGTGTGTATGCTACCTGTGTGCTTGATTGAGAAAATAAAATTGTAGAAGGATGACACTTGCATTCAAAGTCTCTCACACTTGAGTGTTTAAAGAAAAAAAAAAAAGAAATATTTTTTTATGATTTATGTCTCAGGTCATGCCCCAGGTCAGTTGTACACATATCCCGCTCGCTGTTGGCGCAAGAAGAGACGGTTGAACATCCTGGAGGACCCACGGCTCGTACCCATCGAGTTCAAGATCGGTGAGAAGAACTTGATGCAAACTACCTCTACCAGTTTGACCTAGGCCCTGCCCGATCTGCTTTCAAACTGTGTATTATTTTGGCAGCGGAGTTTGTATTTTGTGAACATTTCTGTCTAATTTCAGACTACGAGGCGTCCCTGAAGAAAGAGGGGGGTATCCCAGATGGTCCCGTGCTGGAGTCCCTTCTGGCCGGGGAAGCCCTCGACAAAAAGGTGGAGACCAAGGAGGAGGAGCCCATGAGCGAGTGCCAGGTTTGACATTTGGTCCTTTCTCTGCTACTTACCATATTATTCATATCCACACCATCATCCATATGCCAGTGTTAGATTTACTCCAGGTACCATCCAGACACCAAATGTACTTTCTCCATACCTTTTCTAAAACATTCTTTTACCTATACTTTGCCTATACTTTTAGAGTAAAAATGTTACTTTAACTTTAAGTGAATTTGTAAATCTATAAATGAGTAAAACTGATAGTAGTAGTCAGTAAATTTTTTGCTCACTGGCCACTGTGGCTAGTCTTTGTCAAAGTTTGCAAGCCAGTTAGTGTTTTTTACTAGCTATAATTGAATTAGTTAAGTGTTTGTGTGTATTTTATAGTATACAATAAGCTTAATAAGAAATGTTTAAATTTGGTTTTATGTATGGACAAGGATTTATCAAATATTAAAAAACAGGTTTCCCTCGGCAGAAACAAAAATCTTGGTTCATGTGGTGTCACGTCTTTTAAAACATTTTAAAAACATTATTTTGTTAATATTTTTTCTTTTGTTAATTTTTATGAATTACTATATACTAAATGACTCATAATAATAATAATAATATACTCATAGCAACTTAAAGTCAGGCCTAATCGCTAAAGTTAAGTAAAGTTAAGATATAGGTATGCATAAAATTGAACCAGCCAAAGTCGCAAGTGGGAGTATTTTGAGACTTTTTAGCCAACTGAAAATATACCCCATTTGGTTGGATGGCTAGTGTTATAGTGAAGATAGTAGCACTAGTAGTTGTAATAGCAGTAAATGGCAACTAAACTCACTCACTCAGTACATTTTTACTTTGCAGGTAATTATTTTGTTGAGTACTTTTACTTCTATGATCATTGCTTCCCTGAACTTGACAAGTTCTCCAAATTGTATGCAGAGATAATATGCTAACCACTGTTGAGACAAGTGCCTCATACAACAGCTTAAAAATCTTGGTCTGTCACTTAAGGTTTTTTGTCTTGTTATAACCACCGTTATTACATTGGTGATTCAGTTTCTTTGTCTGTCTCTGCCTTTGTGTCTCTTGGAGTGAGTTTTTGGCTGCGACACTGGCCCCTGCTGCTCTGAAATCTCTCTCTTGGCACCGCACAGATTGTCAGATTGTCCAGTGATTTTTATTTTCCATGGTTCAACAAAAAGTTAAGTTTTATAAAAATCACTGCTGCATATGTCCTGGACTGACCTAAAGCAACACTAAATACCTCAATGAAATGGCCAGAATATGCTCTTATGCTCTTCTAAGACAACAATGACAAGACCCATGATACAGGTTATGCTCTATGCGGCTCGCTAACTTGTTTGTCAATTGTTCTGTGGCCTAAAAGGTCAAGTGGAGACAAACATACTCACTGTGGCTCAATATATAGATTTTCTGCTTTACGTGCTAGCTGGGGCAAGGACAATTGTTGAACGACCTAAACAAGAAGTAATCATATCTTGAGAATACTATTTTTATTTATTTGACTTTAATGTAGCTAGTAGTCAAACTGAGATTACAGATTACGCTTTCACGGGAGTCCTGACCCAATTAGGTACCATTTGTCCATATGTTTGAGTGTTAAAAGGAAACCAGATAATACTACATCTACAAAAACACAGAGAGACCACATAGAAAGAGCCCACCCTGACCTGAGACCAAGCTGGTTAATAAAAAGTGGAGATAAACCCATGTACTCTGCAGATGATTAGTCAGTAGTTAACATTAAAACAAATAGAATTTTTTTTTTTGTTTTGAAAGAAATCTGAAGTATTTCACCACACAACTACCATTCATTAACAACATCTGCTTTAAATATTGCATTTAGATGGAAATAAATCTAGTCACAGGGATCACAAGCCAATGTACTCTTTGCACCTGTCCCAAGCCCGAATGGAGAGAGCTGCATCAGTGAGGCCATCTGGTGCAAAACCTATGCTAAAAAGGACAGAAGATTTTTTGTAGAAAACGGCATTGTTTCCTAAATTTACAGTTTAGAAAGAGGAGAAACATTTTTAAATTGTTTATTACAAGAATATATGTCTATTTATTTAGCCACCTGTGGAACTACAAACAGATATTTAAGTCAATTGAGTTTGTTAAAGATGTCACTTAAATATGATTTAGTTCTCACATAGAAATACAGTATGCCTTCTGTAGTTCTCACATTATCAGTATAACAGCTCAGCTCTTCACACACACCCTTTAGATTTTATTTCATTGGTCTTGGACAGAGGGCAGACTTTGAAAAACTAGCAAAATTTTGAAAAGTTTTATCCTTTGGCTGTTTCCACTATGTGTTATGGGCAATGTTAGTCCCCTCTGACTCTGTGTAGGTCTTACTTTTGACTAGACCTGAATGAAAAAAGTTACCATCCTGTGTTACACTCTGGTCTGATTTGGTGTGGTCCTGTACTACACAACATCAGAGGAAGTCAATACACCCCTTTGTACTTCACGGCCCCATACACAAAGTACTAAAACAAAACACTCCAAACTCATCCTGCTGAGTATTTTAGCCCTGTACTATAGAGGCTGTAGCTCTTGAACTTGGACGGACAACTAATCAATCAGATGTTGAGTGAATGGCTCCAGCTCTGACCCAGAGAGAGGCAGGAGCAATGTTTAAAGTCAATAAAGCATTCCTCCTCTCACTAAAACACCATTTACAACACCAGCAACCAAACCCACTTTTCGGACTGTAGCCTTATGGTATGCTTCCATATAGAGAAATTTAACTTGGACAAAAATGGAAATCAAAAGAAAGAATGCAATGTAATACTGTTTTCTCAAATAAAAAAGTCTTAACTTGAATAATCTGTTATATAGCTACAAGAAAATAGTGTTAAAAGTTTTTGAATGAAGTCAAAGCTAGCATTTGTTTGCGACAACGGTGTGCGCTTGTATATAGACCTGGTGCTTTTCCACTAAATTATGAACTAAAACAATGCATTAGCTTTGTAGATTTCATGTAAAAATATCCAAAAGAATGATTGTAGTCAAATGGTGACAAACTCCTATTTTTAGTGGTACTGTGTCTGCTCTTTAAGTTGCCGGATTAAGAAACTCCCTCGAAAGCAGCAGGAGGAGAATGATTTGATGGCCACCCATGGCACAGGCACAGCAGGCCTTAAGCTGCTGATCTCACGCTCAGGGCCCAGAACACTAGTTTTAAAAGTGTTTGTTTTGGTATCCCAGTGGCAATTCAACTTGGTTTTGTCTCATTCAAGGAAACAAAACTTTTAGATAATTTGGCCTTTTATAACTTTTAGACAGTACTGAAAGGATATCATGAGGGAGAGAGCAGAGAGAGACAGTTGATAAATTGTCAAAGTCTAGACTTGATGCTGAGGTGAGGTGAACACATTCATACTGCCGTTGTGTCCTTGGGCACAACGGCAGTATGCATTGCCAGTACCAGGGATCATATTGCCAACCTTTCAGTTAGTTGGCGAATAAAATGAGTCCTCCTATGGATCATACACAGGTTTTGTTCTTGATCTGTGTGGCCTTCCTTAACTACAAACACTGCCAGTCTTTTTACACTCAGCTTGTCTTTTGTCTCACCCCTGTAGAAGCTGCTGGTTGGGGACTTCCCTCACGAGCTGGAGGTGGACGAGATGGAGGAAGACGTCCCAAAGCGCAAGAACCGCACCAAAGCACGAGTAAGACAGCTATGGCCTTTCACTGTTTGTTTGTGCTGACCTTTTTTACAGTGCACACCGTTTTAGACACAAAGCCATGTTGGTACTGATTTCTACTCTACATCAGTGTTTCCCAATCAGTGGTGCGTGGACCCGTAGGGGTACGCGAGCACTTTGCAGGGGGTACTTGGTTTTATTTTATCATTTGTTTCCACAATGATAAGAAATTATTTGCAATCTTTTCATATTGGATGTCTGAAACTTATGAAAGACAAGCTCAAGTGTCTCACCGCTAAAGAATATTAGTGTTGTTACATCCAGGGCTAAACCAGGACCAAACCAGGGATAAACCAGGGCTAAACCAGGACTAAAGCAGGACTAAACCATGTCTAAATCAGGGCTAAACCAGGACTAAAGCAGGACTAAACCATGTCTAAATCAGGGCTAAACCAGGACTAAAGCAGGACTAAACCATGTCTAAACCAGAGCTAAACCGAGTCTAAACCAGGGCTAAACCAGGACTAAAGCGGGACTAAATCAGGTCTAAACCAGGACTAGCTAAAAAAGATCTAAACCAGAGCTAAACCAGGACTAAAGCAGGACTAAACCATGTCTAAATCAGGGCTAAACCAGGACTAAAGCAGGACTAAACCATGTCTAAACCAGAGCTAAACCAGGACTAAAGCAGGGCTAAACCAAGTCTAAACCAGGGCTAAACCAAGACTAAAGCAGGACTAAACCAGCATTAAACCAGAACTCAACCAGGACTAAACCATTTAGGGAGTTATTCAGATGGTTTTCTTTGTGGTAAATTTAATGTGTTCAATTTTTTTTTTTTATTATTATTATTTTATTTATTCTGAACATAAAATATATAAAATAAGTAAATGCAACAGGAGTTCATATTGTCATTTCTAGTTTTTTTATGTCAAATTTGTGTTTAAACCAAAAAACAAACAAAAAAACAAAAAAAGCACACTCAGTTTGGAGAAGCAGACAGGAGCAATGACAGAATCTAAATCATGTGTTGCCATGGAAACAAGATTTTGATTTTACACACTTAATATTTCAAACGCAGTACTACTTTAATGTCCAGATGAGTTAGATGAGTGAACAGAGTATATTTCCACAATAGTTGTTGCTGAGAAATTGCTGACATTTTGGTTTAGACACAAGGTTTACACTGACTTTGAAGCTGGATTTGATATATGTCAAAATGAATGCATGAAAATACATAAGACACACATGCAATAACTAGTTACTTCTACTTGAAAGAAGCTGTACTAGTTGTTTTAATTGTGTGTTTTCATTGGCCCCATTAGCAGCCATGTCTATTCTATTCAATCCTTTTCTTATAGGTCAGAAAAATAAAATATACAGATGCAAAAATGTATCTACATGACAGTCTTATATTATTTGGTTTACTATTTTTAACCAGTGTAAAATTGACTTACTTCTGGTACTGCCTTGTCTTGCTCTTTCAACACCTAAAGTAACGAGAATATGCAGAATAGCAGTACTTTATAATCACTCATTCCTGTACAAATCATTCCCGTAAATCTCGTCTGAGCTTGTTTTAAATTATGCCGACACAACTTTTTTTTTACAACTTTGATTAGCTCATGCCGTTTTTTTCTTCACTTTTGCAGGGCGTCCTATGGGAAGATAATCAAGTGTTAACAATGTATTCTCGCAGTTTTAGCACACACACAGACACTGGGGTTGCTAATTGGGGCGGTTGCTCCCCCGCTAAGTGTCATCAGCCTCCTCCTGCTGGAGTGCAGATGATTAGCATGTACAAGAGACAGGAACACACACACACAAGATTCATTTCAGTTCATGTCTACAAAACTTGTGATAACATTCAAACTTTATGTGTATCTAATGTAACAGTGTGAATTAGCATGGGGTGGTTGTATCCTACTGAGAAACTCCTGTATTTTTTATGATTACACCTCCACTGCAACTTTACATGGTAATAGTTTTTAAATCAATGAACTTTACGAACCACCAGTGCCACAGATTTTGAAATGGTGTTTTACGTGAGAGGCGCTGTGTGTTAAAAAAAAAATTTTTTCCTGTATTTTACATATTTTAAAGGGATTAATCTACACTGTAAAAAAAATTATCAAATAGTAAGTAAAAACTGCCAGCTGTGGTTGCCAGAATTTTACAGTAAAAATGTGGTGACAATATTTATTTATTTATTTATTTATTTATTTAAAAGGGACAATGCACATTAATGAGCACCAGTAAAAAAATACATGTGTAAATGCGCCGAAGTTAGCGTACAGCTAATTTTCATTCGTAGTCCCTTGACATTTAAGACAGGACAAGACAAACAACTGTAGGGTACATATATAAAAATATATACACTGAACTAAGACAAAGGTTAAGAGTAATAACTCCGCATTGGTACCAGTTAGCCTTGCGCTAACGTGCAGATTAAAACACCTAAACTAATGTCTTAAGAGGGAAGGATTGACCAGGAGGGACTCAGTTTAATAGATAAAGACCAACAAACTCAACTTAATTTAGATTAAGTATAACGTTTATTTACACAATAAGGTGGAACAGTGTACTGAGGCACAGGTAAATTTCGAAAGGAATGTAATTATGAACAGAACCGTTATGCAGAATTATTGATTAACTAATGATGAATTGCAGTGGAGTAAGTAATAAATTGACTTATTAAATTATTGGAAATTTAGGAATAAGGGAGTAGACTCTGAGACTATAAGTGCCAACTTTGTCAACATAACAACTCTGATCTTACGGCGCTCGGCGCAGGAGGGGAAGGTGGTGACGACAGCCAGCCTCCGGTTTCAGCCAGGGGCTCGGATGTTGTTCTTTGTCCTTTAGAGCCGCGGGGTGTAGCAGGGCTGGTGTTCCCGGCTCCAAACAGCGGTTCGTGGTGTGTCCTCCAAGCTCCACAGCCAGTCGCCAGGTGTTCCGTTATGTTGAACAGGAGCGTGATGCCGCTCAGGGAGAGTTTAGCTGTTGTCAGCGTAAGGCAGCGTCAAAGTCTCAGAGTATGGCAAATGTCCCTTTTTATGCCAAATGGAAAATTCAATAAAAATCCTTTCACAGCGATTCGAAACTTTAGAAGTATAACTTCTTAAATTAGCTGCTTTGGTCAAGGCAGCGATTGTTAAAGCTGGCGGATGTTGCGCGGCGCGAGGCTTTTCAAAATAAACTACAAAAATGATACTCGAACGAAAGTTTGGGCGACTTATTGTGAAAAGATGTTATCACCGGCAAGGTGAACTTAACGCAACAAAAATGACGAGAAGAAAAGAAAAATTAAACTTAAAAGACGAAGGAGAGACGGAGACGAGACAAAGACAAGACGAAGACTAAAAACTGGACTGAACTGAGGAATGTGGGCCGCACCCCAAGATAAGACTGGAGTAAAAGGGGTGTCCCTGGTTCTTCCCTCTGACCTGATAGTGGAGAGGGCTCAAATTACCTCTGCTAGACACAAAGTAAATGTCATAAAAAGAAATGTGTCTTACTCCACTTCAATTTACGTACCTTTAAAACACATGTTATATTTAACAGTTTGCACAAAACATAGCTATGACATTTTCCTGTAAAGTAACATGTTAATGCATATAAAGTCTTTTAAACAGATGAAATGTGTCAGGCCTCTGGTTCTTATCAGAGAAGAGAGGAGGCCTCTTCTGGCATTATTATTGGTCTGCAGTTCGTAAAGGACAGATTTATGTCTTTGTTTTGCATCCTTGGTGGGTAAGCGCAGACTTCTCGTCTCCTAAAGGAATGTCCATCCTTGATAGAACTTCAGCAGTGGTCCATATTTCCTACACAACAATTAAACAAAATTCAACAAGTCATAAAAATTTCACATTCCATGGGATCTAAAGTGCCTATTTATAAAGTGCATATGTGGTTAAAGTGCATACAGTAATTTTAAAGTGCTGTAGTTCTCTAATAGATATTAAGTTAATTTAGTTTAAAACCAGTTCGATCCACGTGTTGGTCGTCTTCTGCCGCTCAGAGACGACCAAGACACTGGAGTTTACAGAGTGCCCTCGGGTCCTAAAACATTCATACATATATACATATTTACATGACACTGATCGTAAGAAACAGCAACAGTATAGATTGCAGGGTGAATGTATGCCGTGCATGACCTACATACGTATATGTAGGCATGCACCGCTCAACAACAACAGTAAAATATGATTCTGTTCAGACAATCATAGTACATGAAACATTTACAGTAACTTACCAAAATAAAAGCTAGAGTGTTGTTTAAAATTACTCTTTTACATTCAGAAAAGTCCACTTGATGCTGAAGTTATGTGTGCAACGTTCCTCTGAGTCATGGTCGACTGATGTCCACTGCCCCATAACAGAAACTGAGCTTAAACAGGGCAGAAAAACTTTATTGCATACAACCCGTAATATGTCTGTTCTCAATCAACGTAAAGATGCTTACGGTATTGTACTGGAAAAAGTAAAGTAATTCACTGTTAAAGGTTATACTGTCTCCATATTTTTTACAGTAAAATTTTGGCAACCACAGCTGCCGGTATTTTTACAGTAGATTTTACAGATATTTGTTACAGCGTATGATTGAGAATCTGAGAAAAATACACAGAGAAAAATGTAAATAGAGAAACACCAAGTTTTGTGAAGCACTTGTGAAATTGTTTTTTACACAAAGTTGTCTTGTGTGTTTGTTGTAGGCCTACGGCGTCGGAGGAATGAGGAAGAGACAAGAGCCGCCTGCCATCGAGGACAGAGACAAGCCTTATGTTTGTGACAGTAAGGGATTTATATTTTTCTATAAGACATATGCCAAATCAAACATCAAACATCTTGACTAGAAACTGGGAACAACTGCCCTGCCCTTTTACCCACAGTTAAAAAGTGGCCTCTTGAGCAATAAAACAGTTGACATTTGGGCTTCCCTGGTAATAAGACTAGGTGTCCCAGTTCTTATTGAGACAATAAATTGTAGTTATACTTTATACATCTACAATATAAACATCATTTTTTGTTGAAAGAGGACATGTTGTGCTGCCATGTTGGTGCCATATAAATTAAGTATCTGGCCAAACAACTATTTTAATAATTTTGTGAATGATATGACTTCATTTGTTTATTGCTGCTGCAGCCAAGTTGTGTTTTAAATTTTTGGCTGCCTCTGTTGATAATGATTGATTGATTAATTGATTGACTGATTTAGTGACAGTAATATCAGCAATTGGGTTATTGAGCTGTCAATTAAAGTCTTTCAATTTGGCAAAATTCAATTAAGACTATGGGCAATTTTACATTCAGAAAAGTCTGGTGATAAGAAACACAGTGAAGTGCTGACATTAACTAGAATATACAACATTAATTAAGACATTTGTTAATAAAAATGTAATATGAGTCTACCTTTTACTCTTCCTGTATTTAAACAGTATTTTCTGTGTTGTTGTTTTTTTGTTTGTTTGTTTTTTCAGTTTGTGGAAAGCGTTATAAAAACCGTCCTGGGCTGAGTTACCACTACACTCACACACACCTCGCAGACGAAGAGGGTGAGGAGGATTCAGAGAGACACACACTTCCCTTTCAACGCAAGAACAACCACAAACGTAAGTCCGAACACTACCTACAGTCATCAGAGGTGGGGAGTAACCAGATTGCCCTTTTCAGTTCAGCATGGTCTGGTCTTAGATCTGGTTTAGTCCTGGTTTGGTCCATTAGTACCTTTTCCCTGCAGAGTCTAGGACCTGATTAGACACAGCTAATTACAAAATAAATAGTTTGGGTTTATCGATCAGTTGAGGGTCAGTGCAGCCATCCTTTACAATCAGAATATTATTGAGAACAATTGATTGTCCCGGGACTCTTGTACTGCAACACTATGGATAGAGTTTTGTGCTGATGGAGCTGAATCCAAATGTGCTCTCCTCATGTGGATAGGACGTCCCAGTGGAGAAGAGAGGTTTTAGCTGATTTCTTCACTTTTCCTATTTTGAACTGAAGCAGTGATGCAGGTGAAAACACTGGCTGCAAATATGTTCCTAGTTATAAAGCTCTCACTGTGGCTGCGCTTTGTTCTTTCTTGAAATAACTTCAGTCTGTGTAAAACTATAAAATTATATTTAAATTGATATTCTGGATTATTTGGTATGGCTGCATAGCATAATTGGATAGACTTGTGCTGGATTCTGACAATGCAGCCACAGTTTAGGGAACAGTATGTAAACTTCATGCTGTCTATGGTAAGGAAAATAGAGAGCTAAACAAATTAAAATGGAGTCATGCTACACTGGGCAATTGTACAGCAAATGGAAACAAATGTAAAAATGGCTTGATTTTATGTTGTCAAAAAATCAAGAGCTTAAAGGCCTTTTCACATAGGACGGGGCGGGCAGCTTCAAATTCCATTGATTTGTATGTGTCAGTGCGCCAACACTGGACTGAGCTGGGCGACGCGGCACGGCGCGTCCAATCACAGAGCCTGAAAGGTCCGTTCAGACAAAGCAGTAGAAACGGGATGTTTACTATTCTCATATTAGAAAGTTAGCCTAGCATACAGGGGTGTAATGAGTGTGGTGGTCCTGAACATTACTTTCACTGAGATGGTAAAAGAATAGGAGGCTAAATTGCCTTTTTAAAAATTAGCCTCGACTGCTACTTGCTAACACCACTTCCTGGTCTTTGTGTGCCATGCCCACACGGCACTGTGTCCTATGTGAAAGGGCCTTAAGATGATGCATATTAATCCAGTGGATCATGGGCAGGCCCACTCTCCATTACGCAGTGGGACAGGGAGGCCTTCGAGATTCTCCCTTTGTAGAGGAGTTTTTGAAGAGGTGTGGCAGCCTCTGCTGCATCACCTGCCTGGTGACCTGGTGGGGCTTTATGAGATATAAAAACTGTGATTTTTGAAAACAGTAAAGTAGATGCTAGTGTAAAAGAAGATATTAGTGTTGCTCCCTTGTTATCTTCTCTGATTGGTTGCCGAAGAAAACAGTGTTGTATCCTTGACAACCAGAGCTACTTCAACCAGTTTATTTACACAATTTAATTACAGAAATAAACTACAGAATTGTCTCTTGAATGAGAGATGAAATGTCTTCAACTCCACCTCTAAATGACTTCTTTGTCAGTTATCTAAAACATGATATGGATAGAGTTGGCTTTAATACAGCATTTCTTTATTTACAAACGTATATAAAATGAAATTGATTAATTTTTATTAGCCTGATTTGAGAAATATTCAAAAAAGGATTCCTGAAACACAAACAGTGATGCTGATTTATTTTCTTTCCACAGTAACATTTTAAAATGCAAACACATCAAACTAAACAGACAAACAAGTGATGAGATCATAATGATAAATACATGTGTCATAGTCAGTGCAACACCTGAAGATCGCTGCTTATGGAAAATGAGCTCGATTACAAGCTTTCATTCACCACTCATCAGTTCTGAAGCATCACAACAAAAAGCCTTATTACAGTGGAGCTCTCTCCATTTAGACCTGTGCCGTATGTAGCTCTTAAATCACCGTCAGTGAATGCTATTAACCACGTAATGAGACTTAGTAGAGTCTAACACTGTTACAGGGCTTTAGTGGTAATCTGGTAATGAAACTGTAGAGAAATGCAAAAGAAGAGGGAAAATGGATTCTTTAAATAGTCGATACAGCAAATACGTATTTATAAAGATTTATGTAAAACTTATTATAGCTGTACCATAGGATATACAGTGTATTCAATGTAAAATAATCATGCAATAGGAGTCCATTCATGCTTTTTCAATTCGAATGTTTATGTAGCAATCCTCGCCAGGTTTTATTAGCTTGTAGTAGCTTGCAGTTTTAATTCACATGCACCTTTATCCATTTTAAAGACATAAATTACACCATTAGTTTTAAAAAATAGTTCATAAATAAGTAGTTGCCGTTTTAGTTGCAGAGTAAGCGCTCTCATCTCAAATTACATTTTTGCCGTCTTTTATCTGTTTGCAATGTTAGCTAGTTTTCTCAGTTAAACAAAGTCAGAAGTAGCTAATGTACACAGTGAGCCCCATACACTCACGTCTTGGGAAACTTTCATCTTTGTAAGCATAAACATGTTGAATTAATGGATATTATACAAAACAGTGTGAACACATATAAATGTATCTATAAGCTAATGGTCTTGAGTATAGCGCAGATAGCCATTTGTGCATTGGTTGGTAATTTTCATTTTCAGTGTCCTGCAGTTACAAACAAAAGTAGGCCTTGTGTGGAGCTGTATTTTATTGCGACTCTCTAAGTTTATGAAGTCATAGTTCATAGTCCACCCCTTTTTACTTTGGCTTTATTATAAAAAATGAATTCAACCATACTCCATTGACATATATTGTTCTGTCGAGACCTGTTTTGCTGCTGTCCCTGTCACTTCTTGTCATCTTGTCTCACTGGGACACTTTACCTGGGCCATTGTTATTTGCACCACCTGCTCTGTTCCTCATGTGACAAGTCCAAGTCTCTGCAGCGAATAGACCTCACAGTAATTTACTTGAGCTGCATCGTAGTGGCTTCCTCCTCGTGCTGCATCACTCCCAGTGGGACTTTTGGCTTTTATATAATAAGATAAACTGCTGGAAGTGGCAGAGTTATTGAGTATTGGCAGACTTCCTGAAGCTGTGAAGTGGTGTGGTGCTAAATCTAAGGGGATTCAGGCTTGTACAAGCATTTATATTGTAAAGTGACGCACTGGCAAATTATCACTTGTGTCGTAAAATGTTTGCTTACGTTTGCACACAGAATAATGCTGGATGTGGCAGTGTGAAGATGTGGTTATGGCAGTTCTTAAACACTCCAACTGGAGTATCTTAATGCAAAGGAAGTTGTTTTTTTCTCAACAATAGATAGTTGTCAGCTCTTTCCATTTGTTGAAGAAGCAGACGAGAGCAATGCCACATAAGCTAAACCCTATGCAACACTGTCCCACTTCACTGTGCTATGTCCATTCAAATGTGTGGTCTATATACAGCATTTGAACAATATGTTACTGAGAGATGATCTTGGTTCAGATGACCACGTTTAGGAGCTTGTTCTTTTGTGCAAATGAGTTGTTAACCCTGGGGTTGTATGAGGCACTGACTTAAAACCTATACATGTAAAAAATAAATGCAGTAGCAGTAATAGTGACAGTAGTAGTTGTTATGATAGTATGGTAGTTGTAGTGGTATTAGCAGTAGTAACATAAGAGTAGTTCCACTTTAGTTTATATTTATTTTACTATTATCTGTTTATTTATTTGGCAGCACCTGTGATTTGTTTTTGTTAATATTTTTTATTGAGTCTACCTTCTACTTCTGACCACATTGGTCCCCACACCCTGTGTCATTGTGGGTCTGGCTTCCTCTCCAAAGACTTGTTATTAGAACTGGTGAATCTAAATTGCCACTACTGAATTAATGTAAAACTGTAATGTCTCTGTGTCAGCCCTGCGACTAACTGGCCACTGCTGTACCCCACCTAAGGCCCATAGTTACTTTGCAATACAAATTTATCTTGGACTCTGTAGTACCACAGTAAAAACAGATAAGATACAAAGCATCCACAGCCACATGTTCACATAATAATATCAAAAGAAACACCAAGAACTTTGCCCAGTCCCAGTTTTAGGCATTATTATTTATTAGGTTGCTACAAACCCTAACAGGAATAAGCAGATGAATGTATGTATGGATGTATCTCTTACTTTTTCACAACTAAATGTACTTGAGTAAATACAGTATCTAGCATCAGTCACTGGTGATTGTTGTGTTATGATCTTAAGACTTCTATAAAAAAGTCTAACCTGAGACAGCAATAAACGGCAATTGAGGTGGATTTTTCCAAATTTTTGAATGGGGCATTAATTAATTGTGTTGTCTGCGGCATCCATACAAATGAATTGCTCCCAGCGTCTGTGGGGTTCATTTTCACCTCGTGGGCTGTTTCCATCGGCATGTTGTTATTGTGTTTGCACTTGTTTCTTTTGAACATTTGTTTTAAGGACAATAGCAGCCTATATGCATCAGTCCTGTGAGACATTGTGTTTTGGTCAGTAAAAGGCTTGTTCACAAGACAAGAACAACAAAAGAAATAGCTCTCGACTTTTGAAATGGCAGAGTTCATCCACTCACTTTGTTCCTCAAGGCTTGAAAATAAGCAATTTGCAGCAACAACAAAAAAATCAAAATGTAGTCTGTCTGACAAATTTTATCCATATTTTTCTGGACTCACTGAACAGAAAATCTCAGTGTTAGAAAAAAAATTGTAATGAATGACAGGGTTTTTTTTTGTCAGATGTTATCTTTTTTTATGAGCTTATATTTTTCCATCAGTTTTTCTACAAGTGACTTGGTGTTTCTACAATACCAGAGGAAAGGATTTCATGTCCTATCCAACACCCACCCTATCTTTTGAACTTGCTTCTCCTACAGCAGTGCTCAGTTTGTCTTCTCTAACTTAGTCTTGTCTACTCTGATATAGCATAGTAATGTATTCTTTGTGTCAGTTCCAAGCCATAAATGCATAAAGTTGCGCCAGGAAAACCTGTTTAGTATTGTACAGTACAGGGGCGACAGTGGCGCTGTGGGTCTAACGTTTGCTGACCAGCCAGAGGGTTGACAGTTCAACCCTTGCTCAAAGCACATTGAGGGCAAGACTCTTCGCTCACATTGCCTACCCCAATTCCAGTGTGTTGCTGGTTGATGATCCCTTTTTCATTAGGGAGCTGCTGAAAGATTTAAAAAACAGGATTTCTGCAGGGTCTTAAAGCAGAACTCAGTAACTTTATTACCTTAAATGAACTGTTTCAGAGTCCATGTGATGGTTAAATTAGTTGTTGTGGGGTAAATGAAGCACCCTGCATCTCCCCATGGTGTCTCTGGGCTGAAGTGACACCTGCAGCAGTTGACCCGGAGTCACAGAAGTCTTGAGTCTCAGCATTTGAACTTTGTATGGATACACAGAGGGGAAAACGAAAGTAAAACCAAGCGTGGGATCAACTGGACTTGTGAGTATTTACAATAGTGTTTTACTCCAAAATGTAGGAGGCGCTCTATAGAGGAAAATAAGGCAAAACAGCGAAGAAACGGGTTACTGAGTTCCGCTTTAAAAAGTCTAAAAATGTCTTCAATTGAAAAATCTGAATTTAAGGCCATTAAAAAGTTTTACATTTGCAGAAATTAGAATTTTTAGGTCTTATATATGATCCAAGAGGTCTTACATATGTCATGTACATTTGACGCAACTACCTGTGTTCACGAGCTTATTCTCAAAGGTATTATTGTTGCTGATACGAGAGCTCAGATCTTTTCTTACCAAGATCAAAACGCTTTGTGGCACTCACTGTCACAAACAGTTGCAAATAAACAATGCAATGAAAGTAATTCTGTGAATTTGATCTCTTTTGTTCATTTTTGTACACTGCGTGCATATAAAATAGGTCTTAATTTACCTGAACAAGGGTCTTAAAAAAGTCTTAAATTCAACTTGTTAAACCCTGCAGAAACCCTGAAAAAATATAGTTAGCCACTAATTTGGTCATTCCACAATGTGATTTAAATCGTTTTTTTTCTATCACATTTTGCATTTATAATATTTATACAAGCAGTTCTTTGTGATGTTAATACTACAGTGGTTGATGCTACTGCTATAATAATAAATCAGCAACAAATTGTGCAGCCCTTGTTTAAAATAGTATGGTATGGCTTTTAATTGTATAAACTATTGTAAAAATATATCTTCTGCTAAGCTTGAGATAAACAAAAAGCAGTGTATATGCACAATAAGCCGGTGTTGCCTGTGAGTTAATTGGCAGCCTGTGTTTTAAATTGGCCTGTCTAACCAAACAGACCGGGCCAATATGTCTGAGCGCGGGGCCCTGCTGCAGTCTCGGGTCTCTCTAGCGAAAAGAGAGAGACAGAGAGAGAGAGAGAGAGAGAGGACATTTGAATCGTTTAATATCCCCCCCTTTCACTCACCCCTCCCCAAACACTCAGTAATCGCACACGCCGAAAAAATGCAATCTTCTCTGCACAAATGAAAAAAGCAGCCTTAGCTCTTTTTGGTGTGGTGTGTGTTCATGTGCACAGTTTTAGATGAGAGTGCACCAGCATTTCTCTATATAACACCACATATGTAATAATATTAATATGGCTCTCTCTCAAATGAGAACGGGACTGCATACATAATTCATCGTATAGATTCTGGCTCAGAAACAGTCTAGACAAAATAAGGTATTCGCACAAAGGGCTCTCGTGGTCTGGGTTTAGACCTGGTTTAGTTTGGGTTTAGACCTGGTTTATTTATTCCTTGTCTTAGTAATGGATTAGTTCATTGATTAGTTCATCTTGGTTTTGCATTAGCAGTGGTTTAATTGATGGTTTAGTCCTGGATTTATTCTAGATTTAAAGTGCATTTGTCCTGTTTTTAAGCCAGGATTAGCCCTTGTTCAATCCTGGTTTTGTGCTAGTTGAGAACTGGTTTGGTCCCGCTTTAGCCATTTTTTCCTGTATTTGTTGAAAACACACTGAATAGCTCCTCTGATAAATATGTGGTCTAGGCTTTATTATTAAGCTCCTACTGGTTGGTCTATTCCACTGCCAATTGGTCCGGTTTGTTAATAAATTAAAAACAGAAAGGTTATACTGTCGTTGGGGCTGATGTGGGGAGAAAATCCCAGGCACTCTACCTTTAAGGTGAAGGTTTAATAAGGGTCAATTTCTGGTTTTGTTATTTTACATAATTGGTTTACTCCTGACTTAATTCTTGGTTGAAATTGCCTTGAAGATTAGTCCTAGTTTAGTGCTGATTTCTGTTGTAGTCAACACTAGCAAGACCAAGACTGGGACCAGATTTTTTAGAGTAGTTCATTTCTGGTTTGGGCTGGTTTATTCCTAGTCCTGTATCAAGTTCCAGGTTTGGTCCTAGATCCAGTCATAATCTTAATCCTAAATTATTAATTTTTCTATTATGCAGTTTTATTTTGGTTTAGTACTAAATTTGTGTGATTTCAGCCCTGGATTAATTCACTTTTATCCATTAGCCAGTCCTTGCCTCTCTATAGCTTCTATAGTTTTATGAGTCTAGGTTAACTACTTCTTTTAGCTGTGAATTTAGTCCTCAGAAAGTCCAGATTTAGTTCTGATACTGATCTTATATTGTATTGTATTTTAACTATATGACATAAAGGCTTGATAAGAGCATTCCTGAGTCACCATAGATCTGCTCCATAAACCTCTGCAGAAGCCTGTGTTTTCTGCAGCTCTGCACTATAGCGCTCTGTTTTTCCATTAGTTTGATAAATGACAGATTATTCCACCTGGAGATGAGATTTTCTTCTGTCTCTTCCTTGGGCCGTGCATCCTCACTTAACCCCCCTCTTCTCCCAACTCTGTTTTCTTCACATTGTTTGGCTCCATCCATCATGCGGCCATGAGTTTTTAATATATCTTATTTAAATGCCTTTCTGCACTCTCCTATCAACATCCTCAGTATTAACCAGTGTGTCTAAGCCATTCATCTGTACTGCTGCATGTAACAAGCACTGCTTATACTGGATTTTTTGGATTGTTGATTTACCATTAGCAGTGAGACATAATTTACTGTAATATTGTGGACTGCTGTGTAGAAAGGTGCATCATTGCAAATACAAAATAGACAGAAATGCACAAATTAACTCCAAATCTGTATTCAAATTTAAGCACTTTTTCTTTCTAGGAGACACACAACACTGAGATGCTTTACTGAAGTTCTAGATAAGGGGCTTATTTGCAAATTGTATTTGATTGTGCTGTGTATAAGTTGCCTGGAAATTCCAGACTCACCGCTGTACCAGCGGATGAGTCTGGTCGCCTTAGAATCAATTCAATTTCTAGGGCGGAGCAAACTCGAGTTAACGGACAGCGTTGTTAGCCAATCAGAAAATGGTGGACGTGACGTTAACAAAGCGACAAGAGAGTGAGAAAATAAACAAACGGAGTAGAGAAGCCATGAGGGAGGAACGAGAGAGTTATTTCAACATTACCGTACCATACCGCTGAATGAAACAAACTCTCGGCTCCTCGGTGCGCCATCTTGATTGTTGTCAGTGAGGAGACGCGTACGAGTGACGCTGCTCGTGAAGAACACGTGACTTAAATAAACCAATCAAAATGCACAGTACGGTTGGGATTTGAGTAAACCACTGCGGACGGCGTGGTGACCAGACTAATATTTCTCTGTAGAATAACACAGAGACATATCAGTCTGGATTTTCCAGGCAAGTGTATAAGGCACTGATATGAACTAAATCTCACTTTAATTATTTGAATTATTAAAAAAATATAGATGCTGATAGACACTACAGATAGACGGAGGTGGAAGACATACTCTCTCTTTTTAAGTAAAAGTGTTGCTTGTAAATGTTTTTATAGTTCTTCAAAAGTCAAAATAAAGGCACAAATTTGGAAACCAAGGAGAAAAATGTCAGCACATCAGCACAACTCTACACACATTCACACTTTCATCACAACACTGCACACAGGGTTTTGCAAAATCTAAACCACAAGAAACACCAGTAAAAACTGACAGACTTAGTTATTCTACACTGTCCATCAAAATACTACACTCTCTTTCTAACGTCCATAGACATGTAACACATGAGACAAAATAACAGAAATAAATCAGAAGAACACATTTTTAGAAAAAGACAAGTGTCTTGTTAGTGATGGACAGATTAATCAGTGTGATGATTGTGTGTCTCATTTAGACAATAAAGTGTCAGAAGTTGTTCACATAATGTTTGATTGTGCATATTATAAGATGCTTCTTGACTTGAGTGCATACTTTTGGAGATTGTGTGTAAGGTTTTGCTGCACTGGTTTCAGAAAACATGCTTAAACAATTACAAAAAAACTGTAAATTATAGAAGTTGAGTTGTGTTACTTGAGAAAAAGTATTACATTTGGACACAAGCGTGTTTTTAATGAGCACTGCTGTCACTGTATATTTTTGCCTAATATAGCAATGTTTTATGTTTTTAATTTTTTCTCAGTTCTCCTGGATTCACAAGGACACTTTGTGTCTGACACCAAGATCAAAAAGTGCTTTAAAAAGTTCTTACTTATTTTAAAGAATTATTTGAGCAAATGTCTAATTTGTTTACATAGAAAGTACTTCCAATCTCTGCAGAAGCAATTTCTTTGTTTCACACCCCTGTTCACTGCAAATTGCAAATGGCTGTCAATTTTTTGAATTATTAAGAGTAAAAATAGTTACTCAAACATTACATAGGAATGTTACAAATAAAATGGGAAGGGTGGATATATGATGTGTGCCGCAGTCCTACAGCCGGCTGTACCAAAACTCATGAATGTGCTCAGAACCAGTTTGCAGTTGGATTAATTAGTTCACTATAAAACCATTGTCTATAATATCCATTCTTCAATATTTGATAAAAGTCTTCTAAGTAAACAGCAATAAATCTATTTACTCAGACCATCACATTTTATTAAAAGGTTGCATGCTTGTCAATACAGATTTTATAATTATTACACTACATTTTGTGAGAAAAGATGTTATATAGGAAAGCGGCTCACACAAATGATTGAATAGACAGATGTGTTTCTTGACTCGGGGAAAGGCAGGTTTGCAGTGCATGTCTGATGGGTGGTGTTGAGAGGAGTCTGGTGGATGAACAAGCTCGATGTTTACCTTAGAGGTCGGCCCTGCAGCGTCCAACCTGAAATTGGTTTTGTGCCGATGGAAAAAGAAAGTAGAAAGAGGACAGACAGGAGGCATGGAGGTAGAAAAAGGTGCCACAAAATTGCACCGAAATCAAAGGCTAGGATAAAAAGATAGGAGAGAGGATGCAGGATGTGAAAAATGTGAATGAATTTGAGAAAGAGGCATTCGCAGAGAGAGAGAGAGGAAAGAAGTAGAGAGTGTGCTGGCATTAAAATCCCTGAAGTAAGTCAGATGAGGACACAGATGCAGAGAGAGAGAGGCCATTTTAAAGATAGACAGACAAGAGTGGTATGGAGCAGAGCAGTGGGGAGGCGGTCTGTATTTGTGTCTGGTTTAAATGCAAACAAAGAAAACCTCACACTGGCCTATGCTGTTCCCTATGGGCTCGGTGTATGTACTTTTGAATTCATTTACAGGTTTTGTTCTTGGTCAGGATAGAAATAAAAGTGCTCTTAAAGGCACACTGTTCCAACCAAAAGGGGTCACAATCTAGTGTACACAGTGTGCCAGTACCAAGTCCTGGTTAAATGGAGAGGGTTATGCCAGGAAGGGCATCTGGCATGAAACCTATGCGAAATCAATATGTGAACACTGGGAGGCAGATGTTTTGCTGTGACAACTCCAGGAAGGAAAAGCAAAAAGAAAGAAGCTCTTAAAGGCACTCTACACAATTTTTTTTTCTTTTATTAAAAAAAAATCTTCCACCACATAAATACTAATATGTGACATCAAATGTATATCTTAATTTAATTATTACATGAAAGAGTTAGGGCTGTAGTAAACCAAAGAAACTTTTAAGCACAGTGATTAGTCAACCGAAATCGACCAAAAGATATGAGGTGGACTTACCAGAGTCTTAGACAAACAAGTGCCTTCCCTTTAATTAGGTGATAAAATATTTGGAAAACATAGCTGTAAAATGTACTGTTATTTAAACTCATCTACGCTATCTTAAAAAAAAATTTTGAAAAATAAGTAAAATAAGACCAGCTTTATTGATGCAAAGAGTGGATCCAACTAATCGACCAAGACCTCACTGAATGATTAATCAACTAAGTGACCAGAGGCTGTCAGCCCTAGAAACAGTCATATTGTTTTAAATATATATGTGGCAAAAATGTTGTTGTAAAGTAATGTAGGAAAAAATTGTCTCAAAGTAAAATGATAAAATGAGTTCCCGGAATCGGACCAGATGGGAACCGCTGCCTTGCATTTGAATGATCCTGATTGGTTGCATGATTTTTTTCAAATTCTAATGTGATTTCTATGCTACTGAATGGAGTTTGAGCCAGTCAGAAAACCCATAAAAACACGCCCTGTTGTGATTGGTCTGGTATGGTTAATTTTTGTAGAAATTGTATTGAATGCGAGGAATGATATCAGGCTCACAGTACTGTGTTTAGAAAATCAATGGGTCTATCTTATACCACATGGTTCCTTTAAAATAGTGCTTAATACTTTTGTTAGTCTGGTATTTGCTCTTTCATCTACACCCTGCACATTTCTGTATTCAAACACAGCCCATCTCTCGCATCTCAATAACCTCTTTTGCAGTTGCTAATATCGAACTCCTCCCGGTGTCATCTCTGGTTTTATAATAAAAAATGTCATTACCTGGATGTGGTCCGAGCTCAGAGAAGGCAAGGGTTAGACTGATACGACGTGGCCTGTTTCTCCTTTTATTAAAAAGTCCTCAGGCAGATACTGTAGTGTTGCATTTCATATCTCTAACATGATTTGATTATGGTGCAGTCAGTGTAAACAGAGCAGAGGAAAATTAAGATTAATATCATTGTTAGTTGTTGATGTTGGCCGCTGGAAAACATGTAATCAAAATTAAAATATATTTAGCTCATTCCCTCATTTTATTAGCATTGTCACCAATAATCTACCTCAATGAAAGTCTTCAGTCACCTAATAGTATATTGTAATAAGCATGATCTGTAAGCCAAACATCTAATAGATTTTATTATAAATGATTTTATAAGATGTTCAGCTCATACCTACAAGCTTAGCAGAATCACAGGCTTGCATACATTTGGATGTCCTTGTCTAACTACAGCAAACCAACATAAGTGGCACAGTGGCTTAGTGGTTAGCACTCTCGCCTCACAGAAAAAAGGTCCCTGGTTCAGTTCTCAGACTGTGTGGAGTTTGCATGTTCTGTCTGGGTGGGTTTCTTCTGGGTGCTCCAGTTCCCCCCATCAACCTCAAAGCATGCTCAATAGGCTAATCCTCTAGGTTCTCCTGGCTTCCCAGGCCCTGCATTGAAGGATAGGTCAAATACAGAGAACAAATAAGCAATAACGTTTACCTTAACCTTAGGACTGAGTAGTCTTCTATGTCTTTAAAAAGGACATATTGTGCTTTTCCAAAATTTTTAAATAGTTTTGGATACCTTTGCAATTGTTTTTCACATTTTAAACTAAAATAATGTTTATGTATGCAAAACGCCTCCTTGGGGAGTCATTAGCTATTGGTGTTAGTTTGACTTTGCAGAGATGGTCTGTCGCCTCCAAATGGCAAGGGGAATGCTATTAGCAACATGACGCTAACAGATAGACAAATGGGCAGACAGCTTTGTAGTGACAGTAATTTAATTGCTGAAATGATCAGAATGAGTCCGGGGATGGGCTTTAAAAATGCACAGGAGCACTTCCTGATTTTGTGTGTCTACATAGAGCTGTGAGTGTGTCCAGCTCTTGAGAAGGGAACGGCATCAGCATACAATATTACTCATGCGTGAATGAAACTAAATATTACTCCGGGTATGTTTTTGAGGTGCTAACATTTTAACATGGTTACAAGCTCAAAAAAGTTGATTTAGCATAATAGGGGACCTTTAAGTGTTGTGAAAGTGTGAAAATTAAAAGCCTAAATATTGTTTTCAATTTTTACCTTGGGAGCGCACAGTGGCAGAACAGTTTACGCTCCCGCTTCTTAGTAAGGAGGTTGTGAGGGCAAACCAAGAGATGATCTCTCTTAGTGGGGTCTGCATGCCCTCCTACTGTTACCATGTGGGTTTTCTCTGGGTACTCTGGCTTCCTCACACCGTCCAGAGACATGCATGTGCTAGGAGAATAATGAATCTAAATTTCCCATTATAAATTAATCTGAGAGTGAATGGTTGTCCATGGTGTCCCACAACATAAGGCCCATAGTTGCTGGAATCAGGTCTTTACAGGAACAAGAGGAAGAAGATGAAAGAATGAATTACTTTCTACTAGGAGTCAAGTGGGACAATAGAGACACATTCAAGGTGTATTAGTGTATCATTAAAACACTTTAAATTGTCAACATGGCTGCCATATTCTTGTCTATTGGTTCACAGTTTACAGTAACATACATTCAGTAAACATACAAACAGACGTGGAGTCATTGTGGTTACAGTATAAAAACATATTGACTTTCCTTAATACCAACAGAGCCAGATGTTGACTCAGTGCAGCAGAAGGACTCACTGTACGTGCCTGGAAGCCCGGAGCTCGTACAAACACATTTCATTCTGGTCAAAATAAATAGCTTTTATCTTCACTGCTTTTATTTTGGCTCGGTGAGGCTGATTGGGCCTCGCTGGTCCCTGGTGAGATGAACGAGACAGCCACACATGCTCAAAATGGAGAAATGAAGCTACATGTTATCAGTGTGCGGCTATGAGCTTTGAGTCCTTTGTATTAGATGTGCTGTGTATCTGTATGTGAGAGACCCCAGAGAGTGAATCAGCAGGTCTTGATGCATGTTAGCGAATCAGGGCTGCCCGCTGGCCTGCCTGCACAAAAAAAAAAAAAAAAAAAAGAAAACCATCAATGATTAAACGCTGTGGGCTGTATTTCAGAGCTTGCAAATCATAGACACGCCATTGCCGCCAAAAGGGAAAGGAAACTCAACGAGGAGGGGGGCAAGGATGGTCGTAGGGAATAGGAAAGGGCTGAGCTAATGAGCAAAAATAAAAGAAGTGGTGGACAGAACAAAGGAGAGTTTGAAGATAGACCATCCTGAATCATGGGGAGCAAGGAAAAATATTATTATTAATAATATTATTTCTGTTACTGGGCTTTTCTCTTTACTGTCCATCAAATTGTTACTTGTATAAATAATACGGATAATACGCATTTTCTTTTTTGTATTTGAGGAAAGTAACTACCTAATAGCAAGAGAGGACCTCATTACTGATCATTAGTAAGCAACAATTTGTTCCTTTACTGCCCCCTTGAGACTGGAGGAAGTATCTTGGTACATTCAATCCTGCACTGTAAAAGTTAAATTTACAGAAAAATACCAGCAGCCGTTGTTGCCAAAATTTCACAGTAAAAAAAAAATGGCCTCAATATATGAGACGTAACAGTACACAGATATTGCTACCATAACTTTTACTGAAAAATTCTTTAATGTTTTCTTCGTGACACAATAGAAACCACAACATAGTATTTTTAAGGTAATTCTCCTTAAATAAATGCCAGTAAATATAAATCCATTTACAGTCATGTGCCTTGAAAATAACTTGAACTGCTTGAGACTGCTTGCTATACTGGTCACAGATAATACCGGTCTAACATTTTGCGCTAATTCACAACACAGGCAATCTTGGCTCTATCTTGCAATGTTAAATTTGTTTAGTGGTTTATTTACTTGTATCACTATTTGCTTGTGTCGTAGTGGTCCCTAGTCTTTTTGAAGTCCAAAAATACACAGTAACCCAATAATAAGAATAATACAATGGAAGCATGAGTGCGACTATAAACGCCTGTCTAAGTCTGAAACTTAAACAGACATTACACACAGCAGGAGCATGGGAAATATGATGTAAAATCACTGCTGCACTGTTTTCAAATGTACAGTTCATATAATATTTCTGGCTCTACAACAATTCAACTGGTTTGGCTTCCCCCACCATTATTATATATTTTATCCATCCCACACATTTCTCTCTTTGCTACCTGACCCCCTCCACCGCCACCACCTCCAGCACCAGCGCTGCACCCCTTCCTCCTCCTCGTCCAATTACCAGGAGGACTATGAGCAGAACCACACACTTCACAGCTTTCAAGTCCTGGAGAGAGATTCTCCTGGGAATTATCCACCAAGACATGAATCCCCAAATGCTCCAAGCAGCCCCCCCCCCCCACCCACCCAGCATCACCAACCCTCCACCCACCCACCCACCCCTCCCTGCACCCCATCCCGCCTTAGACCCTCTGCCAGCAAATTCAGCCCATCTCCAGCTCATTTTCCTCCTCCTTCATTACCTCGGCCTGCTGAGCTGTCACTATCCTGACTTTTGCAATAATTAAACGTCTTACTTTTCATTTTATTAATACAAAGAGAGGCTTATGAAATAATTATTGGTAGAACAAAATGCTGTGCTTTCTGTGCTTTGCGTGGGATTTAGTGACATCTAGTGGTGAGGAGGTTGTACACAGACAATTAGAAAGTCATTTGTAGCAGATACTGTATGAGAAACCACTTGATTTGCAACAGAAGCTAAGCCAATCTGCCATCTTGCGTTTGGCAACACTGCTTGGACAAACAGCATCACTGAATTCACATTAACAATTATGTTTTTGTAGCATTCAATATGACCTTTATTGTAAATGAATGAATAAAAAAATATCTAAAAGAGAAAGCAACACATTTTCATGTTTATTTGCCGCATATACATTTTGAAGTACAGGTGGTGGATTAGCATTATATTATGTTTAAGTATTTAACAATAGCAAGTCCAATGGAGAGAAACTGTTTCGGCTTTCCCCTTCAAAGGTTACCAAGGCAAATCAGTGATTTGCTTAGCAGAGGTTTTATGCCAGGTGCCCTTCCTGACACAACCCTCTCTATTTATCCGGGCATGGGACTGATAAAACTACACTGGCTTGTGACCCTCTGTGGCTGGATTAGTTTTAGACTGTAGTAGTAAAATGCAATATTGTGGATAGACATTTAATCTTAATTTTGAATCTAATCTAAAGTGGATGATTTTTTTGTCTTTTTAATGTGCAACAAAGACATAGATGGTCAGAACAAAAGAGAGTTTGAAGATAGACCATCCTGAATCATGGGGAGTAAGGAAAAATATTCTTAATAATATTATTTCTGTTACTGGGCTTTTCTCTTTACTGTCCGTCAAATTGCTACTTATATAAATAATATGGATAATACACATTTTCTTTCTTGTATTTGAGAACAGTAACAACTTAATAGCAAGACTGGACCTCATTAATGATCATTAGTAAGTAACAATTTGTTCCTTTACTGCTCCCTTGACGCTGGAGGAAGTATCTTCGAATAATTTTAGAATAATAATTAATAATTTAGAATAATTTTGAGTCTAATCTAAAGTGGATGCTTTTTTGTCTTTTTAACTTGCAACAAAGACATTTTCCATGTTAGCCGAGTGAGAATCTGCAAAAAATTGCTGCATATATCACAGGATGTAGAAGTATAACATGGTGTCTCTGTAGATTTTAGGTTTTGTGGAATGAAACTATAAGTACCATATAAAACACCTTATGTTAAAGTATTTCCCAATCATCTTAATGTGTTTGTTCTGCACTTCCCTTAGCTGCTCAGACTCACCTGTGCAGTCTGTACAGTTCATAATCTGAAGGCTCATCTGCATACTTCAATAAATCTATACCGTCTTCTTTTCTGTCTTCTGTCCTTTCTTCTCTAACTTTCTCAGTGTTTTCTGTTGTGTAAATGCGCTCAGGGAAGAGGAACGGTTTCCATGGTTACACTCATCCCCAAAATTTAAATCAGTTTCCAGGCTTTGGTTGAAAGTTTTTCCACTTTTCTGAGGATTCTTTCAATTACTGAAGGCTACACTCGAGAAAGTCGGTTTGAGATTGATGGGGACCAAGGCCAAGTCCTTTTTTGTGATTATTTTTGAATCTTAATTGCAGCTTTTCAGTTTGCTATTTATCCTCATCGGAACTGTGCAGTTTGTTTTAGATAACTGACATTAAAAGATGAATAAATGGCTAAATCAATTTAAAATATATGGGTTTAGAGCAATTTCCAATGCAGTTTACCTGTAATGTTTTTTTCTGTATACTTTTTGTGGGTTAAAACACGATATCCAGGACTTTTTCCTCTTTGTGCTGTAAAAACCTAAGGACCAAGATCTGACTGTTTTCAAGGAGTGGGTGGAGTGGGTTTAGAGCCCCTCCTTTTCAAGTCGTCTTCCCTCAAGAGCAATTGTATCACTGAACCATTATTGGTTATCTAAAATGGGACACACTTTATGTAATGTTCGTTGGTACCATTATTTCTTTTCTGATTGGATATATGGTACTGTATGTCTATCCAACTGCATTCAGAGATACTAGTTGCATCCTTGTTGTCTGGGTTTTGGCCCCTGGAAACCTAATTGGGAGCTGACTGGGCCCAGATTATTGTTGCATTCATATGTCCTCAGAAACTCAGGGAAGGTTTTTCTGCAACACAACATAAACATTGCTTATGAGTTTATTATGAGTTGTAGCTCACGAGAATAACAGAATTTTGTTAAAAATGTTAATTATTATTGGTAACTTGTAACCTTTAAAAGCTTAGTCCTTTTACTAATGTTAACTGATGCAAGTTGTGTTAAGCACGAATTAATATTACTGTTACAAATCAATAACACGGTTGGTCATTAAAGATGACTTTCCACGACTGAACCACATATACTTCATGAAGTCTGTAAGAACTTCTCAACTCAGAAAGGCAAGTACTTTCAGTCATATAGAAAGAAAACAGAACTGCTTGACAGGCTAAGAACATATACATACATGCGTTTTCCTTTTTAATTATCTTTTTTTTTCTATTTTTCCACATTTCTGGATTATAAAAATACATACAATCTAAAATATATAAGGTTGTATTTTTGGCTTGAAGTGAAAGTAGGAAATTGGAATAAGACGTGAGCAGCAGGAGGAGGAAGTGTAGGCGGAGGAGGCGTCACAAAGAGCAGAGAAGAAGAAGAAGAAGAAGAAGGAGGTGAAAAAGTGTCTGGCATTGTATGGGAGCAGCGGTGTGTGAAAAAACACAAACTCGGCACTCCTGTCGCCGGCTGCTTAATGAGGAGAGCCTCTGTGGAGAAGTTCACACACAAAACAATGAACGCACACACATGTATATAAACCTACATCCACACAGCAGCAGCAGGCTATATGCATGCAGACAGGGCTGCAGCAAGATTTACAACCACAGTCTTTGCATAATAAGTTTGGCTGTCCGGTCCCGCTCCCATCCCCCACAAGGCTGCAGCTACCCTAATGTGATGAATGAGAGTGCAATGCCCCATGTCCATGAGTTACAGTACCACTTAAAAAAATGTAAAAAGGATATCCACTTAGCATTCATGATTTTAAAATTAAAGTATGCAATTATTTTTCTTGTATTTGAAAGGGAAAAGTTCTTAATCACCTGTGAAAAACAAGACCTTAAGACATCATTTAGGCTCTCGTATTAAGGATTTTAACAGATGAGAATGTTTAGCGCTAAATCCAACCACAAGGGGTCAAAAGCTTTCTCTTTGTGTTGGTCCCAAGCCTGGATAAATAAAGAGGGATGCGTCAGGCAGGGCATCCAAAAGATGAAAACCTACTATATGACAAATCAGTATACAAACTTGCTGTAGCGTCCTCGAAAGGAAAAACAAACAAAAACAAAAGTAAAGGTGAAGAATGAGCAAACCAGAATCCTGTGCTTGCATGCTCAAATAGGGGATTTAGTGGCTCTACAGCACTTGTCAACATTTATTAAACGACTGCCAATAATACAGAGAAAGTGTCCAATGTAAGCTTAAACTAAAGTTAGGCGTTAAAATCTTTGTGCCCCAAGCCTGGATAAATGAAAAGGTTGTGTCAAGTGTAGGGCCTTAGCAAAACCTATGCCAAATCAATATCACTGCACACTAGGAGGCAGATGATTTGCTGTGGCTATCCCAAACGGGAAAAGTTACAGCAATAACAAATTTATACCGAAATACAAAACCCAAACACCACAGTGCACTGTTCAGTTTGATCTTTTTTAGCCGCCCAGTCCCGCTCCCCTCCCCCCTGTGGCTGCTGCTCCCTTTAATGTGATGAATGAGAGTGCCTTAGCCCCACGTCCAGCCACACACGGCACATATCCTACTTTACATCAAGGATACGCAAATGTACCGAGCACAGGAGAGAGGAGGAGTATGTGTACAATGGGAAAGGCACAGAAAGTCAAGGTGCACAAGGAGACGCCCTCTTGGCTGCCTCCTGGGATAACAATAGAGGGGTGGTAGGCCCAGGCAACAACATAGACATTCACAGCACGGTACAGTATGGGTCATTATGGCACAGCTTTGTAGGGGTAACCCAAAAAGAGGCTTGTGTTTCCATTATGTTGTACAAAAAAAAGGACATTAAAAGCAACATTACCCAACCTTTCTCGCCGTCCTATCAGGTGTAATACTAAAATCTGTTTCCAAGCGTTTCCATCATTCACAACTATAATAATTATGATTTATGGCATCTCTTATTGAATGGAGGCTGGAGGTATAGCTAGCTACTGCCCCATAAACAAGTATTTGTGATTTATTACTATCTTAATAAACTTTGAAAGCTGCAATAGTGGCCTAGATTTTAGAGAAAGTGCTGTTGCTAATTAAGGCCAGATTTGGTGGAAGTGAAAATGTGAAAATCTGACTCGTTATTAGAAGAATTATTTTCTTGAATATGGATACTCTATTACTCTATTACTATTAGTCTATTTACAGCTGCTAGTTTTGAAAAGTATAAGCTTTTTGTGTGAAGTTTGTACTAAGATAAGCTCATTAGGCTGTGAAAATAGTATAGACCAGAACACATGACTTGGATTGTTAATAAATTTAAAAGCAATGGTTGTCTTTGCAAATAAATTTCCTACCAGCTCTTATCCCGCAAAAGTAATTGTCTATTCCAGCTTAAATTGAGATATATAAAAAATATATAAAGATTCAGAATATACTGGATATAGCTGTATATTTGAGCAGTATAGGCTCAAACTATGTGCTCAGATATCCTACAGCATATTTAAATGCATTTACAAATATCTCAACAATTGTTTTACTGTTATTTTTTTGCATTCACAGACCTCATTTCTTTGTTGTTATTTGCATCCCTTAACCAGCCTCATGCAGCACTTAACTTTACATTGTGGATTGTGAAATGCACATGAGCTGCAGAGGAGGTGTAATGCCACAAAGCCCAAATACTCTGTTTTTAATGCAGACATGAGGCAGGCAGTCGGATGGAAAGCGTCAGTCACAAGTCACAGATGAAGAGTCACTGCCTCCTCTTCCTCCTCAGTCTTTCATACATCCTCATTACCAGCTCAGGGCTCTCTCTCTGTCTCTCATTCGATCTCCTCTCCGCGCCTCATTGTGCTTTATACCTCCTCACTTCCTGTTCCTTATTTGGTCGTTTAATGAGTTTCTTTCCTCCTTACTCTTAAAAAGGAGATGCTTTACTGTGAGCCGTCTGCCTTTATACCATAGATGTTAAAAGAAGACAATCTCAATCTCACCTTCAGCATTAAATAGATTTTTTTTTTTTTTTTACTTTTTTTAGGATATAATGTTTGAAAGTTACTAGCTAGCAGATTAAACAACCTCTTAATGCATTAATGGTTAGACTGTAATCAATCAGAAAACAGAGAAGTACCAGTATACACAGATAAAAACTGCCTCCAGACTGACGCTGTTTAAGAAACATACAACCTTAAACCGTGCTCCATTTTAGATAAATGGCTATGATTGGTTGTTTGGTTCTCTTCTGGTGTATGACAACTTAAAGGGGAGCAGTTTCAGACCTACTTCACTTCGCAACGAAAGCAAAAGGGTCTCACTGGCGTATACCTTGTGCTACAAGCTGGATTGTCATGAGATTTGTGAGTTTGCAGACACACGAAAAAAGCTGTCTTTTCAGGCTCCCACTGACTCATTTGGGTCCGGATCACTGGCGGTAAGGGCCAATGGTGTGGCAGTACAGTCACGTGTGGACAGATTTTAGGTTTGCTGACAGCCACAAACACTTTTTGTGAAACTTGATAACAACATGGCAACAGTGAAAATATTGCGTATGCTGCTAGACATTTCCAAAAATAGTAAAAAATGATACTGTTACTAAGCTTACATTGTATTGTTTTACTATTGTACTAACTCTTTGTTGTTTAGCCACGTTATGAGTCGTCTGTGATTGGCTGAAACAAATCACGCTTGAGCCACTCAGCTCCTAATACTCTACTGACAGTACCTCCTCTTTACAAATCATTTCAGTGGGAGACATTCCAGATTGATAATGGTAATGACAACTGTAACTCACTGGTCAGCCCGGCCAAAAGTAAAGAGTTACATTTATCAGTAAAGAGTTACATTTATCCTATACATATACTTTTGAGTAGTTATGTTCAACTACCCATACTCTCATCAACACTCAATCTCATGTTTCACATAGCAAAATAAAACACTGAAACCTTTTTTATACAACTTTCTTCACTCCTCACAGTAGAACTCACTCACTGTTAGAATCTGCTGCTACAGAGTCAAAATGCAGATGTTTTGCTGTGGTTTATGGCTAATATCTCTGCAAGTACTGGGCTTATCCACATGAAACAAAAACTGGCACAAAGTTTGAAGTCTTATCTGTCAGTACAAATGAACGTAAGTGAAGTTATTTCATCACTATAGTGTCAAAAAGTGGTGATATTATTTAAACACAGGCTTGATTGCTGTCAGTCACACCAGATTAATATGGTGTGGTTGTAGACCCAGTAGCTCACAAAAAACTATCAGGTTCAGTATTTGGGGATTTTCTGTTTGGATTTATTTTTTAAAAACAGTACCTCACCTATACATTTATATAGAATGGGAACGCAACCTATACTATAAAAACGTAGGAAGCTAAATATTTTCTGAGGTGGTACTTGTTTTTTGTGGTCATTGGCCCTATTCACTTTTATTGAAACTTCATGAAGTGCAGGAATGAGAACTGGGACAGCCTTACACATCACTCATTTATTTAACTGTATATGATCACAAATATTTATCAGAAAGGCAACAAGATCATTTTGCTAAATTTTGGCAAAACATGAATTTTGGCACACATTGCCAGGTTTTATTTACTCATGTGAGATTCAGTCTTATGGCAGATTGCAGAAAGTACATTTTTCAACATTTAACAGCAATGTCAATTACCCGTTTCCCATCTATGAGTTCTTTGTGTATCTGAGGTGTACTTGTGTTTCCACTGGGCTTGATGGGGATGAAATTGCCTGCACCATTTCTTTGCTCACACGACTCTCCTGTCTCTCCTCGTTGCGTCTTGCTTTGCTCACGCAATCACTACCACCCTTTCCTTCCTGTTTCATTCGTACACACATAACTTTCACTCATGTCCAGTCAGCAGGTTGCATAACTCCCAGTGCATTGTGGGATACATAGATTTAGTGTTTGTGTCTATTGAGCTCTGGAGATGACATTGCAGACTGAAGAGGACAGAGACAGGTTTTGGCGCATAATAAAAGTTGATGTATTGCTGCTTTGTAATCGACTGACCATACAATCAGGCAAACGCTGCAGTCCTGGTCTAACTCCTCCATAAATCATGCATGTAAAAAATCACACACTTAAAAAAGAAGCCACTTAACCACTACAGGCTCGTGTCCCAGTCAATAAAGAGTTAAAATGCAAATTATTAATCCTATTCTGCTCCAGAGAGGCCTGGCTGCAAATGTGGCTGTGAAATCCGGTTTGAACCAAGCCAAAACTCACATGGACTGAATGTGAAAATGTCAAGAATAACCAGCCTGCCTCTAGTTGCACACAGAGAAGAAAGTCTTGCTGGAAGAAAAAGATTAAAGCTAGCCCTTAAAATTGTGTCTGCATACCAAAAACACATACTCAAAGTCAGTCCAGCCATTCTTATTACCGCTGCAAAGGAGGTTGTTTTGAATGGGTTGATTGGTTTGTTTATTAATTGGTCAAGATAAATCAGTCAGTAATGGCAAAAGACGGAAATGATCAGTCATTTTTATTATTTTTTTTAA
This sequence comes from Bostrychus sinensis, assembly GCA_020698575.1. NCBI lineage: Eukaryota > Metazoa > Chordata > Actinopteri > Gobiiformes > Eleotridae > Bostrychus > Bostrychus sinensis. Next base: position 16,627,035 of record CM036245.1, read on the forward strand.
CCTTTAGTTAACCAGGAAACAGGGGAGTCCTGGCCCATGGGAGACCTATTGTACATGTTTTCGGGAGTGGGGGAAACCAGGGGATCTGGAGGAAACCTACACAGCCACAGAGCAAACTCTGACTCTGACTCTTAAATGACATTCTTGCTGTGAGGCAGCTGTGCTAACCACCAATATCTCTTTCCAGGATTTATTTAAAGCTTTCATATCATTTCAAGATAAGGCCAAAAATACAAATTCAAGGAACAAATATTGAGCACTTACCCCTGAACTTAAAGAAAGAAGCAGTTTGGTCTATAGCAGCTTATAATTAGTAGGTGTGTAACGATACGTTTTTACAACGATATGATACATATCGATTAGAATTGTTTTGATACGATTCAAGAACCATATTGGCTAATTTGGAACAATACGATTCAACACCTTCATATCAATAATCGATACAGCAAATTTTTACTAAAAATCATAAAAATTTACTTTCAAATGTAGCATTGCAACCAGGCTTGAATTTGTCTGGCAGAAAGAAACGTAACATTTTATTTCATTGAAAACACAAAAATTACATCCAAAAAGCTGTATCTGGTTTTATTTTAACATGCAAATTTCTAATATTGATTTTTCCGATATACACACACTTCTTAGGAAACAATTCAATATGAGGTGAAGTGTATTGATATAGTTGTATCGTAGGGGGAAAAAATTGATACATTAATATAGTTACTGTATTGTTTCACCCCTAATAATTAGTATTCAGTTTGGTTACAGTAGTTGAATTAATTGCCAAATACCAGCACAGATGTCCTGCATTAGTATTTTGGTTGCATTCAGACAGGAAAAGTTTGCTTGGCTTCTCTTTGTCGACCTTCCTCAGAAATGTCAGTACAGTAGGCTTTATAAATATTTCATTGTGCGCCCTGTCTCCTCCTCCTCAAACTAACTCTGAGCAGACGACAGACAGCTCCAGACGAGGAGGATGAGGAAATATTGGACTGGATTTGGTTTTGTGGGTGGTATTATTGGCATTGTTAGAGCATAGTGTTGTGGTCCCAACCCCCCCACCCCCACCCCACCCCCCACCCAAAAAAAAAAAAAAAAAAAACATGGCGGAGACACAACTAAAAGGAACCACAAGACAAGCAGACAAGCAGCCAGAAAAGCCACAGCACCGCATCTTGAGACAGAATAGTAAATGAAGCAGACTCCGATATTACCCTGCCTGTGCTGCTCCAACTGTCTGGGGGGATCTATATGATGAATCATGAAGAGGGAAGCCATCTTTTTTATATTTTTTATTCCTTTTCCTAGTCTGTATAACTCTTGGCTTCATATTATTCCTTTATGTTACTTTTAGTGAGTTTCTCTCTACTAGGGATGTAACGATCAGTAATGTTTCAAGATTACATTTTTTTTCTTCTTTTTAATTATCTGAATGAGCTGCAATCCAACTTTTTTATTTAAATGTAATTAATCTGCCATTATCAAAGTGATTTTTTTTATAACATGAAATTAAACAATACGTGTATAATATATTAAAACAAATCTCAAAAAGTTAACTAAAATAGGATAGGATTAATTTAAAATCTTTTCTCTTTTTTTATATGGATTTTTGTGTCACAATGCATGTCTCTATGCTCAGTTTTTATTCAACTTCTTGCAGCCATCCTCGCTCGCCCATTCTCACCAAGTATATTACCTCCACATCTTATTTTTTATGTCCTTCATCTGTCATGTCTTTCTTTTCGATGTACATAAGGCTTTCTGCTCTTTAGGAGGGGTATCCATGGAGACCACATTGCTAGGCAACAGACCTGTTCTCTTCCTCTTTCCTGCAGCCGCAACCGACCAATCAGGAGCTGCAAAAGAGTGGCACCATGTGAGAAAAGTTCACAACACGTTTGGTCTCATTAAAGCCATGTAAAAAAAAAAAAAAGATCACTATACATGTCTGGAAATGTGATTGGTTTAAGTGGGAGGCTTTTGCGTAACTGAGATTTATAACTGAATCAGGACTAAAGCCAGGAGAAAAGGAATGGGATAAGCTAAATTAAAGACTAACTGAGGACTTTTCCAGGACAAAACCAGCAAAAATCCGTAATCAAACCAACACAAAAAGTATAAACTGGCACTATAGTTTTGTCTAAACAAGTGTTTCCCCAACAGGGGTACGGGGGACCCCTAGGGGTACGCAATTGCAGGGGGTACGTGGAGTTATTTGATCATTTATAGTACCTTTATATATTTGACTTTCAAAGACTAAAATAAACCTAAATCAGGACTAACCGAGGACTAAAGAGAGGGATGTGGCACTTAAGAAGGACAAAACATGGACTAAACCAGGACTAAATTAGGTCTAAACCAGGTCTAAACCAGAACACAACCAGAGGAAAAACAGGTCTAAAACCAAAACTTAGCATGGAATAAACTAGTACTAACCCAGTACCTAACCAGGCCTCAAACCAGGTCTAAGACAAGAGAAAATTAGGACTCAACCAGGACTAAGCTGGGTCCAAACCAGGACCAGCAACAAACCAGGTCTAAACCAGAACTAAACTAGGTCTAAACCAGGCCAAACAAGGACTAAACTTAGACTAAACCAGGACTAAGCTGTGTCCCATCCAGGATTAAGCCCGGCCAAAACCAGGACTAAATCAGATCCTCGGGGTACACAAAGCTAAAAAGGTTGGGAGCCACTGCTCTAAACCAAGACTAAACCCAGGACTAAATGAAGAACTAACCAGCAAACAGAGAACTAAACCAGGACTAAAGTAAGAACTAGACCAAGTAGACAAGCAGATTGAAATTGGCAAAGAACATAGGAATAAATCAGCTCAACAAGGACTAATTGAATTGGTGAATTGGTGATTCTAAATATTAATATTAATAGAGTGGATCACTGTTAGTCTGTGTATGTCTCTGTGAGTAACTGCCCATTGTCCAGAGTGTACCCCTCCTAAGACCCATATTTGCTGGGAGAGGCTCATGAGGAAAAAGATAAATCCCTGAATGTGCACAGAATAAAATGGAATAAAATCAAAAGAAAGAATCTGAGGGATTTGTTCAAATACTATAACGATGCCTCTTTTAAAAAATTGGCTGCAAATCAGTTGTAACTTTTGTAAAGGAGCCAAAATAAAAAAAAATCCTCTCAATTAAATCATTTAGTTTCTGTAAATGTGAACAAAATCATAGTGACAGTTAGTTACTCAGAGACAAACAGGTAGAGACTGAGTCATTATAATACACCTTTTGTGCACTCGCCGCTGGAGTCCAGAGAAGAGAGAGGAACGGCAGATTTTAATTGATTTGCAGAAACACAAAATGAGTAGGGTGTGAACAAAGACTGGGTTTGTTCAGTTTTAAGTGAGCAGATTTAGAAAGTGGGAAGTTAGATTGACTAAAAGTAATATCACACCAAAATTTGATTAACAAAATGCCTGTGCATGATGTTTCTAATTTGTTACACACATCCAGTATATATTACATTAGATGATGATTCAAACATGCACTTGTGTAAAATGCTTGCCAGTTCTTTGGCTTTTTTCTCAACTGGCTCAAATTGCCACAGGTTGTCAGATTTAAAGCACAGACAAACAGCTTCATATTTGTGTCAGATGGACCTGGCATTGAAGGAAAAAAAGGAAAATTGTGGTTGGTGCAGTCAGAAAAGTTGAGCCATATATGTGCCAGTTCCAAGCCCAGATAAATGTGAGGTTGTGGCAGGGCATCTAGAATAAAACCTAAGCCAAAGTCATCGTGGAGACCCCTGAAGTAAAGTAAAGTTCTTTATTTGTCATTATACATAAAAGGTGTACAACGAAATTGCTTCAACAAAATAGATGAATAGAATAGATGTTTTGGTTTTTTTTTTTTTTTTTTTTTTTTTTTTTTTTTTGGTGGTAGGGGACACTGTAGCACCAAAAGAAAACCTGCACAGACACGGGCAGAACAGGCAAACTCCACACAGAAAGGCCCTGTCTGGTCGGGGGAGGCAAGAGTGTTAACCACTGTGCTCCTGTGCCGTCCAAGTCAAGAGGGACTTTTTTTTCTGTCTCTTTTTTTTCTGAAATACGTCCCCTGTAGTGAGTGGTCCTCCTCCACACATATTTCCCAGTATGTGGCCCTCAGTGAAAAAAGTTTGGACACCACTGATTTAGAGTCACCAATTAACCTAACACATGGATGTCTTTGGCGCCTGGGAGGAGGCTAGAGTGCCCGGAGAGAACCCATGGTAACACAGAGACAACATGCAGGCTCCACTCACAGAGATCGAGGGATTGCTAACCACTCTGCCACTTTGATGCACCCCATGCCATTAATAGAAGTTGCAAGAGCACGAAAAACTACATCCCGTATCTGTCCTTGCATCGTCCTGATCAAACAAATTACCAAGTGCCATTGTCGCATGTTTAGAGACAACATACACAGTCGTAGCAGGGAGCTGTTTAGATATTCAACAGTGTTATTTATTGATAGCTTGATTAAATTTGACCTTCACTCTCGTGTCTGTGGGCGGCAGGGGGTGTTGGGGCAGCGGGGCCATTTTGAGGCAAAAAAAAAAAAAAAAACAGCACAGAGGGGAACAAAACAACCAATATTAGACAGAGTAGGGAGAGTGGGCTGACCTTCATAAGGGCTCAATTACGTGTCATATACGCAGAGATAGACAGACGCTGACTGCTCTATATATATGTGTGTATTCTAATGTATTTACCAGTCTGTGCATCTGACATGGGGGTAAAAAGACTTTGCTATCCTGCAAATATAATAATAAGAAGAAATTGCTCATTGCTAGTCACACAGAAACACAGTCAAAACATTCATGCGATGCTTGAAAAGGGAGAGATAATAGTCATCCACTTTTTATTTTTGTGCCTTCATCAGTGAGACCCACTATCTCTGCTATAGCTTTAAATTTATTGCTCCCCAAGTTATCATTACTGTAATGATTTTTTTTTTTTTTTTATGGCTAAGATGATACTTAATGTCCTAACAAACTAATATAGGTTTGCTGGAAGGTGGAGACAAAAAAAATATTTTAAATACTGGTCAGACATCCCAACACCAAGCTCTTTTTTTTAGTTAACACGTGTTTTCCTGTTGAATTTCTTAGCAGCAGGTACGCTCACACATCCCCTGTCTGTCTGAGTTTTTTAGTACATAATTTCTCACAGGATTAAAGCTGGACCCAGTGGAGGAGAAACCCAATCTCACTGCTCCTCACCCCCCACCCCCCTCCTCATCCTTCCCCCCACACACCAAACAGACCTGGATACATGCATTGATGCCCTCTTGATCTCTCATGTGGGTGCTGCTGCACACATCACCTACAGCTCTGTCTGCAGCTCTGTCTACACAAAAACTGCATTTTTAAAACTAATATTTATTTCTATTTTTGGGGCTCTTTCCACAGCCAATGTTTTAGTTTCTTTTTTTCTTTTTTTCTTTCTTTTTTTTCTGGCTTTGTTATCATTTTTCTCACATTTTGAAAACAGCTTGTGTGGCATTAATAGGCTCCATACTGGAAACTGGGAAGCCTTATTAAGAAACACCAAACCTTAACCTGGCTAGATAATAAACTACACTCAAAATTATATTGGACAGACATTCAACCATACAGAAAACAGGAGGGGGTTAGTCTGCCGGCCAGCCCCTCCTACTTTCTTTTTGCAGGACAGTCTGGTTCCTCACTCACCCCTAACCATTTCCTCCCATTGGAACTGGCCTATCACAGCCGTTTATCTGCAGCGTGTCTTACAAATATGGAAGTTAATCTCCTTTCAGCATTACCCAAGATGGCGCCAGAGCAAATTTAATAAGTTCTCTGACCTGATTAACGGTGTTTAGTTTTTTCCTGTTGATTTTGTTGAAGTCCATGTTAAGTCCTGGGATTTTTTAATTTATCTAATTGCCATTTTAACAACAGTAAAGTCCTGTTGATGTCCGATGTAACAACCACATTCAAACAAACCCACTTTCTCTGCAAGTCTTTGTACTGGCTTCTGCTGCTGTCCTTGATCAGAAATAACTACAGAGTAGCTCATAATGCAGATAATACGTGGTGTTTTATGGCAAAACTGCCATGTATGTTTTGGTTACAGGTCAGCAGTGCACTGCTTATGTCCCACCCTTTTTTTCTCTGATTGGTTACTCTGTGATTGTTCCACCTGTAGAAATGAAATTCAAACCACGAGGTACAAGACTAACTTGTCTGGCCAGCCAGGCTAGGAGCCAGTATCAACATACACAAAACTGCTTCAGGATTAGCATCATTTGAAATTCTTACAAGCAATCAGAAACTTTTCTGCAACTAACTAGCCATTGTCCCGGAGTGTACCCGCCTCAGGCCCATTGTTGCTTGGATAGCAAAAATATTTGTTTGCAAACACTTGTATTTTTGTAGACTTGTAGCTGGAGTCTGTTATGCTCAGTTGTTATTCCTGCAGCAGTCTGTATGTGCGACTGTGTCCTACCTCTTTAATGCAGTCTATTGTTTGCTCTATTGCCTTCTGCCTGGTGAGTCATTGTAAAAGGGCCCTGCGCATCTCGGAGAGAAGGCCGCACATACAAAATAGTCTGCAGTGGTTATGTGATTGCTTCCATTAAACGTGATTATGCAATCAACAACGGTAAGACAGGCAGGAGGCAGACACGCTCAGAGAGTGACAGACAGAGGCAGGGGGCTCGCACACGCACCGGCAGCGGGGGAATCTCTCTCCTCTTAATAATTATTATGAAACGGCTTCATGTGGAGAGCGCGGGTCTCTGAGCGCAGCATGCAGGCAGGTCTGTCCCAGCCAGCACCACCAACATGCAGGCTTTTTTTTCTCAGTACAGTTTAGTCACCACAACTCCTTTGCATGATATTTACCCCTTCTGTTCTGTTCTCTTGTGCCTGTGCCTTCCTCTTGCTCTAAGTGAAATACATTTTGGTGGCCTTTGAACAATGACAGGTTTGCACACATCAGGTTTGCACATGAGTCTGCTTCCACATTAGAATAAGGGATGCTCTAATCGTCTGTTGGTGTACTCAGTTTGTACATGTGTACTGTATTAATCCTTCCCCAAAGGTCACAGTGGTTTTGTACAGGTCTCAAACCTGGATAAATGTTGATGATTACTTATGGCTCAAATCAATCTTACTGTTTGCAAGGAGACAATTTTCAAAATGGGTCTAATGGTGTCTTCAAAATTTGTATCCTAGACAAATTCAAAAAGTGTTATTTTTATGTGATGCACAAGCCATGATATTTATTGGCATCTTGTTACATAACAAATAGGGCCGGGAATTGATAAAAAAAATTAACTAATTAATCACAAATATGAAAAAAAATTATTGCGATTAATCGCGATTAATAAGTACCAGTTATTAATCACGATTAATCGTATTATGAATTCACGTACAAACAAAAAATTGTAAATTTAGAACATTTATTTTGAATTAACCTTCACATACTTTACTGTAAACTTGTGCAATGCAAACAAAACTTGCAAAGAAAATAAGTTAATAGTCTCTTTGAGACCTGTAACTCAGACAAAGTTTGCCTAAATAAGGTACAACCAACAAATACACAAAACTTACCTAAAAAAGCATGTGTAATCTCTTTTAGAACTAGAACAAAAATAAATTTAATTCTTCAATTAATTACAATTGTTGTGGTTCACAACAGTGTAAATACTATGAACTGTGTTGCTCCAGTGGTAATTGAACACATCCTTGCATAGACTGCACATAACTTTTGTTTTGTCTATATTGCAGTCTGGTGACGATTTGAAGCAGAATTGTCCATTTAGCAATGTGTCTTTTTGGTCACTCATGTTGCTTTAGCTCGTTCACTTGTTGCATTAGGCTCGTTCCAGATGAACTGCGCCTCGCCTGGATTGTGAACGAGTGCACGGCCGCAATGAGAGGAGGGGAAATACACCTGTACTGAAGTCGGACAGTTTGTGGCTCAGATCACGCACCATCACGCCCGAAATCCACTTCTCGCGTGTGTTGGTTTATCCAGGTCAAAACTGTAACTTTAGTCTGTATTTTTTTTTTTTTTTTTAAGAGGCGGGGGAGGAAGGAGAGGAGGGCAGTGAAGTGTCGTGCGTTACGTTTCTGATCAGCACTAAACTCAGATCCAATCACCTGTCCGTTACACCGCTGACAGGTGTGCGTTTTCCCATCATGCACTGAGCCGTGCTCCTGATGAACTGCGGCTCAGGCGCTGGTCTCGTTTGGATCTCACGGTGACCGTCGCACTTGTGGCATCAGAGCAAGTCGGGAACAAGTCGGACACAAATCTAACCAGCGTGCACTGCGCACAGACCGACACTGATCGAAACTGCGCAAGTCTGGCTCATCTCGAACGCGCCTGATGGATGGAAACGGAAATGTGTCGTCTTCTACGCTCGCGCGGTGCTGCTCCGCTGGAAGACCCGTGGCGTGTTGCTGCCTCAGTGTCGTCGTAATATTTTTATTGTGATCAAATTAATCGAAGCGTCAATTGAAATTAACGTGATTACATCAATAAATTAACGCACTGCGTTAACGCGATAATTTTCCCAGCCCTAATAACAATACAATATATTGGCCATACGTAAATGTTTAGTCATTAGGGTTTGCGTAATAGTTTCTCGGTTAAGATGAACAACCACAACATCGTAATGTGTGTAGAATACACCAGCTTAGTCTGGGATAGACCTAAAAGCACAATTTTGTAAATGTCTTTTTCATTTGGATCTTTGATTTCTTTTTATAATAGATAGTACAGACGTGAAGGAGCAGATAAGAGCAATATCAAAGACAGAACAAACATCTGAAACACTGAATTACTTCAGTATGCCTTTAAATGTGTAGGGTATTTCTTTCTTCGCTATGCCTTGCTGAAAAAGGACCCAACCTTGGTTTAGAGCCACAATAAAAAGCTGGTATAGAATATAAATGCATAACTGTGCTTTTGTTCAGCTGCTGTACAGCACTAGACAAATAAAGTTTGATCGACTGATTGATTGAACCAGCCAAAATGCAGTCACCTGTCATTGTCAGTGTACTTTTGTGCCAGTCCCAAGCCTTGGTGAATGAACAAGGTTGTGCCAGGACCATAATCCGGGGTGAAACCTGGACACTAGTAGCCATATTGCCATACCGTGGAGACCCCTGGAATGAAAAGGCTGAAAGGCAAGAAGATAATGTATTTATACTTAATGTGGTATATTGAGTTGTTGTGTCATTACTGGCCTGACTAGCAGTCATACATACTGTATCACAGAGCCCATGCCTTTGCTCCTGTCTCCTTCTCCTAGCTGGTCGTGTGTGTACACTTTTACACTGAAGGTGATATATTCCCTTTCCCTAAGTATCTCTTTTCCAAAGACTTTAAACTAACTTAGGGGAAAAATCCCACTGGCTTACAATGAAAAGGGTAAGGTTTTCTTCTCTTCACATTTTTTATTTTTTATTTTTTTTACTTTCATATAGCCCCAAGACTGATGCAGCTGGTTCACTCTGGGTCAAGTCTGGCTTTTGACTTCTTCCGCTCTCCTCTCACATGATTTAGAGGAAGCCAAAGATCCACTTTTCCTTATACCCGCTCTTCATTTCTCTTTCTTCTTCAGCCAAGAAAGCTGCGGACGGCTCAGTAATCGCCAACGGCTACTGTGACTTCTGCCTGGGGGGGTCGAAGAAGACGGGATGTCCCGAAGACCTCATCTCGTGTGCGGACTGTGGGCGCTCAGGTAGGGCACGGCTGGAGGAGGTGATGGGCCGGAGAAAGGCGGTGCTCTGTTAATGCACAGAAAACCAAAAATCAAAGGACCATACCAGTGTTTCCTGTCTTAGCCCGACTACTGCAAATCATGTACAAGTACTATATAAAGCCATTTATGCTTGTGGACTATTAAAAATGCTGTCTTGCCTATAGCCAGCCATTGTTTTCTATTATCTGCACTGCAGTGTGAAATAGAGGCATTAACCAACTGAAAAAAAATCCCTTAAATAAAAATGTGAAGAGTACACTAAATTAAATGAAGGTGGACATGTGTCACTGTAGATGGGTAAAATTGACATTTATTCAAAGTGCACAATGCAACTTGAAGTTTTTTATTTATTTGCCACTATCTTCAAATACTGTACAGTATATATACAGATTTATTGTTAACACTGAACATAAAATAACATTGCAATACATGGCTTTGTCACACCAATGCCAAGAGGTTTTAATACATGCTGTGGCAAAGGAAGCCAAATTTGAGCCATATTTGTATAAATTTGTATTTGTTGTTTGTGAAAAGCTGCCTCTATTCCACGACTTATTTCTGCAAAGCAACAATTATCCACAAACTCCTCTTATGCCTTTGAACTGTCAGCGATTACAACACTACTGTTGTACACATATGGAAACTTGTGATCTGCAAGCAAAACTAAAAACTTGAAAATTAGCTTTTTAAAAACTTGGGTGTAAAGCTATTACTTTTTTCATATTTTTGGTACACACCATTATTGAACACCAGTATCTGTGATCCTGTTTGTTTTTGACGTGTAACACTTTGTGGCTGTATTTGATTTATTTTTATGTATTCATACATATTCACAGATGAACAAATGCATTTTGGCATAAACTCGTTTCTTTTTGTTTTGGTGCATGTCCAGTTTTTGTTGTACCAACACGCTTTCATTATTGAAAATTGTCAAAGATGTATCCTGTGTAACAAGGCACCTTTGATGACTTTGTAACAGAAAACTTTGCTCTTTTTGATTGTGAATGTAGTAAAGTGAGACTAATTTAAGTTGTTAGAAAATAGCTCCTGAAGTGTTTGTGCTTTTTGGTAAATGATTGTATGGCTTTGAATAATTAGGAGACGACTGGAGTATTTTTGTGTAAAATGACCTAATTGTGTGTATTGTTTAAACCTCCTTCTCTACGTGACTCCAATTATACAATAAAAATCATGAACCAAAAATACACGTGGCTTGTAGTAATTGGGCATATGAAATATTGGTATGGTCCTTAGCAGCTCAGGATATGTAACAACAATATCACAGTAATCAGCCATTACATTTTAGCACTGGCTGGTAAAAATACCATAAGTAGTAATAAAGTGAGTTTAAAATATACTTGCAAATGTATTTGGGTGGCAGAGTGTGCCTCTCAGCACAGAGAGGGTGTGGGTTCGAACCCTGGGCTGGCCGACTCACAGTTCTGTCTGCACAGCCTTCCCATGTTACCATGGGTTCTCCTTCACCTTCTCTTACGATCCAAAGACATGCTTGTGTTAGGTAAATTGGTGAATCTAAATTGTGCCTAGTGAATGAATGTGAGAGTGAATGGTTGTCTGTCTGTGTTTGTCTCAGTGTTAGTTCACTGGCGATTGCCCAGGGTGTACCCTGCCAAAGGCCCATAGTGGCTGAAATAGGCTGCAGTCAGTTGTCACCATTAACAAAAATAAATAAAATAAGATGAATGAATGAATGAATGTAATTGACAATATACATAAAGTTTGAGAGGCAAAGCATTGCAAAGTTTGCTCTGATAGATCAGAAAGACAAATGACCCACTTCATTATGAAGTTGGGTCTGACTGGTCAGGATTACTTACTATGCCTTTCTCTATCATCTTTATAAATGAAATGCTAGTCCATATATTGAAAATATAGAAACATGGTTGTGCTGTTTGTGTGGTGCACCAGGCCACCCTTCCTGTTTGCAGTTCACAGTCAACATGACGGCCGCAGTGAGGACCTACCGCTGGCAGTGCATCGAGTGCAAGTCCTGCAGCCTGTGTGGGACCTCCGAGAATGATGTACGCACTTTACTCTCATCTCTACTACACTTTTAATAGTCTTAACAAAGTACATTTACAATGGCTGGAATTGCTGACACAAATTTTACTCGTATGTCTTAGAACTGCTAGAAAATATTTCAATAAAATGTCTCACTGTATGTTGCTGTTGTTTCAGGACCAGCTGCTGTTCTGTGATGATTGTGACAGAGGCTACCACATGTACTGCCTCAGCCCTCCCATGTCCGAGCCGCCAGAGGGTAAGACACTATATTACTACACACTACAACACAGCAACACATCTCAAATAGAGGAGCATTTTGCAACTAATTTGATTAATTAGCAACACTTTAGTAAGGTGACTTGAAGCATTTTAGAAAGACAAAGCCTCTATTATCAGTGTTGCATGGGTCCTCAAGTGGCACTGCTTTAAAAAACATGAGTCATGAGTCAGTTCTGGGAAATCACTGCACAGGTTTATGAACACTTACAGAAGTCATCAGATTCATTTACTCTGTGTCCTAAATTATTACATTGTTTTTCCTAAAATACCAGGAAAAAAATAATCCTTTGAAATCATTGTATTTAATGTCTACATGGCTAGACAGCTACTTTGAAGTTTATTTTAAATCGGTAACTACAGAATTTTTACCAAAACATCCAGTTTAAAGGTGCCCTACTATGGTAGATCAACTTAATGTAGCTGTTAACCATATTATAATGTTGTTTGCAACTCGAAAACATGCCTGGAGTAGTGTTTGTTTGTTGTTGTTTTTTTCATTCATGCATGTTTGAGTAATCGTGCTTGCTGAGCCACTGCCCTTTACAAGAGCTCGGTCTCACGGCTCTACATAGACACATGAAACCAGGAAGTGCTCCTGTGCATTTCTAAAGCCCGTACACCGGGACTGGACGCTTAAATTGCCGTCACTACGAAGGAGTCCTTCATTTATCTGTTAGCATTATGTTGCTAAACAGCCATTTTATGCTCTGTCCAGTCACCATTGTTGCCACTTGGGGGTGACAGACACCTAATGTAAGCGTTCTCCACAAAGTCAAAGTAACAGTTCCCCAAAAGAAGATGTTTTCCATACATATACATAGCTTTAAGTTGTAAAACATGAAATACAAATGCAAAGATGTCCAAAACTATTTAAAAAATCTTTTTAGTTCACCCTAATCTGAATCCTGCTTCTTACCTGCAGTCCCTCCTCCACCATCACATGATGAGGCAGGTATACCACGCTGCACATAAAATGGTTGCCGTCGGATGTTTGATGCGGTTGTCATGGTGATGAGTTGTAGAAAAGATTCTGTTTCCATGGAAAAAAAGTGTCACGTACAGGAGCAACACTCGCTAACGGTGTCAGCCTCTGCCCACACACTCCTCATTTACAAGAAACATTTCCCAAACTGCTTTACACCAACAAAGACCTCTCTGATCGCTAACAACAAGCTATACTGTGAGCTGCGTGTATGTATTTATTTTGATGCTTACAAAACACATGCAAGAGCGGAAACAGCAGGGCCAATGCATGCAGCGGTTTAAAGAAAAAGGAGACAAAGTGGAAGTGTAATTAATGTTACAAATCCCACAGCCAAACTCCAAACTGAACAAGTCCAATCCTCTTTAGTGAGGTACCACAGAGAGCATGGGGAGCTTTCATTTGCAGAGTTACTTAACACTGTGCTTCAAATAAGGATTTAATCTGCACAGCTTTACAATAGCACTAACAGACAGTGAACATGTCATTAGAGGGACCCTGAGGAGCGAGGTTAAAAAGAAGTCACCTGGATGTCTACGAACCACGTCCACATAACTTTTTTTCTTATCCTTGTTTTTTTAGGGTGTACCCTGCCTAAAGCCCATAGTTACTGGGACAGGCTCCCACAGCACTAACAAGAATAAGCAGAAGATGTATGAATAAAAAACATCTAGCAGTACAAGACAAAATACATCAGGGCTTTATTGATCAAAGCTGAGACTTTGGTGAAAATATATATTTACAGATTATCTAGGTACCTCTAACAATAAAACTACAGCTGAAGGGGGTTACTGAAAAATCTCATGTTGCATAGTGGTCATACACCCATGAAAGCAAGAGAGTCCTTTTGACATTTGGACATCATCACTCAATAGCAGCCTGTTATTAATATATTAGCTTATGTAATGACAAGTGAGTTGTTTTGAGCACAGCAATAGTTTGTCAGGTGTTGTGTGGATAACTCACAGCCCGTCTCCAACCAGACCATTCACTTTATTTGGGAAGTTAAATGGGTCTGAACCTGTCCTATTCAAAATGTATTCCACCTAAATCAGTCCTACCAACTTGTCATGAGTACTTTTAAAATGAGTGGACTTTATGAAATATTTTGATACACTGATTCAGTTTATTCTGTGCATATTAGTACTGTGCTGTTTGTAGGTCTATCCAATTGTATTCAGAGATAGTTTAATCTGTGTTCAGTCCAACCTAAACTGACACAGACCAGACCTCTTTATGTAGCACAGAAAACCCAGCTTATATATTCTTATGGTAACATGACAATTGTGCTCTGCTGTCTGTTGCAGGGAGCTGGAGCTGCCATCTGTGTCTGAGACAACTGAAGGAGAAGGCCTCAGCCTACATCACCCTCACCTAATCCACAGGGCTGTACCTCCACTGCCCCCTGTCCCAACCCCCTGCCCCGACCCCTCTTCTGTGCCTCCTTCACCCTGACCCCGCTCTACAACCTTACAACGTATTTCCTGACTTTAGACACTGAGCACACAGCATCCACAGGGCTCCACTCAGACCTCATCCATTTAGCATCTCTTTTACTGTGCTGGACCTGAAGGCCAAACCAAGACTCTGCCTCAGAAAAGGAAATGACCCCTTGCTGGTCTTCTGATTGGTTACTGAGCGGCCAATCAGAGGGCTCCATGTCCATTGCCCCACCTCCCAGATAGATAAACAGAGCATAACTGTAGAGTAATTGCCAACTATAGTTAAAGAGTTTCCAAAAAACTAAAAGACGAATCGAAATGCAAGGTCTGATGGGGCCTTATAGAGTCAGCAACTAAGGCATGTTTCCACAGGGCTTTTCTTTTACCATATAGGGTCTGAATGATTTGTACCATACTATACATGTTTTAGTACTGGGCGATAGCTAATTCTCACTGAAGTGAAAATGAGAAGTGAGAGACATGAAAGCGATTTTTTTGTTTGTTTTTTTTGTTATCTGATTCTTGAGTCATATTATGAGAGAAAATGTGTGTTTTTTTTTTTTCAGAAAACAAAACAAAGCTAGTGTTTACAAGCAACAGCTGTTCCCAGTAGATCAAGTCAGGATTGTAGGCTCTTCCTTCGAGAATCAAAGCATTCAATTTATTGTTTACACTGGATTAAGGACAAGCCAAACCTATCACATTAAATAGAGAATGTTCAAATGTATGTAGTTGCAGTAATCACCTTATGTTGCACATGTATGACGTTAGGTGTTTACAGAACAGATGCTGGTCCATTGTACCTATAGAGTAATGCACACACAAGCCCTTCATGAGCTACTTTACCAAACCTTCCCACACTGACACAACCGTCCCGCACTGACACAACTGTACCAGTGGAAACACACCTCTAGGCTGTAATTTCTTTTTACAAGCCAACGCAAAAATAATCCATCCAGTGGTATTTAAACTACTTTTTAAAATGTATTTCAGTAGCAATTAATTGGTGCTTGTTGAACCTAGCAACAGAAACCGAGGAGGGCGGGGCTATGGGCGGGCCCTGACAAAGGGTCACTTCATCAGCTGGTAATATAAGTTCTCCGGAAAGACACACACTTCAGCCGACCAAGGGCACTTCAGCGGCGCACTCCTCCACGGGAACCCTCTTAAGGGCCCTCGGAGGAGCCCTTAATGATCTCCAGCTCAAGTACTGAGTGAGAATTAATAAGACAGATAGGTGTTAGGCAGAGGACAGGGCTTGGACGACCCGGGATATCTACCAAGCAGCAGGTTTCGGTGTTAACCAACTGTGAAATATCCTCAGAATTTCCTCCTCTTCTCCCTTTTTTTCCCTCGGATGTGGCACAGCTAAGACTATTACATATTTTTTCTTCAAAGAGATGTTGTACAAAAATTTCTCCATAAACTCCCAGCACAAAACAAGATCGGACCATCCAGAGACTTTTGCATGGGATTTCAACCGCATTTTGGGATCCAGAATCCAACTAGAAATGTCTGATCGGGACTCTCTGATCCAAAACTTTGTAAAATGACAATTTAGTCTTAGCATCTTCTCACAAACTGTTCCTCACCTTTCTCTTTATCAAAACAATGACTGTGAAGCCAATGCGAGACACTCCTGGTGCTTGTGCAGAATGTATAGGATTAACGTGTGGACAATGCAGAAATTGTCAGGCCCCAAACCAAAGGGCCTTAAATTTTTTATGAGTTGTTTTTCATTTGCATGTAAATTTATTCGGTTGTTTGGATTTTTTATTTTAATTTAAAAGTAATGGAAAAGAAAGCACACTTAATTCGCAATAATGTGTTGTTAATGTAATGATGTATGTGTGAGTGAATGTGGGTGTTGTCTGTTATTTTGTGGCCAGCTTTACGCTTTTTGAGTGAGAGGACAAGAGAAAATGTAGTGAATGTGATGTATATGGTACCTATTCAGACAGAAGCAGGATAAGACAGTTGGATATAGGGATCTCCCGTGACCACTTTATTCTAAATTAAGCACTTAAAATTGAAATTAAAATTGAGTAGTAGCCATTTTTAGATTTTTTATCAGAAATTTTAAAAAAGTATCACTCCTGTCTGCTTCTCCAAACTGGGTGTGTGCTGACAACCATCTCCTGCAGGCTGTATATCCAAAAGTATAAAACCTCAATTACAAAATAAGAAGCCATCCCTTTAAAATAATAATATTGGTTGTCCAAATAAAAGTATGGGGTGTAATAAAGATTCAAGTAAACTAGAGATATTTTATTGCAGTGTAACCGAGTTGTTCTTTGATCGTGGGACCCAATTTTATGCCATGATCATTTTATTGTGGCCTACTTTAAAAACATAAACATAAAAAAGTTATTCTTTAATTAATTTTACTATGACTTTTAACCACCAGTTGAGAAACACTCGTCTAATCCATATCCAAAAAACATGTTTGTTCCTGAACACACATAAATAGTTACATTTGAATAATTTTTGCAAAAGTTATAAAATAAGGTACATTTGCCTTTGTCTACTCTGCACTAAATGTTAGGAGTTTGTTAAAAATGAGATGAATTAAGCCAGAATATGAACCCACAGTCTTTGACATCTGGCCATGAAATGATTTGTGAGCTCTAAATATTGGGATCTTACAACTTTGTCAGTGTTATATGACTTATTTGGATTTGTTTCCAGAGATATCCACACTGTCTGAACACTGTTGATGATGGTTGCTAGTCTGTGTAATGGTCATGAGTGTATTTTTTTCTCAAACTCAAAGCTTTCTTTTTTTTTGGCACTTATAGGAGAAGCTTGGTGGAGTCTATACAGGTCATTTTGATTGTACTTTTGCAGGAGGGAGTGGTGACTTGTTGGGACTTGAAATGTTGTAAAGGTGTAAATCTAAAGGAGCATTCAGCCTTTAAAAACTAATGTGGTGGGAGCCTGGTCTTATTCCTGTGGGGGGGGGGGAGGGCACAAGCCAATGTACTATTTGTGCCCAGCTAAATGGAGAGGGGTTGCGTCAGAAAGGGCATCTGGTGTAAAAACCTATGCCAAAACAATATGCAAATCCCTGCACGCTACGACACAGATGATTTACTGCGTCAACCACGCATTTGCAGAAATTATTTTGGCAGTGTGTGGCAACTTACCAGGCAGATACATGGCCCTGTTGCATTTTAGGATTAAATTGAACTGGTGAAGAATAAGATAAAACCGGGTTTGGGTGAAGGGTGGCCTCTTGTGGGGTTGCTGTCTGGGCTTTGGGCCACTCTTGTAAAATTGTTGTTCTGTGATCTTGCTTGCACTTAATTTCCCAAAAATAATGAATTGTAAGTATGTTGTGTACGTGTGCGGGTGCAAGGGACACTGTTATTTATTTTTTATCAACTATTTTTATTGTGACCGTTGTAAACACTGGATATAGTTTTTAATTTGTATTTTTTACCATTTGGGAGGGCAAAATCTTTTTTTAGACCTCCTTCTGTTTTACATTTTTCTCTAATTCAGAGAAGGTTTTGAAATGTGGACTGTGACGCATTGCTGAAATCACTGCTGTCAATCATTGTGTGAATTCATAAGGCTTTCTCAGACTGACCACTTTTTTCTCTCTCTTCCCTCAACTCATTTTTTTCCATTAAAAAGATGAGATTGAACAATGACCTTTACTTTTGTGTAGTCATGGTGTGTGCATGCTTTACTGTTTATCTGGTTCCTCTGCCGAACAAATAGTTGGACCAAACTCAGGCTTTTCTCGTCTGACTTCAGTATTGCCAAGTGGGTCAGCTCACTGGTCAGTTTCAAGCCCAGACATTGCATCCTCTCACACAGATGGACATGGACACACAATGGCCAACACAAACCAACTAACATTAAATTATCAGTTATTAATTCATGAAGGTATAAAATCACAGTATTTTTCCTACTGTTGCCTGTTCAGGACGGGCTGTTAACTTAGGTTTGGGAGCAAGCCCATGCCCCAACTACATTTCAACTACAGCACTCTCATCCCTCCCTCTAGATCCCTACATCTCTCATATCTCTCTCTACATCCCTACATCTCTGATCCCTCTCTCTACATCTCACATTCCTCTCTCTACATCCCTACATCTCTGATCCCTCTCTCTACATCTCACATTCCTCTCTCTACATCCCTACATCTCTCATCCCTCTCTCTACATCCCTACATCTCTGATCCCTCTCTCTACATCTCACATTCCTCTCTCTACATCCCTACATCTCTCATCCCTCTCTCTGCATCCCTACATCTCTCATCCCTCTCCCTACAACCCTACATCTCACATTCCTTTCTCTACATCCCTACATCTCTCATCCCTCTCCCCACATCCTTCTCCCTACATCTCTGATCCCTCTTCCACATCTCCCATCCTTCTCCCTACATCCATCTCCCTACATCCCTACATCTCTCATCCCTCTCCCTACATCCCTACACCTTACATCTCTCATAGCTACATCTCTTATCCCTCTCCCTACATCCCTTATCCCTACGTTTCACATTCCTCGTCCCTCCATCCCTCTCCTCCATCTCTCCTCTCTTATCCCTCTTCCTTCATTCCCCATCGCTACATCTCTCATTCCTTTCCCTACATCCCCTTTCCCTGCATCCTGCATTCATCCTCCTGCATCCCTCATCATCCCTCCATCTTATCCGGTCCATCCTCCAGTAATAAATATTTCAAATCTACCCCATTGTTGTGGCGTGGTCCTTGCTGATGAACATCTGCTTGGCTGTATTGAAAAGTTTGTGATTCATGAAGAACATCCTGAAACATCTTGTGTAAAAAAGGCATTCATGAGCAGAGAAGCCCAAAGTGCGGCTCAAGGGGCTGTCATGGCACACGGTGATAGGCCCTCAGCATCTAATAGTGTTTTTTTGGGCCCGCCAGCACTGGTAATAAAACAGCTAACAAACTGGAGCAAGCAAGTTCAAGTTTTGTAAGTTTTGAATTAAAGAACATATCATTACCCAAAGTACTAGTCCTTGATGAATTTTTTTTTTTAAATCTGGCCTGCTTCAAAAACACATTTGAACACCCATGTTGTAACAGGAAAACATGTTGCCACTAAAGATCCGAGTCTTTTGTAGCTGGACTGCAAACCTCGGACAAAAGACAGCACCCTATTGTCCACCATTGTTCCCCTGTACTGCAGAAGAGAATACAGCTTGCTATTCAGGGCAGGTAGACTTTTGCTATTTGTGATGTATTCCTCGAGATGAGACATTCATCATTGCTGCTGTGTTGGCCAGAGCTGGCAGAGCTGCAGCAGCGGGGTGAAGTCAAGCTGATCAACTATTCCATTTTTTCCTCCCGCTTCCTCCCAAAGAAAAAGCCAGAAAACTGGTGCACACTCGGCTCCTTGGGGGGATATAGGTATTTTTAACAATATGCTCCGAAGAAAAACACACAATTCCTCCATCCTTCTTTCTGTCTTTTGGCAGGGCTCCAGCCTTTTTCCAAAAACCAGCAGACAACCCCATCCCCCGCCGTGTCATGCACATAAAAATACATACATTTGAAGAGTACACAGCCAAAGGTTTCATTTGACCTCAAGCTGCGTCCACACCAATACAATTTTAAAATGCTGACTACTTGTTTTTACATAGCATCTATAGACTATGAGTTATCATTTAAGGGACCTTAGACAGGCTCTTCTGTATTGGATAACAATATTCTACTATTGGCTTCTGTTTTTTTACCTTTATCAGACGAGGAAAAAAAATAAGAAACTTGCTCACAGCTATTCTTGACATATTTTTTGTACATATGCTCCAAATTTTATGTGTGGTTTACTTTACATTACATTTATACATTTGTATAGAGTCTACATTGATAAGTGCAGTATATTGTATTGACCTTTATGTAGGTGTTGCAGTGTATGTGGTTGCAAAGAGGTGCAATATAGTTTTAATTTTACAGCTTATTTGAAAAATACCTACTGTTTTATCTACATTAGAGTTTGTAGCCTCACTATTGTTCTTTACCCATTCACTGACCAAAGTCTTACAAGTCATGCCTCATGTTTAAAATAAAGTTTAATTGCTTGATTTATATCTGATAGGTACTAACTATATACTGTACACTCACAGTGGGATGCCTTAATGCCTTTTCCTTTTAGATCTGTGGTTCTGAACCTTTTTGTCTTTTTGTCACTATGAGTACCACCTCACTCATACGTTTCTCTGAAACTGGTCATATCAAACATCTGTGTTTTTTTTAGTACAAAGACCCTTAATTCTTACTTTATTGTACTAATGATTGTACTCTTTATAAACCCCGGTTACAGTTTTCTTATGTTCGAAGTACTTTGACTAAATTTACTACAAAAATAACAACAACAAAACATAAATAAATAAATGAATAAATAAAAGCATTTGAATAACTCACTTATTATTAGAAGTTCACTTAAAGTAGGATTTGTGGTGACTGACAGATTAAATCTGAGCTCACACTGACAAACTGTTGTGGTCTGACACATTTCTGTCACTTGTCCAGCACAACATCCACCGGAGCATAAAATCTGAGCAAGTACTTATAGAGCCACGGCAGTTCACATTTATTAATGTTGTTATTTTACTTATCAAAGACTTGAGACTTGAACTTAAGACTACATTCAGTCTACTATTATTTCAAAGAGAACATATACAGACATATGCAAAGGGTTTATTATTAATGATTTTAGTTTGGAAAAGAAGAGGAAAACTTTATCTATTTTAGCTCAAATTTTGTATTAAAATAAAAGCAACAAGGTTAGCTCTGCTTTTATTGTGAATGTTGGAAACGCTTGGTCACAAATTTTAATACTACACTAGGCGGGATGGCAAGAGGAAAACTGGGTAATGTTGCTTAAAAATGCTGATTTCTTTGCTTCTTCATAAAATCAAATTGAAAAGATTGCTATTTTTTTGTAATCAAAATGTGCACACAGTTTCTTCTTGTGGAAACTTTAATTATACCCAACAGTGAAATACACATTTAGACATTTTAAACTTCAGAAAAAGAAAACAAAATGCTGAAAATCCATATTAATATGATTGTACAGTATTGTCTGTACTGTACGCTCCTCCGTGTGTGAACTCCCAGCCAATTACCACTTCTCCCAGACACACACAGACTGCACAGGGCTCCGGCAGCCAATCACACGTCTCGGCCTGAGAGGTGGTTACCATGGAAACGGGCAGGCCTGTTTGCACGGCTGTGTCTGCTGTTGCTGCTGCTGCTGCTGCTGATGGGAGAGTGATGGATTACAGTAATGGGATAGAGAAAGAGGGAGAGAGAGAGAAGAGGAAGAAAGGAAGACTCATACATAAAGATATTGGAAATGTATGAATGCATCTGAAATGAAGCGACTTAAGAAAGATGAAGAAATGAGAGAAAATGATAAAAGGAGGAGCGAGGAGGAGGTGGTGAGGGGCTGCTGCTGTTGGTAAATGGTTTTTGGGGGGGTTGTCGTGTGATTGAATTTCTCAGTCTGTCTGTCTAGTGTCTGGGAGTCTGGCCATCTGTCCTTGAAGCAAACATAGGTACGGCTCACCTTTTGCCTTCTCAGCAGCGCAGTGCAGTCAGATACACCTCAAAGCTTTTGGATACAAGGGGAACTCAAGCAAAAGCACTGATGTCAAAGTCAGTTTCTGGAGAATACATTGTCCACACAATGGTTTACCATTCATGTTTACAATTCAATACCAAACCGTACTATAGTTGTCTGCACACACCCATTTTGGAGCCTCAAACTTAACCAAAAATGCTGAGTTACTTCCATGTTTGTTCAATTGGGTGGCCCACAGAGATTATTTCTATGTTGTGTTGCTGAGAGAAAGTCACCATTTTAGTTCAAAAGGCCACACTGAAGAGCCTGCACAAATAATTACAGCTATAGGCCTACAGTATGTGATTATTATAACTGAAAGCATGCTGACAACTATGTACTGTTGGAATTAAATTAAGTATCATTTTATTTTATTGTTACAGTCAAAGCTAAATAGCAAAACACTGCCCTGACTGTGATAATTATAGTTTTATTATCAGTAAAAGCAAAGTGAGGTTGAATCGCTCTCAATCAAGTTTAAAACAGACTTCCGGGAACTTGAAATTATAGCTCAACCCTGACACCTAGAGGCAGACTTTAGCGACAGCACACGATCGTCCTACACTGAGATTTTATTTGTGAAAAGAAAAATAACCTGAGTAAATAACATGCATCACTTGAATTGGACACTTTAGTAGTAGTAACAATGAAATGGTAAAATACATTCAGACAGTTTATTTATAAATGGATTAATCTCTACATTCCTTTTTTTTATCAAATCATGCATCATTATTAGTTTTAAATACAATAATAAATTCTTAAAATAACAATAAAACATAAATAAAAGTATTGCATAAATATTTAAATATAAAAATACTCACATTCAAATGTACTTAATGGAAAAAGTGGGCTATTTTGGCACAGATCCAACTATTGTGAATTGTACAATATAAGTAAAAAAAAATAAAAAATTAACTTTCTTGTTTCTAAAATGTACTGCTTTGTGACATGCTTATAATTTGCATTTCATATTTACAAGGAGGGCACAGAAAAATAAGATTTCATACCAGAACCACGCCTAAAGGAACATAAATGTAACAGCTTTCAACAAATAATAAACTACTTCAAAAATACATCTAAGGCCTTTGTCAGAGCCTCATGTAAAAGAAAACCCCAATCCCAGTATCACACAAAACTATAACTATCCTAAACTAATTTAAAAACATACACTTGGTCAAAATAAATTCAGTTGAGCTGGGTCTGGCTTCAGTGATCGGCTCAGGCAGCTCAGTAAATGTTCTTCTTCTTAGTGCACACACACAGAGTCCACTGTACCACTGGCAATGTCTTCTTCCTGGAGAAAAAAATTATACTGGTAAAATACTGGGATTTTGTTAAGGGATTCTGTGTCTTAAATTGGACAAGATATAGAATATATATGCCTAAACATAAGCAGACACAGTCTTGCTTAAACATAACCAAATAGGTTATGTATACACTGACCCACACGTTTCACCCTAACCTTGACCAATGGATTTGAAACTTCTGACATCATTTAAGGTAAGGTATTTGGTTCTGCGGAACAAGAACAAAAACATTTATTTAGTCATTGATTTATGTAACTTACAATCGCCTCATGAGGAGCAAGATAGCCACGAGCAGGACAAAGACACCGACAGCGATGAACTTCCACTGGCTTGGCTCTGAGCAAAATAAAAGAGTAAAGGAGACATACAGTATAATGGTCAAGCTTTCTGAAATAGATTTAGATGCATTTGCTTTAACATTTTACTTTTTGTATCTTAAAACTATTTAAATTGATCGGAAACATCTTCTTTTGGGGAGCTGTTACTTTCACTTTACTGAAAATGCTTGGATTAGGTGCCTGTCCCTTTAAAGCCTGCCCACTTTGCTCCAGCAGCTCAAGCCAGTCTATACTATGTACTGCTGAAAAGTAGTAGCAAGTTGCAGCAGAAAGAGTGCAGCTCTTTCTAGGAGGAGGAAGAAAAAACATTATAACGTAGTAAAAAGCTCGATGTAGCATGTGTGCTTGATCAATCAGTCATCTTTAGGTATACTTTATTGATCCCTGTAGGGAAATTCGTCCCTGTAGGATCCTGGTCAGGACTACCAAGCTGGAGAATTAGCCTGTTTTGCATGTTTTGTGGTTGATGGGGGAAACCGGAGCACCCAGAGGAAACACACCCAGAGACAGGGAGAACATGCAAACTCCTCCTTTCTTGTTGTGAGGCTACTATGCCACTGTGCCACCGGTAAGGGGAAATTGGTGGAACAGACATTTAAGGCACAGAGGAACACAACCTGATTAAAAAGACCCTTAAAAGAAGAAATCTAAATAAGATAAAATTAAAAGATCAATCATGAATACAGTCAATGCCAAGATAAAAGTCAAATTAAACTGCACTATAATCCAGTGCAACCAAATCAAAAATTGTGCAAATGAACAGCATTTATTGCACAGGGAACAAAAGTTTAAATTTTCTGTTTATGCTCTGGGCAGCCTGCATCTCTTCTTGATGGACAAACTCCTCCACTAGATGGGCCGAGCCTTTTGTAAAACTTGTTTTTCATATTTCTTTTTTTTTTGTGGCTTTTTAGGATTTATTTTAATAGAAACAGGCTAAAATGAGCAGACCTGTCCAATAGTATAGTTTTATATTTTAAGAGTCACCACCAGGTTGCCCATTACCTAATATTTCTGTTGATGGTGTAGACTGGTATCAAGGTAAATGAACGAGAGACTTGACAAACATACCTTGAACAGTGAGAGTGAAGGTCTTTTTGATGGGCGTCCTCAGAGACTGGTGGGACACGGTGCAGGTGAACTGTGTCCCAGAGTCACTGAGTTTGGCCTTGAGGTAGAAGAAAGCCAACAGAGTGATTGTCCCGTCGGGGTTGGTTTTGTGGCTGTACAGCGTGGTGACGTTTTTCAGAACTGTGGGCAGAGGGGCGCCAACCCTCCATCCCACGTCAGCTGTGTCCTGGCGGGACCACTCTATGTCCACATCTGTAGAGTAGTAGCTGCCAGCTTCACAAACTACCTTCTTCTCTTCAGCCTCGCTCAGAGTCAGTGTTGGGCCAATGTTGAGGGAAACTTGAGGTGCCTCTAAAAGAGAGAAGTGATTGAATAGTGACAAGCAAACATATTAACTTATCTCAAAGACCAATCTTTTTAGTTTATTTTTGTGCAATTTTTATGCTGTGATGTTTTTACTTCTGTTTTTTTTTTTTTTTTACTCTATCACAATAAGTGATCATATATTGTTACCGCACACCCTAATGTTTGCTGTACCTTAATAAACTCAAAATAAAGTTAAACTGAATACATTTTAAAGGAACAGAACGTTGTGTTGTTTTTGGCAGCATCTTGCGCAGCAGACAGACTGGCATTTTAAAACATTGTGTCACATATATTTCATCTCTACAAGGTCCTTACTTTCAATATTCAGACGTATTGGCAGACTCCAGTGCAGTGGATTCAAAGTCACAGAGCACATGTAGGTCCCTCTGCTGCTGATGTTTGTGGAGGGGATGGTGTATGAGGCATCGCCCGCTGACAGTCTTTGCAGATTGACACCTGAACCCTGAGACTTTCCTGACTGGCTGCTGTAATTGAAAAGTCTGGTCATTTCTCCAAGTCTGTGCCACTCCACTGCCACTTTTGCTCCTTTATGGTCAATGACAAACTGACAGTCGAGCTTCTGCTGAGATCCCAGTGAGGCCGTCACTTTTGGAGTCTGGGTCATCATCACCATCACAACTAAACAGAAAGGAGGCAAAAGGTATTCAAAGACACAGGCTGTGATATTCTGTAGCTGACACTCTGTGTTTGTAAATGAGCCTAGTGGCTTAAAAATCAACCACTTGTGAAAATACAAGCTCACTGATAATTGAACAATTGCTCCAAGACACACACCTACACATCAAGTCCATTCTTGAATTAAGGTTGCCCACATTTAATGAAATCACTTAGGTTAGATGGTTCTGCCACGCCTTTATACCCATACAGTAAAATCTGTTAGACCATGAACAAAGTGACTGTACCTGATGTAGTGAGTATTTCCTTGTCCTTTATGATAGTCCAGTTCAGATACTC
Source organism: Bostrychus sinensis (assembly GCA_020698575.1). Classification (NCBI taxonomy): domain Eukaryota; kingdom Metazoa; phylum Chordata; class Actinopteri; order Gobiiformes; family Eleotridae; genus Bostrychus; species Bostrychus sinensis. The sequence continues at coordinate 16,653,163 of CM036245.1, forward strand.
GTGTTGTCGGGTCAGAGGCTGGTCTGTGGATTGTCTGATGAAGCTGATGATTGTGAACCGGTCTTCAGAGTGTCTAATTGTGAACCTGAACCACCGGTTGTACTCGTACAGCCCTTTGACGGGCCAGCGCACATGACTTCCATTCGTACTGTGCCGATGTAGTTCACAGTTCAGCTGGGCTATGTCCACACCCTCCAGAAAATTACGCAGATTCACCTTTGATGCTGTGGATAACATGAATAAAAACTGTCAAGTTATTGTTGATAATTCAATAAACACTGCTAAAAATAATTAAAGGAACACTTTTAAATCTAATATAGCATTAAGTCTGATAAACTTATAGGATAATGATCTGGTCAGTTATATAGCAGAGGTTGTTGTTCATCAGTATCAGCTGCTCTGGTGTTAATGAAGTTAACAACGGATGCACAAGGAAGGCACCAGTGAAATGACCTCCAAAACAGGAACAGTTTAACAGGTCAGGCCACTGACATTTTTCCCCTCATCATCTTCTGTTCCTTTTTTTCCACTAATTTTGCATTTGGGTGGGGTCAGCATCACTACTGGCAGCAGGAGGTGATACATGGACCCTGCAGAGGTGGCACAGGCAGTCCAGCTCCTCCAGGATGGGACATCAGTGCGTGTCATTGCCTGAAGGTTTAATGTGTCTCTCAGCACAGTCTCATGGAGCATGGAGGAGATTCCAGGAGACACAGTTACTCTATGAGAGCTGGACAGGGCTGTAGAAGGTCCACAGCCCATCAACAGGACTGATATCTGCTTGTTTGTACAAGAAGGAACAAGATCAGCACTGCCAGAGCACTTCAACATGACACAGATGTGACTGATGTAGAAGGGTCTGCAGAAACCATTACGTATTAGGATGAAACCCTTAGACCCACTGTCAGACCGTACACTGGTGCAGTGGGTCCTCGGTTCCTTCTGGTGCACCACAATGCCTGGCCTTGTGCAGGCAGTTCCAGGAGGATGAAGGATACTCACCTGACCTAAATTCCACAGGACACCTCTAGGACAGTGTGTTTCAGTCCATTCAATGCTGTCAGTATGCAACTCAGAACCTCTCCACCCCACTCTAGGCTCAGTGATGCCCTGGTTCAGATCTGGGAGGAGATACTCCAGGACACCATCCATCGTCTCATTAGGAGCATGCCCCACGCTGTACAGCATGGGCACATGGGGGCCATACAAACTGCTGAGTAGCTTTTTTAAGTCGGTGTAAAGAAATTTCAGCAGAATGGACTGGGCTGTGTCATTGTTATGTCACTTTGATTTGAAACAATGTGGTATCCTTAAATTTCTTAAATATACACAATAAATATCCATGTGGATATCAAGCATGATTGCTAGATAATCTGATGTGTTGTCATCTGATGTGTTCATTTAATTTTTTTGAGCAGTGTATACAATTATAATAGCCTATGTTATTGTACTGTATTATAAAAAGCATAATTTAACACAGCGCAAGTTCCATAAAGAGTAAAGGCAGTCAAAAAGTTAAGACTCACGGGTGATAAGGAAGGTGACAGCGTCAGGTTTCATGGGAGCGTCCCCTCTCAGACCAAACTGCAGCACAGCCTCTCTGGAGATGTGTTTGGTGTTATTATAATGTCCTGTACTGTTTAAAGACACCTCTTCATCGACGAAGTTACACAGCAGCCACGAAATTTGATCGGCGCTGTGTAAACCTGCAAATACACAGAATTATGTTTAACTGAGTAGACTACTGCATTAACACTTCTTGACACTGACACCTGACTTAAATACTAGATGCGTGCAAAAAGTTGGAAAAGAGTAGTGTACAAGTCCCTTGTTAACTGCATTCAGCCTACTTTGACACACAGTGGTAACAGGTGCAATGCTTATATTTACCTGTAACGATAACAAAGTAAACCAATACTTTGAAGCACAAACCCATTACTTTTCACTGGTAAAACTGAAAGTTTCTTCACGGTTCAGAACTGACTAAGTTGCCCGCACTTTCACTTTTATTTTTCAGAAATAGCCTACACTGTAGTGGGCGGTATTAACCTAGTACCAATGCCTTCCTGTGGGGGCACTAAAAGATAAAACATCTCTTATATTTGGACTAGAACTACTGGAATTATTGTTGCCTTGTTATTTGAGCTAAGTATGTACTTAAAATAAGAACAAGGGTTGTTTGGGGTGCCATAATTTGCCAACACAGAGGAACCACAACAATCCCGTCTGTTTTAAATTTGTTTTATTTAGGCATCATCTGTTATAGGCTTGTATTTTCTCAGCACAGTGCACCACAATTTAAAATACTTACAATAAACTTGATATGTAGATGAGGTGTGGCAGTTGGGATTTGTCCTGACAGTCCCCTAAATTGACTCAAATTACCCCTAAAGAGCAGATATTTTCAATCTTAAAATCGTAGCATTAGTAAAGACCAAAAAGTATATGGCTTAATCATTTAGTTTAATATACGTTTATTTTTCACTTAAATGCACAATCCACATGATTTCTGGAGGGTTAGCTTATTTATGAACATGCATGGTTTCATGTCCCATTTTCTTCTCCTGTCAAAGTTTGTCTTTGAATTAAATTTTGCCCCATCACAAAGTATTTCTTCATCTTAAAAGTTGTTGCTAGACAAATACAGATTCAAAAACATCTCCCCATGTAAACTGTGAAATAATCAAATACAGATTTATCTCCACTTTGTATTGCAAAAAATATTTTTTATTAAAATTCTGCCTATATTGGCTTCAAATAAATTCATCTGTTAAAATTACAATGAAATATAATTACCCGTTCCCATTTCAATTATGTCTATATTTTGATTTATTTTTTATCATTCTTTATTGGTCAAAATGTATAAGTGCAAACACTGCCTATAATCATTCATAAATCCATTTACAATATCTATATATGCTGATTTGACGTTTGTATTATAAAGAGTCACATATAATTTCCAGGGGATGATACCAATAAAATGCATAAAAAGTTATTTTTATGGATAATGTCCATTCAATTAAGTCATGAATCTAAATAACTGTATTTGCCTAAGCGTCACTGATGTAGCAGTTGCTTGAAAATACTTTCCCGGGCTAAATGTGATCTGTGTAAAATAACCATTTTCAACAATTGATCATCCAATTCAAAAGTGCACTTTAGGCCTCATTATAGCCACAAACAGAAGTAAAACAAACAAGAGACATATCCATCCTAAACCAAATCAAAAAGACACAAAACTAAATCAAGCTGAGTTGGGCGAGGCTTCAGAGGCAGCTCAGTAAACTTTCTTCTGCTTGGGACACACACAAACAGTGCACTTTACCACTGGTGATGTCTTCTTGCTGGAAAAACAACATTGACATTAAATACACTTAATACCTTAAATAAACATAAGTGAAGTCAGGTGAAAAGAGTCTATTGATTGATTGATTGATTTCTCGAGTATGCCTTTACCTCTGAGCAGGTTTCGCAGCCCGAGGAGCAGAACGACCACCAGAGCGACAGCAAATAGGCAGAAAGCAAAGAACATCCATCGGCTTGGCTCTACACAAAATAACATGAGATTAGACAATATTAAGATAATATGCATAACAAGATGGAAAAGGCCTCTAAGTTTTTTATATTTTTTGATGTGTATGCGCTTGTATTCAGAAAAAAGTTCATAAACTTTTTACAGTTGATATTTTTCACATTTTAGAGTCACTTTTGTTTAAAACCTGACATATAAGGCATGTTTTAATGGTCATTGTTTAAAGTTTTTAAGGGCTGTCCGGTCCTTGTATGACCAGAGCAGGAGCTTGGTCCGCATTGCCAGTTGTAAGTCAGACCTGTTCCCAGTGCATGTTGGAGGGCAGGGCTGCCCTTTGTCACCGGTTCTGTTCATTATTTTTATGGACAGAATTTCTAAATGCAGCCAGGGGACGGAGGGAGTCCAGTTTGGGAAGCACAGGATTTCATGTCTGCTTTTTGCAGATAATGTTGTCCTGTTGGCTTCCTCAAACCAGGACCTTCAGTGTGCACTGGGGCGGTTTGCAGCCGAGTGTGAAGCGGCCGGGATAAGAATCAGCACCTCCAAGTCCGAGGCCATGGTTCTCGACCAGAAAAGGATGGCTTGCCCTCTCCAGGTTGGAGGAGAGTTCCTCCCTCTAGTGGAGGAGTTTAAGTATCTCGGGGTCTTGTTCACGAGTGAGAGAAGGCTGAAGCGTGAAATTGACAAATGGATCGGTGCAGCGTCTGCAGTAATGCGGTCGTTGTATCAGTCTGTTGTGATGAAGAAGGAGCTGAGCCAAAAGGCAAAGCTCTTGATTTCCCGGTCGATCTACGTTCCTACTCTCACCTATGGTCATGAGCTTTGGGTTATGACCGAAAGGACAAGATCCCGGATACAAGCGGCCGAAATGAGTTTCCTCCACAGGGTGGCTGGGTGCTCCCTTAGAGATAGGGTGAGGAACTCTGTCACCCAGGAGGAGCTCGGAGTCAGTTGAGGTGGCTCGGGCACCTGTTTTGGATGCCTCCTGGTCACCTGCCTGGTGATGTGTTCCGGGCATGTCCCACCGGGACAACGGGAGGCCCTGGGGAAGACCTAGGACACGCTGGAGGGACTATGTCTCTCGGCTGTCCTGGGAACACCGTGGGGTTCCCCTGGTATAGCTGGAGGAAGTGTCTATGGAGAGGGAAGTCTGGCCCGGTCCCGGATAAGCGGAAGAAGATGGATGGATGTTTAAAGTCGAAAAAATATTCTGGCTTTGATTTGACATTGTAAAGCATCAGCAAGGAGAAATTCTTATTTCATTTTTCCACTAAACTCCACTTTTACTATGCATTTATCATAATTAAAGCTGATGGCTATTATTCCAAAGATATGGATAATGCATTGATATACTGCGTACTGTGATCATAAATTGATAATACATTAGAAAAAAGGTAGGCATCCATAGTTTATTTTGGTATTAAATAAAATAAATATTATGCTTTTGTTATTTTTAAAACAAGCTTAGTTGCCTCTAAAACAGCACTGCACGTTTTACAACCTTTATAAGCATTATCTGACAAAAAAAAGTGTTTACAGTCATTTCTTTACTATTGCTATAAAGAAAGCAAGTGAAGAAGCCAGAACAAAAACAGCGAAAAAAGCACTTCACTTCCTTAAACCTTTTGTATGATGTCATTTTACAACAAAATGAATAAAGTCAGTGAGGAATCAGTGGAAACAGAGCTGTACATGAAGAAACTCAGCGCCAGAGAATACAGGATTACAAAAACAAGCATGAATGAAACAAACCATACCTTCAGGTATGGAGGCAGAAATGAGCATTTACTGCACAGTCTACACTCCAAGACGTCCCAGTTCTGTATGACAGACCCCCCCTGCGAATGTATACCACACTTGATGTTACCTTGAACAGTGAGAGTGAAGGTCTTTTTGATGGGTGTCCTCAGAGACTGGTGGGTCACGGTGCAGGTGAACTGTCTCCCAGAGTCACTGAGTTTGGCCTTGAGGTAGAAGAAAGCCAACAGAGTGATTGTCCTGTCAGTGTTGGCTTTGTGGCTGGACAGCAGGACGTTATCCAGGACTTTGGGCAGAGGGGCGCCAACCCGGCGTCCTACGTCCGCTGCGTCCTGGTGGGACCACTGTATGTCCACATCCAGAGGGTAGTAGTTGGCAGCTTCACAGACTACCTTCTTCTCTTCACCCTCGGTCAGAGTGAGTGTTGAGCCAATGTTCAGGGAAACCCGAGGCGCCTCTAAAAAGGAGAAGGCAAGTGGCAGGATAGGTAATGGGAATTTGTGAGTAAACAGAATAATGGACCTCCTTCAGCTGTGCTCACCTTGTCTGCTCTGGGCAATAAACTGGCCAAAAATGTAACCATTAGATCACATATTATTAATCATTATGATCCGCTCACCTTCAATATGCAGACCTATCTCCAGACTCCCAGACAGCGGCAGCACAGTCACAGAGCACATGTAGTTCCCTTCGCTGGTCATTTTACTGAAGGGGATGGTGTATGCAGCGTCGCCCGCTGACAGTTTCTTCAGAGCTACACCTGAGCCCTGAGTGTTTCCTGAATGGCTGGAGTGACTGAACAGTGTAGTCCTCTCTCCGCGCTTGTGCCACTCCACCACCACATTCGCCGCTTTGTGGTCAAAGGCAAAGTGGCAGTCGAGCTTCTGCTTCGACCCCAGGGAGGCTTTGATCGAAGGTGTCTCAGTCTTCATCACCATCGAGACTGAAAAGAAATGGAGGGTAAAGAATATTTGAAGTCCTTTTATTTATGTGGTATTGTACAATATTGTGATTCATAGTTTCCAGCCACAGGTAGTCACTAGCCAGTGTACTCTTTATGCCTGTCCCAAGCCAGGATAAATGCAGAGGGTTTGTGTCAGGGTCGCAGCCTACAACCTACTGCCAAATAAATACACAAATCACTGCACAATAAGATGTAGATGATTTGCTGTGGCGGCCCCAGAAGGAAAAAGCCGAAAGGAAAAATAAGATATTATATAATTCATTTATATCTACAGTGTGACATTTGGACACAGGTAAGCCTTAAGACTTCTTGAAGGAGGAGCAACATGGCTCTACTTCAGCATGCCTTGGTCTCTCCTGAAAATTAGACCTCTCATGTCTCAACAAGATTAACCTGTAAAAATTAAGGAATTATCATAGTTTTATCCCACTATGATACTGACAACTGACAATGTGAGAACTGACAAAAAAAAAAGTTATAGCAAAATAAATAGGGTATTTGGTTTGATAGCCACCCCGCCCAATACATCTTATTCCTTTGTTCTAATGTCAGTAGATGTTCAGCCCATTTAATTAATCCTTTATCTTTACCCGGCTTTTCCCTTCAGAAGTGTGCAGACATTTGCATATTATTATGGCAAAGGTTTGACAACGGGTTTCCTCTCCATTTATCCGACTTTGGGACTGCCACAGAGGCTGGATAATTGAATGTCTTTAATGAGACAAGAAAAAATATCCACTAAATGAAAAGAAATTACACTTTACTTGTTTTTCTTACTTTATTTTTTACTTATTTGTCTATATGTAAAACTATAAACAAATTAGTTCAACACTGCAGCTGCTACTATCGCAAGGACCTGAGTTTTGGTCTGGTTTAATTAGTCTTTGGTTTTACTTCACAGCTATAATGAACCACTTTCAAGTATACACATTTGCTGACAGAGCAAAATGACTTGCTTGTCTATAATCTTGAATCACATACGTAGAAGGACATCACATACTATTAATGGTCTTGCTGTACCTGTTGTAGTGAGTATTTCCCGGTCCTCTATGGCTGTCCAGTTTCGATAGTCGTGTTGTCCCGATGGAGGCTGGGCAGTGGATTGTCTGATGAAGCTGAGGACCATGAACTGTTTTTTGGAGTCGCTGATCCTACAAGTGAACCATCGGTTGTACTCGTGCTCACCTTTGACAGGCCAGCGCATGTGAATCCCCTCTGTACTGTACCGCTGTAGCTCACAGGTCAACAGGTCCTGGTCCACACCCTCAACAAACCGACGGACATCCAGCTTTGATGCTACAACAAAACATAATTCATCGGTAATAAGCTCGCACACACCTCTTCATCTCAACCAACAAAACTAAAATGTACAGATAAAATAACAAATTTCATGAAGAAAAACTCACAGGTGATGAGGAAAGTGACAGCATTAGGATTGACAGGAGCATCCCCTTTCTGGCCAAACTGTAGCATGGCTTCTCTGTTATTATGCTTGGTCTCCACAAGCCCGTCATCATTATAAAAAACATGTTCATCAATGAAGTTACATGGCAGCCATGAAATCTGATAAGCCTGGAGCACGCCTGTAAAAAAAAAAAAAAAACAACAGACATTATTATTAGTTGCATTTTGGTTTTGTAGGGGATTTTTTGTTGGCAGGTATCATGTAGTAGGCATAAGAGGTGAAACGTCTTCAACTTTAAAAATCCAATCCAGATGACTGCTTTTTAACTTTTTGTTGCGAGTGAAGACCTCACTGACAGATTCGGTCTCTTCTGCTAGTACCAGTTTGTTCATTTCATCTATAATCACCTCAAATGTTAGCATTGTCACAAAAATGAGACGTAGACGTTCATGTAGGCTATTATTACATAGCCATTTAAAATTAAAGATTATAATGATAAAGAGAAAATAAAAGTTACAGAGCATAGGCATATCTTGCAAAACCTATACGTGACACTATTTTCGTAGCAGTCTGCAGAATAATCGATCACTTCATTGAAGTTGAAAACTGCACACTTTGACCAATAGCCGTAATAAGTGCTCATAAACACAACTTACCTGCGAAAAGACAACCGTAAACCAATAGTTTTAAGCGTGAACTCATGGTTATTCATTGGTAAACCAGAAAACTTCCTTATGTTGGGAACAAACCAACTCGACGTGACGCTTTCACTTTCATTTTGGCAGAAGGAATACTGCTTTGTAGGCGGCGGCATTACACTGCAGTACCAGACGTGGCGCTGTAGGGAAAAGGTGAAAAGTGAACCCGGATGTGATCTGTACAAATCTAACTGAGCTGTGTTGACATGTGTTCGTGGAAGACGTATAGGATGCACTTACTTCTTGATTTGGTCCAGTAAATCTTGCAAGTATAGCGAAATAAGAAAAAACACACCGTAGAAGAAGAAGTTTCAATTGCAGCAGAATGAACAAAGGTAACTTTTGTGTGTGTGGAGAGGGAAGGAAGAAAGAAAATAAATATGAATCAATGAAGTTGTAAGGATTAAAAGATACACGTTTATTGCCACATTAGGCGTTAAATATCCACTACTACTGGATCTTTTTTTTGGTATTTTCAATGAATGCACAAAAAGAGTTATGCCTATTTTTAACGCCTCATATATAATCAAAAGAACAAATGTAGCAAAAGTCTTTATTTATTGTGTTTTGTCTATTAATGAATGTAGTGTCTATTTACTGACTGCTGCTTGCTTGCGTTTCCAGAATTTGCTGTCATGCAGGGGGCCTTTCTTTCAGCCAATAGGATCTCCCCACTGTCCTCCCTACAAAAAGCCGATTGGGACAAAGTGGGCTGTCCAGTCCTGGAGACTCTTAGAGAAATCAGTGAACAGAAAGACAACACAGACGAGGTGAAGAGGGCTTTACTGTGCGCTGTGTGGTTGAAACTCCTTAGTGCTGAGGCTGAGGAAGACACAGAGGCAGCCTGGAGAGAGAGTCAGTTTTTTGCTTTACAAAATGGCCTCCCAGAGCTGAACCAGACTGTCCTGCTGGAGCTGGTCAGGTCCTCTGCATCTACAGATATCTACACACGTCTCCTCTTGTGTCTTCCTCCAACTCGGTTTTGCTCTGAGCTTGAACGGGTTGTACAACACATAAGTAGCAGCCCTGTCAGAGAAGAAGATCTGCAATTTTTCTTAGATGTTTGGTGGGAGTTGTGGAGATGCAGGGATGTGCAGAAGGACAGCACCGAGGAAACATTCATGAAGGAACTTGCACGTCTGTCTTCAAACACATTGCAACAGCCTGCTAAAAGGTTAAAACTAGACACTTCAGACTTGCTTAGTTCAGATGCCGACATCTTGTGCGTCCTTCTTCACGCTCTGAGAGACTTAAAGGACCACATAACTACAACAGATCTTGGTTTCAAAGCCCTTTCCATTTCCTTCAACGCTTTCTATACGTCCTTTCTTGTAGATTCCAGTTATGTGCTTTCAAATAAAGAGAAGTTGCAAATCTTGACACAAGTCGCTACCATCAGAGAGAAGTACAATGAGAAACTAAGTCCTAAACTCATTGCAGACTCATTGAGAGACTTACATGTATGTGGGGTGCCTTCCCAGTTTAAGCCTATGCAATTTAAGTTGGAAGAATGCTTAGGGGTTATCACAGAAGTCATTGAGTTTGGGGTTAATAGCGGCCTTTTAAAAGTGGAAGACAATTCAAATCCAAGTTACTCTGTGTTTAAATTAAAACTAAGTCTACAAAATATCATTGCAGCTCTCGACAAAGCAGAAGAAACTGTTGATTATACGTCTCTCAAGAAGTTGTTGGAGTCACTAAATTTCTCAGATGTGGCCGTCACCCCAGATGTTAGCGCTGAAATCGCAAAGACCATAATATCTCATAAAATGGATGACTACCTAAACTTTGCCTTGTTGTTTGCCGGTGAAAAGAGCTGGACGGCTTGTGATGAAAAATATACCGACTTCCTGGAAAAGAACCAGTCAGCTTTCAGGCAACAAAATGCACTCATCAAACTCACCAAAAGCATCATAGGTAAACTGAACTCTGGTTCTGTGAGTGTGAGCCAGTACAGGAAGCTTATGAAAGTCACTGCGGACATTTTCTCAACTCTCTCCTTAGATGATAAAAACAAAGTATTGCCTGCTATCATGGGAATGTCTACAAGAGGGTTTTTTGGGAGCACCGTGCCCCCTGCTGTGACCACAAGTTTTGAACAAGAGCTTAACATGGCGTTTAACTGTATCATCCAGGGAGGAGGCGGAGCTCCAGCATCTTCGCTAAATACAGCTGTTGCGTTGGTCGCAAGAGTTGCCTTTCAAAACCCAGAGGCCGCTATAAGGACTGTGTGTAGTTCAGCTATTTCCAACAAAGGAGCTTTCTCTCTTATGGCAAAAATACTACAGCAGCTGCCGGGACTGTCAGGGAGGCTAAATGAACAGCAGTCAAACCAGGAAGAGACCAAGGCTGCAAGAGGCAAGGACTTACTCTGTCGATGTGTTAAGGACATTATTAAAATTAAACAGCTGTCCCACGATGAGAAGGAGCAGCTGGTGAAGTTTCTCTCTTTGCTGATGCAGCCGGTTGTGATGACTGAAGGAGAAGGAAGGAAAGAAAGCTTCATACCTCCCCAAATGGTTGTTTGTGTGTTTGTCCTGCCAAATCTCTGTGAGTATCTTAAAGTTAGAATATCTTACAATAAAATCATATGTTGTTTGATGATTGCAGTTTATACCCAAGCAGTATTTAAATGCCACACATAGCCTAACATATGTGTGAAAAAAAAAATCATAATTTTAATAGGTAGTCAATTATTGTGTGCTTGCATTGTGTAAAATATACTTTTTGCTGTACCATTATTCACCAGGAGATGGCGGAACAAAACTATAATGTGAAAATGAAAGATCCTAGTGTAATTGCAACATAACACACAAACTGTAGGACTTCAAAATGTCTTTTTACACAATTGGAATAATTTAATTATCTCATAAACATTACTTTTATGACAACACAAGGTTGGTCTACATTCAGCTGTATAGCTTTCATATTATGTCCTTTAAGAGCACTAAACACTCAAAAACTTTAAACATGTTTAAATAGTTTCCCCTCCTCTGTCTCCAGCTCAGGGCTGTATGGACCTTGAACTGAGTTTGCAGCTGCTCCACAGCGCTCTGTGTCTGGACATTCAGGACAGCGCCCCTGCTCCTCACTGGGTGATGCACTGCTCTCCCTTTCCCATGTTGTACATCCTGGCCCAGCTTCAGAACCAAACTCTCAGGTGGGATACATAAACACATCTTGTAATGACGTTAACATTTTACTAAAGGAACACATTTTAAATTTCTGCTATTTGAGGAAAAATGTGTAATTGCTGTTATTTTGTATGAGTGATTTATATAAAAAACTAAACTTTGTGATGTGGTTTACAAAAACAACAAAATACCCAAGGCACTCCCTCATAAAGTTAAAAAGCCTTTATTATTTTGTCCCCCTGGCTGTTATGCTGAAACACGTTGGGGCTCTTTTAAGTCTATTGTAACATGCCCTAAATAGTAAAGGCTTTTTGACTTTATGAGAGAGTGCCTTGGGTATTTTGCTGTTTTTGCATTGCCTGTCCCTTCCCAAAGAGCACCTCTTTTTGCTACTCATATACTACCTTCTGGAGGTTCAGGAAGCGCTCCTCTTTGTCTTTTTTGTTTGTTATGTAGTTTATTTAAAAATATTTTAGTAAATGAACATTAATTTTCAACAATGTTCTAGTCATCTCCTTGCACATTACAAGTTGAAACACAGGCTTTGTGGTCTATATGTCTTGTAAACACGATTAAACAGGCAGTTGTAGTTGAGGGTTTGAGGACTGTTTCTTTAATTATGGTTGTACAATGTCTTTTTTAGGAGATGGGAGCAGTCAACAGACAGCCCCAGGGTCCCAGTGTGGTCAATGGAGACCCAGGAGTTATTGGTGACTGTGCTGACCGCTCTGGGCCAGGTGGTTGGGGCAGAGGTGGCAGCAGACCCCGACAGCTGGTCCAGGGCTCTGTTTTGGCTGTATAACAAGACAGAGAAGCTGGACTGGACGGTCCGATTCCTCCTGAAGTCTGTTTGGGGTGAGCACTTCAAAAACGAGGTGCCTGCTTCTCTGCTCACGGTGTGTGACCTCCCAGAGCAGGTACCACCTTTCTAATGGTGTTTTTATTTTGTCATCCCATAGTCCAGCTACAGTATCTGGTAGCTGAGTTATATAAAGTTTTTGTGTATTGACCGTTGCTCTTGCTGCAGGAGTGGTCAGGGCTGGACCTGCCCCAGTATGGTCCTGGGACAGGGCTCTTGGCCTGGACCGAGTGCTGCTGTATCTCTGATGCTCTTCAGTCCACAATGCTGTCCTGTCTTAGTCTGGACCAGAGCCAGCCGGACCATGTCAATATGTTCAGTAAAGGGCTGTTGGTGGCGCTGACACAGTCTCTGCCCTGCTGCTCCTTGTCCCAATGGTCCCGGCTTTTAAGGGCACTAAGGACGCTCATCAGCTCGGGACGCCTCCATGTCCCCTTTCTCCCTAGAATACTGCGAGTACCTTCCCCTCTTGGATCTGCGAAGATTTGCATGTGAGCTACGTCTATCTGTCCTGTTTCTGAGGGTCTTCCAGCTGCTGTGTGGCTCTAGTTGCTCCCATTGGCTGTCCCAGGACGGCTGGGGTCATGTCGGGACACTGTATGCACATGCTGTGAGGGACATGATCGCCTCACTCAAAACAAAACTTCCCCTTGCTTCATCTGCTAAAGGCTCTGCTCTGAAAATACCTACAGCTAAAGACTCTACAACAAACCATAATGAAGCAGAAAAAACTGTGGAACAGGTGGAGAGCGTCCCGAGCCAGGAGGTGCTCTTTGTGCTTAGCCAGCTCTACTGTCACGTTCAGCATGTCCAGGTACAAGTCCGTGGGTGTTATGTTGAAATAAGAAAAAAATATTCTAGATGTGTTTCCTTTAATTAAAAATTTGAGTAAAGGGAATATAGTTAGTCTTCACACAGATGATCAAGCTGATCTGTTTTTTGATTCTGTTTTTTTTTTAAGTGTGAAAGTTATTGGAAGAATTAAGTTAAATATGAGCAACTGTACACCATGTTGTTTACTTAACTGCACTTGTCATTTTCTTCAATTTAGTAATAATCCCTTAAACCAACTGATCTGTTGTTTGAAGCTATTTACAAGACAGGAAAAAGTACTTAATATCATGGTTTGATGTAAAACTGTTCAAGCATTGGGTATTACTTCAGGTATTACACTACCGTAATTTATATCAAACTTCTTAAAATTTCTTTGTGTCTTCTCCAGGTGATGCAGCCAGCAGGCCAGTGTGAGCAGCTGTTTCTGTCCAGTCTGGAGATCCTTAGTCACTATGAGGCCGTCATGGCGGCTTTCCCAGAGAGCAGCAGTGCTTTGGAGAGCGACAACACTCGTCACTTCTTCTCCACGATCACAGACAACCTCCAAAATCAGGAGATGAAATCTGTGCTGCAGCAGAAGATCTCGCAACTCATATCATCAGCGGCTTAAGACACATTATACTCCAATATGTTTGATTTAAAGCTTTTAGTCAATTCATGTTTCCTTTCATTTCATTCATGTAACCTTTTTGTGTCAATAAAATCTTTATTTCTGCTACCATTGTATTTTTTATGCACTCAAAAAGCAATTTATATAGTTGATACTTACACAGATAAAGGTGTAGACATTGTAAATTGATCATGCGGCCCTACACAGACAGCTTGCGTGAACTCAAGTAAATCTCAAAACAGATTTTCAGATTCTTATTGTGTCCAACAAAATAGCTATGTTTAAAGTATTTACAATAGCATAAATTATTCAGAATGGTCAGCTGTTTTTGGATGCTGTTTAAAATTAATAAGCAGCAAACATCTGTTAAAACATTAACTAGATTATGTAATTTATGGAGGCACTTACACTTTAATTTCTGGGTTTATACCTAAAGCATAAGGATTAACTACATGCTGAAAGACAGACCAAGCTCCTTTGTCCTTACAGTTAAAAGGCATAAAAAAGCTTAAGTATGTTTTTAAGTACATTTTTTCTCATACATACGTAACAGGTGATAGGCAACGTATTATACTGTATTATGAACTGAAACTGCAGTAGCTTTGTGGGGCAGTGTAGCAGCTTTATCACATAGCAAGGGCAAAAATAAAAAACAAAACATTGCATAAAAGATCTTTTACAATTAGCTTTATAATGGTAAAACAAAAACAACATCATAGTGCCAATGAACCAAAGTCTTGTAGACAATCAGATGTAGAGATTGTGAATGAGGTTAAAGTTCATCGTGATACAACCAGTAATTTTGTAGTTGAGTGTAAAATATATAAATGTTGCCTTTTTTATGCAACATGATCAAAGTAGTGCAAAAATTGTCATAGTTTTTATAACTCCACTGTCCTCAGTCTGTCCTTGATTTGTTTTTCTCGTCATTTGTCTTTGCTTTCTTATGGCGCAGGTAGAGTCTCTTAGCTTTCTTCAACAGCAGGATAAACCAGTAAATCTGTGGCGCCAGGATGACTACATTTCCCAGGTTGCAGTGCAGGGGTAAATGTGAAGCCACTTTGTGCAGTGGAATCCCAAACTGCCGTCCATAGGCCCAGTACATGAAGGGGAAGATAAGGATCCGGCAGGTGAAGAAACTCAACAGAACAACGAGGCCATTGAGTCGGTGCAGACAGGAGTCGTCCAGGCCCAGCTGCATCAGAGAAGAGGAGAGGGAGATGATAAATGGACAGATATGTTATTCATATTGCACTCCTTAGAAACTCCTTGTGGTTTAAAATAAACACAAAAAAACAGACGATTTCATTTAGGGGGAAAGGGAATCGTATTTATACAGCGCTTTACCTATGACACAAGTTACGCTTTACACAGAAGGGAAGGGGTATTTCATTCACTCCATAGTGGGTAGCGGTAAGCTACGTTTTGTAGCCACAGTTTGCACACATCTGCACCAAAGGACCCTCTGACCACCACCAACCACTCACTCACACCGGCTTCCTGGTATTTCCCCAGCGGTTCCCCATCCAGGTACTGACCAGGCCCTACCCTGCTTGGCTTCGAGGTCTGACGGGATTGGGCATCCACAAGGCAGTATGGTATTTAGTCAGGCATAAGTAAAATGCAGAGGTAGACACTAACAAAGTAAATTTACTCCAGTACTGTACTTAAGTATAGTTTTTGAGAATCTATACTTTACTTGAGTAGTGTTTTTAGCAGAAACTTACTACTTTTTCAGTTTTAAGACAATTTCTCTACAGAAGTTACTTATGCTTTTTTATAAATGTAGCGGAGTAAAAAGGATTATATTTCTCTTTTAAATGTAGTGGAGTAAGACACCTGACTTACTCCTTAAAGATAATCATTTACTACATAATACTACTCATATTTGCTCTCAGGAACTAAAAAGAACCTCTGGACGTGATTTAGCTTTGGCTTTGAACATTATTTGCACGATTCTATAATAAACCTATTTAAAAATAATGGATTAGATTAAAATAAGTTTCATCTTTAGAGGGTAGGATTAAGAATGTATGAAAATGTTTTTCTTCATATTTTTGGAGCTGCAAATTTGTGACTTGAACATAGTAGAAATGTTACCTAAAACTCTTGACTGCACTCGTCTAAGTATTTTTGAAAGCACATACTTCAGTACTTTAAAAATCTGACTTAGCAGTTTTTACTTGTATTAGAGTAATATTTGACCAGGAGGATCTATACTTTTACTCAAGTAATGAAGTTGAGTACTTTGTCCACCTTGGTAAAATGGCATGGTAAGCGGCATATTTTATTTTATATTTTATGTTCCTCAGAGGAAAATATATTCAAGCCTCATAGACCTCCTTCACAACAGAGTCAATAGCTGTAACAATTAGAAAGTGTAATAATTTATATGTTTGTTTCAGGATGCTCTATAATAACACATGAACAGAGACTTTGACCCTAGGACCTTGTATAGCATTTATTACTGTTTAACAGAGCAAAGAGCTGCTGCCATCAATATCAACAGATCAATACCATTATCACATTGAAACAGTACAAGCAGTTAGAAGGCCTTAACCCTTATATACCGCAATTTTAAAAAGTTACATTGTTACTGTTAAGTGACAAAAGTATCAAAGATTACCAACATTTAGTTTTAGGAATAATTTTTTTCCGTGCTATGTAGAATCTAAAAAAACAACTCCCATTAAATCCATTTAAAACTGGTTATAACTTTTTGTTACTACAAACTACTACTAAATCCCAAATCCATCTAAATCAGTGTTGTTGGTAACGTTTGAGACACCCAAGGCTGGTATACCCCCCCACCCCTAAAAAAAATCCACTTAGAATTGAAAACATTGAAAATATTTAATTTAATAGGTTTTTTTTACCCCAAAAACTTGCTATTACATACACTGGGGAAAAAAATTTAAAATTCTGGAAATAATTCAATATTTGGTATTTAATAATAATTTTAAATGTATCAGAAGAATAACCCTTGAGATGTACCATCTTGTTTTCGAGGGGGTCGTTTATGGTTAGGGCAGAAGTTGATTAAAAGATTTATGCAAAAAAGTAGAAATAAATATTAGATTTGTGTTTAGAATATCAAAATTTGTGATGAAATACACACCTGAGCCAAATATCATAGAAAAGGTAAGAACCACTGCAAAGTTATTAAAAAATAAAATTTGAAAAGGACACTTTTGTGCTCAATGGGGCACACAGGTTACCCAGTGCAGCTCATAGTTAAAGGCAGTATGGGTGGTTACCTGGATGAGGATCCTCCCAATGGAAATAAAAGGAGTACTGAACTCTGTAGTGAACAGGCAGCCAATGAAGAAGTCACCCAGTCCTCTCCTGAAAAACTACAGACAGAAGTCACTCTGAGTGCTCTTAAAAAAACAATGTCAGAATGTTTAGGTTCTTACCAAAGTGATGGGCATAAAAACAGACAGTAGCGCCACATGATGGAGGACCAACATCCAATCTTTGTGGAGAAAAGACCTGACTGTTTGAAGGGAGTGATGACCGCTTATATGACCCCTGACCTTCTGAGTGTGGAAGTGGCTCAAATACATGGTGCAGATGTCAAAGGTCATGTACGGCGCTCCAAACACAACAAAGCTATTGACCAACCAATGGCTACACACACAGAGATTATATTTCAGTATTCCATATTCGATATATAAAAAGTCCTGCTAACTGTTGATATTATTTTCATAATTTTATAGACAATTTAATGGACTGTGTGTGTGTGTGTACCTGTCGGTCATAACATCTTTGCAGGACATCACAACTGTAACTCCTGCTGCTGTAGCCAGAGACCCATGGACAGCAGAGACCAACCTAAGGAAAATTACATGGTCTGTATTAAACAATATAATAAAACAATACAAAAGAAAATTACACTAATAAAGCTAAGGGCAATGAGTAAAAAAGTAATCAAATGCCACTAAGTATTTCTAAATACTCCCCAAAAGAAAATGTTTATAGCATCTTTTGTTCGCTTCTTGTTTTCAAACAAAGTCTAAGTGCAAGATTACTATGCATTTAATAAAACTTTCTGCACTACTGCTCATAGACTATCCTAGGCCCCCAGGTATCATTGCTATTCACAAGTTGTCCCTTTGTCCTGCTACCCTCTGGGAGAGTGGCTACTGTTTCAGATGCCTGGACCTTAGCTGACACCACCTGTGCTCTTGTCCCGACCTGGGGTGTGGGCCCTCAACCTTACCTCCTATGAACTTGCCGGACCCCTATCCCACCCCGACTCCCCTGTCTGCAATCCTTATAGACCTGAACTACGATACTATAGATGAGGTAATGGACTTTATTGAACACTCCTAGATACATTTATAGCCTGTCCATCCTGGGAGTGATCTCTCCTTTATTTGGCTGAGTACCGTTCAACAATACCTTTGTTGTATCAAAAGAAAAAGTTACAATACTACTGGTATCAAAAAAGTTATTTTTATTTGATACCAAGTTTCAATACCTAGTGGGACCTTTAATGTTCCTATGCATGTATGAATCAAATAAATCATACAAACTACAGGTTATAACTTAATTTTGCTCCAAAAATGTGTCTTTTATTCAATGTTATTGTGAGTTATGATTGTAGGAGAGGAATTAGCACACCATATGTATCAGAAAATGTATCGTTCAGGCACCGGTATCATAAACCAGGCATCGTTTAAGTACTGGTATCAAAAAAACCTGAAGGGTGCCCAGCCCCCATACTTTTACTACTAGTACCCTTACAATTTATGTTTCTTTGCTAAAATGAAGGGGTAATTCTCTACTTGATTAAATTAAGACAATGTTAAAACGTGAAACAAGGCATTAATATAATATTATAGCTACACTTCTAGGACCAGATAAAAATAGCAATTGATTTAGTTGCATTACCTATTCCCCTAAAATTATGATCAAAGTAGAAAGGTGAACAAAATTTACCTTTAAGAACACTAAAAACTAAAAACTTTTACCGTAAAAAAAAATCAGGTGACAATATAAAACTTTGCAATGAATTACATTCATTTTTCCATTACAGTACCATAAAACAATATTTTTATGCAGATCAAGGACAGTGGATCATAGACAAAGCAGAAAAAGTGCTGAGATTAATGTAAAAGTTGCCAGATTATTGTTATGGTAAAATTCTGCCAAAAGCTGCCAATATTTTACCGTAAAAATTATATATATATATTTATTTTTTTTAACAGTATATTTTCCCAAATAAATTATGAATAAAATATTACTTGGCCAAATCGTCAGCTATATATAGTTAAATAAAGTACATGCGTTCAACAAGGGCAGTATTTTTACATTTAATAAACAAACGACCCATAATAATCAGCTCAGGTCACATCGGTGCTGAGAACTGACCTCTCGCTGACACAAACCACGTCCGCGTCTGTCCAGTTTGGGAACAGTCTCTTCAAAACCGCCCTAAAACTGATGAAAAGTCCCGGGAACACCACAGCACCACACACCAGAGCGGAGAGCAGCATTGGTGCATGAACTTTTCTCCTCCACTACAGCGGAATAAAGAGGTGAAAGCTTAATTTAGCCTAGCTGTCATAGTTTGCCTTTAGCCTCATGCTACTTCCTGTTTTATTGATGACGGAAATAAAATGAACCAATGAAGGCAGGGCTTGACCTCAGAGGACCTTACATGTTTACAAAGTTTGCGTTTATTTCATTTTTTTTATTTTAAATTTTTATTGAGGTTTACATACACATAAAATTATAAATAACACAATGTAGGCCTACTGTATGTATTATGATTATTTATCTAAATTATTAATACATAATTATAAAAAATAAAATGGTCTAGTCCTGGTTTATCTGATACGTACGGAAGCGCATAGTAGTCACCAAAAAAAAAAAAAAAAAACTATCTATCTAAAATAAGTCGTAATTACGAGATGTTTTCTCGTAATTACGAGATAGTTTTTCTCGTAATTATGAGATAGTTTCGCGTAATTACGAGATAGTTTCTCGTAATTACGAGATAGTTTTTTTTTGGGGGGGTGACTACTATGAGCTTCTATAGTAAGCTAGCTGGTAGCTGGTAATGTCCAAGCTTCATTGTTATAAAGCCCAAATAAAAAATATCAAAATAATTGATTAATTGACAGGAATAATTACCGCAATTAGCCTACTGAGGCCCCTGGAGGTTCGGGCAAAACTCTGGCCACTTAAGCTGTGATGACTTACTTACTTAGGTTACTTAGGTGCTTTCTGGTCGCATGCCCTGAGGCCTCTATGACCAGATCTTGAGCTGAACTTTACTTCATAATGTTTGTGATTTGCGACATACTGGGTTCGGGGTAACTAAAGGAGTTATCTTCCCAGTTAAAGTAGCCATGGGTGGTGTTTCCAGAGTTGATCAAGTCGTGATTTGAAGCTGTTCAGACTTAGAGCAGTTACAACAGAGGCTGGCAGGGCATTCCATGTATTTACTGTCCTATTGCTAAAAAACCTTTGTCTCATATTGGTTACTGTGACGGGCGCCATTCAATGTCCTAAAGGGTACGTTGATCTTTAAAATAAGTCGTAATTACGAAATAGTTTTTTTTTTGTTTTTTTTTGTTTTTTTTGGTGACTACTATGCGCTTCCGTAAAAATGCACTGTGACCAGTGAAAAAATATGTGTCCCAGCTTTTCGGATCTAAAAACCTGGCCACCCCATAAAAACTTCCACCATGACATGACTTTAATTTACTTATTAGGATTGTTCATTTTGGGTGTAAGCATCAAAGAGGACGATGATTCAGAAGTATAATCAAGTCAGAAGGTTTATTTTAGTATCACACAGGTAAGGTAACAACAGCTGTGCCCCATTGAAAGGGATAGGGGGAGCAAGCCGTCCAAAAAGGAGTGATCACAGTTTTTATACTATGTATGACAATGTATGACGATTTCTGCATATCATTATATTGTTTTCTTCAAGAAACTCCTGTGCCTCGACCAGGCCAGAGTTCTCATTACTGCGGTGCGTAATCTTCGTTATCTTCAGGAGCGTTCGCACGCAAAGGCAGGGCCGTGGGAGCCCCCACCTGTAACCTTGAGTTTCCTAACTTTGTAACCAGCTCATTATTGTGCACTTTTGCAAATGCACAATGTACCTAATTGCAGAGTGACCTTTAGAGTGAAAGGAGAAAAACATCCTTTAGAATAAAAGCATTCTTAGTACTATTGAAGCGTTTATTAACCTTAGCAGTAGTACATCAAAATATAGTTTAGTGGTAATACGCAAAGCTATATGTAGAAATATTCAACATACTTTACGAGTCTATTTTGTGTCATTAATCAGATAAAACTGGGACTGACCAAACTTGAACATATGTGTAATGTGTTTAGATTTTAAACAGCACGATGCCCATCAAATAGAGACCACCCTTCACCATCTATACCTCTGTAATAAATAGATAATTTCACTAAACTGCCCATACATTTTTCGTGCAACAGTCTTTAATTTGTTAAATTTGCTGGACCATCTCTAGTAGCTGTGAAAACCTGAGTATTGTCTGTAATATTTGTATCAAACACATGATGCCTGTATCCACATCTCTGCATTAACCACTGCAGAGCTTGTCCTTGCTTTGCCACATGCTTCTCCACAGTTTTCCCTCGGAGTTCATCTCCGAATGTGAACAAAACCATGGTCTTCCTCCAAATATTGTCCCCCAAAACACTGAGGTTCACTTCCACTGCTTTCCTGTCCTTTTCTTTGAAGGAGTCCACAGGTACCGCCAAAAGAAACACTGTTTTACTCCAAACGGGACACAAGGAAGGGCTTTGGCTGAGCTCTGTTTTCACATTTTCAGGATTGGACAAACCATGCAGACTCCACCCAGGCGTGTCCACCACGGTCACAGAGCAGCCGGACACTGCGCCCTGTCCCACGCTGCACCGGGACGTCTTTGTGTCCATTTTGAACTGTCTTTTGTTTAAGATGAGATTTCCAACAGTGCTCTTGCCTGACTTCCTTC
Organism: Bostrychus sinensis; assembly: GCA_020698575.1. Taxonomy (NCBI): domain Eukaryota; kingdom Metazoa; phylum Chordata; class Actinopteri; order Gobiiformes; family Eleotridae; genus Bostrychus; species Bostrychus sinensis. The sequence continues at coordinate 16,674,945 of CM036245.1, forward strand.
GGCCGAGAAGAACAAGGCTGAGAGGAGACTTTGGGACCTCTCGGCTTAGTGGTAATGCTGCAGAACAGATGCAGGATTAAGCATTACTATGCATCTGTTTTATTGTTTTAAGCTTGAAGATGTTGTAATGACTTTGCAAAGTAAATGTTCGACTTATTTAGAAAGAAATACATGACACTGGTTTTTTATACTGTTCTCAATGGTGCCACTAACTTTGGGTGCATCACAATTTTATTTAAACCCTTGAATGAAAATGTGAAGTGTGAACGTTGCCATATATAAAAAAAAAATACACAAAATACCATAATTTTTTTTTTTTTTTTGATACATGCCAGCCCTGTTAGTAAAAATATTGCAGTTTATAACAATAATAATACATCATTTCTGATATTTTGTGCAGCCATAGAGCCAACCAACTCTGAGGATGATATTTAACTACTTTAATGAAGCACAGAAAAAAGTTGCACTCTAAAGTTTAAAGAACTATTGGTCATAGCTACACTGTAAAAAAAATGTTGCAAAAATTCAAAAACTTAAGGCAACAAGATTCCTCAAGTTGAGTTTTGGGGCCAACTCAAAATCTCAAGTTTTTATCAGCAATTTTTTTTTTTTCACCTAATTTGATGCTCATAAGTCTAAAAACTTTATATTTTACTCTCCATCTATTTTTAACTCATCTTACAGCCAACTTACTATCCATTGTTCAGAAAAAGTATTATTATTAATAATTAATAATAATAATAACAAAATAATAATATATTTTCTGAACAATGGATAGTAAGTTGGCTGTACGATGAGTTACAAAAAAGAATTTTAGTGAATAAAACTTAAAACTTAAAGTTTTTAGACATATGAACGTCAAATTAAGAGAACAAAAAATATTAGTTGTTGAAAACAAGATTTTGAGTTGGCCCCAAAACTAAAAAAAAAAGTTGGATTCTGTTGCTTTGAGTTTTTGAGTTTTCACAGCATTTGTTTTTTACGGTGTACTATAGAGTATAAATGTACTTATGGCCAGTCCACAGAGCTTTTCTAGAGGCTTTTGTCCTTTCTCTCTGACTTTCACCAAAAAACTAACTGGGGAACACACTGGATGTTTGTAAAATGTGGTCACACATCTTGAGCCATGAAGACAAACTTTAGGGAGAAGATGACTTAACAACAGTTAGCCATGCAAATCTTTCTTATTATCACATAAAAACTAAAGATGAATATTTAAAAACATGCTTCTCAAAATGTTAGTGATCAGCGTTACCCACCTCTGGGCAGATGTAGTGCTGCTGATGTCCACTGTCTTTGTCTCTGTTGTAAGTCATAACCATTCGGCATTGGCATCATCTCTATCTGCTCCTGCCTGCTCCACTCCTGTCTCCTGCTCACAGTCCCGTGTCACGTATCGATACCCGGCTGCAGGACGCCTGGAGGTGTCTGCTATCCTCTGCATCTTCACAAACAGCTGTCGGACCTCAGACTGGGACGTCCTGAGCTGTTTTTTCAGGACGTGGAAGCGGTTTCCACACTGTTCCTCCACCAGCCACTGCAGAGTCCGGCCCTGTCGCCTGATGTGCTCCTGGATGGGCATGATTCCTGTAAAAACTTTCATTAATTTGTATTTTATTTTATAGGGACCAGTCTGTGTCTAAAAAATGATTGACTGACAACATCTAACCATTCTGTCCAGGTCTGAAGCGGGTCTAAAAGGAGTAATACCTAAATAGTCTCCATCAGTAAAGAGGAGCATCGCACGCTGCCATATTGAGGTCTGTAGCCTCCTCAGCTGGGCCTCCATGGCTCTTCGCTGCTCTGTCCCAAAGGGGGAGAGGACAGACAGCACCAGGAGGATGACATCAGGCTCAAATCCACAAAGGGTAAAGCCTCGCATGATCTCCTGGGACACTGTGGTGGGACAGTGGGGCTGCCATCCAGGAGTGTCCACCACTGTCACCTAAAGAAATACAGGAGTTTACAAAATAAATTATTGTGGCTGGTGAAGTCTGGAAGTGGTTGTGTTAACTTGTGTTTAGTCCTGGCATTAGATGTGAACTTAGCAGGCTTCCATTAGAACGCTGCAGGCAATTAAAGTCTGCTGACTGTGACTCATTTTTATCCCTGATCATTTTATTGTCACTCACTGTCAACAGAATCTAAATTATTTTTATACATTATTGACTAAAACCTTTAAGAAACTTGTCTTTATGGTATTTTATCATGTGCTTTGCCATTTCATGTAATTAAAATAACACTTAAAATGAAATACACGCATCACTTAGGATCCCATCACTGATCTAAAGGTTTTCAATTTAGTTGTGAGGTTTCTCCTGGTCCTAAAATGCTATTTCAAACACAACTTCCTTTCATAATGTTTGCCATTATGTTAACTTGTGAATTCAAACCTGTTTTCCAAAGACGATGCTGGTTGCTTTGCTGCTGTATGTCGTGTTGATGCCAAAAGCTTGTCTTCCTAAAATAATGTTCCCAGTTGAGCTCTTTCCGCTGTGCTTCTCGCCCAGCAGCAGCACCACGAGTTCGGATCCACTTGTCCCTGGAACAACATTTTTGTAAAATTAATCCCAAACAAACAGCAAAATACGCTTCTGTCTTTCACTGCCAGTAACTTACCAGAGGAGAGAGCCATGTATGCGGTCCAGGGTTTTAATTACTCACTGTGGTAAATCCTGCGGCAGGCTGTACAAGCTCCTTCTCTGCACGACTTGAAAATGAATACCTATATTGTAATTAATGTGAAATACATGCTGGCTGTTCCTTAAAGGCAGGGTTTATTGCCTGGGAGACGGTCAAAGTTCAGCGCAGAGTTTCCAGAGAAGTGGACTTGACTTAGTCAGTAAATGACTCAGACTGGAATTTACATTGAGATACATTGATAACAAGTGTGTTTGTTTTTCTGCAGTGCCACAACATCAAGCTCTTCATAGTATTTTGTACAGACATATCCAACATGAGGGCTATCCATGGTTCTAGGCTGGATTTTCCTTGGCTTCTAGGATGAAATGTATTGATCATGGCCCACAAGTGTTTACTTTCAAACAGAAATACTTGTTGGTGTTATATATTATATTGCAGGACAGTATGTTCTGAATGTAGCACTCTTGAAATGATCACAACCAAATGATCCGTTTTACAACATTTATTTAAATCCCCAGTCATTAGTTATAGTGTAGTGTAGAGATGATTTAGGATTTCCAATTTGACAAGAAGCAGAAAAAACAGCACGATCAAGGCCTACCACTCATCCTCGCAAATATGGCAGCACAGCTCACCTCGCCACAACGCCACGCCACTGCACACACCCTGGAGAGCTGGCATGCCGGGCTTAAATTACCCACGCAGGTGTAGGACAAGTGTCATGTGACACGTGCATCTGGTCAAACCCTCCACAGTAAAATAAAACAGTGAAGTGTAACGTTTTGCTAAACCAATAAAATGATAAACAGCAAATATAAATATATTGTGCCAGTAACATGAACTAAATATAATGTATGTGTGTTGCTTATTTCTCTTGGCAGGTAGCATCATAAAAAGAACCCATGGACAGAGAAAAACCCTCATTTCAAACTTGTGGGATGGGATCCAGGCTAGGGTTGGAAGTTGGAAATTTTCCATGGGAATAAACGGGAATTTATGGGAATAAATTGGGAATTTACACAATTCAAAGCTGTCCCATGACAGGACAATATACTATAGCATAAAAACACAAGCACACTTAAATATCTGTGTTATTCCTCAGTCACATGTAATGTGGTACATGTAGTAACCTGTGGTACATGTAGTAACCTGTGGTACATGTAGTAACCTGTGGTACATGTAGTAACCTGTGATACATGTAGTAACCTGTGGTACATGTAGTAACCTATGGTACATGTAGTAACCTGTGGTACATGTAGTAACCTATGGTACATGTAGTAACCTGTGGTACATGTAGTAACCTATGGTACATGTAGTAACCTGTGGTACATGTAGTAACCTGTGATACATGTAGTAACCTGTGGTACATGTAGTAACCTATGGTACATGTAGTAACCTGTGATACATGTAGTAACCTGTGGTACATGTAGTAACCTATGGTACATGTAGTAACCTGTGGTACATGTAGTAACCTATGGTACATGTAGTAACCTGTGGTACATGTGGTAACCTGTGATACATGTAGTAACCTATGGTACATGTAGTAACCTGTGGTACATGTAGTAACCTATGGTACATGTAGTAACCTGTGGTACATGTAGTAACCTGTGGTACATGTAGTAACCTGTGGTACATGTAGTAACCTATGGTACATGTAGTAACCTGTGGTACATGTAGTAACCTATGGTACATGTAGTAACCTGTGGTACATGTAGTAACCTGTGATACATGTAGTAACCTGTGGTACATGTAGTAACCTATGGTACATGTAGTAACCTGTGGTACATGTAGTAACCTATGGTACATGTAGTAACCTGTGGTACATGTAGTAACCTGTGGTACATGTAGTAACCTGTGGTACATGTAGTAACATATGGTACATGTAGTAACCTGTGGTACATGTAGTAACATATGGTACATGTAGTAACCTGTGGTACATGTAGTAACCTATGGTACATGTAGTAACCTGTGGTACATGTAGTAACCTGTGGTACATGTAGTAACCTGTGGTACATGTAGTAACCTATGGTACATGTAGTAACCTGTGGTACATGTAGTAACCTATGGTACATGTAGTAACCTGTGGTACATGTAGTAACCTGTGGTACATGTAGTAAACTATGGTACATGTAGTAACCTGTGGTACATGTAGTAACCTATGGTACATGTAGTAACCTGTGGTACATGTAGTAACCTGTGGTACATGTAGTAACCTATGGTACATGTAGTAACCTGTGGTACATGTAGTAACCTATGGTACATGTAGTAACCTGTGGTACATGTAGTAACCTGTGGTACATGTAGTAACCTATGGTACATGTAGTAACCTGTGGTACATGTAGTAACCTATGGTACATGTAGTAACCTGTGGTACATGTAGTAACCTGTGGTACATGTAATAACCTGTGGTACATGTAGTAAACTATGGTAAATGTAGTAACCTGTGGTACATGTAGTAACCTGTGGTACATGTAGTAACCTAAGGTACTGTAGTAACCTGTGGTACATGTAGTAACCTGTGGTACATGTAATAACCTGTGGTACATGTAGTAACCTATGGTAAATGTAGTAACCTCTGGTACATGTAGTAACCTAAGGTACTGTAGTAACCTGTGGTACATGTAGTAACCTGTGGTACATGTAGTAACCTGTGATACATGTAGTAACCTGTGGTACATGTAGTAACCTGTGGTACATGTAGTAACCTATGGTACATGTAGTAACCTGTGGTACATGTAGTAACCTGTGGTACATGTAGTAACCTATGGTACATGTAGTAACCTGTGGTACATGTAGTAACCTATGGTACATGTAGTAACCTGTGGTACATGTAGTAACCTGTGGTACATGTAGTAACCTATGGTACATGTAGTAACCTATGATACATGTAGTAACCTGTGGTACATGTAGTAACCTATGGTACATGTAGTAACCTGTGGTACATGTAGTAACCTATGGTACATGTAGTAACCTGTGGTACATGTAGTAACCTGTGGTACATGTAATAACCTGTGGTACATGTAGTAAACTATGGTAAATGTAGTAACCTGTGGTACATGTAGTAACCTGTGGTACATGTAGTAACCTGTGGTACATGTAGTAACCTAAGGTACTGTAGTAACCTGTGGTACATGTAGTAACCTGTGGTACATGTAATAACCTGTGGTACATGTAGTAACCTATGGTAAATGTAGTAACCTGTGGTACATGTAGTAACCTAAGGTACTGTAGTAACCTGTGGTACATGTAGTAACCTGCTTTGCATACACTTCTCTGCACTCTGCATCCCCCTATCACATGCACAGCTGATCTCCACAACACAAGACTGCAGACTCCATGTTTCTGGTTAGTTCAACTCTTAGGGTTGTAAAAATGTGTTTTGTGGTATATTGTGATATTTTGGGGGCACAATATTAAGCATCCTAATCCTTTATAGGTATCAGTACATTTGTGACAACATCATGCATAATTAATGAGCTACATCTGTTCTGGTGGCAGGCCTCTCAACACTAGTCTGGCTGCAGTTCCCAGGCTGGCCACTGGGGGGGGGGTGCCGTTTTTTGAGCAGATTAATGTAATGTGGTGTTTTTCAAATGATTAAACTGTGTCAGCTCAGCACATGTTCTCTCTTTTGAACAATTGATATTCAGTTTGACTGTGCCTCTGTAAAACAGGTGGGTGTTTTGCTGTGTACTGAGGACAACTCTGTTGTAGTTTGAATTGAAATATAATTGCAGAATCATATTGAACTTTGTACCAAAAGTTTATTTTGCTTATTAGCAATATAGCTTATATCTGTGTTGGATTATAATGTTTATTTATTTATTTATATATGGTTTCCAAATTCCCAAAATTTCCAAGCTTAACTTCCCATGAAAAGTCCCATGGAAATTTTTTGCCCCTTTGCAACCCTAATCCAGGCATGGCCTTGATCTTGTGGGGTGAAGAACATAGAGTTTTGATTTTATGTGATACCTTTGTCAGAGTTAAAGATGCTAGGAGCATTCATACAGTTTTTTACCAAGAATTTTCCAGGTTTTCAAAACAAAATAATTCTTCTAAACTTTTATCGGTGTGGTATTAGAAGTCTTCTGTTACTGTGTGGTTTGGTAATCTCACTGTGAAAGAAAAGAAAACTTTAAACAGAGTGGTCGCTCTGCTCACAGGATCACAGGCTGTGAGCTCCCAGTCCTGGAGGACATTTACAAATCTAAACTTTTAACGAGAGCTTTCCAGATCATCAGTGATCCCTCTGCCACCCTGCTGCTGAGATGTGTGACCTCCTTCCCTCAGGGAAACCATATCGCTCTATTAAATGCACTACATCTCGTCATGCTAAAAGTTTTTTTTTTCCACAAGCTGTGATGACGTTAAACAATGCACTTTGAAACACCTCAGACATGCACCTTATTGTTTTAGTTACCTCTTTTACTGCTGTTTATTTATAGTGTTTTTATAGATTCTTAGCATTCATGTGTTTTTAGGATCTGTCCATGTGTTGCTTTTTAAGGCTTTTGTTTTTATGTTTTGTCTGTTTAAATGTTGACAGTGCACTTTGAGCTCTTTGCAACTGTTCCAGAGTGTTTTTTTATAATGAAAATAGCCAAATAAAGTGAACTGAAAATGTTGTGTTTTTTTTACATAAGCTACAACATCATGGGCCTCAGAGAGTTACACAGTGAATAGTAGCTGAACAGAAATAAGGATTTTCTTCCATTTAAAATGTTCTACCTGCATGTGTTATAACCAGAGCAGACCAGTCTAAGTATATACTGTCATGTAACTTAATGTGGACCTACTTTAGACGCTTCCTCTGTGTATGATGTTGGAGCCTCGGGGTGTCGACCCTCACTGACACTGGTTTGGACAGAAACAGGCCATTTGTGGATAATGGAGCAGGAAGTAGGCCAGGTTACAGCACTGCCATAACCATTACAGGCAGGAAATACAAGAAAATGGTACATCTTTCATCAAACTGTTCAATTTCTCTTTATTTCACTTACCTCATCTACATTCTGTATGTTTGACTGTATTGTTGTTTTGCTCATCCCACTTGGCTGCCTTCTCTGTTATGAGCAAAAGTAGAGTTGTTAAAACTATGACATATGCAAATGCCCAATACTAATCTTTTTTGAATAAATAAAAGTTTTTATAGCAATACAAATCACAAAACACTGCTTCTGTCTGCCATGTATAGGCCTAAATCTAACACACACAGTGACACATTTAAACAGACTTGTCGCATTATTAACCATTATTATTGTAGCCTGATTTTTATACATTTTTAGCATCTGCAAATTCACTAAATAAACCCTCATCTTCACTTGAACTTTATAGTATTGCTGTTTTCTTCTTTTTAATGGAATGTAACTCCAGTATTGACCACTTGTCTGCGCTGTGGAGCTTATTTTCTTAATTTCTCTTCCACACAGTCCACAATAGCCTCAGTCAAAGATGGGCACCTGATATGTTTCGGTAATGACCAATGTTCTCGACTTATGGCCAGACAAATGTTACTGTAACATTGCTAATTGGTAAATATATGTCACGTAATTGTTTTATTGCATCATAGAATCACATTAGCTTCATAACCTGGTTTTAGGATAGCTTGCAAAGTGGGACAAGTTGTGCGATTTGGTGGGACAAGGAGGGACAGACTCAAGAAATAAGAGTTTTGATTTATTCTACATTTTACACAAGGAACACTAACCTTACCTTGTTGTTCTTACCATAATGTTACTTTTTATAAGATCCACTGAGCACCATAGAAAAAGAGAGACATTATCTTAATAAGTACAACCAAAAGTGGGACAGTTGGTCACCCTAATCATCTTTCATTTGACTAATTTTATAGCATGAACTTCAAAACATGCTATGTAAAGGCCTACTATGGAGAAGTTCAATCAGCAAACCTGCCTCCTAATGTACAGTGGATCAGAAACTGATTTGGCCTCAGTTTTTATGGCCTTCCTGACCCAACCTCCTTCTTTAATCTGGGCTTGGCACTGGCACAAAGAGTGCACTGGCTTGTGACCTAGTGTGGCTGCAGTCTGTAAGATTTCAGAAATAACAGTAAAGTCTCATAACAGAATAAAAAGACCAGGAGTAAAAGTAAAACCACTGTTTGTTGACTTTATTCATATATATATATATATATATATATTTATATTTATATATTCATGTGTTTGACGGCCACTGTTAAAAAGTGTGTCACATTATCACTTATAAGCATAAATAATAACATTTTTCTCTCTTGAAACCTGGTAAAGAAACCAACTGAAAACAGTTACGGGTCATTTTCAGCACCATTGAATAGTACATTCTCTATATTGCATCAGGATATAAAAATATACAGATATCATGTGTTTCTTTTTCGTCTTTAAAACATTCGTTCGTGTTGTTCAATGGCATGAGAGGAACAAGAGAGGAAGAAAACGCCCCACACAGAGAAGATGAGGCCGTTACAGTTGTATTTCGTTAATCCTTAGCAGATCTGCACTACACTGTTCATTCATCCATTCACAGCACTTTAAAAACATCAGTAGCAGCCACACGAGAGGGGGAGACGAACTCAAATACAACACAATTCCTCTGTAACATGCCGCATAGCAGTGCCACCATCCGGGACGTCCCGCCACACACAGCATTCAGATGTGGGAGTGTTGAGGCTGGACTGTTTTACTGCTGATCTCTAGTCCAAGGAGATTATGGTGATGAAGCTCAAAATACCTCCCCCCAAAAATCAACATTAACAACATAAATTCAAAGTTGAAAAAGTCACAAAAAAAAAAAAAAAAATAGCAACAAATCAGTTTTGATGGATCGAGGCAAACGAGAAGCGAAGGCGCAGTCAGGGTGAGTTTGTTTCGCAGTGCATAGAGAGGGACTTTTCGGAGATGGACGACCAGATGGGATTATTGCCGTGTCATCCTCACGCACACTTCTTTACACTCACGCATTTTACTACACACTCGTCCCGGGACAATCATCGACACATGCAGACGGACAGGGATGGAGCAGGGCGTTTCCAAAAGTAAATTGGGCTGCCCCCATGCCATCGTGTGTCTTCAGGTATGCGCTTCTGAGAAATGTCCCCAGTCCAAAATGGGCCACTCTTCATCGGTCTGTCAGACTTTCAGTACCATGACCCCCCATCCCATCCCGCCGTAGCCTCACATCCGTGAAGAGGATGCCAGCTCGTAGAACAGCACATAGGCGTCGCTGCTGCGCACTTGGCTGGAGGACATTGGCGTTACTCTGAAAGTAAAAGTAAGGGAACAGATATTAGAGATGATTCAAGCTCAGTAAATTACACATTACACAAAAAAACAAGTAACATAATAAATAATGAGGAAATTGTTTGCAGTCTTGCATTTTAGTGACATCTAGTGGGAACCTTGTACCCTCAGGTCCTGCTTTAGTCCTGTTTGGACACAGCTCAGTCCTGGCAGATCCTACACTGACATGTTGTTGACATGCTGGTGTCAATGAACAATGTATAGTAAAATAAATCCTATTCCACTTTATTTGTAAAGCACATTTTACAAACAAGACAGTTTCCAAAGTGATGCACATGAAACATATTTAAAAAGAAGTAAATAATTACTCTATTTAGCTTTGCTAGTCTCATTAAAATAATAAGAACTAGTAAAACCAAATAAGAGCAGTACAATAAAATAAAAATAAAAATAAAAAAGTAAAAACAATGAAATATAAAAAAAACAAAAGAATAAAAGACACGGGAATAATTCAAATGTAAGTTAATAAATGTCCTAAATTTTCACATTGTGTTTAAAGGAAAAACATGAGCTTCTCCTCCAGCAGTGATCAGTTTATATAAGTAGTAAAGTACAGTACTTAATGTTTGTATAATAATGTTTATAAAAATGATTGTTACAGTTTTGCAGTCTGGAAATTTCAATTATTATTATTATTATTATTATTATAAAAGCAGTTGGTCTTTTACTTCAACAAGATGACTGTAAGCTGCTTGCAATAAGTCCTACTTTTATAGATGAAATTAAATGGTATTGAACAGGTTTTGCATTTTTAACACAATCCTCAGCATCGGAGCATAATTTATTGGGGGAATAAAAACGTGTGTTTGGGGAATGTTCTCCAAAAACAAAGGGAGAAATGCTTTGGACCCACCTGGAGTCATTGAAGGTGTACCATTCTCCCGAGCTGGGGTTGCGACAGTAGGCTGTGTAGTGACCGCCCATAGTGGTGCCTGAGTGGTTGGACACTGCATACAAGTTGTACACTGCATTTACTGAAAAGGGAAAAAAAAGAGTTAAAATTTAATGACAAAGGCTCTGTAGTCTCTGAGTTTAGAGTGTAGGTTTAGATCGTAGCACTTACTACTATTGTCAGAGGCGAACTCCCGCAGGTCCAGATCCTTCATGGGAAAATTTACAAAAGTGGACAGTTTGCTGGTTCTTCGTGCCTCAGAAAAACGCTTTAGGTCTGAACAATATTTAGAGTCAAAGAAAAAAATACTGGACAAAGTGGACAAAAGATATTGTAAAAAAGCAAGAAATTACACATCAGCAGAATAACTCATGTACAGTTTAGTATAAGTTAAAAAGAAAAGGATACGCAGAACTAAAATCTTGGGGAACTTCTGTATCGTGAACTTCTTTGTGCATCTTCGTCTGGCTTTACATCTGTAACACGTCTGTGAAGAACGAGGAAAAAAAGGTCAGACCACTGTGTTTTAGTAACATAGCTGTAGCTTCAATAATATTACACTAACAGCTTTGAACCCCAAATGCACAGGATTGCAAACTGGACCTCAGACTGCTGTTTTTCTATATTTTTAGAATAGTAAAACATGCCTGACATCATTACTAAGTTTCTTGATGGTATACAAATGTAGGAGGGGACATCTGACCAAGCCATATTTACATACAAATTACTGAGTTACTGACACTTTTATCCTGCCCACTAACAGATGTGATGTTCATAATATCTTGGCTGGTCTTGTTTGCATATTCAGGTTAGCTCCAGGTTTTGCCTTGTGAAATTTAAGACCTCTTTAAGACTTTTTAATGCCACTTAGCATGAAATTTAATTCGAGTATCGTCAACAACAGAACAATAATCTATAAATTTTACACTAAGGAATTATCCGTACTACTCTCTGAAGCTCAAAGGTTTCATTTTAAAAGCCTAATATAAATGAAAGAACTCCAGGACTAATGCTTTTAAGACCTTGGGGATACACTGATATTACAAGTAGGCATTTTTTTATTTGAATAGTTAAAAAAATCTAGTATAACCTTAAAGACCCTTCCTCTGTTGAAGAAATGTAAAATAAGTGGGACAACTTAAGCAGGAGACAGACAGAACTAGTGTTAGGCACTTGCACCTTTAACAGGCTGTTTGGTAAATGCTTTGTTGAGAATAAAAGTTATAAGCTGTGAAACATACCGGCTTCTCGTCTCCGTCAAGAACGTCCTCTTTGGTGAAGAGCCGCATGCAGTCCATCAGACTGACCTCACCGTAGCCCTTCTGAGCCAAAACACAGACGCAATGACATTAGCACGCACACACAACATACAAATACAACACAACAGAGGCAGCACAGGAAAGCACAGAGAGAGAGAGAGACAGGGAACAAACACAGAGCTCATGTTAGGAGCTGAAAATGAAAAGTCAAATGTCCATCAAACACAGCAGACTTTCATATAAATCATGTACAGGAGTCACAGTCCACTGATGACAGTGACCTCTGATATCAATTTGTGTCCCATGTGAGAGAGTCTAACCTTGGCGATCGGTAGAGACAGGTCCCAGAAGGGGTCAAAGACCGTGGAGCAGAAACCACAGTGACTGCAGGTCAGAGAGCTCTTCAACTGACCCACGAACAGGTCTGTAAGAGAGAAAAAATCAGGTTAGCCATTTAGCCTGCTTTACAACCAGAGCAGCAGATTAAGCCTTCTAAATTATTATAGTTAAAGACTTAAAAAGTCCACTGTGTAGTACATGTAGACTAAAATGTACAACATTGTGTATAATCATTTTAAAACCAATCAGCATTTGTCTTTGTTGGTAAATTTTCCCAATGAAGCACCACCAAAAGCAGGAGGAACCATTGTACAATAATCTTCTTTCCTTTCAGCTTTTCTCTTTTAGGCTTGCCTCTAGAAATCATCTGCCTCTTAGTGTGCAGTGATTCACCGGGTGCCCTTCCAGTTGCAACCTTCTCTATTTATCTGGGTTTGGGACTGACACAAAGAGTACACTGGCTTGTGACCCCTTGTGGATGGACTGAGGAGCCAGTAACGGCTGCTCAGTAAAGACCAGCTGAGCATGTTCAACGCTTACATTTAGGCTCACAACATGAACTAAACAGATTTTATTTATACATTTTATTCATAATGTGACCTAAACAATATGTCCCTGTTTGTCTTGTGTGTTGCATGTTACTTACCAACTATTTTGCTGTCTTCTCTCTCCAGGTATTTGCTCCACATCTTTTTGCCTTTCTCCTCATCCCTAAAAATACAACACACTGATTAACTTGGTATTAGTCAAAAATGTAGAGAGTGTTGAAAGTGGGCTAAACACACACTGCTAAAATCTCAATCATGAAAAGTGGGTGATAATGGTGTCTGGACGCTATTTCGAGAACTGACCTACTTCGGTCCACAGATCTAGGTGAACAGAAAAGTAGTACATTTTGTGCAGGGAAAACTAGGCTAGATATAAATGACTTTGGCTTCCTGAATCATATTTAAATGAACATTGTATAGTATGAATTCAGATGTGACCTGGAAACCTTGGGGGTTACGAGAGATGCAGAGATTAACGCCTAACGGCCCGAGTAAGCCACTTCTGTTAGGGTTAGTCATAATATAACGACAAATTGCAGCATTAAGCCCACTTTGTGCCCAGAGAGATGAGGATTTAAAAATGTTGTGAATGGCCTGGAAGTTTGCAGCAACATCTGAACGTTTAGCTTGTTGACAGACATGTGTAGTGAAGACAGCAAAGAGACAGCAAGGAAAAATATCTATATCTAATTTCTTATTGATTAAATGTTATAGTGCAGAAGTGGGAAAAGATAAATGTAATGAAAAGGTGCATTTCAATCAAAGGTGTCAGTTTATGGAACAATATTGGCAGCAATATCAAGAAATCTAAATCTATGCATGTTTTTTTTTTTTTTAAGTGTCAAATATTGTATGGTGAAAATGTATTAGACTGCAGAGTAAGTAGTAGCTTCTGTTACGTTATATTATGCGCTATATCATGAAATAGAAAAGTGGCTGTGTTATAGCCTTTATGAGTTGATCAGAAATGTTTAATTGTGAATAGGGGGCAGATATTATGAGATCACATGATATTTAATTTAAATGTCATACTTGGTTTTAAAGTAATTTAAAAAAAATGAAAAAGATAAAAGAACAGCAAAAATATGTGGAGGATATACTAATGTAACAACAGCCTAGTCTACTAAAGTACTATTAAATAAAACTAAAATCTGCCTTTGTTTGTGTTACTGTGAGCATTGCATTTTTAATTCTATATCTGTATTAGGATGTATTTGGATAATTTTTATTTTGGTCAAGTGCAGAGCAGGGGGTCCAAATACATACGGCAGGTGGTCAAAATCCTCGACTGTGCCCCTTGGCCGAACCGTGACCCTATTGACCTCATTGTGCAGACCGTCCAAGAGGAAACGAAGGAACTCCTGAGCGTCCTGTTGGCTGCACATCACACACACACACAATATCTGACCATTAAATATAAGACTATTAAACTTCAGTATGTTAGTCTTTGTTAAGCCACGTAATGCAGCCTTCGTGGGCTGTAAAATCTATGGGACTTACTTGTAACCCACAAATCTGGGTGCGTATCTCTGAATCTGAGTTTTGAATTCAGAAGGGCTAACTGCCTCACTGCTGGTTGATGACCACATCGTCTGTATTAACTTGGCAAATTCTGCAAAACAGGAAGACAGTAACTTACCCTAACACAGATTATAAAATAGGTTTAAATATAATTTTCTACAAATATTTATTACATTATTTTTACACTCAAAGGGCTAGTTTTACAAACACCCTATGACAATAAACTTTGACCAACAGAGTAGGCCCATTGCCTCTACTACATTACATTGACATGTATAACTCTGACTAAAACTAATTTGTGAAACTAGCCCTTCAAATATAGAGTGGGCTTAAACTAATGTTGTCTGCTGGTGGAGTTCTGTATTTAGGGGCACTAGAGGCCCTTGAGCCATCAGTGTCCCTTTACCGTACCTTCCATGAGGGCTGTGTTGGTGCGGCTGTTGTTGTTAAGGTCTCTGCGGTGAGAGTTGTGCAGGCAGTAGTCTCTGAGGCTGTGTGTGTTACTGAGACACTGCAGGATACTGTTCATGAAGCACTGCAAAGAGGCACAACACACAATGTAAACAAAAAGCCTACACTTGGTTAAAGGCAGATGTGTATTAGCTGTGATGTCAAAGCAACAAGCTGGCGATATAAGTGGGATAGATATTAAAATAAATATCCATTGAGTTGTATATCACACAAGCTGCAGGGCAGACTTGAGGACTACAGTTGAGTCATATCACTAAAGTATTTAAAGACAGTAGTGTGACCAGCTGATAACCACATGAACGGAGCATGAGCTGTGAATGCACAAACAAGTACTGCATTGTTTGTGGTCTATTCAATGTCTTGGTTTACGAAAGAGATTAGATGCGAATTTGAAAGCAAACCATATGCCATTTACTTTCCTACTTGCTAACTTTACATGCTGTAAGGTAAAGTGACACATAGCATTTAGACACACCGCTAAAGCTAAATATAAACATTAAGAACATTTTCATACCATGGATATCCTCTTAGACTGTGTCTGTTCACAGCTGATTAGCGGAGGGATACCATTTTTTGGATTCGAGTATGTGGTGTGTACCATAAAGATAGAACACTAGAGTGGACACGCTAATTGTTAACTGCAGTTAATTGACTTCAGCGCAGCCTCCATATTATGAGTGTAGACATTCTACCAAGTGTTGTAAACTGTAAAAAAATAGGGAGCTGCACTTGCTTTCACAATATTATTTTAATTTATATTGTTAATTTGATAATTTTTTGGATTTGGATTTGAATTTTTTGTGCTTGATCTAATGTCTAGTCTTACTTAGTGTACTTGCTTCAGCACAGAGACAGTTTGGACAATGCTTTGTTTCCAACTTGGTAAAATGGCAAATTAGATTCATTGTCATTACGCTCTTATACTTTGTGCAGTGGTCATCTGTTCTAACACCTTTACAAATACAAATATACAGTGGATCTGGATAAAAGTAGAGACCACTGCTATAATAATGATGTTAAAATTCATTTTTGTATTTCAGTGAAAAACTTACTGACTGAGACTGTCACACTGTCAGTTCAAAACTTATCACTGTTTCTCAATTTCCAATATTTATTATTTTTTGAAGTTACGTCTCTGTCTGTTTTTACATTGCTTACCATTAGAATTAGCCTTAGCCTACAGTCAAAAGATGGCCACTGGAATTGCCATGGAAGTGGTTGCCATGGCCTCTCTAGTGTTCTAGTCCATCTCTATGGTTGCCAAGGCTTCTCTAGAGTTCTATACTATCTCTATGTGGTATACTGATACCGTATAGAAATGTTATCAGTTGGTTTAGAAGTAACTGTGTTTAATGCTAACCAAGTGTTTTTTAGGAAGCATGGTTAACCAAACTTCCTTCTGGCTCTACGAGAAGTGTCCACATAAACCATAGTCACTTTAAGGTGTATGAAAACAAAACTGATTTGACTGGTTCCCATGCTCTGAATGGCTGGCTGCTCTGTTTATAACCGCTGAATCACATGTGGCCATGGGACACGTGCGGTTTTGGTGAGCTCAAACCAGTCGCAGACAGAGCGGTCCACCCTGTCCATGGTTCAGAGCCCTGTGATTAGGTTACTACGTACACTCTCACACAAACACTGTTTATTTTCAGAGCGGCCCGCTGCCTGTTGCCTGGCAGACCCTCCGCTGCTGGACCACCACTCAAGTGTGGACATATAAGTCTGCCTAATGCATTCGAAGGACTTTAGTGTGCAATTTCGACTACCTTGTTAGGGTGTGTTTATATATTTATCTGGCTGTTGTACTTACTGTGTTTCCCAGGTTTTTTAGTCCCACCAAGCCTTGGGCACTCTTCGAATTCTAAAAAAAAAAATATATAATAGTTTGATTAATAGATTCCGTGGACAATACATGACTTAAATTGTTTCTTCAGTATTAAAATGAGTTACTGTTACTCCAAGAAGATAGTAGTATTATAGTTTTCTGTGTACACAACATTGACAGAGAGCTAGCTTGTGACAGACTTTAATGACTGAAGACGTAGTGTACTGTCTTCAATTCAATTATTCTCGTGCTTTAAAGGGAGCTTTGAAAGACGTCTTCAAAGCTAACAGTAAGCAAGCTGTCTAGAGAGCTGTCAATTACACCAGTAAGATGCCCGCTACGTGTGACAATGGCTTTGAAATACTATTTAAACATACCTCCCGCAACATAATATAAGCTTATGACCCATGTACTAGCAAATATGTGTTTAAAAAAAGTTTATTTTCCAAAACCAAAATAAACACCACCTTTGCTAAATATGTAAATAAACAAACCAAAGTAATACCTTAAATTTGCAAAGATTCATTGTATATTTAACCTTTTTGATTCCTTTAAAGTGTTCGCTCTCAATTAGTATGGATATATTGTTACAGTCACTCTAATCGTGTTTTAAAATTTTTCTTAAGGTGATAATTTGTTTATTTACACTATCATTCACTAGTAATCAAGCAAAATGTTGCTCCTATATCTCTGAGTGTTACCTCTCACTAACACAAAAACCTTACCCTACACCATCCTCTTACTTAACCAATCATTGACACAGGTCTCTCTCTGTGATATCACCGTGATATCTCTGTGTTGCGTGTCTTGCTCAGGAATTGCAGTTCTTTTTCCTTTTATCGTTTTGTCTTCAGAGAGGAACTTGTTATTGTTATCTCAGTCCAGTTCCTCTCCTGACGCTAACTCCCCAGCGGCCCACGATACAGACAACTCAAAAGCGTTCATTGGATTTCTTTTACTTGTTCAACTCATACTTATATCACTGTAATGGTGAGAGACAGATGGCAAAAGCATATCTCCAAAGCCTTAAAATCATAAATTGGCATGAATTATTACAGCCCCTTATGTCATCGCTGCAACAGTTAGATGTTATTACATAAGATGGTTGGTTATATAATTGAGCATCTAGTAATAGACAAAGAAAGTGGGGGCGGAGGAGGCATGCACAGGCACCTTCGACTCAGCAGTGTAAAAGCTTGTGTAGCAAACAACTACTGACCACTGTAAATTCACCAGTACTAGAAAAAAAGAACACCTTTTTAAAATGAACACACAAAACCACAGTATCAGAGAAATGGAAGAACCAGCCCGCCGGTAACTTGAGCTTGTATTTTGTGTGCAGGGAGCAGAACTAACAGTGGTCACCTGATCACACTACCCACTGAAACCTATCTGACCCTGTGCACCTCGGCGCTAATTCAAATAGCTTGCGGACCACCAGCCAAGGAAATGAATACAAGCTATGTTCACAAAAGATAAATTATGTACAAAAAATACACAAATGGGAATTATGACAGTTTTAAGTTTGTTACACCTTGACATTTCATTTCCCATCTGATTTCACTGCAATGAGGAAGGTTTGAATGAATGAAGCCATAGTAGCTTTTGGGAGGGGACAGCGTCCTTATAAATTTAAGCCAATTAATTCTCTCTTTAGAGCTTCTGATCTTAAATATAAATGCTTCTTGTTGTGGCTCCTAACGTCGACTGTTGGCCCTCTGGACGGCCGCGTGATTAGGAGCGCGTTTGTCTCTTTATTAGTAACGTGAGCCTGCAGCTTATCTAGTTATGATACAGGAAGAGCTTTTTATATAAATAACCTCACCATCTGCCAGGAGAATGCATTCAGTGAAAGGGAAAAATGGCTTCATTAACTGTGGCTTATCTAAATCCTGCTTTTAGTAAATTCCTCTGAGGTGAACGGTGCTCTTTATTGGACGCATAACTTAACACAGACTTCCTGCTGTGATCTACTTTCACATTTCCTCTCTCTCTCTCTCTCTCTGTGACATGATGCAGGACATATCCTCCTGCTCGCTGCCAACGTGCGGTTTCATAATCCCGACACGCCGCCGAAATGCTCAAACGTACGTCTGACTTTGCTGCTGAGTAATGCCATGGTCGATCCCAAAAATAGCAGCTTTGCTTATAATATCGCCTGCTGCCTGTCCACTTGCAATTGGCCGATCTCTGTGCCAGCCCTCCATCCACGTCACCATGATGATGGGAATACAGCCGGCTCTGTCTCCGTAGCAACGCTTTTCTGGGGTTTTGGGCGTCTTGGAGCTAGAGGACACAGTGACATCAGTGTGACAATGTGTGTGTGTGTGTGTGTCAAAGTTAGTGTGAACGATTGCCAGCCTGGGACTTGTGGCAGCTGTGGCTCAGTCAGAAGCCTGATGCACAAAAACCAAAGATGCTAAGGGCAATGCTCATCACTTAAAATAATGAAAATAAATCTGTTGAAGCAAATTGTTGCATCTTTCTTTCAATGTATTTGTACTTAACAAAAACAAAACATGAGCACTCAAAGTTGCATTTTGGTGTGGTGTGGAGTAGTCACAAAAAAGTGGGGCTAAACACTGCAGTCCAGAGGATACACTAAACTTGGGCTAAAATGGGATTGAAACGCAAAAACAAATTAACTCAATTGAGGAAATGACACATGATCTGAAGAGCCTTGTTCATGGTTGAGTCATTTTACACCTTATACAAGTGTGCACCGCATAAATAAATATCCTCTTTCTAATTTGCACAAATCCTCTACTTAGTCATTTATCCTGGGATGCATTCAGTTAAATCCAAATCTAATCCCACTGCTTATGCATATGTCTTATTTCCTAAAGCAGTGTGACAGACGTGTATTTATGTAGCACATGTGTGAGATCCGGCCTGGGCTGCTGCATGACTAATGACGACTAATACTGTTATGCAAATTTAATATGATTCCTTATGAGCGGTGTGTGTTTCTGTAAGAGCCAAGCTGGAGCAGTTCTGCATACTATTTTAAAACCATGTGCAATGCCTCATAAAGCAAATGCCTTTTCTAAAACCCCATTCACTGAAAGTGACCTTTGTACAGGAGGGCAGCACTGAGGAGAGGCAGCGACATAAACTACCACCTGCCTAATCCAGAGACCACTGTTTGGACATGTTTAAAGTCTTGTGTGAACAGGACCAGGCCTCTGTTCACTGAGCTCACTGGGAAACACACAGCCATCACCACCAAGAATGTCTACTTTCTTAATTTCACTCTTTCTTTAACTGTTGTTACATGGGCATCTAAAGCTTGTATAAGACTTTAGGTAAAGTTTAGCATAAGTTCACATTATGGGAAACACTACTTTTGTATTGTGGAATAGATATTAAACATTATCACAAATAAATACATTAAAAGCCACTAGTTAATGTTAATAAATAGGATATAACTTTTATTTTTCTAGATGTATAGCTTTGAATAAAGACATAACAAAACCTTTTGATACTAATAATGTCTGCTGCAATGTCACATAAGGCTGTTACATTTCAATAAATCATTTTGTTAGTTTGTCTGCTGAACTTTACATACCTTTGGCTTTCAATGAGGAGTCAGTACAGCATCTAAATGAATTTGAGCAGTCAAATTTTGAATTAAAACGTTATGTGGCCTTAATTTAAAGGCTGCCATAACACACTACATAAGCTGCACTTGGTATGGGTAGAGGTGAAGGTGCATTCATCTCCACTGTGCTATACCATTTCAAGATTAACTTTACTAATAACGTTAACAAACACCCTAGGCCGGAGGTCGATGATCGACTTTGTAGTCGTGTCATCTGACCTTGGGCCGTGTGTCTTGGACACTCGGGTGAAGAGAGGGGCTGAGCTGTCAACCGATCACCACCTGGTGGTGAGTTGGATTCGCTGGCGGGGAAGGAGGCCGGACAGACTCGGCAGGCCCAAACGTGTTGTGAGGGTCTGTTGGGAACGTCTGGCTGAGCCCTCTGTCAGAGGGGTCTTCAACTCCCACCTCCGGGAGAGCTTTGACCAGATCCCGAGGGAGGTTGGAGACATGGAGTCCGAGTGGACCATGTTCTCCACCTCTATTGTCAATGCGGCCGTTCGGAGCTGTGGTCGCAAGGTCTCTGGTGCCTGTCGTGGCGGCAATCCCCGAACCCGGTGGTGGACACCGGAAGTAAGGGATGTCGTCAGGCTGAAGAAGGAGTCCTATCGAGCTTGGTTGGCTTGTGGGACTCCTGAAGCAGCTGATGGGTACCGGCAGGCCAAGCGTGCTGCAGCCCGGGCGGTTGTGGAGGCAAAAACTCGGGTCTGGGAAAAGTTCGGGGAGGCCATGGAGGAGGACTATCGATTGGCCTCAAAGAAATTCTGGCAAACCGTCCGCCGCCTCAGGAGGGGGAAGCAGTGCTTCACCAACACTGTTTACAGTGGAGGTGGGGAGCTGTTGACCTCGACTGGGGATGTTGTCGGGCGGTGGAAGGAATACTTTGAGGATCTCCTCAATCCCACCGACACGCCTTCCGTTGAGGAAGCAGAGGCTGGGGACTCAGAGGTGGACTTGTCCATCACTCAAGCTGAAGTCACTGAGGTGGTTGGAAAGCTCCTCAGTGGCAAGGCTCCGGGGGTGGATGAGATCCGTCCTGAGTACCTCAAGTCCCTGGATGTTGTGGGGCTGTCGTGGCTGACACGTCTCTGCAACATCGCGTGGCGGTTGGGGACAGTGCCTCTGGACTGGCAGACCGGGGCGGTGGTCCCTCTTTTTAAGAAGGGGGACCGGAGGGTGTGTTCCAACTACAGGGGGATCACACTCCTCAGCCTCCCCGGGAAAGTCTATTCCAGGGTACTGGAGAGGAGAATTCGGCCGATAGTCGAACCTCGGATTCAGGAGGAACAATGCGGTTTTCGTCCTGGCCGTGGAACAGTGGACCAGCTCTACACCCTCTATCGGGTGCTCGAGGGTTCATGGGAGTTCGCCCATCCAGTCCACATGTGTTTTGTGGATTTGGAGAAGGCGTTCGACCGTGTCCCTCGTAGCGTCCTGTGGGGGGTACTCTGGGAGTATGGGGTCCGGGGCCCTTTGCTAAGGGCTGTCCGGTCCCTGTATGACCGGAGCAGGAGCTTGGTCCGCATTGCCGGTTGTAAGTCAGACCTGTTTCCAGTGCATGTTGGACTCCGGCAGGGCTGTCCTTTGTCACCGGTTCTGTTCATTATTTTTATGGACAGAATTTCTAGGCGCAGCCAAGGGCCGGAGGGAGTCTGGTTTGGGAACCACAGGATTTCATCTCTGCTTTTTGCGGATGATGTTGTCCTGTTGGCTTCATCAAACCAGGACCTTCAGTGTGCACTGGGGCGGTTTGCGGCCGAGTGTGAAGCGGCTGGGATGAGAATCAGCACCTCCAAGTCCGAGGCCATGGTTCTCGACCGGAAAAGGGTGGCTTGCCCTCTCCAGGTTGGGGGAGAGTTCCTGCCTCAAGTGGAGGAGTTCAAGTATCTTGGGGTCTTGTTCACGAGTGAGGGAAGGATGGAGCGTGAGATCGACAGGCGGATCGGTGCAGCGTCTGCAGTAATGCGGTCGTTGTATCGGTCTGTTGTGGTAAAGAAGGAGCTGAGCCGAAAGGCGAGGCTCTCGATTTATCGGTCGATCTACGTTCCTACTCTCACCTATGGTCATGAGCTTTGGGTCATGACCGAAAGGACAAGATCCCGGATACAAGCGGCCGAAATGAGTTTCCTCCGCAGGGTGGCTGGGCGCTCCCTTAGAGATAGGGTGAGAAGCTCAGTCACACGGGAGGAGCTCGGAGTAGAGCCGCTGCTCCTCCACATCGAGAGGAGTCAGTTGAGGTGGCTCGGGCATCTGTTTCGGATGCCTCCTGGTCGCCTCCCTGGGGAGGTGTTCCGGGCATGTCCCACCGGGAGGAGGCCCCGGGGAAGACCTAGGACACGCTGGAGGGACTATGTCTCTCGGCTGGCCTGGGAACGCCTTGGGGTCCCCCCGGTAGAGCTGGAGGAAGTGTCTGTGGATAGGGAAGTCTGGGCATCTTTGCTTAGACTGCTGCCTCCGCGACCCGGTCCCGGATAAGCGGAAGAAGATGGATGGATGGAAGTCTTAAGCTGTTGTAGTTCGTAACATCCACATAATAAAATAGTTTGGTTCAGGGCCAAAGGTAACACTGCACTTACTTGACTATGATAAAAGAAATAAAAGCTAGGAAAAAAAACAGGAAGGATACATCCAGTTGTTTCGTGTGAGCAGCCTGATGAGAGAGAGACTTTGGATAAATGCTCTATTCATAACAGGGTCTAGTGGGCTACTTTGGAAACCCAACTCCTCTGAGGCTTTAAGCATCAGGAGCAGAGAGGCCACATTAAAAAGTGTTGCCGTTGCCAGGTTGAACTTGGGCCCTCACTTCCGAAAGCCTGGAATTAGACACACCGGAAAATGCCCCTTTTGGCATAGGCCCAGGACAGCGTAAATAAAGTCTGTCAGTCCGCTGGGCTCAATTAAGTCAAAGATGTGTGGGTTGTGGGCATGAAGAGGGCTGCTTGGGCTTCAGGCAATGGGTCAAAGCAGGTGAGGGGCTGGAAGGAGCAAAAGATCCTTGGCCCTGATTTGGTCAGTCTATGGCACTCAAAAGGAAGCTAAAAGAAAGAAAGTAAAGTACCATGCCATGTCTACATTATTTCTAGTCTATAGCTGTGTCCACATAAACAGTCTTTTTGTAATGCATTTTTCTTTGAGTAGTCAATCCAAGTAGGGCTGCACAATATATGCCAAATTATTGTTATTGCAATATCAGCAAACACATTATCCATATTGAAAAAATCTAAATATATTGCAATAACGCTATGGTCTTCCATTTACACAGATTTACACTGAAGAATCATTTTCCTTCTAGAGCCTTCAATGAAAATGTGTTGTGACCAAATAAAAATGTTTTAAAAGTCCAGTTTTAGGGGTAATTTCCTTGATTTTGTCACAATTTAGCCTTGTTTTATTATTACTGTGTTAGGGATTAACTTGTGAATACAGGGACTTACATTTTTGTTTTAATTGAATTTAACTTACTGTGTCTGAATAGTAGGCCTTATTTTAAAAAATCACAAAAATATCACTATTGTAATATTCATTATAGTTATCGAATATTGCAGGTTTTTTCTATATTGTGCAGCCCTAAATCCAAGCCTACAATTTATAGGTGGCATGTCAGGACTAGTTGTTGTTTAAATCTACAGATTAAAAGTATGTCCCTCATCAATGCAAATGCAAGTTAACCATTACTTCCAGGCTGTGTGTTCATCCTGCCACCTGATAACCTTTGGCCAACAGCTGAGAGATTCAACCGTCTCACGCATTTTTTGTTTACATCAACATACAATCTCAGGAATCCGACTGCCACAAACACCGCACACGCTTTTGCTTTTGAGAAATCCGTGCTATTCAGATCGAACAAAAAAAGTGTGATATTAGAGCGACCTGAGGCACACGCGGGCAGTTTACTTCCAAAAAGAACATACGTCAGTGTCAGTGTTGCTTGGAAAAATGCTTTGATTATCAAGATTAATAAGGCAAGTGATGCAATAACAGGGTACTCGGGCTTTGTGCAGACTTATCACTGAGGCCAAGGAAGTTGATGTTTTGATTTGAATCTCGCAACAAGCAACAATGTATTCAAGCCAAGTTGTTATATCTTCCAAATGCAACACAGAAACTGCACATAATTAAAGGCAGGTAAAACATCAAAAAATCTAAATGTTTGCCTTGAAAGGCTTGCTGTGTTCACATACTAGCTGCATAGTGACCTACCAATTATATAGTGAGAAAATAACAAGTTCATCAAGGGCACAAGTGATACAGGCTAATGAAATCCCAACAGGGGCTTAGTCCAAACTAAAATGAACACATGGGAATAATTTAACCAGAAAGCACAGTATAAGGCGAGCATCTTGTGTTGGTAGTTCTTATAACGCTATTAATATCTAGATCAATCTGAACAATTACATATAAGTAATTTATTATTATTATTATTATTATTATTATTATTATTATTATTATTATTAGCATTGAAAAACATCCATGTGGTGTGTGACTTACTATATACAGGTGCATCTCACAATTTAAATATTGTGTACAGTGAAAATCATTTATGATATAGATTCAGTACAGAGTAAAATATTTCATAATTGTACTTACTGATTAAGATGACTGATTATGATGGGTTTCACTTTGACTTGAACTAGTGAAATACATTAATTTTTTGGCAAAATACTAATGTTTGAGGTGCACCCTAATTTAACATACAGTAATATACAATATATATTTGGTCATTATTGCCCAAGTCCAGTCTTAATTATGTTGTTTCCCACACCAAAGCATAAAGCAGCAGCACTTTTCACCCCTTTGTGCTGAATCTGTGTAGACGTAAACTAAACTTCACACTAGAACAGCAGGATGCCTGAGTGCACCTGGCACCGCACAACGCCAACTGCTGATTGGCAAAGCTGTGTGAGAGAAATAAAAACGCAGCACAGTCTGTTCTGACCCGAGATTGGATGACCATTATAAACAATCTCGCTCTTCCCATGTGACAGCTTTACTTTTGAGTCACACACATGGTTAAGTGTGCATGATGACACTACATGGGGAAAGTGATTCAATGTGTTTATTTTAGCTGTGCTAGGAGCGCACAAGGGTGATCAGTCATCAGAGCTGGGTGCCAGTGTCCGGTGACGTACAGCCACAGCTCAAGTCGCCATCAAGTAAACAGCCACACAGGATCTTCTTACGAAGAAGAATGGCTACTTGGGAGAAATAAAATAAACATAGCCTGTCCATTTCTGAGAGGGCCCCTGGTTGGTTTCTGCCTTCAGGGTAATCTTGTCCAGATTCACATTGTTTGGATGACGGCTACAGCACATGTGAGAATAAAGGAGTGCATTCTTATAAAGTCTTATGTAACAGGCCGCCCGTCTTCACACTGGCATGCAGGTCTCTAAAGAGAAAAAGACTCTCACAGAGAAAGAGAGGCTCTTTATATCAACCCTGTGCTGGTTACAGTTTAGCCTGAGAGATGTGTCAGAGCCTAAAAGACCACAACCTCTTATGAAATGGCTCACATCACCGCAACCTCTTTACACTGTAACACAGCCATCCCATCAACAGTGACAAACCTTCAACCATATAAATTAAAAGCACAGTTTCCACATCTCGCTGTCACTTCAAAGCCCTATTGATGTAATGTATGACATGTTGGATGCGTAGAAAAAGCGATAATAAAAAAATCAGCTGTCATGAAAGTAGAAACTGTCAAGGTCTTACATCAACTGAATGGCACACTGCTATTGTTCATACAGAGAAGGCATTCAGAGTCTGTCTCTCGTACGCTGCGTCTACCTGTGCAAGGTAATGAAGTGCTTAAAGTCTCACCTAGTGCATGTGTGACCTCTTGCCTTACATTGCATCATAGTGATTAACAATTAAACAAGAGCTCTAACCTACCCATATAATCCATGGCTATTACACACAGAATACAACTTGTTCATACTGTTGGTTTGTCACTAGTGTTTATTTAACAATAACAGTTTAATTACACTAAATTAGGCTTTTCATTCACAGAAATACCAGAATCTGAAATTAGATTCCTTTTTAAAAAAAAATCACAGTCCTCCCTCCTTTCTAATTTTCCTGTAGCCACAGATTTCAACATAAAACTTTAACAATAAACATAATATTTCTATTGTTGGGTTTGAGACAGCCCACACAGACAAAAATTGCTTATGCATGTGACCACACCAAGAGCTCGGCCAGAGAAGAGACCTTTGACCTTACAGCTGTGGATGCTGCTGTGCACTCACATGTACCTTCAGTATTTCTGCAAAAGGCTGACAGTACCAGTGATCTGAGGTAGGGCATTGATTATGAGCAGAAAAAAATCAGCCCAGGAGGAGCAGGTGGATGGTGACAACTAAAACAACATCGAGCCAAGCTGCCAGCTCTGGCCGATGCTGAAGTGTTTTCTTATGTGATTTTATTACATAACAAAGCTGGCACATGGCAGCTCCACTACATGCTGTGGATGGTGAATACAAACACACACACACACACACACACACACACACACAAATACACACAACACCATCAGAGAAGCTGGGTTCAACTGAGAGGCACTGCTGTCCTGCTCTTATACAGATGATTCCAGCTGATGAGTAACTTAAAAATCTCCAAAAGTGTTCATCAGTTTGCAGTTTTACTAGCGCAATATGTCACAAGTTTAAGATGATCACAGTAGTATCAACATAATGCAAGTACAAAAAACATCTTTAAATTATAATTATTATGGCATAATTATCTACTAATTACACTGGGTTGCAAACAAAAGTAACATTAAAGGCACCAGCGTGACCCTGATTCATAATCTTTTACAATGACTTACATTTCAGTATGACAAGTTATAGTGTCATTGTAAAGCCATCAAGGACATCACATTTACCTAATATTTGTTCTAGCCACAGAATAAAGGTACTTTTACATCTGATCTAATTGTTGGAGCCATTTCAAGCTCTATCAGTAGAGTAATTATTCTAGCTATCGTTGAGATAAGACTTTATTACATTTCGGATAATTACTAATGAACGCAACTGGTCGTATTGGGGTTATATTTACAATTTAGTTTCAATGAGAGGCACTATCAAAATCAAAACACACGAGTTGCTGTATACAGCCCTCATGGCAATATTTTCTGTACATTAGGCGACGCTCAGACATTATATCCATTCATATGCCTGTGTCCTTATGGAAAAAGCCAACAGCAATGTATTCCAAATAAGTCAGAGCATAAAGGTGCCCGTGTTAAATGGACGTGTTTTATTTCTCCTTTGTAAAAGCCTACACTGATGCATGAGCGGTGTGTAGTAAGAGCAGCTGTAGAGCATCAGGGGATTAACCGGTGGTTATATAAGCTATGACCTGCCAGTGTAGGCCTACTGATCCTGGCACAGCGGAGTACAGCGGCTTAAGAGAGCAGCTTACCTCGGAAATGACTCACTGTTTAACACACTCAAATTCAACATTTGCACAAGATTTGTTACTTAAAATCTGTTGTTCAGTGACTAAAAAAGAAACACATTTAACAATACAACTAAATGTAAGAAACTAATAAATCATCTTTAATGTTATAACTGTGCAATATAGCCCATAATACTGTATAAGTTACCTTTAACTGTGAGGGTTTTTGATTATTTTTGATGTTAATTCATTTCTTTGTCCACACTGGAAGCTGCCATAGGCTACAGCGTATTCTTCTCTGATGACATAACAGCAGAGACAATACACGCACCAATTACAGCAGGCTGCGTACAGAGTAACGCCGTGAATTATTATGCCCCATTTCATAAGCAAAAAATTTGGTTCCAAGCACGCACTTGCCTCTTTGAGTGGCACCTATTTCATTTTGCACAATAGGTGATTAATTTAATAGTATAATTTTTATGAATGGAGCTCGTGTATAGGCACAACTATAGGCTGAACTGTCTCTTACCTTGGCTTGGTTAATGAGAAGCCCTACGAAAGTTGACACCAGCACAGAGCCGGACATGCTGCCTTTCCTCCGCATCTCCTGCTTGATGAAGGGGAAAGCGGCGGCCGGGGGCTCCTCAGGTACGGTCACCGTGTAGGTCTGTCGCATGGTCGGCATGCTGGTGGAGCTAATGGACCGGCTACCGGCGAAAGCTTATGCGTACGAAAAGACTGCTTCTCCAGCTTTACCGCTTTGAATACGATGGTGATACAACTGCCTCACTTCGTAACTGGGAAGCTGTCATTCATTCATTCAACGCTAAGGTACCGACATCAGATTATTACGCCGGGTAAATGTTTCAGCTGTGGCTTTCTCCTTTAAATGCTCGGATAATAGCTCCAGATCACGACGACGTTCGCTGTTAAAAAAAAAAGACTGACTGTCAAAAAGAGTAAAGTGGCTGCCCTATTATTGCAAGAGCCGAGCAGGTCTGTCCACGGTGAAAGCAGAACTATGTCCCACTGCACACGGCCGTACAGCACCGCCTCTTTTGGCTCAATGGCGACCTCACACAGACGTCAGCGCCGCCCCCAGCACCAGCCGCGCGCTCCTGCGTCACGGAGGATTTTTTTCTCCGCGCTTCTGCCACGATCTGAAGGACTACACGGGCTCTTAGACCACTCACCCAGCCCCCCATCTTCAACCTACACGGCTATTCACACACATTACACAAGTCTCGGCATAATGACACACTACGGGGTACATGATAAGACAACAAGGCTACGGAGGCAACGGGGCGCGTAACATAAACACAGTAGTTAACTAATAATATCCCATAAACCAAACCGTCATACTATCAGCTTTGTTGGTGGGTACTACATGCTACTGCTGGTTATATATAATAAGCATGGACTAAACCAACCAAGGGACTACACTATAGGACTATAGGAAACCAGGACAGGGTAGCTCCAGGTTTTGTCTTGTGAAATTTAAGACATTTTTAAGACTTTTTAACGCTACTAAGAGTGAAATTTAATGCCAGCATCGTCAACAACAGAACAATAAACTGTTTGAATTTTGCACAAAGGAATTATCTGTACTACTCTCTGAAAGTCAAGGGTTTAATTTTAAAAGAAAGTCTAATACAGATGAAATCCAGTGCCACATCATGAATGAATAAATGAATCATGCATTTTAATGATGACATTACTGTTATTGCAGTGACTCAACATAATGTTTTGACAAGGACCTAGATGAACAAAATTTAATACCTACTCATAATATTTAATACATTTAAGGCCTTGATTTTGACAAGATCCAATTTAATACTTGTTTAATGCTTTTAAGACCTTGGGCAAGAACTAAACTAGGACAGGACCAAATCCAGTTCTTTCAGCTATTACTCTGCTTCTAATTGTTTTGAACCAGAGCTAAAGGGTGGACTAAAACAAGTGTAACTTTGAAGGCTGTTTCGAGCCAGGCAGCTACACAAGCATTTTTCACTCAACACGTGATTAAGCACAGGACTAAAACAGAACTAACCAAAGCTGCATTGCTGAAAAATAACAATCATTCCACTGCTTTTGGTTTACACTGACGACTAACTATACACTCAAATCTCCCAAAGATTTTTTAACAGATGGTCAATTAGCATGTTTAGTTCATTTTGCATATTTAGTAGTTTTTGAAATAAAACTTGCTATGTTCCACTTTTAGCGTGTCTGCAGAGTGAAAGAAATGTCCTTAGCAGCAATCTCATGACACGGAGAGCGTGTGTACACAGCAAACAGCCAAGGAGTACATTCCTTCCCCAGGCTGAGCACGTGTGTGTCTGTTTCAATGGCTTCATCCCAGACATGGAAAAGTACAATTTTAGACCAGAGCTGAGGGTCATCAGTTATTCTGATATTTACAAACATTAGTTAAAACACCAATATAGACCTTTGCACGTGATCCTTCAGAAAATACTGATACTATTGATTTGTGATTTCTCAGTCTTATTTAGAACACAGTTAGGATATATGTGAATAAAATGTCTAAACCTGTACTGGGACAGAACCTTTTTTAAATCACTGTCCAAGCTTTGGTAATGACACCTACAAGTTTATAATTTTGTTAAACAATACCACTAAACTGGAAGCATTAAATTATTTTACAACATCTATTTGAGGAGCTACACTTACTGTTAACTAGACAAAAGGTTAGGTTTTGTCAACACTACACTGGTTACAAGTGTGTGCCACTGCAATTAATGTGGGTATTGTACTGACACAACCTCTGTAAAATAAAAACATTTTCAAAGATTATCTAAAATCCCAAAATGATCACTTAAAGGAGGGGTGTAAAACTATGGCCCCGGGAACAAATGTACCCTGGGGACCATTTTTTCTTAGCCCTCAGACCTAATTTTAAAATGGCACAAAATGTCACAGGTATTTATAAGAGACGGACCTGGCATTTAAAAAGAAAACATGGAAATTAGTAGCTGGTGGAGCCAAAAAAATTCAGCCATATTATGTCCTGGTCCCAAGCCTGGACAAATGTGGGATTGTATGGAAGAGCAGCCAGAGTAAAACCTATCCCAAAGTAAAGTGTCCATGAGAATGACTGTGGAGACCCCTGAAGGAAAGAGATGCGAATGAGAACATCCTAAAGGTAGACATGGCCAAACTTAATGTGTTTACCTAAGTATTTACATCCTTACTACTACAACCATTATTAATGCTGAATTGTTTAGATATGCATGTCTATCCGTGTTAAACTGTGACTTGGCCGACTTCTCTGACCCATAAAACTCTTGTGCTACCTGACCCATCATGAATTCTTATGAAACTAGCCCTTATTTATAAAAAAAGTGAGGTAAGCTTGTGCTAGACAATGTTTTTCATTTCACAGTAAGCTGTCTGACCAGGGCACTGAGTCGGGGTGGCTAAAAATATTGTTGACTCAACAAAAAGTCAACAAGAACTACTTGGGGCAGAATCGAGACAAATTTGAATGTGGGCAAAGCCAGACGGGCATTACTGTGGCTTTAGTGCAAAGGAGACTGTCTGCAACAATAAGACTTGCATTATACCTGAAGGACAAAATCTCAGTGAGTATAGTCAGTCATAAGGATTTATTAAAAGGAATGGAAAAATGTAGAGAAGTGCTGTGTTGAATGTTGGGAGGGTAAAAAGAGGTTTTCTGTGGCACAATATAACCTTACCAAGTGTAAGCTATCGCCAAAACTACTTCTCAACCAAGGCCCATTTGGTTTGGCTTTAGTGCTATTTGCTAATATTGAATAGTGTTACAGAAATATGGAAAACAAGAATAGTCATCATGCTACCAGGCCAGCTTGTCTTACTAAGAAATATGGCACAAGACGAACTGAACCATGAGGCACTGGCAGCTGCTATTTTTGTGTTTACAGGGACTGTGTTTACTTTACTCTGCCAAAGCTATTTCTCAAGACCTTTTCGACCTGAATGGTTGGTTTAAGAAACAACAACACAAAACTGGACACAACTGGATATTAAAGGTACTGCTGGAAAAGTATACACAGAGAAGACGACCATTTTTCTGGTTCACAACAAAATCTTTGAAATCTCATGTGGACAGCTGTAACGTTAAATTACTGTAAGTTATGTAGCCACAGAACAAATAAGTTGGAAAAAAAATCTAATTAAACGGGTAAAAGTAATGAATGAAACTCAATAACTCACAATGTAAGTGTGCTGCACTGCTACACTTTATTTGGTCAGTTTCTTTTTGTTACCTATTATTCAAGACCTATTCATTTTATTATAGCTGGAATATATTAATCTAATATATAACGACTTTTTAATGACTATTCTTGGAGAGCCAAATATTTTCTGAGGCAGTCCTGGGAGTGAAAATGTGGGAACTACTGCTCTAAATGATCAACCCAATAATCTAAATTAGACATTGCCCATTATTCTCCTCTCTGTACAGTCTCTCTGTCCTGAGGGAAGAGGACATTAAGTGAGTCTCTGTTAATTACAAAGAGAGTTAGCAGCTGGGGACATGCAGTAAAACTGTGAACCTGTTGATAACAGGTGTTGATTACTTTGGGATGGATAACAGTGAAAGAAAGCCATGTCTGAGCTTGCCTTTTGCTGCTGACTCCACTTTAGAAGATGGCCATTGCCACAGTTTTGTACTATGATCTTACTTGTGTTGCTGGATTTACAATCAACAACAAACACAAAGCGGGGATGTGTGGCATTGTATTTGTCATCCAGGCAGCTATTGTATTATATATGTCCTAATTTCAAAGTCATTTATCTGAAGAAATTGCTTATTGCTTTACATCTAACACAGGTCTAGCTATTAAACTTTGTTCACATGTAAACAATCTTTCAGGTTATACTTGGCCATGTAGTAGTATATTTTCTACATTCTAACACAATATGTGTGTTATTGAGTAACTTAGTAGCTATGACAGCCACTAAGCAACCAAAAGATCTGAGTCTTGGCTAGTGGCACAGAGACAGAGGTCTTTCTGCATACGCCTGGACATACCCCTGTTATACTATGAGTGTCCTGGGCCACCTCAAAATGTCCAGAGTGATTAAAGGCATTCAGAATACTTTGAATGTACTCAGAGCTGACTTTGGCCAAACACTTATTGCATTTTAATGCCAAGCTAAGGCCACAGTATTTTATGCACTACTAACTTCACACATGCAACAAAACATAAGCTTAATATGATGTTCATAAAATCATTCACACATAACCTAGTTTAAGTGGGTAGTCATACATTATAGAAATAAACTGTATAATATATGATGATGATGTGGGAGCACTTTCAGCTGCAATCTTTAGTCTTATGTTTTACACAGCACTGCCATTGCTTTCTTCATCCATAGATCAGTCACTGAAGACATGCATGTAAAGCATGAAAGTTGTAAGCAGGACGTGGCTGTAAAGTGACACAGTTAACATACTGTGTTCAAGGTTTGTTTTTTCTAGGCTAAATCTCATGGCTCAAAAGAACAGCACAGTTGTTTCACTAGTCACATTAATACTAATAACACGCATTTGGTTAAATGTAATTACACATTTGTTACAAAAATGATAAAAAACCATTATGCAACATATCATATTTTTATTAACGTACTAAATTCTTGTGATTGCTCTGAATGCATCAAATCCCTCCTAATCTCTTGTCGCCTACACTTTCCCTACTCCACTGCTCATGTAAGATGTTACCAGGCCTAATCCCAGAGAAAGTGGGTCAGTTGGGCTGACTCTGACCTGGTCATTAAAACTGACCCAACTCATAACACTTCAGCTGCTTGTGAGAGCTGTGGATTTAGCTAAAATGCACATCACTTGTTGCCTATAGATAACTGTCTCTATCCAGGTCACTAATATGTCATGATTGTTAATACATTTTTCCAATATACGAGTATAGGTTAAAAGAATAGAAAATATATAGTGTACAGATGGACTACCATGTGTGTTTTTGCAAATAGTTTAGGGAAAGACATTAAATATTAGATGCTTTTCAATTTAAAGCTTAAAAAGAGTTATTTCTTGAATAGATTGATTCATTTTTGGGTAAAAATCCTGTATATTGCTTCTTTAATAATTTATTTTGGAATAAATAAAAGAAACTTAATTAGCAGTATCTCTGGTCCTTGAAATTGTTGTCATTTAACAGTTCATCCTGCAGTGAAATTGAGTTTAACACCACTGGTTCATAGAGTAATGCTGAAGCTGACATGTATTTTGACTTTTCTTGTTCATCCTCATTCCTGACTTCTGTTAATTTGAGCAATAGCGCCCCCCTTTGGCTAAAAAGCAGTGTTCCTTCCTCGCTCTGTCAGGGAAACTAAATGAACCAGAAATGCTCAGTGATGCAGCTTCATCTCATTTGGCCTCTCTCAGCTGTCTGTCATCCATCCCCTTTGGAGCAGTACAACTTCAGTATGTGTGTGTGAGAGGGTTAGTGTCTTACCATGGAGCTGTCCCGGGCCGGGGACTCAGACAGACCGTTACTACTGGGCTCCCACGGTGAGGAGGTGCTCAATGCCCTGCTGCTGCTGCTAAAGATCTCTTGTGTGGAGCTCCGTGAGAGGGCATCCTGAGTGGAGCTGCGGGACAGGCCAGAATAGCCCAACCGAGAGCCGTATGAGTCGGACACATCACTGTTTCGAGTGCGGTAGCTCCGAAGGGAAGAAGAGGTCGGGGTGAAGGACGAAGAAGAGGATGAGTCGTTAAGGCCCAGAGTGGCAAGGTCCCGACTTAAATCACTTTGGGACACAGATTTCCGTCGGCTGAGTGAGATGCTGGAGGCCGCTGGTGAAGAGGAGAGGTAGCTTGACTGGGCAGAGGGGGAAGAGTAGGAGCTGTATGTGGTGTAGGCTGACCCCCCGCTTAGGCCCGACCCCGTGTAGCTCTTAACAGGGGTCCGACTAAGGCTCTCGCTACGCCGGCCACCAATGCTGCTCGTCCCAAGGATGTCACTGCGCGGGACGGTCCGGCCCCTGTCCCGGTCGGGGTCCGAGGAGGTGCTGTAGTTTCGGGAGCGGGCAGCCGAGCTGCTCAGGTAGCTGGACGAGGAGTAGCCCGAGGACGATGAGGAGGTGGGGGACTTGTACGTGGAAAGCCTGTCCCGTTCGCCATAGGAGCTAAGGCCCGGGCTGAGGGAGGAGGTGTAGGAGGTATAGTGACTGGTGTAGGAGGAGGGGCCGGTGTAGCGCTTGGTCGTGGACGACACGCGGGACATGCTGCTGCTGCTGGTGGTGCTTTCTCAGGCACAGGACGAGAGCACTTCTGGAAGACCGCATTGACTGCAAACACAGCAAAGAGACACGAGTCGTTCATCAGCAACAATCACTACTTACACAGCAACAATGGAGGCGGCATTTATTACTGCTCCACTGAACGGGACAAAGAAAAACGTCAGTATTTCTCACATAATACTACAGACAGGACAAATATGAAGTGAGGAACAGGCTGTAGTCTTCAATAATGGGTTTCAACACAGGACTATCACAGGGAATTATTACAAGGTTTAGACAATGGATAAGCTGCCATGCGGATATAGTTACTGTAAATTTGACTTGCTCTTCAATAAAATAAAACATAATTGATTAGGACAGCTAGTGACAGTTGATTGATCTGGAATGCAGTGTTTACCTTAAAATGATGCTAGTTGGTGCCTATTATACAAACAAATGGGTTACTTGAGTTCATTAGGCACAATTTAAACTGCAGATTACGTTGCGTACAAGGGCTTTCATTCATATACTTGACACTGATGATATGTGTAGTAAGAATGTGTTAGTAAGTTAGTAAACTTGACTTACTTCCCATTATTCAATAAAGAAAACCTTATTGAATAAGGACAGTTGATCGGTGTTCAGTTCCTTTGTGCTCATATTACCCCATATTTAACAGCAGTAGTTTAGCACAGTGTGTCGCCCGAACAGTCTGTATCCTGTGCCGGGAGAGGCTCTTCTTCACATGCAACAGCAGCGTTTGAATAAATAAAAGTATCTGGTGTTGTTGATCCGTGTTGAGTTCAGTTTGGGAGGCTCCTGTTTCTCTAATGGGCCCACCTTTCTGTGCTTTCCCTGCGTTGACTTCTCCAGACGCTTATTCCTCTGCTGCTCTCTCTCTCTCCCTCTGTGACCAGAGCCTGATCAATTATTCAGCATATGGATGTGGAGTAGGCAGACGGGCAGCATGCTGGAGACATGCCATAGCACAGCGCTGCCCACAACACTACTAAGCAGACCAGGAGGCTGAGTGGACCTCTGCTGAACCAGCTGCTACGCCAAGACTTTAATGTTAAATCAATGTTTTACTCTACACTTAGGTGTTGTCAGTAAGATTTGGGTGCAACTTTCAGCTGAGTGGACATCCTCAGCAGCAAAGTTTGCTCTTTTTTTTCCACTAATTCATTGTAATTCATTGTAGAAAGTAACTAGACACTTTTGGAGTAATTATTTTACTTAATATATTTTTAGTTTTATATCATTTCAAATTTACAAAATGAGTAAAAACATTTGTAAAAGTACTTGCAACTGTAAGTATCTTGTGTGGCAAAAAATACTTTGTAGTTCAAGCAGAAACACTACTTTTTAGTTGTACTACTAGCATTAGCAGTGGAAGTAGCAGCAGCAGTAGTTGTAGTAATACCAGCAGTGGTCTGTAGTCATTGTTGATAAAAAATAAACTTTTCATTTTACTTACTTTACTTTTACTGAAGCACTTTTACTTCTACTTGAACAATATTTTGAAGTAACAGTACTTTCATAATAAATCACTAGTCTCACTGTACTGCTTCTCTGTTTCATTCAACTTCAAAACTTTTATTAAAAACATTTATTAAAAGTAAAAAGAAAAAGAAAAAAAAAAGAAAAGAAGAAATAATTTGCTGGTCAACTTTAAATCCTGGCACCAGGAACAAAGGCATTAGTTGATCCCTGAAAGTTATGTTTTCTGAAACATTATCTAGACCCTAGACTACTTTTTAACACAAATTACAATGTACTGCTATTCCATTTGTTAACATACTGTAGTCTAATGTAGGCCTGAACCTTCAGAAAACTCACAATTTAAACTGCAGCGTTGTTTTGGTCATATAAGCCATTTTTATTTTCTCTTATTTAATGGTTTTTGTCTGACTAATAAAGTAGTGACTGTGAGAGACTTCAGCCGTGGGAGTATCCTCTCAGGGCTGATAGGACAAATGTAAACTATAGGTTTCACTGGAGAGGAGTGGTCTCCAGGGAAACGACAATGCACACGCAGCCATGCACCACACTCTCACTGGCTCTGGCTATTCTGCATTTTCTGCCTCTCCTGAGTGTGTGCGAACCAGTAGTTACCACGGCTGCCATGGAAACTAGTAGCTGCATTTGTTTCCTTCCTACCGACGCATAGAGGACCTAAAAGCTGCATTGGAGGGGCAGTATCTGCAGCCAATTTACACTTTTCGCTAGAGGCTGAGAACTGCTAAGGCAATGTGAAAAGTGCTGTCTAATGCAGTAGATATGGCTGAAATCGTCCTGGGAATGAATGAGGAAGTGAATTAGGAGTAAAGTGGAGGGGAGGTCTGCACTGCTGTAGGGGGAGTATGCTTTACCAGCTAATGCCGGGCATTGCTTGGCAATGAGCAAAAGGAGATGAGGTTTCAGTCTCTGGGCAGGTTAAGACAGAGAAACACCACTTTCACTGGAGAATGACAGCTCAAAGTTGCTAACATGGACTCATGTCTGAGAATTACCATTTATAGTAGTAGTGTAAGTTTAAAGGTGTCTGTCTTCAGTCTGTCACCAGAAACTAAAGAAAGATGTTAATTGATCCATCTCTAAGCCCTGTCCTCAATTGCCATGAGACAATCACATTCCTTGGAGTTCCCCCAAAAACTCAGACATTCAAACATATTGTCAGAGATGAAGTTTAGCTTGTTCAAAATACCATGAAGTAGCTTAGCTATAGGAAAGTTTAAGCTAAAATCTTATAAATGTTACCTCAGGGTTTAGTTATGTGCGTTGCGTCCCACAGAGTGCATGCTCAGTGCAGCTCTTTTTCCTAAAGAGTTATGTTTCACCCACCAACGCCATGTAATCCTGTAAAGTCTCTCATGACACCCCGAAATTAACCAAATAATATCACATAGAGCTATATAGTATATGGTGTGTAGTATCACTTCATGGCCACATGGTGTGATTGATGACATGGCCTGGATCTTCAACACACTTGTCCAGTGTGACTTGTTTGACTAACCTCTTAAACACATTTAAGTCCTTTTCTCAGTGAGACTGATTATGTGATTATGATTACAAGAAGAGGCTATGGCCCCACAGAGGAGCAAAAGTTAAAAAACTGGTCATTGTTTTGATAAGGGTTTTAGCAGAAGGCTATTAGCAGTTCTCTGG
Organism: Bostrychus sinensis; assembly: GCA_020698575.1. Classification (NCBI taxonomy): domain Eukaryota; kingdom Metazoa; phylum Chordata; class Actinopteri; order Gobiiformes; family Eleotridae; genus Bostrychus; species Bostrychus sinensis. The sequence goes on from CM036245.1 coordinate 16,713,156, forward strand.
GCCGTCCTACAGCGGCTAAATATACTCTGAAATGTGAGCAGAAGAGACACTGCTGATATCTGTGAGAGCCACACTGACGCCTTTGCCCTCCCTGTGAAGCCAACTCCAGTCGAGCTGATTCAAATAAAAGTAGACCTCTCTGTCAGCTCTGACCAGCCATAGTTAGCTGTCCTGCTGTCTCCACCGGGCAGGATCCATTCAGTGTTCTGCTCACTGCTGCGATGCCACAACTTTGTGGTTTCTGCATGTCTTACAGTTAGTGCTGCATTTTTTTGTTCTTTCTAAGGCAAAATAAAACTTTAAAATAGTGACATTCAAGTTTAAAAAAGCAAAACTACTGTACTACAAAAACATCAGAAAGTCACTTGAACATGACATACAATACTATGTACTTTTGAGCTTACAAGTACACTTTAGGTCTGTTTTGGTTAACAAATACAAGGTGACTAACTAGTGTACCCAATGACTCGACTACAAGTGTGAAGCCATCTGTTTTACGTGTATTTTTAAAAATATATAAAATATGCAATAGAAAATTAAATAAAAACGGCTGACTGGCAGGATATTGGGCTTTATAAGTACAGGGTAGTTCCAGATTTTTTCTTGTGAAATTTAAGACCTTTTTAAGTATTTTATGCCACATAGAATAAAAATTAATGCCAAGATTGTCGGCAAAAGAGCAATAATCTGTATAAATTTTACACTAATAAAATATCTGCATGACTCACTGAAATTGATCTAATGCAGGTGAATTAATTGTCTGCTTTGGAAATCTCAAAATGGAATCATAAATTTCAGTGGTAACAACATTTACTATATTGTGGGGATGTTTATTGCAACAAATGCCTGCAACATTACGCAGCAGCCCATAAAAACAGTGGACTTAGCTTTCAAAAAATTACTAAATAAAGGCACAATTGAGTGGGTGACTTTAAGATATTTGTAAAACCACTATTGATAGAATTTGTGGCCAAATTTACAACCAACTGGCAAAAAATAATTCTCTGTTTTAACTTGCAAAGTATTAATCTAAAATATATTGACAAATATATGACAAGTACACCAAAAAAGTTGACTTAGACATCCCAGTTTTACAATTTAAGACCTAGGTGAACAAAATTGAATACCTGCTTTTAAGGCCTTGATTTTGGCAACATTAGATTGAATACCCTTTTAATACTTTTAAGACCTTGGGGCTGCATCCTGCTTAACACTTAAGTGATAAGAGCATGCCACAAGCACCTACAAGCAAAAAATACTGCAGAAAGGGTCATGACTGGGATGGAAATGAATGAAACAGTGCCACCAACAGAAAAAAAAACTAATATTACTCTTTCCCTTAAAACTCATTGATATTCCACAATAGCCCAGAGAGCGGCAGCCGATGAGGATTTATCATTACTCCCATCTGTTGGTGACTCAGACAAGAGGCCATGAAGCAGCAGTGACCGCAGGCTGCAGAGATGGATGCTCCGGTCTCTACGGATGACTGATCTCAAATTTATTGGCCTAATCATCAGCTCAATTACACATCATTATTCAAAACACCTCCAGTGACGCACATACACTTATTGCAATCATTACTGAGTATCCTTACGAAGAACAAAAGACATGAATGAACCTCAACAACAACAGTTCCCATGCTGCAGTTAGGCGGATATAGTGGGCGTTTATATTCTCCACATCATGTTTCAAGTTTAAAAAATCTTCTCTGTACCCAGTGTTATAAGGTACAGTAAATGGGTAAGCAGCCTTTTAGCAGCTCTTTTCAACGTGTCCTATTAGTGTCATAGCCTACATTTGTTCATGGCAATGATGTTGTCAACTGAGGGCACTGACGCACAGCATAGGCAAACCCCGGTTTAGTCACTCTGGTGAGTCACTGTGAGCTAAAAAACAAAGGTTTAGAGAGTATCCTTTTTTTTACACTTTCTAGATATAACAAACTGAAAAGATGGTCTTTGGACAGAGTAGTTAAAAGATGGTTAGAAAATAATGCCACATCCACAAAAAGAAAGAGGCAGATTTGATTGCAGTTAAAATGAGAAAACATATAAATGGCCACATCCTAGTTATCTTTTCTACGTCTTTGTACCCACCATATTTCACTAACCACATTAGAGGTCCTATATTAAGCTTTTTCAAAATAGTTTTGGAAACCTTTGCATTAGTAATTCACATTTTATAACTTAAAATAATGTATGCAAAATTTCCTCTTTGGGGGAGCTATTACTATCATTTTGCAAAGAACACTTGGATCAGGTGTCTGCCACCCTGTTCTGGCAACAGTGGGGACTGGACAGAGCATAAAATGGCTATTTAGCACAGCTATTAGCAATATGGTGTTAACAGATAGATAAATGACCTGACTGCTTCGTAGTGATGGCAATTTAAACTGTATTAAAACGAGTCCGGTGGTGCTGAATGGGCTTTAGAAACACGCAAAAGCACTTCCTGGTTTCATGTGTGTTCTCACAGTGGAGGACCTGTAGACTCCACCCAGAGAGATCATGTGTGACCAACCTGAGAATAGAACCCACAACCTCCTTGGTGAGAGGTAGGGCTGCACAGTATAACGCAAAATTATCATTGTCACAATATTAGCAAATGCAATATCAGTATCGCAAGAATCTGAATATATCGCAATAACGCTATGGTCTTCAATCAGACAGGGATTTTCACTGAAGAATAATTTTCCTGCCAGAGCCTCAAAAGAAAATGTGTTGTGGCCAAATAAAAATGTTTAAAAAGTCCTGTTTTAGCTGTAATTTCCTTAATTTTGTCAAAATTTAAGATTGTTTTTTTCCTGGTTTAGTCTGTGTTAAGTTTGGATTTTGATGCTGTTTTGCCTTGTGAATACAGAGACTTACATTTTTGTTGTGAATTTATCTTTATCAAAATATTGCAAAAGTATCGTTATCGCAATTTTTAACACAGTTATCAAATATTGCATCTTTTTTTTTTTCATATCGTGCAGCCCTAGTGAGAGGTCATCAAGAATCAAACTTTTTTTATGATTGCATCTGAGTTCTTACCTGCTGTGTTTGTAGTGGTTTGTCAATCCCCTCCGACTGAAAAGGCTCTGGGGCAGCTCATCCTACCGTCGCTACCCCAGTGTGCGCAGGAGCAGTATTTGTGACACAAATCACTCCTAAAACACGAGACAAGAAAGTTAATGAAACAGCAAAGTAACAAAAACAGGTGTCACTCTGCAGCCAACTATTCTTAGACTAGTTCAGTCTGTGCTTCCAATTGCTATAGAAACCCCACATTACCTAAATAAAGATAGTGCAAAACCCTATAATTAGTTCAGTGTGATGCCGCTACACAACAGACAACCCCAAAACACAATGAGCAAACTCGTTACACTTAATTGAGGTTTTGTATCCTACCATTAAACTTTCACTAACCCACTATTCTTCAAAACAAAGTGGTCATCAGAAGGTCGCCCAAGTCTTCATTGCGTAGCGTTCCTTTCGCACTTGTTTGCACATTGTCAGATCACAACCAGGCACTATATTTATTTTCCCGATGTGGCACCAAACTGTTGCCATGCTAATGCCCCAGAGAGCAACTCTAGAAAAAGGACAGAAACGTAATCCCATGCCGTTAACGTATCGCCTTCTTGGGGCACTCAGCAGCACTACTACTCACATCACATCCACAAGTGACAGGTAGGTTCCTAAAGCGAGAAAGAGTCGTGGTTATTGGTTTGAAAGAGGCTCACCCTTGTTGTGCAGAGAGAAAAAGCGATGGGGTGCTACTTGGGAGGCTGTGGCCCCAGAGTGTGAGAGGATAGTATGAGCACAGCCACACAGAATGTCACAGATCAAGTTACAGTGCTGGTAAATATAGCAGCAGCAGCCTATGACCTCCGCAGGTCACTCAACACTCAGAGGCATTCCAATTTGTTCTTAAAGTACAGGCATTATGTCTCTTCACAAGGCTGCCGGGTGAGCACGGAGCTGCAGCAGGTTGGCTTTGGTCAAAAATTTAAATCTGAAATAAATAAGGCACAAAGCTTAAGTGGAGCATGACTCATCCGCAGACATCTCCAGCGATAACATACGGCAACATCTAAGCCACCATGTACAAGTATCAGGGGGTCACAGAGGTGGGATCTGGCCGTGTTTCACTTCTAAACCCTCCTCAGAGTACAATAGCAAATGCAAGAGCAGACTGTAAAAATGTTGAGCAGATATTGGTGGTAAATGGGTCACAGGTGCAGAGAAGTGTGTGGGCAGTGCAGTTTCTTTTGCCTGAGTGAAAAATCTAAATAGTTTATGTTTTTGTAAAATCATCTGAACTGTCTTTTATTTATTTTATTAACTGAATGTTTTAAATATAATATATGTTTTATATAATATTTTGATAGGACAGTGGAGTAATGACAGGAAATCATGTGGGGAGAACAGGGAGAGACATTCAGTGAATGGCTGGAGTCCAGATTTGAACCCAGGACAGAGAGGTGAGTTTGCTCTGTATGGCATGCAGTGTTCCCCGCAGAAAATGTGTCAGTTAAGGTGGTAACCAACTCATAGTGCTTCTGAATTGTGAACCTGCAAACTGATGTCATTCAGACACCCCACTTACAGCTCATAAATGCCACAGAAAGTTAATTTACCATAAACACTGCAGCATAAAGCATTACACTTGGGTTTAGGGGGATAAACTAAATGTATAACTTTATAAACCCTATATTGAATGGTAGTAAAGGTGGTAGGTGCTTATAGCCAAGGTAGCCACTTTAACTATCAAGTAACGGGGGAAACACTGGCATGCTCTTTTAACTGAGCCATACTGTAGCACCTTTCACTTATTTTTATAGGAAAAACAAATTTACAACAAATGGTTTTTAAAAAAGTCATCTGGACATAGTTGAAATGTCTTCAACTTTAAAAACAAGTCCAGAAGACTTCTTTTCCAACCTGTTGTTGTGATCCAATTAGCCGGGATGACAAAGTGTTCACAGACATTGCTCATTTACAGTCATGCTTTATACTTGCCCATAAAAGGTGAGTTGTCTTAGCTCTTAGACTGCAAAAGTTTGTTAGTAGGCCTTTTAATTATTTGTTTATTGTTACAACAACAGCTACTACACTCTGAAATGATCAACTGTTGTCATGTCATGTCATGTGTTTGGTTGATAATACACATTAAGTAACAATAAACATAAAACTACAGACTCTTAACACAACGCCACCTCCTGTCAGTTACGTTGTGAACTCTCTGGGTGGAGTCTGCATGTCCTCCCCGTGTTATCGTTGGTTCTCTCCGGGTTCTCCGGCTTCCTCCCACCGCCCAAAGACATGCATGTGTTAGGTGAATTGGTGACTCTAAATTGACCCTAGTGAATGAATGTGAGAGTGAATGGTTGTCTGTCTGTGTTCGTCTCTGTGTCAGCCTTGCGACAAGCTGGCCCCTGTCCAGTGTGTACCCTGCCTACAGCCCAAAGTTACTGGGATGGGCTCCAGTCACCTGCGATCCCTAACGGGAATAAGCGGTAGAAAATGAATGAATGAATGTTGCCCATAAGAATACAAGTCAACTGTCCAGCTGTCGTTTCCTAATGTCAATCCAAGGATTTTTTTTTCTTCTTTTAATCAAAAAAGAGGAACAAAACTGCATCTAAATTATATCATTATAATTATTTGGTCTGTAAAGACTGAAATGTGAAAACATTACTTTCTGGTCGATATTTCATTTTGGTACGTTGAGGGCTACAAAAAGAAAAGAAAAACACAAATGTCCAAATTGTAAACACAGTTATGCAAGTGTGTATGCACAAATATATTCATATCACTAATGTGGTATCTTTAACGTTTACATATAAAGGAAAATACCTAATAGCCAATGTGGCTCTGGTTATTGAACCTGTATTACCAGCACATTACACAGGGAAAACGTCAGAGCAGGAAAACCTTTGACGTACTATGTGTCAGTGTGCGAGGCAATGGAAAAAAGCGGTAGGCTCTTCTACTGCACACTCTGTGACAGGGGTATAGCGTTACATGACATGAGATAGAGATGAGACGACACTGGCACAGAGGCCATCACAGCAATCTGTACAGGCAGGGAGGCTTTAATAAGGCAAAGACTGGCAGATTTCAACCAATTACCAATAGCTCGATTTATATAATATTAATCCACATGTGATTACAGTATAGCCACTCAGACCGCAGGACATGGCTGTGGTGTGCGGTAGAGGGGCGGGGATCCCAGCACCAAACTTGCACTCGTCCTGTCGCTGAACATCTTTGTAACAATGGGAGTGAATCACAACCGCTGCTATCTCACCTTTTAAATACACAACCGCAAAAAAGCACTGAACAGCCGTTGTGTGTTAACTAACAAGCTAAAATACATTTGTGTGACTAAGTCATTGCTACGCACAATCTTACGTTCAGACCAGACACTCGATACTTGTGTGGATTTTCTACACATTTCCCTCGCTAACGACACAGTCTACCTTTAGGAGATAGAGGCACCATTCAGGAAACATAACTTAAATACAAAAAGATAATTTCACCTGCAAAGACAAATATTAGTTATAAACGCGCTTTTTTTCTGCAAGGGTTGATGAGCTTTTTCACCTGCCTTTTTTTGACGCAAAGGAGAGTTTATAAACTTAATAGTGCGCAGGAAAATAGCGGTATTACAATTACATTTTGTTTTGGCCATTTTAACAATTCCTGTGACTTCGAAAATGCTTTATTGCTAAAGTTTAAAAGGAGTTTGTTAAGCGTAAGTATAAAATATAGCTCACCCCGTGGCTCTTGAGAAGCGACGTAACTAACTGCATTCACTCACCCTTCAGCTGGACATCCCGAAGAGAACAGCCAAAAAAGGGCCTCCAAAATTAGTCCTTGCCCGTTTCCGCCGCTGTTTAAACCAATTCATGTATTCCGATCGACAAATTAGCATGAAATGGTAACCTACGTGTTTTTTAATCAAGGCAACGTTGGTATTCTGCCATGTCTCTGCCCTGTCCTTTCGCAGTTTGTAGACTTTCAGCGATTACCAAGTAACGGAGCCGTTTGCTTTAACGGTGACGTCGGTACGTAACGAAGCTGATCTCCGGTTGGCTAGAAGATCTGCGTAACCGTCACCCGCCTCCACTGTGACCCGCCTTTTACGCCGTCGCCACGGAAACGAACGTAAACATCAGAGTAATCGTTCATTGAAAAAAAAAAATACTGCATTATGAGGCAACAAAGGGGGCAGAAACATGTTTGTTGCAAAGACACAAAATTTAATTTAAATAAAATGGGAACGATTGTATCACATCTTTACCTGTGTAATAATACCCTACTGTAAAAGCTCTTATCATGCAGATATGATAAAAAATTCAGTCTTTTAGGAGCAAGCAATATTACTTTTGGTTTGCCAGCCCTTACCTAAAACATAAGTCAGCTAAAGTCTTAACTAGAAGACACACTGTAATGGTTCATTAGACTTAGCTACAAAAATAGTAACTATTTATAAGCTATGTCCACTAATAGTTTGTGACACATCCACAAAAACAAATGTGCAGTGTATGATTCTACAAAAAGGGCTACTAAAACCACCACTAGAACAATGAACACACAAATAATACACACGCAAACACCACAGTATTCAATTATAAAGCTAAAATGGAAAAATTCAATTATACTTACCTAACATTTTATTTTAAAATTAATTCTCCACATCTCTGGGATCATGTTGCACTATTCCACAAGCAGCCATTTAGGTTAGAGCACTCAACATACAAAAGGCTATGAGTCATAACATCAAACTGCAGTATAATAATCTCCTTTATGAAACCCATCCAAACCTCTGATATGTGTCTAAAAATAGACCCGTTACAAACCATAGTGTTACACTCTGAAGCGAAAAAGCTGTTTATTAATGCTGCATCTTTTCCCTTCACAAATCCATACAATAAAGAAGACATACATCAATGATATATTCATCATTTATTATCTCATACTCTCAAACAAAAGATGCACTTACACTTTCGTCAATGTGACAGGTTATAGACAGTCTGGCGCTTGAGTGGAATGATTAGCTTAAGTACTGGTGTGAGTGAAACTTAGCAGGGATAATTCCTCCTCTGCATTGAGTCCAAACACAAAAACATAAGACAAATATAGCCTTTAGTATTTTTAGAGGCAAGTGATAACTCAAACCGAGTGAACCCAATAATACAGTGGCAGGTAGTAGCTATTTGTTTACAGGGTGCTTTTAAACATGATGTGCTCTGAGCCCATTATAGATGTGAGAATTCAGCAACAAGTTAATAAATACATTTTTTCATGTATAAATACCAAGCCTAACCTCTGCACACAGCACACAATGTCTATAGCTGTTTAGTTTGAAGGGGTTATGTGTGGCATTTTAGTTTGAAATATTATTGGAGTGTCACATTTGTGTCATTATGTGTTATTAAAGATGGCAATATCATCTTGTACTACTAGAAGAAATGGTGAGTACAGTTGCAGAGAATATCTTGTCATTGTTGTGAAATGATAAATGGTATAACTAGGGAACGTGAAACAGTATATTTTGTGCATTTAGAGCAAAGGAAAAATATATTCAGTTTGTCAAATCTCCCCCTTTAATTTGTCTTTGTTTAGATAAACTATAAACCTGAAGAAAAAAACATTTATTTTCTGCACATAAAAACTAAATAGACATTAATGCAGTTTAATGCCCTTTTACATTTGTTACATTATCAACACTAAATGAAAAGGTTTTGAGCTGAAAGTTTAAGTTGCTCTAATGTTTACAGTTACTCACATAATACCTGTACTCTTTTCAACCTTTTAATACCAATTACAAGATTCTGATTTTCTCATTTCATTTACAGAAAAAGACGGAATAATAGCACTGTTTTTGGGATACAATTCAAGTATTATGTTTAAAGTGATATTTGTAGGATACTGTTTGTTTTGCTCTGAAAAGGGAAATTTCAGCCTTATGATTTTGCAAACAATAAATAACAAACAATACAACGAACAGTTGTAAAAACAGTCACCTTACACAAAGACTTCAAATATGTTCCTTGAGTTTCATGAATCAGCTTTCTGACTAATACATACATACAACTAATAATTAATCAAAACAAATTATTATTATAAATTAAAAACAACATGCATAGATTCACCCAGTCTGCAAACACTGACACACAATACATGTTCACTTCAAGCAGGTCTCATACTGATTTACACAGACACTAAAACTGGTCCAGACCGGATGTTATTGGCTGGTTATGGCTGGTTCATGCTACACGAACACTGATTCAATACAACTGTGATATGATGCAGAGACTGGTGCAACTCTTAATATTCATTCAAGTAACCAGCTGTGTACTATATATCCATTTGAACGCTCTAGTGTCCATATATTAAACTGTAAATATATTATTCAAGTATTTCAGCAGTGATATATTATGATAGTTATTGTGATGTACAGTATATAAATGTTTAACTTTAATCCATATAACACTGTTGTGTGATTAACATGATCCCATTTAATCCCATACAGTCCCATAAAATACCTTTACAAATAAAAATCACACCATTGTATTCAATGTATTGTCCATATTATTTCTTGTTTCTGGTACTTCCTTACAGTATGAGCGTGTAAAGATGGGTTGAACTAAGGCTATATTCAAACTGTAAGCCTAAGCCCCATTTACATTTATGGACATATTGGATGTTTCTGGTCGCACTGTGTAAGGCTTTAGACAGTGGTTTCTGATATCATAGAACATGGACGGTAGGGCTGTTTGCAATGGCAACTAGGTACTAAAACTATTTAATATCTAAAGTACTGAACATTTTTATGTAATTTTCCCTATAAGTTTTTTTTTTCTCTTTCAGCTGTTTCCTTCAGGGTTTACCACAATTAATAATCTGCCTCCAACTAACCCTATCCTCTGCATGTCCTTCTCTCACACCAACTAACTTCATGTCCTCTTTCACCACATCTATAAATCTTCTATTTGGTCTTCCTCCTGCATGGCAACACTAACTTCAGCATGCGTTACATACTAATATATTCACGATCCCTCCTCTGCACATGTCCAAAACACCTCAGTCTGGCCTCTCAAACTTTATCTCCAAACCATCTCACATGAGCAGTCCCTCTGATGTACTCATTCCTAATCTTATCCATCACCGCCCAGAGAGATGGATAGGATTAGGATATAAGATTTAGGTTTCCCTAATATTTTAAGCGTGTATTTTTTTTATTAACTTATATTTGGTCTTATCTTTTGTTATATCTTCCATCCAAACTACTGCCCTGAAATGACCTGCATCCAGGATTATGGATGTTTAAAGCCATCCACAAGCATTTGTCAATCTCTATAATAATAATAATAATAATAATAATAATAAATAATTACCCATTGTGATCTGCTGAATATATAATAATATAATAAAATAATATGCTTTCCTAAATGGTTTCAAATGCAAATGGCAAACTAAACAAAAATTTGGTTGGCAGTCTAAACATAGCCCAGTGATTTCCAAGCAGCACTGTGAATATTTAATTTGGTGGACTGATGTATTTGCTGTTTCCATTGTGGTAAGACAATTAGGAACCCTCTTCTCTGCAAAGTTCTGCGTTAAAGGAAAAAATCAATAGCAACAAACATCAACCATCAATATTCCTGTCATTCTTGTAGATAAAGCCAAGAGATGGTTTTGTTTTCCACATTATGATAAACTAATATGAATTATCTTTGACCAGAGTTTTGGTGAATCAGTGGTCACTTTATAGAAACATTTCAGTGCTGTAAAGTAGAAATAAACATTTTAAAAAAATGGAAAGAAAATACTTGAAAAATTAAGCAAATCCTCTTGTACAATTGACAAAACCTTTGTGTGAGACAAATGGTGTGGAAAAAAAACAGCTAATGGCACATCATTAACAAACAAAGTAGAAAACAACAAATAGAAACCTGCACTTCAGTATACATTACAGAGAGATTGTCTTTCAGGCTCCTGTGGCATGTGCTGCTTGTTTGGGCGTTTTGCGTCACCACTTTGTTCTCGTCGAGCTTTGTGGAGCCTTGTGGAGCTTTGTGGCATGGTGGCAGTGCGCAGAAGCAGAGGTGAGCCCTGTAGGGGGCACCACACAACATTGTGGCAGCTGCTGCGGGGGCACGTGTGAAGGTAAACTTCTCTGCATATGTGGTCAGTGCAACACGGTATGGTAGTTCTTTGACAGTTTGAAAGCTTCATGACTCTAGTGACCCCAGCTTTTGAATAAAATCTCTGCATGTAATGTATCGATATGTATGTGGTCCAAAGTTTAACAGCGATTTAAGCCTGTTTTTTTTTTTTCTTTTCTGCCCTTCTCAGTAGTGTAAAACAGCAAATGAGAATACTATGACTCTCCACTTGCCTGTGCAGGTGCAATGGTTTGTGGCATGTACTAAGCAAAGATTCACTAAAGCATTTATAAGCCACTATGCTGCACTGTTTTCTTGTGAGTCCAACTCCAACAGATGCCCTCACATCAAGCAAAGCCAGAGAACTGTCCAGACAGACTGCTTTTCTCTGCAGTGTCTGTGTCAAATATATATCCTTATTCAAAAAAGGCCGCTGCTGAGTTGCCTTTTATCAACCAATAAATTAATAATCCAGTGGGTTTAGTAGTCAAAGGTAGTCAAAAAAGCCATAAGTTTACTTGGTTTTGGGCACCACAAGTATCTCGTCTCCATCTTGGATGCTGTAGGAGTGGAGGGCCCTTGTGTTGTACTTCATTTCCTCTGGACCGAAGGCACTGCCCTTGTCGATGTAGTAAAGCCTCATGCTGTTGGCGGAGAGCTGCACCACTGTAGCAAGATGCTTCTTCAGCTCCGCCACGTTCTGATCCAAGCGGATGTTGACCTGAGGCAAAGACAAGAGTTATAGCTTTCACTTAACATAAATAGTGTATAGTCAGTGTACAGTATTAAAAGTAAATAGTTGGAAACAAGTTAATTGACATGTTCCTTTTTCTTCTCTGTTTAACACATTCCTGCACCCTGATGCCAGTTTATGGTATAAATTAGTCGGAGGTGGACAGTAACTAAGGAAATTTACTTGTACTTTAACTGAGTAGTATTTTTGGGGGAAACCTATTAGTAATTAACCTATTATTTTTACTCCACTACATTTCAAAGGCAGAAGTAACTTCTGCAGTGAAATGGTCTTAAAACTGAAACACAACTTACCGTGTTCATGTAGTTTCTTGTTGATGAGTGGTCTGTCACTTTCACACCCTATATAATCAGTTACTCTTTGTCATTGATATTTAAAGACTTGGCTTAAACCTAGTTCAGGACTGGTTTACTCCTACCTTCAGTTTTTGTTTGGATAGTCCTTATTTAACATGGATTCATCTCAGTTTAGACTTGGGTTAGACCTGGTTACCTCTGCCATGTTGGAGGTTTTGTTTTTGGCAGTGTTGATTTGTCTGTCTGTCTGTTTGTTTGTTAGCAACATAACTCAAAAGGTTATGGACGGATTTTAACAAAATTTTCAGGAAATGTCAGAAATGGAATAAAGAAACACTGATCAGATTTTGGGGATGATCCGGATCACCATCCGGATCCAGGATTTTTTTTTAAAGAATTCTTGCTATTGGGAGATGGGGCTAATTTTGCAATTACAGCTTTGAACTCAAATAGTGCCCAGAATCACTGGCAAATGATTACAAGATGACATGTTAGATGTTATAATCTCACATCATTTGACTTGGATGATGTTGATATTCTCATTCTGGTGATCCAGAAGGTTCTAAATATAAAGGGTACATATGAAATTGGATATTGCACAGCAACAAATGTAGCTACACACTTGCAAATATCGCCAAATGAAAGGTGAGGTTTTTCTCTTTCAGTAGTATTCTCACAGATTTGATGTATTATTAATACTTATTGAGCTAGATCCGGGCCTTTAGGGGTTTTTCTCAGGGGAGGGACCCTATGGCTTGGCAGAGGTCTGCGCTCTCCGAGTGCTTCTAGTTTAATATTAGTTTACACTTGTCCTAGACTTTTAGTCCCTGTTTGTTCCATTAATGTATTTATACTAAATAGTATAGATTCTTCTGTTTCCCATTCACTGATTCTGTAAAAACTTGTCTCTAGTTATTCTAACTCTAAGGTGACTCTATAGGATCAGACTAAAATGTGTTTGACATCTTATGTTTACAGGGTATGATTAAGATGTGTATTTTATTCATCTTTTTGGAGCTGCAAATCTGTGAGTTGAATGTAGCAGACATTTTACCCACTTATTCTTGACTGCAGTTATTTGAAATACACTGTGAAAAAAAACTACTACTACTTTTTTAAAAAGTACTTAAGTAATTTTGAAAACACATACCTCAGTACTTTAACTCAAGTAATAAATTGACTGAGTGACTTATACTTGTATTGGAGTAAAAATTTTACTCAAGTAATACAGTTGAGTGCTTTGTCAACCACTGAAATTGCATTAAATTGTCTAACTGCAGCATGAGGCAGATCATACAGTATGGATGGACTGACCATCAACCATTTGTTTCACACTTCTTATTTTGCAATACAGCCATGCTTTGCAAAAAAATATTAACTTTTGTGAGATAAATTAAATGTAAAGTAAATGACTGCCTTAACATTTCACTATCTTTCATAAAAGTACTTTTATGATCCTTTGTATTTTGACATTGACAAGAGAAGTTTTAACCTGTGCAGCCGTACGGCTCAGTGTTACACTCATCTCCATCTCAGAGCTACACATAGGCAACTACAGCCTCGGTGTGGGTCCCAGTCCAAACTCTGACAGTTTGCCAAATGTCTCTCCCCCCGTCTTCCTAATTTCCTACTTTTCTCTCTGTCCTATCAATAAAGCCTAAAATGCCAAAAAAAATCTTTAAAAAGGTTTTAACCTATGATAAATAGCCACTAGTGTATGATTTACACACAACAGTAGATCAAGTCACTGTATCCTTTTGATAGTTGTGTAATCTGCAGATGAACAAACTAGAGATACAACACAAAATGCTTTTACCATTAATAACATCACAAAGAAAATATGACACAGTTTTTCCATCTAAACTATAGTTTGGCTGCTAAACCCACCTGCTCCACTTTTTCCTCACAGTGCACCTCCACCTGAGCCTGACAGCGGGGTCGAAGGTCAACCTCAGCGAGTGGCTCCAGCTTCCCGTACTTGGTGACCAGACAATGGTATCTACAAGGAGAGCACAGGGTGTGTTTACGCAAAGCCAAACAAACTGAACAGTGTTTCCAGCTGTGAACATAGTCAATGGGCAAGTACCTGCAGGGAAGCTCCTTCTCAGGGCAGTCCACATGGTAACGAATAAAAAACCTCTCTGCATCTTCTCTCTCACTGTCGCTCACAACACTGCCGTTCAGCATTGAAATGGAGGGCAGACTAAAATGGACAATAAACAAAAGTATACCTTAGTAATCAGATAAAAATGATATCCAGCTCCTTGTGCTTATATTCACTGTTAAACATTATCACTGGTGGACTCACTGTGCAATCATGAGGCTGCGTCGCTCTACGTTGGTGTAGGTCTGCAATAAGGGAATGCCCTGCAGCCGCACTTCCTCCAACTTTGGGAAGAAATTTAGTTTCTCTATGTCCTCCCATCGATTAAGACCTGAAAACAGAAATCACTTATCTATATGCCCTCATTGTAAGACACATTATTGTATATAAATGACACTGTCATAAGAATTATTTTACTCACAAACTATAAGCTGTGATGGTGAGAAATACTGTTGAGGAAAGGACTTTACTATAGAGAAATTAAATGTAACAAAACTGATCCTTTTATCATGATATGGTCTAACAGAGAGTGATTCATTCATTATTATTGTAATTACTATGTGTTGTGTCATTTTACAAGAACAATGTCTTAACTTTAAACAAGGCATAACTAAGTTGTATCTCAGATCTAATACACTGAAAAATAAGTTTATTGAAGGCTGAAAATAATAAACTGCTTGGTGAGTCTATTTATATCTAGAGTATTAAGACATGTATGACAGATCTGTGCTGAAACCAATGCTGTGTGTCTTAATAATGCTTATAGTACCTCTGTTAAAATGAGATAGATTCATAGATACATGAATAAACAGACGCTACATCCTTGAGATAAAAGCAGTTGCCAATGTGTAGTATTGCTTTTGGACTTAAAATACCAAATAATGTAACATAATTGCATGTTGATAACCTGATAATCATAAAAAACTCATATTTGCTATAGACACAAAGCGGTTACATTACATTATTTTTCACAAGATTGTATTGCTAATTGCTAGTTTTAAAACTTCCACTCCATTAGTACATTCTAAAAGTTATATAAACATGCCACTGGTGTATTTAGGTTAGAGCTGGGCGATTTAGCCTAAAAAAAAAAAAAATCTCGATTTACGATTTAAAAACGATTTTTTTCCCCACTTACTTAAAATCAAACTGAAGACAACAGAGAAATTGTCCAAAACAAGTTTAGCTTTATTGCTTTGATTTCCTCTTGAGGTTAAAGTGCAATCAGACAAGTCAAATAGAAGAGAAGGCCCTGTGATTTTATGGGGGATTTTCTTAAAAGTTGCGCTAAAAGTTGCAATTTTTTTTATTTATTTTTTTGGTCTATAATTCTTCTTAAAAATATTAGCTAGAGCTGTAAAAACTAACAAAATCTGTTTTTAAACATATGTGAGGTGGTAATTATTCTAATTAAAAATACCTGTATTTGAACAGGCCAAGTGTACCTACTTTTTAAAATGATATTGCTCTGTTATTAGGCTGTTTTTTGGGCTCCTGCAGCTGATTCTGATTCTGTTCCTCTCAGCTCTTCTCTGGTGATTCCTGTTGTGTGCTGTAGAACATCCAGTCATTAAAAACCAGAGGAAGTTTGCTGTGCTAGGTTTTCAGAAAGGTTTTTAGCCTGCAACATTAACGTTTAAAGACCAATGACCTGAATTCGCGGGGTTTGCTTGATTTTGCGTTAATAGTAGCGATCGCAACATCGCGAAATCCTGTAGGGACTGACTTTGCAGCGGGGCGCTGTTTGTGCTCCGTCTGACGCCGCAAACCCGAACCAATTCCACACAAATGACGACACTGTGCCTTTCTTAGGAACAGTTCTTCCCTGCTCGCTGCCATGTTGTTTGTGTTTCTCTAGCGCGGAGGGAGGGCTGGCGGGCCTACCCACTATGAACTACGGGAGCTCAGAGCGCCGGTGGTGGACGTTTTTTTTTATTTTTTTTTATCGATTTTTATTTAAACAAGTCGACCTGCCCTACAAATTCGAATTAATCGAAAAAAATCGATTTATCGCCCAGCCCTAATTTAGGTATAAACTGTTTTGTACATTTCCTCATCTTGTTTGCATATTCTTGTGGATGTTGTATGTTATTTTACAAAAGTCAAAATTCGCATGGGTAAAATATGTAATTCTAACGGTAACATGTCTTCTTTCCTTTTAGCTTTTCACTTTTTTCTGGGTCACCTCAGCCAATTGTCTACCTCCTAGTAAGCAGTTATTTGCATATTGATTTGGCATAAAACTGTTTATTTATCCAGGCTTGGGACTGGCACAAAGAGTCACTGGCTTGTGACCCTCTGTGGCTGGATTCATTCTAATACTAACATACAGTATATAGTGACCCCAGCACAGTACACATGGAGCAAGAGCAACACACTTCTGACCTGAGTTGTTCAGGTTGATGCTGCGTAGGTTTGGGAAAAGCCACTGGAGAATATCCTTGTTGTCCTGAATTGAAGCTAAGTTGTTGTTGGCCATGACCAGAGTGTCAAGACTGGGGAACATGGAGCCAATTTTTCGGACCTCGGCCCAGTCATGGAGGCTGTTATCGGTGATGTGAAGCAGGCGCAAAGAAGAGCAGGAGACACTGGATGTATGCACACTGCTGTACTCATTAAGGCACAGGAACAACTCCTCCAGCCTGAACCAGCACACAGGACAAGGGGCATAGAATAAATGTTACCGTCTAGAGAAGTAAGGTCAAAATCTTTTTCAAGATTTCAAGATTCTTTTGCAAGATTGCATCCTACATTGACTGTGCTATGTCCCGAAGTATCAAAAGTGGTACTCATTAAAGCGCAGTATGCCAAAATATTTGCCAATGTAATTAACCTAAAGCAGAAACAAGCCTGGGAAGGTAATTACAGGGCTAACACTTAGAGACATACTGTAAACTGACATCCACTCCAACTATGAACATGAGCAGTTTGGAGTCACCTGTTTATCTTTGGACAGTTGGAGCCAGAGTGGCTGAAGAGTTATACTGACTGTGTTATGAATACCCTGTAGTTTTGTTTTTTTTTTCTTAATAAAGGCTTTATTATTTACATTTCTCAAATGTAAATAACTTACTCAGGTAGCTCCTGAGTAAGTAGCATCACAGTGTCCCAGGACACTCGAGTGTTGTTAAGCACGAGGCGTCTGACACCAGAGAAGGCCTCGGCACACTGAGGGTTGAGGGGGACTCCTGCTAAAGGGTTGGAGCTCAGGTTCAGGAAGTCCAGGTTGGGAATGTTGGATACAATTTTACTTATCTAAAAAACAGCAGATACAGTTGCAAACAATGTTAAGAAATGTATTGCTCATTCAAACTAAATTTACTGTTTGGAGAATGCACTGTTGGTGTAAAACCAAAGACAGAACCTCATGCCAGTCTTGCAAGTTGTTATGTGACAAGTCCAGCTCCATCACATGGGCACAAAAAGCAGCTATCTCACTTTGGTCGCCTGCTCTGCTGATGCCACAGCAATTCAACACCAGCACACTGGGCAAGTTAAGACGGTCTGGAGGGGATAGGAAATTAGGAAATAGCATAGAGCTGATTATTAAAAAAAAGATCAAATTCTATGTTCTGTAAAACACATTGATCAATGTCCAGACTATAAACATTAGCAATACCACAACTGAATCACCTTTCATAGGGGAGGCTTGGCGTGTGGGTATCAACACCACACCCATCCCAGGACCTCTGCTATAGGGAAAGTTCTCGGGGCTGTATTTTTCAATGATCACCTCCACAAATGAGCGACCATCTGTGTCCTCCAGTGGCTCCATTGCTCTGTCCCTGAGGTCTGTGGCTAAAAAGTAAAGAAAAAAACATTAAAATGTAAAAAACACGGTTAAACTCCTAAATCAGAAAACTAACAATGCTCCAACTCTTTGTAGTCACACTCAAGTTTTTAGGATTTTAGTAGAAATCATTACTGCGATACCAAGACATTCAATTAGTGTTTGATGGCAACAAAACAAATCTTGCAACATAAAACACAGCAGTCCAAGCACTAATGTGCCAAAATATAAGTAGCTAGCTGAACCCTGCTTTCCTTTTAGGTATAGGTGGTTGGTGTAAGAAACAACTACTAAACAAAATCTATACTCTGTATAGTGTGTACTGTATTGACAGAAACAAGTGCCTTACCTAAAGAGACTTTTATTTGACCACAGTAACCACTTAATGTATCCAGTTCCTGCTTAAATGGCCCTGGAAATAAAAAGGTTGTATGGTTATCTCGCATCAAATCTGTACAAAACTACTTAAACACTTACTTACTCAAGCTTGGCTAGTGGGTTTTTTCAAAGTGCTATCCCAACTGTTGAGCCTTTGGACTTTGACTAAAATGAGCTCAGCACATAAAACTGTGAGCAAAAAAACGTGGCAAAAGATCACTTCCTGCTTTTGTGATTTATTTACTAAATGCAAGCGCGCCAAAACTGTTTAAATTGTGGCTCTTTGTAGTATTATCAGTGTTTGATAGATATCAATTCATCTGTTGTCACTTCAAGAAAAAATACTGCAAATGTCAGAGCCATAGTGCTATAGTCTACTGTGGATCATTCTATCCACAAAATATCTTTCATAGCTGTGATGACTGAGAACATATTTTCACATATTCATAAACAACAAGAGACAAAGTTGGCAATAAGATTTTTGCAATGAAAAAGATTTATAAGCACTTTGTATAAAGCTGATAACAACTTACAGGTTGCATAATGTGGTAATGGGAGATTTGTTAATTGGTGCATAGTATAGTTACAATATATTTTTGTGATTCATATACAATGACATTATAAAGACCCTTTTCACTGAAGCACTGTGTTACTTGTATTTAAAATGATCCTTGTATTTAAAATAATTAAAAATTAACAAAATGAACAAAATGTACGACCTAATGTTCTCCCAACAGAAATGAAAAATGACCAGGAAATATGACTTTGTTTTGAATAAATGTCTTAATCTGCACGTCCGACTGTCACTGTCCTAGTGTCAGATATACTGACGGATGAATACAAAGAATGAGATAAGATAAGATATTGTTAAAAGCGAAGTCTTCATTGAAACATAATCAAAATTTCACAACGGAAATTTTAACAATAGTCTGTGTTTGTGAGTAAAAGGATCAGCAGACAGTGGTCCGATCCATGTCCAACATCAGTAAATCTGACCCAACAGCATCTCGAGGCAGACCGACAATCATTACTCAAAAAAGACATCAACATGTCATTTATATGCAAATAATAACTACAACAAACCTAAGAAACCTTCCGAGACATATACTGTTCAAAGCTGCCAAAGTACACACCTTAAATGTCGACTTTATTTTCTTCTTGTTGATAAAAACAAATCAGCTGTCATTTTGGTCTCGCTCACATCCAGGAAGTGACGTAGCCTGGTAGCGGAAAACATTTTTTTTTAACTATTAATTTTTTTTTAAAGTATACAAATAATTTACCTTTGTTAAAAATAATTGTTGCGTTTCTATATTTAGAAATATAAAAATATATTCACTTTTATTTATTTATTTTTAAAAAACTGGGAAAAATTGTGACGTGACCATAGCAAATATTTTATTTTTTTTATTTTTTACTAGGAATGCGTGGGTTGATATTTTGAGGACACAAGTAATTTCAGTTAAAATGGTGCCTTGTTAATCTTTGTAATTGGTAGAAGACAAGAAAGCAGCGCCACTTATTGCATATGTTGTTCTACTGCACTTAAGGAAGAATTAAAGTTAAAAATTTTAACATTTACAGCTTTGTAAATTACATAAAAACTGATTTGAAATTTCCCTTCATCCAAGGACGCTGTTCTCGATCCACTGCCTCCACCCTCTCCACCAGCCCGTAGGGCGACCACCTCAAAAAGTACTAAAAGTGTGACAAGTTGTGCGATTTGGAGGGATAAGGGTAGACAGACTTGAAACCTAAGCTTTAATATCATACATATTTCACTTTCCAAATTAATGAGTCTCGTTAGATAAAGATACAAGTTGTTACAGTTTAGGGCCTATAGAAAATTTGATGTACTGTTTTCATCCCCAAAACACACATTTTGTCACACATAATGTGCTTTGCTGAGACTTTATTCACTGAAATTAATATATTAAAATAATAATAAAATATAATAAAAATCCAGTAATTGAAATTAATTATCTCACTCTGCATTTTCTCAACGCATTCCAGCCGTGGGCCAACACCAATTCCAACACACCGACCATTTTTCCAATCCACTAAGATAGGATGCCCACAAATATTTATTCTAGGCTATATTTTACACAATGAATGCTGATTTTACCTTGTTGTTCTTAACTTGAATCTCAGTTTTTATAAGATCCACTGAGCACCAATGAAAAAGTGGGATATTATCTTAATAAGTGGGATGGAGGAACAGATGCCTAAAGGGCTGTGCAGAACAAAAGTGGCACAGGTGGTCACTCTCCCAGCCTGTGGACACAGTGCTACTGCCCCGTATTGCACCATTTCTTTGTATATTTGTGTTTTGTAACATTTAGGTGTAAAGCAATCAATTATGTTCAATTCCATTATGCATAAACTGTTAAGTTATCAACTACAAACAGTACTTCTTATGAACAGACTTAAACTGTATATTATATCAACCACAAACAAAAGCATCACAAGACAATTTTCAATTGCGTCCAAATCTCAAGGGACCAGTTTATTGTTCAAAAACACCTCTTTCCACTAATTACAAAAACACCATTATGTGTTTAACATCGTTTCCACAGAGTAACCCCAAGCCCATGAAAAATTTATCACAAATGGCACTTTTTATAAAGACTTAGACTCTAAAGGATTGAGGGTGAAATGTCATTCTTCAACCTAGAAAAGAATAACATGCAAGTTAGTGGCTTGGCTTTACACTTCTATTACTTTCATTTCTTTTTCATACCCCCCCACCCCCCACACACACAGTTTTTTTATTAAAAAAATTGTGTGTAATGTGTGAATTTCACTTGAGTAGAAAGTATTTACTGCCACTACCATTACTAGTGGTGCTACTCCATTTACCCGTTTTCAGTTAGAAACTTGACAAAAAGTAATTAAAAAATTCTTAAAAATTGTACTCAAATAAGTATAAAATATATTTTTGAAAATGTATTGAGAAAGTACATATTCTTCAAAAAGTTGTTAAGATGAATGTGTATGAATTGCCCTCTTCGCATAAACTCTTACCTCTGGCACAAGGAAAAGTGTATTCAGTCTCATCTTTGTCACCTGAAATTTTAAAGGAGAAATTGTATTTTAGTAGAATATTATAAATTTAAACAACCCTTATTAGCCCTTTTAAATGTATTTGTTTGATGGCCTTTGCTCTGTGCCTGACAGCAGAGGAGTGTCTGACGTACTTGGCTGATAGTAGTCGTAGAGCTTGACCACAGCGGGCTTCAGGTTATGCACTGGGATCTCCTGTATCAGCTGTAATTCGTGAATGGTGGCTATGCCCTTTTGAAGCTTTTAGGGAAAAAACACACAAATTATTAGACACAAAAACAATTTTCAAAATGTGTGAGGCTCACCTCCTGTAGATAGACCAAGATGTGATCTTTGTCTTCGTCAACACGCTGCACCAGCGATGCACCTCTGAGCTAAAGGAAAACCAAAAAGACCATGGTAGACCATTAGTACTAGTACAGTGATTATCAACTGGTGGGTCACGACCCAAAAGTGGGTTGCGGGACCGTTTTCGGTTTGTTGCAGGCCTTTGCCTGAGCAAAAAAGTAGTCTGTGCCGTGGGTTGTCCCTGAGTGCTGATGCTCTATGACAAACAGCGCGGAGTGAGGTGCGTGCAACACTAATCATTGTCGCTTTTTCCTGTCCCCGCTTTAGTTACACTCATCTCCCATCCACTACTTTCACACTCAGCTCTCCTCACTGATAAAAACTGTAGGGACTGGGGAGGTAAATTTCAGTCCGGGGCTAATTTCTGTAAACCTGTGGTGTCCTAGTGCATCTGTTCACTCTCCGCTGAATCCTGAGGAGCCCCGCTGAAACTCCAGGAAAGCTGCAGGACCTTCATGGAGCTGTGGCTGGTCTCAGTAGTACTGGGCAGCTGTGGATCACAGCTCAGTGGCCTCTAGTCCGGAGCTCTAACAGTGGTGTCCTTGTGCATCTGAGTCCCACTGTTCACCCTCCACTGAATCCTGAGAGGCTCCGGTGAAAATAGCAGGCCCTGAGGGGTGTAGAGGGGGGCATGGGCTCACAGTGCAACAGCCTCCATTCTAGAGGTGAGTGGAGAATGTACGAGCGCACAGGCTTTCAGTATGCAGCAGCTCAGCTGATTAAAGTTGCTGTGGTTACATGAGCAGCAGATATGGGACAGGCATAGTGATTTAACTTGTGTAGGACTTGTGCAGAGTCACCATTAGTCTGGAGACTGATCCCATCAGTGCTGGAATAAGTGACTTGTTTTAATAGGACATTGTTATGTATTCAGATTTTTTTTTTTTTTTTTTTTTTTGAGTCTTTAAAACTACTTCTCAGTTGTTATTATTTTGTGGTTGTGCATGAAAGCACCATTCAGTCTGTTCAAAAGGCTGAAATTACTTAAGTGAAGAGTTAATTTTTTTTTATTAAAATGCAGCCTATTGGGTGTTCCCTCTGTAACAGTGGCACTTGGGTTATCATTAAATGTGTTCTTTTTAGTGTTGACTGTGATATTCTGATATTATTCTGTCTTAGGTTTAGAGGTTTATAAGTTAAAATATATTTTTTTATTTGGGTCGTGGCTTGACATAATAGGCCGATGGTGGGTCCTGAAGCCAGACCAGTTGAGAACCACTGTACTAGTAGATGAATGAATGAATGAAACCTTTATTGCCCAGGGGGGAATTTGTCTTGCACAGAGAGCATAAAAAGATATGCATACTGTCCACTAAACTGCCACTACAAAGTTATTTTTTATTAAATAATCATTTCTATAAATAGTTACTACAATAACTTACCACTTTTAGAGACTCAGGGTCTACGATGAATCCAGACAGCACTTTAATGTCAATGATGGCCATGTTGGTGACAGCCTCCTCTCCACTGTATCTGTAATGCAGAATAATACATCAAAATCAGTCACAAGTTAAAATGGATTTTCACCCAAATCAAATAATAGTCTTCCAAATATTAGTGGACTAAAAACAAGAACTTACAGTGACTTGATCTTCAGATTCATCTTGGGTCTGAGAGAGTTACTGTCGCAGTCGGCCTCTGGCGTCACCTCAATGTTGAAGGTGGACTCATCGGTCGGAGGTGGGATGTTGTAGTGGACAGAAACCTGGGACAGAGATAGTGGACCAAAAAATGTCATCAAAACACATTTGTTTTCTACCGAGCGCCTAAGGGGACATCAGGGAACTTAAACAAACTGTGTGCATGAGAAAGTAAGTCATGCTAAGTAGAAGTAGTCAACAAAATTATTATCTGAGTTAAAATGAAAAATTAAATGTAAAGTTTACTAAGTTAAATGCAGTAGTAGTAGTAGTAGTAGTAGTAGTAGTAGTAGTAGTAGTAGTAGTAGTAGAGCATTATTACCATTGCTATTATTTTTACTGTTACTACAACTATTACTACTCAGCGTAATAATACTACAACTTCAACTAGTACTTCTAGTTCAATTTCTAGAACTCCCGCTTCTACTAAAGCGACTCATTCAGCTGCTGCTCACCTACACCCGCCGTCTGTAAGTCTCCTCTTCATCTCCCACCAGTGCTGCTCATGCTTGGCCCAGCCTAGCATCGCTCAGCCAGCAAATTTAAACAGGCCTTGCTGCCTCACAATCAGCCATTCAGCTTGTACATCTCTCCTCCACCCCATCACCACCCTCTCCAGTGAATATATTCATCTCTGCACATGAAGATCCTCCTCGTCTTCACCACCAGGTTGTAGGCTCCGGGGGAAAGCTTTCTATTTTCTACCCTGCTCTGCACCTTCAGTGCATCGCATAACGTCTTTCCTGCCAGGGTTTTTTTTAATAAATCAAATTCTAATGCATACATTTGTCTCTTAGTCTCTCCAGGTTGAACTATTACTACTACAACCACTACAGCTATTACATCTGCTTCTACTGCAATTACTACTACCACCACTACAAGGGTCAAAAATACTTTTACTCATTTAGAGACAAAAATACTTGAGTAAAAGTACATTTGTACCACTGTATGTAAAAGGTAAAAGTAAGGATTACTGTGTAGAGTCAGAGCTTTGTACATGCCATAAACATCTGAATTTCCAAAGTTAGCATCACCTCTTTCATTCTTAACACAATCAAACTTTATACCTGTATAAATGAGTCGTGGTGCGTTCACTGACCTGTATGGAGGCACATGTGTTGCCCTTCACTTCCACGCTGTATTTTCCGGTCATATCTTTAAGTGCCTTCTCCTGGTACAGCAACTTGTTGTTCTGGTTCACCTCAAACACCAGCTGACCACTGGGGGACTGGACCGTGACCGTGCTCTGACCCGAGGGACTGAAGACCAGAGTGGAGTAGCGAGCCAAGGCCTGGAGAGCCACAACTGTGTCCTGGAATTGACATGGTGTTTTTAAAAAGTTTGTATTTATTAAGATGTACAAAGTCAAACACCAAAAGTGCAATTACTGTGGACTAATGTTTTGTGGTTAAGATTTCATGACCAGAATTTGTGAAGAGTGAAGCATTTTTTGGAACAAGAGCTGAAGATGTTGAGGTTCTCTTTGGGTGTGACGAGGATTGGGAATGAATGCATCAGAGGGACAGCTCATGTTAAAGGTTCTGGAGATAGTCAGAGAGGCCAGATTTAGATGGTTTGGACATGTAGGGACAGTTAATATATAGAAAGAAGGATGCTGAGGTTAAAGCTGCCAGGCAGGAGGCCTAACGGAAGACCAAAGAGGAGATTTATGGTTGTAGTGAAAGAGGACATGTACATGGTTAGTACAAGAGAAGAGGATGCATAGAATAAGGCTACTTGCCTTTTTTTTTTTTACTTTTGTGATCAGGTGCTACTGATTCCATATATGTTTTTGGTAATTAAATACCAAAATGCTGTGTTGGCAAGCCTAAAAATGTACATGCATATCTTGTCAGTGTTTCGGAGGAGCACCTGAGTAGAGCTGAAGCCTCCATAATTGTTCTGCTGTCTGGACAACCACCGGACGATTTGGGAAGCGTAGCCCAGGTCCTCAGTGGTGGGAGTGGCTCCGAGTTTAGCCAAGAGCACATAAGAGCTGGTCTCCACCGAGAGAGAGGCAGAAGTTTCTTCAGAGGACTGGGACCAATGGAGGAACCCACCTGCAAACAGCACCATAAATTATAATCTACTTATGGTCCATTTATACAGAAAGGGAAGTGTGTTAAGAGCAGAGGTAAAATTAAAAGTAGTTTGTAAAAATGTACTCAGTAAGTGGATGTACTTAAAGGGGCCTTATAATGCAAAATCAACTTTTCTGAGCTTTCTTCCATGTTTTAATGTTGTTCCTGCATCAAAAACATACCTGGAGTTGTATTTTTGGTTCACGCATGTTTGAGTAATCCTCTATTTATTTACGCTAACTTCCAGAAACGTCTTGTTTCACCGGTGTCTGTCATTTCCACCTGACCACGCCTCTCCCCTCTTACGACCCAGTCCCTTCAGCTCACACCTCCCCCACAGCAACCAAACAAACCCACCGCACTGGGCACGGAGGAGGGAGGAGCTCTTAAAGGGACAGAGACCTAATCTGAGCGTTTCTCACAGTGTCAAATGATGAATTTTTTCAAATAAGGTTTTGTCAATAATTTTTGCTTTTTCTGACCAACAAAACAGAAGATGCTAATCTAGAGGTGTCCTAAATTAATTTAAAAGACACCAAAAACAGCATATTATGGCCCCTTTAAAAATTCACTTCTGTAAATTACCTGAGTAAACGTACTCAGTTACTTTCCTATGTGTGCTCTTAAGAGAAACGCTCACCGTCTTTGTGTGCCACTTTGTCGAGATGGTCCAGAAGTTCAGACCTCTGTGTTGAGTCTTTGGCCAAAGTGAAGACGTAGGCCATCAGAGCAGTGGTGTATGTGTTACTCAGATCACCCATGGACTCTTTGAGGCAGGTCAGACTCAGGCTCACAACAGGGTGCTATGGGAAATAAAGACACATAACAATACAATATTCAACATGCCACCACTATTACTAACCTTTTTTTTAACAAATTAGACATGTAGCCATTTTTACAAGAAATATTACATCTAAACAACAGTGAGTGGAGTACAGATACAGACAGAAGTCATTACAATATCTGAACAATCCGGGCAATAACTTTTGGCTTTTCCTTTTTTTGGGGTCGCCACAACGAGTCATCTGCCTACTGAATTGGCATAATGTTTTATACCGAATGCCTTTCCTGACACAACCCTCTCCATTTATTTGGGTTTGGGACCGGGTCAAAGAGTACACTGGCCTCTATGGCTGAATTAAAAGAGATTTGATTTGTATTTATAGAACAGATAAATTCATACTCACATCTGGAGGCACTTCCATCTCCAACAGAGCAGCAGTGATATAAGCAGTGAGAGTCACTTCATCAGACACTCCTCCCTGTAAAGACCAGAGGATTTCATTCAGATTTACTCCCTTTACAATTACAAAGTGGTTCAAAAACTTTACCAAAAATCAAAATGCTATGTACCTTCATTCTGTTGTTGAATAATTTTCCAACTTGTTCGAAGCAGCCATTCTTCCTCTGTTTGCTCTCCAGCCAACTTTTTGAGTTTTCAATCTTTACCGGGTCGATGTAGATGAAGTTCTTTGCCTTTACAAAGGATCTCAGCACAAAGGCGGTTAACCTGAGGCAAATATAATATATATTTAGACTTTTTTCTTTTTGTTTGTTTCTCTAAACTCAAATATTCTCACCAAGTGTTTCCTGATCCTGTCCCAAAAGTGCTGTAAGCGCCATCATTGTGCTTGTAGTTGAGCTGCCTCTGGTAACCTGTAGCATAAAACAACATGTGTGAACTAACAGCCAATCACATACCTGCATAAAATAACGCAATAGGACAAATCTGAGTGTAGTTAGTACACCACTGTACATATAAATTCTTTTGTGACATTACCAAATTAGTGAGAAAACTGCACATGTAAAATAAGTAAAAACACACACTGATTAGGTATAACGATGCCTATTACTGGTGGTCATAACATTAAGTGTTATGCCTAATATACAGCCCCATACGCAACAAACTGTGATCCACTGTGTATTCTAATATCTTACTATCAGAACCAGCACTAACTTCTTCAGCAGTTTGAGCTACAGGAGCTCCTGTTGGACCACACAGGCCAGCCCTCTTCCGAAAAAAACGGTGCCATGACAGTGTTTCCCCTACCATTATATTAGAGGGGTGTTGCGCCCCCCAGAGAGTCCACCAAAAGTGCGCCTCTCATTAAACAGCGCATATCCCTGTTTAATGAAAGCAATAGAACGTCATTATCAAATCCGTTCTGCTACACAGTGAAAAACTCTATATTTTTATAAATCCAGTCCACATTTTCAACTGTGCCGCGCTTACGCACACTACTTGTAGTCAGACCTGTTGACAGGAGGGGGCAAAGGGGTCTGTTGTGTAGATTTAGCCCCAGAAATCAAAAGTGGCTCCACAGTGTACTGTCCATTCTTGTTTCTTGTCCTGTTAAAGCAGCTTCTTCAGGACAGTTTGTTTGGCTGCTTCTGAGTCCTGTTTTTATTCTGAGGGACCACATACTATGGGACATAACTGGTGTATGGGACATACTGAAGTGCAGTGTCACTTTAGCTCAGAGAGAAACATAATTAGCCTAGTAGCTTTATTATAATAAAAATATTTTACACTAGCCACCTAAAAATATCACAGATCACTGGTAAAATGTAGCAAAATACATTAAGTTACTGCTATAATAAAAGTTTTTTTGGGGAGTACTCCCAGCCCCCCAAAATAATGTCTAAAGAAACTAAAGAACTACTAAAGAACATACGATGCTTAACAGCTCTATAACATATTATAACTGTCTTTCAAATGAATAAACAATTACGCTCTATGCTCTCTTCCGATACACGCACACACAGGTGATATCAGAACCCTGTACTGTACACACATTTACGAACACACTCAATCTGCTGACCTGAATTAAAGTGTCCTGGTTCAACTCACCGCTGGTTAAGTAGTACGTGGCCTTCTCCTTGATCTCTGGAGTCAGCTGCTGTGTGTTTTTCAGATACTCCATAATGTAGATGTTTGGGGCCAAAAGTGCCATGTTCTGCTCCCCACAGCCGTAGGGCATCCTCAGCAGCCCATCCAGGTTTTTCATTGCTCGACCCAAGATGTCACCTGCACAAAAATGGTCTCAATATCAAAGCTCCTTCTGGGTATATTCATTTTATTACTACAATTTAATATTCTTACTATTTCAGGGGGACTCCATGGTTTTTCAGGTGAATTTTAACACATTTTATTACTACTCCTACTGCTGCTACTACTGATCGACTTGAATTCCAAATTGACATCCACACAAAAAAATATATATATATATCTGTACCAGTAGAAGCCTCGTGTTGTAGCTATAAATTGACCCCAGTTAATATTAGGAAAAGGGGAATTAGTTCAGAATAAATGGACGAGTTTGCAAGGACAGGCTATATTCACTAATTTTCATGATATCTGCAACATTTAAAAATCTAAACCAAAGAAAAGCACTGATTTTGACACCATCAAAGGTATTATCTTATTAACACACTGTATTTTTATAGGTGATCTAATTCTTACCCAGCACTGATACTGTGGCCCGAGCAGATCCATCAATCACATTTTCAGGGAGCTGAACTTCAATCTCCTCAGTCAGAGTTTCTTCTGCAAATACATTAAGAACAATACAAATATTTTAGACATGAAAATAATCCATATATTTTCCTTTCTAATTTTTTTTTTTTTTTACCTTTAGGACAGAGCAGTACGTTGTGTGTCTTTGTCATCTCAAGTCCTTCAGCCTGACAAGTAAGAAGTCAGTTAGCTGCTACCATTTATGGCAAGAAAATTTAGTTGCACAGAACATAACATTAACCAAAAAAAAGTAAAATGGATTAAAATAAAGAGAGCGAGAGAGAGATACAATACAGCAATATAAATCAGATATACAAGTTTTGCATCTGTACAAATCTACAAGTATAGTATTAATTTTGTACAAACCTTCACTATGAGAGGCTTTGTAACCACATCAATGCGGCCTCTATCGGGAACATGGACGACCTCATTGTCGCATGAAGCATGAGAAGCTATGGCCTCAGCGCTGACCGTCACGTTCACAGAGCCTGAAAGACATGCACCAAAAACCATGGAGCTAATTAAATACACACAATTTTTTCTGTCCGTCTAACCAGCGTAGCCATGTTTCCTGCTTGCATTGTATAAATTTGCCAAAAATGTACAAAATTTGCAATGTACTAATACATGTATATGTTATCAAAAATTGCTTTGGCTTACATTAAACTTAAAGGGTTGATTTAAAAACTACAGTATCCCCCCATTATCTTGTTAAACATCACAAGAATGCTTTGACAATATTGCTTTCCTTTTCTTTATATTTTGGCTTATTTATTTATTTTTTAACAATAGAAGCTTAATAATAAAGCCTAGATGAAGTATTAAGGTCTATTTTTTTCAATAACTATCAAAACAAAATATTTGGTGATAATTCTTCTCAAATAAAAGAAAAATATAAATTCCATATCGGTGTTAATTTAAATGCTTACAGTCCATGTCCATAAATCTCACCTAATGCAGAAGGGGCCATGGTCCATCTGACTGTCTTGCGTTCATTTCCACAGAGACAGAAAGTGTAGTCCACTCCAGTGACCGGGGTCAGAGTGTAATCCTCAGAGGGGGCTGGAGTCACAGCCACCTAATAATAATAAAAATCAAAGACGTTAATTGTGAAGGATTTTAGGTCACAATATCACACAGGCTCTCACGGTTAAGGAAAGCAGTTATCTACTGTAGTGAAAAATATAATTGTATGGGCATTTACTGTACATGTGCATTTGTTGACAAGCTGACGGATAAGGAACAGAGTATACTGCAGAAAGATACTTTTGACAACCACATCACCAGAAATAGTTGAGTATATGTCACAGTTTGCGTAGTAAGCTCAGTTGGTAGAGCTGCACCGCATATACAGGGAAACTACAGCCTGCCTCGGCATCATCGATTTGAGCCTGGACTACAATTACATACTGCTAATTTAGTAATAATGTTATTACCCTTGTACAAACCTCTGTGCTTCAGGTACAACTCATCATACATACCTGTATCTGTTCTTATTTTGAAATATAAATTAAATTTAGATGGAGGGCCCAAATAATAACCCCTTAGCATTTCCTGAATTCCAGACATATTCCTTTGTGCCTTTTCATTTTACTCGGTTGTCATGTGGACATTTTAAGTGTGTAGTCACCATCATGCAGCTGCTCAGGTAGTTGAAGACCGTGGCCTTGAGTTCGAAGTGCTCTCCTCTGATGATGGAGTAGGGAAGGCTGGGCTCCAGGAAGAACGGCTGGAAAACAGTGAACTCTTTACGAGGAGCCAGGCCAAAGCCCATAGGGGACAGACAGAAGGCCTCCGTCTCCCAGGTGGTGATGGTGTCTGGGATCTTGACTGGCATGTTTGCCTTTCCAGAACGTCTGAAAAACAAACACAAATATATATTGTAAACAAATAATCAATACATTGGCAGCAATCCATAAAAAACTTCCTATGGAACAGCACATGACAAGGGCTGGGTATCGTTCAGATTTTTTTTGATACCAGTACTTAAATGACACCTGATTTTCAATACTGGTGCCTCGAGTTGGGCAAGATCCATTTTTTCATACCGTCTTACCGTCCCTAAATTATACCGGAGTATACAGTATAATCGGCTATCAACTTAATTAAGGCTAAACTTCCCTTTAAAATTGAGTTAAAATGGTACTTTGAAAATGTAGGGACATCTATTGTTTTTTGGGCAAAAAAGAGGTGTAGTAAATACAAAAAATGTGTTTCTGAAGTGTTTATTTGTAAAAACACAACATATAAGAAGCAGTAGCGTGCGGTGACTTTTTCAAGTGGGCAAGCAGACACCTTGACTTCATTTGACATTTTTTTTCCACAAAGCTGGCCTTCTCTGTCGCCTTATCAAAGAATGTGCCCTCAGTTTTAGTTTTAACTTTAATTCATACACACTAAAACGAGGATGGATAGATGAGTGAGGTTACAGCCTTACAGATGAGGGAGGCCTGTTAATCAGGACTCACGCTGAGATCAACACTAAACTATCCATCCATCCATCTCAAATCTCAAAAGAAGCCTTACACATCACACCACAAACCTCCATTTAAAAACACCGCCTCACTGACACTCACCCCTCTGCTCAAGGTGCAAATCCAGTCCATGTTACTTTTTTGAAGAAACGTCCAGTATTTCCTACAGCTGAGTTTGTCCAGAATAACCAGTGCCCAGTTCATTCACAGTTCTGTAATATTCACATTCACTGTCGCTGGCTCCTCTCCGCTCCCCCAGCTCCACTTCTTACAAACACGTCTTCGACACTTAACGATGTACGTGAGACTATCTATTTATATGACACGCAGTTTTATGCACCAGGATGTACTCATGAGGAACATGAACAGGGTTTAAGCTACCAACTATGACTTATCTGTAGAAATGCTCTTAGACACTTTGGCTGTGGATATTTGTGGAATGTTTTGTTGTCTAACGTGGCGCATGCGCACTGTAATATATGGGGCAGTAAGCTGCAGAGCGCGCTGCTTATCGGCCGCTGCTATCAGCCAGAGATCTCTGTCACTGGGCCTGAGATTGACCACAGCACGCATGCGCGACTCTCCAAAACAAGCGACCATGACTCTGATTCCACGGAGGAGAAAATGACAGAAATGAATGACAGACAGGCAACCAAGCTTGTCTTGACAGTACCTGGAGTGGCCAGCAGGGCGCAGAAAAGTACACAGTGACTTGAAGCAGGTCATAGACTGATTCTCTATGGAAGTGAACGGCAAAATGAAATGTTTGGAGCGATAGCGATTTAATTCCATTATAGTTTTATTCCGTGTGTTTTTTAGATATGATTGGTCAAATCTGATTGGACATCAAAAAATGACCATGACTTAAATGCTTTTAGAAACGCCAGAAATGCACTGTGTGCTGAGAAAAGTCATATTAAACGTCTGTATTATACTCAGCAAGCTCAGAAACTGGCCTCAAGTTATTCACCAAGACATTACTGGGGCCTGCTGTCTTATCTATATAAATTTTCTAACTCTGGTGATAAAATACCTGATTTGATTCATGATGGACAAATATTTGTAAATGATGCTGCGAAAGCTGACATCTTTAATCACCTGTACACTAGTAAAGGTCACGTTGGAGGGCAAAACTTGGATTATTTTTTACCCCAGACTTTACCCCAGACTCCGTATAGCTTATTAACTGATGTGGATGTGTCTCCAGATAATGTATACAGTAAACTCTACAAACTTGATGTTACAAAGTGACACGAGTGGGCTTGATGGCATATCAAATTTATTTCTTAAAAATTGTGCAGCTGAGCTCACACCTGTGCTAACTCATCTATTTAGACTGTCTTTCAGCACATCAAAATTACCTCAAATTTGGAAAACAGCTTATGTGACACCGGTTTACAAGCGTAAGGGAAATCGATCAAGCCCCTCCAGTTATCGGCCAATATCACTGACCTCTTGTATTGGAAAAATTTTTGAGAGTATCGTAAATGACAAACTAATGACATTTTTGCTGGAAAATTCATTAATATCTACACATCAGTTTGTTTTTTTTTACCTAAAAACATTCTACATTGGACCAATTAGCACTGGATTATCATAATTGGTTAAAAGCTGTTGAACAAAAGAAAACTTGTGTGGCAGCATTTTTGGATCTAAGTGATGCATTTACATCAGTACCACATGAGGCCATTCTCCAAAAACTCCCTGCTTTTGGTATCCGTGGAAAAATGTTGGCTTGGATAAGAAATTATTTAAGCAATCGTCTTCAACAAACCAGAATTGGTCAATCTTTTTCCTCATCTTTACCAATGCGATCCGGGGTACCCCAAGGTAGTGTTATTGCCCCAACTTTGTTTATATTGTTTATAAATGACCTACTGACTGTGTTGGATTGTGTATCCACGGTTTTACCCCAAAGTGTTACAGTTACTCCAGCAGCATACGCAGATGATACATTAATTACTGTCTCCTGTGCATACCCAGCTCTAGCTATTGCTGGCTTGAACTATGCATTAGCCATTGCAAGTGATTGGGCTAATAACTGTGGCATGAGGTTTAATGCCTCCAAGACTGTGTGTTTGTGCTTTACAAAGTCATCTGTTAGTTCTCTGAACAATCAGGTTATCTTTCAAGGTCATGCAATTTCTTTTTCAAATGAAGTAAAGCATCTTGGTGTGCTATTTACAAGTGACTTAAAACTTAAGCGCCACATTGAAGAAGTTTGCAAAATGGCTCAAAAGGAAATCTTTGTTTTGAGATTGCTTAAAATGAAGCTGCCACCGAGAAACAATGAACTACGCTTACGCATATACAAGGCCTATATCAGATCTCGATTGGAGTACTGTTCAGTTTTGCTTTGCGGCGCTGGAAAAACATGGGCAAATTGTTTAGAAAGCCTGCAAAGGCAGTGCATATGCTTAATTCTCAATTTGCCATATCAATCAGAGATCACTTCCAACCATTACAGCATACTGGGCCTAATGACATTACAAGCAAGACGAAACTTTGCATTGTCATGTGTTGCATTTAAACTGTGCCGTGGGCTTTCACCAGCCGCTCTGGGACCTTACTGCCCTACACAAAAATGTTTACCCTATAATGTGCGGAGAACTTTTTATGTGTTTCCCAATGGAGAATCGCCTGGTGCCGGCATGCTGCAGAGGTCATGCTTGACACTGGCCATAAGAGTACTAAATGTGTTGGATGATGGCTGTGTTGTACGTGGTCGAACTATGGGGGAGTTTAAGGAGTATTTAAAAACAAAATCTGGAGATAATTGTTTTGTGCATTTTCCACATTCATATGGTTTATAATTTTGTATTGTTGTTGCTGTTTGTTCCAACGGTCATAGGATCATGGAACTTTTAAAAGAATAAAGAAAAAAAAAACAAAAAACCTTGCCTTGCTTGCCCGCACGGCATGCCCATTAAGAAGTTATTTTGAAACTGGTTCAAACCCAGCGCATCAGTTTACCCGCCAACACATCCCCGTCTCCTGCGCCCCTCGCTCTTTCTTCTCCGCTTTATTTACCCCTTTAAACATCTGGGAGCACACGATGATGCGTTAAAATGTGGCCGTACAATGCGCTGGAGGGTTGTGGACGTCATTGTTCAAATAATTGTCTGAGGAAGTTTATTTATTTTCCATTTTGTGGGGCGCGTGCTGACTACAGCAGCGACAGTCACAGCAGAAAACTACTGTGGATGCTGTAAACCACTGTTTGAGGACTTACTTAACGCACGTGAACACTTGTTAAAATTTAGTAATTATAATTAATAATTTGTTGCTCCTTAATCAAAATTATGTGGCTTTCCGCCGTCTGCTTTTGCATTTCTGTAACACAACACAGAGAGATCTTCAAACAACAATTTTGTTTTCTTGTAATCCCCACCTATTTGGGCAGTTTATTCATGTAATTCTACTTGGTTCACCCACCTGGATCAGTACTGTTCAGGACGTGCTTCCTCTCGTGCCTCAGAGTGCATAAAAAAAGTAGCAGAAGTAGGCCTGTATAATATTATGCTGTTGCTGTTAATTTGAAAATATATGCTTATATTACACATAAAGATTTACACTTATCCCCAGTATATTGGTATGAACCTTGATACACATTTTAGGCATTTAAAAAAAAACAAAACTATTGTACAATTCCCCAGGGATTTAAACCATGGTGTTAAAAGTGATACCGTCGGGATTTTTACATACCCCGGTATACGGTACTATTGTTATATCGCCCAACCCTACTGGTGGCTGAACGATACTTTTTTGATACCTATGGTGTGTTAGTTCATCTTCTCCAATTATTATTAAACACAATAATATTAAAGAAATAAAAGACCAATTTTGGAGCAAAATTCTTAGCTATAAGTTAAAACCAGTAGTTTGTATGATTTATTCTGTGTTATTTGTTTGATTAATACATGCAAAAGAACATTAAAGGTCCCACTAGGTATTAAAACTTGGTATTGAATAAAAAATATTTTTTTGATACCAGTATTTGTGTCTTTAAAATTATTTCAGGACACCTCTAGATCAGTATCTTACGTTTTGTTGGTCAGAAAACCCAATAATTATTGAGAAAACCCCATTTGAAGAAACTCATCATTTGACTCTGTGAGAAACGCTCAGATTAGGTCCCTGTCCCTTTAAGATCCCTTGACCCAGCTGCTGTCACACCCCTTCACATGAGCTGCTCCAAAGGTGAGTCCACAGTGGGTTTGTTTGGTTGCTGTGGGGGAGGTGTGAGCTGAACGGGACTGGGGGCGTGAGAGGGGAGAGGCGTGGTCTGGTGGAAATGGCAGCATTGGTGAAACAAGACGTTTCTGTCCTTTTCAAGAAGCCAGCGTAAATAAATAGAGAATTACTCAAACATGCGGGAATGAAACAAAAACACAACCCCAGGCATATTTTTGATGCAGGAACAACAATAAAACATGGTAGAAAGCTCAGAAAAGTAAATTTTGCATCATAGAGCCCCTTTAACTTTTCTTTCAATACCGCCAAGGTATCGTTTAATGGTACCCAACCCTGCACACGACTGGCACACTATAAAATATCCAACATCCATTGTATATAAGGAAATATTTGTCTTATGTAGACAATTTTGACAATTCCTCTCTTTTAAACATTTTAATGCCTACATTTAGGCTGGGATTCTATTATTTTAATTTGCAATCCTCATGTCCCACCATTTAGCCCCACCCACAGAGGAGAGAGGCATGGGGTTTCCTATGGGCCTCTCCCCTCTGTGGGCAGGGCTAAACACGAGCAGACATGAAATGGGGGGCAGGAGGATTGCAATTTAAGAGAACAGAACAGAAACTCAGCCTCAACGCCCCAGAAACACTTAACTCTAAACCAGGATTATTTTATTTTTTTATAATGTGTTAAAACATACTGTATTTTTTTTTTCAGCTTTAATAAAAACAGTATATTTTTGTTTTTGTGCACTTACCCAGTTTCCACCAGGCCCCATATCCAGGTCTCAGGGAAGAAGGTACGAACTGTCTCAATTATTGGAGGAGGAGGAGGAGCAGCACCAGTAAAACCCGATCCTCCCATTGGGCCACCAGGACTGGCCATGGCCACCACTCGATTCTCCATTCTGACAACTTCAGAATCATATGCCACTTAAAAAAGGAGAAAAAATGCAAAAATGCTGCAAGCACAAACAAAAATAAAAACATACAAAGTAGCAGCATTATAGTGTAAAAAGGTGATTACCATAGTGTCTTCCAAAGTGGTACTCTCTTCCCCAGTAACTGAGACAGTCAGGCACTCGGATCATCAGGTTTGTAGCCATCTTCAGCCCAACGCTCTGATTTATTCAACAACATCCAAACACATGGTGCATTACAGGATATGTGTAATATATTAATAACAGACTACTGAAATGTAATTTATACCTGGAAGACAGTGAAAGCATCATCTCTGTCTGCTGGATAAGGCCAAATAGAGCGTTTTGGTCGGACTGGGAGGCACGTTGAAGGATCCTGAGCCTGGTATGGGATGTATGTACTCCTAGGCAACAAGTTGTAGATCTGAAAAGAAATACATTGAACAATGAGGACACAGGGATTTTGCTCATCTGTTCATTCATCAACTCGTTTGAGGCTAATGTTGGGCTATATAAAAATAAATGTCTTTTCAGTGTCAACCGTTTCTGCCTTCAGATGTTTTCCTGGCTCTTGGATGAGTACGCTCTGGTCAATGGCGCTGACCCCACACAAAGAGTTGGCCTGTCCTGTAACATGCAGCATGGCATCTTCTCCTGGGACGCCCTGTGATGGAGAAAACTCGACCTCCACCTAAACAACACCAAGCACACAACTTTAGTAACTAATTTCCCCTGACAACATGTTAGTATATAAGAATAATCTACTATATTTGGATGAGTTTTAAAGCTAAATCAGTTCTTTTTACTGTATTGCAGTGGTTCTCAAACATTTCACAGCAAACACAAACCTTGAAAATATTTGGTTTTACAAGTTAACGGGCTAAAATGAGGGCAAAATTTAGGAGAACCCAGGTCTAAACTAGAAATATGTCCCTGTATTGTTAGCAACACTAGCAAATCCTAGCTTGTGTTTTTTCACCTCTATGGCTGATCCCACAGTTATTCTCCACTGACCTTGTGGCTGAAGCATTTCTCAGTGCTAAATTCGACTTTGTGGGCGATCACGTAGGTGCTGGGCAGGACAGCGTAGGCCAAAACATGAAACTCTGGGGCCAGGGCAGCGGTGACTTGTAACTTGAAGGAAATGCTGCCCTCAGTCACTGGAAGATAAGCCACTGTTGTGAACACCTACATTCTCCAATAATTTAGCACAATGTTGGTGCACATATCTTGTCATTTTACCTGCATCTTCTTCTAGAACAATCCTTTTGAGCCCCTGCGTGACAATACCATCTCTGGATATGACCTGTAGATATAAAAAAAAAAGTACAATGCTGGCAATATCGTCTTTTACAACATTTCATACTGCTGTGTCTTGTTATCAGTGTCATTTGACTGTTGCAGAGTGAGTCCTAAACTTTTATATAAGTAACACTGAAAAGCTGACAAAGCCTATATTTGGTTGTCCTATGTTTAGCAACACAGAGGAAAAACAACAAGGGTGGGGATGAGCAGGAGACAGCCCCTCCGCCTGCTGTGGATGTCCACCACACAGCAACAGCACAGTGGGGGAGAGGAGGTGAGGGTATGATAACATGGAAACAATCCTCCATAATAGTCTATTAGGAGCTTTTAAATGGTAGCAAATAGCAACTGTTCGACGCACTGAGGGCAGCACTCAGATGTTTTTCATCTTAAAATGTGCTCTAAAATATTAATGACAGGACAACAATTAAAGCGATATATGTGATCTATCGTCTTATTTGTACAGCGACTAAAAACTGTTAAGGAATAAGTTACTTGTGCAGCACATTCATGCATGGTAATAATCTTTTGAAACTGCCTGTATAAATTACAACAAATGTATCAATATTGAAGAGTATAATATTATTACAGATAATTTTAAAGTTGTTATCTTTTCTACTTTATGCATTCATCTTTTAACAGCCAGAGCCTCTCACCAGGTACATGAGATCCATAGTGCCCTGTGCCTCTTTGACCACAGTGTAACTGATGGAGATGTCCTCTTCTGTGTCACAGGGGATCGTCTTGTCACTCTTCTTCACCTCAAGGTAGCTGACAGTTTTAGAGTCAGGAGAGGACTGCTGGGCCATAGACAGCGTGATTTCTCCAGTCTCATGGTACGGGATCCTGTAGCCAGGGTATTCCAGCACTGGCTTATTACTGACCTGGGATTTAAAAGAGATAGAATGATGAAATGGGCTACAGTAATGAGTGCAATATTCTAAATAAAACTTCCCGTAAAGTATCTACATTGGGTTTAACAAGCAATACAGTGATTGAACAGGCAGCTTTATGGGGATTAACAATGGACTACCTTTACCACAGTGTAAATGTCGAGTAAAGCTACACAACAGTTTGCTCACAGTGACAGCAGAAGAATACAAAATTATCTTTTTTATCTGAAATACTGTATTGTTTTATGTAAGGAATCACCCCCAATATATAATCTTTGGCAACACAAATAGGAAGACTTTACTTTGACTTATTCCATTTGGTTTTTCCCTATTTGGGGTTTGTTTTTAAAGCCTTAAACGGCCTTGTCCCACACTTCTTAGCCAAGATAATTGCTATTCCCAAGGGCTAATAAACTTCTTTTGGAAGTCCCAAGAGTGAAATATAAACACTGGGGTGACCAGGCCTGAGTTCTCATTTATAAAACTGTTTGTGGAACTCTTACTAAAAGTGTCCGTACGCCAGAAACTCAAAAGCTGCGTATGTTAGAAAATATTCACACTTATAAAACCAGGCGCACGCACACCTGCACAAAATTGCCCTAACCCACAGTCTTCTGTTCACACTCATGGATATAATTTTACTGGGCACGAGGCGGTCTGGGTGGAGGTTGTGTGTAAAGGGAGGGGGCAGAGCTGTGGTGCAGGTGTATTTCGTGTGCAAAGACAAATATATAACATATCCATTCAGTCTCTTTTTGACACTGTGCTTCATTAAAACCACACAGCTCTAATATGAACCGTTTGTAGGAGTTGCTTATGCTCATGTACAATCATTATTTCATAAATCTAGTCACGGATTCATCATGGATCTCCTCTGCTAGTTAAACACACAATGACCTGTACAAACACCCTACGAACGATTTTTGGATTATTTCCTATGGCGTCCTTAAGGCAGCCTTAAAAGAATCCAGCGGTTGTAGCCCGTTTGTAAGTTCGTGGCCAGGTCGATAGTCGATAGACAAACGTGCCACAAAAACCCTCTTTGCAGGGCCTCCGTACAAATGCACAAAAACAACGCACAATGTTCGTGTATTATTTAGGGTCAAGAGAACATTCCTCAATCCCATATTCCTACAGTGGCTGTAGAGGTGCTGCCTCTGTATCCATGGCCGCACCCACCAGCGTTGCCGTCTTCTCTCCGGGTCCTTCTGCCGCTGCCGAACAAAAGCAGCGGCTACAACCGCTAGATCTTCTTCTTTTTCTTTCTGCAACTGCAGAAGGTGCAGCTGTAGTCTTCTCAGCATTATTGCAATCTTGAAGATTACAAACTTTTCCACAAATTTTCTAGCAGATGTGAGCACACAGAATTATCCCGCCACTTATATATCCCAACAAAACATGCCGAAAGCCGTAGGATCTTCCTAACAACGACTTGAGATTGCGGTGAGTTGCACATAGGGGTGCCGTACGGCCACCTTACAACAACAATTTTCATAAGATGGCCAAGCGTGCTGCAGCCCAGGCGGTTGTGGAGGCAAAAACTCGGGTATGGGAAAAGTTCGGGGAGGCCATGGAGGAGGACTATCGGTTGGCCTCAAAGAAATTCTGGCAAACCGTCCGCCGCCTCAGGAGGGGGAAGCAGTTCTTCACCAACACTGTTTACAGTGGAGGTGGGGAGCTGTTGACCTCGACTGGGGATGTTGTCGGGCGGTGGAAGGAATACTTTGAGGATCTCCTCAATCCCACCGACACGCCTTCCATTGAGGAAGCAGAGGCTGGGGACTCAGAGGTGGACTTGTCCATCACTCAAGCTGAAGTCACTGAGGTGGTTGGAAAGCTCCTCAGTGGCAAGGCTCCGGGGGTGGATGAGATCCGTCCTGAGTACCTCAAGTCCCTGGATGTTGTGGGGCTGTCGTGGCTGACACGTCTCTGCAACATCGCATGGTGGTTGGGGACAGTGCCTCTGGACTGGCAGACCGGGGTGGTGGTCCCTCTTTTTAAGAAGGGGGACCGGAGGGTGTGTTCCAACTACAGGGGGATCACAATCCTCAGCCTCCCTGGGAAAGTCTATTCCAGGGTACTGGAGAGGAGAATTCGGCCGATAGTCGAACCTCGGATTCAGGAGGAACAATGCGGTTTTCGTCCTGGCCGTGGAACAGTGGACCAGCTCTACACCCTCTATCGGGTGCTCGAGGGTTCATGGGAGTTCGCCCATCCAGTCCACATGTGTTTTGTGGATTTGGAGAAGGCGTTCGACCGTGTCCCTCGTAGTGTCCTGTGGGGGGTACTCTGGGAGTATGGGGTCCGGGGCCCTTTGCTAAGGGCTGTCCGGTCCCTGTATGACCGGAGCAGGAGCTTGGTCCGCATTGCCGGTTGTAAGTCGGACCTGTTCCCAGTGCATGTTGGACTCCGGCAGGGCTGCCCTTTGTCACCGGTTCTGTTCATTATTTTTATGGACAGAATTTCTAGGTGCAGCCAAGGGCCGGAGGGAGTCTGGTTTGGGAACCACAGGATTTCATCTCTGCTTTTTGCGGATGATGTTGTCCTGTTGGCTTCCTCAAACCAGGACCTTCAGTGTGCACTGGGGCGGTTTGCGGCCGAGTGTGAAGCGGCTGGGATGAGAATCAGCACCTCCAAGTCCGAGGCCATGGTTCTCGACCGGAAAAGGGTGGCTTGCCCTCTCCAGGTTGGGGGAGAGTTCCTGCCTCAAGTGGAGGAGTTCAAGTATCTTGGGGTCTTGTTCACGAGTGAGGGAAGGATGGAGCGTGAGATCGACAGGCGGATCGGTGCAGCGTCTGCAGTAATGCGGTCGTTGTATCGGTCTGTTGTGGTAAAGAAGGAGCTGAGCCGAAAGGCGAAGCTCTCGATTTATCGGTCGATCTACGTTCCTACTCTCACCTATGGTCATGAGCTTTGGGTCATGACCGAAAGGACAAGATCCCGGATACAAGCGGCCGAAATGAGTTTCCTCCGCAGGGTGGCTGGGCGCACCCTTAGAGATAGGGTGAGGAGCTCTGTCACACGGGAGGAGCTCGGAGTAGAGCCGCTGCTCCTCCACATCGAGAGGAGTCGGTTGAGGTGGCTCGGGCATCTGTTCCGGATGCCTCCTGGTCGCCTCCCTGGGGAGGTGTTCCGGGCATGTCCCACCGGGCGGAGGCCCCGGGGAAGACCTAGGACACGCTGGAGGGACTATGTCTCTCGGCTGGCCTGGGAACGCCTTGGGGTCCCCCTGGTAGAGCTGGAGGAGGTGTCTGTGGATAGGGAAGTCTGGGCATCTTTGCTTAGACTGCTGCCTCCGCGACCCGGTCCCGGATAAGCGGAAGAAGATGGATGGATGGATGGCCGCGAGTATACCGCAGGAAGGTTTGAAGGCACCCTTATGGAGAACATAAGAACTCTACGGCCAGTGTACGGCAGAAAATCACCTAATTTTCTCGAGAATGCCTGAAGATGCTCTTGCAAATTGAACCGCAGCCGTACCAACTTCCTTAAAAGGCTGTAGGAAACTATGCCCCCGACCATGAATGTCTATGACCTCCAGATTTCATATGAACTGGGACATTCATATGAACCAATCATTCGTGAGAACCTTTATGATAAGGGTGCTCCGATCAGGGTTTTTGAGGCCGATCACCGATCAGCCTCTGCTGTGATCGGCCGATACCGATAATGGCCGATACCGATCACGTGGTCTTCAATGTAGTAATGTATTGTATGCAAGCTATTATTAGTTCCATTTGAAAAATACTGTAGCCTTTGTAAATATAAAAGAACAACAAAATTCTACTTATTTTTGTTTTAGAAAAGGTTTTGTTGCATTATTGGTCTTTAATGTGTGCCCAGTGTCTGTGGCTTTGTTTGAATGCTCCGCTGATGTAAAAATCAGCTGTTCTTAATTGGTTCCTTTAATGCGAGTCCGGGGGTGCAGCGCCTGTGTCCGCGTAACGCGCAGCCAAACCAGGTTGAAACACAGTGGACTAAAGAGCAGACAGCTCCTGCTGCCAGTTTTGACAACGTCTGAATGAAGAAAACGTGCAAAGAGAGCAGAGAAGACAACGATGAAAGGTGCTCCTCTCAGACACACGGACACATGGGCTGCCTTTTTACTTTCTCTTTCCATTAGCAGTCATTTGGTGCAGTTTAAGCCACAAAACGCACAGTTTTCTCCGCGCAACAAGACACAGGCAGACTCTGAACTTTCTTAATCCTTTTAACGTAACTGTTAGCGGGTTAGCTGTAGCTCTATTTACGTTGGTGTTTGCAAATACACGCACTGCTGCGCCTCGGTTCTGTCCCGTGCGCTCCTAAAGCAGGCGGGGACACAGCGGGGACACAAAGCAGCACCTCCAGGGCAGGTTTGTGTTTGTTATAACCAGGGCTTAACTTAAAAACACTGCTAAAATAACGCTACTGCTGTTTAATCAAAACGGAGTTGCAGGACAGTAAATGTGAGAGCCTCGCGTGTTTATTGTAATTTGATCGGCCCTTCTGATCGGCCCATTTTACCGATCACCGATCACTCTTTTTAGCCATGATCGGCCGATCATGATCGGCGGCCGATTGGAGCACCCTTACTTTGTGACTGTAGTCTTAACTCTAAGGGCTCCAGACTAACTTTTTTTGCTAGGAGCACTGTAGCCTCTGACTGAAAATTTTTAGGGGCATGTGCCAAAAATCTGTATCACAAATATTAAATCCCCCCAATCTTACCAGGCTCATAGTTTAATTGAAATATGCACAAAATGAAAAATGTGGTCTAAGAAGCATGAGCAAATGATGGCAATATGGCTAAAAAATTTAATCAGAAATATATCAACAATTAACCTTAAAGATATTAGGGAGGATTTTTTTCGACTGCTGAGAAACCAGCGACTGTTTGTCCTTTTTTGAATAACGCGCATGCGTCAGGCTCCCCCACCCTTCACTGTTCCTTTCCAAGGAACTCCTCCACAGCGACGTGCACGAGCGTTGGAACACGCGTTTGTTTACAGCCGGCATCAGCAGAGATTCACCTAAACCTAGACCTGCATTGTTTGTTTGCCCGACCTTTGACCTAGTTCCCCACACAGACCCAGTCACATGCACAGTCCCTAAATGTGAGCAAAAATATATACTCCTGCTATTAGTAGCATTAGCAAACTGACGTTGCTGTACAGTTGAAACGGTTCAACAGATAAAAGAAAAAAGGCATTTTTTTCAAACGATAAGATAAACGTACCTGTCCAGCAGAAACTTGGCGACCAATGCAT
Organism: Bostrychus sinensis; assembly: GCA_020698575.1. Classification (NCBI taxonomy): domain Eukaryota; kingdom Metazoa; phylum Chordata; class Actinopteri; order Gobiiformes; family Eleotridae; genus Bostrychus; species Bostrychus sinensis. The sequence continues at coordinate 16,757,328 of CM036245.1, forward strand.
CGTCTGAAGCCCTTTCTGTTCCTACAGCGCACGCCGTCCTTTGAAGGAATCGCCAATAACTACAGGGGTTTTATTCTGCTCTTCTACAGTTATTCTCTGGTACACTTCAAAAACAGTTTTCCTTTTGTGACCGCCCGGTTCACGGTTTTCCTCAGCCATTGTGCTCTTCGAAGTCAGGCTGTCCCCGCTACGATGTTAACGCCGCTAACGCGGCGCTAATGCCGGACTACATAAACATAGTGTATACGCATGCGCAGGCACAAGAACGCGCACTATCGCCGAAACCAGGAAGATGAACGAATGAATGGCAAGTCCGTGGAACAATGGTTAACGTACTTATGACGAAAACGATTGGATGAGGTTTTTTAAGCCCCACAGAGTCCACAGTTTATTAATATTATTATTATATTTTCTAATACACCAATTTATTAGCCTTATACAGGGCAATGAAGGTAGTTTTAATAAATATTGCAAAAAATGAATTTATAAAGATCCTCCCTAATACCTTTAAGCCTGGGACACACCAACCCAACGCCCAACCACTGTCAGTAGAGGCGGCGCAACTGCTCATCTACTCACGTCGCCACTGAAAGTAGCTGCAGACCATGGATATATAATAAGACCTGGATAGGGCACCACCCCCTCTCCCCTGATGCCAAATTTCCTAGCGGCCGCTCCACAGAACTGCAGCAAAAATCCAATGCGGCCCAAAAAGCATTTTTCCTATAGAGCGCAATGTAAAAAGAAACGCCTGGTGCTCGGCTGGCAGGGCACCTACAGCTGAGAAAATGGTCGGATTTTGTAGTGATTATTATCTATTTTCACACCATGAACTTTTTCCCTCTTCAAAATCTTTAAAACTCTGTAACACCCACGTGTTTAACTCAAGTATTTATCAGTAATAATTATACGCACTAGATTAAACTGGTCTGATCACAGTAATGAATAAAAGGGACTGGATTATTGCAGCTGTTTGCATCAGAGGAGGATTATATGTTTATCTGCACGAGGCTATAAGCTAAGGTAAACTAACTGCAGCACATTAGCATCACAGATGTGGGAAACATAATGAAGTAGATGTAGAACAATAGTCCCTTATATTTTATATCTTATAAACTCGAGCTGTTTGACAAATTGTGAACGGGACACAGCCAATCAGAGCGCTTGTTGAGCACGACAGCCTGATGCCGATTCAACATGTGTAATCGGCCAGAACTACGTCCAACTGTCTCCTACTATGTCCGATGGTGCGGAACACACCAAACAGACTCACGTCACCGACTGCGTCAAACCATCCGAGCGCGCCCAACAGCCGATGGTCGCCCCGGTGTGTCCCTGCCTTTACACAGCCAGACACAATGCCCCTAAATAAAACTGAATTTAACTGGAAGTAAACAAATGTCAGATCCATAACAGATTGGTTTTCACAAAATAAAGAATAAATTAGTAATAGGTTAGCCTATGAAGAATTGAATTGTTCAAATGCCTCTCAATTCTTTCCTCATAGTTATTATCAGCTCATTTGTGGCTTCAAACATAATAACAATGGCCAACTGGTGTATGCTCTGAATAACAACACATCTCTCAGCCAGCGCTGCAGAAGGCAGCTGCAGCTCATGCTAAATACAGCTATTTAAGCTTCTTAGCTTAGTTTGATCAAAGAAACAACAGCATGGTTCTGTTAAGTACATATCTGACATGGTTCAAAACTTCAAACACAACCCTCACGCAGATTATTAAAATTGTTTAAATAATAATACTTAACGCCTCTGAGAGTGGAAGAGAAAACTCAGTCAACTCATTCAAAATAATATAAAGTCAGAAATGATACTTGCACAGACCCATAAAATGGTTGCAAAATGCGAGCATTTGGTCACAGTCTGGAGCACTGACTCAGCGGACCATGACGGAGCCAGCGCAGCGCCCTGTGGAAGTGCACAAGCATGAATGGGCGTGCACGGTTCTGAGCTTTATTGTCAAGAACAGGGGTTCCCAAAGTGGGATCCGGGGCCCCCTGGGGGTCTGCGAAGATACTGCAGGGGGGCCCCCAATGGCTGTCTATATGAAGTACATAAAAATAAATTGAGTTTGAAATGCACTGTAAAAAACAATGCTGCAAAAACTGAAGGCAACAGGATCCCTCATGATTTTTGCATTTTGGCGATCAACTCAAAATCTCAGGTTTTCAACCACAAATATTTTTTTACTCACCAAATTTAACGTTCATATGTCTAAAAACTTGAAATTTTAAGTTTTACTCACTATCTTTATTTTTTCCAACTCTTCTTACAGCCAACTGACTCCACTGTTCAGAAAAAAGTATTATTGATAATATCCATCCATCCATTTTCTACCGCTTATTCCCGTTAGGGGTCGCGGGTGACTGGAGCCTATCCCAGTAACTTTGGGCCGAAGGCGGGGTACACCCTGGACAGGGGCCAGCTTGTCGCAGGGCTTATTGATAATAATAAAAACTAAATATACTACATTTAACAAAAGACACTGTAAGTTGGCTGTAAGATGAGTAAAAAAATAATGACTTATAAAACTTAAAAATTAGAAAATTTTAGACGCATGAACATCAAATTAAGTGAAAGTGTGGAAAACTTGAGATTTTGAGTTGGCCTTAAAAATCTTGAGGGATCCTTTGCCTTGAGTTATTGAGTTTTTGCAGCATTTTATTGTTTTTATAGTGTATCTGTTTAAAAACATAACTTTAAAACACTTTTTAGCCAATAGTCAGTGTCTTTTGTAATGTTTTTATAGAAATATATGGAGAAAAACAATATGGGATCGAGGGAAGTTGTATTGTTGGGGGGTCCACGTGGGATTTTGGTAAATTTAAGGGGGCCGTGACACTCCTGACTTTGGAAATGGCTGGTCAAGAATATTAAGCGAAATTACGAAAAGTAATATGGCCTTCCTACTACTACTCACTACTTGTTTAAATAATGATGTCTGAATCACATCCTTTGTGTTTTCTGAGAGATAGGAAGTGAAAGTGAACTGTATCAAGCTCACCAAACATTCAGCAGCTTGCCATAAGGGTCGCCTTTATGCCGTGTCACAAAAATATGCGAATGCACGAGTGAGAGCTGACATAGGGATACACAAGTTTTCACGCCTAGTTGCTTTTTTTATAGATCCGACCTTTGGCACAGAGAGTGGCGTACGCCAGTTTCAGCCTTGTTTTGGGCGTACACAAACTTTATAAACAAGACATCAGGTCTTTGCTGAGCCCAGACTTTGGAACAAGCTGTCTCCCAATACTAGGCTTAAAATGTATTTATTCAGACATTTCATTTTGTTTTATTCTATATTATAGTCTTTTGTGTATTTCTATTTTTGTTTATCAACTTATTTTATTGGAAAGCACTTTGGTCACTCTGTGTGTTGTAAAGAACTATATAAATGCTGACTGGCTGATTCTTAAAAAGTACTTAAGCAAAAGTATCCTGTTACTTTCTGGATGGTTCACAGTTGGTCTTACATGGAGGTGGATGTCTCCGTTGTAATTAGCAGTGTCGAGTGAGAAAGTGGCCACTCCATTGTTGTCAGTTGTGAGGTTTTGGAGATGACGTGACGACCACCGTTCACCCTCGAACAGGTACACGTCCATGTTAGCGATGGGTTGGTCATTGTAATCAACTGCTTTGACCTAAATGGGCACAAAGTTGTATTAATGATGTGATTATATTTGCTACTGATTAAAAGTCATTGGCTGTTAAGTTACTTTTCCTTCCACGCTGGTGTCCTTTTCATAAATCTTGGGCGTGTCGAAGAAAGACAGTTTTCCAATGACGTATGAAATGCTAACACTCTTCTCTTGTGCATGTGTAATGCCTGTAAATACACAATAAAAGCTTTATACATTTAAGATTACATTTGATTTGCATAATCATTTGGCATAGAGTCAATTGTCTTTTCTGACACAACCATCGGCATTTATCGAGGCTTAGGACCAGCACAAAAGGTACACTGGCTTGTGACCTCCATGACACTGGATTACTATGTTATCAAATAAGATAACAAGAATTGAAATAAGGCTAGAGATTATGGACACCAGTAGTAGGAAACTTTAAATATGAGAGTTGGAGCTGTGTCATGGCTCAGGTCCTAAGTTATTGGTGAATGTTTGTGACAAATTTTGGGATGCATTTGAACATTTCTAACAACTTTGGGTATGATCGAATTCATATTGTTATTCTTGGATGGAAACACACATGCCAAGTATTTTCTGGATATAAGAAAACCTTACCTGTTCCCTCTTCTTCCATTTTGGCAGTAATCTCCAGGGTATCCTGCAGAGCTTTTGAGTCCATCTTTGTGAAAGTGGACATTGTGAATGTAAAAGTAGCACAGCCAGCCTTGTCAGCCTAAAAGGAACAAAGAGGAAAAACAAAAGCAGATTAAAAAAAAAAACAAATCAAGCCGTCCATAATTTGACATAATGGCTTAAATTAAAACAACCTTGCACTGTTAGTCAATAAATAATGTCCCTTAAATATACTCTATATCTTTCATCACTGAAACTGAAAAGCTTCTATATCAGCTATGAGTGAATTGGTTATAATCAGACAAACAAGCTCTTTATACTGTGACAAAAATATGTCATCTTATTTCTTTAGACAATTTAAGACATTAGATCAACTACCCAAGAATGACAGTTTTTACTCTTGTTTTTTAGTAGCATTGGAAGTTAAGGTATTGTTACCTAATAATAATAATAATACTCAAGTAATCAATGCATTATTAGAGTAGAAGCAAAAAAAAAAAGTACTGAAAGCTACAACTACTATAATTCTATTTCTACTATTGCTACTACTACAACTACTTTACTATAGCTCTGAATACAGCTACTAGCAAAGTAGGCAGTAGTCTCTGTAAACTTTATATGCAAAGTGGCTTTTGTAGGAATTTCTATTTTACTGACGCCTATTATTTTGTTGAATACAAGTTCATTAAAATAATATATATAATAATAATAATATGTAATTTAATAATATAATATAATAATTTGTGACAAAGTTGTTTTTTTTTTCAATACAACACCACAAAGCTATTTTGCAGTAAAAGATTAATTTAGTGACTAGCATAATGATACAGTATGGGCCATATTTACTAAGACAGGTGCTCAATTGCGAGTGCAAAGTGAAAAATTTAGCTGCTGTAGTTGTGATAAATAAAACAGCAACTGCAAAGTGATTGCTTTTGCATTTTCTTAGCCTTGATTTTTGCATGTTCTGGCAAAAATGCCTCATTTAACATTATTTATTATATTTAGTCACCGGAGCAAAATCTGTGCTGCGCTCATTTAGCTCCTGTGAGAGATGCTAAACTCAGGTGCACCTGGGTGTGCTCCACTTTTAGCACATCTTATTCACTTAGCGTGCACGCAAACCTTTGATAAACCTGACCCTATGTTTTTTCCCTTCCTGGTTACCACAGCAAAAGAGTTGCCTCCTAATGTGTAATGATTTACCCATTTTTCGGCATACTTTTTATGCCAAATGTCCTTTACTTACACAACCCTTTCCATTTATACAGGCTTGGTACTGGCACAAGGCGCACACTTGCTTGTAGGTCTTTGTTGATAGATTACCCTAGTGTTACTGCTGTGCTGCTAATTTCTTTATTTTGCATGCACGAAGGACTGTGTACCAGTTTGCTGTCCTTGTAGCAGGGAGCAGTGATCTCGGGAAGGCCGTCGGGGTTATCAGGCGTCACCAGAGTGTATCTGTACACGTATGGATTGATTGGTCTGCACACATTGATTTTCACTGTCCCAGGTACCGGCTGGCCATAGGTGTATCTAAAAATGTGTTTAGTTAGATATGGATCTTTTATTAAAATAGTCTTAAATTGAAGAGCTCACACAACATGTACGTACTTTGCACAAATCTCTGCCGTGATTTCATCTTGGGCAATGCTTACTTCATCCTTAGAGGTGATTTTAACATCAAATTTTGGCAAAACTACGGATAAAAATGCACTGTGGTAAAATTGTTTTGCTGTATGAAAACAAAACCAAAAACAAATCCAACAAAGACAAAAATAAATGTACCATAATTCTCCACCTTAAAGTCATGATAAAGTTTGTCCTCTCCAAAGGTGACAATGATTCGATATGTCCCCTCTTTGGCCTCAGGGTTCAGAGAGTAAGACAGCTGCAGTATTTTTCCCTCAGAAGTGTAGTTCACCCACTGTCCAATGCGGTTGCTGTTAGGATCCTGTTACACACAGAGGAAACACATGCACTGTGACTTTAAACTGCTTAATTGTTTTCTAGTACACACTATGCCTACTGACACTGAAAAGATGTATTTTTATGTTACTTCAGCATTATAGTGTAATTTAGGTCAGCCATCTTCTATTTTTTTCTGGTCAATATATTATGTTTTTTTGTGTGTAAAGAATTGGTCAGGTACTTCATATTAAAATAAAAAATACCATAATCATGAGTGGCAATGCATTATAAACCTATATAATAGATAATGTTACCTAAGAGTAAAGTTGGTTAAATTAGGTGTGTTGATTAAGTCTTACCTCTAGTTCGATGATATCATACTGCAACAGAAACAAACAAACACAATCAAATGTCAGTGCGCTCCATATTTTTATATACAATAAAGCGTACATTGCTTTCTATCAGAGAAATGTGAAATGCTTTAGACCTAGGTTACAATTACAATTATACTAAATATGTTCTGCACATGGACTTGGTTGCACAGGTTAGACAAGCTAAGGTCATAGCTCTGTTAGGCAAAACCACTACATAATATTCTTGAAGAAAAAAAATATGATGCACATAGAAAACAAACTTGTGTGTAGCCACTATCTGGAGATAGAATGGCATTATTTGAGCAAGGATTGATTTTTTAGATGCACAAAGGTCAGTGTTAGTGTTTGAGTTGGCTCACAAACATCCAGGTCAAATGACAATTCTTGATTTAATTTTCTTTAAAGAATATGTCTATGGCTATGTCTTTTCATGCTTTTTCCAGACTTTTTTAAATCTTAGCATTTCCCGCTTTATAACCTATTTGAATGTATATGTATGTAAAAAATCTTTTATGGGGAGCTTGGACTTTGAGGAGAAGCTTGGATTAGGTGTCTGTGGCCCCCTGCTGGCGACGATGGGGACTGGACAGAGCATAAAATGGCCAATTAGCACAGTTAATAGCAGCATGGTGCTAACAGATAAATAAATGAGCTGACTGCTTTGTAGTGACAGCAAGAGCTGAAACTATCAGAACATGTCCGGTGATGGTGTATGAGCTTTAGAAAAGTGCAGGAGTACTTCCTGGTTTCATGTGTCTCCGTAGAGTGGTGAGACAGAGTGTTTCCAGCTCAAGATAAAGGATTACTCAAACAAGTGTGAATGAAACTAAACACTTACTCAAGGTATGTTTTTAAGGTAGAAACAACATTATAACATGGCTAAAAGCTCAAAAAGTTGATTTAGCAGAATATGGGACCTTTAAAGTTCCGCTACTGATCTCATAATAACCCAGTTTTTAAAACCGTCTACAGGTTTGCAAAAAAATATTACATAACCAAAAATACATTTAGGAGCTGTGACCCTGCGTTTCCGCAGTACTTTTTAAACATGACTGTGGTAAAAGAGCAAATTGAAGTACAACTTATGTAACAGGCTCAGGACAGTCTGCTTCATTTAAATCAATAATGTCACTCACCTTTCGACAAACTGGTCTCAGCTTTGAGTCCAGTGTAACCAGTCTGAAATGCACTGCAGAAAGAGAAGGGCATTGCAGAAGGTTTGCACTGAGTTTTAACATTTAATACCACCAGTAGTAGACAATCATCAACTGTTTTCGGGGCATTTCTATGATAGACCTGCTTTGTTGAATCTGGCCACAAGGGGGAATCAGTGGACTGCTACATGTCAAAAGTCACTTAGTACAATTTGATGATAAACAATAAGAGGATTGATCAGATTAGGGGGGTGATCAATAATAAGTTACCTTTTAATTATATAATCAAATAATTATTTAACTGAATACCATTCCTAATGTGCATGCAAAAACAAACTTCATCATCAATAGTCATCAGTGATTATTACAGAAACAATAGAAACAAAGTACAGAAGTAAAAGAAGCCTCATTATCTATTACCTGAGTAAAAGTAAAACAAATACTGAATGTAAATTTTCCTTAAGTAGAAATTACTTTTGAAAGTGATTTGTACTTGCTAAATCTACTAGTAATACTACTAATACTACTAACCCAGACTTGGCTCAACCCCAAGACCACTTTGTCACTGAGGTCAAAAATTACTATTAGTTCACAAACATGTACAAGAGTAAAATTAACTTTTTGTCCTCTAAAATTTAAATAAATAAATAAATAAAAGTAACAGTAAATGTATGTTTCTAAAATTGTATTGTGCAAAAGTATCGAGTTACTTTCCACCTCTGGATTGAAATATAATACAATAATGTTTTAGTTAGTTAAAAATGATTTACAGAACAATTTTTATTTACGCAAAAAATTATATTTTATATTATTTAAATTACTTATAATGTGTAGAGATTTTGTGAAAAGCTTCTTGTAATGATGACAAGGTAGCATGTACTGTAGTAGATAGATAAATAAAGATAATTACTTGTTTGTCCTGGGAGGTAGATTGGTTTATCCGTCTGGACGAAGCTCACTGGCTTAATGACTTTGATCAGGACTTTGCGAACTTCTCGAGAGTAAAATGTTTCACCTCGTACCTCCACCTGGAAGTGCTGCACCTCTTCATTGGGCACTAATGGAGCCTATAGGACACCATGAGACACAATCAATCTTCCAAAGTAAAATATTAGAGTTTTTCCATAGTGTGCCTAAACCAGGACTAAACCATTACTAAACCAGATCTAAAACAGGTCTAAACCAGGCCAAAACCAGATCTAAACCAGCAGGGGCGTAACATCAGGGAGTGCAGCCTGTGCAACTGCAATGGGGCCCAGGAGGTTTAGGGGCCCATTAGAGTGGCCATTTGATCATCCATGGTCAAGTTGGTGGTTAAAAAATTCATACTAATTAGGAGCAGAACAAAATTTCGCTACAACAAAGTTTTTAACATATGTCCAATTGTAAATCCGGGTAAATTCTTAAACTCATAACAAAAAAACAAAAAAAAATTTCTTATGATAAATACACTAATTGTAATAAAAAATATTAAATAATAAGCACCTGTTTTTTGTATATGACTCCAGTAAAACTGCAACATTTTATAAATTAAAAAGCTTAGTGCAAAAACCTGTAGTCCTGAATGTGTTTCATAACTTAAGGGCCCATTCTGAAATCATGCACTGGGGCCCAACATTACTAAGTTACGCCACTGTAAACCAGGTCTAAACTATGTCTAAACCAAGACTAAACCAGATCTAAACCAGCCAGAACTACACCGGGTCTAAACAAGGACTAACCCTTATTTAGGCAAGGACTAAACCATGACTAAACAAGAAATTTAGTGATTTATACTTTACTACTGGATCAACCCCAAAATAAACCACTAGAGGCCTGTGTACTACCAGTGGTACCCATACCATCATCTAAGAAATACTACAAATTATTTTCATTAATTGTGATATGAATGCTACAGATGTTGATACCAGAAAGTCGTGGCAAGCGTGAAACTCTTGTCTGGACTGCTTCTGGAAGAGGGTTGTGTTCAGGTCCTGGGACCTCAGAGTCACAGTCATGACCAGTGTCTCATTGGGCTGCAGAAGGCTGGCGCAGAACTTGACTTCAGCTCCAGACTCCAGGATGGCAGGGATAGCCACCATGTACTGCCTGTAGTCAAAGATACACAGAGATTACCCCATTTAATCAAACTACCAGTGAAAAACAATTACAAGCAGGGCTGCACAGTAAATGTAAATGGAGAAATGTAATTGTATTTACTTGTCAAGACAGCGACACAATCAAAACTTAAAGACTAAACCAGGTCTAAAACAAGGCTAAATGAGAATTAAATTAATCTTATTTTTAACATGTTTAGTCACAAGAAAAAACCCAAGAAGAATACCCAACCTTTTTTTCTCCCACGGACCAGTACAGCTTTTTTTCGGCTAATATTTATGAGCAAAATGTATATGTCATAAATAAACTATAAAAGCTTATTCCTATGTTCTGGCGTATTTCAAACTAACACCGCGATCAAACAAGGCAGTATTCAGCGTCTGTGCATCGATCTCTGCCTCTGAATGATAGTAACTGGGAGCGGACTGCTGCCTCCTGGGAGCGTCAGTCAGCTGGGACAACGAGCCGAGATACAATGAGCGGCGCCTTGAAGCAGTGCGTTTAAAGGCCGGGACACACCGGGGCGACCATCGGCAGTTGGGCGCGGTCGGTAGTTTGACGCCGTCGGCGAGGTGAGTCTGTTTGGTGTGTTCCGCACCATCCGATGTAGTAGGAGACAGTTGGGTGTAGTTCTGGCCGATTACACATGTTGAATCGGGCCATAGTGCTCAACAAGAGCTCCGATTGGCTGTGCGCTACCGGTTGGCTAGCGAATCAGAAGAAGACCGGAAGTGACGAGGGCCCAAAAAACCAAAACATAAAGGGCGATGTGGCAGAGGACTGTTGTCATTATTTGTGATGTTGGACATTTGGCAAAGAACATGGCTTTCTGGAACGATGACGCTGAAGAGCAGCTCATCAACATGAAACAGGAAAGACCCGCTCTCTACAACATCGCCGAGAAGAGCTACAGCAACCGGATTGTAAAGGCCGACCTGTGGCACGGAATCGAAGAGAAACTTAATATATCTGGTAAGATTTCTTCATATAACCTTGTCATAGCATATATTTGCATGAGCCTACTTGTTGTCTAAATGGATATGTTGTTGATGCTAGACAAAGAGCTTATGCACAGGAAAAATAGAAAAGATTTTACACAAAAAATAGCGATAAAACAACAATTGTATATATGTTTATGTTCCCCTCTGCCCCGGTGCCGAACGGCCCACGACCCGGTTCAGGGCCTCGGCCCGAAGGTTGGGGACCTCTGAGAGAGAGGACTTGCGACAGGGATATTGAGTTTGCAAGCACTGCGGTAAGAATAAACTGTGTTACTGAGTAACTTACGGTCCCGCCACAGCTTGACCCAAATACATCCAGCCGAGGGTCACAAACAGCGCCCATGTCCGCATCTGAATCCCGAGGCGACCCATGACTAACCAGGACTGGCTTCAGTCTCAGCACCAGTTAAATAGAGCCTGCAGAAAGAGGACACGCCCACTCAGTTGGGACACTCCCCACACCGTGTAATTGATTTTAATATATATCTATGGGAATAATCTGCTGTTCGGGGCATCTCATTGGTTGATCATTACCAGCGTGAGGAATTTTCAGTAAAAGGCAAAAAGACAGAGGGAAAAATTTATTAATAAAAATCATAGCAACTGAGCAATTGACAGTGTAAAATTGTAATATTTTTCTTGGATTTAGAATTTTTTGTTACGTTAAAAATTTGAATCCAGGTCTTGAGTTTTTTGTTTTGTTTTTGTCTTACTAGTCCTGCAGTAATCTCATTGTACAAATAGTACATTCCTAGTGTTCAGATATGTCCCACACATTATCTTGTGAACAGTAATGCAACCCTCAACTCTAAAGACTTTCTGGTAAATTTTATCAAATGTGTTTATAGTAGGAGGAGGCAGCGATGCCCTTTACCCGCCTGGGATGTTTGATTTTTTTACCACACAAACAGCACTCACCTGATCACTAGGGCCAAAGTAGACAATTTTTGCAGTTAAGTAAATCTTTGTGAACTGATAGTGTCCTCAAACACTGCACAATGGTTACAACATAGCTTACTGGCAAAAGTGCTGACAATCAAGTAGCTTAAATTACAATAAAAATGCTACAGTTGTGTGCATTCCCAAGGCTTTTCCTTTCCTGGAGGCCTTTTTGGTTACCATTAAAATCATTTATTTTCACTTTACTGCCATGCAATACAGATATTGTAATGTCTTTGTATCCCTACGCATATGTAAGAATTGCGTGTAGTCAAGACCGAACTAACTGAGACCAAGACCAGTCCAAGCAGAATTAAGCAAAACCAAGACAAGGCTGCAACTTTCAGACCAAGACAAACTGAGACCAGGCCAAGACCAAAGCCTGAGAACTAAAAATGAATAATGACATATAATAGGCTAATGATCTAATGCGAGTCCACAAACAAACAGATAATTGTCTTGATTCTTCTAATGCAGAAAACTAATTAGTCCAAAATGATGAAGAATAGCATTTTCTGATAATGTTTGGTAAATAAAATCTCAGAGACCACCACATCCAAGACTGGGACAAAACCAAGTAAAATTGGATATGAGACAAGGACAAAGACTGAGTAAAACTAACCTAACTCCCTTCAGACGTCTGGTCACGGGGGAATCATAGCGGCTGTTTACAGGAATAAATATTGATTTAATAATTTGTAAACAGCTAACCCGGACGGCATCCTATTCCAGCTTTGAAATTAACTTGTTTGAGCTCTGCACCGTTTTCTCACTGCTGTGTGCGGTTAAAAATACAAAAAAAAAAAAAAAAGATTGTGTTTTAATTCTAGGTAATTTTAATATCCATGGTGTGTTGCCGGGATTGGACCCATTGGCCAAAGAGTTTTTAAACCTCATTAATTCTTTTAATATTGCAGTGTGCATCTGCTCCCACACGTGAATGCGGGCACACTCTTGATTTGGTTTTGAACCTAAAATTTTGTGAGTCAACATTTTCAGACCATATGCCTGTTGTGTTTGAGTTCCATCTTCCTTCCCTCTGATTGAGTTGCGCGCTCCTCTGCAACACTGTCATGTTAGTTGGGTAAAGTTAGCTCGATATTCACAGATTCGAACTTCTGTGATCAATGGCTCATAAACACTGTGTTATATGGGTAAAATATAAGGGTGTATTCACACCAGGAAAGACCGTTGGTCTGCTTCTTTGGTCTGGATCGAGTGCGGACCTTATTTTTTTTGTTCAGTTTGGATCGTATTCTCGTTGCACTTTTTGCAAGTGGACTAAACTTTGTAAACAGGAGCATACGTGTGAACATATGTGCCTATTAAATGCCTATAAAAGCCCCCACAAACACAGCAGCAGACTACTATAACAGACAAGGACAATATTTAGCCATCCTACAAGCGGTTGTAAACAGAGGTCAACTGATGTGGGTTTTGCTATGGCCGTACATCATTTTTGCAAAGTTCAGCATGAGGAATACTTAGGAGAGGGAAATGAACAGGAAGATGAAGCAACTGAGGCAGGTGAAGAGAATCCTGCACAGCCTGGAGACTGGAGGGCTCAGGACAGTTTAGTTTTCAAGGTTCATCTGTATGCAAATGTAAGAGCATAACATAAACTGAACATACTGTACCTTGTATACTGTATAATGAAAATGGTTCTTGCATCAACTGAACAAAACCAATTTATTGTTTTGATATTAAAGTAATAGCACTTTTCTATTACTTTAGATTCACAAAAATAGTTTGCTATTGCTTTTACAAAATTGTTAGTTTTAAAGGAAAAATATACATAGCATGTACACAAACTTCATATGCTATTCAGTCAAACACTGTAAAAAAACATTTCTGCCAAATAAAAGCCACTATGTTAATGCTATATTCCTTTGTCTTCTTAAAATATCTTATAGTGCAAACTTTGTTTAACAATCAAAACAAACAGCAGGTAGCCTAATAACTTTCAAGCCACACTGAAAAATGTAACCGTGTAGAACCAACGTGTATCTACAGGTCATAGAAATGCTGAGTGTAATTTACTTGATGTAGGACATCTGACACTGGTAGGCTGCTGTGAGTATCATTTTGTGCCTCCCCATCTGTTTTAACAGTGGGTGACTACATGAGCAGTGAGCAGTGAGCAGTGTGGACTGCTGCGTTTCTGACACCAGGTGACTGAAGAAGAGACCAAGTACTGCTAGGTGTAGACCTGGAAGGTGTAGACCCATTAGAAGCTGTTAGGAGCCAGTGGTTTGGAGTTGATGGATGTGAGGAATAAAAGGGCTCAAAATTGCGACCATTTCTAGTCGCATATGCGACCAAAATTAAGTCTTTGTGACCTTAAATTATATTTGGTAGCACTCTGTGTGACTGCAACAAATTCCCATTGTGTGAACATTTACATAGACTATAGACAGTTGCAGTTTATACTGACAGATAAAACCTTGAGTTTTCACACAGTTTTTGTTTTATGTTGATAGGTCCAATAATCATGGAGATATACATCATTTAACATTAAAAAAGCTCACAATACTAAATACAGTCTAATTACATACAGCACATTAGCGCTCTATCGGAAAGAACACCCTCAATGTTTATGTGCGATAGTTACAGGAGCTCTGATGTTTTACTCAAAAACGTCAAGAAAAGAGATATTTACTGCCCATAAGGATGAAAGGAGACTGGGGAAAGAAGCAGTTACTCTGCTCAGAGCACAGAGACAGGGGAGGGAGGGAGCAGCTTCATGGGACAGAGATAGCACCGGGGTCACAGAAACACCAGAGGTTCAGGGAACTTTTAGTCAAATAAACAATGTGCCATCAGGTCTAAAGGTGGATTTCTTCTCTAATGAGTCTGTGAGTGCATAACATGAATCATGTGATGCACATTCACAGACAGATGATATTCACATGATGACTACATAGGCCAATAGTAGTTTTTACTAGTTTTCACTTAACGTGTTTAAAAACAAACAGAAATATCTCATTCCTACTGGCCTCTTACGAGATGCAACTGCTTACACACCGTACAATCTGTACAGCTCTGAGTCTGCCAGGATTTTTATAAAACACTCAGAGCTTCCCCAGGGCCTAGTAGACAATTGATATACTTTACCTGAACAGTGGTCCAGCACAATTGTGTATGTGACACTTGTAAACAATGAAACCAGCATCTCAGACGATCTCCTGTAACATGCTAAAGATTGAAGCTGGGGGGGGGGGTTGGGGGGGCTCTGGAACCCAACTCCTTGAGAGGGGCTGGACTCTCTTCTACTCTGGCGTTGCCCGCAGTGAGAGGCGGCGGGCTGGTGTGGGCTTGCTCATAGCTCCCCAGCTCAGCCGCCATGTGATGGAGTTTTCCCCGGTGAATGAGAGGGTCGCGTCCCTGCGCCTTCGGGTTGGGGACAGGTCTCTCACTGTTGTTTCGGCCTATGGGCCGAACAGCAGTGTAGAGTACTCGGCCTTCTTGGAGTCCCTGGGAGGGGTGCTGGAAAGTGCTCCAACTGGGGACTCCGTCATTCTACTGGGGGACTTCAACGCTCACGTAGGCAGCGACAGTGATACCTGGAGAGGCGTGATTGGGAGTAACGGCCTCCCCGATCTGAACCTGAGCGGTGTTTTGTTATTGGACTTCTGTGCTAGTCACGGATTGTCCATAACGAACACCATGTTCAAGCACAAGGGTGTCCATCAGTGCACGTGGCACCAGGACACCCTTGTGCAGGACGATGATCGACTTTGATGTCGTGACATCTGACCTTCGGCTGTGTGTTTTGGACACTCGGGTGAAGAGAGGGGCTGAGCTGTCAACTGATCACCACCTGGTGGTGAGTTGGATCCGCTGGCAGAGGAGGAGGCCGGACAGACTCTGCAGGCCCAAATGTATTGTGAGGGTCTGTTGGGAATGTCTGGCTGAGTCCTCTACCAGAGGGGTCTTCAACTCGCACCTCCGGGAGAGTTTTGACCAGATCCCAAGGGAGGCTGGAGACATGGAGTCCGAGTGGACCATGTTCTCCATCTCTATTGTCAATGCAGCCATCAGGAGCTGTGGCCGTTAGGTCTCTGGTGCCTGTCGTGGCGGCAACCCCCGAACCCGGTGGTGGACACCGGAAGTAAGGGATCCCGTCAGGCTGAAGAAAGAGTCCTATCGAGCCTGGCTAGCTTGTGGGACTCCTGAGGCAGCCGACGGGTACCAGCAGGCCAAACGTGCTGTGGCCCGGGCGGTTGTGGAGGCAAAAACTTGGGTCTGGGAGGAGTTCGGGGAGGCCATGGAGGAGGACTATCGGTCGGCCTCAAAGAGATTCTGGCAAACCGTCCGCCGCCTCAGGAGAGAAAAGCAGTTCTTCACCAACATTGTTTACAGTGAGGGTGGGGAGCTGTTGACCTCGACTGGGGATGTTGTTGGGCGGTGGAAGGAATACTTTGAGGATCTCCTCAATCCCACCGACACGTCTTCCGTTGAGGAAGCAGAGGTTGGGGACTCGGAGGAGGATTCATCCATCACCCAAGCTGAAGTCACCGAGGTGGTTAAAAAGCTCCTCGGTGGCAAGGCACCGGGTGTGGATGAGATTCGCCTTGAGTACCTCAAGTCTCTGGATGTTGTGGGGCTGTCGTGGCTGACATGTCTCTGCAACATCGCGTGCGGTCGGGGACAGTGCCTCTGGACTGGCAGACCGGGGTGGTGGTCCCTCTTTTCAAGAAGGGGGACTGAAGGGTGTGTTCCAACTATAGGGGGATCACACTCCTCAGCCTCCCCGGGAAAGTCTATTCCAGGGTACTGGAGAGGAGAATTCGGCCGGTAGTCGAACCTCGGATCCAGGAGGAACAATGCGGTTTTCGTCCCGGTCGTGGAACAGGTGACCAGCTCTACACCCTCTATCGGGTGCTCAAGGGTTCATGGGAGTTCGCCCAACCAGTCCACATGTGCTTTGTGGACCTGGAGAAGGCATTCGACCGTGTCCCTCGTAGCGTCCTTAGGTGGAAGACGGACAGTCTTCATGTCTCTCTGGGTATTTTAAGAGACTGTTTAGCTATCTATTAGACAGCAGTAAAGTGTGCAAAAGCACAGTACATGTCACATTTTGTATCTGCTAATAGTCACAGGCCCCAGGTCAGTTTGCCAAGTCCGTGGTTTTCCCGCGGAATTTGTGTTGCTGCAGGTGAAAAAAATGTCTGCATTTGGGCAAAGCTTTATTTTTATTAATTTATTTATTTTTTTTTTGTAAATGATAAATGATAGGCTATTTCTCCATATTTTGATTGACAAATCTTTAAAACCTAAAGCCAATCACACTGAAGCTGGGCCAAATCATCAGCTCATCTCTGTCTAAGGAGGTCCTCTGTGAGGGAGGGGCGGGGGGCAGGTCTGTTTTAATTTGCTGTTGGGCGGATTTTGACTTTCACACCTGGCAAACCTGCCCAATTCTATTTAATGTTTTAATGTCTTCATTGTTTTCAGATGTATTGTGTCAACATTTTCTAAATTTCTTTGTTGAAAACATTCTGCAAATAGGGCCTCAACCCTATTTTGCACAGCTGACCCCTCTTAGTTAGTTGGTTAGTCCAGTATGCTCTGTGGTCTTTCAGCATTTTAAACCTGTGTCTCTCTGTAAATTAACAGATGTTCTGTTAAGACCCTCTGACTGCCCACTTGATTGTATTCCCTCTAAGCTTTTGAAAGATGATTGGGCCTTATTTGATGAAGATTATTAATGGCTCTCTAAATACAGGTTGTGTCCCAAGTACCTTGAAACATGCTGTTGTTGAACCTCTGCTTAAAAACACAACTTAGATCCTGAGGTCCTTTCCAACTAGGCCAATTTCAAAGCTGCCTTTCGTGTCAAAGATACTTGAGAAATTGGTCTGTCTTTTAAGAGTTTTTAATGATCTTCTTTTAACTGTTCTGGTAAACTAATCAGTTGTTTTTTTCAGTTTGATTAAAAACCCATTTAAATAAATGCTCTCATTGACAAATAATTATTTAAACAGGACCAGAAATGCTGAAGTTAGAATGTATAGTTTTTTAAATTAAGATGTCAATTTCTGTTAAAGAGTAACTCACCCCTGGCCCAGGCCTGACTCCGCCCACTGCCAGAGATTGAAAACTGCTCAAAAAGTGGGCAGAGACCTGGCAGAGACAGAGGAGGAGAACTGAGGGAGGAGCAAGGCCTGGTCCTGTGACTGACAGCTGTCAGAGACCTCATGGACCTCCTCCACAGCAGGGTTGCCAAGTCCCAGAAATGGGGGAAAAAAATGCAGGACGTCTGGACTGATGTTTTATGTTGCTTTTATAATAACACAGTTGAAATATTGTGAGAAAGGCGTCGTGCGCCGCCGCAGTAACGTGTGCATCAGATCGCGTCTTTATTTACTGGTATTATTTCAGCTGAGAGCTGTTTTTGATCGTATCTCCGCGAGTAAGAAATCGATTGTCATCAAACAAAAAGTGACTTAAAGCGTGGCAAGTTTAAAACACATCTGTGGAGTCAAATCTCTCCCCAGTGTCACTAATTTGCAGTGTTGGGTTAGTTACTCAAAAAAGTAACTAGTTACAGATTACTAGTTACTCTTTTGAAAAGTAATATATTACTTTACTTGGTTACTGACTCGTGAAAATAACTTAGTTACTTTCCTTTTGGATTACTTCCTAACAGGAAGCCCAAATGAACCCAATTCAAAATAGAAGAAGCCTATAGCCTCACCATTGCTCTGACCCGCTCTGTTATTTTATACAGGCGTTCAAGTTTTTTTTAGCTGCATTCATTTCAGCAGCAGGGCAGCCTGACACAGCAAATACTGCCCTTTAGGTTCACCTGCCTCTGCTCCTGTGCAGCGTTCACGTCCTGTGGACACAGTTTTATTTCACTACACTGAAGCTAAAACGCACTTGTTGTTAGCGCCAAAGCGGTGCAGGTCTCTTCTTTCCTCGCTGTCCCCGCTGACAGCAGCAGCTGCATGCGCCCCGACGCGCGCGGACAGGACGAGTGGCCGCTGCGCGCATAAAGAGGAACAGAGAAGGGAACGGATGAAAATAAAGTAGAAAACGTATCAGCGCTATTCGTTTAATGCATTTTCATTCCGTGTCCTTGTGGTAAACTGCAGGTAAACGAAAGTGACTGTAGTGACTGTAACGCAAGTAACTAATTGGGTATTTTGTTAGTAACTGTAATATTACTTACTGGGGGGCTCAAAAGTAACGCGTTACCCCCTTGACAATTGTAATCTCGTTACTTTGTAATGCGTTACTCCCAACACTGCTAATTTGTAGGTACATACTGTCATTGATCAGGCTCATTATGCCTTATTGTGCGCTGACACACGGGACAGTAGAAGCGCAGCCGTGAAAGGGGAGGGGGGCGGAGGAGACTGAACGGTAAATGCGGGGCTGAGTGGCGTGTTTAGGAAAAAGACCCACACCTGGCAACAGCAGGACTGGGACGAGCGCGCGGGGGAGAGAGACAGCGAGGGCGTGGAGTGCACGGGGCGTGGGAGGAGATACTCGGCACAGGTGCGGTAAAGTGGTCAAATACTACGTCACAGTTGCCTATCTGGAACTATTGAGCAGAAATCCCACTGTTTGACCTTAGGAGGGCAGCACTCTGACGGTTTTCACTACAAAATGTGAATTTAGACCTTTTTTTACAAAACAGTCAAACATAAGACTATAAATAGTGAGATGTATCACTAAAGCCCTGTTTGTACAGCTGATCAGCTCAAAAAAAATGGTGTAGGGGTGAGTTACTCTTTAAAATAAATAAATAAATAAAAGCCTTTAATTATTCCTTTGCTGGCTTTAATTTATTTTTGCTTTATTTAATTCTTATTTTTTTCCTCTTTATTATTTATTCCCACATTATTTATTTTTGATTTCTGTCACAGAAACGCAAATGAAGGGGGCGTGAGTTTACGTTCTCAAGGGACCGTAAATGCAATGTCTCCAGTCTAGCTGCAACGGCAGAGTGGTGTGTGTCCAAATACAGTGGGGAGTTAAATGTGTAAATATTACAGTTATTGTGAAACAAAATGTAGTCATAAGATTATTTCAGGCGAGAACTTTATTACTGTAATGTAGAGTTGGGCAATATTCATTTTTTCATTCCTTCTAACCGTACCAAATTATACCGGGGTACAGTATAATCGTCTATCAACTTAATTAAGGCTAAACTTCTCTTTAAAATTGAGTTAAAACGGTACTTTGAAAATGTAGGGACATCTATTGTTTTTTGGGCAAAAAAAGAGGTGTAGTAAATACAAAAAATGTGTTTCTGAAGTATTTATTTGTAAAAACACAACATATAAGAAGTTATTTTGTAACTGGTTAAAACCCAGCGTATCAGTTTATCCCCATTGCTCCAGGTCTGGCTTTCTTCTCCGCTTTATTTACCCCTTTAAACATCTGGGAGCACATGATGATGTTGATGACGCTGGAGGGTTGTGGACGTCATTGTTCAAATAATTGTCCGAGGAAGTTTATTTATTTTCCATTTTGCAGGGATTCAGACCGCGGTGAAGTTAGATGGATATTGGATATTCGCATATTCGCATATTCGCCCTGGGAACCGCTACGGTACTCACAGCAAATGAGATCGAGCAAAGAGCATGACAGACGGCTTGTGCTGACACAAAGTGTCGGCGTCAGCCTCGGTTCAGCTTAGGGACCGTCAGTGAATTACTCTACAGCACTAACTGTCTGTTTTTCTTCAATAGTTTCCAGGTCATGTGACCTAGTGATTCCAAACCACAACTGAATATTTTTACTAGATGAGTACAATCGGGCACGGCACTTTATATTACGTTTTAATGCTTGTTCAATTTTATTTGAATTTTTTACAGTAAAACTGACAGTTTTTCTTCAATAGCTTCCAGGTCATGTGACCCAGTGACCCCAAACCACAACTGAATATTACTACTAGATGAGTACAATCGGGCACGGCACTTTACATTACGTTTTAATGCTTGCTCAATTTTATTAGTTTTTTTTTACAGTAAAACTGACAGTTTTTCTTCAATAGCTTCCAGGTCATGTGACCCAGTGACCCCCAAACACAACTGAATATTACTACTAGATGAGTACAATCGGGCACGGCACTTTATATTACGTTTTAATGCTTGTTCAATTTTATTTGAATTTTTTACCATAAATTTGACAGGTTTTCTTCAATAGCTTCCAAGTCATGTGACCCTGTGACCCCAAACCACAACTGAATATTACTACTATAAAGGTACAATCGGGCACGGGACTTTATATTACGTTTTAATGCTTGTTCAAATTTATTTGAATTTTTTACAGTAAAACTGACAGTTTTTCTTCAATAGCTTCCAGGTCATGTGACCCAGTGACCCCCAAACACAACTGAATATTACTACTAGATGAGTACAATCGGGCACGGCACTTTTTATTACATTTTAATTTGAATTTTTTACCGTAAATTTGACAGGTTTTCTTCAATAGCTTCCAAGTCATGTGACCCTGTGACCCCAAACCACAACTGAATATTACTACTATAAAGGTACAATCGGGCACGGCACTTTATATTACGTTTTAATGCTTGTTCAATTTTATTAGAATTTTTTACAGTACATTTGACAGTTTTTCTTCAATAGCTTCCAGGTCATGTGACCTAGTGATTCCAAACCACAACTGAATATTAACACTAGATGAGTACAATCGGGGACGGCACTTTATATTACGTTTTAATGCTTGTTCAATTTTATTTGAATTTTTTTTACAGTAAAACTGACAGTTTTTCTTCAATAGCTTCCAGGTCATGTGACCCAGTGACCCCAAACCACAACTGAATATTACTACTAGATGAGTATAATCGGGCACAGCACTTTATATTACGTTTTAATGCTTGTTCAATTTTATTTGAATTTTTTACAGTAAAACTGACAGTTTTTCTTCAATAGCTTCCAGGTCATGTGACCTAGTGATTCCAAAACACAACTGAATATTTCTACTAGATGAGTACAATCGGGCACGGCACTTTATATTACATTTTAATGCTTGTTCAATTTTATTTGAATTTTTTACAGTAAAACTGACAGTTTTTCTTCAATAGCTTCTAGGTCATGTGACCCAGTGACCCCCAAACACAACTGAATATTACTACTATAAAGGTACAATCGGGCACGGCACTTTTTATTATGTTTAAATGCTTATTCAAATTTATTTTAAATTTTTACAGTTAAATTTATCGTTTTTCGTCAATAGCTTCCAGGTCATGTGACCCTGTGACCCCAAACCACAACTGAATAATACTACTACAAAGGTACAATCAGGCACAGCACTTTTTATTACATTTTTGGTTTTTAAGGTCCAAACCAGGACAAAATAATGAACTGGAACTAAATTGGGCAATAAAACAGACCTAACTTTGAACTAAACCTGGAATAAACAAAGATTGAACTGTATACATCTGAAATAAACCAGATGACCCAGTGACCCCAAACCACAACTGAATATTACTACTAGATGAGTACAATCGGGCACGGCACTTTATATTACGTTTTAATGCTTGTTCAATTTTATTTGAATTTTTTACAGTGAAACTGACATTTTTTCTTCAATAGCTTCCAGGTCATGTGACCCTGTGACCCCAAACCACAACTGAATATTACTACTACAAAGGTACAATCGGGCACGGTACTTTTTATTACATTTTAATGCTTGTTCAATTTTATTTGAATTTTTTACCGTAAATTTGACAGTTTTTTTTTCAATAGCTTCCAGGTCATGTGACCCAGTGACCCCAAACCACAACTGAATATTTCTACTAGATGAGTACAATCGGGCACGGCACTTTATATTACGTTTTAATGCTTGTTCAATTTTATTTGAATTTTTTACAGTAAAATTTAACCTGTTTCTTCAATAGCTTCCAGGTCATGTGACCCAGTGACCCCAAACCACAACTGAATATTACTGCTACAAAGGTACATATGGTCATGGCACTAAATGTTTTATTTTACGACTTGTTTTAGTTGTATTTTTCCTTGTAGTAGTTTAATTGTATTCAATTTTTTTTAAATAGTTCTTAGTCCTTTTTTTTTATTATTTTAATTATGTGGATCTTATTCCTATATGGTTGCCCTTAAATAATATAGTTTAATAAACGTATGCAAAAAATATTGAGGTCCAGACATGTTATTCTTCAAAAATAGATTTATTCTTTCAACCAAAGTTATATGTTCACCTCCACATTGTTTGGGAGAATTCCAAGATTTCAAAGGATTTATATTGCACATGTAGAGTTGCAATCAGAAGTTTAGAATTACTGAAGTTCAAAAAACAGGATACAAAAAAATCAATCATCAAAAAACTTCTCTGAACTTTCTAAGTTGAGAGAGAAATTGTAACATGTTACATTCAGACACAACCTGGTTTAGTCCTGTGTAGTCCAGAGTTGGGCCTAGTTTTCACTTCATCTAATCCCAGTTTTCTCCAGACTGTGTCCTGGTTTGGATCTGCTTTATCCTGGTTTATTTCAGATGTATACAGTTCAATCTTTGTTTATTCCAGGTTTAGTTCAAAGTTAGGTCTGTTTTATTGCCCAATTTAGTTCCAGTTTGTTCATTATTTTGTCCTGGTTTGGACCTTAAAAACCAAAAATGTAATAAAAAGTGCCGTGCCCGATTGTACCTTTGTAGTAGTAATATTCAGTTGTGGTTTGGGGTCACAGGGTCACATGACCTAGAAGCTGTTGAAGAAAAACGGTCAGTTTTACTGTAAAAAATTCAAATAAAATTGAACAAGCATTAAAATGTAATATAAAGTGCCGTGCCCGATTGTACTCATCTAGTAGAAATATTCAGTTGTGTTTGGGGGTCACTGGGTCACATGACTTGGAAGCTATTGAAGAAAAACAGTAAATTTTACTGTAAAAATTTTAAATAAATTTGAATAAGAATGAAAACGTAATAAAAAAGTGCCGTGCCCAATATTGCTCATCTAGTAGAAATTATCAGTTGTGGTTTGGAATCACTAGGTCACATGACCTGGAAACTATTGATGAAAAACTGTCAAATTTACTGTAAAAAATTTAAATAAATTTGAAAAAGAATAAAAACGTAATATAAAGTGCCGTGCCCGATTGTACTCATCTAGTAGAAATATTCAGTTGTGGTTTGGGGTCACTGGGTCACATGACCTGGAAGCTATTGAAGAAAAACTGTCAAATTTACGGTAAAAAATTCAAATAAAATTGAACAAGCATTAAAACGTAATATAAAGTGCCGTGCCCGATTGTACTCATCTAGTAGAAATATTCAGTTGTGGTTTGGGGTCACTGGGTCACATGATCTGGAAGCTATTGAAGAAAAACTGTCAGTTTTACTGTAAAAAATTCAAATAAAATTGAACAAGCATTAAAACGTAATAAAAAGTGCCGTGCCGGATATTGCTCATCTAGTAGAAATTATCAGTTGTGGTTTGGAATCACTAGGTCACATGACCTGGAAGCTATTGAAGAAAAACAGACAGTTAGTGCTGTAGAGTAATTCACTGACGGTCCCTAAGCTGAACCGAGGCTGACGCCGACACTTTGTGTCAGCACAAGCCGTCTGTCATGCTCTTTGCTCGGTCTCATTTGCTGTGAGTACCGTAGCGGTTCCCAGGGCGAATATGCGAATATGCGAATATCCAATATCCATCTAACTTCACCGCGGTGGGATTCAGTATGGAAGCCTATTTCCGCCACTAAAAAAAAAAAAAAAAAAGTTTTTCATGAACATTGTTTTCTTATAATTATGACTTAGTATCTCATAATTATGACTTAATTTCTCATAAATATGAGAAAATATCTCATAATTATTACATGTTTTCTCATAATTTTGAGATACTTGGGTGCAAAGTGAGCATGCTCAGATACTGGCGCCCTCTGACTCACATGGTACATGACTGGAGGCTGACAGCTGTCGGACATTCGGACCCAGAGAGTTGGACCATTAATAAAGTATGCGGCTTTCTTCAGGTTATAATTTGGTTTATTTTATATATACGGCGCCATCCAGTTTAACAATAGTTCCTTTAAATGTGACACGTTTATTATGACTTTTAGTGAGCACAATGGCAAACCTGCTTAGCCTACCTAAAAGCTTCTCAAGACCGTGCTATTTAGGCGACCTTTTTCGCACTTGAGTTTGAACACACTAAACTGAAGCTGCTATTAACTGGCCGTGGGCCGTTTCGCAACGGTGTGACGTTTGGTGCGCAATTGCTATCTCTCACAGTGTGAGTGAGTGTTTTCAAACTCACCCAAACGAACTGTACAGGCCTACCAAAACAGTGTGAGTGTGAAAACGCCAGTGCCAGCTTTAATAGCCATAGCATATCCGTGCTACTAGTCCAAATCATTTTATTTGTGATCAGTGTTTGTATTTGTCAAAAATAGGTTAATAACAGCAAATTATGAAATTTATTCTGGCAATCCTAAAAGTAGTTCAACCTGTTCAACTGTCAGAATTGCACTGCCAATACTAAATCCTTTTTTTTTTTTTCCCACAGGTGATCGACTGATACACATCTGCATTCCATTATGGATGCTATATCTATAATTAAGGGATATTTCCATAAAGGTTTCACAAACAGTGAGATTCTCCTGCTGCTCCAGGAATCCCACAACATCAAAATGAGTCTTCGGTCTCTTGAAAGAACTCTTTCAAAGAATAATCTGTGGAGGAGAAAAAACAAAACAGATGACTTGGAGGTAGCCTCATTTATACAACAACAGCTGCAAATATCAGGACATCAGCATGGGTACAGGTGGATGCACCAGAAGTTTTGGTTGGCTGGAATAATAACTGACAGAGAAACAGTTGAAACGTCTGCTGCTAAACCTAATGGACAGAGAAGGTGTTTCCCTTCGTGCAAGGAACCGCCTCAGAAGACGTCTGTACTGCAGTCAAGGACCCAATTACATTTGGCATATAGATGGATATGATAAATTAAAGCCTTGGGGGATCTGTATCAGTGGGTGTATAGATGGGTTCTCTCGAAAAATGATATGGCTAGAGGCAAACAAAACCATCAGTGACCCACAAATCACTGCCAGATATTTCATGGAGGCCATCAATGAAATAAATGGATGTCCCTATAGACTGAGACTCGATCACGGAACTGAGAACACCCATGTAGTTCAGATGCAAAACATTTTGCGTCACTCTGCAAATGATTTTGGAACTGACTGTGTCACTTTGGGCACTGGGAACCAAAGAATAGCGAGATGGTGGGCCACTTTAAGAAGTCAGTGCATCCAGTTCTGGATGGATCATTTTGATCAGGTCAAGGCAGATGGTCACTTTGCAGACACTTTCCTGGACAAAGCACTGATTCAGTTCTGTTTCCAAAATGCTATACAAGTAAGAACTACTTTTAAGTATATTTTAAGCGGGATTGTAGAAAAATTCATTTTCATGTAGTTTATTTCAAGGACTTACACAAACCGCACTGCCATGTAGAAATGTTAAACTTTTAAGGGATGCAGAAGTTGTCTATCTTAAGTACATAGAGTTTCAAATCAATTATACACAGCTATATACTAACTTATAAACTTATTCTATAAATAATTATTCATTTTGAAGCAATTTATAGCCAACAGTCTGTTTTTTTTTTAGTGTTTTCAGTAAAAATCCTAGGGGGGAAAAAAACGGACAAACTTGCTGTTAAGAACAAATTTAAAGTTTGGGATTGATTTTTAAAGGGGCCATGACGCTTTTGACTTTGGGAATAGTTGTTCTGGATTACTGAAAGAAAAAAAGAGATATCAATGATTTCCTCTGTAAAAACATTTTTGCATATAAAGCCTATTTTGCATATCAGACATTATTTTACACAAGACTTGCAATAGATTTGTTATATTGATGCCAGTAATCTACAGAGAAAGTTACATTTTGTGATATTTGCATTTGACAGTGTCTCACCTTGAGTACTTCATAACATTACAGCAACAATTGTTTTACAGGCATCTCATTGTGTCTTAACTGATCATCACATTGCCACTGATTATGTAATGCTTTCTGTTGCTTAGCAGGAATTGAATGACATAGTAACGGCATGGAATGATCACCAAATACGGCCAAGCCGCAACCCTCGTTCTCCAAATGGTCGGCCGACAGTGATGTATGCAGTGCCTGATTTGTATGATGCCCAGGAATTCTTGCAGCCTGTTGACCCAAGAGAAGTTGAGCTTTGTCAACAGGAATGCATATCAAAGGACTATCCCTGTGATGAAGATGTATTTCATATTTGTATTGAACTGATGAGTGAACATGGTCTTGACATGGTTGATGACATATCAGATTACAGACCTTTACATCAGCATTCGCAAGTTGATATTTGAAGCATTCCACTCAGATAACTGAGCTATATTATACTTAATATTAAAAGAGACAGGAAAGTTTTGTATTTCATGTTTACTGTTTTGGGGTCTGTGTGAGTACATAGTATCTACACCTTCTAGTGCAGTGCCCAGATGATGGTATGTTTGAAGTTTGAAAGTAATATGAGTTGTATTTTGAAGTCATTAAATATACAGTATAACTTACCTTTTTTCCTCACTAGCTCCACTGCACCAGTGTTAGCAATACACAGTTTACAGATGTTCCATTTAGAAAAGTAGTAGTATACGATGTTACTTTTTTTTTTACTTAACTAAGATTACTTAAGACCACCATCTTAAAAATGTCATACCCTGTAATTTTGCCAAACAGCAGGGAATACCTCTGCACACTCTGTCATATTTCTTATTTGCTGAACAATAAAAAATATTTAGCATCTGCCTATTTGTTGTCATGTGATGTAAAGTGACAGAGATAAACCTCATGATGATCCATTTCAGTTCCAGGTTGTAAAGCAACAATAAAGGGAAAAGGCTAAGGGGGAGCGGATACTTTTTATAGGAACTGTATACCGGTACTTGGAAATGAAAAAAGAAAACGTTCCTTTTATCACAAAGGTTCTGTTTTGTTTTTTCAGCAACATAATACAAATACATTGTGACCTGCAATTATTTCCTGTATTACACAACCCTTGCCTATTTGCATTACTTATATGTGTAAAACTGAAAGAGGCAGTATAATTTTTTCACTTAAATGGTAAAAAGTCACATTTCTATACTGCGTTTCTACCTCCACACACTAATGATACCAATAGAGGAATAACAAAAACTTATAAAAAACAGCTGAGAAGTGCAGCTATCTCCTAACTGTACTCACTGATACACAATGAAATTAATGTGATGTCACAATCATAGGTGAGTGAGCATGACAAAGGGTCTTGCACTAATCTGCACAACATATAACCTTTATTATGAATACCACTGAAAACAGCATAAACATTTTTTGAAATTCACAAGAACAAGCACTGTACTCATGTGAGAGTATTGTACTAGAAGTAACACATAGTCATCCACTACTCAAGTGCAAGCTAAAAAAAAGGCTGAAAAAACTACTTGAGTACTGAATAACTGTTGGACATTAACTGTCTAATTTTTTAGGTTTCGTACTGATGCCATCTGACGTCCAACATGGCGGCACAACCAGCGGCCTCTCCTAGCAAACAAATAGGATCTATCTATCAGATGATACAATATGTGGTATTTCAGAACAATACAAATTATTAGAATTAGATTACATCTTTATAAAAACAAACATACATATCTAAATCTTACTTTTTTAACAGATAAAGCTTTTGTCAAAACTTTACTAGTAGAATGTTGTTACTTCAAAGTAATATTACACAAAAGGAAGTAAGCCTTTAATACCCACCTCTGAGAACATGTATGTAACAGTACACATTTGCTTATAGAATATTAACTATAAAAAGGTCAACAGAAAATATTACCCAGGTCTTGATGAGAAATACACTCAAGTCAAGCAGCATGTTGCCTTTGGATTTTTGTTTTGAAAAACATGCAATGAACACACTTTAAATCAAAGATGTCTATAATCTGAACCACTGATTATCCTAACAATATTTATGTTTTTTTTTATTTGAAGTGGAGAATGTTTTGAAAAGTCAAAAATCTGCAGGTAGTAACATTTAAGCATTTGCAGAAATGTTGTTTAGCCTGTCTTCTCTTATTACACTATGTCCATTACCCATACCCTACTTTCCAAAACCTTGTTTATTTCACACCTGAAATCGAGATAGTTTTCATAGTGAACTGACAGCTCCAGAACACAACCACATGTGTGAGCCACTGGTCTTCTCAGAAATCCTTCAAGGTTGGTGAAGTCAATTGTTATGGTTTTGTTCAGAAATAAGTCTGACCCTGTGCAGAACCGAAGTAATCGAGATAGGCGTTGACTGTCACACTCTCTAATATAAGTAGTCAGATACTGCTTGATGTTTTTTTCTTGATCATTCAGAGTAGATGGGAATGCAAGAGCTTTTATTATTTTTCTTTCAGTTGGCTGCAAATTCTCATACACAACGGTGATGTCCTGCAACTTATTTTTCAAGGGACTAAGGATGGATGCCCACTGTTCTATGACATATGCCGGCTGCTGTATCAGTTTCTTGTGAGCCAATTCTTGCAGAATTTTCTCAAAGTTAGCCTCTGTTGGCATTTTCCTGCAACTATGCCCTTGTAATATTTCAAGCAACTCCTCCATGTCGGTACTACTGAAATCTGCTCTGGAGGACTCCAATACCATGCACTCAGATTCGGGAATATATTTCAGAAAGTTATCTAGCAGGTCACTCTTCACTTTACCAAATGTGGCTTGTTCTAGAATCACTGGAGCAATTTTCACAGGGAGGTATTTTTCTTTCTGCCAACCATATGCAATTATGCGGCCAATACTCTCCCACTGTTGTTTTCCAAAATCATGTCGCAGGAAAGGCACCTTGAAAGAAATGCCCATTGTGCACTGTTCATAAAATTCCTCCCAGAACTCAGACAGACAGTCCCTGAGAACACCACCTTCATTGTGGCACATTTCCTCTTTTCCATCTGGAAGCACAAGCTGAACTTGAACTTCAGCTTTTAAAATACTTTTATCAGAAAATTCTTTAATAAATTCTGGGAGAACTTGGCCACGATGAACAATTATGTTTCTTTTCTGTGTCCCACCAAATTGCACATCTTCTGTGCTCAGATTTCCTGTAGACAGAGGCAATGTATCATCTAAACTTTGTTCATCCATGAAAGGGGTGGCTTCACTTCGGAATGTGACAATGTAGCTGTCATCCATGCTATCTGTCACACAACTGATTTCACCATCATCACCAATGTCCTCTATAGTAGAAAAAGAAGAGACATTCGTGTTGTTCATTTCTGCGTTGCCTTCAATAATAATCACTTCTGAAACATCAATGGACTCCAAGGAAATGTGTACTTGTGTTTGTTCATGTGTTTTTGGATGTTCCCTAGCATTTGTTTTACTTGTTTCTGGTCTTTTTTAAATTTTGGTTGTTAAATAAAATCTCAAGACTGGAAGCTTTGTGTCTTCATAAAGCTGTCCAACTGTGTTCTCTGAATCCATAGACATTTCCTGGTAATCCTTTAGATCTATGTCAAAGTCACAAATATTCCCATAAATACTTGTACCACCTGGAAAAAACAGCTTAATTGCACGCTCAGTCAAATTGGTCTTTGTCCAATCTTTTCCAGCATCTACCTTTCGTGTTCCACCTCACCTTCTTGCTCTCACCTGTATATAACTCTCTTTTGACTCATCAAATATCATCCATCCCAGTTCAACTTTCCTTATACTCTTTTGCGCATTCCTTAATTTGACTGCCTGGTGACTTGTAGTGGGTCTGGGGGTCTTCATCCTTTTGTACTTTCTGTAGTTTACACTTCAGGCGATCAAAAAGTTTTGTTCTGCGACTTCTTGGATTATTGTCCTTTCTCCTACAGTAACCAAGCACTGCCAGTCTATCGCCGTACGATGGCAAATACGTCTTTAACTGCTCATCTGTCATTATCAGTATGACACTGGCATCAATCTACATAAAAAAAACAGATTACAGAATTAGAAGAAATTTCTTAACATTAAATATTTCTGTCATCCAGGAGTATTTTCAGATGAAATAACATACATCTGACAAAAACACAAAATACTACATGCAAATAAAATGAATGAACAAATGAGTTCAATAACATTATAATTGATTTCCCAAGATTCTTACCTTCTCCTGTTCCAATTTCTCTAATGTAGATTCAGGGACATTCTGTTGTCTCAGGAAGCTTTGTGTTCATCCATCCTGTTGTATGGAATACAATCAGACAACCACCAATAACTCACATGCAAGTCAAAACCTAAATTAAACAAGGAAAACACAAGGACTAAACCAGGAGCTAAACCTATATTAAACAAGAACACCAGGACTAAACCAGGGCTAAACCTAAACTGAACAAGGACAACACCAGGACAAAACCAAGGCTGAAGCTAAATTAAACCAGGACAACACCAGGGCTAAACCAGGGCTTAACCTAAACTTAACCAATTCAACACCAGGTTTGGGACTAAATCAGAACTAAACGGACTAAACCAGGATGAATACAGGACTAAACAAACTCTAAACCAGGACTGAACCAGGTTTTAACCAAAATTAAAACCATATTAGAAGCTGTGTCCGGGGACCGGGTCGTCGAGGCACCCGCCTTCGACTGCTGCCCGATCCCCACAGCACCGGTCCCCTACGATTTCCTCTGCGGGTGGTGAGCCCACAGGAGGTCGGGCCCACGTCGCTCTTTCGGGTTGTACCCGGCCGGGCCCCATGGGCAAAGGCCCGGCCACCAGGCGCTCGCATTCGAGCCCCAACCCCAGGCCTGGCTCCAGGGTGGGGCCCCGGCTGCGCCATACCGGGCGACGTCACGGTCCTCGATTTTAAACTGTTCATAGGGGATTTATGAACTGCTCTTAGTCTGGCCCGTCACCTAGGACCTGTTTGCCATGGGAGACCCTACCAGGGGCATAATGCCCCAGGCAACATAGCTCCTAGGATCATTCGGGCACTCAAACTCCCCCACCACGATAAGGTGGCAGTTCAAGGGGGCCTCAAAGAAATTCTGGCAAACCGTCCGCCGCCTCAGGAGGGGGAAGCAGTTCTTCACCAACACTGTTTACAGTGGAGGTGGGGAGCTGTTGACCTCGACTGGGGATGTTGTCGGGCGGTGGAAGGAATACTTTGAGGATCTCCTCAATCCCACCGACACGCCTTCCGTTGAGGAAGCAGAGGCTGGGGACTCAGAGGTGGACTCGTCCATCACTCAAGCTGAAGTCACTGAGGTGGTTGGAAAGCTCCTCAGTGGCAAGGCTCCGGGGGTGGATGAGATCCGTCCTGAGTACCTCAAGTCCCTGGATGTTGTGGGGCTGTCGTGGCTGACACGTCTCTGCAGCATCGCGTGGCGGTTGGGGACAGTACCTCTGGACTGGCAGACCGGGGTGGTGGTCCCTCTTTTTAAGAAGGGGGACCGGAGGGTGTGTTCCAACTACAGGGGGATCACACTCCTCAGCCTCCCCGGGAAAGTCTATTCCAGGGTACTGGAGAGGAGAATTCGGCCGATAGTCGAACCTCGGATTCAGGAGGAACAATGCGGTTTTCGTCCTGGCCGTGGAACAGTGGACCAGCTCTACACCCTCTATCGGGTGCTCGAGGGTTCATGGGAGTTCGCCCATCCAGTCCACATGTGTTTTGTGGATTTGGAGAAGGCGTTCGACCGTGTCCCTCGTAGCGTCCTGTGGGGGGTGCTCTGGGAGTATGGGGTCCGGGGCCCTTTGCTAAGGGCTGTCCGGTCCCTGTATGACCGGAGCAGGAGCTTGGTCCGCATTGCCGGTTGTAAGTCAGACCTGTTCCCAGTGCATGTTGGACTCCGGCAGGGCTGCCCTTTGTCACCGGTTCTGTTCATTATTTTTATGGACAGAATTTCTAGGTGCAGCCAGGGGCCGGAGGGAGTCTGGTTTGGGAACCACAGGATTTCATCTCTGCTTTTTGCGGATGATGTTGTCCTGTTGGCTTCATCAAACCAGGACCTTCAGTGTGCACTGGAGCGGTTTGCGGCCGAGTGTGAAGCGGCTGGGATGAGAATCAGCACCTCCAAGTCCGAGGCCATGGTTCTCGACCGGAAAAGGGTGGTTTGCCCTCTCCAGGTTGGGGGAGAGTTCCTGCCTCAAGTGGAGGAGTTCAAGTATCTTGGGGTCTTGTTCACGAGTGAGGGAAGGATGGAGCGCGAGATCGACAGGCGGATCGGTGCAGCGTCTGCAGTAATGCGGTCGTTGTATCGGTCTGTTGTGGTAAAGAAGGAGCTGAGCCGAAAGGCGAAGCTCTCGATTTACCGGTCGATCTACGTTCCTACTCTCACCTATGGTCATGAGCTTTGGGTCATGACCGAAAGGACAAGATCCCGGATACAAGCGGCCGAAATGAGTTTCCTCCGCAGGGTGGCTGGGCGCTCCCTTAGAGATAAGGTGAGGAGCTCTGTCACACGGGAGGAGCTCGGAGTAGAGCCGCTGCTCCTCCACATCGAGAGGAGTCAGTTGAGGTGGCTCGGGCATCTGTTCCGGATGCCTCCTGGTCGCCTCCCTGGGGAGGTGTTCCGGGCATGTCCCACCGGGAGGAGGCCCCGGGGAAGACCTAGGACACGCTGGAGGGACTATGTCTCTCGGCTGGCCTGGGAACGCCTTGGGGTCCCCCCGGTAGAGCTGGAGGAAGTGTCTGTGGATAGGGAAGTCTGGGCATCTTTGCTTAGACTGCTGCCTCCGCGACCCGGTTCCGGATAAGCGGAAGAAGATGGATGGATGGATAAAACCATATTAATACAATACTGAACCAGGTCTAAACCTGCATGAAACCAGATCTGAACCAGGGACAACACTAAGTTTAAACTAGCACTAACCCCGACCAAAGCAGGTACCGCACAGTTTGGGAACTACTATTTTATATCAAAACTCAATCTGGAGGGCTGTTTATTAACACTACTCTACAAATACACAAATAATAACATTTGCAAAGGAGTAACAGACCACGTGGACAATGTGATGTTCACGAGAAGATGAGAAAAATCATGTCTTTGCGTTGGTCTTGCACGGTGTTATCTACATAAGTACAACACAACATCATTATTTATTATCACTGTTTTCACAAAGGCCGATTTACCGCTGTTGTCTCGACGTTGTTGTAAAGCCTTCGAACTTCTGCGTCGCTCCTCCGCGTTGTTTCATGCTGTGCCAATTCACCGTGAGAGCAAGCAACTAATCAGCGCTTGCACCTCGACACGCAGTTCTTGGGTATGGAAGTATAATCACACCAAATGTATTGAGCGCGCACAAACCCAGTTGAGAGCAAGCAGGTTCGGATTTGTGCAAGCAGGTACAGGACTGAGCGAGCAGACTCTGTCAGCACGCGCTTGTTTCTGTGCATGCTCTCTCTCTATCTCAGTGTGTTTTTGCAGCCTCTAAGCACTAAGACTTGCAGTAATACTTTATCTAAAAAAAAAACAGCATCTGGACACACCCACATCCAGACATTTGTCAATTTGATTTTCAAAGTTAAAGCCTGTGCCAAATTGTTTTATTGTTTAATTGACACAAACATACTGTACACTCAGTTTGTCAGCAAAATAAACAAAAAAAAAAAACATTTGTAGTATAACATATTTAAATATACCAATAAAGTTTATAAAGCTTTTCTTACTGTGTTCCTGTTTATGCTTTGTGCCATGTATAAAAAGAAAAGCCACCTATTGATTAAATTAGTAAGCCATTTTGTAGTACTTATGTTACGCCACTTGGTGGCAGTAATGTCCATTTCAGTTAAGCTTACTCTTCAAGGCTGTATTGAAATGTGTGACTGTAATAAACCAAACATGGTGTCACAATGCTTAACGCCTTTCTCCATGACATTAACAAATTTTACTAAAAATTGGTAAACATCACGGAACACGTGGCCATTGCTTTATTTTGGGTAATTAATCCAGGCATACTGGAGGTCCATAAGTATTGGGACACTAGCATAAGTTTTGTTATTTTTGCTTTTTTACCAAGACTTCAAACACAGTTGTAATTAATATGTGCTTAAAAGCCGTTTTAGACATAAGTATCATCAGTGCTCCCATTTGCACTTCAATTTTTAGATACTTGCAGAACTGCAACCAAATAAGATAGTAGCAATAATTCTTTTTGCATATGAGGAGGAGTTGGGCTTTAAATGGCTCGAAGCCACCATGTCCCAGTGCACTGCTTTCTATCGGTAATGGTTTGCAAAAACTTGTAAAAAAGCGAAGACAAGAAAAACATTATAATTCATGCTACATCTGTTCTGTATATATTTAATTTTTTTATTGTTATTATTCATTCATTTTCTACGTGTTCGTGTTTTTTTTTTTTTTTTAGTATATAAAACACGTACAGCAATTGTACAACTGTGCAATTGTGCAAATACACTGACTTCCACTTAGTAACTTACTTACTTACTCCTCATATGCAAAAAGAATTATTGCTCTTATTTAATAAGAAAAGCTTTATAAACTTTATTAGTATATTTAAATATGTTATACTACAAATGTTTTTTTTTGTTTTTTTGTTGTTTTTTTTTGCTGACAAACTGAGTGTACAGTATGTTTGTGTCAATTAGACAATAAAACAATTTGGCACAGGCTTTAACTTTGAAAATCAAACTGACCGGACGTCTGGATGTGGGTGTGTCCAGATGCCTTTTTTTTTAGATAAAGTATTACTGCAAGTCTTAGTGCTTAGAGGCTGCAAAAACACACTGAGATAGAGAGAGAGCATGCACAGAAACAAGCGCGTGCTGACAGATTCTGCTCTCTCAGTCCTGTACCTGCTTGCACAAATCTGAACCTGCTTGCTCTCAACTGGGTGCACGTCAGGGCTATGGCGTAACTGTTAGGTTTTGAGAGGGTTCGCGAGGACTCCAGGTACTTCGCCGTCAATTTGACGCGTAATATCTCCCCTTTTGCTCGCTCCTGTTCCACCATTGCCACGACAAGCCTCTTGGCCCACAGTAAACTCTGCTGCTGTTGCTGCTACTAGATCAAGCCCCGAAAAGCCCCGGAAGTGTCTCAAACCGTACCGGCAAATTCGGAGGCCTTTTACAGACGTAATATAGCGTCTACAACCGGTAGACGGTAGACAACTACTGAGATTGAGGCGTGGTGGGTTGTCACAATGAAACAAATGCAAGAGTATCGCAGACCTGCGGTAGAACTACTTTGTTACCAGATTAAACTTTATCAACCATCACCGCATGGGTTATGCATTTTCCTTTTTTTTCTAACTGCGTAGAAACAAGAGCAAAATGCCGCTAGCTTAGCTAGCAACCGCAAGAATGACACTAAAAATCAAGTAACATTAAAAACAAAAAAACCCAAGAATAAAGTGAACGTAAACAAAATTTTACAAACTACACTATGAACTGTAAATATAAATTATTAGCAGAATACCTTATTGTTGGCCCCAGATTTTCTCTGTGTTTGACAGCTGTCAGCCTCCAGCCATGTACCATGTGAGTCAGAGGGCGCCAGTATCTGAGCATGCTCACTTTGCGCCCAAGTATCTCATAATTATGAGATACTAAGTCATAATTATGAGATATTAAGTCATAATTATGAGAAAACAATGTTCATGATGTTTTTTTTTTTGTTTGTTTTTTTAGTGGCGGAAATAGGCTTCTATAATTCAGCACCGCGCTGACTACAGCAGCGACAGTCACAGCAGAAAACGACTGTGGATGCTGTAAACCACTGTTTGAGGACTTACTTAACGCACGTGAACACTTGTTAAACTAATTTGTTGCTCCTAAATCAGAATAATGTGGCTTTCCGCCATCTGCCTTTACATTTTTTAACTGTAACATAACACTGAGAGAGACCTTCAAACATTTTTGTTTTCTCAATCCCCACTTATTTGGGCAGTTTATTCATGTAATTCTACTTGGTTCACCCACCTGGATCAGTACTGTTCAGGACGCGCTTCCTCTCGTGCCTCAGCGTGCATAAAAAAAAAAAAAAAAGCAGAAGTAGGCCTGTGCAGGGGCGAGGTGTGCGTCATGGCGCATAGTTAGAAGATCTTTATAACGCTTCACGTTAACATACAGCGCTCCTCTTTTCTTGAAAGAGCGCGGTCTTCTATTTGCTAAAGATATCCTCCGTGTGTCTCCGGCTTGAGTAGTCTGACAGATCGCGGAGTGAGAGAGTGCTGTGCAGTAACTGCGTGATGAAGTGTTTAGGTGCGCTGCGTAATGTGATGGCAAAAGACGTTCCTAAGCTTTTATGGCACACTTATTTATTCAGCTTTAAGGCCGATGCTTTAGACAACACAGCAGAGGATCAAAGATCAGAGGGTGTGTTTTTTGGGTACAGACTGAGACAGGTTGGCTGCTCTAACAAGGCGCTGCCTGCGCATGGTGCGTCAGGCCGCCATGACGTCAACTGAGAGACCTAATTAATGTACAATATTATGCTGTTACTGTTAATTTGAAAATATATGCTTATATTACACATAAAGATTTATACTTATCCCCACTATATTGGCATGAACCTTGGCCCAGGAGATTTACTTACTTACATAATAAAGAGAATAGGAGAGAGTGCTTAAATCTATTTCCTGCAGGGTTTGAGTATGACGTAAACTGTTCTCACACAGTGTCACCAGCACCAATAGAGTCCACATAACGACCACTCATTTTGGGAGATTTTCTTAAGACTAGCCATTTTGACCACAGAGTTAGTGGCCCCCAAATCAGCAAGAAACATTACTTTTTCACCATTCAATTCAATGGTATATTCTGGTGAGGCTGTATTTGTCACTGAGACCATGCCTGCATAAGTTGCAGCTGGTGGCTTAGTCTTATTCTCCAAATAAGTGACTGCTTGTGAAACCAATGTGTGTGTTAGCAGTAAGCATTTCTTCATTGCAGAGCTACAGATGTGAATGTGCATGTGTTGTGGGTGCAGTACCTTCCTCTGGGTGACGTCTCCTTGGTGTGTCTCTCACCAGGCCTGTCCTCGCTGCCCAGTCAGTCCGACCCCTGGGGAGCATTCAGACTAGGTCCTTCACTGTATCTTCATGGACAATCTCGCATCCAGTGTCCAACTTATACCATCTCGAGTCCAATGTCCAAACTGTCCTTAAGAGTACCATATGTCATCTTGGCCTCTATTTTGTCCTTGTTGGAACCACTATACTCTATTCCAGTGACCATGACCCTTGCCTCCGCCATGTCCTTGTCCTGGTCACACTCGCCCACGCCCACTGCCCACAGCTACATGGTCAGAGTAGCCATGCGTAAGTCCTTGGTGATGCTGTAATTGTTTGTCCATTTCTTCATACAGCGTTCTGCAACACTGCAGGCTGCATCCATGACCTTGGCTGGGGTCCATGGACAATAGGCCAGTATGGGACTGGCAGATCCGGCAACTTGGACCACTGGACATTGTGTGGATGAGCCCAATTCACAACAATTAAGACACAACAGGAACTTGCTTTATGTGATGGATGCTACAGTCAGTTCAACTCATGTTTAAACCGGTGGACTGGGCTTCCTGTTCTTCTTGTTCTGAGTCTGATAGCTTGGGTGGCTGCAGGCTGTGCCCTGGTCTTTGGTGGTGTAGGTGGATAATGTCGGGCTTTAGGTCTCACTGGCAGGTCACTGGAGGAGTCTGGTTCGACTTCCACTGTTGTTTCTGGGGCCGCTCAGGCTGCTGCTGAAAGGTCTCACACTTGTTGCTGGGGACTGACGCGTGGGCAGGAGTCCAGATCCAGGTTGAGTTTCACCTTGGAGAGGTCTGGAAAAACAGAGGAAACACAGAGAGCAGTATCTGATTTATTTATTTTTTATCTACCTGTTTATTTACATTTTAAAACAATTCTGTGTTCGTCTACTTTCTCTAAATTTGCTTTCACTTCCTTTTTATTCTTCAGCTCTTTATCAAAATTGTCTTAAAATTTTAAATTACAAAAAAAAAGAAAAAGAAAATTGTAATACTAGATTTGGTACCGTGCTTTCTCTTTCAAGCATCAATTGGAGAAATAAGAGAAATGTAATTACAATGACACAAAAACCTAATATGACCCAATACGACTGACCTTTAGCTCTACACAGTTAGATCTATCTATGCATTCAAAAATATTTCCTCTGTCTAAATTTAGTAGCCTAATTTCTTTTCTCTTTTTCTAACTTTTCTCTAAGCATTTTCATCAGTTAATTTATACTTAACAATTCCCCGTCGGGGAAAACTAAAACTGTCCAGGCCATGTTGGTAGACATTGGACACATTGTTTTCCACACTTGATTGTCATTGCCTTGACCAGAGGGGTCTCTGGGACCTCAGTAATGTGTTTTGTAAGGCTGATTCCCATTTTCTGCCATAAGAATAAATGGTTGTGTACACTGTAAAGCCTCTCAGACTTTTCTGAGATATTTTTCCCTGCTCCTCTCTCCTCTGGTTCTCTGGTTAAAACTCTTTTTCTTTTGCTAGATCAGTGGCCAGTCTGTTTGTATGGAATTCACCTGAGCAACGAACTCTTAAATGGACATAAGAGCACTTGTGTTGACACCGTTAATGTTTCCACGCTCCAGCAACTTCATTGTCACCGTGAGTTCTCTGTTGCTGCTTTTTAAGTTACCGAGACACCACTGAATAACTAATGGCATTTTAACCAGATGGCTTAGTTTAGGCTACCCAGTAACCTAGTCATCCAGTGACTTGTATTACCCAGTAATACTTTACAACTATTGCAGGCTCCCATGAGACTTTAACCTGGTCAAGAGTGACAACAAATGTGGTCTGTGTCCTACTTGCTATTCATAACAGACATATGTATCTCACCATTTTAATTGTGAATTGAGTTTGATGGATTCCATCGGTGACAGTCACGGACCC
The DNA here is from genome assembly GCA_020698575.1 of Bostrychus sinensis. Lineage (NCBI taxonomy): Eukaryota > Metazoa > Chordata > Actinopteri > Gobiiformes > Eleotridae > Bostrychus > Bostrychus sinensis. The sequence continues at coordinate 16,796,930 of CM036245.1, forward strand.
AGTGAAAACAAGCCTCCCTTCTCTGAAATCCTATGGAGGTAGGAGGCTGGAGGATCTATCTTCCAGGATGATCAATCCCTGGTCACTCCATCTGGATCTGTCCACTTGAGGAATCCCACTTATGACACCAAATTGTTATGGAAATTTTAGATTGAGATACTTGACAAGAAGGAAGTGTCTGGATCAATCAGTCGTCTTCATTGACTTGTGCACAAGGAGAACACAGTACAAAGGAGAGATGCAAAGTGTCCTCCCCCTTAGCAGAAGGTCACCATGGCCTGACTACCATGTGCACTAAGACACAACATGCTTTGGCCTTACAGCTGTTACGCATGTAGTTGTCCTCGTACAGCACTTAACTCAGACAATAGAATAATAACAGGATAACATGGGAATGAATGTATGTATTTACAAATTAAAGACTATTAAAAAGGAAAAGTGGGGCTGTAATAAGATAGAAATCCAATAGAATGTTTTCTGCTGTTACCCCCATTGCTCAGCAAGGCATCAAAATGGTATGTTTGCTCATAGGCTAAAAACAACACAGGTAAATGCCTCAAAATAATATTGGAAAGAGATTTAGGTTGTACAACTGATGATGACACATGGAATATGATTCTTTCTAATGGGATTTACATTAGAGAAGCCAGAGGCCAATTTATTCAATTTAAAATGTTCAACAGATATTACTACTCTCTAGACTTCATAAGATGGGTATTAGTAGAAATCACCTGTGTTGGAAGTGCCAAACAGATAGAGGTGCCTTCATGCATGCTCTATGTTCGCTTGTTTCTCCAATATGGAGCAAAGTGTTGGAGTATATGCAGGGCTGGTTACCATATGAACTACCCAAATCATTTAGACTATGTCTCTTAGGGGACAGAGGAGAGGTTCCACTATTAAACAAAACTACTTTTAGAGTGTTGAGCACTGGATTGGTGACATGTGCCCGACTTACGTTACATTGTGGAAAGAGCCCCAAACCCCAACACTTAAAATGTGGAAAGAAAAAATTACAGACTATACTGCTCATGAAAAGATGCTGGGGAAATGACATTGTAAAAATGAAGCTATGACTGAAGAATGGGATATCATTTGGTTTTATATGTCTACGACTCCGTAAATGTGAAATGGAGGCATTTGTTAATGCATCTTGTTTGTGCTACTGTTTATATTCAGGCATTCATTTTCTTCCGCTTATTCCTGTTAGGGGTCGCGGGTGACTGGAGCCTATCCCAGTAACTTTGGGCTGTAGGTAGGATACACCCTGGACAGGGGCCAGCTTGTCGCAGGGCTGACACAGAGACGAACACAAACAACCATTCACTCTCACATTCATTCACTAGGGGCAATTTAGAGAGAACACTAACTGCTCTGCCACCGTGCACCTTCACTACCATCAACCTTCACTATTTCATGTTTTATGTGTTTATGTGTTATGTTTTCAAATTGTCATGTGTTATGTTTTCAAATTGTAAAATTGTTAAAATTCAATAAAAACTTGAATCACAATAAATAAATATAATAAGAAGTTTAAAAAAGTTTTTGGGGTGTCTTGCACATGGGAATCCATGGGAATGCACTTGAGTCCTCTAAATATTTGCATAACGCCACTTTTTTTGTTGTTTTTTTTTTGTTTAAAGAATAAAACGTGTTTTCAGCAGATTAGCAATGATTAGCCGTAACACTGATTTTGATAAGTTATTACTTTTTGCCCTATTACAAAAAGCATACAAGAAACCATAATATTTCACTGTGAATTCTGGTATAAAATGTATTTTAAACATGTAACATACAGTGTTGTAGCGCCCGAGCAGAAGCGGATCTAGAGGGGTGGCATGAGGTGGCAGTTGCCACCTCTCAAAGAGCCCTTGCCACCCCAGCTGGATAGGTAGAATACAAATTTTATCAGACGAATATTTTTGAGGAGAACTCTGATTCCCGAACGGGGATTGGGCCCGGAGGTGCGGCGCACTCAAGGTGGCACAGGGTTGAGCACGGCGGTGTGACACATTCACGGTGGCACGAGGGTCAAGGCTTTCCAGCAGCAGTGGTGTTCGTAGGGATGAGAGTTAAAGTGGAGGAGACAGTGCGGTATGGGCCTATTTCTTCTGGTTTTGTCTGATGGCACACTGAAAAGCCACAGGTTTGTGTTGGTTTTGACACATGTTGAATAAGTTTTGAGACCAATGTTTAAACTTTAGATAATTTGGTAGGCTAATAGCCCATCTGAAAACAGAAAAAACAAAACAAACAAAAAAAGACAAACAAACAAACAAACAAACAAAAAAACTAGGTATAGCATAGCATCCTTCTGCCTGTTTTGTAATGACTGAGTGTACAGCACACAACAGAGAGGCAGCATGTGTAAAAACTTAAACAAATAGGGTAGCCTTGTAACATTTACAATGAGGTATAGGCCACATTAACTGCTTTCCATCCCACATGTTAAAACAATGTTTTGTTAGCTTTTGTCCAATATATATAAAAAATAGATCTAATAAAATAATAGGGAAAAGGCCTATTTTGTCACCTATGGGAGGCCTATTTTTTACCTGTGAATTATAGTGATATCAACTACAACTTTTAGTTGGATATTTTTATTGAGTTTTCATAAACCAAACAGAATCACTCCCAACAACACATCCACCCATCCTTGACAGACCTACAGCAAAAATGCACATAACTGAATTTCTGAATTATGGAGCCCACCAAAAACACCAAATCATAGGTATACCTCAACTATGAGAGACAAAATGAGAAAAAAAATCCAGAAAATCACATTGTCTGATTTTTAAAGAATTTATTTGCAAATTATGGTGGAAAATAAGTATTTGGTTACCTACAAACAAGCAAGATTTGTGTCTCTCACAGAGCTGTAACTTCTTCTGTAAGAGGCTCCTCTGTCCTCCACTCGTTACCTGTATTAATGGCACCTGTTTGAACTGGTTATCTATATAAAAGACACCTGTCCACAACCTCAAACAGTCCCACTCCAAACTCCACTATGGCCAAGACCAAAGAGCTGTCAAAGGACACCAGAAACAAAACTGTAGACCTGCACCAGGCTGGGAAGACTGAATCTGCAATAGGTAAGCAGCTTGGTGTGAAGAAATCAACTGTGGGAGCAATTATTAGGAAATGGAAGACATACAAGACCACTGATAATCTCCCTCGATCTGGGGCTCCCCGCAAGATCTCACCCCGTGCGGTAAAAATGATCACAAGAACGGTGAGCAAAAATCCCAGAACCACACGGGGGGACCTAGTGAATGACCTGCAGAGAGCTGGGACCAAAGTAACAAAGGCTACCATCAGTAACACACTACGCCGCCAAGGACTCAAATCCTGCAGTGCCAGACAGTGTCCCCCTGCTAAAGCCAGTACATGTGCAGGCCCTTCTGAAGTTTGCTAGAGAGCATTTGGATGATCCAGAAGAGGATTGGGAGAATGTCATATGGTCAGATGAAACCAAAATAGAACTTTTTGGTAAAAACTCTACTCGTCGTGTTTGGAGGAGAAAGAATGCTGAGTTGCATCCAACGAACACCATACCTACTGTAAAGCATGGGGGTGGGAACATCATGCTTTGGGGCTGTTTTTCAGCAAAGGGACCAGGACGACTGATCCATGTAAAGGAAAGAATGAATGGGGCCATGTATTGTCAGATTTTGAGTGAAAACCTCCTTCCATCAGCAAGGGCATTGAAGATGAAACATGTCTGGGTCTTTCAGCATGACAATGATCCCAAACACACTGCCCGGGTAACGAAGGAGTGGCTTCGTAAGAAGCATTTCAAGGTCCTGGAGTGGCCTAGCCAGTCTCCAGATCTCAACCCCATAGAAAATCTTTGGAGGGAGTTGAAAGTCCATGTTGCCCAGCGACAGCCCCAAAACATCACTGCTCTAGAGGAGATCTGCATGGAGGAATGGGCCAAAATACCAGCAACAGTTTGTGAAAACCTTGTGAAGACTTACAGAAAACGTTTGACCTCTGTCATTGCCAACAAAGGGTATATAACAAAGTATTGAGATGAACTTTTGTTATTGACCAAATAATTATTTTCCACCATAATTTGCAAATAAATTCTTTAAAAATCAGACAATGTGATTTTCTGGATTTTTTTTTTTCTCATTTTGTCTCTCATAGTTGAGGTATACCTATGATGAAAATTACAGGCCTCTCTCATCTTTTTAAGTGGGAGAACTTGCACAATTGGTGGCTGACTAAATACTTTTTTGCCCCACTGTATTGATGATGTATGGATCAGCCTTGTTGTCTGCTGCCATTGCAAATCAGTTATTTTTAATCCCAGTTCCAGTTGCCACTGCTCTTTCATGCTGTCCATAGAGGGCGCTGCTGCTGTGTGAATTAATTTATATAAAGAAGATATAGCTCCATTCTGTAAAGGATCCACTGTCAGGCAATCATCTCTCCAACTAGCAGCAGGGGTCTGAAATTTTTTTCACAAAACTCTGCAACTGCAAGTATCTAAAAAAGTGTGTATGGGGCAGCTCAAATTCTGCTTGCAGCTGCTGAAAGGACATAAAATTACCTACCAGATCATTCACAGTACTGATACCTTTATTCTCCCAGGCCTGAAATGCAATCCTAATTGTTCCTAGTGTGACAGGGTTATTAGTAATTAGTTTTTTGTCAAGCGGCAATGGCGAGCAGACAACTGAGGCCAGTGAGCCAGACATGGAAGAGCTTTGTTCCATATGTACCCAAATATTTCCACATATTTCCACCCTCTCCAGACATGAACCAGAAGACAAGTTTATAGATATTTGCTGCCCAGTAAAAATGCATATAATTAGGCATAGCCAGACTGCCCTCCTCTTTCTGTCTTTCCAAAAACTCCTTCCTGATACGAGGTATCTTCTTATTCCAAATGTACGTAGACATAATCCTTACTAATTCTTTAAAAAAATATTTGGGAATACGTATTGGTATTGTCTGAAAAAGGAACAAAAATTTTGGCAGTATAATCATTTTAACTTAATTTATTCTACCTAGTAGTGATAGGGGAGAGATGATCATCGTTCCATATCCTCTCTAGCCTGGGAAAGAGTGGTTTTAAATTTGTCAACCACAACTTTAAGAAAATTCTCTGCAAAATCAAACATTTTAGCCCAAACAATAACAAATATCCTGGAAGGACTGGGGAGCATCTCCATATTATGACATGCAAAGTTGCCGCAGGGCAAGTATTCTCCCTCAGAAGTCAAGCTTGCTGTAATAAGCCTTACAGTTGGCCCTGCTCTCAGGGCTCTCAGCCTCATACATTTGCAGTGAGACATCTATTTCACATTCACGCTCCACACACTGGAAAACAAGTTGTCTTGCTGGTGCAATCATAGAGAATGACAATGAAAATATGAACATCAGGAGCTGTTTTGAGCCATAAAGTTCTGCTACACTTCTTGATCTTCAAATCAGTTTTCGTGTGAAGACAATCAACCTCATAATAATATTATCATAGATAGCTCTTTGAAATAAGATGTGGAGTTATATACAACGCGATCCAAAGCACCGCGGAGGGGTGCCAGCCCCAAAATTATTCATTACCCCTCTTGGCACCCAAGATTTTTTTCTAGATCTGCCCTGAATACGAGTCTCTCATCAGTGGTGTCTACGTGATACACAGGTATAGATCGGAAAAATGCGTCATTTTAGCAGCTTTCATTGTTCTCTGATAAAATCGCTGTCTCTTAATATTTGAAAAGACATCTGTAATTTATCTTTTTTCCACACTCACCTCTCCTGCATTCACGTCTAGCAGCGCACTTGTTTTCCTCAGAGCCACAGTTTCTAATATGGACTGACAAGTTGAGTTAAAGCAAGAGGACAGTGCCTCAACATCTGTGGTAGGGCACAGGGTCTCAATTGGGCTAGTCACTGGGTTTTAACAAAATGCAACGAAAAACTGCGCAGCAGTGGAGGAAGTCACAAGACGACGCCATTGCGCAGGAGCGTGCGACTCAACCATAAGGAAGGAAAGAAGACACACAATATGCATGTTGTACATGGTCTGAAAATGTGACATCACAAACATTTAGGAATGAAAACAAGTCAAGTGTGTGCCCACATTCATGTGTGGGACCAGATACACACTGCAATATTAAAAGAATCAATGGGGTTTAAAAACTCTTTGGCCAGTGGTTTATCCAGGCAACACACCATGGATATTAAAATTACCTAAAATTAAAACAGTCATATTCTAAAAAGAAGTCCGTAAATTCTCTCTAAAAGTGTTTATTGTATTTTGGCGGTCATAACCATGCACAACAATGAGAGAACATTGCTGTGCTCAAACAAGTTTATTTTAAAGCTGGAATAGCATGCTCGGTGAGCTGTTAACAAATATACAGTTGAAATAAAACGTATTGGCACCCCTTGGAAATACTAGGATTTCTCATGATTTGGTCATAAAATGTGATCTGATCTTCATTTAAGTCACAACAATAGACAAACACAGTCTGCTTAAACTAATGCGGAAAAAAAAAAAGTTTTTATTGAGCATTTATGTAAACAATCACAGTACAGGAAAAAGTAGAAAAAGTACTGGAACCCCTAGGCTAGTGACCTCTTCAAGAGCTCATTGGAGTCAGGTGTCAGCCAACCTGGAGTCCAATCAGTGTGATAAGCTTGGAGGAGTGGCTTAAAGTGGCCCTGACCAATAAAAAACACCCCCCAGTTTTGAGTTTGCCATTCTGAAGAAACATTACTTGATGTGAACCGTGCCTCGCACAAAAGAGCTCTCAGAAGACCTACGAGTAAATTGTTGACTTGCATAAAGCTGGAAAGGGTTACAAAAGTATCACTAAGAGCATTGATGTTCATAAGTCCACAGTACGAGCGACTGTCTATAAATGGAGAAGGTTCAGTAGTGTGACCACACTGCCTCGGAGTGGTTGTCCTGTAAAGATGACTGCAAGAGCCCAGCATAGAATGCTCAATGAGGTGAAGAAGAAACCTAGAGTGTCAGCTAAAGAGTTACAGAAATCTCTGGCACAAGCTAACATCTTTGTTTACAAATCTACAATAGGTAAAACAGTGAACAAGAAAGGACTTCATGGGAGGACACTAGAGAGGAAGCCACTGCTGTCCCAAAAAAAAAAATATTGCTGCACATTTAAAGTTTGCAAAGGAGCACCTGTGGACAGATGAAAGCAAAGCTGAGTTGTTTGGAAGGAACACACAACACTATCTGTGGGGGAAAAAAAGGCACAGCACACCAACATCAACACCCCATCCCCACTGTGAAGTATGGTGGAGGGGGCATCATCGTTTGGTGCTGCTTTGTTGCTTTAGGGCTTGGACAACTTGCTATCATCAACAGTAAAATTAATTCTGAAGTTTATTCAAACATTTTGCAGGATAACTTAAGACCATCTGTCCACCAACTGAAGCTCAGCAGAGGATGGGTGATGCAACAGGACACTGACTCAAAACATAGAAGCAAATCAACAACAGAATGGCTTCAACAGAAGAAAATACACCTTCTGGAGTGGCCCAGTCAGAGTCCTGACCTCAACCCAATTGAGATGCTGTTGCATGACCTCAAAAGAGCGATTCACACCAGACATCCCAAGAATATTGCTGAACTTAAACAGTTTGGTAAAGAGGAATGGTTCAAAATTCCTCCTGAGCACTGTGCAGGTCTGATCTGCAACTACAGAAAACGTTTGGTTGAGGTTATTGCTGCCAAAGGAGGATCAAACATTAAATCCAAAGGTTCCAATACTTTTTCTACCCTGTACTGTTAATGTTTACATAAATGCTCAATAAACATGAAAAAATGTCTTCTTTTTTTGCAGCATGAGTTTAAGCAGACTGTGTTTGTCTATTGTTGTGACTTAGATGAAGATCAGATCACATTTTATGCCCAGTCATGCAAAAATCCTAGTATTTCCAAGGGGTTCCAATACTTTTTCTTTCAACTGTATTTATTCCTGTAAACAGTTGCTATGTTTCCCCCGCGACCAGACGTCCGAGGGGAGTTAGGTTAGTTTTACCTGGTGTTTTGTCCTGATCTTGAATCCAATTTTAGTCAGTCTTGTCCCAGTCTCAGATGTGGCAGTCTCAGATATTTTCAAACATTAATAGAAAATGCTATTCTTCATAATTGTGGAGTAATTCATTTTCTGCATTAGAAGAATCAGGACAGTGATCTGTTTGTTTGCGGACTCGCATTAGATCATAAGTCTATCATATTTGAATGACTTTTTTAGTTCGCAGGGTTTGGTCTCGACCTGTTCTCAGTTTGTCTTGTTCTGAAAGTCTCAGCCTTTTTTTGTTTTTGGTTAATTCTGCTTGGACTGGTCTTGGTCTTGATTAGTACGGTCTTGACTGCACACAATTCTTACATATGCGTAGAGATACAAAGACACAATTTTCAAATGAATAAAACTGCTTCAATGGCCTGGAAGTTTCTATAACATTTAAAGTTGCATTCTGCATCATGTATTACACAGTAGAAAATTCCATGTAATTTCTCTGCAAATGAAGAAATAAAGGAAATTAAAACTACAAATTTTTAGTCTAGGATGCATTCCCAAATAATAAAATCTGTGTTTGTTTAATGCTGTGGACGTGAGATTTTTTTTGTGTATATCCTTTTAGCCTAGACTAAAATTTTACAGGGGAACGTTACAAGACATTACAATATCTGTATTGGATGGCAGTAAAGTGAAAATAAATGATTTTAATGGTAACCAAGAATGCCTCCAGGAAAGGAAAAGCCTTGGGAATGCACACAACTGTTGTAGCATTTTTATTTGTATTTACTTGATTGTGAGCACTTTTCCTATAGGCTATGTTGTAACCATTGTGCAGTGTTTGAGGACACTATCAGTTCACAAAGATTTACTTAACTGCAAAAATTGTCTACTTTGGCCCTAGTGATCAGGTGAGTGCTGTTTGTGTGGTAAAAATCAAGCATCCCACGCGGGTAAAGGGCATCGCTGCAGTCCTCCTCCTACTATAAACACATTTGATAAAATTTACAAGAAAGGCTTTTGAGAGTTGAGGGTTCCATTGTTGTTCACAAGATAATTTGGGGCACATATGTGAACAATGAATGTACAATTTGTACCACGAGATTACTGCAGGACTAGTAAGACAAAAACAAAACAAAACACACAGGGCTACAAGACAAACCTTGAATTAAATTCTGAACTTAACAAAACCTAAATCCAAGAAAAAACTATTTCACTATTACACAGACAATTGCCCAGTTGCTATGACCTTTATTTTTTTCCCTCTTTCTTTTTGCCTTTTACTGAAAATTCTCCACACTAGTAATGATTAAGCAATGAAATGCTCTGAACAGCAGATTATTCCCCGCAGTTACAGGGTGTCAGGAGTGTCCCAATTGAGTGGGCGTGTCCTCTTTCTGCAGGCTCTATTTAACTGATACTTAGACTGAAGCCCGTCCTGGTTAGTCATGGGTTGCCTTGGAATTCAGATGCGGACATGGGCGCTGTTTGTGACCCTCAGCTGGATGTATTTAGGTCAAGCTGTGGCGGGACCGTAAGCTACTCAATATTTATTCTTAACACAATGTTAGCAAATGCAATATCTGTGTCGCAAGTCCTCTATCTGACAAACATTTACACTGTCAGAATAAACATGTTAAAAATAAGATTAATTTAGTTTTCATTTAGCTTTATTTTAGACCTGGTTTAGTCTTTAAGTTTTGATTGTGTCGCTGTCTTGACAAGTAAATACAATTACATTTCTCCATTTACATTTACTGTGCAGCCATGCTTGTAATTGTTTTTCATGGTAGTTTGATTAAATGGCAAATCTGTGTGTCTTTGACTACAGACAGTACATGGTGGCTATCCCTGCCATCCTGGAGTCTGGAGCTGAAGTCAAGTTCTGCGCCAGCCTTCTGCAGCCCAATGAGACCCTGGTCATGACTGTGACTCTGAGGTCCCAGGACCTGAACACAACCCTCTTCCAGAAGCAGTCCAGACAAGAGTTTCACGCTTGCCACGACTTTCTGGTATCAACATCTGTAGCATTCATATCACAATTAATGAAAATAATTTGTAGTATTTCTCAGATGATGGTATGGGTACCACTGGTAGTACACAGGCCTCTAGTGGTTTATTTTGGGCTTGATCCAGTAGTAAAGTATAAATCACTAAATTTCTTGTTTAGTCATGGTTTAGTCCTTGCCTAAATAAGGGTTAGTCCTTGTTTAGACCCGGTGTAGTTCTGGCTGGTTTAGATCTGGTTTAGTTTTGATTTAGACATAGTTTAGACCTGGTTTAGATCTGGTTTAGTCACGGGTTTGTCCTGGTTTGTACTAAAAAACTCAAATCCTTTGCTTTAGAAGATTGATTGTGTCTCATGGTGTCCTATAGGCTCCATTAGTGCCCAATGAAGAGGTGCAGCACTTCCAGGTGGAGGTACGAGGTGAAACATTTTACTCTCAAGAAGTTCGGAAAGTCCTGATCAAAGTCAGTAAGCCAGTGAGCTTCGTCCAGACGGATAAACCAATCTACCTCCCAGGACAAACAAGTAATTATCTTTATTTATCTATCTACTACAGTACATGCTACCTTGTCATCATTACAAGAAGCTTTTTACCAAATTGCTACACATTATAAGTCATTTAAAATTGGGAAATATAAATTTTTGCATAAATAAAAATTGTTCTGTAATTAATTTTTAACCAACATTATTGCATTATATTTCAACTCAGAGGTGAAAAGTAACTTGATATTTTACTTTAGTACAATTTTAGAAACATACATTTACTGTTACTTTTATTTATTTATTTATTTTTTAATTTTATAGCACAAAAAGTTAATTATACTCTATATGTTTGTGAAGTAATAGTAATATTTTTACCTCAGTGACAAAGTGCATGCTCACCTCACCATCAAAAGGTCTTGGGTTTGAGCCAAGGTTTGGGTTAGTAGTATTAGAAGTATTAGTAGTTGATTTAGCAAGTACAAATCACTTTCAAAAGTAATTTCTACTTAAGGAAAATTGACATTCAATATTCGTTTTTACTTTTAATCAGGTAATAGATAATGAGGCTTTTTTTTTTACTTCTGTACCTTTAGTTTAGTTTAGTTTATTCTTTATTTGTCAGGGACCAAGTACAAATACATTCATTTCAAAGGAAAAAAATATGCTTTGTACCAGATTTAGCTACAAGCTACTTTCCATCTGCAGTCTGGGCAAAGTATTTCTATTGTTTCTGTAATAATCACTGATGACTATTGATGATGAAGTTTGCTTTTCCATGCACATTAGGAATGGTATTCAGTTAAATAATTATTTGATTATATAATTAAAAGGTAACTTATTATTGATCAACCCCCTAATGTGATCAATCCTCTTATTGTTTATCATCAAATTGTACTAAGTGACTTTTGACATGTAGCAGTCCACTGATTCCCCCTTGTGGCCAGATTCAACAAAGCAGGTCTATCATAGAAATGCCCAGAAAACAGTTGATGATTGTCTACTACTGGTGGTATTAAATGTTAAAACTCAGTGCAAACCTTCTGTAATGCCCTTCTCTTTCTGCAGTGCATTTCAGACTGGTTACACTGGACTCAAAGCTGAGACCAGTTTGTCGAAAGGTGAGTGACATTATTGATTTAAATGAGGAAGACTGTCCTGAGCCTGTTACATAAGTTGTACTTCATTACATCTTTTACCACAGTCATGTTTAAAAAGTACTGCGGAAACTCAGGGTCACATCTCCTAAATGTATTTTTGGTTATGTAATATTTTTTTGCAAACCTGTAGACGGTTTTAAAAACTGGGTTATTATGAGATCAGTAACTGGTGGGGAAGTTTTAAAGGTCCTCTATTCTGCTAAATCAACTTTTTGAGCTTTTAGCCATGTTATAATGTTGTTTCCACCTTTAAAAAACATACCTTGAGTAGTGTTTAGTTTCATTCACACTTGTTTGAGTAATCCTTTATCTTGAGCTGAAAACGCTCTGTCTCACCACTCTACGGAGACACATGAAACCAGGAAGTACTCCTGCACTTTTCTAAAGCTCATACACCATCACTGGACATGTTCTGATAGTTTTAGCTTATAAATTGATTTCACTACGAAGGAGCTGTCAGCTCATTTGATTATCTGTTAGCATTATGTTGCTAATAACTGTGCTAATTGGCCACTTTATGCTCTGTCCATTCCTTTCTGTCACCAGCAGGAGGCCACAGAAACCTAATCCAAGCTTCCCCTCAAAGTTTAAAGCCCCCCAAAAAAGACGTTTTCCATACTCATACATTAATATAAGTTATAAAACCTGAAATACTGAGAGACATAGCCATAGACATATTCTTTAAAGAAAATTAAATCAAGAATTGTCATTTGACCTGGATGTTTGTGAGCCAACTCAAACACTAACACTGTGACCTTTGTGCATCGAAAAAATCAATCCTTGCTCAAATATTGCAATACTACCTCCAAATAGTGGCTACACACAAGTTTAGCTTACCTTAGCTTGTCTAACCTGTGCATCCAAGTCCATGTGCAGAACATATTTAGTATAACTGTAATTGTAACCTAGGTCTAAAGCATTTCACATTTCTCTGATAGAAAGCAATGTACGCTTTATTGTATATAAAAACATGGAGCGTACTGACATTTGATTGTGTTTGTTTGTTTCTGTTGCAGTATGATATCATCGAACTAGAGGTAAGACTTATCAACACACCTAATTTAACCAACTGTATAATTAGATAACGTTATCTGTTATATAGGTTTATAATGCATTATCACTCATGATTATAGTAATTTTTTTTATTTTAATATGAAGTACCAGACCAATTCTCTACACACAATATAATTAGAAATAGAATATACTGAATAGGAAAAAAATAGAAGATGGCTGACCTAAATTACACTATAATGCCGAAGTAACATAAAAATTAGGGCCAGGAATCAATTAAAAAAATTAACTAATTAATCGCAAATCTGAAGAAAAAAAAAAAGTATAGCGATTAATAACTACCAGTTATTAATCAGGAATAATTAATTCATCATTAATAAGTACCAGTTATTAATCATGATTAATTGTATTATGAATTCACATACAAACACAAAATTGTAAATTTAGAACATTTATTTTGAATTAACCTTCACATACTTACCTGTAAACTTGTGCAATGCAAACAAAACTTGCAAAGAAAATAAATTAATAGTCTCTTTGAGACCTATAACTTAGACAAAGTTTGCCTAAATAAGGTACAACCAACAAATACACAAAACTTAGCTAGAAAGCATGTGTAATCTCTTTTAGAACTTTAACAAAAATAAGTTTAATTCAATTAATAACAATTGTTGTGGTTCACAACAGTGTAAATACTATGAACTGTGTTGCTCCAGTGGTAATTGAACTCATCCTTGCATGGACTGCACATAACTTTTGTTTTGTCTATATTGCTGTCTGGTGACGATTTGAAGCAGAATTGTCCATTTAGCAATGTGTCTTTTTGGTCACTCGTTCCCTTGTTGCATTAGGCTCGTTAGAGATGAACTGCGCCTCGCCTGGATTGTGAACGAGAGTGCACGGCCGCAATGAGAGGAGGGGAAATACTCCTGTACTGAAGTCGGACAGTTTGTGGCTCAGATCACGCACCATGACGCCCGAAATCCACTTTCCGCGTGTGTTGGTTTATCCAGGTCAAAACTGTAACTTTAGTCTGTATTAAAAAAAAAAAAAAAAAAAAAAAAAAAGAGGCGGGGAAAGAAGGAGAGGAGGGCAGTGAAGTGTCGTGCGTTACGTTTCTGATCAGCACTAAACTCAGATACCAATCACCTGTCCGTTCACCGCTGACAGGTGGGCGTTTTCCCATCATGCACTGAGCCGTGCTCCTGATGAACTGCGGCGGCTCAGGCGCTGGTCTCGTTTGGATCTCGCGGTGACCGTCGCTCTTGTGGCATCAGAGCAAGTCGGGAACAAGTCGGACACAAATCTAACCAGCGTGCACTGCGCACAGACCGACACTGATCGAAACTACGCAGGTCTGGTTCATCTCGAACGCGCCTGATGGATGGAAACGGAAATGTGTCGTCTTCTACGCTCGCGCGGTGCTGCTCCGCTGGAAGACCCGTGGCGTGTTGCTGCCTCTGCGTCGTCGTAATATTTTTGTTGTGATCAAATTAATCGATGCGTCAATTGAAATTAACGAGATTAAATCAATAAATAACGCACTGCGTGAACGCCATAATTTTCCCAGCCCTAATAAAAATACATCTTTTCAGTGTCAATAGGCATAGTGTGAACTAGAAAACAATTAAGCAGTTTAAAGTCAAATGCATGTGTTTCCTCTGTGTGTAACAGGATCCTAACAGCAACCGCATTGGACAGTGGGTGAACTACACCTCTGAGGGAAAAATACTGCAGTTGTCTTACTCTCTGAACCCTGAGGCCAAAGAGGGGACATATCGAATCATTGTCACCTTTGGAGAGGACAAACTTTATCATAACTTTAAGGTGGAAAAATATGGTATGTTTATTTTTCTCTTTGTTGGATTTGTTTTTGGTTTTGTTTTCATACAGCAAAACAATTTAACCACAGTACATTTTCATCCATAGTTTTGCCAAAGTTTGACGTTAAAATCACCTCTAAGGATGAAGTAAGCATTGCCCAAGATGAAATCACGGCAGAGATTTGTGCAAAGTACGTACATGTTGTGTAAGCTCTTCAATTTAAGATTATTTAAATAAAAGATCCATATCTAACTAAACACATTTAAATCTCTTTAGATACACCTATGGCCAGCCGGTACCTGGGACAGTGAAAATTGATGTGTGCAGACCAATCAATCCATACGTGTACAGCCGCAATGTGGTGACGCCTGATAACCCCGACGGCCTTCCCGAGATCATTGTTCCCTGCTACAAAGACGGCAAACCAGTACATACTCCTTCGTGCATGCAAAATAAAGAAAATAGCAGCACTGCAGTAAGAATAGAGTAATCCAACAACAAAGACCTACAAGCAAGTGTACTCCTTGTGCCAGTACCAAGCCTCTATAAATGGAAAGGGTTGTGTCAGTAAAGGACATCTCGCATAAAAACTATGCCAAAAAGTAGGTAAATCATTACACATTAGGAGGCAACTGTTTTGCTGTGGTAACCGGGAAGGGAAAAAACATAGGGTCAGGTTTATCAAAGGTTTGCGTGCACGCTAAGTGAATAAAATGTGCTAAAAGTGGAGCACACCCAGGTGCACCTGAGTTTAGCATCTGTCACAGGAGCTAAATGAGCGCAGCACAGATTTTGCTCCGGTGACCAAATGCCATCCATCCATCTTCTTCCGCTTATCCGGGACCGGGTCGCGGAGGCAGCAGTCTAAGCAAAGATGCCCAGACTTCCCTCTCCACAGACACTTCCTCCAGCTCTACCGGGGGGACCCCAAGGCGTTCCCAGGCCAGCCGAGAGACATAGTCCCTCCAGCGTGTCCTAGGTCTTCCCCGGGGCCTCCTCCCGGTGGGACATGCCTGGAACACCTCCCCAGGGAGGCGTCCAGGAGGCATCCGGAACAGATGCCCGAGCCACCTCAACTGACTCCTCTCGATGTGGAGGAGCAGCGGCTCTACTCCGAGCTCCTCCCGGGTGACAGAGCTCCTCACCCTATCTCTAAGGGTGCGCCCAGCCACCCTGCGGAGGAAACTCATTTCGGCCGCTTGTATCCGGGATCTTGTCCTTTCGGTCATGACCCAAAGCTCATGACCATAGGTGAGAGTAGGAACGTAGATCGACTGGTAAATCGAGAGCTTCGCCTTTCGGCTCAGCTCCTTCTTCACCACAACAGACCGATACAACGACCGCATTACTGCAGACGCCGCACCGATCCGCCTGTCGATCTCACGCTCCATCCTTCTCTCACTCGTGAACAAGACCCCAAGATACTTGAACTCCTCCACTTGAGGCAGAAACTCCCCCCCAACCTGGAGAGGGCAAACCACCCTTTTCCGGTCGAGAACCATGGCCTCGGACTTGGAGGTGCTGATTCTCATCCCAGCCGCTTCACACTCGGCTGCAAACCTCCCCAGTGCACACTGAAGGTCCTGGTTTGAGGAAGCCAACAGAACAACATCATCCGCAAAAAGCAGAGATGAAATCCTGTGGTCCCCAAACCTGGGCTGCGCCTAGAAATTCTGTCCATAAAAATTATGAACAGAACCGGTGACAAAGGGCAGCCCTGCCGGAGTCCAACATGCACTGGGAACAGGTCCGACTTACAACCGGCAATGCGGACCAAGCTCCTGCTCCGGTCATACAGGGACCGGACAGCCCTTAGCAAAGGGCCCCGGACCCCATACTCCCAGAGCACCCCCCACAGGACGCTACGAGGGACACGGTCGAACGCTTTCTCCAAATCCACAAAACACGTGGACTGGATGGGCAAACTCCCACGAACCCTCGAGCACTCGATAGAGGGTGTAGAGCTGGTCCACTGTTCCACGGCCAGGATGAAAACCGCATTGTTCCTCCTGAATCCGAGGTTCGACTATCGGCCGAATTCTCCTCTCCAGTACCCTGGAATAGACTTTCCCGGGGAGGCTGAGAAGTGTGATCCCCCTGTAGTTGGAACACACCCTCCGGTCCCCCTTCTTAAAGAGAGGGACCACCACCCCGGTCTGCCAGTCCAGAGGCACTGTCCCAAACCGCCACGCGATGTTGCAGAGACGTGTCAGCCACGACAGCCCCACAACATCCAGGGACTTGAGGTACTCAGGACGGATCTCATCCACCCCCGGTGCCTTGCCACTGAGGAGCTTTCCAACCACCTCAGTGACTTCAGCTTGAGTGATGGATGAGTCCACCTCTGAGTCCCCAGCCTCTGCTTCCTCAACGGAAGACGTGTCGGTGGGATTGAGGAGATCCTCAAAGTATTCCTTCCACCGCCCGACAACATCCCCAGTCGAGGTCAACAGCTCCCCACCTCCACTGTAAACAGTGTTGGTGAAGCACTGCTTCCCCCTCCTGAGGCGGTGGACGGTTTGCCAGAATTTCCTTGAGGCCAACCGATAGTCCTCCTCCATGGCCTCCCCGAACTCCTCCCAGACCCGAGTTTTTGCCTCCACAACCGCCCGGGCCGCAGCACGCTTGGCCCTCCGGTACCCGTCGGCTGCCTCAGGAGTCCCACGAGCCAACCAGGCTCGATAGGACTCCTTCTTCAGCCTGACAGCATCCCTTACTTCCGGTGTCCACCACCGGGTTCGGGGGTTGCCGCCACGACAGGCACCAGAGACCTTGCGACCACAGCTCCGAACGGCTGCATCGACAATAGAGGCGGAGAACATGGTCCACTCGGACTCCATGTCTCCAACCTCCCTCGGGATCTGGTCAAAGCTCTCCCGGAGGTGGGAGTTGAAGACCCCTCTGACAGAGGGCTCAGCCAGACGTTCCCAACAGACCCTCACAATACGTTTGGGTCTGCCGAGTCTGTCCGGCCTCCTCCTCCGCCAGCGGATCCAACTCACCACCAGGTGGTGATCGGTTGACAGCTCAGCCCCTCTCTTCACCCGAGTGTCCAAGACACACGGCCGAAGGTCAGATGACACGACTACAAAGTCGATCATCGACCTCTGGCCTAGGGTGTCCTGGTGCCACGTGCACTGATGGACACCCTTGTGCTCGAACATGGGGTTTGTTATGGACAAACTGTGACTAGCACAGAAGTCCAATAACAGAACACCACTCGGGTTCAGATCAGGGAGGCCGTTCCTCCCAATCACGCCCCTCCAGGTGTCACTGTCGCTGCCCACGTGGGCATTGAAGTCTCCCAGCAAAACAATGGAGTCCCCAGTCGGTGCACCTTCCAGTACCCCTCCCAGGGACTCCAAGAAGGCCGGGTACTCTGTACTGCTATTCGGCCCGTAGGCACAAACCACAGTAAGAGACCTGTCCCCAACCCGAAGGCGTAGGGACGCGACCCTCTCGTTTACTGGGGTAAACTCCAACACATGGCGGCTGAGCTGGGGGGCTATGAGCAAGCCCACACTGGCCCGCCGCCTCTCACCGCGGGCAACTCCAGAGTGGTGGAGAGTCCAACCTCTCTCGAGGAGCTGGGTTTCAGAGCCCAAGCCATGCGTGGAGGTGAGCCCGACTATATCTAGCCGGTATCTCTCAACCTCCCGCACAAGCTCAGGCTCCTTACTCCCCAGTGAGGTGACATTCCATGTCCCCACAGCTAGAAGCTGTGTCCGGGGATCGGGTCGCCGAGGCACCCGCCTTCGACTGCTGCCCGATCCACATTGCACCGGTCCCCTACGGCTACCTCTGCGGGTGGTGAGCCCACAGGAGGTCGGGCCCACGTCGCTCATTCGGGTTGTACCCGGCCGGGCCACGTGGGCAAAGGCCCGGCCACCAGGCGCTCGCATTCGAGCCCCAACCCCAGGCCTGGCTCCAGGGTGGGGCCCCGGCTGCGCCATACCGGGCGACGTCACGGTCCTTGATATATATCTACTCATAAGGGCTTTATGAACTGCTCTTTGTCTGGCCCGTCACCTAGGACCAGTTTGCCATGGGAGACCCTACCAGGGGCATAATGCCCCAGGCAACATAGCTCCTAGGATCATTCGGGCACTCAAACTCCCCCACCACGATAAGGTGGCAGTTCAAGGGGGAGGGTGACCAAATGAATAATGTTAAATGAGGCATTTTTGCCAGAACATGCAAAATTCAAGGCAAAGAAAATGCAAAAGAAATCGCTTCTCGATTGCTGTTTTTATTTATTACAATAAAGCAGCTAAATTTTTCACTTTGCACTCGCAATTTAGCACCCGCCCACGCTGTATTATTATTCTAGTCACTAAATTAATCTTCCTTTTACTGCAAAATAGCTTTGTGGTGTTGTATTGAAAAAAATATATACTTTGTCACAAATGTTCCTATTTTAAAGAACTTAAAGAACAAAATAATAGGTGTCAGTAAAATAGAAATCCCTACAAAAAACATTTTGCATGTAAAGTTTACAGAGACTACTGCCTACTTTGCTAGTAGCTGTATTCAGAGCTATAGTAAAGTAGTTGTAGTAGTAGCAATAGTAGAAATAGAATTACAGTAGTTGTTGCTTTCAATACTTTTTTTTAAACTTCTACTCTAATAATGCATTGATTACTCGAGTATTATTATTATTAGGTAACAATACCTTAACTTCCAATGCTACTAAAAAACAAGAGTAAAAACTGTCATTCTTGGGTAGTTGATCTTATGTCTTAAATTGTCTAAAGAAATAAGATGACATATTTTTGTCACAGTATAAAGATGTTAACCTTTCCTGCTTTGGTCTCCTAACCGTGGTTGGGGGACGCAGGGGAGATCCGTAGTCTTCTCCAGGGCCGAAGGCGTTCGTCCTCCGGGGTTAACTCCCTTAACTTAACGCTATTTAAGTAGCGGGGCACACAACAGACCACTCCGTCTTTGACTGAAGAGTTTGGGCTTTATTGCTGCACTGCACATTAATAACACTGTACATTTGAGCCTGTACTTAACTAACTAGCCCCGGTCGCCGTCTCTGTCAGCTCAGGTACACTCATCCGCTTCGCGGGCTCATCCGTAGAACAGCGCGCATCGGCCGCGCGCACGCATTCACTCACCCACCACGCTCACACTACACACTGAGCTACAATGCACATAGGAGTAAGGCAATTCCCGTAACACTACCCCCACCCTGGATGGCAATTACACACTAATTCCACTCCAGCAAATTAACGCAGCAACTGGTACATAATCCCTATAAGCATAAAAAAAACCAAACAAACAGGTAGACGTGTCCATTAGCATACCAGGTGAGGAATAGTAAACAATGCCACTCAGTAACAATACAAGCTCATTGAGGATGTGCGTGCGTGTGAAAAACAAAACACAATGCAATGTAATTGCCTCCAACTTAGACATTACACTTAGCTGTAATTACCCTGTGGCGACCGGGAATAATACAAACTGATCCTCCGAGAAACAACATACAAAGTGAAGAAAGTGCACGTAGATAAGCCACAGTCTCTTCAATATCTCTTTTTTTTTTTTAAACAAAAGAACTGTGAAAAACAACCTTCCTTAACAATGCATCCCAACGTGGAGGCAAACTAGAGTCTGAAAATGTAAACAAGAGTCCATAGTGTCACCCTGAACCTGTCATAGTAGACAACCTCACTGAGTGAACCAGTCACCATACCAGTCTGGTGCTCTGCGCTGACGCCTGGGCCATCGAACCTGCTGGCCCTGATGGTGTGGCCCTCCCATCTCACCCCCACCATTGTCAAGTTCAACATGGGAAGGGGAGGATGGAAGAGGCCCAACCACACTGGGATCAGCTGCAGCGGGGACTGACAGCAGGGAGTGGCTGGAGTTATCACTGGATATGGTGGAGAATAGGCTATGCAGACCAAGGTCTTGATCTGACGGGTCACTGTCCAAAGCTGGCGGTGAGACCTCAGTAGGTGTCCAATTGCGTGCATGGTCCAGGACCCAGGTGTTGTCCAGAGGCTCACGGCAGTGGTAGTGCTTCAGTTGGTCATGATGAACAACTTTCACCTTCGTCCTGGGGCTCTTCTGGATACGATAAACCAGATCATCCAACTGTCCCAGCACAAAGAAGGGTCCTTCATAGGATGGGAGGAACTTTTTGACCTTATTCTTGACATGACGTGTTCCTTTGATGAGGTACCACACAGCATCACCAATCTTGTACTGTGTTCTGCAACAGTTCTTATCATATTGTCTCTTTGCACGTGTGACTGACTCACCCAGAGCATCTCTGGCGATGAGATGAGCCAGCTCCAGCCGCTCGCGCATTTGCTGCACATACTCTGGGGCTGAAGGTGCACGGTCAGGATCAGGAGGCAGACCAGCGACAAGGTCCACAGGCTCACTAATTTCTCTTCCAAACATCATGAAGTTCGGGGTGAAACCAGTAGTACTGTGCTTGGTTGCCCTGTAGGCCATAACAGCATATGGGATCATCAGGTCCCAGTCCCAGTGGCAACGTTCTGCTGTGGAGGCCAGAATCTTTTGGAGAGTGGCATTGAATCGTTCGACTTGACCGTCCGACTGTGGTCTGAATGGCGTAGTATGGGTTTTGTCAATGCCAAACAAGCTGCACATCTCTTGGAACACCTCAGATTCAAAATTGCGTCCCTGGTCACTGTGCAGAGAGTGAGGTATTCCATAGCGGCACACCCATTCTGATGCAACAACTTCTGCCACTGTTACAGCTCGCTCATCTGGGATAGGGAATGCTTCAGTCCACTTTGTAAAGTAGTCCTGTATTACGAGCACATAGCGATTTTTACGCTCTGTCTCACTGAGTGGGCCCATAATGTCTAGTGCAATGCGCTCCATAGGGGCACCCACCCTAACAGTTCCCATAGGAGCTTGAGGTGTTTTGTGGGGTCTGACCCTGGATGCACAGCTGGTACAAGTGCGGCACCAAAGGGCCACGTCTTCTCTCATGTGGTACCAGTAGTATCTGGTCTGTAGTCTAGCCACGGTACGTTCCACACCAAAATGTCCGCCCACAGGCCCCTCATGCATTTGGCTCATAACATCGGGCTGTAGTTTGCGTGGCAGCACGATTTGGGGATAAAATTGGTTGTCATCCAAACAGTAGAAGCGACGGACCAGGATTCCATTTTTGAAATACAGTCTTTTCCACTGACTCCAATATGTTTTAGTGGCTGGGCTGCATGGTGAAACAGTTATCCATGGGGGGCGTTCACTGCTAGCCTCCATCCAAGTGCGTATGGGTGCAATGTCTGTATCAGTGTCTTGAGCTTGGCGCAGCTCCTCCATGGTCCAGCCAGGGAACAATGTGGTGTCACTGGTCCTTGTGATAAGAATATTCTCAGTTAGCTTCAAAGTATCTGGATTAATTGGGGTGTTTTCACTTACCCCCACTGGACTCACGGCTGCTGCCGTAGCTAGACGTCTCTCCACCCCCACCGGACTCAACGCCAGTGAGCCGATGTCAGAGTCCATATCACATTGAACTGCCTGATGATTGGTGTCCACGGGATGAGAGGATGGGTCCTGCACCATACAAGGACATGACTGGCGGCAGGGTCTCCTGGAGAGACTATCAGCATTAGTGTGTGTGCGGCCTGGGCGGTGAATGATTTCGAACTCGTACTCCGCCAGCTTCTCAAGCCATCGGGCCAACTGTCCTTCTGGCTCTTTCATTCTCGTCAGCCAGCGCAGGCTGCTGTGGTCGGTACGTACTTTAAAAGGCCGGCCGAGGAGGTACTGCCGAAAATGTGACGTGAAATCCACAATGGCCAGCAACTCCCGCCTTGTAGTGCAGTAGTTCTGTTCAGCCTTGGCCAACTTGCGGCTTCCGTACGCCAACACACGTTCTGTGCCCTGCTGCATTTGTGAAAGTACGGCACCAATGCCTGTGTCACTGGCATCAGTGTCCAATATCATTTCACCATGGTCCAGTGGATAGCCCAGGACAGGGGCTGTTGTAAGCCGGTGCTTGAGCTCAGTGAAAGCGGCTTGATGTTCAGCATGCCACAGGAAACAGGCATTTTTCTTGGTCAGGTTGTGCAAGGGTTCGGCAATAGAGGCAAAGTCTTTCACAAACCTGCGATAGTATGAGGCGAGGCCAATGAAACGTCTGACCTCCTGGATTGATGTGGGAGTGGGCCACGTCTGCACTTTGTGGACTTTGTCGGGGTCTGTGGCCACACCATTCTCAGACACAATGTGACCAAGATAGGCAACTTGCCGACGAAAGAGGCAACATTTAGCAGGTTTCAGTTTTAGATTAGCTTGTTGGAGTCTGCAAAACACTTGGCTCAGCCGCTGAAGCATCTCAGACACATCCCTGGCCAGCACGATAATGTCATCCAGGTAGACGAGGCAGGTCTCCCAATGCATGCCAGCCAGGACCCGGTCCATTAGACGCTGGAATGTCGCCGGGGCATTGCACAGTCCGAACGGCATGACATTCCACTCAAAGAGTCCAGTTCTAGTACAAAAAGCGGCTGCACGACGGGCCCTTGGTGTTAGTTCAACTTGCCAGTAACCTGAAGCAAGGTCCAATGTGCTGAACCACCTGGCAGTAGCGAGAGTGTCTAGTGTGTCTTGGATGCGAGGCAGCGGGTATGCGTCCTTTATGGTGCGGTCGTTGAGAGCTCTGTAATCTATACAAAGACGGTACGTCCCATCCTTTTTACGCACCATAACGATGGGTGAGGCCCAGCTGCTGTGGCTGCGGAGGGCGAGGCCACTCTGCAGGCTCTCCCGAATTTGTTGGTCTGCGTGCTGTTGCTTTTCCCGGGCCATCCGTCGAGGGGGCTGCTTAACAGGGGCCCCAGGCCGGGTTATGATGTCATGCTGTACAAGGCTAGTTCGGCCCAGATCACCAGGCCCCGTGGAGAAGATGCTTCCATAGGTGCACAACAGGTCAGACAGCTGCAGCTTTTCATTGTCATTAAGGTCTGTGGAACTCTGGGCATAGAGCTCCTGGAGGTGTGGTGGAACAACATGGGTGCTGGCAAGAGAGTGGGCAGCCGGGGAGATACTGGATGGTTGCAGGGCTTCAGCGGGCTGGAGGAGGCCTGCAATAGCACCTTCTTTGATGGTTACGGCCTTATTGCCAGGGTTAAGGAGGCGCAGCGGGACAACTTTTGAGGGCTGCGCATTAACTAGGACTCTGGCAATGAGTACTTTGTGCTTTTCAACAAAACCTTTTGTGGGGCTAAGCATCATGTCTCCTTGAACTGCCCCACCAAGATGCACTGCACCCCTCACCAAATATTCTTGTCCAGGTTCTACCACTACAGTTCTGGCTATTCTCACTGCATGTGACTTTGGGCTAGTCCCGGCCTGGAAGTAGGGCACTTCTTCACCGAATAGGACAATGCGGTGTCTCCCAAAATCAAGACGGGCCTCGGCTTGGGTGAGGAATGGGTGACCGAGCAGCACCTCGTTGCCCGCTATATCAGCCACTAGAAAATCCACTTCCACTTGACGGTTGTTAATATTGACAGGTATTTGGGCCTCGCCAAGCACGGGTACATCTCCAGGTCCCACGCCGAGCAAAGTCTCAACAATAGATGACTGTAGTGGGGGTCTTATGTCTGGGTGAATGGCATTGTAATGGTGCAGGGGCAACACGCTCCTCCGAGCCCCACTATCCAAAACAGCGCACACCTCCAGTTCATAAATGTGCATCTGGATACTCATCTCACGGCTTTGGCTCTTAAAGTGGAGCACTGTGGGCTGTGGGCCTTGCTGCGGGGTGGTCAACATTAGAGTTTTGACAGTTCTGCGAGGAGAAGAGCACTGATTTTGTTTATGACCCCAACCATTACAGTTATGGCAGCGGATTTCACCCTTTTTAAAGTTTTTGCGATACTTTGGCGTTGCTGACTGCGTGTGCAGGACAACCCGATTGGGTGAGGGACTAGCTGCTGCTGTAGCAATAGTCAAAGTCTCATTTTTGTCTCTTTCTCGGACGACAGCAGCCCGGGACCTCTGTTCAGGTAGGTTACGGGCTCCCGGCTGCATGATGCTGGTGACATACGATGCAGCTCTCTTGGTGGTTTCATAACGGTGAGCTATTTCATATGCCTGTGCTAGTGTGGCAGGGTGTTTTTCTAAGAGTTTTTGGACAATTTCTGCATCACCAAGGCCATTTGTGAAGACTTCAACAGCTATGGCATCTTGTTCAGCCTCTGCCCTGTCACCGTAAGCCACAGCTACTTTTCCATAAATGTCATCTCTAAATACGTGCAGGGCCTCACCGGGTTTGCGTACTCGCTGTCTAAGTTCTACTGCTACAGCAGCTGCATGGTCTGAAGAAGGGCCGTATGCAGTTTCGAGCTCCTCCACCAGGCGGCGGTAGTCCCATTTGGATGAGCGGGGGTTCCTGTGGACGATGGCTCCTGCAGCTCCAACCAGGCAGAATTTCAGCTGAATGGCCATTGTCTTCTCTGACCAGTAATTAGCTTCAGCACAGCTCTCAAACCTGTGCAGGTATTCCCTCCATGGCGTGCCGCCATCGTACTGGCCTGGACGTAAAGTGGGGATTCTCTCTTTAGAATCACTGTCCTCTTCACTGTCAGATGGAGACTGGCGAAGCACACACCGAGTCTTACGTGGATTCGGATGGGGCTGATATTTGGGAGGGGCTGGCGTACTTTGTACAAAACTTCCCATGTGAGCAGTGGAAAAAGGATTTGTGTCTGGGTATTGTATTTTTAATGGTAGAGTGGAAACTGGACAATGGTGCACGTAGCTGCCTGTGCTACCCTCACAGCCATAACTTTGACTTTCGGCTTTAACAAAGGGGTTTGTGCAGAAAAACTTCGGCTGAGCTGGGCTGCTGGGTGGCGCGAACAAGTCTTCTCCATTGCTAGGTGTGTTAGCACCTGTGTCATCACATAGAAATGGGTTATAATGTCCACATGTTGCCACAGTCCGGCTCACGTGAGCTTCCACAGTACACTGCCCACTGTTCTCAACATTAGTTAGCGACATGAATGGGTTGGAATAGTTTGTTTCAAGTCCGTAAACATCGCGGGGATAGCGAGCGGCGGCCATTTTGAGTTAGCTTAGCTCCGTAGGCTAATGCAGTTTCATTTACAGTCAGTATGTTGTTATTGTCCGTTTTATTTTTCTGTGCTCACCACTCCTTCAATAGCGTGAGAAAGTCGTCCCTTCGTGGTCGCCAGTGTTAACCTTTCCTGCTTTGGTCTCCTAACCGTGGTTGGGGGACGCAGGGGAGATCCGTAGTCTTCTCCAGGGCCGAAGGCGTTCGTCCTCCGGGGTTAACTCCCTTAACTTAACGCTATTTAAGTAGCGGGGCACACAACAGACCACTCCGTCTTTGACTGAAGAGTTTGGGCTTTATTGCTGCACTGCACATTAATAACACTGTACATTTGAGCCTGTACTTAACTAACTAGCCCCGGTCGCCGTCTCTGTCAGCTCAGGTACACTCATCCGCTTCGCGGGCTCATCCGTAGAACAGCGCGCATCGGCCGCGCGCACGCATTCACTCACCCACCACGCTCACACTACACACTGAGCTACAATGCACATAGGAGTAAGGCAATTCCCGTAACAAAGAGCTTGTTTGTCTGATTATAACCAATAAACTCATAGCTGATATAGAAGCTTTTCAGTTTCAGTGATGAAAGAAATAGAGTATATTCAGGAGACATTATTTATTGACTAACAGTGCAAGTTTGTTTTAATTTGAGGCCATTATGTCAAATTATGGATGGCTTGATTTGTTTTTTTTTATGTTTTTGTTTTTCCTCTTTGTTCCTTTTAGGCTGACAAGGCTGGCTGTGCTACTTTTACATTCACAATGTCCACTTTCACAAAGATGGACTCAAAAGCTCTGCAGGATACCCTGGAGATTTTTGCCAAAATGGAAGAAGAGGGAACAGGTAAGGTTTTCTTATATCCAGAAAATACTTGGCATGTGTGTTTCCATCCATCAATAACATTATGAATTAGATCATGCCCAAAGTTGTTAGAAATGTTCAAATGCGTCCCAAAATTCGTCACAAACATTCACCAATAACTTCGGACCTGAGCCATGATACAGCTCCACCTCTCATATTTAAAGTTTCCTACTACTGGTGTCCATAAAGAATCTCTTGCCTTATTTCATTCCTTGTTATCTTATTTTATAACAAAGTTATCCAGTGTCATGGAGGTCACAAGCCAGTGTACCTTTTGTGCTGGTCCTAAGTCTGGATAAATGGTTGTGTCAGAAAGGACAGCTGACGTAAAAACCTGTGCCAAATGAATATACAAATCTCTGCAGAGATTGTAGACTTAAATGTATAAAGCTTTTATCATCTATTTACAGGCATTACACATGCACAAGAGAAGAGTGTTAGCATTTCATACGTCATTGGAAAACTGTCTTTCTTCGACACGCCCAAGATTTATGAAAAGGACACCAGCGTGGAAGGAAAAGTAACTTAACAGCCAATGACTTTTAATCAGTAGCAAATATAATCACATCATTAATACAACTTTGTGCCCATTTAGGTCAAAGCAGTTGATTACAATGACCAACCCATCGCTAACATGGACCTGTACCTGTTCGAGGGTGCAGTGTGGCCGTCGCGTCATCTCCAAAACCTCACGACTGACAACAATGGAGTAGCCACTTTCTCACTCGACACTGCTAGATACAACGGGGACATCTACCTTTATGTAAGACCTACTGTGAACCAAGTAACAGGATACTTTTACTTACGTACTTTTTAAGAATCAGTCAACACTTATTTATATAGTCCTTTACAACACACAAAGTGACTAAATGGCTTTCCAATCAAATCTAAGTTAAGTCAATATCATAACAAAAGTAGAAATACACACACACACTGAAGGTCCTGGTTCAATGAAGCCAACAGGAC
The DNA here is from genome assembly GCA_020698575.1 of Bostrychus sinensis. Lineage (NCBI taxonomy): Eukaryota > Metazoa > Chordata > Actinopteri > Gobiiformes > Eleotridae > Bostrychus > Bostrychus sinensis. The sequence continues at coordinate 16,824,324 of CM036245.1, forward strand.
AACATCAAGCAGAGATGAAATACTGTGGTTCCCAAACTGGACTCCCTCTAGCCCCTACTGCATCTAGAAATTCTATCCATAAAAATAATGAACAGAACCGGTGACAAAGGGCAGCCTTGCTGGAGTCCAACTTGCACTGGAAACAGGTCCGACTTTACAATCAGCAATCCGGGCCAAGCTCCTGCTCCTAGCTGAGGGCCTTGGACCACTTACGTCCAGAGCACCCCCCACAGGACACTACGAGGGACACGGTCAAATGCCTTCTCCAGATCCACAAAGCACATGTCGACTGGTTGGGCGAACACCCAGGAACCCTTAACGGTCACTGTAAACAGTGTTGGTGAAGCACTGCTTCCCCCTCCTGAGGCAGCAGATGGTTTGCCAGAACCTTTTTGAGGCCAACCAATAGTCCTCCTCCATAGCCCCCCCAAACTCCTCCCAGTCCCAAGTTTTTGCCTCCACAACCACCTGGGCTGCAGCACAGGCTGCCTCAGGAGTCCCACAAGTCAGCCAGGTCCAATAAGACTCATTCTTCAGCCTGATGGCATCCCTTACTTCCAGTGTCCACCACCATGTTCGGGGGGTGCCACCACGACAGGCACCAGAGACCTTACGGCCACAGCTTTGAATGGCTGCATTGACAATAGAGGCAGAGAACGAGGTCCACTCAGACTCAATGTCCCCAACCTCCCTCAGGATCTGGTTGAAGCTCTCCTGGAGGTGGGAGTTGAAGACCCCTCTGACAGAGGGCTCAGCCAGACGTTCCCAACTGTCCCTCACAATGCGTTTGGGCCTGCTGAGTCCTTCTGGCTTCCCCCTCCACCAGCGGATCCAACTCACCACCAGGTGGTGATCAGTTGACAGCTCAGCCCCTCTCTTCACCTGAGTGTCCAAGACACACATCCGAAGATCAAATGACACAACTACAAACTTGATCATCAACCTCCGGCCTAGGGTGTCCTGGTGCCACGTGCACTGATGGACACCCTTGTGCTTGAACTGGGTGTTTGTTATGGACACGCCGTGGCTAGCACAGAAGTCCAATAACAGAACACCACTCGGGTACAGATCGGGAAGGCCGTTCCTCCCAATCACGCGCCTCCAGGTGTCACTGTCACTGCCCACATGGGCGTTGAAGTCCCCGAGTAGAATGACGGAGTCCCCAGTTGGAACAGTTTCCAACACCCCTCCCGGGGATTCCAGGAAGGCTGGGTACTTTGCACTGCTGTTCAGCCCATAGGCCGAAACAGCAGTGTCACTGTGAGTACAATTTTCTATCTTTGCACAAGATGTCCAACACTGTGGTAAAAGTAGCCCAATGCCTATTCAATTACTGAATTGCTTGTTAAACCCAATGTACATACTTAATTGAAGTTTCATTTAGAATATTGCACACATTTCTGTAGCCTAGTAGCCCATTTCATAATTCTGTCTCTTTTAAATCCCAGATCAGTAATAGGCCAGTGCTGGAATACTCTGGCTACAGGATCCCGTACCATGAGACTGGAGAAATTATGCTGTCTATGGCCCAGCAGTCCTCTCCTGACTCTAAAACTGTCAGCAACCTCGAGGTGAAGAAGAGTGACAAGACGATCCCCTGTGACACAGAAGAGGACATCTCCATCAGTTACACTGTGGTCAAAGAGGCACCGGGCACTATGGACCTCATGTACCTGGTGAGAGGTTCTGGCTGTTTAAAGATTATCATACACAAATGTTCTTCACAAGTAACTTATTCCTTAACAGGTTTTAGTCGATAAGCTGTAGAAACAAGACAATAGATCACATATATCGCTTTAATTGTTGTCCTATCATTGAGCACATTTTATGGTGAAAAACATTGGAGTGCTGCCCTCAGTGGGTCGAACAGTGGCTACTTCCATTTTAAAGACCATTATGGTGGATTGTTTCCATGTTATCATAACCTCACCTCCTCCCCCCGCGCTCTTGTCCCAGTCCTTGCTTGTTGTTGCGTGGAGAACATCCATAACTTCTTTCCTCCCCTCTGTCGCTGCTAAACATAGGACAACAAAATATGGGCTTTGTCAGCTTTTCTGTGCTACTTATGTAAAGGGGTTAGGACTCAGTCTACAACAGTCAAATTACATTGAGACAAGACCAAGACACAGCAGAATGAAATGTTGTAAAGGACGATATTACCAGCATTGTACTTTTTTTTTTTTATATCTACAGGTCATATCCAGAGATGGTATTGTCATGCAGGGGCTCAAAAGGATTTTTCTAGAAGAAGATGCAGGTAAAATGACAAGATATGTGCACCAACATCGTGCTAAATAATTGGAGAACATAGGTGTTCACAACAGTGGCTTATCTTCCAGTGACCGAGGGCAGCGTTTCCTTCAAGTTACAAGTCACTGCTGCCCTGGCCCCAGAGTTTCATGTTTTGGCCTACGCTGTCCTGCCCAGCACCTACGTGATCGCCCACAAAGTCGAATTTAGCACAGAGAAATGCTTCAGTCACAAGGTCAGTGGAGAATAACTGTGAAATCAGCCATAGAGGTGAAAAAACACAAGCTAGGATTTGCTAGTGTTGCTAACAATACAGGGACATACACTATATTTCCAAAAGTATCTGAGCCAAACTTATTAACTCATCTGAGCTAATACTTTTGGAAATATAGTGTATTTCTAGTTCCAGTTCCAGTTCAAGCTAGTGCCAATTTAGTCCTGGTCGAGCCTTTGTTTAGACTTGGTTTAGCCTGGGATTTATCTTGGTTTAGCCCTGGTTTAGTTTTTGGGTAATGCATGTTTCTGTGTTTTGCTGCTTTAGACCTGGGTTGTCCTAAATTTTGTGCTCCTTTTATCCCATTAACAGTGTTACTTGTAAAACCAAATATTTGTCAAGGTTTGTGCTTGCTGTGAAATGTTTGAGAACCACTGCAATACATTACAGATTACTGAGTTAGTGTTAAAACTCATCCAAATATAGTAGATTATTCCCCTAATACTAACATGTTGTCAGGGGAAATCAGTTACTAATGTTTTGTGCTTGGTGTTGTTTAGGTGGAGGTCGAGTTTTCTCCATCACAGGGCGTCCCAGGAGAAGATGCCATGCTGCATGTTACAGGACAGGCCAACTCTTTGTGTGGGGTCAGCGCCATTGACCAGAGCGTACTCATCCAAGAGCCAGGAAAACATCTGAAGGCAGAAACGGTTGACACTGAAAAGACATTTATTTTTATATAGCCCAACATTAGCCTCAAACGAGTTGATGAATGAACAGATGAGCAAAAGACAGTAAAAGACAAAATCCCTGTGCCCTAATTGTTCGATGTATTTCTTTTCAGATCTACAACTTGTTGCCTAGGAATACATACATCCCATACCAGGCTCAGGATCCTTCAACGTGCCTCCCAGTCCGACCAAAACGCTCTATTTGGCCTTATCCAGCAGACAGAGATGATGCTTTCACTGTCTTCCAGGTATAAATTACATTTTAGTAGTCTGTTATTAATATATTACACATAACTTGTGTGTTTGGATGTTGTTACATAAATCAGAGCGTTGGGCTGAAGATGGCTACAAACCTGATGATGCGAGTGCCTGACTGCCTCAGTTACTGGGGAAGAGAGTACCACTTTGGACGCAACTATGGTAATCACCTTTTTACACTATAACAAACAAGAGTAGAAACATATAAAGTAGCAGCAACTTTAAATGTTTCTACTTTTGTTTGTACTTCAAAATTTTTGCATGGTTTCTTCTTTTTTAAGTGCTATATAAATCTGAAGTTGTCAGTATGCGAAATCGAGAGGACAATCCTGCCATCTTAACGGTAACAGTGAGAGTTGATGGTTCTGGTTCTCCTTCACTAATTGAGACAGTTCGTACCTTCTTCCCTGAGACCTGGATATGGGGCCTGGTGGAAACTGGGTAAGTGCGCCAAAACAAAAATATACTGTTTTTATTCAATCCGAAAAAAGAAATACTGTATATTTTGACACATTACAAAAAATGAAATAATTCTGGATCAGAGTGTTTCTGGGGCATTGAGGCTGGGTTTCTGCCTCCCATTTTGTGTCTGTTAAGAAACCATGCCTCTCTCTTCTGTGGGCGGGGCTAAATGGTGGGGCGTGAGGATTACATATTCGGAGAATAGGAACCCAGCCTAAACTTGGGCATTAAAATATTTAATAAATGTTGTATAGGTTGCTGCCGATGGATTGAATATTTGTTTACTTCTTTGTGTGTTTGTTTTTCAGACATTCTGGAAAGGCAGACATGCCAGTCAAGATCCCGGACACCATCACCACCTGGGAGACGGAGGTCTTCTGTCTGTCCCGTATGGGCTTTGGCCTGGCTCCTCGTAAAGAGTTCACTGTTTTCCAGCCGTTCTTCCTGGAGCTCAGCCTTCCCTACTCCATCATCAGAGGAGAGCACTTCGAACTCAAGGCCACGGTCTTCAACTACCTGAGCAGCTGCATGATGGTGACTACACACTTAAAATGTCCACATGACAACCGAGTAAAATGAAAAGGCACAAAGGAATATGTCTGGAATTCAGGAAAGGCTAAAGGGTTATTATTTAGGCCCTCCATCTAAATGTAATTTATATTTCAAAATAAGAACAGATACAGGTATGTATGAGGAGTTGTACTTGAATCACAGAGGTACTGTATGTACAAGGGTAATAACAAGTAACAAGAGAACTTAAATTAGCAGTATGTAAATTGTCTGAGTCCAGACTCAAACACACGACGCCGAGGCAGGCTGTAGTTGCCCTGTATATGCGACACAGCTCTACCAACTGAGCTAACTACGCAAACTATGACACATACTCTGTTGGGTCAAATGCTCTGTTGATGTGGTTGTCAAAAGTATCTTTCTGCAGTATTCTCTGTTCCTTATCCGTCAGCTTGTCAACAAATGCACATATACAGTATATGCCCATACAATTACATTTTTCACTACAGTAGATAATTGCTTTTCTTGACCATGAGGGGGAACAAAAGTTGCGTTACAAATGATCAGACAACTGTGATACTGTGACCTAAAATGATGCTAATGAAGGAAAGTTGTACAATGTTGGTACATACTTGCAGTATATAGCACAGTGGAGAAATTAAATTGTTCACAATTAATTACTTGGATTTTTATTATTATCAGGTGGCTGTGAATCCAGCCCCCTCTGAGGATTACACTCTGACCCCGGTCACTGGAGTGGACTACACTTTCTGTCTCTGTGGAAATGAACGCAAGACAGTCAGATGGACCATGGCTCCTTCTGCATTAGGTGAGATTTATGGACATGGACTGTAAGCATTTAATTATTAACTAATTATTAGTGCTTTTCAGTGACAAAACTCAGTCAATTTATTGTCTTTTTCATAAAATAAAAGCATGAAGCATGTCTATGTTAGATGAGCAAAAATGTTGACATACACTATACTGCCAAACGTATTAGCTCATCTGAGCTAATACTTTTGGAAATATAGTGTATTTAATTCAAATAGCTCCATGGATTTTGGTGCATGTCTTTCAGGCTCTGTGAACGTGACGGTCAGCGCTGAGGCCATAGCTTCTCATGCTTCATGCGACAATGAGGTCGTCCATGTTCCCGATAGAGGCCGCATTGATGTGGTTACAAAGCCTCTCATAGTGAAGGTTTGTACAAAATTAATACTATACAGGTTTGTACATATGTTAACCTTGTATATCTGATTTAAATTAATATATTGTATCTCTCTTCTTTTGTTTTTATCCATTTTATTTTTTATTATAATTTATTTGGTTAATGTTTTTTTTTGTGCAACTAAATTTTATTGCCATAAATGATAGCAGCTAACTGACTTCTTACTTGTCAGGCGGAAGGACTTGAGATGACAAAGACACACAACGTACTGCTCTGTCCTAAAGGTAAAAAAGACAAAAAATAGATATAAAGAAAGAAAATATATGCATTATTTTCATATCTAAAATATTTGTATTGTTTTCAATGTAATTGCAGAAGAAATTATGACTGAGGAGATTGACGTTCAGCTCCCTGAAAATGTGATTGATGGGTCTGCTCGGGCCACAGTATCAGTGCTGGGTAAGAATTAGATCACCTATAAAAATCCAGGGTATTAATAAGGTAATACATTTGATGGTGTCAAAATTAAGTCTTTTTTTTAGATTTTAGTTTTGACTTTTAAATGTTGCAGATATCGTGTACATTAATAAAAATGTGTATATGCTTGCAAACTTGTCCATTTATTCTGAAGTTATTGCCCTATTACTAATGTTAACTGAGGTCCATTTACCGCTGCAACATGGGGCTTATTTGTATTTTTGTGTGGATGTGAATTTGGCATTCAACTCGATCAGTAGTACTAGTAGTACTGTCCGCGCTGAGATGTAGAAGTTTCAACTAGACAGTGAGCTAAACTGACTCAATGATGTAAGACGTGTCCTCAGTTTAGTTTGTGGCTTTATTTTACACCCTTGACATCGCTTTGAATACAGAGTGAAACTGCAAAATAAGAAAACCTGCAATTAGCTATCTCGTAATTGAGGAACACTCACCAGGTTAATAACATATAATAAAATCATTAAAAAGTGTAATTTTAATTGGTAAACACCAACAGAATGAAGTATTAGCTTAACATGAGTCAGCGTTGACGAGTGGCCACATAGTCCTGACTACGTGCATTAAATTAGATTAGCTCCAACAACGCAGCTAAGTTACTGCATTAACTCTGCTTTAGCTTCATAAGCTTGTTTTTGGTACACATACACACATGAAGTTACACTACGGTAATTTTTTTTTTTGTTTGAGACCGTGTTTTATCCCTCTTTACCAGCCTGTGGGTGTTTCTCAAAGCCCAGGTACCTCGCTTTGCCTTGATTACATCACAGAAAGGCATCCACCTCATCATCTGTTGACCAAGGTGTGTTCCAATCTCCATGTGCTTCCCAGGCAGGTGTCCTCCGTTTGGCTAACATGTGGCTAATTTAACAAGGATACATCAGTGGATCCTTCGCTGCCTTGCATCGGCCAAAATCACCCATAATGCACTGCAGCCTTTTAAAGAAAAATGGCAGGACTTCAGCATGCGATACTTTTAAAAGCTTATTTAGCAAGTTTGAGCCCAGATACCTTGCCTTGCCTTGAAAGTGATTTCCTCCAAAGCCACTTCCTTCTAATCCAAGGCAAGTGTCCACCCTCGGTTCAAATAAATGACAAATGGAACAGACTTCAGAGTGAATGAGGAGCGTCACCACAGTCACAGCTCCTGACTGGTTTTAGTGTAATTTTTTTCAGATATACTTGTGAAATCTTTACATGTGGATTATATTAATACAATACTTAAATATTTATCACTTATTTAGTCTTTTATAAACAGAGAGGGGGGAGTTCACCTGGGGTGGGGGGGCACTAAGGGGGAGAAATCTTTTTTGAAGGAGGGGGTCACCTTGGGAGGAAGTAAACTTTATTTTTTATTTATTTATTTGGGAGGGGGGCGGGGGTGGGTTTTTTTTTTTCTTGGGGGGGGGGCACCTTTTTTGTGTGTGTTTGTGTGTGTGTGCTACATTTTATTTCATAAAAAATCTCAAATTTGCTAAATAAGCTTTTAAAAGTAATACATGCCCATGGCCTGCCATTTTTTCAAAAAAGCTGCAGTGCATTGTGGGTGATTTTGGCCGATGCAAGGCAGCGAAGGATCCACTGATGTATCCTTGGTGAATTAGCCACATGTTAGCCAAACGGAGGACACCTGCCTGGGAAGGCCATGAACATTGGAACACACCTTGGTCGACAGATGATGAGGTGGATGCCTTCCATGGAATCAAGGGAAGGCAAGGTACCTGGGCTTTGAGAAACACCCCCTGTGTTTTTATTTTACACTCTACTTGCACTTCCGTTTCTACCAGTATTATCGACTGTCAAAATAAAAGCGTGCGTGTCAAAATAAAAGTCCCTCTGCTAAAATGAGCTAAAATGCTTGAAAGGCAGAACACTAGTAGAAGTAGCAATAACACATCCTAAAATTCACCTGAAAAACTTTGGAGCCTCCCTGAAATAGTAATAATGTTAAATAGTACTAATAAAATGATTTTTTCTATAAAGAGCTATGTTATTGAGACAGTTTTTGTGCAGGTGACATCTTGGGTCGAGCCATGAAAAACCTGGGTGGGCTGCTGAGGATGCCCTACGGCTGTGGAGAGCAGAACATGGCACTTTTGGCCCCAAACATCTACATTATGGAGTATCTGAAAAACACACAGCAGTTGACTCCAGAGATCAAGGAGAAGGCCACGTACTACTTAACCAGCGGTGAGTTGAACCAGGACACTTTAATTCAGGTCAGCAGATTGAGTTGGTTTGGTAAATGCGCAGTAGATCACAGTTTTTTGGACATGGGGCTGTATATTAGGCATAACACATCATTTTATGACCACCAGTAACAGGGATCGTCATGATGTTATGCCTAATTGGTGTGTGTTTTTACTTATTTTACATGTGCAGTTTTCTCACTAATTTATTTGGTAACATCACAAAATTATTAAAATGTACAGTGGTGTACTTACTAGATTCAGATTTGTGGTTTTGCGTTATTTTATGCAGGTATGTGATTGGCTGTTAGTTCACACATGTTGTTTTATGCTACAGGTTACCAGAGGCAGCTCAACTACAAGCACAATGATGGAGCTTACAGCGCTTTTGGGACAGGATCAGGAAACACTTGGTGAGAATATTTGAGTTTAGAGAAACAAAAATGTATATATATATATATATTTTTTTTTTTTACTGTCTAAATATATTATATTTATTTGCCTCAGGTTGACTGCCTTTGTGCTGAGATCCTTTGTAAAGGCAAAGAACTTCATCTACATCGACCCGGTAAAGATTGAAGACTCAAAAAGTTGGCTGGAGAGCAAACAGAGGAAGAATGGCTGCTTCGAACAAGTTGGAAAATTATTCAACAACAGAATGAAGGTACATAGCATTTTGATTTTTGGTAAAGTTTTTGAACCACTTTGTAATTGTAAAGGGAGTAAATCTGAATGAAATCCTCTGGTCTTTACAGGGAGGAGTGTCTGATGAAGTGACTCTCACTGCTTATATCACTGCTGCTCTGTTGGAGATGGAAATGCCTCCAGATGTGAGTATGAATTTATCTGTTCTATAAATACAAATCAAATCTCTTTTAATTCAGCCACAGAGGCCACTTTAATCTTTGAGCCAGTCCCAATCCCAAATAAATGGAGAGGGTTGCGTCTGGAAAGGCATTTGGTATAAAACATTATGCCAATTCAGTAGGCAGATGACTCGTTGTGGCGACCCCAAAAAAGGAAAAGCCAAAAGTTATTGCTGATTTTTCTGATATTGTAATGACTTTTGTCTGTATCTGTACTCCACTCACTGTTGTTTAGATGTAATATTTCTTGTTAAAATGGGTACATGTCTAAGTTAAAAAGGTTAGTAATAGTGGTGGCGTGCTGAATATTGTATTGTTATATGTCTTTATTTCCCATAGCACCCTGTTGTGAGCCTGAGTCTGACCTGCCTCAAAGAGTCCATGGGTGATCTGAGTAACACATACGCCACTGCTCTGATGGCCTACGTCTTCACTTTGGCCAAAGACTCAACACAGAGGTCTGAACTTCTGGACCATCTCGACAAAGTGGCACACAAAGACGGTGAGTGTTTCTCTTAAGAATATACATAGGAAAGTAAGTGGATACTTTTACTCAAGTAATTTACAGAAGTGAATTTATAAGTATATCCACTAACTGAGTACATTTAAACATACCTTTAATTTTACCTCTGCTCTTAACTAGGGCTGGGACGATTCCTTAAAAAAATCCGAACCGTTAGGTTCTGGCCTCACAGTTTGACTTATGCGTATACCATGCAATCCTCACGTGTCTCCCATCAAGCGCCGTGTTTTCATTTGACGTGGAAGAGAAGGGTTAAGCTCTTGTCTTTGCAGCAGACGGAGTAAAAATTGTTCCATTTAACTTGTATCCTGACAGAGGAGACTTTAAGCTTTATGACAGTCTTTGTTTATCTTGTGTTTATAGGCGCAAGAATCACAAAGTTATTCAACATTAAATGTCCAAAAATTGATAGGAAGATATTACATGGGCATTAAATATGCGTGTGTTGTAGTGCTGAATTTGCACGAACATGGGATGTTTTTCAGATAGCATCTTTGATCTTGCACTATGAGTTTCGCATAAATGAGCGGTCATGTGATGCATTTCGATCAGCGCGAGAAAGATGCCATAATGGATGCTGAGGAGGTAAAGCGGAGGCTATTCTTTGGTGACTACGTTTTGGTTGAATTGTTTTGTGAATTGTCCCATCCCTACTCTTAACACACTTTACTTTCTGTATAGATGTATAGCGGCTATGGTGGACTATAAGTAGACTATAATTTATGGTGCTGTTTGCAGGTGGGTTCCTCCATTGGTCCCAGTCCTCTGAAGAAACTTCTGCCTCTCTCTCGGTGGAGACCAGCTCTTATGTGCTGTTGGCTAAACTCGGAGCCACTGCCACCCCTGAGGACCTGGGCTACGCTTCCCAAATCGTCCGGTGGTTGTCCAGACAGCAGAACGATATTGGAGGCTTCAGCTCTACTCAGGTGCTCCTCCAAAACACTGACAAGATCTGCATGTACATTTTTAGGCTTGCCAACACAGCATTTTGGTCTTTAATTACCAAAAATCATTAGCACCTGGTCACAAAAGTAAAAAAAAAAAAATGGCAAGTAGCCTTACTCTCTGCATCCTCTTCTCCCGTACTAACCATGTACATGTCCTCTTTCACTACACCCATAAATCTCCTCTTTGGTCTTCCTTTAAGCCTCCTGCCTGGCAGCTTTAACCTCAGCATCCTTCTTTCTATATATTAAAGGTATTAGGGAGGATCTTTATAAATTCATTTTTTGCAATATTTATTAAAGCTACCTTCCTACCTTGCCCTGTATGAGGCTTATAAATTGGTGTTTTAGAAAATATAATAATAATATTAATAAACTGTGGACTTTGTGGGACTTAAAAAACTTCATCCAATCGTTTTCGTCATGAGTACGGTAACCACTGTTCCACGGACTTGCCAATCATTCCGACTTCCTAGTTTCAGCGATAGTGCGCGTTCTTGTGCCTCTTTGCGTATACACTATGTTTATGTAGTCCAGCATTAGCGCCGCGTTTGCGGCGTTAACATCGTAGCGCGGACAGCCTGACTTTGAAGAGCACAATGGCTGAGGAAAACCGTGAACCGGGCGGACACAAAAGGAAAACTGTTTTTGAAGTGTACCAGAGGAGGAGGAGAAAAACTGTAGAAGAGCAGAATAAAACCCGTGTAGTTATTGGCGATTCCTTCAAAGGACGGCGTGCGCTGTAGGAACAGAAAGGGCTTCAGCATTGGTCACCAAGATTCTGCTGGACAGGTACGTTTATCTTATTGTTTGAAAAAAATGCCTTTTTTCTTTATCTGTTGAACCTTTTCAACTGTACAGCAATGTCAGTTTGCTAATGCTACCAATAGCAGGAGTATATATATTTTTGCTCACATTTAGGGACTGTGCATGTGACTGGGTCTGTGTGGGGAACTAGGTCAAAGGTCGCGCAAACAAACAATGCAGGTCTAGGTTTAGGTGAATCTCTGCTGATGCCGGCTGTAAACAAACGCGTGTTCCAACGCTCGTGCACGTCGCTGTGGAGGAGTTCCTTGGAAAGGAACAGTGAAGGGCGGGGCCTGACGCATGCGCATTATTCAAAAAAGGACAAACAGTTGCTGGTTTCTCAGCAGTCGAAAAAAATCCTTCTTAATATCTTTAACTGTCCCTACATGTCCAAACCATCTAAATCTGGCCTCTCTGACTATCTCTAGAACCTTTAACATGAGCTGTCCCTCTGATGCATTCATTCCTAATCTTGTTCCAAAAAATACTTCACTCCTCATAAACTCTGGTCATGAAAAGTAAACCACAAAACATTAGTCCACAGTAATTGCACTTTTGGCACAGGACCTGAGGCGGTAGTAGCTCAGTTGGTAGAGCCGCTTGTCCACTAACCAGAAGGTGGGCAGTTCAACCACTCCCACCGTTGCATACTGTCGTTGTGTCCTTGGGCAAGACCCTTAACCCACCTTGCGTCCGGTGTCTGTGCACACTGGTGTATGAATGTGAGTGTGAATGGGTGAATGGTACCTTGCGTCCGGTGTCTGTGCACACTGGTGTATGAATGTGAGTGTGAATGGGTGAATGGTTCCTTGATGTAAAGCGCTTTGAGTACCCATGAAGGTAGAAAAGTGCTATATAAATGTGACCATTTACTATTTATCTTAATAAAAAACAAAAACACCATGTCAATTCCAGGACACAGTTGTGGCTCTCCAGGCCTTGGCTCTCTACTCCACTCTGGTCTTCAGTCCCTCGGGTCAGAGCACGGTCACGGTCCAGTCCCCCAGTGGTCAGCTGGTGTTTGACGTGAACCAGAACAACAAGCTGCTGTACCAGGAGAAGGCACTTAAAGATATGACTGGAAAATACAGCGTGGAAGTGAAGGGCAACACATGTGCCTCTATACAGGTCAGTGAACGCACCATGACTCATTTATACAGATAATGCTAACATTGGCAATTCAAACATTCATGGCATGTACAAGACTGTACATAATAGTTCTTACTATTACACACAGTGGTAGAAAATATCTAGACACTTTTAGTCAAGAATTTCTTTAAAGTCTCAAAATGAGTAAAAGTATTCAAGATATGATGGATAAGATACGTTTTGTTTGTCACATGCACAGTCACACAGTGCAATGTACAGTGAAATGTCTTTTTGCACCTGCATCCAGTAGCAAAAAATAAAATGGTACAATAGCAAATTACATGGCATGCAAGTATATAAAGTAAGTATTTATACAAAATATAATAATGATAAAAATATAGAAAGTAAGGTGGCTCTTGTCATTGGTATTTACATTGGATTATAGAGTATATTATTGCAGCAGTAACAATAAGCTGCATGGTGTAGTGCAAATCAAATTCGAAAAATATATTTTTGAGTACTAATTGTAGTTGTAGTAGTAGCAGTAGCGCTAGAAATTGTGGTAGACATTGATAGTATAGTGTAGTAGACAATAGCTATGTCTTTTACCAAAGTTAGTGTTTTCTGTACATAGGTTTTGTCTAGTTTGTATTTAGTGTATGTTGCATTTGACATATATTTTGTATTTAATGTATACTGAAATGATCACAGTCTTCATCTATTTTATATACATTTTTTATTTTAGTCTGTTTTTGTCTTATTGAATGTTGTAACTCTGTAAGAAGAGAGCTGAAATGGCATTTTGATTCCCCTGGGTGTCTGTACATTAGGGCTGTAGTCGACCAAAGGTATGCCCAGTAATTGACCGAAATTGACCAAAGGGTATGTGGGGGGACTTAACAGAGTCTTATGTAACAAGTGACTTCACATTAATGAGGTGATAAAGATGTACAAAAGATGGATATAAAGTATATTGTTTTCTAAAAACTATTTGTTATGTTCAATAAAATTTAAAATAAAAGTTATAAAGTGATAAATTAGACCAGGTTTTCTGAGGCAAAAAGTGGCTGTAACTAATCGACCAATAGCCTTTCAGTCGACCAAGACCTCACCGACTGATTAATTGACTAAACGACCAGAGGCTGTCAGCCCTACTGTACATATAGAGAAACTGACAATAAACATTCTTGAATCTTGAATTGTAGCAGTAGTAGCAGCAGTAGTTGTACTAGTTGAAGTTGTAGTATTATTACTCTCAGTAGTAAAAGTTGTACTTACAGTAAAAATAATAGCGGTAATAATGGTCTACTACTACTCCTTTTAACTTAAGTAAACTTTGCATTCAATATATTTTATTTTTACTCAGATAATATATTTGTTGACCACTTGAGACCATCTTCTACTTTCTTTTACTACTTTTTACTTAGCATGACTTACTTTCTCAGGCAGACAGTTTAAGTTCCCTGATGTCCCCTTAGGTGCTCGGTAGAAAACAAATGTGTTTTGATGACATTTTTTGGTCCACTATCTCTGTCCCAGGTTTCTGTCCACTACAACATCCCACCTCCGACCGATGAGTCCACCTTCAACATTGAGGTGACGCCAGAGGCCGACTGCGACAGTAACTCTCTCAGACCCAAGATGAATCTGAATATCAAGTCACTGTAAGTTCTTGTTTTTAGTCCACTAATATTTGGAAGACTATTATTTAATTTGGTTGAAATGCCTCTGTTTCGACTTGTGACTGATTTTGATGTATTATTCTGCATTACAGATACAGTGGAGAGCAGGCTGTCACCAACATGGCCATCATCGACATTAAAGTGCTGTCTGGATTCATCGTAGACTCTGTGTCTCTGACGGCGGTAAGTTATTGTAGTAACTATTTATAGAAATAACTAAGTAAAAAAATAAACTTTTTAGTGGTAGTTTTAGTGGATAGTATGCATATCTATTAGTACTAATCTATCATGGTCTTTTTGGTTTTCCTTATGTCCCTTTAGCTCAGAGGTGCATTGCTGGTGCAGCGTGTTGACAAAGACAAAGATCACATCTTGGTCTATCTACAGGAGGTGAGAACTGGCTGCTGACAAGCCTCACACATTTTGAAAATTGTTTTTGTCTCTAATAATTTGTGTTTTTTCTCCAAAAGCTTCCAAAGGGCATAGCCATCATTCACCAATTACAGCTGATACAGGAGCTCCCAGTGCGTAACCTGAAGCCCGCTGTGGTCAAGCTCTACGACTACTATCAGCCAAGTACGTCAGACACTCCTCTGCTGTCAGGCACACAGCAAAGGCCATCAAACATATACATTTAAAAGGGCTAATAAGGGTTGTTTAAATTTATAATATTTGCAATATAACTAAAATACAATTTCTCCTTTAAAATTTCAGGTGACAAAGATGAGACTGAATACACTTTTCCTTGTGCCAGAGGTAAGAGTTTATGCGAAGAGGGCAATTCATACACATTCATCTTAACAACTTTTTGAAGAATATGTACTTTCTCAATACATTTTCAAAAATATACTTTTATGTGAGTACAATTTTTAGGCATTTTCATTACTTATTGTTTTTATCTGAAAGTGAGTAAATGGAGTAGCACCACTAGTAGTGGTAGTAGCAGTAAATACTTTCTATTCAAGTGAAATTCACACTTTACACACAATTTTGCTCAATTTGGCTGTTGACAACATTTAAAATACTTACCTAATAAGAATTATTATAACAGTACTTTTACTTGTTTACAGATTTTGACTATGTTTGTACACCTGTGGAGCCTTTTAATTAGATTAGATTGAACTTTGTTAATCACACAAGCAGAGAAATTCACTCATTAAGGCAGCTCTTAATACAGAATGAAGTGCAGGAAGCAAGAAAATAAAGGGAGCATGCATCACTTCTTTTTTTTTTTTTTTGGGGGGGGGGGGGGGTGCACAGTACAGGTATATATGAATGTATATATGAATAAATATGAAAAAGTCATCAAAGTAATAGAAGTGTAAGGCCAAGCCACTAACTTGCATGTTCTTCTTTTCTAGGTTGAAAAATGAAGTTTCACCCTCAACCCTTTAGAGTCTAAGTCAGGGGTGCCCTAAGCTGATCATCGGTTAATTTTGTCCGGATCATAATCTTTACTTTTTTGGCTCGTAAGCTACTTTTAAACTCACTGAGGCCAGGAGATCTACCTAATATTTTTAATATTGTTTCTATTAGGCACAGCATGGTGGGTGTTTATTAGGGTTATTATTATTGCAGTGGTTAAACATAAAAATAAAAATAGTAAATATCTTAATAAACATCTTATTAAACTGAAATTTTAAAAATTCAATATCAGCATTAACTGAATCTGATAAATGTAGCACATAAAGCTTTGTCAGTGATTTGTCAGTGAGTCATCTCCTAAAACATCTAATTACTATGGATTATATAGGCCTGCTATATTTATAATTAGGCCAGAATTTAATAGTAAATTGCAGTATCAATGCAGCTTATCATCAAAGCGCAACATTATTTTAGTAATATTGGTGAGTGACAGGAGCTCCATGGTAACGGTCAGAGGAGAAGCTTGTTAGACTTCATCAAAGTCAGCTCTTCACGGCTCACAACAACAAACTACTTAGTGAAGGACAAAAACAGAGCAAAAAGGTAGAATACATCAGGCACTGACTCCTTCCACCCCTGTGTCTGTGTCAGCACTGCGGTGCTGTTCAGAGCCTCAACAACAGAACTGAAGTGAAAGCATCCAAAACTCTGATTGTTAGTAAGTTGCTTGTATTATGTTTAGGTTGTAGCTCGTGTGGTTTACTCATGCTTTCACGGTTTCCCTTGTGTTAGAAGGAATCTCAAACTGGTCAATCTGCGTGTCAATCAGATACCATAATCCATATAATTAGGGATGTAACGGTGCACTGAAGTCACGATTTGATTCACGATTTTATGTCCACGATTACGATTTTTTACAATTTCATTAGCAGACTTACTTATATTATATTATGATTTTTTACATAGCTTATTTATGTCTCCTTATCAAACTTAAATTGTTGCACATTTCTTATTAACAGAAATTGAATAAACAAGTAGATATTAAAACAAAATATTAGGCTCAAAGGATCTAAATAACAAAAATATATAAAATAATTTGTGAGTGACTTTTAATTACATCTTTCTACTCTCCTCCAAAAACAGATACACTACAGTAGCAAGTAATACATAGACAAGCAGCTTATTATAAATCCATGCCTCAGTAATATACAATGGGCCTAATATAAGTCAAGTCTTCCTCAGTAAAGACTCTGACCTCCATGGAAACGCTCCGGGGGAGGGGCCACTGAAACTTCAGATAAACTTTAGCTGTTCTTAGCCACTTAGCTTTGCTTTAGCTCGCTGCTAACAACAAGCTACTTTCTGAACGATGGTAAACGGAGCAAAGAGGTGCAGCCCAAATAATACCTTCATATATGTGTCTCCTGCCGTCTGCCCTGGACTTGTTGTTGTTCCCTTGTGAATGAGGACGCTCCTCTGTCTGTGAGTGACAGAGGTGAAGGAGCGCTCTTCCGAGCCGCTTTGAGTAATTAAACTTTTGTACAGGCTTTTCACGTTCCCGGCACGTCGGGCTAATTATTTTACGAGTCCTGTAAACTAAAACTTGATATAAATTAATGTTTCTCTCCAGTAAAATGGCCAGGTAATGATGTCTAGCACCAAGCATGCGAGCCAGATTACTCACCATTATAGTCAGGTGGCCTGCAAATAGACATCGCGATTTATTTTTTTTTCCGCACTGATTCAAAATTTATCTCTTTAGCACCAATTTTTAGCCGATTTATGAAGAATCGTTACATCCCTCCCCTGGTCTTGGGGTTACTCTGTGGTAAAAATGTTACACATAATGCAGTGTTTTTGTAATTTGTGGCAAGAGGTCCCTTGAGATTTGGACTCACAAAAAAATTGTCTTTTGTTTGTGTTGTTTGCTTGTGTTTGTGGTCTTTTTAAGTCTGTTCATTGTTGATAACTTCACCGTTTGTGCATAAAGCAATCAAACATAACTGATTGCTTTGCAGCTCAATGTGACAAAACACAAAAATAGAAAAAATAGTGCAATACACCACAATACAACGTAGTGAGAGTATGAGGCAGTAGCTAGGGTGACCACCTCAAAAAGTACAAAAAATGGAACAAGGTGTGACGGACTCGAGAAATACATATTTTGATATACAAATGTAACTTACCAACTTACTGAGAGAGATGTTGCTTCAGTTTAGGGCCTGTAAAACATGATGTTTGCTGTTTGCTGTTTTTATCACACAAACACACATTTTGCAAAGTATTGTCTCTACTGAGACTAGAGATGTTTACTGAGATGTAACAGAAAAAATCAAAGCTCTCAGTCTGTAAATTCTCAAAACAATCCAGCACCAGCAGCAGCTCACAGCTCCAGGAGGGGCCTGTCCTGAAACACAGAACCAGAACACAACAAACATAATCAACCAGAGACAGGATGCTCACAAATATTTATTCTCCATTTTACACAAGGAATACTGACCATACATTTTGGTTCTTAGCTTGAATCTCTCTTTTTATAAGATCCATTGAAAAAGAAGGACACTATCCTAATAAGTGGGATAGAGGGACAGATGCCTAAATGGCTGTGCAGTACAACCAAAAGTGGGACATGTCTTCACACCTGCAATGACACACAAATCATACATTGATTACTGTAAAATAAAGATATTACAGTTCATTGACCTGAAGATTTCAGGAGAGGGTCCGGGTGACAGTGCGTGTTTTTAAAGGCCAAGTGACAGGGAGCGCCCCAGGAACTGCCTCTGAGCCCTGTTCAGTGACAGTGGGCTGTGTATCACTCTGATTGCTTCTGCCACTGCAAATATCTTTATCCTGTGAATTGAAATAAAATCATTATTTCTATGATAAATACCTATTTAGTTCTTAATCGACCTGTGTTATTTGGGTTACCCACTTACTGTAAATAAATACTTTATTCATATACTGTATTGAATTGGGGTCACATTTCAATTGTATAACTTCGGCTCCTGAAAATGTGATATTAATTTTCAACACTGTCATAAACTTACTTGATTTTTAAGAGTCATAAAGTCTGTGTTTTCTGTGCTACACAGGTTTGTTCAGCAGAAATATCTGAAGTGGACTTAGTCAGAGTAAACATATTTAATACAAAGCTGTAAAAACGAGCAAAGTACTTTGTTCTTTTCAACCAAATCCACCCACTTCTATGTGGCCTGCATGACACTTCACTGCCCTCCTCTCCTCCACCCCGCCTTTTTATTTATTTATTTTTTTAAATATAGACTAAAGTTACAGGTTTGACCTGGATAAACTTTTTGCCCCACTGCTCAGTGTGAAGTAGAATATAATTAAAAAGATTGTGCACAATATCTGCTGTTATAGAAGGCTGTTTAAACATTTATAATGGGTAAACTTAGACATGAAAGCTAAGAACCACTGCTGAATGTGCTTCATGTTGTGTGCTCCAAAAGAGCACCTCATTAACGCACAGACTGTGGTCAAGCACGGGACAGAAAAGTTCTTACAAATCAGTTTAATGCATTTATTTTCAAAATAAAATCCAACACACGCGAGAAGTGGATTTCGGGCGTGATAGTGAATGATCTGAGCCACAAACTGTCCAACTTCACTACAGGTGTATTTCCTCTCCTCCTGTTGCGACCGTGCACTCTTGTTCACAACACAATCCAGGCATAAGGGGTGGACCCAGTGAGCAGCCGTCCCGCATAGCGTTCGGCTCCATGAGCGGGAAGCCTGTTCAGTTGCCATTTTTTGCCGTTTTGAACGGCGCCCTGTTGAATTTATGGATCCGGAAGTACATATTTGTACAGTAAAGCAGTGTCGAGTCCGCGTACTCATGGCGATCCCAAGGTGAAACGACCGCTATGGTGACTGTAGCCTGTGAGCAGGGTTGCCAGGTCCCAGAAAAAAATCCAGCCCAATGAGAACTCAAAACAGCACAATTGGAAGAAAAATAGCCCAGTTTGTCTAGATCAGACAGCGTTACTAAATTAAACCTAAAATAAGTACTTTTATACTATATTATTAATAACAAAATGTCTTCAAGTTTACTGATTATGTCATGATTCTCTTTAATATTGATTTGATTCATTTTAACCCAGATCAATGAAAAGGTTCTTATGAAATTCAAAAGTGTGTGCTATACAATACAGTTAATAGCAATAAAATAATTAGGATTAAAATTATTTCAACATTTGCCAAAATATTTTGGCAACAGGAGCCCGAGACCTGGTGGACAAGTTAAGAGCCCTCATGTCTTCTGCTGGGTTTGTCCTCTGACAGTGGGCCAGCACTGAGTCAACGGTGATTAGTCCTCCTTCCTCTCCCCTACCTGCCCAAAGATGCTAATGCTCCCATAGTGCAGAGAGACGTACACATTTTGTGATGCGTCAGAACAAGCTTATGGTGCAGTAGCCTATTTGAGAATAGTCTGTAGTGATCGCACCACCCACCTAGCATTCATCATGGCCCCCTGGCTGCACTCAGAGTCATGCCACTTCAAAGTCTTTGTCAGCACTCGTGTAGCCGAGATCCAAGAGTTGACCCACCTGCACACCTGGCGCTATGTGAACTCCGCCCAAAATCCTGCTGACGACATAACCAGGGGGAAGACACTACAGGAGCTCTCTAAGCTCAACCGGTGGAGCCAGGGACCCTCCTTCCTCCTTCTAGAACCAGATCACTGGCCAGCCATCCCTGCCAGCATCCAGACCGAACCTCCTGAACCCAGTGAACTTCGCAAGGGAGTATTCTGCGGTGTATCTACTGCCGTTCCAGCCAAAGAAACCCCATATGACAAGTACAGCTGCTGGAGAGACCTGCTAGAGGCCACCGCTCTGGAGCTTCACGGGGCGGCCAACGCAGACACCTGCCAAGACCTATCGTCAAGCTGAAACCCTCGTTCTTAAGAGGGCACAACTGATGAACCACTTCATCAGTTGTGTCGAGTATGGGTTCATTCATTCAAGGGTCATTCCAGAATTGGAGGACATTTACTGCCCCCCCCACCCCCCCCACCCCCCTAAAAATAATCAATCCATGCACCAAACCCTTAAACAAGCACTTATTTTGCAAATTATACTTGTTCTTACCAAAAATGTAAATTAGGTTGTAGAAAATTGTGGTTTAAAATATTAACCAAAATACTAAAAAGATTTCAAGTACCCTCTAAAATGGCATTTCCACTTGTCCCCCTTTCTTAATGACAAACTTGCTTTGTAGATTTAACTATTAAGATAAGTTTTAAATACAATTACTTTTTTAGTATTGGTTTGATATGTGTTTCATGTAACTGTTGATACAGTTTATTTAATTATCAACATAATTTAAACAACAGTATTGAGGAATTTAAGTTGTGTCCCTCAACATGAGTGCAACCCTGTTACCAAAACCTTTTTAGCCTGGCAGAGGAAGAGGAAAAACAGTGGTTCACATCACAGAGAAAAACTGACATCATTAGGCCACAGGTTTACACCAGGGGCAGACCAAATGTAAGTCCTCTCTTCTGTTTTAAATATTTTTCCAGTTTTATCAGCGCTGACTGTGCGCTTCACTCTAACCAATGCAACCCTGTTACCCTTATTATCAGAATAAGACAAACTGCTTCAAAGTTTTCTTTATTTATTATTATAACCAAGTCTATCCTTAACATTAACAGTAACATTACATTCCACAGTTAGCCTCTATTTCTGAAAAAAAGTTAAAAACAGTGTTGATTTGCAACCCTGTTACTTTCAACCCAGTTATTGTAATAAGAGTAACAGGGCTGCACTTCAGTAACAGGGTTGCATTTTCTTCAGTAAATCAAGTACTGACAATTCACTGACTGAGTAAAATGAAATGTGTATGTATAATTTACTGTTTGTGATACATTATTATATTTTCCAAAACATAAATGGCTATTTTTTATTAATTTGTTGCCATCAGGTATATGTTAATAATGCAGTAACCTGGGTGAGATTAATTACTAAACATGAACTCATTAACTTTTTTTTTTTTTTTTAAATGGGAAGTATTTACAATCAACATTTTACATTTTGAATTGATTTCTACAGATTTCTTGCACAGCACCAAGCGCTGCTGAAAGCAGAGATGTTACCATGTAAAGTAATGTGTCTGTTCAACCTTGTTACCGTTATTTCAACCCTGTTACAATAACATTTTTGTAAAAATAATAATAGGTCAATACCTGTCTGAAATGAAGTGATTACCAATAAGTAAGAAGGTCACATTTACATTGAATAAAGGATTTATTTAACATTGATCTATATAAATCCTTTTAAAGGTTCCTGATTTTTGGTAACGGGGTTGCACTGAGCACAGCGTGCAAGAAATAAAAACATCTTATAAAAAGTGTACTGTTGATGCTTGAGCTGGACAAATCATTGTAATTGACAGTTTATTACATTGTTTTCTTAAATACATGATAGAAAATTTAAAAATTAAAAGTCATTTTTTCCAAACTTTTGATGCCTAAATGTCCTCCAATTCTGTAATGACCCTCAAAGCTTCGTTTCAGTGACATCTAGTGGTGAAACAGGAGACAGCGAAACAATGTCTTAATTATGTGATGAGTGTAACCAGGGTATGTATGAATGATATACACATATTTTGGTAAAGTTTCATTGGTTGGTCAGTTGATAAATAAAAAATGTGTCAATGTATGGATTGGATTATTTGGGAAAAGGCATGGGCTGTGCTGAATCCCGAAGCAGTGCTTCAAGATAAATGCAGCTTCGACTTTGAAGCTTGTGTCGGTGCTTAGGTGTCAGGTGGCCAGGGGTGCCACCAGGTATTCTGGGCCCCCTGAAATGATTTTATTGCCTTTTATTGTGGCTTTAATGTTGATTTAGGGGCAGCAGAAGTCTGTCTAAATAAACCACTCATTAAACTAAACAGTAGTCTGTGTTACTGTGACAGTGCAAAGCAGGGAGGGGCCATATCAGTGTCAGACAGGTGAGGGTCAGAGAGGTGGGACAGGATTCAGCGTTTTCTACGGAGATTTCTCTCTTTCTATCGCTCGCTCTCTTCCATACTGTGTATTTCTTATGCAGGGGAATGAGCTCCTGCTGTCACAGTGCGCGGACATTAAGCTCTTACCTCTGCGGCTCTCTGGCTTCACTCTGGTGTGTCTCTGAAGGTAAATATGTCTCAGAATGTTTGAACTTGTAAACAGTGATTTGATCACTCGCAGAGCACAAGCTGAAAAGTTTAAGCTAACAAATTTGAAGCTGAAACAATATATTTTCACCTGTAAATAAAATGTTATTTTTTACAAATATTAATTCTGTTTTACAAGTACAACTTTGTGGTTGCAACTTCTCAACTCGGACATTTACAGTTAAAAATCTACACATTAAGCGCTTTCAAGTTTTGAGACATTTCTTGCGATGTGTCCGTCTGCTCTCGATTTGAACCTGAAAAGAGGAGGGGGCGGGGCTACCCGGTGGAGCAGGGTTGCTGCGGTAACGGCGGGACCAATCAGAAACGAGATGAGCACGCGCTGCTGCGGCTTCGGGAGCACTCGGCTCTGACGGAAACTGATTAAGTAAACAAGACCAAAGGCAACTCCGACGCGGCAGTAGGTGTTGTTTTAACTATTTCTTATGTTGTTACCAGGGCTTAATTTGAGCCGATCTTGCCGGAACAAGATCCGGAAACTCCCTTATTTTGACGCAGTTGGATCCAGCAACTGTTTGCTTGGATCTGACACAACTTAGAACAAAGTGTTGACTACATTTGACTCTTTTGACCTCCTAAACCTACATTGAAGGTCGGAGGTGTAATTACACAGAAATGCAATGTTTTAAACATAAAAGCCACACTTCATTTCCCCATGAGCTCTTCAACATAGACTGCCCCAGCTGTAATTCGTGTCTATAGAGTGTACAGGGAATCCAGTGGAAAAGACCTTCATGTCAAACTGAAACATCTATTTATCACTGTTAACACCAGGGGTGTCTGCAGGTGTCCAGCAGTACTCACTGTGCGTACCTTGAGATGTCCCCCGACCCTGCCCAGTCCCAGCTGCATCCAGAGCTGCACAGAGCCATAGTAGGCTGTGTGTTTTTGCAAACACAGTGGAGCTACAGCTGACTGCTGCTCTTTAAATCAAAAGTGATGTGTTTGCTAATAACCAGAAGACAGTAAATCTGTTGAGGTTTGTCCTGACTTTAGTTACGCGGAGGGGACCTACGTGATGCGCTTTGGATGTGCCGCGTTATTTCCCCATTGCGCCCGAGAGCGCACGGGACCTGGCAGTGCCAGATCAGTTTGTTCTTTTACTCAAATGCATATGGAAGCTAGAGCTAACGCTGATCGTGGGTCACAGGATGAGACCCGGGGCCAGTTAAACGCCAGTGTCACTGTTACATAGCCATAGTTACGCAGAGAAACCTTACGCCACGCGCCCTCGACGTGAGCTTTTTATTCCTCCATATCCCCTGTGCGCACGGGACATAGATCTTTTTTGTTTGTTCAAATGCATCTGTAAGCTCGAGCTAACGCGCTGAGGGTCACAGAGCCTGGAGCCGTGAAACACTATTATGCAGAGAAGACTGGCGCTCCATGGCAGTCACTTAAAAGAAGCGAAATCAAAAGGAGAGACATAGGCTGAAAGCTAACTGCTGCTGTGTGCTCCTTTTCCTAGTCTAGACTTTGTTTATACAGAGCACAGCTGCATGAGTCTGTGTTCTTGCTTCAGACTGGTGGCTGCACACAGTTGGTCTATGACAGAGCGAGTCTACAAAAGCGCAGAAATTATGCGTAGCAGCTGATTTCTCGATCAGCTGAGCAATCACACAAACGTACACTGACACATTACACTGAAGTGAAACACTATAATGTATAATAATGTTAACAAATATGTTAAAATATAATTTAAAATTGAGTATAAATGAGCAGTTGCTTGGTATTTTGGGATGTGTGTGCGCCTAAGCATTGTGTTGTGTGTAAGTTCCGGTATCAGTGTTGGCCTTGTGGACTCCTGGGTCAAAGCCCAATTTTTTTCTGGCATTACCGTTTTAGCTGTATAATTACAGATTATATGAGAATAATGACAGTATATTTATGATTACATTATGGCATATTGCACAACTAATAACTGAATTTGTAATTATTAACCAATAATTAATGTGATCATATTAGGGCTGTATGATTTTGAAAAAATATCTACTTGCAATTTTTCTGATGCCGTTGCAATTAGATTAGTGATTAGCGATATTTTTTTAAATAAATGTACAGTTCACAATTTACATTTTAAGCATGTAATGGAGCAATGACACTTGGGAGAAAACTGAAATATTCACTGCTCAGCTAATGCAAGTAATCACGTCTTTCAGATCCTGTCCCTAAGGGTCTAAACTGCAGCTGTAGCATGATTTATCCACATTAAGACCCTGCGGAGATGGGATATTTTGTTCTCTGCAGTGCACATTAAGTCACATAAATAACTGCACCTTTTGCGATTTGCTAATTGCAACAACTAAAATTGCGATTTTGATTTGATTTCAATTAATTGTGCAGCCGTAATATATATTTTACTTTTCTGACATTATATTCTGATCAGTAAAAGTGTTTATGTAATGACTAATTTACTACATATGACATTCATTTTTATTTATTTACACATTAATAAACATTCAAACTAATGCAATGAAAAAACACATTAATACACAAACAAGTCATAGCATCAATAAATAGTACAAGTGAAAGATAAATAAGGAAAACAAATTTACAGCTCTCAATATTCACTTTTGATGGTGACTCTGTGGTTGGGGTACTGTGTCCCAGTGATGGGAACCACTGTATGGAAGACCTCCTGCATTGTCCCCGTCCCCAAGAAGCCACATCTCAAGAGCTGAACGACTACAGGCTGGTCGCCCTGACTTCACCTGGGATGAAGAACATGGAGAGGATGCAGCTACACCACATCAGCCCTGCACTTGACGGCTGCAGAGCTCTGAGACTGGGCAGATTTGCCGCTGAGAAAACCTCTAGGACCCATGGCACATATACCCTCTACATGTTGTACACTAACAACCAGAGCCAAAACACAAAGTAAACATAAAACCATTGTGCTCACCATGTTATTAGACAACCATCCTGTCCTGTCCAGGTCAACCGAGACGTCACTGAGTAATTAGTCAACTAAACGACCAGAGTTTATCAGCCCTGACATGTACGCCCCACACCACAGACCCTCACACCCTATGGTTGTAACTGTTTTTAGTTTTTCATCAAAAATCAATCTGAAATACCTGACATGGACCTGTCATCAGTTGATAAAACAAACACTAACATAATCTTGTACTCTGTGATTGCTGTGATCCTTTCGTCTGTCATACTCTGCCATACAAAACTTGACTTTTGAAAGGTTGAAAAATACAACATGTCTTGTCACTGTAGTATTTCTCTGTGCTGAGGTGGTCTGTACCCCCGGACACCTCGTCTGAGTGGATGTTGTTGCCTAAAAACATATTAAAAACATGAATTAGAAAAAAAAAATATTGGATTGGCTTTTGTCTCAGATTTAGAATTTTAGTCAGATTTGGGATATTTGTTTTATCCAGTTTGCCAATATTGACACAAAAATGTGAACAAAATACGCATTTATTATAGACATTTATTCAGTTTATTTTTGTCCTGCTTCATTTAATTATTCTTTAACATGACTGATAGGCAAGAATTTAACATTTGGATTATTATACGTATAATTAATATTTAGTGAGCACTGATGCCACATCACTTAATCATGAATATTCTCAATATACTTTTCCATCTAATATTGTAATAGGACTGTGAAGACTGTAAATATTTTATATATTTATGTTTTAAAGCCTGTTTTGTTAATAGTGTCACCTACGTACGGGCTAAGGTTTGAATACTAAGGGCACTCTGGGTGGTTCTGTTGGGCGCAAATGTTAATTCAAAACTTGAGAATGTTTAGTTTTGCCATTTTTTCTGAGATTTTAGTTTGCAGTTGTAATTTCTCTTTTCTTTTGCATAGTTGTTCCTCCTCTTCTTCCAGCACCTGTCGTTCTTCCAATAGCTTTTGTCTCACGGCTAAAACAGCCAGCTCAGCTTCAGCCTTGGCACGTGCAGAGGAGGTTGTAGAGCGCAGGGACTGTGAGGTTTTGTGGGTCTCAATATTGGAAACACTGTCACTTGGTTTTATGTCATCTTCAATTTCACTGAAAACATTTGATAAATGGTCATATGTTTCATTTTCATTTTGTTTTACAGAGCACGACTTCATTCATTTCAGTTAATTCTTGTTCCTGTGAGTTGTGGTGTTGTTCAGTTTCCTTAATCCATTGTTTGATATAATTTTGAATATAATTTTGTTTCAGTGTATTTCTTTATGCTTGAAAACCATTCAACTTGTTTGTCAGGCTCATCTTGTGGCAAAAGAGGCAACATTCAAAATTCATTTTGAGCACACAGTTTGTTTAACTTCCCCAGAAATTATTTTATTTGAGAAACCTTTTCCTTTTGTTTCATGAGCTCTTTCATTTCTGGTATCAATTCTTTCATTTTGTTCACTAAACCTTTGCGTTCATTTTGCAGTTTTTTCACCTTATACACCAAAGCCTTTTCAGTAAGTTTGCTTTCTCTCCTTGTCCCAGACTCCATTTCAGAGAACGAGGTACCACCATTTGTTTGACTCATTTTTACCCTTTTTCATTGAGTTTTCAATGAAGCATTGCATTAAATACATTCAAATAAATTCACAGTGCGGTGAATAGAGCATTTCATTTCAACAAAGTGGCATCATCATCCTTTCCATTGAAACTCCAAAGCATCGCATTATTTAATCCACAATAACAGACATGAACAAACAGTATATTAATGACCACAAACACAAATTTTTTGAGTCGAGATCTCGCCAGTTTATTGTTCAAAAACATCTCTTTCCACAAATTACAAAAAAACTGTATTATGTGTAAATCTGTTTCCACAGAGTAACCCCAAGCCCATGATTTTTTTCCCCCCACGTGGCACTTTTTATAAGGCTCTAAATCAGGGGTCAGCAACCCGTGGCCAGATTAATTTGGCCCGAATCAATGTTTCAGCTGACTTCTACATCTGTTAATTGATATTAACTGTTTACCTTTAGGTTAGCGGAGTCTGCTAAGAAAGGCTGCTGCAAGACTGCATTTGCAAGAATACAACTCTTCGTCATGGTGTCATGGTTTTAGCCGCCTTCAATTGTGAGAAAACACTTTAATGCCTAATTCCAGCTCTTTTAAGAGAAGAAACTTAAAAAGCATGCTTATAATAATCCTTATTTGGTTTAACATTCTTTTCAAGTGACCACATTTCTTAAACTAACCTATATTTCTGAGTACATCTTCAGACTGAGTTTAACATTGAACAAGAATTAAGACCTTCACAAATATTATCTCATGTATTTAAACTGATAACTTATACTACACGAGACTGACAATGAACAACACTGCTGCAAGACCCTGGCCGATTTGCAGGCATACAGTTCTGAGTCATGGGTGCAAAGCATTCTATAATGTGTCACCATCGATCAGTGCGCAGTGCATGCTGGTTAGTTTTGTGTCCAAGATGCCACGGACTCGCTCTGACGTAACTTGTTGCATTGGTAATGGGAATCTCGTGAGAGCAAGGTGGATGCAGTTCTTGAGCAAGGCGAGCGCAGTTGCTCTCCACCAACTGCAGCCGCCTGCATGGACTACAAACACTTAATGCATGATGGGAAATGGTGTCCTGTCCACACGTGCACTGACAGTTGATTGGGTCAGAGTTTTGATCAGAAACGTGACGCCTGAGCTCGGCTGCCTCCTCACAGTTTTGCACAAACTACTACTCTACATTTGATATTGACAAACGCTTTAAATGTGACTGAAAGTGTCCAGGGTGTTGTCAGATATGGATCACATGATTAATAAATTATCTTTTTGAGAATAGATTCATAATCATAGATCCATTTAATATTTTAAGCCTAAGCTGCAAACTCTGCAACAAGAGCAGCCTCATCTCATTGCTTCGGTAATAAAAGTGTCAGTCAGAGTGTGAATATGGGGGTTGGTGCGACTGGGGTGAGAATTTTAGATAATTTATTTATTTGTGTATTTTTAAGGTTTTTATTTATTGATCTATATATTTTGCATACGTAATTGTACATGCTAATATAATATGTTCATATAGGGCTGCCAAGGAACCATGACCCAAAACTGTATGTCTATTCATGTGGCCCGCCATCTGGTGGAATTAAATTTGTTAATCCCAACTTTCTACAAATTTGTCAACCCACAATTTAAAGGGTAGAGGATGACTCTTTATTCCTGTACCTAAAAAAGAAAAACATGGAAGTTAGTGGATAGGTTTTACACTCATATTACTTTAATTATCTTTAAAATTTAATCACATATACCAGTGCTGTGCAATACCCCCCCCCCGTCTTGTAAATTATTACTTTTGTTTTGATCCATGCTTACTTTATTTTCTTGCTTCCTGCACTTCATTCTGTATTAAGAGCTGCCTTAATGAGTGAATTTCTCTTCTTGAGCAATAAATAAAGTTCAATCTAATCTAATTAAAGGCTCCACAGGTGTACAAACGTAGTCAGAATCTGTACACAAGTAAAAGTATTGTTGTTATTAATATTATTAAGTAGAAGTGTTTTTAAAAGTTGTAAACAAACTACTTAAGCAAAATTGTGTGTGTAAAGTGTGAATTTCACTTGAGTAGAAAGTATTTACTGCTACTACTACTTGTAGCACTACTCCATATACTCACTTTTCATTTAAAAAATACTTGACAAAAAGTAATAAAAAATCCTTTAACATTGTAAGCAGATAAAAGTATTTTAAAAAACGTACTGAATTAAATCATTTTCAAAAAAGTAGTTAAAGTAAAGTTAAAGTATCAAATTACTTTTCAACTGATGAATGTGTATAAATTTCTGTTGTGCATAAACTCTTACCTCTGGCACAGGGAAAAGTGTATTCAGTCTCATCTTTGTCACCTGAAATTTTAAAGAAAATAATTTATTTTAGTTCTATTGCAAATATAAATTTAAGCAAGATGGCCTTTGCTGTGTGCCTGACAGCAGAGGAGTGTCTGACGTACTTGGCTCATAGTAGTCGTAGAGCTTGACCACAGCGGGCTTCAGGTTACGCACTGGGATCTCCTGTATCAGCTGTAATTGGTGAATGATGGCTATGCCCTTTGGAAGCTTTTGGAGAAAAAACACAAATTATTACACATAAAAACAATTTTCAAAATGTGTGAGGGTTGTCAGCAGCCAGTTCTCACCTCCTGTAGATAGACCAAGATGTGATCTTTGTCCTCGTCAACACGCTGCACCAGCGATGCACCTCTGAGCTAAAGGGACATAAGGAAAACCAAAAAGACCACGTTAGATTAGTACTAATAGATATGCATACTATCCACTAAAACTACCACTAAAAAGTTATTTTTTTTACTAAATAGTTACTACAATAACTTACCGCTTTTAGAGACTCAGAGTCTACGATGAATCCAGACAGCACTTTAATGTCGATGATGGCCATGTTGGTGACAGCCTGCTCTCCACTGTATCTGTAATGCAGAATAATACATCAAAATCAGTCACAAGTCGAAACAGAGGCATTTCAACCAAATTAAATAATAGTCTTCCAAATATTAGTGGACTAAAAACAAGAACTTACAGTGACTTGATCTTCAGATTCATCTTGGGTCTGAGAGAGTTACTGTCGCAGTCGGCCTCTGGCGTCACCTCAATGTTGAAGGTGGACTCATCGGTCGGAGGTGGGATGTTGTAGTGGACAGAAACCTGGGACAGAGATAGTGGACCAAAAAATGTCATCAAAACACATTTGTTTATGCGTCATGTCGTGTAAAAAGTAGTAAAGTATGTAGAAGAAGATGATCTGAAGTAGAGTAGATGAAGTAGAAAAGTACTCAGCAAAATTATTATCTGGGTAAAGATGTAAAAATATTGAATGTAAAGTTTGCTAAGTTAAAAGCAGTAGTAGACAGAGAAGAAGAGAGAGTAATAATACCACAACTTCAACTACTACAACTACTGCTACTGTGTCATCAACAGTGTCTAGTACTACCTCTACTGCTACTATTACTACTACTACCCCTACCACAACTGCCAGTTCTACAATTATTACTACTACTACCACCACTACAACAGCTACATTTACTTTATTTAAGGGTCAAAAATATATTTTTCTGATTTGTTTTGCACTACACCATGCAGCTTATTGTTACTGCTGCAATAATATAGACCCTTCTCAGCCAGCGTCATCTGATCACGTGATTTCCGCAGAGATGCGCGGAGCCGCCATGTTGGATGGCAAAAGCCGGTTGTCACGGCCCGATTTGGATCAGTTCTGCTGTCTGTTAGCCTAACAAATTAAATTTTACTCATCTCACGGGCTGTGGGTCGCGGCTCACCTTTGGTCCTATGCCATTTTATGCCTTAAATTGAGCTTATATGAGCTTTTTGACATTGTGTATCAATAGTTTACTACAATATTATTCAATATCAGCTGTGTGTGTGTTTTAATGATAAAATCTGTGGATATGTGCCATGGGTCGCTCTGAGCAGTGACTCACGGGCTGTGGTTCGTGGCTTCCCATTGCTCCTATGCTATTTTATGCCTTAGATTGAACTTATATGAGCTATTTGACATTGAGTATCAATAGTTTACTACAATATTATTCAGTATCTGTGAATAAATTATTACCCACGGGCTGTGGGTCACGGCTCACGGGCTATGGGCCAGGCCTTTCCAAAACCTGTGTGCCAGTGTGCGAGTTTCTATGAACTATTTATGCCACAGATTGAGTTCATATAATCTATTTGACAGTAGCCTATATATCTACTGTGCAGGCTAAAAACATATAGCTACAATATCTCCCTACAATAAACAAAGACATTTTGTATCTAATTGTCTCTGTTTATTGGTTTCAACTTTATAGACTACACCGATAACCTCAACTGTAATCTTCCAGAATGCACAGATGGCCAGTCCGCCCCTGACCAGCGGAGTCCTTTCTCCACCTGTATAAGCCAGGGGTGTGGACAATTACGCCTATTCAAAGAACCACTAGATGACAATGTTTACCCAACAAGATTACACTAGCCTACCACAAATTAATTTAAAAAAAGTTTTTATTATGTTTTTATTTACTGTTAGGTTGTTTGGTGTGTTTTTGCCCTCATGACCTATTGGTACTGTTAACTGTTTTATTTAGCCTACACTGATTGTAAAAACAAGACATAGGCATATAATTCAATGTTAACTTGGCCTGCTCAAAAGTAACAAATTTATGCTTACAAACAAACAAACAAAACTGTTTACTACTCTGCACTATTTATAAAAAATAAATAAATAGGTCTAAAAGTTTTTGTTTTTTAAAGGAAGGATGGCTTTGGTTAAACCAGTCACTGTATGCCTGGTTGCAAAAGGAAGAGCATCAGGCACAAAATCTCCACTGCCAAATCACCTACGACTGGTTCGCTGTGTAAACCCCGAGTAAAAGGGAAAAGCTGAAAGAATAAAAAATAGCTTTGGTTAAACCGTAATAGGCCTAACAAACCTTATAGAGTAGCCTATTTCCACACCTTTAAGCAGCCTATCTCTCACAATGTGAGACACAGACTTTTAATGACACTTAATAGGTTAACAGAGCTACCGTTTGCTCTTCTTTTTTTTTTTTTTTGGCATAGGAGCTATAATGAGCTGTGAGTCACTGCTCAGAGCGACCCATGGCACATATCCGCTCATTTTACCATGAAAAATCACACACAGAATAATTCATTCACAGATATTGAATAATATTGTAGTAAACTATTAATACATAATGTCAAATAGCTCATATAAGCTCAATCTAAGGCATAAAATGGCATAGGAGCAATGATGAGCCGCGACTCACAGGCTGAGCACTGATTGAGGGTTACTAATCCTGGATTGGACTGGTTTTGGACAGAACCAGTGGTTTGGCATACTGAGGAATCGTCATTAATTACACATATGTCCTATTTTAAGCATAAAGTTAACTTAATTCCCATTTTGTACAGAACATAAGCTTTCTAACGATGTATATCATGCCTGTATTGACAAAATAATAACCGCGCAAATTATATTTTCGCAGAGTTTCTTTCTGAATCTGGTCGCCGCCAGATTGAATGAGGTTAAACATATGTAAATCTTAATACTCCGTATCTCAGCAAATTTGCGACCTTTTAAGGCCTTAAATTTTGATTTATAATTTTAGACTTGTAAACCTCCACGGAAAGCCTACTTTATTTAAGTATTTATATTGCCTTTTCACTAATCTGCGTCTCTCTTCTGCCTACTCACATGGACAACAGTTGTTTAGGGCACGTTCCATACTTGGAGGTCTGTCACCCATCCTGCCACAAAATATTTTTATGCCTCTAAGGAGCTCTCTGCCTCTTGTAAGCTTTTAATTGTGTCCCTATAAAGTGAGATTGTCGATTGATTGACTAAATAATTGTTGTGGTATTCCAAAGCAGATTGTGTGTTGAAGGCTGGTAAACCGTAATTTTGACATCATATGGGTCTTAAGCATCGACAAGTGAACATTTCTCTAAATATCGCTGTCTGACCTGAACACTTAACGTTAAGCATTGAACCGGTGTTCAGCATTGAACTCAATTTCTATGCATGATCGCT
Organism: Bostrychus sinensis; assembly: GCA_020698575.1. NCBI lineage: Eukaryota > Metazoa > Chordata > Actinopteri > Gobiiformes > Eleotridae > Bostrychus > Bostrychus sinensis. The sequence goes on from CM036245.1 coordinate 16,857,588, forward strand.
AATCGCTAGCCAGCTACACCTGCTTTTTGCCATCCAAAATGGCAGCGCCAACAAACCAAGTCACGTGACTGAGCACGGTCTATACTCTATAATCCAATGTAAATACCAATGACAAGAGCCACCTTACTTTCTATATTTTTATCATTATTATATTTTGTATAAATATTTATTTTATATATTTGCATGCAGTGTGATCTGCTATTGTACCATTTTATTTTTTGCTACTGGATGCAGGTGCAAAAACACATTTCACTGTACATTGTACTATGTGTGACTGTGCATGTGACAAACAAAATCTTATCCATCTTATCTTGAATATGTTTACTCATTTAGAGACTCTAAGGAAATTCTTGACTAAAAGTGTCTACTTAATTTCTACCACTGTGTAATAGTAAGTAACAGTCAGCTTTGTACATGCCATGAACATTTGAATTTCCAATGTTAGCATCATCTGTATAAATGAGTCGTGGTGCGTTCACTGACCTGTATGGAGGCACATGTGTTGCCCTTCACTTCCACGCTGTATTTTCCGGTCATATCTTTAAGTGCCTTCTCCTGGTACAGCAGCTTGTTGTTCTGGTTCACCTCAAACACCAGCTGACCACTGGGGGACTGGACCGTGACCGTGCTCTGACCCGAGGGACTGAAGACCAGAGTGGAGTAGAGAGCCAAGGCCTGGAGAGCCACAACTGTGTCCTGGAATTGACATTGCATTTTTTTTTTTAAATTGTATTTATTAAGATGTACCAAGTCATGTGCCAAAATTGCAATTACTGTGTACCGGTACTCATGTTTCATGGTTTACATTTCATGACCAGAATTTGTTATCTGCATTTGACCCATCCCTCAATGCCACTGGGGCAACCTGCAGTGCAGCGCCCAGGGACCCTTCTCCAGTTCTTGATTCCATATATACTTTTTTGGTAAAGGTACTATATACTGAGCAGTATATTTTTTTAATACTTCATAAAAATTACCCATATGTGTCCCCAGATATGAAGTAAACATGTTCAAATCAACAATGGTACACCTCATTTATTCACAATAAATAAATAATTACCATAATGGCCAAGCTGTTTATGTTTACATTTTTGTTTTAGTTCTAAAACCCTTGCATCGCCAATCGTCCAATCAGAAAAGTAGAAAGAGCTTCATGCTCTGTTTGCCACACAGGCCAATCTGTACATGCAGGAGTTGTGGACACAGCTAACAGCTGAGCTACAAAACCAGCTGGCAAAAAGCTCACTGTGACTGGCAACTCACAGACCATTGTTTAATTTAGACTGCAGTACCATTTTTAAACCAGTATGAGCACATGCTGCTTCCAGTACCTTTAAAGACCAAAATGCTGTGTTGACAAGCCTAAAAATGTACATGCATATCTTTGCCTGTCAGTGTTTTTGAGGAGCACCTGAGTAGAGCTGAAGCCTCCAATATCGTTCTGCTGTCCCGACAACCACCGGACGATTTGGGAAGCGTAGCCCAGGTCCTCAGGGGTGGGATTGGCTCCGAGTTTAGCCAACAGCACATAAGAGCTGGTCTCCACCGAGAGAGAGGCAGAAGTTTCTTCAGAGGACTGGGACCAATGGAGGAACCCACCTGCAAACAGCACCATAAATTATAGTCTACTTATCCACCATAGCCGCTATACATCTATACAGAAAGTAAAGTGTGTTAAGAGCAGAGGTGTGTAGTACTCAAAATCTACTAAAGCAGGGGTTCTCAAAATTTTTTATCCAAAGGTCCAAATTTCAAATCTCATCAATGCAGAAGGTCCAGAACAATCAATCATTTCAAAACTTGTTTTTAATTACCGCTTATAGAACATATCATTACATTTGTTCAAGAAATATACTATTTTGCATTAAAATGCATTGTGAACAAATACAAAGCTGGCAGGTCATCAGGGTGAGTAGGCTGAGCTACTAGTTGTTTAGGAGTGAGTGTTGATTGTTGGTTTTGAGGTTGCCATATTTCCCACATTCTCTGCATATAATCCCTCTGAATAGGGTTACTAGAGTAGTAGCATTCCAACAGAGCCCTGTTCTCGCATCTCGTCCATTTCCAGTAGCCCACTTCTCACCAAGTTTCTCTGGTTCCCCAGCACCTGATGCAGACCTTGTTTGACCGGGCAACATCTGAGCCAGTATGTCTTGTGTTTCTGTGTCTCTCATCATTATATGGCAGTAGCACAAAGGGTTTTGCCTAAGGACCCACACTGACTTACGGCAGACTTACTCGCTGAACTACCCAGCCTATATATAAATCTATGTGTATTATATATAATACACATACACATATGTGTGTGTGTGTGTGTGTGTGTAGTGAATAATAGTGAAGGCAAAATGAATAGCAATTAAAATAGTGGTAGTCATAATTATGATATTATTAGTAGGGCCGGGAATCAATTTTAAAAAATTAACTAATTAATCGCAAATCAGAAAAAAATTATCGCGATTAATAACTACCAGTTATTATCGCATTATGAATTCACGTACAAACACAAAATTGTAAGTTTAGAACATTTATTTTGAATTAACCTTCACATACTTTACTAAACTTGTGCAATGCAAACAAAACTTGAAAAGAAAATAAATTAAGTCTCTTTGAGACCTGTAACTCAACAAAGCTTGCCTAAATAAGGTACAACCAACAAATACACAAAACTTACCTAAAAAAGCATGTGTAATCTCTTTTAGAACTTTAACAAAAATAAGTTTAATTCTTCAATTAATAACAATTGTTGTGGTTCACAACAGTGTAAATACTATGAACTGTGTTGCTACAGTGGTAATTGAACTTATCCTTGCATGGACTGCACATAACTTTTGTTTTGTCTATATTGCTGTCTGGTGACGATTTGAAGCAGAATTGTCCATTTAGCAATGTGTCTTTTTGGTCACTCATGTTGCTTTAGCTCGTTCACTTGTTGCATTAGGCTCGTTCCAGATGAACTGCGCCTCGCCTGGATTGTGAACGAGAGTGCACGGCTGCAATGAGAGGAGGGGAAATACACCTGTACTGAAGTCGGACAGTTTGTGGCTCAGATCACGCACCATCACGCCCGGAATCCACTTCTCGCGTGTGTTGGTTTATCCAGGTCAAAACTGTAACTTTAGTCTGTATTTTTTTTTTAAAAAGAGGCGGGGGAGGAAGGAGAGGAGGGCAGTGAAGTGCCGTGCGTTACGTTTCTGATCAGCACTAAACTCAGATCCAATCACCTGTCCGTTCACCGCTGACAGGTGTGCGTTTTCCCATCATGCACTGAGCCGTGCTCCTGATGAACTGCGGCTCAGGCGCTGGTCTCGTTTGGATCTCACGGTGACCGTCGCACTTGTAGCATCAGAGCAAGTCGGGAACAAGTCGGACACAAATCTAACCAGCGTGCACTGCGCACAGACCGACACTGATCGAAACTGCGCAAGTCTGGCTCATCTCGAACGCGCCTGATGGATGGAAACGGAAATGTGTCGTCTTCTACGCTCGCGCGGTGCTGCTCCGCTGGAAGACCCGTGGCGTGTTGCTGCCTCAGTGTCGTCGTAATATTTTTGTTGTGATCAAATTAATCGAAGCGTCAACTGAAATTAACGTGATTACATCAATAAATTAACGCACTGCGTTAACGCGATAATTTTCCCAGTCCTAATTATTAGTAATAGCTTTAGCAAAATTATTAATAATAAGGATAGGCAGAAGTTATAGCGATAGTAATTCTAATAGATGTGGCCATGGTAACACACTATTACTGGTACTACTACTATCACTATCACTTTCACTACTAATACTACTCACTCGACCGCCAAGGTAAAAAAAAATATCTATACATCTTTAGCGACTTGAGACTTTTACTTGAGTAAAAATATTTTTTCCCCCTCAAAATATACTTAAAAAGGTCAAATTAAAAGTATGTTGTAAAAATGTACTCAGAAAGTGAATATACTTAAAAATGTACTTCTGAAAATTACTTGATTTCTTGATTACTTTCCACCTCTGCTTAAGAGTGTCTTATGTATATTCTTAAGAGAAATGCTCACCGTCTTTGTGTGCCACTTTGTCGAGATGGTCCAGAAGTTCAGACCTCTGTGTTGAGTCTTTGGCCAAAGTGAAGACGTAGGCCATCAGAGCAGTGGCGTATGTGTTACTCAGATCACCCATGGACTCTTTGAGGCAGGTCAGACTCAGGCTCACAACAGGGTGCTATGGGAAATAAAGACATATAACAATACAATATTCAACACGCCACCACTATTACTAGCTTTTTTTTTTTTTTTTTACTAATTAGACATGTAGCCATTTTAACAAGAAATGTTACATCTAAACAACAGTGAGTGGAGTACAGATACAGACAAAAGTCATTACAATATCTGAACAATCCGGGCAATAACTTTTGGCTTTTCCTTTTTTGGGTTGCCACGAGTCATCTGCCTACTGAACTGGCATAATGTTTTATACCGAATGCCTTTCCTGACACAACCCTCTCCATTTATTTGTGTTTGGGACGGGCCCGAAGAGTACAATGGCCTCTGTGGCTGAATTAAAAGAGATTTGATTTGTATTTATGGAACAGATAAATTCATACTCACATCTGGAGGCATTTCCATCTCCAACAGAGCAGCAGTGATATAAGCAGTGAGAGTCACTTCATCAGACACTCCTCCCTGTAAAGACCAGAGGATTTCATTCAGATTTACTCCCTTTACAATTACAAAGTGGTTCAAAAACTTTACCAAACATCAAAATGCTACAGTGATAATGTACCTTCATTCTGTTGTGGAATAATGTTCCAATTTGTTCGAAGCAGCCGTTTTTCCTCTGTTTGCTCTCCAGCCAACTTTTTGAGTCTTCAATATTTACCGGGTCGATGTAGATGAAGTTCTTTGCCTTTACAAAGGATCTCAGCACAAAGGCGGTCAACCTGAGGCAAATAAATATAATATATTTAGACAGAAAAAATCAAAAAAAAAATTGGTTTCTCAAAACTCAAATATTCTCACCAAGTGTTTCCTGATCCTGTCCCAAAAGCGCTGTAAGCGCCATCATTGTGCTTGTAGTTGAGCTGCCTCTGGTAACCTGTAGCATAAAACAACATGTGTGAACTAACAGCCAACCACATACCTGCATAAAATAACGCAATAGGGCAAATCTGAGTGTAGTTAGTACACCACTGTACATATAAATTCCTTTTGTGATGTTACCAAATACATTGCCTGACCCCCCCCCCCCCACACACACACACACACAAAAAATCGCCACAAAAAAAAAAAAAAGTCACATTCTAATGTTTCGTTGGACCGCCTTTATCTCTGCTTACAGCATGCATTCCCTGTGGTGTTGTTTCAATAAACTTTTGCAATGTCAGAAGATTTATTTCCATCCAATGTTGGATTCATTTTTCACCAAGATCTGGTATTTATGATGGGAGAGTGTGACCACTGCGCAAAGCCTTCTCCAGCACGTCCCAAAGATTCTCAATGGGTTTAAGGTCTGGACTCTGTGGTGGCCAGTCCATGTGTGAAAATGATGTCTCATGCTCCCTGAACCACTCTTTCACAATGTGAGCCTGATGAATCCTGGCATTGTCATCTTGTAATAAGCCTGTGCCATCAGGGAAGAAAAAATCCATTGATGGAGTAACCTGGTCATTCAGTATATTCAAGTAGTAGCTGACCTCATTCTTTGGGCACATAACGTTGCTGAACCCAGACCTGACCTATTGTATGGATGCTCTTACCTATTTGCTCAGTTAAATCCAAAACTTTTTTTTTGGTCAGGCAGTGTAAATTAGTGAGAAAACTGCACATGTAAAATAAGTAAAAACATACAACAATCAGGCATAACATTATGACGATGCCTGTTGGTCATAATTTTATGTGTTATGCCTAATATACAGCCCCATGTGCAACAAATTGTGATCCACTGTGTATTCTGACACCTTTCTATCAGAACCAGTGTTAACTTCTTCAGCAATGTTAGCTACAGGAACTTGTCTGGTGGACCACACAGGCCAGCCCTCGCTCCCAACGAACCGGTGCCATGATGAAAACATAAGCTGTGTTACTGACCACCTGTGTCAGTGGTCATAATATTATCTGTGCATTTTAATTACTCATTCACTCATTCATTTTCTACCACTTATTCCCGTTAGGGATCGCAGGTGACTGGAGCCTATCCCAGTAACTTTGGGCCGTAGGCAGGGTACACCCTGGACAGGGGCCAGCTTGTCGCAAAGCTGACACAGAGACGAACACAGACAGACAACCATTCACTCTCACATTCATTCACTAGGGGCAATTTAGAGTCACCAATTCACCTAACACATGCATGTCTTTGGACGGCGGGAGGAAGCCGGAGAGAACCCACGGTAACACGGGGAGGACATGCAGACTCCACCCAGAGAGTTCGTGTGATGGTGTGTTGGTCGGCCCAGGGCTCGAACCCACGACCTCCTTGCTGAGAGGCGAGAACGCTCTGCCGAATTAAATTGTCCTGGGTCAACTCACCGCTGGTTAAGTAGTATATGGCCTTGTCTTTGATCTCTGGAGTCAGCTGCTGTGTGTTTATCAGATACTGCATAATGTAGATGTTTGGAACAAACAGCGCCGCATTCTGCTCTCCACAGCCGTAGGGCATCCTCAGCAGCCCACCCAGGTTTTTCAAGGCTCGACCCAAGATGTCACCTGCACAAAAACTGTCTCAATAACATAGTTCTTTAGGGGTATATTCAATTTATTACTATTACTACTATTTAATATTATTACTATTTCAGGGAGGCTCCACAGTTTTTCAGGTGAATTTTAAGATGTTTTACTACTACTACTACTGATGATAAATTTGCACAGTCTATTGCAATTTTTAAAACCAGACTGAAAACCTTATTTTCAAATGTTTTTAACTCTTAAATGTACTATTTTTGTAAATATTTCTACTTTCACTTATATTGGTTTTATTGCTAAATGCTTTTTTAACCTGTGTCTCTTTTATTGTTTCTTTATTTTATTGTATTTTATTGTATTGTGATTTGTTTATTTATTTGTGCTCATTTGATGTAAAGCACATTGAATTGCTTGATGTATGAAATGTGCTCTATAAATAAAACTGCCTTGCCTTACTGATCGATTTGAATGCCAAATTGACATCCACACAAAAATACAAATAAGCCCCATGTTGCAGCTGTAACTTGACCTCAGTTAACATTAGGAATAGGGGAATTACTTGAGAATAAATTGACAAGTTTGCAAGCATTTACACATTTTTATAAATTTTTATGATATGTGCAACATTTAGAAGTCTAAACTAAAAAAAACATTGATTTTGACACCATCAAAGGTGTTATCTTATTAACACACTGTATTTTTAAAGATGATCTAATTCTTACCCAGCACTGATACTGTGACCCAAGCAGATCCATCAATCACATTTTCAGGGAGCTGAACGTCAATCTCCTCAGTCAGAGTTTCTTCTGCAATTACATTGAGAGCAATACAAATATTTTAGACTTGAAAATGACCCATTTTTTGTTTTTTTTATCTAATTTTTTTTACCTTTAGGACAGAGCAGTATGTTGTGTGTCTTTATTATCTCAATTCCTTCCGCCTGACAAGTAAGAAGTCAGTTAGCTGCTATCATTTATGGCAAGAAAATTTTGTTGCACAAAACAAAACATTAACCAAACATTAAATAAAACAAGAGAGCTACAATACAGCAATATAAATCAGATATACAAGTTTTGCATCTGTACAAATCTACAAGTATAGTATTAATTTTGTACAAACCTTCACTATGAGAGGCTTTGTAACCACATCAATGCGGCCTCTATCGGGAACATGGACAACCTCATTGTCGCATGAAGCATGAGAAGCTATGGCCTCAGCGCTGATCGTCACGTTCACAGAGCCTGAAAGACATGCACCAAAAACCATGGAGCTATTTGAATTAACTATAAAATGTTTCCTTATCTGAGAATAGACATGCTTTTATTTCATTAAAAAGGTAATAAATTGACTCAGATTTGTCACTGAAAAGTCCATTAAGTCCATAAATCTCACCTAATGCAGAAGGAGCCATGGTCCATCTGACTGTCTTGCGTTCATTTCCACAGAGACAGAAAGTGTAGTCCACTCCAGTGACCGGGGTCAGAGTGTAATCCTTAGAGGGGGCTGGATTCACAGCCACCTGATAATAAAAATCCAAGTAATTAATTGTGAACAATTTAATTTCTCCACTGTGCTATATACTGCAGGTATGTAATAACATTGTGCAACTTTCCTTCATTAGCATCATTTTAGGTCACAGTATCACAGTTGTCTGATCATTTGTAACGCAACTTTTGTTCCCTCTCATGGTCGAGAAAAGCAATTATCTACTGTAGTGAAAAATATAATTGTATGGGCATATACTGTATATGTGCATTTGTTGACAAGCTGACGGATAAGGAACAGAGAATACTGCAGAAAGATACTTTTGACAACCACATCAACAGAGCATTTGACCCAACAGAGTATGTGTCATAGTTTGCGTAGTTAGCTCAGTTGGTAGAGCTGCGTCGCATATACAGGGCAACTACAGACTGCCTCGGCGTCGTGTGTTTGAGTCTGGACTCAGACAATTTACATACTGCTAATTTAAGTTCTCTTGTTACTTGCTATTACCCTTGTACATACAGTACCTCTGTGATTCAAGTACAACTCCTCATACATACCTGTATCTGTTCTTATTTTGAAATATAAATTAAATTTAGATGGAGGGCCTAAATAATAACCCTTTAGCCTTTCCTGAATTCCAGACATATTCCTTTGTGCCTTTTCATTTTACTCGGTTGTCATGTGGACATTTTAAGTGTGTAGTCACCATCATGCAGCTGCTCAGGTAGTTGAAGACCGTGGCCTTGAGTTCGAAGTGCTCTCCTCTGATGATGGAGTAGGGAAGGCTGAGCTCCAGGAAGAACGGCTGGAAAACAGTGAACTCTTTACGAGGAGCCAGGCCAAAGCCCATACGGGACAGACAGAAGACCTCCGTCTCCCAGGTGGTGATGGTGTCCGGGATCTTGACTGGCATGTTTGCCTTTCCAGAACGTCTGAAAAACAAACACACAAAGAAGTAAACAAATATTCAATCCATCGGCAGCAACCTATACAACATACAAGAGAGAGGCATGGTTTCTTAACAGATATGAAATGGGAGGCAGAAACCCAGCCTCAATGCCCCAGAAACACTCTGAACCAGAATTATTTTATTTTTTGTAATGTGTCAAAATATACAGTATTTCTTTTTTCGGATTGAATAAAAACAGTATATTTTTGTTTTTGCACACTTACCCAGTTTTCATCAGGCCCCATATCCAGGTCTCAGGGAAGAAGGTACGAACTGTCTCAATTATTGGAGAAGGAGCAGCACCACCCAAATCCACTTCTTCCACTGGGGCACCAGGCTTGGCCAGGGCCACCACTCCACCGACTTCAGATTTATGTGGCACTTAAAAAAGGAGAAACCATGCAAAAATGTCACAAGTACAAACAAAAGTAGAAACATACAAAGTAGCAGCATTATAGTGTAAAAAGGTGATTACCGGATTGGGGCTCTTTTCTTACGTAACTGAGGCAGTCAGGCACTCGGATCATCAGGTTTGTAGCCATCTTCAGCCCAACGCTCTGATTTATTCAACAACATCCAAACACATAAGTTATGTGTAATATATTAATAACAGACTACTGAAATGTAATTTATACCTGGAAGACAGTGAAAGCATCATCTCTGTCTGCTGGATAAGGCAAAATAGAGCGTTTTGGTAGAAATGGGAGGCACGTTGAAGAATCCTGAGCCTGGTATGGGATGTATGTACTCCTAGGCAACAAGTTGTAGATCTGAAAAAAAATACATTGAACAATTAGGGCACAGGGATTTTGTCTTTTACTGTCTTTTGCTCATCTGTTCATTCATCAACCTGTTTGAGGCTAATGTTGGGCTATATAAAAATAAATGTCTTTTTAATGCCAACCGTTTCTGCCTTCAGATGTTTGCCCGGCTCTTTAATGAGGACGCTCTGGTCAATGGCGCTGACCCCACACAAAGAGTTGGCCTGTCCTGTAACATGCAGCATGGCATCTTCTCCTGGGACGCCCTGTGATGGAGAAAACTCAACCTCCACCTAAATAACACCAAGCACAAAACATTAGTAACTGATTTCCCCTGACAACATGCTAGTATAAGGGGAATAATCTACTATATTTGGATGAGATTTAACACTAAATCAGTTATTTTTACTGTATTACAGTGGTTCTCAAACATTTCACACTAAGTATCACCTCAGAAAATAATTAGTTTACAAATACCATTTTTTGATGGACTTAAATTAGGGCAATAAAACATAGAAAAATGCATTACCAAATAAAGACAGAACTAGACCAGGACAAAACCAGGGCTAAAACAAGGCTAAACAAGGACAAAACCTGGTCTAAACCAGGTCTAAAACATCTAAAATCACAATTTAACCAGGATTAAATAAGGATAAAACAGGACTAAATTAGGTCTAAACCAGGGCTAATGCAAGTTTAAACCTGGTCTCCAGTTATTCTCCACTGACCTTGTGGCTGAAGCATTTCTCGGTGCTAAATTCGACTTTGTGGGCGATCACGTAGGTGCTGGGCAGGACAGCGTAGGCCAAAACATGAAACTCTGGGGCCAGGGAAGCAGTGACTTGTAACTTGAAGGAAACGCTGCCCTCGGTCACTGGAAGATAAGCCACTGTTGTGAACACCTATGTTCTCCAATAATTTAGCACAATGTTGGTGCACATATCTTGTCATTTTACCTGCATCTTCTTCTAGAACAATCCTTTTGAGCCCCTGCGTGACAATACCATCTCTGGATATGACCTGTAGATATTTTTTAAAAAAGTACAATGCTGGTAATATCATCCTTTACAACATTTCATTTTGCTGTGTCTTGGTATCAATGTAATTTGACTGTTGTAGTCCTAACCCCTTTACATAAATAACACTGAAAAGCTGACAAAGCCCATATTTTGTCGTCCTATGTTCTGCAGCGACAGAGGGGAAGAAAGAAGTTTTGGACATCCTCCACACAGCAACAAGAGAGGACTGGGACAAGAACAAAAGAGCGCGGGGGGAGGAGGTGAGGGTATAACATGGAAACAATCCTCTATAATAGTCTATTATGAAATTTTAAATAGAAGTAGCCACTGTTTGACCCCCTGATGGAAGCACTCAGATGTTTTTTACCATAAAATGTGAAATTTAAACAGTTTGCATTAAAATGTCAAAGACAGGACAATAATTAATGTGATATACTGCTATTGTCTTATTTGTACAACTTATTGACTAAAAACTGTTAAGGAATAAGTTAATCATGAAGAACATTTGTATAAGGTAATAATCTTTTGAAACTGCCTGCATAAATTACAACAAATGTATCAATATTGCAGAGTGTAATATTATTAGAGATCATGGTAGCGCAGTGGGTTAAGCCCAGCAACCGGAGGGTAGCCGGTTCGAATCCCATCTGAAGCGCATACTGTGCATACTGTTGTGTCCCAAGACACTTCACCCACCTTGCCTGTGTGAATGTGTTAGTGTGGCTGTGTTTGGTGGTGGTCGGAGGGGCCGTTGGCGCAGATTGGCAGCCACGCTTCCGTCACCACCACTGAGTGTGACTGAGGAGTGAATGAATAATAGATCAAAATTGTAAAGCGACTTTGAGTTGTGTGAAAAGCGCTATATAAAACTGATGTATTATTATTATTTTAAAGTTGTTATCTTTTCTACTTTGTGCATTCATCTTTAAACAGCCAGAGCCTCTCACCAGGTACATGAGATCCATAGTGCCCTGTGCCTCTTTGACCACAGTGTAACTGATGGAGATGTCCTCCTCTGTGTCACAGGGGATAGTCTTGTCACTCTTCTTCACCTCGAGGTAGCTGACAGTTTTAGAGTCAGGAGAGGACTGCTGGGCCATAGACAGCGTGATTTCTCCAGTCTCATGGTACGGGATCCTGTAGCCAGGGTATCCCAGCACTGGCTTATTACTGACCTGGGATTTAAAAGAGACAGAATGATGAAATAGGCTATGTGTGCAATATTCTAAATAAAACTTCAGTAAAGTATCCACATTGGGTTTAACAAGCAATCCAATGATTGAATAGGCAGCTTTATGGGGATTAGCATTGGACTACCACAGTGTAAATGTTGAGTAAAGCCACACAACAGTTTGTTCACAGTGACTGCAGTAGGCTACGAAAATATATTTTTTATCTGAGACACTGTATTGTTTTACGTAAGGAATCACCCTCAATATATAAACTTTGGCATCAAAGGCATTAAGACTTCATTTCGACTGCTTCCATTTGTTTTTTTCTTATTTAGGGTTTATTTTTAAACAGGCCTCGCCCCCAGGGCCTACTTAACGTATCAGTAGGCCCCGGGGCTGAAAGCTTCTGGAGACCCCCCCCCCTCACACATGTTTAAAATATACACGTACACAGAAAGCACCTCAATACTTAGGCCCTTTTTAATATTTTATTAAAATATTCATTTAACATTTTCACAATTACTTTTAATCAAATAATGTTTAGGCTTTAAATAAGCTGAGTACTTAAGCTCTTCAACGTCACAGTTGTCTGTAACAGACAAGTGAAAGCAACTTCAACTTTTGTGTGTAATTGTACTTTTATAATCAACAGGGAGTCAGGGAGTTAATAGCCATGTTAGTGGCACTTGTTTGCAATGGGACTTACACATGTTGACTTGACAGAGGTTCTAAATTCATCTCAGCAGTCCTTTATTCAGCCTGTAGTCTGTCAAAATTAAGTTTTAACTAACTTTTGTGTCGAGGACTTTTTTTAATGCATTACTTGTTTGTATTAGGCTGAATAAAATGCGCTGTGCGACAGTCTGTCTACCGCTGCACCATCCACTTCCCTGCAGCAACCAATCAGAAGCAAGTAGCACCGTGTTTGTCTCACAGAAACATGAGGGGAGGGGCAGGAGCACTCACTTCAGCAGCTCAGAAAGTGAGAGAAAAAGTGGAGAAGTTTGCACTGTAAACAGCTCCTTTTGCGATAGGCCCTCCCTCTCCATAGGCCCTTGGGCTTCAGCCCAGGTAAGCCCGTTGGTTATGGCGGACCTGCTCACCCCACCCTTCTTAGCTATTTCCAACCCCAAAATGGCTAATCAACTTCTTTTGGAAGTCCCATAAGCAAAATATTAACACTGGGGTGGCCACAGATTCTGGAACAAGATGTCTCCTGATATGCGCACCATCACAGACATTGGTCTTTTTAAATCTAGGCTTAAAACTTATTTATTCAGGTTGGATTTCAACTCCAATGCTGTGACATTTTATTTTATTTTATATTATAGTCTTTTATGTATTTCTATTTTTTTATGATTTTATTGATTTTACTTATATTTTATGAGAAAGCACTTTGGTCACTTTGTGTGTTGTAAAGAACGATATATTAATTGTTGACTGATTGATTGTTTAAAAAGTACTTAAGTAAAAGTATCCTGTTACTTTCTGGATGGTTCACAGTTGGTCTTACATGGAGGTGGATGTCTCCGTTGTATTTAGCAGTGTCGAGTGAGAAAGTGGCCACTCCATTGTTGTCGGTTGTGAATTTTTGGAGATGACGCGACGACCACCGTTCACCCTCGAACAGGTACAGGTCCATGTTAGCGATGGGTTGGTCATTGTAATCAACTGCTTTGACCTAAATGGGCACAAAGTTGTATTAATGATGTGATTATATTTGCTACTGGTAAAAAGTTATTGGCTGTTAAGTTACTTTTCCTTCCACGCTGGTGTCCTTTTCATAAATCTTGGGCGTGTCGAAGAAAGACAGTTTTCCAATGACGTATGAAATGCTAACTCTCTTCTCTTGCACATGTGTAATGCCTGTAATTACACGATAAAAGTTTTATACATTTAAGCCTACAATCTCTGCAGGAATTTGCATATTCATTTGGCACAGAGTTTTACATCAATTGTCCTTTCTGATACAACTCTCTCCATTTATCCAGGCTTGGGACCAGCACAAAAGGTACACTGGCTTCTGACATCCTTGACGCTGGGTTATTTTGTTATAAAATAACACCAGTTAAAATAAGGCTAGAGAGAGATTCCTTAGACAACAGTAGCAGACATATCAGACAACTTTGGGCATGATCTAATTCACAACGTTATTCTTGGATGGAAACACAGATGCAAAGTATTTTCTGGATAGACTGAGAAACCTTACCTGTTCCCTCTTCTTCCATTTTGGCAGTAATCTCCAGGGTATCCTGCAGAGCTTTTGAGTCCAGCTTTGTGAAAGTGGACATTTTGAATGTAAAAGTAGCACAGCCAGCCTTGTCAGCCTAAAAGGAACAAAAAAGCGGGAAAAAATAGATTAAAAAAGCAAATCAAACCATCCATAATTTGACATAATGGCTTAAATTAAAACGACCTTGCACTGTTAGTCAATAAATAAAGTCCCTTTCATACACTGTATATCTTTCATCATTGAAACTGAAAGGCTTGTATATCAGCTATGAGTTGAGTGGCTGACAAGTTCTTCATATTACTCTATTCTTACTGCAGTGCTGCTAATTTCTTTATTTTGCATGAACAACTGTGTACCGGTTTGCTGTCCTTGTAGCAGGGAGCAATGATCTCGGGAAGGCCTTCGGGGTTATTGTGGATGTATGGATTGATTGGTCTGCACACATCAATTTTCACTGTCCCAGGTACTGGCTGGCCATAGGTGTATCTAGAGATAAAAATGTGTTTAGTGAGATATAGATTTTTTATTAAATTGTCTTAAATTGAAGAGCTTGCACAACATGTACATACTTTGCACAAATCTCTGCCGTGATTTCATCTTGGGCAATGCTTACTTCATCCTTAGAGGTGATTTTAACTTCAAACTTTGGCAAAACTACGGATAAAAAATACATTTGGGTTATTTTGTTTTGCTGTATAAAATTACCATTAGTAGGCTAAATCCAACAAAGAGAAAAATAAACATACCATATTTCTCCACCTTAAAGTTATGATAAAGTTTGTCCTCTCCAAAGGTGACAATGATTCGATATGTCCCCTCTTTGGCCTCAGGGTTCAGAGAGTAAGACAGCTGCAGTATTTTTCCCTCAGAAGTGTAGTTCACCCATTGTCCAATGCGGTTGCTGTTAGGATCCTGTTACACACAGAGGAAACACATGCACTGTGACTTTACACTGCTTAATTGTTTTCTAGTACACCTAGGGCTGTGCCAAAAATCTAATTTAAAGTTGAATCGCGATAAATAACAGGGTCGATCTCGGTGATAAGCTTAGAGCCCTTTTATTCGATCTGCCTACAGACAGTGCAGCCACAGAGGAGGGAAAAGGCGCACTTAGCCTATGTTTATGGTTACTGCGCACCTGTTACAGCCTGAGCAAGAGAGAAGTGGAGTAGAGTTTAGAGGAATAACCAACTAAAATATACTACGCATTTAAATACAAAAAAAAAAAAAAAAAGAAAGAAAGAAAGAAACAACCAGTGAGTGTAACAACTCCGTCTGTAGCAAGAGTGCTAATAAGGGAGCTAAGCTAACGTTAGCATTTGCTGTGCTTCACAAAAACGGCAGTCCATACAATCGTTTTACGTTGCAATTAATCCATGAGACAATCGGGCAAAACTATCCATATATATTTCACCATCCTAACACCGCGGTGCGTCACGTGACGCGCGTCAATCCCGCATATTGTCACTTGAAAAAGCTCCGTGATCAGTGCGGAGTTTTAAACAGGTGATTTTACTGTGAATAGTTTGACAAAATGAGAGAACTAGGTCCAAAAAATGTGTGGAGAGACAGGACAGTCCTATAGATACAGACTGGCGTTTTCCTGCTCTCATCAATGAAGCTGCAGCTCAGACCTTCAGAGCAAGGAACTGGATGATTTCAGTTGTTTTAAAACTCACAACATATAAGCCTCTTTTATTTGTTTAAATCATTACACTAAAAACTAAAACTTGCAATGAAAGACTCTACATTAAATCCCCCACTCTCCTGTTACAATAAAATGTAAATCTAAAGATGAATTAAAGCCATGACTATTAGTTTTTAATTGTAAACATAAAATCAAATAAAAATCAAGATCAAACAATATGGGGGAAAAAATCGTGATTCATTTTTTTTTTTTGCCATATCACCCAGCCCTAAATACACCCTATGCCTACTGACACTGAAAAGATGTATTTTTATGTTACTTTTGCATTATAGTGTAATTTCTTTAGCCATCTTCTATTTTTTCTGTTCAATATATTCTATTTACTGTGTGTAGAGAATTGGTCTGGTACTTTATATTAAAATATAAAATCAAACTACCATAATAATGAATGACAATGTGTTATAAGTCAGTAAAGACATAAAAGATAATGTTACCTAATGTTACAGTTGGTTAAATTAGGTGTGTTGATTAAGTCTTACCTCTAGTTCGATGATATCATACTGCAACAGAAAGCAAACACAAACACAATTATTAATCAAATTTTACTGTTCTCCATATTTTTATATACAACAAAGTTTACATTGTTTTCTGTTAATGAAATGTAAAATGCTTTTACATTTTTGTACATTTGTACATTTTTTACATTATTGTCATATTACAATATTGTTATATAGTATATAATCCTCGTTCACTGTAATGGAGGACTCGAGACGAGACAAGACAGCACATGGTGACTGCCCATGAGAAGTCCATTCACAGACCGTGTTCATGTTATTTTGTGCAGATCTGCAATAAATTGCTGTCACACCAACCCAAACAGCTCTCCGTGGGTCTTTGTATGAAGAATTAAGATGAGAAGACAGAATACACCGGTCACACATGCACAGGTTAGACAAGCTAAGGCCATAGCTTTTTTAAGCTGTTTAACTGGACAACAAGAAGGGAGCTACTGAGGTGTGGTTTTGGAGAGTTTAGCAACATACAACATGCAAATAAAAATAGAAAAAGTTCTCATAAATGCAGCAGAACCACTACGTAATATTCTTGGACCAAAAAATTATGACACTTATGTGTAGCCATTATTTTGGAGATAATATGGCAATATTTCAGCAAGGATAGATTTTTTTTTTTAGATGCACAGAGGTCACTGTGTTAGTGACAATTCTTGATTTAATGTCTATGGCTATGTCTTGTGCTTTTTTTCAGTTTTTTTTTTCCAATAGATTTGGACACCTTTGCTATAGTATTTCATGTTTTATAAATAAATTAACATACAGTCACATTTAAAAGTTTGGGCACCCCTCTGAGGTTGCGTAATAATTTACTCTGTCTTCACGAAAAAAGATCACAGAGGTATGTCATTCATTTTCTAGTGACATCTGAGTTCTAGGGTGTTTGCCTAACAACAATTTTTAGTGTAGCAGTATTTAGATGTATGCAATTAAATGAAATATGAAAAAAATGTCTGTGCAAAGTTTGGGCACCATTATAAGGTTGCTGATTTGAATGCATGTAACTCAAGTTGGATTACCTGCAACACAAAACTTGTTAGATTAGTTAGTTAAGACTTGAACTTCATAGACAGGTGCATTCAATAATGAGAAAAAGTATTTAAGGTGGTAATCAAGAAACACATCTGGCCTTAACATCAACTTTGCCTGTATCCTTTAATTACATGGCTGTGGTAAAAGAACAAATTGAAGTACAACTTATGCAACAGGCTCAGGACAGTCTTCCTCATTTAAATCAATAATGTCACTCACCTTTCGCCAAACTGGTCTCAGCTTTGAGTCCAGTGTAACCAGTCTGAAATGCACTGCAGAAAGAGAAGGGCATTACATAAGGTTAGTACTGAGTTTTAACATTTAATACCACCAGTAGTAGACAATCATCAACTGTTTTCTGGGAATTTCCACTATAGACCTGCTTTGTTGGATCTGGCCAAGTCTTTAGCGTGCACCTCGAGTCAAGTCATAAGTTGTTTGCCCCTCAGACTTGAAGAGTCCGAATCAAAGTTGTGAGTCATCAGTCCTGTGTCCTGTGGAGTCATGAGTCCTGAAAATGAGGCCAGTGACGCAATTTGAGTCCGAGTCTAGGACTGGAGTACTCCAACACTGATCAAAAATCTCTTATTAGTATAACTGATGTGTAAAATTGATACACATAAGAGACATTAAGTGTTGGATCAATATTATCTTTTAATTACATAATCAGATAATTAGTTACCATATACCATACCCCATCCCGTATTTGCTTGCCAAAGCAAACTTTCATCAGTACTCACCAGATATTATTACAGAAACAAAAGAAACAAAAACAAAAGGGTCAGATCATAACAGAGGTGGAAGAGGTACTCCAAAGCTGTACTGTTACTGCAATAATACTGTAATACTTCAGCAGAAGTTAAACAAGTCTTATTATCTATTATCCGAGTAGAAGTTTAAAAAAAAAAAAGAATGTAAATTTTCCTGAAACAGAAATAACTTTTGAAAGTGATATGTACTTGCAAAATCTACAACTAATACTACTAATACTGCTACCTCAAACTTGGCTCAGACCCAAGACCCTTAAAAAATACTATTACTCATTCAGACATGTACTAGAGTAAAATTAACTTTTTGGCCTCTAAAATCTTCTCAAGTAACAGTAAATTTTTGTTTCTAAAAATGTAGTTGAGTAAAAGTAGTTCATTTCCACCTCTGAATTATAAATATGATGTAATAATGTTTTAGTTGGTTAAAAATTATTTACACAACGGCGTGTGAAAGGCTTCTTGTAATGATGACATGGTAGCATGTACTCAGGGACATACACACTGTAGTAGATAGATAAATAAAGATAATTACTTGTTTGTCCTGGGAGGTAGATTGGTTTATCCGTCTGGACGAAGCTCACTGGCTTAATGACTTTGATCAGGACTTTGCGAACTTCTCGAGAGTAAAATGTTTCACCTCGTACCTCCACCTGGAAGTCCCGCACCTCTTCATTGGGCACTAATGGAGCCTATAGGACACCATGAGACACAATCAATCTTCTAAAGCAAAGGATTAGAGTGTCTTTGCATAATGTGTTTAAACCAGGACAAAACCATGACTAAACCAGATCTAAACCAGGCCAAAACCAGAACTAAGCTAGGTCTAAACCATGTCTAAAACAGAACTAAACCTGATCTAAATCAGGTCTAAACGAGGACTAACCTTTGTTAAGGCAAGGACTAAATAATAAACAAGGAATTTGGTGATCTGTACTTTACTACTGAATCAAGTCCAAAATAAACCACTAGAGGAGGCCTGTGTACCACCAGTGGTACCCGCAGGCACGGCTAAGCCCCCCCCCGTCATTTTCAAAGACAAAACGTACTTAGTTTTTTTAGTGAATTAATATATAATTTTTTAGCCTGGCCTGCCAGACAAACAATTTTCCTATGCTATACAAAGAAGTTAGTCTGGAACCTCTTCCCATAAGTTTCATTTCTGAGGCGGAACAATGACAGGCGGAGTAACCAATCAGAGAAACGAAGGGCGGGACATAAGCTGCGCACCACTGACCAAAACAAACAGATTCTTTTCGTTTTTTCTTTTCATAAAACACCAGAGTACGGCGTATTATGAGCAGTTCTGTACTTATTTCTGAACGGGGACGGCAACAGAAGCCACTTGTACAAAGACTTGTGGAAGAAGTCGTTTTTTTTAATACGTTCGCTATCCATGTGATGTAAACGGGACTTAAACTTGCAACAGGACGAAGAAAAACAGAAGAAAATCACGCAGAGGACTGGACAATAACGAGGACTTCAGCAGAACCAACAGGTGCCGAAGAAAAGCTACAAACGCCGTTAATCAGGTCACAGAATTAAATTAAATTAGCTCAGTAGCTAGTGCGTTAAATGTCCGTTTGTTGTCCACTAGAGGGTGCGCTCGCTTTACCAAAGCCCCCTCGTTTACCCGGAAGTCAAGGTCTTTTGGCGTCAAAAAATAACATAAATACACCTCGCAGCCCTTGGAAAGCGGAGCGAGGTAACTTAACGTTACATGTTTTTGTTTTAAACTATTTGTGAGCATTACTGTCTGTTATATTTGTGTAACTACTTTATTTGGATTATTCATTTTTTAAGTTAAGGACATGTCTGCATTGTTTTAATAGTGAAAGCTATGCATCTTTATGTGTCTAAACAAATGTTCCTTATTTGTTTATTTGTAGTTTTCACGGTGCTACGCATTTGCCACTATATGGACCATATTAAAAGAGCTGCAACCGTCAGAAACTCTCTGCCTATTTATTTCTTCCAGGGGACTGCTACAAGTGCTACCTTGGTTAGCTCTTCTGCTTCTGTAAGACCCGCTGCAGATAAGCGGCTGTGATTGGCCAGTTCCTAATTGAATCAGAGAAATGCTCTGAGAGAGGAACCAGACTGTCCTGCAGATTTTGTACTTTGAGCAGTTGCTGTCTATGGCCCAGTGTTATGACTGAGCAGTGCCCGCTATTATCAATGCATGAGCTCCTCCACCCAGAGTCACCACCAGCCGTCACTGGATACCTGTACCACCGTCTGGGAAACACTACAAATTATTTTCATTAATTATAATATGAATGCTACAGATGTTGATACCAGAAAGGTTTGGCAGGTGTGAAACTCTTGTTTGGACTTCTTCTGGTAGAGGGTTGTAATCAGGTCCTGGGACCTCAGAGTCACAGTCATGACCAGGGGCTCATTGGGCTGCAGAAGGCTGGCGCAGAACTTGGCTTCAGCTCCAGACTCCAGGATGGCAGGGATAGCCACCATGTACTGCCTGTAGTCAAAGATACACAGAGATTACCCCATTTAATCAAACTACCATGAAAAACAATTACAAGCAGGGCTGCACAATTGAAGAAAAACATGATATGCACTAACTATGTTGAATATTGTGATAACAGCATGGCAATATTTTGATATACCCTGGCATAGTAAATGTAGAAATGTAACTGTATTTACTTCAATCAGAACTTTACAAAGACTAAACCAGGTCCAAAACAAGGCTAAATGAGAACTAAATTAATCTTATTTTTAACATATATAGAAAAATGTTCTGACAGTGTAAATGTTTGTCAGATAGAGGACTTGCGACACGGATATTGTGTTTGCTAATATTGTGATTACAATAAATTTGAGTAACTTACGGTCCCGCCACAGCTTGACCCAATTGCATCCAGCCGAGGGTCACAAACAGTGCCCATGTCCACATCTGAATCCCGAGACGACCCATGACTAACCATGATGGGCTTCAGCCTCAGCACCGGTTAAATAGAGCCTGCAGAAAGGGGACACGCCCCCTCAGTTGGGACACTCCCCACACCGTGTAATGTTCAGGGCATCTCATTGGTTAATTATTACCAGCATGGTGAACTCCTGAGGGTGAATCTGTAAAAGGCATCCCGGATTTAGTCCTTTAAATTAGTAGTTTTTAGTATTTTTCATCTGATCCACCCATTTCTTTTATGATTTATTTGCAGAGACTTTACCGGTACATTGTATTTTCTACTGGATTACAGTAGAAAACAGAACTAGAATCTATCAGGAATAATGTAAAAGAGCTATTGTTTTATTTCAAAATTCATAGCTTATTGACAATATTTTTATTTTTTATTTTAAAGAATTAAAAGCAAACTCCAGAGCCCTGCTGTTATTTTGATACCTCGTGGCTTGTGTACCAGGTTTGTGTGAGACTGTGATAGAGCATCGCAAAGGAGAGGAGTTAGGAAAGGAGAGTGTATCATTCAAACTCAACATTTTTTAGACATATCACTTCATACAAGTCACACAATCAGGTAGTACAGCTTTAACCGAAACCAAGAAAAGGCTGAGACATTTAGAGTTTGAGTTAAGACTGAGACCAAGGCAAACCGAGACCAGGTCGAGACCAAACCTTGTGATCTAACAATAAATACAGGGGAAAAGTAAAACAAAACAAACAAACAAACAAAAACATGATAATGATCTAAGGCAACAGACTCCACAAACAGAGACAGACATTGTCCTGATTCTTCTAATGCAGAAAACTAATTACCCCAAAATTATGAAGAATAGCATTTTCTTATAATGTCTGCTAAATAAAATCTCAGAGACCACCACATCCGAGACTGGAACAAGACCGAGTAAAATTGGATTTGAGACCAGGACAGAGACCAAGTAAAACTGACTTAACTCCCCTCGGACATCTGGTCGTGGAGGAAATATAGTGACTGCCCAGCATCCTATTCCAGCTTTGAAATGAACTTGTTTGAGTTTGGCACTGTTCTCCTATCGTTGTGTGGTTATATTCCAACCAACAAAATACAAGACTTTATGGAGACTTACAGACTCCTTGGCTGGAATAATGCTAGAATATGATTTTAATATATGCGTGTGTTGTCTGGATAAACTGTTGCCCAAAGAGTTTAAAAACATTAATGATTCTTTAATATTGCACAGTGTGTATCTGGTCCCACATGTGAATATGGGCACACTCTTTTTTTGGTTTTAATGCATAGTTTTACTGTTTCGAACCTATTGTGATGCAACATTTTCAGACCATATGCCTGTTTTTGATTTGTTATGAGTTCCCTCTTCCTTGTCATATGGTTAAGTCTGCGCAATGCTGTTATGTTGTAAATTCCTCCGCTGAAGCTCATTTCTCCACTGCATTTAGTCAAAACTCAGTGACTTGCCCAATTGAGACCCTGTGCCCTACCACAGATGTTGAGGCACTGTCCTCTCGCTTTAACTCAACTTGTCAGTCCCTATTAGAGACTGTGGCTCTGATGAAAACAAGTTCGCTGCTAGACGTGAATGCAGGAGAGCTGAGCGTGGAAAAAAGACAAATTACAGGTGTCTTTTCAAAGACTAAGAGACAGTGATTTTATCAGAGAACAAAGAAAGCTGCTAAAATGAAGCATTTTTCTGATATTATTGTGTCTAATTATAACAACCCCCGTGTTTTGTTTAAAACCATTAATAGTGTTCTTAATGCCCCACAACCAGCCTCCCCGGAGGCTTCAGTTGAAGTGTGTGAAAGATTTTTTCACTTTTTTATTTGTAAAGTTGAGCGCACTAGTCCCTTCATTAGCCCTCCTTTGTATGACCCATCAATTTATGTCACATTCCCTGCTGTTTTCGACCAGTCTGATCTAGTCAGTTAGCCTCTGTTGGAAGAAATGATTGGTCACTTGAAGCCTTCTGGATCTCTAAATGATCACCTCGTCTGTTTAAGGAGGTCTTTCCCTCTTTGGCTCCATATGTGCTTCACAGTATAAACTGCAGCTTGGCAACTGGTATTGTACCTTAGAGTTTTAAGCATGATGTGGTGCAACCATTGATCAATGAGCCTGCTTAGACATCTCTGTCATCTCAAATTTTAGGCCCATTTCTGGGCTCCCTTTTGTTTCAAAAAATATATTTGAAAATATAGTTTATTGCCAGTTGAAATCGTCCTTAGATGAACAAGACATTCTTGAGGTGTTCCAGTCTGGCTTCAAAACTCGGCATAGCACTGAGACAGCATTACTGAGAGTTTTTAATGATGTTCTTTGAGCCACAGACTCTGGTCACTGTGTCGTACAGGTTCTGCTAACAGCTGCCTTTGACACTGTGGACCATCAGATCCTCCTGTCCCAGCTCGAGAAATGTGTGGGAATTAATGACTGTGCTTTGGAGTGGTTTAAGGACCTAAACCACTCCAAAGATGAATATCTACCTTACAGGTAGACAATTTTGTGTTTGTGTCGAGACTACTGAGTCCTCTCCAGCCCCTCTCAGATGTGGAGTGCCTCAAGGCTCTACTCTCAGGCCTCTTCGTTTCTCATTGTATTTTCTTCTGCTTTGATCAGTCCTCCAAAAACATGGCATCTCATTCATTTTTTTCCAGATGATGCGCAAATGCACAGTATATGCCACTAAAGCGAGCAAATGGATACTGAGCAAGACAACTTCTAGAGTGCGTTCAGGAACTTAAGTCATGCATGTCTATAAACCTTTTGCATTTTAATGATAAAGAGAGGTCACATTGTTGGGGCCTAGTGCCACCACAGTTAATGGAGAACTGGGTGCTCTGACACAATATTTGAAACACAGTAACAAACCTGGGTGTGAGACTAGATACTGATCTAAAACTTGATGCTCAGGTTAGCTCAGTTGTGAAGCATTTTTAACTGTGACAACTGGTCAAAGCAAAACCAGTCCTCTCTCGGCATCACTTTGAGATTTAAACCTATGAACCTCAGTATCTGTCCAACCTGTTACACCCCTTCATAATTCCCTCAGGTCAGCAGATCAGTCTCTGTTAGGCGTCCCAAAAACAAAGAGAAAACTTGCTTTTTCAGTTGCTGCCCCATCACTGTGGAATGAGCTGCCTTTGCACCTCAGACGGGCTGATCCTGTTTTTAAGTCCTCAGTTTACGGTTTTATTGTTTTTACTGTTTTTATTGGTCTTTACCTTTGTTTTACATTGGTCTTATGTTTTTAATCTTTTACCTGTTTTTATTCTTTGTTGGGTTTTTATTTTCTTTATGCTGTGTACAACACTTTGGCCGACTGTGTTGTTCTAAAAGTGCTTTACAAATAAAGTTGTATTTTTTGAATATATATATATTTTGTATTATTTCATTTATTTTGAGCAAGTAAATAGTTCATAGTGTGCAATTTAACAGAATATAAGACAGGAGGAAAACATAGAAATAATAAATTAGCATGTACCTATCAACCTACATCTTTTCTACATTTCTATAAAATAATATTTCATTCATTTCACCAAAACAAATAAGATTTCGTAACAAACCATACAGAAACGATCTACTCGAAAAGGAGTGGGGAGAAGTAAAACTTATTTAATCCCACCCCTGTCTGTCATCCAAAAAACAGCACAAAAGGTAGCTGTATCCTTAGACACCACCTTCCCTATGGGCCCCAAACCCAAGATTTAGCATATAATACATAAATAAATAAACGTATACTATTTAGCTATAAGCTGTAAGGAGTAATATTTAGCTATTGCAACAAAATCATTTAGGGTCATATGTTAGAATTTGTTGTTAAATATCTTATCTTATCAATAAGATAAGATATTTAATAACTAATAATCTATATTAATTGTATTTTGTATTATAAGTAAATCTGTATGTATATATATATACATATATGTGTGTGTGTGTTACCACAGGAAACACATTGTGACAATGTGTTGACATTATGTAATGGACAATAAGCACATACCAACAATGGTAAGACCAGAGTCATGAATGTAAAATAACACATGAACATTAAGTCCCACCATTCCTGTACTGTGACCAGACCATATGTTTGTAAAGTGACTTAAATCTGTAAATATTTTGACATTGCTTGTGTTCGAGCCCCAGACTGTTCTATGATTTATCTCCACACACAGACACACAAAAACCTTTCCGGGTGGTTCACACCATTGCTAATGTAAAATTTCCATATCCTCTCTGACTATGAGATCTCTCTCTGTCAAAAATGTTTGTATATTACTTGTTAATAGATAGTTAAATGCTTTAAATAAAATTTGCGTTGTTTGATATTTAACAAGGTCATGGATTTTTAATAGTTAAGAATGAATAAAAAGATGAGTCGTGTGCTCTAAGCAGCCGACCTTGTGGATGATACAGACTGCTCGTTTTTGTAATATGAATAGTGGATGTATTGAACATTGGCAATAATTTCCCCACACTTCAACACAGTAGGAGGAGTAGGGGAGCACCAAGGATATGTGTATAATGTGTGCAGTGCATTATAATCAAGGAATTGCTTTGCTTAATAGTTACTCCTAAAAATGTATTCTCTAGTACATTTTCAATTTGGACACCATCTACACTGCTCAAAAAAATAAAGGGAACACTAAAATAACACATCCTAGATCTGAATGAATGAAATATTCTTATTAAATACTTTGTTCTTTACATAGTTGAATGTGCTGACAACAAAATCACACAAAAATGATCAATGGAAATCAAATTTATTAACCCATGGAGGTCTGGATTTGGAGTCACACTCAAAATTAAAGTGGAAAAACACACTACAGGCTGATCCAACTTTGATGTAATGTCTTTAAAACAAGTCAAAATGAGGCTCAGTAGTGTGTGTGGCCTCCTCGTGCCTGTATGACCTCCTTACAACACCTGGGCATGCTCCTGATGAGTTGGCGGATGGTCTCTTAAGGGATCTCCTCCCAGACCTGGACAGTCTGTGGTGCAATGTGGCGTTGGTGGCTGGAGGGAGACATGATGTTCCAGATGTGCTCAATTGGATTCAGGTCTGGGGAACGGGCGGGCCAACCGCACCAGCATATGGTCTCACAAGGGGTCTGAGGATCTCATCTCTGTACCTAATGGCAGTCAGGCTACCTCTGGTGAGCACATGGAGGGCTGTGCGGACCCCAAAGAAATGCCACCCCACACCATTACTGACCCACTGCCAGACCGGTCACGCTGGAGGATGTTGCAGGCAGCAGAACGTTCTCCACGGCGTCTCCAGACTCTGGGTTGTTGCCCTCCTACAGCCTCCTCCATGTCTCCTGATGTACTGGCCTGTCTCCTGGTAGCGCCTCCATGCTCTGGATGCTACGCTGACAGACACAGCAAACCTTCTTGCCACAGCTCGCATTGATGTGCCATCCTGGATGAGCTGCACTACCTGAGCCACTTGTGTGGGTTGTAGACTCCGTCTCATGCTACCACTAGAGTGAAAGCACCGC
The DNA here is from genome assembly GCA_020698575.1 of Bostrychus sinensis. Lineage (NCBI taxonomy): Eukaryota > Metazoa > Chordata > Actinopteri > Gobiiformes > Eleotridae > Bostrychus > Bostrychus sinensis. The sequence goes on from CM036245.1 coordinate 16,884,295, forward strand.
CAGCATTCAAAAGTGACCAAAACATCAGCCAGAAAGCATAGGAACTGAGAAGTGGTCTGTGGTCACCTCCTGCAGAACCACTCCTTTATTGGGGGTCTTGCTAATTACCTATACTTTCCAACGGCAGGTGAAGTTGATGTCAATCAGTGTTTCTTCCTAAGTGGACAATTTGATTTCACAGAAGTGTGATTGACTTGGAGTTACATTGTGTTGTTTAAGTGTTCCCTTTTTTTTTTGAGCAGTGTATCTTTATTTGTAGTTCAGAATTAGTCTTATAATTACCAAATAATATTGCTTTTGTCTTATTTAAGTTAATGATAATTTATTGCTATTCATACATTTTTTAATTATACTTAGTTCTTCATTACCAGTATTAATAAGATCATTACAATTGTCACTACTACAAAATATATTTGTGTCATCTGCAAACAATATAAGTTTCAATTTAGATAATTTAGATTGAGATGAACTTTTGTTATTGACCAAATACTAATTTTCCACCATAATTTGCAAATAAATTCTTTAAAAATCAGACAATGTGATTTTCTGGATTTTTTTTTTCTCATTTTGTCTCTCATAGTTGAGGTATACCTATGATGAAAATTACAGGCCTCTCTCATCTTTTTATGTGGGAGAACTTGCATAATCGGTGGCTGACTAAATACTGTTAGCTTCTCCTTTCACAGAGGCAGGGAAAGGTAAAATGACCCAGGCCAGGAGAGACGAATGTCACCGAGCAGTGACTAAGCTTGTGGTAAAAGGCTTACACCCATTTGCCACAGTAGATCCCCTGATTTTCGGTTTAATTGTAGGCTAAGTCAGGGAATGTTAAAGTTGCATGTTCTCCTCTAACCAGATGTTTCACCCGTTACCATTATATATTTTTTAGAGATGACAAAGACTGTCAACCTTAAGTACAAAGCCCCAAACAGAGACAATTTAACTAACCACTTTGATCCCTGCTTGGTAAGCGGTCGAAAAGGCAAATCTGATTTCTGAGTTGAAACACGTGCTGAAGGCAGCCATCGCTGCTGATGGATGGACAAGTTTTAGTCAAGATTATTACCTTACAGTAACACTGCATTATGTCAGGAATGGCCAGGCTCAAGAAAAAGCCCTCAAAACCAAAGCAGTGTACCAAGCACAGACAGGGACAGCTGTAGCAGAGGATATTGATGAGAGCTTGGAGGAGTATGGTATCAAAGAAAAGGTTGTGGCAGCCACTGTTGATAATGCGGCAAACATGGATGTAGCTGTCAAAAAGCTACAAATTGTCACATTTCCATGTTTTGCACACACCCTGAACCTCAGAGCTCAGAAGCTCTACAACTGCCCTGCCATTTCCAACTGGGTAGCAAGAATTTGCTCTGTGATTGTATGGATGAAGAGGTCCCCCATGGCAAAAGTGGTCCTTAAGGAGAAGCAAGACTTGCTCAGTAAGCTTATTAAATACTTTCTTAGGATTGTGTACATGTAAATCATTAGATCATGATCATGTTGTGTATATGTTACCCCTCAGAGCTGCCCAACCATATCCTCCTCCTAGATGTAAAGACCAGATGGAACTCTATATTTGATGATGGAGAGATTCTGCGAGCAGTTTCCTGCCATCCAGGCTGCAGCCATCGACCCACAGACAAGAAAGTCCAAGGAAAAGGAAAGGTGAGTAGTACTGAAAAATAATGATAATGTGGCTTATTTTAAACTTGGACTCAGGTTTTATTTTGGTTTGTTTATGCAACATATCTTTTGTGGGTTTTTTTTGCTTATATTACAGACTGGCTAAAATGGGCAATGATGACTTAAGAAAAGCAGAGGACTTTGTGCTGCTCACTTTCTTCTCAAGCTCCCGGAGCAAGGAGAGACACAGATGGAGGGGTTCAATGATGAAGACGAGGAGGAAGAAGACTATGTAAGTTTAGCTCCTTGTGATGATAATTTAGATGTCATGGATTATTCATTTTTTGCTTTATTTTTTATTATGTCCATTTAATTTCAGGCGCCACAAGTAAAGCAAAAAAACACGGCCTTGGAGGAACTCTTAGAAGACAATGAGCTGCAGTCATTCCAACAACGGCAGCTCGTTCTTTCCCAGAGAGTGGCTCAGGAGATCCAGCTGTACAGAAGCTTGACCCCCATCCCCTGCAAGAATAACACCACCCTATGGTGGTGGAGCAAGAGAGAGACTCTGCCCCTGCTGTCAGGACTGGCTGAAAGCTTTCTGTGTGTGCAGGCGTCCTCCACCCCATCTGAGAGGGTGTTCTCCACAGTCTGAGACACCATAAGTCCAGAAAGATCACGTATCCTTCCTGAAAAAGCAGATATGCTTATTTTTCTGCAAAAAAATAGTTAATTCTCCATAGTTGATGGTTGCAGAATTGCACAATGCACAGGTCCATTGAACTTGAGTTGATTGTATTTGTTGCTGGCCGACGTAGTTTTATTTTTCATTTGACATTCTTGTGTAATTGCCACAGAATAATTCATGTTGTATTTTGTTATGTTATTTCTACAGAAGAATATTTATTTTATTATTATTTTATATTTACAAATATTTTTTTCTGGGAACCCCGTGGCACCCCATCGAGGAGCCGTAGGCTGTGGATCTCTTAAGACCTCACTGTTGGGTTTGTAAGGTCATGCTACTTCTACACTTGTATCTTGTTTAAAGATAAGATATAAAACAAAGTTATAAGCTAATTGACTTGCCTGGAAATTCCAGACTCACCGCTGTACCAGCGGTGAATCTTATCAATTCCCATCCCTACCGATCACATGGTCTTCAATGTAGTAATGTAATGTATGCAGGCTATTATTATTTACACTTGAAAAATACTGTAGTCTTTGTAAATGTACATCAGTAAGAAAAATTCCTGCACACCGTCATACTTGCAAATGTTCTTTATTAGGACTCAACAAGCGACGTTTCGGCACTAGGCCTTCATCAGGCAAAAGGTGGAAAAGCTCTGGGTGGCCATCTTAAATAGGGAGTGGCTGGTACAAATAAACAATGAAAAAACATTCCATTCATTATATACATGACAAATCTTTGAATAAATACTGTCAATATATATATATATATATATATATATATATATATATATATAAGGTAATACAGCTAACAGGCAATTAGATGAACCTGGTAAACTATATACAATGCATTCAATAGAACAGTCACAACACATCACAATAAAGAAGCCATCAATGTATACACAAAAAAAGTTTATCTATAAAAAATGCTTAAGTTGAGTTCATCATTGAGGCCCTTTGGAGCTAAAGTTTGAAGTGTATGAATCCAGTACGCCTCTCTCTGTCTCAGGAGTTTATCATAGTCTCCCCCTCTGAGTGGAGGAGGGACATGCCACAGAATCGAAGAGAACAGATATCGTGGTGAGAGTCATTAAAATGTGCAGCAACAAGGATAGTCTCTATCGTTTCTCCGGATGGAGCTTTTATGTTCACTGATTCTTTGTTTAAGTTTTTAGGTGGTCTTGCCTATATAAGGAGGGTGTTTTAAAATAGAGCTGATTTCCGGATCCGATTTTAAGATGTACCAATATTTTAGAAAGACTGATTTGATTGCAGATGAATGAGCTGAATACTGTGTGATGCAAGTTACAGAATTCTTTTTTTTGCTTCTTTGTGCTCTTTTTAAATAAATCTGAGTGGGACTTTTTTAGAGCCCGTTCATATGCATCATTGATCCAAAATAAAGGATATCCCTCATTGTTTGAATCTTACTTTCATGTCAGTGGCTTGATTTATAAAATCCTCAGTAGAGTGGCAGATTCTTCTTAATCTAAAAAATTGACTAATAGGTAAACTTTTGTGAGGGGAATGGGATGGAAGCTAGAGGCCAGCAGCAAAGTATTCCTATCAGTTTCTTTTCAATACAATGAAGTTAGAATTGACCCATTCTCTTTTAACACCCACATGTCTAAAAAACTTACTTTATCAGAACTAAACTGTGCTGTAAAATGCAGGTTGGAGTTGAAACTGTTCAATAAGGATACAAAGTTTTCCAACTCTTCAGTGCTGCCGTTAAAGATACAAAAAATATCATCTATATACCTAAACCATTTTATAATTCTTGGAAGGAATATATTTTGAGTAGGATTAAAGACAAAATTATTTTCAAAAAATCCAACATACCAATTAGCACAGTTTGGTGCACAAACTGTGCCCATACTTGTGCCAGAAACCTGAAGATAATAATCACTGTCAAAGATAAAGTAATTACATTTCATCACAAATTCAGCTAAATCGATTATGAGTTGGTTGGGGTAAAGAGAAATGTTACTACGGTCCTGTAAATAAAAACATAATGCCTCCAAGCCTCCCTCATGAGGTATATTAGTATAAAGACTGGTAATGTCTAAGGTGAGCAATAAAGCCTCATCTGGTAAATTATTTACACCAGAACATTTCTCAATGAAATCAGAAGAATCTTTAATATAGGCTGGAAGAGTTTGGACATAAGGCTTGATAAAATAGTCCACAAATGTAGACAAAGGTGCCCATAATGAATTTGTTTGTGCCACAATTGGACAACCAGGAGGATTTGTAAGTGACTTATGAATTTTAGGCAAAGTGTAAATCACAGGACAAATGGGATGTTTACAATAAAGAAAATAAAGATCAGATTCAGAGATCCAATTTTTTAATTTAGCTTCCTTTAGTTTAGTTTTTTATAAAATCGAACATCAAACAACTGGACTAGTATCTACTGTTTATATTTATCAGCATCCTGGATGATCGATCGGAGCACCCTTATTTAGTACCATAAGTTGTATTGATTTGTGAATATATAGAGCAACTCTGCCTACCATTTTGTTTTCTCTATTATTATATTTGAGTTCATAATCATCTAGATCAAAATGTATTCCTTTATGCTCATTGGACCAGGTTTCTGAAATGGCAGTAATACTGAAGGGGTGAGTAAAGTGTTACAGATCCAGTGACAGAGTGAGAGTGACAGATCCAACCTCACTGATCCAACCTCACTGTAATATATATATCCATCCATCCATCCATCCATCCATCCATCTTCTTCCGCTTTATCCGGGGCCGGGTCACAGGGGGCAGCAGTCTAAGCAGAGATGCCCAGACTTCCCTCTCCACAGACACTTCCTCCAGCTCTACCGGGGGCACCCCAAGGCGTTCCCAGGCCAGCCGAGAGACAGTCCCTCCAGCGTGTCCTAGGTCTTCCCCGGGGCCTCCTCCCAGTGGGACATGCCCGGAACACCTCCCCAGGAAGGCGACCAGGAGGCATCCGGAACAGATGCCCAAGCCACCTCAGCTGACTCCTCTCGATGTGGAGGAGCAGCAGCTCTACTCCGAGCCCCTCCCGTGTAACTGAGCTCCTCACCCTATCTCTAAGGGAGCGCCCAGCCACCCTGTGGAGGAAACTCATTTCGGTCGCTTGTATCCCGGATCCTGTCCTTTCAGTCATGACCCAAAGCTCATGACCATAGATGAGAGTAGGAACGTAGATCGACCGGTAAATCGAGAGCTTTGCCTTTTGGCTCAGCTCCTTCTTCACCACGACGGGCCGATACAACGACCGCATTACTGCAGACGCTGCACCGATCCGTCTGTCAATCTCACGCTCCATCCTTCCCTCACTCGTGAACAAGACCCCAAGATACTTGAACTCCTCCACTTGAGGCAGAAACTCCCTTCCAACCCGGAGAGGGCAAACCACCCTTTTCCGGTCGAGAACCATGGCCTCGGATTTGGAGGTGCTGATTCTCATCCCAGCGCTTCACATTCGGCTGCAAACCGCCCCAGCACATGCTGAAGGTCTTGGCTTGATGAAGCCAACAGGACAACATCATCTGCAAAAAGCAGAGATGAAATCCTGTGGTTCCCAAGCCAGACTCCCTCCGGCCCCTGGCTGCACCTAGAAATTCTGTCCATAAAAATTATGATATATAATATATATATCATATATATATATATATATATATAGATAGATAGATAGATAGATAGATAGATAGATATAGATATATATATAGATATTTTTATTTATTTATTTATTTATTTTTCTATAAGAATACTGTATACTGTGTCTTGCTCTTTTCCCTTTGACTCAGTCATTTCATTCTAATCAGCTGCTGAGTGCTCAGAAAAGTTAGGTTTCTGCAGTTACGTTTATGTTTTTATATTTAAAGAGACAGCATTTTGACCAAATCCTTTTCCGTGTGTGAACAAGATTCTTCTGTATTGGCCAAAGTGATTTTAGTGAAGCTGTGTGTCTCTGTGTGAGAGCTTTGTGAAGTGTTCTGAGAAAGAGTTTGAAAACTGTGCGAAATGATGAGAAATGTTCTAAATGATTTGCAAACAGAGAATTCTGTTGAAATATAAGTTTGAAGAAAAAGATAAGGAACTAGGTTTCAATAAATGAGCTAAAGTGATTGAGAAAAACCTTAGTTAGGTTGAGAGCACTAGGGCCTGCTGTTTGCGACCAGTCTGATCTAGTCAGTTAGCCTCTTTTGGAAGAAATTATTGGTCACGTGAAGCCTTCTGGATCTCTAAATGATCACCTCGTCTGTTTAAGGAGGTCTTTCCCACATTGCCTGTGCTTCACATTATAAACTGCAGCTTGGCAACTGGTATTGTACCTGAGAGTTTTAATTATGATGTGGTGGAACCACTGATCAAGAAGCCTGCTTAGACATCTCTGTCATCTCAAATTGTAGGTCCATTTCTAAGCTCCCTTTTATTTAAAAATTTTTGAAAAAATATTTTTTTGCTGGCTGAAAATGTTCTTAGATGAACAAGACATTCTTGAGGTGTTCCAGTCTTGTTTCAAATCTCGGCATAGCACTGAGACAGCATTACTGAGAGTTTTTAATGATGTTCTTTCAGCCGCAGACTCTGGTCACTGTGTTGCACTGGTTCTGCTAACAGCTGCCTTAGACACACAAATGTATATGCCACTAAAGCGAGCAAATGGATACTGAGCAAGACGCTTTCTAGAGTGCGTTCAGGAACTTAAGGCATGCATGTCTATAAACGTTTTGCATTTTAATGATAAAGAGAGGTCACATTGTTGGGGCCTAGGGCCAACACAGTTAATGGAGAACTGGGTGCTCTGACACAATATTTGAAACACAGTAACAAACCTGGGTGTGAGACTAGATACTGATCTAAAACTTGATGCTCAGGTTAGCTCAGTTGTGAAGCAATTTTAACTGTGACAACTGGTCAAAGCAAAACCAGTCCTCTCTCGGCATCACTTTGAGATTTAAACCTATGAACCTCAGTATCTGTCCAACCTGTTACACCCCTTCATAATTCCCTCAGGTCAGCAGATCAGTCTCTGTTAGGCGTCCCAAAAACAAAGAGAAAACTTGCTTTTTCAGTTGCTGCCCCATCACTGTGGAATGAGCTGCCTTTGCACCTCAGACGGGCTGATCCTGTTTTTAAGTCCTCAGTTTACGGTTTTATTGTTTTTACTGTTTTTATTGGTCTTTACCTTTGTTTTACATTGGTCTTATGTCTTTAATCTTTTACCTGTTTTTATTCTTTGTTGGGTTTTTATTTTCTTTATGCTGTGTACAACACTTTGGCCGACTGTGTTGTTCTAAAAGTGCTTTATAAATAAAGTTGTATTTTTTGTGTATATATATATATATATATATATATATATATATATATATATATATATATATATATATATATATAATTTCATTTATTTTAAGCAAATTTTAAGTAAATAGTTCATAGTGTGCAATTTAACAGAATATAAGACAGGAGGAAAACATAGAAATAATAAATTAGCATGTACCTATCAACCTACATCTTTTCTACATTTCTATAAAATAACATTTCATTCATTTCACCAAAACAAATAAGATTTCGTAACAAACCATACAGAAACAATCTGCTCGAAAAGGAGTGGGGAGAAGTAAAACTTATTTAATCCCACCCCTGTCTGTCATCCAAAAAACAGCACAAAAGGTAGCTGTATCCTTAGACACCACCTTCCCTATGGGCCCCAAACCCAAGATTTAGCATATAATACATAAATAAATAAACGTATACTATTTAGCTATAAGCTGTAAGGAGTAATATTTAGCTATTGCAACAAAATCATTTAGGGTCATATGTTAGAATTTGTTGTTAAATATCTTATCTTATCAATAAGATAAGATATTTAATAACTAATAATCTATATTAATTGTATTTTGTATTATAAGTAAATCTGTATGTATATATATATACATATATGTGTGTGTGTGTTACCACAGGAAACACATTGTGACAATGTGTTGACATTATGTAATGGACAATAAGCACATACCAACAATGGTAAGACCAGAGTCATGAATGTAAAATAACACATGAACATTAAGTCCCACCATTCCTGTACTGTGACCAGACCATATGTTTGTAAAGTGACTTAAATCTGTAAATATTTTGACATTGCTTGTGTTCGAGCCCCAGACTGTTCTATGATTTATCTCCACACACAGACACACAAAAACCTTTCCGGGTGGTTCACACCATTGCTAATGTAAAATTTCCATATCCTCTCTGACTATGAGATCTCTCTCTGTCAAAAATGTTTGTATATTACTTGTTAATAGATAGTTAAATGCTTTAAATAAAATTTGCGTTGTTTGATATTTAACAAGGTCATGGATTTTTAATAGTTAAGAATGAATAAAAAGATGAGTCGTGTGCTCTAAGCAGCCGACCTTGTGGATGATACAGACTGCTCGTTTTTGTAATATGAATAGTGGATGTATTGAACATTGGCAATAATTTCCCCACACTTCAACACAGTAGGAGGAGTAGGGGAGCACCAAGGATATGTGTATAATGTGTGCAGTGCATTATAATCAAGGAATTGCTTTGCTTAATAGTTACTCCTAAAAATGTATTCTCTAGTACATTTTCAATTTGGACACCATCTACACTGCTCAAAAAAATAAAGGGAACACTAAAATAACACATCCTAGATCTGAATGAATGAAATATTCTTATTAAATACTTTGTTCTTTACATAGTTGAATGTGCTGACAACAAAATCACACAAAAATGATCAATGGAAATCAAATTTATTAACCCATGGAGGTCTGGATTTGGAGTCACACTCAAAATTAAAGTGGAAAAACACACTACAGGCTGATCCAACTTTGATGTAATGTCTTTAAAACAAGTCAAAATGAGGCTCAGTAGTGTGTGTGGCCTCCTTGTGCCTGTATGACCTCCTTACAACGCCTGGGCATGCTCCTGATGAGTTGGCGGATGGTCTCTTAAGGGATCTCCTCCCAGACCTGGACAGTCTGTGGTGCAACGTGGCGTTGGTGGCTGGAGGGAGACATGATGTTCCAGATGTGCTCAATTGGATTCAGGTCTGGGGAACGGGCGGGCCAACCGCACCAGCATATGGTCTCACAAGGGGTCTGAGGATCTCATCTCTGTACCTAATGGCAGTCAGGCTACCTCTGGTGAGCACATGGAGGGCTGTGCGGCCCCCAAAGAAATGCCACCCCACACCATTACTGACCCACTGCCAAACCGGTCACGCTGGAGGATGTTGCAGGCAGCAGAACGTTCTCCACGGCGTCTCCAGACTCTGGGTTGTTGCCCTCCTACAGCCTTCTCCATGTCTCCTGATGTACTGGCCTGTCTCCTGGTAGCGCCTCCATGCTCTGGATGCTACGCTGACAGACACAGCAAACCTTCTTGCCACAGCTCGCATTGATGTGCCATCCTGGATGAGCTGCACTACCTGAGCCACTTGTGTGGGTTGTAGACTCCGTCTCATGCTACCACAAGAGTGAAAGCACCGCCAGCATTCAAAAGTGACCAAAACATCAGCCAGAAAGCATAGGAACTGAGAAGTGGTCTGTGGTCACCTCCTGCAGAACCACTCCTTTATTGGGGGTCTTGCTAATTACCTATAATTTCCAACGGCAGGTGAAGTTGATGTCAATCAGTGTTTCTTCCTAAGTGGACAATTTGATTTCACAGAAATGTGATTGACTTGGAGTTACATTGTGTTGTTTAAGTGTTCCCTTTTTTTTTTTTTTTTTTTTTTGAGCAGTGTATCTTTATTTGTAGTTCAGAATTAGTCTTATAATTACCAAATATTATTGCATTTAAGTTAATGATAATTTATTGCTATCCATCCATTTTTTAATTATACTTAGTTCTTCATTACCAGTATTAATAAGATCATTACAATTGTCACTACTACAAAATATATTTGTTTCATCTGCAAACAATATGAGTTTCAATAATTTAGATACTGTAAATATATCAGTAATATACATGTTGAACAATTAAGGTCCCAACACAAACCCCTGAGGGACACCACATGCAATGTCAAGACTTCTAGATGTAAAATGACCAATCTTAACTTTTTAACAGGTTCCAGGCCACCCTTCTAATTCTGTATTGTTCCAGTTTATTGAGCAAGATTGAGTGAGTTACTGTGTCGAAGGCTTTTTTAAGATCAATAAATATACCAACCACATGTTTTTTATTATCCAGTGCATTTGTATTTTTTTCTATTGCATCAGTTATAGCCATTGAGGTGGTTCTTTTTGTTCTAAAGCCATATTGACCTTCATTAATTGTTTATTTATCAATACATTTTTCCAAACAAGTACTGAAAGTTTTTCAAGAATTTTTGAAAAAACTGCGGCAGCAAAGAAATGTGTCTATAATTTGTACATGTAACATATTTATTATCATTTTTGTTAAGTGCTGTGACTTTGGCAATTTTAATTTTGTTTCGACTACAGCCATTTTGGAATAACTCCTAAGATGCAGTTTATAACCTTTTTCACCAATGACATATCTATATCGTGACAGTGGATAGTTTTGCATTTGTTAACAATATTTTTAACTTCTTGCTCTTTGCTGTTAAAAAAATTGAGTGTGAATTTTTTTTTTAATTATTTCATCAAATTGATGATTGATTGTTTTGTTTGATTGTTATGTTTTTTGGGGTTGTGTTTTTTTTATTGTAGGCTATGTAGGGCCTATACATTATTTAGCCAAACAGGAATAGTCTAATTTTAAATCAAAAGCTCAACTGAGGAAAAACAAAAAACAAAGATCAACAGACTACACTGCACCAAGACCCAGGGCAAGAAAAGAGTGGGTAATGGGTGATTTTATACAAAGCCATTCAGCATTCAGAAGTGCTGGAGCAGCTGACTTGGCCTGCTTTGCCTGTGGTACAATAAAGATATATACTGTGGTTTATACTTTGTTGGTAATTATTATTGCACACAAATCTAATTATTTTTGATTCAACTGGAGAACTAGGCACTGGACAGAGTTCTGGGACCACTCAGAATCTCACAGTAAGATGCCAAATGCATCTCTCAATGACTTCAATTCCCTAAACCAGTCTTAATACAAACAGCAGGCTAAATTAATCCTCTACAAATGTCACAAAAAACACAATCATCTGTGCTGTACAACACCTATACATAGAAATGCTTTCAACACACAAATTGTCACCATATGCTGCTGTTATATGATGGCCCCTAACAGACCCTGAAGGAGATAAGAGAAGCAGTGCTCAGTAAAAATGCCTACCTTGTCTTTAAGAGTCAGATTTACAGACTGTCTTATTAACTGATGCGAATTTGATGAATTAGGGGGCAGCTGGTGATTTATTTATTTTTTCGGGGTGGGCGGGGGGGTCACCTTTGTGGGTGGTGGGCAACAGAGTGTAGTGTAAATACCAAATTTTTCCTTATAAATAATCAAAACTCAAACTTGCTAAATAAGCTTTTAAAGTATCACTTTTTTAGGATTTCCTTGCGCTGTGTATTGAGATATGAGAGACGAGCAGGATGCATTGTAGTCTTCTATTCACACACGGGCGGCGGTCCGGGTGGAGGTTGTGTGTAAAGGGAGGGGACAGAGAGTCGCGGTGCAGGTGTATGTCGTTCGTAAAGACAAATATGACATATCCATTCAACCTCTTCTTGACACTGTGCTTCATTAAAACCACACAGCTCTGACATGAACCGTCTGTAGGCGTTGTTTATGCTCACGTACGATCATTATTTCATAAATCCAGCCACAGATTCATTAGGATCGCCTCTGCTTTTAGCTCACACCGCGGATCGTGGCGGAGAGCCAGCGCAGCGCCCTGTAGAAGTGCACGGGCGTGCACCTGCGTGCACAGCTACGAACCGCTTTACTATCAAAAATACTGAGCGAAATTATAAGATATCAAATGTTCTTCCCTCTGTTTTACTGACTATTTGCTTTAATTATGTCTGAATCAAATATGGGGTAAGGAAACTATCAAAATAGACGTGCATGTAAAAGTGAAATGCGTATATATTTGTCCATAATTGTGCATAAAATAAATTTTGTAAATGATTGTACAAGAGAATACAAATCCAAAAATTACAACATTATATATTTGCAAATACGAAATACAGTTTTTATGTTTGCGGTTCATTGGTTGTGAATACAACTTACAATTTTACTCTTGGTACTGCTCTCTTGAGAATACGAAACTCAGCCGTCAAGAAACTATCAAAATTCAAATCAAAATTATGTCATGGCCTCACAGGCGCTCACAGGCCTCACAGGCGCCCTGAAAACTTTTAATAATAATAATAATAATAATAATAATAATAATATTTATTTGTATAGCACCTTTCTTAACATTGTTACAAAGTGCTTTACAGTGCAAAATACATAAAAACCCATAACAGACCCTTCAAGTAAAAATTCTATAAAAAAGACAATAGAACACGAGTAGAATAAAACAATATAAAAACAGAATTGATAGAACAATAAAAACACAAATCAAAAAATAAAACAATAAAATCAGGTAATATCAAATGCCTTTCTAAAAAGGAAGGTTTTTAAATGCTTCTTAAAAGTACTGAGACATCTGATGTGCCTGAGTTCTGGGGTGAGTGCATTCCAGAGGGAGGGAGCCCGAACTGCAAATGCCCGGTCCCCTTTAGTGGCTCGCTGGGTGCATGCGCAAAGCCATCCATGATTGCTTGCTTGATACATAATGCCTGTGAGCGCCTGTGAGCGCCTGTGAGCGCCTGAGCGCCTGTGAGCGCCCGTGAGCGCCCGTGAGGCCATGACGTAATTTTGATAGTTTCTTGATGGCTGAGTTTCGTATTCTCAAGAGAGCAGTACCAAGCGTAAAATTGTAAGTTGTATTCACAACAAATGAACCGCAAACCCAAAAACTGTATTTTGTATTTGCAAATATATAATGTAATTTTTGGATTCGTATTCTTTTGTAAATTGAAAGTTGTATTCACAACAAATGAACCATAAACACAAAAACTGTATTTCGTATTTGCAAATATATAATGTTGTAATTTTTGGATTTGTATTCTCTTGTACAATAATTTACAAATTTTATTTTATGCACAATAATGGACAAATATATACGCATTTCACTTTTACATGCACGTCTATTTTGATAGTTTCCTTACCCCATACACATTCAGCTGTGATTCTTCGCTTTTGTGTAAGTTTACACATTATAAAAGTTAAAAAGTCTCCCATAACAGCAGATATTATGCACAATCTCTTTAATAATAGTCCACAATGAGCAGCAGGGCACAAAGTTTATCCATGTCAAAACTGTAATTGTAAAGTCTGTATTTTACAGGAGGAGGAGAGGAGGGCAGTGAAGTGTCGTGCGTTACATTTCTGATCAGCACTAAACTCAGATCCAATCACCTGTCCGTTCACCACTGACAGGTGAGCGTTTTCCCATCATGCACTGACCCAAGCAGCAACTGCGGCGGCCCAATATCAATCTGCCCATATGGATCTCACATTTAACCTACGTGGGGCTCATACGGGGCCCAACAGGGCAACACACATTAATGTGTGCATAACTTTATACACCCCATAGAACATACCTCAATATAGTTTAACATTACATATTACAAAATGGTTCATTTTTATCAAACTTTATTTTTTAAAATTTGTTACAGAAACAAGTCACTGAGTACAGCCTACAAAGCTCTACTCTGCTGTAGAACAAATTTAACTATTGTAACACATTTTCTCACCTTGCATACAGACTGAATGAGTTTATAGTTTTCTTTGTTCTGTTTTTAAATTGAGATATTGTTTTTGCCCTCTCTGGTGACATCTTGTGGTGATGCAGGTTTCCTGCAGCTATCAGCAAGTCCAATGGTTTGTAATCTCATTTTAAATGTCACAAACAGATTTGCAGCAGCCAAATTGTCAATTTAATTATCGGTATGCATTTTAATGCCCTGTTGGAATCCTGTGATAGTTTGTATTGCTACCTCACCCTGGACAACTGAACAACCATGCAGAGAGGTGCATCTATAAAGCTGAATCTGAAACATTTATGCTCAGAACTGTTTGACGGTCTAGACAGTTGAACGCACATAAATAACCAATGAACAAAACCTCCACTTTGTGAATACAGTCTTTAAGGAGGTATCCCCCTGAATAATACAAACTGCATCAATGCTCTTTAGTACTTCTACATGAACCAAACAAACAAACAAACACTACTGAGTTGAAGTATAGTATCAAAAAACATCACTCCCCTGACTGCTGCGCTCTAAGGGCTCTTTTTCCACCCCTGTCTCTTGCCCCTGTAAACCATTTTGAGAGTGCCTTTTCAGCCTCCTTCTGATTTACTTCCTTGGTCAGCAGGTTCTTCTAGATAATTCAAAATAGTAATTCAAATAATAATTAATACAAAATAATTCAAAAGACCAGCAGCATGTTACGTTAACATTTGTTTTACAGTATTGTACATTTACATTAAGGAATTATAGTACAATAATGACTTCTCTAAACTATCCTATTGGCCAAATATAATTTCTGTGGAGACAATTGGTTTGTAATGTAACAAAATAATTAAACCTACCATATATGATATCAAAAAGGCACAGGTCTCTGAATCTCTTCTTGCCATGACGACTGTAGGAGTATTGGACCACCGCTGAAATTCTATCAAAAATGGACATTCCTTTAGGAGATGAGAAGTCTGCTCTTACCCACCAAGGACGCAAAACAAAGACATATATCTGTCCTATACGAACTGCAGACCAATAAATATGCCAGAAGAGGCCTCCTCGCTTCTCTGATAAAAACCAGAGACCTGGCACATCTCATCTGTTTAAAAGACTTTATATGCATTAACATGTTACTTTACAGGAAAATGTCATAGCTATGTTTTGTGCAAACTGTTGAATATAACATGTTTTAAAGGTACGTAAATTGAAGTGGAGTAAGACACATTTCTTTTTATGACATTTATTTTGTGTCTAGCAGAGGTAATTTGAATCCTTTCCACTATCAGTTCAGGGGGCCGTACCAGAGACACCCCTCCAGTCTTATCTTGGGGTGCGGCCCACATTCCTCAGTTTAGTCTTCGTCTTGTCTTAGTCTTTGTCTCGTCTCGTCTCGTCTCTCCTTCGTCTTTTAAGTCTAATTTTTCCTTTCTTCTCGTCATTTTTGTTGCGTTAAGTTTACTTTGCCGGTGATAACATCTTTTCACAATAAGTCGCCCAAACTTTTGTTCGAGTATCACTTTTGTAGTTTATTTTGAAAAGCCTCGCGCCACGCAACATCCGCCATCTTTAACAATCGCTGCCTTGACCAAAGCGGCTAATTTAAGAAGTTATACTTCTAAAGTTTTGAATCGCTGTGAAAGGATTTTTATTGAATTTTTCATTTGGCATTAAAAGGGACATTTGCCATACTCTGAGACTTTGACGCTGCCTTACGCTGACAACAGCTAAACTCTCCCTGAGCGGCATCACGCTCGCTGTTTAACATAACGGGACACCTGGCGACTGGCTGTTGAGCTTGGAGGACACACCACGAACCGCTGTTTGGAGCCGGGAACACCAGCCCTGCTACACCCCGCGGCTCTAAAGGACAAAGAACAACATCCGAGCCCCGGAGGCTGGCTGTCGTCACCGCCTTCCCCTTCTGCTCCGAGCGCAGTAAGACCAGTGTTATGTATGTTACAGAGTTGGCGCTTATAGTCTCAGAGTCTACTCCCTTATTCCAAAATTTCCAATAATTTAATAAGTCAATTTATAACTTGTTCCACTGCAATTTATCATTAATCAATCAATAATTCTGCATAACGGTTCTGTTCATAATTACATTCCTTTCAATATTTACCTGTGCCTCAGTACACTATTCCACCTTATTGTGTAAATAAATGTTATACTTAATCTAAATTAAGTTGAGTTTGTTGGTCTTTATCTATTAAACTGAGTCCCTCCTGGTCAATCCTTCCCTCTTAAGACATTAGTTTAGGTGTTTTAATCTGCACATTAGCGCAAGGCTAACTGGTACCAATGCGGAGTTATTACTCTTAATCTTTGTCTTAGTTCAGTGTATATATTTTTATATATGTACGCTACAACGACCACACAAATTGTACATGAGTGCCACTTCATTTGAAATGAGAAATTTCATCATCCTTCTTGTAGTGTCATCAAGAGAGGACCCACCAACATCTGTGACCTTTGAAATCTGTAAAAATACAAATTGGAGAGGACACAAAAGTTATCTTAGTGGTATCGTACAAAAATTAAGACAAGCAGAGCAACATTAACAATGCAAAATTGACTTACAACACAGGACATTAATCTTGGGTCCTGCAGCTGTTGATTCAAAGCTTCCACTTCTTCTATGGAAGCGAGAGGAAACAACTTCTTCAGGAACCTCTGGCAATGACTCGTGGCTATGATGCTTAAGTAAAGCATTCAACATGTTGCTATGAACCCGCTGAGTCTCTTTCACTTCTTCCAGTAGAGTAAGGATTTTGACAAACATGGCAGCTGTGGAGGTGAATCATTCAGCAGGTGATCGTGTTGGAGTGATGCTCTCAGCATGTAGTGTAGGAGTGGTGCTCTGGCTGGCTGGTCTTGTGGAAGTGGTGCCCTGGCTGGCTGGTCTTGTGGGAGTGATGCCCTGGCTGGCTGGTCTTGTGGGAGTGATGCTCTGGCTGGCTGGTCTTGTGGAAGTGGTGCCCTGGCTGGCTGGTCTTGTGGGAGTGATGCTCTGGCTGGCTGGTCTTGTGGAAGTGATGCTCTGGCTCGCTGGTCTGTTTTTAGAGTTATGAGGATCGCTAGAGGTGGCCCTTGAGGTGGCCGTGCTGAGATGAAGAGGTGGTGTGGGTGGAAGTTCATCTGATTCCACACTATCAGATTCCTCACTTGTATCTGGAAGAAATTTTTTGTTTGGTCTAAAAAGAGAGGAAATATATTAGTTACAGATAGAGGAAAATACATACATTCACACAATTTACTAGATCACAGCTTTGGACAACTGAATTTATTAGTGTATTTCATATTTAACCAGCTGTTTACATAACTTTAATGGCTGTATTTTAAATAAGTAACATATAAAATTGCAAATTTTATAGTTCTTCAAAAATGTATAAGTTGTAATTACTTAAACATGTAAGTTTGGAGAGTAAAACAGCAAACTCTTTTCCTTTTGTGGAAATTCATACTGTCTTCTTAACTACTGTTTAATGTTTCTTTTAGTCAGGAGTGTTCACTAGCAAATTGTGCATCAAATTAACAGATAGACATGACCCAAATATCAGTTCTAAGGACTTACAATCTTCTGCGCTTCTTTGGCATCTCAGAGTCTGTGTGTAAATCCGAGGTTTCCTCAGCCCTGCTTAGCTTCTCTCTCGCGGCAGCATATGTGTCTGCAAAAAAACAAAATGATTTAAGGGACACAATATTGACAACCAAAACAAAAACTAAACTTTTTTAAGTTACCTGCACTTCCAATGATCCGTATTCTGCACTTTTCCCAGTCTTGTCCAGGAATTATTTGTTTTTTTACTGCCTTGTTTATCCTCACAGCCCTTCCAGTTGGCCAGAAGCACTCTTTTCTTTCTGGACCAACAATCCAGCTTGTAGGGATGATGTCAATGACTGTCTTTCCATCATCAGTAAATTCATCAGTGAACTCCACATTATAAAGGGGCATCCTGAACCACTCAAAGAGAGTCAGTAATCATGAAGCTGAGGCAAAGCCACACATACATCAGGCATGGGCAAAAGTTTTTTGGACAGTTGAGCCACGGGAACAACAATTAACTGGCCACCAAGTTCCGAGACAACTGTAATTCCCAAGCTTGATGAAAAGATTGGATAGTGATAAAAACATGCCCCTGCATTAAAAATTTCACACACTGCAAAAATATCTTCCTTGGGAGACACTACAAGACTTTACTGTCAATTTCAAAGCAGTTGTTTCCAGAAGAGCAGGAGATGGTCGTCCCTTTGGATTGGCACTGCTTATACTGTGTCCAAGTAGAAAATCCTGGTGGAGTTGGTCCAGTGTAATGTGGGTGTTTAAACTTGTCTTCTAAAGTTCCTTTTCCATTACTGTTAAAAGTTTGTCTCTCACCCACACGCCTCACAACTTGTTCAACTGGATTTTGTGGTCTTCTTATCATTTTTTTTCAAATGTCCCAAATAATTTTCAAATGGAAAGCATGATACACAGTCCAGAGCACCATATTTACGAGCATCTTGTGCCAAATGTATAAGACTATGAGAGTTGTATACAAGAAATTCAGATCCATACAACTTGGCAAAATTTGTCACAAAACATTTCAACAAATTTTCAGCATTAGTCACAATAGTTGCTGCACAGTTCCTGGCTTAAAGGTATTCTGATAGCTACAGACAAGACAAGAAAGTTTTTTAAATAGACGTTTAGGCAATACATTAAACACCACAACAGGTCTTGTGTATAATAAAAATTGCCTGAACTCTGTTGCTTTCCATTGGCTATATTCATAAAGAGCCCATGGTTTTCTTAAGAAATTTCAAGGCAAATGTTGCCTTAATAGCTTTAAACTTTCAGATATAATAGAAAGAACACTTGATGACAAACTACAAGTTAATGATCCCTTCACCCACAGAGAGACAAGCTTCCGTACAATTCCTAGACACACCAGATGCATATAATCAAGGACAAAAGATGAAACCAGGCCTATTCCCAACTCCAACAGAGGTGATACATCACGGTGGTGCTCCTCATTTAACTGAACTGGGCATCTGTTCTTAGGGCTGCTTCCATATCAGGGTACACTATTTTTCCATTTAAATAAACACCACTTTGCACACAGCACTCACAAGAGCTGTAACCTGAGTGACCTTTAACACATTTGAGAAAGGCTCTTGCTGGAGCATCACATATAAATGCATCAGGCAGTAGGACACTGTAATGTTTCTCATTAAAATACAAACCTTCCATTGTGTTTTAAATTCCTCAAAAATATCTTTCATGTACTCATGAACAGATTGTGGTTTAGATGGGCCAGCATAAAGACCTATCATGAAAACCTTTGAACCAGGCAACTCCTTAATTTTACCAAGTATAGGCCACAGTAGCATATTAGAACTTCTGAAAATTGGTATTCCATCAACATTTAGTCTTAGAGTTATTGTGTCTGTGAGTTCATCTTGTGCATTGGCCAACTCTGTACATATTGCATTACAAAGACCAAAATAATAATAACTTCCAGTTCCCATTTTTTTAACTTCACAAGCTTTTAAAGTACACATAAGAGTTCTGGGATCTTTTGGCAAATTAAGACCTTCATTTTTAAGTATGATGCAGTAATTCCGACATAGCTGACTGAGATATTCCGATTAGCTGCCCATTCTGCTAATCTGGTCTTCATGTCATGCTAAGGCATAATTTCCTCTTCATCAGAATCTTGGAATGAATCATTTCTTTCGTAGTCCAAACTCAAATCAAGATCATCCGAGTTATCACTGTCAAAATCCTGATCACTGTCCAATCTTTGTTCTATAAAAAAAGGCATATCAAAATCATTTGAGTTGTCACTGTCAAAATTCTGCTCATCATCCACTCTTTGCTCAATAGTTCCATCAAAATGCTTCAATAGATTCCACAGCCAAGGTCATTAAATGTTCTTGCACTTTTGATTTGATCCAATGCCTTGCAGTACGTGAGATTGCACAATCCATTTCTAAAAACAATTATCCTTATTTATATTAAAATCCGTCTGTTACATTTTTATATATTATCAGTCAATTTTAGCAAATACGTGCAGGATATGACTGTTGACCTCAATGGTGATACGACCTGCCTTAAAGAGGGCTCAACACAAACGCTGAATGCACATGAACTATATTATACTGCAGAAGGCCACAGTGGCTGATAACATATCTCCAAGGGTCCCATCTCGTTTAAAACACTAACTCTGAATTACAATTTTTATTTTGCATAGTTAATAAGAAGAGGTAAAGTGCCCATTGTTATAATAAAAGTTAAAAACTTCAGGATTGTTTAAACTTATTAGATCCTTAATATTCTTAATAGTGACCTTCAACAATTTTTACAACTACTTTTAAAAGTTTCATAGCACAGTATAATTTAAGCATTTCCACACACAATTCCACCACAATTTCCCCACATACATCCCATGAAGGCCCCATAATTTTTTAACTATATGGGACCCACATAAATTGCCCATTGACAGCCCATGCCCATATGAAACCCACACTGCCCAGACATAACCCATATGGGGCCCAGATATCAATGTTGGCTGGGGCATACGCCAATTTCAGCCTCGCTTTGGGTGTACGCAAGCTTTATAAATGAGGCCCCTGGTTCATTCTTCCACACTCTGCCAAATCGTCAGTGTTCCTTGAGGCTGGGGGAGGGGGGAGGGGGGGGGGACTGCAGTTATCTACAGAAAGGACATTAAAATCACTAACATCTCTCTCCCACACATCCACTCATTTGAATACAGTTTTTAAACTGTCTGGTCCCGCTCCATTAGTCACTGCTGTCATCTACCGTCCCCCTAAGCCAAACCCCTCCTTCCTCTCTGATTTTAGATTTCCTTACCCAGCTCTGTGCCATCTCACCTTCCATCCTCCTTCTCGGCGACTTCAACCGCCACATCGACAACTCCAACTCCAAACCTGCAGCTGATTTTCTGGACCTTCTTAACTGCTTCAACATCACCCAACATGTCAATTTCCCCACACTGTTAAAAAAAAAAAAAAAAAAAAAAAAAGAATCGTAAAAAAGGTAAATGACATACAGCTCAGGCTGCCAAACAATTACCCTAAAATTAAAGTCCTTATCGTAAACTTTTAAAATGTGCAAAAACACTAAATTTACGGACGTGGAAAAAAGGGAAATTACCATTATTTTACAGTTTCCCTGTATTATGATCAAATACCTTCATTATAGTGCCAATGTCATCAGTTCTAAAGAAAATTACCATTATTTTACAGTTCTTCTGTATTGATTAAATACCTTCATTAAAGTGCCAATATCAACATTTCTAAAGGAAATTACCATAATTTTACAGATTTTTACCATAACATTAGGAGTAAACACCTTCAATAAAAGTGACAATACTCAGTTTTACAAGAAAAAAAACTTTTTTATAAATTTTTACCATAATAATAGGAGTAACCCCTTAAAAAAGTGACAATATTCAGAGTTTTATGAGAAATAAAATTTTAGATTTTTACCATGAAATTAGAAGTAAACACCGTTAAAGTGACAATGCTCAAAGTTAAAGGAAAAATACCATTATTTTACAGACATTTACTTAATTTTTAGGGTTAAACTAAAAAAACAGTAAATGACTGTCAGCTGCGGCTGCCAAACAAAAACCCTAAAATTAAAGTAGAATTCCATAATTCAAATGTGAAAAAACATAAAATTTACAGAATTTTCCAGTTAAGTTTCTACAAGAATATAACATTATTTAAAAGCTGTTATGTATTATTCAGATGAAACACTACATTAAATGTAGGGACAATATGAAATATTCTAAAGCAAAAATTACATATTCAATACATTTAATATTTAAGAGTAGAAATATTACATTTCATATACTGTAGTTAAGATTTGCATAAGATCCCAACATTTTTTGAGTCAACCTATACAGTTACTAAAAAATAAGTCAAATCAAACCCTACCACAAAAGTGAATTAAATCTATCAGAGGTGACACTGATGCAGATGAAGTCTTCCCCCAAATTTCCAGTAATCCACTAGATCTTTGGGGCATCTGCGGAAAAACAAGCAAGACAGAATTAATTACTAAAACATCCCTAAAAAGCAGCATTTTATGTATGACATCTCAGTAAACAACTTCAAAGAATTAGTTCACTTTAAATAAAAAAAAGTTAAAGATTAAATTAAAAGAATAATTTAACTTAGTGTCAAACATATTGGGAGCTAACAGAGTGTTCTTTTGAATATGCAACTTTTGCAGTGCTATTTTAAAAATTTTTTATTGATAAGGCACAGATTCTGCGACAAGTTGGCCCCTGCCCAGGGTGTCCCCACCTAAGGCCCAAAGTTACTGGGATAGGCTCCAGTCACCCACGACCCCTAATGGGAATAAGCGGACGAAGATGACTGAATGAAGGCACAGATTTACAACAGACATTACCAATGTGTCATAGTAAACACAGTTACCTTTATAATATTGTCTGCAGCATGAGCTCCTGGGAAAACATAACATGCAGAAAACAATATACATTAGTAATATCAACCAGTGGCTTACACAGAAGTGCTAATTAGCAACTTCACATAAAAACACCATGATTGAAATATACTAAAACAAATCACACACTGCCATCAAAAAAATCTACAGAAGATGCCACTGTTTTATGAACCATGTACTGGCTTTTCCATTACAGTGCAAAACAATAACCTTTACTATATGAAAGATAGTGGCAAGAAAGCTAGATATCACTTCACAATACACCTCTTTGAAATTAATTAAGCTGAGGTAAAAAAAAAAGGACAACACATCAGACTTGGGGATATTGTAGGAAATGCTGCATGTTGCTGATAAAGAGTATATGGTATGACTTACATCACGCATCTTTATGACAGAAGAATCCTCAATTAAGAGAATGCAGCTCTTCACCTTGATTGGTTTGTGACCTAAAAATAAAAAAGGTGGCTGTAATTATAACCAGCGTAATAGCACAGTGCTAGAAATAAAAAGTATGCTGCCTGTTATTTACAAACTCTAAAAGGGTCCACAGTCCACAATTTAGTAAAAACTCATTCAGGGTGCAGTTCACAGTTCAGGTTGGCACAGCTGCCCTTGTCCTGCTACTGCTCCTTCTGCCTGTATATCTATGAACATAAAATGTTTGTTTATTATTGATGTACTTTTACATGTAACGGTGAATGGACCTAAGTGAGTACCTGGATTTCTGTCTCTCTCTGGCCAGTGTGAAGAAAGTAGAGTATGCTGAGTTTCCACCCAGTGTTTAAGCTCAAGTCTCAGTTTTGGCACAGCTGGTTCATGACTTCCAACCTTACCCAGTGTGCTACTGAGACATCCCTGAAACCCTGCAACAGCACAAAGTTTTAGTCATTTAATATAAATGTGGTTGTTATGAGATGCACAAAGGTACAGGAGTTACATATTTAGTTCATCTGGAGCCTAAACTAGGATCATGTTTGCTACGTGCCATTATCCGTTGCTTGTGGCAAAGGTTTTGTCTGTTCATGCAGAGGTTGGGCTCATGGTTTGTTGGATACCTGCATTTCTCCAGAGTTTGGTCCCCCTCCCCCGCACTGACGCATTAAAATTTTAACAAAAAAGAACTTTTAGCATCACAATGCCGTAGTGCATAGTTTACAGTGCAACGGCAGCATGAAGTGCATTTCTTTACACTACCACTATTCTTTTTTCAAGTACTAACATAAACACAATAATTAAAATAGCTTAACTCAGGGGGAGACCCCGTGGGCGCTCTCCCCATACATGGGGAGCACGTTGTAGCATTAGCGGCTAACATAGCAACTAACATTAGCATTAACCACCCCAGTCCCGGTTTAACTCACCGAAACGCTCCTCAACTCTCAACCTCTGAGAAGTGCAGTCCCGTACCACTCCAAAGTTCAATAAAATGCTCACAACGTCCGTAGGAATGTCGGGTCCTTTCCTCAGAGTGGCAGAGATGATTCTTGCTCAATTAGACAGATTTCAGATATTTTGCAATTAACTTTTTCTCCGGCCAAGTCCAGTAGCAGCCTCCAGTGCATTCTCTTTGCTTCTGCCAAACATCCGTGAGAGTAATGCTGCGTTCACACCTGACGCGTTTGAGGCGTCAAATTCGCGTTCGACGCATCTAGTGGGCGCTTGAACATTTTGAAGTCAGACGCTTCATTTGCGCGTCCAATTTTGCTCTGTTCGCGCGTCAAAACAAATGTGTTCAGACGCGAATTCGCGTCATGGGAGGAGTCTGTTGTGCCAGGGTAATGGCCGCTCATTCAGGGCTAAATTCAACTGAGGGCCAAGCCGGTTTGCTCACCTGTGTCCTGGGTCGGTGTGAGGACATGTCCCCAGGACACTACTGCTGTTTTTAGGCACTCAACACCAGCAGCAGAGCGGAGATATGGAAGAGTTTTTTCTTGTTTAATAGCGGTCTCTAGTGGTTTTAGCAGGTTATAGGCTAGGCTAGCAGTCAGTACACAGACTGTTTTTGCTGTTGTTTTGGGAAGTACAGTAACTGCTAATCCAACGAGCTCAGCTCAGCTCACGCTAAAGTTAAGGTCCCCTCAATGTCTTGTTACTGTCTTTTTGACTGCTGTCTTTATAAAAGTAGTAGAGCTGCTGCAGGCTGTAGTTTATAGCTCCACGTTCACATTGACAGCTTCGATAAGTCCACCGTGATTGTTTTGATGGATCTCCGCTTTCTACGTCCTCCCACGTCACTGCAGGAGCTAGATCCTGATTGGTTAACGTGCCGCGAATATTCGCCAAAGTTCAGATTTTTCAACTCGGGCGTCGAGAGCGTCAGACGCTCGATTCGCGCGTCAGACGCGTCGACGCTCAATTCGCGCCGCGCTGGACGCTTGATTCGCGCCGCAGGATGTCTAGACGCGCGTTTACATAGACTTAACATGTAAACCAGACGCCTCAAACGCGTCCGGTGTGAACGCAGCATTAACGTTAGATAGTCAGGAGCTGAGGGGCGGGAGCTTAGCGCTAACATCCACTGAGGTTACGGCATCACTTTTTGGGCCTATTAGAGGTTGGCCTGGGGAGTACATGGGTGACTGACAAACAAAAAATCAAGTTTGACAATAACTACAGCAGTGCATTACTGGAGATCAGTTACATCAGTCTAATGCCACTTTTTATTCTGTAAAATTAAACTCAAGCCCAATTTAAACTTTGAAAGTGCGTTGTAGAAGCACTTAGCATTCAGTCAACATCAGTAACTTGCTAAGTACTATTATTGCTCATATTAGACTCACATTTGTTTGATTGATTTAATCATTTCTGTTAACAGTTATGGAGCTGGCTAGCTTAGTGCCCAGAGTGAGCAAACACAATGCAATGAAAAAAGTCCACAAGAGCAGCTAATTCATGCTTTTTTTCTCTGGGACTAACAAAAGTACTATAAACTATATCAAATAAATAAGAAAAACTCACCAAATACAGAATAAATGCAGCTCAGACTTCTCCTCGGATTTTGCTGGCTGCAGGATGACTGCAGTTTGGCGCCCACACGCTGCTGTTGGTAGGTTATCTGGTGTTGTGTTCCTCCGCCAGTTGCCAAGCTTAGAGTTTTAGCGTTTAGCAACCTGCTGAAATGGGGGAAATACAAGAAATCATACAGGAAGGAGACTGACCCAGAGCTAAAAATGTGGATCGCCCCCAGGGGCGGACTGGGACTGAAAAACAGCCCTGGAGTCTGGCCCCTTGCTCTGTACACGGCTCTAACTGAGGTAAAACTTCATCTGGTTCCGTGGGTCCCTGAGCCTGAGCAGCGCTGGGCCCCCACCACCGCACTCTCAGTCTCTTCATCCTCATGTTGTGCTGTACTGGTGGATGTGGCTATAGCACTGCTGCTGTCAAACACTTCTGTTATTTTTTTACACTTGGACGCCTCACATGCAAGCGACTTAAACTTCTTTTCCCTGACTTTCTCTGCTCCGCCCTTCTCCTTTCGTTTTATTAACCGTTTTTTATCCATTACGTAAACGGACGGCAGCCTCTGCTCACGCGCCACCGCCGTCTTCACGGCCGCCTGTCGGCTGCTGCTTGCAGGTTTGTTCGAGTGCCTGCTGCAATGAGTGGCTGCCATGGATGTATCCATGGTGGCTGCAGCTGGTCTGCTTTCTTCTTCTACTCTGCTGTTGCGCATCTGCGCCCTCTCTGGTCTGGTTGTGTATGTGTTTATGGAGTCTATGTAAAACGGCCCACCGGCCGTCTCAGCGACCGGCCGTTCTGTGATCCTCCAGAATGCACAGATGGCCAGTCCGCCCCTGATCGCCCCTGTCCCTGAGGAGTGCAAGCATGTGAGAGAGCTATTTGTTTTTCTGATTAGTCATTGTGGAGACTGTTTACTTTTTCCATTGGCAGTTGTGAAGTTTTGTGTGCACAAAATATGCTATTTCATATGTATTACAGTTTTAACATTAAGATTGTAGAATGGTTGTGATTTGGGCGGGTTTTTATTGCGTTTGGCGGGTTTTACGTTATATTTGGGCTGGAAACTGTCAGTCAGATCTGGCAACCCTGAGCAGAACATCATTTATCAGACAACAAAGACCGGGAAGTTTCAGGGTGATCAGATGATTTTAAACCAAACGTGGGACATAATGCAGTAAATTATCATGCGGACACAAACAAATAAGCCTTATTAATATAAAGGTTAACTGTCATCTTCATACTGAGAAGCTGATTGTTCATAACTTCTGAGTCCATAGTCTACTGCCTCTCCTGCCCTGGCCAGTTCTGATATTTCTGAACCTAATGTAAAATACACATGTTGGATTAAAATATCTACAGTTGACTGTATTGGTCTGTATGCTCTGAATCACAGGGAGAAGAAACAGAGACAGACAGTGGATGTGGAGGTCTCACACTGACAAATATAGATTGAAAGAAGCATGTTCCTCATTTTCCAATGATGAATCCTTTACAAGGTTAAACATTTATTTAATGTACTTTAAAATTAAGGAGAAAATCTTTAGATGTTGTAAATGAACATTGATGTATAAATATGTACAAATATGCAATTAATAACATTTACCTTAAAATTAAGGAGAAAAACTTTAATTGTTTAGTATGGTCAACAATTTATAAATAATGTGCCACACATTTAAATACTGTTAATTAATGTAATTTTACGTACATTTTTCTGTAATTCAAGAAAAAGGAAAAATCACATAATAAATGCAGTAAATCTGACATAAAAAAAATGAGAAAAAAACATTAATTGTTATTATGGTATAAACCCATAAAATTAAATAGTGTTAGTTAATTTGAAGGTAATGTGACATAAATTTAAAGTTTTTTACTGTATACTAAAAAAGTTTTTTACCGTAAAATTAGGATTTTTTTTTACAGTGCACCCACACCCACGGTCACATCCTGGATCTCATCTGCACTACCGGTCTTACAATCCCCAAACTCTCCAGTCATAACCTCCATATATCTGACCACCTGGCAGTTACACTGGACATTGATATCCCTCTTCCAATCCCAAAAAATAAATGCACAATCTCATTCCGCAACCTCAAATCCATTTCCCCCACTGCTCTTTCAGCCTCCCTCTCCACCAAACTTTCAACCTCCCCTCCCCCTCTGTCTGATAACCCAACTGACCTCGTCACTTACTACAATAACACACTTTCCTCTTGCCTATGAACTTGCACCAAGAAAATCCAAAACAGTCTCCTTCACTCACACAGCACCCTGGTACACTCCTGAACTCTACAAAATGAAATCCTGTTACCGCCAGCTTGAGAAACTGCATAAAAAATCTGGTTTAACTGTCCATCTCCAAGCCTATACAGACTACCTCCAACAATATAAAGATGCCCTCAGTGCAGCCCAGTCCAACTTGTACTCCAACCTCATACACTCTGGCTCCAATAACCCAAAAGCTCTGTTCTCCACTATCAACAAACTCCTCAAACCCACTGACACTACCTCTTCATCCTTTACAGTCGACAAATGCAACACCTTCATGTCTTTCTTTCAATCTAAAATCGACACCATTTACAGTTCTCTCTCTCCCTTCCAAGCCACAACAACTCCCCCTCCTGATTCTCCTCCCCCCAGCTCCACTCAGCAACTCTCCCATTTCTCCCCCATTTCCACAGTTGATCTTTCCAAACTCCTGTCAAACATGAAAACCCCAACCTGCTCCCTGGACCCCATCCCCTCCGCACTCATCAAAGGCTGTCTCCCAACCCTCTCTCCTCTCATCACAACCATCATCAACTCCTCCCTTACCTCTGGTTCTGTCCCGCAGTCTTTCAAGCTGGCTGCCATCACCCCCATCCTCAAAAAACCTGGTCTCAATCCTGACATACTTTCAAATTTTCGGCCCATCTCCAACCTTCCCTTTCTGTCCAAAATCCTCTAACGTACTGTAGCAGCCCAACTCAAATCTCACCTCCACTCCAACGGTCTGTTTGAACCATTTCAGTCTGGTTTCTGCCCTCACCACAGCACAGAAACGGCCATCCTCAAAATCACTAATGATCTCCTCCTCTCCTCAGACTCCGGTCACCTCAGTATACTCATCCTCTTGGACCTCACAGCAGCCTTCAACACCATCAGCCACTCTATCCTCCTCTCCCGCCTCCAGAACTCACTCCACATCACTGGCTCCGCTCTGTCTTGGCTCAAGTCATACCTCACCAACCGACAACAGTTCATCCACATAAACAACTGCTCTTCCTCCAAAGCCCCCCTGTCACAAGGTGTCCCTCAAAGTTCGGTGCTTGGTCCCCTCCTGTTCATCCTTTACCTCCTCCCCCTTGATAACATCATCCGCCGCCATGGCCTCCATTTCCACTGCTACGCCGATGACATTCAACTCTACATATCCACCAAATCCGTCAACTCCACAACTCTCTCCACCCTCACCCACTGCCTCACCGAAATAAAAACCTGGATGCAACACAACTTCCTCAAACTGAACTGTGACAAATCAGACATAATCATCATCAGTCCCAAAACTATCATCAAATCCACCCAAAAGTTCAACCTGACCATAGACGACACAACCCTCACTCCATCCCCACTCACTCGGAACCTTGGCATTCACTTTGACTCCACCCTGTCCTTTGAACAGCACATCAATCAAATAACCCGGACTGCATTTTTTCACCTAAAAAACATAGCACGACTCCGCCCATCTCTGTCCTTTTCCGCTGCTGAAACCCTAATACATGCCTTCATCACGTCAAGACTCGACTACTGCAATAGCCTCCTCTATGGTACCCCCTCCAAAACTCTCCAAAAACTCCAATACATTCAAATTTCTGCTGCCCGCCTTCTCACCCGCACCCGCTCCCGTGACCACATCACCCCTGTCCTCCAAAATCTCCACTGGCTCCCCATCCCTCAACGCATCCAATTCAAAATCCTCCTCATCACATTCAAAGCCCTCCATAACCTGGCCCCCTCCTACCTCTCTGACCTGCTCCACCGCCACACCCCATCCCGCTCCCTCCGATCCTCTACTGCCAACCTTCTCTCCCTCCCCTGCAGGACCAAGCTCCGAACCTGGGGTGACAGAGCCTTCAGAGTAGAGGCCTGTCTAACATCGTCAGGAAGACTGTTCCAGAGTTTAGCTGCATAAAACTGAAACACTTCACTGAGTTTAGTCCTGACTCTGGGCACCAGCAGCAGACCTGTCCCTGAGGTCCTCAGAGTCCCAGATGGTTCATATGGGACCAACAGGTCAGAGATGGACTTTGGTGCTAAGCCATGGAGAGACTTGTACACAAGCAGAGCTGTTTTAAAGTCTATTCTCTGAGCAACAGGAAGCCAGTGCAGAGACCTGAGGACAGGACTAATATAGTCGTACTTCCTGGTTTTGGTCAGGACCCGAGCAGCAGCGTTCTGGACGTCCTGCAGCTGTCTTACAGCTCGCTTAGTGAGTCCAGTGAGCAGACCGTTACAGTAGTCTAACCTGCTGGAGATAAATGCATGAATAAGTCTCTCTAGGTCTGGTTTAGACAGTATACCTTTGATTCTGGCAATGTTTTTGAGATGATAAAATGCTGATGATATAGATTTAATGTGACTGCTGAAGTTCAAGTCAGAGTCCATGAAATTAATGTTCTCACTGTTAGAGAAATGTGTATATAAGTTATCTACTTTTATATGTCTCATAAATCCTAAGTACAATGTGTGTTATGAATGTATTAATCATGTGCTGAGTTACAGAGTGTTCCAGTAAGATAATGCTGACGCACGACTGACTGCTTAATCTATACTGACCGTATAGATTAAGCATGGCATGGCCGCAGAAGAATGACCAACTGGATAAGAAAGTGCGGCCTCAGAACTGATAACCAGCGTTATGTTAAATTATCATATGTAGAGTTGATGACTCTCTGTCCTATTTCCCCAATTCCCTTATCGGACAGAGACGGTGCATGTAACCAGGGGCGTGATGTTTAATAAAAGGCATGAGAGAGCACCAGGGAGCCAGAGCACATGGAGGGAATGTCCCCGGTGCATGTCACTGGGTCTTCATCTCTGTCTGCTCTCCTTGCAAGTAAACCATTTAACGTGTCTGTGTTTCTTCTTGTTTTAGTATTATAGTTGGATTAACCAGCTCCAACACTCACTCTGCATTTTCTCAACACAATCTAACTGTGGACCAACACCAGCTCCAACACCAGGGCAGCAACACACTATTTTTCCAACCCAGTATGATAGGATGCCGAGAAGTTATCAACAATAAACAGTACTTCCTATGAACAGACTTAAACTGTATATCCCTCCTACACCCCTAACTTTTTACCTTTCACCCTAAGAAAAAAAAAAGCACCAATAAAGACTGCCATGGAAGAATGATCTAATAGTCAATAATTCAATTTTTTTTCATGGTTACAATGATTAACTTCAGTCCTCATCATACATAGCAAAAATTCATTGTGTTTATGAAATTTAACCTTTTAAATTCCAGTTTATGTGGCATACATTGCCCTGATGTGCACATCTCTGTAAGAACTACATTCTGCATGTGTGCTAATGCAAACACAAACAAACTAATTTCTCAACAAACACACATCAATTTAGGACAACCTTAAAACACACCCAAATAATTTTAGGTCAGATTTTTTTTTTAAATTTACCTTGCAGGCTTGATAATTTATACAAATACTTGTTGGGCCATTTCCCAATTTATACCTCTGTGTACCATATATGGGGAAATGGCGCCACCTAGTAAAAAAAAAACAATAAAAAACTAAAATTCCTATCCTTCACTATCATGAATCCATGAAATACTTGATAAATATGTAAAATGATATTGCAGTGATGGTGTATTATAAAAATGTTTGGGAGTAAATGTCACAAAAGAATGTTTTAGGGGTAAAGGTGGGACTATGACACCTGAGGCAAAATCTATACCATTTGAATCAACACAGCAAAAGTGCAGAACAAGGTGCAAAACATCAAAAAAAGGGTGTAGGAGGGATATTATATTGACCACAAACACAAGCATCACAAGTCCAAATCTCATGAGACCACTTTATTGTTCAAAAGCACCTCTTTCCACAAATTACAAAAAAACTATTGTGTAACATTGTTTCCACAGAGTAACCCCAAGCCCATGAAAAATTTTCCCAAATGGCACTTTTTTTATAAAGACTTAGACTCTAAAGGATTGAGGGTGAAACTTCACTCTTCAACCTAGAAAAGAAGAACATGCATGTTAGTGGCTTGGCTTTACAATTGCTTTCATTACTTTTCATATTTATTTATATATACACCAGTGCTGTGCAATACCCCCCTTTGTCTTGTAAATGGTTTATATTGCTTTTGGTTTTGATCCATGCTCACTTTATTTTCTTGCTTCCTGCACTTCATTCTGTATTAAGAGCTGCCTTAATGAGTGAATTTCTCTGCTTGTGCAATTAATAAAGTTCAATCTAATCTAATTAAAAGGCTCCAGTCAAAACCTGTACACAAGTAAAAGTACTGCTGTTATTAATATTAAGTAGAAGTATTTTTAAAAGTTGTCAACAACCTGCTACTTGAGCAAAATTGTGTGTGTAAAGTGTGAATTTCACTTGAGTAGAAAGTATTTACTGCTACTACCACTTCTTGTAGCACTACTCCATATACTCACGTTTCATTTAGAAAATACTTGACAAAAAGTAATAAAAAATCCTTAAAATTGTAAGCAGATAAAAGTATTTTAAAAAACATTGATAAAGTAAATAATTAAAAAAAAAAAAAGTAGTTAAAGTTAAAGTATCAAATTACTTTTCAACTGATGAATGTGTATAAATTTCTGTTGTGCATAAACTCTTACCTCTGGCACAGGGAAAAGTGTATTCAGTCTCATCTTTGTCACCTGAAATTTTAAAGAAAATAATTTATTTTAGTTCTATTGCAAATATAAATTTAAGCAAGATGGCCTTTGCTCTGTGCCTGACAGCAGAGGAGTGTCTGACGTACTTGGCTCATAGTAGTCGTAGAGCTTGACCACAGCGGGCTTCAGGTTACGCACTGGGAGCTCCTGTATCAGCTGTAATTGGTGAATGATGGCTATGCCCTTTGGAAGCTTTTGGAGAAAAAAAACACAAATTTTTACACGTAAAAACAATTTTCAAAATGTGTGAGGCTTGTCAGCAGCCAGTTCTCACCTCCTGTAGATAGACCAAGATGTGATCTTTGTCCTCGTCAACACGCTGCACCAGCGATGCACCTCTGAGCTAAAGGGACATAAGGAAAACCAAAAAGACCACGTTAGATTAGTACTAATAGATATGCATACTATCCACTAAAACTACCACTAAAAAGTTTATTTTTTTACTAAATAGTTATTTCTATAAATAGTTACTACAATAACTTACCACCGTCAGAGACTCAGAGTCTACGATGAATCCAGACAGCACTTTAATGTCGATGATGGCCATGTTGGTGACAGCCTGCTCTCCACTGTATCTGTAATGCAGAATAATAAGTCACAAGTCGAAACAGAGGCATTTCAACCAAATTAAATAATACTCTTCCAACTATTAGTGGACTAAAAACAAGAACTTACAGTGACTTGATCTTCAGATTCATCTTGGGTCTGAGAGAGTTACTGTCGCAGTCGGCCTCTGGCGTCACCTCAATGTTGAAGGTGGACTTATCGGTCGGAGGTGGGATGTTGTAGTAAACAGAAACCTGGGACAGAGATAGTGGACCAAAAAATGTCATCAAAACACATTTGTTTATGCGTCATGACATGTAAAAAGTAGTAAAGTATGTAGAAGAAGATGATCTCAAGTAGAAGTAAAAGTACTCAGTAAAATTATCTGAGTGAAAATACTGAATGTAAAGTTTACTAAGTTAAAAGCAGTAGTAGACAGAGAAGAAGAGAGAGAAATAATAAAACAATATCAACTTGTACAACTACTGCTACTACTACTGCTACAGTGTCTACAACAATTTCTAGTACATATATATTTGCTACTGGATGCAGGTACAAAAACACATTTCACTGCATATTGTGCTATGTATCTTATGTTAAATACTTTTACTTTTACTCATTTAGAGACTTTAAAGAAAAAAGAAATACTTGACTAAAAGTGTCTAGTTAATTAGTACCACTGTGTGTAATAGGTAATAGTAAGAATTATTATGTACAGTCAGCTTTGTACATGCCATGAATGTTTGAATTTCCAATGTTAGCATCATCTGTATAAATGAGTCGTGGTGCGTTCACTGACCTGTATGGAGGCACATGTGTTGCCCTTCACTTCCACGCTGTATTTTCCGGTCATATCTTTAAGTGCCTTCTCCTGGTACAGCAGCTTGTTGTTCTGGTTCACCTCAAACACCAGCTGACCACTGGGGGACTGGACCGTGACCGTGCTCTGACCCGAGGGACTGAAGACCAGAGTGGAGTAGCGAGCCAAGGCCTGGAGAGCCACAACTGTGTCCTGGAATGGACATTACGTTTAAAAAAAAAAATAAAAAAAATTTATTAAGATGTACCAAGTCATGCGCCAAAATTGCAATTACTGTGTACCGGTACTCATGTTTCATGGTTTACATTTCATGACCAGAATTTGTTAAGGTTAAGGTATACTTTATTGTGCCCTGAGGGAAATTTGTTATCTGCATTTGACCCATCCCTCAATGCCACTGGGGCAACCTGCAGTGCAGCGCCCAGGGACCCTTCTCCAGTTCTTGATTCCATATATACTTTTTTGGTAAAGGTACTATGAGCAGTATATTTTTTTAATACTTCATAAAAATTACCCATATGTGTCCCCAGATATGAGGTAAACATGTTCAAATCAAATATTTGTTTTACTCATAACAATGGTACACCTCATTTATTCACAATAAATAAATAATTACCATAATGGCCAAGCTGTTTATGTTTACATTTTTGCTTTAGTTCTAAAACCCTTGCAGCGCCAATCGTCCAATCAGAAAAGTAGAAAGAGCTTCATGCTCTGTTTGCCACACAGGCCAATCTGTACATGCAGGAGTTGTGGACACAGCTAACAGCTGAGCTACAAAACCAGCTGGCAAAAAGCTCACTGTGACTGGCAACTCACAGACCATTGTTTAATTTAGACTGCAGTACCATTTTTAAACCAGTATGAGCACATGCTGCTTCCAGTACCTTTAAAGACCAAAATGCTGTGTTGACAAGCCTAAAAATGTACATGCATATCTTTGCCTGTCAGTGTTTTTGAGGAGCACCTGAGTAGAGCTGAAGCCTCCAATATCGTTCTGCTGTCCCGACAACCACCGGACGATTTGGGAAGCGTAGCCCAGGTCCTCAGTGGTGGGATTGGCTCCGAGTTTAGCCAACAGCACATAAGAGCTGGTCTCCACCGAGAGAGAGGCAGAAGTTTCTTCAGAGGACTGGGACCAATGGAGGAACCCACCTGCAAACAGCACCATAAATTATAGTCTACTTATAGTCCATCTATACAGAAAGGGAAGTGTGTCAAGAGCAGAGGTGTGTAGTACTCACAGGGGTTCTCAAATTTTTTATCCAAAGGTCTAAATTTCAAATCTCAAATCTCATCGATGCAGAAGGTCCAGTACAATCGATCATTTCAAAACTTGTTTTTAATTACCGCTTATAGAACATATCATTACATTTGTTCAAAAAATATACTATTTTGCATTAAAATGCATTATGAACAAATACAAAGCTGGCAGGTCATCAGGGTGACAACATGTTCTTATAAAAACAATATATAAAAGATGAAATGATTTACAATAAAGACAAATGTCTTTAGGAACCACAGGGGATTAATGATAAAAACAGACCTGGAGCATGTCGCAGTACATTGTATACTCACTGTATCAACACACTGCTCTAGGGCCTTTGTCAGATGCTCAGGCTTCAAGGTAATTCTGATCACATTTGAATATTTGCATTAGGGGAGATATCCATCATCACCTGTTTATTTCACATTGTATTACTAATATTAGGCCTATTCCTTTATTTTTTTTTATTTGACAAAAAGTCATCTTATCCTCGTGAAGCTCTCCTGTGTCTGTGAGGCACTGATCTCCCCGAGCTGCCCCTCTCTCTCTCTCTCCCTCTCTCTCTCTTCGTGCCTCTGTTCCCTGCTACATCGCATGTCTCTGCAACACCTACTGTCTTCTCTCCCTCAATGTACTTCTGGCCATCAAAATAAGTTTTGGCAAGTAAAGATCTCTTCCATTTTTTGGAGTAAAACATCACGGACTGAGGGGACTGTCCGCGATAAAGCATTAGATGCGTCTATGTGCGTGCAGTGTGTTTCGGGCGATGTCATTCAATCACACAGGAGTGATAACGGACTGCTATGGGTTAAACTTGGAACTAGCAAATTCGTCTGTGTGATCATTTTAGACCAGGAATTCTCTACTTAACAGATAACCTCAAACAAAACAACAGGATTGCAGCATTTGTTTAATGCGCACATTTAATTAATCAGGAGTAGTGCTTTTTAAACACGATGTGGGAGTGGGCCGCGCGTCCGGATCAAAGTCCCTCAAGGTCCGGATCCAGCCCGGAATCCGGGGTTTAAGAACCCCTGTACTAAAGTAAAAGTACTGTATTTTCCGCACTATAAGACGCATCGGATTATAAGGTGCAGCTTCAATTAATGGCCTATTTTAAAACTAGTTTTTATATATAGGGCACACCGCATTATAAGGCGCATCCACTAGATGGCGCTGCGCTAAAGGGAATGTCAATAAAACAGTCAGATAAGTCAGTCAGTCAAACTTTATTATTAGAATACAAAACAGCGTTCTTACAACTCCCTCGTTGAAAACAATGTATTTCCAACTCCATTTGTCACAGTTCAAAGCTACATGAACAGCGTTCGAGCGCTCAGTTTTCTGTCCCCTCAATGTCACAACTCTTCTACTGAGATGGAGCAAAGGCCGCGCCTCCTTGTTCTTTGGCGGCAGGATCCATAAACACGCCTATGGCACACATGAACAGCTGGGACTGGAATTCCCCTTTATCGTTTTTTACCGCTGTCACTTCTGCGACGCCCCCTGAATACGGATAGCCATAATTAACCAACATTGATCGATATATAAGGCGCATTGGATTATAAGGCGCACTGTCGGTTTTTGAGAAAATGAAAGGCTTTTAGGTGCGCATTATATTGCGGAAAATACGGTACTGATGATTTAAACAATCCTCAAGACGTACAAAGCTGTAACTTAAATATCCACGCCACTTGGCACTGCACACCTTTCCAACATTTCTGGGAAGACATCACTGATTCCCTATCCCGCCTCCTGGGCTGCCACATCCCATTGTCTCCTACACTCTGTCTGCTAGGAGCCCTGATAATACTCAACCATGATACAAACACTGTTTTGTTGTGTCATGATTATTGTGAGATGAAATATTGCGATTATATGATTTCCACAATTATTTACTCTATTTTTTTAATTAAATGCTGCTAAATCTGTCTGACCCATTCTTTAGATGTTTTTATTTCTTTTTTATTTCATTATTATTATTGATTGGCTACAGGGATCGTATAAACATGTACCAACTGTGGGCCAGTTTGTGGCATGCTTTTATATGGCCATTACTACAAATAATACGTTTTAGATAATTTTATTTCTGATGGTAGCTGGCGTAAAACAGCAGTGAGATAACAGCACATGTATAGCTTCATCCACACAGCCCAGCCTCGCCAGGAGTCATCAGCCCCTAACGTCGTGAACAGCCGCTGTGCTAACTTTTATTGGGCCGACTAGTGTCCACACGCGCTGTGTATTAACATTGTTATATCTTATTACCATTACCACATCTATTGGAATTACTATCGCTATAACTTTTGCCTATCCTTATTATCAATAATATTGCTAAAGCTATTACTAATACTATTATTATGACTACCACTATTTTCAAATTTTCAAATTAAAAGTATGTTGTAAAAATGTACTCAGAAAGTGAATATAGTTAAAAATGTACTTCTGAAAATTACTTGATTTCTTGATTACTTTCTACCTCTGCTTAAGAGTGTCTTATGTATATTCTTAAGAGAAACACTCACCGTCTTTGTGTGCCACTTTGTCGAGATGGTCCAGAAGTTCAGACCTCTGTGTTGAGTCTTTGGCCAAAGTGAAGACGTAGGCCATCAGAGCAGTGGCGTATGTGTTACTCAGATCACCCATGGACTCTTTGAGGCAGGTCAGACTCAGGCTCACAACAGGGTGCTATGGGAAATAAAGACATATAACAATACAATATTCAACACGCCACCACTATTACTAGCTTTTTTTTGTTTTACTAATTAGACATGTAGCCATTTTAACAAGAAATGTTACATCTAAACAACAGTGAGTGGAGTACAGATACAGACAGAAGTCATTACAATATCTGAACAATCCGGGCAATAACTTTTGGCTTTTCCTTTTTTGGGTTGCCACGAGTCATCTGCCTACTGAACTGGCATAATGTTTTATACCAAATGCCTTTCCTGACACAACCCTCTCCATTTATTTGGGTTTGGGAACGGGCCCGAAGAGTACAATGGCCTCTTAAAAGAGATTTGATTTGTATTTATGGAACAGATAAATTCATACTCACATCTGGAGGCACTTCCATCTCCAACAGAGCAGCAGTGATATAAGCAGTGAGAGTCACTTCATCAGACACTCCTCCCTGTAAAGACCAGAGGGTTTACTCCCTTTTAAGTTACAAATCAAGTGGTTCAAAAACTTTACCAAACATCAAAATGCTTACAGTGATAATGTACCTTCATTCTGTTGTGGAATAATTTTCCAACTTGTTCGAAGCAGCCATTCTTCCTCTGTTTGCTCTCCAGCCAACTTTTTGAGTCTTCAATATTTACCGGGTCGATGTAGATGAAGTTCTTTGCCTTTACAAAGGATCTCAGCACAAAGGCGGTCAACCTGAGGCAAATAAATATAATATATTTAAACAGAAAAATTTTTTTTTTTTTGTTTCTCAAAACTCAAATATTCTCACCAAGTGTTTCCTGATCCTGTCCCAAAAGCGCTGTAAGCTCCATCATTGTGCTTGTAGTTGAGCTGCCTCTGGTAACCTGTAGCATAAAACAACATGTGTGAACTAACAGCCAACCACATACCTGCATAAAATAACGCAATAGGGCAAATCTGAGTGTAGTTAGTACACCACTGTACATATAAATTCCTTTTGTGATGTTACCAAATACACTGCCTGACCGCCTTTATCTCTGCTTACAGCATGCATTCCCTGTGGTATTGTTTCAATAAACTTTTGCAATGTCAGAAGATTTATTTCCATCCAATGTTGGATTCATTTTTCACCAAGATCTGGTATTTATGATGGGAGAGTGTGACCACTGCGCAAAGCCTTCTCCAGCACGTCCCAAAGATTCTCAATGGGTTTAAGGATCTGGACTCTGTGGTGGCCAGTCCATGTGTGAAAATGATGTCTCATGCTCCCTGAACCACTCTTTCACAATGTGAGCCTGATGAATCCTGGCATTGTCATCTTGTGATAAGCCTGTGCCATCAGGGAAGAAAAAATTCATTGATGGAGTAACCTGGTCATTCAGTATATTCAAGTAGTAGCTGACCTCATTCTTTGGGCACATAACGTTGCTGAACCCAGACCTGACCTACTTGTAAGGATGCTCTTACCCATTTGCTCAGTTAAATCCCAATTTTTTTTTTTGGTCAGGCAGTGTAAATTAGTGAGAAAACTGCACATGTAAAATAAGTAAAAACATACAATGATCAGGCATAACATTATGACAATGCCTATTACTGTTGGTCATAATATTATGTGTTATGCCTAATATACAGCCCCATGTGCAACAAATTGTGATCCACTGTGTATTCTGACACCTTTCTATCAGAACCAGTGTTAACTTCTTCAGCAATGTTAGCTACAGGAACTTGTCACCCACTCTCGTCTGGATGAATCCTTACAGAGCTGATCTATGATCCTATAGATGAACTAAGGGACTAGCAGTCCTAGATGCATTGCCTGTCCGTCCTGGGAGAGGATCTCTCCTTCAATATGGGCTCCATAAGGTTTCTTCTTTTTTCCCATACCTGGGTTTTTAGGAGTTTTTCCTTACCGAGAAGGAGGGTCTAAGGACAGGAGTGTCCTGGGTCTATTTAGTTTAGTGTAGTTATTGTTTGTGCTGATTGTGTGTTAAGTCTGATTGTGTGTTTATGTTTGATCAACTGTTTGTGAAGCCCTTTGAGGTGACTTTTGTTGTGATATTGGGCTATACAAATAAATCTGAATTGAATTGAATTGTCTGGTGGACCACACAGGCCAGCCCTCGCTCCCAACGAACCGATGCCATGATGAAAACATAAGATGTGTTACTGACCACCTGTGTCAGTGGTCATAATATTATCTGTGCATTTTAATTACTGTACACACATTTACCAAACACACTCAATCTGATGACCCGAATTAAATTGTCCTGGGTCAACTCACCGCTGGTTAAGTAGTGTATGGCCTTGTCTTTGATCTCTGGAGTCAGCTGCTGTGTGTTTTTCAGATACTCCATAATGTAGATGTTTGGGGCCAAAAGCGCCATGTTCTGCTCTCCACAGCCGTAGGGCATCCTCAGCAGCCCACCCAGGTTTTTCAAGGCTCGACCCAAGATGTCACCTGCACAAAAAACGTCTCAATAACATAGTTCTTTATGGGTATATTCATTTTATTACTATTACTACTATTTAATATTATTACTATTTCAGGGAGGCTCCAAGGATTTTTCAGGTGAATTTTAAGACTTTTAATACTACTACTGCTACTGATCGACTTAATGCCAAACTGACATCCACACTTACATTTGTATTTTTTTAAAATCATCTTTTTATATGACTAGTTATCAATGCTTAAATATATATTTTTTACAAGTACAAACCCCATGTTGCAGCTGTAAATGGACCTCAGTTAACATTAATAATAGGAGAATTGAGAATAAATGGGCAAATTTGCAAGCATATACACATTTTTATTAATTTTTATGATATCTGCAACATTTAAAAGTCTAAACTAAAAAAAAAAGCATTGATTCTGACACAGTCAAATGTATTACCTTATTAATACCCTGGATTTTTATAGGTGATCTAATTCTTACCCAGCACTGATACTGTGGCCCGAGCAGACCCATTAATCACATTTTCAGGGAGCTGAATTTCAATCTCCTCAGTCAGAGTTTCTTCTGCAATTACATTGGGAGCAATACAAATATTTTAGACATGAAAATGACCAATTTATCTTATTTTTTTAATCTATTTTTTTACCTTTAGGACAGAGCAGTACATTGTGTGTCTTTATTATCTCAATTCCTTCCGCCTGACAAGTAAGAAGTCAGTTAGCTGCTATCATTTACTGGCAATAAAATTTAGTTGCACAAAACAAAACATTAACCAAACATTAAATAAAACAAGAGATACAATACAACAATATAAATCAGATATACAAGTTTTGCATCTGTACAAATCTACAAGTATAGTATTAATTTTGTACAAACCTTCACTATGAGAGGCTTTGTGAACCACATCAATGCGGCCTCTATCGGGAACATGGACGACCTCATTGTCGCATGAAGCATGAGAAGCTATGGCCTCAGCGCTGATCGTCACGTTCACAGAGCCTGAAAGACATGCACCAAAAACCATGGAGCTATTTGAAGTAACTATAAAATGTTTCCTCATCTGAGAATAGACATGCTTTTATTTCATTAAAAAGGTAATAAATTGACTCAGTTTTGTCACTGAAAAGTCCATAAAGTCCATAAATCTCACCTAATGCAGAAGGAGCCATGGTCCATCTGACTGTCTTGCGTTCATTTCCACAGAGACAGAAAGTGTAGTCCACTCCAGTGACCGGGGTCAGAGTGTAATCCTCAGAGGGGGCTGGATTCACAGCCACCTGATAATAAAAATCCAAGTAATTAATTGTGAACAATTTAATTTCTCCACTGTGCTATATACTGCAGGTATGTAATAACATTGTACAACTTTCCTTCATTAGCATCATTTTAGGTCACAGTATCACAGTTGTCTGATCATTTGTAATGCAACTTTTGTTCCCTCTCATGGTCGAGAAAAGCAATTATCTACTGTAGTGAAAAATATAATTGTATGGGCATATACTGTATATGTGCATTTGTTGACAAGCTGACGGATAAGGAACAGAGAATACTGCAGAAAGATACTTTTGACAACCACATCAACAGAGCATTTGACCCAACAGAGTATGTGTCATAGTTTGCGTAGTTAGCTCAGTTGGTAGAGCTGCGTCGCATATACAGGGCAACTACAGCCTGCCTCGGCATCGTGTGTTTGAGTGTGGACTCAGACAATTTACACTGAACAAAAATATAAACGCAACACTTTTGCTTTTGCTCCCATTTTTCATGAGATGAACTCAAAGATCTGAAACTTTTTCTACATACACAAAATAACCATATCTCTCAAATATTGTTCACAAATCTGTCAAATCTGTGATAGTGAGCACTTCTCCTTTGCCGAGATAATCCATCCCTCCTCACAGGTGTGCCTTAGACTGGCCACAATAAAAGGCCACTCTGAAACATACAGTTTTGTTTTACTGGGGGGGTTTACTGGGAGGTCTGGGGACTCCAGTCAGTATCTGGTGTGACCACCATTGGCCTCATGCAGTGCAACACATCTCCTTCACACAGAGTTGATCAGGTTGTCGATTGTGGCCTGTGGAATGTTGGTCCACTCTTCTTCAATGGCTGTGAATATTGGTAGGACCTGGAACACGCTGTCGTATACGCCGATCCAGAGCATCCCAAACATGCTCAATGGGTGACATGTCTGGTGAGTATGCTGGCCATGCAAGAACTGGGATGTTTTCAGCTTCCAAGAATTGTGTACAGATCCTTGCAACATGGGGTCATGCATTATCATGCTGCAACATGAGGTGATGTTGTTGGATGTATGGCACAACAATGGGCCTCAGGATCTCGTCACGATATCTCTGTGCATTCAAAATGCCATCAATAAAATGCATCTGTGTTCTTCGTCCATAACATACACCTGCTCATACCATAACCCCGCCGCCACCATGGGCCACTCAATCCACAACAGTGACATCAGAAAACCGCTCACCCACACAACGCCACACACGCTGTCTGCCATCTGCCCTGAAAAGTGTAAACCGGGATTCATCCGTGAAAAGAGCACCTCTCCAACGTGCCAGGCGCCATCGCATGTGAGCATTTGCCCACTCAAGTCGGTTACGACGACGACCTGGAGTGAGGTCGAGACCCCGATAAGGACAACGAGCATGCAGATGAGCTTCCCTGAGATGGTTTCTGACAGTTTGTGCAGAAATTCTTTGGTTATGCAAACCGATTGTTTTAGCAGCTGTCCGAGTGGCTGGTCTCAGACGATCTTGGAGGTGAACATGCTGGATGTGGAGGTCCTGGGCTGGTGTGGTTACACGTCGTCTGCGGTTGTGAGGCTGGTTGGATGTACTGCCAAATTCTCTGAAACGCCTTTGGAGACGGCTTATGGTAGAGAAATTAACATTCAATTCACGAGCAACAGCTCTGGTGGACATTCCTGCCGTCAGCAGCCAATTGCACGCTCCCTCAAAACTTGCGACATCTGTGGCATTGTGCTGTGTGATTAAACTGCACATTTCAGAGTGGCCTTTTATTGTGGCCAGTCTAAGGCACACCTGTGCAATAATCATGCTGTCTCATCAGCATCTGGATATGGCACACCTGTGAGGAGGGATGGATTATCTCGGCAAAGGAGAAGTGCTCACTTTCACAGATTTGA
Organism: Bostrychus sinensis; assembly: GCA_020698575.1. Classification (NCBI taxonomy): domain Eukaryota; kingdom Metazoa; phylum Chordata; class Actinopteri; order Gobiiformes; family Eleotridae; genus Bostrychus; species Bostrychus sinensis. The sequence continues at coordinate 16,927,588 of CM036245.1, forward strand.
CAGATTTGTGAACAATATTTGAGAGAGATATGGTTATTTTGTGTATGTAGAAAAAGTTTCAGATCTTTGAGTTCATCTCATGAAAAATGGGAGCAAAAGCAAAAGTGTTGCGTTATATTTTTGTTCAGTGTACATACTGCTAATTTAAGTTCTCTTGTTACTTGTTATTACCCTTGTACATACAGTACCTCTGTGATTCAAGTACAACTCATCATACATACCTGTATCTGTTCTTATTTTGAAATATAAATTAAATTTAGATGGAGGGCCCAAATAATAACCCCTTAGCCTTTCCTGAATTCCAGACATATTCCTTTGTGCCTTTTCATTTTACTCGGTTGTCATGTGGACATTTTAAGTGTGTAGTCACCATCATGCAGCTGCTCAGGTAGTTGAAGACCGTGGCCTTGAGTTCGAAATGCTCTCCTCTGATGATGGAATAGGGAAGGCTGGGCTCCAGGAAGAACGGCTGGAAAACAGTGAACTCTTTACGAGGAGCCAGGCCAAAGCCCATACGGGACAGACAGAAGGCCTCCGTCTCCCAGGTGGTGATGGTGTCCGGGATCTTGACTGGCATGTCTGCCTTTCCAGAATGTCTGAAAAACAAACACACAAAAAGTAAACAAATATTCAATCCATCGGCAGCAACCTATACAACATTTATTAAACATTTTAATGCCCAAGTTTAGGCTGGGTTCCTATTCTCCGGATATGTAATCCTCACGCCCCACCATTTAGCCCCGCCCACAGAAGAGAGAGGCATGGTTTCTTAACAGACACGAAATGGGAGGCAGAAACCCAGCCTCAATGCACTAGAAACACTCTGATCCAGAATTATTTCATTTTTTGTAATGTGTCAAAATATACAGTATTTCTTTTCAGATTGAATAAAAACAGTATATTTTTGTTTTGGCGCACTTACCCAGTTTCCACCAGGCCCCATATCCAGGTCTCAGGGAAGAAGGTACGAACTGTCTCAATTATTGGAGAAGGAGCAGCACCACCCAAATCCACTGGGGCACCAGGCATGGCCATGGCTTCCAGTCTGACAACTTCAGATTTATATAGCACTTAAAAAAGGAGAAACCATGCAAAACTGTCGCAAGTACAAACAAAAGTAGAAACATACAAAGTAGCAGCATTATAGAGTAAAAAGGTGATTACCATAGTTGCGTCCAAAGTGGTACTCTCTTCCCAAGTAACTGAGGCAGTCAGGCACTCGGATCATCAGGTTTGTAGCCATCTTCAGCCCAACGCTCTGATTTATTTAACAACATCCAAACACATAAGTTATGTGTAATATATTAATAACAGACTACTGAAATGTAATTTATACCTGGAAGACAGTGAAAGCATCATCTCTGTCTGCTGGATAAGGAAATATAGAGCGTTTTGGTCGGACTGGGAGGCACGTTGAAGGATCCTGAGCCTGGTATGGGATGTATGTATTCCTAGGCAACAAGTTGTAGATCTGAAAAGAAATACATCGAACAATTAGGGCACAGGGATTTTGTCTTTTACTGTCTTTTTCTCATCTGTTCATTCATCAATGAGGCTAATGTTGGGCTATATAAAAATAAATGTCTTTTTAATGCCAACCGTTTCTGCCTTCAGATGTTTGCCCGGCTCTTTAATGAGGACGCTCTGGTCAATGGCGCTGACCCCACACAAAGAGTTGGCCTGTCCTGTAACATGCAGCATGGCATCTTCTCCTGGGACGCCCTGTGATGGAGAAAACTCAACCTCCACCTAAACAACACCAAGCACAAAACATTAGTAACTGATTTCCCGACAACATGCTAGTATAAGGGGAATAATCTACTATCTATTTGGATGAGTTTTAACACAAAATCATTTCTTTTTACTGTATTGCAGTGGTTCTCAAACATTTCACAGCAAGTACCAATCTTGGAAAATATTTGGTTTACAAGTACCATCATTTGAGGGACTTAAATTAGCACATACTTGAGTAAAACCCAGGTCTCAACCAATAAAACATAGAAAAATGTGTTACCAAATAAAGACAGAACTAAACCTGGTCTAAAACTTTCCAGTTATTTTCCACTGACCTTGTGGCTGAAGCATTTCTCGGTGCTAAATTCGACTTTGTGGGCGATCACGTAGGTGCTGGGCAGGACAGCGTAGGCCAAAACATGAAACTCTGGGGCCAGGGCAGCAGTGACTTGTAACTTGAAGGAAACGCTGCCCTCGGTCACTGGAAGATAAGCCACTGTTGTGAACACCTACATTCTCCAATAATTTAAAACAATGTTGGTGCACATATCTTGTCATTTTACCTGCATCTTCTTCTAGAACAATCCTTTTGAGCCCCTGCAGTGACAATACCATCTCTGGATATGACCTGTAGATATTAAAAAAAAGTACAATGCTGGTAATATCGTCCTTTACAACATTTCATTCTGCTGTGTCTTGGTATCAATGTAATTTGACTGTTGTAGTCCTAACAGTAGAATATTATTAGAGATCATTTTAAAGCATTCATTTTTAAACAGCCAGAGCCTCTCACCAGGTACATGAGATCCATAGTGCCCGGTGCCTCTTTGACCACAGTGTAACTGATGGAGATAGTCCTCCTCTGTGTCACAGGGGATCGTCTTGTCACTCTTCTTCACCTCAAGGTAGCTGACAGTTTTAGAGTCAGGAGAGGACTGCTGGGCCATAGACAGCGTGATTTCTCCAGTCTCATAGTATGGGATCCTGTAGCCAGGGTATCCCAGCACTGGCTTATTACTGACCTGGGATTTAAAAGAGACAGAATGATGAAATAGGCTATGTGTGCAATATTCTAAATAAAACTTCGGTAAAGTATCTATATTAGGTTTAACAAGCAATCCAATGATTGAATAGGCAGCTTCATGGGGATTAGCATTGCACTACGTAAATGTTGAGTAAAGCCACACAACAATTTGTTCACAGTGACTGCAGTAGGCTTCGAAAATATATTTTTTATCTGAGACACTGTATTGTTTTACGTAAGGAATCACCCTCAATATATAAACTTTGGCATCAAAGGCAGGAAGACTTAACTTTGACTTCTTCCATTTGGTTTTTCCTTATTTGTTGTTTTTTTTTAAACTGGCTACACCCCACTCTTATTAGCTGAGATATCTTTTGGAAGTCCCATAAGTGAAATATAAACACTGGGGTGACAAGGCCTGGTCTGTTGCCGGGCACTATATTAAAGTCTTTTGTGTATTCTATTTTTTATGATTTTATTGATTTTACTTATATTTTATTGGAAAGCACTTTGGTCACTCTGTGTGTTGTAAAGAACTATATAAATGCTGACTGTCTGATTCTTAAAAAGTACTTAAGTAAAAGTATCCTGTTACTTTCTGGATGGTTCACAGTTGGTCTTACATGGAGGTGGATGTCTCCGTTGTATTTAGCAGTGTCGAGTGAGAAAGTGGCCACTCCATTGTTGTCGGTTGTGAGGTTTTGGAGATGACGTGACGACCACCTTTCACCCTCGAACAGGTACAGGTCCATGTTAGCGATGGGTTGGTCATTGTAATCAACTGCTTTGACCTAAATGGGCACAAAGTTGTATTAATGATGTGATTATATTTGCTACTGGTAAAAAGTTATTGGCTGTTAAGTTACTTTTCCTTCCACGCTGGTGTCCTTTTCATAAATCTTGGGCGTGTCAAAGAAAAACAGTTTTCCAATGACGTATGAAATGCTAACTCTCTTCTCTTGCACATGTGTAATGCCTGTAATTACACAATAAAAGTTTTATACATTTAAGTCTACAATCTCTGCAGGAATTTGCATATTCATTTGGTACAGAGTTTTACATCAATTGTCCTTTCTGATACAACCCTCTCCATTTATCCAGGCTTGGGACCAGCACAAAAGGTACACTGGCTTCTGACATCCTTGACGCTGGGTTATTTTGTTATATGTTGTAAAATAAGGCTAGAGAGAGATTCTTTAGACAGCAGTAGCAGACATTATGCAGGAGATTTGTACAATAAATTGTAACACGGCTGCGGTCCTAACTTATTGGTGAATGTTTGTGACAACTTTTGGGATGCATTTTAACTTTTCTAACAACTTTGGGCATGATCTAATTCATATTGTTATTCTTGGATGGAAACACACATACCAAGTATTTTCTGGATATAAGAAAACCTTACCTGTTCCCTCTTCTTCCATTTTGGCAGTAATCTCCAGGGTATCCCGCAGAGCTTTTGAGTCCAGCTTTGTGAAAGTGGACATTTTGAATGTAAAAGAAGCACAGCCAGCCTTGTCAGCCTAAAAGGTACAAAAAAGGGGGAAAAATTGATTAAAAAAGCAAATCAAACCATCCATAATTTAACATAATGGCTTAAATTAAAACGACCTTGCACTGTTAGTCAATAAATAAAGTCCCTTTCATACACTGTATATCTTTCATCATTGAAACTGAAAGACTTGTATATCAGCTATGAGTTGATTGGCTGACAAGCTCTTCATACTGGCGTACTGAGACAAAAATATGTAATCTTATTTCTTTATGCAATTTAGGGCATTATATCAATTATGCAAGAATGACAGATTTTCGTTGCAAAAAATAAACTACAGTTTTTTAGTAGCATTGGAAGTTAAGGTATTGTTACCTAATAATAATACTCAAGTAGTCAATGCATTATTAGAGTAGAAGTAAAAAAAGTACTGAAAGCTATAACTACTGTAATTATAGTTTTACTACTGCTACTACTTTACTATAGCTCTGAATACAGCTACTAGCAAAATAGGTGGTAGTCTTTGTAGACTTTACATGCAAAGTGGCTTTTTGTAGAATTTTATTTTGTTGAATGCAAGTTCATTAAAATAATATGAACAATTTGTGACAAAGGATAATATTTTTCCAATAAAATAACAAAAGGCTATATTGCCGTAAAAGGAAGATTTAGTGACTAGCAGTAGAAACAGTATGGGCCATATTTACTAAGATGGATGCTAAATTGCGAGTGCAGAGTGAAAAATTTAGCTGCCATAGTTTCAATTAAACAGCGACCATGAAACAGTTTCTTTTGCATTGCCTTGAATTTAACAGGCTTGGTACTGGCACAAGGAGTACACTTGCTTGTGGGTCTTTGTTGCTGGATTACTCTATTCTTACTGCAGTGCTGCTAATTTCTTTATTTTGCATGCACGAAGGACTGTGTACCAGTTTGCTGTCCTTGTAGCAGGGAGCAGTGATCTCGGGAAGGCCTTCGGGGTTATTGTGGATGTATGGATTGATTGGTCTGCACACATCAATTTTCACTGTCCCAGGTACTGGCTGGCCATAGGTGTATCTAAAGAGATAAAAATATGTTTAGTGAGATACAGATCTTTTATTAAATTGGCTTAAATTGAAGAGCTTACACAACATGTACGTACTTTGCACAAATCTCTGCCGTGATTTCATCTTGGGCAATACTTACTTCATCCTTAGAGGTGATTTTAACTTCAAACTTTGGCAAAACTATGGATAAAAATGCATTGGGGTTAAATTGTTTTGCTGTGTGAAAACAAAACACCGAAAACAAATCCAACAAAGAGAAAAATAAACATACCATATTTCTCCACCTTAAAGTTATGATAAAGTTTGTCCTCTCCAAAGGTGACAATGATCTGATAGGTCCCCTCTTTGGCCTCAGGGTTCAGAGAGTAAGACAGCTGCAGGATTTTTCCCTCAGAAGTGTAGTTCACCCACTGTCCAATGCGGTTGCTGTTAGGATCCTGTTACACACAGAGGAAACACGTGCATTGTGACTTTAAACTGCTTAATTGTTTTCTAGTTCACACTATGCCTACTGACCAGTCGCGTGCGGTGACTTTTTCAAGCGGGCAAGCAGACACCTTGACTTCATTAAGGTTTATATGACAACATTTTGATTTAATTAAAAGTCACTTGGATAACTGCAATCCCCTCATTATTTGTGTAGTAGGCTGTTTCAAACTATCGCCTACCGCCTCACTGACACTCACCCCTCTGCTCAAGGTGCAAATCCAGTCCATGTTACTTTTTTGAAGAAACGTCCAGTATTTCCTACAGCTGAGTTTGTCCAGAATAACCAGTGCCCAGTTCATTCACAGTTCTGTAATATTCACATTCACTGTCGCTGGCTCCTCTCCGCTCCCCCAGCTCCACTTCTTACAAACACGTCTTCGACACTTAACGATGTACGTGAGACTATCTATTTATATGACACGCAGTTTTATGCACCAGTGTGTACTCATGAGGAACATGAACAGGGTTTAAGCTACCAACTATGACTTATCTGTAGAAACACTCTTAGACACTTTGGCTAGCTATGGATATTTGTGGAATGTTTTGTTGTCTAACGTGGCGCATGCGCACTGTAATATATGGGGCAGTAAGCTGCACAGCGCGCTGCTTATCGCCCGCTGCTATCAGCCAGAGATCTCTGTCACTGGGCCTGAGATTGACCACAGCACGCATGCGCGACTCTCCAAAACAAGCTGCTGGCCTTCTGCTTGATACACTCCAGGCAGAAACAGTGTACCATGACTCTGCCTCCACGGAGGAGAAAATGACAGAAATGAATGACAGAGAGGCAACCAAGCTTGCCTTGACAGTACCTGGAGTGGCCAGCAGGGCGCAGAAAACAAAAACACAGTGACTGGAAGCAGGTAGGTTCAGAGAGATAGTGATTTAATTTCATTATAGTTTTAATCCGTGTGTTTTTTTAGATTTGATTGGTCAAGCATTGCTTGCCTTGCTTGATCTCACGGCACGCCCATGCTACTGCCACTGAAAAGATGTATTTTTATGTTACTTTGGCATTATAGTGTAATTTAGGTCAGCCATGTCCTATTTTTTCTATTCAATATATTCTATTTACTGTGTGTAGAGAATTGGTCTGGTACTTTATATTAAAATAAAAAATCAAACTACCATAATAATGAATGACAATGTGTTATAAGTCAGTAAAGACATAAAAGATAATGTTACCTAATGTTACAGTTGGTTAAATTAGGTGTGTTGATTAAGTCTTACCTCTAGTTCGATGATATCATACTGCAACAGAAAGCAACACAAACACAATTATTAATCAAATTTTACTGTGCTCCATATTTTTATATACAACAAAGTTTACATTGTTTTCTGTTAATGAAATGTGAAATGCATTTACCCATCTACATAGATTTATGTTACAATTCTTTATTCTAACAGTAGTTAAATTGTACAATTAGAGTTATACTAAATATGTTCTGCACATGCACAGGTTAGACAAGCTTTTAAAATCTGTGGCAAAATGCTGAAGGTGTTTTATCAGTCAGTGGTGGCTTGAGCTCTTTTTTATAGGGTGATGTGTTGGGGTGGGGTACATCAGACAGAGGGACACACAGATGTTAAACAGACTGATTAGTAAGGCCTCCTCTGTGATTGGGGCAGAGCAGGATGCTGTGGTGTATATATAGTAGGGGACCTCTAAAACTTCCCCACCAGTTACTGATCTCCTAATAACCCATTATTTAAAACCGACTACGGGTTTGCAAAAAATGATTACATAACAAAAAATACATTTAGGACCTGTGACCCCGAGTTTCCCCAGTACTTTTTAAACATGGCTGTGGTAAAAGAGCAAATTGAAGTACAACTTATGTAACAGGCTCAGGACAGTCTGCTTCATTTAAATCAATAATGTCACTCACCTTTCGACAAACTGGTCTCAGCTTTGAGTCCAGTGTAACCAGTCTAAAATGCACTGCAGAAAGAGAAGGGCATTGCATGAGATTTGCACTGAGTTTTAACATTTAATACCACCAGTAGTAGACAATCATCAACTGTTTTCTGGGCATTTCCACTATAGACCTGCTTTGTTGGATCTGGCCACAAGGGGGAATCAGTGGACTGCTACATGTCAAAAGGAGCGTAGTCAAGTCACTATTCCTCTAGCCCAAGTCACTCTCGAGTCCTTTGTGTAGTTCGAGCCCAAGTCCAAGTCACATAAAACTAGTCCAAGTCATCAATGTGCATGTCCATATCCATGTCCAAGTCCAAGTCTTTAGCATGTACCTCGAGTCGAGTTGTTTGCCCCTCAGACTTGAAGAGTCCGAGTCTAGGACTGGAGTACTCCAACACTGATCAAAAATCTCTTATTAGTATAATTGATGTGTAAAATTGATACACATAAGAGGCTTGATTACATTAAGTGTTGGATCAATATTACCTTTTAATTACATAATCAGATAATTAGTTACCATATACCATACCCCATCCCGTATTTGCTTGCCAAAGCAAACTTTCATCAGTACTCACCAGATATTATTACAGAAACAAAAGAAACAAAAACAAAAGGGTCAGATCATAACAGAGGTGGAAGAGGTACTCCAAAGCTGTACTGTTACTGCAATAATACTGTAATACTTAAGCAGAAGTAAAACAAGTCTTATTATCTATTATCTGAGTAGAAGTTTAAAAAAAAAAAAAAGAATGTAAATTTTCCTGAAACAGAAATAACTTTTGAAAGTGATATGTACTTGCAAAATCTACAACTAATACTACTAATACTGCTACCTCAAACTTGGCTCAGACCCAAGACCCTTAAAAAATACTATTACTCATTCAGACATGTACTAGAGTAAAATTAACTTTTTGGCCTCTAAAATCTTCTCAAGTAACAGTAAATTTTTGTTTCTAAAAATGTAGTTGAGTAAAAGTAGTTCATTTCCACCTCTGAATTATAAATATGATGTAATAATGTTTTAGTTGGTTAAAAATTATTTACACAACGGCGATTTTATGAAAGGCTTCTTGTAATGATGACATGGTAGCATGTACTCAGGGCATACACACTGTAGTAGATAGATAAATAAAGATAATTACTTGTTTGTCCTGGGAGGTAGATTGGTTTATCCGTCTGGACGAAGCTCACTGGCTTAATGACTTTGATCAGGACTTTGCGAACCTCTCGAGAGTAAAATGTTCTGCCTTGTACCTCCACCTGGAAGTGCTGCACCTCTTCCTTGGGCACTAATGGAGCCTATAAAACACCATGAGACACCAATCAATCTTCTAAAGCAAAGGATTAGAGTGTCTTTGCATAATGTGTTTAAACCAGGACAAAACCATGACTAAACCAGATCTAAACCAGGCCAAAACCAGATCTAAACCAGAACTAAACTAGGTCTAAACCATGTCTAAAACAGAACTAAACACATTCTAAACCAGCCAGGAATAAACCAGGTCTAAACAAGCACTAACCCTTGTTAAGGCAAGGACTAAATAAAAAACAAGGAATTTGGTGATCTGTACTTTACTACTGGATCAAGCCCAAAATAAACCACTCGAGGAGGCCTGTGTACTACCAGTGGTACCCATACATCATCTGAGAAACACTACAAATTATTTCCATTAATTGTGATATGAATATTACAGATGTTGATACCAGAAAGGTTTGGCAGGTGTGAAACTCTTGTCTGGACTTCTTCTGGAAGAGGGTTGTGTTCAGGTCCTGGGACCTCAGAGTCACAGTCATGACCAGGGGCTCATTGGGCTGCAGAAGGCTGGCGCAGAACTTGACTTCAGCTCCAGACTCCAGGATGGCAGGGATAGCCACCATGTACTGCCTGTAGTCAAAGATACACAGAGATTACCCCATTTAATAAAACTACCATGAAAAACAATTACAAGCAGGGCTGCACAATTGAAGAAAAACATGATATTCACTAACTATGCTGAATATCGTGATAAAGGCATGGCAATATTTTGATATACCCTGGCATAGTAAATGTAGAAATGTAACTGTACTTCAATCAGAACTTAACAAAGACTAAACCAAACTAAAACAAGGCTAAATGAGAACTAAATTAATCTTATTTTTAACATATATAGAAAATTGTTCTGATAGTGTAAATGTTTGTCAGATAGAGGACTTGCGACACAGATATTGTGTTTCTTAATATTGTAAATAAATTTGAGTAACTTACGGTCCCGCCACAGCTTGACCCAAATGCATCCAGCCGAGGGTCACAAACAGTGCCCATGTTCTCATCTGAATCCCGAGACGACCCATGACTAACCATGATGGGCTTCGGCCTCAGCACGGTTAAATAGATCCTGCAGAAAGAGGACATGCCCACTAAATTGGGACACTCCCCTCACTGTGTAATGTTTGGGTCTTCTCATTGGTTAATCATTACAAACATGGTGAATTTTCAGCTCCACCCATTTCATTTATGATTCATTTGCAGAGACATTACATTGTATTTTCTAGTGGATTCCAGTGTATGATGCAAAATGCTACTTTAAATGTTACAGAGACTTCCAGGCAATTGAAGCTATTCTTTTCATTTGACAATTGTGTCTTTGTGTCTCTACGCATATGTAAGAATTGTAGACCTTACTAATCAAGACCAAGACCGGTCTGAGCAGAGTTAACCTACACCAAGAAAAGGCTGAGACCTTCAGGGTTCGAGTCAAGACTGAGACCAAGGCAAACTGAGACCAAGGCAAACTGAGACCAAGGCAAACTGAGACCAGGTTGAGACCAAACCCTGTGATCTAACAATGAATAAAGGGGAAAAGTAAAACATGCACACAAAAAGAAAGAAAGAAAGAAAGAAAGAAAGAAAAAGTGGTTCAAATACATAATCATAATAATCTAATGAAACAGACTCCACAAACAGAGACAGAAATTGTCCTGATTCTTCTAATGCAGAAAACTAATTAATCCAAAATTATGAAGAATAGCATTTTCTGATAATGTTTGGTAAATAAAATCTCAGAGACCACCACATCCGAGACTGGGACAAGTCAAATTGGATTTGAGACCAGGACAAAGACCAAGTAACTCCCCTCGAATGTCTGGTCACGGGGGAAACATAGTGGCTATTTACAGGAATAAATATATTTGTAAACAGCTCACCCAGCATCCTATTGCAGCTTTGAAATGAACTTGTTTGAGCTTGCACTGTTCTCCTATTGTTGGGTGTGGTTATATTCAGTTTGAAAAAATACAAGACTTTATGGAGACTTACAGACTTCTTGGCTGGAATAATGCCAGAATATGACTGTTTTAATTATAGGTGATTTTAATATATATGTGTGTGTCGTCTGGATAAACTGTTGGCCAAAGAGTTTATAAAACTCATTTATTCTTTTAATATTGCACAGTGTACTGAAGTCTCCGGGGAGGCTTAAGTACACTGTGTACACAGTACACTTCGTATGACCCATCAATTCATGTCACATACCCTGCTGTTTTTGACCAGTCTGATCTAGTCAGTTTGCCTCTTTAGGAAGAAATTATTAGTCATGTGAAGTCCTCTGGATCTCTAAATGATCCACTTACACCTTGAAATTGTTCAACTGACAATAATATTTACATTTGTGTCGAGGCCACTGAGTCCTCTCCAGCCCCTCTCAGATGTGGAGTGCCTCAAGGTTCTACTCTCAGACCTCTTCTATTCTCATTGTATCTTCTTCCGCTTTGATCGATCCTCCAAAAACATGGAATCTCATTCCATTTCTATACGCAAATGCACAGTATATGCCACTAAAGCGAGCAAATGGATACTGAGCAAGACAACTTCTAGAGTGCGTTCAGGAACTTAAGGCATGGATGTCTATAAACCTTTAGCATTTTAATGATAAAGAGAGGTCACGTTGTTGGGGCCTAGTGCCACCACAGTTAATGGAGAACTGGGTGCTCTGACACAATATTTGAAACACAGTAACAAACCTGGGTGTGAGACTATGAGCAACCGGGCCGTGCCGTGGCCCACCTGCTCCAACCATGCCACAGTCCTGGGTGCGGTACACTTCAGGACACTCACATTAGGCAACCGTGCTGAGCTTTAGGGATGTTCCGGACTTGGGCACGGTTCGATTGCCTTGTGTGAGTACGTTCATTTTTCTTGCACTTCAGTGTGAGTACATACTTATCTAAAACTCGATGCTCAGGTTAGCTCAGTTGTGAAGCAATTTTTAAGTGTGACAACTGGTCAAAGCAAAACCAGTCCTCTCTCGGCATCACTTTGCTGCCTTTGCACCTTAGACGGGCTGATCCTGTTGTTAAGTCCTCAGTTTACTGTTTTATGGTTTCTACTGTTTTTATTGGTCTTTACCTTTGTTTTACATTGGCCTTTTACCTGTTTTATTATTCTTTGTTGTATTTTTTTAAATTATTAAGGTACTCTATAAATAAAGTTGGGTTGGATTGGTAACTGCATCCAAGACCGAGACAAGACTAAACTGTAAAAAATGGTCTCAAGCCCAAGACCAGTCTCAGGTTCTACAACACTATATGTGTGTTACGTGTTTCAAATACATTCACAATGAAATATTTTGGTTTCTTGTATGCTTTTTTGTAATAGCACAAAAAGTAATCATTGATTAAAATCAGTGTTGTGGCTAATCATTGCTAATCTGCTGAAAACACTTTGCTTTTTTTAAATAGTAAAAAAAAAAAATTTGGTATAAAAAAGTGGCGATATGTACCTTTTGCACCCCCCCCCCCCACCCCCCACCCCCAAATAAATAAATAAATAAATACAAAATTTTACTTCTTGTTTAATATTTTTAAATATGACCAAAAGTGACCTAAAAGTAAGTGCATTGTGTTTAATGCAATACACCACTGAAGCATATTTTGGACATTTTGTGGTTTCTCAAAACAGGTAAATCAGATATAAAATAAGTGTTTCTGTAACTGATAGCATCCTCACTATGCAAAATCATGCATGTAGAGATGGTGAATTTAGTCCAATAATAAATGAATGTGTAGCTGGGATAGCTAAAATTACTAAAATTACTAAAATTATTAAACCTCCCTGCACCATCTTTAGGTACATTATTGTTTTTCAGTTATTTAAAAATATAGGCATTTTGGAAATTTTTCCACTCCCTAACACTCCTTGCCTAAAGGCTAAAAACACACCCTGATACATTATCTGATGTATTAAAACAGCTGTAAAGTTAATCTTGCTCATTGCTAATCATCTGTTTACTGTATTCACTAAAATTCATCAGTAGTGCATGTTCTTTCTGAACAAGCACTACTGCTAAAACAGATTAGATGAACAAATAAACACTTTTATCTACATCATGTGTCATTGTTAGCACATTAAATATCTTGTTTTGAATGCTTGCTCTGCTGCCTCAAAACCTCTATGCAAGATTGTGTGTCTCTTCTCCAGTAGTGCTCAATTTGTCCACACTGGCAGCTTTAAAAACAGGATGTAAAGGCTCCTTTCTATCCTAGGCCCTAGGAGGGGTACACCCTGGACAGTGGCAGTTAGTGGCAGGGCTGACCGAGACATAAAATGACAGACAACCACTGCCTCTCACATTCATTCACTAGGGGCAATTCGACTGACCAATTCATGTACACAGTACTACTTTAATTGACATCTGGAAAAATTGGAGGAATATATATATATATATATATATATATATATATATATATATATATATATATATACAGTGGGCAAAAAAGTATTTAGTCAGCCACCAATTATATATATATATTTATTTATTCTGATAAAGAAAGGTTATGTATATCTCCTCTTATGATGGCTGCTGGAAAAACCTCTTGAGTGACAGATCCAACCTCACTGTACTCACTGTAAACAGGTGTCCTCAGTTTTTATAATTTATTGTTTTAGGGGGAAAAAAGCAATGAAAGAAATACATACATACATACACACATTTTCTATAAGAATACTGTATACTGCGTCTTGCTCTTTTCCCTTTGACTCTTGTGTGAAAACAGTGAAACAGAAGTCATTTCATTCTAATCAGCTGCTGAGTGCTCAGAAAAGTTAGGTTTCTGCAGTTACGTTTATGTTTTTATATTTAAAGAGACAGCATTTTGACCAAATCCTTTTCCGTGTGTGAACAAGATTCTTCTGTATTGGCCAAAGTGATTTTAGTGAAGCTGTGTGTCTCTGTGTGAGAGCTTTGTGAAGTGTTCTGAGAAAGAGTTTGAAAACTGTGCGAAATGATGAGAAATGTTCTAAATGATTTGCAAACAGAGAATTCTGTTGAAATATAAGTTTGAAGAAAAAGATAAGGAACTAGGTTTCAGTAAATGAGCTAAAGTGATTGAGAAAAACTTTAGTTAGGTTGAGAGCACTAGGGCCTGCTGTTTGCGACCAGTCTGATCTAGTCAGTTAGCCTCTTTTGGAAGAAATTATTGGTCACGTGAAGCCTTCTGGATCTTTAAATGATCACCTCGTCTGTTTAAGGAGGTCTTTCCCACATTGGCTGTGCTTCACATTATAAACTGCAGCTTGGCAACTGGTATTGTACCTGAGAGTTTTAATTATGATGTGGTGGAACCACTGATCAAGAAGCCTGCTTAGACACCTCTGTCATCTCAAATGTTAGGTCCATCTCTAAGCTCCCTTTTGAATATATATATATTTTTTTAGAAAAAAATTGTTAATAACCAGTTGAAATCGTCTTTAGATGAACAAGACATTCTTGAGGTGTTCCAGTCTGGTTTCAACAGACTCTGGTCACTGTGTCGTACAGGTTCTGCTAACAGCTGCCTTTGACACTGTGGACCATCAGATCCTCCTGTCCCAGCTCAAGAAATGTGTGGGCATTAATGGCTGTGCTTTGGAGTGGTTTAAGGACCTAAACCACTCCAAAGATGAATATCTACCTTACAGGTAGACAATTTTGTGTTTGTGTCGAGACTACTGAGTCCTCTCCAGGCCCTCTCAGATGTGGAGTGCCTCAAGGCTCTACTCTCAGGCCTCTTCTTTTCTCATTGTATCTTCTTCCTCTTTGATCAATCCTCCAAAAACATGGCATCTCATACCATTTCTATGCGGATGATACTCATATGTACAGTATATACACTAAAGCGAGCAAATGGATACTGAGCAAAACAACTTCTAGAGTGCGTTCAGGAACTTAAGGCATGGATGTCTATAAACCTTTTGCATTTTAGTGATAAAGAGAGGTAGTGCCACCACAGTTAATGGAGAACTGGGTGCTCTGACATAATATTTGAAACACAGTAAGGGCGTACTCACACCAGGGCGATTCAGACCTTGCTGTGGCCAGGCTCGATTGGGGAGGTTTCTGAGTCCCCATTGGCCCGCACTCACACTTGCACAAACGGCATGAAGTATCTGTCCTATTTTGATTCTGCTTTGAGTCTCGTTCGTGAGACGCGGTTTTCTGTCACAGATTTTGGAATAAGCCACATACGAGCAGCAGCGAAGGCATCCGCAGACAGATGAGAGAGGCTTCACTAGTGCCGCTGTCTGTTCTCTTCTTCAGAAAGGTGAGCACAAGTCAGTGGCGTTGTTACGAGTGTTGATAATGGAGTTTATTCACTTTTACTGAGAGAAGAACAGTTGCAGACATGACAGGCCTCACAGTCGTGCGCGCGCGCGCATGCATGAGCAACCACGCTGTGCCGTGGCCCACCTCCTCCAACCGTGCCAAAGTCCTGAAGCCTGGGCGCGGTTCGGAGCACTCACATTAGGCAACTGTGCCGCGCTTTAGGGACGTTCCGGACATGGGCATGGTTCGATTGCCCCAGTGTGAGTACATACTGATCTAAAACTTGATGCTCAGGTTAGCTCAGTTGTGAAGCAATTTTTAACTGTGACAACTCAAAGCAAAACCAGTCCTCTCTCGGCATCACTTTGAGATTTTAACCTATGCCCCTCAGTATCTGTCCAACCTGCTACACCCCTTCATAATTCCCTCAGGTCAGCAGATCAGTCTCTGTTAGTCGTCCCAAAAACGAAGAGAAAACTTGCTTTTTCAGTTGCTGCCCCATGTGGAATGAGCTGCCTTTGCACCTTAGACGGGCTGATCCTGTTTTTAAGTCCTGAGTTTACTGTTTTATGGTTTTTACTGTTTTTATTGGTCTTTACCTTTGTTTTACATTGGTCTTATATCTTTAATCTTCTACCTGTTTTTTTTATTCTTTGTTGGGTTTTTATTTTCTTTATGCTGTGTACAACACTTTGGCCGACTGTGTTGTTCTAAAAGTGCTTTACAAATAAAGTTGTATTTTTTGTATTTTTATTTAATTTTTTTGTATTATTTCATTTATTTTGAGCAAGTTCATAGTGTGCAATTTAACAACCAAATACAAGACAGAAGGAAAACATATGAAAAGTACTAAATTTGCATGTACCTATCAATCTACATTTCTATAAAATAGCATATAATTCATTTTATCAAAACAAATAAGATTTCGCAAACAAACCATAAAACAATCTACTCGAAAAGGAGTAGGGAGAAGTAAAACTTATTTAATCCCACCCCTGTCTGTCATCCAAAAAACAGCAAAAAAGGTAGCTGTATCCTTAGACACCACCTTCCCTATGGACCCCAAACCCAAGATTTAGCATATAATACATAAATAAATAAACATATACTAATTAACTATAAGCTGTAAGGAGTAATATTTAGCTATTGCAACAAAATAATTTAGGGTCATTTGTTAGAATATAATTAATAAGATAAGATATTTAATAACTAATAATCTATATTAATTATATTTTGTATCACTAATGTAAAATTTCCATATCCTCTCCGACTATGACCTCTCTCTAACTGTAAAAAAACTTTTGTATATTACTTGGTAATAGAGAAATGCTTAAAATAAAATGTAAAAATTGTGTTGTTTGATAATTAACAATATCATGGATTTTTAATAGTTTAGACTGAATAAAAAGATGAGTCGTGTGCTCTAAGCAGCCGACCTTGTTGATGATACAGACTGCTCGTTTTTGTAATATGAATAGTGGATGTATTGAACATTGGCAATTATTTCCCACACTTCAACACAGTAGGTGGAGTAGGGGAGCACCAAAGAGCAGTATAATGTGTGCAGTTCATTATAATCAAAGAATTGCTTTATTTATTATTGAGAAGCTTTTGGAAATGTTTCTTCTTATATACCTGATATGGGCTTTCCATGACAATTTGCTATCTATCATTACTCCTAAAAATGTCTATTTTGTCTTATAATTACCAAATATTATTATTATTATTATTATTATTATTATTATTATTATTATTATTATTATTATTATGTCTTATTTAAGTTTAATGATAATTTATTGCTATCCATCCATTTTTAATTATACTTAGTTCTTCATTACCAGTATTAATAAGATCATTACACTTGTCACTACTTCAAAAGTTTCCTATAATTTAGATACAGTAAATTTATCATTAATATACATGATGAACAATTAAGGTCCCAACACTGACCCCTGGGGGACACCACATGCAATGTCAAGACTTCTAGATGTAAAATTATCAATCTTGAACCCTTCCTGTTAGATAACTTTTTAACAGGTTCCAGGCCACCCTTCTAATTCTGTATTGTTACAGTTTATTGAGCAAGATTGAGTGAGTTACTGTGTCGAAGGCTTTTTTAAGATCAATAAATATACCAACCACATGTTATTTATTATCCAGTGCATTTTTAATTTTTTCTGTTGCATCAGTTATAGCCATTGAGGTGGTTCTTTTTGTTCTAAAGCCATATTGACCTTCATTAATTATTTGATATTTATCAATAATTTTTTTTTTAAACAAGTAATTAAAATTTTGCAAGAATTTTTGAAAACTGCGGCTGCAAAGAAATTGGAATGACAAATTACAGCTATAGGTGGGGGGTTTTGAGATGTAGTTTATAACCTTTTTCACCAATGACATATCTATATTGTGACAGTGGATAGTTTACTTTTGCATTTGTGAACAATATTTTTAACTTCTCGCTCTTTATTTCTGTTGAGTGTGAAATTGAGTGTGAATTTATTTTTATTATTTCAATAAATTGATAAATTTTCTGATATGGGATCTCTGCTGCTAAATCCGGGCCAACATTTACAAAAAATGTATTGAAACTGTTTACTACACTGTTCATGTTGTGCCAGTTCTATCAACAAAATAATCTGTATAAGTTGTCTTTGTGGATCCATGTTTAATTAAACTATTCAATATGTCCCAAGTTCCTTTTATATTGTTTTTTGCTTTCATATATGTTTATCAATTTCTTTACTTGTTTACTTGTTTTTACTTGTTTTTTACTTGTTTTACTTGTTTACTGACTACATCAGTTAATTTATTTTATATAACTTATATCATTGTTCATCTTCTTTAGTTTTTAACATGATAAAGGTTTTATAGAGATTATTTTTCTTTTTGCAGGCATTTAGTATTCCTTTAGTTAGCCAAGGGCATTTTGTATATTTATTATTTTTACAGTATTTTTTAATTGGACAGTGTTTATTGTATCATGAAGTAACTATTTCTAAAAAGTTGTTGTCTGCTTTATCCACCTCTGTTTCTCTATCGATAGAGCTCCAATCCTGTAAAAACAAGATATTATGAAAGGCATTGATGGTTACTTCTGTTTTTACTCATTTATAGTTTACTTTCCCTGCTTCTTTGGTTTTCTTGAATTCACTGCCAAAACAGTAAAAAATGGGTATGGTCAGTGATATCACCTATGAACAGGCCTCTGATTGTGTGATGCGTCATAATATTATTGAAAATGTTGTCGATATCTGTGGCACTGTGTGACGTTATTCTGCTTGGTTTAGTAATTGTTGGATAAAAGGACATTTATACATTGTATCAATGAAGGCATCTATTGTTTTGTGTTTAGTTGGATTTAATAGGTCAATGTTAAAATTACCACATATAAATGTAGGTTTTTATTCACTGTAGAAAACAGTTTCTCCATCCATTCTTGAAAAATGTCCATGCTTGAATCAGGTGGTTGATATATACAGCTTATAATGATGTTTTTTTTTCTTTTTATTTACAAATTTCCACTGTTAGATATTCCATTACTGCATCTATTGCTAGTGACGTGCTTTAGTACCATAAATTGTATTGATTTGTGAATATATAGAGCAACTCTGCCTCCCATTTTGTTTTCTCTATTAATATATTTGAGTTCATAATCATCTAGATCAAAATGTATCCCTTTATCCTCATTGAACCAGGTTTCTGAAATGGCCATAATACTGAAGGGGTGAGTAGAGTGTTGCATATACTCTTTTAAAGAACTGATTGGAATCATTTGATTGATTGGATTGGAAACTGCACTCTGGACCGAAACGAGACCAAGACCATAAAAATTTTTTAAAAAAGACTCAGGTTCTACAACATTATATGTATGTTACGTGTTTCAAATACATTTTATGCCAGAGTTCACAATGAAATATTTTGGTTTCTTGTATGCTTTTTCGTAATATTTGTGTGTGTGTGTGTGTAAAAAGTACCGATATGTAAACATTTAGAGGATTCAAATGATGGAAATTAATTTCCATTCGCAATATACCCAAAAAAACTTTTACTTCTTGTTTAATATTTTTAAATATGACCAAAAGTGACCTAAAAGGAAGTGCATTGTGTTTAATGCAATACACCGACTGAAGCATATTTTGGACATTTTGTGGTTTCTCAAAACAGGTAAATCAGATATAAAATAAGTGTTTCTGTAACTGATAGCATCCTCACTATCCAAAATCATGCATGTAGAGATGGTGAATTTAGTCCAATAATAAATGAATGTGTAGCTGGGATAGCTAAAATTACTAAAATTACTAAAATTATTAAACCTCCCTGCACCATCTTTAGGTACATTATTGTTTTTCAGTTATTTAAAAATATAGGCATTTTGGGAATTTTTCCACTCCCTAACACTCCTTGCCTAAAGGCTAAAAACACACCCTGATACATTATCTGATGTATTAAAACAGCTGTAAAGTTAATCTTGCTCATTGCTAATCATCTGTTTACTGTATTCACTAAAATTCATCAGCAAACCACACACTAAGACAGCAGACATTAAGTACTATAAATAAAATAAGACCTGGTGTTCTTGTCTTGTTCAGAAAGAACAAGCACTACTGCTAAAACAGATTAGATGACAAATAAACACTTTTATCTACATCATGTGTCATTGTTAGCACATTAAATATCTTGTTTTGAATGCTTGCTCTGCTGCCTCAAAACCTCTATGCAAGATTGTGTGTCTCTTCTCCAGTAGTGCTCAATTTGTCCACACTGGCAGCTTTAAAAACAGGATGTAAAGGCTCCTTTCTATCCTAGGCCCTAGGAGGGGTACACCCTGGACAGTGGCAGTTAGTGGCAGGGCTGACCGAGACATAAAATGACAGACAACCACTGCCTCTCACATTCATTCACTAGGGGCAATTCGACTGACCAATTCATGTACACAGTACTACTTTAATTGACATCTGGAAGAATTGGCCACACGTTATTCGTTCCTAGAATCACTGTGTATAGTGTTTAGAGATGCAAGATGGTCTTATAGGTTGCCCTATAAGACCTCTGACAGTACTATTGATTCAGTCCTTATTTATATACATAAATGTACATATATAGGCTAAAGAGCACACCTTACATAACCAATTAAGCACTTTTGAGAAGTCAGAATGACCACAAACAACATGCATTAAACGCGTCCAGACTCCATCTAGAGGCTACTTAGCAGCATGCTAAACAAGATCATGTATCTTTGTTTTTATTTATGTGTCTTCTTATTTATATATGTCTATCAGATGCAATTATGAAGATGTGTTTCCTGTTTATCTAGCTTTTCTTTCTGGTTTCAAAGGCGTGGCGTTTGCTAATTTCTCCTTAGAGACCACAATCCAGGAAATGAAAACCTAATATATGAGCAATATCCATTTGTGTGATGCACTAATGACTAGAGCTCCAGTAAGTGAACAAGTGTACACTGTACACATATTTTACAAAACATATAAGGGCACTGAATTTTAAATATCGAGTAATATACAATTGCTTTAAAACAACACACATTTCCTCCTAGAGGATAAAGCAGCCAATAACACAATCTTATGAAGGCTTAGGACATTTATTTTCCCAGTTGTTTTTAAACTACCCATCATCTGACCTACATCTACTTGGTTTGACAATAATGCGCTCCCTCAGAGTGATTGAGATTCCCAACTGGTGGTGGGCATAGTTTATATGTGACTACCTGTGTCCAGATTATGGCTGGATGAACCAACTAGCAGATCTGTCCCTTTGTCTGATACACCCAACTCAATTAGTGGTTGCTTTAGGCGGTGAGATGCTGAGTGACTGAAACGACTGAAGAGAGCAAAAACATCATACATTGTCTTTTAAGCTGTGTGTAGCACTTTAAGATGATCTTCAAAACAACTCGCCCAGCTGCCCTTCCCAGCGAACAGTACTAATTCTTTGATTTCTGCCATCCGTTGATGCAAAGAGGAAATACAGAGCTTGACAAGGTAAGTCTTTTTGCACAACTGTTGGCAAGATGCTACTTACTTATCACTAATTATTACAAATAGTGCTTCTATACTGTTCATGGAGAGAACTAAATTACTTAATAAAACACTACAAAAAGTTGATCAGACTAACTTTCTTGTCTTTCCAAACATAGCAATCACACAGTAGATCATAAAAATGTACTTTTTGACGGCTCTTCTCTGTCTACACATTGGTAAGATAGTTTGTACAATATTTCAAACTGTGCATGTTGCTGTTGGGTGGATTTTTTGCCTTGTTGACTGCTTGGCTGTAGCTGTGCAAAAGGATGCTAATGGCATTTTGGTGGTTGCTGCCTCCTCCATAACAAGCCCATCAGTCACCAGAAATGGACATAATCACATTTGGAAGATAGACCGATACCACTGCTTGCCCATAGCCTTGTCTTAATCATGCTGCTTACATTTATACGTTTCCCTTTATTTTGGTGTTGCTATTTTGTAACTGAGGTCTACAGGGACAGAACCAGATTTGAAATATTGGTGTGTACTTGCACAGCTTATAATATATTTGATTATGTTATTGTTCTGTTTTTTTCTTTCGGCTGTTCCCTTCGGGGGCCACCACAGCGAAGCCTCTGCTTCTTTCCAGCCTGTTCTCTGTATCCTCTTTTCTCACTACTCTCAACTCTCTTCATGTCCTCTTTCAATATGTTCATAAATTTCTTCCTTGGTCTTCCTGCCTCCCACCTGGCAGTTCTAACCTCAGCATCTTTTTACCCATTTATTCTACCTCTGTACAAGTCCAAACCGGTTTGGCCTCTCTGACTTTGTCTGCAAAACATCTAACATGAGATGTCCCAAAGAGATTCTCGACATCTTCAGCTCTGCTACCTCTAGCTCTGCCTACTGTTTTTTTTTTTTTTTTTTTTTTTATCATATTAGTGCTGTTAATATAAATAATAATTACATTTATAGATGTAAACCTATTATGAATTTGTATCACAGGTCTGTCTTTAGCTGCAAAACAAGGCGATTTTGGCATCTTCAGGGCTTGCATCAGCAACAACAGTTTAAGGTAGGGTTTGTGGGATGTTCTGTTTCAATTTGCCATTAACTGTGACTGACTTCTGTGTGTGTGAAGTTAAAATGCTTTTATATGATTCAAGGTTAAAGTGCTTATATGCACACTGTGTTGGGTCTCCGACGTATTACTGTAAATTTAGCACCTCAAACGGCTCTGATCTGGTCTCTGAAAACTGCACACTGACCCTCCCAAACCATCCAGTTCAGTACCTCAATACACCCACAAGCTACAACTGCACCCTGACACGAAAGGACAGGGTGGAGAAGAAGAAGATCACCATTGACTACAGCATCAAGCAAGGAAAAGGTTTGTAAATACTAATGTAAAGTTTTTATATATTAACTTTTTAAATAATTATTTCTGTCTTTATCTCCAGAGTGCATCAGACCTTGTCGGGGCAGCGCAGGTTTTCCACAGCACCCAGTCCTCATCTCACTATGGCCTTTCGTGATCCAGATGTGGACTATCCTGGTTACAGGGAATTAGACAAACCTGGACAACGTTTTTTTTTTTTTATTGCACTGACTAGAGTGACTGTGTTGATTCATTTCTTGGATACATAAGCCTGTTGACTGTGCTGCTGTGTTTACTGTATAGTTATACCAACTATAGCATGAGTATTTTGTCAAGAAATTAAACATAAGAAACAAGTAAAAACTCAAATAAAGGAATACAGTGTATCTGCTTTGAAAACACAGATCAATTACACTCAGTGAATTAACCTATGGTTGTTTGTATTTTTCAGCTAGATTACATACAGCAGAGTTTCCCTCAAGTTTACATTGAGTCTATGGGGGTTAATGGAGACTGTATTAGTACCAGTTCACTTTCTTTTCTACATTAGTAAATATTCAATTCTGTTTAGCTAGCTTAAATATTTTTACCAATATGTTCTTAATAAGTATTTTTTTTAGTTAAATACCAAAACTGTATAAAAAAGTATATTTAATTTTTGGCAATACAGTTACAATATAGTGTTAAATGAGGTTCAGGTTTAGACTATGGGGGAAGAAATTAAATTATGGCAGGCCGCCATAGTCTTTTCACTTAATGGGAAACATCGCATACAGGGCTTGACATTAACACTAGTCAACCAGCCAAATGTGGGCAGATTTACATTTGTCTAGTTTATATTTAGTCTCATTAGCCACTTTGTCTGGTTGGATTACTTTAGTTTAGGCCTTACTTTCTGCTGTTTGCTTATGCTTGTCATAAAAAGAAATTTTATATAATATACAGCAGAGAAAGCCTGTGTACAGTGTTGTTGTTTTAAGTTTCAGCATATAATGCCTAACCATCATTTTGTCCTCACCCAGAGGTCTATGGCTGTGTCGTAATAGAAAAGGCCATTTTACTGCCCTTTCCTCTGCACTGGTTTAGCTCAGTGGTTACTTCGATCAGTTCTTCTCTCTTAGAGATACACTGACTCTGTCCCCCAGTGGGATCGAACCCCGGGCGCTGTCCAGTGCTTTTTTTTTTTTTTTTAATACCATGGAGCTTATTTTAGTCACTTATTGTCCTCTCTACATAACCTGACAACTTCCAGTTTCAATGCTTCAGGTATGGACATCTTGCTGTACCTCTTGGGTGCTTGTTGTTTCATTGCACCTTTCTGGAGCTCTGACAGTTGGCTCACTTCTCTCCGAGTTACCTTGATTTTAGCCTCTAACCTTCTTTTCCATGGTGGATAGGGATTTTTATGGTTGCTCTTTGGTTGATAGCCAAGCTCCTCAAGGATCACTGCTGCTGAAGTGTATATCAGCTCATTGGTTTCAGTGATGGTCATCGTAGGTATTATTCCCAAAGCTGCATTCACATCTTCCAAGAGACTTTCTGAAGGTACTTCACTCAGCCTGTGTAACTGGTGTCGGGGTTGCCTGGTCTTCATTTTAGCCATGATCTTATCTCTCAGGTCAGTTGCTGCCTCACTCAGCGTGATGGTGCTTATTGGGGCTTCGTACCCAAACTCTGGATGGGGAGTTGATGTTAACTCCCCACTGACCTTGTGTCCTGGCTCCCCCTTGCCGTAGCATATGTGTTGTATCTCGTCAATCTCAAGTTGTGAAAGCAGGTGCCGCTTGTGGATGTTGGAACACTGAGCTACTAGTTGTTTAGCCGTGAGTGTTGATTGTGGGTTTCGAAGTTGCCATATTTCCCACATTCTCTTCATGTAACCCCTCTGACTAGGGTTACTGGAGTAGTAGCATTCCAACAGAGCCTTGTTCTCGCATCTCGTCCATTTCCGTCTTGTTCCAGTAGCCCACTTCTCATCAAGCTGCTCGGGTTCCCCAACACCTGACGCAGACCTTGTTTGACCGGACGACGTCTGAGCCAGTATGTCTCGTATTTCTGTGTCTCTCATCATTATATATATATGAGGTAGGCAATAGCGCAAAGGGTCTTGCCTAAGGACCCACACTGGAAGTTGGTATTCGCCTCGGCCGGGATGTGATTGACTAACTCGCTGAGCTACCCTATATATATATATATATATATATATATATATATATATATATGTATATATATATATATATATATATATATATATATATATATATATATATATATATATATATATATGTACATACAGCAGAGAAAGCCTGTGTACAGTGTTGTTGTTTTAAGTTTTGTAAGGATTTGTTCATTTTGGGTGAAAGCATCAAAGAGGACGATGATTCAGAAGTGTAATCAGGTCAGAAGGTTTATTTCAGTATCACACAGGTAAGGTTACAGTCAGCAGAATGAGCGCGCTCCTAGAGGGAGGAGTGTTCTCAGTTTTTATACTATGTATGACGATGTATGACGATCTCTGCATAGCATTATCTTCTTGGCTTCGAGTAACTTTTGTGCATAGGGCAGGGCCACAAAAAGTTCTCAGTTTCTGCAGAGTCTTCCCACGCACCAACAGGCTGTAGGAGCCCCCCTGCAACCTTGGGTCTGATAACTTTGTAGCAAGCTCATTATTTGTGCCATATTTGGAATGCACCTAAGAGTAGAGTGACCTTAGAGTGAAAGAAGAAAAACATCACATAAAATCAAAATATTATTATTACTATGTTGAAGCGTTATTAACCTTAGCACTAGTACATCAAAATATAAGTTTAATGGTAATACGCAAAGCTATATGTAGAAATATTCAATAGTTTCAACATATAATGCCAAACCATCATTTTGTCCTCACCCAGAGGTCTGTAGCTGTGTCGTAATAGAAAAGGCCATTTTACTGCCCTTTCCTCTGCACTGGTTTAGCTCAGTGGTTACTTCGATCAACACTTCTCTCTTAGAGATACACTGACTCTGTCCCCCAGTGGGGTCGAGCCCCGGGCGCTGTTCAATGCTTTTTTTTTTTTTTTTTTAATACCGTGGAGCTTATTTTAGTCACTTATTGTCCTCTCTACATAACCTGACAACTTCCAGAGAGAAAATGAAAGACTGAGCGTACTTTAGCCTAATTGTTGATGTAGGTTCAGTTAGTTGCGTCATATTATTATTATTATTTTTTTGCTGTGTATTCGAATTATAACTATCAAAGTGTCCAAACAAAAATAATTACAATACAGCGCTCAGACAATTAAATTATTACATTATCATTGTGGAATTGATGAAACCTGGACAACGTTTTTTTTTTTATTTGCACTGACTAGAGTGACTGTGTTGATTCATTTCTTGGATACATAAGCCTGTTGACTGTGCTGCTGTGTTTACTGTATAGTTATACCAACTATAGCATGAGTATTTTGTCAAGAAATTAAACATAAGAAACAAGTAAAAACTCAAATAAAGGAATACAGTGTATCTGCTTTGAAAACACAGATCAATTACACTCAGTGAATTAACCTATGGTTGTTTGTATTTTTCAGCTAGATTACATACAGCAGAGTTTCCCTCAAGTTTACATTGAGTCTATGGGGGTTAATGGAGACTGTATTAGTACCAGTTCACTTCCTTTTTTACATTAGTAAATATTCAGTTCTTTTTAGCTATCTTAAATATTTTTACCAATATGTTCTTAATAAGTATTTTTTTTAGTTAAATACCAAAACTGTATAAAAAAAGTATATTTAATTTTTGGCAATACAGTTATAATATAGTGTTAAATGAGGTTCAGGTTTAGACTATGGGGGAAGAAATTAAATTATGGCAGGCCGCCATAGTCTTTTCACTTAATGGGAAGCATCGCATACAGGGCTTGACATTAACACTAGTCAACCAGCCAAATGTGGGCAGATTTACATTTGTCTAGTTTATATTTAGTCTCATTAGCCACTTTGTCTGGTTGGATTACTTTAGTTTAGGCCTTACTTTCTGCTGTTTGCTTATGCTTGTCATAAAAAGAAATTTTATATAATATACAGCAGAGAAAGCCTGTGTACAGTGTTGTTGTTTTAAGTTTCAACATAATAATGCCAAACCATCATTTTGTCCTCACCCAGAGGTCTATGGCTGTGTCGTAATAGAAAAGGCCATTTTACTGCCCTTTCCTCTGCACTGGTTTAGCTCAGTGGTTACTTCGATCAGCACATCTCTCTTAGAGATACACTGACTCTGTCCCCCAGTGGGATCGAACCCCGGGCGCTGTCCAGTGCTTTTTTTTTTTTTTTTTTTTTTTTAATTGCGTGGAGCTTATTTTAGTCACTTATTGTCCTCTCTACATAACCTGACAACTTCCAGAGAGAAAATGAAAGATTGAGCGTACTTTAGCCTAATTGTTGATGTAGGTTCAGTTAGTTGCGTCGTATTATTATTATTATTATTATTTCGTTGTGTATTCGAATTATAACTATCAAAGTGTCCAAACAAAAATAATTACAATACGGCGCTCAGACAATTAAATTATTACGTTATCATTGTGGAATTGATGATCTCCTCTACCTGTTTTTTTTTATTTTATTTTTTATTATTTTTTAGGCTACTTATCAACAAACTGCGGACCCAGCCTTGTTCAAATAGAGAATATTATTTGACTGAGACCACTTTGTCATGTTTTAATGAATGTTTCTCGTGTTTCGACTGTCTCCCACAGGTGTGTATCAGGTGAGGGGTAGACAAGAGCGGCTAAGGCTACCCTATGCGTCACACTTCAAAAGTGCTACGCGCATGCGTTAACGGCAAGTCCACATGGACAAACAACAGTACACAGTCTGTAGCTCATTTTAACTTGTGCATGCGCGTTTTAATGACATTAAATGCAGACTTTTAAAAATCTTCATAACATATGTTTAAGCTGTTACACCATCGGTGTCTGTGGAAAGTGGAAACCGGAGGTTCATACGATTTCCTGTCACGCATGCGCAAATTCGCCGCTGTCGTTTTGTTGACAAATATCGGGGGAGGGACCACTGCGGCGTAAGTAGCGCTTTGTTATGACTGGAATATATGCTGTATGTCATTAGAGCAGCCAAGTGACATATCCTCATGTCGTGTGTTTTGCAAACCATCTGCTTTATCTATGTTACTGTGTCAGAAAAGAAAGAAATCTGTTAAACATCTGTAAAAACCGCTGTGGCCGAACCAAGCTGAAAGGCAACCAAGCTAGTTATAATGAGTTAGCACTTCCGGTGGGCTTCGACATGTTCGTAGATAATACTATAAAACACTGGATTGGTAAAGTCTAAGTAAACTCCAGACAAATAATATATGTTTGTAAAACACACCATTATTTTTTGTGTCGCTATAACATTACACGGTGGATATTTATTACAGATAAGACGCTTCCATTGTAAAAATATTTCCGGTTTTATTGCTAACGTTCTTCGTGTGTCTGCGAACTTTACTGCGTTAGCAACCAAATTCATCTTTGTATGTTTTATTTTTCGGGTCTATATTTTTCAAAGCTTCCCATGGTATGTTTTACGCATACGCACAGTTGTAAATACAGAATTTACCTTTTTTGTCAATGTAGCTACGTTAAATTTATCTTGCAGTCTGGTTTCTAGGAGCAAGTGAAGTCGGTCTTCTTGTCCAAGACAGAAATGAAGAGGTGAGTGTTGCTGTCGGGCACTAAACGGAAGAAAATTGTTCTATTTCACAGATCTAAACGACCAACAATCCAACGTTTCTCAACAAACTATTTGGTCAACTTGTTTTTGAGGACCTGTTCGGTCTTCGCATAATTTGTTCTTTTTCTAAAGTAGCTAGTTTTGTGTGTTGCGACAAAATTATGAATAACGTTTACATTGACTAGCCTACTAAAATTTACATTATCAAATGTGTTATCCAGCCAACAGAAAAGCCCCGAGCAGCCAGATGGAAGTATTACAGTGAACGAGGAAGGTAAACACATTATTTTATTAATTGGTAATGTTTATCCTGTTGAGCTTGTAAAACTCTATGTGCAATTTGCTGTTAATTAAGTTTGATTGTAATAGATGTGTTATTGCTTATTTTCAGTACTCACCTGACATTTACTTTTCTTTTCTTTTCTTACTATATATTAATTCATGTCAAATCTTGCATGTGCTTCCCTAAATAGTTGGCCATATACAAATAATAAATGTCTTTTACACTTTTATTAGTATTTATACTAATTCTAATACAGACCATATGCAGATTTTGGGCTTACTTTCTTACATACTTTTTTTTAGGTTCAGTAGCCACTGCCGAAGACCCTGCAGCTATTGCTACTATTCAGTCTGCAGCCACCTTCACAGATCAACCCATTAAATATCTCTTCAAAACAGAGGGAGCTGGTGGGCAGGTAGGACTGTGTCATCTTTACAGATGTCACCTCAAAACATTGATTACAAGGGTTACACTTGACACATTTAGCATATCTTTCCGCTTAGTTTTTTTGAGTCTGCGTAGCTGTCCATTTTGTTAAATAGAAATGTTTGCTGTGATGTTTCAGGTGACCTACAGAGTGATCCAGGTGTCAGATGGCCAGTTGGAGGGTCAGACTGATGGAGCTGCAGCAGTTAGTCTGGTCGCTGGTTTCCCTGCAACCTCACAGACTGTTACACAGGTGAGGGCCCACAAACAAATTTAAAATGTACACACCTACAATTTTGCTCCACATTGTATTGTCAAAGTGATCTTTTTAAAAGCATAACAGTCATGTGTACTGCATAGTGCAGAGTTTCATTCGGAAATAACACTTTGTCTTTAGGCTGTATTTTCCCAGTCAGAAGGATTGGAGGGCGATGGAAGCTCTGAAACACAGTATGCGTATTACCCAGGACCTATTGCTGATGCCACAACTGGCACTATGGTGACCACTGTTCAGGCCACAGACACACTGTTAGGCCAAACCACACCAACAGGTAGGTGCTACGGGCTTAAATTGAACATACCAAGTTAATAAGACATATACAGATGTCACCTCCTATGTTCTACAGGGCAGCTTTATGTGATGATGTCACCACAGGAGGTTTTGACAGGATCTAATCCAAGGACAATTGCACCACGCACCCAACCATATATGGCGTAATAAACTATTCAATTCTTGACTAAATGTGTTATGGTTAACTTATGCTCAATAAAACACACTTATTTTTATTTGTAGAAAGCAAGAGGCTCCTCGGGGTTCAAGAGATGAGAAACGACGAGCTCAGCACAATGAAGGTCAGTGTTAACATATGGAAAAAAGTCATAAAAAAATCTGTTTAATATGGAGGAGCACTTGTCATTTAAAAAAATGTTCCAACAGTTGAACGTCGACGTAGAGACAAGATCAACAACTGGATTGTGCAGCTTTCTAAGACCATTCCTGACTGTAATGTGGACTACACCAAAACTGGACAGGTTAGGCCAACTCTGTCCATATTTGAACACACCATGACATGTAAACACTTTTAACAGATTTATGTTGTATTTAGAGTAAAGGAGGCATCTTGTCAAAAGCCTGTGAATATATCAAAGAGCTCAGACAAAGCAACATGAAGCTCGGTGAGGACATAAGCACTCTCGATCGTCTAAGGATTGACAATCAGCTCCTCAGGCAGGAGGTATGACGGCAGAACTTGTGGATATATATTTGATTGTAAACAAAGTGTTACTTTAAATTATTTTTATACAGTTAAAGCAACCTAATTGATTGTTTTCTCCATAATGACCACTATTCATTTTATGTTATAAATCTAATATCCCAAAAGTTTTATCCTACTTAAGAACTACACAGGTTTTATTGAGCAAGGCATACTGTTGAAACAAACTAGAACTGCAGTCCACCCACTAAAATTCTTAATTTTTTAGAGTAGTATACAAGCCCCAACATGAGTGACATTTTATGAAGCCTACCTTAGGTCTCAAAAGTTTCATCCTACTTACAGTAATTAACTTTTAAATAATTCTTTAAAAACATCTGATCAGTTGGGATTCAGTTATTATTGTACGTGTATCTGTTGCTCAGGTGGAAGATTGGAAGTCCAAGAATCAGATCCTGAGAAATCTTCTTCGACAACACGGCATTGTGGGCTCATCCAGCACAGACCCCCAGTGAAAAGCCATTTGCCAATCTGTATTTCAAGAAATATGGGCCAAAATAGTACTTGAAACGCTTTGACATACTTGTGTGCATGAAATATGGTCAAGCAATTCAATATTCAAATTTAGCTTAGTTGTTTTTTAAAAAATTTGTAAACATTAACATCTCAACTAAACTCATCATCACATATTGTCTGGAACTGAGGAGATAGCCAGCTCATGCAGATTAGGACAGCCAGAATCCATATTCAGCCTAGTAAGCTTACAACACAACGTATTACTTCTCTGTGCTTCTCTGTATAGTATATTATTGTTATAATGTCTTTGTAAACATTGTAATCCTTTTTATGACTTTTCATAATTTTGACATTACTTCCATTATGACTGACAAGATCATATGTTTTTTGTTTTTAGTATTTTTCACAAAGCCTCAGTGGGGACAGTAATTACATTGCAACAATGTAACTAGCTAAAATTAAGAAAATGGGGCGGTAACTGAGAAGGTCATTGTATGTATGTCTTTTATTAAACTATCAATAATATGCTATGTCAAACTCACTTTCTATTAAAAAAATTGGTAGAAAACTGCAGTATTCTTAAGATTTAATGCTTGAAGAAACAATTAGTACGTAGCAGTGTGCCTTACTTGCGACTGAGTTTTCCCATTGTGGGATTTACAGTATTTCTGACAAAATGCTTCATTCAATAAATATGGGCCTTGTTATCCGTCTTCCTAAAGCAATCAAATATTTATTTATCAAATACATGAAAGATTTACTTAATATTAAAGTTATTTAATGTAGATTTGCTACATTCTCTCTCTGTGATCAGTGATTGACGGAGAATACCTTGTCTAAAGGAGAAAATTAGAAAACACTGGACAGCGCCCGTGGTTCGATCCCGCGGAGGGAACAACTATTCGTCTTACATGAATGTAGATGTAACCACTGAGCTAAACCAGTGCGGGAATGAAGTGGATCTAAAAGGCATTTTAACTTGAACGAATCTCTGCGTAAGGTATAATTGTTGAAACAAAGAACTGCAGTCTACCCACTTAAAACTAAAGGTACTTCTTGGATGTTTTTGACTAGACAAGCAACAACATGAGCGACATTTTTGAAACAACTGCACGAAAGTAAATTATTGGCTCAACTTTGAAAAGCCCTCTCCAGTGTTGTATGGTCTAGTTCAGATCGGGCTTTTCCATAACAAATTCCTTCTTCTTCTTTCATACTTTGGGCATTTTTTTTTTACATAGTCTAGCGATTTTCTTTTGTGATCGGTAACAGTTCTTCAATGTAAATGGGAGAGTTCAGATAAGAGAAAACACTGCAGCACCCGCGGGTCGATCCCACGGTGGGACTAAACATTCTATGTCAGTAGTCATATGGACTTATCTACTGAGCTAAAATAGCACAGAGGAAACTGGATCTAAAAGGCTTTTTAACGTGAACAACACCGGACTGACGCGCAAGGTATAGTTGTTGATACAAGCCTTTTAAGAACTGCACTTCGCCCACTAAAAACTAAAAAGTCTTTACTAGGCAACCCACAACATGGACGACTTTTCTGAAACAAGTGCACGAAAGCAGGTTTAGATGGATTAGTTCAGATCGGGCTTTTCCATAACAAATTCCTGTGTCATGTTTACGTTTTTTTACAACTGCAATCCGCCCACCAAAAGAATCAATCTGTCAAGGGGCCTACCAATACCTAAACCTAGAAAAAAACAACAACAAAAAGCAAACTAATACAGCTGTAACATTTTATTTTGAAGTTTTTACCGGAAGTGTTACCTTAACAATCTAGCACATTTTTTTTCTTCCCCGGTGTTGTAGCCCACGAATCTAGTGAGATTACTGACATAATACTCTCTGACCAGTTTATGAATATATCTCGGGACACATTTAAGTGGACACCATGATTTGTATTTTGCTTGTAGCTGGACACGGTACCGTTTTAGAGACTCAAATCAAGGTAAGTGGGAAAAGGAGCAAAATGTCCTCAGTTGAAGAAGTGGAAGCGGTGCAAAGTTCGCTGTTGCCGTAACGATGGCAACGACGACGGCACACGTCTTTGATAAACTTTATTAAACTGTGCGCTATTTGTCAGCTGTTGTATCTTTAATAGTGTGTTTAGGCACCGTCCGCAAAAATGTGACTATTAACATAAATTATCCAAAACGTGGTCATTTCCAGCTTAGTGGGCTATAGTTCATTTCAGTAGATTGTGCCCACTCACTAACAGTCACTGACAAATGCATTTCCTATGTGATTGTTATGTGCCTTGATGTTGTAAATAGTCAGTGCATTTTACTAATTGCTTGTATGTAACCTGAAGCATCATGGTCCACTGTAACACTTTGCGTTTTTTATTTTCTGTATTTTGGCATTCTTCTCAGTGTTCAAGTCCAAGTCGCACAAGACTAGTCTGAGTCTAACGTTAAGTTATCCATGTGCAAGTCCAAGTAATTAAAATAAAGTTTGAGTCAAGCCCGAATCACCAAAAGAAACAGCCAAGTTAGGTCCAAGTTGAGTCAATATACCTTGAAAGCAAGTCCAAGTCCAGACCATTTTAACAGGGCCTAAGAACAGTTTTTCTTAATTGTGCCAGACAACCCTTAAATAAACTGCCTGGCCAAAAAAACAAAGTCACCACCTGGATTTAACTAAGCAAATAGGTAAGAGCCTCCCTGCAGTAGGTCTGGGTTCAGCAATGTTATGTACCCAAAGAATAAGGTCAGCTGACTACCTGAATATACTGAATGACCAGGTTACCTCATCAATGGACTTTTTCTTCCTTGATGGCACAGGCTAATCTCATGATGACATTGCCAGGATTCATCAGGCTCACATTTTGAAAGAGTGGTTCAGGGAGCAGGAGACATAATTTTCTCACATGGACTGGCCACCACAGAGTCCAGACCTTGACCCCACTGAAAATCTTTGGGATGTGCTGGAGTGACTTCCTGCCCAAGTCACACACTAGTATTTTGTTGGACCTTTAGCTTTGATTACACCAAGCATCCGGTGTGTTTATTTGAAAACTGTAGTAGTAAAGAAGTGTAACAAAAACATATGATTTCTTTTATTCCGATACCTAACGCCTCTGTATTTTCAGAATGATGACACTGGTTTATACAGCCACCTCACTGGGGTGCCGAAGGCTTTACTGCCTGGGACTGGAGGAAAAAAGATCCTTGACTTCTGGTGGGAAACTGTCAACATGTGTGTATCAGGGGCAAGTGTTTTACAAACCTTTGTAATCTTGAAGACTTGTTATATCTGAATGTATTGTATGGGCACAGTGACACTTTTACTATTTAGCATTTTAGTATATGGCAAAAAAAAACTTTAATTAAAATTTTATTTTAATGTAGTTGATCTCTGACTAACACAATGACTGCTTTCTCAGGCGTCAGCTCTTTACTGAAGTGTATCTTGTGACAAATGCAGACAAGTGAGTAGAGAAATATATTGAACAAAGTTTAGTACTCAAAGTTTGCAAAGTCCAAAGTGTGTGACCTTGCTGTGTCCTGTTTAGGTATAAGCATTATGAGCGCTGGGCTACAGCTAATGACTTTCCTGTGGAAAATGTCATAAATGATGGCAGTACAACGCTGGAGGACCGTCTCGGAGCAGTGGCTGACCTAGAGCTGGCCATACGCAGCCGAAAGCTTCAGGATGACATCATGGTGGTAAGAAGAACCTGCCTTTTTGTCCCAGTAATCAAAATAAGTAGAATTTTAGTGCTTCACTTATGCATGGGATGATTATCAGCTTCAAGGTATACAGTGGTTGAAAATGTCACAACATATAATTCATAAATCTGTTCTAGTTTTTTTTCAATGCGCTATTGAGAATGTGGTTCACTTATTAGGTTGCCATGCTGTTGGCATTTCATATTGACTGTATGTGCTATCAAGTGACAATTTTATATATATATATATATATATATATATATATATTGTTACAGATTGCAGGAGACATGCTCTGTGCAGATCAAAACTTTGACATAGCTCAAGTTATCCGCTTCTTCAGATCCAAAGTAAGTGGGGAGTTTATCTATTAAATCAAAGATGGTAGATGATTATTATATATCACAGTCTTCTCTGTGTTGTAGCCTGGAGAGCTGATGATATACTATGAACTGGAGGAAGGTGAGAAAAGCAGCTCGAGGGGCATTGTGGAGGTCTGCCCTCACACTAACAAGTAAGTTAATTTTGTTGGGTAATTTGTTTAAAAATTAAAATGCATTGCTCGCTATATATGTTTATTTATTTAGAATAACACGCTTTTTGGAGAAGCCTTCAGAAGGGCTGACCACATCCCGATTGGCCAGTGTGGTCTTTTATGGTCTTCAAAAAGACACACTGTCATATCTGTCTGACTTCCTCTGTCTTCAACCTCAGGCCACGGACAGGACTTTTGGACAGTTCTGGGTTTGTAGACACTCAAAAACATCCCAATATTTATTACTTTAACATTGTTCTCCTG
Source organism: Bostrychus sinensis (assembly GCA_020698575.1). Taxonomy (NCBI): domain Eukaryota; kingdom Metazoa; phylum Chordata; class Actinopteri; order Gobiiformes; family Eleotridae; genus Bostrychus; species Bostrychus sinensis. The sequence goes on from CM036245.1 coordinate 16,962,835, forward strand.
TAATCAATGCTAATGTAATGCCTTTGTCTTTTACAGGAATGGCTTATAAATGAAAAGCAACTGGATGTGTTTGGGATGAAGCTGCCAACTGGATTTCAGCTTATTGGACAAGTGGTCTGTTTTGTTTAATATACTCATTCTGAACCATAGGTTGGTTTAAAGTGTCATTCTACCTTTGATTTCCCATTGCTTTGTTTAAAATACATTTTTAGGGGCTGTCAGACTATACCAAATGGCTGACTCACTACTCCACCAAGCAACAAGACAATCCTGCTAAACAAATTACATGCAGATCATATGCCAGGTTAGAAAGTGTAATCCACAAATATTTACGTATACATCCTTTTTTATTTATCTAAAACAAAAACTACTTTGTTATGCCTTTTAGAGTTGGATTAATGGGAAATCCTTCAGATGGCTTCAATGGAAAAACTATTGCCATGTCCATTTCCAATTTCTGGGCGGAGGTTACACTAACAGAGAGCCAGACTTTGGTAATTAAATACACTTTTACTAAGTGCATCATCACATATTTAAAACATTAAGGATTTAAAATGCAAATGCCGGTGTTTTCCAAGGTATTGGTTCCTCATCCACTCAATGACCCCACAGAGTTTGGCAGCTTACAGGATCTGTTCTGTATCAGCAGGAAGGAAGGGCAAGTACTCAGCAAATTTACTATCCTCCGTTAACAATACACAATCATAAAAGTTTTATCTAAGATGTTTTGCCTGTCAATTTTACAACAGATACCTGGGAGGTCTGAGACTCCTGCAAGCTACATGTAAGAAGTTTTATCAGTTTTGCTCCAGACAAGGGTAAGTAAGTCTAATTATTTTCAGAGGCCTGTGAGTTTAAAATGGAAATATTTATAGACATTTAATATGTGCTTATGTTCCACAGCATTGCTTTGACAAAACAGAACTTTACCTTGAAGTACGACACTAATATTCCTCGGCAAGTGGTGGGTGATCAATTGTGATTTAGTATTTTTTCAAATAATAAACCTAAATTTTCAAATCTGTAAATATTTTTTGGTATTTTTTTTATTTTATTTCAATTATAGGGTCTTGCGGGAAGCAGGTAAAATGTGTTTGTCTCTTTAAGTTGATGTAAGAACAATACCTCTTTCTTTACTACTTTTTAATTGGCTGCATGTCTCTCTTTCTTTACATCAGTGCCATTGTGTCTGCTACCCTTAAGTGTCTTATGAAGTTCTACAACATTACAGATGATGTAAGTGCCATCCACATACTCCACCTGGCGTTTTAATATTTTTATGGCAATACTGGCATTATTTCTGTGTGTAAGCCATACTATTTTACTCAACGTGATCTAACCCTTTAGGATCTGCCAAAGCCAATCAGAGCCAATTTCATCTTGAACGTGGAGACCGACGAGCTCTTCATCACAGCTGGCCTACAAGACAGAGTTGTGCAGGTCAAATCAATATTGTAAACTCTCCTTACATGTTTTTATACACTCTCTAGATTTATTCTATTTTTTTTACTATTTATCATTTAAATATTCTTTTCTACTCTATTCTATATTCAAATATCTTTAAAGCTATAATACACAGGATTCCTATTAAACAGGCTATATTATACTTTTATTCATATTTTTAAGCCAAACTTGACTTGACTCTAGAACGGCATTGCATGTTTTACAACCTTTAAAAACATTTTCCAAGAGAATGTTTTTAACAAGTATTTTTCTGGTGCCATAAATAAACAAGTGAAGAGGGCAGCAGAGTGTTGTGGTCTTTTAAAGAATAAAAGGAACTTCACTTCCTTAAACTTTTTCTATGATGCCATTTTACTACAAAATGAAAAATAGCTGTGAGGAACCAGTTGAAACAGAGCTGTACACTATTTATGTGGCACTATTTATTCTAATGGCACCATTTAATTTTCTCTTAGTATTTATCAATTAATTTTGCATCAATTGTAGTGTAATAACTCGGATGAAGGAATAGCAATGCATTTTATAATTGCATACAACCTTATTAATTAACAATATCCTGTACTTAATGCTAGCAATATTTAGTGCTTCTCTGGGCTAAATTTGTCCTGATACTTTTGTCTTTGTAGGTGTATGAAGGCTTGGTCTATATGGATTTCAGTAAAAAGCTTATGGATGAGCATGGCTATGGTACTTATGCTGCTATCATTCAATCATAATTTTTTCTTTTAAATTTAAATTGACAAAATTGGTGCACTGTATACATTGTATTTGCATCATACAACACATGCTGAACTTTCCTTTGTATATATACAATATAAACATAATAAATCTGAACAGTGTTTCTTTTAAGGTAACTATGTTTCAATGGACATGAGTGACCTTCCTCAGTTCTGGTTGGCTTATCTCAGTGACCCCAGTGACTCTGGACGCATCCACAGTAACATCAGGCAGAGATGGCTCAGTGGTACGTCTCCCTATGAGCCACACAACACTCACAGAAGATCGCAGAACCTGGAAATGTTGTAAGAACTATGAACTTACTTAACATTAATTTAATGTCCTTGCCTTTCCAAGGGGAGCAAATGGTTATCGAAGCCATGACGACTTTTGCTGAACTCACCGATCAAGCAAGGTTGCGTGAAGAAGAAAATACGTTTTCAAGAATTTATGTAGATGAGTTATAGATTTTTAATAATATTGTTTGTTTGAAAATGTTTTAAAAGGATTACCCTCGAAACAAAAGACTGGAGTCGCTTGGCACAATTAATGGATCAAAACTTTGAACTAAGGAGGTAAACATTATTTTTTTATATTTATTTTATGCAGCTGTATCTCTGAACTAACAGCTCCGCTTTACCCAACAGGAGTGTGTATACTGATGACTGTCTGGGTCCTGGAAATCTCAAAATGGTGGAGTTAGCGAGACAGGTAGTTGCATATTTCATTTAGTATTTTAACACTGGCCTATGTCAGTCTGTTTGCACCTGTTAGCTGTTGTTTCTGTTTTGGCGTTTCAGCATTTGTGTATGTTTTACAGTTCGGCTCGGCTGTGAAGTTACCAGGCAGTGGAGGAGCTGTAGTCGGGCTGTGTTTGGACCAAGCTAAACTGGTAGAGCAATGAGACACTTAGTAACATAATATAAATGATCAAGTTCGCTTAGCATTTTGTGTGAATGTGCCCCTCCTACAAACTTGTGCCATTAAAAAACAGGCATAGATGCTGAAATATTCATTCTCAATTTGTCTTGAAGCCACTTGGTTTCTCTTATTTTTCTTTTATCTTTTTAAGTTGACTTCAGAAACTATTGTTGGCCACATTATATTTTAAATGGCAGGCCTGTGCAGATAACTTCTATATTCAAATATCTTTAAAGATTTACAAGATTCCTATTAAATGGGCTGTATTATGCTTTTATTTATATATTTAAACCAATTGTTGTCACCTCTAGAACAGCATTTCATGTTTTACAGCCTTTAAAAACATTATCTGACTAAAGGAGAACATTTTTAATAAGTACTCTACTGGTGCCATAAAGAAACAGGCGAAGAAACCAGCAGAGGGCAGCAGAGTGTTGCAGCCTTTTGAACATAATTTAAAGAATAAAAGAAACTTCACTTCCCTAAACTTTTTGTATGATGCCCTTTTACTACAAAATGAAAAACAGCTGTAAGGAGTCAGTGGAAACAGAGCCATTTTTTGGGATAAATGAATGAGAGCAGACTGGATGTTGATGCTTGTTGATTGGTCAGTGCTTCCTGGAGTGGGTGAGGTTTGTGGGAGAGTGTTTTGAGGCCTCAGAAATGCAGTGCCAGAGAATACTGGATTACACATGAACATGCATGAATGAAGCAAAACACAACTCTAGATATGTTTTTGATGAAGGAACAACAAGCTCAGAAAAGTGGAATTTGCATAATAATTAAAAAAAAAAATATATCCTCTCTTGTGCACCTTTAGCTCTCTAAAATATTGTGTTTTTTAATGTTTTTGCATGTGTAGAAAATGCAGCAACATTTATAGGTGTATGATAGAGGTTCCAAGACTTGACTAATTGTGTGACTAAAAATGTATATATTTTATTGTGTTGAACCCTGTTTGTGCAACAATTCTGTCTCTAATGTACTGTGTTTTTGGGCCACTAGGTGGAGATGAGGCAAGCTTTTCAGGAGGCAGGCTGTGTCTTCTGTGTCATCTCACCATTCAACCCATCTGTCTGTACCAGCCAGCTTTAACCTAAAGCCCATTCACAACAGTCACTAAATGCTTTGTTATGGTCCATATCATTTCATAGTCATTACCATAATACTGAGAGCAAGGCTGTGATTTAATACCATCATGGAGAAGTTAGACACATTGCCTACAACAGGAATAATGGGATGTTTTTCAAATAAACAGCTTAAGTTCAAATCAATGTATAGAAAACATAAACAAAACATGTAGCAATGCCTTCTTATAAAATAGGGGACTGGGGCAAAATAGACTATTGATAACACTGAAGCCATAGATTTTTGTAAACAGTTTATTTTTTAATCATAACAGACTGTGTAATGCTTTACCAATTAGACCAAAATATTTTTTAAAAAATGTCTTTCTGAGGGCAAACTGTGAAAGTAGTTATAAATGTAGACTCGAGACTGAATGATGTTTGAGTGGCAATAGAAGATTTGTATTACCATGTATACAATTTGTAAAATTTGTAAAGAACATGTAATTAAAATATTTTGTATGAATATAATAAAATAATTTTTATAATTTAATGTGAGTCGTGTGTGGACCAAACCATTATTCTCCCATCAGTGAATGGGGTAAAACCAGCATAATGAACAATATGACTCAAAACATCTCCAAAGTATGTAAGAAATACACTCTGAAGATTCAGACTAAACTGATGGATGACAACATTTTCATTAATCTATAAGGAATATGGGCGGTACTTAATTTGTAATGCCAGGATTCAGGGAACACATTTTTTCAGGTTTGTTCCCTCAACACTGTGCAAGAAGGAAAAGTCAGGAATGTCTTTTGCTATGAAGCCTGGAGTGACCAGATGTCCCTATTTAACCGGGACAGTCCCAGTTTTAGGCCCCATGACCCATGTCCCAACACATATCTGTAAAAACACTCATATGTTCCAGGTTTCAACAAACCATATCCCAGTTGTCCCCATTTTAACTAACAGAAAAGGACAGGAATCTAGGACTTTTGTCACTAAAATTATTATCATTATCAATTAAATCATTATATTTATTAATGACCTTAAGCCCTAGCATCATGTACTTTAATTACATGACAGAAAATTGTATGGATTTGTCACTTGGTCAGTTCAAATGTATCATATTAAGTGGAAAAATGTGCCACAGTTTTTGGGTCTAAAGATCTAGTCACCCTAATGAAGCTTTCAAATGAGGTATTTCTTGTTAGGGGGGCACATATTTTTCTTGTGTTCCCCCTCAAATTAAGCTCTGAATATGTGCAGAAATCTCTCAGCTCAAGAGCCCGTTACTTTCCTGTCCTGTCCTGGGCTCTGTGTGTCCTCCCCGTGGTTCCGCCCCTGTCCGCGCTGTCAACATCCAGGGCGCAGATGTAATTGGCTGCCTCCTCCAGGGGCGGGGCGGCGGGGCGGAGTGGCTGTGCCTGGCCGTGCGCCGCTGCTCTGCCCTCGGCTCCGCTCAGTCGATGTCACCGCTGCTGCCCCTCTCCACTCATGCGGACACAGCGGACGCTCATGGACTAACCAGAGGACAAGCGAGCAGTGGACGGCGTTGGTCTCGCAGTGGACAGTGAGGACGATGGCCGCCAAAGAGGACATTTACAGCAAAATCCTTCCTCGGAGACTCCGCCAGAACCGCATCGGTTCAGTGAAATGTGGCTCGAACCTGGACGTGCTGCTGTCCATGGGCTTCCCCAGACCAAGGGCGTGAGTAGCCGGACCTGAGTCAGAGTGTGTGCGGATATGCGGGGACTGTGCGTGTCAAAGGTCGTCCGGAGACCTACGGCAGTATATAACCGGTTTATGAAGGGGTTATAACGGGATTTAGTCTCAGCATCACTCGCTCACCGCTTCGTCTCCGGCAATGATTTTTATCGCTAGCTGCAACTCACTGACCATAAATGACAACCAAGTTCTATATCACAGAGGAAATAGACCAGGAACAACTGTGAAAAAAATAACCCATGGCTGATGAACAAAAAAACATAAAATATACATAATTTCAATTAGCTTAGATACATTTTATTATATGTTTTTCATTCAACTGGACTATTACAACATAATGCAACTCATATACATAAGATAGACTGATTCATTCTTTCACCAAGAGTTACAGACAAATGTAGGCCCTAGGTGTAGTCCAGAACATTATCAAGTTATGTTGAATTTATGTCAACATTATAAGTTGGCTAATGCTTTTAAATGGGAAATATTTTTAGACTATCACTAAAGAAATTACAATAAAATAAAGCAGCATCATAAGGTAATCAGTAGGGCAACAACTAACAATTATTTTGGTGATTGATTAATCTGTCAAATTTCTTTTTGTGATTAATTAATAACAGGAGAGTGAAGCATAATTAAAAGTGTGAGGACCCGCTTTTTCAACAATGACAAGCAGTTAAACACTTGTGCTTTATAGTTAAAATGTTGTGATAATACTACAAAACAGTCACATTGTTTGTTTGTTTTTCAAAATGTGATATTTTCTTGTCAAAAACACAAAATGCTCTCTTTTTTTCTGTGTCTGTGTGCTCTGTCTTGGTAATAAAACCTCCTCTCTCAGCACATAGTATGTTCCAGAGACTATGAATACCCCAGAAAGCGATTACGTGGTTACTATAATAGTTGACGATTATTTTAATAATTCATTATAATTGATTAATCCGATTAGTTTTTGCAGTTCTATTGAACAGAAATGTCATAATGCCATCCTTATTTTAAGTAATTGATCTAGATTATTTTTTATTCTATTTTATTTCTGCTGGCTAATTACTAATATTGATGAGCCATAGCTGCCATGTCTTGGTAATCTCTGTTGTTGCACTTATTAAGTGTTTAATTACCACAGTGTCCTCAGCCTAAAAAGGACATTTTACTGATTGTACATAAGTCATACTGCTTTTGTTTTATTTACACGATTTGTGTGCCCTAAGTGTCGTGCTGGAGACCACATCTTCCTATTGTCCAGCCACAACTGGCTCCCCACTTTGCTGTATGGTGCTGCATTTTTCATCAAGTTCTAGACCTCATATATTATGTGTTGTATCTCAAGCTCAGTACTCTTAGCTAAGTGCAAAATTACTTGTTACAATACATGGTTGTTTACAATGAGGTTACAGCAGCAATGGGAAGTACAAGATACTTTTAATCAAATACAACAAAAGTTTAAAAAGAAGTCATCTGGAGTTGGTTTTTCAAAGTCTTTTTTGTTGTGATTCAATTTGCCTGGATGAGTGAGAGAGAGAGAGATATTTTTTACTCAAATAAACTCAAGGCTGCGACGCCCTGTGGCTACATTAAACAATATTTAAAAAGTAATTTGTACTTATGTACCCAATAGTTACTTAATTTATAATTTTACTCAACTAGGGAAGTACCTTTACTTCTACTTGAATACTATTATTTTTCAGTAACTGTGCAGACTTTTTTCCATCTCTGGATCACAGCGGGGTCATTGGCTTCTCAGACCATTGTAACAAGTGTCTTCACACAGACAGAGAGTGCAGTTTGTGTGTGTTTGGGTCATAAGGATCGTCCTCTGTCCACTGCTGTTTCTGAATGGAGGGACTTGTCTGTGATTTGGACTGAGCTTTGGGTCCACATCTGTGAAGTCAGCCACGGCCTCTCACTGTAAACACAACATTGCTGCTCTGTTTATCAGGAAAGCAGGTTATATACAGCAGTAAACACACTCAGACTTAACTTCCTGGGCAGTGCAAGAGGCGACCAGGCTTCTTCCGCTGCTTAATTATATACATAGCTACTGATTCATGAGATATACTGTAGGTTACTCATTAAACCCTGTGGAGTGGTTAATTTGCCACAGCTAGCTTCACAGTGGAACACCAAAATGCCAACGCAAATCATCTGCAAACCTTTCCATTTATACAGGCTCGGGACCAGCCCAAAGAGTATAGTGGCGTGTAACCCTCTGTCACTGGGCTGGAAAAATTGATGAGAATGGTTTTATATTGTCATTCAGTATTGTAACGATAAGGTATTAGAGTGACCCCATAACTTTGACAATGGACTGCTAGTTTGTTTTACAGTTTAGAACAGCATTTTCTCATTAACAGTTGTATATACAGACCAACGATTTTATTTTGATTACACTGAGTTTATATTTAGCCATTATTATCATCTCTTCTTTGGTTTAAAATCAATCTAACATCTTGAAGTATTGGTATACATCATTTTGCTGGGTCTATGTAAAGCCAGTTGACAATTCTGAAAAATGTAAAAACATTTTCCAGGACAGTCTTTTGTCATTTGACCCTTTTAATTTATTCCTTATCATGACTGAAAAATATAATAAAAATTAATTTTTTGTATTTCAACAACCTTTGACCTTTCATTTAAGTTATTATCCATTTTCCCCAAAAGACCTCTAATACCTTGTTGTCATATTCTTTTGTCTTTTTTTTTTTTTTTTTCTGCCTTTTTGATTACAAATCTAGTTTTAGGTCCTCATATCTGATTTTAAGTCCTCTGTTTTCTCCGATTCACTTCCTGTGCGTGTTTTCTCAAAACAGCTGTGGTGACCTCAGATGGTGAGGACGTCTTTGGGACAAGCGTTTTATTTTTAACTCCTTTTGGCACAATTAATTTTGAGTCGTATCAGTAAGTGAAAGTAGCTCAGTCTATTTTTGCCTTTCTTGTTGTATTTATAGTACAGGGGAAATCTCGCTGCGCTTTTTTTTCCACTCAGACAGATGTCACACATGAGGATAGATGTGTGTCGGAGAGGAGGAAGCCATGGTCTGATGAATGAACAGTCCCAGGGGCAGTAGGCCATCCAGTCCCCCGGGGCAGACTCAACCTCCTTTATATTGGCCTATAACAGCTTTACCTCCACACAACCACTTACTAAACCCCTCTTTTATGTCCATTTCTCCCTCTAAATGGGTTGACCCACAAAATTTTCTGTCCCATCTCAGGTGTCCTGGTTTTTCTGCATTTAAAGGATTAATCTTGTGAATAAAGATTACATTTGTTTTGAGTTAGATTTGAGAGGCAGCAATGATTTCAGTCCAGTACACTGTGGGTACTGTATTGACAGACAATGTGATGTCTCTGTCAGGGCTCTTATGTTCAAGTCAGTAAGGCCTTCATAATATAATATTAAACAATTAGACTGATATTATGTAACATGCACAGTTTGCTGTCTAGGCTTTCTAATATATGTGAACTTAAAAGTATATTGTGCCATATTTTATCATAGAGGTAACATTAGGGCATTAAATAACACTGTATTTTAGACTGTACTGGGAAACCATTCATGTGCATTCATTATTTTTCAAACACACCTGTACATGAAGGACCGTGACATAGGAGCTAAAATAATTTTGTTTCTACATTTTTATACGGGGCTACCATTAGGCAATTAGGTTATAAAAGATATTAAGAAAAGCTGACAGTCTAAAAATAACTGTCACTCAAAAATTAAAAATAAAAGTAAAAAAAACAAAACAACAAAAAACAGCTTTGTTGATGCAAAGAGTGGATGCAACTAATCAACCAAATACATTTTTGCAACCAGAGGCTGTCAGCCCTTGCTATCATAGTATATTTGTAATAGCTATTCAACACAGAAATACATTTTTTTTCTCCGTTTGCACTCTTCGGTGTCTACATTATTTGTTTAATATGTAGATCTGTGTGGGATCAAAACTATATTAAGAAAGGAAGAGCATCCGGCGTGAAACCTTATATCAAATCAGTATGCAAATCACTGCACACTAGTAGGCAGGTGATTTACTGTAAGGGCTCCAGAAGGGAAAGGCCGAAAGGGAAGAAGAAGGCGACTTTGTTTAGACATTATAATTACGCTCATGTGCAAACCTTTTGAAGTGTGACCTTGAATTTGAAGTGAAGAACAGTTTAACCTATACTTATTAGTACAATTTCTCTACATTTTTTCACAGAGATAAAGTTATTCAATACAGATAATAAGTTGTACAATTTTATATGCAGTCATTAGGGGTCACAAGTCATTGGAGCCTATCCTAGCAACAACTATGATGTAATGCACCCTGGACAGTTTTTTGCAGGGCTGACACAGAGACACTGACAAACGACCCTTTGCCCAAATTAATTTACTATGGGCAGATTAGAGTCACCAATTTTCCTAATACACATCTTTGGACAGTGGGAGGAAGCTGGAGTAACACGGAGAAGACATGCAGGTTACAGAGACCATGCAGAAGTGCTAACCACTCTGCCCCCAGAATTTTCAATTTAATTTTTATTTTGCTTCATGCCATTTTTTGGTGTCTTTCTCTGAAAAAGGAGACTAGGTGTGGCACTCCACTCCAAACTCACTCTTCCTTTCTTTGATCAATAGTTGCCATATCCATCAGGACTGAACCAGGAAATGACTCACGGTCTGCTGTAAATCGACAGCAGGTTAAATCATTCTCAAAACCGAATCGATCGCACACATTATTGTTCTCTCTGGAGAAGACAAACGGCTTCCTGCAAGTCACAACTTCCAGCTCACCCACTTTGTAAATGACAGTCTTGTGCATGTCAGCTCTGTCTCGATCAATATTACATAAAACTAGCTGAGTCATGCTGGTGTTCTTCTTTTTTTTTTTTTTTTTGTTCAGAAAAAAAGCTAATGTCACAGTTTAAAAGTGTGTGAGCAATATGTAGTGGAGCTGATATAGGCTCCTTCTCCAAAATCAAATGGCGTTATGATAACAATGTGTTCAAAGGAGATAAAGGCATGTTGTTGTAACCACAGTTGTCTTATCAGTTCAGCGTCTTGACATTTAGCTGAATTGATGCTTATGTTACCCCTTCACAGCCTCAAAACTGCTGTGTCTAAAAGATGCACATAGCTCTTTGTTATACATTTTACATGTTTTAATTAAAGACAAACTTGTATTTTGTGGCAGTCTCTCACTGTCCTAAATGCTGTGCTTCTTGTGTTATCAGATCGACACCCACTCACTTCCTGTGCAGATATCCACATATAAGTCTGTTTTACTGGTCAGAAGATTGTACACAGTCTCACCACAGCCAGTGAAAAGCAATTTCTGCATCTTTTTCAGGTTCAAGTGAGATTGTTTATGCTTTCTTTGTGTGCATAGAAGTGGCATTAAAATCTTTAATATACAAAATTTGCAACTTGTGCTGGCTAATACAACCATCTCCCAACTGCATGTTGCACAAAAACAAACACTATGCAACTTTTCTGACTACAATGTGTATAGTAAATGTGTTGATTTCCAGATATAGGTTTTTGATGGTAGCATGCCCTTTACTCTGTTACATAAGTTTTTTTTTTTTGATGAGCCAGGTGCATTGCCACTGTGAAAAAGGTGTCAGCCCTGTGACTAACTGGGAATTGTACCCTGCCTAAGGCCCATAGTTGCCGGGATAGGCTCTAGCCACAACAATCTGTAATGGGAATAAGTGGAAGAAGATGAATGCAGTGACGTTTCTAACCTTGGTGTGCTGGTCCTGGGACAGTTGTCTCTACAGTTGCTTTAGGCTGGTTTTATTTGGGGCCGAGGACTGCTGGGACAGCTGCACTTTGTTTTTTACTGTACCAACAAGGGTAAATGTCCCACCAACAACGAGCTGGTTCAGTGAAGTACAAGAAGTCAATAACTAAACCATTTATTCAGATCATTGTGATACTTCAAATCCTGCAGAAGGCAGAGCTGAAGATGTTTAGGTTGTCCTTGGGACTGGCGAGGATTAGGAATGAGGCCATCGGAGGGACAGCTCACGTTAGATGTTTTGGAGATAAAGTCAGAGCAGCCAGACTAAGATGGTTTGGACATGTGGAGAATGGGTAAAAGGATGCTGAGGTTAGAGCTGCTGGGTAGGAGGCTCCAGCGCAAGACCAAAAAGGAAATTTATGGATGTAGTGAAAGAGGGCATGAAGTTAGCTGGTGTGAGAGAAGAGGATGCAGAGGGTAGGGTTAAATGGTGGTAGATGATTCACTGTGGGGACCACTTCTTTATTTTTGTGCAGATCTCAGCCCACATTGAAGAAGTAGAATATCTACCCTAAGTGGGTTATTTAGCCACTGCAAGCTACATGCTACAGTAGTTTTTATCCAGGCGATGGGGGCCCTAAAGTGCTGCTGAGTTAGTATCACTCATGAATTATAGATAGTTGTGTTTTCAGCTCTGTATCTTTGAAATGTAGATGAATATGGCTTTCTTGCTTCTATACTACTACTACTACTTTTTTTCGTGGGGGCCATTTGAAGATGAACGGCGTGGCAAGGATTTCATTTGAAGTATCTGTCTTGTTAGAAAGCCTTGGACAAGGTCATCCAGATGTCATTAGTCTCCTTCCTGAAACGGGAGAGGTGCATCAGCGCTGGCTATAGCCGCTGCTCCTCACTTCCACTGCAGCTCCGAGATCATATCATGGCTCATTTAAAGCCCTGTCCGGAAGCAGCCAAACAGAGAGTGCTATCAGATTATAAGCCCATTGTCTCTACTCACATATCTCAGTTTGTGCATCTCAAACTCAAGGTAGAGGAAGTGTCAAGCCCGGTTCATGGGCATCACACATTTTCAATGTGAAGAAGGCAGCATCCTGTATTTCTGTTGCCTTATTTACTTTATGTAAGAAAATAGTGGCCTAGCATCACATCACATGGTGGACAAGCTTAACACTGCACACTGGTAATGTTCATTTATTTTAAGCAATGAAAGTCACCAGTGGCCAAAAACTGTGTTCAAGGGCAACAACTATTTGTAGAACAAGTTGAAATCTAATCTAAATACTTACACCAGAATTTTCAGTTTTAATTACTCGGTCTGGACTTGAAAGTAGGTTGTGGTGATTTTAAACATGGTATCAATATTTATTTCGTTTGAGGTTTATATATGTAATATATTTTTAATTTAATGTCAGGAAAGGTTTAAATACACATTGCATTTTAAAGTTAAAATAATTTATGACAAACCAGTGTACTCGTTGTGCCTGTCCCAAGCCTAAGTGGAGAGGGTTGACGCAAGATCTATGCCAAATCAATATGCAGCATATCACTGCTCACTAGGAGGCAGACAGTTTGCTGCGGTGAATCCTGAGAGAGAAAAGCCAAAAAGGAAGAAGTAATCAAGTCACTCATATACAGTCAGGTCAGGTAATGTCTGTCTTAACAGGGATGACAAAAACTGACTGTTCAATGGTTTACTTATTTACAATCGTCCAGAATCTGAAGGTGTTATAGCTTCAGACTGAGACATCTATATTGCCTTTGCTCATAGGTTTTAATTACATGTAATTGTCTGACCATGTTGCACTGGTCCCAGGACAGTTGAGTAGCTACAGTTGTGGAGGCAGCAATAGATTTTATTTCGGCCAAGGACTGCTGGGATAGACAGCTGTGAACCCCACTAAACCCCCCTCTAGAATATAGCTGCTTCATATAGAGCCACTTCAGTAGGTCGTTCATTATGTATTCATTCACATCATTGTATGTTGTGTCTTCAGTCTAATCAGGAAGGTCAAGCCAACATCTGAAAAGGTTTGCAAATGGTGCTGATGCCACTTGTAATTAGATACTGCCACCTACAGAAGTTGCTTTTCTATAGATGACTATGGTCTTAAAATGTGCTTTGTCACCAGTTGGCAGCTGTACTGAGAGATCCAGTCCTGTTGTTGACGTCATGTTGTACAGAAAGTGGGCCCAAATGTGGCACTGTGAAGGTTACTTTTTGTCCTCACAATCTCTTCAAGGACAAATAATACGACAGCTTTAGTTCTCTTTTCTTTTGTAGATGTTACACATTCAGATGAATCTCATGCATGTCTCAGGGGGATTGAACAGACGTTGTTGTGCTTTGGTCTTGCCTCCAAAAGCTATATTTTAATATTTGATGTCTCATATCATTCTTTGTGATTGTGTAAATGTTGTGTTTGGATGAGAAAGCAAATAGATTTTTTTAGCAACATTTCAAGTTAGAAAGTCACAACAGTGTCATAATCAAAATAATGCAGCGTGACTGCAAGTTAATTTATGCTAATCCAGCAAGAAAGTTAGGTAATGAAAGAAATAAGGTAAAGTATTTATCTAATCATTGCCATTGTTTAGTTGAGAACTGTTTGGGTTTCTACCACACTTTTTCATTAAAATTTTGGTTGGTGCATTGACAGTCCATGTATCCTTCAGCATGTGAATAAGCCTCTACACCTTCATTATTTGTGCTCAGGAGGTGGTGTTTTCAGGCTTTAAAAAAAACTCTGTTATTGTCAGATTGGTTTGGTCAGAGCCAAACAACATCCAGGTGCCTCGTGGGCGAAGAGAGAGTTTGTGTTTGCAGAGGTTACACTGTAGAGAGATACTAACAGGAGGATTTCTCCCACAAAGTATAAAAACAAGTGTTTCTATTTTTTCTTTTGAAAAATAAAAAAGTGAACAGTTTATGTATTAGGAGCAGGAAAAATTTGGCTACATATTTGACAGGTGGTCATAACTTAACATTATGACCAACAATATTAGACAGGTAGTCATAATGTTAAGCCTGACTGGTGATGCCCATATATAGAGGGCAATGCCTGTGTAATACTAATACACCTGTGTTTCTAAAAACATGTCTGAATCAGGACACTGTCTAAACTCTCCATTTCTAATCACAGTTTTGGTTTTGTAACAGAGGGCACTCCAGGGTTGAATGGATCAGCGACTAAAGTAGATTTGATGTGGCACTTAATCTCACGCCCAATTTAATGCCGACTTTGTGTGGGTTTTTGGTGCCAGCTCATTCATATTCATCAGTCTGTAGTGAAAGCATGGCTGGTACTTATTCACTGCTGTTTTACTTGTGTCCAGTCCTGTCTTTTTGGGACGTCTTGAGAGCAATGCTGAGTGTTTGTGTGAGTCTATGTTCACTGATGACCGAGCCATCTGTGCATGTGCTACTTTTGCCAAAAGAGCGACTGGAGCAGCTCCAGCTCCTGCTGCCTGGCCTCGCGCTCACTTCACCGGGACACTGGGTTGGCTGGACGTCCCGCTCTGTCCCCCCTCCCCCAGCCCTCCAGTAATCCTCCTGCTGGAGCGCTGGACCTCGTTGTTGGAGGGGAAAATGAGTTGATGAGACATTTAATTACAGACCTGATTAGACATGAAGAAAGATGCGCTTATTTCAAGTTCTTCATCATTTATTTACCCATTTAAATAATGTCAACTTATTTTTGAAACTTTGCGTTTCTATTCTATTAACACGATATCCAGAGATTTATAAGATTTTAACAGGAGACAGGCTGTCAATAAAACCCATAACTTTCCTACTTGATAGCCAGGTTTACATTTGTATACATAGTTAGTGGTTAAATTAATCATTATAAGAGCCTGTGTTTGACAAATCTTTGCATTGTTGATACTGGAAAATAATAAAAAAAAAAAAATTCAAATATGTTGAAGCCTTAGTATGTAATCTTCCAATTTAGGATGATCTCTTCAGTATCCTTTCTTTTTTTTACATGAAAGCTAGAGCCCAGAACTGGTGATCTTCTAGTTCAGGGGTAAATCCTCTCTCTCAGTGGTTCTCAAACTGGTGGTACACAGACTTCTTCTGGCGGTTCTCAGGAGTCTATCGCAGTTCAAGTCCTATTTTAGTCTAATTTAGAGCCTGTTTTATTCCTGTTTTAGCCCTGCTTTTGTTGGAGCCAGTTCTAGATTAGCCATAGACCTGGTTTAAACATGATGTTGTCCTGGATTAGTCCTCGTTTTATGCTGCGTTTGCACTGGTTTAGTCTTGTCTTGTTTTTGATCTGGTTTTGTCCTGGTTTAGTCTTGGTTTAGACTATTGTTAGTCATGGGTTATTCCTGATTTTATCTTTTTTTTTGTACTGGTTCATTTCTGGTTTAGTTTTAGCTTAGACCTGGTTTAATTGTGGTTTAGACTTAGTTGAGTCCTGGTTTAGTCAAGATTTAGGCTCATTTTAGTCCATTAAAGAAGTTTTTTGAAAGCCAAATATTTTCGGAGGTGGTGTGAATAGTTTAAGAACCATTGCTCTATCTACTAAACCTTAGTAGCCTCTTCTTAACCCCTTGTGACAGGAGTTAGTATCTTTTGCCCTATCTCACAATGGTACAGAATTCTGCAGACGGTGATCCGAATCCTAACATTTCTTTCCTTGGCCCCGCTGACCTTTTTGAGTTATCTTGCTAACAGACCAACAAACAAAAACACTGTATTTTTGATGGAAGTATAAACAAATATAGGGAATACATTTGAAATATGGACATTTAATATTTTCTGTTTCAGAGCTGCAGAAACATGTTGAATATCCATTTGTTTTTAGAGACTATGCTTGCTGTAGAAACCACACTACGGCATCAGCAGAGTAAAGATAAAGTTGTCTCCTTCAAGATTATAAGTTACATGATATCTTATCTGTAAAACCACTTGCACACTGCAGTTGTCTTTGCAGCTTTAACTTGGGAGGAAGCATCCACTCATGTAGGATCATTGAAGGTAACTTGAGTGATTTTTGGTGTATAGCTCCCAGCGGTCCAACAGCGGTCCCTCTGTGTGTGCAGCCAAAACAAATCCGCTTTTACACCGCTCTGTTAAAGTCCACACACAGACCCAGTTTAAGAGAGTCGTCTGCAGATGTGCTCCAGTCTTATTCTGCTGTGACTCTAATGTGACGGAGTCCAAGAGTGTGTAAATGCTTATGCTACTCTCCAAATTAGGCTTTTTGACATTTAGTATCTTGCTGTTAGGTCCTATGGACAGAGAAGAAGATGCTTGAGGCTAGTACATGATAAATTATTAACCTTCTTTATAAGATAATATTTAGTTGACATTTCACACACAATAATTTTTGTCTGGAGAAATCTCTGGATAGGTCAGCCATGGGATACATTTTTTAGTAAATATTGCCATCAAGTGTATTATGCAGATATATAAAAGAGTATACTAAAGTTATTTAGGCATAGTATTTCATCCACAGGCTCCCCATTAATCAGTGGGTTAGCTCCTGTGCCTTTCAAGCAGGAGGAGTTCAGTTCTCTGACATGAAGCCAAAAACTCCAGACATACTTTGTGCCGGTCCCAAGCCCAGATAATGGCATCTAGTATAAGAAACTATGAAAAATATTCAGGCTGCACCCTTGAAAGAAAGTCCACACGTTGGTGCAGTCTTAGCTTTATTCTTTTTGTTTTCACCATTAGGAACTTACTTTTAAACCTTATATGAAAAAATAAAAAACATAGATGTTTCTTAAGCAGATTTGCATATTGCATTGACTTGCGCAATAACAAAGCCTCTGGTATTGATATTAGGACAAATTAGGAGTCCAGAAAAAACACACATTTTTATTACTTTGTACAATATTAAAACTGTCTCAGTCTCTGTAGATTTGTCTTTCTGCAGAAACAAACAATTACAGTTAATGAGAACGGAGGGCACACAGAAATATTTTATTTTCCCTGAAGAGTCCAGCAAAAGTCTTTAGATTGAGATACTGTATATTTTCAGCTGCAATAATAAACACTGTTGAGCAGATTACAGCTTTACATCCACAAACATCCACCAGCAACAAATAAACTACAAGAAACAGAGAAGAAGCTATGGTCACTCAACAGCCTTGAAATGTTTACAACACTGTATGTATTGTGTCTCTGTGTTTTGTCTGTTTGTCCCAGTCTTATAAACAAGATTCAAGAAGACTGTGAGAATTACTTCAAACCAGTGGTACTGTAATAAATAGAGATATGTGGCGGTAGAAATCACTAGTATTTATAGGCCTCTTCAGTATCTGAAGTGAAAGTTAATTTATAGTTAATGGAAACAGACCTATTTCACATTTCAAATGTCACTTTCTATTATTATGGAAACATGAACTAATTTTGCGCAGGAAACACTTGTAAGCTGTAGCTTATTTGCTGATAGATTTAACCTTTTGGGAGTTGCATTTCTGCTTGATCTTCCTTTTAAAAAGTTAACTTACCCCAAAACACTTTTTGCTGATGGGTGTTACAAATTGGGGTTTAGCTGTTCATTTTAGTTTGTGATAAAAAGCCATCAGAATGCTGTCCTGCTTGGGTTAAACAGTAGCTATTTCCAAAAGTTCCTAGCACACCATTATGTTGTAAGATTGCTCTTGTCCCACTCCTCTCTTGTTGTTGTTGCTGTTAAAGTTTGACTTGACTTGTTGCAGTGTTGAGGACATCTGTCCAGGGCCCCTGCTCTGCCCCACCTTTGTTCCTTAATTTCGGTCTCTGCCTGGTCTCTTTTCACTTTTCCAGCTTCTTTCAACCTTTAAGTGAAGCAAGCTTAAAGGAGATGACTTTGACAATTTGTGTGCTTAGCTTACCTAAACAAAGTAACAATGTAAAATTTAACCACAGAGAAAAGGGAAGCAAAGTATCTACAGCATAATATTTACATCCGAAATGATAACTGTAATTTCTGCTATAAATTTAAATAGCTCATAAAACAATGTGGCATGAATGCACACATTTATCAGCCTAAATCCAAAGCTATCTCCCTGAGCTTCGCTGCTGCTGTAGATACAGTGTGTGGACTCTAGTATGTGAGTGTATTGTTAAGCAGCAGAGCGCCTGGGACAATGTAAAGTAACTCAGGAAAAAGATTAGCGGTCCTATTGTGAAGGCGGAAGTTTGTATCCTCATCCTCCATGCTCGGCACAATGCAGCTCAGTTTAGAAACGCTGTCTCCAAACAAACTCACATTGTGCCAATACAACCACAGTCAGTCACTAAAGAGGCTCAGGACCAACTCTGAGGAACCACCCAGGGCAGCAGCAGTGTCCTGAACATCATCATATTTTATGTGGTTGCCTGATTTGTTTACATTTATATTGGACAATGCAGTGTCTTAAAACCTAAGTAAGGATTGTTTGGACTCCTTAACAAACATACATGTCAATTAGCTTTGATACACTTAACACTGTACATTAGAGCAGCCATTGCTTAGTTCGACTGAGCTCCCTCTTTTCAATGTGTCTTTGTGGCTATTATCTAAACCAGTCTTTCCCAAAATCAAAAGTGTTGCGATTCCCTTAAAAATCAGATAAATCCATGCAGACCCACAACAATAAAACTTTATTATATTCAAAAGTATGTCATGTCATTAGATTTCTATAAAAACATTAAAGTTATGAAGACTCCACTGCTTTAAATACAACCACAAAAATACTTAAAAATACTACAAATAATACTGCAAAAATACAATGAATACAGCTACAAATAATACTACCAAAATACTACAAATAATACTACAAAATAATTCAGATAATAATACAAAAATTCTACTAACACTACTACAGCTACTATAAATAATAGTACAGAAATACTATGAATACATCTACAAATAATATTACAAATGCTTCAAATACAGCAAAAAAAATACTGCAAATAATACTTAAAAAATACAACAAACACTACTATAGATACTAGAAATAATAGTACAAAAATACTTTGAATACATCTACAAATAATACTACAGTATTCACAGACTGATGGCTAAAAATTACTTGAAAGTTATATTTTTAAACAAGGTACTCAATTATAATTAATTTCAAATTCAATTTTTTTATGTACTTAATGTAGACGACCTCTGGCAGCCCCCCTGCAGCACCTTTGCGGCCCTCCAGGGTGCCCCGGACCCCACTTTGGCAACCACTGATCTAAACCAAAAGTGACAGGAGGCTGGAGCCTGCCTCAGGGACTTTGGGCCCGATGCG
The DNA here is from genome assembly GCA_020698575.1 of Bostrychus sinensis. Lineage (NCBI taxonomy): Eukaryota > Metazoa > Chordata > Actinopteri > Gobiiformes > Eleotridae > Bostrychus > Bostrychus sinensis. The sequence goes on from CM036245.1 coordinate 16,982,705, forward strand.
GGGCACAACCAGGACAATGGCTAATTAGTTACAGGTGAACATTTAGAGACATGACAGGACAAGAAACCTCACATTATCTATTCATTCTCGCAGACTCGCAAATTTTATATACGTATACATACAAGTCTTGAGACAGTGGGAGGAAGCAACCCATAATCATTGCCAAATACACACAACCTAAAAATTGTGGTGACTTTTGAATATACTGAAAATGAAACCACCACAAACATTTTAGTGCTACAGCTATGACAATGTTTAGTTTATTTTCTAATATTTGAAAGCATGATATTATTGTTGCATTATGTCTGCAATGCAAAAAGAGGTACATTATAAAATGGCAATGTCTGATCCTTGGTATTGTACCTGCATATGGTGACCTCTTTTTGAGTGTTTATGTGGGGTCACTGTGTTGTGTGTTGTGTGCACATCTGATCTGTAAACAGGAAGTGTGAGGTCGCCTGCAGAGCTCTGGGGTTTCCCACAGAGACAAGGGCTGAAGGAGGGTCCCATGAGCGGTGGGCGGGGCTTTTGTACCACACTTCCTCTCAACACACGGGACAAGGGCGGTCCATTTGTGGTCTCTCTGTAAATCCCGGACAGATGATGCTCAGCATGAGGTGGGGTCATTCATCACGGTCAAATATATTCATGCGGCCATATGTCGACAACTGAAAACTTTACGGGCGGCGTAAAACCAAGGCCGAAGTGTGGTGCGTACCGAAACTGGTTTGTGTCAGCTCGGGTCTGGGGACATGTGTTGGTAAAGCTGTCGGCTTCAGAGCTTGTGTCTGAAGCAGGTGAAGCTTATTCAAGTTCGGCAGCTGCGGGACAACTTCTCACTTCTCATAACAGACCATAGCAGCTGACTACTAGTGAGTTTTCATATATCTATTTTGTGATTCATCAACAGTAAAAAAGAAATATAGTAATCCTTGGTGTCAGTCAGTCTTCCTCAAATCTCATTCACAATATAAAAGCACTATTTTTGCATCGGTAATTTTTTGTAAAGGTGCATTGTACAGGCAATGTATTTTACAAGTATTTTTTTCAACGCAGTATTTTCAATATGGAGCTCCTCCTGAAGTGGTTATTTTCCTCAACTTCGGTGTGGGAGGAGGTCAGGGGTTAAATTTTCCCAATGGGCACTCAAATCTCCAGTTACAGTATGTGTACATTTTACAGTGAACATTTCCATTCAAGTTATTAATATTTAAAAGCATTTGCTTCATCAGGACTGGTGAATTAGCACTTGGTGTGATCACTAGTCTTAATAATAATGTGAAAGCCCATTATGTAAATGTGTTTATCAAATTGTTTCCTTTTAGTCCTTAGTCATTGGTTACCTAAATGTGGGTCTGGACCCAAAGGTAGGTTGAATAAAATCTCTGTGCTCAGCTTTTTTTAAGTTTAAATATAATTTTGTTTTCATGAAAATGTGAAACAGATTTTAAATACAAGGAACACTGAACTTTTCTTAAATAGCACGACTGTTCTCAAAAATCCAAGCCTATACCCTCAGAGGTAGTTTTGCTGTACACTGCAGATACAGTCAATAGAACCAGCCTGAAGCCTTTAAAGCAATATTTTACTCCTACACAGCCCTGCGGCTCAGCCCTTTCATGTTTACATCCTGCATTACATTCTGCTGTTCGACTTCGACCAGAGCTGAAGTCTGTAGGATACTTGCAAAGTTTTTTACTACTCTATATTGCTACACTAGTTCTCAATGAGAGCAGCATCTTCACCACATTGTGTTTCATCAGTTCTCAGTTTTGTAATGTTAAATTAAAGGTCTTACCTCAAGACCACTTCCTTAGTTGGTATCTAATGTTTGTTTGTTGATTCTATTAGTGACTGCTTTGGTTTTAGTATATTGTCATCTACACAACACAATGACCTTTTTACATCATAGGTCACTTTTAAGCTAAAAACTTCATCTTAATTTCAAATAATGACTAGTGGTTCACAATTGGTCTCACTGTGGGATCCAATTTGATCACCTTTTGTCATTTTATTGTGACCTGCCTCAGTTCATTTACTGTAACCTTTGAGGGCATGCATTTATTTTAAAATCTGTTTCATGCAATCAACACAGTATTGCAAAACATTAGTACTCAAGTAGAAGTAAGAATATTCAACTAATTTGTTACTGTGTAAAGGGGGGCACGGTGTCATAGTGGCATACTGGCTAGCACTCCTTCCTCACAGCAAGAAGGTCCTGGGTTCAATTCCTGGACTGGATGGGGCCTTACTGTGTATGGAGTTTGCATGTTGTCCCTGTGTCTGCGAAGGTTTTCTCCAGGTGCTCCAGTTTCCCCTCCCACTAAAAACATATACAATAGGTCCCCCATGGGGCCATGACTCCCCTGCAAGAGATTCTGAATCTCAGTGGGACTTTCCTGGTTAAATTAAGGTCAAATAAAAAAAAAAATAAAGCTAATAGAAAATATTTACTGCTTCTACCACTGTTGCTACTTGTGCTGCAATTTACTGCAGCTGCTACTATTACTGTAACTGTTAGTACAGCTGCTAGCACTATTACTGATTATTACTTCTACCACTATTGGTACTAGTGCTGCAAAACCTGATACTACTACTACTATTAATTACTACCCACTTTGCCACTGAGGTCTATACTTCTGTAAAAGTCACATTTTGTTTTCATTTATGCTTACAAAAATGTACAAACGGTACCTACTTTTAGGTCCTGACCCACCGTTTGGTAACCACTGAAGTACTGCTGAATACTATAATATAGGTCCCTCTTGTATATAGTGTACAATAGCTGTACTCAGTGTAGGCCTGAACAGTGGAGTGATGCGTGGGCTCACTGCTCTCTGTGTATTCATCTGTTCCTCTTCCTGTCTCTCAACACTTCACACAGGATCACCGTGATAGGAAAAGTGTACGTTGGTGACAGTCAGCAGTAGTTCTCACACTGAAATGTTTAGATCGATACATAACTGTTAAGTAAATGGTCAGTAATGGTTTGTACGACATCAAATATTCCTTGTATTGTTGCTAAAAGTAAACGATATAGGAGTTTTTTCTGTCTCCTAGCTGCTACTGATCACATAACACTATCAACAAGCTTTTAAAATACTCAGAAAAGTGACTTGTCATTAATCGCAATCATCAAAAAAGATATAGACAATATACTCTTATTGGTGTGGTATATACTTCTACTGGTTTATTAAACAGTGAGCGATACAGTACGTTGTTCTCTCTTCTAGTATTCATTTTATTACAGATGGTTGACTGGCTTACCATCATATCATCTTGTTTTGTGGTACACTACAAAAAATGTTTCTCAAGGGTCTTTATTCTGAAATGTGTATTTTTGCTTCACATAAAGTGTGAGGCGAAGTGCATAAACTGTAAAAGTGAAATGATTGAAAGTAGATAAAGTTGACCCAATATGAACCTGTATGTGTTAGGTTTAAAAGAAAGAGTTATAGTTTGTGATGTGTTTAGGTAAGTTTGGGTATGTTGGAAATTAAAGCTTTACTTCCACCATATGATTTTGTTCATGCACTTTATTGAATTGAAAACAGTGCTTACAAAACCCAGCCGGACACTATTTTAATAGCCAGAAAACTCTGCAGCATCTGCAGTGTTTAATTTTGTACTGGAGATAAAGTGATGTAATTCAGGAAATATTTCTACAAAACCCTTTTATTTTCTGTAAGCCCACACAGGCCTGTCCCACAGGTGGACTGCTCTAAGACTTATTGTGTGTCTATCCTGAAGTGGGACAGCTGTGGAGCCCACCTGGAGAGTGGACCACCTCGGCTAAGGCTCTTTATATAGATAAATAGATAAATAGATAGATAGATAGATAGATAGATAAATAGATAGATAGAAAATCTGAAAGTTTACATGATATTCAATGTCTATATAGACTTATGGACTTCATAGACACTTTCCTTATGACTTATGTCTGTATAGACTCTTCCACAAGTCATGTAATCAAAGAAAGTGTGTCTGAACTTTAGTGACAGTAGCAGGTTATCCCATTCAGTTTTACTAACTAAACTAAAAACATTTAAGATGGCTTCAGAGTTCAAAATTAATAGTTGATATAAAATATTATTTAGCTTATATGCTAAATTATTACTGTAATTGCTACATTTAATAAAATGGCTAACATTGATACATTAACCATCTAACCAAGTTCTGACTCATCTCACAATGAAATGCCTATAACTGTGTAGACAGAAGGTCTTTATACATACATTATTGGAGCACCTGCTTATATTAAATCAAAAAGCATAATGTTAATGTTTTGTGCAAATTAAGGTTAAGAGATTTTAGAGTAATTTTCAAACTGTTTATTGTCAGCGTTTCTTGTCTTGTGTTTCCTTAGTACTGACATCCTCTGCCCCGGGCCGTATTGGTTTTCTCTGGGACATACAGTAGTTAATCATTTCCAGGCAACGCAAAACCAGATGGTCTACATTCAGATTTTTGTATAAATTAATAAAAGATTTCCAAATTAAAATTTCCAAATCAACAGAAACCTGAATGACTCAACACTTCTATAGTGCACTGCATGCTGACCTTTGGATACTGTTGCTTTTTGAGTATATTGTGACTAATTGGTGACAAACAGGACATGTGTAGGTCATAGGACATACTTCTCTTTTCCAGGACGTGGTCAAAGCTGATAAAAAAAACTTCAGCTTCTTGGTAGGTCGTCCCAGGATTTCATTCATGTCCTTTAACACACATTTTGAGCTTGAGTTTCCTGGTGTGTAGGCGGCTGCTGAGGATGCCTTTTTCTCACAAATGTAACTGAACAAATATCACCCACATGAGCAATAATGAAATGGAAAATAAGTAAGAATGAAAGAAAAGGTGTACAAAGGAACCAATGGATATATTTTTGTGGTTTAGAGGCAGTGGCTTGGAGGACATGACAGGAGGCAAAGCTGGAGGTAACAGAGCTGAAGACGAGGATTGAGTAAGAATGAGTACATCAGAGCAGGGTTTCTGCTGGGTCTTAAAAAGTCATACATTTAAAAATCTGAATTTAAGCCTTAAAAGTTTTAAATTGAGCAAGATGCAGAGTAGGTCTTAAATACAGTATGCCATGTACATTTGATACAACTAGTTTCTAAAATGCCCTATTAAAGGCTCTAAGGCGTATTACTGTCGTCGATGTGAGAGGTTAGATCTTTTCTTACCAAGACCAAAATGCTTAATTGGCATAGCCATGTTTACAACTCACTTTTAGTACACTGCATGCTTACGAAACAGGCCTTAATTTTCTTGAACAATGGTCTTATAAGGTCTGAAAAAAAGTCTTAACTTCAACCTTTTGAACCCTGCAGAAACTCTGTCAGAGGGACAGCTCAGGCAAGATGTTTGAGGATAAAGTCAGACTGGCTTGGACATGTACAGAGGAGGGATAGTAGATATATTGATAAATGGATACTGTGGTTGGAGCTGTCAAGTAGAAGGCCTAGAGGAAGACAAAAAAGAGATTTATGCATTTAGTGAAAGAGAACATGAAGTTATTTGGTGAAGAAGAAGATGCAAAGGATGGAGCAGGGAACAGCCAAAAGGAAAAGATGATGAGCTTACTAACCACAGTCGCAACAGCAATGACATTTCTAATTTTGTACAATCAAGTTCATTGCAATGACTTTCCAAACTACTAAGTATTTCCAAGTTGCTTCTATCTAACACACATCTCCAGTGTTCATCTGCAGAGGCTGACACTGTAAAAAGGCCTCTGCTTCTCTCTCAAGACCACATTAGCATACACACACACAACACACAACACACATACGCTGTTATCTTCTGATTGCAGCTTAATTGGATTGTGTAGCTCTAATGGGAATAATGTGATCACTTGTTCTGTTTTCTGCTTATCAGCCAAGCCTCCAGGTGTTAGCAGCCGACAGCAGCGAACATGAAAAGATAAATTACCATTCGTTTTGCTTTTTTTTCTCCCTTTGAGCTCACTGCAATCTTTGTTTGTGCACAATGAAGATAACTCCTAAACTAAAATAACCCTGCTGATTGTTAAGTTCAGTGTACAGTAATATAGCTATATATTTAGACAACTATTACTACAGGATGAATAAGAAACAAGTCCACGACCCTCTGAAAACAGCCTGTTGTATCATTATCTGTCAAGGAGGTGAAAGAAAGGTACTGCTACTTCAAAATAATATTACTGAAGTAGTAATAGTAATCACCAAAGTTATTACATGATTAAAAGTACAAATCTACAGTAAACGTATATGAAAAGCTTGTACTGCTAAACCTTCACGACTGCGGTTACTACTAATGCTAGTACGATACAGCTATAATTATTACTGCTATTAATTAGTACTACCAAAAGTACTACGAGTGCTGCTACTACAACTGCTACTGATACTTCTACTACTACTTCTACTTCCACTACTACTTCTACTTCTACTCTACTTCTACTCTAGCTACTATTACTACTGCTATTATTACTACTACTACAGCTACTACAAGTGCTACTACTACAGCTACTATTACTACTGGTATTATTACTACTACTACAAGTGCTGCTATTACATCTACTTCTGCTATTACTACTACTACTACTACTACTACATCCACTTTTATTACTGCTATTCATATTATTATACACTCATATTATTATACATTTTATAACTTCTCCTTGTACCAGTAGTACTTCTTTTAATATTACTACACACTTTGGTGCCAAGGTCAGAAACAATTTCTTGAGTAAAGGTATATAGTTACTTTTCACCCCTGGCACCCACTACTCTTCATAATTTCTGCTGCGTTAAGGGCAATGGCAACGAAGACCCCTAAAAAACTGATTAAAGTTGGCCAAAGTTACTGAGTTTAATGGAAAGAAATGTTCTGTTATTCATTAGATGATTCACTTTGTCACCGTCTAGGTTTGATAGAGTCACGCCTGTCATTATAATGTCTCATGAAAATGACTGATGTTAATATCTTCCTATACAATTACATAAATAGACCTAATTTCCCACACTACTTCGAGAGGAGTATGAGGAACCAGAGTTTTGCCTCCAGACTTTTGTGAACTCATCTCGTAGTTAGATATTCACGACCGAACTTTCATGAGAAAAGGGAAGTAGAGAGGATTCATGAATACCCTATAGCGAGAAGTGCAGACAAAAGTGAACTTCTCCTGCTAAATTATTAACAACTTTTATTCATAATGCATCCTTCTACATTTACAGTGAATCTTGCTGTGTGAGAAAAACTTATTTACAAATAAAACTAGTTGGTCAGTCATCTTTTAGCCAAATAAAGATGATTTATTGTGATCAGATAAAGGTCCCCTAAATCAACTGTTTGAGCTTTAAAACATGTTATAATGTTTTTTTTTCGAAAACATACCTGGAGTAGTGTTTTGATTTATTCACACATGTTTGAGTAATTGTATGCGCTGCTGCTGTGTCTTTATTTAAAAGCTTAAACACTTGGCCTCACCGCTGCACATAGACACGTGAAACAAGGATGTAGCTACTCCTGCATTTTTCTAAAGTCTATACGCTGTTATCCGACTCATTTGGATAATTTCAGCGCTTAAACTGCCGCCACTATGAATCAGTCAGCTCATTTATCTATCTGTTATCATGTTGCTTATAGCCATTTTAATAGCAGATTTTAGTCTCATCAGAATTTGACCATTACCTTTTGTGTTGTCCTGCTAATAGACTAATAAAATCAATCAACTAACAAGCTAACCACCAAACCAAGTCTCCAAAAAACATAGCCATCAGTTTAGATAGTTAAAAAACAGAATTATCCCATATCTTTTAACACATTTTCATTGCCTTGCTGTGTGTCTACTCCCAGAGGTGTAAGAAGTACTCAAACTTTGTCCTTAAGTAAACAATTATTATTTGCGTAAAAGTAAAAAGTATTAAATGCAAAGTTTACTGAAGTGTAAATCTACTACTACTAAACCTAGGACATGATACAACTAAAAATATGTTTAAAAAAATACTCAGAAAGTAAATTTTCTTCAAATCATGTACTTTTTTTAGTTCTGCGTCACATTATGTGTTTCTGTAATTTTTCAGATACATTCTTTTCACTAAATGTATTCAACCTACATTTATTGCACTGCTACCCAGATTATCCATTCAGAGGTGGATGAATAATTCACAAGTGTTTCTTTTTCCAGTGACATTTTCGCACTGAGCCTCTCAGCCATTTCTGTAACAGTTGGAACAGTTTTTTCCTCCGTCGTCCTCTAAAACTCCTCTTACGTCATAGTTTCCACACAGGTGTCAATCCACAGCGCTTGGCCATTTATTTCTACCGCTGAAAACTATTCAAGACATAAGTCACTGAGCAGATTAGCGTGGGATTTCTCTGCATTATAATATTATTGATCCAGATACTTAAATCCAGATCCAGATACTGTAAATGTACTATTTGACATAGTTTTTCTTGTGGTATTTTTTCAGAATAAAGGCTCTGGTATCGACAGGAGGCCGAAGTGTGCAAGCAGCCTGTGACTGGTAAGTTTGTATGGACAGATGTTTCTACAGATGTGTATGGAGTTAGCATACAAGTCTTACAAACAACTTCTGTGATCAAGTGTGTTATACTGCCATCTGCTGTTATGTGCTTAAATTTGAAAACAGCTTACTTTCCAAGTGTTTTTAATGCCCCTTGTGTAAATGTCCAGGCTGTTCTCCCATGTAGACGACCCATTCCTGGACGACCCCCTACCTAGAGAGTTTGTCCTGTACCTGCGCCCCAGTGGACCCCTTCAGAACCAGCTGTCCCACTTCTGGCAGCAGAGCCGGGTCACCTGTGGCAAAAACAAAGCCCACAACATCTTCCCTCACATCACCCTCTGCCAGTTTTTCATGGTGAGTTGGTTTGGTTTGGAAAGATCAGTAATGGGACAAGGAAAACATGATTAGATTTTGGTAGAGAGGGTTATTCCAGGAACCAAAACAATATAACTCAACAACAGTTTAATTTACATTTTTCATCTGCCTAACCTTGGTGTTCCCAGTGTGCAGACCACAAAGTAGAAGCCCTGTGTGAGTCACTGCAGACCTCAGTCCAGCTTTGGAGAGGCCGGTTCCCCAGTCCTCTGCCTCTGGAGCTCTACACTTCCTCAAACTTCATCGGCCTGTTTGTGGAGGAGCAGGTCGCCGATGTCCTAAAGCAGTTTGCAGCCGACTTTGCCACAGAGGCAGCAAGAAAAGCAGGTACAGTGCATGTTTGTATCAGCTGTTGTACAACTGTAATGGGTAGGGGAGTGAATCCATCCTTCTCCATATACATCTATTATATATTGTATGTCGGTGAAGATGATTGGCCACCCAGGTTGTCACAATCAAAACAGGAACAGGAAGTTAGAAAAGAAAGTTGTCTGGACACGGTTTGTAAACTTATAGATTAACTTAGATTAATTAGATTAAGTTATAGATAAACTTTACAAACGACATCCAGATGACTTCTTATTTAACTGGTTTTAAACTGTCATAGTAAAGTTGCCTTCTGTTGTCTTCTGTGATCTGTCATTCTTGCTCTCTGATGGAGGCTCTAAGAACAGGAGAAGTCGAGTCTGCCCTTTGAGTCAACTGCTGTTGTGAAATTGGGATATATAAATAAATTTGAATGAAGCAGTAGCTATAAATGTATCTATACCTTACACATTTTCTCCTTTTCACATTTTATTTATTGCTTTTTATTTAAAAAGGGTAACCTGGAGCAATTTGCCCCTTCAAAATACTAGTATATGACTAATATCAAAAGACAGTTTATCTAAATAACTAGTAAATATGGTTTTAACTAAAAGTGTGATCATTTTTCTTGTTTTTTTCCTGTTTTTCCGAAGCTACTGCTGTTAGACAATTCTTGCTAGCTTTTCAGATTTTCACTATTATTTCTTTAGCCCACTGTCTGTCATGTTTTACCCCTTGCCACCACCCACATGTTTTCACTTTAAACAAAAACATCAAATTCTGTCTAACATTAAACAGAGCGGGTGGTAGTTTGCCATGAGAGCAGTGTGACATTTACATTTTTACATAAAAGCCTATGAGAAAAACTGCAGTGGTGAGAGATGCGTCACTGCTGAGGAACAACTATAATTGCCACATTCAGAGGTGGAAGAAGTACTCACAGCTGTGTGTACATCTGTGCACTACTACACAGTGTGTGTTCTACTACTACTGCTGCTGCTATTACTACTACTATTGCTACTACTGCTGCTATTACTACTACTACTGCTGCTACTACAATTATTACTACCCATTTTGCCACCAAAGTACAAAAAATAGCCTTTTACTTATTTTAAGGTTAAAAATATTTTTTTCTTCAAAAATTAAGTCAGTATATTGAGTTACTTTATTCCACTGCTTACAGTGCAGCCAACATTCATATCTTTATTCTACAATCTTTTCTCAATAAAGGGTTTGTGCCACTCTGCTTTTATTTTATACACTACGTCAACATTGATTTGCCAAGGAAATTGAGATGACCATTATGGAAATACTCACTGCCACACATTTCACACTTATTTTATCCCTGCTGCATCAACACAGTAGAAAATTTAATACGTCCAGTCAACACTATTTTAGGCTGCAGAGTTAAGTGCCAAATGAGATTAGCAGTGGGCTGTTAGCACTAACGCTGTCATGGTGTATTTATGCTCGATGGTGAGGAGGCGGATTAAAGTGTCACCAAAATCTGATATGGAAATGATGAAGAGACTGTGCAGTTGTCATATCACACATTTTATCAACAACCATTCAGATAATGAAAAGCCAATTTTAATTTAAATCTGACTCAATGTAATTATGATTTTTTTTTTTTTTTCAATTTTTGTCACAGAAGTCCATGTGGAGCCTCACAAGAAGCAGCTACATGTAACTCTAGCCTACAATTTCCCCACGGATCACCTGCCCTCGCTGGAGAAACTGGCCAAGGGCATCGAAGTCAAGCTCGGCTGTGATTGGCTGGCGGTTCTATTCTCCCGGGACATTCGATTTGCCAACCATGAGGTACCAAACGCTCTAACAATGTGTCAATAGTACAACCCAAATTAAAAAAAAGTTGTGACATTGTGCAAAATGTGAATAATAAAACAATCAAGTGATGCACAAATATCATTAACTATATTTTGATAGACCATAAACATTATAAAACTGAAATATATTACAATTTTATGAAAAACAATAGCTCATTTTGTATTTATGGTAATGTAAAGATTGATTTGACCCTGATTTGCAGACTTTGCGGGTGATGTACCCCTACATGCCGCAGAATGAGGATGAATTAGAGCTGGTTCCTGGGGATTACGTCTTCATGTCTCCTGTGGACCAGAACAGCACCAGTGAGGGATGGGTGTTCGGGACGTCCCTCGCCACAGGACTGTCCGGTCTGCTGCCTGAAAACTATGTCACACTGGCAGATGAGTCGGACACCTGGGTTTTCCATGGGTGAGACAACTGCAATAACTACATTCACTCTAGAACAGAGGTTGTTAACCGTGGTCCGAATCCGGACCCAGATGCCCTACCATCCGGACCTGAACCTCTGTCCCACTCCGCGGACCCGAACCCGTTCAGCCCGTTCACTCCCCGGGAGTGCAGCGGCGCCTCTCTCCGAGTGCGTCAACAGCATCGTATCCTGGTGCTTTAAAACTTTAACATGAACAGTGCGGGGTTAAATCAGCTGTGTTTTCTGTTACTGTCCAACAAAATGAGAGGAGTAGGTCCAGACTGAGTGCGGAGGGACAGGACTGTTCTGTTTACAACAGACTTAAGTTTTGTTTTTACGGAGCAGCGAGAGAGGAGGCGACACAGGCTGTGAGCGGCTCTCCCCTCTCGGTGTCCTTCTGTCCCACAGCTCACCCCTCTCCTCTGGGTGTCTGTCCCTCTGTCCCACAGAGGACAGAGCTGCCTCATATTCACCAGAGAATTAAGAGGAAACCTGTGTTTTGCGGCGCAGTACGTTCCACTTTAGTTTTAATGGGTGAATCGTCTCCTGCGTAAAAGCAGACAGAAAATCTTGTGTGTGACGCTCTCAACCAATCAGATCTGAGGATTTGGAAACATGGAGCAGTGACTGTGAGACAGACAGCAGAGAAATGAGAGAGACAGATGTAGAAAGGAACAGAGGTCAGCTCTAAACTCCTGTGTCTCCTGTATTCTGAGCCAAGGACCATTATAAAAGCATTTTGTTTGATTTTTTTAACTGTATTTGATTAACATAAGAAAAAAAATACTTTTTTATTTTATTATTTGATATCCCCTAGTTTTAAACTAATGCTTATGTTAGCAAAATGCTATTGCCATAATGTAGACACTGATGTAACTACAATGATTTTATTTATTTATTTTTGAGGTACAAATCAACATTGTGATGCTCCGGACCTTTGTGCGAGAAAATTTTCACCAATTGGACCTCGGTGAATTTTAATTGGTGACCCCTGCTCTAGAAAAGTCTCTCTGAAGCCTAAATATTATTTTAATCTGAAATCTGATCTGAAATTCTGAAACTGATAAATGGAGGTCGACCAATATATCAGGCTGATTTTAGCATTTTTTAGACATTCGTCCAGCAGCCAATTCTTGCAATTTTATGTTTTTTTTTTTTTTTTTTTTTTTTTTTTGTCTTTTTTTATGATTTTTGGTCAAGCAATCATGTGACTGAAGGACCCCAGCTATGTTGTCTTTGGCTGATGAAAAAGAGGTGCAGGTGAGAATATGATCACTGCGTCACATATTTATTCATCACTTTATTAGAGGCCAATGTGGCTGCCCTGCTACAAATCTGTGAATTTGGGCTAAGATGGTTTGGGACGTCCTGAGAAGCCAGCTCAGTTCATTCCCAACCATCTTTTAGCAGTTTGGGAATCTTACACAGCAGTTCATAGGAAACATTCAAAGTTGCTTTATCGTGGTCTGAAAGGCTTAAAATGGCAATACAAATATTTAGCTAATTTCTCTGTAACAGAACCTTGTAGAAAGTCCAAGTCCAAACACATTTTGTAGGTTTCCCTGCTCTACTTGCACAGCAAGTTTGATTGAGATGACCTTATTATTTTTTTCAAAAAAATCATCTTTAACTGTTCTCACTGTCAAATTCTAACATTTGTTTGCATTTTAACAAGCATTACTAAAACAAATGACCATATTAAATTAGCATAAAATTGCATAAAATTAAGAAAATCAGCCCTACATATTGATCCAAAAAATTGGCAGTTTTTATAGGCCATTGGCTGCTCTGAATTTTAAAAATCGGCATCAACCATAGAAAAACCCACATTGGTTGACCTCCACTGATTAAAATACATGTGCTATAAAGGTCATAGTAAATTATTTTGAAAAATAAGTTTGTTTTTCTAAAAGGTGGGTCATAACAAACATTCAGGGCAGATGAAAACCACCAGTCTAAAATACAGGTCTAGTAACTGACTTCCCTTTCACCGGAGCCTCATACACATTTGAGTCAGTAAAGTTAATCAGACAGAAATATGTTTTCAGTAAAAAGAACAACATTTACAAAAATGGCAATATGAGCAAATGGCAACCAGCTGACTTTATGTGTGTTCTGTTACCGTGCGAGGAGAAAGTGTTTGTGAGTAGCTTTGAATTAAATGTGATTTCTATTGGGAGTGATTTCTTTTCACCAAAGTTAACGTTTTAAAGTAGGATTTGTGGTGGTTGGTGGATTAAATCTGAGCATACACTGACAAACTGTTCTGTTGCATTGTGGTTCTGTAACTGTTTGTTCAGCATAGCATTGCCTTTTAGTATTCATTCCTTAGCTTATGTAGTTAGTGCTAATCTCGCCAACGTGCTGCAGCTTTACAGAATACTTTGCACACTCAAAAGCATCTAATTTTGTGTTTTTAACTTACATGCTAATATACATCCTTCTGTTAGCTTTACTGCCTTATTTCAATGATAAATTGGATTCACTTTGTGCTCATAAATTTACCTGTCTCCTCCACAGCTCCCACTCCTTCTTCAGCTGCGGCCCGTCGGAGAAGAGCAGTAAAGACAGAGGGATGTTTGATGGACTGCTGGACAGTCGCCGTCCCGACAACACCAGTCCCGGGGAAACGCCCACCCTGAGTCTCATTTGTCATCCCATGCAGGTAATGTCTCATAAACTAATGCCAAGACAGTGGCACTGAGGGAAAGACAGGAGGCAGAGCTGGACGAAGCTGAGATGAAGATGTTATGAATGGATAGGAGTAGGAAAAAGTTCAACAGACTGACGGCCCATGTGAGATGTTTTGGAGATGAAGTCAAAGAGGCCAGACTGAGATGGAGGAGGAATAGTAAATTTATTGGTAAAAGGATGCTGTGGGTTAGAGCTTCAAAGTAAGAGGCCTAGAGGAAGACCAAAAAGGAGATTTATGGATGTAGTGAAAGAGAACATGAAGTTAGTTGGTGTGAGAGAAGAGGATGCAGAGGATAGGGATAAATGGAGGCAGATGATTTACTGTGGCAACCACTGAAGGAAACAAAGGAGAAGGAGATATTATACATTAGCTATAAATGTTTTCATTATTTACCTGCAGCAGGTTCTGCGGATCAGCGGGAGCCACTCTCGACAGCCGAAGAGGACACTTTTTGTTTGTCGACACGGAGAGAGGATGGACGTGGTCTTCGGCAAACACTGGCTTTCCCTCTGCTCAGACAGTAAAGGTAATCTGAGGGGCACACATTGAGTTAGCAGAATTATATTTAAGCCATAATTACAGTGATTCTTGCAGTTAAGATGACATCGGCTTTCTGGAGCCTATCCACAGAATCACATCATTTATACACTTCATTTACTTCCCCCAAAATGGCTCCATTTATCTCTGAAATGAATGCAACACAATAAGGTTCATTCATCACACAGTCTATTTTTACATAGGCTATAAATCATATGTGGAATAATGAGGGGTGGGTGTAGTCAAGGTGTCCAATCTAAACTATAGCATACAGCAGGAAACAATGCATTATTATATTATTAGCAAATGTATATTACTAAATCCCTTTTTTGAAATTAGACTTAAAAATCTTGTAGTTATAATTATTACTATGCATCTTTCTTTCCTTTGGCTTTTGCCTTCTGGGGTCAGCACTGTAAATAATCTCCCTCTAGTTTTTACTATACATGCCCTTCTTGACACAATCCTCTTGTGTTTATTCAGGCTTGGAAATGGCACAAAGAGTGGACTGGCTTCAGACCTTTTGTAGCCTACTCTACATATGCTCTGAAAATACATGTCTATGATAGCTAAACCTTTCTTTTACTACTTTATTGATGATTGGATTGATTTTAATTTCCAAAATGTAAATTATGAGGCACGTAATGTACATGTGTACAGGTCGATATGTTCGCTCCAACCTGAACATGCCTCCAAGTATCCCGATGTGGGGAGGACAGAGAGACTATGACATGGACGCTCCAATCACTGTGTTTGGGTGCACACAGGCTCGCCTCGTGGGTAAGCCAACTTTGTACATAATTATGTGTTGTTTTTTTTGTTGTTGTTTATTTTTGGTGATTTCAGTGGTCTCCTCTTAGTAACATTTATGTGTGGTAAGTAATGAAGTATTATGTATCTTTCCAGGGGAGGCTTTACTAGAGAGTAACACAGTAATAGACTTTGTGTACTGTTCTCCCGCGCTACGATGTGTTCAAACAGCTCAGAACATCCTCAGAGGTGAGAGACGGCTTGACAGACACTGGGTTCATATTGTTAAATAAAGACATGACTCTAGTCAAACATAGCACGTCTGACTCTACAAGTTTTGAGGAGTGAACCAAGCTAAAAGTAAGCGTTGTTTTTGTAATGTTAGGTTTGCAGCAGGAAGGAAAGCTGAAGATGCGAATAGAGCCAGGGCTTTTTGAATGGACAAAGTGGGTTTCTGGGAATTCACTTCCTTCATGGATACCTCCCTCTGACCTGGCAGCATCCCACTTTAGTGTGGACACAACGTACAGGTAAGACCCATAAAGACAAATTAAATAAACTACTGTAAAACAAAATTACAAGAAACACTTATCAAAGTTACCTTTTCATCAGATGAAATTGTTTTAGGCTGTGAATAAGAACAATAATATGACCACAAAACTACCCAAGTTTAGTACAGACTGTATCCAGGTGTGTTACTCCAGTTTAGGAAAACATAAATGACACATCCACCAATTAGACATTTATATGCATGTTAAAGGTACATAGATAATCAGACTTAGGCAATAAATCTGCTTACATGAGACCCTAACCCTGTTTCAACAAAAATCCTAACCAGAGTAAGAGCAGTAGACATAGTACATAGTACAACCAAACTTCATAAAAAAACATACATTTTATACATGTATCTTGTCTGTCTCCATTAGACCACTTCTTCCCATTAACAAACTCACTGTGTCTGAGTCCTATGAGACCTACATGAGCCGGAGCTACCAAGTGACCAAAGACATCCTGTCCGACTGCAAAAACACCGGTAACACAACCCTCCTGGGATACACTATTTAAAACAGAAGATAAAATGTTCATTGTATAGAGGTCTGATGGCTCTATGCTGCGTGTGCACTCTTCACAGGAAACAACGTGTTGATTGTAGCCCACGCATCTTCCTTAGAGGCCTGCACTCGGCAGCTGCAGGGCCGAGGTCCACAGACCGCCAAGGACTTCATCCAAGTCGTCCGAAAGGTGTGTCATCTGAACTGCACCATGTGTTTTATATGCTGTGAATGTCTTTGCATAGTCTGAATAGCGGTGAATAAGGTTATGGGTTTGGAACTTTTCAGTAACACTTTAGAATAACTACACATGATTAGGCAGTGATAAAGCATTAATAAATCTGTAATGAACAATATTTTAATGAATAAGAATGAATAAGTATACTGTATTATCACTGATGAGCCAGGCAGTCACAAGTGTAGTCTTTGTACCATACCTAACCTTTGATAAATGGAGAAGGTTGCAGCAGGAAGGGCAAATACATACTGTATTATACACACTAGGAGGCAGGTGTGGTGACACCGGAAAGGAAAAGCCCAAAGAAAAGAAGATTATCACCGATATTTATAATGTTGCATTGAGCTTATAAATAATATATTTAGTCCTTATTATTCCATAACTAATACTTGACTAATCCTTTATAGTGTATAGGTATTATGAAGTTTTACTGGAAATTTTAACCATTTGCGAGGAATAAAATAAGCAAAAAACATGTAGTTTGTAATGAGATTTTTCTGCTGAATGCTGTTGCTTTGTCTAAACCCTGAGCCTGAAAATATGTGAAGAGGACATTTGCTCTTGTGAAAAGATGTGTTTTACTAATTGGATTGGCTGGCCACAGTGTTTAGTGCTGCTGTGAACTGACCGCCTGCCTCCTTTGATGCACTCAGTTCAATAGAACTAATTAAAAGCAGTCAGCTTTACACCAGTTTAAGGTTATATATTTATTTTTTATTTAGACTAGAATAAAGCCACAATATACAGGATATGACTAGTTTTATTACTGTTAACTATACATGAAAGGAGTGTATTGATGAAAAAACAGTTCTGTCTACAGGTTAGTGATTGGCACTCATTTTGTTCCCAGATTATCATTAAAATGCAAAAGACTGCATAAGTACTTTGACTGTAATAATTGTTCTTCTTTGCATCCAGATCCCATATTTGGGCTTCTGTTCCTGTGAGGAGCAGCTGGACACTGGGGTGTGGCAGTTAGTGGACCCGCCCATCCTGCCCCTCACTCACGGACCCAACCACACGTTTGACTGGAGGGAGACTCTGCTACAAGAATGACCCATAACAAAGACTACACACTGTTGGTGGCTTCACAGAGACATTTTCCTAAGGCTTTTTTTTCTCATTGATGCTAGTAGCCACTGTTGCTCTATGGGGACAATACCAATGTACCATCAAAACTCTAGCGCCATCATATGGTTTAACTTTGCTGCATGACAGAGGGACGTCAGGTTGGCTGGGAGTTAGCTGCACTGTGTGGAAGCTGTAAGCCCAGTTTTGTGAAATAATGAATAATTTATTTATTTTTCTTTATGATTGTACATGAAATGGTTGTATGCCTGAAGTTATACCCCACTAAAAGAGCTTCCTAAAAGACTCAGGTTTTTCTTGGTTCAAACTGAACCAATATCTATGGCAGTCGATTCCAAAATTAAAAGCCTAAGTTTAAGTGAAAATTAATTGTTACACTTATTTTTCCATTAACTTTGCTTTGCCAGTATTAACATTTGTTATTTTGATGTCCATATCAGCGCATATAGAAGAATATAGATTTTTTTTTCTTGTAGCATTAGCAGCCAAATCAGATTAACCAATTTTCAGCAAGAAAAAAGTGTCGTCAAATCTTACAGACTTGGCACTCTACCAGTATTTTAGTTTGGTTTCAAACAAAACCTGCAAATACCGATCAAACTGTGAATCTAATTGGCCATAGTTAATGAATGTGCGGATGAATTGATGATTGGGTAAGCTGAAGAAAACAAATTACCACAGGGCTCAGAAGCAAGTGTACCAGTGCCAGTCCCAAGCCTGGATAAATTAAAAAGATTGCCTCAGAAAGGGCATCCGGTGTAAAACCTGCTATGCCATATCAATAAGAAAATCACTGGACACTGTGGAGACCGTGGACAGAAAAATCCAAAAGGAAATTAGAAAAATAATCACTGAATCTGATTTTTATTTTACAGCTAATATACTGTTTTTAATTACTTTTAATTACAAAAAGTTACATAGTTGTTTAATAAAGTCTGCTGCCACTACTACAGTAATCATATCATTGCGTTTTCAGTATAACATATCTATTGCTTTTCAGAGCTCAAGCTTGGTAAACATTTGCAGAAACAAAATGAGGGATTGTACATTAATTGCTTACTTTGTTCTATTTTTATGACAAACTTCCCAGAAACATGGCCCACTTGTAGCACATGCAGTCCAGTTCTTTACTTTGCAAACAGTGTATTTAAATTGAATAAGACGGCACAAACTGCAATATTGACAATCATACTGTAGCTTATGATTCTGGTCCAGCAGCGTCTTAATGTTTATTGTGTGTTTTTTGTCTTATGTTCAGAGTAATGTTGTAAATAATGATATTTTTGGGATGATAAAAGTATTCCATTTTGTTTAAATTTATTTATTAAACATCTCTTCCAGGTGTAATACTTTGAACAAGGACCATCACAGTTAATGGCATGCAACAATTAATGCTCTGAATCTCAGGTGTTAACTGCATTTAAAACATGGAAATATGCAGCTTTGAGTGACATTGATCAGGTGACTGCGCTGTTGTGACTGACTATTAATTACTTCTTATGTTTTATGTTATACCGCAACAATGATCAATCCATATCAGACATGCAGCTTACTTAACAGTTGCATATTTCAACGAAAGTGATATTTTGTTCCTCAGTAAAGGTCAAAGTCAAAACATATTTAATAAACAAAGATGTTTTAAGGATGTTTAATGGCAAAATTATTAACTTTAATTGTGTGAAGCTATTGCAAAAAACATAATGGTTTATATTTTGTGCAAAAGCCTAACGTGTGTTGGTGTAATAAAATGTGTTGCATAAAATTCAGACTTGATTAAAGGACTTCTCTGGACTGACATATCGTATGCGCACATTGCTTCTTGTATTTAATATTAACCTTTAGATAACCTTTTTTACCATTTATAAATGAACATGCGCATGCTGCTGAACTCTTTGGACCAAATAAGAGAAAATATAACCTAGATAACTGTATATTTTGCTTCACACCAACCCTCAGTAGTTTGGATGGGCAGAGGAAATCTGTCAACCCAAATGCTTGGCACTACATTTTTAAACAATATTTAAAGAGAATGAAATTAGTATAAAGATGTTTTTGCATATATATTTATTTCTAAATGTTAGGAAAACTGCAACAGTTGCTGGCAGACACTTCTTGTTGAATGTTTTTTGATTTGAATATTCAGATGTAAATAATCCCAGTCCTTGTCCAAAAGCTGCATAGAGTCTGCACAAGGGCCAATGTAACACCACTGAACAGATATCATCTGGGTGGATTAACACGTGTGCAGATAATCTGGCATTCAAATTAATTCACTAGACATTGCGATGTTTAATGTTATATTTAAATGTATTCACATACAAAGTGATTTTAGTTGACTGTATGAAGTTACAGGTCAGGTTTTGTGAAATAGTTTAGCTAAAGTAGTTTAACGTTAGCTAAGTTTCTAGACAGACAACGACATTAAAACGAGCCAAAAAAAGTTTATAAAATCAGTTTAAAATGCATTAAGGTTAATAGCTTTGATGTGCATGTACTGTATCTCAACAGAGATGGAGACCTAAGCGTTCCAGATTAAATCTGCTGATGTGACCCATCACTCCAGACGGATATATCCCAAAGTCTGTGATCCGAGGAAGGATCTGTACGTTAAACAGGGCAAACTGGAAATCGGATCAGGACAGTGATGTAGACGAGAGGCATGAAGAGTTTTACATTGGTCATTATGAAGACTACAAGGGACTCAGAGATCTGAGACCTGCCAAGAAAAATGAGAGGAGATCCTATATGGAGTGGGACTACCGGCCTGAGTTGGATGAACATGTAGTACATGAAGACAACAGTGAGGGCCAGACAAAGGAGGGCAAGGAAAAGAGTTGGTCAAAAGATGACAAGAAAGAGGACAAAGGAAGGGAAGACAGCTGAGAGAGGTTTGATTTTGCATTGAAAAGAAAGCACCCAGGTACCATAAATGAAACAAACAAAGAGAAAATCGATAATACAAAGAATAGTAGTGTTGAAAGCAAAAAGAAAACTAAAACAGCAGAGGTGTTAAAGGAAAAGCATTTAACTCACCAACACAAAGCACAAGATGATGAAGCATTAACAGCGGAAAGTATTGAAAAAATGCCTCATATTTCACTTGAGTCCCAGGAACCAAGATCCCAGGCTCAGAAGAAACCAGCTGACCAGAACAAAAAACTCCAAAATCAACAGTTAACATCAGATACAAACATCGACAAGAAAACTCTTCAGGGTGATGCGCCAAATAAAAATGTCCAACCTAAGATTATTAATGGCATGCCTCAAACTACAATTGTAAAAGTTGGTCACAAGCTACAATAAAGAGATTTTAAATAGGCTATATGTATATTATTTCAACCCTGTATTAAATGATAGGTTATTACTGCAGGAGCTTGTTGACAATATGCTGTGGGAAACATGCTGGTATTGTTAATGCATCTAAAAATGTGTGTTTTCAATTATTTAATGCAAAGTTCTTGGTTGCATTTGAAGATTGATGTTTTTTTAATACAATATGTACTGCTGACTATCAAAGTAAGTATGATGAATGACTTGTTTATGTTCTTTGTGTGGAATCCACAGGTCCTTTGTCTAATCACCAAACCAAACCACCAAAACCAAAAAAAAAAAAAAACTTCAATCGTCTCTGAACCAACGTCTCGAGTCTCTACCTCCACCAAAGACCCAGACCTTGTCCCAGAAGTCTTGGGCCTTTATAGGAAGTTCAAAACTGGGAAGTGGGTTTCATCAAAAGCTCATGGCAGTTTGTCCTCCTCTGACCTTCATCCATCTTCATTTAAGTCCAAATGGTCCAACACAGAGACTGAACTGGGGCGCCTGGGACCTGCAGATTCCATGTATCAGAAAGGATCAGGGAAGAGATTGATGCGGGATCCACACCACACGGTCCATTGGTAAACCTGGACTCTGGAAACTCATCATGGAGGGGGTCAGCGCATCCATTGACCAGGACGCTCTGGTGAGGCTCCTCAGGGATAGACTGACTGATGGACCAGATATAGGAGGACTTACTGGGATTATAGACCAAAGTGCTCCAGGAGGACTAGGTAGTGCAAATCCAACTATAGTTAACACTGATCTTGCTGGGCTCAGAACGGTATTGGCAGAATCCATGGACAAAGCCAATCTCTGGGGTCTAATATGGGTTAGACCTACTCATGCGTCTATCCCATGAGTAGGTCTATCCCGTAGACCTATCTCAGACCACTCATGGACTACACATGGGTGGAGCTACTCAGTTTAGAGATGATACAAGTGGACTGAGAGAAGCGGCATCAGTAAGCATAGACCAGGCAGCTCTCTGGGGGCAGATTTAAGATAGACCTACAGAGTTCATGGCTCATGCTGGTCCAGGAAGACTAGATCCAAGTGCAGTGAGAAGGAAGATAACCACAGAGTCCACAGTTCAGACTGGTCCTGGTGGATTAGACCACTCTTTGGATCCCTATGGTGCTATGGTTCCACAGGCCACCGTTCAGACGGGTCCTGGGGAGATAGCCTTCACTGACAGATCACATGAGTTTATATCTCAGAGACTTCAGTCCAGGACAGGTACAGGACAATCAGCTCTGGAGAGGTCTATAGAGTGTTATTATACTGGTCCTGAAGCATGGAGAGCTGAGGCTGCAGCTGCAGAACAGAGTCCACTGTGGACTGTTGAGACTGGTCCTGGGCTAAAATCACATGGCTCTCTATATAGACAGATGGCTCAGACTGGTCCTCAGGGTACACAGGGATTTAATGAAGTTATGACTGGGACTGGTTTAGGAGGATGAGGTATAGAGGGATCTACTGGATCTAAAGCCCAAATGAAGCTGTAGGAATGGGACAAACAGCTCTAAAATTTCCTTTTCAGACCAGTCCCAATACCAACCTGTCTAGATCACATGACCCTCCTGTATTTCAGGGGCTGCAGTCCATGGATCAACCTGGTCCAGAAAGATTTGCAGACTTTGACTTACCCCAGCTCTGGGAGACTAGGTGTCCATAGACCTTCTGAATCTCAAACTAGTCTAACTGGAACAGGTATAAGAAGACCAAGGTCCATGAGACCCAGTGGAACGGGCACAGAAATACCTTCTAAGTTTATGACTCAGACCAGTTCTTGGAGAGTAAGTCCAGACAGACCTCAAGAGTCCAAAGAGTCCTTGCTTCAGACCGTCCTGGGTGGGTTAAACCATTCCATGCGTCTGGGGGTCATGGTGCTGGTCGGGGACCGAGCGACACAGCTCCACAGTCCATAACCCAGACTGGTCTTGGGAGGGGAGGACTAGGAGGACTGAAAGTAGTCAGCAAGTCTGTCACCCTGTAATGTTGACATTAAAATATACGTACAGTATATGAACCACAGGTGCTATTTCAGACATGTTCAGCCTGTGCAACCGACGGTGTAGCCATCGTGAGCTACAATGTCTCAGTTGTGATCCAGTGAAACTAGTTAAATTAACAAAGTTGTAAATAGCCTAGGATAAATCTGTACTTAAAAGTACTTGACAAAATATTTCTTGAGTAGAGTGTAAAGTTTACTTTAGCAGAAAGTACTTTATAAAGTTTTTTTTTTTTGCAATTGCATATCAAAAACTACTACTACACTAACATTAGGAGTGCCACAATATTGTTACTATTACCATTGCCAAGTGTTACTATGGCTACTGCTGCTAGTACAATTACCACTACTACTGCTACTACGTACTAAGATCAAAACATACTTTCACTCATTTAGAAGTTTAAAAACATTTCCGCCCAATTTTACTCAAGTAAAAGTACATTCCAGAACATTAACTCAGGAAGTATATGTTCTTCTTATTTTTAAGTATCTAGTTACTTTTCACTACTATAAATAAAAGCTGGGAATGGAAAAGGTGTAACAGATACTACTTTATTGTTAGTGCATGTTCTTCGTTAGCTAAATAAGCATCAGTAAACACTACATTAATCAAAGTAATTAAAGCTGAAACAATAATGCATTACCTCTCAGTCTTTTGGGAGGTTATTAATATACAATAAAATAAAAGTTGTCACACTAACTGTACAGTGTTGGTCAAGTTACATGAGATGAGACCTAATCCAATCATTGGTTGTTTACTGATTATAAGATGCACTGTTTTAGGAAACACATGAGTGAAGATTTTTCAGGACAACTTTACACGATCAATGTCTTCATTACACACTTGTGAAACTTATTAAAATCTTAGTACATAGTACCAAGAGCAAGTCTATAAAACATATTTAACAGTGACTGATCTACTCTTGGTGGCATGCATGACTCTGCAAACCTGTTGAGGCACCATACTGTTTTGTTTTTTTTTTTCAAAAAAATTGAAACAAATCAAAGTAACAATTCAGTGTAGCAAAACAGACACAGGCAGTAAACAACAAATATATTTCTGCTGTACAAGAGGTGATGTCCAACATAACATTTCCAGCTTATTTGATAAAGATTTACTTTAAGACACAAATTTTAAATGTAATTGCCGTGTTTGCCACAAAAATCTTCTTTGGCACCATTGGACAACAAGCATGTCTAATTGTGGGCATTAAGGAAAAAGAGTGCTCAGTAGTGATTAATCTTTGTGTTTTGTCCCTTTATCATTTTACATGTTTGTACTTGGCTCAAAAAAACAAATACATGAGGTATTGCCTGAAACAACAACAAATTTGCAGCTTTAAAACAGATCTATTCAGCAGCAGTTGTCCAATTAGAAAGGTCTTCATTATGTGCTAAACGGTCAGTGTTTTTAAGTGATGTTTTTTGTTGTGTAATATCAGATTATCTGGCGTCATTGAGCTGCCTGGCTACCGTCAGGATCTCCTTCGCTCCTTTACTCAGGAGGAGGTTTGCCAGGTCGATTCCCAGCTGCTCAGCCTTGTTTTGGGCTTGACCTGAAATTTTACAGGCAGTGACTCCTACACGCTGCACTCGCTCGTCCACTTCCTCCTGGCTCTGTAAGAAAATTCACACTGTATAATGGCTACTGTCTTCTTTTTAAACTTATAAAGGTAAAAAAATGTACTTCACCTCCCCAGAGTCAGTGATGCTAATCTGCATAGTGTCCTTCAGACTTTCTGAGCCGTCAAGGCTGTACACTGCCCCCGTCATGTAGAGCTGGGATTACATCAGTGTAAATGTAAACGTATATCGTACCATGTAGGAACCACCATGCAAAGATTGTAAAAACATTGTATGCATATGATACAATATATTCATTTTTTGTTACATTTAGGGAGCAAGAGGTAAATGTAGCAGTTGGATAACTTTTTGTCACTATAACATTTTTAAACACTAGCTGCCTTGGTTGTGTTGAGGTTAGAAAGGGTCAGAAAATAAATATGATCTTAAATTGTTGAAACTGGTGACCAAGTTTCCAAGGAGAAAACTCACTGCTCAGCAATCATGTGCAAGACAAATTTATATATATAGTACCAGTCAAACATTTGGACACACCTTTCCATTCAGTTGTTATAGGACAGTGATTGTTAAACTTTTAACACCAAGTACCACCTCAGAAAATATTGGCTTTGAAAATACCACATTTAATGGACTAAAATGACCATCTCAAACAATGGATGAAATCAGGACAAAACAATGACTATACCAGGACTAAACCCATAACCAGGACTAAACCAGAACTAATTTAGGACTAAATAAGGACTTATACTGGACTACAACAGGACTAAAAAGTGGTCTACACAAATTAAAAATGAATAAACAAACTCAAACCAGTACCACAGGAGGAAGTCAGCATGCCTATACCACAGCTTGAGAACCACTGTTAAAGGAAGATGTGTCCAAACTTTTGACCTTTACAATATAAATTATAGACAGGTTTTGATGCAATTTTTAATATTTTATCAAAATATTATGGGTAACTGGAGCCTATCCCAGCAACTATGGCTAGAAGCTTCATCCTAAACATAAACAATTTAAAATATATTTGCAATAATCTTCCAGTGCCTCTATGACTGCAGTGCTGGTTCATTATAACAGCTCCAATGTTGAGATGCAAAAACATGTGTGTGCCATTTTACCTGTGAGTCTTTTATGTCAGTATGTACTGCCACAGGGACACTGCATCCTCCCTCCTAGAAAATAAAAAGTAAATTAATGAAAAAAAGACTTGTAGATTGTGACCACTGGCCAAATAATGTGTCTGCATTTGTACCAGGTGTCTGAGGAAGGCTCTCTCAGCGATACATCTCAGCACAGTGTCGGGATCATGGAGGACAGCGACCATCTCCAGGATGTCTGCGTCTCGAGCCCGGACCTCAACAGCCAAAGCGCCCTGATCGAACAGAAATCATGACATTTTATACAACTTCAAACAACAATAAAATTTATGATTAAATGTTCATTATACCTGTCCAACAGCATACATGCAGTCTTCGGGTCTAAGGACCTGCCAATCAAGAAAAACAGTTGTTCAGTTATATTAAGTGTCACTGTATGTAATTCTATAGAAAAATCCAGGAGGAAACCGTGTCCTTAAAGAGCAGCCATGTCGTGAGCTGTACCTGGCTGATCCTGTTCTCCCAGCCCATTCTCTTCAGACCAGCCGCAGCCAAAATGATGGCAGCAAAGTCATCTTTCTCATCCAGCTTCTTCAACCGAGTGTTCAGGTTTCCACGCTGAGTGCAAAAGCTAAGGAAGAAATTGACAGAGCCAATATAATATACACTCATGAAGACATATTTTATAATGGCTTCATAAGGATACAATGTCTTTAAACACCAAGTGGGGAAATCTCTTCTTCAACTGAGCAGCTCGCCGCAACGAACTAGTGCCAATTACACTGCAAAGACAATACAAAATTAAGATCACAGTAATAAACAAAATTTAAAATTACAAGAACATAAAATTATAATGAACTTTACCTGTTTTCTGCTAATGTGTCAAGAGTTTTTCCAGCATGTTTCGGGTGTAGCACCACAGCATCAAAGGGGTTTTCTCTCCTAAAAAACCAAAGATATTATTGAGTTTTTCACCGCAGCCGTACTTCTAGAGCTTTGCCTTTTGCCTAGAGACCAGTAACCGTCTCTAAGCAAAAGGAAAGAAAGCAAAGAAAAAATCCGGCACAATTTAATGGTGACTTTTAGAGTAAAACAAACATGTTTTAAACCTGGCACAAAAGCAATAGTTACCTCTAGAAGGAGCAATGACTAATTCTTGACAACAACACAGAGGCAAATTAAGTTGTATGTGGGATATTTTGTTTTGTTACAAGGATTTTGTGTGTAAAACATAGTATTAGTATGAAGTAAATTCAAAAAAGTAATTCAAATTTTAAAAAAAGAGTAATTTGACTGGGTGTCTATGACTTTGTAGATGTTTGTAGTGTGAAAAATATTGGCCCTTTTTTTCTTGCTTTCATTTCATCAGAAGTTTGGACTTCAGACAAGAAAACACTGTTGCATGGACTGATTTGGACCAAGCTTTAGCTGTGGGACAAATGGCTGTTTGCCTCTTTAATACTCTTTTCTTCAAAATTGATATAGATATTGTTCATTTAAGGATTAATTCATCTCATTCTCATTCTAGGATGCTACAGTATGAAAATTCAAAGAGGAGACTATATCTAACTAAATACACCATCAGATAACGTACTTCTGGACAACTTTTCTTGTATCGATTAAATCCAAAAAGATGTTTATTATTTATGTGGTATCTATGCCTCTCTAGAAGAAAACAGTTTGGAAATGTTAATGGTGAAGTCAGAGGGCACTTACTTAAGCACAGCCCCGATGGTGAATCCAGGAGGCAGAACAGTGGGCAGATCTTTGAGAGAGTGCACCACTAGGTCGACCCTGTAAGACATAAAGAGAGATAAACATCATCTCATTCAGGTATAATATAAAACACAATACAGCCTTTCACAGCCTAAGCGCCTCTCCAGCACTGACACATCTGCTACATCAGAAGTGTGAAAGCTTTCCTTTGTAAAGAGTTGATCTAAAGGCCACAGACAGGAAGTGGTGGGCAGAACAAACTGAAAGATAAATAGTCAGGAGAGCGGCAGTGTTTTCCAGGTAACATTTAAGACTCTTTAAGAGCTTTTTAATGCTACTTGTCAAATATCATATCATTAATGCCAAAACCACATCCAACTCACACAAAAGGCATATTTATCTATTTATAGCTACCAAGTATTACTCAAATATATATGTTTTTGTTAAGTAAAAGCTAGACCTCACTTCCAATATATATCTCGTACTTAACTAATTGTTGACTTGAAAATAAATATCAAAGTTTGCTGCTGCATATATTTACTAATTCAAATAATTAAGGCACAGAGTGTTACAAGTCTGTGCTCTCTTTGAGCCAGTCCCATGCCAGGATAAACAGAGAGAGTCGTGTCAAAAAGGGAATCCGGTGTAAAACCTATGCCAAAGCAGTATGTAAAAAGTCAAATGGAAAGATAATTTACTTATCCATATTACCTGCAACACTGAAAAGGCCAGGCTAAGATGTTGAAATTTGACATTTTAAAACAAAGATGAACATAATTTAGTACTTGGTCATAAAATATTATAGTTTTAAGGCCTTGAGTTTGACAACAGCAAATGTTATAGCCTTTTCAACACTTTAAAAACCTTGGACCTTGGGGATACCCTAATAGTGATCTTTTAGCTGTGTGACAACAGGAAGTATTTGTAAAGTACACAGTAAAGCCTTCTGTTTGGTGTCCGTTTGTGAGACAATGCTGTGAAGCTGGAGCTGTGTCAGTCGCAGATGACACCAGTAACACTCACTCATTTCTCTCTAAGGCATTCTCCAGCTCTTTGGTGAACAAACTCTTCTCTCCAATCTGCAGTCAACAGACAGCACATTATGTGAAAAAAAAAACACTTGATATTACCTTATAAATGGTCGTCTTTAATTCAAAGCAGGTCTTTTTGTTACGCCTCACCTTTGATAAAGCTGTGTCCAAGATTTTGTCTCCTGTTGTTGTCATGCCGACTGAAAGAGCAAACAAAAATTGGGCTTAGTTGTTGGTCATGTTATGAAGTCAAACACTACACGCTGCTGCTTGTCCTTTGATTTATTTGTATTTAGCGTCTTTTGTTCTTTTTCTATTTCCATAATATAACTTTCTATTTTTATACCATGATTATACAATGAAATAATATTAACTTTTCTAGAAAAAGCATCACGGTCAAGAAAATAGCACAATAATTATTAAGATGTGGATTTTTTTGGGTAAGTAACAGAAAGTGATGGAGGTAAAAAAAAAAAATCTATATATCTATTTTATTACAACAAACTACAAACTTTTAAAAAATCGTACAAGATAAGACACACAAACACCCAAAGCTGCAGAGATAACTTCAGCGAGTGTAACTGAATGAATGAATGTACCACTGTGACAAGAAAGTAAATGGGACAGTTCTTACTTATTTCCAGTTGAATGTCAGGATACAGCTCTTTTAACTTGTCTGCTACACTGTCAGTCTGGATACAAGCCAACTGGTAGAAAAAGCACACAAAAGAATACGTTTACTTATTCACAGTTAGTGCATTAGAATACTGGAAAAGGCCTGGATAATATCTTACAACAATAAGTACAGGCTTTTCTCAATATGTTGCTTTTATATCAATAGCAGGAAGTGTTACATCAGATAATTCAACACAAAAGCCATTCTTT
The DNA here is from genome assembly GCA_020698575.1 of Bostrychus sinensis. Classification (NCBI taxonomy): domain Eukaryota; kingdom Metazoa; phylum Chordata; class Actinopteri; order Gobiiformes; family Eleotridae; genus Bostrychus; species Bostrychus sinensis. The sequence continues at coordinate 17,012,162 of CM036245.1, forward strand.
GAAAAGATTTGTTAGGCAGAAGAGTGGACGACACACAGTACCTGGCTTTTGCGAGTTCCTATCCGGATGACTCGAACAGCTTTGCCATTCCCATCCTGAAAAGACAACAAAAGACTAGCTCAGACGTTTTGTTCACCCATCACAAACCGCAAAAAAAAACAAACAAAAAAAACATTTGCTTGTCTCACCCTGATATACTTGTAAGGTCCGTTATCCATAGCATGCAAATGTGTGCACTGTAGAGGCTATTGTGTTGCCTGGCTGCCTGGGACAGCCTGCAGCGTCTCTCTAAGGAGCTGGACTGAGGTCATATAGCCTCAAGTAACTGAACACTTAGGTCTTTCTCCACCTCCTCCCTACAGGACCCCCACCCCAAGATATCTCTGCTTCCTAAAGATAAGTGTCCCAATTCACTGAGTTCGTTATAAAGGCGGGGAGGGGCAGCTAAGGAGGGTCTGGGCAAAAGGTGTGGCATCTTCACTCAGTGCTGCTATGAATCATGTTGCTGTTTCATTTGTGTAGAAAACTCACTAAAAGAGCTTTTCTGATATGTTTCCCAAATAAAACACAGGAGTAAACTACAGCAGTATGTGTCAGAAGGATCATGGCCTTAGTTCAAATGTGTCCATTTTTTTTAGTTTATTAGCTTGTTTCAAAGGGGAGTTATTGAAATTAGTATTTTTTTCTCTTTGTAGTAAATGTGTTATAAGTTTAAGATTATTTATTTTTATTTAAGTTAATTTTGAACATTAAAATGTATAGTAACATAAATTTAATAATTTATATTGTTATATTTTTATTTTATGTTTTATTTGAAAGGCAGGCAGATTATTACTCACTTATTTAATTTTGAATATGAGTTATGAAATGTCTTTGTACAGTTTTAAAGAATTATTAACATGTATTAATGGGGGGGTATGATATGACAAAAAAACCCATGTGGTACGCGAGAAAAAAAGGTTGGGAACCACTGCTCTACAGTATGTCTCTTGTACTCACTTGACCTTCTCTGATACTGCCACTTTCCTATATATGCAGTAAGAGTTAGCATTTTTAGATTACTCTAAATTGGAGCTGTTTGGGAATATTTTAGTAGGCATGTATATATTTTTATCTGTACTCTATTAGAGCAAATGCACAGTTACAGGCAAGAGGTAGGTTACTTTTCCTGCACTTAAGATATGTTTTTTAAATTTATTTAATTCCCCACTGATTGGACAAAATTACAAGTTCTTAAAATAAGGTTGAATCTTCTTATGTTTTCTGAAATTGAACTATAGTTATTGGCTTTTGCGTAAAACCTGCTTTTTAAAAATGTTCCCATGATGTAGTTACTCGTGACCTTGGCCATTTATTCTCAGGGTAGCTCCAGGTTTTGCCTTGTGAAATTTAAGACCTTTTTAAGACTTTTTAATGCCATTTAGAGTAAAATTTATCGCCAGCATTGTCAACAACAGAACAATAATCTGTATGAGTTTTACACTGAGGAAGTATCAGTACTACTCTGAAACTCCAGGGTTTTACTTAAAGTCTAATACAGATGAAAGAACTCGAGCACTGCATTAAAAAAATCATGAATAAATGAATTACGCATTTCAATTATAACATTTCTTCAATAAATATATTTTGTTATTGTGTTGACTCTACTTTTTTGTAATAGTAACATAATGTTTTGACAAATTTTAGGAGCCAGATTAACAAAAATTAATACCTACTCATAATATTTAATACTTTTAAAGCCTTGATTTTGATAAGATCAAATTTGATACTTATTTAATGCTTTTATGACTTTAGGGCTACCCTGATTTTGCAGCCAACTTCATTGATGAAAGTGCCACAAGTAGCCTATTCAAGAGGTGTATGTCTTTACAAAAAGACTATAAAAATGCACTTTTCTTTTGTGTTACGTGATAATAAGTTGGCGACACAAACCACTGTGACAATAGGGAGCAATAAGCAATTTCTTCAAGCTTCACCAGCAGAATATTCCTTTATCTTTTGCCATCTTTCCTCATCTCAGCGGCATGAGCATCAGCATGTCCCGCCTCTCTTCATTCTGAACCAATGAAAACCGCGATTGAGAGACGGACGTTGAGAACTAACCAATCACGGCGCTCTACTTTGACAGAACACGGAAATGGCGGTCGTCTTCCACGGAAGCGACTGAACGTGCTTTCTGGATGTCACACTGCTGGGATAGTCTTATTAAAAACTTACCGGAGATGTGGCTTCCTCCGACATGTCGTTAATCCGATTTGGTTCCGTGGTGTTTGGCGATCTCTTACCCCACGCACAGAGCTTACATAAAAACAAACTTTTCTCTAAATGAACCCTCCGTGCCGCCCAAGGACCTGTGCTCTGAATGAACGCGGAACTGGTTCAACTCTGCGCCGGCTAGAGGTCATTTCCTCTTTCCGTCAGCTGTGTCCACCAGAGTTTGCTTTCTAAAAAAACACGCGTTGAGACAAGAAATGTAATAATAAGTTTTTTAAGTCTGTGTTATGCAAGGACTGTTTTCCCTCACTTTAAAGAAGGCAATATTTAACGGACGGATTTACCTGTGACAATATAAGAAAGATTAGGTGCAATCACCTCAAATTTCCCATCCCACCCAAAGTACACTTGAATGAATAGCGTCTATCCCTGTAAGGAGTTTTTATATTCAAAATGTAACACTAATGACAATAAATGTGTATTTTGTATTTTGTTTGTTAATATAAAAACAGAAGAACATCTTTTCTTCTCTTGATTTTTCCCTAAAATTGTTTGGGACCGTTTCTTTAATTGGGGTTGGCATAATAATCTTGGTACAGTTGCATTAGTTTACAAAGAAATTAAATATGGTGTTATACTGGAGGGTAGAACGAAGGAATTTATAATAAACAACTTAATTATTTTAGCCAAATTCTTTATTCATAAATGTAAATTTAGTAAAGTCAAACCATCTTTTAATGTGTTCCTCAAGGCCTTGGCATCCTTAAAAGACTCTTTGAAATTGTGAAAATGAAGAAGGCAATGTAGCCTTATGAAGGTATTGTGGCACTCTCTCTTAAGTGCCTTGATTTATGTTTTTTTAAGTTGTTTTGTTTTTACTGTATGTTTATTTTTTATTTTGGCTTTCACAGTTTGTTGTTTGTTCTTTTAAACCTGCTCAGTTTGAAACAATGGTTTATTTTGAGCCTGTACTGCTGCCTGTAGTTTATTGATGTAACTGTTGACATCAAAACAAAACAAAAATTACTTGTTGTAATTAAGTTGTCATAATAGTATATTCTATACAAGTAAAAACTTCTCACTCAAAAATATACCTGTAAATAAATCAGTATAGGCTATAGAATAAGAATAAATAGTGTCACACAAATCAACTTGCTGACAAATAGGGGACAAGTGAATTTGACATACAATCCTCAATACATTTGATTGGTTACATTCACAAATTTGTCTTCCAGTGTACATGGTCTGATATCATGTCAATAATTTACTTTTTTTTTATATTAAAATAGCTATAATGCACTTTATATCAAGACTTTAGTGTTACTTTTAATGTAGCCTAGATTCAGCCCCGTATACAATAAACAATCTTCTGATGAGTGAGCTCATGCTGTTTACTGTTTGGAAATTGCTTGTTTAAATGTAGCATATGTATTTAGTTGCCAGTGATGTACTGTGTGTCCGTGTCCAAGTGAGCATTTTCGAAGTAACTAGATTAATTGGCAACATTTCAGTAAAATGACTCGGTATAAAAGGAGCATTGGAAAGGCAGAGTCTCTATTGGATGTTAATGTTCATAATCATCTGGTCCTCAGACAGCACTGCATTAAAAAGACATGATCCTCTATGCTACAGGAAATCACCCAGTGGACTCAGAAACACTTCAAGGAGTAATTTTCTGTGTCATGCAAAGAAGTCTTACCTGAACATGATCCCTTCTCTGGGCCAAGTGGTTCATTTGACCATAGAACAGTTACGTTTTCCATTTCAGCGCATTGGCATTGTAAATGAGCTTTGCCTTAGAGAAGACTTCCTAGATCATGTTCACATATGGTTTCTTATTTATATGATACAGCTATAACTGTAACATTACATCTGAGTAATGACACTTGCAAAACTTGCATAATGGCATTTAGACACACATGTAAAATGTCTTACATAAAAAGGCTGTACAGTTTGCTGCTTGGGCTGTTCAACCATGGGACATATTAGTGTATTTACAGATACTTAATGCGTGGGACATGAAAAGACTTGAAAAAGGGAAACTTGAAAATAGTATACACACCACAGATAGGGACACATAGCCTAACCCTAAATAACAGAGGTGATTAGAGTTGTCAAAATCTCAAACATAGGCTACTCAAGTAGAAGAAAATATAATCAACAAATGATCACTCTTAGGTATGACAAGTATTGTATTGAGTAAAAAGCTCATAAAATATACCACTGCTAAGAATACCAGAAGCCTTGTACAGGCTATTGATGATGACACTAAGGCAAAAACTTCTCATTTACTTATTTTGAAATACCTGTGTAGCCCAGGATGACCATATTCCTTGACCTAAATACTGGGACACATATTTTTTAAACAAATAATGGTGAATTTGAACTTACCAAATGACAAAAAGCTTCAGAAAACCCTGAAATTTTCTGTCACGTAATTATAGTAAATCAATAAACTGAATATGATGGCAGTTTATTGATTAAAACAATGTCATGGCAAACAGATTAAGATTTTTTTCTTTTTTTTTATGTTTCTTGTAATAATTGAAATTTCCTGTTGTAAACTGTATGTTTTTACAGATATTTGTTCAGACATGGAGCCTAAAACTGAGAAAGTCCCCATTAACTAGGGACTTATGGTCACCCTAATGTAGCCTAAATGTATTTTTTTAAATTCAAATAAAAGTATAAAAATTAAGTTTTAGAAAACTACTGTTTAGAAATACTGTTTATTAGTTACACACATTGCCTAATATATAAAAGGCTCATAAATAGGCCTATTTTCCTCTGCTTAGCAAATTATACAAAATAGTAATCTAGGGTGACCAGATTTTTTAGACCAAAAAACTGGGATACATTATGTTTTTGACAGTAAAGCTTCATAAATCCATACTATTTTCTGTCATGTAAATAAAGTAGAAGACACTGGGGCTTAATGTTTGAATATGATGCAGTTTATCAATAAAAATAATGACATTATACATACATTTAGTGACAAAAGTCTAGTAATTTTGTATTTCGTGTTGTTACCTATAAAATAGGGACACCTGGGACATTGAAAACTAGGACATAATAGTGTTTTAAAGGATATTTGTTAGGACATGGGACAAGGGGCCTAAAATTGGAAATGTACCCGTTAAACAGGGACATCTGGACACCCTTATGAAGTTATTGATCAAAACAATGTCATTGTAAATAAATAGAATATTTAGTTTCCTATGTTTCTTGTATTCACTGAACGTGAGACAACTGAGAATTGGTCTGTTGTAAACTGGGACATGTACATGTTTTTTGCCTATTTAGTAGAAAGTATGTTTCAGGAAATACTGTTTTTTTTAGTTACTACACACTAAAACAAATGACCAGAGATGGAAAATAATTCCACCATTCTCAAGTAAATTTACTTGAGTACTGTACTTAAGTATAGTGTTTGAGAATCTGTACTTTAATGAGTAGTAATTTTAGGGGTAACTTACTACTTTTACTTTATTGGAGTAATATTTGACCAGGAGGATCCAAACTTTTACTAAAGTACTGAAGTTGAGTACTTTGTCCACCTCTGCAAATGACTATTAAGGACATGGTGGCTCATTAATAGGCCCTACTTCCCTCTGCTTAGCTAATAAATTAACATAATAATAAACTGTATTATGAAGCTCCTAATGGAGAGTGAAAAGAGGAAGGTGTACAAAGTGGAAGAACGGAGTGTGACTTTTGTTTGTAGCAGTACAAAGCCAACTCTCCAGGCCCACGTCACAGTTTTTACAGTGGGCAGTCCTGCGGCGCACTTCCGGTGGAGACGTGGCTCTGCGCTGCTGCCATATTGACGCCGTGAAGCTAACAATCACACAACTTCCAGACTTCTGTACGTCTCCCTGTGACAGAAAACAATCGCAGCGAGATACACGGCAGACTGACGACTGTAGTTGAGTAGAAAGAGACAAAAATGGTGAGTGACAGTCAAAAATGTCTGCGTTTTATCTGATTTAAGTCGTCACAACACGGAAAGCTAAAGGCTAGGTTGCGTTTAGCTCGTTAGCTTCTTCTAACGCGACCTTATTAGCAACACATTTTGATTGTGCTTTTGCTTCCGCGCTTCCGTGCTTCCGTAAATGTTTGGTTTCTTAATTGATGCAGATGAAGTGTTGTTTAATTTTACAGACTTGAGATTTATAATTGAAGCCCTGACATTGGGTGTGCAGACACTGCTGACGTTCACTTCATTAGCATCTGAGGCTAGCTGTGGCTTTAGCTCCTGTCACTAGCAGGATCTTAGCGATTTTACCTGCTGTCAGTCTGTATAACCCTGAATATAACTGTCTGGGTGTTAACATCAGGCCTAAACATCGGCAGCAAATGTTGTTATGTGTGGCATTTAATTGGTTTAGATCTGTTGATTTTGTGTCCATTTGGATTTCACTTTTCATTCACTCTGCTTACCTCTCGTATCCTGTATAATCACGCCTTAAAACTTGAATAATTACACCTTTTATAAACTAAATTGAGTCCTTCTGGCTTCGAAGTCAAGTTCAATGTATCCTATCTGTTTTCATCTCAATAAAAACATGTGTAAACCTATTGCCACATATGTGCCACAGGAACAGTGTTAACGACGTGTTCCACATTACCTTCTTGCGCTAGTTCTCAAGCCAAAAACTAGCTGGACTAGCTGTTTTCTCTTTATTTTCTATTGATCCACCACAACGATGGTTTCAAAATGTATAACGTGTTGTTTGTACATCTAATGTTCATTATAATTTAAAGAGGTTTGTTTCAAATACAGAATAACATTTTTAATTTGAAATGCCTTCTAATGGTGATGTTCTTCTTTACAGCTACACAAAACAGTTTGCAATTTAAAGTTCAATCTCATTATCATTACACAAGCAATGACTCATACAGGTTTATAATTGTGTTATTTCACCTTGGTGGGAGTTGTTTGTTGATAAGTGCAACTTTTCATCAAAGATATAAATTGGTGAAAATGAGTGTCCTGTCTGATTTGGCTAATTTAACTGTTGCTATGAAAAGTTACATAAAACCACAATGTTTGTTTAAATTGTCTTGAAGTGGTCTTAATATAAAAAGAATTTTAAAGCAGTACCCTAGAGTCATTACTGTATATTATTATCTCAATAATTGCCGACTCTTCTCTTGGCAGGTGCTGTTGGCAGCGGCGGTGTGCACCAAGGCCGGTAAGGCCATTGTTTCTCGTCAGTTTGTAGAAATGACCCGAACGCGCATTGAAGGGCTTCTGGCTGCGTTCCCCAAATTAATGAACACAGGCAAGCAGCACACGTTTGTGGAGACAGACAGTGTTCGCTATGTGTACCAGCCACTGGAGAAACTCTACATGGTCCTCATCACGACCAAAAACAGCAACATCCTGGAGGATCTGGAGACTCTCAGACTCTTTTCTCGTGTGGTAAGAGAATGGATGATGTACTGTAAGTGTGGGCTCTCCTGACCAATGCTTTCTATTAAAGCTGTCAATCGATAAAAAAAAAAAATCAGATTAATCACACCCTGGGGTTTTGATTAAGCATAAGGTATAACTTAGTGAAAGGAAGCGATATAAAAAGAACATGTAACATTTATTAGTCAAAAGTTTTACACTAGACCCGTGAGGGAAGGGAAAGGAGGCGGCTGGTGCACACTGGTCAAACCAGTGGGCTTGTCCTAAAGTTGAGCCACAGGCAAATGTGTGTGAGACAGCTGCTTACTCCTCTCTGTGTCATCAGTCTGAAGGAATATCACTGTGGAAGCCTGGGTCGTTCACCGTGTAAACAAGTGATTGTTGCGATATTCAGTATATACGTACATTTCCAAGACGGTCACGTGCCCTCCTGACAGTACTTCACGCCCTCCTTGCAGGTGCGTCACACACTTTGACAAGTGCTGGTGTAAGACAAAACAGATCGTGTAATTAATTTGCGTTAATAAATATTAATGCGTTCATTTTTTTTATTTTTATTAATCACACATTAATAATGTTGACAGCAATACTTTCTATAGAAACTAGCCTAAAATATTATGCTAATTGGACCTTTTCCTGGCAAACCAATGCCACATACAAAGTAAAATACAACAGTAAATTAACCAAATTTTCCAGTATTGAAATTCTTTAAATACATAAGTTAAATATGAGCAAATGCATTGAACTGGTCCTCAAAATAACTGCAATATGAGATATTGCATGATAAAAAATAGTGTAAATAATAGTAGTAGTACTCTTTTATCAAATATTAAAAAATAACTTGCATAAGTAAACAATTATTTTTGCCTACAGTGTGTTTTCTTAACATTCTGTTACCACTGTAAAATTACTTGACCTAGATTGCAATTATTTTTTAATAAATACACTTCACATTTATTTTCAGATCCCAGAGTATTGCCGAGTGCTGGAGGAGGCAGAAATTTCTGAGCACTGTTTTGACCTGATCTTCGCCTTCGATGAGATCGTGGCTCTTGGCTACAGAGAGAACGTCAACCTGGCACAGATCCGCACTTTCACAGAGATGGACTCCCATGAAGAGAAGGTTTTCCGCGCTGTCAGAGAGGTGACGTTTTGGTTGATTTATAAAGTTAATATTAGATACAAGTTTTCAGGGGAATTGAGTTACAGGTAAATACTAACTCCTTCAATAGTTTCAGCATGTCCATAAGTGGCTAAAACTTTTTTCAAAGGATTGCACTGACTTGTGAAATAAAAGTATTAGTCAGCTTATATAAGTGAAACCTGATACAGATATGTTAAATAGATTCAGTAAAAAACAGACACTTTCGGGCATCTATTTATTTTAATTATGATGGCATGGCAAGGAGAACTGTAAGGATATGGCTATATAAAAACATTCAGTGCCATTTCCACGTTCTGATTTTTATAGATGTGTAGTCTGTGTATATATTTAATGTACATTTCCCTATTTTTTTTTTTTTTGTCAAATTCAAATGTAGCATTAAAGTTAATATTTTGATTTTGTTTATGTGTCCAACAGACTCAGGAACGGGAAGCCAAGGCTGAGATGAGGAGGAAGGCCAAAGAGTTGCAGCAGGCCAGACGGGACGCAGAGCGCTCTGGGAAAAAAGCGCCTAACTTTGGGGGCTTTGGCAGTGGCGGCATGACCAGTGTCTCCTCAGGGTCCATCATTACAGACACTATCGTCGAACCTGAGAAACCTAAAATCACACCCGCTCCTGTCAGGTAACAAATTGCAAGAAACTGGGAACTGGACAACACTACCTGATATACATATATACAGAGCAAGGGGTTAATAATGCATTGTCATTTATTTTGTAGAGCAAGTGGACCAAGCAAGGCCCTTAAACTGGGCGCTAAAGGGAAAGAGGTGGACAACTTTGTTGATAAACTCAAGTCTGAGGGAGAGACCATTATGTCTACCACAGCAAAGAGAGGCTCAGACGCATCTAAAGTCCTGCCGCCACCAGTCAATGTCGAGAGGTACGGTCACATCACATACTCTTGAAAAATGCAGGACACAGTTAATGGAAATGGAACAGTATCAGATCAAATCAATTTTATTAGTATGAAATTGCTCTGACATTTGGGGAACTAAATTTATTTTGTTTATAATTTAGTAATAGATGAAGTAAAAGCATTATCTTCCTCTAGGTTTGTCTGGACGTAAAAAGGTGGACTATGTGGCGTGCATTTGTAATCCACAACCTTACCAGTAGATGCCACCAAAAACTAAACTAACTAATCACAAGTTATTACCAGAAAAAAAAGATAAATTGTGAATATAATTGATATAATTTAAATATTATTTATACATCTAAAAAGGAGTGGGAAGAAGTAAACACTTATTTAATCCCACCCCCTTTCCACCCTAAAAAACACAGCATTGGTCATTTGTTATTGTTTGTGTTTACCAGTGTACATTTGCGTGTGGAGGAGAAGATCACTCTGACTTGTGGTCGTGACGGCGGCCTACAAAACATGGAGGTGCTGGGAATGGTAACACTGCGAGTCACAGACGACAAGAACGGACGCATCCGCCTCATCATCATAAACAACGACAGCAAAGGAGTACAGCTGCAAGTAAGTAATAAGTACACACTAGTGCTTTAGTTTGAGGTGCAGTGTTGCATGTTTCCTGTAGGGAGCAGTGGAGAGCATAGGACAAGTGGATGAGAGTGGTGTGCTGCTGCTGTTTAATGGAAAGTGGGTGTGTTTCTGACAACCAGCTAAACTAGTTCATTTTCAGTATCACAGGAGTAAACTGTTAATGTGGCAAAAAATTTGGCTGAGATGCAATTGTTGTTTCCATTTTTATTGGTCACCTTAATGCAAAAGTGTACTTACAGGATTTTTTTTAAATTGTCAATCTTGTTTTTCTCAGACACATCCCAACGTGGACAAGAAGTTGTTCACAGCTGAGTCAGTGATTGGTCTGAAAAACCCAGAGAAGTCATTCCCTCTCAACAATGACGTTGGTGTCCTCAAGTGGAGGCTACAGACCACAGACGAGTCCCTCATACCTTTAACCAGTAAGTGTCAGTGTGTTGTAAAAAGTCCATAGACCTTTTGTAGTTGTTCTTCTCTGTAACTCCTGCTACTTCTCTCGATAGTAAACTGTTGGCCATCAGAGAGCGGTAGTGGCTGCGATGTCAACATTGAATACGAGCTGCAAGAGGACAGCCTCGAGCTTAATGATGTGGTCATTAGCATCCCTGTACCGTAAGTATCTGCTTATATCATGAAAAAAAACAATAACAGGGTATTTTATTATTAGTGTTATAGATTAGATTATTTATATTTAACAATATAAATGTAAACAATTAAAATGTTTCTATATGAGCATAGCCACTTCTTTCCTTTCCACTTGTTTCTTTCTGGCTCGCTACAGCAAATATGATTTGCTATAGGCTTTACGCCAGGCTTTACGCTGTAACTCTCTCCATTTATCCTAGATTGGGACTGGTACAAAGAACAAACTGTCTTGTGAAGTGTTTTAGCTGGATTATATGAGTACAGCCACTAGCAGTCCTGTGTTATTGTGCATGCAGGTCTGGTGTGGGGGCTCCAGTGATCGGTGACCTAGATGGAGAGTACAAACACGACAGCCGGCGAAACGTCCTGGAGTGGTGCCTACCGGTGATCGACGCCAACAACAAGACAGGCAGCCTGGAATTCAGCATTGCAGGACAGCCTAATGACTTCTTCCCCATAAACGTGTCCTTTGTGTCCAAACGCAACTACAGTGACATCCAGGTGAGCTGCAGAGTACTTTTTTTTTATCTCTTAAAAATAACCTAAAATTCAATTGGAGCTCCTCTTGTAGTTGATGTTTTTGGGCTGTGTACTGCAAAAAAAAAAGAGTTTGAGTTTTAACACTAGGCTAGTTAATTCTGGTTTTCTTGTGTTGCAAACGTCTTAAGTTGTGCAAAGCAGTTTTAGTGTCAGACAGGTTGCAGATCATTTGTGAATTAACTTACACAAACATACATATTTAAATCATGAAGAGTATATATTTGCTATATTAATGATGCAGGGCTGTCCAAAACAAATTCCTTCTCAAGGTTAATATATTCATACATCATATTCTGCATTAGTAAATTATTTTTAGTAGATATACTGTATTTCCAGCCCTTATTGATCCAGCCACAAGGGGTCACAAGCCAGTGTACTCTTTGTGCCAGTCTAAAGCGCAGATAAATAGAGAAGGTTGTGTCAGGAAGGACATCCGATGTATGTCAAATAAAAATACAGATCATATCACGTTAGATAGCAGGCAGATAATTTACTGTCTGTGTCTATGCTCCATGCTTATAGTATTGTATCAGCAATCTTTGGCTATGCTACAAACTTGTATTTCCTGTCTAAAAATTCTATACTGCTGATTTTCTTTTTCAGGAAATGTGTGACATTGCTAAAATCTTGTTCTTTTTGTGTGCCACAGGTTACCAAAGTGACTCACGTTGACGGCGACACCTCTGTTAGATTCTCTTCTGAAACCTCCTTTGTTGTCGACAAATATGAAATCCTGTAAAAAAAAAAAAAAAAAGATCAAAAGAAAACAACAAAAATTAAAAGAAAAAAATCACCGACATTAAGTTCGAATCTATGCTACAGAGAAAGATTGAAGATTACTTGCCTGCCCACCCTGTATAAGACACCACAGACTGTGTACACCCACGGGACTATGTGAGCCCTCCTGTTGTGGAGCAGCGCAGCGGTGGTGTATTTATGTTTGTATAAGAGAGGATTTGCTATATATAAAGTTAATTCAACAGGAACCAACACAAGAAAATTTAAAACTACACTGATGCTGTCGTTTTCGCTAAGCAGGACTGTAAAAGAGGATCATACAGTAAGTAGGGGATGACTGTGTGGAGCAAGTGGACCGGGTCAGTCACTAAACCACAGAGATGAAACAGGAAGACATAGCCCCCCCCCCTTCCCAAAGGCTGGTTCAGTCCATAGCCACTGTATCCACTAAAATGAGTGCTGCTAGTTTTGCCTCCCAGAACCAAGTACCAACACACATAACCTTTCAACGGTTTATCAAGGATTGCATTGTATTTTCCAAAAATCATTAGAGCCTCTTAAATTTGCTTATTCTCAATTGCTTTATAAATATCTTTCATATTTTTGTTTGTACCGTTGAAAAAGGCAGTACTTGTCACTATGCCATAGACAGTAGATTGGTGGACTGAGGAACTAAGAATGCCGTGTTAGTCCATATTTTCATTATAATTTTTCTTGTCATGTTGTCCCATGCAATGAATGAGTGAATGGTTAATTGGGATCATTGTCTAGCATTAAATATGACTATTCTACTATGGGTCTGGTTACCTTGTACTATTTATCTCTCCAAACGCGTAGGTGGCGCTAAAGTAGCACTAAACTAAAGCCAGCTGGGTACAATGTGGCTTTTTTTAGGAATAAAGGTCAGTCCACTTATTCTACTGTCTATGATTTTTGCAGAAAAATCTTCTCATATCTGTACTATTGGCTGTGCTTTTACCGTTTGCTGTATAATTTGTTATTGCTCACCACTAACCTAGTTTTATTTCAGAGGTTGGTGTAAGAGGTTGTTGAGTTTAAAGAGGTATTACTCAGCAGGAAGCAGAACTCACTTTGGCATTAGTTAAATTGCCCTCTAATCTGTGTTTTCTTAACACTATTTGCTACCACTCCTCATTTGTCTAATTACATTGTTTAAAGATGGATTGCATGTTTCAGTCTGGTTCATTTACTATAAATAAGGAAGTACTTTGAGTTCAGCCCAGAAACAACACCGAGCCTCTTAATCTAACGTCCCATAAGACATTTAAAATTAAAGATATTTTGGTAGGACACTCTCTCTGGGACCGATAGCCACTCCTAAAAAAAAAAAATGGAGAGGTTCGCCAAGGACCTCATCATGCGCCCAGTCATCCTTTACTTGCACCCTTGTCATCGGCATGATTCAAATCCCTACTTTTGTCTTTTATGTTTTTGTTTTTCATTTGTACTCTCCAGATTTCGATTTAGCCATGGTTGTGTGGATGTTGGTTGACAATGACTAGATTGAGCATTTTTAACCGAAGTACTGAAGGGGAATCCTAACATTCCAGTGTACAATTAGAGAAGAAGTCTCTTTAATGGAATAAAATGTATTATTGAAAATGTACAGCTGCCTGGGTTTACTGTTGTGTGTGAGGAATTAGTGGATAATAAGCACCAGCATCATGACAGAAGGATTCTTTGAGCAATGACTTGATGACAGTGAAGAGAAAAAGCCACTCTGGGAGGTGAGTGGTATATTCAAATCTGTGTGTGTATGTTTGTGTAAAAATGACACATGGAGCATGGTGGCAGAGTGGTTGGCCCCCCAGCGTCGTCTTTGGCCTGCCAACCCAACCTCTCAAGTAGAGTCTGCATGTCCTGGTGTGTCATAGTGGTGACTCTAAGGTCTGTAGTTGCTGGGATATGCTCACATGCTTCTTGTACATTAAAATTATCTAACCTTCTCAAGTCTGAAGCTGGAAATTTGGTGGCACCTAGTGGTGAAGGTTCATATTGCAAATTTTAAGGTGTGATGCTAGATTTTCCATCTGTTATTGCCAGAGAAGGACAGTAACTAAGTAAATTTACTTGAGTACTGTACTTAAGCATAGTTTTTGAGAATTTGTTCTTTATGTGCGTAGTATTATGGATAACTTACTACTGTTACTCCACTACATTTCTCAAAAAACAAGTTTTTTGCACAATTCTATAGTACACCAATTTAAAAATGATTTATTAGTATGATCATAATACCCAGCCTTATTTAAAATATGTAGGGCTTAATTTTGCTGTAGAACAATCTTGTATATAATCTGTTTTGCTTTTATAAGTTGATGCCCACATTTCCTCACTAAAATGAGTTTGAAGTCTCATCTTTAGGATCAAGAATGTATAGAAATGTATTTTATTCAAATTTTTGCAGCTGCAAATTTGTGACTTGAATGTAGTTGAAATTTTACTCAAAATTCTTGACTGCACTCATTTGAAACACATTGTGCGAAATTTAATTTTTAAGGATTTTGCATACTTGGATGGAGTATATATCAGATTAGTAGTAGTATGGCAGTATAAACTCTCTAACATGGCTGAATTTCCCAAACAATAACCATAAATGGATGCTCCACCTGAACAGACATCCCCCCATTGTCCAGTGTCTGAGCTGAGCTTTGGTCTGGAGCCGCTCCACTGATGACCGACAGGTGACTCACTGGTTTCAGGGGCCCCTTTCTATGGGACAGGGGTTTAATGTGTTTGTGTTCTCAGTGTGGGGGTCAGAGGTCAAACAAGCATCTCGCAAATGTCAAAACAATCCCTGTCTCGTTGCTTTATTCGTGTAGTCATCATTTCTATAGTAAGTGCATGGAACCAAGGTTTAACAAAGTAGGCAGATTAGATGTTTTATAGTATTTAAAACACTTTCATTAATCTTCTTATGCTTATTCCTTATGGAGCCAATCCTAGCCACTATGGGCCTTAGGCAGGGTAAACTCTGGGCAATGGCCAGTTAGTCGCTGGGCACACTAAGACATGCACTATTTTCATTCACTTTAAAGGGGATATATTGTGCAACATTGACTTTTCTGATCCTTCAGTCATATTTTAATGTTGTTCTTCATCAAAAACATACCTGAAGTTGTGTTTTCCTTCATTCATGCATGTTTAAGTAATCCTCTATTCTCTGGCACGGCTAGTCTGAGGCCTCAAAATGCTTGGATGCAGGGACCTCCGCCTCTCCCACAAAGTCCCGCCCACTCCAGGAAGCACTGACCAATCAACAAGCCGTCTACATCCAGTCTGCTCTCATTCATTTATCCAAAAAATGATGTACAGCTGTGTTTTCTTTTAGCCAGATAATGTTTTTAAAGGTTATAAAATGTAAAATGCTATTCTAGAGGTGTCCATAATTGGTTTAAAACTATAAAGGACTATAAAACATAATATAGTCTTGTTAAGAGTCACCACTTCACCTAGCACATGCATATCTTTGGACAGTGGGTGAGAACACACAGGGCAGACACTTTTCAGAAAGATTTTAGTCGGTCAGCCCAGGGATCAAACTTAAACTAAACCTTTGCTACGTTAGCTGCACCTGTAACTAAACTTGAACATTTACATGTCCCAGCGGGATTAATAAAAAACAAAATAAAGAAACCCCTAGACTGCACCTTTAAAACTGACTATGATGAGTTCATCCAGGAGGAGCATCCCTGGACTTCCAGATGGGACATGGACGTGACCCGACAGATGGGTCAATGCAGACATGTCCTAAGAAGTAAGAAGCAAGTGGTAGTGGTGGGGGTCGAGGAGAGCAGCGGCGGAGCTTCTCCCAGGTCAGCACACAGGAGGGGGGAGAGTTAAAGACAGCTTACCGGAGCCCATATTTGGAGCATGGGGTGTCGCTGGAGGAGGGGGGTGTTAATAGCTGCCCACCAGTCATAAAAAGAGGGTGTGTCTGTTTCCGAATGAATGAGCAGCCTGATAAGCTCTTTGTGAAAAGGTCTCACAGGAGGGAGAGGGAGAGCGAGGAGAGCAAGGCCGCGGCGGGACTACACACTGTTGTCTTTGGCACGCTAAAACACACAATCTGTCTGGATGTTTTGACTGGCTTTTTCACAGAATCTGGGATCTTTGATGGAGGTCTGTATCTGAATGGAGTAAAAGAAGTGGGTAAAAGAGTGACTTAACAGTGTGTCTCTGTGGATATACGGATGATGCTGAAGAAGGTGCGATTCAAGGTAAGCATTTAAACCATGTGTTATGACAAACTATGGACATCATGTTGTCTGATTTAGTAGCCTTTGTATTGAATCTGAAATGTAAAAATGGAATTACGCACCAAAAATGTAATTTAAAGCTCTGCTAAGCATTTTATATGCTGATAATACACCACTACTATACTGTTGCTTTCTTGCACTTGTGGTAGACATCATAAACTTTTGCTTCTTTATTTTGTCTGTATGGGGAGTTCAGACAGATCAATATTTGTGTGGTTTATGTAGTAAAACTTGAGAATCAGCTCCTGTACTACTTTGTATGTTGTTAGATATTTGCAGTAACTATTTAATTTCCTTAACAAATGTAGGTAGCACTTCTGGGACTACTTCTTATCTTCTCAATACTACAACTTTAATTCATAAATCCACCAAGTAAGACATAGGAGTGGACTGAAAGCTGATGTCAGTGTATCATTTCAAACATATTTTTGGTTAATCTCCTTATAGCCATAAACTTTCATAATTCATCTATTATTACAAAGAACTAGTTTTGTGAGTGGTAGACAAATGACTGCATCTCATTCACTGAAAACAGCATTACATTTTCCTATAAGAGTAGCAGATTTAGAGCCTACTGCCAAAAGTTCCATTCATTTAGGTAGGCATGCTCCACATTGGGACAGAACAAAGTGGTGCAGTGTGTCCTCTTCCTGATGGGCCACAGTTCAAAGAGGCCGGCGGCTAAAGCCCTGAGCTAACACTGGGGCGGTAATTACAGGGACAGCCATCACTTCCAACGCTCACTGCTGCAGCAACAGTTGGACGTTATAAAGTCAGTAGTAAAGTTACTGCGTTGGTGAGTTTGAATCATGTTTTTTTAGGGTTAAATATGTTACACTTCTCATTGGCCATGTTCTGATGTCCTGAGAGGCTCTTCTGACGTTTTCTCTACCACCTTTGTACTTTTTTAGCAACTTTAAAATATGCTTTTTTCTGGCTTCAAACAACAGTACTACTCTTTTTTAATGTTATGCTGTATCTAAAATATGTTAGTCTAGTGTTTATTGTGGCTAATCATCATATAAAAGCACTTAAATCAGCTTTCCCAGTTGTAATTCAAAAGGATCACATTTAGGCTCCAAACGTACTAAGGAATAAATACTTTAAAGTGCTAGTCTTCATTTTTCATTGTTCAAAGAATATTATTACGTTTAGTATCCAAGAACTTTTTCATGTAAATAGCAAGTGATGAGTTGAATGATTTCCTAGTTAAGTGGTTAGTGCCCATGGCTTGCTGGAGGTTAAGGGTTTGATTTACAATTAACACCCAAAATCACAAATGTGCCAGTTCAAGTACAGACAAATACAGAGGGCATGAATGAAAAAAACACACCTAAATATGCATGCAAGAATGATTTGCTGTGGTGCCCCCTTAAAGAAAGGGAGCAGTAAAATGGAACTGAATGGCTTAAACCAGGGGTGTCCAAATTTTTTTTCACTGAAGGGCACATACCAAAAGTACAGTATATATTACAGTAGTAATATAGTACAGTATATACAGTGTATGAGGAAGGCCACTCAGTAGGTAACATATTTTACCTCATGTCCCATTCGACTGTTCCCTTTCTTTCAGAAGCCTCCACTGCAAATCAGTAACATTGTTAGCATAGGTTTTACTCCGGATGCCGTTCCACACATTTATTTGGGCTTTCGACTGGCATATAGTATGGTTGATGTTTTGACCACAAACTTCATTACTTGAGTAAAAGTATAGATCCTCCTGGTCAAATATTACTCCAATACAAGTAAAAGCTGCTGAGTCAAATTTTTACTTGAGTTAAAGTACTAGAGTATGTGTTTTCAAAAATACTTAAGTAATCAAAGCACTTTAAAAAACAAACAAACAAAACATTTTCCCCCCACAATGTGTTTCAAATGAGTGCAGTCAAGAATGTTTGGGTAAAATTCTGATTACATTCAAGTCACAAATTCACAGCTCCAAAAATATGAATAAAATACATTTCCATACATTCTAAAGGTGAGACGTCAAACTCATTTTAAACTTTCAAACTAATTTGTGGAAATGTGGGGATCAACTTATAAAACCATAATAGATAAGATTGTTCTACAGCAAAAATGAGCCATACATATTATAAATGGCTGGATTTTATGATAATACTAATCAAATATTTTTAATTGGTTTATTATAAAATTACGCTCAAATGTTCAAAGCCAAACCTAAATCACATCCAGATTGTTTCCAGATGTTTTTCTTTAGTTCCTGAGAGCAAATATGAGTAGTAATATGTAGTAAATAATTATCTTTAGAGAGTAAGTCAGTTGTCTTTCTGTTTTTTCTCTTTCTCTGCACAAGTTAGTTTTGCTTTTTTTTTTTTTTTAAAGTAAGTTACCCCTAAAAATACTACTCAAGTGCAGATTCTCAAAAACTATACTTAAGTACAGTACTCAAACAAATTTACTTTGTTACTGTCCACCTCTGCTACCAACTACTAATTTACATTTTTCGTCCTTGATATTAGGTCCAGCTCACATAAATATGAAGCCTTTTACCTGTGCTACCTGTGGCAATTTGGGCCAATAGACAATGAAGCCTGTGGGCCAATAAAAAAATGGTCCGCGGCTGACTTAATAATGGGATCACACAATCTGTTACTGTAGTATTGTGGTGTTTTTACTGATATATTACAGACAGGCTGTTTTCACTGTCACCTGTTGATGTCAGCTGCTCCACACGTCCGCTCGGGGGCGACGCTTTTCCCGGGACCAGACACACTGTTAAAAAGGGGGAAAGGGCCCCATCCATAAAAGTGAAAGAAAACAAAATCAGCGGGGAATTTTAAGTACTCAAAGTCTGTACTTAAGTAAAAGTACAAAAACAAAATGTAAAAAAAAGTATTGAATGTAAAGTTCACTTAGTATTTACTGCTACCACTACCACTATTGCCATGACTGTTCTTACTACTGCTACCCACTTTGCCACCAATATCAGAAAATAAAAAATAATAAAAAATAATAATAATAAAAATAATGACAAAATAAATTAACTCATTAAGACATTCTATAGGTTCACTTAAATAAATCATATGCTTTAGAAAATGTCCTCTGAAGCTACTTACTACTACTTACTACTGATTTCCCACCTTTGACTTTACATTTCACTATTTTATTTCAGCACAAAGTTTCAGGAGACAGGGACAGACAGGTCCAAAGAGGATATTGGATGAATTTTGTAGCCGCATGTGGAATTTCCTTTCTGTGGTCGTTCAAACTTCAGACTCAGGCTCACGCTGCTGTGTTACTTTCAAACTCCTGTTTCCAGAACAACAAGGTCTTTGACAGATAGTTTTAGTCCAGTTTTTACTGACTAACGAATTAAAAAGGTTGTACAGTATCTGTTAGTCGCAAGTGTTTTGAAATAACTTTAACTGCAGAATTTGATAGTTAAGTTATAATAGCAAGTGACTGACTACTTTTTAATTTTGATATTCATATTTGACTGCATCTCTGGTTAAAACTGCTGAACTAGCCTTTCTGTTTATATCTCATTGCAGTACTCTAGGCCAGTGTTTCCCAACCAGGGGTACGGGGACCCCTAGGGGTACGCGAGCACATTGCAGGGGGTACGTGGAGTTATTTGATTATTTATAGTACCTTTACATGTTTGGCTTTCAAAGACTGAAATAAACCTAAATCAGGGCTAACCCAGGACTAAAGTGAAGGATGTGACACTAAAGAAGGACAAAACAGGGACTAAACCAGGATTAAACCAGTAGGGATAAAAGCGGGATTAACAGAAAAATGCAATATTAAAGAATGACGAAACAGGGACTAAACGTGAACAAAACCAGGAAAAAAACAGGTAAAAAACAGAAATAAACCAGATCTAAAACCAGCACTTACCAAGTAATAAAAACCAGGCCAAGCCAAGAAGTGTGCGTGAAGGAAATGTTATCTTTGGCTTCATGTCTCGACTCTCAGCAACTTGTGGCTCGGTTGTTGGTAATGACACTTACCACTATCACCACTAGATGTCACTCACGTCCCACTATTCTTTCTTTAACTTCACAGTAACCAGCCGCCCCTCTCCAAAACTCCCCTGTCTGCAATACTGGCCACTGTCAAACACATTTCACAGCTTTTAGCCCGAGCATGACACGAACACTGACAAGAGGCTATTGTATAAATCTTAGCCCTAACCACGCAGCAAAGAAAGCTTCTGCGCATTGTGTGGCTCCGTAAGCTCTTGCGCGGTACAGCATGGCCCGGGGCTTCAGGGGCAACACGTGGGAGTCATCCATCCCAACACATCCTGACAAAATATGACGACCCACTTCCTTTAAATCTTTACATTTATTCCCCCCTGTGTCGGCCTGAACCACTTGATCCCAGACGCTTTTTTGTTTTTAAGGAGCAGCCCTATACGATGCTCCAATCCGGTGTGAGGATCCAGTCAGCGCCCATCGAAAGGTCTTTGATGTTCATAATGAGCGTTCCCGCGGCTCAGCCCTGCAGCGCCGCTTCGTGCGTCTCCATAAAGCCCGGGTCTGAATGGGAGTGCGTGGGTGCACCGCTGCTGCTGCCGCCGCCGGAGGGAGGGGAGCACAACCAAATATGCTTTTGATTAAACATGAAAGCCCTGAGCGTTTACTGTCTCGGTTTATGCTAAGTGTGTGAGGCTGCTGCGTGGATACTTTACATAAAAGACACGTTTACCTTTAACTTTCCGAGGTGAGAGTTGCAGCTGGAGGCTCATCCTTGAAGTACGAGTGCACACTGCGCGTATCCAGCCATTTTACTGCATTAACACAAACAAGACACAAAGCAGTGCCACATTGACAAGTTCACATTATAGATGCTTGATGAGCATCTTAAGGGATATGCAAATGTTTTTTTCCTAGAGCCCCAATTGTATCATGTAGCCTAAAAATAGACTACACAGGTTTTCTTCATTTCAAATTGTACTTTTTTTTCCAAGATGCAAATCACTGCACGATGGGAGGCAGATTTTGACCTCAGAGGAAAAAAGAAAGAAGTTTACCAGAGTCATATCCTCTTACATTAGGCCTATGCGTATGGGCCATTTGAAATCTGTTGCATAGACTACACTTAACTAAGCTTTCACTTCTCAGTCGCACAAGTCAAAGTTGACAAAATTTAAGACCAAGACTATTTATGCACATTTTATATTACTGTAATAGTTAGTGCTCTTTCTGATTTAAGACAATTATTATATTGAGAGTTTAGAATATAAAGGCCGTAAATGATACACTGCAACTTTTAAAAGTCCTGAAACTGATATTCACACAGAGCACATGCGACATTTGTCTGCGCATTCTCTAAATTTTGTCAAAATGTCATCTAGCCCACACCCTTTAGATTCTCACCCCTTAATCTGTGGTTTTCCCATTTATTTGTTTGTGATAGAAAATGTGTGGAATGCACTGAATGCAGTTGACAACATCCATGGCACAGTCTGTCCGTCCTGGGAGTGCATCCCTCTGTGGTTGCTCCTGAGGTCTTGCCTTTTGAGTTTTTCTTTAGCTGAAGGTGTCATTTTGTACAGTGGTAGTGTTTACTCCCTGTTATTGTGATTTTGAGCTAAAAAGTTCCTGTAAAATAAAATAGCAATGTGCAGAGTTTTAAAATGAATGGTCTCATTTAGGCTACATATACATCCAATATGCTTTTGAATATCTGTGCTATACCTGTTCCTCGACTGTTGCACTGTAGCGTTCGATACTTGTTGTGGGTGGTCACAGTGGGAGGTATAGCTTAAATACCCAAAGATGGAGAATAAGCCACAATAGGGTTTTTTTTATTTAAAGCTTGACTTGGGCAGCGATTACCACTGCTGCCTACCACACAGTTTTCTACCATTTAGTCTTTGCCAACTCCACTGTCTGCAGCACAGAGTTCCCAGCAGCTGTCATAACCAGCAGAAGATTAGCAGGTTCAATGTGCTGCAATGCATTATGGAACGAGATGTTTTTTGCTCTGTAACTGTGTGATACAAACTGACAGATGAGTGTAAATCAAGGTACAGGAATGTGCAGTTTGTTGTATCCAAATTTAAACATAGTCGCACATTCCTCTAAAGATGCACACTGAAATATGCAGTAGTGGAAAGTAACTAGGTACTTTTACTCAAGGGATTTACTAAAGTACATTTTTTGAAGAGAATTTGCTAAAACATTTTATAAACATACTTTACTTTAAGGGAAAACAATTGTATACATTTTTTAATCTCTGAAGAGGCTAGCAGTAAGGAAGTAGTGTTAGTAAAAGTAGAAGTACAAGTAATAGTTGTAGTCATAGTAGTAGTAGTCCAGATGACTCTTTTTTTTTTTAAACCTGGGATGACAGAGTCTTCACAAACACATAGTAGGGTTAGCAACACAAGACAGAGTAGTAGTAACTAATATCACAAGTAGTAGTAATAGTAGTAGTAGAGGCAGTAACAGTAGTAGCAGGTAGCAGAGGTGTAGCATGAAATTCTGGGCCCTTTGTATAAACCGTCTTGATGGGCCCCCCAGGTTCACTTGATCAATAATTCTCAAGCATATTCCAGGCTTTTTGAGGGCCCCTCCCTGCAGTGGGCCTTGGATTAATGGTACCCCCCACCCCTCAATCAGACGCCCCTGGCAGATAGTATTAGTAGAACCACAACAGTAGTGATATCAGCAAGTACTTTCTACTTTAAACTTCCTATTTTTACTCATTAATAACTTTGTTGACTACTTTTACTTTTTCTGCAGTGGTGGGCTGCCGTAACTAGATACTTAAGTACATTTTTGAAGAAAAAATACTTTCTGAATACATTTTGTTACTAAATGTCACTTTTATTTGGAGGTTTTACAGGAAATCTCTGAATTGAGTAAAAGTATTTTTGACCTTGGTGGCAAAAGAAAACGGAAGTAGCATTAGAAGACATAGTAGTAGTAGCACAAGTAGTAGTAGTAGTAGTAGTTGTAATAGTAGTAGCAACAGCAACAGCAGTAATATTACAAGTATTAATAGTTGTGATAATAATGCAGCAGCAGTTGTAGTAGCAGTAGCAGTATTCATAGTTGAAGCTATAGTAGTAATAGTAATACTTTAAACCTGACACCTTTTTACTTCTACTCAATAATAACTCAGTGTTGTTGACTACTGTTACTTCTTTGAGAGATGCAGTAACAGTACTCTTTCTTAAATACAGATCATGTATACTTCTTCCTCCTCTGATTACATTGGAGCAGCATTTAGATCAAAATAACCTGTCTCATAGAAACCACCAATTATACAACAGTGATCCCAGTCTGCAGCTCTTCTCGTCTACCTTAAAAAAACACTTTTAACCTATCCTTATATAACGTATGCATATGTGGTATTTCCTTTCAGTCCTCTGCACTATCCCAAACATAGCGTGTGGTTTTTGAGGTGTACATTAGTTTGTACTGTCTGGACGTGTATTTTCTTTTTTTTTTTCTTTTTTTTTTTTGCTCACTTCTTTCTGTCTCTCATCCAGCAACACATTGAACCAATTAAAACAACATCTGGCGTCTGCACATCTGCTTCTGTGGATCCTAAACCTCTATGGGCTGTCACAGTGTTTGGCAATAAAGATACAACAGCCATCATGTTGTTCACAGCTGGGGCATGCACATTTTCTGTCTGCCTTATATCTGAACTAGATCCCAAAGTGTCAGATCCACATTCCTTACTCTAATATGTAAGCTTTTGAGGTACATTATCAACTTAAAAACCAGACACACGGGGTCACAAGCTAGTACTCTTTTGCGCCAGCCCCAAGCCCAGAGAAATTGAAAGTTTTTTTGTGGCTTTTTCAGTCTAAGCCCAGTTTTGTTTCACAGGATCAACTAAATTGACACGAAAAAGCAAGAACTCAAACATTTGCATCATTTTTGTGGCTCCACATTATTATAACAACATTGCTTTTTAACCAGTATTAATTCATTATTGCCTCTGTTAGTTAGTTTGTTTGGGAAATTTCTGGAAAGGTCAGTAAAAATTATTAGTTTTTGGTTTGGATTCAGAACACAATCTGGATACCATTGTGAGATAGGGCCAACGATGCTGTCTCCAGTCACAAGGGGTCAGTAAAGGAATCAGTTTTTCTTTATGATTGTAAGACGCATGTGATTTTTGTGGCTCAGAGTCCCTTACGTTCCTAATTTGAAAATTTTTGGGTTGAGTCCAGGTCTGAGCATTGCGATTGCGAAATAAGACCTTCACATATCAAAGACCAAAACTGCCAAATCAATCAATCAATCAATAAATGAAAGCTCTCATTGACAAATAATTATTTAAACAAGGTAACAAATGCTGAAAATAAAAAATAAAACAATTAATGAAGATGTAAGTTTTGGTTAAAAAAATAAAAAATAAACAAAGGAATTTTGATTCATTATTCCCTTTCTCTATTTAGGTCTACATTTATTCATTTGTGCTTTAATTTACTTTTATATTACTTGATTATTTAATTTTTCCTTTTTTATTTATTCCCACATTTATTTATTGATTGATTTCTGTCACCCAAATGCTAATGAAGGGGGCGTGTCCTGACGGTGTCATTGGTTGATCTGAGCAAGTGATCACTGCGTGGACTATCTCCAGATTATAATAATAACAATAATAATAATAATACATTAGTCTTATATAGCGCTTTTCTAGACACTCAAAGTTGCTTCACAATTTGGTGCATTATTCATTTACTCCTCAGTCACACTCAGTGGTGGAAGCTGCCATCGTGTGCCTACGGCCCCTCCAACCACCACAAACACACAAGCGCACTGACACATTCATACAGGCAACTTGGGTTAAGTGTCTTGCCCAAGGACACAATGACAGTATGCAATGCTGGGAGTGGGGCTTGAACCACCGACATGTGGGTTAGTCTCTACCAACTGAGCTACTGCCATCCCAAATCTGTTGCTTTGATAGCTTTTGTCTAACACGTTGCCTTCATTTGCATTTCGGTGACAGAAATCAAGAAATAAATGAATATGGGAATAATTAAAAGAAAAAAAATGAATAAATCAAAAAATAAATGAAAGCACAAAGTAAATAATTATAGGTCTTTATTTACTTTTTTTTTTTTTACTAATTGACCAAAACTTACATCTTCATTTAAAAATATACATACTTTTATTTCAGCATTTGTTGTCCAACTTAAATAATTATTTGCCAGTGGGCACATTTATTTATTAATTAATTTATTAATTGATCCATTGATCCTCCATAATCACAGAGGTCTGTGCTCCTTAGATTTGTCAGTGATTTGTTTGGCCCTCATACTAGACTTTGAAAATTCCTGGTTTAGAGTAATTCAACAAAAAAAGAAGAATGTAAGAAGTATAAATCCAGCCTCTGTCTTAGCTCCACAGCAGCAGTAGCCGCTTTGTCTTTCGTGCAGTGCGAGAGTTTAAACCAGGCTAAGTTTCCACTCTGTGTTTACCTTGCCCTGGCCCGGGACTCAGCAGGTTTGCACCAACAACACAGGGGTTCTGTCCTGCAGAAGAATGAGCGCCTTATGCCCGCATCGGGGCGAGGCTGGGCTGAGGCAGGAAGGCTGACCCAGCGAAGGGTGGCTGTGTTCGGGGAGGGGACGGTGTGAGAGGTGCCGGGAGGGAGTCTGTGGTGGGAGGGGACCAAACGCAGCAGCGCAGCCAGACTCAGCACAGAGTCCTGGACACATGGTTTAGTCTGCGTTGACAGGACTAGACTCTTCTGTGGAGGCTTGTGTTTAGCCACTGGAGTGGAATTAGGATTCATACAAGACCCACCTCACAATCAGGTAAAGTGCACTCTTAGACGTTGTCATGATCAGTCTGTGTTTTTGTGTGACTTTATCCTTGTCCTACATTCACCAGAGGCAGGTGGAGGATCAGAGTTCAGCTGAAGCTTAACAAAGGAAACACCTTTATAAATGCTTATTGATAATATTTAAATCTGACTTTTCTGGCATCCCAGCCTTCACCATTTAGTCAGAAATAAGGACTCAGCAAAAACGGGTTGACTGTGTGTTCATAGGTTTATCAAACGTTAACCAATTAGGTGGAAAGTTTGGAAGAAGGATTTTAGATTTACTGTCTCTGGCTGACTGCTGTATGTTTGAGATAGCGATTACTTACAAACCAAAGGCAAAGGCAAAAAATATCAAGCTAAGTATATTAATTGAGTTACTAGATTACTTTTCTGCTCTAGTATTGGAAGAAATAGGGTTTTTCCAACATCTTGACTGTTGCTTTGAGACCAGCATAGAAAGATTGTCAGGTCATTCAAATTAAATGTCAGTGTTGTTGTGGAGCATAATGAATGACTGTGTTTTTTCTATAAAGGAGTTTGTCAACAACTGGGCTGCTGCAAACACAGATGGGAGAGTTATGCCTGAATTTGAATCTTGTATATGTAAGACGTGAGGAAAGCTTGTCTGTTTTGGAGATATGGGTGGTTGCTGCATCACTCAGACACCTGGCAATATGTGGTACAGCAGGTGTCTATAACACTCGGACTATTCTTCTAGAAACTAACTTGGCAGCTGTTTATTTGATAACAAAGCTTTGTACTTTGTAGTAAAAATGTTCTGTTGAGTTACTTTAAAGTTCAAAGAGCAACCAGAGATTATCCGCTTGATTTAGATTGAAAGATTTGTGGAGCTCCTTAATGTGTAATCTATTAGACTTTAAGTTTGTAAACAATGTTCCCATGTGAAAGAACGCAGGGTTTTAAAAACATCTCCACATGAACTGATACCAAAGGCTGTCTGGACATGGGAACGTCCTCGAAATCCAGCAACAACAACATATTTGACCAACTGCCTCTTTCACTGTAAATCAATGATGTTGATTAAAAAGTCCCAATTTAACCACAAAGGGTCATAAGCTAGTGTACTCTTTGTGCCAGTCCCAAGCCTGGATTAATGGAGAGGGAAGTACCAGTATAGTATAGTATCTCTTTTGCCAAGAATTAAGTCAATATCTGGCCAATCAGAAGCAAGTAATGAAATATTTTGAAGCTGTTTTTTATCAAAAAGTATCAAAGTGCAACAGTCAACAATACACAGCTCAACTTCATATTAATGCTGCATTTCTCTGTTACTATTTTAGTTCCCTCTCTCAGTCTTTCCACTGAAACACTGGCTGCTTTATGGACCAAAGACAGAGGGAGACCTATACAGTGCGTTTTGTTGTTTGCACCCCCGGACCGAAGCAGAGCCGGGACACATTTTTCGGGCTCCTGGCAGTAGAAAGCAGCGTTGCACAGTTCCCAGACTGCAGCTCCTCTCCAGCTACTGATAATAAATCCTTTGTTATGTGAGCTCATTCTGCTGAGAGCACAATCAGGCCAACACAGAGGAGGCACTCTATAGCCCCCCTCCTCTCCTCCCTACTCGGGCCAGTCCCCTGTGTGCAGTGCTTATGTCTCCTTTGGGTGCTCTGCTTCTGCTGGTACTGCTGATACTACTGACCAGAGATGGAAAGTAACGAGATACTACTAGTACTATACTTTAACAGTAGCTGAGTAAATTTTATTTTATGTCTGAATTTCAATGGCAAAGTGGGTAGAAGTAGTAGTAGTAGTAGTAGTAGTAGTAGTAGTAGTAGCACAGTGTGGTAGCAGCTAAAGTAGTGGTAAGCGTAGAAGAAATAGCAGTATATAATATTAATACTATAGTTGTTACTACTACTGCTTTTCTACAACTATAGAAAGAATGTACAATTATCAGGAGTAGTGATAGTAATAGTACTATTTTTTCTAATGAAATAAACTTTACACTTGAGTACTTTTACTTCTACAAGTTTTCTCTTCAAGTTTTTTTTTAAGAAACAGAACTTTGCATAACAGAAAGGAATCATACTTACATGACTGGGATCAATTTTTTGTTTTTTATTAGGGGAAAAAATACATGAAGATCAAAAACAGAATTTCTGCTCTGTTAGGTCTGTGCCGTATTGTTTGTGTATTATTTGTTTTTGTTTGTGTTAAAGCTCTTTAAAACTTAGTATGAATTTAAATAACAAAAAAAAAAAAAAAAAGAAAAGAAACAGAACTTTAACTGAGAGTAGATTTTGAGTACTTCTTCTCTGCTTCTGACCTTGAATGTGGCCAGGAAGTCGTTGTATTTCCCGTAGAAGACTCTAATAGGTTTATAATTTCACTGTATCATAGCCGCTAACAGAGAGGCCCATGGGAAACTGAGTGGCTTTATGAAATGCTGCCACTTGATACGCTCTACATTTGCAGTACGAGCCTGAGCATCTCTACACAGGGCATTTGCTCTGGGGATGTTTGCAATGAAGTAGTTTGAGTGGTAACTGACCTGCATGGAGTAAGCCACTCATTGAAATACACTCTTATACTATACATAAGGTGTCATTGGCATAATAATGAACAATACCTTTTAGTAATACTCTGTTTCGGGGCAGTTCAAGTACTAAAATCCTGCATATAAAAAAAAAAACACAACAGTTTTGACCTTGACAGTTGTGTGGAAAAAATATAAAAAAAATGAATACTTGCAATGAGGCTGTGCTACAATGGCGCCAGCACTCTTTGATGTTGCATTGTGGAGGAAAAAAACCCAGTTACAGCGATGATAGAAAACCTAATCTAACAGAAAACTCAGCGCCAGGGGGTCACAATCCAGTGTAATCTTTGTGCCAGTCCTGTGCCAGAGAGAAATTCTTGGTCTACACTAACTCATTCATCTTGTCCCTCTTGTGCTGGAGGTGGGAGAAATTTCCCAGCAATTATGGGCCTTAAACGGGATACACCCTAAATGATTGGCCAATTAGTCACAGGGACACAGAAACATACACTGACTGATAATCAGCTCATTTGTTCAATTTAGTGGCAATTAACCAAGTCTGATAACTGGAGAGAAACCACACTTTTTGTCTATTTTAATGTGTACTTTAACAGGTAAAACAAGACATATTAAAGTCACATTTGTGTCTTCAAAGTCTCACATAATGGTGTCTGCTCAAGCAACACAAGGGACACCAGCTCCAAACGCTCTCCGTCCACATGTTGTTGTTCACAGAGGCAGCTGTGTCTCCTGCCTGTCTAACAGCTGCCCTGCATCCCACTGAACACACACAAGTGGCCAGTCAGCGCATGCCTCACACAGACGGGACGGACATGACCTCTGCACTTTTCTCTCTGATTTTATTCCTCCCTCATCACCTTCTCATCTCACTGTGTCTTTCATCTGGAGCTACCTTCAGGCCACAGTCGCCTTATATCAAGTCTCTAACAGACGCTCCACAAGTCATTTACTCAGATAATGTTGCACGTGCAGTTTGGAGACAAGAGGACTGTTCTTTCCCATTTATTTTTTATAAGCTAGCAAATTAAAAACATTCAATTAGACATTTTTAGATGACAAAAATGTTAAAAATGACTTTGAACGAACACCCAATCTGATTATATTAAACACTTTAAACTTATTAAAGTGGGATTTGTTGTGATTGATCGATTAAATCTGAGCCTACACTGACAAGCTATTGCTGTCTGCAGGGCCATTTCTAGCTATATGAAGACTGTGCTCATACACAGGGCCCCATGATTATTTTAATGTGGCATTATAGCTCTTAGTGGATTAGTGCTAATTTTACTGAGTTAGTTACAGTCTCCCTCATTGTTTTTCTTGTATCATGTTTTTATCAGCAAGCTTGCATTAAGTTGAGTTGCTCAACCAAATTGCCATTTATTTTCACTATTGACTTTTCAAAAAATACGCATATTAAAAGTTCAAAGTTGTAAACACATTTTGCTGAATTTTCATGTTATATATAATCTTTTTGATAGAAATGAATCATGTTTTTGTTGTGAGTTACCACATTGCTGATTAGCCCTCTTAATATATGTATGTATTTTTCAAAAAGTCAATGAGTAAAATTAATGGGAATTTTACTTCTGGAACCAGGGGAGGGTGGGCACTGTTGGGCTCCACTCATCATCATGATTAGGAATCTCTCCATTGTAGTTTGGCGAACTTGGGGCCCCTAAACAGCATCTTGCATAGGCCCCACAAAGCTAGAAACACCCCTGGTTTCTACCGCATTTTTTTTAACTACTTGTCTGACATCAAAAAGTTAAGAAACATATGATATAGCCTTTAGTAAATATGCTAAATAGATGTGCTAAATGCAACATTAAATTAAAAGGCTACACATTGATAAACTTGTTAATGTTGTTCATTACCAGAACCATCTTTATTATTCATGTTTTACAGTATTTGGTGGTTAAGGCTAATACCTCCATAGAAAATGTATGGTGGTCTGCTGTACTTAGGGCACCATTCATTGGAATACAGCTGTTTTGTTTACCAACTCTAAAAGGGTCTGCACAGCTCTGACTCCTAAAGCCACTGTAACTCCTCACAGTGCAGTGCAGTGCATCAGTCTGTCAACAACAACAGTGTTTTGTTCAGTCTTTGCCATGGTGATGGGAGCTGGCAGAGGCAGCAGACGGAGGTAACATATGATCTCATGGTGTTTGGCTGCTTCCTCTTCACCTGACGCTGCAGGCCTTGAACTATCTCTGTGAGGACGTAATGCAATCAGCAAACCAGATGAGAAAACTTACAGACACGTGCAGCCTTGATCCTTTACATAATTGTGTAAAATGGTAACACTTTTGAGCCATGTATTTAAGCTGGTCCCATTTATAGATTGTGAGGATAAAATGAAGTCCACACCTGAAGTGGCAAACCCCAGATCCTATAGGGTCCCGGACTTTAGATAAAATAAATGTATTAAATATATTCCACTTTCCAAGCCCAAGCTCCTTAAAGTGCTCATTGTGTTAGTCCATTATCCACTCACTCTTGTCACACTGGTGGTGGTAAGCACAGACACTGCAGGGAAGTCAGTGAAGTGTCTAGCTCAACAGTGGTTGACATTAACACTAGCCAACCAGCCAAATACAGGTAGATTTTCATTTTGGCTAGTAACACAAATATTTCTACTAGCCACTTAGCCAGTTGAGTTTTATGAATACTTGTTTTTAACTTTAAACTTTAAAGGTTAAGCTTAAATTTATGTTGCTCTGCTGGAATGTACACCATATATAACATATTTTTGTTGTTGTAAAAAAGCTCACGATAAAACATACTCTCTAAAAATGCCCAGATGAGCCCTTAGTGAATTAGTTATTGTGATATATCAAAAGATTAAGACTGAAAACATGTTTAATCATGTTGACTGCACTGAAACAGAGAAAGTGCATGGTCTGTATAGTTCACACTGCTTTTTTACCATTTCACTGCAAGTCCACGACAGTATTGAGAGACTTTTGATATTGCAATAACACAATATTGTCAATATTGATGCATACATTTTTTCTACCTAGGTAAACCAGATTTTTTTTGTTTTGTTTTTGTTTTTAATCCCTGTCCATATATAAAAACAAATTTTACATTTTTTTTTTAAGTATTTAAATTGTGGCTAATAAAGACACTAATTGGCTAGCAACTTTTGACAAATAGTAGCCACAGTGGCTAGTGAGCAAAAAAGTAAATGCCAAGTCCTGTTACCCAATGACATAACAGCAGTATGTAAACTGGTAGAGGAGATTGTTGAGCCAGACTTCTGGTTAGTGGAAGCTGAGCATATTCACAGCAAAGATAAATTTGATGCTGTGTTGGTTTTAACCTGGATGTAGGACATTTGCTGTATAGGTAGGTTCTCAGGAACTGTGTTAAATAGCCTTTAGTTGGCTTTTACATAGACCACTGTGCCTCTGTGTGCTGTTAAAGAACCTGTTGGTTAGTCTTTTAGCAAGTAAGCTAGCATTTAACACAAATAGTGTTGGACGGATTTTTGATAGAAAGTTCAGAAAAGGTCAGTAATGGATCTAATAAATAAATAAATAAATAAATAAATAAATAAATACATTTTTAAGGATTCTGTACCATTATGACACAGGGTGAGAAACTCAAAAGAGGTCAGAGATGTAGTCATGGATAAAACTGTCCTTGACAACAATTGGAAACATGTATTGAGAGTACAACCATGTCTTTGTAGGAGCCATAAGGAAGTGTAGTAAGTGTTTCCACAAGCTGCTGTGTAGTGAGTGAGAACAACAAACTCATCCAGACTGACTCAAGGCTGTTTCTGAGACCAGTTTCCATGACTCAAAAGGGATATCCCACGCTGCTGCCTCAGGACCCCTCCCTCCCTGGTCACCTCCACTTCCCTTCACTGTGTTCGAGTTTACCACCGCAGTTGATCTAAGCCGTGTGGAGTTAAACATGGATTTTGTGTGGATTTCTTGAAGCTTGTGACAGAGCAGAGCATCACAGTAAAGCGGTGAGTGGATACTGGTTACAGTATGTTGTGAGTAAAGTCATAGCTGCTCCTTTGAGCTGCTGGAGAAACATGCTGCTGTGTTTGTTTGGTAACAGACTGTGAGATGATGGATCTTTAAGTGTTTTGTTCCTGAACCCAAACAGGAATGAACTAAAGCGCATTGTTAAGTATATGAGGAATTTGTTGTTGGCATACTATTGGCAGAATGAAACTGACATACAAACATTTATTTATTTTAAATGTGTTGATTATGATAATCATGATATATTAAAATTATGTATTCAAATTTTATGAGGTTCTGAATATTGGTTTTCATTAACTGTAAACCATAATTATCACAATAAAAATAAATCTTTCCTTTCGGCTTTTCCTTTTACCGGGTCTCTGCCTCTTAGTGCAGTAATTTGCATATTGATTTGGCATAGGTTTTACGCCATATGCCCCACTCTATTTATCCAGGTATGGGACTGACACAAAAAGTACACACCCATGTGTGACCTCAGAAAGTGATATCACTTTCAACTCTAATACTCATTAATTCCTTTTTCTGTAATATTGTTTTACTCTACATTTTTGCACGGGACATATTGAAATGTGTACCACCAAACCCTTTTACATTTTTTTTTTTAAATATATCAACAAATGTTTATAGTTTATGATAAGTTAAGTACATTGCACCTGTGTATGGACACATGGGTTAATACGTTGGACCAGAATCTCGTCCACACTGTGCTGCCTGTGCCTCTACAGAGGATTACTGCAGTTGAAAGAGTCTCTTTGTCCGACAGGCAGGAATGTCTGTCCAGCTCTGTGTCTTTAGGAAACACTGAGCCAAAAGTCAACGGCACCAATGAGCAACGGCCCTCCACATTCACAGTCATTCAGCTTCACTTTTCCTCTGCTGCTACAGAGATGGACGAGCCTGGGATATTTGGGCAATTCCTGAAGGTGTCAAGATAAACAGCAACTACTTATGTAAAAATAAGTAGGCGATACTCTCTCTATGGCTCCTGAGAAAAGTATATGTTCAAAGACAGTGGTTTAGATGATGACACCTCTCTGTTGAGGTGTTTGAGTTGTAATTTCTACTGTCGCTGGAGACGATAATCTGTTAATGACAGGTGCTGTGATCTTCTGAAGCGTTTCTCTGTGGTTTGTGAATTCAGGACATAAATGACAAACACCCTGCATCAGAATGGTGTGGCATCAAGGCGACCGGTCTGTGGCTTTGCTGAGTTTGCTTTGGCAGAAATCTTCAGCTCATCTGTGTTTATGAGTCGGTTGTTTCTCATGCAGTATTCCTCCTGACAGTTTAGGTTCGGTATGTTTGCTGGTCAATCAAACGTAGTAATGTTATGCTCATTTAACCAACTTTTTAGTACTTGGACAGGTGCCAAGATAATGAAATCAGCATCTCCATGAAAATGTTTTGCAACTTTAAAAACCAGCAGGACTCCAGCTTCAAGTGAAGTTCCTCCAAGTTCTTCAATGTTTTTTTCTTGACAGTGCTCTCAGAGCTGCAGTTGTGAGCCCTCAGTAACACTGGCCAGCTCATGTGAAGTTGTACACGACACAGAGACTGAAGACTGTAGTGGTTTGAGTGTTTTGTTGATCATGGAGTAGGTCCAGCCATGAATGCCTCGTGCCAGAATAATTTATGGGTGTTTACTCAAGTTATCAGGCTGTGAGGGATACACCGCTATCAGACTCTGCATACATTTGCATTCTAATGTGTTGTGGTTAGGATTAGCCTTATCACTGGAGCATACCACGAGGAAGCTGTCATCTCTGACAGTATCATTTAAAATAATAAGGGTTAATGTAGTTTAGCAAAAATGTTAGCTAGCCATTTAACCAAGCAGCATCTTATGGTTTATTACAGTTTGGATAAAATAAATATCATCAAATTTACATGGATTTCTAACCAAAATCTTGGAAGCTATGTTGGAAGAACATGGCTTATTGTTATGAAAATGAAAAAAGATACAAAACTTGAAGAGCAGACCTGCACAAAGGCACTGGCTCTGTCTTGAAATGGTAAAGTAATAGCGCCCAGACAAGACCAGGCTTCAAACCATGGATCTTAGTTCAGGGGTAAATGCTGTATAGATTGATGTGTGGCAAAAAATTAGCGAGAGAGAACTCTACCAAGAAAGCGACCCAGGCACAAAAAAATTTCCCAATTTGATCATTCCTTTTTAGATATTTTTTAGGTATCTTCCTCACAGACTAAGAAAACAACCATCTTTGGTTCTGATGTGTTGTGTGGGTCAAAGTTAGCCAGTCTTTTTGGAGCCAGCCTTCACTTCCACATCCGCATTATGATCTCTCAATCCAATGTTTATTTCTACTGTCTATGGTTGTAGCTTTACTTCCCCTGGTTCTAAAAAGGGAATGACAGAGAAGTGAAGCAAATGTGACAGTAGTGTAGCTGTCTTCATATTTGTGGGCAGCTCTGTCCCACAGCACAGTCTTGGCCTGACCTTGGCCAGTGTCGCCAACGGGAAGTGGTCCCTAGCTCAACAGGAAGTCCGTATATAGTGACACTTGGTCTGATGCTGCATCAGTTTGTCATTGTTCTTCCTCTGTCTGTCACACAATGTTTCCTGTTACTTTCAAGCTGTCTTTGTATCACACAAATTGGTCCTATATCTCCAAACTTGCAACAAAGTGTTAAATGAACTTTGTTGTTGTGGCAGCTTGAAGTCTCAGTCCCACAACTAAAGACACCACAAAGCAGTGCGATTCATGACCGGCTCATTAAAGTGTGTGCTTGGGTTTTTGTTTTGATGTGTTCAAAGTGAAAAGAAGAAACTGGGGAGAAGTTAAAGGACAACAAAATGTATTTTTGAATGTTGGAGGAATATCCCCAAGCCTCTGTTGGTTGGTTTGTGAGCCTGTTAGTAGTGTTATGTCAGATTTTGATTAAAGGCCAAGGAAGAGATTGTTAGGTGTAAATCTGAAACATCATCTGGATCCAGGATTTTTTTTAAAAGGATGCTTAGCCTGTTAGCAACATAACTTGAAATGTTAGCGTAGTTGCTGACCAGTGTAGCTCAAATGGTAGAGCATCAGCACCAAAGACCCGCGTTCAAGTCCCAGCTGCCACATGGGGACAGTAAATGAACAAATTAATATTGTCAGATTATATTGTATGTCTTGAGGTCTGCACTCTCAAGTGGTTAAGTACACATTTCTTTCATTTTGCAGAAAGTATTATTGCTTTTTTTTTTTCAGGCCCAAAAGAACAATTAGAGCTACAATAAAATAAACCACAATACAAGGAATATGACTAAATAGTTTTGTATTTTACAGACACTGTAAATATATAGCTTTCATTTGTGTTGTGAGGCCATAAATCCATACAGAGCGTTTTACAAATGTAGTGCTAATGTAGTTGTTTTTCATGTCACTATTGGTATGAAGTGATACAGTTATCATCCCTGTACTATCCAAATACAATGGTGTTATGTAAACACACAGATGAAGTGAGGCTGATCTATAGCCCAACATCTATAGGCTGTATAACTCGACACAGCTGCAGTGTTGAGGCTCCACTCTTCTTCCCACGGTGGCACCAGTTTACTGCATTTCTGTGGTTCACTTCTAAAAACAGATCGTGTCATTTGGCGTTGGCTGCATCAAAAAACATGCAGCGTCGCAGAAAACACACATAGCATGCAACCATGTATTTTTACGTGTGAAGCCATTTCCAGTGTTTATATATGAACCACTGGTCTTTGACATAAGCACAGAAGTTTTGTATTTTTATTATGTCTTCATGTTAGATAAAAGAATAACATTAGCTTTCTGTAAGGTCAAACATACAAAATACAACTTAAAATCATGCTTAATATTATGTCTTTCATGTTACTTATACCAGCAGCCTAGGCCTTAAGTTAAGATGATGATGATGATAACCTCCTTATTTTCCTGTCTGTGATGTTTTGTCTCATTGCTGCAGGGATATAAAGCTTTAACTGCATCCATTCCTTACTGCCCTTGAAACAATTGTTCAGTGTTATCCATGTGTGACAGCCAAAAGTGTCAGGGAGAAGCCCATGACAGATAGAGGCTGTGAAAGTAATAAGACTTTTGGATAGGGGGGAGTGGAAGACTTATGAGGGGAATATAATGAGGCGAGATAACAGAAAGAGGCAGCAGAGGAAGGAAGATGGATGTGTGTGCTGCAGCAGGATTAACCAGAACCACCTTTATCAGAGCAGAGAGGCTGGACCAACTCAATGTAACCACTCTGCACCACTGTGTTTACTCAGGTCTGCAGATGCTATTTTAAAAATCATGGCTATATACAGAACTTTTACCCCATACGAGTTAGAAGACTTCGTAGCATGCTGGCAAGATGGGTAGCATTGTCACCTCACAGCGAGAAGGTCCCAGGATCTAGAACCTGTGGGCAGTGATGGAAGAAGAAGAAAAATATATAGAGTGTTAGTTTCACATAAGTCGGAAGTACTTCTACTAATACAACTCCTTTATAATTCTAACACCACTAGTACTATTATTACTACTAGGGCTACTACTACTTTATTATTACTATTACCACTACCATTAATTTTTCCACTATTACTGCTGCTTGTACTTCTGTTATAAATGCTATTTCTACCACTACTACTACAAGTAATACTCTACTCCCAACATTGGTTTACTGGTTTACAAATTCTAAATGTTTACATGAATAAAAGTAGCATACATACATATTTCTACAACCCAGACTGCTATAGTCCAGTTTGTTCAGTTCTGAACCAGTTCCTTTAGTGTTTTTGTTTTTAATGCTTGGTTGCACATGTACAACTGCTGTCTATAACCAACCAGGTGTGTTTGTTAGGGAGGAAGTTCTTGGATGCTCCTCAAAGCCTGTAAAGATCCCTCGTCTTTTCATGGGACTTCCTCTTCACTGTTACAAAGCCTTAGCCAATGTCTTGCCTGCTGCTACATGTTGCACCTATTATACGACCAGTATCTTACAAGAACACATGACTTAACAAAAGAGTATTATGAATGGTTCAAAACTTACAGACATTAACTTTTAACATGGTTCTTAGTAGTCTGGCCTCATCTATACTTTTGTTTTTACAATCCTGATTATTTCCACATTCCCCCAGTGAGAAATGACCATTTTGTTTGTCCCATTGGAGTTGTTGCTGCTTAATGAGGGTTTTACCATTCGACTGTTCCTTTACAGGGTTTGCAACAGTAACACCGCAACAAACTTTATGTCCTCTTTCACTACATCCATAAATCTCCTCTTTGGTCTTCCACTAGGCCAACTACCTGAGTGCTTTAACCTCAAAACAGACTCTTAATGTCACTGCACTGACCACAAGTCTTTCACTCTATCTTATCTCTATCTGATTTGCAGCCTGTTTCCCATCCTCCCTAGTCTCTGCTTCTTCATTTTTGCATTCCTGCTAAATGGTGCAGTCCCCTCCCTCGCGTTCATAACCCCATCAAAAACCAGATCTTTTCATGTGTGAGGAGAGATCCAGAGCTGCTCCAAGTGAAACAATACCAGCCTTTCTGCCCTGGCATGAGAGCCACACAGCTAACGGACCGGGGTGTTTTTGTCTCTTCTGTGAGCGCTTCGTGAATCTGAGGGACTGGAAATCTGGACTGAAGCCCCCCACAGTGAGCGAGAAGGGCCATCATGTGGTGGGAACAAGCAAAGGACAATGACGTATACGAGTATTGAGTTGAGAGGTAAAATGGAGAAACTTTCAAAACGTTGCTTGAAAGCCGTGACAGTTGTATCTTCACTGTTGGTGCAGTGAAGTGACAGGACAAGGGCACATAAAAAGGTCCTAAAAAGCTTTGTTTAAATGCGGGGAATGACAGGTACAAAAACAAGACCAGAATGTCATGATTGTATATTTGCCAGCAATATTGTACGGTTTAGAGACAGCGTGACAAACATAAGAAAAGACAAGAGACAGAGCTCAAGGAAGCTGAGCTGAAGATGTTGATGCTGAAGATTGGGGGGAGTGACGAGGATGCATAGTATTAATGAATACATCAATGGGACAGCTCATCTTAAATGTTTTGGAGATAAATTCAGAGAGCCCCGACTGAGGTTGTTTGGACATACAGTAAATAGAGCAGAGACAGTGAATATATTGGTCAATGAGGCAGGAGGCCCAGAGAAAGATCGTAGATGTTGTGAAAGAGGACATGCAGTTAGTTGATGTGAGAGAAGAGGATACAGCAGGTAAGGGTAAATGAAGGCAGATGATTTGCTGTGGTGTTATCTGAAAGTGAAAGATATTTTCCTTATATTTCCAGGATTTTCTATCATCCCAATGACATAATAGTAGCTCAACCCCCACCAACTACTGCACCGTTGGAGTATTTGGACCTATTTTGAGATGCTATCAAGTGTGACATACTGACCCAGTGAGTGCCTTACCAGTGGAAATGTGCTTCTAAGACCTGAGGCCAGCACAATTTATGAGAAGAAAGTGGTATTACAGGATTTTATCTGTATTGTTGTATATGGTACTTGTGTAATGAGTATGTTACGATCAGAGATTACAATCTCAGGCTCAGCGAGACAGGGCTCAGGACCAGTCCAGA
This sequence comes from Bostrychus sinensis, assembly GCA_020698575.1. NCBI lineage: Eukaryota > Metazoa > Chordata > Actinopteri > Gobiiformes > Eleotridae > Bostrychus > Bostrychus sinensis. The sequence goes on from CM036245.1 coordinate 17,051,533, forward strand.
AAACTGTGTTGTGTTCTTGTATTTAAAGGTGGAGGTCTCCCTTTATTTTATAATATTCAAATATTTATGTTAATTGATAAAATATATTTAGTGTTGGTTGGTCATGGTCAAATTTGAATCTTTTATTGGTCAACTATACAAAACCAGGTTGAGTAAAAAAAGTTTATGACCAATCACAGTCTCAATACTTAGGACAAAAGTACTACAGAGCATACAAACATCTTGAAATATCCTGTTCTCCATGCCACAATACAGAAAACGTGTATACAGTTATCATTCATTCATCTACCCAAATCCAGCCAGTACTGTTTAGATAAAGATTAACTTAAGTGTTTGCTTTGAACTGTCTTTTCGCTCATGCATTCCTTTGTAAACACAATTGATGCATTACATTTATTCACGGTGCATGCTCAGTCAAGTGGAGTGGCCTTTTTGCACTTTAACACTTCTATCTCCATTTTCCATTAAGATTTTGTATCAAAGATCTCAATCATCACTGCCTGTCTTCCTCCTCTTCCCTTTTAGATCACCAGGACAAACAAACGCTCACTAAATCACACACAAGTTTGTGTATGGGGTTATCTGGGACTTTTGGTGCTGCCACTCAGGAATGCAGGTCTTAGTTTAGTGGAGCAAGCAGCAACAGGTCCAGCTCCTCTCCTCTCCTTCTTCTTATGGGAGTTTGTATTGAACAAAGACAAAGACACAAAGACACAATCTGTGCTTCATGGAAAGACGCTGTGTGCAAGAAACGGTGGCAAATTAGCTGCGAGGTCTTAGAGGTATCCTACTTAATAAGGTTCACGCTGAGAGGATTGAGCCAGTCTGCAGAGAGAGCTGCTATTTACCATGGAGGCACTATTTTGGCCGGACAACTGGAAAAAGGTAAACATTAGGACTTGTTAAGGTCTATGCTCTCCCAGTCCTTCCACTTTTGATTTTTTTTTGTATAATATTGTTTAGCCTTTCTTAAAAACGTGCCTAAGTCTTTTGCACATAGCTGTATATTTTTGCTCAGATATGTGTTTCGTAGCATCAAAGCAGTGTGAACTTCCAAACCCTGATTTTTATTTTTGCGGTACATTGTTTAAAAAAGTGGCTTGAGGCTGCAGATAATCATTTCAAAGCTCTTGTCAGTAGTGCAAATGGCAGTGTTTTGTGATCCTGAGGGTAGAGTACATCACGACTGTGTTTTCCCATCAACATTTTATGCATGCAAACGACTCCGGGTACACTCACTGTGATTGCTATAATTATGTGTTTGCTGAAGCTTTGAGATAATTAATGGTTTTAATATAGATGTGCTACTTTGTACTAATACAGCTATGCTATTTGTAGGTTCAGTGATGGAAAGTGAGTAAGCAAGGAGGTATTTGAAGGATTTGTAGTGGTTTGTATTTTTATAGTGTCAAACTGGGCTAATTTCCAGTAAATGTGTCAATGAGGAAGACATTTAAAGTGTGTGTTACTTCCTTAGGGGCAGGAAAACTGTTGCTAAATGCTGCTTAACCATCTGTTCTGTGGCAGCATGAATCACACCTTATTACATGCAATGACGAAGGGATTAATGGCAACAGTGTGATAGTTAGCAGCCACGACAGAAGTGACCAATATGCTGAAAATAACATTGGTGTGATTCAAAATAAAAAAGTCCAGTCAGTTTGGGAAATGAATGTGTGCCAAGCTGACATTTCACTCCCAAATTCAGGAGTCAGGACATACTGCTGCTCTGCATATTCTTCCACAAACTACATAGAACAAATAGATAAAGGTGATTTATATGGGACACGTGAGTTTGCTTGTCTGGCAAGCCATACATCAAGCCATAATTCTTCTCAAGGGCCAATGATGACTGACAAGACAAGGCAATTTTACAATAATAATATATATTTAGTAGGGGTGTAATATTTTTGGAATGATATGATTGGTTAGAAATGTTTTGATACAATTGAAGAACAATGTTGGTTAATTTGGAACGATACGATTTGACACAATTCAACACCTTCATATCAATAATCAGTACAGGAAGTTTGGCCAAAAACCATAAAAGTTTACTCTCAAAAGTAGCATCGCAGCCAGGGGTTGATTATGTCCAGCAGACAGAGAGCGAAGGAAAGTTGAATATAACATTTTATTTAATTAAAAACACAAAAATTACACCCAAAAAGCCATATCTGGATTTATTTTAACATGCAAATTTCTAATATCAATATTTCCAATATTATATATATGTTTTTTCCATGTATATTGATGCACACTTCCTAGAAAACAATATGATTTGATACAAGGTAATGTGCATTAATATACTGTAGTTATATTGCAGGAAAAAAAAGATACATTGATATAGTTACTGTATTGTTAAACCCCTAATGTTCAGCTTAGTTTGCGATGGCAGGGGCCATGTTATTTTTTTTTTCAGGAGGCCCAGAATACCTGGCAGTGCTCCTGGCTAGAACAAAATCACCATAATGAGAAAATAAATAAACTTTATTTTGGACCAACTCAATTTAGAAAACATACAACCAATCAGAGAAACAAGCGCTGCGTAAAGCCCTGTCACCAGAACTTGTAGTTATATGTTTATTTTAATAGCAGGCTTCTTCTGGTGGTGCTCAGCAGAAAGTTGGACTGTTTTAGTCCTGTCCTGGTTTGGGCTAATACTGCTTAGTCCAGGTTTAGACAAAGTTTAGTCCTGTATTTGACCTGGTTTTGTTCATTACTTGGTGTAAAAATCACATCACAAAAATCATATTTGGACTAAACCTTTATGCAGGAATTTGTGTTCAAAAGACAACACAAATGTGCTTCTCTTCCCACTGTGCTCATTTTGATTTGGGCTGCTGGACTGTAAGACAAATCAATGGCTCCTAACACTGTTTCATAAATCTTAAGGCCAAATAAGGCAAAATTAGATATAATAGTAAGCATTTTACCTCATTAAGGGTAAAAATGTTCTTAAATGCTTCCCACGATCTGTTGTGTGGCTGCATGATTCACACTTTATTACACACATGCAGAGGAGGGGAGACTTTGTGGCCTCGTCAGAAAGAGCCATGAGAAAACACTGTCATTTATACATTGTAACTTCAACAGAAAAATGAAGTCAGTGGTTTTTATCTTCCTCATGTTGTCATTTCCTCCAGGATCTTCATGCGTCGCCCGGAGAGGTGGACAGCTCTGTGGACATGGACCGACTGAACAGGAACATGCCCGAGTGTGGACGCATCAAACACCAGACCCTCCAGGTGAGTGACTGTGGACATTTGTGTGTGTTTGGAAAGACTGATGGATGGGCAGTAATGGGCCAAGAGAAGTGAGTAAAAGAGGACTGGGAGTTTAATTGTTGGCAGCCTTTATAGGAAAGCCATCATTGTCAGTGTCTGCAGGTCACTTCACACAGATGTTTTGGACCTAAAAGTGAAATAGAAGCTGTTGACAGACTTTTGGACTGAAGTTTGACAACAAAAGATAATTCCCAGGTCTTCTTTCAAGTGACCAAAAACTGAACCCTGGGCCTATCATAACAAGGTGTCATCTTCATCAGAAGCCAGCCGTCTGACAGCCAGATACTATGTTTCTATTCGGGTACCTTAAAACTAAAATGTGTTGGGTGCACAGTTAGCGCTCTTGCTGCTAAGAAAGGAGGTTGGGGGTTCAGTCATCTATGATCTCTCTGCAGAGTCCTCCTCCCACTATCTAAAGACACTCATGTGTTAGATGAATTGGTGACTCTAAATTGCCACTAGTGAGTGAATGTGAGAGTGAATAGTTGTCTGTCAGTGTGTCTCTGTCCGCTTAAGGACCATAGTTGCTGAGATAGTCTCCAGCTCTTTTATTTATAATATTGCACAGAATATACCATACTGTAAATATGTATGATGCCTTCTTAAGACAGGAGTTTTGGGTTTTGATTTTGGTCTTTAACCTCGCTTTATGGAATGACATAAGATTTTGTGAAAGAAAGCTTTCAGCAGGTCAGATGGTCCTTACAGCTGGGTGCATCCTGACAGCATATGTCCATGTGTTGTAAAGCAGGGTGTTGGTCCAGAGTCAGTAATTAGACGACCTGGTTTCCCACCTGCTGCTCTTCACAATCCTCTCAGTCATTATCCCCTCCACTGACGAGGGCTTGTTGTCTGTGCCCTGCTTTTTGATCATAAATATTTGGAAAAGACAGCAAGATATGGTGGAAAGAACAAGAGTATATTAAATTTTAATGGTTGAAATGGGAAAACTGGGACAGTGATACAGAACTGCTGCAAGGAAGTCTATTATTGTTTTGACAAATGAACTGAGAATTCATGTGCAACTCTAGTCAAGGGAATCAAAACATGAGCAACAGCATCTGTAGTATTAATGTTCATGCAACAATGCTGTTGCTGTGACTAAACACATAAATTAGCAATATGAGGAAAATTAAACAAACTATACAATGTAATTTCAATGGCTGTATTTTCATTTATCTTCTTCCACTTATTCCTGTTACAAGTCATTGCAAGTGACTTTGAATGTGTCATGGACTGTATTATTTCAAGAACCGCTGATCTTCTGGGATTTTGCAATATCCAGAGTTTACAGAGAATGGTCAGAAAACAGAGCAAATTTCCAGTGAGTGGCAGTTCTGTTGTAAAAATTATTATGTCAGAGGTCAGAGGAGACCTGCTAACCCTGTCAAACTGCTAAGAGAAAGACAACATTAACTCATTATGACGAAAGTCTACAGAAAACCATCTCTGAACTAAGCTTGAAGCAGACTGGCTCCAGCAGCAAGAAGACCACACCAGGGTCATTTTTCTAGGTACAAGGTACACCTAATAAATTGGCAGAGTAAATGTCCAAATTCCCAAGTGGCCTATAGCCTAAAGACAGCCAATGCATTTGCCCAGGAGAACTTGCTGTGTGCACCACATGGGAGCAGCAGCACACAGCCAATGAACTCTGTCACGTCCCGTTATCTTCCAGTAAGCCCCCCTCACAACTTCCCCAGAGTCCCCCCACCCTCCAATCCTCTTAAGGCCCAACCCTACTCCAGCCGCAGCAAAACCAGTCACATAATCCCATTAACATGAAGGGAGGCATCCAACCAGCCGATCCACTAAAACAGTGGACTCCAACAGGTTGTTCATAAAAATCAACAAAAGGTGTGGGGAAAAAAGACACAGTTGCAGCATGGGGTTCAACATTCAAGATCATGCCTTACAGGGACACTGTCTGTCAGGGTGTGTTTTATACATTTCACCTGATACAGACCTCACTATGTCAGTTGCTGCCTGTCAAAGAAATAAGTATGGAGAGTAAAATGCTAATATTAAATTTCACTCTTGGTACAGTTCAATTTAAGGCATTTGTTAGCCCTCTCTAAAGAAAAGACACCTAACATAAACTAGGATGTGGAAACTATAACATTGTGTCCTGCTGCTAAGTCTGTAACAAGCTTTTAGGGATTATAGTTTTAAAGGTAATTTTATTTATCAACACCAGATGGCATATTTTGTGAGAATGTATATCCTCAAAGCATTCTCCCACAACAAATCTGAAATCTGTCCAAAGGCATATGGCTAGAGCAGCAAAGGGTTGCAACTCCATCTAGTGGCACAAAGTGGTAATACAGTGGTCCCAGCATAGCACTTTCTGACTCTTCTGTCTGCAAGTTTGTTGTAACATCAATTGGGCTAAATGTATGAAGTGCGCACTGTAGCAAAAAACCTTTGTTGAACTATTGTGTACAAATGCGTGCCACCCTCCAAACACATCTCCAATTTATCTGTCTCCTTATTGATGTCTGTGTCACGCTGCACTGATTAACTAATGGACAGGAAATTATTGCTGATTAGGTCTCATCACTCGGAGCTAATTATACCCCAGACATAGTTGTGCAAATGCAGATGAGGATGTGGCCTCTTTAGGGCCCGACAGTGTGACCACTCTATCAGATTACATGAGGTATCTTACACAGAGTGTCAGGCTGCTGTCATTTTTGTGAATGTTTTACAATTTTACTATATACTTATGATGAAAGCAAACTAAGCATGCACTTCATTCTGCTGTTGGAAAGTGCAGCCAAAATTACTTCCATTTAAAAAAAGGTCCAATGATTTTGTTTATTTTATGCACTGACTTCTTTTTACAGAGCACTCCTCTGGACCTGATTGATACAGGGAAGGGCCTAAAGTTTCAAGCAGAGCGCCCCCATCTGGTCAGTCTGGGAAGTGGTCGTCTGAGCACAGCCATCACACTGCTCCCGCTGCCTGAAGGTGAGGCAGTGCTTTAACACTAAACTTACAAACGGCAGTTAAACCCAAATTAACCCAAATGTAATGTTTACATCTGGCTTCAGGAAGAACTACGCTGGGCCATGGCCCGATGGACATTAACATCCAGGGTCCCGGGGTGGCAGCACAGCACTGCTTCATCGAGAACAAATCAGGGGTGATAACACTGCACCCCTGTGGGAACCTCTGCTCAGTGGACGGACTCCAGGTCAAACAGCCGGTCCGTCTGTCCCAAGGTAAGACTCAATCTAGCGCCCAATGTTTCCAATAATACTGCTTTGAATGGTTGCACTCTTTACTGTTGTAAGTTCAGAAAGCAGTCATTTTTAGATGTTTCTTCTTCCAGTGATTGTCTTTGTTTCTGTCTGTGTTTGGCACTGCTGCAGCACTGCCTTACTGTAAACCAGGGATCAGCACAACAGATTTTTGCCTACTTAATGGAAATTGAGTTAAAGAGCTAGAAGGTCCGTTGCTTAAAATGCACAGTCTGAATCTTTTAACCAGCAATCGATTGAAGAACTGCCTGAGGTCCCTGTGTTAATGAGTTAACCCAGTGTGTTTGCCATGCTCAGGCATGTATAGTACTGTAGATATTGAAGAAATTGAAGGAACAGAATGGATTTTCAGCCTGTTCAACTCTGCAGGCGTTCAGAGTGGGTGCTGAGGAGAAGGCCAATGACTGTGTTATTGCAGGGAGTTCATTAAAATATAAATCTATAAAAATAGTGGTGCCAACAGTATGAAGGTTGTGGGTTCTTTGGGCCATAGTCCTTCTGTTTTATGTTTGCAACGTTTCTTTCCACGTTTCTTTAGACATGGTCTTTTATGTAATGTCCAAAAACATGCAACAAGTGATCTGTTAAACTTACTCATGGGACTGTGACTGTGAGGTGAATTGTTATCAGTATCTGAACAAAATGACTCATATGACTCCTTTAATAACCAAACCAAGCCATTCATAAGACCACATGCCCCGAGGATACAGGCATTGTCATCCTGGCAGAGACCACTCCTATCAGGGGTTTTCTTTTATTCGTCACCTGGACTAATGCTCCTTATCTTTAAATAGTCTACATTCAAACTCCACTGTGACGTATTTGTTTGTTGGACATGTGTGTTTTCTGTCCATGTGTCTGTCTATCTTTTGGTATTCAAACCAGGTCCTGGACTAGGTAACCCGAGTGGAAACACAGTGCTATTTTTACAGCCCCCTCTACCCCAGACGGATCCAACTTTAGCCCCAGAGAGGGTTTCAAGTTGAAGAAGAATGAGAGTGAGGGTAAAACAGAGTTCAGTGTTCAGGAAAAGCTTTACTGTGCATTGGGAAGAGCTCAAGTGGTTGTGAAAGAAGCAGTTTGTTTACACATTGGCTCACCATAGAAGTGATGTGAATGTAATTTTACAGCAGGAAGTGCTCCAGACTTTGTTGGTTACACCCTCTGAGGAGCTGTATGAGTAACACTCTGCATTACCTGGGTAGCCCATGTGACTAAACATGTATTTATGCAATGCTGCCTGCTATTTTGATCTTTAAATCTATATTGTACTTTAAATGGCTTGACTTGTCAGCACAGACATTTATAGAAACCCATGTAACCACACGTTTGAATTGTTACAGGGTCAAAATGTGTTTAACAAGCATTTAGTGGAAATCTACTTTTGTATATCAGGAGGCAGCAGAGGGAAATCCCAACAATAAAAGGACATGTAGAAGCAGAGCTAATTTTAACAAGGATGCACTTTTGGAGGCTGGTGAACTGATTGAACTGTTGAAAAAATGTTTTGTGCTTGGAGCAGTAACCATTGGGAACAGATACAAGAAGTCCATACGGCAGAAGAAGGAACTAACTGTTGAAAATGTTTGTGCGCTGATGAAGGCATTAAGCACAATCATCACGTTTGGTTCATATCTAGTACTGCTTAAGGCCAGTAGGCTTGTATCCTGTACGAATCACTTTTCCAGGCATATATTCAGTCAGTCAAAGCTAATTATATGGGACACACAATGAATGATTTACGATTGAGGTGAATGTGGCTCTAGGGAACATTTAAAAGCCTTCTTTAACAAAGCCTTTACCTTTGATCGTTAATATAGCCATAAAAGTAGGACTTCATACACTCAGACACTTGATTGCTCTTCTAAATGCCTTGTGGCATATCTTAGGTGATATTTGACTGTAACAAAATTACAGCTGCAGCAATTTTATTATTAAGATGTTAGCAGTTGTTTAGCTGTATTTTTAACAAAAAATCTTAATCATAAAATTGTTATGAAAGTAGGATTCTTGAGGGGCAGTTTGATTCTGTAAAAGTGCATTGGGACCAAAAGGGACCCTCAAATTTTTAACCAAAATGTGTGATTGCAAAAAACAAGCAAATAAATCTTAATTTAAAAGACTAAAATGATTATGAAAGTTGGTATAACTAATAGATGTACATAGGCTTCATTCAGTGGTCAGCTGGCCATGTTGTATGATGGTATTGTATACTTTTTTCTATTACCTTAAACAAAAAAATCGTCCATTCAAGTCATGGTCTCATTAAAAAAGGATCCTACCACTCTCACTGCTATCGATAAATCAATTGTTTGGACCAGTTCAGTGATTTTCCTCGCTCTATTGTAGGATGATAGACGCATGACTCGTTGCCATTGCCCTCAGAGGCTGTTGCTTAAATCCAGGGTTTTCTCTGAGAGCTTAGACCCCCCCCCCCCCCCCCCCCCCCCCCCCCCCCCACACACACACACACACACACACACACACACCCCTCTGTCCCGCTCTGACTCAGGATCTCCACCTTTCGCTCCTCCTCCACGCTTCCCCTCTGACAGACCTGACTTTCTCTGCGCGCTTGGAGATGACTGAGCACCAGCTGTGTGCTTTGCGAGCGCAGAGCAGGCGGCAGTAGTAGTTTAGGCTCTGAGTGAATAGAGAAAGACAATGGACAATGCTGTAAACTCGCGCACCGGTTTGAATGAAGAGGGACATACCAAGCCATCACTGGAGGAGCTCTAACAAGAAGCGAGACGAGCAGCAGACGGCATTTACATATCTGCAGAACATCGCTGTGTGTGCGGGCTTCTAGGATTATCATAACAAAAGCTATTCGGGACAAAACCCTACCATTATCTCCGCTTTGCCACAAAATATCGCCTGAAACGGAGGAAAAACACGTGGCTGTCTTTTTAAAGGAGCAGATACGATGAAAACAACAGCGGAGGGACAGAGAAGTCTCATTCAGTGCTTGTAAAGTAAGTTGGTTTGGTGAAGTTTTAGTGTCACTAACGCTAATGTTGTTGCTCTGGTGGTGACTTGTAATTAGTTAGTTATAGCCGGTGGCGACGCTAATGACAAGGCGATACACTTTATTACGCCTGTCAGAGTAATACTGTGGGGTAGTTTAAGGGTATCTCCTTTTAGTTTTAAAGTTTAGTTTCGCTTTCCAGGGCTTGTAATTTGTTGGACCCCGGTGCTGCCTCGGTGCTAATTTAATGGCAGGGTAACCTTATCCGGACGCCGGTTGTGTGCGTCAAAGCGCAGTGGGTTCAGAGTTCGGCTGCAGCCCACGCGTATTTGCTGTGATGCAAAAGTTACAAAAGGTGGCAAATAAGCAAACAAAGTCATGCATCAAAAAGTTAATATACCCAGCTCTCAGGATCTACTTAAGTTGTATGCTGTTGAGAAGTGTTACTTTTAGTCTCAACATCTACATGAAGGACCACTGACATACGGAGGTGTGATATGCGCATTTGTAGTCAATTTTCCTGTGGCTAAAAGGAATATAAAGTAGTTATAGTTGCGTTTACCCAATATCTGTATCATCCACCTTTAAGTCCTTCATTGCTGCTTTAAAGATGAAGTTTTTTCTTCTTATGCTCACCCTTAAAGAGTCATAGAGTTGCATTTAAAGAGACCAGATTGGGCAGATGATAGTGTTTGCCATAGAAACACTATTAACAGTCAGAAAGTACAAGAAAACTCAGGGGAAACCACATTGAGAATGACCTGACAGTGTTGCCATAATGCATACCTGCCACATACAGCCCACCTGTAAGGAGACAATGGGGGGCACATTAAAATGTTCAACGTTACCTCATTTCTCCTAACTTTGAGGAAGGTGTCTGTTTGTGATCTGTCAGACGTGACCATGAACACCTGCTGTAATGCTGCTGTCTTCAGTAAAGTCCTGACTTCCCCTAACTTCGATGCAAGTCCTCATAATAGACCACAAACATATATATGTGTCTGCAGTTACCCCCTGGATACCCCCCATCCAGCTCAGCATGACCAGACTGCGCTGTGTCTGTCTACTGTTACAGGGCTATTCCTGGATGCCACAGTACCGGGCTCCAGTTTGTTCAGTGATACTTTTGCGGTAACCAGCCTTTTCCCAAACAACACTGTGGTCTATCGGATTCCCAAGATTCAAGTTATGTAATTTTAAACAGGCTATTTCTTAACCTATTTTGTAGTTATTGAGGTCTGTTGACGTCCCAGGACTATCTGGTCACATCATTATATGGTGGAAGAAATTTGAATTGCTACAGGCTTCTTCTTTCCTTTGGCTTTGCTCATCCATGGCTGCCACAACAAATCATTCGCCTCCTATAGCAGTGTGTGATTTTACATATTGATGTGGCATAGGTTCTGTATATGCCAGATGCCCTTTCTGATCTGACCCTCTCCATTTATCTGGTCTTGGGACTGTCACAAGGAGTACATTAGCTTGTGACCCATGTGGCTGGATACTTTAATTATCCTAATCCTATTTTGTTAACATCTTGTGCTGAGTTATAATGTTATTATTATGTCTTTTTGTAAGGACACTCCAGCCTCAAAGGGTGACATTGTGCCAGTCCCAAGCCAGGATAAAAGGAGAGGGCTTCTGGTGTAAAACCTATGCTAAATCACTATACAAATCACTGCCCGATTTCTAAACGTAACAATGTAATGGTACAATGATTTAGGATGATGCATTTGAACACCTAAGACATTTCTTTAATATGCTGGTGGTCTCACACTGCATAAATACCATTGTAGTCATATTTTCCTAGCAGCATGGCCTGTTACTGCTCACCACCGTGTATCCTCAGCATCTGTTAGCCCTGACACATTGCGTTGACCCCTGTGTGAAATGAGGAAGTAGAGCCCCTTTTGCAAACAGTGTCCAGGCTGCTGTGCGTGTGATGGGCTCCCAGCGGGGCCCCCGGCACAGGTCAGAGCTGCACTCGGGGCATCTCTGGACCAGCAGGGAACAGTGGAGGTGGTGGTAGCAGCTGGTGCACGTACGCTAGGTTCCTGTATGTTGTTGATTATACACTCTGTGACCGAACATCCTTTGACAAGAGCAGGTCAAGGCACTGTCAGCCCAAAGGCGACGGGCTGTGAATACCACAAATGAACTGGAAACACTTTTATACAAGACTGTGGCCCTATTACTATTATCTAACTTTTCCTTAAAAGCAGCTGTTTAGACAAATGGATCATCCAATAGAAAAACATTATGGTATGGTATCGATCTCTTTATCTGTTTATATAGTTACTTATTCATGATTTGGCCTCTATATTGAATGAATGAATCCTTTTATTGTCATTGCTTTGCACACTTGCACACACAGTTAATTGAAATATCGTTTCTCATCAGCTCACAACAGTGCATTAAAAGTGCAAATAAAAATAAATATAAACAATTAAATCCATATATATCCTCATCATTCAATTCATAGTTCAGGGGCATTTCATTTTCCACCGCTCATACTTAAACGCCTCTCCCCTAAGATTAACCATATATGTAGTTTTTTTGTGGAGTCTGCCAGTGTTACTGTGGGTCGAGGTACTTTTGCTTCCCCCCACCAGCCACAGACATGCATGCGTTTGGTGAATTGGTGACTCTAAATTGCCCCTAGTGAATGATTACGAGAGTGAATGATTGTCTGCCTGTGATGCATCCAACTGGCCACTGTCCAGAATGTACCCCGCTTAAGGCCCATAGTTGCTGGTATATACTATGATTAATTGAAAAACAATGGCATCTGTGTAACATCTGAGAAATAACATAAACAAACTCTTATTTTGATGCAGGGGATATTTTGCTTAGAGATACCTATGCCCTGTGAGTTTAAGGCCACTTGTAGATCACATGATTTGGCCATTGGTCCTTGGTCCTGCAGCCATCTGCCTGTGGGAGCATGTCTAGCAGCAGGACAGTGCCTCTGACAAAAGGGCCGTGTGGGGAGGTGTGTGGAGGGGGAACATCTGTTGGGACGTCCGATAACCGATTATTATTATGATGGGCGTCCACTGGAGACCGCAGCTGACAGCCTGCTGGAAACTACATCTGGCCTCTGCACCCATCATGAATATTAAGTACTTTAAAAAGAAGTGTGAAAATCTTTTTTTTTTTTTTTTTCTGGCTTTCTATCAGGTTGAATTAGCAAGAAACCACAGTTAAACGCCACAAAGGCTTACTGCTGGCGTCAGACTGGTTTAAACATGTGATCACTTCTTCCAAGTCATTTTTTCCAACCTTTATTTGTTCAGACAGTCTTCCCACATGACAGGAATGAGAGGTTAAAATCCTGCCTCCTCCTTCACAATACACTCTTTAGACCTTTATCTTTGGTTTTGTTTGGTATGTGCGTCTGTGTTTGATGGCCCCTGGTGCGGACAAACTCAAGTCACTGATTAACTGGGGAGGGGGTTTCCTTTTAGGCCTTTGCTGTAGAGGCTGTAAACCATCAGCTTTCCATAGCAACTGTTGCCCGTATTTGTGGGCATGCTTTTGTCCTCAGTCCTGCGCCACTTCAGTGACGTCCCACGCTTGTTGTTCAAGAGGAGACGCCTTTGTTTTGCAGCACACAACAGTAAAAGTTTTTTTTTCCCTCATAAACTAAATGAAAAGTTTGCTTGTGCAGAGTGAGTAGGTTTTGGCTCGATAAACATCAGGCTTCAGGGCACTCTGCTGCTTTTTCAATCACAGTCTCTGGGTTTTCTTAAACACAAGTGACGTGGGTTATCAAATCTAATATAGGAAACCGACAATTGCAAGTCATTATTATTTACATATTCAACAACAGTTTTAATTTGAGTTATTTTTAAATGCATGGGTTTTGGATATTGATCCCAACTTTCAACTTTCAACCTTGGGAAGGAAGCCACTGAGGCATGAATGTGCAGTTCAAAAAACAGAAACAAAATGTATATAGATGGAATGATAACAGAGGGCAACACTGAGCCAATTGCGCCCCACTACATGAGCCAATGAGGTGCCCCAAAAATTTTATTTTATATAATCTTTCCACTTTTAAATAATTTTCATATAGTTGATTGCTTTCTGCATTTGTAACTGGCTGAAGGCACTGTCCCTGAATGCCTATGAGATGAACCCTCTTATTTGGGGCGTATCGAAAATTAAATAACCTTTTTTAGTAAACATTTTTTAGTTTGCAAACACAGAGAAAAGTGGTGACATAAAGTTATATTCTCGACCCAGTGTTCAAACCTAGACTAAACATCTATTTTGTGCCATGCTCTTCACAATGAGATGTCAGAGGTGCAAGTAGTTACTGCCAGAAGGACCACATGACTTTATTATCATCTCAAGCCTCTAAGCTTGTGTTAGACAATTATTATCAGGAAGAAGTGAGTTCAGTATTTTCACTCTATTTGAAGTAATTCCAGTCCAAAAGTTCTGCCTTGGACCACCTCTTGTAAATCTTCTGGGAAATGTACTTGTGGGTAGAGCTAACACAGTGGAAAGACTTAATGTGGTCACAGAAAAACTGAAGTCATGTTATTAGCGGGACGGTTGAGTATTTGCTGCTCTGATACATTTTTAATGGGGTGAGTGGAACAGGGTTTACCACAGCGCGCCTGAATGCCACTGTAGCCTTGAGGCACAGTGTGGCATTAGAGCTGATTAGACCAAAGGACAACTCCCAAAGGTTTATAGTGATTGGTTGTGCTAGGCATGGCATTAAGTTGATCATATTGTTAAATGTCTCCTCAATATAGACAATTGCAGCTTGAGAAAATGTCACTTGTGTAGTGTAAGCAAAAAAAAAAAAAAAAAAAAAAAAAAAAATCTGTTTATTGAGGTTCAAATAACTGTATTTATATAATCATCAGACAAAGAAATCATTACAAAATCTTCCAAAAACAAGAAATAGCTGAATGCCTAATTATAGTGAATAAACCAGAAGTTCAGCAAATTCATTTCCACAACCACCACTGACTACATACTGCTGTTGTGTCCTTGAGCAAGACACTTCACCCACCTCATCTACGTATGAATGAATTTAGTGTTTAGTGATTGTCGGAAAGGCCATAGGTGCAGAAAGGCAGCCACGTCTCCGTCAGTCAGCCCCAGGACATGACTGAGGAGTAAATGAATAATGCACCTAATTGTAAAGTGTCATTGAGTGTTTAGAAAAGTGCTATATATTATTGTTATTATCACAGTCTTGATACCAAGCACCTCTATGCTGCATATCGCCATGCTTTCTTCATAAAAGCATGCAATGACCTTCTTTATGATGTCAGTATTAAAGCAATGGTAAAATGTCACGCAGTGGTGCCCAAGAAGGACCTGATTTTTTATTTGCTGACTTCACTATATATAGGTTTTTCACCTTCACTAAATGTATGTCCTTGTATGCAATATGTTCACCATAATCCACTTACTGTAAGAGTTTTATTAGAAAATGGCAGCAGACTGTTCTTGTGGCACAGGTCATCACTGTGTCCAGTGTGCTCAATGAGAAAAAAAACATTTAATCCTGCTTTTAGCGTGACTGCATTACACACTTAAACACAATTTTGAACATTATTTATTTAATCATTTTCATTCAGAGGTGCAAAAACAGCTATTTAAAGACAGTACTCAAGTGACAGTACTGCTACTATAATATTACTCAAGAATACTCTAAGGTGTAAAAGAAATCACCAAAATTATGACTAAAAGTATTAAATGTAAACTTTACTAAGTATCTCATTTGAGTATTTTTTGCAATTGCACTGTAACATCTACTACTTCTTCTTATAGTAGTACTACTACTATTAATATTGTCTCCAAACCTGGGCAGAAACCATGACCTTCTGATTTGAGTCTTAAAAATTTTGTTGGGTAAAAGTAAAATTTTCCTCAAACATTACCAAAAGTATGTTTTGCAATATGTACTGAGATTTCTTTCAAAATGTGCACCATAATAAATTGCTTGTGGAAAAGTATCCCGTTACTGTCCACCACTGATTCCATTGCTAGTTTCTCTGTCTTTGGCCATTTCTTTGGGGAAATGGAGCTGCTCTTGAGGTCAGAGTGAGGCTGAATCTTGCTGTTCTTGCAGAGGAGCACTCAGAGTGATGAAGTTGGTGATTAGAGCGATCGTTCCCGTGTTCAGGAGTATAATCTCGCACACACACAGTGGTCAGGAACTGAATCTGACTGATTAACACAGCACCCACACACGATCCAGGGCAGGATACAACCTCTCACTGTCCTTGTCTATGACTTTACATTATAATGAGTAAATGTCATTCTCTCACTGGCTACTTCATTAGGCACACCCCCTTTGCAGAGCTTGGCCTTTCTATCATCTCAAACCAGTCTGGCAATTCCCCGCTGCAAGGTTTTACCATAGAACTGCTGCTCATTGAATATTTTTGGATCAATTCTCTGTAAACCCCCAGAGATAACTGTGTGAGAAAATCACCCAGAAATAATACAGTACCATGTTCAAAGTCATTTAAATCCCCTTCTTCCCCATTGTGATGCTCAGTTTGAACTTCAGCAGGTTTGTCTTTAAGGACTAAATGCGCTGAGCTACTGCTGTGTGATTGGCTGATCAGGTATTTGCAAATACAAGCATTAGAACAGGTGTACCTAATAAAGTGGCCGGTGAGTGAGTGCATATTCTTTTTCTTCCAAAGGTTTTTGAAGCTTTTTTTTTTCTTTAAACCACCAATGGTTTAACCGAGCTAAGTCTTGGAGAGTCCTGTACCATTTGGTAACCGCTGATAGTTGGAAAATCCTGACTCTTGAGAGAAGAGAGAAGAGATACTGCTGTGTTTTATAAAAAATAGTGCCAACGTGGTCTTACCAGATGTGGATCCGATACCAGATACACATAGCATAGGTCTTGTGAAGCTTATTGGGGAAAATGTTGCCTGATGCCCAACAGAACAGCAACATAAGAACTCAGACTACATTTTACTCCCATAACCAGTTACTGAGTAGTTGTAGAAAGTATGGCGCACATGCTGTTTTGTTTTGAGTTTGGCCTCTAACCAGTGTTGGACATGCTGTTTTACTTTTACTCAGGTAATATTAGAGTAGTTTTAATGTACTTGCCAGAAATTTTACTTACAGTTTTTAGGTACGTCTTTCACCTCTGCATCTAACTTTGTATATGGATGACATGCAAACTAATTTTTTTTATGGCAAGTAAGTTAAGGCCCACAGACATAAACTAAATATGCCAAAATACCATAAGCCTTATTACCATTTTCTTTACCACTCAAGTCAAAAATCTACAACAAAATCTTAATATCCTAAAATCTACTGTGCAGTTACTTTTCTGCCTGTGCATAAAAGATACACTCCAACCTGTCCATAATTGGTCTTAGAAAAGCTGGCTTGCATTTTACACTAAGAGCACAATCCATCACTCAAAAGTCCAAGGGGCCAGTCTTCGTCCCGTCAGGAGAGTCACAGTGGGTTCACCTTTCCTGTCACGCTGCTAATGAGCTCCTGCCATGACGGACTGCCACAGAAAGTGACCTCTGAAGCAGAGACCTCCAGTGTTAAAGCCAAAGGCCACGTATCAAGTAATAGGAGCGCAAGGTTTTGAAACGTGTTGTTGGTTTTTAAGAATATTTCTCAATGGTCTGGTTTTTATGAAAAGGTTTAATAATGGACCAAGGAAGTTTTTGATGTGGATCTGAAACAGCATCTGGATCCATTGGGACTGTTTTGTGGCTCAGTGTACGCTCGAGAACATTCACCCCTGAACTAGAAGATCCCTGGTTTGAGTACAGGTCTTGGCACTATATACTGTATATTTACCTCTCTGAGCGTTTCAATTTTTTTTTTCAGTGACAAACCATTGCTATCTTCTGTGAAGCATTTCTTTCTCATTGTCACAGATCCTTTTTCTTTTCTTTTTGTGAGAGAGGCTAATTAAGTTTAAGCTACTCCTCTCAAATGTGTTGTTTTGTAATTGCAGTATGTTTTCTTATGTTCAACTTTCATTCACAACAAGTGTGCAACTGCCTATTTTGGCTATACAGAGGCAATTTTCCAATGATAAAATTATACTGATACGTCTATTAATTTCTGTCTTTTGGGTACTTTAAAATCAGAATTTATGTCAAATGCTGCTTTTGATAAACTCTTTGTTGATCTTACATAATGCATTTCGCTTTCATTAAATAACCTTTCAAATTTTGTAACAGCAAAATGAATCACCGCTGTTTTCCTGTGTCAACACTGTGTGGCCTTTATATAATGAACTGCAGTTTGATTTATGGCCCTCCACGGTCCCACCTTCACCTCTCTGTGTATGATACATGGCCTGTTTAGTGCATCCCCTTCTTCCTAAATGTCCCGGAGACATGGATAAATACTCCGCACCATTCAACGCTATTAATCTACTCATTTTTTCTGCTTACATTCAAATGCTCCCTGCAGCGTGGCCCTCGCTGTGGGAGAATCCATCAAGATAAATAGCTTACTGAGATGTTGTAATGGTTGAATTGATGAGTCCTAATTGGCATCTAGAGGCTGCTAGTAATGGACTTCAGCCGCCGAAAGCTCAAAGCAGATGGACTGAGCAGGGAAATATTGTGCGTTCACCGGCACTAAAGAGAGCAGTGTGTGGTCTGGTCAGCTTAAAATTACAAATTAGTTAGAAAATATTTAAAATGATCTTCTTGTCTTTTAAAATTAAAGGGAAAGATATTTTTTCCTTGCATACATACATTTATTTGCAGAATATCATGGCCCAGAAATCAATTGACAAGTATGGTCCCTCTGGTACTACCGTAATAAATGTTTCACTTTATTGTAATGTTGTATATTATGGTCTGTGCTGAGGATGCAACTGTATTCTTGCTCTAGTGACTGTTACGGTGACGAGTGTGTTGTTTGTCCAGTGTCAAAAATATTTGCTTATGTTCACTCATATTGTCTGTGAAGATACTCACTCATTTATCCAGGCTAACTGAATCACAACAACAACAAAAAAAGTCATCTGATTTGTTGTGATTAATTTCACATTAATATGCCCTGCCCTGTTTTCTTTGAAATAATCATCTAATCTTTGCACCACAATAGACCATAAATTATGTCTCATGTCATTCAAAACTGTTTTTATTGGTCAATTTGAGGGATGTACCTAGATCCAAATCTCACAGTACTGGCGTTATAACAATATTAATATCACGGTACCAATAGTCATTGCAGTTTTGTAGAAATGGGCACGATAACAAAAGAAAAAAAATATTTCCCTAAAAATCTTTTAATGAGCCTTTATTGCTTTAATTATTGTGATATATATATATATATATATATATATATATATATATATATATATATATATATATATATATATATATATATATATATATATATATATATAAACAAGACTATAGAAGTGTTTAATATCAATAATTTTGTCATGTTGGCCACACTGAAAAAACATGATGGAGGGTCTCAGGACAGGGGATGTTGTCTATGTGATGTTATATATGATGTTTGTTTGTTTGCTTGTCTCTGTCTGTAAAGCCCTTTGAGTTAACTATTATAATGAAATACAATTGAATGGAATTAAACTGAATGGCCAAAATCTAAATTTACAACTGTATTTCCTGTGTGTGGGATGCCTGACATTGTGACCCCAGTTGGACCTCTCTGAAGTGCTTTTTAAACTAACCATTGTTTTTGAATGACAGTATGTGTATTTTGTATTTCCCTGACTCATCACATGCTGCTCCCTGGTGCCTCTCAGTGACCACACATGCACACTCAGACAGAGGGCTGCTGGGTTGAGGTCATGAGGGTCCTGTGGAGGGGGGTTAGAGGGGTATTAGAGCAGTTCATCCCTGAGTGTGTATCAGCTGCCCGCAGTGGTCTGTGCTGAGAGGACAGTGGAGAGAGCATGAGAGATGTTGGACCATATCACTCCGCCTGGAGCAGTGCAGCAGCAGAGTCACAGCCCACTGAACACAACACGAGTGGGGTTTACCACTGCTGCTGTCAGTATGGGCCATGTTGGTTCAGTGGAGCATCAAGGACTGAGAGAAACACTGAGAGACAGAAAGAGATTAATATAGAGTTAAAATGGTATAATTTGACACTAAAGACATAATCAGTCCATTAATGACAAATCCCAGTATAAGGTAATGGCTGTAGGATCCCAGTGACGCCCATTCAAAAGTGATAGCACCAGCACAAAACGACAGAGGTAAACAGTAACTACATACTTTTACTCTGGTAATTTAAGTAAGTACATTTGTGAAAGAAAAGATTTTCTGAGTACCGGGTACTTCTAAAACTGACTTTTACTGGAGTACATTTATCAAAATAAAAAAAAAATATATATATATAAAAAAAAAAAATTATGCTTTTGACAGTTTTGTAATAGCAGTAGTACTACTAGTGGTAGCAATAGTAGTAATGGTGGTAATTGTAATAATAGCAGTAGAAATAACAATAGTAACAACCAGGCCCAGAGGTTTGCTGGGGCCAAGGGGCAAGAAGGCTTCACATGGGCCCATTATAATAGAAAATATAAGAAAAGGGAACATTTCTGGGCCACTCTGACCCTGAGGCCTGGGACAATAGACCCCTTTGCCCCCCCTGTCGAAGGGCCTGGTGACAGTAATAGTGGTAGTAGCAGTAATGGTACGTTCACACCGGACGCGAATCAGGCGTCAGGCGCGAGTGATTACCATGTTAAGTCTATGGAGAGCCGCGTTCAGACGCGAACAAGCGTCCTGCGGCGCGAATGACGCGAATGGCGCGACGCGAATCAAGCGAATCCCGCGAATAGCGCGGCGCGAATGACGCGAATTGAGCGTTTGACGCGCGAGTCCCGCGAATAGGCGGAGACGCGAATCGGCGGAAGACGCGAACAACGCAGATTCGTGTCCAACGCTCTGGTCGCGGAAGTTGAAAAATTTGAACTGCGAACATTCGCGCCGCGTTAACCAATCAGGGACCTGCTGTAGCAATGACGTGGTTACGTACGACGTAACAGGAGCAGATCCCTGCCTCGGAGATCCAGCAAAACAATCATCGAGGCTTCAGAGTGAACCCGGAGATAAAAGACAGGATGAAGACAGGATAAAGACAGAAAACACTATAAAAATAAAATAAATATGGCTGTTTAGCTCTGTGTGAGTGTGGTTATAGCTGTTATATGTGATACAAGCCTGTGACAGAGGCTGACTCTGATCATCGTGACATCAAGAACACACAAATAAATACAAGTAAATAAAGGGGGGTTAACTTTACCAAAATAGCCTATTGAGATGTATTTGTTATATTAGCAGTTATTGCACTCTCCAGAACAACAGAAAATACAGAGCCTGGGACTAGACCAGACTCCAAAACCACTAGAGAGAGCTAATGTACAAGAAATAACCCCAGACTGTCTCAGCTCTGTCTCTGGGGTTAATGCTGCTGTACAGTAGTAGTGTCCTGGGGAGAGGTCCTGCAGCCACACGGGACACAGGAGACCAAACCCAGACAGGCTCAGGAGTAGCCCTAGCGGCCATGCCCCTCATTTGACGCGAATGAAGCGTCCAATTCGCCTCATTCGCGCGAGTGAATTCGCGTCATTCGCGCGAATTTCCCGCGCGAATAGAGCGAATTTCACGCGCGAATGACGCGAGTGAATTCAAAATGGTCACGCGTCTAACTAGACGCGAATGACGCGAATTTGACGCCTGATTCGCGTCCGGTGTGAACGTACCATTAGAAAGTATTTCTACTAAGGTAAACTCAAGTTAAGTTGTTCAAGTTAAGACATTTGCTGAGTACCTTTAATTAAGTACAGATTTGCTGTACTCCTCCATTCATACTATAATATAATGTACTATACCTCTGTGGCTCCAACACTGTCACTTTAACCACATTTAGCTGTATAGATTGAATGCCATGGCACTTTTTTCCATTGTCTCCAATACCTTCAATTATTATTCATTCAAATCTCATCATGACTGCCAAGGCCATTATTTAAGTTTTAGGATAATTTTCATTCTCAAAAAAGGCACCAAAAGTAATTCTTAAGCTTACATTACCACTTTTATAGCCCCTCTACAGATATATAACATTAAGCCAAGACATCCTAAACCCCCATAGTTTTTCCAGGTGCAGCATGAACCTGAGTCATCACTGATTTTGCTGAGTAAAATGCCACGTGGCACACAGATCTCTCCTGTAACCCCCGCCGCCTCTACAGCGAGCGGTGATGAATATGTCATGACTGTACCAGAAACACGTTGCTCCCAGTTACCTTTTTTGAAGCTTCCGTTTTGTTGGAATGTGTGCATTGATCTTCCACGGGGGAGTTTGTGTCGGCGAACGTGGAAGGGAAAGAGAGTGAGCAGTGAGTCTGGAGCAGGAGGCAGAGGCAGGAGGCGAGTGACTGCTGAGCTGACGTGGCTCCACAATCCACAACATTAACATCCAGAGACTAGTCCCAAAGTCCTATTCAGCATCTTCTCAGTTTTCCTATTCATACTAATGCTCATGATGAGTCTACCAAACCTTGACAGAAGTGATCAGCATTTTGGACAACTGTAATTATTCTGAGGATGGAAAGTTAAATAGTAGGGTTGTTGATCACATCTCTGCTGGTAAAAAAAAAAAAAAAAAAAAAATCATAATAGACAAAACTTTGCAGCATAGGCAGGAGTTGTGGTATTTACACCACAAATAAGCTCCTAAATTAGCTGATAGTGGCACTACTGTACAAGTCAGTGAGTGCTCATATATCAGGCTGGATATCCTGTAAGTTTAAGAAATATTTTGGTTGATATAACTATTATTGGAGACAGTTAGACGGACGAGAAACCAGGGAAAGAGATCAGGGAAAAACAAGGTGCAAAGTCACTTGAGCTGGGAATTGAAACTAGGTTGCTCTGGTTTATGTGGTAGAGAATCTACCTAGTGAGCCACCAGTGCATCCTGGTTTACATTATTTCTAAACAATAAACTTCTTTACAACAAATCTCAGTTCAGTAACTTCAAAAACTAATGCCTCTTTCTATGATTTATAGGTCGACCACTGAGCCGCTCCACCAAAAATGTAACAGCGTGAGGATATCTGATATATTTTGAAGATTAGTTTCAGGGTTCTGACCTAATCCAACTATTTTTGTTCTTCCTGAAGTAAAAAAATACACATGGTTTTGTTGTTTGAAAAGGGCCGTATTAAACTTGCATAGATGTACTGTATAGCATCTACTGACGGCAGACAGGGATCTTATCAGCACTTGGACTTGATGATCTATTTGAAACAAGACAATAGTGCATTACGAAGAGAGCTATAAACATGTGATTACTTATCTGTTATTGAGCTGGAGCCATGTTTGACTTTTCATACATGTCACTGCCATAGGAAGTTTGTTTGTTTACCACGGGTCACACACACCTGAGTAATCCTCTTAGAGAAAGGCAATCTACTGCTCTGGTTAGGATCAGGACATTAATACTGACACCTGCTCAGTCTTCTCATTTTATATGGGACTGAAATGTCAGATTTGGACCACCTTATCAACCTAATTACCATTCTTGTAAAAGCAGGATGTTAGGGAGAGGCGCATCAGATAGTCACAATCATTAAGCCAGTGGGGTGCAGAGACGTGGGAACTACATAATTAACTGCCCCCTCATGCAACGTCACGTGTTAAAGTCACAAGGCACTCTATACAGGTTACAAACTAGACATTGTTCTGTCTACTGTCTGTTTTATATTGTTTTGTTTTTCCAAGTAATAGACATTTGTAAAAAAAAAAAAAAAAAAAAGAGAGAGATATTAAGTGAAAAAAATCAAATTCACTACAATACATAAACTGCTGAAAGTATGTTATAGTTTGTCTTTTTGTGAAAAAACAAGCAGCAAGCCCTCTCAACAGTTGGACCAGGACACAAAAGTAATTCAGAGGGAACTTTAATATAGTCTCAATATTTAGTTTATTTGACTCCTAAATATTGTATAATGACATCAAATGGTGAAACACATTTTTAAAAGTTGTAGTAAAATTATTTATTAAAAAAATCTTTTTACACTGCACGTTTTCTGTAATTCCTTGACAACATTTTAATGTGTTTTGATGTTTTCTAGGCTGTATGCTGTGTTTTGGCCAGTCTGCCTACTTCCGCTTCAACCACCCTGAAGAGGCCTTTAGGATGAAGAGCATGATGCCCCAAGGAGGCAGTGTCCCAACCAGAGACTATGGACTGTGTGCAGGTATGGGACAGCCCACTTTTATTTCTGATTTGTGTCGCTATAAAATTCATTCCTCATTCACAAACTACAGTAAAGCCTAAATTACCTTTTGTCCCATAAATAATAAGGTCTCAAAGGCGAACGTCCCGCCTGAAGGTCTGGTTTCACCCCGGCCCATATGAATGAATGGCACAGATTGTTTCTCATTCTGGTGTCGAGGTGTAGCTGCACAGGTTTTTTACAGTCAGTGAGGGAAGAGGAAGTGTGCACAACAAGGCAGAGGTCTTTAGGGGCCACAACAGTATATTATATGTCTACTGTGTGCTGAAAAGTGAAGATGCTGTGTTTGACTAATTTACAGCCAACAATATAGGCTACTATTAGATTGTGACAAAATGCAGTGATTATTCAGTTGGACATTGTAATAAAGATGTGTCCTTCAGGCCCCATTTGGTGTTGTACATTAAAAAAATAAAAGGGTTTTTATGTCAGATGCCCTTCCTGTTGCAACCAGCCACATACAGTTATTGGTGAAAACAATGTGAGTGAACTTCTTGCCCATTGACACAGTATAGGCTTCGAGCGAGGTCCAAACTGCCGACTTTCCGGTTGGTGGACAAACGCTTAACCCCGTGCACTTTTGTCGCCCCAGTACTGTAGAAATATATCGACTTATGATCTAATTGGATTTCACTACAATTAACTTAATATTTGTTGGCTTTATTGCCATCTTTTTTCAGCCCCATGTTTGACATCGAAAAATATTAAAATTAAGCAGCTTTTTTTAGGCCTTTTTTTATTGAGAAATGACAGGAAATCATAGGGAAGAGAGTGGGGAGAGACATTTGGAAAAGTGTTGGTGTCTGTACTGGAACCCACAACACCTCAGCAGGCTGTAGATGCCATGTGTGCCGCAAGTCTACCATCTGAGCTATACCGCAGCGCTAACCAGCTTTTTGCTATGAAGGTGCTTTATTTGTCATACTTAAAAAGAAGATATATATTGTAAATCACCTTGTAATATATAGTGCGACTCTAAAAACTAATTAGATATTATAAAAATGGTTATGGGTCAGTGCATTTGGTTAATAATTATTAAATACTTCTGTCTCCCAGTAAGTTTGAGTCTGAGAAAATAGTTTTAACCAGAGGAAAAGCTTTGGTAAATGTTTCCAATCTATGCTATCTAGGCTATCTAAAATAATAGCCAGTACATAGAGTTCAGTTACAAAGGCATAGTGATACAAACCCTCTTGTTGTCAGCAGCCTTTCTAATGCACTGTACCCCGCAGCGTCATTGGGACCCAGCTGGGACCTGGTGCTGGATTCACACTATGCATGTTTTATGAGCATCTCATTCCTCTGCGTCTCCAGGCAAAACTTTTGGCTGTTCATGTGTGTGTGTGTACGTGTGTGTACGTGTATCTGTGTGTATCTGTGTGTATCTTTGTGTATGTGAAAGGTTCTCCAGTCCTTACTGTAAGACTACCTTTTCTTGGCCTGCTCTGCTATTAGGGGTCTGTCCCAGTATCTTGTTATGTCCCTGCTTTAGCTATTGGCGCTGCCCATTTTGGTGCAAGAATAACGTGGAGGAAAGCTGGCTGCCTTGCACTTCCTGATCCAGTAATGAAAGGTTTCCGTTGTTTAGAAATGTGCCATTTTCTTCAATTATGCATTCCTAAGACGCACTGACATGATTTACACCACTCCCATGATAATCTCAGAGTATTTGTCATATCTGCTGCAAAATGTCTCTTATCTGTATAAGAATACTATGATAACAACACTCAAGGTAGTTTTACTGTGCTTTGAACTAAAAATGAGGTAAGTGACATGTGTAGCCTATAATGTATAGTTTTGGTTGCAGAATACACCATTTACATATACTTAAGTGTAGTAGTAGTATTTGTATAAGTATTGGTTATAGGACTCCATAATCATCACAGATTTTAGTGATTGCTGACCTTTTTTTGCTATAGTTGTAATGCTTGCCTTTAGCGTCCCTGAAGCATTGGCCAAGGTTAGCACCCAGGTCTACACGCGACTAGAAAACTAGACTATTTACTCTTTGTGTGTCACAATATTGTGTTGTAGAGAGCTGTAATTGTGAACTTTGAAAGACTTTTTTAAGACAGATCCTCAAGATAATGCCCTAAAAATATGCATCATTAGTTTGAATGTATTAACTTTTATTGCAGATATTAATGTTGCAGTGTTATTATGTTGCAATAAATATTCCACTCACACACAATTGTTTCTGGTTTAAAAATACGCTAAGATATGTTTCTCTATAGATTTCTTCTGTAGTCTTGTGATGCCAGTTCCTTTAACCTATGCTTTGTGGTTGTTTTTGGCAAGCTTATGCCACTGACCAGCTGTCTTTATCCAGCCATCTCTCAGCAGCGATCTTGTCACCGATTGGACGTTTCCTGTGCTTTTCTGCCAGGCAGGAGACGGCTTTGTGCCTCTGAGCTGCTTACTTCATGTGGCCAGTGGCTGGGGTTACATCTTATCTTTTTCAGGGACTAATTATAAACCTCTATTCTGCTGCCTGTCATTCCCTCCTAAACATCCTCTCCAGTCCCTCAATGCACCCTCTTTTTGTTAGCTTCCGATTTAGCAAGAAATTTTAATAAGAGCCTTTATCTCTTCCTGTGTATTGCTACACAATGACCTGACAGCACTAGGAAAAGGCTGACACAACTACATGTTGAATCTTTTGGCATTTTTTTCATGCAAAAACACAAAATGTCAATGAATACAAATGGCAGTCAGTTTTAGGACATAACACAAAGCATTTAAAAATTATCTATTATCTAATCTTTAAGAAAAGATCAACAGAATTTGCAAAAATAAATTAGGAACGTTGGCAATATTTAGTTGAAAATATGAAATAATTTCAAATGTGGCATTATCCACAATGATCCTTATTAAACACTTGTGTAGCGCAAAGCAAACGATGTCAAGTCAAAATCATTGTAGAAGAGATACCGGAAGTTAGACACATTTAAATTTAAAATAATATTAAAGACATCAATAAACTTAAGCGATGACATCTATTGATTGCAAATTATCACGACCTAGACCACTTTCATTAAATAGTTTGTTTTGCAGCATATTTTCTTATTTATATATGTGAAAAACAGATACCTTATGATCAGATTTTAAGTTGAAAGTCTTGACCGGAAATGCAGTTGATTAGTAAGCGACAGCTTTACCGCGCTCCCCAACAACCCCCGGCTGATATCCACCCCGGTTTGTGGTTTATGGAGCCAGGCCAGGCCCCGTCACTCCCGGCCTCTCTGGCACCGCTGTCCGCAGGATGTCGGCTTTAGTGTGTGTCATATGGCCGCACTGACACTGACCTGGCCGCAGTTTTATCCCTTCATGATGTGAGTAACCTGCCTAGTGCTTAATGCCTGACAGAAGAGGTAGTATCTGCTCGCTCGCCAGACTCCATAAGCAAAGCGTCTATTTACTGTTTATTAGCTTATCGTATGAGTGTAATCACGATGTAAGTCACAATTAAAGGCTTAACACGATGTAGTTTGATTCGCTCTTTTATTCCGCCTATAAATGGAGAAAAAATATTTTACTTATCTTGAAGAAATTAAAACTTTATCTCTTAGTAGCGTGTTCTGAAACGGACTCGGTTGACGTATCAAAATACCTGCAAATATAACTTTTCTTTGCGGAAAGGAAACAGTAGTTAATAAGCATGTAGTGCCGAATGGGACATGTAATGGTGTCTAGCATTAACTCTTGTTATAGAGGAAAACAGACTGTGGATTTACCGCCATGTAATGGATAATTGTTTTCAGTGATTATTAAGCGGAGTTTAGTGAAGTCCTCCTGGTTGAGGCGGTAGCCCATGACATCATTGCATGGGCTTTCCCTTAGCAAACGCTTGCCTTTATTTTTATCACCGCTCCCCTATTGCTGGTGACACTGCACATATGAATCAAGCTGCTGTGTTTTGTGTGATACACGACGTGACATTTAGCCCACACGGAGCTCATTGCCTAAAATAAAGGCTATTATCAACGTGACAGCTCGCATAATGCTGTACAATTGGCCTGAACATACATTCAGTACTGACTGTGGACAGGCTGTCATTAACACAGAGCGTCATTGTAACGCTCTGTTTTAAGAAGACCGTCCAGGAAGCTAGTCTAGGCCCATCTCTGGAGCAGGCAGCTAATGCATAATTTGTGAAGCTTCAATATTTTATAGATGTTTTTCTTTTGTGACATCTCTCTCTGACATCATCATTATAAAAAGGACAAATACTATTCTGTTTTGAAAATGACTCTTGCTTTGACCTTAGGGATGTGTTGATGAAGATGAACATGCTGCTCACTAGTACTGCATGCTACTACTGCATACCATCATACCTTCTTCTTCTTCTTCTTCTTCTTCTTCTTCTTCTTCTTCTTATAAACCTGAAAATACATTATATACATATAGGCTACATAGTAATATCTTAATACATGTTTTGCATTTTTATGATTCTGGATTTAACAACCAAAGTAACATGATCACTGCCTAAAAGCCTTAGTGCAGTGGACCAGTCCTCTCAGATATTTATCAAATGTTTGCAATGATTTTTTTCTTAATTTTTAGGTTAAGAGAAGCTCTAATGCGCAATCATTGCTGCTTCATCTAAACACTGTTAATTATTGTTCTGTTTTCTTTTAACATCTCACCAAATCCATTCAAAACTAATTGTATTTAGCTTAAATAAAACTTGATCCATACAGTGACCCCTGCCCCCGGTCCATGCTGCTCAGTGTCTCCTGTGGCGTTGTGTTTCTGTAGCAGTAATCGACAGTGCAGTGCTGACATCAGAGAGAGACAGTTAAGATTAGATTACAGCTCGTGTCCTATGTCGCTTTCGAGCCACATGGTAATTGGGTTATGTGGGCACATTTTCTCCTGATCTCTATCCCAAACACAGAGCATATGTGTCTTTTCCATAAGCAGCACTAATTCTTCTTTTGTCCTCATAATTTCTATGAAGATTATAAACATTTTCAGCACATTTTTTTTGGCAGCAAGGAAGCAATTTTACATCAAGTTATTTACAAGTGTTGTGCCAGGGAGAAACTGTTACTGGTAGTGTTATTGTTGTCTGGAGCAAATAAGATCGAATCATGACCAAGTCTAAGTGTATTTAGGATAGACCAGGATTGTCTGTGGAACCAAAATCAAGGTGTAAACAAAGACCAAACTCATGGAACGTTTGTAAAATGAGGAAAAAAATTCAGGGCTGTTTAGCTAAAATGATATGGAAAATTACTTTATCCAACAGCAAAATACAAACAAAATAGTTATGGTCTTAAAAGTAATAGTAATGAATGGGGTTTGGACATGTATCTGTTACAAACACTAATAAACTGTAACAAAAACTCAAGCAATGCCTTCTAACAATATATATTTCTTTTTTATCTTGCAGACACCGAGAGCCTGGTCAATGGGAATCATCAGTCGAGCTCTGCCCAGTCCCATCTGGCTTCTGGAGAGAAAGTTCAGTCTGAGCACAGTAAAATCGTCAGCTCCATTGAAAAGGACCTCCAGGACATCATGGACTCCTTAGTCATGGATGACCCTCAGCCATCATCCTCTGAGGCCAAAAAGCCTCCTGGGGGCTCCTCCCACTCCCCACTCTCTCCTATGGTTAATGGAGGGGGTCGGTATTTGCTGTCCCCTCCGACCAGCCCAGGAGCCATGTCTGTGGGGTCCAGCTACGAGAACACCTCTCCTCCATTTTCGCCCCTGTCATCTCCTTCAGCAGCCAGCAGTGGGAGCTTTACCAGCCCCTCCCCGATCGGTGGACCTCCAGACCAGAGCTCCTCTCTGCCACCAGTGCCTGTACGCTCATCCAGCTACAACTTCACTTCCCATCCTCCACCCGTCCCACAGCCACGGACCATACTGCCTAATTTCAGCAGCAGTGGGGCGGGTCAGAAAGTTCAGGAGAGCCCCAGGTTGCAGAGAAAGGTCCTTACAGAGACACCTCCAAGTCCAAAGCCAAGCAGGAGAGGATTGAGTCTAGATGGTAGTGATAGTCCACGACACACTCCTGTTCTGTCGCCCGAAGAGTCTATCAATGGTCGGAACATTGTGCCAAGTAGCCCTAGACTTATGCCAAAATTTCCTTCATGTTCATCTCCGTCGCCCTCGCATCCCAGGACCAAGACCACCACAGTGCTTCAAGAAAGGCCTGCTAGTCCTTTCCGGGAGCAGACCAGTATAGGCGATCGCTCCCTCACCTCAAGCCCATCAAGGCAACTTTCGCAGCCCACCAGAGCCTTCCAGCCACCCCTAGATCCCATTGTACATATCATCCAAGGCGGACCTCTACAGCAGCATTCACGATCACTACAGCCGCCAGAGAGCCCTCGTGTAGCCCGCAGAAACATGGAGCTGAATGGAAGTAGTGCCGCAGGTTTAAGTATGAGAGATCTGCCTCCTCTTAGCCCCTCAATGGCCAGAAGAGGGGTGCCAGTACTTCCAGGGGCATTACCAGGGACAGTGCCAATCTTAAGGACTCCAGATAGTCCTTCAGGTGTAAGCAAGCTGGTTCCAGAAAGCCCCAGACTTCGACGCAAAACAGCAACAACACCTGATGAGCTAATAAGCAGCAAGGGAATCCGAGCCCGTAGTCCGTCACCTACTCTAATGATGATGGAGGGTACTGCTGGTACTAGTGCGACACGAAAAGCCGGTTTGGGGAATTCACTGTCCCCCGCGTACAGTCTGGGGTCACTGCCGGGCTCGTCCCCCGTGGCCAGTCCCAGGACTCACAGGAAAATGTCAGCATCGGGACGGCCCCATCCCGGGATGCGAGAGAGGAAGAACAGTATCACAGAGATCAGCGACAATGAGGATGAGCTGTTGGAGTACCACCGTCGGCAGAGAGAGGAGCGTCTACGAGAGCAGGAGATGGAGAGGCTGGTGAGTTAGGATATCATCATAAAAAGTGATCCTACACTACACAAAGAAACTAGGGTCGGGAATCGATAAAAAAACAACAACTAATTAATCGCAAATCTGAAAAAAATGTATCGCGATTAATAACTACCAGTTATTAATTGGGATTAATCACGATAAATCATATTATGAATTCACGTACAAACACAAAATTGTAAATTTAGAACATTTATTTTGAATTAACCTTCACATACTTTACTGTAAACTTGTGCAATGCAAACAAAACTTGCAAAGAAAATAAATTAATAGTCTCTTTGAGACCTGTAACTCAGACAAAGTTTGCCTAAATAAGGTACAACCAACAAATACACAAAACTTACCTAAAAAAGCATGTGTAATCTCTCTTAGAACTTTAACAAAAATAAGTTTAATTCTTCAATTAATTACAATTGTTGTGGTTCACAACAGTGTAAATACTATGAACTGTGTTACTCCAGTGGTAATTGAACTCATCCTTGCATGGACTGCACATAACTTTTGTTTTGTCTATATTGCTGTCTGGTGACGATTTGAAGCAGAATTGTCCATTTAGCAATGTGTCTTTTTGGTCACTCATGTTGCTTTAGCTCGTTCACTTGTTGCATTAGGCTCGTTCCAGATGAACTGCGCCTCGCCTGGATTGTGAATGAGAGTGCACGGCCGCAATGAGAGGAGGGGAAATACACCTGTACTGAAGTCGGACAGTTTGTGGCTCAGATCATGCACCATCACGCCTGAAATTCACTTCTCGCATGTGTTGGTTTATCCAGGTCAAAACTGTAACTAACTGTAACTAGTAACTAAAAAAAAAGAGGCGGGGGAGGAAGGAGAGGAGGGCAGTGAAGTGTTGTGCGTTACGTTTCTGATCAGCACTAAACTCAGATACCAATCACCTGTCCGTTCACCGCTGACTAGTGTGTGTTTTCCCATCATGCACTGAGCCGTGCTCCTGATGAACTGTGGCGGCTCAGGCGCTGGTCTCGTTTGGATCTCACGGTGACCGTCGCACCGTCAGGAACAAGTCGGACACAAATCTCACCAGCGTGCACTACGCACAGACCGACACTGATCGAAACTGCGCAAGTCTGGTTCATCTCGAACGCGCCTGATGAATGGAAACGGAAATGTGTCGTCTTCTACGCTCGCGCGGTGCTGCTCCACTGGAAGACCCGTGGCGTGTTGCTACCTCTGTCAGTTTTGTCGTAATATTTTTGTTTTGTTGTGATCAAATTAATCGATGCGTCAATTGAAATTACCGTGATTGAATCAATAAATTAACGCACTGCCTTAACGCGATAATTTTCTCAGCCCTAAAAGAAACACATCAGCATACTTTCACCTTCTCTTGAAGACAAAGCTAACTGATATACATAGAGCCAAGTAGTTCATGTAGAAAGATAAACTGTGAAATGTAACACGCTAGAACAACTATTTTAAACTATGCATAACACAGCATTTATTTTTATAGTTCAAGGTCAACATAAAAATTGTCAAGCAAGCCTAAACCAAATACTTATCATCACATTTGATGTATTTTATAAAGTAACCACTTTGTTGGCTTACATGCTTTTCATGTTACGTGGTTATGTGGAAAAGCACAAGTGCAAAAAGGAAATTATTATTTTGTTTACTAATATTACAATAGCAGCCAAAAGACATGATGACACAAGCAACTTAACAGTCTCTAAATAACTTCAACATCAGTGAATGCTGCTAATACATCCCTATGCCATTAAATAATAATAAAATATATATTTATATATTTAAATAAAATAAAACATTTGTCTATTTTCCTACAGACATGAAATCAGGTACATGCCAAAATCAAGAACACATAAAACATTTAATTGGCTTCAAACAAATCTCTACATGTACATGTATATAACCATTACCTATTGTGTAATTTAAAGTGTTTCTTCAGTCTTGCTGCAATGCCATTTGTGGATTGATTCAATAATCTGCATGACGTCTTTGAGAAGGGAATGTAATGATTGCTCTTATCTCTATGCTTGTTTGTTAAAGGCCATAAACCTTTTGAGTGACAGGTCCCTATCACGGCTTTTGGCTGCCTACACCGCTGCTGTCATGTAGTCCCAGGACGTCCAGATGATCCCTTAGCAACCGCATTGTTTGTTGTTTCCTAAACTGGACAGAGGGAGGAGGGAGCAGCAGTAGTCGTCTTGAACTTGTCTGGCAGTCTGAATGAAACTGCGGAGACAAAGTCCTTTAAAAGCTTTTCTGTGTGCGTTTGTGGCTGTGAGGAAGGCATTTGTCCGCCCTGCTTGTAATTACTAATGGTGTTTTAAAGAGTGTGGGACAGAGTGGAGGCAGCTCAGTTGGAGAGAGCGAGCTGACATGCCCTCTGTCTCTGTGGAGCAGGTTATGTTTTGGGACCTCCTGTAGAGACGTGCCAATAAAACAGTGTGTCACAGTGCCACATGTGCATGGCAGGAATGCTTTTAAGCTGTTAAGTAAGTAAAGTGCCAGTTTTAGACTTTAGCTATTGTATTAAGAGCTCATTTTTATTTATTCAGAAAAAAATGACAAATTGTTTGGGTCTACCTGGTGTGCTAAAAAGAGTTAGAGTAAAATTTGTAATGGTATCACTATACAAGAATTTGTTTTTCAAGTTACTAATTTGAGTCACACTGAATTAATATTTTTAATTTTTTTTACTGTTTTAGGACTAGTTGTGAAAGGATTTTTTGGTAATTCATCTGAGTTAGGGGGTGCATGGCGGCAGAGTGGCTAGTTGACTCTGCATGCATGCATGTGTAGGTGAACTGCTGAATCTAATTTGCTTACAGCGAACAAATCTGAGAGTGAATGGTATAACTGGCCATTGTTTATTGCTGGGATAGGCACCTGTCACCTGCGACCCACATCAGGAATAAGTGGAAAGTGATTGAATGAATGAATAATATGAGTTGACACTTGACAGTTTAATCTGTGAAACACATTGTAGTAGTAGAAGTAGAGATGTTTGTTGTAGGCGAATTTACCCTAAAAAAGCACTAAATGTCCATATTCTGACAAAGAAATGTACATTGTTGTTGTACACCTACAAAGCATTTTTTGCACGTAATTATTCTCAACTCATTCAGAGAAAAATACTAGGCATTTTTTTTTCTATTTTTAAATGTGACAGGTTATTAACACCTCTATTTACCCTAATAGTCTGCCACACGCTTAAATCTTTGTTCCTGATGAAATATTATTGGGCACATCAACCTTCGGACCGGCACTAGCGCAGAAACTCAAAGGGAAATATTGACATTTGATATGTGCAAACAGCTCCAGGCCTGCAAGGTCAAGCACACAGTTACCTCGAGTAAATAAGGCATTCAGGGACAAGTGCGAGCGTATAGTGAGCTGTGGAGGCACCATTTTTCGTCATCTTGTATGTTTCTGTAGTTTTCTTTGAGATTTTGAGGAGGCTAGAGCTGCAGGGTCTGTAATTAGTCACAGTTGACTCACTGTTATGACAGATTTGGCTTGCCCCAGAGCATCTGAATTTTAATCATTTCACACACACAGCCTGCTACTCATTCATACAACTGATTACCACAAAACAAAGTTATATGTACAGCGAAAAATGTATTCAAGCAAGATTCCTATTGTGGTTCCAAATAGGATTACACAGCTCCAAGGAAGAAAGGAGGAGGCAACACGCATAGTACTGCAGCTTTCATGTACTATATACAAAGACTATGATGCAATCTACACTGTAAATGGGCCAGTGATAATGCCGTAGGTCCGCAGGTTATGATGCTCTCTATTATGTTTGATGAAACGTGTTGCTCTTTCCTTAAGGGCTTTCGTGCTCATTGTTTGTTAAGGTGACTGCAATACACCCTGTGCTTCCATTATTCACAGTAAAATCTCAGTCTTAGGTGTCGTCAGTATATAACCTCTAGGCATTGCTTTCTAAAATCTTCACTCTCAGTGTTAGCTTATTTGGTGATGGCACCACTACACTCTCTATTACGTGCATCTTTAATGTTGACTTGTTGCTAGTGCATTCTGTGTACACTCCCATATAAATCACAAATGTTAAATAATCTGACCATTGCCCTTCACCAGCAAACCAGATCTGCGTAATGGGTCCTTGGCTGCTTCATTATAGCTGCATATACTTTAATAACACATTAGTGGGAAAAAAAAAACTCTTAAAAATTTTGAAAACTAAAAAGAAGCTAATTTTTGCACTTCTTAGTAGAGGTATGTTTTTTTTAATTTTCTAGACAGTGTTTGAGCTTTAATGCCAATTTTTGGTCAGGCACATATTTGGGCGACCATAAAAGACCAAATATGTGAGGCTTTATTTGAACGCTTTGGTACGCAAGTCTGCAGCAAAAAGTAAATGATGTTAAGATGATGTATATATGATTCTGGGCTGGTCTGATAATGGGACTCAGTTTTATCTCCGATTATTTTATTGTGATCCACTTTTTACTGAATCACAGTTATTTCTTGAGCATTATTTTACCCTATAATCCAACTACTGGGGGTTACAAGCCAGTGTACTTTTTTGTGCCAGTCCCAAGCCTGCAAAAACAGAGAGGAATGCATCAGTAAGGGCATCTGATTCTAAAACCTATTCCAAATCAGCATGTGAAGGACGGAGATAATTTGCTGAGGTGACCCCTAAATGGAAAAGTCATAAGGAAAGAATTGAAAGAATTTACTCTCACCCTATATGTACGGTATAGGGCATGCATGCATAGATTTTGTCCCAGTTAAAATCCCTTGTGTTCCTACAAAATCCCCAGTCATAAAAAGGAAACAGACCTGTGTCAAACTGTAAAGTACACTGATTAAACATCTTTTACCTAATCTCACTAATTTCCCTCCTCCATGGACCCTGGAGGTAATCCCTGTCTAATGGGTGCCCTGCAGTGACTCCTCCACCTCCATCTGGTCGGTCTGTCCAGACTGGCACTACCCTGTCCACATGGCCTGTCTGAGTAACATGCCTCGTCCCAGGAAATACATTTGGCCACGTCCCGAGTCTGGGCAGGCTTAAGAGAGCAGCAGACACCTCATGTTACTAGTGTGACTGTCTTTGATTACAGTGTTGGTTTACTTCCTGGACACGTGACCTCTGAACCCAGTAATGCAGACTGAATTGTTATCAGTCTAATTGAGTTTTGATACATCTTTAAAGCCTTTGTTAAATTACAAATATAAATTCAGTATAAATTCAAGTATAAATTCAGATTGGTAGATTGTTGAGTAGACAGAGTATAGGCTAACTCAGCTCTGCTTTGTCATATTACAGTCAGATAGGATGTTAAAATGTGGTCGTGTGTGATGCTGGAAAAAATATTTGCTGCATAGTTTGCATCCCTGCTACTGTCCAGATGGATTAGGAGACCAAATATATCCTCTCAAACTGAACACCGCACATGTATCCCAGCATCATGCGGAGCACCAAATATATCCACCAAACCTGCCTACCTAGACAACTCAGAAATACAGCACCTACGCCATGCAGCAGGTCGCTCAGTGTTCATGTGGAAAAGTAACTACTCAGAAATGAATGTTTATAGCACTGGCCAGTTAGATGTCAGTGGTTATAACTGAAACAACTGAAATTACTATAATTTGGGTTTTTGGGTTGAGCATTTAAGGCTCCAGTTTCTCAAGAAACTGAACAAAAACTCAAGAAGCTTGAATAGAGGTAGGTCTTTATCTGAGACTGTATTTAATCTTAATTTATGCAAAGGAAATCTGTCGTAATCCAGTACTGACACCGTCAAATAAAAATACACTCTGTATGGGTTTTCTTTAGTAGATAATGAAATTCAGACTCAAACCTCTGTGAGTATCTCTCGGGGGAGTTTAGGCTCTTGTTAGATCTCAGCATAGTTTTGAAGATGCTTTCGTCTTTTGTCTGTTTATTATATGATGACCTCAATGTCAGAGGATCTCCTCAGAGTCTAAGATCTTAAAATTTCCTGACAACAAAAGGTCTCCTTGTGCCTTGATTGGTGTCTGTTTATTCACTGTTTTCAGGCCTCTCCACTAGAGGGGGTTGTTTAACTGTTTAACCTCACCACTGAAGCCTGTAGCTCCTGTCAGATCACACAAAATAGCTGTTTTTTTTTTTGTTTTTTTTACAAAATCTTGGTGTATATGGTACAAAAATGTATGAACCAACTGTCTCTAGATGACAAAAGTTGGAAAAAAAAGACAAATAATTGAAACTCAGTCATAGTCTTCTGCCGTATAAGAATGAGCTGTGTCAAAAAAGCCTATAGGCTGCACAGTGTTGGTGAGATTAGTATATTCACAATATATATTTCTATATACTTTTTCATAAAATATTTATTATTGTATTGTGTTGTCTGTAACACTACATTCCCAGTTATTCCCCTTTTTACATAAACATTGTTTGAATATTTCACCACATACACAGAAACAGTAGCATCTGCTTAGCTTGAACCCATCAGCCTATTTAAAGAAAAGAGCCGCCAGTGCATATAAAGTTATACTTAAAGTTAGCTCATTTGCTTTTCTTAGTTAACTACTGCCTCCCACTTCAGGAAGTCCCTTCACAAGTTATGACCCCTGACTCCGCCCACTTTTCACACAGGCTTCTCACCATCGCTCATGAGACCTGACCACGGGTCCAGAGCTCTCCCTCCGTCTCAAAGTAGCACATTGATCAGTTGGGGGTAGTGGACACACAGGGCTATGGAGCGGTACTATGTGCTGAGTGGCAGCAGGACCATACCTTTGCCGAGGCAAGGCCAGAGCCGGGAGCAGACCATGCTCTATGTGCTCTCTATGGTGAGAGACAAGCCAGCCTTTCTCAACAACATGGCAGCGCTCCTGAAGGTAACCAAACGCTGGCTGCTGGTGCTAATATTAACAAAGCTCTGCCAGTAATATTTAAATAGACCCTGGATGTTTCTGTGGATAATGTGTGTAGTCTTTGAAAAGGCCTGCCGCTCCATGTGATGCTGTGTGGGTACAAGCTCTACTGGCTAAAATGCTTTCTTTACATAGGAGATTTTATGAGTGCTGATTGAGTAATGTGTGGCCTTAATGCACAGTTCAGTGACATAAATGTACCACAGTAAACAGACATGGAGAGACTTTGACGTGTGAGGTGAATTTCACAATTACTTAAACCAGGGTGTGTTTGGACATAAAATAGAAAATGAGGCAACATGAATTAAAATCTAACTGCTGTTATTTCAGTGGCACGTCTGCAGTGTACAGTGAAAACAAATCTGGTTTAAGGATTAAGTCTGTGTACAGAAAATAGCGTTTTGGGTTGTAGCTGCTGAACTGCTACTTTGACACTAGCTGTGACTTAAAGAATATTAGTATATAGTTAGAATATATACGAGAAAATAAACTAACCTATCCAAACCAAACCACAGAGTACTAATTTAGCATTATACTGTTATATTTTACATAATACATGATATATTATATTCTATAAATTCTATACAAGACTATGAAAGTGAGTGATAGAGATGGGTCTAAAGGTCACTGCTCATGCTGAGAGGCTGGTGTCAATCACTGAAGTGCACAATAAAAAACCCTTTAGATTAAGTATTAAGTAGGCTTTAATAAAAGTTCTCTGATGTTTGAGGACATTCATCTTACTGCTTCAGGGTGGGACTATTGTTATTTGTCAGTGCCTCAGTGTTGACCACTTAATTAATGCTTACACTGAGCCATGACCCATTTTCCAGAATTCTTTTCTTTTTTTTTTTTTCCAGATAACAACAAATAGTTATATAGCATGTTTTTGTCCTGTTGTTGCTGCTTGGGTCTTTTCCTGGTAACCATGGTTTATAATGTATGCTCAATAATGTCAAAAAAAAAAAAAAAAAAAAAAAAACAGCAATTATGCAAGGATTTTTTGCAAATCCTTTTTTTTGATGAAAATCTCCTCAACCTTTAAAGTTGGCCAAGCTAATAAATAATCACCTAGTTAATGACTCTCAAAACCTCATTACACTCATCATTTAGTCTACCTGACTTTAACCTAATCCACTTGCTTTATAGTGGGGTTTAAATGCTGCTCTATACAATGTTAGTAGTTGAAACCAGAGCCGTCATGATATAATTGCAAAATTACAGTAGATACTATGTGTTTAAAACAGTGGTTACTAACTTGTAGTTTTGGGAGTACATTGATAATCTCATATTTTTGTGCCTAGCAAAGTATTTAACTCTCCAAAGCTGATGCAATTAGCTGCACATGTTGCACCCTTCTTGGCTTTATCTCCATCCTATAAGAACAATCACTGCATAATCCTGCCATTATTCTCATCAGTGTTTAGTGAATGTAGTGAAAGTACAGGAATTATCCGGGCTTTAATCACTGTATGTACTGCCCTTTGAAGTGCTCGACTTTTGGCTGCAAGTGTTTGACGCGATAACTAGAGCTGTGTCTTCATTGGACAGGTGCCTCTGGGGCTGAAGTTGAAGTTTGAGCTGCTAAAATGTCAACATTAAAACGCCTTAATTTCCTGTGCAGAGCTGTGCCAGTCACATCAGGAGAGGACCACCGGCTTTATTATTATCCAGAGAAATGGATCCAGCCCTTTGCCTTTCCTGCCTGGCTTTGATGCTTGTGTGTTCACCAGGGGAAAGGCAGCAGCACAAAATAAAATATAATCGGTGTCTTGTAAGGCTCATCTGTTTGTTCCTCCCATGGGACCCGAACAAGATGAACCCTCGGAGGATCACAGTCTGACTTCGGTTTGTTTTGCAGACTGTGAGGGAGACGCCGAGTGTAAATTACTCCCTTTGCCTCGAGATATATGTAAAGAATAGGGCTTTGTTGAACTTCACTGGTTTACTCGCATAACACACTATGTGCATGAAATTTTTTGTTTACGCCTGTGACATATATGTACGCTGTAAAGATGAATCTCAGAGTACGTTTTTAAAAGTAGCTTCTCTGATCAAAGGTACAGAGGCAGGGAAATGCCCTGGGCGTTTTGGGAAAAAGAAGAGGGGAAGAGGAGGGAGGAAGAATCTATGGCATAAGAGAAAACAGGAGATTGTGGGTCCCAGGGGAAAGAGGAAGACATGAGGAGGAGATGCTGACTGCAGCAACAATAAAAAAATACAGAAATGATTACAATTGCAGAGTATTATAATGACAGAAAGTGTGTGGAATCATTGACGTGAGTTAACATTGGTTATTTTTTATTAATATATGAATCAACAAATGACCTTTTACCTATAATTAAACATATGAGATGGCAATTAATGTTGTTCCATTAAAAAAGTTTTAAAAATATTTTGCCAAACAAATGCAGAGAGACATTAACAGCAAATAACAGAGATTTTAATTATTCATTTGTTAATATTTCTTGCGCCTATTCCTTTTAGTGGCTGGAGGTGGCTAGAGCCCATTCCAGCTACTATGAGCCTGAGGTGGGTACACTTGACGGTCGTAGACTTAATTGACAGACAGCAATTGACATTCACATTTATACCCTGCAGACAGTTTAGATACAATTCAATTACCTATACATGACCCTAGAGTACGAGAGAGCTGCGTTTTTTTGAACAGTGGACAGAAGACAACACAGTAACATGAGGACTCCACACTCCGAGAAATCATTGGCGTAACACATAATGTCATTGCAGTGATAGGTTTTTGGCAGCAGTATATTTTCAAATGCACAAACTAAGCCAAATAATGAAGTGGCTCTAGTTGTCTAGCAGCCTCCCCACCAGATCAGACATGGTGGTGGTGGGATGTGTCTGGGGGTGGATGAAGGCTTTGAGGAGTGTGGGAACAGTGCATTCCTTTGAAAATATGTGGTGGTCTTGAGCGGCATTATTTTATATTCATATGATTTTGTCTTAGTTAGATTATGCGCTTTGCACTAAACTTTGCTGTAAATGTTTTTAAATGTTTTTTGCAGGTAATGTAGATTTAAAAGCTCACTTTGAAGGTCTTCAAGGAAAAAAAAAGGTTGGGAACCATTGATGTATGATATTTAGGTGGCTGACCCTCCCTGTGATGGGGTTTGTTGTTAGGACAGTGTCGGGCTGGGGGTGTAGGGTTAGGCCAGTATTTGTTCAACTGTCTTTTGACTATAGTCTCAGTGTCCAGTGTCCTACTGCAAACTCTGAGCCTCAACACAGACATCATGAGAGTGAGTAAATTCAGATTTTTTTTATTATTTAGCTGTTATTACTACTACATCACAAACTGTAGAAAATTAATGACATACCCAGAAAAGTGTACATTTGCATAGCTATGTTTTTGGGGCAGTGTAACTAGGACACAGAGACTTGTCACATGAAAATTTTAGATTAGCTCACTGACCAATTCTAACACCATACCTGTTTCTTAATGGAGACCCAAAATCTGAAGCTACAACATCATAGCCTAAAACAAAAGATAGAAAAGCTGATTAGAAGCATAATTTTAAGCTCAATTAGCATATGTCAGGCAACAGATTTTATGCTGCCTAAAGTTGGTTTATGTTTTAGCCAAACAAATTTAGTGGTATAAAATATGTCTTTGATCCTCATATTCATATTTTAGATTCTGTTGCCTCAGGCTGCCTGGCAATCAAAGCAGACACTGACACTTGTGGCTTTTAATTTTCTTTCATTGCAAAAATAAGGCACTAACAGATGTGGTGGAGTGGGAGGACACAAAGTTTGACTCTTTTTAGTTATCAGCCTAAAGGGGTCTATTACTCCCACCTACACAGTTAAAGGCTACAGCTCCTAGATTACAGGCTAAAGCTAATGGTGGGACTGTAGCTCCTAATCAGGCAGATGCTCTTTCAGTGGGAAACTAGTGCTAAGTGCAGACTGCGGGACTCAATCACCAGAGTATGTGTTTGTGGGTGGGAGCCTTTCAGCTTCACTGGTGTTCCTCTGCGACAAGAAATGGATTTAAATGTAATTCAGACATAAGAGGATAAAGAGGAACAATGCTTCCATGGTCCCAAAGCTTAGTTTACTGTTTACAATAAAAGCATTGTTTTTCAAAGGCTTCTCTATTTTTGGTTGTGTTAAGGCAAAATATAAAACTGTTTTTTTTTCCCTGAATGACTCAATGTAAACCTATTAAGTGAAGCAATCAACACTACACTGTTGTACTTTCTCAAAATGTATTTGTACAAAATTACTAGCAATGTGGTAAAGTGATAAGTCTGAAGGAGCTAATAATGCCCACAGCATGTAGCTGCAGAGCCTTCAGGGTGTTTGGCAGTAGACTCCAGCTGACGTGCACAGGTCAGGGGTCAGTCCCATTGCAGTCTACCAGGGGGTTCCAAAAGGCAGGCAGACCCCTCATAGTGACAGCTGGACAACCAGGCTCTGAGACGGCCGCAGCCTGCATCCTGTGTGACAGACCTGTCTGTGGGCCTCTGTTGTTTCAGTGGTGTCTTGGCAGACTTCATGTCTTCAGTGGGTCACCGGGTAGAGCCTAAGCTTTTGAACCGGGGCCCTAATTTTTACCCTGAGTTAAGCTTTGTTGATGTTTTTGACCTACTGAACTATTGTTGCCATTCTGTGTTTTGAAAGTGAAATAGTAATATTACCTCTTGTTCATTATAGCAGGGTCTACTACAGTGAACAGTCATAGTGAAAAAAGCCCTTTACTTGTGTCTGACTATAATCTGGATTTTGTTTGTTGTCAACAGGAAAGACAGCGATTAGAGACCATCCTAAACCTCTGTGCAGAGTACAACAAAGGAGAGAACCTGGACCTCTCTGAGCTCTAGCAGGACTGGGTTTCCAGGGGGCCTCTCAGAGGGGTCTTGTGGGAGGCCATCAGTGGACATCCTGGGAGGGACACCATCCTCGTCCACACTGCGGACTGGCCCAGAGACAGAGAGAGAGCGATGAGGAAAACCTGAAGGAGGAGTGCAGCAGCACAGAGAGCACTCATCAGGAGGTGAGGACATCTCCTGGTCCTACAGCCTCTGCCCTACACAATGGAGTCAGACAGGTCAGAGGGACGCTCCACTCACACCAGGCGCTCTGCATGCCGCTGTGCAACCAGCATGCGCAAACATTGTGCTTGGCTCTGTCTGATCCATTTTTTCTAAACATTTATTAAAATTAAAACACATTTTCTCAGTAATATATTCACCTCTCATCTTATCTGCTAAAATGTGGTTGAGGTCTCATGTACACTACAGATTATGTAATAACTTTAATAGGCACATCTTTGATGACGCTGATAAGCACCAATAATAACAACAGCTGACAACAGCTTAAGCTGTATATTAAATTACATAACCTAACTGAATTACCCTCTGCGTGAGAAATACGGTTGCTAGCATATTTTAAAATGATGCATGGTACATCCATTACATACATTTTGAACAAAACTTCTCATAATAAAGATTTATTTACCTTCAGAAGTCTAGGGACACAGGTCTCTGTCCTGTTGAAACCAATAGTGACATTAGTGAAATATTTGGTGCTTTAAAAGTATGTCATATAAACATAAAACTGCAGTCCTCATTCATCCAGTTCAGTTCAGCTTTTTACCTGAAATTATCCTTTCATTTTTGCTTGTGCATGCACACTACCTTACTTTCTTTATTTATCAAAGTTTTTGATATTTCACATTTTTGCTCTCTCCTTTACCTTCAAGTCCCATCTCACTTTCCTTTGTGACTATAGCATGAAGAATCGTCCAGTTCTAGTCGTCTGGAGCTTGGTTACCTCGAGGAGGAGCGAGTTCGTGTCCTGGCCCGGATAGATGAGCTCAAAACACGACTGACTGAGCTGGAACAGCAGCTCCAAGAGTCCAAACAAGAGGTAAAGTCAATAAGCTGAACCAGTTAGTTAAACTGAATTAGTTTCATTGAACAACAATGTAGTAGATATTTATGTACTGTATGTATTTAATACCAGTCATCTTATTTGTTCATCGTATGTGGTTGTCCCTTGCACAGGCCGAGATGGAACGTGCGTTGCTGCAGGGCGAAAGGCAGGCAGAGCTTGACCAGATTGAGGCAGAAACAGACATCATCACACAGCTACAAAACAAGCTGGACGAGCTGGAGAGCGCTATACAGAGGGAGAAAGACAAGGTAGAAAAAGCAGGGAAAAGGGTTTGGGGATATCACATTTGTTACCTTTAAGTCTGTATCTACAAAGGCTTCATTCATACATTATTCCACACAGACACTCACTGCCTGACTTCTAAAAGTCTCCTTTGATCTCTTACCTTTTTCTTGGTTGGTTATTGGTGTAGTCAGAAGTTCTGCCTAAAGTCAGGAGCATATACTAGAGGCTTACCTTAAGGTCTTGATTTTCTTTCTGGGTGCCTTATCTGGCATGACTTCACGTCTCAAGTATTTTTAACCAGCATCCATTAACCTCTGATGTCCATGGCTTCTTCAATTCTCACAATCATCTCTGCTCTCCTTTTTATATCTATAACCTGCATGCTTGTTTGAAGAAACTAGCTCCTTTACTCTGCAGCAGTCAGTGTTATTATGTTGTGGCGGATTCCTTATGGGTTTTATGTAGATTCTATCAGAAACAGAGGTCTAGTGAAACATAGATAACCTTTCAGCATGTGTCTGTAATGTGTTTTTCTCTGTCCACATACTGTATATAGTTACATGGTCATAGAAAAAGCAGGAAAAGCGTTAATTGTGCTGTTATTATCCATTTGTTTAAGGATTATTGTATTATACAAATTATAGAAAAATTGTACTCTTGGACACTTTCTCACCAATATACATTTTAATACTATTTAAATAATATCAGTTCATTTATATTTTGGGCGGGAATGGTATGGCACTTGTTAGTGACTGGTTAACTAAAGTCCAGACAAATATAAAGTTATGAAAAGACAACATGATTTTTTGGATAGTCTTACAGTTTTATTTTTCTGATTGAAACTTAAAACTAGGGCAGCACACAGGAGATGGTTTGTTGTTTATTGCTGTGTTTGGCAGAGACACTCAGACTGTGTGCCTCTCTGGATTAGTATTATCAGAATGAAATAATGTTGTGGGACCAATAAATGGGACAGTTTACTCCAAGCCCAGCAGAGGTTAAATAGATTTTTGATTAGAGGTAA
Organism: Bostrychus sinensis; assembly: GCA_020698575.1. NCBI lineage: Eukaryota > Metazoa > Chordata > Actinopteri > Gobiiformes > Eleotridae > Bostrychus > Bostrychus sinensis. The sequence goes on from CM036245.1 coordinate 17,096,282, forward strand.
TAGTACTAAAATTATTAACTTGTACAGATAATTTTAATAATTTGTGACCCTTCTTGTGCCATAAAGCCATAAAACTGTCTTTTGCTAACACCTAGCAGCTTTGTATTTGCATGGCGTGTACTGAGCATTGTGTTTTTCTCTCTCTCCCCACGTCCATCCATCTGGTGTGTGTGTGCGCGGGTGTGTTGTCTTTCTAGGAGAGGGCTAAGGTTGAGGCTGAACGCCAGGCCCTGCAGAGCCTCCAAGAGGGCTACGCTGAGCTGAAGAACCAGCTACATAACTGCCCCGAGTCCCTGCGCGAACAGTTGCAGGAACAGCTCAAAAGGGTGGGTTTATCAGTCAAGCAGAAGCACTAAGCCCAGTGTCCTCTTCCTTAATATGTGGCCAGCACTATAAGATTTCCATTGTACAAATCTATACTACTGTATATACTGTGCATACACAATAAATAAAATGTAACCAACATAAGTATACAACATATAAATAAACAACAAACAAAACAAACAAAAGGTAAACACAATCTTTAAAAGAACACAAAAAATCCAGTCAAATGTATCACTTTGCATTGTGTTGGTGGCATAAGCAAAGTCAGCCTGGCTTCATTAGTATTGAGCATGTACATTTGCCAGCTCTGTGCACATGCCTATATTCATAGCGCTACAGTGACCTTTAACCTTAAGCAGAGGCCCACTGCACACATACTGCACACCTGGCCTCAAAGACATGCTGTTGCCACAATGATAGGAAATTACCCCTCCACAACTACACTCTGCTGGAACATGGCCTGGCTCCTTGGTCTGATCAGCTGCTAGCGCCGCTGTTTTTTGCTGGTTGACATGGTCATGCTGCACTGCATGTGTGAATCTGATGTGCATCTTCTGTGGTTTACCGCAGTTCATGTAATAATTTCTTAACTGCTCACTAATCAATTAACATAAGCCCTGACTAGATCCATTCTTTGACTTCCCTCCTTCTCATCCTGTGACTTCTTTTTGAAACCAGCGTGGTTTGTTACTTTCACCAGTTTACAGCAATAATAAGAGAGCTGTGCAACCTATTTCTAGGAAAGAGATTACGAAAAGTTCTAAATATCCTATGGATATTTAGTTGAATTTTATAAGCTATGATACATTTTGGGTATCTGGGGATTTTTGTTTTGCAAGTAGTTCAAATATAGATCTCTTGGCTGCTGAAGGGAGGACTACAGCAGCACAGATAATGTGTCTAAGCTTTTCAAGCGTGATCACCACGCACGTTGAGTAGTTTTTTGTTTGTGTGTAAAATAGGAGCCCCTTACCCCAACCAGCAGAGTCTATGCAGCAGTAGAAGCATGTACTTAATGGCTGTCTGCTTGGCTAAGCAAGCTTTTAGCTACTCCCTTAAATACTGACTCTGATGTAACTGTTGTGTGTGCGGCCTCCATCAGGAAGGAGAGGCGCTTGAAGCAGGAACTAAAAAGTTTGAGGACCTGGAGTTCCAGCAGTTGGAGCGAGAGAGCAGCCTGGAGGAGGAGAGAGAGACAATGAGCCAGCAGCTGCTGCAGGAGAAGGCCGAATACCAAAGCAGCATGGCCAAGAGGAAGGTGGGAAAACTCCTGACACACTGTGGGGCAATGGGAATATGAGAATAGCCTATTTCATATTCTACAATGCGGCTTCTGTGTAAACTAAAGCTGCTGTCGGCAAATGTATTTCTCAGAGATAGTATATCTATTTTTAATGGTTTTCTTGTCAAATATAGTTTTAAATTAAAAATAGTAGTTTTTATTCCCTTAGGCATAATATAGATCTCAGCAGAAACAGTCATACTACTAGAGATGTTTTTTTCTACAGATATTACATCACAAGAAGTAGATTTATTCATATATTACTAAACAAAATGCTTCTTCTAGGAAAAGGTGTCTGCTCTGGAAAACCAGGCCAGTCAGCTGGGCCTACAGGCCACCCAGGAGTGTGAGAGGCTGGCCAAAGACAGGACACTCACTCTGCAGATGCTCCAGAAGGTACATAACTTACCCTCAAAGAGAGATTTTTTTATGGCTAACGTGGGTTTTGTTATAGTTGAACACTACAAACTATATTAGCACATCTAAATGAATGGTCTTGTGTTCCAGGAAAAGGACAGACTGTCTGCCCTGGAGAAGAGGTACCACAGCCTGACAGGAGGAAAGAGCTTTCCCAAATCCTCCACTGCAATGAGAGAGGTGAGACGTCACCAGAATCACTACAGACTTGAGCAGCTCTTAACATGACTGACAACTGATTGCTCAATCCATTTCACTAACTAATAGCTTGAATCATTTGTGTAAAAACTCATTAAAATCAAATCTGAGAACAGGTCACACAGTTTGTTTATTAGTCATTGAGCTCACCACCTGTAGACAAACGGTATCACATAGGGAGGGCTCTAGTTATACTGTTATGGAGAAAAAGGCATTAAAAGTCCTTCTTTACAGCAAGAAGCGCTGCATATCAGCGAGGTGGACCTGCTGTTGGAGGACGTCCACTCCTCTCGTCACTCCCTCTGTCGAGCCTCTCGTTCGTACTCTCTACCTTTCCCTCTCTGTCAGTTGTACCCCAGCAGTCCTACAGAGGTAACTGGACTATTGCTGCATGAAGCACGCAGCTTATCTCGTGTTTTTGTGCAGAAGGTCATCCATTGCACTGTAATTGTCCCCATAGCACTGTGGCTGTTACTGCACATGTGATCCTCTGTTTACTGTGCTGTTGCTTTTCAACCTTTTAAACCAAGTGTCAGCACCTTTGGTCTAAGTTGTGGTGGCTCTAAGGATGTAGTGAAAATCATGTACACATGTCACCCTATGAGCCGTGATTTTAGAGGTGTGCACCAGCATGTAGCAAAGGACTGAACACTCTTGATGCTTTCATGTAATTCACATTTTCTTCAGAGTTTTTCTATTTAGAAATAAATCTAACTGCATTTTTAATTTTGTGATTGTAAAAATAGATGTATTATGTACACTATGAGAAGCAGGTGACGATTAAACTATGTAGTGTCTAGAAGTGGAAACAACAAAGTTTTGCATTAGTTCCATTTGACTCTGCAGCCTAACTAGAAAAATCCTCACTACACTTGTGCAGTTCATAGTTCAGCATAGGGACTGAATATGTATCTTTCTCAAAGCTAACGGTGTGTAGGCAGACATTCAGTTGGTAACACACTAACTCTAACTCTATAGGATGTACAAATGCATAGTGCTGTTTGTGCATTTACAAGCAAAAATGTTGAAGCATGGTCTACAACAGTTATGCTGTCCTATTACACCTAACTTGATTTTACTTTACACCACATCACTGGTCTTTGTGTGGCACCTAATTAAAAAAAACATATGGGGCATGCTGTGTGTGTCTGCCACTTGTGATGCTTGGGATTTTTGCAACTTAGCCCTATTGTGTTGCGTGTTTTTGCACTTTTTTGGTAAGTTGTGTGAGGCCTTGTGGCTTTTGTGTGAAGACTGATGTAGTGTAGTGCTGTCTGACCGTGCTCTTGGCTGGTGCCCAGGAGTACATGAAGCTGTCCGATGTGTATAAGATGTACGGCAGCAGTGACAGCAGTCGGCCCAACTCGCACACGGTTGCCATAGATGCTGCGTTAGCTGTTCCCTGCGAGGTACAATAATTTCCTGTCTGTCTTTCTCATCACTGTGTTCAGTCTGCAGCTGTGTTTCTCTCCTGATCTCTCATTTTTATGTCACGTTGCTCCCTCTGCTGGTTTGCTGTTTGCTGCTGTACTGTGTGCACTAGTATGGACTTTGCTTTTCGCTGTATGAAGCTTATGTGGAAAGGTTGTAATCACCTGTTCTGAATTAGGACACTCCTACATTAAACACTTAATTTAGTGAAGATTGTGAGAATGTTTTGTTTTCAATTTAGACAAAAATCTTAGTATTCCTATGAACTGTATTTATTTCAGCTGTATTGCTCAAAAATATTTCAAAGCAGCTTGCAAGATTTGTTAACTATCAAATAAATTGCCTCTAACAATGGCTGATCAAGGCCACACATTACTTACATTCTTCCCTTTTCATACTGGAGATTTGTCATTGCAGAAATGTTTAAATGGTGTACTTAAGTAAATGTACTAGTAAATGTCTTTATTTATATAGAGCTTTTCTCCCCATGTTGGCACTTTAAGGACATTAGATTAAGCTTTTTTTCACCCATTTAACAAACAGTAAGTGTATGTTTAATACATTAGCACCACACAAAAGCCAGGATTGAATGGCTAAATGAATTGTGCTAATTAAAAGCAGATTAGATACCCATGTAGTTCAAAATGTTCTTATTTTCTACAGATAAATGCCATTTGAGTGACAATATCTGCTATGGCATTGCTTTCCAAATGTGCTGGATGTTTAATCTCATCTGTTTCTGTTGTTTTTATTCAAAGACAGATGAAGTTAAGTGTTGCACAGGTGTTGTTTTGTGCTTCAGTTTCTGTGACGCTGCATGTTTTCCTTTCAGAGCCCGGTGTGTTCTTGCCATGTTTCCCTTTGCTGCCTGGCTTGCTCACATGTCGCCTCCCTCTCTTTTCCTCCGTGTCTGTCTGTGCGTGTCTGTCTGTCCCCGCTGAAGGAGTATGTGACAGTGGGACAGTTAAATCAGATGTACGGGATGCCCAAAGTGGAGTCGTCCCCTACCTCCCCGCTTCGCCAGCAGCCCCCGCAGTCTGGAGCAGTAGACCCCGCCTTCCTGTGCCTCCCCTCTCCCCACGGCTCCTCCCTCTCTCTCTCTGTAGAGGTGTGTGTCTTGTCTTCTGCTACTAATTCTTCATCGGTGATGTTGGTTTAACTCCTGCTCATAAACTCATGAATAAGATGTTTTAACTGCTGTGGTTTTACTATGTTTCCTTTCATGACTCCCTTCTTTCCTCTCTTTTTATGTTATATATATATATATATATATATATATGTAAAGTACATGTTCATAATGAAAAAATCTAGGGGATAAGGAGTTTTTTTACAGTATTATATCAATATTGCCATTACGCCATAAACCTTTTTTTGTTGAGGCATTTCCATTGAATACGTCTCAAATGGTTGAACTTAAAGCGCTCAGAGGAAACACAAACAATGAAGCATCTCAATTTGGGAAAATGGTCCAGGTTTAAGAAGGGTTTTTCTTCCTGAACAATGCTTTATATTGAAACACACCCCACAAAAGCCTAATTTTACATGGCATCTACAGTATACTGGGAGTTTCCTGCATCAAAACTGGAGGAGAAGTAGGCTTCAAAATGCCAATCTTGCAGTCAGAGGACGACCTTCCATTACAGTACCTGTGCACATTTAGCGTGCATAAGCCTTTAATGTATTCAAATGCAGATGAATAATAAAGTTAAGTAAAACATAAAAAGGCAAAATGTTAATGTCTCTGTATCAGAATTGGGTCATTGCAGCAGAAACATGAATAAGACTAAAGAAATGTAAAATAAGGATCTAACTGCTCTAGGGCATCAAAAAAATGCAGCTGACAATTGTTATATGGTGCGAATATTTTAGGAAGTCATTTTCATAAAAACATGAATTTCAGCTTTTGAGGCTGTTTATAAATGCTCCTACAGTGTCTGTTACATGCTTTCTGAATGCTTTCTAATCTCTCTTTTCCTTTTCTGCCTTTTCTTGTCCTTTTTCACTTTACTGCACATCTTCACTGTGCAGTACCAGTCAGAACCCACTAGACCTCGACTTCCTAAGCTAGATTTAGAGCAGTGGTACAAAGAGCTGATGGCTGGCTCCAGTCAGCTCGGCCCCCCTCCTCTTCCAGCCAAGTCGCTGTCCAGTCGCAGGGCAGCGCTACAGGTACTGCCTCTTCTGTCTCTTCCCTTTTCCTTCTGTTTGTTTATGTTGCTTTTTCAACTCTCACCATAAACTGATGACCTCGCACTATGCCTGTGTGTGTTTCTGTAATTTTAAGCAAGCTGTGTGTCAGTCAGGGCATGCTTAAATTAGTCATATACTTCACCATGTCAAACTTTGTCCTGATTAAACTACTGCTTTGTTTCCAGATAAACTTGCGGGAATTCTAGGTTATGACATGTCAAAATTAGAAAATGACCGATCCATGAGTTGCCTTGAATGGTCCTATTTACAGTGCTCAGAGTGTTTTGTTATTGGAATGTAATTTTTCACGTCACTCATCAGGGCACATTATGACCCCAATATGTACAAAATCACTCTTAATAATGAAGAACTGTTAAGCAGTGCTGTGAAATAAAGCTTGTAGTTGTTGCCTTCAGCAGAAAAAGTCCACAAAATTATCAGTCGTCACTTGAAGTAAGTGTCTACCACTTTGAAGTTACTGTATGGCTTTGAAGCTGCCAGTAGTACATAAAGGCAGAATTAAGTTAAGTGAGTCTGATCAAAGACCTCTTTAATGAAAAGACCCCACTCTGTGTGTACAAAGTCTTTGATATTTTTATTCACAAACTTGAAATCATCAGCTGACTGAAACTCCATTTACGTAAGTGTTTGACTACATAACCCTAAATGAGCTTTTACCTTGTTTTTTTCAGGTGTGCCATACTCATCTGTAACAGATGTTTTGGTTTAGCATCATAGCTTCCACACTACTGAATCATTATTATGCTAGCATGTTCATCCTGTGTGTTTATCTGTTCGCCAGGTGTTTCGCTCAAAGTTAGACAGTGATCCAGGACAGTCCCTTCACACATCCAGATCTGGCTCGGCCTCCCCTCTGCAGCAAGGAGCGGCCACACTGGGACGCAACACCAGCTCCAAGGTACATGTGGGCTCCTCTGTCTTAAGTACTTATCATCTACAGGGTACATAAATGTACTGTAGATAGTGAGTGTGTCTCCTGCTTTGACCCAGCAGAGCCCCCTGCTGGCTGCTAATAGCACTGGCAGCCTGCCCAGGAACCTGGCTGCAACTCTTCAGGACATTGAGGCCAAGAGGCAGCTGGCTCTGCAGCAGAAAGGTAACTACCTCTGGTAACTACTTTTGAAATTACAGTAAGTGCTTTACTTAATGTCAGATTACTATTTGAATATGAAACAAAAAAATATATATAATATATTTTTATACAACTTTGATCTTAAGTGGGATGTTTGAAGTTTTATGCAACAAAGAGAATTGTAATTGTCTGTACTGTTTCACAGGGGATGAATGGTCACAATTTCCTCACTTTTATTTATTGAAAAAATAGATGTTATAGTTATATATCACAAAAATCCAAAATGTTTCTAATTTAATACAGCAACGACCTTTTAACGAACAAATATTACAGGATTTGACAACATGTTCACCAGAAATAAAGTATTTTGAGTGTTGCTTTTTTAATGAGGTGTGTGTGAAAATGACAACACAAAGCCTTGGGGCTCCACTAAAAGGATCAGGGTAAAGCTGTGTGTCACAGTGTCTGCTGCTGCCACCCACGGGTGCTGGGTTGGACTCACTGGCTGGCCTTATCTGTGTGTAGTGTATAGGCTTTGCTCACAAATGTCTCTGTATCTCTGTGTCCCTGCATCGCTGCACCACAGAGCCCCTGACCTCCAGACAGACCAGCGTTGAGGGAAGCTTGGCAGGTAGACAGATCCAGGGGCATCCTCTTTTACTCATTTTCTCTTTTCTCTTTTCTTCTCTGAATAATCAGTTTCACTGGCAAATGTGTAACATTAACGCCTAGTGTCACCATTCCCTTGAAAAGGGACAACGCTCTTTAGGCACTAAACAAGTGTTTTTGTTTTTTCAGCTAGAACATGTTAAAAATAAAAATACCAAATAAAGTTCTTTTAATGTAAAAAGCCTTTACTCAGTTCTAGGAACATCAAAAATCCAATAAGACAACTTCAACCCAGGCAAAGACCAAAGACTGAGCTTAAGAAATTCCAGTCCAATTTGAAGCTAAAGCCATACTGACGGCTTACCTGTATTGATTTCTCCATCAAAGCTAACGTTTACCAGTACTTGACACTTGGCCAGTGTATTTTCAGACTCCATAACCATGGCTCTCTGTGCCTCTTCTCTGGTGTGTCATTAACTCCTCTCTCTACTAAACCCTTTTCATCTTTCCTTTGTCTGAACCATTGAACGCTTTCTTTCTCTCTACCATCAATCTTCTATGAACAGTCTTGCTGCAGGAGAATAAATCTTGCATGTTTGAAGCTCCAAGTGCGCTCCTCCTTAGCAGATATTGATCTCAGAGTTGAGGCGGTAAAGTTTCTGTGCAGCTGTTAAACTTTCTGTTTTTGTAAGGAGCACATACCTGTTGTATGTGTGGTGCATGGACTGTGGTTTTGGGTTTGGTGGTAGTGGTGGTACATTTGGTTACTATTTTTGGATGCAACAGTGCAGCGAGCATGACATTTTGTGCTGTGATTATCTGTCTTGAGGAGGACAATGTAGAAGGAGTTAGTTATGTTCCCTCTGGTGGACCTGTGTCAGTGGAGATTATATATTAATTGATTGATTATTTGATATTTTTTATTGTAAGTAAAATAAGTAAAATACCAGTTTTAGTCACATTTACTGTCATTTGTACAATATGTGTTTAGCTACATACAATATAATATATACTGTGCCAAGCTTGGATAAATGGACATGGTTGCGTCAGGAAGTGCATCTGGTGCAAAACCTATGCCAAATGAATTTGCAAATCACTGCAAACTAGGAGGCAGTGGATTTGCTGTGGCGATCCTGGAAAAGAAAAGCTGAAAGTAAAAAAGAAGAATATAAAACCATGGGAAGAAAGCCTTATAGAGAACCTGACAGCACTATTCAATGGTTAACAGTTAATCTCCACTGACCACCAATCATATTCATGTAAGATCCTATGTGGTTCACTGGAGGGGCAGGGCTTGACCTCTCTGTCTGCTCATGTTGTCCATCACTTTACACGCACATTAACTAACACACAAACCGTTCTTCCCGTTCTCTAGGTCAGCAGGTGATCGAGGAGCAGCGGCGGCGTCTGGCTGAGCTAAAGCAGCGTGCAGCGGCTGAGGCCCAGTGCCAGTGGGAGGCGCTGCATGGATCTCAGCCCCAGCTCCTCAGCCCATCTCCGTCTTCACCCTCCTGCTTCCCTCTACAGACCTACGGCGTGCACCACTCCATCCTGCACCACCAGCCGACAACCAGAGAGCAGCCCTACGACACGCTCAGCCTCGAGAGCTCAGACAGTATGGACACCAGCATCTCCACGGGCAACAACTCGGCCTGCTCACCCGACAATGTGTCCAGGTACTAGATAGATCTGACAGGTCAATTGAATAACACGGAATTTGTTAGGTGGGTTGTAGTAAGCAGCAAGTAAATACTTTTTGAGCTCAAAGTTGATGTGTTAGAAGCAGGATAAATGGGCAAGCAGGAAAGATTTGAGCGAATTTGACAAGGGCCATATTGTAGTTTCTAAACAACTGGGTAAACTCCAGCTCTTGCGGGGGTCTGCAGTGGCCAGTATCTATCAAAAGTGGTTCAAGGAAGGAAGTGTGGTAAACCGGGGACAGGTTATTCACAGACGGGGTGAAGACTGGCCCGTGTGGAACTATCCAGGCTAGGCTACTGTGGAAGAAGTCAATGCCGGTTGTAATGGTAAGGTGTCAGAATACACAGTTTGTTGTGTGTGGGGCTGCATATTAGGCAGGTGATCATAACCAATAACATTAATACCAACCTGCCACTAATATTAGGCAGGTGGTCATAATGTTATGACTAAATGGTGAATTAAAATCATATTAAACACAGTATAATCCACTGCTCTCCAGGATGCGTCCTTATGCACACATCAGCTCATTTAGTGCCATCTGGTCGTGTGGCATCGCTCTGTGCCGTGTACAACTGGCAGTGTGTGGGCAGCGACATATTTTGCTCATAACTGCTTTTTACAGCTCTCCAGGGACCAATTGTACAACTATTAGTACTGATTTTTAAGCGTGGCGCTGAGCTGACTGACAGCTCCCACAGGAGGAAGGCAAAAATGACTAAGTATCAGTGTTTTTTTAAAAGCCAAGTTTAAGTGGAGGCACGGGCTACAAGTAAGTCAGTGAGTAAGTAGTTTTCTGGTGACATTACACTACCCCCAAAATTGTTTTAATAACTGGACAAATTGACAGCTGCCAGGAGGTCATCACAGTAATGAATGGCAGCTCAAGCACTCTGGACAGAACGTTTTATTTTAAGACATGACTTCTGAGTAAATAAGACATTAGGATGGTCTGACACTCTAACCTGAATATTACATTATGCTACATTGCCACAAGTCCTATTTTATTCTGTACTTCCTGTTATTTGCTTGTCGCAGCATTTTTGTTTCTTATACACATTGCACAACTTTTTATTATTTTGTTGTTTGGCTAAGTTTGTGTATTTGGTAGTTACTACTTGGTCTTGTTCAGCCATAGCATCAACTAGTCACAACTATAAAAAGATAATGGCACCACTTGTTAATAATTCTCATCAAAATTTGAATAGTGATCTATGTGTGTAGGATTTTGAGAAATATACGTGTTTTGTCATTTGCTTAGGTGATTCTTGTCATATAAAACAATTATTACTCCCTTAATTTTAATTATAAAAGGCACTTATATTCATTTGTTTGTCTACAGCATCGGAGGACTGGATGCTTTAAAGATTGAGGAGATGGAGAAGATGCTGAAGGAGGCACAACTGGAAAAAGCCAGACTTATTGAATCTCGGGTAAGTTACATTACAAAAGGACATCCTGCAACAGCACACCCCAGACCAAATAAATCTATACCAAATGATAAATGACTACTCTGCAAGTCTGCTGTTAACAGTATGAAATAGACTATTCAATAATGCTATTAATTTTTATGACACTAGGAAAAGGTTATCAGTTGATGACAAGAAATATTTGTTTCTCGTGTTCATTATTTTCATTGCAGTCTTTTTAAACAAGAGGTCCTCTTTGTTAATCTGCCTATGTTCACCACGGTGAACATGTACATACCTTGTGTAACAAAGGTTACTGTGCTTAGGAGCGGGAAAGCCTTGCTCGGCGTCAGATGTTTGATGAGGAAAGGAGGAGGAGAGAGGAGGCCGAGAAACGGCTTCAGGATGAGACTCTCCATCGGCAAGCAGCTCATCGAGAAGGAGGTCAAGATGAGGTCCAAGACCTTTGCTCAGGTCAGAAACTTACTTAAGTAATAAGCACAACTTCACATATGGCTTTTGGATGCACAGAATCACATAAAATAGTTTTACAAAGCAATAAATGTTTTACACTATTTTTTACATCTGTATGATCAGTCTGTTCCTAACCTGTGTCCAGGCCCGTCCAATGACGCGATACTTGCCAATCCGAAAAGAGGAGTTTGACCTGCGCTCCCATGTGGAGTCATCAGGGCACAATGTAGAGACATGCTACCATGTCATCCTCACAGAGAAAATGTGCAAGGGCTACCTGGTCAAAATGGGAGGCAAGATCAAGTCATGGAAGAAGCGCTGGTTTGTCTTCGACCGCCTTAAACGAACCTTCTCCTACTACGTTGGTAAGAAGATATGAATTGACATCTATTATCTAAATTATAACCTTTTCCCTCTTATAATTATGGAGACATGGCTTTACTGCATGTGTATGTTGGAGTAAGTTGGCCTTGATTTAATGAAAGTGTAGGAGATATTGCAGTAGTGAAAGTCCTGTAAGACATTTAATAAAAAAAAAAAAAAAAGAGTTATGGGTTAAGAAAACATCTTCCCACCAATAGTGAGAGTCTTCACAGACATCCCACCAAAGTGTGGTGCGTAAGAGATGTATAATGTTATCATTAAATACTGTATGTAGTATTTTACTCAGAGGTGTGAACTTGGTGTGTTTGTGAGCGGTGAGTTCGAACATGCGTCCTCCAGACCTTGAACACCTCATGTATGAAGCGTGCACAGGTGTAATTTGATGTTGCACAGTGAGCTCTGGGACACTTGGCTGTCAGGTCTTTGAAGTCGTCAGAAGGTTCCGCTTAAAGCTGCTTAAAGCGTACCTTGTTGAAAGCGAGCCAGGGCGAGGAGGTGTTCTGAGATTACTTTGGTGCTAGTTGAAATGCGCTCTGCAGTGCGTCCTCCGAGGAGCTGATTGAGATGCAGCGCTTGCCCTTGTCTCTTGACCTTGAGCGAGGAGTAACGAGAGGTGACGAGCGTGAGTCAGGAGCACTGCTAATCCACGCTAATCAAAGCCAAACTCAGTCTTAGTTTGGCTCATTTACATGCACTCAAATGAGATGCAAACACAGGGCTGTTTGAATGCTAAAAAGGTCATTAGCAGATAATAGCTGTGCGTTTAAAGGAAACTATTATTCCTCGAAATGAAGTGCTGCGTTTCTACCTACTACTCTTAAGTTGGCTTGTGGAGTGTTTGTGCCTGGAGGTAGAGAGGGGCGTCGAGTTCCCCACTGGTTCCTTACTGCAGTTCTGCAGAGGCTGATGAAACAAACTGCAATCATTTACCAGAGTAGCGTAAGAATGCAGTCAAGTCTGAAAATACAATGAGAACCCCATTGGTTTTAAAAACAGACAAAAAGTGCTGTGCTTGTCTTTTTCCATCCATCATCAAAAAACATAAATTGGTCATGATCAAAGTTTTACTCCTTTCCATAATAAGCACATCATTTATGCAGCGTGACATTGAACTGATGCGCTCTGGCTTCTCATACTCAAACATCAATGTTTCTGTTTGACTGATGTTGTGTTTTTTTCCCCCACAGATAAACATGAGACCAAGCTGAAGGGTGTGATATACTTTCAGGCCATTGAAGAGGTGTACTACGACCACCTCCGAAGTGCCACTAAGGTACGTCCCCCTCCTCAGTCCCCTCCACATTCACACCACTGTTTGCTTTGCTTTTTATTTAAATGCTTTTCTGTGCATTGTTCTTCTCTGCTTGTGCACTTTTTTTTTTACTTTGGCTGGCTGCTGTCACAGAAGGGAGTGTTCAACTTGAATCTCACCAGTGTATGTATCCACAGTGTTTGTAAAAACCCTCTGAAAACCCTTGTGTTCCAGTTTCTGCTTGTTAAAAAAGGAAGGATGACGCATGTAAAGGAAATGTTATAAGTCCTTAAAATCTACTCTGGTTTGTGTGAGTTGATCCTGCCTGATCCCTCTGTCCATCCCAGTGGTCTGTTTGAAGCAGCATCACAAAAAAAAATTGTAGTACATTTTAGTCCTCCTAAATCTTGCAGAATTAAGTGCTAATGCTTTTTACAGTCATCCTGAGTGCAACACTGCCTCCTACGCACATGTAATTGTTCTTCTGTGTCAGGCCGTGGCTGTGTTTCTCAGTATACAATACTGTTAAAAAGTTTTAGCGAGGTGTGAAAAATGCTGTTAACTAAGAGTGTTTTAATAAATAGAGATTTTTATTTTATTCATTTTTTAGTTATGAAAATTTGTAGTAGAAGTAATGGGCCAAGGACAGAAAGATAAATTTTAGTGTGGATCCAGATTATCGTTTAGATCCAGGAGTGTTTTAAGTGATTCTGTACCATGCTAAAAATGATTAGTTTTAGTGGATTGTTATTGTTGTGAGATATGTCAGAAGTATGCATGCGACGAGACACAAATTCCATGTAATGAGACATAACACGAGACTGGGTTAACAAGAATGAGGTGAGATTTTCTATTTTTTTAAAAATGAAAAATTTATTTTATTCCCCTGAAAATCATAAAATGCAAAACTATTTAGATGCATTTTAAAATCAGTGTATTTAGTTCTATTATTTGAGTTTTATGCAACAGCAGAACATGTATACAGCCAAATCTTTTGCCACAAACTCAACTGACTCGCTTCTTCACTGTAAAAGGTGCAAAAAAAAAAAAAAAAAAAAGAACCTGATCTGGAGACCTTGAGACCAATTTTTGTCTTCACAAGAATCTTGTGACATTTTGATCTAGTGAGATCACGAGATCTTGTCACGCCACTAGTGAGAAGGGTTCTGTGGCTAAATGGAAAGAGCATTTACCCCTGAACTAGCAGAGTTTGAATCCAGTTCTTGGGTCTTTAAGATTGGTAGATAGGACCATCACTTACACCTTCTGCGTGCTTCTAGTTTTGATTATTGTTTTTTTTTTTTGTGATTGTGTTTTTTTACTATAACACCTTCTTAAAAACCTGCCTAAGACTTTTGCACAGTATTTCTCCTCCTTATGATCTTTGCTGATCTCTGCCTTTGTTGCTCGACTTAAAACTTGCACGTTTTCACATCACAAAGCCGCTGTAGCGCTGTGTGTGTGTGTGTGTGTGTGTGTGTGCCAGAGTGACGGCCCGTTGCTGAGTTCTGACTTAACTGCGTGGCTCTGATCAACTATGAACCTTTTGATTTCACTTGTCACTTCCAATGTCACATAACAGAGGGAAAAGTTGAGAGTGGGGCGCACTTAAAGAGATGTGTGTGAAGGTTCAGAGGAGGAAAAGGCAACACGGATCACAGGAACATGTTGCAAACGCTTGTGTAGATCCATGAAAGAACTATGTAAAGTATATGTCATTTTTAGCATTACAAACTAGAATCAAACTTCAGAATTACCAAGCACAAGTTTACTGCTGTGAACTAATTAGAGATGAACATGTTTTTGATATTACACACCACGGTATTCTCTTCTGTTGGTAATAACACTTATAAATGACTTTATGTTATAAATCTATTGTTCATATTGTTATTGCACACTTAAGATTTTTCAGTAAGGCGCTGAAAATGTAAAGTGTGAACTAATTTTAGAAAATATCGCAAATCTAATCGCAGCTGCATTATGTTTCAGAAAAACTGCAATTAGATATTTTTTCAAAATTGTTCAGCACTACCTCAGTGGTTCACCTGGTGGAGCGCATACCATTTTTAAGAACCGTTTGCTCTTCATCAGACAATACTGTAATTGCTCCAAATGAACATTGGAGTTTTCTTGTTTTATAAAATATTTTGAATCGGGATGTTTCAATACTACAATAATAGAAGGGAGATTTGGTTTCTAAATATGGACTGAAAAATGAAAACAATAAAAACAAAGAACAAATCTAACATGTTATGGATTGAATGATTTAAATGCATGGTTTGTTCCAGTCCAGTTCTATTTTGACCACAGACCTTGTATCTCATCCATTACAATCCTTTATTTTGTGTAAATAACCCTGTCCCGTTTGTCCTCCTCAGAGCCCAAACCCCTCACTGACATTCTGCGTGAAGACCCACGACAGACTTTACTACATGGTGGCGCCGGCTGCGGAGGCCATGAGGATCTGGATGGATGTGATTGTGACCGGCGCCGAGGGCTACACACAGTTCATGAACTGAGGGGACCGTCCTGTTAGACTCCACTTCCTGTTTCCTGTCCCACTGTGGACACAATGCCTTCCTCCTTTTATTTTCAATCTCACACTTTTTTGATTTTTATACTTTTTTTTGTTCCAACCACATTTTCTACGTGATTCTGTTTGGATCGAAAAGGGAGACACGCTCAACACACAACTGTATATAAACCAAATGTAAACAAAGACTGTAAAAGCCTTTCTATATTGCCAAATGGAGATCTTATAGTTACTGTTTTTGTATTATTTTGTCTTTCTTTTTTTTTTTTACTTATTCTTGAATCAGCCAAATGACTCAATGCCAATGTTTTCATTTAAGTGCTCCATTGACACCAGTGCTTTTAGTTTAACAAAAGGATGTTATCAGTAAGGAAAAACTAGATGAATAACTTGTCTACTATTACTAGTCTGTGAAAGTTAATGCACCAAGTGTTCACCATGTTTCTGACACTACATCACATGCAGTGTATACAGTTGGATTTATTATGAATATATTACTTTATTCAGGCTCACCAAAGTAAGACGTGTTAGATCCACTACAGCTCAGGAGTTCACACTGCAGTTCTCAATGTGGTTTGACCAATGTGAAAGTAGCTGTTAATTATTAAATGGATAAATATATCTTAAAGGGATAGTCCAGTGTTTTGTAAAAAAAAAAAAAAAAGAAAAAAAAGTGAACTAGGAAGTACTAATTCCCTGCAGTAGGCAAATGTCAGCACACATGTATGGCCGTTAATGGGTCCGGTAAAAACGTGATATTGTGATAACGTAATTTTTTATTTGTAAGTTAAACTCAAAGCATTTAAGTCGTTGTATTCACAAGTCAAAACGGCATCAAAATCAAAACTTAACACAGACTAACCCAGGAATAAAAGTCTAAATTGTGATTAAATTAAGGAAATTACCTCTAAAACTGGACTGTTTAATCTTTTTTATTTAGTCAACACTTTCATTTAAGGCTCCTGTAGGAAAATGATTCTGACAGAGGAAATCTCTGTCTGATGGAAGACTATAGCATTATTGATATATATTTAGATTTATTGTCTTTGCTGATATTGCGATAATTTTGCAATATATTGTGCAGCCCTAACACTGTTTAACCACAGAATCTTATTACAAGCATCAAGGTCTGGGTGTTAAAATGAAATTATTTATCTACAATATGCTGTGTATTCTAGATATATTCTTTAAGGACCACACATTTTAAAAGGACATTAAAGGAGTTAATTGTTTTTAATTTAAAAAAAAAATCACACTTTTACCAGCCCCATTTACAGCAGTACATAGTTTTGTCTCTATAACATTGCTTCAGTCTGCTTGTCCAGATTAGGAGTGTGCTAACTACTGTGAGAAATAAACTAGTGAAACGTGAAAATATCTAATAGAACCACATTAACAAAAGATCTCTCTGCAATAGCAATTTCTTAAGTTCATAGATGATTTCATATTAGTCGATCCACAGGTGCCACATCACCAGTGTTGTGTGAGCCCATTGTACCAACTTTTAGACTCATATCCGTCGCTCTACCACAAATGGAAGCAGCTCTTTTTTTTTTTTTTTTTGCCAAGTAGCCTTCTTTAGCGAACTTGATGAGACCACACAGCGGGACAGCAGACATCGTCACTGCCACCAGAGGGCGCTATAATGACCACGTCAACACAGGACCACGCGGGATGAACTATAATAATAAGGACTAATACAATTCAGAACTGTGCCTTGAATTTGTCGCGTACCTGACGGATGTTTTTGAGCGGCATTGTGGAGGAATTTAAATGGGTTTTCTGCTAAACTGTGGGGTATCTGTCTGTCACATTGGTGCAGGACAAGAGCCCAATGCCCAGGGCACAATGGGGATCAGCTGCAGCTTATCCGTACATCTATACGTTTCAGTAGGAAAACATATCCACAGCCATGGCTTCCTTAGGTGACTATTAATTGCACAAAATGTAATCAATTGGACATTATAACGAGGTTTGAGTTGTCCACTAACTTTTGTGTTAAATTTCTAGGTACGACTTAAATTCATTATCTTTTTGGAGATTTTTTATTGTTTATTTCCTAATCTGGATCTTTTAGGTTAGCCCTATAACAGTATAAAAGAGTAGATCTATAAATTTAAATATTGTGGAAAAGTTAATTTATTTCAACAGTTCAATTCAACGTGAGACGCATATGATATATGATATATCAGGGTTCATACAGTCATGGAGAACCTGGAAAAGTCATGGAATTTTAAAATGCAATTTTCAGGTCTTGGAAAAGTTTTGGAATTTTATATTTTGGTGTAAAGTTTTGGAAAAGTTTTGGAAATGGAAACAGTCTGCGTAACATTCGGTCACTCCTAGTTAAGCTAGAATATAGTTAGTAATAGTAATGTTCTCTTTTGGTTTTGCTAATGCTTTAAAACAGCATAGATGACTAGTTTTTATCTAATATAGCATAATTATCTTTTAGTCACCGGTGTATAAGTCAGTAAAATATATTTCTGGGGACAGTTTTTTTTTCCTTCAACTGACTGATTTCCAAATGATATTGCAGCAAATGTTTCTAATGTACCACATGTGCAAGTCATTTTTCAGGTCTTGGAAATGTAGTCAAAAGTTTTAGAAAAGTCATGGAATATTCTTGGTAAAAGGTGTATGAACCCTGATATAGTCCATACACACAAAGTGAATTATTTATTTTATCAAGTAAATGCCTAATATATTAAACCTCCAAAATAATTTCACTTTTCCACAATATTAAAATGTATTGCTGTGCGTCCACTCACTTTACTCTCAAGAAAACAAATAGTGTTGCAAAATAAATTATCTTCTTTTTCCTGAATCCCCATTGTGGCATGAGGTGCATGAGCAGGGATAAAACATACATATGACAGACGAAAATATTTGTCACTATTAAAAGTTTATAGTTAAAAAGACACGTGTAGTGATTAGGAGCAGAGGACACAATACGCTGTGATTTTCTTCGGCGCATGTGGAACTGTTGTTTAGTTTCATGTGTTGTAAAGTAAGTAATGATAATTTATGGTTGTTGTGCCTGAGATAGTGACACAAAGAGACTAGTGAAGAGACCTTAATATATATATTGCATCTCCCTTGCCTCTACTTTAAATGCACAAAAGTCAAATGTGTGCAAACCAAACTATCGACACTGGCAAGGCTGTTGAAATCCTGTTTGTATGTAGTGCTATACTGTATACATTGTTATCTATGTGAAAAGAGGAAAAATAATATACTGTAAAGCAGATGCCTGAATGAATATCTTACTATTAAAATGAAATGGTATTGTAAAAAGAAAAAAAAAAAAGTACAATTTTTACTTATTTTTGTCATTTTAGAAAATTTATTGTCACATGTTACATTTCAAATTGTAATGGTAGTGATGTATCGATCTACTTTTTTTTACTGGTACAGCAGAAGACGCACACAAAAACTCACCTAGCACCTGTTTTTTTTTTTTGTTTTTTTTTGTTTTTTATTTTTTCTTTTTTTTCTGGACATTACTGTAGATGCTGTATCTAACATTTGCAATTCGGACCATACTGTGTTATAGGTACCTTGTATGTGTCAAGCATCACTTTCACACAAGAAAAATGGATTTGATGAAATCTATTAAAAACAAACTGTTACTGAAATACGGCTGCATTTCTTGTATAAAGGAGGTTAAAAATATGTGAAGGATCCAGTGTCAAAGAAGTAGATTTGAATGTGAAAAAAAAGATTTTAACGCAGAATTATCAACACACATGACTAAAAGAACAAATCTAGCAAATAAAAAAATCCATTAAAACGCCTGGGGAAATATAAAGACATCTTTCAACTTAAAAATATTACACAGAAAAAATATTAGAGATGAGTTGTTTTTTTGACAGTGATTTTTCCAATTTGCAGAGGGTGGAGATCCTTTCTTACACTTCATTAACAGTGTCATCTGCAAATAAAAAATGTAAAGTTATAAAAGGCCACTGAAAACGCATACTTACTAAATCACTGTATTTATCATAATTAAAAGGTATTATTGTGACCATAGACTTATTTATTGTCATTCAAAAAGGTAATTAATATGATACAGCATTCTCTGTTGCTCTTCATAGCTACATACGTATATTTACTCCACCAGTGTGAAACTTACATTTTCTCAATCTGGGTATAATAATACTGGACTATAAACATGTTAGTAAATTAAAAAGCTACATACTTTCTGCACAGGGAGAGGTGTATTCAGTGACTGCCTCGTCACCTGGAAATAACAAAAACATATCACAGACATCATAACAATAGTTTATCTCCAGGGTGTTCCAGGTAAAGGACATTTTTAAAGACCTTTTTATGTCACTCATGATAGAATTTAGTGCCAAAAAACTATATTTTTCAATTATTAGTTACACGGTGGCCAAATCACTGGCTGCTTAATGTGCAGTAATTACCATTTGGATTTGGATTTTTTTTTTCCTTACGCAACACACTCCATTTATGCAGGCATGGGACTGGTACAACAAGGACAAGTAGTCGCTTGTGACCCCCGTGGTTGGATTAATGATTAGTATTGTAATTGTATATTCTGTGGAAAGCACATTACTTCTAGCAGAAAGTGCAGTGTACGATAGCATACACTGTATTTGCCAATTTACATATTACATGCAACACTACTTTTAAGACCCTGGGGATAGACTGCATTAACTGAATGGACAGTGAAAATAGAGGCTCTTACTCGTCTGGTAGTAATCATAGACTTTGACCACGGCAGGTTTGAGGTTTCTCACAGGTTGGTCCTGCTCAATCGTCATACTGTGGATCTGCATCTCGTTCTGCTTCAGCTGCAAACAAACAGACCTCAAGATGAACTCTGTCCCACACCAGAGTTAACTAATTGTTGCACCTTTCTCTAAACAGAACTTTGTAACAAAAATATTCAGTTGACAGCCTTCATCTTTCCTTTTAGCTTTTACCTTCCAGGTTCGCCACAGCAAATCATCTGCCCCCTTGTGTGCAGTGATTTGCATATTAATATGGCATAGGTTTTACGCCGGATGTCCTTCCTAACACAACCCTTTTTGATTGATCCGGACTTGGGGCTGGCACAGAGAACCCTGGCTTGTGTCTACTTGTGGCTGGATTAATTATTATTTGATTGCCTACAGATGAGTTAACAGTAATAAATGATAGTCTGGAAGGTTTTTGACACTTTTTAAATGAATTTTGAAATGAATCCTCGAAACACCTCCACCACATTATACAGCATTTGATGCATAACATGAATGACATGAATAAAAACAATTTTTGTTTATATTGATTTATTATGACTTTTAAGTTTCTAAGTAAAAAAGTGCCCCACAAGGGTAGCATGGTCTATGCACAGCTCATGATTCTCATTCTGGTGTCTTACCCCATCTAAGTAGATGTTAATAAATCCTTCGTCTACATCCACTCGTTTCACAGACCGGTCCCTCTTCATCTGTTAGAGCACAATAACACAGGATAGGGTTTAATACAATAAAATGCACTTATTATAGTATTATAAGTACAAATGCTTCCTTATTTAGAGAAAATTATAAAAATACAGAAAAACAGCTAACCACTGAGAAAGTAGGCTAACTAACTGAGTTCACTAACTCCAGTGATCTCAGGTAAAATAAAAATAAAAAATCTATAGGTGGCTTATATTTACATTGCACTGCAGTTTATGAACTCACCAAGTCCAAAGAACTCTTGTCCAGGACATATCCTGACAGTAGTTTTATGTTGATGATGACCATGTTTGTTTCCTCCCTCCTGCCCTGATATCTGCACACACACACAACACACACACACACCGCACACACACAGCACACACACAGCAATGATACACAAGCAACTACGACATTGCAACAAATAATAAGAACTTCATAGTCAGTAACCTTTTAAAATAATTTAAAGTGTCTTTGTCTTTTTGGCAGAGCCATGATAAAGACACATCCCAGCGGTAAAGTGCTGCTTCTGAGGAAGACTGGATGTGTCAGTTGAAACATGTCAAGGTGAAGTAAACATCTCTCCTACGTTTATTGTCTGACTAGAAAGGAACTTTTAAACATTATCAAAAAATAACATTAAAAAAAGGCTTGTTTGAAATAACTTTAAATATCTTTTTAGCATAACAGTAGTTGAAGTAGGCTGCTCATTTAAGGAGCAATTTTGACCTATGGCTATAACTTTGTGGGTTGACAAAAGGCAGCCCTGACCATAGTTTTTTAGCATAATGACCAACTTAACTCAAATATCCCATTGTACAATGCATACCTGACATGCACGAAGAGGATGAGCTGTGGTCTGCTGACGTTACATTTGGACATAGTGTGAGTTGAAATGTTGAATGCAGAGAAGTCAGGCGGAGGGGGAACATTGTAATACATGGAGATCTGTGGACATAATTTCAGATCAATGTTATCATATGATGGACAAAAACACCAATACTTTATGGACTTCCTTTGACGATGTACCTGTGCCAGGACGCAGCTCTGTCCCTCCGCCCTCACAGTGTACTCCCCTGGGACCTCGGTCAGGCGCTCCTCTTGGTACAGCAGACGATTCGATTGGTCCACAGCAAACTCTTTGCTCAGGCCTCCTAGCGAAGTCACCTTAACTGTAGTGCTGCCCTCCTCGCTGTAGCTGGCAGCCGCGTAGTTAGACAGTGCTTGGAGAGCCACCACAGTGTCCTAAAGCAGCCACAAGGGAAGAGTGGTCTTAGAAAAATCATCTTCCCATTAGTGTCCAGGGATTTGCATAGTGATTTCCATTTATCCAGATTTGGGACTGGCACATGAAGCTTAAGACCCCTTGTGGTGCAACTAGCGGTTTTACAAGACAGTAGTAATAATGTTAACCCTCAGACCCTCCTTTAAAAAAATTGCATTTTCCCTCTGAAAGAGAGGTCACTGGGTCACATTTATAAATATAAAAATTAAGAAAAATACTTTTGTTTTCTTATCATTATCCCTTGTCCTCATCATACAGAGCAAAAGTGAATTCACTTTTAAATCTTTACCCTCTAAATGCCAGTTTGTCCACATAATTCCCACATATTTGTAAATAAAACATGCATTATTTACTATTTAAATATGCAAAGTATTTTTTTGTTTGTGTAGGGATTACCCACTCACAGATAGGTCACTGATTAGTCCTAAAATTGATTTTGATCTGGTGGTGATTTTGTGTTTGTGTATTTTTTTTTTGCCTCTTACTGACATGATTTAACATTTATGTATTGCAATGGAAGTGAAAATAAGTGATTTTAATTCGCGTCAATGAGACCAAAAAGAGCTTTAAGAGGAAGAATGTGAGTTTTTGCCCAGACTTTTTTTTTTTTTTTCAAATGTGACACTGAAATTCTAACATTAATTTATTAATGAACATCTTTGTCAAATATCATTTATTTTATTTAACCTTTATTTAACCAGGTAAAAAACAACCCATTGAGATCAAGATCTCTTTTGCAAGGGTGACCTGGCCAAGAGGTCAGCAGCACACGTCACAAAACATGATAACAATATATAAAAATAAACAATTAGATTAGAATCAATACTAAGTTAAAATTAAAGTGCAACAAAACAAGTTGATGTTATAAAGTGCAATAGATGTAAACAGTCAGACATAAAGTGCAATAGTTGTAAACAAAAAGATGTTAAAGTGCAAATAATACAAGGTGCATTTGTTTACAGTAAAAAATTAAAAACACAGGCACTTGCTGATGGACTCTCTTTGTCTGTAACACAGAAGGGAACGGAAAGTTCTAAATGAAACAAGTTCAGGCATTTTTAGATCAATTTGGAGAGAGTTCCAAGCAGACGGGGCAGAAAAACTGAAGGCTTGTTTCCCAAATTCAGTCCTAACACGAGGAACATGCAGGTGATAAATGTGTCTAGAGCGCAAGGCGTAATGACTGGTGGTTCTTTGGAGAAGACAGCAAAGGTACAAAGGAACCAAGCCAAGCAGAGCCTTATAAACCAAAGTCATCCAGTGAGTGAACCTTCACGCACTCAGAGAGGGCCACTCAGCTTTGGTGTACAGTTCACAATGATGAGTGAGGCAACTACAGCCTGTCACAAATCTCAGAGCACAATGATAAACAATATTCAATGATTGAAGACAAGCGGACGAGGCACTCGAACAGAACATCTCCATAATCAAGCAACGGTAAAAATGTAGCTGCTACAAGATGTTTGCGAGCTCTGAGAGAAAAGCAAAATTTATTTCTAAAATAAAACCCAAGCTTCACTTTTAGCGTGTGTAACAAATTTGCAATGTGCACTTTAAAAGAAAGTTCTGTATCAAGCACAAAACCAAGATACTTGTATCTATCCACTAATTCTATTGGCTTACCATGGGCAGTTGTTATAACTGGAATGTTCTCTGGTAACTCACATTTATGTGAAAGTACCATCACTTTGGTTTTCTCTGCATTCAAAACCAATCTTAATGACTGCAAACAAGACTGAACGACATTAAAAGCAGATTGTAAAAACCCAAAAGCCTGAGTAATTGACAGAGAGCAACAATAAATTACAGTGTCATCAGCGTAAAAATGATAAGATGCATTTGACAGATTGTGACACATGGTATTAATATAAATGGAGAACAAAATAGGACCTAAAACCAAACCCTGTGGCACACCTTTTTTGACCTCAAGAGAAGTGGAAGCAGAACCAGACATTTGTATGCACTGGGACCTATTTGACAAATAATCATCAAACCAAGCCACAGCTTGATCTGAAATGCCAATCTGAACCAAAGTTTTAACCAGGAGAGTGTGATCCACCGTGTCAAATGCCTTAGAGAGGTCAATAAAGAGTGCAACACAATATTTTTTACAATCAAGTGCCTGGATAAACTCATTTAAAACTTTCAAGGTCGCTGTAACATTACTGTGCCGCTTTCTAAAAGATAAAAAAATCAGATAAAATGCTGTTGGATTCTAAAAATGCTTTCAGTTGTTCACAGACCAGCTTTTCAAAACATTTTGCCAGGATACATAACTTAGAGATTGGCCTGTAGTTATTTACCTCTGATGGGTCACCTCCTTTGAGAAGAGAAAGTACAAATGCAGATTTCCAGACAATGGGAATTTTTTTTACAACTGAAACTCAGATTGAAAATATATGACAGAGGCTCAGCAATGTAGTCTGCAGCCAACTTCAGAAATAGAGAGTCCAATTTGTCTGGTCCAGCTGCCTTCCTGGTATCCAGATTTTTCAATGTTCTGTGACCCTCAGAGACAGACACTGCAGTAAAATTAAATGTACAGATATTGGAACATCTGTTTTTTTCTAGGGGTTCTGAGGTTGCTAAATGTGGGTTTAACGAGTCAAAAAGAGACCCTGCTGAAATAAAATGTTCATTAAAATAATTTAGCATGGCTGATTTCTCTATCACATGTTTACCATCTTTAATTAAGAAGTTAGGAAGTTCACCTGCTTGTGCAGACTCACAAGTGGACTTCACCATCTTCCAAAACCTTTTAGGATCATTCAGATTTTTTGTTGTTTCCGAAAGATAGAAATCTGACTTGGCTCTTTTTATTGAAAGGGTGCATTTGTTTCGCAACTGCTGAAAATGGAGCCAATCAACCTCAGATTTACTTTTCCTTGCCCGACACCAGGCAGCATCCCTATTTTTAAGAAAATTGTCAATCTCAGGGGAGAACCAGGGATTATTATGCTCTTTCACCCTGTAGGGGGCATGTTTATTAATAAGTTTTAAACACTCATCATAAAAGTACTGCCATGCCAGTTCGACATCGTCAATAAGAAAGACTCTGCACCATTCAAAATGGGACAGGTCATGGATAAAAGCTTGCTCATTTAATTGTTTGAGATCTCTTTTTACCAGGACACGAGGTTTGATTTTTGGTAATTTGACATTCCTGATAGTGGCAATAGCACAATGATCACTTAAGTACTCTGATGTAGGTACTTTTGCAAATGACTTATGTAGGGCATTCGTCATGAGATCAATTAGGGATGATCTAGTGGGACACTTAATATTAGGCCGAGTAGGGCTGTCTATTAGTTGAGTGAGATTTAGAGAGTCACAGAGAGATTCATTACCCTGGCATAAGAAACGCCAAAAAAAAAAAAAAGAAAGCAAAAATACTTTAAAAAAAAGAGTGCCAGAAGGGCTGAGGGTTAAACAGAAATGTTGCCATAGACAGTAATGGTTCACCTGTGTGGAGGAGAATCCACCATATGGGTTCTGCTGCTGAGCAAGCCAGCGAACAATACTAGAGCTGTAGTCCAAACCAAAATCTGGCAAGAGCGGTCCAGAGAGCAAAGCCAAAAGCACATAGGACGTCATCTCCACTTCCAGAGAGTCCAGGCCTTTTCCAGACTCCTCTGCCCTGTTCCAGTACCGAGTCCCGCCTAACACAAAGACAGTAATAAAGGCAGCATTTTAATATTTTGACATCTATTAAAACATACAACTTCCTTCTTTTTGGCTTTTCTCTTTTGGCATCGCCACGATAAAACCCCTGCCCCCTTGTGTCCAGTGATTTGCATATTAATTTGGCAGAGGTTTTTACACCTGATGCCCTTTCTCAGGCAATCCTCTCCATTTTCCGGGCTTGGGACCAGCACAAAGAGTCGTACACATTGTTGTTGACCCATTGTGGTTTGATTACATGGATGATTAACAACCACAAACACACCTATTGTTGATTTTGAGTCAAACTCTAATGGTTTGTTTAATTTTGATATTTTAATGTTGTATCTATCTGGCTCACCCTGTGTCCTGGACTTCTGGTGCAGGAATGTGATGAGTTTGCTCCTCGTCTCCTGGTCTCCTGCCAGTGTGAAGGTGTAGGACAACAGGGCAGTGGTGTACAGGTTGTCCATTTGACCAGCCAATGCCCCCTGGAGGCACCCGAGGCACTTCTGTACCATTGGCTCCTGGCCAGTGCAAGATGTGTAAGGGGCAGAAAGAAGTGTCAAAAATAACAACAGATACAGGAGAATTTTTTTTTCGATTTCAAGTTTAAACTAAATTCTTAAAATTAGGAGTATAAAAAAAAAGAGGTCTCTATCTAATTATGTAAACAAAGCAAAGTCATAAGGGACAACATTTTTGGTAACACTTCAAAAAAAACTACAAGTTATAAAAAGAATTAGTTAAGGCATAGGTAAGGATTAGCAAACACTTAACACTTGTGTCTTTGTTTTATTAATGTTTTAATACTAAATTTTAATTTTAATACTGGATGTTTGAAGACTAAACCTACACAGACAGATACAGTTAGACGTACAAATCATTACTTCAACATCAATAATCACCGCTAATATATAAACATTGTTATTTATTTTTAATTCTTGAGCAATAAGCTTGTATGAAGCAAAGCAAAATAATAAACACTGGTGTTAATTTAGTATATATTATTCAGTTCTATAGACTGTTTATTAATTAACTATTGTCAATTACACATTTATTAATGCTTTATTAGTGCTCAATAGTGGTCTGTGGTTCTAAAGCAGTGAGTCAACTGACAGGTCGGGACCCAAAGGTGGGTCATGGGCCTTTGCCAAAAAAAAAAAAAAGATAAATAAAAAAGTTATGTTACTGTTACACCTAAGGTTGAAGTAAATGCTGCTCAATTCTCCTCAAAGCAATGTTATTTAGTATTTACCACTGAGAAGGTCAAGAAAAGTGCATTTTGTAGACTTGAATCCTTTTGAATTGCACTTTTTTATTTCATGTATTGTCATTTTAAAAATAAACTGCAGCTAAGAGAATGTAGATAGGAATAGTTTCCGCTCTAGCATTGCCCCTTGCTTGTTAAATGTGTTGGTGTACTGTAATATTCTGACATTATTCTGTCTCAGGTTCAATTCATTCAATCAGTTGAATTATCTCTTTTATTTGGGTCGCGGCTTGACATTTAAGGTTGATGGTGGGTCCTGAAGCTAGGCCACTTGAGAATCACTGTTGTAAAGTATTGCCACAATTTAGAAAAGGGACTGCTAAAGGTATGAAAGGAAAAAACCTTATAAACATTTTGGATACATGATTGTATGTTTTGCACTTGGGACCCAATATTTGATAAAGACAGTAATCATTATGAATATCTGTATAAGGATTCAATAGTGAAAATAGTCTTAATAATATAGAAATAACAGTTAGATGTTGCTTACATTCACACTGGTGTTCAACTCCAACAGAGCAGCTGTAATGTAGGCTGTGAGGGACACATCGTCACTGACTCCCCCCTAACAGAAACACACACACAAATACAGCTGGCTTACAGTTCCTGTGCTTAAACTTTAATATTGTGACCACATCAGTTAAAATGTGGATCTATAAAGGCCAATAACATTTTTGAACAAATGTGACTGCAGTACAAATTAATGTGGTAGGGTGCTCTGACCAATTCCCAGACTCCATACATGTAGCCTTAGACATTTTAGGCTGATCCGTGTCATACCCCTTTCCCCCTGACTACTGCAACAAAAAGCAAAAATGCCAATATGTCTAAAGATTGCATAATAACAGTAAAAATACTATTAGCAGCCAGGGAACTTGACTTAGCCTGTGCAGCCGCAGGGTGCCTAATTTACTAATAAACTTTGAAACTATTGTGTAGCAACGCTCATAAAATATCTTTGAACATCACTGTTGTGCAGAGGTTTTCATCTAGGACTGTTAGTTTGGGACTAGCTACCAATTATTCTTTTATAATGTCTGTGCTGGTTGCCTTTAGGCCTGAGGCAAGGTGCACATCCAGAGCCCACTGAAGCCTCTCTCTATACTAATTATTCATAATATCTTCTTTGGGAAGAAAAATATCACTCTCAAAACAAGTTGGCTTTTGACGACCAGCTTCAGACACACTAAAATTGCAATTGTATTAAGTCACATTTCACCTTCATGCCATTGTGAAACAGCTTGCCCACAGACGCGATGCAGCCATCCTTCCTCTGGTGACTTAAAAGCCACTTCTTGGCCTCAGTTATGTGCTGCGGCTCGACATAAATGTATGGTCTGGCTCCACCGAAGGATTTCATCACAAAAGCGGTCAGCCTGTAAGGTCACACACAGAAACAGAAAATACATCCATCATTTTTCCAAAACTGTACCTCTGACCCAAACATGAACTCTGCTACAGGACAGTTACATAACACACCCCTCTCTCATGGCACAGCTTTGGGCCTGAGCTGCACCACAACTAACAAATAAATTATAATTTTTTTTTTTCCCACATAATGTAGACAAAATGAAATATCTGCCACCAAGACACAGGTATCTTTGTAGATAAAACATTACTATTTGATATTGGGCATTTTTTCTTTAGCTTCACCATTAGTGCCCCCGTCTTCCATATGGGCATTCAAAGGTTAAATTCCCTGAAGTGGAGCCAAAACCTATAACAATTTGCACTGGTCCCAAGCTGTCTTAAGTTTGTTTTTTGGCATGTATTGGCATGTTTAATATACAGTAGTAGTAACACACATATTGTGGTTTACAATTTAAGAGACTACTGCATCAGAAACAAAATAAATCACTGGCATTTTCACACAAAAAGAAAGATTTTCTGAAAGACCCCACTTTTTCCAAAATTCCTATCTGTAGTCAACAATGCAGCAGCTCACAACTCCATCTAGTGGCACAAAATAACAAAACCGACCACAGACTGACAGACTTTAATCACCTGTGATTAAAGGTGCAGTATATATTTTTTTATATTTAATAAAAATGACCCACGTGTCCCAAGATATGATGTAAACATGTTTAAATCAAATATTAGTTTTACTGATAACAATGGTACAGCTGATTTATTAACAATTAAAAATATGTTTTACATAATTGCCAAGTTGTTTTTGTTTACATTTTTTGTTTTGGTTTAAAACTGCATCGTCTATTGTCCAATCAGAAAAGAGACCATTGTTTTGATTTAGGCTGCAGTACTGTTTTCAGACCAGTATGAGCACATGCTGCTTACAGTACCTTTAAGTAATGACTAGAGATGGTAGTAGTGGTAGTAGTAGTGGTAGTAGTAGTAGTAGTAGTAGTAGTAGTAGTAGTAGTAGTAGTAGTAGTAGTAGTAGTAGTAGTAGTAGTAGTAGTGCCTTCACTTTCTGCATGGTCTCAGAGTTTTTGGTGTGTGCAAAACCATCACGATTTCTACAGAGCAGCAACAGAGTGATATTTACGTTATGGCAGCAGCTGGTTTGGTATGTTTTGTGGTATATTGTCATATTTTGGGGGCATAATATTAAGCCTCCTTATAGGTATCAGTACATTTGTGACAACGTCATGCATAATTAATGAGCTACATCTGTTCTGGTGGCAGGCCTATGAACACTAGTCTGGCTGCAGTTCCCAGGCTGGCCACTGGGGGTGGTGCCGTTTTTTTGAGCAGATTAATGTAATGTGGTGTTTTTCCACTGATTAAACTGTGTCAGCTCAGCACATGTGCTCTCTTTTGAACAATTTATATTCAGTTTGACTGTGACTATAAAACAAGTGGGTGTTTGCCGTTTACTGAGGACAACTCTGTTGTAGTTTGAATTGAAATATAATTGCAGAATTGTATTGACCTTTGTACCAAAAGTTTAATTTGCTTATTAGCAATATAGCTTATATCTGTGTTGGATTATAATGTTTTTTTATTTATTTATATATGATTTCCAAATTTGAAAATTCCCAAAATTTCCAAGCTTAACTCCCCATGGAAAGTTTCCAGAAAATTTCTAGAAATTTACCTAAAATTTTCTGCCCCATTGCAGCCCTAGTTAGGACGGCAGGGAAAATCCAACCTACCCCCCAGCAACTGTTTGAACAAACCACCATCAGACAGGCCATCAGGACTCAAACAGACCCATCTCATGTCTTATACTCTAAATACATTTTAACCAACTCAGGGAAAAGGTACAAGACTCTTCTGTGCAAACATAACCGGTACAAAAACTCATTTATTTCTACATCAGAAAAATGAATCAATATAGAGATGGAGGACAAACTGAGGCACACATAACTTGCAGAACATTGTCCTTTGTGACACTGGCTGCACTGTAAATATTTGGTGTTTTTGACTGCTGTGCGGTGATCTGAGTTTTCCTGTTCCAAAACAGAATTCTCCCATGTGAAACTAATAAAGAAACAACTAAACTAACAAGTAATAATATTTGTATTAGTAGTAGCAGTAGTAGTAACAGTGGGAGTAGTTTGCATTTACATTTACACTTAGTACTTTACTTTTTCTCAACTTGACTTACAACTACTTTTACTTCCGAGTCATATTACTTTGTAGTAACAGTACTTTTACTTGAGTTCAAGTTTTGTATTCTCTTTCCCCCTCTGATTAAAAGTACTACTACTATTACGTTAGTTTTAAACCAGTACCTTTAACTCTGATTGTGCATTCATGTTTTTCTCTGAGCTATAAAAACACAATGCAGCCCAATGTAAAATGTCTCTAAATGCTTCCAGTTTCTTTCCCATTGTCTTTTTTTAACAAAGCAATGCTTGTGTTTGGCAATTTGGACAATCTCCTGTTGGCATTAAAACAAATTTAAACACTGAGCAGTCCTAGTTTCCTTGCAGCACAAACACCCACCTACACAGCCTCAGTACCTGCCAAACTGCCCAGTGGCGTCTAATAAAGAGCAGAGAGGGGAAGATAAATCCCCCAGAGGCTGTGATTTTAAGCCCATTCAATTCAAATATTCACATTTTGGCAGCGTCTTTAGATTTATTAGGATGTGCGCTGGTGCCAGACAGCTGAGGGGACAGCATTTTTCTTCTCTAATCAAAAAGTGTGAGATTAGAGCTGAAAATACACACAGCACAGCC
Source organism: Bostrychus sinensis (assembly GCA_020698575.1). Classification (NCBI taxonomy): domain Eukaryota; kingdom Metazoa; phylum Chordata; class Actinopteri; order Gobiiformes; family Eleotridae; genus Bostrychus; species Bostrychus sinensis. The sequence goes on from CM036245.1 coordinate 17,127,392, forward strand.
CTAAATAAATGCTTTTAAATGTTGGGTAACAAGTGATGCAATGGGTACAGGTTATGTCATCAGAAACGTGCCTCATTCTCCATTTGTGTTTAAAATGTTGTATGAAAAGTGCACTTCAGTTTACAGACCAAGCAGATGTGGGAGGAAAAGTAGAACATAATCATAATCCACAGTACTGCAGGTGTAAATGTAATCCCTGACACTTTTCCCCAGAGTTAGACTACGATGCAGTCTGTGGTTACTGACCATGTGTTTCCGGACTCATCGGACTTTCCAAAGGCGCTGTATGAACCGTCGTCATGTTTGTAGGTGAGCTCCCGCTGATATCCTACAAGATATATTGATGTTTAATCTCTTTCAGTTCACTGACAGATCGGTAACACTTTAGAATAACTCACATTATTAAGCATTCATTTAGAATTAGCTAAGGATTAGTAACCAGTTAAGTGATTTACAAAACTTACCTCAACATTTTAAACACCCTTAAGTTAAAACATTGTTATTAATGTATTATTCTTTAGTGGTGAGCTCATGTAAATTACTACAAAATTGTAAATGTCAGGGGTTATTGTTTATTTTTTAAATTATTGTTAATTACCTAATACTTATATTACTGCTTAAGCCCCTGTCCCACTGCACTGTTTAACGATTCCGTCTAAAAAATAAAGGCATACGTTCATTGGATGTTTCTATTCATTATTCAGCTGGTTTTTAGACGTATTTAGACTTTGACAGACGGCATTAGCCATTTCAAACTTTAAACATGTTAAAAGTTTTCAGCAGCCAGCTTCCGATAGTGATTGGTGGTCGGGTTTTTTTTGTTTTTTTGTTGCTGTTTTCATCGTTCCTCAGGCAGAATCTTACTGGTTTTTCGATTTTTATGGCTGTTGGGCAGGCGGACAGCTCAGTCCATCTCCAGCCACGGAACACACCATGCATCTATGGAATGATGAAACGGGCAAGAAAACAGCTGAATAACTTCGAAGAAATGTTCACTTAACGGATACATGAGCGCCTAATCTCAGGCCAAAGACAGTCCTCGTAACGGTAGAAGCGGATGGATACAGATAGAGGAACATCTACTAACTTCTAATCAAGTCTGAATAACGGTCAAAAAGCATGTAAAAGAGATAAGTGCGAGAAACGCCTAGGCAACAGCCAGATGGGCAGAAACTGACATAGCCAGCTGGTATTAAAAGCTTGGGCTCTGGGTATACCCCCGCCTCATTTGGTCCTCTGCTTCCAAGTACAATGGGTGATGTTCCTGATGATGTTCCTGATGATGTTCCTGATGATGTTCCTGATGATGTTCCTGATGATGTTCCTGATGATGTTCCTGATGATGTTCCTGATGATGTTCCTGATGATGTTCCTGATGATGTTCCTGATGATGTTCCTGATGATGTTCCTGGTGATGTTCCTGGTGATGTTCCTGATGATGTTCCTGATGATGTTCCTGATGATGTTCCTGATGAGGTGGCCCTTCTGCAGGCACAACTTGATGTGCAAGCTGCCCGGCTGAGACTCTACAAGAATGTGGTTTAAAGAAGAAGGGCAATGCGCAGAAGGCAGCAGAGTCGAAGGTGCAGGTTCTGGTTTTTGCCTTGGCTTGGCCTTGAGAAGGGGCAGCAGTTTGGTTTTTACGAGCAGTTCGTTACTCACACTGTTCAATGTTCTGCAAGCTGGGCTCAATGAAGACGTTACTCATACTTAAGCAGATGTTCTCAGATGTATTTAGATGTTACTCATGCTGTTCTATCTACCATCCATGGCCAAGAAATGTGTATTTGCCACCGTATGATGTAAATATTTAGACGGAGGCAGACAAAATTGTTAAACAGTGCAGTGGGACAGGGGCTTTAAAAGTGTTACCAACAGATCACTAGCATCTATTAAAAAATGTGTTCTTAACCAGAAAGAGTGCAGCCCCCGTGTTTCCTCCCTTTTAAACAACTAAACTAATTTTAACAATATTTAATCTTACAGTTGGGTCCAACTAAACAATATATGCTTTAAGTTCATAAAAAAATAATCCAGAAACAGTTTAGAGATGCCTGCTGACCTGACCGTAGGAAGTTTGTGGCCTTGTCCTGGATCTCCTTGGTCAACTGGCCCGAGCTCTTCAGATAGTTCAGGATAAAAATGTTGGGAGCGAAAAGCACCATGTTCTGCTCCCCACAGCCGTACGGCATGGCAAGCAGTTTGTCCAGGTTCTTCATGGCACGGCCCATAAGATCACCTGGACAGTTGAATGTAACAACAGCATGATAAGATTTTACACACATTAAACATAAAAAGGTAAATGTGTGGGGACAAACCCAGAACAGATACTGTGGCTCTGGCCGATCCAGCCACAAACATCTCAGGCATCAGAAGAGAGATTTTCTTCTCCACTGGACCTTCTGCAAACAAAACAAAACAGATAAAAAACAAATAATGCATATATTATCTAATTATTACTATTGTTAAGTGTAAATCACTCAAGTTTGTAGTAATCAAAAGCTTTACTTCCTGGTTTAAATGTAGCTGATTAAATGTAGCTGGCAGTCAGTTGTAGAAGAGACACAGAGTGTAATGAAGACTCACCTGCAGGACAGAGCAGTGCATTGTGGCTCACCATCTGTGGCGTTCCTTCAGCCTGGAGAAGAAATATTAAATTAACATGTCTTTATGATTTAGTTATACTATTTTGAACTTAACAAACTAAGCCCCAGTGCACACAGGAATAACTTAATGTCCACAAATATGACCACTTTTGTCTGTATTTTTGAATTTTGTTTAGTATAACTGTGCATCAATCATTTATTAGTTTTCTTTCTTTTAAAGACATTTTTACTGGACATTTCCCTTTTGCGTTGACAATTTTATTCCCAGAATTATACATTAAGTCAAAAGATTCATTTTTAGTGTCTGGCTCCATATTTCCATCTATTTATAAAATTAAACATGTTTTTCTCTCTTAGTAAAAGAGTTTCTTTGTGAAAACTCAATGACAATGAAGAATTTTGGAAAATACATGCGTCAGTAAAACACAATTACTTCTTGAATACTTTCAGGTTCAGATCCTTTCTGCATAACTATTTTCTATGTTTCCAGGTTTTTCAGGACTTGTGTGAGCCCTGTCTATGTACATTAGTTGATGGGGCTGACCTGCACCAGCAGCATGCGGACCACAGTGTCGATCTGACCCATGTCTGGGACAGTGGCCACCTCATTTCCACACAGGACATTGGTCCTAAGGGCCTCGGCGCTGACCTTGATGCTCACCTCACCTGTGGGCACACACAGCCTATTGATTAGTGCTGCTACTGTCACATTTTGTGCACCAAGCAAAACAGCTTCCTGTGTATTTTTCACTTTCCCAGCTGCTCCTGCCTCCTGTGTTTTCCTTCCTCCCATTTCCCATCTCATTCGGCCTCATTAATCCCCATTTGTTGCCTTATTATTCCGCCTCCCCCCTCACCGCCTTCACAGCCCACGTTTCACACAGAGGACAAGTACAGATCGGCCCCCGAGGGAGAGCTTTCCCACTGTTTCGTCAGAGATACTACCTGACTTGTTAGTACAAGTGATTGTCAGCACTCCACTAAGGGGGAGTTAGAGGAGCCTGTATTCATCCCACTGATGGAGGCGGATAAAACTCACACCATTAAAAACAACTGCTTTACTTCGCCTGAAGCAGACCCAGCTGTCAGGGCCTAATAAGGGTTAATTAGCTTCTTCTATCTCCTGTTTGTCACTGAGAACCACAAATGACACAAACAGCAGCTACTTCATTTTAAATCATTTTCAAGGCTCTGAGACTGCCTTTTTGTATTGCTACAATAATTAAACTTTTTTGCAGAGATTTGTAAAATAATTCATAAAAAACATTAAAAAAACATGTTTTACTAAATGATCTATAAAGCAATGCTTTTTGTTTTTAAAGGTAACAATAGCAGCCGAGTCTGGCGCAGAGTAAATGGTAACACTTGCTCCCCACTAATATTAAGAAATAATAATAATAATTGAAACCGTGTGAACAAACTGAATTAACACTGATGTTTTTAGATTTGCTTTTTTATACAATATCAATGCTTAACTCAATAGTATTTATTAACCAAGCACTTACTAACACTTAAATACTTTATAGTATGTTTCAATTATTAATCATTAGTGACTGAACTTAAACTGGGGCAACAGTGGTGCAGTGGGTTAAGTGTTCGCTCACCAGGGTCTGCGGTTCGAACATCGCTCAAACCATTTGCTGATGTTGTGTACCTGTGCAAGACCCACATTACCCCAGTCACATTATGTGGCTGGTTGTTACAGGAAGGGCATCCGGAGTAAAAACCTGCCAAATCACTGTGCTGTTTTGCAATAGTGACTCATAATAACAACAATTGATTTTTACATTGATATAATTCTCCAGTCAAATGTAGAGTATATATTTTCTTAAAATGTGAAAAAAAACTTTCTATAAATTTCTGTTATGCCCATTTTGTCAGTTACTGTACTGGTCACTAATACATAAATTACTTTTTACAGTCTCGTTTGTCTGCATCGACTGCCTTGCAACTCTAAAGGAAGCCTCTTTACCCAGGGAGGTTGGAGTGACGATCCAAGAGAAAGTGGTGCTCTCCTCTCCGCATAGACACACAGTGTATTGGCAGCTGTCACAGGGCTTATAGGTGAACTGGTCTGAGTCGGCCAGCGTTACTTTAACCTGAGGAAAATCAAGCAAATCAAAGTTAACATCCATGGCTGTTGTCCCTTTTAATTATACTGCAACACCAACTTCAACTTCCACAAAGGTTAGAGCATTGCATAAAATGTACAAAAACAGAAAGCTGTGATCTTCAAATCTCATAAAACACATTTTATTCAAAATATAACATTATATCAGATGTGGAAACTGAGATATTATATCGTCATGAAAATGTACTATTTTCAATTTGAATTTGATGGCAGCAACACATTTTTAAAAAGCAGGAACAGGAACAACAAAAAGCTGGAAAATAAAGTGTTTCTATCAAAAAAAAAAAAAAAAAAAAAAAAAAAAAAACAGCAAGGAGGAGAATTTTACAACTAATTAGGTTGATTCGCAACATTTTAGGGTATAAAGGGTATAATAATTTTTCATTAATTGGTAAAATATCTCAAAGCCTAATATGTTGTTTATTATTTGTAATGTGAATATTTGCAAACCATTGCAAACCATCAGTTCATTTACATTTTACACAGTGTCCCAACTTTTTCTGAATAGCAGTTGCACAGTAAAGCAAAGACACTTACCATGATGCACTTGGAAAGATAGTTAAATACAGTGGCTTTGAGCGTGAAGACTTCTCCTCTAATGACAGAGTAGGGCAGAGTGAGACTGACAAAAAATGGCTGAAAAGCAGTCAGTCCGGTGTTGGGGGCAATGCCAAGTCCTGCTGAGGAGATGCAGAAGGCTCCTGCAGCCCATTTAGTGATAGTGTCTGGGACAGTCTTCTCCATGTCGATCGATCCACTGGCTCTGTCCAGAAACATAGGGTACAACATGTCCAATAATAAAGGTTATATAAAAATACAGGGAAAACATAAGTGGTAAACTAAGGTACTAAGGTACTAGGTACTAGGTACAATACAAATAACTCTACCTTTATCAAAAGGTAGAAGAGATACTCCAAACCTATATTTAATCAAGTAAGGTACTGTTACTGTAAATAATATTATTCAAGTAGTAATACTGAAAAATATTACTCAAGTAAAAGTAAAAAGTATTACTAGTAGTATCTCTACCTGTAGTAGGAAGAGTTGAATGTGTATACGTTTACTCAAATAGAGAATTACATTAAAAAAACATTTCTCCTAAAAAAAAAATGCTCAAGTTAATAAACAGCACAAACCTCCACCAGACTGTGACTGAAGACAGTTTTAGAAGAAGTGACAACTAATGATCACTACTGTTTTTAGAGGTGTGTCTTGATCAGAGTACTAATTTTTACAACTTTCCCACCTCTTTACATTTTGGCACTTTTTATGTAATGTACATATTGCTGTTGAGAACAGATTACATCATGAAAAGGCATTTCATCTACCGTCATTGTATATACACATACATTTAAAAACAGTTTGCTGTTGTATAAATACAGTACATTGGTTTCAAACTCCTGGAGGTTATGTTTTGGCTCTTTTTAAATGATATTTAATCATTACCCCACAGACACCAGGTCCCAGATCCATGTTTCGGGGAAGAAACTCCTGACGGTCTCCTTCTTTAGCTCGATCTTGTCCTGGCCGTGGGGCATCATGTTAAAGGCCATGGGGACTGGAGAATCTACCATATCTAAGAGCAAATAAATAAGAAACAGCATTAGCACAAGAACTTACCCAACTGGGACCAGGTCCCAGATCCAGGTCTCGGGGAAGTATGCTCTAATGGTCTCTTTGGTTGGCTTTGCTTCTACTGCGTTTGCTTCTTGTTCCATTTCTTCTGGTGCAGCAGTATTTACGTAGTAAAGAAAATCCTCAATACCATCATAAAGCACGTCGTACGTCCTCTCAAGACAGTTAAAAGGCTTCTTCACATCAGAGTTGGTCACAATCTTGATTCCTATTTCCTAAAGGAAAAAAACAGGTTAAAATATTATGTCATTCCCTCGTCACTTCCAAAGAAAACCTAAACATCTTTAGTTCTGCTACCTAGTGACAGTAAAATATTGGCAGTTGTGGACAGATGCAGGGACTTAATATCGATTTAAAAAAGAGAACGCTAAAGAAATTATAGCTGACAAAACAGATTAATTAGAGTAGCCCTATATAAATCTCTAAATTAAATGTTTTATTCTTCAAATATGACACAAAGCCTACTTCTACAATGTGGCAGCAAGAGTATTAAATAGGATGTTTTTACTTTAAAAATGCTATAGACGTCATCTTTGTGATTGGTTGGTCCAAAATAAAATGAGCGCTTCTTTCGACTGCCAGCACCAACATCATCAACCTCAGGCTCTGGCTCTACTTCCACCTCTGGTATCGGGATAGGGAAACACGGATATGGCTCGTGGTCCTCCGCCTCATAAGGGTAACCAGACAATTTTTGGAAGGGCAGTTGGTCGTACACCTGAGCAAAAACAAAAGGTGCAAGTAACAAACTTGAGCAAGACTGGAAAATCTATGCATATAAGAATAAGTTGAATGTCATACATAGTCTACAGTGAGCTCCACACCAGACTTGAGCAGCAGCACGCTCTGGTCTATGGCCCGGACTGAGCACAGCGAGTCTGGGTGAGCCTGCAGTGTCAGAGTGGTCTTCTCGGCTGGAAGCTGCTGGGGAGGCGCAAACTTCAGAGAAACCTGAGGAACAGAAATTAAATTATTAGTCTGATTATGCAGGACAGACGCTTCTTATACTCAAAAGTAAAAGCTTTATGTAAATAGCTAGTAAGATGTAAGAAAATCTAATAAAATACAATATTTATTTTATTTTGGCTTCTCCCTCCTGGGGTCGTCACAGCAAATTATCTGTCTCCTTGTGTGCAGAGATGCGCAGAGTAATTTGCCATAGGTTTTATGCCAGATGCCCTTCCTGACAGAAAATTATCCATTTATCTGGGTTTGGGAACAGCACAAGAGCACATTGGCTTGTGATCCCCTGCGGCTTGACTGGGTAAGGAATATTAAAAATTTAAGACGATGCATCAAGACTAGAGAAAAATAGTCCATAAACATGTTCAAGTTTAACACACTTTAACTGTCTCACAAGCATTTTGAAATGTTATCCGTATTACAAACAGCACTGCAAAGTTTTGAAATATAAAAACATTAGATTTTTGAGCTTTTTTCAGCTTTTTCAGGTCTAGTGGTACCTTGTTACTGAGACAAAGCTGAACAGGAAAGTCCATGCTGTCGGCTACAGCCTCTCCACTGGGCATCACAGTGTACACTAGCACTTGAGCAAAAGGTGCCATTTTGTTCACCTGATGCAGAGATATAGTCAAAACGCCTTTGTTCACTGCAACAAACAAAAATACAAAGATGTGAGGGACTTAAGCATAGGATCAAAAAACATAATGGTCTTGACAGGTTTGTTATGATTTATTCTATCCCTGTTATGTTGTAGGTTATGTCTGCTCTCCAAGCATTTTTACTGTTTTTAGGTAGGTTTAGATTTTTTTTTTTTAAACATGTGATTGGTACCCATATCTCTTTTAACAGCCACAGGGATACGGTCGTGCTGGACAATTGAGCCTTTGGACATCACCTGCAAAGTAGAATAAAGAATTTTTTTTTAAACTTTTGCTTATTTCTCATGAAAACTCTCTGCCACAGTAACAGTTATGTACATGTATGACTGTAAATTCTTACCAGGTAAAAGAAGTCCAGCACTTCCTGTCCTTCCTTTATCTCCTTTCCTTGGATGATATACTCAGCTCGAACTGTTGCCTCTTTGTTGCAGCGAAACTTCCCTTCGTTTTGTTTGATCTTCAGAAAACTGCTGCTCTTGGAGTAAAATGCAGTCACGTAGATATCGGCAAATCGGTACTCGGGTTGACGCATCATGGGAACATACGGCTCAGCGTCCTGCACCTTTTTAGCATAGGCCTTAAAACAGGAAACTTGGTTATTCTGATGCTGAGAGATAGCTAACTGGGACAAAATGAGCTGCACCAACCCTGATTTTAATAGAGCCTTTCCAGAGAGATGTGTCTAGAGAAAAGGACGCCATGCCTTTAAGGTCAGTGGTGAGCGTCAGGTTCTGTGAATTACTCGAAGTAACGCACACATTTTCATTGGCAACAGGTTTGGAGTCAGGACCAACCATTTTGACCTAGAAAGGAGCAGAAAGCAGACAGTATAAGGCATATGGTGGACAAATGGACAAAGACAGTAGATATAGAGCAAGGAAACACCTCAGACACATTTTGCTTAGATATGTTATATAGAAATAAAATTATAGGCACACATCAACAAATGAATATATTGATTGGATTGGTTCAAATACAAAAGGTGAAACACACATTACTTAGATTCAGTACACATGCATCATATAGATTCTGTAAGAATTGTGATGATCCTGTATTATGATGTAATTTAGGCTTTCCTTGACTGTAAGCCATAACCCTTTTCTTGATATTAAATTTATTTACATGCACCAAAATATTTATAAAACATTACTTTCTTTTTAGCCTGACCAGCCAGCCCCTCCTACTTTTTTTTGAAAGCAGGACAGTCTGGCTCCTCACTCACAGCAAACTGTTTCTCTCTGGTGGATTTGGAACTGGCCTATCACAGCTGTTTATCTGCAGTGGATCTTACGAATACGGAAGGAGAGCAAATTTTATAACTTCTCTCACCTGATTAATGGCGTTTAGCATTGGCAATTCCTCATTGACTGCTAAAGAAGCTGAGCTTCCCCTAAAATTTCATTAAATAAATGGTCAAATATGCATTGCTAAATTTCATAAAATTAGATATTAAGTTGCATTAAAAGTATGCTATAATGTGTTTATTTTTGAGTATGTTGTTCATTAATTAGCTGTTTAATCTGGTTCTCCAGGTCTTACAGGTCAGCAATGCACTGCCTATGTCTCACCCTTCTGATTGGTTACTTCATCTGTCATTGTTCTGCCCATAGAAACAAAATTTAAGTGAAGGGGTACCAGACTAACTTCTTTGTATAGAATAAGAAAACAATTTGTCTGGCTGGCCAGGCTACTTTTTTTTTTACCTTTCCCTCAAAGGCAATACCAGGCTTGTAGGATGCAGGTTCATCCTCAAAAGTGACTGTTCGGATGACACTGCTGAAGCTGGTCCGTGCACTGCCTCTTAGAGTCACCCCTGGGATGGCAATGTTCATGAACAACTACATTAAAATGAACCAATACCAAAATCACTTCTTTTTAAAATTGTAGAAAGATTGTAGAGACAATACCAGTGCCAAACTCCTGCAGTTCAGCTTCCACTTGGAAATGGTCATGATACCCATTTTTATTGAGGAAAAACTCAGAAAGGTTTACACTTTGTGTAGTGCAACCACTTTTGTCTGTCTAGAGGGAAAAAAAACACACAATAATACACTACAATAATGCAATCATTGGCATAATCAATTTCAGCGGCAGAAGGTCAGACCACTGTATAATTTACTTACTGTGAGCTGGTATGTCTTGCACACGTCTTGGTTAGTATTTGAGTAATACCAGTAAAAAGAATAGGCTTTTCTACAAAACACTGCCTTGACAGAACCAATGACCGGTTTTCCATAAGTATACCTGCAGGACGTAATAGTAACTTTTAATATGGGAACAGTAAAGTCTTTGTAAATTAATATCTACAGTTAATAAATTAGAATATCATAAAATGTGAATTTATTTTAAATAGTTCAATAAAAAAAGTTTTGTAGTTTCAATAAACACAGAAACATCAGCAGCCCTAAATGGGAATGCATTCAGATATTTTCCATCACTTTTTCCTACCCTTACACCCTATATTTATTATTTTCCCGAGATAATTGTTGAATTACTTTGTAAAAGTATGGACTTCCAGTTTCCAAGTCCCATCATCTCACATGCAATACCTACCTAAGCAAGGCTACTTAAAGGTATTAGGGAGGATCTTTACAAATTCATTTTTTGCAATATTTATTAAAACTACCTTCATTGCCCTGTATAAGGCTTATAAATTGGTGTATTAGAAAATATAATAATAATATTAATAAACTGTGGACTCTGTGGGACTTAAAAAACTTCATCCAATCGTTTTCGTCATGAGTACGGTAACCATTGTTCCACGGACTCGCCAATCATTCTGACTTCCTAGTTTCGGCGATAGTGCACGTTCTTGTGCCTCTTTGCGTATACACTATGTTTATGTAGTCCAGCATTAGCGCCGCGTTAGCGGAGTTAACATCGTAGCGCGGACAGCCTGACTTCGAAGAGTCACAACAGGAAAACTGTTTTTGAAGTATACCAGAGGAGGAGGAGAAAAACTGTAGAAGAGCAGAATAAAACCCCTGTAGTTATTGGCGATTCCTTCAAAGGACGGCGTGCGCTGTAGGAACAGAAAGGGCTTCAGACGATGCATTGGTCGCCAAGTTCCTGCTGGACAGGTACGTTTATCTTATCGTTTGAAAAAAAATGCCTTTTTTCTTTATCTGTTAAACCATTTCAACTGTACAGCAACGTCAGTTTGCTCTGCGTGTGATTGGGTCTGTGTGGGGAACTAGGTCAAAGGTCGCGCAAACAAACAATGCAGGTCTAGGTTGAGGCGAATCTCTGCTGATGCCGGCTGTAAACAAACACTCGTGTTCCAACGCTCGTGCACGTCGCTGTGGAGGAGTTCCTTGAAAGGAACAGTGAAGGGTGGGGGAGCCTGACGCATGCGCGTTATTCAAAAAAGGACAAACAGTTGCTGGTTTCTCAGCAGTCGAAAAAAATCCTCCCTAATATCTTTAAGTATGGCCTCTTCTGTAGGTTTTAAACTACAGCCTATGCACAGCTTCTGTGTATTGACTGATTTGAGAAACTGAGGCATTCATAATCAAATAACTTAAACAATATTATCTGGGGAAAAGAACTATTGAAATGATTATATTATTATTACAATCAGGCCAGTTGACGGGGGGATGGGAGGGTATGATGAGGGTGTGGTCCCGGGCCCTAGGGGCCCAGAAATGGTCCCTCTTCTTATATTTTTTATTATAAAGGGGCCCATGTGAAGGCTTCTTGCCCCGGGCCCCAGCAAACCTGTCGACGGGCCTGATTACAATTATTATACATTTCACAGAAGGAAAATGTGAGGAAAAAAATATGAATGCCTGGACACTTAGGGCTTCAGTAAGAAAGAAATATTTCAAGCATTAATTTATGAATTTTGGTTGTTGTGAATTGTAAGCAATAATCATCACAATTACGATGCGTAAATAACTGGTTGAAATATTTCACTCTGGGTGTATTGAATCTACACAATATATGCACATTACTTTGAATTAAACTACTGAAATTGACGGACGGATTTTTCTACAATATTCTGTGCCTGTAAAGGGGATACTTACTTTCCACAGACTTTAATATTGGCCAGTTGATCCAAGATAGTGATCACATTTGGCAGCTGGACCTTCACTTCATATTTAGGCAGAACTAATCCATAAACAGGAAAAATTATTCAAAATAAAATGTTTTTTTATTTTTTTTACTGTAGCTGTAATCGTATGTAAGTACAACAAACCGTATTCCTTGATGTCAAAGTTGTGGTGTACTTGCTCCCCCTGCTCTGTCGTGGCACTGATTGTGTAGGTCCCTTGTGCAGCTTCAGGGATTATTGGGTGTGAAAGATCAAGGATGCCACCATCAATGGTCTTATCCAACCACTGAGCAATGCGATTTGTTCTGGGATCCTGAACATTACATGAAATAAGCAGGAAAATAAATGCAGGCAGATCAATAAAAGTATTAAAGCATCAGCATGTTATAGTTGGACTTTAAAATAATGTTTCAAAAATTATTTTTGTGGTAGAACAACTCTTAATGGGAACAACTGCCCCTCCATTAACTCCCAAGCTGTTTAAAGGTACTGTAAGCAGCATGCACTCGTACTGGTTTAAAAACAGTACTGCAGCCTAGATCAAAACAATGGTCTTTGGGTTGCCAGTCACAATGTGCTCTGTGTCTGTGTGGCAACCAGAGCATGAAGCTCTTTCCGCTTTTCTGATTGGACGATCGCTGATGTGAGGGTTTCAGAACCAAAACAAAAAATGTAAACGTAAACAACTTGGCTATTATGTAAAATAAGTTTTTAATTTTCAATACATCGGCTGTATTATTGTTATCAGTAAAACTCAAATTTGATTTGAACATGTTAACCTCATATCTGAGGACACGTTTATTTTTTAATCAAGTATTAAAAAATATATACTGCTTATAGTACCTTTAAGGTCCAAATACTACATAGTGTTACATGAAGTGGAGGTGTTGCAAGCCCAAGAGGTGGAAATCAACCACAGAGAACTTTAAACAGCCATTATTGATGCAGTGGTATAATAATAAATCACTACCACCTTCAAATCCATACATTTCTAAGTTTCTCCACCTCATATTCTATCATTTATTTTCCTGGTATTCGTCATTTTGATAGTCTTGGTCCTAAATTGGAATCTCAGTAAACTGCTCTTGGCCGTGACTTGTTCCCAGTTAGAGTAGGCTTGACTCCATCACTCCTACTTACAGTATTTATCCAGTTTGTGTGATTTAGGTAAACCACAGACAACCTGTTATATGTTTTCCACAGCCAAAAATGATGAAACTGTAGCTTACCTCAAGCTCAATCACTTTGTACTGAAAGAAGAAAAAACATATACATTAGTTTTTAAATTATTGATAAGAAATGTGATAGATTTGCTGTATATAGCGGTGCTCTCTCTCATGTCTGTGGTCCCGAATGGAAAAGGCCCTGAGCTTGTATTGATTCAGATGTTTGGGTCAGATGCTGTGTGTGCCAAATGAACTCTGACAGCAGTTTATCACATGAGTCCACACAGCGCTTCACACCCACACTCTCCTCAAAACCAACAAACAGGCCTTCGCTCACCTCCCACTCTCCTGAACCAAAATAGACCTCGCTTCTCAATGCATGGCACACATCACACTGCATTACAAACTTTGGCACTGCAGGTTTTTACACACAGAAACATGCATAAAGACACTCAAAATAGAAAATCAAACTTACCACTCGCTTCACGGGAATAAAGTTGCCATCCATGGAGGTGATCCTAAAGCGGACTAGAAAAGAAAAATCAGAAAACATAAATTATATTTGAAGTTGACAAAAAAAAAAAAAATAATAATAATAATTATATTTCTAAAACCTAAACACAAATATTTCATTTTTTATAACAGGTATGTATGCAAGCAGGACAAAGTTACAAACACCATGAAAACAAAATAAATTCCCATCTCTATATCGTTTGTTGCTACATTTTGGACAATATAGCTTTGTTCCATTTGCCAAAACATGTGCATCCAGGGCCAAAGACCACTCACATATGTTGAAACCATTTGTTTTTCTTTTTTTTTTTTTAAGAGTTTAAATTAGCATGTATCATTTAAATCATTTTGTTATTTTGTAAGTTGTTTTTTGTCTAATTGGAGGCTTCGCTCTTCTGTCTTAGGTACAATTTTCTCAAATTGCTGCTATGAATTTTGATACCTATGCTTAAATTACTATTTGATGGATTTCCCACATTGCTTTGGAAAAATCTTTTTGATTTACAAACAACCAGTAGCAAAATCTGTTGAGGAACTGCTCCTCGTCTAAGTGCTGAATATAGATATAATTCCTAAAGTTGTCAAGTTGGAGCTCAGCATTATGCAGATTTTGTAAAGTAGTCCAAAATACTGCAAATGCAGCTGAATTTCTAAGCAGTGCAGAGGAGTGGTTGAACACTGCAGCTCGACACTTTCCCTCACACTACATGTGTTATAGTGGACTGTGTGTTAGGACACGTACCGGTCTGGCCTGGTTTGTAGATGGGTTTATCTGTCTGAATGACATGAATAAAGGTAGGCCGTTCGATCAGTACTTTAGCCTTCTTGCTCAGAGTGCCACTCTCTCCTTGAATAGTGACATTAATTGTTGCTACAGTGCTTCTGGGAACAACTGGGGCCTGGAGCAATAATAAAAACACACCAATCAGAGAGCAGCACATCATTTTACTGCAAGAAAACCAACCCAACAAAAACAGATTTATAATCATAATTTATTGCATGAAATAAACAGTTGCAATTAGGGCTGCAACAACTAATCAGAATAACTGATTATTGAAATAATCGCCAACTAATTTAGTAATCGTTTAATCGTTAACTGGAGTATTCACAGACTCTGAAACATGCCATGTGCTGAGAGAAGAGGGTTTATTACCAAGACAGAGCAAAAAGCAACAAAAACTGTTAAAAACAATGTAAAATTATGGGCTCTCCTGTCCCTCTTGGCCCACAGGAGCTTTATGTACAGGCTATGAAGAAACAGACTAGGAGCATCCTCTCTGATCCCACATGTGTTGTACCCTGAATATGAACTATTGAGCTCAGGGAGGAGGTACAGGGTACCACTGTGTCGACACAATAGGTATAAGCATTCATTGGTACCCGTTTCAGTAAAGCTGTTAAATGATAAATGAAATGATTGTGTGGGTGGGGGGGGGCAGTAAGTGTATTGTACTTGTTTGTCACTTATGTGAATTTTCTCTGTGGCGTGTGATCTGTGTGTGTGCAGTGGCCCATTGATCCAAGAAACATTTCTCCCAAGGGAGACAAGTAAAAGAAATCTAGAATCTTGATTTACACTTTGTGTTTTTGATTAAAAATCAAATCAATATCTTTGCGTGTTTCACAACATTGTGAACATGCAGAACAAGAAAACCTCTAATCAGCCATATCTGACCACTGCAAGGGGAAAAAAAATCACATCATGGACTGGAATAATGCCAGGATCATCCATGCTGAAAATAACAAGTATCACTGTTGGATCAGGAAGGCCACTGAGATTAGGAAACATGCGCCAAGGACTATGAACCGGGAAGAGGGAGCCTACGCCTTATCCCACACCTGGGATGGGGTCCTGGAGCAGGTGTCAGACAGTGGGGGGGCACAAGCTTTCACTACTGTCTGGCAAAACTACATAAGCAGCCTACAAGACACGACACAGCAACATAATGTGATGCTTCTGACAAAGGTTACAGGAAGCAGCTGAAAATAATAAAGCAGGTAAACAAACACTCCTGTCTGACTAAAAGAAACTCAAAACAGAACTTTACTCACACGTTACTACCCGATTATTTATTGATTAATCGAAACAATAATCAAAAGAATTGATTATCAAAATAACTGATTAGTTGCAGCCCTAGTTGCAATGATAAATATCTGCATGTTAAAAATACATTCTGTTTATTGGTTTGAGTGGTGGTTCCTGTGATGACATGAAATGGAAAGATTCAGTAACTTCACATACAGCGCAACACATTTACATTGGAAACAGGCAGTTTTCTGTAATGGTGCAGCCAGTAACCATCTGGCTGTAGTCCCATTTAAGTAACGTTAGTCCCCCTCCACCGCTCAAGGTTAATTAGGAAATGTGGTCATACTTGTATAGCACATGTTTTCACTTCTTAATGGACTTTCTATTACATAAGAGATGCTGGACCCAGTCCCAAACGTTGTGGTTTTTGAGTGCTCTGGGGCTGAGTGAAGGGCAGCAGAGGGATGGAGTCTAGAGGAATGCAGGTACATGTTTGGCCTCTGGCAGAAAGCACTCATTGTTGCCAATCGACAAATGCCAGAGCGAGCAGCAGGAGGTCTACACACACTGCTATTGTCACGGAGATGATTGGGGTCGGTGGGTCATTTGGCATCAGGGTGCATGTCCCGTAAGTTGCATAACAGTGGGCAGTGGTCTGACGGAAACCAGAACTGCAATTTACTCACAGCTATTTACTTTGTCAGCACTGGTCCTGCATGATGAGGCCAAAATTTGTAACATTCGTAAAAATATGGCCAGGGGAGAAAAAAAAAAAAACCACCAAAGTATTATACCCCATTATACCTAGTTGTTCTTGGAAAATGTTAAGCCAAATAAATGAAGCAAACTGTAGCCTTATCTGAAAGTTTCCACACTGTGTTGAGTAATACCTGAAAGGTAATACAGCGGTAGAAGTCTTGTTTGATGGTCTCCTCCAGCAGATTGCTGCTACTGGACTCCAGGTCTAGGACCACAGTCAGGACCACAGGCTCAGTGGGGCCATGGACCTGGACACACAGTGTCTCCTGGGCTGCTGCTTTGATTCGAGAGCTCACTGTCACTGCAAAAATACTGCAGGAAAATACAGGAATACAGCTGAATAAAAATTTTAGATTACAGATTACATTTTTGATCATTAGATAGCCCAAAAATTATGTAGAGCTTGAAAACTAGGCTCTGTACTTGGCAAGGCACCAACATTTGCCCATTTAAGGGCATTTTGTAACTAACTGACCCTTTGCAATTTTTGGTCCTGAGCATTATCATGAGCAAAAAAATTCTTCTCAAAAACTGTAACAGAAGAAAAAGGAATTATTTTTTATAGTTTTTGGACTGATGTAGGTCTTATATAGGACACATGTTCGTAGCTTAATAATTAGCAGTAACCTGTTGTGCCTCGGATGATGATGAAAGAGATGTGTTCATCTGTTACTGCATGGAGAGATTTTAAATAACCATTTTACCGGGCTCTTGGGCTCTCTGCTGATTAGCCAGTGTTTGAGGTTGTGTTTGAGACTGGTTGGCACGCACAGGCCGTCCACTGCCAATGAGAACTAAAGGACACATTTAATTGAGTTTTAGGTGATGCTGTGGAGAATGCTGATGCTGTTTTTGCCTCAGAGAAACTGATGATGAAAACTTATTTGACTGGTCAGCTCTAGTGCACCACTGTGAAAGGCATTTGGGTCATGGTAAAGTGAGTGCAGATAAGACACAGTTAATCAGGCCACATCAATAAAACTGTCTTAGGCCAAACAGCTGAAACAGGCTGCACCAATGTTCACTCACCATCTTATCATCTTAAACACATGCCAAATTTATTTAAATAAGAGACAAAAATGTATTTTAAATATATTCAATATTTAGTATATATTGGATCTTAGATTATAGAATAACTATTGAAGGGTTAGAAAGAGGCCCTGACATAATAATAACCTGAGGTCTGCAGTTCACAGCGCCACAAATGTCTAACCTATAGTTCCCAACATTGCATGCAACTTTAAAAGCCTGATAAAACAACAACAACACACATTTACAATGATGGAGTCCCAGAGTTTACTAGATTTAAAGATATCCTAAATGTCAAACTCCCACTCCACAGGTTGCATAACAGCAGACTGCTAAGTTTGTGGACTTTGCGGTGTCCACGCTGGGATGCTGGAGGTTCTTGATTAGTTGATAACAAGTCATGCTAAACAGATGCTTGTTTCATGACCGACCTTAACCACATCCTCGCATGGATTTAGCGTGACGCACATTTAAAACAACATCGGTTTTTGCATCTAACCCAAAAATAAGATGCTGGACTTTGGTAGAAACTCGCCGTACTCACGTGTCATTGAGACTGGCTGCTGTCGCCGTTTGTGCGAGCGCAGACGCGACAATGACAGCAAACATTTGGGGCCAGACAGGTGCCATGTTCGCAGTGGCTCGGTGCTTCGCTGCAGCGGCTAACGACTGTGGACCAGTCTGCAGGGACGGGAGCTACGCACTTCCCCGGACGCACGTAGAGGGGGGATGTACAGGCCACAAAGTTGCTCAAACAGCGGGGGCGGCAGTAGTTTGCCGTTTATACCCAAGCCGTGACCACCTCCCTCCGAGTCACTCCCCCCGTGCTCGTTGGACCTTTACCGCCTCCTCCCTATTCCCAGAGGAGCTCCACTTCCCAAAAGTTTAAAAACCCGGGTTCCGCCTGTTGCCTGCTCCACTCCTCTAGTTTCCCAAGAATTTGGTAAAAGTCCATCACCGCCTGTTGTGTGTTGTGGGTGCGAAGGTGAAAATACATGTTGACAATCATTTGTGTTGAGCAACATGCTTCAGAAAAATAGGTAAACAATAGGACAAGACAAGATAGTCTGGCATTACATCCAGGATGAGGGCAATCCTCTTTTGAATGGAAGCATGAAGGTTATATACTGTTATTGTATCTAAAGTGAAGATAATGGTTCAAGTTATAATAATAGGCCAGTAGGACAAAAAATCATCTGCCTCCATTTAATCCTGACCTCTTCTCTCAAACCAACTAACTTTATGTTCTCTACTACAGCCATAACTCTCATATTTTGTCTCCCTCTAGGCCTCCTGCCTTGCAGCTCTAACCTCAGCATCCTCTTACCCACATACCTATTCACTATCCCTCCTCGATCATATCCAAATCACTTCAGTCTGACCTCCCAGACCCTTTTCCCAATATCTAACATTAGTTGTTCATCAGGTGTACTTATTCCTAAGCCTCTCCATATGATCTAATCATGAATGAAAAAAAACAAACAAACAACGCACTGCTGTTTTAGAGCACACCATTTTATTTATAGTGATAGTAGTTTGGGTTCACCAAATGTCAGCATTTCAGTCAATGCAAATTTCCTGGTTAACTTATTTACTTTAGGCCTTTTTATTGTTTATTTATGCTCTGCCTCTAAGTAATCACATCATTGCCTAAAAGCTTCACTGGTAAGTAGTTGCATTTCTGTTCTTTTTGTCACAGGTTTTAGTCTCTAAACCAGTCTCTACTTGAGGTCCTCGGGCAGAAAACTTCTGACTGTTCCCAGCGCTAGACTTAAGACCAGGGTAGATTGGGCGTTCTTTATTTGGGCTCCCTGGCTGTGGAACGACCTGCTCGAGGAACTCAGGCCGGCTAACTCAGTATCATTATTTAAATCCCTTATAAAGACTTATTTTTATAGAAAAGCCTTTTTATAATCGTATTTTTGTTGCATTTATTTATTTATTGTACTTTTTAACCCTGCATTGTACTTTGTAGTAGTAATCCATTTTATCATTCTAAATTCACCCAATAATAAAGGTTTGACCAGTGGGTACTGAAGAAATGTGGCATCAACTTACAAAGTGAACTAAAGATGAGTCAATGGTGATTTTACATGGCACAAGAGAGTATACATTCTACATCCCCTAGGATTTAGAAACAACTATTTGAGCTGAGCTAAAACAATGAAAACTTCTGTCTCCTCTGAAAGAAGAATGTCTGAACAATCTGAAAAATAGGATTGTACTTTGTTGAGATTTTCACTCGTTTTACTTTAGGCTGTTGGTAAAAACGACATGGTGACAAGATGTCTTTCCTGCAGCTTCTCTTTTATCATCTTTTATCTTTTGTTTCGTCTCGCCTTTGATCTTTGCTACTCAAAAACCAATCAAATACAGGGCTGTGCTGCATCTCTGTCCTGGTGTCAGATGAACGGGAGAGAGATAGTCTCAGATGAGGTCAAAGAAATCCCTGAGAACGATATGAATGTATGCAGAGGGGCACAAATTATTCATTACAATTCAAAGTGGATCTTTTTGGTCTCGGCAGAAGATAAGAAATATCATTCTTCATTATCACAGTGTGTTTGGTTCAGTGACGTGTTTGAGGTGTAATGGAGCAGAAACCAATCAGCCTGTACAATACAACCGCCTGTCTACTATTTCTTAAGACCTCTTTTTTTTTTTTTTTTTGTCCAGGACTGACTATTGGCAGCAAAATTAACTCAATAATGGCGGGAGCCTATTCCAACAGATATGGTCCTTAGGTGGATTACATACTGTGCAATGGCCAGTTAGATGCAGGGCTGACACTGAGACTCACACTGACAGGCATTCACTGACAGACATTCACTTTCATATTCATTTATCTACCAGTTCACATGTACAACTGTGGACAGTGGGAGGAGGCTAGGAAGAACTCATGGAGGACATGCACACGTGTTGAGGATTGAACCCACAATTTCTTTGCTGGAGCTTGCAGGGTCGCTAACCACTGACCACCATTAACCCACAGTGGTAGGATGCTCAGAGAAATGCTGTACTTTCCAATGAAATATCAGCCTAAATTTGCATATGAAGTGGTAAAGTTAAATTGACCTGATGCATTGAAATTAAAGTCTATTTCAGGTGCTTCCTTCCCTTCAGGAGAAGCCATAGTGAACTATCTGATTTGCATTTTTAATGTGGCATAGGTTTTTGAAGAGTACCCTGGCTTGTGGCCCCTTGTGGCTGGAGTTAGTATCTTGTATTGTAGCAGCTACAGACTGAGCTATACTAACACCTGATGCATTCAAAGGAAGATGTTTCTAAATAACTGGCAGGAAAGGTGTGGGTCAAACAGGCAACATGTCTCCAGTTGGCTGTAGAAGATGGGACAAACAGTAATTTTGACCACAGCAGACCAACAATACCCCACAGGAATTGCAGTTTAGGAGATGCCTGTCTCACAATGTGGTCCTTTAGACCACTTTTATGATCACTGAGTAAACAGTGGGTGGTAATATTTTCATTGGAAGCACCTAGTTCCCAAAGTTCAAGGTGTTTTTGCCAAACTAACTGCCTGTCGTTTGCAGGGGCAAGTTACAGTCACTCACTGCTGTAAGCCAATTTCTCTGGAAGTGGTTGCACAATTGTTGTTTAGCATTGCACCACTGCTCAGCAGAACCCAGCCACAGGGGGTCACAAGCCAGTGTACTCTTAGTGCTAATCCCAAACTCAGATAAATAGAGAGTGTCCAACATAAAGCCTATGCTAATCACTGCTCGCTAGGTGGCAGATGATGTGTTTTGGTAACCCAAAAAGAGAAAAGCAGGAAGGAAAGAAGACGACATGAAAACAATAACAATATTCACTGCTGACTTATTCTTCCTCTGAGAAACTGCAAACTGATATCAATTAATTGAGAGAATGGAGAGGCTATAATTTCCAGCATTAACATTGGAAAGAACAGTGCCATAGTGGTTAGCACCCCTGCCTCATAGCCAGAAAGTCCCCAGTTCAGTTAAGAGACCACGTGGCGCCTTTCTGTATGGAGTTTGCATGTTCTCCATGGTGTCCCCTACCACAAAAAAACATGTACAATAGGTCCACTTTGGGGCCAGGGCTGTTGATCTCAGTGGGACCTTTCTGGTTAAATAAAGGTCAAATAAATAAAATAAAGTAATTAATTGCCCACTGGGGTATGTGGAAGCATTACATAAAGATATACAGACTCCTCTCATTTTATTTGTGCTTTTTGTGCAATTTTTATACATAATCCAGCCACAGAGGGTCACAAGACCATGTCCTCTATGTGCAAGTCTCAAGCGTGGATGAACAGAGAGGTGTCAGACAACCCTTAAAGAGAAAGTCTGAAGAAAACATACTGTAACTGAGTGCATGCTAACCTTTTGTGAACCAGCCTTCTATTCTGTATCTTTAAAACAATTATTACAACACTTATTAAATGTATTTTTCTGAACACATAAAAAAATAAAAATAAAAAAATACACCCCACAATTGTCTGTGAGGAGGAAAAGATCCTGGATTTCTTTGGGTTAAAGACGACAGCAATATGAGCCTGTGCACTGTTTGAAACCATGTATAATTTCTACTGGGTGTCAGTGTATTTGCATATAAACATTTGTTCCAGCATCTTGCCATACACTGTCAGACAATGTGTTCTTAAGTCCACAGAGAGCCCTGCGCTTGATCACACTTGCCCAACACCAGCTGAAATCTCATTTAGATTCTTGTTTTGCTCGGCTTTTAAAACCATTCTGTCTTATTTGACGTAAACAAGGCTAACCCACTTTTTCCATTGTTTCGCATCACTGTAAACCTATTGCATAAATATGAGAGGCATGAATGTGATGTGTGTGTTTGCAGCAGCTGGCAGGAGAGGGCGCTGCTGAGAGGAGACCATTTGTTTCTCTCATCTTCAAATCCAGGGAGGGGCTCATTAAATCAGGATCCACATTCCCCTCTAATGAATTCTTTATTAAAACAATATGTTCACCCACTGATACAATTTAAAGAGGTCAATTAATTGGGTCTTGATGCTCCAAATGAGAAAATCTTTTCCAGTTAAACGGCCGATAGTCCACAGAGCAATGGCACGGGCATTGAAAAGAAGTAGCAGAGCGGATAACAAAGGGAAGTCAAGGCGCTGCATGGGGATTTGGATGTTCAAAGAGCAGCGTTATGCCTCTGGGCCACGCAGGGCTCGTGTTGAGTTGGAGAATGAAATGTGTTGTTTAACAAGCCTTTATTGGAATCCACACTTCTCCCAAAATGTTGAAGATCAGGGACAACCAGAAAGCCGTGGCGGAGATACATAAGCCAGCCATAGGTGCATCATTTCTGTATTAGTGTAACCAAAACGTAAGCAGGGATATGTAGAGCTTCAGGTATTGGATATAACACACAGCTGGATGTTTTCTCCCTCCTCTGTTCGGTTTTGAAGAGGCCTATTACACACCGCTTTGGTTTGTGTCAAGGGTCCCATGGGTGCTGCTGAGTCCCGGACACTGCCTTTAGCTCAGGGTGCTTTGAGTGGCTTTGTGTGGCTTAAGAAACAAAGGGATATCCCCATAGAGATTACCCGGCTGTGTTTCAAATCATGTTTTTGAAATAACTACACCACTACAGTTTATGTATTTAGGTCATTTCTGTGTTTTGTATCAGACAAGGTCACAGGACGTTTGTGGTTTTTATACTGAACATAATTTTTTACCTGTGAAAATAAAATACAGCTACATCTCCTACATGACCAGAGCAAAGAACATTTGTATGTATGCATGTGGTATGTTTAAACTGTTGAAGTAGCTATGTGTAAAATTTTGTAGCATGCCAGTCTGTGTGCCAGTCCCAAGCCTGGACAAATGGAGAGAGCTAAGTCAGGAAGGGCATTGAGCGTATAAATACTGTATCTTGGTATCATAATTGATCTTTCTCTCAACTTCACTCCCCATATTCAGTGTCTGGTTCAGGGTTCATACACTTTTTTACCAAGAATATTCCATGACTTTTCCAAAACTTTTGACTAAATTTCCAAGAGCAGAATGACTGAAATCACTTATAAATAGTTTTCAAAATGTCCAGTGTGGTGCATTAGAAACTTTGTCTGCAATTTTATTTGTTAAAATGGGAAGTTTGTCAGTTGGGGGTGAAAAAATTGTGTCTCTTCCCCCAGAAACAAATTATTCCACTAATTTTACTGACTTATAGCCTACACCACTGATTAAAAGATAATTATGCTTGTTAAGGTGGTTCAAAAAGCATTTTTAAAAAGTAAATTAAGATATAAAATAATCATCTAGACTGGCTGGAGCAGGTTTAACTAGTAGTGGTTGAATGTTACTCAGACTGTTTAAATTTCCAAAAGTTCCAAAACGTTTCCAGGACCTGGAAATTGCATTTTAAAATTCCATGACTTTTCCAGGTTTTCCATGACTGTACAAACCCTGCTTGTTAGAAAATTAAAACTGGGACATTTTCTTTTTTTTTTTCAGGATCAAGTCCTGTTTGTCCTTCAAGGCCAAACAAAAACAAGTGATGTTTCTTCCAGTCTTAGATTAGGGCAACATTTTTCATCCACACAGTCACCACAGTCACTTGTCACAGTTTATCATGGAGTATTAAGGTTCATCTCTAATCTAAAGTCATTCACTCTCCATTGTTTCCATTCCTTCTGTGTCAGATGGCCTCTCTCCTCTCACCGTTTCATTCACTGGCACATGTTCATGTACAAATCATTACTAGGTCTTCTTCCTTCATATCTACTGTCACACATCACACACAAACCAACCACCAGCTACAGGATCAGTTCCTCCTGTCAGTCCCCAGAGTGAGCACTGCGTGATGGAAGAAAGTTTGTCAATTCTCTTTCCCTTCAGACTGGAATCAGCTGCAGAGTGAGCTGTGTATTCAAGAGCTGGTCTTTCTAAACACTTTTAAATCTCTGTTAATAGACTTGGAGCAAAGATGCAGTGGATATAAATGTTTTTGACTAAGATGTACTGCTGTTATTGTAAAACTGTCTTGTTGTGTTTGTTCCCTGTTGTGCTGCTGCCTCTTGGCCACATTGTTCTTCCAAATGAGATTGTTAATCTTAATTAGTTTAACCTGGTTAAATCAAAGTCAAATAAAATAAAATAAATAAAAAACCTATGCCAAATCAGCACGAGAATAACTGCATGCTAGGAGGCAGAGGATTTGCTGTGGCGCACTTGGAAAGCAAGCCCCTGCAGACTACTGTGGTTGCTCACAAAGTCTAGGTGTGGAACTGCCAACTGTAATTTGGGCATCAGGTACCAAAAACTAAATACTGCACCTTTTTAATTACTAATGCTGTGTACTTTGTATGTGTAGTTTTCAGGGCTTGACAATAACTTTTTTGGTCACTGGCCACTGTGGCTAGTCTTTGTCAAAAGTTGGTAGCCAGTTAGTGTTTTTACTAGCCACAATTTAATTAGTTTTATGTGTATATTTTATAGTATATGACAACCATAAAGAAATGTAAAATTTGGTTTTATATACAGTTTAGGCAGAGTGTCTCTGAGCATTTGGGGTCACATTTTAAAAAATTGCAACAAAAAGTTAAAAAACAGTCATCTGGAATCGATTTTAAATGTCTGCTTTTGAACTTTTTGTTGCAATGCAATTATCCTGGATGAGTGAGAGTCTTCACAGACATTTAAAAAAATGTTTATTTTGGTTAAATTAATATTTTTATTTCTTTAATCATGATGAATTACTATATGGTAAAAGGTGAACATTTGTGAAGAGTATCAGAAATTCAGGCCTAATCTCTAACAATACAGGTACAGAAAATTCAACTGGCCAGAGTGGCTAGTGGGAGAATTTGTATTACTAGCCAAAATAAAAATCTACCAGCATTTGGCCGGTTAGTGAGTGTTAATGTCAAGCCCTGGCAGTTTTGATTGACAGATGCCTGACATCTGTCCTTGTCTCTCAGTGCTTCCAGCTGAAATAAATGTAAACCTTTACTCACATGACTCTTTTTATCCATTGGTGTTACAAGTTGGGATGAAAAAAAAAGTGTCATTCATTGGAATAAAACCCACAGGGAGGCTTCTTGTTCTCTTGTGATTTACTCTGTGAAAAAGTGTCATATCAGAGCCTTCACTGAAACAATGTTGTGACCAAATAAAAATATTGAAAATTAGGTAGAATTTTGTCTTGATTCAGTCCTGGTTCAGCTTTTATTTAGTCCCAAAGTTTGTAAATCAGGACATTTGTATTTCTGCTCATACTTAATTAAATCCAACTGAGCTTGCAATGTCAAATATGATATCACTATGGCACCAGTCATAGTATATATAGTAAGCATAGTTATTAACACAAATGTTTTTCTAATATTGAGCAGCCATTTGAGTGGTTATGGAATGTCAGCACAAAAGCCTCAGTAATGGATTCTCCATAGAGGTGCGATCTACAGAAATATGGACAGACCAGTGTGTTCTTTAATTCTGTTTCCTCTACCCTTACCAACACCCCCCCCCCCCCCCCCCCCCCCTTCAGTTCTCACATCTGTCTGCAGCTCAGGCCTCTCCTCTCATCACAGAACCACAGGGGGCTCATTCTCCAGTGCACTGTAGACTACCTCTGTTTAAATAAGTCAAGGGCTCACCTAAGAGCAGTCTGATGGAGCAAAAGCTCATATTTGTTCTTTTTTGCAATAAATACTTTATAGCTGAAATCATTTTATGTAGTGGGGGAGCATGGTGGCAGAGAGGTTAGCTCTCCAGCCAATCAGCAAAGAGGTCATGGGTTTGATTCCCTGTGTTGGCCGACTGCCTTCATGTCCTCTCTGTGTCTTCATGTCCTCTCTGTGTCTTCATGTCCTCTCTGTGTCTTCATGTCCTCTCTGTGTTACTGTGGGCTCTCTCCTCTTCCTCCCACCGCGCAACAGTGGTGGAAGAAGTACTCAATTTCTTTATTTAGGTAAAAGTACAGATAAAGGAGCAAAAATATACTCAAGTAAAAGCAAAAGTCTCTTGAAAATTTTTACTTAAGTAAAAGTGTAAAAGTACTTACTTTCAAATGTACTTGTGAGTAAAAAAATAAAAGTATTTTGTACAGATTCAAGAACTAATGAATCTGCTAAATGTGAGGGATTTTTCTGAAAAACTGTGCCGCTAACTAATGGTTAATGGAGCAATAGAAGAGACTGAATCTGTCACTGAGGTCTTCTGTCTTTGTTATTCTCATGTTTCCGACAAGTACTACTTTACTGCATCTTTTATATTTAAGTACTGTGTGTCTACACTGAGGCCATGACAAAAACACAGGATTTTAAACCAAAACTCAAAATACTTTGTACTTCAAACGAACTCATAAATGTAGTGGAGTAAAAAGTACAGTACTTGGTCTAAAATGTAGTAAAGTAAAAGTAAAACTACCCCTTGTAAAATTTACTCAGGTAAAATACAGATACATGAAAAATGTACTTAAGTAAAGTAACAAAATACTTTTACTTTATTACATTCCACCACTGCCATCCAGAGACGTGTTAGGTGAATTTGTGAATCTAAAATGCCCATAGAAAATGAATGTGCGTCTGCTTTGAGCAAGTATTAAAAAAGAAGGTTTTACATATATATTTTTTCAAGGTAAACAATTTTTAATACATGCTAAAAACACTGATTTGCTTTAGTGGTTACATTGTCAGTTATCATGTTGTTTGTGCAACTGTTTTGATGTTATGGTCTTGCATTTGTATAAAAATGATTAGTGCTCTCTGGTTGTTTGTGGCATTTGAACCGAACTCTAGCGGCACCAGTGGAGTAATGTGTCTTGGCAGGAGGTAAAAGTGGCCTACAACCAAGTCACTCTCACCAGCAGCGAACCCACAGCCCCAACACAAACACTTTGTGGGGCAAAGGCAGCAGCGGTGGAGGTGGCTCCTGGTGGAGAAGACTGTTTGAACTGTAGTAAAACGCAGCTCCCTTCAGCTCCCACTTCAAAGGCACAGCATTACCAACAGCCTGCCGTAATGATACCATACAGACTTGAAATCTCTGCACGGCTTGGTTACACGTTCCCACAACAGCGGCAGGGTAATAACAAGAAGAACACCCTGAGAAAGACAACAGTAATCTAGTAATGTGGCTTTGTGTGTAAACTACTCATCTGGCTCATTGGGTTATAATCTTTACATGTGACAGAAACACAGTCAGTGATCCTGCAGCAAACATCAGACAGTTCAGTCAATTTCACTACGCTTGTCTCATGTGATAGACCTCAGATGTCAGATCCACTTTGGACATGAATGACGTATTATTTAACCTGGCTAAGATCAAGGGCACAAAATGAGTTACTATCATCCAAGATACTGCATAGAAGATCTTATGGAGATTATTAATTCAGCCAAATCCTATTTTTGAATCCTACCTTGCCCTAAAATTTATTGGTGAGTTAAATTATGACTCAGCCCGACTGTCAGGCTTTTACAGTATTTATCAAAATTGGTATTAGGTCTAAATGTACTGCAAATGCAATGTAAAGAAATGTGTTTGGATATGCAAAATATTGTACACAACTGATGTGTTCCCACTTAACATCACAGAAAAATAAGTAAAAGTCAGCTTAATATGTTAACATATTTTATTGTTTATTGATTTGGGGAACTTTGGAGACTGAAAAGTGACATTTTTTTATTTTTTATTTTGCATACAGTTGTAATTATATTTAATGAAATATTGGTATTTAAAAAAATACAGATTTTTTTTTTTTAGTTTTTTTTTTAGAATTTGTTCAAAATCCCATTAAAAAATGGGATACAAAACCTACTTTACAAAAAATGCTACAACTGATTCACCCATTTATTATTTTTTTTCATTGTCAGATATGTTATGCATCACTTTAATCTTATTCTAAGATCCAGCCTCACAAAATATCACTTTAAATAGCATATATTGCATATAAAAAGTATACCCACTAACATTAAACCCATTACAAAGGCTTTGTTTTGGGACAAAAGTTCTAAAAGTTTTTTAAGACAATGGATGTAAAAAGGCTGTATGTGCAACTACATATTTCACTGTGGTTACTCTAAATGTGTGAGGATGTACAACATATTGTTTTGAAGTATGATAATTTTGAGCTGTTGTTTTTCTATTATTATTATTATTATTATGATCCTGTAATAGGTGTTCTGTTTTGTTTCAAGTCAAAATAAATCAGTCCGTTGAGATGCACTTGTGTTGCATCATGGAAAAGACGTTCATGGTCATAGTAATGGGTTAATTCACTCATCTTTATTCATGCCGGCTTTGTAATTGTAACAGAGAAACATAACAGTGCATGGAGAGCATTTATTCTTTTCCTTTCTGACTTTAGTGGTAAACACACATGGAGATTTGACATTGTGTTTTGTCTCATATAACAAGGCCTGATCATATTACAGTGTGATGAAAGCAGATGAGTGTATCTTGGGGTTTGGATTAAATTGTCTATATTTGCAATGCTTTCCCAGAGCAGCGCAATTATCACCCCCATCTCAGGGTCTAACACGGTAATTTAGGTTCATGTTCAAACTAAATTAATTAATTTGCATTGCATGTGCGTGTATCTCTGCTGTATTGTTGCTGTAATTATGGTTGTTTTTTTTGTTTTTTTTGTTGTTTTTTTGCCGTTCCCCTTGGTGCCCGTGCTTTCTATCTGTTGCGGAGATGAGAGGGAAAAAGTGACACACAGCCTCACATGTGCTCCTCAGGGAACACTTATCAAAACAATACGCCAGCCGTCATTCAAACACGGCCCTGCTGCACACTTTGAAGCCTCCCCGTCCTCTTGTATTTTTAATCCCTATTCTCTCAGTGCATAATCCCACTCTAACTGCGGGGATTCTCTTCTCTTTCGCTCCGTTTGTTCAGACAAATACAACACTTCATCAACAAATAACAATACGCTCACACCAACTTACTGAATGAACGGGAGGCTACAATCTTGTGCCATGCATCCGCGCGCCTTGCCCGTGTGTGTTGCCAATCCCTGTAAAAAGTTAATGTAAGCAGGATTCACAGGGAGCTACTGGTGATGAAATTATGGTGTAACTGATACCAATGTGCCATAGCGGAGGAGAGCATGGCCGCCCGCGTCTTTGAAGAAGGAGGCACTTCCCATCCCACGATGCACTGCTGGAGAGGGCTCCTGGTTGGCTTGTACAGTACAAACGGACAGATGGAGGGCAATACTGCACAAAAAGCAGGCAATCATTGTGTGCCGCCGTGGTAAAAGAAGGCTGCGAGTTAAACAAATTCACTGTTGCACACAACACTGAAATACTGCAGAGTCGACGGTAAATATGTACATACAGTATGGAGCCAAAATCTAAAATTCAACATTTTTAGCCTCAAATATTTTTACAATAACGCTCTTTCAGTTCTGCTGAGTATATTGGGATATGCAGTTGTGTTTATATAGGCATTTAAAGTGTAATATAACATTTGTATTTTGTGTTAAATTTGTGATTTGGTGATTTGTGTGACTTTTTATTGCCTCTTGTTTTATTCAGTGATAAGTTATTATGTATTTCTAAATATAAATCATACAGAAATCTTTAAACACCTTTTTGCTTAGCATGCCTGCTTATGATTTCAAGAACAACTGTTAAATTACTTTTTTATTTATTTGTAATTTTTAAAACCTTTTTTTTATGGTTGATATATTGATTTTATTCATGTTTTTATCTATTCATCTTAAGTTATTTATATGTATGTATAGTATGTATAGTATGCAGTGGTTTGCAGATTCATTTGGCAGAGGTTTTACACCAGCTGCCCTTCCTGACCAGGACCATACACAGGATTTTAAAATACTGAGGTCCATCATGTTGCCGGCCAGTTTAGTCCTTGTTTAGTCCTGGTTAGTCTTTGTCTAGACCTCATTTAGTCCTGGTTTAGTCCTTGTTTAGACCTGTTTAGTCTTTGTTTAGACCTCATTTAGTCCTGGTTTAGTCCTTCTATAGACCTGGTTTAGTCTTGATTTAGTCCTGTCTTTTTCCCTAAATAAATCCTGGTTTAGAGTATTTTTTATGGTTCAATCCTGGTTTAATCCTATTTTTTGCCTGGTTTAGACCTGGTTTAGTCTAACAATAGAAAAATACCGAGGTCCGGACCTCTGTGACCTCTGTGGTGCGTATGGCCATGTTCCTGACACAACCTTTTATATTTATCTGGGCCTGGGACTGGCACAAAGAGTTTCACTGGCTTGTGACCTCCGTGGCTGGGTTTGTTATTTATTTAATATGATTTTAATATCTTGAAAGTGAAAGAACTGTTCCAGGACAAATGTTGTGTAAAGATCTTTCTACAGCTCGTGATCCTGTGACCTGAGATGATTACATATTAATGCTTAAGGAAGAGGAAAAGTGCACTGTCTGCAGGATAACAGGGCGAACACTGTAAACAAAGGGGGTGTGGAGCTGCGAGGGGAGGCCCTAAACCCACGGTTACAGGGTGCACTGCCAAAACATGTTTTTGGAGAGGGCTGAGCCTGCGTTGCCTATTGCTATAGCAACAGGCAGACCTGGCGCTCAGATCAGACCGCGGTTTACCCAGAAGACCAAGGATAGGCACGGCTCCAGACAGAAGGGAAACTCATCCAGGTTTTGCTAATGAGGCCTGTCCCGTCTGACCTCCACACGTCCCACTGTCATGTCACCCGTCAGGCCAAACAAGAGCCTCGGGACAGGTACGAACAGGGCAAACAGAGTGACAGCAGACAGGGATTAAGACACCTGACGCAAAACTGGACTAGTCTAAGATGGATCATCACAGGCCTAAAACTACAGGCAGCTCACCCAGGTGCATGATGGGACGCTTGTAAACTGCTGATCAGTGGCTACCATCTGTTCCTCTGGGATCAAAGCTCTTCATTTACAGTGTGGCTCATTATAAATCAAGCATTTTTTATGTCTAGTCACCAAAGAGTTTCAGTGTAAACCAACAATTTTTTTAACCTCATCATTTGGCTCAGTATAGATTTTTCTTACTAATTATACAATAGTACTGTACAGAATATTGTACAGAATAATAATTACTAATTGTACAATAGTATTAATAGTATTATACAATAGTAATTATTGAGTGAAATTATAGAATCAATTATTTTGTTGTTAAAAAAAATAGTTGCATTTTCTTTCTCAAAGTTAAGTCAAAAGTACATTTTAGTGCTTCGCAGGCAAAAATACATAAATCATTTTACCTACTGTTGTTTTTACATTCATTTTTATTCAGCTTTTTATACATTTGCTTCTACAAGCACACAATTTATAATACGTTGTAAACAGGGCTTGACAACACTTGCCATTTAGCCAAATGCTGGTAGATTATTATTTTAGCTAATAACACAAATACACCCACTTGCTACTTTGGCTGTTTAAATTGTATGCACCTATATCTTAGCTTTAGAGGTTAGACCTGAACTGATGTTGCTTTAAGTATATGCCATTTAGTATGTAGTGATTCATCATGATGAAAAGAAAGAAAAATATTCATTTTTATTACATAAAAGTTACCCACATGTCCTAATGAGGTAAACATGTTTAAATCAACTATTAGTTTTACTGATAACAATGGAACAGTTGATTTATTCACAATAAAAAAATACTGAACATAATCCCCAAGTTGTTAATGTTTACAGTTTACTGTTTTGGTTTAGACTGCAGTACCGTTTTCAAACCAGTATGAGTACATGCTGCTTCCAGTACCTTCAAACTATTTAATTTAAACTAAATAAATGTTTAAAAATGCTTTAAAAGACATTACACAATATGCATAGATATACTTTTATTTCTGCTGAAGTAAATCTGTTTTTTAATATTTGATAAATCCCTGTCAATATATAAAACCAAATTTAACATATCTTTAAGCTTATTGTATACTCTAAAATATACACACACAAAAAAATAAGTAATTGAATGATGGCTAGTAAAAACACTAACTGGCTTGCAAATTTTGACAAAGACTAGCCACAGTGGCCAGTGAGCAAAAAATGTAATGTCAAGCCCTGGTTGTAAATAATTTTCTCACATTTTTGACTATGTCTTGGGGTTAATTGCACTTATTTCAAGCAGCATTTGTTCATTCAAAAGAAGGTCTTCAGAGAGGATTTTGTCTCTCAAGTCATTCTTTGTCCTCAGCTCTGTAAAGTTATGTTTTTAAAACTTAAAGACAAGTGTCATTCTGCATGGCATACAACTTTTACCACTTCCCATTATTGTTTAAGATAAAGAATTACAATTAAATTAATTCCTTGCCCATGACAAAAATCTAAACAGGCAATTAGGCTATTTAATATAATGTTATATTTGCAATAATATGATAACAATGCACAAAAAAGGCCTACATTCAATGTAAAACACTGCTGGAGCTAAACTCGAGTTGAATTATACAGTTGTAACTAGATTTGCTGTATGAATCTGGTTTAGACTTTAAAACTTTACTTTTATCTCGTAATCTTTGTCACATTTTATTTTTACCTGATTTTTTTTTTTTTTTTGCACTGATTTTTTTTTTTTTTTTTTACATGATTTCAAATATTTTTTTTTAAGTTAGCTATAATTTATCTTTGTGCACTTGCTGAAACAAAAGTAGAAACAGGTGGGCATGTGTAACAGGTGACATACTAAAATAGCCACTAAGTGATTTATTTACAGTGTCTATCCCATAATGCAACAGGGTGGTGGCCCCGGTTACTCCAGCAGGATCTACCCCCTGCAGGTGCTATGTACGTGTACAGGAGGTCCCGGTCCCAGGTCGGTCCTCAGTGTAATGATTAGTACTCAGTATAAGACTGATCGTAGGCCAATAGAAAAGAAAAGTTCCCTGCATAAACCAATGGTGTGGCCACATTGTAACAGCGCTCAGCGAATCCCCTGCGGATCTGATGCAACAGGGCTGCAACTAAAGTTACTCTCCTTCGACACCAACACCATATCCTTCCGCTGCGAGGGATCGGAAATTAGTACTTCTCTTAGTGTGTAGTGGAAATATAACCTTTACATGCATGTTTACACTTAGGAGACTTTCCTTTCCGCTTTATCGTGTTTATTTGACGGCGTTTAGTTAAGTTAAAGTTAATTTTAAGGGATTTAGAAACTGTTTAGACATCTTATTTCAAGTATAAATTTGCTGCTCCGTAAACCAGTGGCTTATTGTATTTATTTAATGCATAAGTAACTAAAGTAAGCGTAATAAACAGGCTGAGTGCGTGTATGTTTGGCCAGGGCAGGTTGGAGTAAACGGAGTCTGTGGAAACGGGAAAGTCCCACAGGTTCATGACGTAACGGCCGCGTGAACCCTGCAAACCGCGGACTAATCCCGTCTGCGGTGATCCGGTCCGGCTTTAGGAGTTAGAGAAGTAGCGGATTTAAAAACTTTCTGCCTCCAAGTCTGTGTTCGCCGAAATATCACTTGGTGAAGAGTCCCTGGCTTCCTAAAGGGAAAATGGCTTTTTAAATTGTGATTGTCTTCCTCCTCGACTCAAGGATCCGCGTGCTTTGCTTCCGCAACGCACTTTGACAACACACTCATAACTATGGGGTAAGTGCATTTGTTTTGGACTGACAGAAAAGTTCAGAAAATCATCAACTGTGGATTGTGCATTTACGATCAGGTTTAAAATTAAATTATACACTGTTTTAAAGCTGTTTCAGAAGTATTGAGCTGTTAATACTTTGATACTAACTAATGTTTTTTGTGTTTTTTACTTTTTCATATGAGAAAAGAGTTCATATAATTTATAGCTTAGTTTAATGTGGTATTAAAACAGTTTTTGATATTTTAAGTTATTATGTTATTTATCTTATTTACAAATTATTATTATTATTATTATTATTATTATTATTATTATTAAAGGGCTAATTTAAGTACATTATTAATAGTGTCTTATTAATAGTGGTTGATATTGTGATTTTTAAATGTATGTGAATTCTGAACCTATTGTCACAATAGTATTTTCCATAATAATAATAATAATAATAATATATTATTATTATTATTATTATTATTTACCATAATAATTTCAATAATAGTTATTGATTATTTTTAATTACAAATTTAATATAAAAAAAAAATTACAACAAAAAATGAGGCATAAAATGTATTTCATATTAAAAAAAAAAAAGTTATTATAATTTGTTTTTGAATATCGCTTTCTTTTTAACAGGTCTTCCAGTGTTTCCGAAACTCTTTTATCAACGCACTGCACGATTTGTGCTTTTGAACAATTCGATCGAAGCAGACGACACAATGGCGGCATTGATCCTTCGCAGGAAAATTCTTCCCATTTCCACAGGCGAGCTCGACGCTCCCCTTCTCCGACAGGCTAGCCCTAGCCAATCACGGACCGGGGTGGGGGCGGAGCCAGCGGAGCGGCAGCACTTAATTGGTGAGTTTTGGCGAGATGGTTTTTTATTTTTCCACAACCCGAGGTCGGAGCCGCAGTGCAGCACGGGGCTAATGTCGTACAGTGAGTACAGCTAAGTGGATATTTATCGAATGCAGACGATGCTGTTCAATCATTTTCAGATGATCGGTTAGTTGTTCACTTGGATTCTTTGGAGTTGTTGCTTGGTTTTAATTTACATTTTTGACATTTACCAACTCACTGTGATTTAGGATTTTTTTCAGAATTTTTATATTTTTTACATTTTTTTAGTCATTCTTTCGAAATCAGAATGTGGATTTCTGATTGTGTGATGCTTATTTTTGATTCTTTTCAGGTGATGGTCACTCAGATTGGATGACGGAAAAAGTTGATTTGTCTTCATTTGTGTCGACGACCGAGTCTTCTCCGAGCTCATCCCTTCCTCCGTCACCGTTAGAACAAGATGTCAAGGTACCCTCAGACCTGGAGGTCATGACCTCTCTGCTGCAGGAAGAGCTGGCTCAGCTGGAGGACTACTTCCGCTCCGAGTCCACATCCGCAACCAACAAGTTGGACAAATCCTCAAAATGTGACAAGGGTGCTCAAGCCATGGGCTCCCAGTCTTATTATCAGTTACCTTATGGCTCGTATGGGACCAGCCAATCAGAAACCAGCCCTGTGGTTGTTACCTTGGCAACAGGGGAACTGGACCTGGCCAGCTTTTGTGGTGGTCCCATCAGCAGAACCAAAATTGCCCGCCCCGCCCCATACAACTACCACCACCGCTACCACCACAACAATGGGCGACGTATCATCAGTGAAACTGTGAAAGTGGACGAAGTTGGTCTAGACTCGTGGGGCTCGAGGGGAAGTTACTCAGGAAGCACGGAGCTGTCTGTGAACCACTACTCCACGCTCAAGACGGTCAGCAAGAACAGCTTCGGGAGCGTCAAGAAGGTGAGAGAATGTGCTTTATCTTTGAAGGAAGAGGAGAGCTACTGTTTTTCAGAGGGAATGTTTTGCAGCGAAGAAATCGCGCGAGGGTTTTTTGGTGGCTCGTACGACAGCCATCACAAACGAGAGGGACAGTTAATGCACAACTTGAAGGTTAATGTAAGTTACGACAGCACGGGTTTGGAGGTCTTGCACTGCAGCAAAGATGGAGGACTTTCTGGAAGTATTCCCCAAGAGACAATGGTGCCCGGTGACGGCTACTTCCAGCAGTCCATGGGCAGCACTGAGCCTTACCATAGCTTTATAGGTGACCTAGACGCGCCCTCACAAGCACAGGCTGTAGAGCCCCAACACGGCCACTACCTCTACCCAGAATGCCTTGCAGACCAAAGCTACGAATGTCTGTCCCGAGTGGAGAGCGAGGGGCCGCTCATGGGTGCCCCCATCCACCGCCCGACCCAGAGGCTAAAGGATGAGCCCTGCTCCCTTAAACCATCTCTGGGCATGGGCAGTACTGCTCTGGACTCAGGCTGTGGAGAGAGGAAGCAGAAGAAGAGAGACCAGAACAAAACTGCTGCACACAGGTAAACAACTTGATTTAACATACATTTAATATATTGTCAGAAGTTGGTGTCTAAAAAGACTAAAAAAAAGTCCCAAAAGAAGTCTTATTCTCACCAAAGTCTCCATCTGTGTTTAAATGTTCTGCTGAGTTGAGGAGGGCTTGGAAATTCCCTCACAGCCTGCCAAATTCAGCCCCACCTCAGCATTTATATAAATCTTGTCAGTCTTTGTTTCCTGTATTCGTATGTGTTAAAGATGGGATATGCGTCAGAAAGTGTGAGGTCATGTAAAACAGAAAAGGTTAAAAATGTTGAAGTCATTGAGAACAATTTTTGTCTCGTCAGGAGAATAATGATCAGAGTGTGTCGTCATCTCAGAGGTCATGCTCACTCAACTAATTAATAAAAATGCAAGGCAGCAGAAATGAACTGTGATTGTTGTTGCAGGTACAGGCTGCGTAAGAGGGCGGAGCTGGACTCTCTGGAGGAGGAGCTTCACGGCCTGGAGGGGCAGAACCGGGAGCTTCGTGACAAGGCAGAGTCAGTGGAGCGAGAAATCCAGTACGTCAAAGATTTACTCATCGAGGTGTACAAGGCTCGCAGTCAGCGGCTGAAGCAGGACGGCAGTGTCTAAAACGCCACACGCTGACCTCACCTCCAAACAGCTCCGGCACCAAGGGGAAAAAAATCTACCAACTGGTCTCACACACAAATGAAGTGGTAGTTGCATGATTTTGGTAGTTCTTTTCTAAAATAAAACACACAAAAAAGGATGACCAAAACACAGATTTTCTACACAAAAAGGAAAAGGAAGTTTGAAAGAGGGTGACGAACTATTTACAAGCCTTAGCGAAGTGGCTTCGAAGGGAGATGCTGAACTTGTCCGCGACCACTGTGATCCGAACTGCACTCACAGCCTTGTGAAGACTGACGCTTGCGATGATCGTTTACAAAACGCTCTTTGAAATAGTAGTAGTGATTGAATTTGCTTGTGGTTTTTGTGACACATCGACAGCATCGAAGCAGATCCATATTAAATATATATTTTATTTTTTATTTTATTTTTGCTTAATGATAATAATAATGTTCATTTATCATTTGCTTAAAACAATCAATTGAATAAAGGGATTGCTGGAAAAGTGTGCAACATGCTCTGCAAATATTCATTAATCAAAGACATTTAGAAATTTGTATTGCTAAAATGTATTTACACTTCTTTAGCCCACTGCAATGCATGTTTGATTTTGGAAAAGCATGTGCGAGTGTTATTTGAAGGCAATATTTTGTTAACTGCATGGCTTTGAGATCTCCACCAACTTTTTCCTTCTCATCAGCTAACAACTTGTGTCTGGAGACCCCCGTCCCTCTCCTGCTGTTCCGCCAGTGTGACCCATGCTCAGGTTTAGTTTTGGTCTTGAGAAACATTCACTGGCTTTTTCTTCTTTTCCTCTCTCCTCTCCCTTTCTGTTGCTCTCTATCTTGGCTGTATTTGCGAACAAACAATCACCTGTTGACACAACAATAAATCATTGTTGGTTACGAGTTCTTGGGACTTTTCTTTTCGAATGATAAATTTGTTGTATTGGAAATTCAGGTTATTTTATGAATTGATGTTGATGTCAGGAAATTATGATCATCAGGTAAATTACAGCCAAATAAACCACTGTCATTCATCTCTGCCTTGGTACTGTTTTTCGCTGCATGTTTTCATTTATTCATTCATTCAAAGCTTTGCAGCTGCTCTCCAGATTACATAAACTGCACAGCTAAGTTACAAGGGAGGATATACCCCTCTGCCCCTCCCATTTAATCTGTCCCGGCCCCTTAACCAAAAGAGTCCAGCCCTTATTTTTGGCTGCAATGCAGTCTTGAAAGTCCAAGTGTTTTTCCCAGATTCAGCACTAGACGGCAGCACATGAAGGAGAAACTTTGATTGGCATTTCTGCTCCAAAAACAACCAGCCTTGTGTCAAATCTAAACACTATAGTACAATTTGAGCGAATATGCTAAGAGAAAACATGAATCTGTCTTTGTTTATCTGAGCACTTTGGGTGATTTGTCTGCGCTTGATGGATCCCCAGGGCTCAGTGGAGCGGTATCAAGCTCCAACAGCAATCAACACAACACGGGCTGCTTGCCTATCTCAACCCCCAGCCCGCTCTGGGCGTGTGTTTGACTGTGTGAAATCTCTTGGTATCTCTCCTAGCAGTCTTAAGGCCTTTCAAGCGCATGAGGCAATATCACACAATCCTTGCAGAAGGAGGAGAGAGATGCAAGCGAACTATCAGAATAAAATAGTACGAGGTTGACAGAGAAGGCCATTACAAGTATCGATTTGTTCTTCTTTCTGTTTACTGTTTGCTTGATTCAGATGCACTGTAATAATTCAACTGTAATGCCAACACAGGGTCCAGTGTAACCTGATGTTAATGTGTCCAATAAACAATTTTATGAAATTAAACATTTCTTTAGTGAAGTCTTTATGATTACTATTCAACTTATTGCCCATGATTGTAACATAAAAAAAAGCTAATGCTAAGTTTAAAAAGTGAATATATACACATTTGAAAAACTACTACATTACAGATAAACTATAACATAAAAAATAAATATAATAGTGGATTAAACTCGTCTAAAAAATTATTGATGGCAAACCAAGCCCAATAAATATGTTTACCCAATTTACTCTGGTTTTCAAGTTTTCAGTAAATAGGCTTCTACTTCTCCTTGTTTCTGATTCACTGTCATTATGAAGTGACTTCATACACAGAACGAAGGAAATAAATGAGAGTGTCTGGCCAGGTTAACTCATGTCCAGCTTGTGGCCCCCTCAGGGAATGACGCATGAATGTTTTGTTTCTAATGAACTATATGATCTAAATGATCCTGTGTAAAACTGAGAACATGTAGCTAATTGGAATGCACTGAAGGAACCTGCACAGCAATTAAGTTAAAACTCACCACAAGGTGTCCCTCTGAACTCAGCAGAGACAATTCACAGCAGAGATGTTACTTGTGAGACACACAGCTGTGAATGTTATTACAATGTGCACTCAAAGCTGCTCTTTCAGTTGATCTAGTCTTTTCTTTAACTTAAAAACTAAACATAATTTAAAACATTTGCATTTCTGACGCATTTGTAACACATATTACAATTATAAACACACAGTTTCGCACACAGTAGTTGTTTGAAGAAGCCTGACTGTAATTATTTAAACGTTTTTGTTTTTTTTTTTTTACTTTTTGTGGTTTTTGTGTTTGTCACTGACACTGATCTTCTAAACCACTCAGAGGTGGTTTAACCAGTTCTGGGTGAGTGCAACTATAAAGTGACTCCAAAAGCAGAGCAGTGTGGGGCCGACGTGTAAAGACTTGCAAGCTTCATTTCATAATATGTTCCCATACTGTTTCTCATGTGGATATGCATGTGCATGTTAGTTTAGTGTCGACAAATACTGATATGCAAAGCTGAAAGAAGTACTCCAATTCAGTACTCAAGTAGAAATAAAAATACTCAACAAAATTATGACTGGTGTGAAGTGTAAAGTAAAGAGAATTACTATTAGTGTTACTACTAATACTACTTTAAAAATATACTTTTTATTAAAATTACTGGACTAAAGGTTTAAGTGTAAAGTTGTCCCAGTGGTCATCTGAGCAACCTTTTAAAGGAAGTACTTCACACAGCTGTTTCTGGAGACAAATGCGTAGGAGAGGGTGCAGTATGCGAGCTAAACTTCAAATACAAGAAAACTCCTGCACACTGTCAAACTTGCAACGGTGAGACTGATTCCAATATAAGACAGAGCAACATTTTGGCACTGGGCATTACAGTCAAAAAGCCTGATGTATATACAGGAGTTTTCTTCCATTTAGTGTTTGTCCCAGCACCATCATCAGTTGTTGTCATTATGTTGTTATGTTTTCTTTTTAAAAAAAACATAAGTTAAGTAAGCACTTACTTGAGTATATACGGGGTATTTAATTACCACCACTGTTAAGGTGTAAGGGAAATCTATTCATACAAGACATCTACTCACAGGACTTTAAAAGCTGAACATTTTTGTTTGTCATGTGCAATTTTCATAACCAGCAATGGCAGTCAAATTGCATTCTATTTAAACCACGGTAAGAAAAAACAACAAAAAGCAAACAAACAACAAAATGTTAAATTTACAGCAAAAAAAAAAACAAAAACAAAAAACAATTAAAAAACAAAACAAAACTGGCAGCTGTTGTTGCCAGGATGTAATTATAAAAACTACAGTGGAAGTATGTACATTTCACAGTAAATTGCAATCATTTCTACCGCACAGTACTAAAAAACATAATTTCACATTGGCGAGAGACCATGAGCCATAATGTCAACATGGCAGAAAAAGGGGTTCAGACTTTATTTTTTATATTTAGAATGTTTACATTTCAGATTGTCCTGAATCAACTTTCCGAAGATGTTTGTTAAATGAGTCACTTCAGACTGGAGTCAGTTTACAGACATGTTTTACAGTGTATACCAATGTTGCTTTCCATTTAAAACATAGCTATTTGCTATAAATTACCAGTTTGGATTGGAGTTAAAAAGTAACTATTTTTCCCTCGACTTTTTTTTTTTTTTTTTTTTTGAGGTAGAAATAAGTAAATATGTAAATACACAGTAACTAGATACTTATAGAATATGTACTTTCCAAATACATTTTCTGAAACATGCTTTTACATTTACTTGAGAATATTTTTGAGGAGAAAATGTACTTTTATTTAGGTAAAGAATTAAAAGTGAATCCGAAAGCAAAGCAATATGTGTAGCCTATTTTTACTCGAGTGGGTAGTAGCATTAGTAGTAGTAATAGTAGCAGTGGTAGTAGATGTAGCTCAACTAGTATTAGCAGTAGTAGACATAGATGTAGTATTAGTAGGTGTACTAGAACTGTGAGTACTCTGCTCAATTTTTTTTTTTTTTTATTAGTTTTTTTTTATTTAATCAGCCACTGATTTTGTTGAGTACTTTTGCTTCTATGTGAATATTACTGTACTTTTCCTTGAGTACAGAATATTAAGATTACTAAATTACATTTCTTTCTAGTCAGCTCCTTTTAACCATGACGTCAGAGAATAATATGATGAACCTACTTTTGGGGTGTATTTAAATTTTTCTTTATGGTCTTGCTACACTTTATGTAGTACGCTCCACTGGCGGTCAGCTACAGTCTGTAAATTCAGATTTTGGTTTATAGTCCTTATTCTCTTGTGAGTGATGGATGTAGAGCTCTTGGCTAAAAAAACAAGCAGAAGGCAGAGCTGCATAATGTTGGGGGTAGGGGGGTCATAGTGGGAGAGGGGATGTGATGCAACAGGGGTAGAGTTGGAGCGGTGGGTGTGGGCTCGGAGCATCCAGCGGTGGAGAAGGAGCTGGGTGTTGCACAATGGCCTGGAGCTCTGTTGGAGGCCGCGCGTGCCAGCAAGACAGCTTTAAATTCATTATGAGCCCACTTATACAGCCAGAGCAGGCAGGGGTGTCAGGGCGGGGGGCTGGGGTACACATGAAAGAGCGCCGCTGAATATTAAAGATGCACAAGTCCACACTGAATGATAGAAGTCCAAAAATCAGAGGCTACTTCTACTGTAATTCGTTGGTGTATTACTTGCACTATAGTAATCCACAAGGGGTCACAAGCCAGTGTACTCTGTGCCAGTCCCAAACCTAGATAAATGGAGAGGGTTGCATCTGGCATTAAACCTATACCGGGACAAACCAACACCAGTGAGCTGTTGGTTTGTTTGTTGGTGGGTTGGTTCGTGTGTTTGTTTTTGCCAGATAACGCTAAGTAATGATCAGATTTTTATACATTTGTCAGAAGAAGTCCATCAAGAGCCCATGAATTCTGAAAGGACTCTGTATCATTACCAGACCAAAGATACTAACTCCAGTCACAAGTTGTCTAAAGAAACTTAGGACTCATTTTATTGAGTTTCTGAATATTGCAGTTCCCCATGAACTAGAAGATCCCCTGTTTGAGTCCAGGTCTGGGCACCACATCTTTGCCAAAATCGGGCCATTGCCTTGAAGGAGGTCAGCACCCTTCTTCTAGTTTTATTGTAATTACTGCCATTATGAATAGGCGTTGTTCTTCTTTGACAGTTTTAGTTAAACAAAAAGTAAAAGACTATATGATTGAGGAAATGTATGTAGAAGTTAAGATGGGCTTGGCTCCATAAAGCCTTGCTTATTCTGATAACACTGTGATTACTGATCTTGTGTCCCTCATTTAAATCTCCAGTTACTTGGTAGACATCATTATCGTTGTTTAGTAAGTTTACAAATAATGCCAGTCTCGTGTTTTTGAGATATGGTAAACTTGTGTAATTTAATTTGTTAAAGTGTTTCCCAAATCCTTACAATATATTAAATTTATGGTTAAAATATGGTTCTTTACACCTATGAGTGTCCCGTGATGCGAGGAAACTTATTAGGCTTTAGCCTCCAAAAATTCTTACAATTCTCACATATGGTTGTCACTATATCGGCTTTGTTAACTTACTGTATCTGGGCATAAAAAGGACATATAATCAGTGAAAACAAAATGTTTTGTAAATACAAAGTGTTTGTTTACTAACTCCTGGAGTTACCATTCACCATGGATTCTTGTGAGTTTGTGATCACATTATTTTTTAGATCATTATGATTAATAAATTAATGAACAGGGTGGTACTGTTTTATAATCTTCCCATTAATAATTGCTCTGCGCTCTCATTTGGTTCATGCAGCTGGTTTGAATTCGATTTCTTTCTTTCTGTCTTGTCTAGAGCTACACCCATACCAGGAAATAATTAATCAATAAACAAAGAATGTGTTTACTTTGTATAATAGGTAACGCATAACTGAGTTAGG
Organism: Bostrychus sinensis; assembly: GCA_020698575.1. Taxonomy (NCBI): domain Eukaryota; kingdom Metazoa; phylum Chordata; class Actinopteri; order Gobiiformes; family Eleotridae; genus Bostrychus; species Bostrychus sinensis. The sequence continues at coordinate 17,170,694 of CM036245.1, forward strand.
GAGAGTTATACCAGAGAATAGTTTCATAAAAGCCTTTAACTTTTAGTTTTTACTTTTTTTTTTTTAAGTTTACATATAATGTCAAACATGAACGTGTAATTTAGTAGGTTAGTAAAACATGAATGAATAAACAGATTGGTCTGGCTTTTTGCTAAGACACCTTTAAAACTGGACCAATAATACTTTAAAATATATAGCAAATAATATTTATTTACTTTAGGGACAATGTTAACATTTCTGTGAATGGGCAGAGTTAGCCAAAAGGCAAAAAGAACCAGAACTGAGTTCACTTTTATTAAGTCTTGTTTGTTGTTGTTGTTTTAAAGTAAGGCTAGAATAAAAAGCCAAAACAATATTTGTCTTCACAGTGTAATGCATGTTGGGTTTTGTAAAAGTGCAAGTGTTATTTAAAGACAATATTTCACTAGCTTTATGGCTTTGAGATCTCCACCGACTTTATTCCTCTGGTCCACTGACGGCCTGGCTGTAGCTAACGTCACTGGGTAACTTCATAAGGCTGTGGACTCAGGTGGTTTCATGTCCTGTAATCTTAATACATAATACTGCAATACATTTAGTTTTTTAACCACTGACCACTGATTTAAATGAAACTGTGATCATGTTTTGTGATAATTACAAGGATTATTACAGATTTATTTATTTTTGTTTTGTCAAGATCTGCATACACAGGTATCTAAGCAAAACATGTTTACTTTCTATAATAGGAAATGTGCAACTAAGTTCAACTGAGAATAGCTTCTCAACAGTATTTTTGATGACTCAAAAATATTAGCTCAGTCTTAATATTAATGTAGAATTTTGATTGTAATGTGGCTTAGAGCAGTAGAAAAATATTAATAATAAAAAAAGCATTTATTACACTGGTCTACAAATTTTTGGACTCGATCTGCTTCCGAGATAAAAGTGACTAAATCTCATTTATTTTGATAAGATGAACTGAAAATCAATTGATAACTGTGCTGGTTAGCTAATGTATTCAAGATATTTAATGATATTGTTTCACATCAAAATCGTATCTGTTTATACAATAGATTTAGGCATTTTTGCTTAAAAATAATATTTATATTTTGAAAATATTTAATTTCTCTACATGCATGCATTTTGTCCACTTCCAAGAGAGAGATTTCTGCAAATAAAAACTGAACTCTAGACATAATTAAAATGAATGTATTGTAATGTGCAGACAGGTTTTCAGATAGAACTGGTTTCTTGTGGACACACTGTACCTACTGATAAACTACCGTTTTTGCCTTATTTTGCATAAATTTCCTATTTTGACCCAATACTGTTTCTTGGAAACTATAGCCAATCTGCACTTCTGACTTACTTTTTCTTTATTAGTGACCTAATCCAAGAAAAATGTCTCTACTTTTGTTCCGGAAGCATTTTGCTTGTAGACCAGTGTAATTGAAGGCTTGAGATGAGACACCTATGACCACTGAATGCTATTAACATTACACAACATATATTATAAACAAAACCTAACCTAAAACTATGTATAACCCATCTTCCTTTTCATTTTATGAGTTGTCACAGCTATTCATTAGAGCTTTAAAATAAGTTTGACTAAAAAGTAGCTCTAAAATAATTTCAGTCACTTACAATGTCACCTGCACAACTGGTGTATGGTGATTGGAAGCTATTCTCTTTTCTAATATTTTTTCTAAACAGTTGTGTTGTCGTTGTTGTTTTTTTAATTGGTGTCACCAATAAACTATACAACTGTACAAACTCCATGGTGTCTAAATGTCTATAAAATCAGATTATATAACTTACAAACTGCTGTCTGAGTCCCTAAGGCAGGCCTTGGCATGATTCACTGAAACATTTGAGATGACTTCTGCGAAAACACACATCAATCTGTCATCATCTTTATACAGCAACAGCTTGACTCATAATTATATAACATAAACCAAAGATGGCACTGGATTTATTACTACCATCAACATTGCCATAGTTATATCTCTTTAAACTGCTTGTGAGAATGAGTTAGACCTTCAGGGATCAAACTACTGCTCCACATTTATGGACCATTCTAATACTAATATGCAGTCTTTTACATTTCTCTATATTCTATCATCTCTGCACTTCAGTGTTTCAACTGATTAAAGACAGAAAAGTATAAGTTTAATGTAAACAAAGATTTATTAAATTGTTACAATAAAATGTGACATTATGTACCTATTTTCCCAAGTAAATAATATTGAAATTTCAACAATAAACACCTTAAGTATTTCAACTTGATCTTACAACTTCAACAAAAAATAACTATTACATTATGTATTCGTATATAGTTTTACTCACCTCAACAAAAATATAACAGTGCTCTCTCAAACTAATAAGTGACATGCAATACATTTCCCCTCATATAAGTGATTCAACAATATAATGTAATAATATATTGTATATTAAACCTAAACACACCCCACCACAACATACATGGTATTATTTGTAGATGATTACGTTTCACTCTACGTCTCATCAGTTTATATTACAACTGTGAATAATGCCCTCTGAAGATCCACATGTACACCTGACCTATCTTTAACAGCAGTACTCTAAATTATATATATATATTATAAAGTAATAATGGACATTTGAAGTGGCAGAAGCTGAGGCTTTTGAAACCTGGATGAAAGTCTGAGAAATGTGCCATGTGATGAGCAAAGTTAGCAAAAACTTTTAGCAAACCTTTTTCTGAAGAAATGTTAAATAAACATACACTCAATGCACTGCTGTTGATATTTGTATGTTTTTTGTGGAATAAATGCTTTTGTATTTGGCAGAATGCTTAGCATAGATTTCAAGTCTGAGATGTTAACTACATCTTACAGCTTTCATTGGAGCCAATGAATAAATTGAATTAGCTTATTTCTATGTGTCAAAAGGCCTTTCAGTTACTGTACTGTGGCTCTCCTTTACTACTAGAGGACAAGTTGTTACTCAAATGTAACAAACAGAGGAAGTTTCATAGAAACCAGGTAATGGGCACCTAATGCTTTTGTGCAGGTTACAAATACAACATCTGTTTGCAAATCAGATGTTGTTACCCAACACAAAACACTAGATGCTTTACACATCAGGCCTGACTTTAACCATGAGAGAAGAGGTCCTGTTACTGTAGGCTCTCTTCAGGACGTCAGTCTGAATACACGCAGGACATTACTGTCGGGTCGCAAAAGTGCCCTGCCGGGCTTTTAGGTGCTGTGAGGCAGCATACCCTGACACCCCTGAAAACAGAAGAAAAGAAGACAATAATTAAACTATCATCAAGGTTTTGTATTCAGTTTGTTTCAGCCTCAGCAAGACTGCTGATATATGTGATCATATAATTAAAATAACTATGACTAATCCTTCAATCATTTTGACATTAAACTCTCAGAACATCACAGAGCTCAAAGGGCCATTTCAGGGAAATGAAAGTACAGGTATGTCTCAATCTGCCTAACTGGCTCTCATCTCATCTGACAAGTAATTATGACTTATGAATCTGACTCAGTAATTATATATGACCTACATAACAATAACTGGAGAACATACTGTACATTTTTCGCGTGTGAACAAAGCATCTCCCATCCGGGCTGACAGGATTCTTGTCCTGACACTTCAGGTAGCCTACATTTGTGTACTTTTCTATTTATGTTGACTCAAGCCTCAAGATCCGACTCATAAGCCTAACTGCAAACACAGCTCAAGACAAACGTGTATTTTCTTAAAGAACTGTTGTTTTATCACAGATAATGGATGTAAGACAAGGTCCACAAAGCGTCTGAAAGTGTTTGAACAAATGACACGATACCATACCATAGTGTGAAGGTAGCTGCCCATTTGCAGCAGACACTCCAGTGTCTCCAGCATCTGCTCTTTGCGGAGACTGTTGAGTCTGGTGCAAAGTGGAGACTTGCTACTTTCCAAGTCACAGACTGTGGCCTTCAGAGCCACTGCAGCACACTGGAGGACACTCATTCCTGACAAGAAATATGAAAGCATAATTAAATACGTTTACTTACTGCAGTGAATACAGTGGGGCAATAAAGTATTTAGTCAGCCACCATTTGCAAATAAATTCTTTAAAAATCAGACAATGTGATTTTCTGAATTTTTTTTTCTCATTTTGTCTCTCATAGTTGAGGTATACCTATGAGGAAAATTACAGGCCTGTCTCATCTTTTTAAGTGGGAGAACATGCACAACTGGTGGCTAACTAAATGCTTTTTTGCCCCACTGTATACAGTAACTATTCAAAACAGTTATTGTCCATATATGTGAGTGTGTTATAAATGTATAGATTATTTTACATACCAGAGTGGTCCTTGGCTTCCACATCTACAAAGAAACCATCCATCATTGTTTGTTTTAAAACCTAAAACAAGAAAAAAGACATTTTTCAGAGTGACACATTAAAGACAATCGGTTCGGTTAGGTTTGAATGATTGAGTGAATGATTCTACTCTGAGAATTACTGACATACACAGCTCGGAGTATACCTCCTTTAAAATGTGTCTGTTTTGATGATTGTTCACACACACACACACAAAAAAAAAAAAAAAAAAAAAAAAAAAAAAAAAATATATATATATATATATATATATATATATAGAGAGAGAGAGAGAGAGAGAGAGAGAGAGAGAGAATCTCTAACCTCCAGAACTTGTATGTATCCCTTTTCTGCACTGAGGTGAAGGCAGGATTTTCCGTCATTGTTCTTCACATTGATGCTTGCTCCCAGATGGATCAGATCGGCCACCATGAGGTGATGGTTGTTCTGCGCAGCATAAAGAAGTGCAGTCTAAAAAAAGAGAGACAAAATTTGAAAAACATTAAACACTAGGTTAACGTTGTTTAAAAGGAGATAATCATAGTGTATTGTACCATTCCATGAGAGTCTTTGCAGTCCAGGGCATGGATAGCAACCATCCTTTTAGCAATAGCATAGGACAGAGCTCTTTTCCCAACACACACCACTTGATGGAGTAAACTGGAAGAAAACACAAAATAAGATGTATTTAAGAAAAGCTATTAAGTAAGTTATTTTAAATGTGTCTTAATTTCTTTATTAAAATTTGTTCCAGCTTACTTCCTGCCATGCTCATCTGTGGCTAGTAGCTCTGCATCACAAATGTTGTTGAGCCCCATCTCTTCTTTCTGAAGCTGGGCCCAGAAGAAGGTTGAGCTGTCTGTGCTCCAGCTCTGGGGGCCGTGGAGTTCCTCCAGGCTGGATGCCGGGGGACTGGCACAGGGCATGTAGTCTGGGGACATGGGCTGGTGGTAGTCTGCTGCGGGTGAGTAGCTCATGTAGGACTGAGGGCTTGGGATCATCTCCTCTGAACCATCGCTGTTGTATCCTAAAACACAATGAAATTATTTGAAGGAAACTTTTAAGGACAGAGAAATGTAAACTTGGTCAAAAAATAAAGTAAACTGTTCTGTGCATTGAGGTCAGGGTGTATAGCAATGCATTATTTACTGCTGCAGTAAATACGACACTTTGTTTATTCGTACTTTTTATAAATAAATGTGTCACCAGCCGTTCACACATGACAAAAAGGTTTGTGTGGGAGCTTTCTGCCATCTTATGTTTTTATACAGTATATGTTAATGTGGTATTACCTGTCAGGCCAAGAGACCACTCTGGAGATGCAGGGGGGTTGGAGAGAGAAATGTTGTGATAATGATTGGTGTTCTTAGTTTTCAGATCCTCCTCCAGAACCTCCACTATAATTGCCAGTTCCTCCAGGCTTTTTGTTGGGAATCTTCTCTGAAAACCAAAGATGGAAATGGTATGTAGTCATTTGCATTGACAGTAAATGAAAGCCTTTGGCAGCTGAGGGCTGTTTTAAAATTTACCTTGGCTGCTTTACGGCCTGTGCGAGTTTTGACTCGTTCTTCTGTGGAAAAAGTCAAAGTCAGATCAGAGAATTTAACACTAAACAAAATGTTTTTTAACATGTCTTTGGCAATGACCCAATGACACTATATTTCAGTTTTGTGTTACTGACCTTTCTTCTTGAATGTATCCTGTAATAAGAAAGCATAAAAAAAGACAATCAAGAGTGAGTTGATTGGTTTTTGACACAAATGTACCGACACCAAAGAATAGTTTTAACACCTCCAAAATAAGGCTAAAGCTAGCCCCAAGTGTCTTTCTAAATCTGTGGCATGATTGGATTTCAAAATTTCCCCAAAGACAGGAACCTATACATTACTTGTGGTATAGATACTATGTGATTTTATACAGCCCACAGTGAGACATGTAAACACTGTAACTGACACTGTTGTTAAGTGGACATTTACCTGAAGTTCCTGTGGTCTCCAGCCTTGGGCTAATCTTTTGTTTTTCAGCATATCCCTCACTGGCATTTTCACACGAACTCCAAGGTACACTTTGTCACTGGAAATGCCCGCCCGCTTGGGCCCTGTAAAATATCAATGATTTTACTGATTGTCATTTCTCCCAGAAAACAACAGTCACTTTCCTGTCTTTATAACTTTTTTACACTGTGCTAACTACATTAGTGCACTACGCAAATACATGCTTTTATTTATGTTGCTATTTATGTTATTTACGAGCTGAAAAGGTGTCAGCTAAATTCATTGATAAAGTTAGTAAATAAAACTAATTTTGGCTGTAAAGGGTTCTCTACCTCTGGGTCTCTTTCCTCGGAGTGCACTCTTGACCGCGAGGCCAGGAACAAGCGCGTTTGAGTCGTCTTCAGCTGACGCAAAGTGCGCAACCTCATTACGCGCGTCTTCTCCTTGACTTAGGAGGTCCTTTCCGTAGCCAGGTCTTTTCATCTTGTGCTAGCGCTACAGGAACAAAGTGTGGTCATAAATTTGGGCAGCTCAGTCTGGAGCTGTTTAAAGTTCTAATCAAATGTCTCGACGCAGCGGCTGGTCGATGTTGAACGCTGTCCTTTGAGCAGAAGGTGTACTGCTGACGCGCGCAGAACCAGTTTTTTTGTACCTGCGTAACCGGGTTACACTGACACTCCCCGTCACACCAAAACCACGCCCACCGTATAATCTGCTTGCTTACCACCAGTACGTCAACCAGAAGACAACTTGTGTGTGTTTTTTTAATCTCTGCCCTTATGTCCTAGAAAGAATCATGCTCTACAACACCAAAAAGATACATTACTTTCCTTTTCTTTACACGTGTACATTCCAGTAGTTTGTGTTTTCTCTGTGATACTTCTTCATCTTAATGAGTTTCATCATAACCAACCAAAGTCTACAGGAAGTAGCCATTGGTAAAGTAAGAACTCCAACATGCACACAAAAATGTAAATCTAATGTCCAGGCTGTTGTAAAAAAAATTACACATATTCACCAAGATCAACATCAAAACCCAAATGTAGACGTTTTATGTCCACATTTACGCCGCTCATTCCACTTTTGTCAAAGGATTCAGTTTGACGACAACAAAACATCACCTGAGAACAAATCTTGACAGACCAGAAGAATGGTATTTGTTAATGATGGGATTCCACAGGTTGCTTAATATAATTTGAACTCAAAACTATGTAACCCACACCACTTCAGCTGTGTATTCTGTTACAATGTTCTAATGTTACAAAACCCACATTGTGGTGGTGCCTTCTTGAGAAAATAAGGCTACTTAAAAATTTACCAAAAACTTTTCTAAGGATCATGTTTCTTATTGTACAGAAAGCAGGCCTGGACTCATCAATATGACTGATATTAAACATTACAACTGGAGGTAACTTCTATGTATATGAAAGTATAATAGTCTATATTTTAGTGTAAGTCAGGGCAGGACTAATTTGGACTAATTTGGTGCTAGACATTTGAAAATGTTTTGCTTTAATTTGTCAATACTCACCATGTACAATCAACTCGTACTAGACCTCACTGATTGGGTCAAGTGAACCCATGCATACAGGCACAGACTAGACATAAATTTCAAAATTCACTGGTATCAAAATCCAAAAGGGATCTCTGCAGACATCCACTGACGTGAATATGGTCTTTTTGAGATCAGCGGCTGGTGGTGGCATCTCTGTGCCACTGCATTGTGTGTTTGTTTATCTCAAAACATTAGTTTCCTATAGCCACAATGTGGGCATTACCATCCTTAAATCACTGGGACTGTTGATGAAAATGTTATCTCTCATGTAATTTATATACAGGATATTTGTATGAGGCTTTCCCCTTAAACTTAAAAAATACATATCCTATTTGGAGTAAATTATAAAGTACAGTTTCATGATGGACACAAATCAAATTATTAAAGTATTTTGGAATATTTTTATGTTTTCATTTTTTTTCTTCTCACAGCTCTATGCACCACCTCACCAACTTTATGCAATATCTTTGAGACCCATTGTCTGAGCAGAGCCAGAACTACTACTCGAGACCTGTCCCACCCTGCCACCACCTCTTCAAGCCCAACCCTCTGGAGGAGGCTCAGGATTATACAGGCTCACACTACAGGAATAAAAAACAGCTTCTCCCTCGAGCTGTTAAACTGTTAAATGGACTGTAGTGCCTGATAAACTCCTCAGCACCCATCTCACACACGCACACCTCATATACATTGGGCCTTAATCATATACTGCTGTATTTGCACATAACAATGCTGCTGCTCATACAGGTTGCCTGTTTTACTACTGTCATAATTTATATGGATTATTTATTTTTCTGCGTATGTAAGTATATATTTATACAGTATATATATAGTTTTTTTTTAATCTAAATTGTTTTTAAGTCCGGGAATACCAATGTAATTTCATTGTAATGCTGGAACAGTCTTGCAATGACAATAAACTCATCTTATTTAGCTTTAGATGTAATACACAGGGTGCATTCATATGTCATGTAAACAGTTTTTTGTGCTTTATCCTGTACACCTGTTATTCAGACCTTGTTCATGTTCCTCTCCAACGTGTAATATAGATATTGAGGTCATTTGTACAGGGGTGTGTTTGCTGTGTATTGTGGAGGAGACTGTGGTGTGTAATTGTGAGCAATGACTGAAAACCTGTTTTTCAGAGTATCACTGTGTATCCTCTGTCACATTGTTTATACTCAGGCTTTATTTGTTTAGGAATGGTATAGTATGGCATTTTGTCACATATTACATTTTAGTATGTGTGGCTGCCATCAAAGGCAATTCTGTATATTTTATTTCATAATATGTGTTTTTGGTTAAAAAGATAATAGTTATAAATAGTAAGAAAATAATATGCAATAAATCAGACATATTTTTACAGACAATTAGGAATAATAATATATTTGATCAGTTAAAAATGTTGTAAAAGGGATGGAACCTGTTTTTTATTGTGCTTGGGAATTGTGTTGGGTGCTATTTTATTGATGCACCACTCCTACATGAGCCACACGAGGTGCTGTGCTGATGATGCCTGCAAGAATGAAAATGTCAAGTTGTCTTAAGATTCAGAAGACTGAAAGCTGTAAATCCCTCAAGTTTACTTCCTTTTGAGTTAATGCGGCCAATGAGGTATGCATTTTTTTTTTTTTTGTACAAGTTCAGGACCCCATATGATGTGCACAATAACAAGGTCCGTTACGTCGCCCAGATTGGCAGCACCAGGGCCCCAACCTGGGGGAAGGAGCCTGAGCTTATGCAGGAGGTTGAGCCATATCAGCTAGATATAGTCGAGCTTGCCTCCACGCACAGCTTGGGCTCTGAAACCCAGCTCCTTGAGAGGGGATGGACTCTCCACCACTCTGGAGTTGCCCGCGGTGAGAGGCGGCAGGCTGGTGTGGGTTTGCTTATAGCTCCCCAGCTCAGCCGCCATGTGTTGGAGTTCACCCCTGTGAACGAGAGGGTCGCGTCCCTGCGCCTCCAGGTGGGGGACAGGTCTCTCATTGTGGTTTCGGCTTACGGGCCGAACAGCAGTGCAGAGTACCCGGCCTTCTTGGAGTCCCTCGGAGGGGTACTGGAAGGTGCTCCAACTGGGGACTCCGTTGTTCTACTGGGGGACTTCAATGCCCACGTGGGCAATGACAGTGACACCTGGAGGGGCGTGATTGGGAGGAACGGCCTCCCCGATCTGAACCTGAGTGGTGTTTTGTTATTGGACTTCTGTGCTAGTCACAGCTTGTCCATAATGAACACCATGTTTGAACACAAGAGTGTCCATTGGTGCACGTGGCATCAGGACGTCCTAGTCTGGGGGTCGATGATCGACTTTGTTGTCATGTCATCTGACCTTCGGCCATGTGTCTTTGACACTCGGGTGAAGAGAGGGGCTGAGTTGTCAACTGATCACCACCTGGTGGTGAGTTGGATCCGCTGGTGGAGGGGGAGGCCGGACAGACTCGGCAGACCCAAACATATTGTGAGGGTCTGTTGGGAACGTCTAGCTGAGCCTCCTGTCAGAGGGGTCTTCAACTCCCACCTCTGGGAGAGCTTCAGCCAGATCCCGGGGGAGGTTGGAGACATTGAGTCCGAGTGGACCATGTTCTCCACCTATATTGTCGATGTGGCTGCTCAGAGCTGTGCCCGTAGGGTCTCTGGGGCCTGTCGTGGCGGCAACCCCCATGAGGGGGGTTCCGGCAAGGCACCGGGGGTGGATGAGATCTGCCCTGAGTACCTCAAGTCTCTGGATGTTGTGGGGCTGTCGTGGCTGACACATCTCTGCAACATCGCTTGGCGGTCAAGGGCAGTACCTCTGGACTGGCAGACTGGGGTGGTGGTTCCTCTTTTTAAGAAGGAGGACCGGAGGGTGTGTTCCAACTACTACAGGGGGATCACACTTCTCAGCCTCCCCGGGAAAGTCTATTCCGGGGTACTGGAGAGGAGAATTCGTCCGATAGTCGAACCTCGGATTGAGGAGGAACAATGTGGTTTTCGCCCCGGTCGTGGAACAGTGGACCAGCTCTATACCCTCCATAGGATGCTTGAGGGTTCATGGGAGTTCACCCAACCTGTCCACATGTGCTTTGTGGATTTGGAGAAGGCGTTCAACCATGTCCCTCATGGTATCCTGTTGGGGGTGCTCTGAGAGTATGGGGTCCGAGGCCCTGTGCTAAGGGCTGTCCGGTCCTAGTACAACCGGAGCAGTTTGGTTCGCATTGCTGGTTGTAAGTCAGACCTGTTCCCAGTGCATGTTGGACTCCTGGCAGGGCTGCCCTTTGTCACTGGTTCTGTTCATAATTTTTATGGACAGAATTTCAAGGTGCAGCCAGGGGCCAGAGGGAGTCTGGTTTGGGGACCACATGGATTTATCTCTGCTTTTTGCAGATGATGTTGTTCTGTTGGCTTCATCATACCAAGACCTTCAGCGTGCATGTTTACAGCCAAGTGTGAAGCAGCTGGGATGAGAATCAGCACCTCCGAGGCCATGGTTCTCAACCAGAAAAGGGTGGTTTGCCCTCTCCAGGTTGGGGGAGAGCTCCTGCCTCAAGTGGAGGAGTTCAAGTATCTTGGGGTCTTGTTCACGAGTGAGGGAAGGATGGAGCGTGAGATTGACAGGTGGATTGGTGCAGCGTCTGCAGTAATGTGGTCGTTGTATCGGCCCGTCGTGGTGAAGAAGGAGCTGAGCCAAAAGGCGAAGCTCTCGATTTATCGGTCAATCTACGTTCCTACTCTCACCTATGGTCATGAGCTTTGGGTTATGACCGAAAGGATAAGATCCCGGATACAAGCGGCCGAAATGAGTTTCCTCCGCAGGGTGGCTGGGCACTCCCTTAGAGATAAGGTGAGGAGCTCAGTTACACGGGAGGAGCTCGGACTAGAGCCGCTGCTCCTCCACATCGAGAGGAGGCAGCTGAGGTGGCTTGGGCATCTCTTCCGGATGCCTCCTGGTCACCTCCCTGGGGACGTGTTCTGGGCATGTCCCACCTGGAGGAGGCCCCGGGGAAGACCTAGGACATGCTGGAGGGACTACATCTCTTGGCTGGCCTGGGAATGCCTTGGGGTCCCCCTGGTAGAGCTGGAGGAAGTGTCTGTGGAGAGGGAAGTCTGGGCATCTCTGCTTAGACTGCTGCCCCCGCGACCCGGCCCCAGATAAAGCAGAAGAAGATAGATGGATGGTTTTCTACAAGTTTTGTTCATTATATTCTGTGAGAAGTTTAAGGGTTAATTTAGGTTTTACATGTTTTTCTTTTAGTTCTGACAGCATTGTTGGGGCAAAAAGTGTCCAAATAAATGTCTGTTAAAAATCCAAAACAACTTGAGCCTTGTTTAAACTCGAGGGGAGTAACAGTATGACATTACCTGTGAGTTCAAGTTCATGTGACAAATTTTCACACAATTTTTTAAGTCGTCTAATTTGTACATTGTGCTTTCTACAAACAGATCATGTGAAAATAAGAGAGATGAAGCTGTTTCAGAAATGTATGCATAATGTATTATGTACTGTATATTCTGAAGTAGGGGGCGCGGAGGCAGGGCAGTTAGTAGCCATGCCTCCACCTTTTTTTAAGTTTGCACTTGTCACGGTTACTGATTTGAGTCAAACTGAATGAATGAATGTTTTTTTGATGTTGGACCTATGGACAAACTGACAAAGGATTTTGTAGTAATTATTAGGAGTTGGGAGGTGCACACTGGCAGAGTATGTTAGTGGAGGCTGAGAGCAGAGACCTTTGGGCCAGCCATCCCATGATGTCTCTGGGTGGAGTTTGCATGACCCATGTGACCATAGGTTCTCTCTGACGACTGCGGCTTACTCCCACCGTCCAAAGACATGCATGTGTTTGGTGAATTGTTGACTTGAAATTGCCCATAGTGAATGAATGGTTATATGTCTTTGTATGTCTCTGTGTCAGCCCTGTGACTAACTGTCCACAGCCCAGGGTGTACTCCGCCTAAGGCCAATAGTTGCTGGGATAGGCTTAGGTCACTGGTAACCTCTAACAGGAATAAGGGGGAAAGATGAATGAATGAATAAATCTGCTACAGTCAGGGCTGAAAGTAAGCCGGTATGGCCCGGTACTACGTACCGGCATAAGATTTAGAGGGGGGTACGCAGTACCAGGTAGAAAGAGATCAGCTCTTTGCAGCTTTTACACACATTAGAAAGCAGCCGGCGGACCGCGGACGCTTTTATGAGGAAAAAAAAATCTCTGACGCTAAAGCATGTGAACCAGACAGTGCTTTATCTCATCATATCTGCGTCTGTGTGGTTTTTAATGGCTTATGATCGCTCCGTGATGTGATTTAATGCACAGAATGTCCCTCTCCCTCTCATCATTCACTGATTGTCTCGCTTCCTTAAACAAACGCATTGAGCATGCGCGTCTTAAGCCCAAAGCACACCTGGAGTGCCGCCTAAAATTACACCAAACGCTTGAGAAGGCTTTAATCAGTGGTCCTCAACCAGTCGATCGTAAAAGCAGTGCGGGTAGATCGCGGAGCCATGTCTTTCCAAATAAAGTCATTTGCCTATGGCTTTTGAATGACAAGCAGATGGATCAGTCTGAGATTCTTTCTAAAACACGAGACACCGCGGAAGCGCGAGGAAACCGCACGAGCTACGAGCTACGAGCTAAACCGAATACAAGCAACTTAATAACAATCAGAGTTCTGGCCGCTTTCACTTCAGTTCTGTTGTGGAGGCTGCGGGCGGCTCGCGCTCCGCGGCCGCTCTGAACACTGCCATGGGGCTGACGCACACAAACACACACGAGGAGAGGCAGCGGTATAAGGGAGGAGACAGGTGAGGAAGGTGTCAGAGCCTGATGTCACCTGTTTGCTTTGTTTTTGTTACTGCAGAAGTACGGGGGCCATGTGTGCGCCTCATAGAAAACAATAGGGGCATATTTTTTGACGTGCGTCCGGTGTGTGTTGGCCTTTATCGGGTGCGTTTGATTTGTTTTCAAACCCTGTTAAACCCTGTATAAGCCATGTCTATATTTTTCATTTATAGTCAAGATTCATTCTTAACCTCGTATATCTGCTTTTTCTGCTATTAATATATATATATATATGTAGGCATAATTTGTTATAGTACCGGCATAAGCAAAAATCTACTTTCACCCCTGGCTACAGTATACAATACTGCAAGTATACTTGCAGTATTGCAATTCCTCGGGGTTCCTGCGGGGCTGCCTTCACGCTGAGAAACTCAGCTCTGGAGTGAATATACTTTTGGATCCAGGAAAAGGACTCACTGAGCATCCAGTATTTGCAACACAGTTTTCTAAATTGCTGTTAAATTGATCTCTGGTCATCTCTTCTTCATAAAAATAAAAATATGATCACACTAGAAATTCCCTTGCTTTATATTTTTTATTTAGACAAAACATATTCATCAAATAAACAATATATTTTACATAAAGCACTATTATTTGCTAAAACTTAATTTTCCCCTCTGAAACAAAACTTTTCCATAGATTAACTGTTATAATGTTCACAACTATCCTATGCAAACTCTGACTGTATTTAATCAGTAGCCTATGTTCACTCATAAAGTTCAAATTAATTGTCCATAAAGTGCTTATGTTGGTCAATAGACAAATTCCAAAAGCCACTTATCACTTCGAGTTATATACAAGTGTAATTTCCATTTTTTAAGTTTTGCCTATATGTTCTTGTTTAAATTGATGGCATTCATATTGCACACAGACATGTTTTTAGCACATGGGAACCGTGTGACTTCTGAGACTTAATAACATATAAGGACAGTTGAATGTGCCGAAAGCCATGGATCAAAGTGCTGTGTGAAAGCGAGCGTGTGACAAAGACTATTTGGCAATCCTCATAAGAAAGTATTTAACGCCAGTATGCTCTTTAATTTACTTAAGTGAACTTAACTTTTGACATGTGAAGTTGCAAGTCATTGTGAAACAGACTCTGACTGACTTAAGCTGTTGCATTTGATACAGTTTGTGTCAAAAGTGTGTACAGGTGCATCTCAAAAATTTAAATATTGTGGAAAAGTGAAATTATTTCAGGCCTTCAACTCAAATCGTGTTTAGATTCAGTACACAGTGAAATTTTCAAGCATTCTTTATTTTTATACGCTATGTATTATTCCAATTTCATGAGCTACTGTATGGGGTTTTCATTTGGATAATAGTACATCATAATAATCACAATGAATCAAATAAATGCCTGAAATATTTTGAGATATCGACATGTGGTTCTATTTGAATTAATTAATTTCATGCTTCCTCTCTATCCTAGTCACTATGGGTCTTAGGCAGAGTACATTTTGGACAGCGACCAGTGAGTTGCAAGGCATTACAAAGACATCCATCCATTCATTCTGACATGCATCCACTAAGATCAGTAATTCACCTAAAACATGCATGTCTTTGGACAGAGGGTAGTCAGAGTACCCAAACAGAACCCACAGTAACACCAGGAGGACATGCGGACTCCCAGAGAGACTTTGTGATGGCCAGCTCAAGGATTAATCTCACAATCTTGCTTGGAGGCGAGAGCACGAACAGCTCTGCTACTGTGGCCCAATGACCTTGAATTGAACTTCTGAAATAAAGAGGCTTTTGGACAATATTAGAAGTAAATGAAGTAGTGAGATGCACCTGTATCATAGGTCTCTTAAAGACTCAGAGAAAACATTTTGGATCACTTGAAGCTTAAACTCTTCAACACACAGGGAGTGCCTAAACATAATTCTTAAGTGCATTGGTGTAAACCATGACCTCATTTTAAGTCAGAACTGAAACACATAATTCTTATTTACATAGTATTTTTGTTTGCTATTTACAGTTTTTATTGAGCATTTATGTAAACATTAACAGTACAGGGTATAAAAAGTATTGGAACCTTTAGATTTAATAACTGGTTGATCGTCCTTTGGCAGCAATAACTTCAACCAAACGTTTTCTGTAGTGAAGATCAGACCTGCACAATGCTCAGGAGGAATTTTGGACCGTTCCCCTTTACAAAACAAGTACAGCAATATTCTTGGGATGTTGGGTGTGAATCGCTCTTTTGAGTTGGGGTTTTGATGTTGGTGTGCTGTGCCTTTTTTTCTCCACACATAGCGTTGTGTGTTCCTTCCAAACAACTCAACTTTGGTTTCATCTGCCCTCAGAATATTTTGCCAGTAGTGCTGTGGAACATCTAGGAGCTCCTTTGCAAACTTTAAATGTGCAGCAATATTTTTTGGGGGGGGACAGCAGTGGCTTCCTCTGTGTCCTCCCATGAAGTCCTTTCTTGTTCACTGTTTTACCTATTGTAAATTTGTGAACAAAGATAGTTAGCTTGTGCCAGAGATTTCTGTAACTCTTTAGCTGACACTCTAGGTTTCTTCTTCGCCTCATTGAGCATTCTATGCTGGGCTCTTGCAGTCATCTTTACAGGACAACCACTCCAAGGCAGTGTGGTCACAGTACTTGAACCTTCTCCATTTATAGACAGTCGCTCGTACTGTGGACTTATGAACATCAATTCTCTTAGTGATGGCATGGTTCACATCAAGTAATGTTTCTTCAGAATGGCAAATTCAAAACTGGGGGGTGTTTTTTATTGGTCAGGGCCACTTTAAGCCACTCCTCCAAGCTTATCACACTGATTAGACTCCAGGTTGGCTGACACCTGACTCCAATGAGCTCTTGAAGAGGTCACTAGCCTAGGGGTTCCAGTAATTTTCTACCCTGTACTGGGATTGTTTACATAAATGCTCATTAAAAACATGAAAAAAAATAATTTTTTGCAGCATTACTTTAAGCAGACTGTGTTTGTCTATTGTTGTGACTTAGAAGAAGATCAGATCACACTTTATAACCAAATCATGCAGAAATCCTAGTATTTGCAAGGGGTGCCAATACTTTTTCTTTCAACTGTATATGATTCACAGAGGTCTATGGCCTGTTGCAGACCCACAAATAGAAAGACACAGAACTGAATTGTTTGCCAAACATAACTTATCTTAACTTGATAATTACTTTATGTACTATGCACCAAACAAAAGCTCCTCTAAAACTGGATTTGTTGTTTTGATTTCATAACAACTCTATGGAAACCCTGGGCATGTTCCATGTGTTACGTAAATGTACCACTTAATTATGCAGTTTGTAACGAATAATTAGCCACACCTGTCCTTATACTCCAAAAATAAAACTACATAAAAACATTGTTCTTTTGCTCGTCATATACTCTCACATGTTCATCCAGGGTACATTATCTAAATTAAGTATTTTTACTTGAGTACAGGTATTTTGTTGGTGGCAAGGTGGCCAGTAATCGTAGAAATGGTAGTTGTAGTAATAGTGGTAGCAGTAGAAGTAGCACTAGTAGCAGAATAGTAGTAGTTGTTGTATTTTTACTTAGGTACACATTTGGAGTGCATCTTTGACCTCTGATGATAAATATCTCTGAAGTTTTTATGTCAAGGCTGTTTAAGGTTTGAGGCAAATGTCAAACTCCTGCAGCACTTTACACTGGACCAGAACCAAGATGCCGGCTTTACATCTAATGCTAAAGACAGTTCTGGGCCTAAAAAGTGGGTTTATTTGAGTAAGACAGTGTAGAGGATGTATTATAAGAGGCAGGAGTGTTTCATGAAGTTTTTGATGGATGCTGGTGGTCTGTCATCCAGCGTGAAATAATTCCCCCACTGGCTGCCTCCACTCAACTTTCAGCTTCTGTTGCATCACCCACTGATCAGGATTCATTTTAAGTGGAGACTAGTGTTTTTTAACTGGAACAACTGGGCTATGGTGTAATGCACGGCGCCATCTAGTGTCTTCAAATCTCCCTGCAACATGTTATGCAGAGGGACCTAAACCTTTTAAGCTAAGAGAATCTGATTATATAGAAATATATCAACCTTTCCTCATAAACTGCTATGTTTTCATAATTTAACTTTTATATTAAAATAGAATTAAAATTATTTTATGTGAAAGGTACAGTCTGAATGTTAATTTGCAAGGTTATAAACACCAGAGGACTAATATGTTGCAGTAAGGTCTGTTCATTACTGTGTAAAGGAATGACCGCTCTCTTGGGCTGTTTTTGAAGGCAGGAACTAAATGAGATTCCTGAGTTTATCCTCACATACAATGTCATTTTGTTATGTCTTAACCTGTTCATTGTTTTGAGAGGTTCAGTTATACCTGTTCACAGACTGTTCAGGGAGGCATAAATGTTCACTTTTTACTTTTCAGTGACTGGTGCGGCTGGCTTTGAGAGCGATGAGTTTTATACCCCTTAGAAGGAGGGGTCTGGCCCTAAACCTCAAGCTATTGGTCAACAGTGGATGATGGCTGTTTGCAGTTCTGATGTTTAAGGTTTCAATTGGGACAAACTCAGCTCTCTCCCTTGTTTACTTTGGAACTGACAGTCTCAATTCTCAGGTCTTCAATGTCATGCTGATGTTGTTTATGTGTATTAGAAGTAGAATAATTTGACACCATTTTTTTATTACAAGATAAAAAGTATTAACATTAACATCTACTGTTTCTTATTGTTTAGCTGCCACCCTCTGGGACCATATGTCTGCGTCACCACTGTGATA
This sequence comes from Bostrychus sinensis, assembly GCA_020698575.1. NCBI lineage: Eukaryota > Metazoa > Chordata > Actinopteri > Gobiiformes > Eleotridae > Bostrychus > Bostrychus sinensis. The sequence goes on from CM036245.1 coordinate 17,189,134, forward strand.
CAGAGGAAAAACAAGGGTGGACAATGAATAGGGCAAACAAAAGGTAGCTGCAAGTGGTGTTATTCCATCTTTATGGAAAAAGGCAGTGAATGTTCCGTTACCAAAGAAACCGTGCCCAACAACAACACACTTAATTTTAAAGCACTTGGAGAACCCTTCATCATACTTCATGGACTTTAGCTCTGCTTTTAATACAATATCTCCTAAGATCCTGTTGCAAAAACTGTTACAGATGGATGTTAATCAGTACATCATAAAATGGTTTGGTGCATTTTTAATAGGAAGACAACAGCAAGTAAAAATAAATTCTGCTTTATCTGATGTACAGGTGGTAAACACGGGAGCTCCACAAGGCTGTGTAAGCTCACCTGTATTATTTACCTTGTACACAAATGATTGCAGGAGCAGGCACTCAAACAATACTGTTCTCAAATTTTCAGATGATACAGTCATCCTTAGCCTACTAACAAAAGACACAAATGCAGAAAGTCTATAAATCAGAGGTTGAACAAGTAGTGGAGTGGTGTGGACAGCATAACCTTGTCCTGAATGTGACGAAAACAAAAGAAATTATCTTTGACCCCAAAGGAGTCAGTGATCATAGTCCTTTAACAATAGAGGGGAACAATATAGAGCAGGTCAATTCATACAAATACTATTACGTCTATTTTGATTCTCACTTTCAGTGGGCCGTACTTGTGGACTATCTCTGTATCAAAATTAGTCAGCGCCTGCATTTTTTTAAGGCGACTGAGGGCCCATGGTGTTGACAGGAAAATAATGCTCCTCTTTTATAGGACATCATAGGAATCCATGATAAGATATGGAATTACCACATGGTTTGGGAATCTGTCAGTTAAACTTAAGTCAAACATTGTTAATCTGACAAGGAGAGCTGGAAAAATAATTGGCATGTCTCCTCCACTCTCTCTCCACATTTTTGAGGAGACAGCAATTAAACAGGGCCAGAGAATAGCAAATGATGTTAGTCACATTCTAAACGATCAATCTGACCTGATGCCCTTCGGTAAAAGGTAAAACAAAACAAAGTGCTGTAAACTCTCTCTCTTTTTTTTTTTTTTTTCTTGCACCTTAAGGCCATCTAGGGAGCTGTGCAACATTTTAGATTGTATTTATTTATCTATTTATTCTTGCAAATATTGTGTTTGTGTGTGTGAATGTTTTAACATTGTTATAACAGAGTATGGACTAAGTGCAGTATTGTTTCTTTGGAATATGTGCAATAGCTCTCGGATCATCAGGTGTTTTTGTTTGAAGTTATATGTACTTTTATGGTGTTTGTCTGTTGCATATGAATTTATTGGTAATGTTTGGCTCTTTGTCTGTTTTATGTTTTTACGCCTTTTCGATGTCCAAGACAAATTTCTCCCTTTGGGAGACAATAAAGGCTTATCTCTCTCTCTCTCAATTCTGAATGCAAACCTCGGAGGAAAAATAACATGACAAAGACCTATTCTTATTTCACCACTAGGGGGCAGTGCTGCATTGTAAACCGCCAGCAGGTACAAAGTTCATGGGCTGCATTTCTTTTCGCATTAGATAAAAAATGTGTTATGGTTTTATATTGTTTTGAATTTATATGTTGTAAGGTGTATAAAGTGGAACCTATTGCAGACATGCTCTCACGCGTGCAGCTATAGTATTCATTATGATAAATAACAAGCTGCTATTGAACTGTATAAAGTGCCTGAAGGGGGCCCACACTGCCTTTCTTCTTTTGTGTCCAAATGCCTTGTGGATGGGATTTATTTCTTATATAGTGTGATATCATGGCAATTTTCCCAACAAAAGACCTATGGCTGATGTTACATAACCTGTAGCAAATTTGTAGGGGGAAAAAACATCACAAAATAATGGCACACACGCAGTATTTTTTATCTTGTGTGTTATGTGTCGGTACAAAAATACTGTGCACATGTGACAATAAAGCCTTATCTTATCTATTTGAATTTTCTGTTTCTTACACTTCTTAAAACATACAATTTAAGACTAAAATAGAAGACACCAGAATCTCATCTATGGCTGCTGAAACATCTATGAACATTAGATCTTTTCTGGATTCACTCTGACCCAACTTGCAAACCATTATCCCATTCCTGGCATTTAATACGGGTATAGGTGGGGCTCTCGGGTGTGACACAGCCCAATAGTGTGTGCTTATGAGTGATTATTTGGCAAGGGCACCTCTGACTGGAGCTGATGTTTAACCAAGATAAACTGTAAAAGCACCTGGCACAGTTACTACAGTGGAGCTGCTTAGAAGCTAAAAAGGGAAGTTCTCGTACTTCCTCGTTATGGCAGCAATTAAGCAATGTCCTAATGAGTACCAGACTAAATACTTCAACAACACTAGTTATATTGTAATTATAACAGGGATAATTGTGTAAATCAACCTTGCTTTTTGCAGGATTCACTTCACAGTTTGCTGGAGTGTTGTAAACCACATGGACACGCACCTGCCCCACATGCCACACTAGGGGTTTTCCAAATTTCTTTCCTTCCCATGCATTAATTTTTCCCATAAGCTGTGCATATTTTGATTCTCTTCCTGGTTCAGTGTTGTTGAACGTATTTCCTATAGAGTGTGTTTTCAGTCCCGGTTTACTGTTTGCCCATTTATTCAAAAGCAACAGCTGTGCAAACACTTCTTAGCTTTTTATTAATGTACTAAGTGTTTGCTCCAGGACTTTGGCACTCATCTCTCAATGTGGAAGTCAAAGGTTGGCCCCATGTCCCACCGCTCAGCGGGCACAGCACAAGTGTAGAAGAGGTGAAAGTGAAGCAGCAGACACGCAGCAGGTTTGTTTGCTGGGCAGGTCGGGGCGTGTACTTGCCCTTTAAGGCTTGGCTTGTACACACAGGCCTCTCCTCTCAGCAACACGCAGATTTAATTTCTGTAATAGTCAATCACATTCCTCCATCTGATGTGAAAGCAGCGACTCTGGTTTAATACGTATTTGCATAAAAATGCCAACACACAAATTTATACAACAAATTCAGCAAGGTTCAGGCCTGGTAAAAGGAACCAAATGTGACCTTGAGAAGGCGTTTCTAATGGTGATGGTATAAGGTGAACACTGGGGCATAATATTTATATAGTGTTAAAAACCTACTGTAGACTTTTTTCATGTAGTTGTAATCAAGTCACCAGTCTGAGTTACAGTTAAGCAAGTCCTAGTCTGAGTTAAGTCAAAAGCACAAAAAAAAAAGGTCCAAAGGCTCAGGAAGTTTCTGTCAATTAGTTATTATGTATGGAAGGTGCTCATTGGTGCTTGGGAACAAAGAACTTAAGTCAAAAGCACTCAAAGTGGGGTTAAATTCACCAAAAAGGTTGAGTCTGAGTCAGTCAGAGTTGAGTTGAGTGAGTTGAGGTGCCAATCCAAGTCAAGTGTCTGAGTCTAGCCTCTATCTGTCTGTCTGTAGCCCAAATTCAAGTCCAAGTCCGACTTGAGTCAACAAATTAGTGTACTGAGGGTGCAACACTGATTGGGATATTTATTTTGTATTATCCTATTTCAAAACACACTATTTTACATGTTGTCTCAGGTTTTCACTCTCTCAAGGCCCCGCTGCTGTATAGAATGAATCTGTAACACAGTCTGATAGTTCAGTTTTGTCATACATACAGATAGATACATGCACCTGTTGGCCCATCAATGTCAAGAGTATATCAAATTGTGTGTTTAAATGTTTGAAATCTTCACACAGCTGTCTAAATTGACCACATTTGTTGGCTTTAGGGACCGACTTTCTGATAATAGCATTTTTGGCAGAGCTTATCTTCAAGAAAGTGCTTGATAGATTTACAGCCTTTGTGTGACGCTGCTTATTAATGCTTTTGTCACTTTCAGAGACACAACCAACACTTACAGGGTTTTCACGTCACTTGTGTTTGATGTGAGACTGAGATAAAGATCACTGTAAGGGTTATAAGTGCCATTTTACAGGAAATGGCAGCTTGGGTCCTAAAACTGTTCTAAATGCTATAAAGATATGATCTGGGACAACCAACGGGCCAAACTGACACTAAAGACACACTCTATACAGACAGGTGGCTTCTTCTGTCACTCACAGACCATCACAGACTAAATAACCTAATGTTTACTTGTGCTGAAGCAAATCTACTACTGTTATTTAAACTAGTCTGGGATTCCCTCATTAATGACAGCTCTTCTTTGCATTGCACAGTAGTTACAGCCATACTTTGCATCACTCTGCACAAATTCAAAAACCCAGCAGGCCACTAGTCCAGTCACACGCAGTAATGGACTGGTAAATGGACCTACTACATAAGCTATTGCAAAGTGTAAGTATTTTATCTTTCTACTGTTTCAGAGCAAGTCAGGCTTTGTCAGGAGCACTTGGGTGAAGTTTCTGTAATATGTGCGGATATCTTAGACGTAACTATAGTAAGTGTTCATGTGGTTTTGGTGTGCAGCTGGTCAGTCAACCTCTACATTCATCCAGGTGCTTCCTGTGTGCACTTAGGACAGTTTCACATTCGACTCTAGACTTGATTTTTTTCTGATCTCCTCAGCTGTTTCTGTTACAGTAATAAGTGGATGCATGTAGTATTTAAAGATCATTTAATGTACTCATGACTCACAGCAAGACTCAAAAACAGTGTTTCGCTAGGAGGACAAGTTTGGTCTTCTCCCATGTCCAAAAACTGACAACTTTAAATTGCCTATCAGTGAGTGTTGTTGTAAATCCAGTCTCACCACCAGGATAAGCCAATGTGGGCACTGCTTGGTGTAGAGGGGCAGGGAGGGGCTATAAGTTTAATTTAGATTTATTAGATTCATTTATGTACAATAATGGGTATACATGGGTTTTGTATCAAGTGATGTTGAACTAAAGTAAACTACAGTAGTTTGGAGTACTACAATATTGCAATAATAAATGATGCAGAGATTATAACCTGCCCTAACTTAAACTTAAATAGAAACTTTAATTGATTTGTTGTAAATGTTAACTGAATTGAATTGAACTGAAATGTAAATTTTAAAGTGAAACAGGATGACCAATCACTAACAGTTGTTTACTCATTAATGGAATATTATATACTTTTGCCCTTTTGGCACTGAACCTTATGTTGAGAGATTGCTTTCTGGCAAATAACTCAAAATTAATTGGCTATATTATAGTGATATTTTACATTTAAGGGGCTATATTATGCAAAATTGTCTTTTCCAAGCTATCTACCGTGTTATAATGTTGTTTCTTCATCAAAAACATACCTGGAGTTGTGTTTTGCTTCATTCACACATGTTTAAGTAATTCTGTATTCTCAGGCCGGCCATTCTGAGGCCTCAAAACACAAACCTCTGCCTCTCCCACCCACTGAACCCCACCCACTCCAGGAAGCACTGACCGATTAACAAGCCCTCTACACCAGTCTGCTCTCATTCATTTAGCCAAAAAAATAAATAAAAAATAAAAAACAGTGTACAGCTCTGGTTCCACTGATTCCTCACAGCATTTTTTTCATTTTGTATTAAAATGGTATCACAAAAAGTTTAAGGAAGTGAACTGCTTTTTTTCTTTAAATTATGTTCAAAAGATGACACTACTATGCCCTCTCATGCACTCTGCTGTCCTCTGTTGGTCTCTTTACCTGTTTCTTTATGGCATCCTGTTGAGTACTTATTAAAAATGTTTTCTTTTAGTCAGTTAATGTTTTAAAAGGTTGTAACAACTTTACAACTTAGACCTGAGGCGCTGTATTGGTTTTACAGTTTTAGCTAACATTCATTTGGTGAGCCCTGCTGCTTTGACCTCAACACAGTTTTCAGTTTCTTTAGTCGCAAAACAAGTTAGCTCAATATGTTTGCAACACAGTAAAATCTTTCATCTGTGACTGAACTGCCCATTTTAAGTATGAAAAGAGGAAGTTTGACGCAGTGTGATATGCATTGACACCTGCAGACGAATACAAACTGATTGGGGCAGATTAAATGAAATTAATACAATATGCAAATGTACATCTGCAGTAATAAACAGCTCATGGTTGGTCTTTTAAACAATTGTAAAGATCCTATTGTGTATATTTTTAATTCTCCCCTTATTTCCTCAATCTGTTCCAGGGTTAATCCCTGTCCCACACATGCCCAAACTGGTCAGAGGTGGAGAAACCTTTGCTCAAATTGCAACCACAAACATGGCAGAAATATGGATCAATCATAGGTCAAATCTCGCTGCAAAACTAAATATGTCCCGAACAAGTCTTGACTCACAAAGGCATTAGAGCACTCTCAGATTCAGACTATCAGACCATCTAGAGTTATTTCTGTTCTAGACCAAAAGACAAATGCTTTTTAATGATGATTATCTTCTTTCTTTTTTAACTGCAAAAAGACAAAATGCCACAGCCAAAGCTTAGCCCAAATGCAGCTTAGTCTAACAGCAGAAATACATTTTGGATAAGATGAGACAGCCAGTCGATCATGCAAATGCCCCTCGTCTACAATTTTATGAGGCATGTCTGGTTGTAACAACATCATTCACTGGGAAGCTGCCAAGTCTGTAGTTATCTTTAAAACATATGAATTTTACAGCATAACGCAGAACCATATCAGTATTTGTCTTTTCTTTTGTTTCTCTTGTTTGTCAGTTTCTACATTTAAGGTTAGGCTTAAAACATTCCTCTTTGAAAAAGCTTATGGTGAGACCAGCTAGGAACAGGTTTAACTCCACAGCTGAAGTAAGCAGCTCTAGGGGAGGAAGGGAAGTATAGTGCACTGAGCCTCTGTCATTAATATAATCTAATATTCTATATCTATAATGAGTTTATTGTTATTCACAAGTTGTCCCTCTCTCCCACTCCCCTCTGGGAGACCGTTTCAGATGCCCGGCTGCTGGTCGATGTCCCAGTGACAACTGGACCTTAGCTGACCCCACCTGTGCTCCTGTCCAGACCTGTGGGCCCTTAACGTCACCTCCTATGGACTTCCTGGACCTACCTCACCCCCACTCCCCTGTCTGGAGGCGTACCACCTGCTGCATCCTTACAGACCTGAACTATGATCCTATAGATGAGCTCATGGACTTTATTTAACATCCCTAGACACATTTTAGAGTCTGTCCTGGGAGAGGATCTCTCCTTCAATATGGTCTCCATAAGGCTTCTTATTTTTTTCCCACAGGAGTTTTTCCTTACTAAGAAGGAGGGTCTAAGGACAGGGATGTCCTGGGTTTAGTTTTAGTTTAGTGTAGATGTGTTTAGTAAGTGTATTATGTCTTTTGTGTTTATGTTTGATGAACTGTTTGTGAAGTCCTTTGAGGTGACTTTTTTGTGATACTTGGCTATATAAATAAAATTGAATTGAACTGAACAGATTTTTTTGTATTCAGGTGGAGCGAGCCAGAGTTCACACATGACTCACAGACTTTCAAAAGGCAGCCTTTAGTAGAAAATGTAACAATGCACTCAAGTCACGGTTCAATACAATTAATGATTTTAAGTTTACCATACAATTTTTATTAAGCTCAAGAGTACAGTAAATATATTTTGTACCTATTACAACACCATATAAAACAACAAGTGTAATTTCTCTCAACCAAAAAATTTACAAATAAAATGTATTTTCCAACTCTAATCTAAAAGAACTATTTGTAAAACTGCTGACATGACAAATACAATTTTATGATATGGGTGACCCTTTTTGGTTTTTGTATACTGCTCGCTGTAAATCTATAAATATATTGATATACAAGGTTGCAAAAAGCATTAAACATATATTGCACCACTCCATGTAACACATAGTTGCATGGAGTGGTGGATATATATTGCTTTCATTTATTTTTTTCCACTTCTGCTCATTAAGGGTCATGGGGGCTGACGAATATCCCAACAAATATGGGCCCGTTGGGGAAGTGGGGAGGGGGAGCAATGGCTTAGTAGCACTTTTGCTTTATTGATTTGATGTAGTTATGTAAATGCTAATTTTCTGTGAAGTGGAACAGCAATGCCTCATCATTCATCCATAAATATACAAAACAAATCTTTATCAAGCACTGATGGTACAGTAAAATATATTAAAATTTAGGCACACTTTAGTAAGTAAGTGCACGACATTAAACAGTATTTGTGAAACTCGTTGCTTAGAGGTTTGGGTCTGAGACACAATGAAATCCCATGGGTCCTCGGCTTCTCGCTGCTATAAAGGGCCACAGTTTGTTGCCACTTTGATCTGTCTTCACTTTGACATTCTGATAGAGCCATCAGTATGCACTGGGACAAATGTAAGTACAACACAAAATTGTTAATTATCTTCAGTCTCTGTAAGGAACGGTTTTAAAGGTAGTTACCAAATATGAGGTTTCCAATAATTTTGGCAAGACTAGCTGTGTCATTTTACACAAAACTGTCCATTTGCTTGGAAATACCAGTCTACATTCTATATTTTTCATATAGCTTTAACTTGTTACTATTTTTCCTATTTTGATATTTTTCACTGAGCTAAACTAAAATGTGAAGGTAGATTATACATTCTGCTTTACTGACTGCCCACTGTCATGTCAAACACTTACAAGTTAAATATTGTTGTTGATAATGCAATCAAATGTGTGAGAATATAATCATTATTACTACATTATTACTTGTAATCAATCAGTCTGTGCGTTATTTATTAATAACATCACGGACAAAGACAAAATTACAATGACAGTCTAGCAAAAGACTGTCGTATTTGTAAATTTTAGTGATTTTGATTAGTCTGGACTAGTCAAAATAAAAACTGTTGTGTCTTTTGGAAAGAGGAAGATCATTTGATGCCTGTATATTACAATTGGGATACAATCTTGATATGCAAAATGCTTGTGGACCCTGCATCAATACAGCAATGCACAGCTGTAGGCACTTCCTCTTTTATTGCTCTTATTATCAGCAAAACATGCAGCTAAATTTCTCTGTTTATTGCTGTTTTTGTATTTTATGACACAGTTATATACAGTAATGTACATGTGCATAGTGAAACCAGGACAGAGATTTATTTGCATTTCTTGAAGACCCATTTGGTCCAGACTTGCATAGGAAATGAAGTGAAATTTGTACATTAAGGGCAATTTTGGTTAGGTTTGGGGACAGATGTACATAACAGTGCATCTCAAATCTATATAACACAGGGTTTGACATTTATTTAATGAGAGGGTATAAAGAGAAAGTAGATAACAAAAAGGGTTGACCTAAACCTGAAGGTCCCTCATACAAGGAGACCGACTGTCCTTTGGACCTGTCCGCACAAGACACTTTGTCAGAAAATCCAATTTTCTTTGGCCATTTTTTGATTTACAGCATGAATCAATCATTCGCTGACAGACGTCTGGACCAGACAGTGTCAGGACAGTGTCAGCTCACAGCACAGGTCAACCAGAGGACAGGGACTGAAGGGAAATGTATGCACACCAAGTGACCGCTAACCATTTGAAACATTTGGTTTGTGGATAATTTAATTCTGCGTGTTTTTTTGTTTTTTGTTTTTTTAACAAATAATATAACTTACGTTTTGAAATTCAGAGTCCTGTTTACAAGGATTTTGCTCAAAATACCACAATATTATTGTGCGGTATTTGTACCATGCAGTATTTGTTCTGGTTAGTTCACCTTCAGATGGACTGTAACAGAAACACGTTTTGAACTTGTGAACCTTTATATCTAATGCCTCATTGAATGGCTTTCACGTTAAGACCTGAAAACTCACTGAATTCCTGGGGTTTTTGCTTGAGTGGCTGCAATTTCATGGAATAGTAATTGCATAGAAGAAAAGAAATTCCCAAATAAATCAAAGTGAAAATGTTTTTTTTACTGTGTATGTTTGTGTATACCCTGCCCAGCTGTAGTCGCCTACAGTAACAAACCTGATGAGGACAGATAACAATAAGTTTGGTTCATCACTTCATCATTTTACAATAAAGGGCCAGAAACTTAATCAAAACTGTTGGAGGAAAGGAGATGAGGAGAAAGATATGTGTACAGCTGCCACCTCTTATGGTAACTCGTAGCCTGCAGCACTGTCGAATTGGGCTCATTGTTTCAAATGTACTGCTGAACTGCTGCAAAGAGGCCTCTTCAAGACAGATCATATTTCTTGTCATGCTTGCACTTGTCATTCACTTAAAAAAGATCAGAAATAGTTTAAAATGTTAAGGTCTCTGTTAGAATGAAGGACTAAATGCTGCTTTTAGATATTTAAAAATGTACAAACATTTATGGTGCAGCACCTGTACTAATATTAAGTTAGTAAAGATGTTATAGTGGAATCCAGCTACAGGGTGTTGCATTAGGAGGCAGGTGATTTGTTGTGGCAACCACAAATGGTAAAAGCCAAACGTGTTTTGTTGGCATGTAATAATAGGATCTTTAATCAAGAATGGTTGATTTTAGACCTTTTTTACACTCCTACTTTACCAAAGGACATTTGCTGAGCGGTTAGTGAGGTATAATAATACTATATTACAATTGTACTGTGTTATTTTACTTGGCAGGCAAAACTGAACAAATGCTCAAGGCCAGCATGTCTCGAGGTTCCTAAAGCTTTCTCTCTTATGTGCAATGATTCAGTGACAGCTTTATTTATTTATGGCTCTGCTTAAACTTCAATTAGTTTAACACACACAGTAAGAGAGGTGCAGACATTTAGTGAACTCCTGCATGCAGCCACCTGTCTCTTTACCTGTCTAATCCAGGGGTCAGCAACCTCATGGGGCACATTAGCCTGTCTTTCAACTGTACAGAGCAAAATGTCATAGATGAAATAATAAAAGCAGTGTTTTTTTCTTTGAAAATGACAATCCCATTATCAAAACACAACAAACCAATATACAAACCAATAAACTAACTGTGTATTTACACAGGTGAATATCATTATTACTTCCTACAATTACAATGCATGTTACGTACAGCCAATCCTAAACTATTGCCCTACTTCTTTCTTGAAGCACAACCAGCAGCTGAGGTCAGGCCCAGACCGTACCAAGGGGTCCGGGTCAGGGATCCAGTCAAAGAGCTGCTCCGCAGGAAGAGAAGTGCAGCGCCCTCTAGCGCCAAGACGACACCTCCAACTGTGGTGAGTGCACTTTGTAATCATCAGCAACATGTTACATACAAGTGTTTATTTTCTTTGTTTATGTCAGGTCATCTGTCAGTATATCTCAGTTTATATTGGGTTGGGGGTATACTAGAAGCATTACTAACTTAATATAATACTCCACACTTCCTCTAGAAGTGTAAGGCAAACATGCTTACTTCCTCTTTATGGAAACGTCATCTTTACAGAGCTAGCTGCCCCGGTTATGTTTGAAGAAAATTTGAAGAAAAACATATTATTTCATTTGCCCTTTAGTACCTTTTGTTTATTTATTTTTTTTACTACTTCTTACTATTGACTAAAACTGATCTATTGAGCAATGGATGCATGCATGCATATCTGGACAAACTCTCTGAAGGCGGCAAATAAAGTGCAGGCATATCATATCTATTTTTACTTTGTGGCTGGATCTATAATCAAAATTGATTTTATTAGTAGATGTGGTAAAGAAATAATTTTTAAACATGGTGGTGTGGACACAACGATAACCTTTTTAATATATCAGTGTTTTAGAGTAATGATTTTGTGCTACATGTTCAGACAGCTGCAGGTTGATTCTTTGCTCAGACAGATGCCCCCTTGTAATGTCTGAGGGATATGTATAAATTGGTATCTGGAAAGTCTTCCTGTCTTTTCTGATCATTATTAATAACTGCTGGAAACAGTTATTGTCATTAAGACAAGTAGATCTTTATCTGCAGAGATCAAAGGAAGTGCGCATCCTTAAGATGCATTTTATTGGTTGTAAAAGTCACCTCTGTCTTCAAGGGTCTGTGTAGTTTTCTGCCAAAGGAACATTAGTCAACAAATTAGCGATCAGATTGAGGATCGGCCTATCCCAGAGCAAACTCTGTCCTTACATAAACCAGGTGTTTTTCCGTGACAGTTACAGCCATTTGCTGCGTGGCTCCAGGGCTCGGCACATAGCCCTATGCAAAAGAAGTGCATCTTTGCCAAAGAGCCCTCCCACTTTGTATTTATTACATCTACAAGAAGACATGGTCTGATGGACCATGGCAGGAGGAAAGAGGATTTATGTGTCAAGGATGATTTCCGACAAAATTTCTACATACTGGCCTTCTCCATTTTCTAACTATGCATTTTGTGATCAATTCTGTTTTATTTGTACATTTAATTGCTGGCTGTATCTGCTGTTTGCAAGACTGCTGAAGTATTGTTGTCAGTATGTCATATTAACAGGTAAATGCTGGAACTAGTGTGCTCTGGCATATTTTCTTTAGCTTTTATTATGTTTGATATTATATTTCATTACATGTTATAAATGCCATGTCGGGAAAGCACCTGCTCCAATTGTCAATATTTTTTCAGATGCTCTTCTCTTTGCTCTCTGTTCAGTAACATATGCAGCTAATTGCAGCCTTAGAATGCAAAGCAGCCCATCATTTTATTATTACTCCCTTGCCAGTTAAATAAAAACATTACACTTACATGTGAGGTCCCCAAATATAGGCATTTCTTGTCTGTGTGAAGGTAACTGATAACACACGCCAAACACTTTTTGAGCCTGCCCCAAGCACTTCTCTCGCTGCTGTCAATGCTCTAAACTACATCTCCCAAAGTGCACTGCTTCATAATGAGGGGTCAAAGTCAAACATACTTAAGAGACTACTTAACTATATTCTGCAAACTCTTTATGTAGAGGTACAATATATAAAACAAAAAAGTCATAAGTTTAGGTAATTAATGAATGCAAGTTTTCTGTATTAAACTTTAGGAACAAAGAAAAAACTATTTCTGTCAATAATCTTTCACTGTGCTACTGAACAGTAGCACAGAACAATATGAGGTGAGCATCACTGTCATCAATGTTACATTTATTTTTTGTTCAACAAAAACAAAGAGAGTGGAATTATCCCCCAAAAATTTGTTAAATAATTTGTTAAATTGTTTGTCAATACTTGTTATTACAACTGAAAAACCTCTGGTGATGCATATAGAAATGTCAACACCACTGTTTAATAAATATGCTCCACATCTGGTGTTTCTCTTTCGCACACATTTAAAAAACCTGCTGATGTCAGGTGTCCGTTGTGCCTTCAGGAGAAAACACATCCCATTACGCAATCTTACCCACTACAAGTGGGCTGTGGGAGGATTCAGCGAATTACAGTTTCTGTACTCCGTTGTACTCCGTTCTTTCCTGAAGTAGTAAACATAATAATAATAATAATAATAAACTTTGATGAGTGTTTATATAATTACAGACAGTGTCTCCAAATGAGTCAAGTTTTTACACGTTTTGTCCTGGCCTGTAAAAACCCAAAACATCATAATGTTGTTTTTTTTTTTAGCCATTCGTCTATACAGTGGTATCTGTGCACTAGTTTGAATAGTGAGAATGACAATGCCACAAATGTATGTGCAGCCAAAAAATAATTATTTATGATTTCAGTCATGTGTTATTCTGTTTTATCTTGCCTCTGGGTGCCATTATTTCTTTATTATTATTTATTTATTTATTATTTATTTATTATTTATTATTAATGTGTAAAGTTAGACCTAATCTAACCAGCACTGTCATGTGTTAAAACAGCACAGTCAGTTGTTTGCATAACATCCAAGAAATTAAAATGATTTCCTTAGTCTCAATAAAAGAGACATACAGTAATTCATTTATTTAAAATGAATGTAAATGTAGTAGTGTATTTGGAATTGCAGTAATTTGAATTCCCCGTGAACAAACATACTGTATCTCAATCATGAGAGCTTCATGCTCAACATCTACAGATGCGTCAGACTAATTATTTTAGCCCCTTTACCTTGGTGTGTGTCCTTTGGTGTATCTGCATGCTCCAGCAATCTGTACCTTTTATTTCTAAACATAACACTTTAATACCATTGCACACAGGGCTGCTTTTACCACCTGCCCTGGAAAAGCTCTTGAGTGACAGTGCTGTAAATCCTGCTTATTTACACTCCAATCTAATGCTACAAATGATCTTGCTATTAATGGACACATTGCTTTGTCATTGTTTAATCTGCTCTTCAATCTGCTCTGTTTCAGGATGTGGGGACGTTCACCCATCAAGGTACGACGTATGGCGAGTGTTACATGTGTACAAAAAATAATACACTTTAGCCTATGTATATTTACATAAACATAAAATTTTTCTTGAATGTTAGTTATATACAGTATCATTCAAATTACACATTGCCATTTACAGCTTTTAAGGACCTTTCACACCATTAACAATACTTTTTAATACTGTGGACAAGATACCGCTTGTTTGAGGCAAACTAGTGTGCCATCTAGTGACACAAAGTGACATAACAGGCCACCCAGGGGGACACTTTCAGGGGAGTTTCTGTTAAACAACCTGCTAACTAGCATATTGTGAAAAATATATACTTCTTTTGGCTTTATACAGTAATTGTCACTATAAAATACAGCTGAACACTTATCTTTTACTGCTTTTCTTGCTAGTCACTCTTTTATTGATTCACAATGGGAAAATTCAAAGTAGCTAATGCGTGTGGTGGGACAGAATTTTCTTGCACTGAGCCATTAACCACTCTGTCACGATGCACCTCTGTAGCTGAACATATCAGATCTAATTAAATCACACCAAATTCAGAGTAAGTAAGATTTTAGGGTTGCTTTTATTTGCTGGAACGTTAACATCTAACTACCTAACTAAAGCAATCATCATGGTTGCTCCAGCTGAAATCCTTTCTTCCTTTTCATATTTGCAGGGCTGTTCAGCTCAGAGCCTTCTACAGCGCTCAGTGAAGGGGGGCTACAATGCTCTGCGTGGAGGGCTGTACCCACCTCCAGCAGCTCTGTCCCAACATCTGTCCTGCCCTGGCCTTCACCCGACAGCAGCCAGCAGGACACCTCAGCCCAGATCCAGTCCTACTCAGTGACCCCCACTCTCACCACAGACCTGTACATGCAGACCCTGTGTCCCAGCTACACTATGCTCACGTACACCCACACACCTCTGCTCACAAACTTTGGGGTAAGCAATGACATCAACACAAATCATGAGGGATTCATATTAAATTTAATTCAATCTAGCTGCAGAGGGTCAAAAGCTAGAGTACTTTCTGTGCCAGTCCCAAGCCCAAATAAATGAAGATGGTTGCATCAGGAAGGGCATGGATAAAACCTATGCCAGATTATTAAGTATTTGTCAGTAACAAGGTATAAATATAACGGTCCTAGTGCTGAACTAGTTAGAAGTTTTGTTTTTAGTCTCTACTGTCATTTTTTCCTTATAACAGATGATAGTATTAAAAGATTGATTTGAAAGGTCAGCAGTTTGAAGCTAATGAAGACAGATGATGACAGGTTCTGAGTGGTTGGACATGTTTGTTTTGCAGACTATACCAGTGGCTCCTGCTTCCACCCCACTCCCTCAGATGGACCCAGACTCAGGGCTCACATACCTCCCCTGGGCCACTATGCCCAGTCCAGCAGTCCAGTTCCCCCCTGGCTCTGCGACCCTGACCGGCTCACCTCTGGTCCACGTGCCTCTGTCCATGTCTTTAGCCACAATGATCCCTCAGCTGGACCTTCAGGTTTCAAATGGTGAGTCACAGGCCCTGGAACAGCCACTTGAGCCTGTGACAGAAGGACAGAGTCTACATGAGGATCCTGAGGTGGTAGAAGAGTCCTCCTA
This sequence comes from Bostrychus sinensis, assembly GCA_020698575.1. Classification (NCBI taxonomy): domain Eukaryota; kingdom Metazoa; phylum Chordata; class Actinopteri; order Gobiiformes; family Eleotridae; genus Bostrychus; species Bostrychus sinensis. Next base: position 17,204,885 of record CM036245.1, read on the forward strand.
ACCTTCTGGATAAACTTTTGGAAGAACAAAAAGCAGATGATGAGGAGGATAAAGACTCATATAGCAACTCAATCTTTGTCCCAAATGTCTGAGAGAAGTCTTGTACAGATGGCATCCTCTTAACTGATGTTGGCATTGTCTTAAGTAAATAATGCACTTATTTTACATTACATAGCAGAGGTCTGACAAACAGGCCATCTCATTCATTAATGCTCATTAAGATTGTATGTTAAAAATGCAACTAAACATTGCTTTAGTTAGAAATTGTTGAAATTGTTTTGCATGTATATTACACTGTACAATAAAAAGGACAAACAGCATTTTGAAATGCATCCTAGCCTACTTTGTTGTGATACTACTACTACTACTACTATTTCACAATATGAACATTGGCTATCCTTCACTGTTTTCAAGTTTGTTCCAGTGTTCCTCTTTGAAGCCTCAGGACGTACATTAGCATGTGTCGACTGGATATTTTCCATGGCAAGTATTTCACAAGTACTTGCACTTACAAGCCACATTTTCTTAGGCCATAGGCTATGCACATTAAGAGAGACTTCTGTGTGTGCAAAGGAAAATAAAACACAACCTACATGCATCGAGAGAAATTAGGTAAATATGGGTCAGTCACTTTCAGATTAAGTTAGACTTGATTAGGTATATCACGAAATACAGCACTGTGAACTTGAACTGGAGAAACTGTCCTAGAGCTTGTACTGGGCTCTAGTCTTTCCCTCATGGGAAACTGACACGGAGCTGCATCACACCTGGAAACAACTGAGATTGTATCACAAATCTAAAACGTGCTGTCCTGCTTATGTGGTAGGAACATGTAAATTTTTTAATTTTGACCTAAATCCAGAAAAGGGCTTAAATGAAACTTGACTCCTTAGGTGATACTGTGCGTGCAAGTATGTTCATGTTCGGCAAAACAACAGACCCAGAGGTGATTTGTAACAAGGAAACGTGAAAGCAATTTCACATTTTGGAAGATGTAATGTGTTACCAATCACACACAAGACAGAGCAGGTTTCGGTCGGACAAGTTTGAGCCCACACTGAACTGAGCTGGTAGAAGCAAAAACCACAGCAATGTGTGTGGGGTCGCCAAAGGGCATTTTACTTTGATTAATAGCACACCAGTGTTGCTTAGGGACATTTTTTACAATCTATCTTTTGCCTTTAGCAAATGATTTACTGCATGCCAGACCTCATGCCAAGTCGAACACCAAATTCTTAAAACATCAAAGACATTTTCAAGGTGCTAGCTGCTACAATATGTTCTAGTGGGATTATATACCTCTTATACACCACTTACATGTATGCACCTTGTCCAATGCTGCAGCCCAAATGTTTATGTTATTTTATTGACTTAGTCTCTTTAAAGCACCTTGTTCCGGGCCAGGAGTTTCTGCTGTAACATGCCTGTGCACTGTCTTTGATAGCTCAGAGGGGCTGGTCAAATGAAGCTCTTGTCAGCACTCTTCATATGAAAAGGTTGTTCCCTCAGGGTCTCAGAAATCTGGCACCTTAAAGAAGACCTGACAATACACATTTCACAATACTGACAAGTTGCACATTTTACTCACTGTTCATGAACCAATCACAGCCTGTAATAAAGGTATTGCCTGTTGTTAGCAGACGCTCATAGATTTATTTATTACCATCAGGAGCTTTGGTAGATTTCTGTGGTTACATTAGTTTATATTGTCATGCAGTGAGTTAATGCTAATGATCACCATTATTTATGATAATTAGTACCATTATTTATGATGGTACTAAACAAAGATCACTCACCAGATTCCTAACACCATAACATGCAATCACACATTTATATCCAGTTTCATATTATATTTATTTGGACATCTCATAAATACTTTACCTACCAGGGCTTCAGATCAAGCTTTTTGGGATGGAGGAGGATGGAGGATGGAGATAGGATTAGGAAAGAGTACATGAGAACAATGGTGAAGTTAGAGCTGCCGGGTAAAAGGCCTAGAGGACCAAAGAGGAGATTTACGGATGTTGCAAAAGAGGACATGAAAAATCAGAGGATATGGTTAGATGAAGGCAGGTAATTCATTGTGGTTGAGCCTGAAAGAAAACACACTCACTGGACAAATTAAGGGAGCTTCATGTGTGAACTTAGAGCATATACAATATGGCTGACCACATGAGATACAATCAATCTGAAATGGAAGGTCTGAAATGGGACATAGGTACAGTACCTGGAGCAGTGAAGACGCAGGGGGTCTAAAGGATTGTTGGTGTTGCTCATGTTTAGTATCAGCATGTAGCTATTCCCTAGAAGCCAAAATAACCGTAGACTACCACTGGTTTAGTCCTAGGCTGACTGTTGCTGCTGTTTTCAATATAGAACAAGAGTTACATGTAATTTAAAGGGTGTGGGGTCCAAGTTCCCTGGAACTTGCAAAAATTACAAACCAAACACCCACTGATTGTTTCCTCAAGCCACAAGCCACAAGCAGGGACTACAAGGGAATGCACGTGTGAAATAACAGGGAAAACCCCAAACAAAATTCACAGGAAAACGTCCATGTGTGGTTAATGAGTTAATACCAATCTGGTCTATCAAGTTTGTGTCACTGCCTTGAGTCACATTTAACATTAAATGTACTGTAAAAGTTTTTTGTTCTCACTTAAATTAAAACTGACAATACTGATACAAGACAGTTGAGTTATGTATCAACACTCACTGAGTTTTATGCAGGTTTGATACTGGGTTAATCTTGGCACAGATCTCACAGTGCTTCTGCAGGAGACAGAGCAGGAGACAGAGCAGGAGTGGCGCTGGAGGTTTCCTGCCGAGACTTGTTCACTTTCACCTGTTCTTCACAGCACATCCTCAAACTGTTCAACACACATCCAGCTTCAGAATATATCCATGAACCCACAGGCAAGTTCTGTATGTAGCCAGTGCAGTGGGTCTGAAAATAACGGCAAGATAAAATAGTGTTGGTCACTCGTCTACTCCCAGTTAAGCCTCATATTATCAACAGCATGTGTTGTTTATTTCTGAATTGTGGCTGATTAAAACATGGAAGCCCAAATAGACCGAGCTTAGCCTTAGTGACATTAATCAATTAGGTTGGTCAATACAGTTTTACACAAGAAAAGACAGAGGACAAAAGTTTTACATGTACTTGCATGTATTTACTTACACTCACCTTTTTTGATTTGGAGAGGAGGTTATTAAGAAAAAAGTTCATACAACATGCTGTTTTCCGTTGGACACAGGTAGGTTTTGTTTTTTGTTAGTTTTTTTTTGTTTTGTTTTGTTGTTGTTTTTGTTGTTGTTGTTGTTGTTGTTGTTGTTTTGAAAGAAAATCAACTCTCTGCATTTGACCTACTTTTTGATGCCGCTGGTGTAACCTGTCAGGAGCGGTCGGGGAGCGCCTCTCTCCACACCCTGAGCTCTCGGTACACAGTCTTAGCTGGAGGAGAGATATACCGGTGCTAGCTGTCAGGGTTTAGTTTTGATGGGGTTGTCAATGGCCACAAGATGGCGCACAAAATACGCACCAGGTTTTGTATGCATTTTATAATCCTTTCTCCTTTCTCTCTTGGCCTACTCTTAAATCTTAACTTTATTTTCAATGTTTAGGCTATTTTTACTGAACAACATAACTAAAACCATTCTTAGACTAAGAGTAGGCTATTTATTAAGTGTGAGATAAAAAATGAAAACAAGTCTGAAAAGGCTGAATGACCTCTAGTTAAACAAAGCCGTGTTCACATAATACAAGCCTCCACTTAGCGTCAGTTTGAAAAGTAAATAGTCATTTTGTGGTGTTTGACTTTGGGATTTTGATGTGCAGAAATATGAATCAATGTAAAAAGCTCTGACTCAGTCAAATAAGAACCACCCTGATATGAAAACACAATAACTATGGGGCATTGCACAACGTGTTCTGATTACACACTTTGTGGGCTACAGTAACTAAGTATGTCCAGATAAAGATTTTCTGAAATAACTGTTTCCTGGCAACAATTCTGCCAAAAATGGAAAATAGGCTGGTAATCATTACCATGACCACATACAAGTTTTATTCAGTTACTCTGATCTCTGAACCTTATCTTGCTGACTTGGCCTTTTGCCATCTTAATGCACTTTCACTGAATCAAATTTTGGCATGACTTGGGGTCATGAGGTTTAAACATGCCCGGGACATGTGTCTGACAAAAGCCCTTTGGTTTAGGAAAACCAATAGGCCCATGTTTCTGTTCAAATGTAACCAAAGTCATTCTAAAAACTTTATTTTTGTATTACTCAAATCATTTTATCAGTCAAGATAATATGCATTCAATAACTAGTGGCTGCAAAACACAATAAAATGCCCTAATATATTCTATATGTGCAATAATGTGCATTTCCTAAAAGATTTTACAGTATTGTCTAAATTGTGCCAGTAGAGGGCATTCTGTCTGAGATATACCCAGAAGTGCCCAAACTCATAAGGCTCACTGAGTCTCTGAGCCCTTTTCTCTTTAGTTAACAGCCACAAATACTAAAGCAATACTGTAAAATAAAATTTTACACAATTGATTACTTTACTTATATTTCTTAATGAATGTGCAACAAAAGTATTGAAATATTGAGACGTTAATGGCATCTCAGCTTGGTCTTTATTGCTGCATTGTCTCGTCTCTTGTTTTGCTTTGGTCTAACATTTATCAACCCACAACAGCAACAAACAGAAGCAGACAGGTGTAGCAGATAAACATTTAGCAGCTAATGGGCTCCATATTGGCCGCTCCTTGATAACTGCCCTGGGCCACACTTGTTCTGAGACAGGGAGCACCAATACACTCACCCCACAATCCACAAATCAGGGTCTATGCAGAGAAAGTGGTGACACTCAAGGGCAATAAGTAGTATAATAAATAATTAACAATGATTTACTAAAACAGTTTATAGATCCTGAATTAACACTGATGTCCATCATTTTGCTCTGATTTAAAAGAGCTTATGGAACATTAATAACAACTTTAATAACTCAGTTTTGTTCATACATGTTGAAGTAATGCTGTATAGATAATTAACTTGTTACTAATGCTTAACTAACCTTAACCTCAAGACGTTATTGCTGCACCTATTCTGGTATCTGTGCAACTCAGAAAACAAGAGCACAACAAATCCATAACCTGGGAACATCTGAGTCATGGTAAATAACGGGTGGTAAAATGTTCTCTAGATGATTATTGTCTGTCCTTGATCTTACGCTATGGCTTAATTGCAGCTATTAAATAGCTTTGTATTGCATTGTCAGTAAAGGTGTCTATGTAGGCTTGTGCCTTTGATTAATTGATAAAAGATTCACTAAAAAAATAACTTGCTGTAGATCAGTAATCAAGTGTAATAAAAAAAGTCAAAGTGAGTCTGTAAATGAATACAAATATTACAGAGCATAGCAACTGCATCAAAGAAAGGGTGTGTGTGACACTCTAACTATGCAGGACAAACAACAAAAGAAATAATATGCTTTGATCTGACTTTTTAAGATATAAAGTTTTAAAGACTGAGATATTCATAAACACAGATGACAGATTATTATATTCAACAGTTTTAAACAGACATTTTTATACATTTTTAATATTTGAAAGCATATGCCTGTTGGGCAGTATAGGAATCATTTTGACACTGATTGAATGCATGCTTATTGTATAGCTCTTTGGATGTGGCTCTTGTTTAGGGCATGCACACATCTTATAAAATCTTTCATTTAACTATGCACACAATAAACAGATTTTGATTTGCACGATTAATGACATGACTCTATGTTGGTGGATGAAGTATGGCTTAGGATAATCTTATTTCATTTGTACAGAGGTAATATAATAGATTTCTGATCTGCTTAGCAAAGGCTCAAATCCATTTGTAAACACATGAATCCTATGGATTAATATGGGAATTTGTTGCAGAAGTGGCAGTTGTTTGTTTAAGTATTTGTATCTGCTCAAGTTCATTGAGGGAAATGCTACAGATATCCATCACTTCATCACATCAAAAAATATAGATTATGTATTTTCCTCACAGGGGACAAATGTTTTGCTACAGGTTTGTTTCTTTGTTTTATGCACAAACAGAAAACAGGCTGTATCCAATGGTCCAACAGACACTAACTTTATCAGAAGATGTTCAGAAATGTAAAGGTGCAACTGTGTGTGTGTACAAGGTGTTGCAAGATGAAGCCTTTGCAGGGGATTTCCACAAGTGCTTGTTCAGCAGGAGGCAATGCCAACAGGATTTATGAAATACAAACACAATAACATATAAAAACATGCATTCACCAACTAGGATTAGGTGAAGTGTGAAGGTAAAAACACAAAGCTCCTCTCATTTTTCAGTTTGCTTGTGTTTGGTTTGGCAGACTGCACTGTGACCCCAAAGACCAACTCAGAACAACTTTCTGATACTGACAAAGGTCAAGTACACACTCCCTGTTTGAGATTCAAAACTAGATTGGACTTGTTTTTTAATGGTATTTGACACCATTGAGGCCTATTTCACATAGTTGTGCAGTTACTTTAGTCCTGATAATGAGTCATGGTTTTAAGCCTGTTTATTTAAAAAAGTAATTTATGTGTCTCATCAGCAAATATCTTTCTCATTAGTCACTTATTAACAGGGCACACTGACTGTGTATGTAGTGCAATAAAGCCTGTATTACTACATCTTATATGTGGTGGAAAGTATACTGTTTTGGAGGAAGATATTTTTTCATGAGTGCATCTTGTAGAAGATACCTCAATAAAGTACACTTGCCTAGTGCAAATACTTATAGTAAACAAATGAATGGTCGTCTAGCAAAGGAGACCGTAAAATCCAGTTCAGAAAAACATAGTCTGGACAATCAGCCTCTTTGGTACGGGCTTCACACTCCTGGAATACGGTCCCTTCAGAACTGAGAAACATTACATCATCTAACATCTTTAATAGATCCATTAAACAGAGGCTGCTGGATAATCAGACATGTCCACATAACTTAGACTAATATGTTTTTTCATTAACAAAATTTTTTACTGTTTATGGAGAGAATGTGGTCTGTCTGTTGCTTGGTCTAATCTGTGCTTCATATGCATATGTGTTTTTTTAGCATGTTATAATTTTTACTAATCTGCTGTGATATTTCACTGAATTCTATCTTTGTGTCATGTGCATAGTCTTAATTGTTTATGTGCCCGTTATATGTACCTTTTTTTCTATCAACTTGCCAATGGACTGTCCCATAATAAATAAAATAAACACAAACATACATTTTACTTTTACCCAATTAAATTATTGTTGAGTAATTCAACTTCTACTTGAGTAATATCTTATCAAAATGACAGTACCTTTACTTGAGTACAGATTACTTCTACCACTGCATATCATACAGCCATGTTATATGTTGTTTTCCCCTAAATCATAATAGGGTTATGCATTTGACCCTTGACTGTACTATATGTGGTTTGCACAACACTAAATAAAGGCTCCATATTAAGCCTGAGTGGCTTTACCCATGAAGCTATACCATGACTTTTGATGAGAGATTTGAAACCTCAGTCAGTTCGCTCTGGGATAATCCAAATAAACTTTACATTGTGTATTGGCAGTGGGAATGCTTTCAGATCTGTTCATGTAAATTTAAAAGATGGGTTTCACTGCCTGAAAATCCCTGCAGCTATGTTAGATTGAGGCTAAGATGGAGACTGTCAGTGTAAAGTTAAGTGGATTAAAATGTCACAACAGACAAAACAACGCAAGGTGTTAATTCTCCCATTTTCCCTCCTTTTTCTTATCAGGGACCATGCTGTCTGCCTGCTCTGCCAGCACTGCCCCACACACTCACCAGCGGGAGGGGTCCTGTGTTTGGGCCTGGGAGGCTTGTTTGTTCTATGATCGCAGTGAAGTGGCAGACAGATGAGGTGAGGGTGGATCTGATCTTCTGCTGGTGGCTGTTAGGAGCCCCACGTTCCCGGGCCCTTTCACTTTACTGCCCAAGGCTCTAACCTGAACCTCTCTGTGGACTATGGAGGGAACTGGAGCTATGATATTCACCTTACAGCTAATCCCAGAGTAAAATGGTTCTACTGTTGTTACTAAAAATCATCATTAATCATTGTCAATAAAATTAGTATTTACTGAAGAAAAAAAAAAAAAACTAAGACATACCATAATAATGTTTAATGGACAAATTTTATCTCAATATAGCCAGAGCTCACCTTTACAAAGTGATCATCATTTTTCTTATACAATAATATCTGTAATTGGTTTATTGTAACAGATAACATGCTAATGTTATATACTTTTTTATTTGTCTACTTATAAATAGCACAGAGAATAAATAATAATTTAGTTGTAAAGGAAAAAATTCTATAATCACATCAAAACCTAGAGACACTGCTTTAAAAAAAATCCATAGTGTTTAAAATTGTATGTCATATTTAGTAAAGTTGGTACATAACTATATAACATAACTACTATTAGTCTTATGACTGAAGCATTTTGAACATGACGATAATTGCATCTGCTGTATTTACTATTATTTATTATTATTGTGTGAAGTTTGCAGAAAGAAAATGAGAAATGTTATGCATTTTGCAACATGTCCTTATTTGGGTACAACTTACATTAATCAATATGCATTGATCTGTATTGTGCCATTAATATGCTATGAGATTATGACTTGAGACTGAAATGAGTGAGGCAAAGGATATGGGGCTTGTTTAAAACATAAAATTATGAAATATTATTGTATAATAATAAAACGTTTTTACAAAAGTCACCAGTATATAATAATTGTACCAAATCCATAGCAGTTTTTCAAATCAACTCCATCCATGTAGTCAGCTAACAAGCAAAATGAGAGAAAACCAAGGTCAAGTTTTTATTTATATTTTTTTAGTTTTTTATATTTATTTTGTTAAGCAATGCAGTAATAAAATAAATCTCAATAGTAAAAAAAAATACAAAAATGTAAATCTTTCCATCCATTCAGCATTCCTCTCAATCACTTCCAACCAAAGTAAAATGCAGTTACAAACACAAGCTGAGATGCTGTCCTGGTAAACAGAATGACCTCTAAGATCTGAATACATGGACCATATTTAGAGAAAACAAATGGGGACAATACTACTGCTGGCATCATAGTGCATTGTAACACATTTCTGCTGTCAGGTCCCTCCTGTAGTAGCTCTCCTCCGCGGGGCAGGGGTACGCATAGTCCATGTTGTTGTAGTAAGGTGCATATTCAGAGGCGGAGAAGCTCTCCTGTTGGCCCATCCACAAGTGGCCCAGACTGTAACAGTCCTGGGGAGAGTAGTGCTGGTAGGGGTAGGGCTCTGGGCTGAGGAAACTGGACTCCATGCGGCTGGGCGAATCGTAGCAGGACGAGGATGAAGAGGAGGAGGAGAAAGAGTTGTGCGGTGAGTAGCTGTTGTGGTCCTCCAGGCTGCACAGCTTTAGTGAATCAGCTGGCGAGCATGAAGTCTGAAACAAGAGAGGAGAAAATGTTACAGTCTGAATACATCAAACTAGTCACCAGGGGAGTCCATGAATGTGAAGATGGTAAGCTACCCATAAGATCACTAAGGACTAAAAATATGATTTGCCTTTTTAAGACATGTGAGCGACATAAACAAAAAACTTGTGTTATAGTGTTGCTTTTATTCTTTATTGACCTGACAAAGTGATTTGTGGTAGATAATCAGATTAAAGCAGTTAACTTACCATGCCTGGCCCATAATAGTCTGCATCTGATGACAAGCCATGGGTCCATCTCAGTGGCAGGCCAGAGGGTTGATAGTTTTGTCCGCTGGGTTGTTGCTGTTGCTGTTGCTGCTGCTGCTGCTGGTAATGATAAGGCTGGTGGTGGTGGTTGTTGTTGCCAGGGTCGCTGTTACCAGGCAACATGACATCCCAAGGATGATGCTGAAAGTTGTTGTAGGCACTGAGGTCCTGTGTCTGGCTGGGACATGCGCTCTCTTGGACAGGGTAAGAGGCTGGGCACATCTGAAGGCTACTGACGTCAGAGGTTTGGGCAGGAGGAGCAGCAAGCGGAGGAAAGGGGTCTACACGATGACCTGGGAGGAGCAGAAGCCATCAGTTATACTCCTGTTATACTGCTATTGTGCTCAATGTCTTTCTAATACTCAAAATACATGTCACGTTCAAAAAAGGTATTGAAAAATAACTAGGTGTTACCAATTTACTGTAATGTGAGTGGGGGAAATCCTTGTCAGTGAAAGGACAGATTTAGTGTGATGGAGCAGCCTTGTTTCTCAATAAGTTCTGATAAAAGACTAGCAACTGCTTAAAAAGTCTTATCATTTGCTGTATTTGAACAAAAAAGCTTTACAGGTGACCAGGAAGTCAAGGGTTGTAGAGAAAGTGAATAAATAGTTAAGCTGACAAAATTTAAAATGCAATTCCTGAGAACAGCACAGAAAATGTACAGACTAACCCTTAATTACGTTTTACCATAATTACCGTGAGTATTTCACAGAGTATATCGCTATTCATTAGCTACAGCAGCCTGATCTTGCCTAATTAGGTCACGTAATACGGAGGCAAATGAAGAGAGCAGACCATTTGCTCAGCTATAAGTTTAGTGAGTGATGTCATGACTCATCAGCCCAACACATTTGAATGAAGCTTATAAGAGGGAGCTAAGCTGCTAAATGTTGGCTGTACTTTGGGAGTCTGTTAAGGCTTGAGACAATATAATTTTTTGTTTTTTTATTTTAAATTACGAATTGGGGGAGTGGGAATTTTAACTTATTCAGTTACGTTTTCGGCTTTAGGTTAGGATTTTCAAATATCTGATCGTTTATAATCTAATCTATTTCTCAACGGGATTGGAAATTTGGTTATTTTTTCTTTAATTTTCTTTTTACAAAACTTACTGGATTTTTGGTAAAGTTTAGTCTCGATAAAACTTGCCTTGAAAAATGGACGCGGAGAGTTCTTGCAGTTCCAAACACGCCTGGGATATCTGTTCATCGGGAGGCACAGGGAAGAAAGCAGGAGTTAATATTTTGGTGCATAATCCATACTTTACAGATTTACTTGATTTGAGCTCTGTCTGTGTTTACGCGATTAATAGTTGTAAGAAGCCGTTATATTTCTCCTGGAGCGCCATCAATCATTTACAGGAGCGGCTAATTGCTTTTGCGTGTGTTTTGCGTGTTTTGTGTGACAGAGGGTTAGGCTATATACCGTTTTGGCATTTTTTCTGTTGGCCTCCCGGGCTCGATGCTTCTGCAGTAGCTCTTTGACGGTAGTCTTTACTCTGACTCCCTGGTAAACCTTGGGCTTATCTGCATCAAGAAAACAGCGTGTTAGACAATGTTTAGTAAACAGATCTCAATGGCAGTACCTAATTCCACTTGCTCTCCTAAGACCACAGTCCTAATCCTTTTTATCTAATCACGTGAAGAGCTTTAGAAACTGATACTTGATGGTCAAGAACACTGTTTGTGAAAGCACATAACACAAATGAGCCCAATGTGAAATATGTTTCACAGTGACCAAATGTGTGTTGTTTTGCTGAATAAACATAAAATTGTGTTCTAAAACTGTCTGTGGTGTCTCAGTGATTAAATTTGTTTCCTGATCCACTGTGCGTAAAAGCGCATCGACTTTACGCGCTGTGTTTCTGATACTTTTACGCAGACGACTGTCTCCAAAGTCAGCTGCTGAGCTTCCTTTCACCCTAGCCCTAGCCCTTCTCAGGGATTCGCGTTTCCTGATCCGCTGTGAGCACCACCCAACAAGCCAGAACAACAACAGAGGAACAAAGGAAAAAATCGGCGTGTTATTGTAAGTCGAATTTCTCATAAAATTAAGAGTTCATAGTTAGATCTGTAAACCTACTCGATATAAATCTGGCTAAGGTTCGGAGTATTTGGTCCTGTGCGGTCAGGTAAATTGTGAGCTTCGCAAACCTTGAAAAGATAACAAAGGAGGTGATCGGAGAGCTAATCTTTCTTCGTAAAAGATCTGTGCTAAAGTAGTTACAATAAACACAGATCGCTAAAGCAGAGCGCCAAAATCTTTCTAAAATTGTGTTTTGTGCATTTAATGTGTGCGTCTTGAAGGGCTAATTTAGTGTAATGCTAGGCTAGTTTGGTTTCTGCAGTTGGTTTTGTTTCATCCACGCCTGAGCTGTTTATAATTCAAGTCCTAGTCCAATCTGAGACCTTATTCAAATCAAGCAGCCCCCGTTTTGGAAATGAAACTCTACGCTGCAGCATTGGTGACACAATGTGTGTTTTTTCACTATAGCTTATATTAAAGTTAGGCAGAAATCTTTGGCGCACACGGATGAAGCCTAAAGGCGTTAATGTAAAGCACTTAGGAGTGGCGAGCTGCTCTCCAAAAGACGATTTGTTACCGAAATCTGGCGATCTGCCTCTGATTAATATTCATATATAAAAGCTACTTCATGATTTGTCTTAAATTTGGCAAACAGTAAGGCAAAATTCTACGACAGACACATCCCACTCCGTTTTTTACGCACGATGCCCTGTTAAATTCCTCGCGAGTTACCCCGAAATGAACGACAGACAGCTGCAATAATTCACCTCTGATTAAAGAAAGTCTTAGAAAATCGTGTCCTGACGTGTGTCGATCAGTATGTAAAGAATACGCGATGGTAAATGTCTATAAAATTATTGTATTTTGAGACTCGAGAGAGGCGGCTGCTATGCAACATGTCACGAGAAGACATGGAGCATTAAACATTACAACTGTAGTCAAAATCCAGGTTACCTCATTTCCTATTAAGCATCTTTCTGATTCTTAAATGCCTTAAAAGCCTTGTATAATTGTAAAGTAAGTGATTTAACTTAATTTTGGTGCAATTTTAATTCTTCAATTAACACTTGTCTCTTTTATTCCCATTTTCTTATTTCTTTTTTCTCAAACAGGTTAAAAACTCCTCGAAATCATCCCAAGGTGAAAAAACGACCAGAAACTCACCTGACATGATGGCTGTAATGAAGTTAGGACTCCCTGTTGAAGACCTATAGGACTCCACAATGTCCCTTTTCTGCCTTAGCTACAATGGCCAAGACGAAAAATCTTCAAAAGTCTCCAAAAATCACAAGACAAATGTGTTAGAACAGCGTTAGAGCATACAACAATATTGTAATATAGCTGGAGACATATTAGTTTGAGATTTTCTCCCTCCATGCCTACTATTTAAAACCCCTAGAACTCAATGATTTGACAATGATTTGATTGCGCGTTACTTTCAATTTGAATATTCAGAGGCAACCGAGTTTTATTGATTTTTGTTTAAAAATCACTTCACATTGAGGATGTATATGGTTAACTTTAATATACTATAACATTAATTCGCACTTAAACCAAAATAAACCACACTTTTATTAATTTTATCCATGTTTTTCAATATCACAGCATCAACGCCCCTCATTAGGCAATGGTGCGCAGGTGCCCGATATGCGCTACTTTTACGCATTAATTGGTGTTTTGTGCGTAACTGCGTCTAAACTATGACCACATATTTCATTCGTAAAGGGTTCAGAATTTTAAAAAAATTATTTCAGAGAAAAGGAGACAAGTGTGAGGATGGAGTGGGCGTGGCAAAGGGCAGCAGCCATCTTTGGCATCCCAGGCCTGTGCTCCATACGGCTCATAGGCTTCAGGGAGGAGACTAGCTCCACAGCAACCAAAAGCACTTAACACCTAACAAATTTCATTAAATTATAAGGTCATCATTCTTTAGACTAAACTATACAGCCATTACTTCTCATGACCCAAATTCTAACATTTTCCTTTAAAACTCAGAGATGTTAACTTTATTCAACAATGAGTCATTCAGTCATTTTCAGCTCTTAAACTAGACAAATACTTTTAGAAGTCTTTTATTTATTCCAAGATTATTGACTTTTTATTTAGTTTTTCTCTACTGAGCAGGTATACCAAGACCAAGCCAAATGTCCAAGAGGTAATGATTTCACATGAGTTTTTTTTTTTTTTTTTTTTTTTTTTTTTTTAAATATGACCACATGCGGTGTATAAGCGAGTTACAAAAGATAGAGACAAAAACATGAAGGTAGCTACTGTGACCACTGAAAGACCTAACTGTAAAAATCACAATTTGAATCTATACGGCTCTGTGCACTTTTCTGACTGGAAACCTATTTATTTAAACTATCTTGTATCATTCACCAGCTCCTTCTTGAGTCTTAGAGCTTATAGTATTTATGAAAAAAAGTTTAAACTAACAACAACTTTATTTTAAACTTTTATTGTGTTGAAGACATTCCTCTACACTGTTTTTTTTTACTAAAATGCGAAAGAAAAGTTTTTTCAAAGCTTCTATTCTACTCCAGTGACCAAAAAGTCATATTTAATATATAAACTCAATGTTAAGGCATTTTGTAAAATCAATTGAGAAACATCAATTGAACATGAACCATGCAATTTTGTATTCTTTGTATGTAAAGGGTTTAAAAGTTATACTCTAAATGTCCTCAGAAAAAAAGAAAACACACACACACACACACACACACACACACACACACACACACACACACACACACATATATATATATATATATATATATATATATATATATATATATATATATATATATATATATATATATATATATATATATATATATATATATATATATGTGTGTGTGTGTGTGTGTGTGTGTGTGTGTGTGTGTGTGTGTGTGTGTGTGTGTGCTTTCTATTTTAAATTTCAATAAAGAAAAACAAAAAACAAATGTGGCTGATTTGTGGTGCTTTTGGAACAGCTTCGTCTTCATTGTAGCTCCCAAGAGAGTTCATGCTCTCACCTGAAGTTATATATCAAGTTAAACTAATAAGTTCTGGTTGCCTGTACTCTTTCCTGTAACTGAGTATATTGTCTCAGTGCTTGCGCGCCATCTCGCGGTCAAATTTGAGAACAACACCACCCAACTTCACGGTGTTGGATTAGGATTTGAATAAGTTGCACTAGTTTTATTGCACTATTCGTGAAAAAATGCACTGATTAGGACTTTAGCACGATGTTTCACCTACACTTTTTTGACTTTGTGATTTCCCTCTGTGCTATTTTATGACTGTGTGACACAGATCAGCTTGATTACTGAGGAATAGATGAAGTCTCACTCAGTAGAGTCCCTAAAGGAACAGGAAAAAGCAACACAATTTCAGACTTGACAAAAACATCAGTAAGAAATGTTATAAACCAGCACACACACTCTTTTCTTTGTTTTATTGAAACATAAACCAGTTAAATATATTATAATAAAATCATTGGTACACACTAACATTTTTACAAAAGAATAAACTGTCATCATTGTAGTAATCAGTTAAAATTGCTAGCAGATTTTGTGCTGGAGAAAAGCCATTTGTGTTTGTCTATATGATGGTTCTGAGATTTTCCAAAGTACTGAGGGAAAAAAAAACTTAATATAATAAAATGTGATATGAGAATGCATCAACAAGACCACACTGCACTGTGGCTTTTGGCAGGTTTATGTGCCTAAAATATCAAATGATTTTCAACCTAAGACATACATATTGGTCACATTTATTGCCTTCAGGAGAGGAGATTCTGTAGCATTTTACAGAGGAAAGAGATAGCAAGAAAGTGCTTGTAGTATGGTTAAGAATGATAAGAGTATGTAGTATCCAGTTTCCACTCTACAGGACCAACTTAGTTTCATATACATACAAATAGCCAAGGAAATACATCAGCTAACACACTTACACATACCACACAAATGTCTTTGACCTAAACCTCATTGAGAAAAGTGTCTGAGTTTGTGCTTGTAGAGCTCCACAGCAGCGCCCCCTACTGTCCAGGCCTGCTGTAGTCTGTCCTGGGTGAGGATCCAGCCTCAGTAGGCTCTCCTGATCTCGTACGAAGACCAAGAGCTGACTGCATCATCTTTGGCCCAGGACGAGTGGCTGTCACTGCTGGGGGGCAGGCTATGGCTGTCCCCCTCCTCACTGACCATCTTGGACATGAGCTCAGGGGTGCTGATGTAGGGGGGACAGGGGAAGGATGAGGCGCTGGTGTACGGGCTGCCGCTGGTAGTGGTGAGGGGGTGGTAATGGGCGTCCTCTAGTGGATGTAGAGTGTATGACTGGCTGATGGGGGCCAGCGTGGAGCCTCTGCTGGGGGAACGATACTGGGACGGGCTGCTCGGTGCCTCAGGGCTGGGCATAGAGGCTGGGACGCTGACGGGGGCCAAGCTGTCTCCACACAGAGCGTCCACCTGAGACACAGGCTCAGAGACTGGCTGCTCCCACGTGTCCCTCTGAAGACAAGAGAGCAGACGTAACACATCAGACAGCGGGCCCAGTACCGTTCATTTGAACATGTCCTCTTAGATATTTCATTGGCATTGGAATGTTTATTTATTAGTTGTTTATGGATAGATTTTAAATGCATTTTAGAAAAGCTCAGTGTTATACCAAAGAAGAAATTATTAGTTTTTGTTGTGGGTCTAGGACACCACCTGAATCCAAGGGTTTTTGCAAAATCTTTATCACTGCAACATAGGGCCAATGTTTCATCCAATAACTATTGGATATACACTTCAATGTAATTAAAATACAGTTATTTATTATAAATTATAGCAGCACTCTGTCAACTTTTAGGATTTCAGCTGTTCTCTGAGTTTAACTATCCTGCTACAAACTCAAACAGCAAAATCACCTGTCAGTATACAGGTTACATAGGTGTAGATGAAAAATTTGAATAGTAGCAAACTTGAATCAGCTTTGACTGTTCTTTCAGACACATTGCTTTAGGTTTATATAAGAGCAGAAGATTTAGGACTGTAAGCACTTTATCACATCTACAATGCATCTTCTAATGGCTTTCCCTTTCTGTAGCCACCACAGCAAATCATCTGCCTCTTAGCATGCAGTGATCGGCATATTAAATTAGCATAGGTTTCAAGCCAGATGCCCTTCCTGACACAACCCTCTTCATTTCTTGGGGCCAGCACAAAGAGTAACAGTGGCTTGTGACCCATAATGACATGATATTTCATTACATAATGTCAACAACATTTTCAAATCCCCATATAACAAATATTTGTTTGAATACATACATTGTCTTGAAAACACTAATTTCATTAGTGTCATTGAGTTTATATGTAATTTACTTCATACCAGAAACAGATGTGAGGTCTCGCTGCTGAAGGGAGGAAGAAGAGAGGACAGGGCTGAAGAGGGCAGGAAGGAGCCCCCGGAGCTGGAGAAGGCTGAGGCGGTGCGGTAGTCCCCAAACGTTTCTGGGTAGTAGCTGTCGATGAGGGATGAGTAGCTGCTCATGGTGGACGCCTCACAGCTCAGAGCTTTGGCCCCCAGGCTGGACGAGTACAGGTCCGGAGAGAACTGCTTGGTGGAGGTGCAGAAGTCCGAGTCGAAGGGACGCCTCATGCCATAGTACCCAGGCAGGACATGGGACCCTGGGGGAACCCACAGTCAGGCTACAGTGATCACAGGCATTGATACCGTCTGTCTGATTAACAATAATTAATCCGTCTGACTGGTGTTTACATACAAACATGGGGCATTTGCATATCGCTGATTGAAAACATTAAATGGTGTCTTGTGAGTTTTAAGAACGCCTAATGGTGGCACTGATAGAGACTGAGTGAAGACATTGAGCCATAAGGCACAGACAGCAAAATCTCACCTGACATCTGCATGAATGAAGGTGGAGAGGTGGACCCCCCCTGTGAAGCACAATACACAACATTAGAGGACACGATAGAGCCAAATTCTTACCTGACCTCAGTCAGTGTGGTATGCCAGGTACAGTATGTGTATTGAGAAATGGGTTCTCAGTGTCTCTAAGCAATAAAAACATTACATCTAAGTAAGTAAACTTGCGGACTGGCTTGGGGGCCAATCACAGAACCAAGTCAGGTCTACAGATTTAGGCAGCAGTGGACGAATTACTCAAAATCAGTACTCAAGTAAAAGCTACTTCAAAATACCATTACTCATGTAGAAGTATATGTAAAGAACAAATGCATTACTTAAAAAGTAAAATAGGTCTTTTTGGTATTTTTTGCAATTACACAGCTAAATCTACTACTACAAATATTACTACTATGATTACTGGAACTTTTACTTCAACCACCTCAGAAAAAATGTTAAAGTTATTAAAGTAAATTAAAAAAAGCTAGGTCAAATAAACGGAGAGTTTACAGATAATCTCATTCCTATATTTGAATACAGTGTAAATACAATAAAATCTACTTTGTATCCTGCTAGATTTGTCCTTCTGAGGACAAATTCGGAGTTCTTTTTTATACCTATAATAGGTCATCTCACATTTTTAAAAATAAATATTTTGAGTAAAAATTTCGATAGTAAAAAGTAATATGGCTATGTTTATAACTGTATGTTTAATTATTATTTTATTTTAAAAAGATAGACACATATAAATCACTCAAAGCAGGACAGTGGAAGCCCCTTGGTCAAATGTTAAGAATATTAATAAATTAATTATTAGATTAGATTGAATTTATTAATCTCACAATGGAGAAATTCAATATTATGATTATAGTTTAGGCAGACTTTCAGTTTGGAGAACCAGACATGAGTAAGACTGCATAAGCCAAATCATGTAAGTCTTGTAAGTGGTACAGTGGACCTAATCTCCCATTATATATTACGAGAATGTATACATTTAATTTTTAGGTGAAGCACCATAAATAAGAAAAAAAAATGCTTGAAATTCAGGTTTTAATCACTAAGGTGCCATGAAACATGTTCTGTAAAAATGAATACACCTAGCATAATACATTTGTGACAACTGAGTGAACAGGACGTTAAGACTTATCGGAGTGTGGACATATGAGTCAGTGCGGAGAGCAGAGTGCAGAGACATGCAGCAGGCTCTGGCCAGAATAGGAGCACTTGTTTGCATATTGCTAACATGAAAGAGTTGATATTAAGCCCATGTTGACTGGGAACCATGCAAATATTGAGGGATAAATTTGAATGTGATTTGCCAGTGCCAAGACTTCCTTATGTGGCCCAGGTACAGCACAGTGCCTCTCTGAAGGCTGCGTATGGAAATGCACTCACTGGAGCACACACAGACTCTGGGCGTGGGGATGCGCAAACACTAGTCACGTTCGCCTGTCATGATAAATACATGGGAAGCAATATATTTTGTTTTAAACATCAGCCCTATCTCGGAGCAATAAAAAATCAGGAAGTAAAAAAAAAAAAAAAAAAAATCCAATCAATTTCTTCCTTGGTCCAATGCTGAACTTTCCCAAAAATGTAAACAAAATCCAAGAGCAACTTTATGATTTACCTTGGTTACAAACAAACAACACAACTACAACAATATAAGCTATTTGATGTAGGGAATAGAAGCAGGAAATTACACTAAAAAGTATTAATCTTCACAAACATGAGTGCTAAATGTGTGTCATTGGAAGTTTTTACACAATCTACCTACAGGGGTCACACGCCAGCGTAGAGAGGGATGTATCAAAAAGAGCATAATAAAAGGAGAGTTACTGCATAGAAGTAGGCAGATGATTTACTTTAGTGACCCATGAAGGAAAAGGCAGGGAGGAAATAAGATTTTAAGCTTTTATATGATGACATTTTGAATATATTAATAAAATGAAATTAAGTAATAACACCCATAATAATCAGTCACTTTCTGTTTATAATGTAAATTATAATTTTGCCCGTGTCTAGATCCATGCTCTCAAAATTATGTGTATGGACTATTCTCTAAGTCATTACCAAACTAACCATCATCCAAATGCAACGGCTCATTTCTTGAAGCCTTTTTATTAATGTAAAGACTTTGTGATATGACACTGTTTTCCAAAAGGTGCTCCATGTCCGGACATGATGCATCTCGGCCTGTGGTCAGAGTTTGTTCATCTCTCTCAATGGTCTTTTATTAGCCCAGACAAAGGCTGAGCTGTGCATGGCCCTAGTTATTATTGTACCACACATAACTTACAAACATTCAGATGAATAGCTACTGGGACCATGAAGACCAGGGCTACTAATAATGTAGGACAACTTACATTATAATAATATTTTACAACAACCTACTGTTATTAGTTTATTTATAGTGAGAGTGTTCTGCATAACAAGATTGTAAACAAGTTACACAGAGCTCCTATTCAAATTAAATTATGATGAAATTCTGGACATAAAACAATTGTACTCTCTTCAGCCGAAGAAAAATTTGCATTGTAATTATTTATCTGTAAAAGGGACTGTGATAAAGCACATTAAAGTGTGTGCATGTATCCAGACCTGCGCCTCACTGCAGTGTCTTTAGAGCTTTTGGACAAAAACAGAAGCTGCAGAGTGTCTGTGTGGGGAATTCAGAGCCTGAACATATGTTTGTTTTGTCAACTGTTAATCCACTGATGTATTTCTTTAAGTTTAAATCTAAACTTACAATTAGTAGAGAAAAAAACAAAGGCACTCTTCATTTACCTAAAGTTTAAAAAGCTTCTTCACCCTGAAGAAGGCTGTTTGTTGGCCGCTACATGTGGGTCTAGATCAAACCCAGCACACTATGCTTTTAAAGATTTTATAAACATACAGTCACATGAAATAAAGGCTTTTTAAACTTCAGGAAAATGAAGAGTGCCTTTGTTTTTGCTCTACTAATTGTAAGTTTAGATGATTTGGTTTTGTTTTTTTCTTTACATTTTTAGCAGGTTCTTTGTTCTCAAGCACCAAAGAGCACCTTCAATACAGAATAACTAATTGACAAAAACTTCCTGAGCACCTGGGAAGTTTTTCTTCTCTCTTCTGTGGATTACAATTAGTAGTTTTGTAATGCATTGTCTAATGTCAGCTAACGTTGGCTAGTTTGTACAGTCTACAGTGAAATCAGCTATTTCCTTCCATCTTCAGTCTCCTTTACAGCAGAGCATATTTTCCACAATAAAAGTTGATGTGACTTTAGTTGAGGACTAAAATGGCATGTTTGATTAAGAGACTTTACAATTTACAGTTTTTGGAAGAAAAGCACCTATTTTGTGTATGTTTATTCACATCACAGAAGCTCATACTGTTTGTAGAGGCTCAGAGCTACTTGTAGCTTTTTTTTGCAGATAAATATCACATAAAACTATGTATCTTAGTTATTTTTGTTGTCATTTGGATATTGATGCAGTTTAGCAATTGTGGTATTCAGGGGATACTATTTTCTGAAGAGAGTTATATATTTACAATAAATATTAAATATATTTTAGTTCATATGGGATAATACAGTACATGCATTAGTCAACAGTAGTACATTAGACCCTTATATAAATGTGCCGTATTCTGCAGAAGTGCCCCCGTGTACATAGTGCTATGGTGTGCAGTAATATAGTCACACTATGTGTGACAGTGTGACAATAGATTGCTCAGGATCATTTTATGGCTTTGTGTTTTTTTTGTTTAATTTGATGTCATCCTCTTCTGTCTCCCCCTAAACCCTATCATTAGCCAGTGGTTAGTGAACTGAGTGTCTATGGAGTGGACATGCCGATGCTCACGGAAGACAAATAGTGTCCTGTAAAGGTCTTTTCACTGCTGCTGTGTGGATGAAAAGCAGGTCTTGCTTGTGCATGCAGACGTCTAAAGTAAAGCTGCTCCTGGTGTTTGTGTGAGAGACAACAATAGGAGGTTTGTACAGAACAGAAGACAATGTCAGCTGGCAGGTGTGAGTGGATGGGACTTTGCATAGGCAGCCTCTCGCACGGCCCTGGTGCCTCAGTCTTGTACCTGAAACCCAGCGCCCCGCCCTGCCTAACCTTGGGGACTTTTGGAGATCATGACCACGGTCATTGACATCATTGTGTCAGTTCTTTTGTGAGGTCATTCTGGGACTGTGTGCTTTGAGTCTGACTCTAACCAGTGTTTAGATATTTACAGATTGGCTTTGCAAGCTCTCCGGGCGGTTTGCGAGCACAGAAAGGGGGAGGTGTAGCTGGTCAATGGATCGTTAGTAGAAAAAAACAGACAAAATGTAAACAGTGGAGGAGATCTGAAAAGGCAGCCTCTTCATTGTGCCACTAACAGAATGTCAGCTGTGGTTTGGATGAAAAATTAAGTGGGAAGAGACAGGAGAACAGTAGGATGCTTACACTGTATCTGGGCCCATTGGTCTGTCGGGAGCGCTTCTCTGCTAGCAGGTCCTTCACTGTGTGCTTTACTCGGACGCCCTGGTACACTCTCTTCGAATAGTCTGCAACATGCCAAGGGTTTTACATCAGATACAAATTTATGTAACACAACTTCATACAAATTTTCATCCATTCCCACAAATGTGTTCATTTGAATGGTTTACAGTTTTATGCATATAGGTGAATGACTTGTTGGGATTGGTGTGTAAATATCATGGAAATTACATTTGGTTTGGTCAATGCAAATGGACGGCTAAAAAGAGGCAATTTACTACAAACAGGAATCTCACACTTGAAGTCTTATTTGAAGTGTGAACATAAAATAAACATAAAAATGCTTAAAATGCAATACATGAGTTTACAGAGTTTCATAACTCAAAACAGATGCGACTCTAAATAAAATATTGTGTATACAGTAATAAATAAATCAGTAATTGGTGCAGATGTGATTTGGGGACATTCCTGGGAAGCAGAAGCATAAACTCAATGAAAATGCAAACTTTATTATGCAGAAGGAAATTGCATGCAAAAAACTTTATGTAAAAGATCCCATTTTTTTTCAATGGACCTTTTTAGATAAGCCCCCACTATATTCAAACCAGTCTAAATTATGAAGAACTATTCATATTTTATAAATATTACATAAAATGATAAGGGTTTAACAAGCAAATAACAATAAACAATTTAATGCACTGTTATTATTGTCAATATAATATATAGAGTAAGTAATTGGTGATATTAATAATTAGTATTTGATTTTAGTTTTGCAAGGGCTATAGGCTTTCACATATATTTGTCACCACTGGAAGGCATTAAGATAATATATATGACTAAAATATCAGCTGTTTATAATAACAATAAGTGTAAAAAAAGTTTGTAAAGTGACAGTGAGTGTCCTACCTGTGTCCATGATGCTCTTGTCTGTTTGTCTGTTTGGTCGTCTGTATCACCTACAGCAGCTGGTCCCTGTCCCGGAGCAGAGCAGCACCATACTGAGGGCAGAGTTTTAACCACACTGTCAAAAGGGCAGGACACACGCCACTCTCTCTGCAGCCATCAGGAGGCAGCGCCACAAAATGACCTTTATCAATTTGGTTAAAATGCAAATGTCTGGTAGGGACGTTTTTTAGCCTATTTGCATCTGCAGTCGAGATTAAGGGCTTGTGAGCATCAGGAGCGTGGAGAGGAGACTGGGACGGTCTGAGTCACTCCCCCCAGCCACGCTCAAAAGCACATATTGTTTCTACGTTTTGATTTACTGCTGAGGTGCTTTCTCTCTGCATGTTTGTGGCAAGAATAAATAAAAGCTTTTTTACAAGCTGTCAATGTATTTCAGTCACACATATAGAAAGTTAATTTACTTATATTTTATCTATGGAAGAAGCAGAGTTGTTGAGGAAAGGCTGGAGGCACGATTAACAACTCTGTCTTCCCCGGGGTTTTAATTGTTTCCTGGTTGTCAATCACATTTATATTTTCTATCCCCAGGTTTAAGACCCATCACTCAGTTGCATCGTATAAAAGTAATCTTCAGTCTTGAATATGTTATTAATTATATTTTCCTCTGAGTAATTCATAAATGTAACTATCTAAAAGTAATTTTTCCAATGTTTAAAGTAGTAAAAAAATCTCCTAGTCCTTCTTGTTGAATCGTCTGTTTACTAAATAACTGGAAGATGTATTGTTATGTCTATTTGTGAAGAACCAATAATGAGCTGGCAGTTGCAAAGTGTGCCAGCAGAAGTAACACCAATAAAGCGAAATAATCTATAGACAACCACACCTACTTCTTCTAAGAAAGTACTTTTGTTTTTGTTTTTCAGTAAACATAAACTACTCAACAAAACTCAAGTAAAAAGTAAAAAAAAGTATTAAGGGAAAATAGGGTTGTAACGATACAGAAACTATATAAATGTATTGATTTTTTTCCCTACAATACAACTATATCAAGATACATCACCTTGTATCAAATCGTATAGTTTTCTAGAAAGTGTGTATCATATCATGTATTTTTTTGTGTTTTTAATGAAATGATATGTTATTTTCAACTTTTCTTCGCTCTCTGTCTGCTGGACATTATCTGGCCGCGATGCTACATTTGAGAGTAAACTTTTATGATTTTTGTATCACTTATTGATATGAAGGTGCTGAATAGTATCAAATTGTATCATTCTAAATCAGCCAATACTTTTACTCCTACCACTACAACTACTACAAATCAAATAAAACAAATAAATGAGTAAAACTCTGCAAAATTAAAAGTATGTTATAGAAAATAAAAGTATATTACTTGAGTAAAATTGTCCTTCCATGTTGAATGGCCCCAAAACATTGCATAGTTTATTAACTTCTTATTAGCTCCTTATTAGCTCTTTGTTTAACTATTAAAATATAAAGTCATTGGCTATCTTGCACTTTTTACAACTTCAAAATTAATAAGCAAAACAACTTAAAATAATTTTGAAAATAGGTCACAGACATATGATACGTCTATGTGGATCATAACTATTAGGACTGCATAGGCTACTAGCATTGACAGTGAGCTGTTGTTATGACTCTTTCATTGTGAGATATTAAAGAGGGAAATGCAGAGGTCCACTCTTTCCCCTCAACACACTTTGGCACCACATACACACATACAGTAGATGCTGCATGGGCGCACACAGAAGCACTCAGTCTGATTTCCTGGTCAATGGCTGTATTGTGTCTTGTGTAAGTGGCTGATGTTATGTGAATGCAGTGGGGTTTTTATCAGTTAATGACAGGGAGATAAGAGGGATGGCCCGCTCTTCTCTGCAACGGACGTCTGGAGTGAAGAGGAAGGAAATGTCCACCTGGATCTACTGTATGTGTACTTGCTGTCCTGTGTGCATGAGGAAAAGAGAAAAGTCTAGCCAGGTCTGAGGGACATTCACAGCACAATTTATGCTAAAATAATAAACTATGCAGCTCCAAAATGCTACTTGTAGGCACATCTCTTTTTATATATTTTGTTGATTTAATCAGATAGCTATTTGAAAAGCAATGCTATAAAGTAACTAAATATGTTCAAGAATTTATTTTAGTATTTATTTTACAGTGGTAAGACATTCATAATATACAATATACTGTATGTGTACTGATATATCTACTTTTTTATATTCCGGTCCAGAGATAAGGCTTTCTGCAGCATTTCATACACTAGTTATTAGTTCCCACTCATTAGGTGTTTGTGCGTCTACAGCGACCTCTGCTGGACCACTGCCGTCATTATTTGCAGTCTGTCCACTAGAATGCAGTAAAACACAAGCAAACACTCAGCAGTCGGATTAGAAGAAGGACAAATTCATCAGAAGCAATGACGTATAAATCAAAAATATTTGTCGAATAGAAATATTGTCAAGATATGGACGGGAGAGGGACACGTGTTTTAACAGCTGTTAGTAGGAGAACAGCTGTCTCACATCATAGACAGAACAAATAGACAAGTACGTTACCTCAGATAGTGCACTCAAGAAAGTAAAATGTTCAAGGAAACGTACATATTAATGTATTCATGTTCAATGTGTGTAAAATCACTCAGTAATTATAGAGCACTGGAATGGGGCACACCAATTTGACTGTTCACAACAGAAAGCCTTTATAGTGCCCCCTCGTGGCCATGAGATAAAATCATATAAATTTAACTTTATTACTACTAACTAATAACAATTAATAAATAAATAACATAAAACTACATATACAACATACAACTAATTATAATGGTGTTCAAACATCATTATAATTAATCATAATATTACACATTCCACAATTTTTTAAATGACAATTATTATGATGATGATGATGATGATGATTATTATTATTATTATGGGGTGGTGGATCAAACTCAGCATTATTTGCCTTTAAGTAAAATATGTTGAAAATAATATGTAGTTTATATTTCTTTAGTAAAATAAACAACAATAAAAAATAAACAATAAACTTCACTTCTGATAAACAGCAAGACTGTTCTAAAATGGCATTTTTCAGTCAAAAGCCAGCATCTAAAAGCACTTTGAGTATTTCTATTTTATTGCAGTAATGCAATAGGAGAGGGGGAAATATTTTACATTCGCACTCCACTATTTATCAGCCTGACAGCTTTAGTGGCAGCTTACTTTTCTGTTCGGAAAATGTTGTCCTGAAATGGAGTAAGGTGAAATGAGGCTACAGATATCACTCTTGTACAAACAGAGGAAACCTGATGAGCAGCAGTCATAATGTGCAATAGGTGCTGTCTGGAAAGACAGTTCACTAAAATATACATAAACCTATACAAATCTCCCTACAAGAAGGAGATGACAGATATAAGACGGAGGCTAAGATGGGACAATGAGGCATATAAGCAAGTAGTGTCCCAAATCATTTATAGTACAGATCATAATAGAACTGGTGAGCACTATGTCACTCAAATAATGGCTATGTGGATGTTGACAGACATTTGGAGTTAATAATTACCATCATTGAAAAAGGTCAGATTTTATAAAGTATAGCCACAGTTTTAGAGCTATCATGTACCACTAATGCTGATAGATGTCAGGAAGCATGAGTGTTTCATGGTGTCTTTCCCAAATGTTTTTCAATGGAACCAATAACAATTTGTGGGCCAATCACCTGGTACGTTTTAGAGTCATTTTGGTTTGAATTTTTAAGGTTAGTTTTTTCCTTCCTATTGGTATTTACTATAATTCCCCTACACAGACTCATCTAAATCAAATCCCTATACCGCATAAACGCAAGCACAGAGAGTCAGACAAAATTTGGGTCCCAACCTAATGTTTGGGAACCATGACTAATACAAAGTAATACATGTACAATGTATTGTTCTTGCTCTCGCACTAACTCTGTGATGAGATTCCATTATTTTATTTAGTCTGACTCTTGGCGCATGCGTTCTTCACATAAGGATTATTGTAGGTATGTGTCTGAGTCCAGGGCATTCGCTCACTGTTGGAAATTAGAGGCTACTGCTTTGTCACACTTGAGAGAAATGCTTCAGATTCTTTGGCGAGTCTGGAAGATATATTTTGCTGAGTGGAGTAATATAAATGTTTATATAAGGAGCGCACGCACACAGATTCACACAACTTTGGCGCAAGATAGAACAGTCACATGACCATGTCCCCTGAAGAACGCTTTATTATTTCCACACTCAATCTTCAGGCAGATCTATTTATGCTTAACCATGCATCATTTTGCTTCATTGGTTGAATCTGATCTCATTTTAGGAGCAGTTTTACCTAATATGGGAATGAGGGGAACTTAGAGCAGTGGTATGGGGAACCCTGGTGGTACGCAGGTTTCTTCTGGTGGTACTAAGGAATCTTTAGCAGTTTAAGACAAGTCCTTATTTAGTTCATTTAGAGATTCTTTGTTTAGTCCTTGTTTAGACATGGTTTAGCTGTTATTTAGACATGGTTTAGTCCTGGCTAAGTCAAGATCTTGGCTCGTTTTAGTCAATTAAAGATGGTACTGGGTGTAAGAAGTTTGAGAATCACTCAGTCTCATTGTCTCCAATCCAACTGAGTAATGACCAATAAAGTGATTTAAATCTATGGGCACAAGTGGGTGATTTGCTGAAGTCGCACTGATCAATCAACACATGACATTAAGACTAAAATGGAAATGTACTTAAAAGCAATCAGTGGAGGCGACTACGTAGAGACAGCCAGAGGACTCCAGCATTAACACAGTGACACTTTACAGTCTTGGATTTGCACATGGAACGAATCAAACGCTATTTTCAGCACTTTATAAACAAGCCCTTTCTAAATGTGCAGCACTGAAAGGACACACCAAGATGGAAATATGAGGTAAACCAGATTGTCTCTATCAAACTGCTGCTGGAGTCAAGGTGACAGCAAATAAAACAAAACACTGAATCTAGCAAAAACCTCTACATGATGGAGATGGTGATATTTCTACTACAGAGGACAAGACAAGCAGAATGACAACTATTAAAAACATATCAGTTCAAATACATTAAAACATTGTCCAAAACAAGATACAACATCACTGACAGGTTTCAAATCTGGTGAAATCTGGCTGATATTTCCCTTAATTAGTACTTTTTAGCAAAGCACATCTAATCCTATCCCCATCTATTGCACAGCCTGTCTGTCCTGGGAGTGGATCCCTGTGGTCTCTCTTTTTTCCATTTTTTCCCTCACCTTACTGGAAGGCCTAAGGACAGGAGATGTTGTCTTGTATAGTTTTAAAACACCATTTAACTTCTTTACAAGGCATAATTGTTTTCCAGTTGTGATAAAAAAAAAAATGCTGTCAGTGATCCCTTTTTAATTATGGGTTGCATTTTTATGCCAATTAATTTATGTCATTTAGTTCCTTTGATGTTGAGGAAATGTACACTGTACAAAAATATAAACACAACACTTTTGTTTTTGCTCCCATTTTTCATCAGCTGAACTCAAAGATCTAAGACTTTTTCTATGCACACAAAAGGCCTATTTCTCTCAAATATTGTTCACAAATCTGTCGAAATTTGTGTTAGTGAGCACTTCTCCTTTGCTAAGATAATCCATCCACCTCAGGGGTGTGGTATATCAAGATGCTAATCAGACAGCATGAATATTGCACAGGTGTGCCTTAGGTTGGCCACAATAAAAGGCCACTCTAAAATGTGCAGCTTTACTGTACTGGGGGGGGGGGGGGTATCTTGTGTGACCACTATTTGCCTCACGCAGTGCAACACATCTCCTTCACATAAAGTTGATCAGGTTGTTGATTGTGGCCTGTGGAATGTTGGTTCACTCCTCTTCAATGCGGTGCGAAGTTGCTGGATATTGGCAGGAACTGAAACACGCTGGCATTTACGCTGATCCAGAGCATCCCAAACATGTTCAATGGGTGAAATGTCTGGTGAGTATGCTGGCCATGCAAGGACTGGGATGTTTTCAGCTTCCAGGAATTGTGTACAGATCCTTGCAACATACATGTTATCATGCTGCAACATGAGGTGATAGTCGTTGATGAATGGCACAACAATGGGCCTCAGGATCTTATCACAGTATCTCTGTGCACTCAAAATTCCATCAATAAAATGCACCTGTGTTTATAACCCTATGACGACACACACGCTGTCTGCCCTGTACAGTGAAAACCGGGATTCATCCGTAAAGAAAACACCTCTCCAAAGTGCCAGATGCCATCGAATGTGAGCATTTGCCCACTCAAGTCGGTTACGACATCAAACTGCAGTCAGGTCGAGATCCTGATGAGAACGATGAGAATGCAGATGAGCTTCCCTGAGATGGTTTCTGACAGTTTGTGCTGAAATGCTTTGGTTATGCAAACAGATTGTTGCAGCAGGTGGCTGGTCTCAGATGATCTTGGAGGTAAAGATGCTGGATGTGGAGGTCCTGGGCTGGTGTGGTTACACATGGTCTGCGGTTCTGAGACCAATTGAATGTACTGCCAAATTCTTTGAAACATTCAATTCACAGGCAACAGCTCTGGTGGACATTCCCGCAGTCAGAATTCAATTGCACGCTCCCTCAAAACTTGTGACATCTGTGGCATTGTGCTGTGTAATAAAACTGCACATTTTAGAGTGGCCTTTTGTTGTGGCCAACCTAAGGCACACCGGTGCAATATTCATGCTGTCTGATCAGCATCTTGATATACTACATCTGTGAGGTGGATGGATTATCTTGGCAAAAGAGAAGTGCTCACTAACACAGATTTTGAAAGATTTGTGAACAATATTTGAGAGAAATAAGCCTTTTGTGTGCATAAAAAAAGTCTTAGATCTTTGAGTTTAGCTGATGAAAAATGGGAGCAAAAACAAAAGTGTTGTGTTTATATTTTAGTTCAGTGTATGTAAGAGACCAAGTGTAAAACTGCTGTGGAGAAAAAACAAATGCCTGTTTTTAAGAGACCTGTGTCAGGGCTGTCACTAAAGAGCTCCAAAAGCAATGCTTCACCGGGGCATGAATGGGCATGGCACCTGCTCAATGACCTAACTTAGTTATCATGCCACTTTTCTTCCTAGAACACTCAGTACTTATCCTTCATCCCATAAACCAAAGTAAATAAACGTGCCCTCATTTACTCCCCCCACTCTACCACCAGCCCGACATCTTTATCAGACTATCTCACACTTATTCTGCCCTAATTAGGGGATTAGGAAGACCAAGCAAAAGTTTATATTTGCCCCATGTCTTCTCCAGTCTGGATCACACTGTACCCTATCTAGGTACAGTTCATAGACAGGACAATGTGCCGGAGGGCCCAGAGGTCAGGACAAGGTGCAGGCTGACGTCACGCGCGAGTTAAGACCCACGTCAGCATCGCAGGAATGTGTGTGAGGGCACAAGGTTGTGTGTAAGAGGGTAGGACCAGGCAGGAGGCAAAATACCTTCAAGAACACTCAGCTGTGTGTTCAAACACCATTAAGACCATCAGACAAAATGGATTGAGGGTTAGTTCATATGCTGCTGGTGTTTACGTAGGTATATGACCTTTTATGCAAAGAGATCTGTACACAGGCAGTTGTATTAAATGGACATGCCAGGAGTACAGGTATCTAAATGTCAGATCCAAGCACTGATTTTTAGGTAGGACAGCAGCGCATGCAGCATAAATCCCATGGGTCACCCAGAGTCTAGTGGTGGACCCTCAACACAACCCTATTTCTCTACCCAGGAGCTGTTTCCACTCAGACAGTGGAAAAGAATTGGAGCAGCACTGAAAAGTTTTACTAATGAGCTGATCACAAGATCTTAGTTGGACTCACCAGAACTACACCAGAGCTGCACCAGCTTCTGACAACTTTAATACCCCATTAGATCATTTGTGGCATCATCTCCTCAAATATTGCTGTCAAAGAGAAAAATGCACAAATTTTGCCTATGCTAGACAAGAGTTTGCATTACATCAGTGGGACTCCTGTTAGACTAGATTATCCTGTGAAATAAACAATCGCACACAACACAATGCAATAATGGATTTGCAATATTTCATTACAAGAACATCTAAATCAGCCAGTTATCTGTCATAATCACATTTCATTAATTTTCCTCTGCTTATTTTCATAGAAACTATAGGGGTTTAAGTGGGGTACAACTTAGACACTAGCCAGCTAGTCGCAGAGCTGAAACAGAAACATACACAGACATCGGTTCACTCTAACATTCATTCACTAGGGGCAAGGGTTCACATAAACTAAATATCTTTGGAAGGGTGGGAGGAAGCTGGAGTAACCAGAGAGTACCTACAACAACACAGGGAGGACATGCAGATTCTACATTATCACAATATATACATTGAAATTAACATATAAATCATGGTAGCCTATATTAAGGAAGGTAATAAATCTATATGTTATGATCACAAATTTAGGAAGGTTTGGAGTTTAAGATTCAGTTAGTGCATGCCTGCTTCCAATATCTGATCTTCTGCAGTGCAGTTTCATGTGGAAGCTTAATACCTCCACAACTAGAGGTCAAATGACGTTAAGCACGTTGCTGATATAATAATTGCTGGAACACTCAGATGCTATTAAAGCTAATAGTGATTTGTCAGCAGAACGGTGAATACACTGTTAGTTTGATGCTGTACAGAGCTGTGGGCCAGGAGACAGAATCAAATGCAGAAAGCAGTGACATATGAAGTGAGGCGTGCAGATTGAAAAAGAATCTGTCCAAAGTGAATTGATGTACAATGTGTGGTCTGTTCAGTGGACCCCAGCCACGGGCACTGAGGCCTGGGGCTGGACGAGCTCATTTCCAGATGTCCTGGGACGTGACTTATGTAAGGTGAGCAGCGCTCACAGTGGGGGCAGGCCCTGGCTGTCTGCGGCTCTGATTGAAGAAGTTTAAATGTTGATCCAGTCTCTGAACATGTCTTTCTCCTTTCAGCCATCAGGCATCATTAACCTTGCCTCTATTCATCTCTGTGAGTGCAAACCTAGATAACTGCAGTATTCACTGTCCTGTGTGTGCACAACATCGTCTGTTTGCTTTCCAGACTGACCTCATGAATGAAAACATATTGAGAACCATAATGACAGTATTTCATAACTTTCTGGCTGACAGAGGCAAGGCCTGACAACTTCAATTCATTTGTCGTGCAAATGCAGAGAGAGGTGGGTCTGTCAATGGATGTCTTTCTCCACAAACTGACACGAAGAATTAAATCACTCCATTATGTACAATGTCTTCCCTCAAGCCACACTGGAGCGTTTGGTTTACTCACCTGTGGGGAGCTGTGAGCACCTCAACAGGTGCTTCTGTGGACTAGCTCTGCGGTTGGGCAGAAGCTGTTTACTTAAACAACAGTAGCAATAGGCGGGACTGTTTGGCTTCTCACTGTATAGATTACATCACTGGTGCATTGACTGCTCGCTACTTTGGTGAAATGATGCATGAGTAAAAGTAAACTTTGAAAAGTACACAGACAAAAGCAAAGTAGGGCTACTTCAAAGACTTTGTTCCAGTCATGCTTCAGCACATCTAAGGTCCAAATGTGTTATATCATTCTTATTCGTATTTTCTGTGATTGTGCTTTACTGTTGTCCTAACTGTGTTTCACCATGACAACAAGAGCTGTGCCGACACGTCTCCTTCACCCTCTGTCTTTTGTGTAAGTGTTTTGTAATACAACTTTATCCCTAAACAAATCAAGGTCAAACTGAATCAATTTCCACCCATGAAATATGAAGACTTCATTTCAAAAGTAAACTTCTAGCACTGAGCTCAGTGTCAGACCAAAGCTATTCTGCAGTTATCTCTGACTCATCAAAAATCATGTTATTCAATATTTAAATTTGCTTCTTGTCTGTCTACTGTCATGTGAGTGGCCAAAGCTGCTGGCATGAGCTGAACATTTACATTTAATCTAATTTGCCATATGACACCTTTTTCACAAATCATTACAATATGCAACTCTAATCACAAGGGGTCACAAGTACTCTTCGAGCCTGTCCCAAGCCTGGCTAATTGAAGAGGGTAGCAAGGGCATCCAACAAAACCTATGCCCAATCAATATGCAAATCACTAGGAGACAGATAATTTGTTATGGCAGCCCCAGAAGGGAAAAGCCAAAAGGAAAGACCAAGATTACAATATGTGATTAAGCAGTAGCCTATTCCTCTAATACAGAAAAATGTGCATATTCTCAATCTATTTGAATATTTAGGATTGTAAGCCGCTATAAGTGCTTTCTTATACCGAACATACCTGAGGTGGTGGGGACTTAAAGCGATCAATTGTATACAAAGTAACAGCCCCTTTCCTCATTGTTTTTATTATGAGCTGGCTGTTTTTAATCCAAGGCCATTCCTGACGTCAGCACTTCTGGAGAAGAACCTGAGTGCATTCCTCGGATGAGCCAGACCATTCCCCAGCACGGATCAACCGAGACAACAAGCAGATCTCTCTCCTGAAGTCCCGCGCCATAGATCAACCACAGCTAGGTCCATGCTTCACCCCTCCTGCCATTTTTTTGTCATAGTTGCAGCAAACTGTGTGAAGTTGTGGCAAATGTGCAATGACTCTTTGCTGCCAGGTTTGAAAAAAAAAAAAAATAGCTTGAATATTTATGAGTTACATCTGCTGACCTAGAAAACCAGGTACAAACATGCTGACATTAGTGGCCAGTGAATTATTTTCTGAAAACTTTTCACACTAAGTGTATTTAGTAGTACAATAGCTGTGTTGACAAAACAAAGACAAAAAATGAATATCGTGCCTGCAACTCACTAATTTATTTTTAACTAGTTTCTCCCACCTTCCTCTCTCAAATCACTGAGTGGGCTGTGTTTACAGTTTAGAGAGAAATTAAAAACATCTCTCCCATTGTAACAGCACTACAAACCTCTTGAACATGTTCCATATAGCTCTGAGGACTGCTAAACTTTAATTGTGCTCATTATGAGACCTGTAAATGGACTAGTAAATACCTCACGAAAGCCCCTTTGACACTAGCTCATCAACTCTGAGCTTTAAAACACAATGTTGAAATGTTGGGCAAAGTTTTAAACTGCAGTAAAAATGTTGTTTTATAAAGGTGTTCTGGATAGAAGAGAGGTTGGTCTTTCTATTTAGGTCAGGAACAATCAAATGACTTTGAGGCTAAATAATTCAATTATGTTTGCTCAGAAAATGTATGTTCAGGTAAATATACACATTTTACTAAATTGCCAACTCTACATTATTATATAAGTTTAGTTTTAGTGACCTTTAAACCTTACACATTGTGAGAGAGGGCCAAACATACTAACTTCAGCCACAAAGGGGCAGTAAAAGAACAAATTATTACATGTTGATTTGACCAAATCATCCAGATATTGTTCTGCAGAGTATTTACTATTTGGGATATAGTGAGATAAAATGGCTTTGTGGCTCAATGGATAGAACTTTTACCTGGAACTTGTAGATCCCAGGTCTGAGTCCAGGACTGAGCACTATATATTTACCATTGAGGACCTATACCTTGCCAGAGGGCGGCACTCTCTCAGGGCTTTTAGTTTAATTCTACTTTTAATTAAACTTTAATTTCATCAATCTTATAAAATGCATTTTATTATGGGTTCATTTTTCATAAACCAAACTACCCAAACTCTTAAAAGATTATTATGATGCATTGATGCAGAGTAAATACAGTGTCACACAATGATGACCGATTGGTCCAACATAACAATCATATAACAATCACACTATGATTGTAAAACCATTATATATCTGATATTGGAAAAGCCAAACCACAAGTGGTGTCCTTATTAGTCGTGCTGACACTGTGGTTGTAGTAAGATATCACAATGACAAATGTCCCAGTCAGAAGAGCTCATTTGCAGGTTCGGGCCCCCAGTTGCTTGGCCAAATTGGCCCCATGTGCTCACTGACACCAGGACTACTGGAAAATGTCACAGGTGTCATGGGCGTTTTACTGTCACTGCTGTCAGGTCGGCTTTTCCATGACTTCCCACAAATGAAATGGAAAGATTTTGCCATGAAAGAATGGAAAAAATCTGCTCTGAACAGGTTTCTGATGGTTGGTTGGTAGGTCAGGAATCACGGCTTTAAGAAATCCCTCATGTGCTCCATATATTGGTCCTGTTTGACTGATATAAATTTCAACCTTGTCTCGAAATAAAACCGTCACAATGTCTAATGAAGGAAAAAGTGAAAGCATGCTTTTACTGTCTGGAGCACGTGCCTAGTGTCACAAATATGTCTAGAGAAGGGCGTCCTGTCGGCAGAGCACACTTGTAACCAGGTGGAATCACTCAGTGCTCCAGCATGTAAACACGTCGCACAAAATGAATGAAACAATGATGCCAAGAAGTGAGAAAAGAGGGCCTGGAGAGGGATAAGCTCACCAGACAGCACCTTGAAGACGTCCGCTAAAATTATTAGGGAAGATGAAGCCCTTTGTTTGACGTCAAAATCCCCATCACACAGAGATAGTGTCCTTAGCAACCACAGACAAACAATAGATTACAAATGTGATCTCGAGAGTGGGCCAAAGCCAAGATCTTCATCCCAGTTTTTGCTACAAGAATAACACATTCCTGGAAATCATTTTGAATAGTTGAGCTGTGAGCCATCAATTTCAGCCCTCATCCTTAACCCCCAGCACCAAAGACACTGCTGATCACAGGAAAATGCTAACAGGTTCCACTCCACTGCAATGGCCTATTCTGTTTTTATATAACTTATTGTGGTGATGATGGCCATTTACAACATTTCTTTTAAGGACTTCATAAGTAATGCTGCCTTTACTTTTTTTTTCCTGGAAATACAAGGCTACTGGAAACAAGTTTTTGTAAATATACAGCCTTTTTCCATCAGGCGTCCCCACAGCTACTCAACTTCCTCCAGGCCTGCAAGGATTTGCGTAGGGTTTTATGCTTGATGCCCTCTATTTGTCTGGGCTTGGGACAGACACAAGGAGTATATTGACTTCTGACCCCCCTGTGGCTGGATTTTATATACATATACATGTTTATATGTACAACTATTCTCTATAATCTACAATAAAGATACTATGCTATAATGTATTTTGTTGATTTTTCTGCACACTGACCTATGAGAAACTGTACAGGTGTAAAATTAAAACAGCATCCGTGGCCATTCCTTTAGTGTGTTTATCCTTTTCAGGTAATAATTGAATAATAAAGTAATGTTAACCCACAAATATAAAGTACCAATGCTTGTATTTCCTATTAGCCCCCAGCCTTTTCCCCAACCTTATGTAAGTCCCACTTCCACTTCACACTCTTGTAAATGTGTTGTTCTACTAAAGTAATATCATTTTCCAACTGTGGATCAAAATTTTATTGGGTTTAGTCCATTTATATTTGACATTGATCTTAACTTAATTTAGCTTTTAGAAACATGAGCAGTAAAAATGTCCACTGTTGGCTCCAACTACAAAATTCAAATTCTTGGATCTTTTTTTGGAAGAACTTCATCCAAAAAATAAATGAATTTCATTCCCTTTTTGATGTGCACACTGAATCTGTGACCAAAAACATACCATTAATCCTCACATGGACAACCTCATGCAGGCTTTAGTTTGTAGTGATTCATAGTCTCCAAAACACTGGGCTTTTAAGAGCCACTCTAGTCAAATATTGGATGAATAAGTTCAAATAAAATTCATGCAAAGGTCATTTTAACCCAAAAATGTTGATGACATAAAATATTACTTTTACTTTTAAGTAATTTTTCAAAGAGGTAAAAATATATTTTGATCTCAAGACAGTAGAACACTCACCTCGGTTCAGTACTGGCTTGGAGACACTAGTAGTAGTGGTAGCCGTAGCAGCAGTACGGGTATTTGCTGTGTAATTTAAAAAAGAGGCAAATAAACAATTGTCAGTTAATCAATTGTGTGTTGTACTTAAATAAACTTTACACTCAATACTTTTTTTTACTTTCTCTCAAGTAACAATTTTGTTGATTACTTTTTTTGAGTAATGTTTAACTGTAACTCCAAGTGTAATGTTGTTCTGGTTCATTTTTGAGAAAAGTTTACGACACAGTCAGTAGAAACAGGACTGTATTAAAACACTTTGAGGGTTGTTATTTTCACATTGTGATCTATGGGACTTTTTACTGCAGGAGTTTGAGTGTAAACTGATGGAATTGGCGGCATGTCACAAGGTGCTGTATCCAATCCAGTTTTTATTATAGATCCACTGTGATAAGCCATAAACCTGTCAGAAATGCAGCTAATCTGTTTTAAATCATACAGACTGCATATACTACTGTCCATTTTAAGTAGGTATTATCCAAAACCCATGTGGTCTAGTCATCATGAAGCATTGCTCTAAGTGGCCCCTTTATGACTGAATACTGTATCTGAACTCCTGAAGGCTCGGGCTCCTGGAAAGTCACTGTTTTCCTGTTTAAGTGGACTGTTTTACTTATTTAAGCAGTAATGACAACAAGAAAAAAATGTCCCCTAAAACCACCAGAACGGATAAGGGATCAGAATTAGGATTGGTTACATCTATACAGAAAATCTGATATGTTGAGTGAGTGGAAAATGTTGGTATTAGACAAACTGTAAAGAGCATTAGTAGAAATGTGATCATGTGTGTGCTGTGACTTCATGCAGCCTGTTACTCACTAAAACGTAAGGGCACAAGGGCATATGGATGACGTGCACTATTTAGTTCAATTCATCTGCCTCCTGTAACCTTCAAACTCTTTAAATCTGCACCAGGTTAGTAATCATCTATTAGTGTAGCACTTCATTAAAGAGCATGTGGACTAATGGGATACACTGCTGAGAGTAACAGGCAATAAAACCACTTTTTATAAACTGATTTCTTTAGGTAAGTGATACTCCAGATCACATTTAACCTGGTTTTATGACACAGAGGAAAACAGTTAATATTAGCGAGAAAAGAGGTTTCCTTTTGGTCAATCATTTTTTGTAGAGAGCGAAAGGACAGGACAAAACCTTAGTTTTAAAAGGCCACACACATTCAAATACAGTAATGTAGCTTATGCACTATAAAGTATTTATTATTTTAGTTAGCCACATTTTCTGATACCCTTTTCTGTCCAAAGCAATCTTCCATAATTTCTATAATTGTAAGAATTTCATAATCAGTTTAAAAAATTTTTTCATTGTGTCAATTACATATATTCAAAGATGTGAAAATTGTATAATTTTTTTAATGTTATAATGCATAATTATACTTAGTTATCGGGCATCCCGTCAGACCTCGGAAGCTAAGCAGGGTAGGGCCTGGTCAGTACCTAGATGGGAGACCACTGGGGAAACACCAGGAAGCCGGTGTGAATGTGAGTGGTCGGTGGTGGTCGGAGGGTCCGTTGGCGCAGATGTGTGCAGCCGTGCTTCTGTCAGTCTGCCCCAGGGGAAACTGTGGCTACAAAACATAGCTTACCACCACCGACTATTGAGTGAATGAAATACTCCTTCCCTTCTGTGTAAAGCGCTTTGGGTGACTTGAGTCATAGGTAAAGCCCTGTATAAATCCCATTCTCTATATAAAAAAATTAACTCAAGTAAGTTTTGAAAACCTATAAATACATAAAAGTTTGTTTTGGAAGTAGCAGTACCAGCAGTAGAAGTATGTATTAATTGTATTTTGCTGTTCAATTGCAGAAAACAACTTTTTAAAATTTGGTAGACTTTATTTCTAACTATAATAATTGTATTGAGAGCTTCTACTTAGTTCTACAATATTATGCTGAGGTAGCAATACTTTAACTTTAGTGCAGTAAGTACTCCTCCCACCTCTGCAGATGTTGTTTTGAAACCTAGCAAAAAGCACAAATGTTTTATTTCCATCCATGTATCCACATATGTCATGTCTATGTTGTAATATCGTGATGCCATAAGTGTCCTGAGCCACACTATACCTACACAAGTCTTAGGTCTGAATAAATCTTTGTCATTAGTTAAGATGCCCAACAACCTACTGAAAGCACGTTCACCTCGTACCCAATTCTTTTCAATGCGTTTACCAGAAGCCTAACTAATGTGATCCCCGTGAGGAGCTCTGGCCAGAGCCTGGTGACGCTGAACATAGAGAGGCTTCTTCCAGTTGGACCAATAACTGATGATAGTGAGGTTATGCTGCAAGGTGATGTCAGGCATCTAATGATGGTGCTTTTGCTCAGTTCAGAAGTGAATAAGCAGATCCACTGTCAACCAAAATATCACCATGCAATTATGCCATATTACACACAGAGGCAGTATCGGATGAAGCTCTGATAGTTCACAAAAGGGAGGAAATCAAATATTCATATTTCCTGTCACTGTATTCTTCTACAAAACTGATGTATTTGTAAAGATTATACTCTGGTTTTAGCATAATGCAGCATGATCTCATTAATAAACAAAGAATTCTTAAGAAATTAAGTGTGCTACCATATCTGTATAGTTTATTTCACATCATTTGCTACCTAATGACTCTAAGATGTCTAACATTTAAAGGCAATTAAAGTTAACAAACAGCTGTGTTTTTCATCTGAAGCTTATACCACTTCTTCCCATAGAAGTCTGGCCATTGATAGCTAATAAATTACTGACCTAATGAGCAAGACAAAGATAGAAAACCAAATGGCTACCAACAAATTTATATCTCACAAATTGTCCTTTGCAGAAGGCAGGTTTAGGCAGCCAAATAACTCCCAAAGACAACTGCACTACACCAGAAGCTCATCTTATAATGCTGAAAATACAGATAGTTACCCAAAAGGTCTTGTAAACATTGAGTACACTTCACAGTTCAATTTTTGGAACTAAATCTGAGGACCAGATCAGATTTTCTGCCCTATTAGCTTTAGTGTTTAGAGTGGCTAGATTTGGAAAATATATACTTGATTAAACTGAGTTAAACAAAGTTTAGTGTCTATAAATGCTAATTAGGAGAAATGGTTAGCATTTGTAAACACTTGTTAAACTTGGTTTAACTTACTTTCATCTAGAGAACACTTACCAGGCCTAGATTCGTAGAAATTAACAGCAACTGCAGGGGCTAGCGGGTAAGGTTCTCATTTATTGATCCAACAAAGTTCAAAAAGGTTACTTTGTGATTTAGCCCCTGCACGAGCAGGTCTGAGCTCCTGCCATTGTGACCTTTGTACCTCATCTGAAGATCAGAATCTGAAGAAGGGTCTATGGGCAGGGGCAAAATGCACCAGTGTTACGCACAACTTCGTGTTGTGTGTTACCTTTACAAACACACACCAGTCGGCGCCGTGCGTTACGCGCGCCATTGGATTTGTCACAGAGGCGCGTTCTTGCTCTTGTCTCAGCACAGTTAAGTATCTGCAGTCGGTGGCCTCTTCTGCTTTCCCGTACCGTGCTCCAGTTGTTGTTTTTCTGGTGGAGAGTGACCAGGTTAAGACATCAACCGCGTGAGTGTTTCTTCTGCTGCGGCTCCTTCCTCTTTGGAGCTAGTGTTGAGAGTGGACAACAAGGTTAGCAAAGTCACCGAACTCTCCCTAGCCTGGCCTCCATGGATGTTAATGCTTTACCACATAATTGCTCAGTCACTGAGCAGTTTTCGTTTGTTTGTTTGTCATTGGTTTTTCAAAACGAAAAAGCTCCAACATACAATACCCTTTGTCTTTTCATTTTATTTAGTGCATGTCTCTGCTAAGATATTATTTTACATAAAAGAAAGAGACTACTATTATTATAATATAACACAAAATGAAAATAATATAAGCTATTATAGTATATTCTGTCAGGCATATCACTACAGGGTTAATGCAGAAAACTATCTGCTTTTGTCTGTTTAGACTTAGGTAAAGCACACATGGAACAATTTTTCCTCAAAAAGACAAAACAGTGGAAGCCTCAGTGCCACTAAAAGACTTATAGCAGGATGCCACAGGTCACTACAACCAAGGGGCCATGTGGAGCAGCGCTAACTGTCTTTAAAAAAAAAAAAACTATAAATCTTTTTGTATAGGTTAAAGCAGAATTATGTGGCATGTCTTCAGGCCACTTCAGGTTGCTTACTCACTCACCTTCTGTTCAAGACAGGGATCTTTTTATGGAAATCCTTAGAGTCTTGAGGTAAAAATCCCTTCCCACTGGCTCAAATAGGATGTCAAGGTTGCAACCACGCTGTACCGTGACCAAGACATGCATTAAAGGCTGCCTTTATTATGTAACCCATTGGATAGCTCCATGGTTCTTGTGGAAAATGTGCCTGAAGATAGACCGTAGGTAGAGGAACGTTTGGAAATAGATATATACTTAAAGGTCTGACATTTTCATAAACATAATATTTTATCAGCTGTAATTATGAGCACAAACCCAATGGCATAGTAGGTATGTCATTTAATTCTGTTTTCCTCTGTTTAGTACAGGAACAAACTGCACCTTTTTCATAATAAGTATAGTAAAGAATATAAGTAACAGTCATGACCCCACAATTTTGTTTTTCTATGTAGTTGAGCTTGCCACTTCAGCTGGCTGCTTGGGAGAAGGTGATATGTCGTGTCTTAGTGTCCCAAGACCTCAACAAGTCCAAGACATTTGGGGACTGAGCAGGTTAAGGATGGTGCAAACAAAAGTAAAGTTTTTGTAGATGTATTTAATTTAAAGACCACTGGATCATGGGGCAGGACAGTTTGCTTCATGTCTTTCCTTGACCTCTCTTTCATTCCATTTCCTCTCAGCTTACATGTTATATCTAAAATAAAAGCTAAAAAGACAAAAATAGTTGAGTTTTAAGGTCAACATGATGATAGAGGGGTTCTGTGCAAGTCAGTACATTTTCTCAAGACCAAGACTGGCCTCATATGCAACTAGGGCGCCACTTCATAGTAATCTGGATTCAGACAATGAAGGCCTCAATGACTACCTCAACTGTCCACCCAAAGATAACACAGAATTAGACTCAGATGATAGGGACAGTGTGAACACATACCACCAATTATCTAATTGCAGACAGACAGCAAAATCTGAACAAAAAATATTTAGCATGGCTCTGGAGAAGCTGAATAATTGTAATGAGCTTTAATTAACTACTTAATGCTGACTGGCATATGTGTCAGGGTTACTCTGATGTGCAAGGAGCCAGAAAATGAACTGGCAGTTTACGGTAATGCAAGGTGGGATCTAATTGAAAATGAAAGACGCCTGGCTTTGGTTTGGCAGGTGGGGTGTTAGCATGGGCAAAAGGACAAAAAGATGATCTCTTATTATTTCCTGCAGCAGAGAGTGGCGGTTATATCCAAGACCAAACCAAACAATCGTGGCTAGTTTCTGCACATGATGATTGCAAAGCTTCCCAAATATTCAAATGTCAGATTTTTTCCTTCTAAACTGGAGAACCAATAACAAATATAACAAATAATATTTTCATAAGAAGCAGATGTGGACGTAGCAGAGCCTAAGATGTTGAGGTTCTCTTTGGGAGTGAGAATAGGATTAAAAATGTGTACATCAGAGGGAGAGCTCATGTTAGATATTTGGGAGATAAAGTCAGATAGGGCATACTGAGGCAGTTTGGACAGATACTACAAAGGAGGAATACTAAATATATTGGTAAAAGGATGCTAAGAGGCCCAAAGGAAGGCTAAATAAGGAGTTGTATTGATTCAGTTAGAGAGAGAAGAGACAAGGATGCAGAGGATCAGTCTAAAAGGAGACCAATGATTTTCTGCGGCGACCCCAGCCAAAGGGAAAAGAATAACATTGTGATGACAGATCAATTAAAATAACCAGCCTCACAGAGTTCCCAACAGTATGGAGCACAGTGAAGGACATGTCCGGCATCTCCGAACCTAAAAGAATTCACAGTGAAATGAAGACTCAGTGTTCCTCATCTGGCTGCGATGATGCTGTCCAGTAGCCTACAACTGATTAAACTCTGTGGAAAGAAACAAAACCTAATTTAAGCAGGTAACTCTGAACGAATATTGACTGCCTAGGAATAGAGTGACCTTCTTATCACTCTCTATTAGTTCAGCTTATAGTGGACAGATAGCAAAGCTGCACTATAGGACAAATCAACATGGTCAATACTTTTAAGACAGCTGTCATCGCTGTCTGCAGCTCTTGGAAAAAAAGAGACCGATTGTATTCAATATGAGCAACAAAAAATGGCCAGTAACATTACCCATGTCCTTGGGTCAATTCTTCAAATAGCGTCTTTAAATGCCTAAGTATTATTTTCAGTGGATACAAAGGCCTAATGAATCTGGCAAGGATGTGATTTGTGGAATATTCCATTGAATCCGACCCCTCCATTGATTGGGAATGTATGACATGTGTATTAGTCATGCACTGTGTTTTATTTTTCCTGGCAGCTCCAGCCCAGCGTACGATTATCACTCTCCTCCTCACAGAATGCTGTATCCAGTTTGTCTAAAATCCCCCTCTGGCTGTGTACATCCGACAGATAAGCCCCAAATGTAAACAAGTCATAAATGCATCTGCAAACACATTTTTGGCTCTGTAGTAAAAGTTTACAAGGAACAAGTTAGAGCTCAACATTATGCAACGGGGCCCTAATGGAGGCAATGCATGCAGAGGGAAGGAGGCAAATAAGAGAGCACTCTACTTTATACACACACCTGTCTTCTGTCAGGGGCTGGGGGAGGGTGGACAAAGACACAGTTAAGACAGTTAAGAGCCTGCTGTTGTCAGACTAGTGAAGAATAGACTCCTGCACAAAGCTGTTGGTCAGAGGTGGATGAAGTACTCAAAAACTGTTCTCAGGCAAAAGTACAGCTATTTTAAAATAATATTACTTAAGTAGAAGTTATCTTCTCAACAAATTTGTCTCTGAGTAAAAGTAGAAAGTACTGCTACTACTATTTCCACTTGGCTACAACTATTACAACAGATACTAATACTACCACTACTATTATTACTAGTTCTGCTACTTCTAATAACTGTCACTATCACTTTGTCAAAAAGGCAAAAAAAAAAAAAGAAAAAAAGTCTCATTTAGGGATTTTAAAATTGTATTTGAGATTAAGTGCAAACTAAAAATAATGTTTTAGAATGTACTCAGAAAGTAATTATTAAACGTTACTTTCCATATTGTTTGCAAACTGTTGTTTATACTTTTAATT
This sequence comes from Bostrychus sinensis, assembly GCA_020698575.1. Lineage (NCBI taxonomy): Eukaryota > Metazoa > Chordata > Actinopteri > Gobiiformes > Eleotridae > Bostrychus > Bostrychus sinensis. The sequence continues at coordinate 17,249,130 of CM036245.1, forward strand.
TTTTAGGTGGTACTGATTGTTACAGTAAAATTTAAGACACTTTCATTAAAGGAGAATGAACTGTCTCACATTTTAGTATTAAAATTAAATATCTAATATACTTTTGCGGCAATATAACATTTGTTGTTGTGACTGGACATTGGGATTTGCCATTGTAAAGACTAGGCTTACTACACACAGAAGGTTGATGACAAATAGTAAACACTGATGCTTTAATCTTCTTCATCAGGTGAGCCAATCACAGTAACTATGGGATTTATGCGGGTACACCCTGGACAGTGGCCAGTTAGTCGCAGAGCTGACACAGAGACATACACAGACAGACAACCATTCACTCTCATATTCATTCACTAGGGCCAATTTACAGTCACCAATTCACAAAACCCATGTCTTTGGACTTCACCCAGTAGGTTAGAAAAAACACATGACTTTGGACTTATCCTGACTTTGTCTTTTATTTACATATTATACTTTTACAAAACAAGTTTTTATCAATAACAACAGGACGGCAAAGCCAGAACACTAGCAAAGATTAAGAACAACCATAAACTCCAAAATACAGAGTGTGGTCTGGTCAGAACAGCCAGCTGTGATGTATATGATCTGTAGTTAAAACATTCAACACCAAACATAAGCTCTTCTTGTACAATGTGCAGCCTGCAATGCTATCTGGGCTCTACAATTGAAATACAGTATCAAAGACACAAAATACATCTGTCTCAAAGCGGGTTGTAATCAAGTAGCCTACAGTATAAACAATATGCATCATTGTATGACTGTTTTATTTATATATGCGCACACTGCAGACAGTCACAAGTGAAGACAACCAAGGCCCCCCAGACTATTCACATTAACAAGAATATCCAAAGATGCCATAAAACAGCAACCAGAATACAAAAGTCACCAAAATATATACTGTTTGCCATTAAAGTGGGCTACCTTTTTTTCTTCTTTTTTCCTTTAAGATTATATGGACTGGAAAAACGTATACAACATCAAGTGTACACTGAAAAGGCATGTCCAGTATAGAATCAAGATCAAAACATTGCACATAAAATGTAACATACAGAAAAAGAGGAGGGCATGCTGGACATGTTAGAGCTTTGAAAAATGAATTCTTAACAAAGAAGACATGCTCTCCACTACACACAACTACAGGATATGAACATGCAACAACCAAATAAACACAAAAATCTGAACATAACCAGTCACTTAGTCTAAAAGCCTGTTTCACAGATCACACGGGGTCTTGTTAGTTTCACCTCAGTCACATTTCAAACAAAAATACATTCTTTTTTTACATAAATCACCATCATTTGAAGACAAAATTGTGACTTCAAAAACAACACCTGTCCATTTATTGCACACCATTGGTTCACAAAAATATTTTGGGCACTTTTGCGTTTTAATCAAACAGCAGCATTTCATTATAAAAGGTTGTTTTAAAACAGACACAACAGATGAAGAGCATGACTTACACATGGAGAATAGAAAAAGAAACTTAAAATGTTGATACTGTGCAATTCGAGTTTCAGGTCCATTTACTAAGGCTAGTCTCTGAACTGCACAATATCATACAGTGTTTTAGGGCCAACACACTGGACCCTTTGCTGAATAGTGTGGACCACTTGGTTTGATTATCTCTTTCATTTTATATGTGCAATTACTGATTGCCTCGGCAAATCCCCAATGAGAGAACATTTGGTCCTTCAGGTAAAAGCTTGATTGGTACCCAGATAAAAAGGGCAAATGGCACGGCTATGAAAAGTGGAAAATCAGATGGCACAGGGTGACAAGTGCATTTTATGACAGCTCTTATAGAAATTGGTACTAGTCAGTGTATTTTTGACACTTCATTACAGCAATAATCTACATTCAACCCTGTGTATGAAAGTCTATCATTGTGTTTACATGTAGCAGGACTTTCAGGGAGAAAACTAATTTCACTGAACAGATATCTGCTCAGTCAGGTATAGGCACAATAATTTTAGCCGTATTGGCACGAGACTTGTAGCAGGAGTTAGTTTGACAGAAATAAGAGAAGTTAAAGGAAGTAACGGCTCAGGCCCAACACAATTTCAATTCTAATATTTTAGCATTTTCAATTATTTCACTCACAGTACTCACACCACCGTTTCTGAAGTATTACAAGTACAAAACACCAAGCAAACAAATAATATTGGCCATATGATGGCCTCTATCTATTAGCATCTGCTACTGCTACTACTGCAGATGCATTTTCAGTCACGGTTTGTCAAAGCTAAGTAAAGCAAATATAATGTTAAAAATTACAAAGAGCTGGCCTAACCAAAATAAAAAGACAATCATTTTGACAATGTGTGAAGTTGTTTCAACCGTCACATGCTATTGGTGCCTGCTGGGAAACAAGGGGCCAATGTGAGCACAGCTCAAAGATGTAAAGATTATCCCTTACACATTACATGGGATGAAATGCTACATTATTAATTGTTACAGCTCATTTGGGTAAATTACAGTAAATCCTTAAAACTCTAATTTCTCTTATCTTTTTAAGAACCTTAAAACAAAAGCAGCAGTAATGATCTACATTTTTGAATTTGGAGTTTTTTAGAGACTCAAATATTTAATAGGTTAAAAAGATGAGAAATACTGCACACAAACATGTGAATACTCTGTCTGTTATAGTTTCAAGTTTTTATCATTAAAATATGAAATGTACTATTAATAAAAGATATACACATACACACACCTGACACATCATACTTCACAACATACACAGCATTCAAATAGTAAACCTACAGTACAAGCTATTGCAGTATAGATAATATAGACATATAACAGTTTGCCTATAGAGATGGCACTGAAGGAATAACACAGTCTCAGTCCATACAGACACCACCACAAATACAAGAGGTTTTCCTCCAGCTCAGTTTGTCCCTGTTGGCGATGTCAAGACTTTTTCTCTGACACATTTCTTGGTAAAATGAGGCATCAGGCACTTTCCAAAAATAGAGCGAGGCTTGAATTTAAGCCACCAAGAAAACTGGTTAAGACAAAAATACTTAAGCAAATGTTGCAATCACGTCATATGGGAAAACATTAATAAGCCCTCTTTAAATAACTCTCCAAAAATACTGCACATTTGTTCTTCGTTACACTAAAATCACTAACAGAAAGACACATGACACAATGTCTGCCTGTGAATATACTTTAAAATGTCAGAGTTTGACTGGACAACTTGAGTTCATTGCTTCATTCATCATTAAAGAAAAGCATCTCCTGCATTGTGTGTGGAAATGTTTTCGGATTGCCTGTTCAAGTTGACTTCACATTGTTTCAACATATGACAAACATCCAAACTGTTGTCTCTCAAGACCCTTCAAACCTTATTCCCATATGACTTGAGTGCACAAGTAGAAGACTTAAATCACTCGATAGTAATGGAAGCCAGCTCCTTTGCCTGGTCATGTGACTGTTCCTCTTCAAACGCCTCGGGGGAACTGCCACCCACACTGTTGTCTGCTTTGGACTCCTCGGTCATGGCCGCCGTGTCACTGGCGTCCATCTTTGGGGAAGCTTGGGCTTCCAGGGGATCCATGGGCTCTGGTGAGAGGAAGCCTGAAGAGCTCTCGCAGTTGTGGGTGGAGGAGGAGACCTGGGAGATGACGGGCAGCTGGACTGAGGAGGAGGACGGGGCAGACGTGGTGCCAGAGGTGGAGCTGCCCTGGTATGGCCCTGGGTGGTGTTGGGACTCCTCCAGGTCATACTGGACTCCCAGCACCTCCTCCTCCTCCTGCACCTGGCTCAGGTAGTCGGGCACGAGGAAATCACTGCAAAGAGGGACACAAGGTTTAGCCTTATGTGTGGGAGATCAAGATGAACACAAGTTACAGGACATTGAGACATATACCCACTCTAGAGCAAGACGAACTGAGTGGGTAAGGTTCTTCTAAATGGATGTTAATTTTTTTATATTAAAACTTATTAGTACAAGTAAATGATATAAGAATCTGGAAAGTTGCAACTTTTTATTTCAACACAAGTAGAAATGTAATGGGTGCAACACATTTATGAAAAATATAAAAAAATGACAGACTTCATTTAATATAAATTAAAGTGAGTGGCTGTGGTGAATGTGACTTTTGAAAAAGCTAATTACTTTGTTGTTATGCACCAGTTCTTAAGAAAAAAGAAACTATGATTTTACAATTGCCATTAGTGTGGGTACTGTGCTACCTCAGAAAATATATGTGTAGAAATCTATAATAAAATCTCTTTAAAGATGTAAGACATTCTAGAAGAGATTTTTCCATGTGCAGCCATTATTAAGTGTGAACAGAAGGTTCATATCAATAATAAATAGATGAGGATGAGTCCCCTGTGACTAAGACAGCAGTTTGATCTGACAAAACCTTCTGCAAATCAGCATTTTCTAAAAAAAGCACTTGTCGTTAACATGTCTCTTTATGTGAGGATTGTGGATAGGACTAAGAGTCTGAGTGGACTGCCAGAGAATTTTCCACACTGTTATGATCTCAGGCGGAGACCTTCTACTATAAAACTTTCGAGGAGTCAATGGCCCATTTGAGTCCTCCCGACCTGTGAGGGCTTGAGTTGATTAAGAAGTGGAAAAGTCTGGGAAAGAAAAACACACTTCGACTTCATAAAGACACTGTGTTCTGGCTTTCATGAGGAAAACAACCCACTAATTGGTATAGAAAAATCTCTTTGCACAGAAACACAGAAGACAATATTATTATGTTCTTCTTCAACACAAGTTTGAGCTTTAAGTTATCAAAGTTCTCTATTGGCCAAACTTGTACTAAAAGAATAAAATAAAACAAATTTTTTTAAATAAAAAATGAGCCACAAAATGAGATGCACCACTGCTCTGCATTTTATTATATGCAAATTTAATTTATTCAAAACCCAAGGCACTGAATAATCTAGATTGATGAATACCCTTGCGCCCACTTGATTTGCACTCTCACCCTCACCAATCTCTTATTTCATTACACATCGTAGAGAACTGCAACCATGTAGAAACCATAAATTATATATTATAAGGTGTTTTCAGTTCCAGGTGAGATCTGAGTAAATAATGGGTTCAGCACCCACAGACTCCTCACCTGCTCTGGAAGTAGTTTGCTAGCTCGGAGGCTTCATGGTTCAGACTCCTCAGGTGTACAATTAAATTGCCAGAGTTGGTGAACATGGCGCCGCATGTTTTGCACTCGTAAATCCGCGGCTTGCGGATTATGTGTCGGGAGACCCTCATGTGGTGCTTATATTCACCGAAGGACGTGAATGTGGCGCTACATATCTGGCACCGGAAACAGCGTTTACCTTCGTGCTTCAGCCGATGCATCTTTAGCGAGTAGGCCCGTGTGAACTTTTTCCCACAGCGGTCACACTGGAAAGGTTTAATGCCTGGAGGGAAGAGAAAATAAATTATCAGCTCAACAATGATAGCATTTGTTAAAAGAGAAAAAAGTAACTGGTTGCCCTTGGTGTTCAAACAAACAAAGACAAATGAGGGTGCTCTTAGGAATGTGGGACAGGTACTGCAAACCAAAACTGGAGACTCAGGCACTCCAAAAACGTGATGACAGCATAAGAAAGAATACTTTAGAAGGTCTTTATTTAGTCAGGTGTTATTGTAAACAAATAACTGTGTTTTTAGTACTGACTGTAGTTCAACAAGAACGTTTTCTGATGTTAACCATTTTGATTTTGTGCAATATTAAATAAAAAGATGTTTTTCGTGAGTCTTCATATGATCGCGCAGATGAAAGTCCACAGTAAAACCTTTGTTACAAACTGGACAAACGTAAGGCCTCTCTCCTAAATGGTCTTTGTCAGGGCTCAAGTAAGGATCATGGGGTGGGTGTGGTCTAAAATACTGGCTAGCAAAGCCAATAAGAGACACACAGACACACTGTGTGTCTAATGTTTTGGCCATTTAAATAAAGGCCTTTTAAAATATACTTCCTCGTGCTGTCATTACTTTTCTGGAGTGCCTCGGCTCCAGTTTTGTTTTGCAGTAATATAGCATCTCCAGGATGTGTTTGTGGTATGAGGACACATAACTGCCACAGGCGCCACTGTTTTCCAAATTACTGTTTCCTAGAATGCCTGAACATTTATCCCAAAGCTAAAGTATATACAAGGTGCAGCAAATCCAGCCACCCAGTCACCTTTTATTTACTGTAGGATCCCCTATAGCAACAAGACATACACAAATAAAAGATTATTTAAAAAATACCGAAAGTATCCTTCTTACCAGATTTTGAATTGCTGCTATTTAATTAGGGGAGCAGCTTAATTGTCCTGTGTTAAAAAATGCCCATACATACAGTTGTTAAAGACTCAAACATTTTCAAGACTTTTTTTCTGGAGAATCACATTGTTAAATGGTAACTGCATTACAACCTGACTTATCCCAGCAGCCTTTATTTTTGTGTATACTCCGTCCACAGCTATACAGCTGTTAAAATGTCCATCTATTTTTATAATATCTTTTATGAATATGTACTATCACCAGCATTCTTCTTTGTTTTGTTTTTATAGTGACCCAAATAAAATCTGTAGCAACCCACCATGAGGATAACCTAATAAACAATAACACTTGATACAGTTAAGAGAAAAAAAGTAATGGTAGTAGCTTGTTTGGATATATACAATCATTTTAAAGAGCCTTTATGGTTGTTACATGTTTATAACATTACATACCTTTAGTCCAAAACAAGTTTACTTACCGGAATGTATGAGCATGTGCTGCTTGAGGTTTTGAATCCGAGTGAATCGGACTCCACATGTAGGACACTGAAATGGCCTGTCAGGGCCATTAGTACCAGGTCTGGCTGAGGGGCTGATATAAAGGTGGTATGGATATTGAATGCCTTCCAGCCTAAAACACAAATACAAGGCCTTTAAGTGCATTTTTAAAACAACCAAAAGGCAATAAAGGAGTCACACTATGCTGAAGCTTAGGCTTGGTTTGACTGCTTGTGATACTATGCAGCAGTGAAACAGTCAGTGATTTACAGTTATAGTCAGGTTTGAGTACTTAACTTAGCAATATTTAATTGTGTTTTTACTGTTTAAATAGTGCGTCAAGAAAACAGGTGTGGCACACTTATGTGGTTTATGTATACACGTTTTCATTGCTTTGCTGCAAGTTAGAACAAAACACAACACCTTTCATCATCTTCTGTGTGTCCTCCAGCATTTGAGGCACTCTGCATTGACGGCAGGGCTTCTGACACTCCCTCATCCATGGAGCCTGTGGAAGTAGGAAAAAATACAGCTTAAAAAACACTGTTGTGTTAGAAAAGGGTTAAACAAATACAGTTCATTAGTGCTAAATCCATTTTCAAGGAAACAATTTAACTTGCTTTATGTGTTTAGGAAAAAATTACCAGTGTTTCCATGTTTGTATTTATGGCAGGAGTTAGAATGCTTTTAACCAGTATTTAGGACCTTAACAATAAAAACTTTCCACTTCAGACTTTTGCAAAGCCTCTCTAAGGCAGGGTTAGGCACATCTAAACCAAATCCAGCTCAAACTGTCACAGGGAAAAGAATGGTTTTCCAAGATTGCCAGATTACTGTGACAAATGAGAGGCCAGGTGCACAGCCATAACTGCCCAATCTGATTAGAAACAAATGAATATTTGTGTAAAAATATGCTTAAAAAATTGGGTATATTTTTATGGAGGCACTACCAACTACTAGTGTTCCATTCGCTATTTCTATATGGTAACACAATGTTTTATACCATATACGTAAAACAAGCTCACCGATGGAGGATGACTGTGGACTGATCAGAAGCTCTTCTTGGACCTGCTCACTTCCCGGGACAGTTTGCTGGTCACTCAGAGAGCTCTGTGAGGCACTGACCGGTTGTGAAGATGCCTCTTGCACCTCCTCATCACTAAGACGCTCTACCTTCACCCTCACATCATCTTCCTCTGGAGGCACCGGGGGCGACACTGTCTTTGAGCTTTCACACGTCAGGAAGTCACTGAGGCGCCGACCCACCACCTCTGACGTCCCAGCAGCACCCTGCTCCAAACATCTGGGGCTTTCGGGTAGCTTGGTTTTGTCAGTGTGGAACCTGCGGTCGATGCCAAATGGAAAAGTCCATGGGAAAGCCAGTGAGGACTCGACAGGCTGGGCTGCATTGTCTGAGAAAGATGGATTTGTGATCTGAGGAGATGTGGCAACCATTTGTGTGCTGCATTTGAGTGGGCTTTCAGGTGATGCCATCGTTACAAAGGTCTTGCGTTTCCGGCGTGATTCGCGACATACTGGTACATTTCTCTCCATTATACTGCAGTCTGAAGATACAGGTGACACACTGCCATCCAGCGGTGTGAGAGCACAGTGTGAAGAGGCGCTCTCTGGGGCGGACTCATGCTGTTTATCTGCACTTATGTTGTTGTTGTTATTGTTGTTGCCCGGGCCCCACAGAATACTGGACTTCATAAACTCTGAACATGTACTAGCCACTGCAAACATCTGCATGTAGCTTGCAGCTGCCAGTACATCAATAATGTTCTCTGTGCTGATGGAGAGAGTAGATGTGTAAGCATACTCCAGGAGCGGCGCAAATCCACTGACTGTGACATGATGAAGGTCCAACACAAACTTGTCTTCCTCCTCCGATCGGCCAACAAGTTTGGACCGGAAGAAGTCACTGCAGCAGGCCAGGACCACCTTGTGAGCGAGGAAGAGCTTGTCTTGAACCCGAATGGTGACGTCACATAAGTGTCCCTCATTGCGCAAGGCATTGAGTTTCTCCAGCATTTCCTGACTGTGGGAGGCTGAGGTGTGGGTGAAGGTCTTGACCCCCATGCTGGAGTCAGGATTGTACAGGGAAAATGAGTGCTGGAAAGACAAAGGGAAAAAAATGTATTAACTTACTGACTGTTCGAAATCTTTTCAAAATGTGCCCTGCAAATTGAGACTGACATGCTGTAACTTATACATTAATAACTGGACATATTTATTCTTTAAAAGACAACAATAGGGTTCTTTATTTCTGCTCCAAGCTTAACAAATATCTTTAAGTTAAAAGTAAACTTGCCTGCCTGGTATAAGAATAACATATAAATATGGTCATAATCTTGTGTTGTGGTGGGTGGACTGGTGTAGGTGAAGGGTTGACGATGGGTAGAGTGAACAGAGGACAAAATGCCAAGTTATGTAACGCCAATCAAAGCAGATGCACACCGATAGAGTCCAGATCTATGAAGAGGCCAATGCGCTACAGGATGCTTAGCAGCTGTCTGTGAGACATGTGGATTCTCTGAGGCATGAGATTTTCCATCAAACAAAAGCTGAAGTGAAGGGGCTCGCGCAGGGAGAGCTGCTCCGCTGCACACATAGACCAAAGGAAAATGCTCCCGGGCTATGTCCGCACTGTAAAACAGAGTGAGTTATAAGGCTGATCTGTGGAGGGCCGAGATGAGAGTTCCAAGACTATAACATCATCAGGACTTAAAGGAAGGGCTTTAATTAAGCCACAGAGCCTTTTCAGTGCAACTACACTGTCAGACACATGTCGGCTACATGCTCTCCTGTCAGCTATAACTGACAACCGGTTTGCTTGTGCAGTTAGTAATTTGTCTTTTCGTGTATGTAAAAATGTGATATAAATAGAACAATTATATTTTCAGATGCTTTGGGTAATTAATATGGTAATCAAATCAGTATCAATGTGTAACTACAAAATAAATTTTAAACCTACTAACATGTATCATTTTTGTGTTTCATATTGTTATTATACTAGTGTGTGTGTCACCAACAAGCATTAAGGAAGTTGCTGCAAAGCTACTTCTAAAGTAGTCATATGAGCTTAGGTAATATTCTTAAGTGACCCACATTTTAGTGCACACAGCATGGTTGTGAGTGCACCATGAGGGATTGGTATCACAACAAACACTGTTAGCTGTTTGTTACAGTTCAAGCTTCTACATTAAGACAACCATTCTACAAAGAGCTACTTCCCATAATAATTGTCAAAATAAAAGTATATGGCCATATTTCATTGGTTGATGAAATCCTGAGAGTAAAACAAATGCAAACTGAATAAATATATCAAAATGATATTATCAAACATTACCAATTTTCATTCCCTCATGTTAAAATGTCTTATTTTCTAGACTTTAATTGCATTTTTTGTAACTTATTTACATATGTAACATTTACTCCAGCAGTTATTTGCATAATCATTTACATATGTTTAAGTAACATGGCCTAAGCCTTTATTTTAGGCTACATTTTTCTTTAACATGTTACATCTACTTCAATACTATATACAATAATACTAGTGTCCTACTGAAGAGTCAATGACACTTCAAGCAACGCGTTTATTGTGCAAATAATTGAATAAATCACAGTGTCCTGTAATTGTCATAAAATAACTGAAATGCTTTCAGATGTGAGCATGTATGCGGTTAAATACAATAAAAAGGCATTATGTGGTTAAAAAAAAAAAAAAAAAAAAAGATCTGCTTTTATTTTGAACCCACATTTCCGTATAACTTTGGCAACATTGACGCAGCAAATGACGCACATAGCTAATACCGTTAGCCAGCAGCGTAGCCTCAACTTTCAACACACATCTCTGTTTGCAGTCCAATTACCTTCGTCAGTCCCGTGACAATAAAATATACCGTTAAAGGTATGCAGGCTATGGATAGAGAGATTAAATAAAAGCGTTTACCTTTCAGAATCAGGCCCGTAAAGACCGCGGGGCCTGGGGATGCTGAGCTGACACAAAGCAGCGATAGTCGGAGACAGCGCTGCGCCCTGCCGCCCTCCTGCGCTTCTCGGCCACTTGTCAGCCTACCAGCCACCAAACTCCACCGCCTAACTAACACTTGCATGAATTCACATCACATCAAGCAGGTATAAAGCGATGTAGAGATGCTGTTTCCATTCCTTTGTGCTCCCTGTTGTCTCTGCGCTGTATTTGTATCCCCACAATGCAACGCGCATCTCCCACTGTACTCTACTGTAAGAAACAGGAAGTCTCATAACAACTCTCTCAGTGCATCTATCCTTATGTCAATGTAAATGAGCAAGTGTCTCCTCACATTTTTGTCATATAAAAAATATAAATAAAATATGTATCTAATCTGTATTGCCATTACAATCACAGTCAATACATGGTTTATTTTGTAACCAAAATAAAGTTACATGTTCAAATGTTACACATTAGATTATTTTTTTACCATAGCTCTTTGGATCTAGTGAGACTTATCCCTAGTCTTACTGTAAATAATAATATAAATAATCTATAAATAATATAAATAGTGTAGACCTACTGTATGTGACAACCTTACATTTTTGGAAGACATAGTTGAAATTATTCTTAATTTGTTTGATTGTTATACTTAGATTCAACACGATTTATTTTTCAATATTTAAGTCTACGTCCACTGTAAATAGAATGTGACTATAGCTAAATTAACTGTAGTAAGTGTAATACGAAGTCCATATTGTTTCCTGCTCAAATGAGGTTCCTCCCAAACCACAGGCTCTTGGTGTTTTTATGGCTGTCTTTAGTTATGACATAAAATGTAATTTGACGGTGGGAGGACTGCACTTAACAGCTTAAAAGGCTTCAGTCTGTAAAACAGGCAATTGAGACTGCCTCTCCCTACTTTTAAAAGTTACTGCCTTGAAGGAATGCTCTTGGTTTTCATTTAAGTAGCCCACTATTATATTACTACTAAAGTCAAATATGGCGGCAAATTACTCATAACCTCCTCAAGTTTAAAATACTGTAGCTGTATACAAGTATGCAGTGATTTGAGAGACTCTGGTTGCAAATGACAAAGGCGCTTTGTATTGAAATACATGTGTTTATTTGACCATTTCATATACAAAAATCTCAATGACAGCAGCATGTGCCAGTTCAATTACATCTCAAAAGTAAAAACTTACAAAAATAAATAGCTTAAAGAGGAAGCTGTAACAATACATAGTTTGGTCCTTCACTGAAGGGATATAGGCCTAATGCTCCAACTCTTTTCATTTATAACATAAAGTAATTTAATGAAATGAAGAATCAAATATACATACAACTGTGAGCATTTGCATATGATGCAATAACAAATACAGGATCTGTAGGTTCATAAAACTGATGTTATTTACACTATGGGTAGCATTTTTTTCACTCAACACTTTAAAAGGCCTTTAATTGCATAGCAGATGATTAGTTCCTAAATGTCATTAAAATGTGCCATAAATAGAGAAACTACAGGGCAGAGGGAACTTCTCTGTTGTGGGTTCTTCTGGTCAGAAATGACCACTCTCTAGACTAAGATATTACACATTGTGTAAACAGACTTTAGTCTAAACAGTTAAGATGGCACATTACATTAAAATGTGTTTTATAATGTAGGCTATTACGAGACAATGGCCGAAGGACCTATAGATTATAGAGCACTCCCTAGAATCCTCTTGGACAGCTTAGCAATGTTTATTTTAGTATATATGACATCTCTAGAGAAATCACATTTCAACACAAAGGTTTATAAGAAAAGACAAAACAACAGGAGCTTATTTCCCAGAGACGTGTTGTTTCAGTATAATCAAACTAACAATAAGTTATGTGAAAGGCTCCAATAAAGCTTTATAGGCTAGAGTTCTGTGGAGGAGACTGGGAGGTATATTTACACTGTGCTGGTGTCTGACAGCATCCTATTATTCTAGTCCCATTTTAAACATGTTTATACAAAATGAGTCTGAGAACTTCTCTTTTCAGAGAAAACACACACAGCACCTTCATTGATTTACATAGCATTACATGTACATCCTGAGGTAGATTTAAAAACTTAATAGTGGTTGTCAAATGTCAACAAGAACATAGTATTTCGCCCAACAGCCTTAATACTACCAGCTGATTAAGTGCAGTGCGAGCAAAAAGGGGACTCATTCTTGTACTGCTCATGTCTTCATAAGCACTCAGGGTTGAAACACTCTCCAGAGACTGGCTCTGGGATCTTGTTGGGATCACACTTGTCTAGCTCAACAGTTTTTCCAGTGTAGTCTATGCAGACCACACTGCGTCGGCGTTCCCCCTGGCCACAAGTTCGCGAACAGGTGGACCAGGGTCCCATTTGCCAGATGGGACAGGGCAGATCCCCGCATGGCTTTATGTCAGCAGGTTTCAGCTCTTTGTCACAGTGGGCTGAAAGGAAACCTGCACTGTCTCTGCACTCCACGTTCCTCCTGGACCAACCAGAACCACAGCTCTTAGAGCACTCAGACCATTCCCCCAGCACCCACTCAGGAACACCAAACGGATGGATCATGTGTACAGACAACCCCTTTTTCTCTTTGGGTTTATTTAAGGTGGCATCTCTTGGGATATAAAAGGAATATTTCACCTTTGGGGGGTTGTCGTCCCCTCCTGTGGCCAGAAGCTGGACAGTGATGGTTTCCTTGAGCTGCCTGAAGCTCTGGATCCTTTCCAGAGTGGTGGAGGAGCCACTATACTTCAGCACAGCCCCCTGCACTGGGATATCCTGTTCCACTGTAGACACTGAGAAGTTACCATTGAGGATGTATCCGCCACTCTCCCTCTTGACAGCAAGGTAGTTCCCATCATGCTTCATGCCTTTGTGGCTCCGTTGTTTGATGTCAATATTTGTTGCACCAACAGGAATAGTTACTATGTCATTGTATCCAAAGCTAAAAGACAAAGCAAATTTTAGAGGCTCATTGGATTTAAATGCAGACTGATAAATATTCAAGAGTGTTCAGATGGTTTTTAAAGGGACCACTCACATTGCTTTGTTGTATGAGCCTGTGATTTTTCTGCACGTCAGCCCATCTCCTCCACAGATGCCGCACTTATCCACTCTTTTACTGGATCCAATCACTTGGTCACATCCTGCCTTCACACATTGCCCTTGGACACACACTGATGTTGTGTCCGGCCCACAGGTTGTCCCATCAATCACCTGCAAGCACAAGACAGATGTTTATTTAAAAATTGTGTGGTTGATATTGTATTGTAGTTGTTGTTGAGTGACAAGGATAACTTGAGTGTTAATAGTAAATCTTATATACCTTAGATTCAAACACCTTAAATTCGGGGCTGCCCTTGGCCCGACAGAAGAGCTTACATCTGTCCCTGGGAGAAACACCGGCATACTTTGGTATCCACTGTTTGACATTGCCATTGTAGTCGAGATAATTTGGACTGTTGTATTTTTCACATTGTTCCTCTCTGAAGCTTTTTCCTGAGGAGAAAATGTAACAGTTAGAATCACAAAAAGCTCCTTTATTTTTCGTACAAATACCACATCATACCTTCACTGTTCTCACAGGGCAGTATGTTGCAAGACTGATACTGAACCCTCTGGCCTTCGCAGTATTTTCCTCCGTTTTGTGGGACAGGGTTCGTGCACTCCCTGTATGAGAACTCCACTCCTCCTCCACACGTCCTGGAGCACTGCTGCCAGGGTCCCCACTCGCTCCAGCCGCCGTCCACAACCACCTGCAAGGAAACACAGTAGAAAAGCCCAAACAGGCATCAGTCAGAGTGGTTGGTTAGGGCACAGAGCCAAAGGCAGTCTCAGCTGAGCAGTCAAAACCACAGTCTGGGTTTCTGGCACTGAAGCCCACAATGTGTTGGCGTGTTGCTACTACAGGCTAAATGCGTGTTGAAGTTCGGCACGCGCCTGCTGTCTGCCTCTGCCCACATTCCTGCCACATGTGTCAGTCACCCAGAGTGGAGGCGGCCATGATGAGGCTTTCTCACACTAAACGTGAGGCGTTTGTGAGCTGATGTGGTGTCTTTTCCAAAGGGTTTATGAGTTTGGACTACATAGCAACCCAACTGCCAGCATGTCTGGATTCATAAACAGATCACGAGTGTAATACAAGGAGAAGATATCAGGGCGAGTTAAAAGCAACCCTCAGCCTGACCCACTTAGAAAATGTAGCTTCTAACTCAGTTAATTTTATATAGACTTGCTAAATACTTTAACTACCAAACTTTCCTCAACCACAATATGAAATCAGACAGGTTTTAGACATGGTGCAGTGAAATGAACATAAGCTTCTAACCAGTTTTAAAATTTCCATCAACTTTCAGTCTCCAAAAGAGAATTATAAGCTTCTGATTTGTACTCCTCATTTTGCCAGCACAATTTAAGCTAAACAAATTCACAATATATTAGTCATGTCAGGATCATGAGGAGTTTACTAGAGCTCCAATGCACATTATAAAATAGCCAAACCTATGTTTTATGCATAAAAAAAGGAAGGATTTATGATATTATTTTGTCAGTTGATGCTTCTAAAAGGCAAATGACAAAAGGCCACATTTATATAGTGCCTTTCCACCTCCAGTGACACTCCAAGAGCTTGACACTCACAAAAACACACACACTCATAAACCACACGGGAGGCATGTTGGGTTAAGTGTCTTGCACAAGGACACAACAGCATGCACTGAGGGGAGCAGGGCTCAATCTGCCAACCTTCTAATTAGTGGAAAACCTCTGCCTCCTGAGCTACTGCAGAGTAAATTTGGTTTCATGTTTTAGGTAAGGTACTGTTACGTATTGATACTAGTTATGCATAAGGCAGGGAGAGCAGTCTTACCGGCGGTTTCATCACCTCCTCATTTGGTCTACACACTCCATTCAGACAGGTCCCATTTACACTGCATTTTGTGCCGTCTGCCCAGTGCAGGCTGCCGTTTCTGGTGGTGCACTGGGTTGTTCCGTCTTCCTGACACCAAAGCTGACTGCAGAGGTCGCTGTCGGACATGTTGGGGCAAAGAGAAAACTCCTCTCCAAAGATCTGCTGGCACTGCTGGTCTAGACTGTATTTGATGCCTGGCAGCTCTTGGGGTAAAGGCATGGCATTTTCTGGGAGGTCCAACAAACAGTCCCCTGCAGGTACAAGATAACAGTGTTTGAGCATGATTCTGTACTAGTTAGAGACTTTACAACTACTGTAAATATGCTGCTCTTTCTGTGGCAAGCTGAATCCTGATGAAAATGATTCACTGAAATGTAACAAACACTTTTATAGGCAATCTGACTCTGGACTACTGACAGCTACCCTAAATCTAAGCTTTTATTACAGTCAATAAGCCCCTTGTCTGGAGTTGACAGTGACGTGAGAGGATCAGAATGAACTTTCTCAGCCATGTGAGTTTTCTTTAGAGACATTTTCCAACTGATAAAGAACATATTTTGCTGACACCAGCTGTTGCTTTTGGCTACGACGGCGAATTACAGGAAGAAGAAGCCCACAGTATGAATCAGTGGAAAAGAAGTTCATTGGTAAGATAGAAACAGATAATGAATAATAAACAGCAGGTAGAGAGGGGTGTGGAGGAGAAGTGGGCAAGAATAATTATCCTTAGTGGCATGTGTATGCAGAGAGACCATAGTCAGAAATAACATTTTGGTATCCACAGTACTACTAAACAAGCTTTTGGTTTGTGATGCTCCCTACCATGTCCACTGTCAAAGAACTCAGTGATGAATAGTGCGCTGCAAGGAGACCATGGAGACGTCTTGTTGAGGTTCACAAACAAAGGAGCCATAAGATAATGTCCGCCCAGTTCTCCAAAGAGCTTCTCACATGTCTTCGAGTCATCATGGGGCATGCTCAGTACATGCCCTGCACACAAAAACAGTGTTACTGGATCAAACAAAGCCTTATCTGCTGTGAGAGTAAATAAGAGCACATGATCATCAATAGTGAGTTTACCAAGTTCATGTGCAGCCGTGAAGGCAGCCTGAAGTCCATTGTCTTCAATGACGGAGCAGCTCATCTTGGGATCACACATGGTCCCAACATCAGCCACACCCAGAGTGTCACAACTGTTATGCCCACAAATGTCCTGCAAAACAAACATTTTACAAACAAACTATAATTCTTTTTTCCTTTCAGCTTTTCCTTTCCAGGGTTGCCACAGCAAAACAACTGCTTCCTAGCGTGCCGTGATGTGCACATTGCTTTGGCATCTATTTATCCAGACTTGGGACTGGCACAAAAGGTACACTGGCTTATGACCCCTTGTGCCTAGATTTTTCTAATTATAATTATAATATTTTTAAATTGTGTGAATTTGCCTTTGCAGCACAGTAGCTACTGCCTTATTAGGAAAGTAATTGTGTTTATTACTTTTTCTCAATGAAAAAAGTTTGTTGCTTTATTAAACATAGAAACAGCTGGTGAAGTTAAGAGTTAAAATCATAATTCTAAGATACAATAAATAAAGTTGTCTAAGCCCTGAGCAGCTGTTACATGAATCAAGTCTCTCTGGTTTGTTTCGCTGTATTTCTACAGCAAGAGCAGGTTTTCCTTATTTCCACTCAAAACAAATAAATATCCACCGTTTCCGTTGTGTTGTGGTAAAGTGAACATTCTGGTGCATCTGAAATGTTTCCACGTTCGAGAAGATGCCTGGCAGAATGGGTTGGAGACGGATATTTCTGTGGCCGTGCCTGAGCCCAGAAAACCACTAAGCGCAACACACAGTGATTCAAATCACATCTGGATCTGCAGCTGTAGCTCGGCCCGGTCCAGCGTGTATTTGTACACCTTGTTCCAAAGCAGCATCCTCCAGTCTCAGGCAGGATGACAGGAAGCCTTATCTAAGTCTATGTCTGTGGTAGAGCTGATCAGTATGAGCTCTGTTAGACATGTTATATACTTGGAGTTAATGAAATATTGTAATTTTTGTTTTTAAACAATTTAGAATACCACTAAATGTACTATGGATATTTTAAATAGCCTAGGGTTGTCAGTTTTCTTTACAACAGATTTCTTCTTTACTTTTGGCTTTTTGTTTCTGGAGTCGCCACAGAAAATCTGCTGCCTAGTGTGCAATGATTCATATATTGATTTTTTTTTTTTTTTTTACAAGATATAAAGCCTTTTTTGTCTGACAGAGCAGTGGGGTCAAACCCACATTGCCAAGGCACTCTATATTCACTGCCCTGCATGCTCTACCATCTGAGCTATCCCATGGCTTGCATATCGAGTTGCCATATATTTTACTCCAGTTCCCATTCATCTAGATTTATCCTGGCTTGAGACCAGCACAAAGAGTACACTGGCTTGTGACCCAGTGTGGCTAGATTTTAACAAATTACCACAGCAGTGCGGCCTTATTTTTTACAAAAGGGAAACGTCATGGGTGAGATTGCAATACTTCAAAGTATTAGATCTCTATTTTGATTTGTTTGGACCATACGCCCAGCCCGAGAATCTCAGCCCAAGCTCTCACAATTGCCTTAACAGACAAAAAGGAAAGCCTTTACGCAATACAAAAACTATGTGGCTACAAAAACGTCCCATCAATCTCTGTACTCCATGTTACAGTGAGTAAGATTGTATTTCACAACAGTCAGTACGTAGTAGTAGCAGACTCAAGCCTTGACCATTTTAAGTGGCTTCATAATGTCAGGCCTGATTTGTGGAGGCCCTAAAGTTAGCTCATCCACCAGCAGTCGTTTGTCCTCTACGTTACAAAGCATATTTCTGCGGAAATGGAAAAACAAACTCATAGAGGACTTTTAGTGAATAATGGCTTCCCAATTGAAAGCTGCTACAACAAACACGAGACAGGACAGTGAGCCCATGTGCTCAGTCCATCACTCCTCCGGTCAGACCAACACGCCTCTCTGTCTATTATCATTCAGCAAGTGGATAAATACTAAACCTGTCGTCACCTCAAGCTGTGGCCAGGGCACTCTGCAATAAAATGTAATAATATAGATTGGTAATTTATTGTCTACCAACACCTTGTCAGCATGTGTAAACCAGTCAGAAAAGGTGGCCAACTTCAGAAATCCAAATCCTAAACTTGACAACTTAATTTGCATTGTGTCTCTATCTTGGAAAACATTGCACACTGCTATCCCTCTAATCCAGCCACACGGGGTCACAAGCCAAGTGTACTCTTTGTGCCAGTCCCAAGTGAGAGTGTTGCGTCAGGAAAAGCATCTGGCGTATAACCTTTGCCAAATCGATATGAAAATCACTGCACACTAAGAGGCAGATGATTTGGTGTGGTGACTCCAGAAGAAGACATGTTAACCTTCGATCCTTCTTCCTTAACCTCTCAATGTTTTATCTTTAATTAATCTAATTAATCGCAGGATGCAGCACTGGTATATTTTAATATACAAGGCTATTTTGGGCAAGTTGCCTTCTTATATCTACTCCAAGTTCATTTCTCTCCAGAACACCCACAGTCTCAGAGCCAGCAGCTGGCTGAGGTGTAAGGTACCTTTTGTGCAGACAGAGTCAGGGAAGAGGAGCCTGTCCTATTTCAGGACCTGGTCCTGGAAGGATCTGCAGGCCAGGATGAGGATGGGGTCTGTCATCCTTTTGTTAGGTTTTAAACAAAAAAGTTTTTAGTCTCTAGCTGTACCTGTATCATGTAGTTGTGCAGGATTTTAATTGTCTCAATATTTAATCTTAATGTCTTTAAGATTTTATGTTTTCTTGTGATTGTAACTATCAGTGATTGTGTTGTACATCTGACAAATGTCTAAATCCTGCTTGTATTCTTGCACTTTGTCTGTACTGCTGCCTCATTGTGGACAGCCAGGACATCCATGTAAAAGAGATTGTCAATCTCAATGGATTTCTTTCCTGATTAAACAAAGATTAAATAAAAATAAAAAAAATCTAACCTCTGAAGTGTAATATTTCAGTATTTCCCAAAACTAGAAGGAAAAATGCACCTGTTCTCATGTATGACCGTTTGGTTTTGATGTAATGGTTTTGTGGTTGTGGCTGCAGCCTCCAAAACCACATTATACTCCACCGCCGGCTGGAGAGGCTTACATGACTCAGGCTGGCTGTGTGAATGGACAACATGATACACCACACTCTGGCAGCCAGCACAGTCCATTCTAAAAACACACTGTAAACGCCTCACTGGCAAACCATTTAAATGACTATGGTTTAAAAGGGCAGTGCTTTAAATAGTAGCAAGTTTGATGGTTTGGATAAGTCGACTACTCAAGTGTCACAACATGAAATGGTAAAATACAGAATTGTGTTATAAGGAAAGGCACTAATCATAAGCAGCAGCAAATTTGAATATTAAGAACATTTTTATGGTACATATATATCTATTTCAACAAATATGACCAGATGTTTCAGTGCTTTGACCACCAGTGCTTTTGAATCACTGACCTCTCGGGTGAAGAGCATGGCAGTGTCGTAGTGCTCCGGGTGCCTCTGACTTGGAGGGTTAAAGAGCTGTTGCCACGAGCAGAAGTTCCTCAGAGAAAGGCCTCCATTACTAGAGATGGCAGGACCCACCTCCTCGTCCTCGACCACCAGCATCTTCACCACCACCATGTTCACAGAGTTCTTTATACTGGGGTGCTTGTAGAGCTGGGCAGCCATTGATATCAAGGTCAGGATGTAATGCTGTGGGGAACAAGCAGGTAAAGTTATATTATACTGTATAAGAAATTTCAAATATCTAGCCACAAGGAGTCACGAGCCAGTCTACTTCTTGTTACAGCACGGATAAATAGAGAGGAATGTGTTAGGAAGGGCATCTGGCGTAATACCTATATCCAAATTACTGCATGCAGAGGCACTATTACACAGTATCAAAGGAATATAAATAGGCATTACTGTCCATCTCAAGCTTCTTCGATGTTATAAGAGGCCATTCTCCTTTACATGGCCCAAAACACAGCAGTGCAAAATCGAGTGTAATTTTAAATTGTAACGTTTATTTAAAATGTCAAAGCCAAAGATTAACTTGTATTCAGATATTACTGCATACCAAAGCTGGCATAGGACTAGTTAACCATCTAGTAGTGACTCATATTGGCCATATTCATGTGTTCACATTTTGCATTGTTAAATTGTAGGAAGGTGGCACTTTTATTTATTTTATTTATTTCTGAAGCCTAAATCTGTTTGTATTTTGAACATTACACTAGATTTTGCCCTGAGTTTCCAGTTTGTTTATATGTACAGTACTACTTTGTTGTCATGGTACTGTGATGGCACTGGGCTTGTGCCATCAGCTCTGTTGAAATAATATTTTCTGGGGCGGGTTGATGGTTGATATTGTTGTGTAAAGATTTTTTCCACATGTGCTGTGCATACACCCACAGAACCACGTGCTGGCTTCAGACAGCAACCTTCAAATCACAAAAAACAAAAAACATTCAAAACACCATGTAAGGTGTCATAAGTCAATCAGAAACAAACTATAATATGTCCCTGGATGAAAACCAAACATAAGCCTAACTGTATACCATTACACTCAGCGGTGCCTTGATTTACTTTTGGATTCCACTTTGAGGTTTGTCTTAATCAGTTGCCAAGAGCTTGCTCAAGGGAAGATTTGTTGGCTTTCCAATGCCATAATAAAATTAATTTTGAAATTGTGTTATGTACTGTACATACCAAAGGCTATTTCCTAAAAGTATGGCATTTTTAAAATTTGTGATCTTGAGTTTTATATAGTTATTGTAAATTCCCTATTGATCTGGAGACTTTATCAGATATAACTGAGTGAAAGATGCTCAGTCGTTGCTGCCAAACTGTGACCAACTCCAGAGGAATGTGCTGGAGCATTGCTTACATTTCTGTTGCCTGACCTCGTTCTCTCTCAGCCTGTGGAAAACATGGAGCCCACTGATTCCTCCTCATTGCCAAAGCATGTTTTATGAACCAAGAGAGAATAAACAATACCCTCAAGTATACACTGGTGATGGAGCAATAATTATTTTAGTCATGGTATTATGGAACATATTGAAATTAAAATGTGTGGTTTATGCAAGTCATTTTGTACTCATTGTATCAAAAAGGAGATAATAAATATTACTGCTTTAACCCTTTTTAGTGATTAAAATCACAATTTGTGTTGAAATGGCTTAAATGGCATTTAAACTGTTGCAATAACCCCAAATGATATATATATATATATATATATATATATATATATATATATATATATATATATATATATATATATATATATACTATTTATACTATTTATACTATTTATATATATATACTATTTAATGTGTGCCAAATGGGTTTTTGCAGCTTGTGACGTTTTCGCCACATTAATTTGCCTTCTTAGGTTTGTGTGTGGGAAGGAATGAATTGCCTGACCTTTATTTCATCTCCATAGAAGTGGGTCATGCTTGCGTCTGCTACGACCAGCGTCTCTATAAAGCGAGGCGCGGAAACAAAGCGTCTCCTGCGCATCTGGTTGTGTGCGTCACTGCTGCCGTGCGTCAAAGTTTCCCCACTTCTCCTCTCCTCTTTCTCCTGCTTCTCCTCCTCCTCCACCAGTGCGGAGCGCACGGCCACCACGCCAAGGTTTTGGCTAACCGCTCTCCTCTTGATGACATGGGTCTGCTCCGTGGAGTGAACGCCGTTACGCTGTTTGGGCTCGATAAAATACTCCTTCCCGTGCGTAATGAAGGAGCCGTAGATACCTGAGCACAAACTGACAGCCACCACTGAGCTTTGATCACGATCCACGTTTCCGGAGTAGAAGCAACTTCTCAGTTGCCCCTCACTCTCCTCTGTCCGGTTTATAGTGCTGTCCAGAGCAGGGTGGCCCGATTTGATCCTCTGAATGCTGAAGTAAGGCGAGAGAAAACTGGTGTCTGGGATGAGGTTCAGAGTAAGGTCCTCGCCAAACGCACTGAGCACGAACCTGGGCTGCTCCTCGCTGCGTTTCCAGAAGCGACTGCTGAGTCTAGAGTTGATCCGATGAGGGACAACATCCTCAGACTCAAAGTGAACCGCGTTGGTTACACAGAGGGATAAAAAGAGCAGACGCACGGGAGAAGACATCTTCTGCTATAGAAAACTACACTTTCTGTAGTAAAACTTACTCTTAGTTGCATTCAGTGTTGTAAAAATAAAGTTCTGTCCTATTCTTAGGATTTCTTGGTTAAACTGTCTCAAGTCCTCTCCAGGCTGCGTACTGTTGCACCTCTCACCGCTGCAGTCTGGACGCATCAGGCCTATTTATACTTTCTGCTCTTCCCTGGACACGAGGGGGTTTATTTTTGATATCCTCCGTTGCTGGAAATTCTCCTCCCACTCGTGCTTCATGAGAACCAGCCGCCACTCCCCCGTTGACGACCATGCTCCTATTCTTAACCCAGCGCCAGGACGCGCAGCCCATTACTATAGCATAGCTGGGAGTCCACTAGTCCAGTTATTTCTGACCCGAAGGAGGGGCTGAGTGAGTGACAGAACCCCCGCCGACTCTTGAAGAGCCCCTGCAGAAGAAATGTCAAAGCTGGGAACAAAAGAGCACCGATTGACGAGGAAAAAATGCGTAAACCAACCATCATTTGCCTGGAAAGAAAATAAATGGATACTAGTCAAGTGGTCTACTAATTTAATTTCATTTAAATCAAGTTTTCCATTGAAGGATGTGCAAATTATTGCCAGTGGCATAAAACGCACATGCTTAAACTGAGACGCAGAAATCTCTCGGGACCGTCTGAGTTTAAGTTAAGTCTGCCAAGGTGTACCTATAAAACATAGCATATGATGTAAATAAAACAAGCCTAAATGTAAATACTAGTCCCGTGAAAGCACATAATGTTAAAATAAATTACTTTAGTCTTTTATTAAGTTGTCGCAGTGCACAAAGAAAATGTCTTCAAGATTAAGATGTAGCCTGCATTTAGCTTCTTTAAAGGTGCTTTCTTAAAAATGACATTGCTGGCATCTTCCTGAAACAATACATTATAAACGATGGAATTTAAGTAATGTAATTAGCTATAACTGAAGGTATAACTGAAGGGAAGTGCACACACACAAACATTTTACATTACGCTTACGGATGTGCTTCCAGTGATGTTTTATTCCTACTTTTTTCTTCCAGTGCTTCTCTTCAGTACCAAACATACGTTTTGCCAGGCGCCGTGTAAATCACTTTAATGAATACCGCGTGCCATTTGCCAGAAAAGAGAACTACACATTAACTTGAAGTCGCTCTTCATAGCAGTGGCCATCAGAGGTCGCCAAAAGAAAGGTAATGTAGTGAGGCGCCCAAAGCAGCTGTAGTTGCAACAGATTTCAGAGGCGACAGGGGGCGCCCTTAGCTTGCGCTCAAGTATTTCAGAGTTTAAACCGCTGCAGGTGAATATAAGCAGAACATTTAGATTAGTTAGCCTACACGATTAAAGATGAGAAGAGGTAGAGAGACTAATATAAATATTGACCAGCCTGTCTGTATTGGGAAAGGACTGTGCTAAAACTGATCTCCTAAAAACTTGTCCTACTGGAGACCAATGTTTTACCTTACGATATTGTTTTATAATGTCTGACAAAATAGCTCCCCTGACCAGTGTACAGGACATAAGTCATAGTAACGTGACTTACCTAAAGGACCTATAAAGCCTGACGGTTTATGCGAAGAAGCCATCACTTTGGACTCAATATAACTTTGGACTATATTATCCCTCATGTTTAATTAGGCTGCACGCTTAATTACTGCACTACGTTTATTGGCTTGAATATGTCCTGCATTGTGCACTCAATTAGAGTAAACTGAGAACTGCTGAGAGTGCGCCGTGTTGTGGTCACGTGCACAGGGTCCAGCGGGTGAAGTGAGGGTCTGTTGGTTGAACACATTGGAGGGCTGTGCAATGGGAGGGGAGATGCTCTGTCACCGTCCATGGAGCTACAATAATATTTGGGGAGCTGCGAGTGGTTGTGGTCTGAACACAGACCGACACGCGACAAGTGAGGTGCGAATCCGTTTAAACCCAGTTCGAGACCAGTAGCGTGATGGGACCCTCGGCGTAAGCCACTCGGAGTGCAGGGAGATGGCTGTGTTGCTCACCGCTTTGCTGCTTCTCTACACCGGATTCACGCAGTGCGTAGAGCAGGACACATGCACACCTGTGCGCGTGGATCCTGAGGAGTTTGAGCATCTACGGGGCTTGGACGCGCAGCAGGTGCTTT
Organism: Bostrychus sinensis; assembly: GCA_020698575.1. NCBI lineage: Eukaryota > Metazoa > Chordata > Actinopteri > Gobiiformes > Eleotridae > Bostrychus > Bostrychus sinensis. Next base: position 17,274,090 of record CM036245.1, read on the forward strand.
TGAGGCTGAGCGCTTTCAGAGAAGACTTTTACCTGACTCTGGAGCAGGACTCCAGTTTTGTTGCGACAGAGAGTGGCGCGGACGTTGCGCATTGCTTTTACTCGGGACGCGTGAACGCAGACCTGGATTCATTTGCAGCGCTGAGTCTGTGCGGGGGGCTGCGCGGGGGTTTCTCTGTGGGCGGCATGGAGTATTTTATCAGCCGGGCCCCGGCTCCAGAGGCTGAGACGGGACTCGGGACGCACATCATCCAGCGCCGAGCACGCGCTCCGCTCCCTGGAGGTAACTTCAGCAGGTGTGGAGTTCTGCCTCATATGCACCTGAACGTGTCCCTTGATCGGTACAAACACCTGCGCGACTTGGAGGAGGTCAGTGAGCGCGTGCTGAGAAGTATGGGGCGGAATAAGCGGTTCGCCTCAGTTCCGCGCTACGTGGAGGTGCTGCTCGTGGCGGACGAGTCTATGGCTGCTTTCCACGGGGACGACCTCAAGCACTACGTCCTGACGCTGATGTCTGTGGCAGCTCGTCTATACAAGCACCCCAGCATCCTGAACTCAATCAACCTGGTGGTGGTTGGCTTCACGGTGCTGGGCGACGCTGACAAGGGGCCAAAGGTCTCCAGCAACGCGGCTCTCACTCTGCGCAACTTCTGTTCCTGGCAGAAGAAGCTCAACAAGCACAACGACAAGCACCCAGAATACTGGGATACGGCCATACTTTTTACCAAGCAGGTGGGATATTCTGTATACTGTTGAATAAACATTCAAGAGAGGACCTTTCAGGCTGCTACAGTCTACTGTGTACAATACAAGTACTCAGTTAGGACTAGAAGCCCGAATAGGCCACCTCCAGAACAGTCCCACTATGAGAGGTGCCCTGAGGTTTATCACCTGCATTATAGCCACAGATGTCTCTGAGGTTAGAGGCCCATGTCCCTCTGACACGCAGCACTCCGCATCTACAGCTCAAAGCCAGAGCAGAATGACCCAGTGCCTGGAAAGGCCCTTATTTATTTACACTGAGGGTATTACACATATAGGAAACTCCAGGCAGTCCTGCTTGTCCAGCACAATGAGTGCAGCTGCACAGGAAAAAGTCTAGTAGTGGGTTATAGACACAGAGCAGTGGACACATATGGCTGGCAGTCTGACATTGTTCACACTGTATACTATTAACTAAAATTATTTGAGAATAATGGGAGTAACACATTAATCACAGATGCAATGTTAGACACCGTTTTAGTCTCTTAATACAAGGTGTGTGGTAACAATAATTTATAGTGATGCCAGTTAATTAAAGACTATTTACTCATAAATCAAGGTATATTGACATTTGTCTCCAGTAAAAGTGCTGTGACACAGACTGTGACAAGTTTGCTAACATGACAATGACATGGAAAATATATCTTTACTCTGGCCCATGGGATCAACAAAATGCAAGTTGTAGAAGGGGCAGACAGTTCCACAGAAAAACATTGACCAATTAAATTCAAATCACATGATCAAGTTTCTGCGAGCTTCAGTTTCCAAAGTATAGGACTCTCAAAATGTACAGCCGCAGTACAGTTTCAGTGGAAGGATGGTCGTCAACAGAAAGTTAGACAGTGAAGAAAGAGAGTAGTTTAATGGTTTAATTTTGGGCCTGCAAGGTGCTATGTGCTGCAGGTGCATCTGGTCTTCCCCCAAATCTCCAAAACCAAACACTTATGGCCAATTTGTGGTTGGATATCTCCCTCTGCTTTCTGCTTGAATAAACTTTATTTACAGCAGAGTAAGTATGTCTGTATACGCTGTATGCCTGTAGCCCACACTGCACACAGTGGGACATACATAAATGTGACTGCAATGGTACAAGTTCTAATAAGGGTAATATGTTGTATATTGTCAGGATCTCTGTGGATCCACAACCTGTGACACTCTGGGGATGGCTGACGTGGGCACCATGTGTGACCCAAAGAGGAGCTGCTCAGTCATAGAAGATGATGGCTTGCCTTCAGCCTTCACAACTGCTCATGAACTCGGTATGAACTTTGAATTTGTTACCATTTGATACACATAAAGAAAAAGTAGTCTAGAGGTTGTTGCAATCTACACCTCAGAGCATTACTGACACTCAACAACACATCCAATAACACTCACATTTGTTAAGCAATCAAAAATGAAGTCAGACTTAACTAAAGCCCATGTGAGTCTGACCAACTATCAACCCAATTTGTGCAGATTTTGTGCCATTTTATTATAGTCTGTTTGGCCTTAAAATATGGTTTTGAGAAACTCAGTTAAAGAACAGACAATATACATGTACCATTAAACTGTTCCCAAGCATCAATGTTCATAAGGTCGGTGCAAGATTACATTGTTGTTGTACTAAGCTTAATGTCTTCCTTGAGAAGATACTGAAGCTTATTCAAGCACAGGGAAGTTTTTTCCCATGATGTAATTAAAATAACAAATATGTACTCTTATCTTTAAAACTCTGTCTATGACTCTTACTAGAAACTGAGGAGGCCAATGTAAACACTAAAACATTTCAGCTTTTCCCATGAGTCTATAGTGTTGACTAGGACAGGAGACATAACCAACCAACCTTTACATTCAAATGAACCAGGCTGAAGTGAAGGAAGACATTTTCAATGTGTATCTGCCATGTAATTGGCAGATGGAAGAAAACAATGCATACAGTTAGTTTGAGTGTGGCTGTAAGAGAAGCCGGACCCATATCTGAGATCCAATCTATAAGTAACTCCCGAGGCCCCTTGAGAGGCATCGCTTTACATGCTGCTTATATATGTTAACTAATTACACAATTTCCCTCTTAAAATGATCCTGTCTCATGATTGAATAGGCAGAAAACCACAGTTTGTGTTTGCTTTTCTTTCACAAAGGACTACATCTGTATTTAGGGATTGACATTATTTTCCTAACTACATATAGTCTTTGGTCTTTGTTCAGACTTAGTTTAGTTTATTATGTGTCATGATTTAACCCTGGTGTAGCCCTTTAGTCCTTGTCCTTGTATTAATTCCTGGTTTAGTCCTATCCTAGAACATTTAGTGCTAAAGGTCTACAAGTCTTTTGTTCGGTCCTCTCTCTACAGGCCATGTCTTCAACATGCCCCACGACAATGTCAAGGCATGTGAGGAGGTATTTGGGAAATTAAAAGACAACCACATGATGTCTCCTACGCTGATTCAGATTGACAGGAGCCGGCCCTGGTCTGTGTGCAGCGCTGCCATCATCACTGAGTTCTTGGACAGAGGTCATGGTCAGTAAACACTTCCTGTACACAACTAAAGACTCTAATTCGCTGCAGACCTCATGTGCTCAGCTGCTTGTGATCAAATAGCACCCACAAATGTCAGACCTTGGTACTGTTTTGAGAGGCCTACATTATGTCATCTCAGTAATATGACTGATTTAAATTATTGTTTTGTTATGCTCTTGTGCATGAGATAGCAAGGACTGAAAATAATAATCAGATGATCAGATAAAAGAGAATATTTACTTACTACAAATTTAAAAAGTCAGAATCAGTATTTTTCTGTATTATATTGTTAGTATTACCTTCATCAAGTTGGCTTATGTTTTTGCCAACATTAGTTTGTGCATTTGGTTGGTTTGTTTGTCTGTAAGCTACATAACTCTAAATGTTTTCAGAAGGTTTAAGGTTCAAATTCTATCTGGAACAAAATACTAGCTCATCATCAACATCAGCAAACATCATCATTGAACTGACATTTAATCACCAAATAGTCACAAAACAAGTCTACCAAGAGCTGGACCATTTTAAGGACTAGAGTGACAACCTTGTACAGTACATCACTATCAATGGACTAAGTAGAAAGAAGATCGATACATACTCCATCATGAAGCGTCCATCCCACCCAGCAACTGTTCACACCCCGTTCCCTCAGACAAAAGGCTGTGTGTCCTTAAAGCAAGAAAAACAAGGCTTCCTCTTGCCACAATACGCTGGACATAAGTAATGCATTTGATTACTGTCTATGGTTGTCTTTCCCCCAAACCCTTTTTTGGGGTTTTTAGGTTTCTTGTTTCTTTCTTGCTTGGAACCCAGACTGCAGAGTCATCAGGGCGTGTCTCTGTCTTTATAATGTTCGTGTCTCTCACTATAAACAAAAGCTTGGTCTGAAAAACGTTCATGGCCACAAATCCCACCCAAAACGACACAGTAAAAATGGAAAAGTTGACTTCAAAGCACTTTAAACATGATTTAAATCACTTCAGATGAGACGAGTGGAAACTCCACTTAGAGATACCAAAGGAAACACAGCGGCAGATAAATTCTTTATAGCTTCATTAAAAAGATGTATGTGTATCTACAAGACACTTAAAAGTTCTTGAACCAAAGGACCTGGGCAAGTGCACATAAGAATCTATTCATCTTATAAATATATCAAATATAATTTAGTTCACTGGTGACATTCAGAGACACACTTCCAATCTCTTCATTACGCCATCCCTTAGTGTGCCAATTTATCATGCGGATTTAATCCTCAGTCTGTCCTATGCCAAGTCTGTCTGTGTTTCAACTCCCCGCACCAACTGTAAGTGGACTTTGTTTAATGGCTAGAATCAAAACACAACAATGTATTACCGACCTACTTGCTGCAGAAGTCCATGGCTAAATTTACCAGTCATTCATTTTATCTAAACAGTACCAGGTGCTTGCACTGGGTGGAAGCTGTATGTATATATATATATATATATATATATATATATATATATATATATATATATATATATATATATATATATATAATTTTTACAATATGCGGTGTAGGACACAACTTTATATAAGTTGTATAAAGAGTTAACCTACCACCATGTTGCTGTAAAGTGCTTTGAGGATAATACTGTACATATAAGAATCTGCATGACCAAAATGCAAAGTTCACAGCTGATTAAGAGCCTAAAAAAATGTGTGTGTGACAGAAATGTTGTAAATGCAACAGTACCGCACAAGACTGCAACAGGGTGGAGGTTGGAAAAGGAGGAGGGAGAGTTAAGTAATCAAGAGACTGTAAAAAAATCTCAAAAACTTGTACAGCTGAGACAGTGGGTTAAATCCTCTAACACTAACAAAAAATATGTAGAGCTCAAAACACTGAGTGCATTGACCTTCGCTAAAGAAATATAGCTCCACCTCGGATCCAAGCATGGCTGTATTATTGAGCTGGATAGTGAATGACGCCATGACCGCAGTTGTTTTCAATAGCCATGCTCATTGGTGTGCGATGCCAGAAAAGTTTTTTCTTTGCGTTATTTCCGCATTGTGTGGCCCATAGAGCAGGCGCACTGTAGCCCTCAAGCATGCGTGCTCTTGCTTCACGATCAGCTCTGACCAATGGGAACAATGCTGGGCTAGAGTGGTGATGTCACAAACCATAAAAAGTTAATTTTCAGCCAAATTAAATATTTTTAACTGGGAAAAAGTCCATGGTCTTACAATAGATATCCGGCCATTTTCTCAGCTGTAGGTGCCCTGTCAGCCAAACACCAGCCATTTCTTTTTACATTGCGCTCTGTGGGAAAAATTCTTTCTGGGCTGCATGGGATTTTTTTGCTGCTGTACCATGGAACGGCCACTAGTAAAATTGACATGAAGGGAGTGGGGCCGGCACCCTTTCCAGTTCTATAATATGTCCATGGATCCAAAGAGTGATTTACATCCACATCAAACTATAAATATTTATTTCTATACCGACCCCTTGTGGCTGCAGTTATATTTGTGCCAGCTGGGATTTGAACCCTTTACCTTCTGCTGTTCCAACTGAGCTACACTGGTCACAAACTATACTAGTCTAACATTTAGCGTTATGTTGCTCTTTAATCTTTAAACAAATTCCTGGATCCAGAAGTTGTTCCAGATCCACCCCCTCACCCCATTACTGAGATTTGCGAAGAAGGTTATCAGTCTTGCTAACAGACTAATCAGTCAACCAACAAACAAACCAATGCCTGCAAAATGGTATTAAATTAGACACAGCCTTCCATCTGGATCTTTAATATGCATGCTCTTCTTAGGTTTGTGCAATGGTCACATGCTTACAGCAGAGCTATCTTATGTTATGTTTCTATAGGTGACTGTCTGCTGGACCAGCCTCAGAGACAGCTTTCTCTCCCCGATAACCTTCCTGGCTCCAGCTACAGCCTCCACCGTCAGTGTGAGCTCGCCTTTGGTTCTGGTTCGAAGCCCTGCCCTTACATGCACCCCTGCTCCAAACTGTGGTGCACTGGTAAAGCGCGGGGGCAGCTAGTGTGCCAAACGCGACACTTCCCCTGGGCAGACGGCACCAGCTGTGGCACTGGGAAGATCTGCTATCGAGGAGCCTGCGCTGACAAGAACAGCACTTTGCACGTAAAGGTGAGAGGGTAAAAGAGATGGGCCGTAAACAGTAATTAACAAGACAGTTATATATATGTTTTGGATTTTAGATGGATGGACAGTGGGGGAAGTGGGGTCCCTTTGGAGATTGTTCGAGAAGCTGTGGTGGGGGTGTACAACTGGCCAAGAGAGAGTGTAACAACCCTGTCCCTGAAAATGGAGGAAAATATTGCTATGGACTTCGGATCAAATATCGCTCCTGCAACCTCAGCCCTTGTCCTGATTCAGGTTTGGAGTCACTGTGATTCAAGCGAGCGAAATCAGTAATGTGATAAACTTGCTGATAATTAATTCTTATTGCAGGCAAAAGTTTCCGTGAGGAGCAGTGTGAGGCATTCAATGGATTAAATCTGAACACTAACAGGCTGGGTTCCTCAGTGGTTTGGGTTCCAAAATATTCTGGCGTCTCTCCCAAGGACAAATGTAAGCTCATCTGCCGAGCAAATGGGACAGGCTACTTCTATGTCCTGGCTCCAAAGGTATCTAGCCATTTATCATTACCATCATTACCAGCTGTCTACATTGATAACACAGAAATTAAAAAAATAACTGCTTGTTGGCTGCTGACTGGACAAGCTGTGGCAACATTAAAAAAAAAAAAAAAGATTTTTGCTTCAGAAATGTATTCTTTATTGGTGCTTTAGAGTTTACAGTCCTGCTCCAGAAAACCATAGAATTTAAAAGTTGTAGTGAAATTTGTGTAACAGATGTAAGAGTTCTTCTGGTGTGTAATGACTTTCTCAGTGGTGTGCACAGCGTGATCTAACAGGCTAAAAGTTTAAACAAGGTCATCTGGACAAGGTTTGTTTTTTTTAGAAATTGTTTCACCCTTTATCCCAAGGGCTTAGTCATTTTGCCAACCAATCATTTTACTGATTTCTCCTTGGGATAGAGGATTAAACCAGATGACCTTCTTGTTTAACTCTTTTAACTGAATTCTCCTGTATGTTTTCGTCACACCTGAGAATTAATTGGCAACTACAGACTGACCAATGTTCTCATGTTAATGGCCTCTTAGTCTTATCAAAATCATAGTAAATCAGAACTTTGTAATCTGCACAAGTATTAACAGCTAACAGTTGCCAACAAAAGCTAATGTTGCAATTGTGCAACCTTTAGCATTCCAACTAGTGCTTGATTTCTAAAGTTGAACCAGTTCTTGGCAAAGTAATTCACCTTCAAGTCCAGCCTGAATGTAACACTCAGTTTTGATGGAAATTGTGTATTGGTGGCTGGTTTGTTCTGTTAATTGCTAGCTGTTGTGAAAATAGAGCTGCAGCTTGTAGGCAGCACATTCAGGTTCTGTCAGTTTTCATTACACTGTTAGGTAGAGAACACCTACAACTGAGATGTGACAGTGGGCTAAGTGGGTATAAATTATTGTACCCACTAACCCAATGTGAAAATGTTGTCACTGAACACCTCCACACAGGAACAACCCATTGTGAATTTTAAGCAGCTCCAAGTGGAAGCTGGGTTTGAGCATGATTTAAAATAGTTGGCTGTAATCCATAGCAATAAGTGTAGCTGTCATGCTAACAGTGTGGCAGTGAGAGGCGATGTGTTGGTGGCAGTAGAGGCAGGACAGATGGAGTGGCGGGAAAGGATCATGGAGGGACCACATCAGTTCACACCTGTGGCTTGTCAGCAATGATTTATGCAACCAGCAGAGGAAACAAGCTTGTGACACCTTTGACAAGGTGATGTGGAGCTTGCATTAAAGGACAGACATATTGTTAATGAATATACAGCTAGTTGGTGAACCTTAGTGGAAGAGAAATGGCAATGATTATATTCACAGCAGTCTTTACCTTTGCAGGTGGTAGATGGGACACCCTGCTCTCCTGACACCACAGCTGTGTGCGTTCAGGGGAGATGTATAAAGGCAGGCTGTGACGGGAGGCTGGACTCTAATAAGAAGTTTGACAAGTGTGGTGTATGTGGTGGAGACAACCAGGGCTGCAAGAAGGTCTCAGGAATGTTCACCAAACCTGTGTAAGCATAAGTAATATACTAATACCAACAATACCAACAATACGCTAGTTGATGCTATCAACTAGTGTATATCCTTGTGCTAGGAAAATCAAAAATGATTTTCTTCAGTGAAGCAGAGACTATGTTATAGCTAATTTTCTACTTCTTATTCCACTTCTTCAGTCACGGCTACAATTTTGTGGTGATGTTGCCTGTTGGAGCCTCTAACATTGATGTCCGTCAGCGTGGCTACCGGGGGATGATCAGTGATGAGAACTACTTGGCAGTAAAGAACCGTCAGGGGAAGTACCTGCTCAATGGGAACTATGTGGTTTCGGCTGTGGAGCGGGACCTGTTGGTAAAGGGCAGCCTGCTGCGCTACAGTGGTACCTCCACATCAGTGGAGATGCTCCAGGCTGTAAGACCTCTACAGGAGCCCCTGACTGTGGAGGTGTTGTCTGTAGGGAAGATGACACCACCCAGAGTGCGATACTCCTTCTATATCTCCAAGGAGAGCAAGGAGGAGAAGACTTTGCGCAAAGAAGAGAGAAGCCACACATCACACAACAGTGTCCTGGAAAATAACAAGGTGGAGGCCAAAAAACATGCCCTGAGTAAGACTCCCATCAGCCACTGGGTGACAGCGAGTTGGGAAAAGTGTTCAGTGACTTGTGGGACAGGTCTGCAGAAACGCCTGGTGCAGTGCCAGAGTATCGAGGGACGTCCCGCAGCTGATTGTAACAGTGCTGAGCGGCCTGTACCTGTGAGAGCTTGTGGGGACCCTTGTCCTATGTGGGATGCGGGGATGTGGTCTTCCTGTTCTAAGACTTGTGGCAGAGGCTTTAAAAGGCGACCTGTTCGATGCATCACTGAGAACGGCCTGAACTTACCCAGAGACCATTGCACTGGAAGGAGGAAGCCTCAGGAACTGGACCTCTGTAACATGAAGCCATGTTAGACTAAACAACACATTCCTGAACATATCATCACAACCATGATATTTACAGGGCAGATGTGTCTGTTCACCTTCTGCTCCACAGAGAAGCACTGAGGAGGCTGAGGCAGTGTCGTCTCAGAGACACAGTCAAGACATGAAGCATTACAAAGCCTCAAACTGTCAAACCGGGTTTGACTCATGCAGTCTACCTCCATCTGCACAGATGACATAATGCTGTGCTTTAAACATAATGTTAATGTATCTACATGGATGTACATGTATTTACATTAGGAACTTGGAAGATCTCTCAGAGTAGACAGAGGTCACTGCCATTGTTAGTTTGAACTTGGTCTCTCTGAACCAGGCTCTGGGCAGATACAGTGTCTCCAGTCGATGTGTCTCATTTCAGTGAAATGTGAAACACTGAACTGTATCTGCAGAAAGGAGCTGACAGTCAACATTTGATTTGAATTTGTGGACATCAAACATTTTGAGAGACCATACATAATTATTTAATATTAATTCATAGCTTTATCCTTCTCTAAAGGGCAAACCATTACACACGTTTTTTAGTCATATCATAAAACATTTCCATTGAGAAATGTCCTGTTTACTTAGATCTGTCTTTATGCTGCACATTCAATATAGGCTGCCTGAACACTTTAAAAAGTGAAAATGTAAATGTACTGTGTTAAATGTTCCACCATTAGCAATCATTTTGAATAAAAGCATGGCTTTATATTTTCTGCGCATTTACACAAATGAAATTCAGTGACACACCTTCTACTGTACTAGTCAAATACATATTTAGACTTGAATATTGAGTACTCTGCCATTTCAGTTTTAGGGTGAAATAATGCTGCTGTTTTTAGTTTATTCTTCATCCAGCCCTGAACAAAAGGACCCCGCTCACATTATAACAAGTTTGCCTCATTATGAAACAGGTGCTGTCAGTGAAACAACGGGGAAGGTGCTAAAGCCCATCAGTTTGAGAGTGTAGCAGCTTTTGTTCTTTAGATGATAATATTACAGACATACAAATGTTTTGAACTGATAAAGAGAAGCACATCATTCCAGTTGCATTTACAAAAACCTATGGACATTTTATCAAGAAGGGACATTCAAAGATAAAAAAGTGCATTGCTTGCAAAGAGAATTTTATTTTCTAGTTTTGTAAAACAAAGCAGTGATGTACAATGTTCATTATGTTGCAAACTCAGTGTTTTGGTTTAGAAGGACCATATTTACCACTTAAAAATGGTAGTGTATCATGCAGACAATGTTGTTTTTATCACTTGTCATTTGTATACTATGTATACATCCAATTAGCTGTAATAAAGTAAAAATATACATGAGTTAAAGTGTACGGTGACTTTGTGCTACTGACACTATCTTTGGCATATTTCTCCAGCATTGTGTCCTTTTATTTGAGACGAGACAGTGTCGATGCCTCAGCTCTTCCCAAATGTAGCATGATCCAGATCCGCTCACTCATTTATCCACTGAGGTATTCTGCTGAGTCAGGCTCTGCTTTCTTGTCGCACCAGACCTGTACAAGCAGCGTCATCTATTTAAATGACTGACCCACATCCACAGCAACTACTGTCACAAAGGCAAAGTTTAATAAACACTGTCATTAAAAACGCATGTTCAATACTACTGTACTCCAGTAATGTTTATAATGAGGGACATCCCGGGTTACAAGTACAGAAAAACAATCATGTTTTCCTAACTTTTGAGTTTGATAAAACAATGTATCCATAGCAGTATTAATTATTTGATCATTTTACTTCATTTATCCTTGTGAAGATTTGATGAGAAACATTTCTTTGACCACTCAGCTCAAATGCTCTCATTTGTTTCACCATCTGTTTGCAAATATTTCCATGTCATGGTAAAGTAAATTCAAGCCGACAAGAAGATTGTGAGATTTAATCCTGGACGACTGGGGCCTGAGCCAGTATGGTTTTCATGTTGCTCCAGGTATCTGTTTTTGTAAATGTTCAATTTAAAAATCCAGATTCTCTAAATTCCTCAAGAGCTTCAAATGAACAGACTAAACAGTGAACAGATGTTTCACTTTATGGATGCATCTATTCTGAGCAATTTTATGCTTTTTTTCCTTCTCCTTATTAACCAGCTACAGCATTATCAGATACATCTGCATGTTGCATGGCAACCACAATAACACTACAGCTATATATGTTATAGCTGTAGTTGATGTACATAGCTAGCAGGGCTATCTAGCATGTTATCATCAGTCTGTGTTTAATTACACTTTTTCCAAATAAGGGAATCTCTTCTTCTTCCATAAAAATCATTCACACACTCCCACTGAAATGTGTTTGGTCTTTTTATTGGTCTGTGGCAGAAACCCATTGTTACATTTGGTTATGGAGACAAGGTTGTCCCGCTCTTTATATTATTGGGGCATAAACCACCTGCAGGTTTCTCTCTTCTCATCACTGTTAGTCTGTATATTTCTTATACCATCTTAAACATAACATTTTAACAAAGAATGGTATTCAGGAAACGTCCTTTTAGAGTTTACCCTAAGCTTTTACCAGTGGCCTCTGCTGTAGAGAAGTGTAAAGAGGACTTTTGTCCCGGAAATCACATTATCTGCTTGACACAACAACTCAGCAGTTGATACCATCCAGTGCCAAGAGCCCTGAGCCTGGCCTTCTTAGACCAGAGGCCTGTCTGCCCATTCAGCAGCACTCACGTGGCTAATGAGCATGAAGGGTTAATGTTTCCCTCCATGTGAACCAGCCAGGCTTTAAGGTGCCTTTCTTTACACTGACTGAAGCGCAGAGTCAGAGTGACCAGCGTTACAGAATTAAATTCATGTGGAGGGCTGTAAACAACTGGCTCTGAGGCTCCTACAAAGCCTAAGTGTCAGGAACAGAGTGAGACCATCAGAGTTCAAACAGAGGCTCTTTGTGAAGGAGACACTCAAGTTCAGCAGTTAGTTAAAATTAACATATTCTTTTATAAAGCTGGAGATGGAAATACGCAGTTCTTTATATTATCCACATTGGCACCAACTCTTACTCTGTGCAGATGCACTTTACTGAACCTATGCTAGAATATGGACCAACACCGACAACAGCTAATGTAGTTATGAGGACAAGTGATAGTAAACTTTGTAAAACATTTACATAACAAGATGCTTAAAGGTTAAATATTACTGTTTGTCCTAGGACACAGACAGCAGTGAGGCTGAGTAATGTTAATCCAAATCTAAAGATGCTGTAAATGGCAAATGTGCAGTGTAATATGAGGAATCAGACATAAACTCTCTTCTGTTTGTCAAAATAATGTAGGTTAATAATGTATTTTCCTTTGGTGTTTCTCACATTATCACCATTTTGAGTATGGAAACAAATCTCAGTGAGCTTTGTATTATCTATGAAGGCAATGTTTTTAGGATAAGCATCATTTGTCTTTGAGAGATCCTCTCTCCCTGCGTCTGCTTGGCTTAACATGGTTGTAGTGAAATGGTCATGGTCAAGATCATAACATGACTCCAGTTCAGTCAGAGGCCAAAGACAACACGTCTGAATTTGTAATGCAATGCATTGTATTTACAAGAAAACATATATTAATAAATCAATAATAAATATTTTCAAATTTTCCTCAAAATAATTAACAGACTAGATAAATATAACAAAATTGTTTATTATTGAGACACTAAAACCCATAAACAAGTGTTGTAAATTGTCATTGTGTTGGGCAAAACACTTCACCCACCTTGCCTGATGTATGCATGTGATTCAGTGATCATTGTGGTATGTTTGGTGGTGGTTGGAGAGGCCATTGGCACAGTATTGCCTCCATGTCTCCTTCAGTCTGCCCGGGACAGTCTGACAGAGTTAACTTACCAACACACGAGCATGTGACTGTGAAGTCAAGGAATAATGGACTAATGTGCAGCGCCTAAAGAAGTTTAGGCTTGGAAAGTGCAGTATAAATCTAATCCATAATTATAAGGACAATAATTGTTGGAGCATTTATTATAAACTGGGTTTAAAACAACAAAAAGCTGAGGGTACAAATATATTCACTACAATACAGTGTCACATTTAAAATCATACCTTATGATAAATTAAGAGGCATTAGTCCCTTGATCTTTTCACGTCCTCCTCTGTGCTCTCTGCAGAAGAGAAGACAAACTTAATGAGGAGTAAATTGGGGTATTTCCAGCGCCTACATAGATTTAAGTTGCCATGGAGTCTTTGCAAAATAAGGGCCGGGCTTAGTTAACTGCTCTCCTAATGTTTCAGCAATCACGTTCAAGTAATGAAAAGCAGCATTCAAAAAAGGGGGGCAGACTGTCGCCAGTGCCTATAGCCTGGGTTTTTATAGTTTTCCTCTTGTAACAGGGCTTTTTATCTGTTTATACTCTTTAAATATTGTAAAAACTGTGGGACTGATATGAGTAAATCAACTTGTTTTTTACTAAGTGATAGCGCTGGTTTGTAAAAGTAACACTGGGTCTTTTGCAGGTTTTTACAAACATAATTTAAGCCTACCCTGATTCAGTCTGTAAGATGTAAAAAAGAGAGAAGCAGTTTTGGAGTGATTCACTTGCCTTACTATTCTGCACACTTTGAAGCAACACTACTGTAACACTTTAGCATGAAATATCCATCCTTGAAATTATTAAAGCAACACTGTGACGCATTTGGACCTTAAAAATGAAAAATGAAAATGATTTTAGTGCTAGATTAACTATTAACAGAATGAACAGCCTTTCTTCTGACTCCTGTGTTGTTATCTTGAAGAAATAGAAGCAATTCTCTGAAGATGCCAAAATACAGTGCCCCTGTTGGCCCTCTGGCATATGACATGTCCACTGGTCCAGAGAACAACAAAGTGCTTGAAAAAGAGGAGATGGCAGCAGTGAAGTGTGGATCCTGTAAAAGGCGTGAAGATAAGCAGCATGGTTTTAATGACTACATGCTGTGTTTGCTTTACAACATGGAGCTCAACTTGGCCCGGGATGATGAGCCTCTCTGAGGGAGGCAGTTCATAGGATAGTCCCAAAGCAAAACAGCCAGGCAAAGTTGAAGCAATCATTCACCAATGTGGCATGGTGAAGTCTTCATTCATTCATTCATTCATTCTGCCCATGTATGAGGTTTATTAGTATTATTACTGACAACAAATAAATGCATGAATATTATGATTATGTTTGAGAGAAGAAAAGGGTCAGCCAGTAGTGCTGCGTGGCGTTACATGGAGTCAAAAAAAAGTAAGCAGTAAAAATAAGAAAATGCATTTTGTTTTGGGGATTTCTATTACATTATTCCTGCTGATGCCTTTTCAGTGTAATACTGGTCCCACACAACTTAAATGATTATTTGAAATGAATAAGAAATTTAATTTTGTGTGGCACTTCTGTGGCTCACCTGGTAGCACCACATACCAGGGCAACCTGGGTTTGGTTCTCGGCTTGGGCAGATTTGCTCAATGTCATTCCTTTGTCTCTCTCTCTCCCTTTTCCTGCCAGTATACTTGCTGTACAATAAAGGAAATTGCCAAAAATAAGTATGTTTTAAACTTTAAACAAATGTGAAATTACAGTATATAGAGGCCCCTGCCCCAGTGTGCCCTGTAGATACAAATGTGTACTGGGAGTGTACTGTGGAGTTTACATTAACTATTGTTGGGCTGAGATTGTTGCCCCCTTGGAGACTCTAAATATTTAGAGCCATATTTTTCACCAGGTGATCCACCAAGGCACTCATCGCAACTGATACATCTTCAGCAACATACAGTATAACACAACACTACCATTAATATTGTGATGCTGTTAAAATGGCAACCCTTATACAAACCTTACATTAAAATGTTTATTTGGGGCACAAACATAAGAGACCAGCTCTATTTTCTCAGTTCAGACCTGTAGAAAAACACACTCTAAGAACACTTACTTATTTAGCTTTGTATCATCAGGAAGTCAGGAAGCCAATGCCACCACAACTATTAAGGCATTTTTTTTTCATTTAAAGTCAATTAAGACTAACCTTAACTAATCCTTCAGCATACATCCTTAATTATTCATCAGATTATTATATAAACATGTTCTCCTCTCAGTTCTCAGTTCTGTCCAGATGGCTGGTTTTGATCTTTCACTACTGCCTCTATCTGAATCACACGCTTGAATCATATTACAGTGTGACATAATGTGTGCATACTGTGCCGTCATGCTCATAGCGTTAAACGGCTGTTTGTCACAGGATTGTAACATGACAGAGTGAGGAGACAGCAGTCAGACCTCGAGCGGTACTAGACTCTGTTATGGCAGCTGTGTTAGACTCTGAGTCTGTTTTCAATGTGACAGACCTGGATCAAAGACTATCCACATATAAAACAGTATAAACCCTGTGACACACTGTTTGACGGAGGATCGGATGTCACTCACAAGAACACAGTGAAATAAGGGTTGAGGTTCAACATTAATCACTGACATCTTTAAAACTGCATGGGTCCATAGTCTGTGTAAGATATGTAAAAGCAATACAAAATTATATATATTACTGAGATTAATAAATCAAAGAAAAATCATTATCCATCCGCTCCTCTGTCTTTCTTTTTAGCTTTTTCCTCCTGGTTCGCCACAGTAGCTCACCTGCGTCCTAGCATGCAGTGATTTGTATTTTGATTTGGTGTAGAATTTTACACCAAATGCCCTTCCTGACGCAATGAGGCACAGGGGGAAAAGGACTCAAAAGCAGGACTGTGAGGTGAATCTTTAATCAAAATAAAACCCAAAATCCAAAAACATCCGATGCAGAAAAAAAAAAAAAAAGAGGAATCACAATACACACGATCCAAAAGTCAAAAAGGCACAGCTGACCAAAAATCCATACTTATGTAAAACATTGGGACGCAGGAGGCACAGACTTAGACATGGAGACACTGACAATGACACGACAAAGAACTAGGGGGAACACAGGGACTAAATAAACTAGGAATACACAACAGGAAACATGAACTGAAACATGTTAGGGCGGGGCAGGCAATCAAACAGGTGGGAAACACAGGAGGCAGGAGGTAAAACAGAAAAGCAAAAGGACTGACTAGACATCAAAATAAAACACAAGGGAAAGAAGACACGGAGACAGAACAAGACACAGACAGGAACAATGCTCTCCATTTATCCAGGCTTGGGACGGCTTGTGGCTGGATTATTATTATCATCCAATCCAATTATAGTAAATTCATAGCCTCATCCTCCAGTCTCCAGTCATCAAGGTCATCATATACATAGTGAGAGGTTTCTACATGTTCCTCATTTAATTTGTTTCAAAGGAAAGTAGACGTATAATTATCTATTGGATAAAAGTGGCAAATATAAAAAGTGGCAACAATAAACTTTAAGTTCTGGACTTCATCTTAAAGCAGAACTTGTAACTTTTTTACCTTAAATAAGTCCATGTGGTGGTTAAATTAGTTTTTAAGGGATGAATGAAGCATCCAGCATATCCTTCTGGTGTCTCTGGGCCAAAAAACGAAACTTACAAGAATGAGTGCTGCCAACCCGCTGTCATGTAAGTCTAGAATCTCGCAAAAAAGCAGCACATATCAACCTGCTAACAAAAGCTTTATTTCTCTACTTTTGTCATGCCAAAGTCTCCAAATGATAGAAAACACTTTGTATGGATATGTGGAGGGTAAAAAAGAAAGTAAATGCGATTGTGGGATCATATAGGAGTCAACTGGACTTGTGAGTATTTACAATAGTGCTTTTACTCTGAAATGTAGCTCCTTGGAAAATGAGGCAGAAACAGCAAAGAAACAAGAAAAGTCACTGAGTTCCTCTTGAATACCAAATTTGGTCAAGCTCTGTTTGTGATGACATTCTGGCGCTATAGACCCAATCTTTGACCTTTAATATTACAGATCCATTTAAGGTCATTTCCCAAATACACAGTGAACTCTGATGCTCCTATGAGACTTTTGGAAAGTCTTGGCCCTGGGACCTGGAACCAATAAGTGTGTCTTCATTTTTATGCTGACTTTTTCTGTCGGACTGTGAAGAGAGAGAGTGGGCTGTTCAGCATCTGGATCCACTCCAGTATTATCAACAAATTGCTGATCAAAGCTGAGTAATCAAACTGTAACTCTTATGTCATAGACAGTGCTGGTTAAACACAGACATGGGTATAAAGCATGGTGCAGGAATCTAAAACACACTTAACCAGACGCAGCAGCGATGTTGAAATGTGGCCAAAAGGTTTACCCCCGAGTCAGGGATTTGTGGCTATTTGTGGATTAAGGCAAGCCACAAAGAAATCCTTCAACCCATTCTTGAATCGGATTGGCAGCTTACATGCATTTTCCAACAGGTTTAAACCTAAACACATTACAATGTCAAAGGTTGTATCATGAATTAGTTGTGGATGGATAATTTTAACTGTGGTGGATGCTTCAGGTTGCTCTTTATGCTCCTTCTTGCAACAATGCCTCCAGAGTTTGAGTCTTTTGAATAAGGAGCAAAATTGTTCTCAAATTTCCTGCTGTTTCATTGTCTGTTTTCTTTGATGATGTAAAATTGCAAAGAGTAGTGCCTGTGTTTATAGAGACATAGCCATTGTAAATGTGATAGTAAATAAGTGTAAATGGGCATTTCTTCTTCTTCTCCAGTCTCTAGCCACAGTGACTACAGTTGGTTAAAACTAAGATAAACAGTTGTCCTATTATGGCTGCTGCACATACTGTATCAATCTATTTTTTATACAATGTTACTCCACATAACCACAGATGACAGGGCTGTGGATGTGGATCTTGTTCCCACAACACATCTATGGCACAAGTCCTAGCTCCAACAAACTCTGCCGGTGACGGAAAGAGATGCACATGTAACACTTTCCTTTATTCTTCTTTATTAAGATTGGATTAGTCCACTGCACTATGCCTTTTCTGTGCAAACATTAGAATCTGCAGAAAACTCATTTCACCATTCTGCTGGAAGTGTCGAGCATGCAGAACTAAAGGATGAAGTCATGGCTGTCAGTGTGAAACTCCCTTTAGTCATATATGGAAACCTCAGCACAATTTATCACAATACCACCGTCTCTTGTCCGAGCTGTCTTTGCTCTAATTGGCAATGAGACAGGGCCATGATCCTCCAGACTTTTTTATTTTTTATTTTTTCTCAAACTTGTCAAAGGGAGCATTAACAGCCTTGACAAAGCCGACCCGAGTCTACAACATGAGGCAGACTGGAAGAATTTGGGGTGTGCAAGTAATCTGGAGTTACCCCCTCATCATTCCAGCGCAATCTGCCATCCATCACTGTCAGACAAAACGTAGCGTCGTTCTAAATAGTTGAGTCTGACGGAGCGCACTTAAACATTTTAGTATGGACTGAGTTTTACAAATATCTGCACTAAAAGCTGGATTATTGAAAAAGTTGAACACCATGCTATCAGTCTTTACAAGAGGTTGATGTGGCAGCTACAATAGACTCAATGAATCACAGCCATAGATAACCTTATACAAGCAGTAATGCAGCCAAATGTGAGTTATGCTTAAACAAGCAGCTGTTATTTATTTTCATTCCTCACTCTTTACATAGAGTTTATATGTTCTGCCATATATTCCCCAGCACAAACGAGTAATAACCACTCAGCCTGAAAATTGTGGTGTTATTTTTCATAATCTCACATGGACTCTTCAGAGATACCACTCCTCTGTTGCAGTGGGATTAAAAGTCTGTCCTAACACTGAGCCATTATCATAAAATAATACAACTGGGGTTTTTACAGTTTTATTATGCAGACTTTTGATAGGCATTGGTATCTCTGAAAGGAGACTACATGTTCTTTCTGTCTTATAATGTGTTCTCACCAGTTTCCTCCCATCGCTCAAATACATACAATTATCAGTGAACTGGTCAGTCTGCATTGGTCATAGTAAAATGATTGTGAGAGAAATTTATGAACACACAATCAATTTTGGAAACAGAAATTTAAAAACACGCACACAAACTCTGAACACTACAGCAAAAACTAAAACACTACAGCAAAGGTGATTACAGAAAGGGTTGGACCTTCGTGCTTGTGTTTCTGAATTTGTGTGCGTGTTTCAGTTATGGTTGGCGTGTTTTTGATTTCATTGGTGTGATTTGTCCTTCAGGGCCACCATATTGTTGCTTTGATAGGCTTCAGTAACAGTAACTCTTAACAAGAAAAAGCAGAAGATGAATGAATGAATGTATGTATAAGCATAACCCTGATAAACATTCAAAGTCAAAACCCCATGGTAGCTTGTAATTGTGTTATAAAATTAGCATCCCACACCCTGAATTTACCTGCAGATGTTACAGCAATGAACAGAATGTAGCCCATAGATTTGACCATACACCGGCATCTAACAACAGCTACAATCACAAAAAGAGAAAACTAGTCGTGCAGCTTTGACTTTTAATCAAGTGTAGATATTGTATTACAATGTTGGCAAGCTCACGGTCAGCCCTTGATACTTCATGTCTTTACAAAAAGTGGATTTTTCTAAATTCTATTCCAATACAAATACATTATGTTGATGACACACCTAAAACATTATTAAAACCAGAAAATAATGATTCACAGCCAGTCTGATGTATTAACCCTGTCACATGATGCTACTATATTGTGTGTGAATTGCTATGACAGGAGCATTTACATTTATTACAGTGGTCATGTTAAAACATCCTTGTAGTGTGGAGCTGGCACATCAACCAGACAAGAGCTGCACAAACAGCTCCACCTTTGGATTAGCTTTTGGTTTTCCTTATTTCTCTCAGAGTTACGAGGCGTCAGACTAAAGAGTGAGAAAATACCATGAGAAAATCTATGGCCTTTGTGTAGAAAAGGGGCGAGGACACTGGCTGGACATGGCTTCAACACCCATGTACTCTACAATCTCTCTTTATTACGCTGACAAATGGAAAGAGCTGGTCCATAAATGTGGCTTCCCCTCGTATTGTTCTCAATTCCTCTGTCAATGCATTAACATAGTTTACACTTCATTTTGTAATGTATGGCAGTGGTTCCCAACCTTTTTGGTTCTGTGAACCCCCAGGACCTGCTTTAGTCCTGGTTTGGACCTGGCTTAATCCTAGTTTAGACCTGGTTTGTTCATAGTTTTGTTCTGGTTTATTCCTGGTTTTTGTTCTAGTTTTAGACCAGTTTTTTTTCTGGTTGAGTTCTGGTTTTAGACTTGGTTTAGTCTTGCTTTAGTTCTGGTTTTAGACCTGGTTTAGTCCTGGTTTTGTACTTCTTTAGTGTTGCATTCCTTTGGTGTAGTCCTGGGTTAGGCCTGGAATATTCCTGGTTGAGTTTTAGCTTCAGACCATTTTTTTCCTGGTTGAGTTCTGGTTTTAGACGTGGTGTAGTCCTGGGTTAGTCCTGGTTTTGTCCTGGTTTGGACCTGGCTTAGTCCTCTTTTAGTTATGGTTTAGACTTTGTTTATTTCTGGTTTAGACTGGGTTTAGACATGTTTTTTTCCTAGTTTTGTCCTGATTTAGTTTTAGACCTGGTTTAGGCCTGGTTTAGCCCTGGTTTAGACTGGGTTTAGATCCATTTTCCCCTAGTTTTCTGGTTTATTCCTGATTTATTTTTGGTTTTAGACCTGGTTTATTCCTGGTTTAGTTCTGGTTTCAGTCCTAGTTTTGACATTGTTTAGTCCTGGTTTGTTCCTAGTTTTTTCCTAGTTTTTCCCTGGTTTAGTCCTGGTTTAGCCCTGATTTAGGCCTGATTTAGTCCTGGTTTAGTCTAGTGTTGCGTTTCCTTGATTTAGGTTAATTGTAGTCTTTCAAAGCCAAATATACAATGCACTACAAATGATCATATAACTCCATGTGCCCCCTGCAAAGTGCTTGCGTACCCCTAGGGGTCCCCGTACCCCAGGTTGGAAAACACTGATGTATGGTATGATGACAGACTTCATTTACATAAAATATATACCTCCTTGTCAGTTGGAGCTTTGTTTGTGTATTGTATTATTGTATTATTGTATTATTGTATTATTAACTGTTTTCTGTCAACATGGCACTGGAGGAGGTTTTTACACCACATTTTATGAAAAAGACGCAATGAAATGACACAAAACATATACTGTATACTTCTTCATCAACAAGCTTTGGAAAAACAGACCAAAGGACAAGATGAACGCAGAAGGCAGACAGGACGATTCATCCATATCTGAATGCATATTTAACACTGAATATAAATGAGGTTTTAGCTGAACTGGTGAGTGTGAATTTCCCCTATAGTGCATGAATGTGGGAGTGAATGGTTGTCTGTCAGTGTAAGTGTTAGCCCTGCCATTCTGGCCACTGTCTAGTGCAGTGGTTCCCAACCTTTTTGGTCTTGTCTACCCCCAGAACCTAATTTAGTCCTGGTTTGGACCTGGTGTAGTCTTGATTTAGTCTTAGTTTAGTCCTGGTTTAGATTCTGCTTATTGCTGCTATAGTCTTAGTTTTTAGGTTTTAGACATGGTTTAGTCCTGGTTTGACCTGATTTAGACTTGGTTTAGAGCTTGTTTATCTCAGATTTAGACCTGGTTTTAGTCCTGGTTTAGTTCTGGTTATGACCTGGTTTAGTTGTGGTTTTAGTCCTAGTTTAGTTCTGGTTTTGACCTGGTATACTCTTGGTTTAGTTCTGGTTTTAGTCCTGGTTTTGACCTGGTTTATTCCTGGTTTAGCCCTGGTTTTGACCTGGTTTAGTTCTGATTTTGACCTGGTTTATTCTTGGTTTAGTTCTGGTTTTAGTCCTAGTTTAGTTCTGTTTTTAACATGGTTTAGTTCTGGCTTGGGACCTAGTTTAGTTCTTGTTTTGACCTGGTTTAGTTCTGGCTTTGGACCTAGTTTAGTTCTGGCTTTGGACCTAGTATAGTTCTGGTTTTGACACGGTTTAGTTGTACTTTAGTCCCTTGTCTTTCTTTAGTATAAATATTTTTCTGTTAATCCCTGTTGTATCCCTTAGTCCTGGGTTAGTCCTGATTTAGGGTCATTAAAGTCTTTGAAAGCCAAATATTTTCTGAGAAGGCACTCTGATCAAATAACTTTATGTACCCCCTGCAGTGTGCTTCCATACCTCTAGGGGTACCCCTGGTTGGGAAACACTGGTCTAATGTACCCTTCCTAAAACCCATTGTTGCAGCCACCAGCAACCTGTGACAGGAAAATGTGGAAGAACATAGAGCACTGTGCCTTTTGCCAATATAAAAAACCTTAGACATAAATAAAGCCATAAGGTGTTTCATAGCCCTGTCATCCAATGCACCTCAAACCTATAGATGCATTACATTTACAAAAGCATGTAGAAATGAAACACCTCTGTGAAAATAGGTGATGCAGCCCTTGAACTGTCGGTGCATGAGAGCTATTGGAGGACATCTGAAACGGCTTTTGTAGAGGATGACTTGATGGTGCCCACCTCTCGTTCCGGAGACAAAAGCCAGAGCGGGCCCATTATTTGTTCAGTGTGAAGAAAAGCCACAGAAACGCGTGAGCAGATGCCATGCTAAACATCTGGCTCAGAGTGCCCTTATGATATCATCCTGATGCCATCCATTTGAGGAACACAAAGACAAAAAAAAAAAAAAAAAAAAAAAAAAAACTAGGCTTTTACTAAGCTGCTTATAAAGGACAAAATCCTTCTTATTTATTTATTTCTTGTGTGTAATAATACGCAGGTACACGCTGTTCACCAATTTACTTTTAAGTACAGGCTGCTTCTTTGCAAATGTTTACAGATGTGTTGCATTTAAAAGTGAATTTAAGAGCTAAACTCTAAGAGAGAACAATGGTAAGATGTCACGAAATACAATTAGGAGAAAGAAAAGAGGGGGCAGGGGACAGGGAATAGGGGGATGCTGCTAAAATATTTATTGATTTTAATGGTATGGTTTGAGTGGGATTAAGTATTTTATGCACATTGGCTTATTTTAATCATATTAATTACTATTGCTAAACAAACTATAGCTGTACAACTTATGAGCATTCTTTCTTTGACCAACTTTGACAAACTTATACTGACTTCTGAAACTTGGAGGAATACAGTGGTGCCTTCAGACATTTCTAAGAAGTATTTCTGCAACAATCTATTGTACAAGCATAATGAAAAACATAAACTCATGGAAGAGGTCAAGGTAAAAGTGGCACTATTAATAACCAGAAAATCAATTATATAATGTCTAATGACAAACTCTACACTCTAATCCATAGGAGATTATAGACCTGGAAACAACAACAGAGCCACCTCACCAATCATTATTGACTACAGCTCATGACTGTGTTTCCATCTCCGCACCAGGACCAGTGGCTTCTGGGGCATCAATCAGGTGCTCCCCATTGACAGCTTAAGCTCCTAATCCATCAGCTTTGTTGGCTGTGATAGAGAAAGACCTCCATGAAGGCTGCTTGGGACATGGGCAATTATTCAAGTGCCACTGGAGGATGTCTGGCAAATGCTCCTTTACTACCAATGTTGAGATGGCTGCGCAAAGGCAGTCAGGTCAGATTTTATGTAGCTTTATTGTGGATGCGACAGGACGGTCCTGGGCTGCCTCACAGTTTCCAGTCCATTTATCATGCTGAGATTGCACATGTACAGTTACAGTGTGTGAGCTTCAGAGAGTAGGGCAGACTGGAGGCCCGACTGCAGCTGATGGATAACCCGCATACTCCACAAGATTTCTAATAAAATCTGCTCCAAAAGACAAAAGGCAGTTTCCACTCACCACTTTAGTTATCCAACCAGAGTCTGGATCAGTGATAGCTCTGGAAAGTCACAAAAATCTATCACAATTATGAAACTTCTGGCAAATACTGAACTAAGAGAAAAATGGTAATGGCGCTCAGGTATGAACAAAAATATTTATATTCACTACATCATACTATTTAACATTATAACCGAGAGCTAAGCCCTATCTTTCTTCATTTTAGACAGTCTTGCATGTCAAAAAAGTGTCCAGCCACATATGTCCCAAATCTCAAATCCAGATTAATTCAGAGAAGGGCATCTGCTGTAAAATGTCTTTATATGCAAAACGCTATAAGGTAGATGATTTGTTGTGGAGGGAAAAGCCAAAAAAAAAAAAAAAAAAAAAACAGAAGCATGTATCTAATGAAGGGAAGGTGCTTTTGTATATTTTGATCCATAAAAATAAAAGGAATAAAGGAATTTAGCCACTAGGGGTCTGAAGCTAGTGTACTCCTTGTGCCATTCCCAAGCCTGGATAAATGAAGAGGACAAAAAGAAAAAAAAGAACAAAAATAAAAGGAATACTTGCACTATGATTATGTCTTCACTTTGAAATTAAATGAACTACTCCCATATTAGACACAATAGTCAGTTCTTGTAAAGTTTTATAGTACATATTTATCTATTATACTGTATACATGGCATTCTCATACAGGCTTCAACCACTATTTACAAATGTGGGATCATGCAATGAGACAAACAAGCTGATCATTATTTCCCAAACATGTTTAAAAGTATGCATCCGCTAGCCTTTGAGGAGTTCATAAACAAATGGGTCAAGTGAATTTCAACATGACTTTTAATAGGAGAGTCTTCTCTGTAATACTGCGGCAGAGCTGTTATTATCAGTCTGAGTCAACAGACCTAAATCAACGTGACAGGAAACACACCTGCAGCCTCAAATCTCTGTGATGTACAAAATAAGAATACTCTGTTATGTTTATCAGAGATGTAACTATGGAATCAACTCAGAGTGATGTCAATAATCTGCTTTCTCTTTAGCTTTAGAAGATCGTTTCTCAAAATATATGGTAAAAATGAGCAATAAATCTGTCATTTTTTATCTTTTGGTTTGAGGAGTCAGAGAAAGTGCTGTTAGCTATAGAAACAGAGCATTGTGGGTTGTTATTTTTTGGCATCACTTACAGATTTAGTTTGATATCAGGAACCATCAAAGACAAACTAAATGCTAATACTAAATGCTCTATGACTTTCTCATTAAGGGCTAGTTCTTCACACAGTGTACTATTTAAATAAAACAATCTTGCTACCCATTCAGATACTGGTTATTAAGTTATTTTAATATCGTCATCCATCCACAAATCCAAGTATTATGTTCTTCTCTCTCAGCCTCACTCCTCTGTGATCTCCTCTGTCCTCCAGTGCTCCCTCACCTCCCTTGCCTTAAACATTTCATATTGTTGTGTTACAGAGTTTGATTCACTGTGTTAGACATGATACAGCTGCATAAAGGTCAGGGTCCAGCTGCTGCTCATGTAGCTGTCACAAAGCAAAAACAATTGTTATCCTTTTTCAAGTAAACATAATTTGGTAATATGCTGTTTCCTGAATGAAATGTTTACCACATATTCATCCAATTTCACCTCTTGCTGTCTATAAACTATGACACTACCTTTTTTGTTGATATGTTTTTTTTAAATATGCTTCTGGGGTTTTATCAACCTCAGAGGAAGCTGCAGAGAAAGCAAAAGTTACTTTGTGTTGCTTTAGCACAGGACCAGAACTAAAACTGTCAAATCTGTTTTCATGCAGCTTTGCTCCGACTCCCAAAGAGGAGTCATATCCACCTGGAGCAGCCTTTTACAGAGTGACCCAGAAATTACTGTTGTGTTAAATTAACCCAAGTAATTATATAGCTGGCTGTAAATCTGTTACATTTAGGATCTGAGTGTAACCTCCATAAATACAGCGCAGACGAGAAGGAGCTTTTTGTTTCTGGACAATAATGAAGTTAATTTGTCTTGTTAGTAGCTTCACACGCTCACATACGCATGGCTGACAACACCTGGGACAGATTACCTGCCGCAGAGTCACCCAGTGATCTACAATTAGCGCCATACTCAGGTCTGGCCCGGGCCGCTGGGCTTATAAACAGCAGGAGGGAGCTTCGCAGTTTTACAGCTAACACCTGCCCCGTATAGGCCAGAGGTAGGCTGTTCAACAACACCACCATTAACCTGAGGAATGAGAGCCACTGCTACGTCTGCTACATTCTTAATGCATTTTGTCACCGGGGCTCACAACCACTGACGATCATTTCTACCTCGGGAGATGAGGTAATGCAATGGTATTCTAACTACTTTTATGTGCATTAGATTGTTCACACCAATCACAGTTTTTTTCTAACCTAAATGCCTATCCAAAGAATTAAATTTTGTGAAGACATTCATTGAAGACAATGTATTTATAGTTTTAACAATGGTGTTAGAACAAAACACAGAGCCTGAAAGGCAAGAACTACACTGAGTCTATGGAGGGGATTATTATTAATATCACTTTACTGACAGTTTGTCTGTGAAGACTCTCAGTAATCCAGGCTGTCACAATCAAAACAAGGTTCATGTAAAGTCATTTGGACTTAGTTTGTAGAGATAAAGGAGGTTTGTCTCTCATCCAAGAGACTTTGTCAATTCAGAATTCACTTCTTTTTAACCTTGTTGATGGTCTACTGACAGTTGTTGATGTACAAAATAAAGAAGAATACAAAATGGGCTGTGTTTGATTAGGGAGAAAACCTATAAAACAGCAGAAAGCAGATTTTTGCCCATAAACCAGTGTCTGTCCAGCCAATGCCTGACTGTCAGAGACACAACAACAGAAAAAAATATTAGAACAATAAAACTTTGTTATTGTTAAAGATACATAATACACAAAGATAGAAGTATAGATAACAGTCCTTATTTGTTTTCATTCATTAGTTATAAAATGACAGAGCCTCACTCCTAGCATCAAAAACATTTTCTATGACATAACGTTACTACCAGAAGACCGTATTTATAATTATCATAAGTATCTGTTTTCACATAGCAATTGTAGCTCAAGGCATGACTTTACTCATGTATCATACAGTTTTTGTCAGAGGGGCATGTTTTTTTTTAACTTTTTTATTTGGTTAACCCATATGTTAGCATACAATAGAACGCATCCAAGAAGTGCAGCAAACATACTGCAGGATAGACATTACATTATAGATCATATTTTAGTTCCAAAACATATCATCACAAGTTGTTTAGACCATTTTCTGATGTAACTTATCAATTACAGTTGAACTACAACTGTAGACTGAAACAGAGAAGCGGGCAGATGCTGTTTAATGTGAACTGGCCAAAACCTGCTTTTACTGCTCAGATGAATGTTTTACTTCTGCTAAAGACAGTATTACTTGAATCCATACATTGAAGGTAAGGTAAAGGTAATAAAGGGGACTTCTCTTTTTTTCAATTTAGATTTTTATTATGAACAGTAACAAATACACCTCTGTTCAACAAAGGCATATACAGTCCCATATCTTCTTTGTATTAGAACAACAATAGAAAAAAGAACTTGTGAATGTATTTGCTCTTAAATTACTAATCACAGACAATCAGACATATAGCACAAAAAAAAATGAAACTAATGAAACTATGTTCTACAAACATTCTGCAGAGTTTCGAAATATTTGTCAAACTTTGTACTTGTCTTGCTCAAGTCTCATAGCACATGTCCATCATCTCCATTACATAAATATCAATATATATGATCCGATCTTCAGAGGTGGGAGCACTATCAGGAAGCCATTTCCTAGTTATAGTTTTCTTCCCAGCAGCCAACAGTATATTGTACATATTTTTTTTCTTAAATCCCATTAGCTGGGCTGGTCTCTTCCCAATAAAGGGATTTTTCTGAGGTTTCAGGTTAGAGTTTTGTTTCCTAAAGTCAAAAACATACATGGAGTTGTATTTGTTGTAATTGGAGTTGTAATTTTCATTCATTCACTCATTAAAAATGCACCTCCCCCTCCCTCCTCAGTGAGTGGGAAAACAGAAAACACAGCTTAAGGCCATAGCTTCATAAAACTGACAACTCACTGACAGAAAGGCTTCAAAGAAGACTGATCCTAGCAACAGGTCTAAACATCTCTCATAGGACCTCATCCCATCAGTTCACAACACTCTGGGAGAAAATCCTGTTTGGCTTTGGTTTCTGGTCCATCAAAGTAAGCGCTGACTGAGTGACCAGTTGTAAAGACAATAATACAGCAAACAGTAAGTGTAGTGGTTATGGGACATGCAGGGTGTCAGTGAAGCCCGGGGAAAGAGCTCCTCACTCCTCCAGCGTTTTGTGTTACTTATCTGACTGTGAGAAATCTTTAGTCTTTAAGGATTCGCTTTCAGACAATGGCATCATTATTGTGCTGTGTGAGAAGTTGAATAATGCCCGAGGGCAGTTTGAGGTTGTTAAATAATTCAGTTTGAAGTGGCAATATGTATTTCTGACACAACACCAATTTATGGCTAAATTCTGTATGATCTTTGTAAAGTGATGCATGTTTTTGTTTTTCACATGCTGTTGTGGGTTGTGTTGGGATGACAAACATAATAAAATAGACAACTAGAAGTGAACAGCCATCTTCTACTCCAAACTACCAACCAACCATAACCATTCATCTATAACGGGAGGGCCTTATGAGATGCTTTGTTTCTCTGATTTGCTGTATTTAAAAAAAAAAAATGCATTGTTTCAAAATATGTTTGTTTATACTGATAGAGTTTTTCTACTCACTTTCATTCTGCATCCATTTATTCCATTTCCTGGAAATTAAAGTGGAAGTGACAGGAACAAGGTTCATTAAATAAAAAAAATAAAAAAATAAAAAAATGAATGGTTAGCCAGGCTGTAAAATACAACTGAATAGAAATATCTATAGTATATATTCATTAGCAATAGTACAGCTGTTTCTTAAGCACATGATCAAAGATTCTCATTCATCCAGCCATCACAACCAAAACAAGGTAAAAAAGAAGTCTTCTGGACGAGGTCTGTAGAGGCTCTGATCCAAGAGACTTTGTCAGTACTGAAGCAAACTGGTGAGAGAGCTGCTCTCTGAAATCTGACTAGAAATATTACTCCTAAAAATGGATGACACTGATGTTCCTCTATTTTACAGAGATCCCTTATCTGTTAACAGTTTTACATTTTTACACCTATTCTAACCCCGGTCCATAAAGGCTGCCAATACTTTACACAGCATTCTTTGTCAAAGACAGAAAGATAAATTGAAGTTATTTGGCAGCTGCATACAGCCTCTATGAACTGACTTGGTAAAAGTCTATTTGTTATCAGTGTGAGGGCATAGTCAAAACCACAACACCTCACTTTGTCACTTTGAAAACCTGCAACTATGTTCCCTATAAAAGCTATGTGCAGATGAGCGATGATGTCCTGAAGGGACAGAGGGAGACGTGCTGGGGGTAGAGTAGCTGAAATCTGTCTGCACCTTCCATTACACTGAGATGATGAAACTCAAGCAAGGCCGGTGCACTCAGAACTATTATGAAAAACAGTCACTGTCAATAAAAATGTACACTAAAGGTCAGTAATATGCCAAGAAAGATTTTTTTGTGTGGACCTGGAACACCATTTGGATCCAGGATTCTTTACGGATTCTGTACTGTTACAGCCTTTATGTCTTAAATTTGAGGCTGAAACTGTCCCTTATTGTTGTTGCAAAAGAAATGTGGCCAAGACACTTACATTACTGACAAGACGTGTTTATGAATATAGAGCAATTTTCTAATTTGTTGTCTGTTGTTGTGTTGCATACTCTCTCTGGAGAGTCAAGAAAATTAGGTGAGGAACACGAAAACCACAACCAACGACAGTACCAGCTGGGATTGTCTCTGAGCTGCCACCTTGTAAAGATTCTCACACGGCCCACAGACTTTGTTTACCTCAAGTTCACATGTATTGTGTAATGCCACCATGGACTTCACGTTCTAACAATTTTCACCTGCTTGTCATGCTCAAAAACTCCTCCAAAACAAACAATGTGTGGTGAAATAACAGTAATAAAAGGTTTCTTTCAGGTTTCTTTGTACAGCTAGTGAACATGACTCAGAGCAGCACATTCTGTACATTATTCATCATTAAACTCGGAAGAACAAATTGTGTACTTGGAATATTTTAAATAAACGCAGAATTTGTTGTACTAACTTAACATATGGAAGACATTAAAGATCTAATTTACTGCACTCATTCCCAAGTCACAAAAATTTGATTTCTTTCCATTTACTGTCAAACATAACAAACTACACCTTCTTACCATTTCCTGTTATTACAAACACTTTATTTTGCTGTTTTTTTTAATATGTTATATGACTCGTTCAATTATAGTGACGCACAGCAGAGTATTGTTTTGGAGACGAGCTGAGTTGGAGTAGAAGGAATGACATGAGTCGCTCTGAATGGGTGAGGTATAGTTGTAACTTTTTTTACAACTGACCTGTAATAATGAGTTGAATAATTATTTTAAAAATAATAATTAAAAATAAATAATTATTTTAAATAACTATTATGGATTTGTGAGCCTTGTGCCTAAAGGCCTGTGTGCCTTTAATGGGCAGCAACAGTATACTGGGTGGCAGCAGCTCAAGGTAAAACCATCTGGCTACTAATCTGAAGGTTGTGGGTTCAGTTCCCACTCCCCAGTTCATTCTGCTGTTGTGTCTTTAGACAGGACTCTTTAACCACGTTGCATCCAGTGTCTGTGGCAGTGGTGTATGAATGTGTCAGAGTAATTGGTGTATTGGGTGGTGGTCGGGAAGGCTGTAAGTGTGGCATGGCTGTCATGGCTGTGTTGTTCTGCCCCAGGGCAGAAGTGGCTACAGAGTTAACTTACCTTCTCCATCAGCAGTGTGTGGAGAGTGAAAAAATAATGGACTAATGTACAGGGCATTGAATGCATCGGAAAGGACTATATAAATCCAATCCATTATTATTACATACATCATTAGATTAGAGTCAACATGTGGGGGTGATATCAAGCTAATGCCCAGAGTCACTGTCCTGTATCTAGACTGGCTAAAGCTCCATAACAATTCTCTGGAGGCATCCAAGTTAGTTTGACTTAGACTTTGATGAGTTCATGCTCACATAGGATACATATGTGTCTTAGTGATATAGATGCTTTTTGTGTAAAAATGCAATGTCATAGAAACAACAAACTTTACCACTTTTATTATTTTATTACTTGTTTGTGGAATGTCACCAGTTTTTTACAGATGTCCTTTACAGCATGGCCTTTGAGAGAGATGCAGCTGTGCCAGTTGTGTCTGGAATAACTGAAGATAATTCACTTAAACTTGTACATGATGTGACAATATGTTTTGTATCAAATTCAGAGATCCATTTCAATAGTGACTTGATAATCAATTTAACATTGCTCCATAGCTGACAGCCTTGTATATGTATTGGTTCAATCTAACCCAATCACCATGCCAGAGATCTGAGGTGTTGGCTTTTTTACTACTATTGCAGGGATTACTTTCAGGGTACATGGGCTCGCTCTGCTGTTATGTTCCCTCAAACAAATGACATCATGTTTTTAGTTCTTTCTGTGTGTGAGAGAGTACAGGGTACAGTGTATGGCGTACAGTCAGCTGCTGCCCTGATCACACTGCATGACGGATGGGTAGCAGAGCCGCTGGCACAGAGCTCCACAGCTGCTCCCGATGGTGCCTCAGTGCTGCCAAGCCAGACTCTCCACATTCCTCTACAAGTGGGAGGCTTGTGTTCTAGCACCGACATTGCCTAAAAACAAAATCCTGTTCAAAAACCTAATTAAGTCCAAACACTGATACGGCAAGAACTATTGTAAGATGACAAAAGCCTCAACTACGGTTTAAATGATAGATCACATACACTATTTTAACTGATTTGATATTACATTTGTAAAGCACTGTATCCTATCAGTCTTGCTCTATGTGGACAACAGAAGATTTCTTTTGTTAGTATTTTCGCTTCTTTTCTCTTTCAGGGTCACCACAACAAATCATCTGCCTTTTAGTGTGCAGGAACATTCATTTGTCATAGGTTTATCCCATATGCCCTTCCTGACACAACTTTCCACATTCATCCAGGCTTGGGACTGGCACAAAGAGTATACTGGCTTATTACCCTTTGTGGATTGACCAGCAAAGCATGTTTAAACTTCATAGACCCTTTGTCAAGCCCTTTGTGTACTGTCAGTCTAATACAACAGTAAATTATATTACACTAGTCCATGTTTATAGATGTTATAGATTGTTTTATATGTAATGTTCTTTCTTTTCAGCATTTCCCTTTCACAAGTCACCAACAATCCTCATCTGCCTCCTGTGTGGTAATGAACACTAGCTGAATGCCCTTCCTGATGCAACCCTTTGAATTTATCTAGGCTTGGGACCAGCCCAAGGTGTACACCGACTTGTTACCCTCGGTGGCTGGATTATTTTTGTTAGTATTGTCTAACAAAGAAACATTCAAATATACCCCATTTGTTTATAACACAAATAAGATGTTTTTTTAATGCTGAAAAAAGAGTGACCTAGTATTACATGACATTTTTGAAAGACAGTCCTCACTTCAATTTATTTGATATCAACAAAACTCATACAAACATGGTCAAAAGTAAACATAGACTAAACCCACTCATTTGTAACGCCTTTACTGGTTACACACTGCCGTGTCAATGGTGGTCTGTTGCTCATTTAGGATTTGGCAGCTCTGTGCTGTCTTATAGAGAACCAGATGGACTGATGTGAGCACAGAACAACCTATAAACATATATTATAGAACAAATATATGCCTCAGAGTGAGTGGGGGCTTTCACACTTGTATCGTGTGATGGTCTCTATTCTGAAAAGTCCCTAATATAATCTGCTTCTAATACAGTGAGCCAGTGGAACAGATATTGCATAACTTAAGAGTTGAACGTCACCCTCATACTGTAAAATGTGGTCTGTGTGAATAAGATCATGACCATATTTATTCATGTTGTTGTTGGCAAACGGCCCATGGAGAGGCTGCTGGTACAAAGCCAGTAGATCAATTCAGTACGATCCTGCTCTAGCTCGGGTTCAGACAGGCATAACTCTAATACCAAATGCCTGTTATTGGTAATCATAATGTTATGTGTTGCGACCACTTGCCTAATATGCAGCCCTGTAGGCAACAAACTGTGATGCACTTTGTATTCTGACACCTTTCCATCAGAACCAATGTTAAAGTCTTTCACAAACTGAGCAATAGTGGCTCAACTGTTGGCTCGGACCACACAGGCCTGCCTTGCTCCCCAGGTGCATCTCCTGTTGTTGGTTCACCACTGTTCCTACCTTGGACCTTTTTTGATAGATACTGACCACTGTAGAACAGAAACACCCCACAAGAGCTGCAGTTTTGGAGATGCTCTGACCCAGTCATCTTCAAAATCCTTACACTATTTTTTCTGCTTGTATCACATCAACTTTGAGTATACAATGTTCACTTGCTGCCTAATATCCCACCCATAACAAGTGTCATGATGAAAAGATGATATGTGTTATTTACTTCACTCGTCAGTGATCAAAATGTTATGCCTGATCAGTGTATTTCTGATAGCTGGTCAGAAATTTGTGTGTCTGAGTGTTTTGCTTTGCTACATTTTCAGGTGCCTTTGCTGTGTCTAGATTGTCTCAGTGCACTTTTGTTTTTACTACCAACAATCAGAAAGGACCAGAGGTTTGAGCTCAGGCTGCACTGTGATATGATACATCCAGCAGATGCGGCCATATTTTCTGTCCCATGTTGAGGCATTTTGGAGCTGCAGCTGTTTCACATGTCAAACCCAGATATGTCAGGAAATTAGGCAAGTTAAACAATGTGTGCATTTAGGAATTGTTAGGTTAAAATGATTGAGTAAATTGTCTGTACCACTAGCCAACAATATTATAGATGATATGTATTATACAAGAAGTCAGTGTTTAAAGATAACAAGAAACTGCGAAGCAAGTTGTGTGATTGTGTAGTTATTTTACCATTCAAGTCCACAACATGGGTGGTTTGCACAATTGACCAATGGTGCTGCACTAGTGTTGCATGTGGGTTTTAGGTTTGACAACAACAACAAGCCATTTACCATTACTTCTTAACAACATGACAACATTGTCATTTGGCATTTGCAAGGTTGATTGTTATTGCCATAATCTGAAAAAATTGAGAATGAAAAATTCAAGGTCACCTCTAATAACATATTAGTTTATTAGAATAGTATAAATCCTGAAATGTTATAATAAGAGAAAAGGGAAAAAGTTCTCAACACTACATGAGTTTCTTCATCAGACCATTGGACATAGCCTGTACTAAATAAGGTGAAGATAGATTTTGACATATGTGTGCACGTGAGCTGTACGTGATGTGTTGGGACTTGATTGTGTGTTCAACATTGTTTCACAGAGACTTGACTACAGGCCAGCGTTGTGTACACTGACATCTCCTTTTTTTACTGCCTGCAATGACATTTCATTTAGCAACCATCTAGAACTACAAACTTTTACACACACTACACTCTTTTCACTGAAGAATTTGCAGCCTCATATAACTGTGCCTGCGGAGAAACAGTAATTAATGACTGATATTGTGTTTTGACATAGAGGCATGTGATCTATGTTTTTCCTCTCGTCAGTTGGATTCCTGAAGTGTGCACCACATGAAAGAACATTTTATACTGATGACAAAAGAGTGCCATGTCTCCAAAAATCACATGGTAATTAGGGACGCTTAATATGTTTGTAGAGAAGCTGTGTTGCCCAGAGCTCATCAGGAACCAGTCCCACTCTTTAATCACATTACCATGTTCAGCTTATCTGTTGGCAAATCAGCTTCATAACATTTGAAGTGTTGTGTAAAGTACTTCTTTTGCAGCCAATTTTGAGAAACACGTACAGCTATAAAGGAGAAAACAATCAATGCGCAAGGTACACATTTTACACACAAGTTTAGAGTTTATAAATGTTTTGTTAACTGTTGGGAGCCAATATTTGATTAGGTTTTACACGCATGCATACAAACTGATTGAAAAGAAAAGTGCCACGCTTCAATATTTTGGTCCAATCTCTCTGATATTTCCTGATATTTTTAAATGATGGAGAGCCCAATTGTCTTTTGATTTCCAGCTCAAATTGGCCTGTTACATTTTGACAAATGTTTGCTGGAAAACCAACAAAGTTAACTTCTAACGCTTTAAATCAGCTTTGAATACTTGCACTCAACATGTATTCCACACTGCAGTATTTCAGCCCTGAGTATTTTGTCCATTTACGTAATGGCAGTAAAAATGTAAAAGGCCTATTGTTTAACAGAGACCTACCTTTGGCTGAAACTTAAAGCGAACAGAGCTCGGAGAGAGCAGGATGTCATGTGTAGTTTTTCTTTAGTATTGACTTAGTTAAATCCCTGGACCGGGGATAAAGTTGGTGAGGAATGTGCAAACACT
Source organism: Bostrychus sinensis (assembly GCA_020698575.1). Classification (NCBI taxonomy): domain Eukaryota; kingdom Metazoa; phylum Chordata; class Actinopteri; order Gobiiformes; family Eleotridae; genus Bostrychus; species Bostrychus sinensis. Next base: position 17,309,677 of record CM036245.1, read on the forward strand.
CGGCTGAAGGGACGACATCACTGTTTCTGTGAGGTGTACCTGGTTGCCGTGGTAACCACAAAGGGGGTGCACATGGCAGAGGGGGCTCGGTCTGCTGACAGACACTGTCTAGATTGGGATGGGGGCATCGAGGTTCTGACTGGAACTCAATACACAGAGGGACAAGCACTCACCTGCCCTGTATCCTGCGCTTCACAGGGAAACTGTCCCAGGACGCTGTCAAACTTAGTAAAATATTTTTACTCATCCAGTGTGTTTCTCTGCCTGTCCCTTCTTCACCTTCTCAAAGACTCCAAGTGACTGAAATTAAGTCTGATGTTGTATGTGAGAATTAGGTCTAAATCTGTTATGTTTTGTCATGTCAGAATCAACCTTATCTGTTAAAGCATGAGCTATTCCTCAGTGTACACTTCTGTCAGACATCACTACACAGGACTTCAGTCACTTCCAGGCAATTGATGGAAAAGCAACTAACTAGCATTTTTCTTTTTTTTATGGCATGTCAAATGTTAACTTTAGGTTCCTTTTAAGAAGTAGAAGTAGAAACTACTAGGACTTGCATCTTGTTAAGGACAGCTTGAGCAAAGTAGAAAAAAAATGGCCAATTGACTGCTGTGGTTTAACAAAGCCATAATTGACTATTATTCATTGCTTAGTTTTGATAAATGAAAGTTTTGTGTAATGCTGTTAGGACCTGTTGGGACCTGTTCATAGGTTGTAACATGTGCTGAGACACCTGAAGGCCCCAGGCCACGGACTTCCAGGTCAAATATCATTAGTCTGAAGCTCACCTGGACTCTATTGTCTATGTCAGATATAAAGGACTGGACATGAAGAAACTACGTGTAGCTGGCGATGATGGGAAATTATCATTTCTATTTCAATGACTTGTTTGAAAAAGGAAACTGAATAACTGCAACACCTGTTTGACGAAACCCAAATAACTGCAACTCTAAATGTTTTGTCCACATTGGTTTGTATTTTTCATGAAGGGGAGGGAGTTTTGCAAGATGCTTCAGTATTGTCTTTATTGAGCATACTTCATGGTAGAAATGCAACTTAACAGTCTACAGATAACAGAAGGTTACTGCCATGTCATCCACAATGATTAAGAATAACTTCCGTTACCACGGAGAACGTTATAGACAACAATTGCACAAAATTTGGAATTTTTATTATTTAGTTTATTATTTCTATTCCTAATACAGAACTATGACAGTTAAAGAGTATAATTGGTTATATTAAAGGGTCAGCTGAGAGCAGAGGAGCCAAGATGGATGTCCTAAATGTTGCATAAACACATTGGCCTCCTGTAGTTTGCCTGTGGGGCAGAACATAATTGGAAACATAGGCCTGAACATGTTTAGTCTGCAGTATAGGCCTCAGAAACCCGGCTGTGTCAATCTCAGGTTGTGTAACTAAGTGGAGCAATCAGTTTATTTAAATGCTGTCTAGCACAAGACTATGGTCATAATATGCAACAACAAATTATCCAAAAAATTATAGCGTGTATTGTCCTTTGAATGCCTATAGTGCAAAGTAATATCCTATCAACACCGACACAAACATTGATAGGTCACTGAGATTTCTCAACAAACCAAATAAACTAATGCACTGGTCTCACTGTGCACCCTATTTTGTTATTTTCTGAATAATAATTATAATTAGGTATGTAACTATTCACTATTCAACTATGTCATGTAATTCAAACAATATTTAGGCTTCAAACCTAACTTCCCTGCAACTTGTAGGTCCCTACCTGTACCAGCTGAGAATCACTCTAATCAATCTACCCTAAGAGTAGATGTTTTCATGTTGATATTACAACATTTTCAGGCCTATGGTGAAAGACTGAGATGGAGGGCAGGCAAAAATACTATGGAAGAATCTGCTGCTCAAGTGTCTATATTCAGATGTTTTGTGTCACTTTAAGTGAGTAGACTGAGCAAACAACAACCGTAAACCACCTCCCATGTCACTGAGCTTTGCTTTTCTCTCTCTGTTCTTCTGAGCTGCCGCAGCACCTGGCCACAGTGCTACTGAAAGTAGCTTCAGCCATAAAATAAATGTAGAGAGATTAGAGACTCAATCACAAAAAATGATCAGGTTGAATATTTGTGGATTTCGATACTTATATATATTTGGATATTTGTTCGAGTGTTTATCTGAGTTTTTGATATTATCAGATTAGAACGTAAAAACAACCTATAAGTAAGCTTGTACAAAATGCATGAAAAAATAAATAAATCGTGACCCAAAATGAGACCAGATTGAACCCCATAGGCCTGAACCCTCATCTGAATTGTACTTGCCCAGACTTGGTCCCCGTAATTTGGCTGCACCTTCTCTACCCCCAGATACCACATGTTCTAGGTTCATATTGGCAATAATGACCTCAACACATTACACGTCAATGGCCAAGATGAAAGGAACTCATGTCCTCGCTTTTAAAAAAAACAAAAGTCATCAATTTTGCCTCATGCACGTGGTATGTTCATGTTTTTAATAAGATGCATGAGCCCACCTTGAGTCAGTGTATGACCAAAATCCTCTCGTCACCCAATCCCTATGACAGATTGTGTAAATGTTTTGAAGAGAGCTTAATATGAGCGCTAACAAGCCCCAGAGGAACTGAAGAAAACCAATATTGTTATGTCACTGACAAGGCATTCGCGGTACAGTAGACTGACAGGAAAGACCTGAGTAGACAGTGTGCTGGTCCACATGTGTGTAATGTTAGACTGACCATTACTCATTGCACCAGGAGTTATCAAAACTTATGTCACCCTTATGGTCTTTGTCCAAAACGTATCAGTTTTCATGAAATCACAAATTCATTCTGCTTATGCTCCATTATTAGGCTCATTATTTTACTTATGTGCAATTTGGTACTCTAAACGGCACGCTAAAATGTTTTATGACAAAACACAATTTGAGTAAATGAATCAAATTAATCAAGAACAGAGTTGTTTTTGGATAATGTTATGTCCATTTCTGCAGCTAAGGGTCCTTTTCATCCCTTACCAAAACCGGAATAGAGAGCAATAGATTTTACCTCAAACAAGAAAACCACAAATACCATAATAGCCATAAGAAATTACTGATACTGCCCAGAAAGAGTACAGAGTTCAAGATGAAAGATTCAAGATTAGTCCTAAAAAGAGCTTTTAGGGTCCTAGATCAGTGATTCCCAATCTTTTTGGTCTTGTGTACGCCCAGGATCAGCCTTAGTCTGGGTTTGGACCCAGCATAGTCCTGGTTTAGCTCTACTTTGGACTCGACTTAGTCCTGGTTTAGACCTGGTTTAGTCCTGGTTTAAGGCCTGGTTTAGTCCTGGTTTAGTTCAAGTGTAATCCCCGTTTTGTCCTTCTAGAGTATTGCCTTTTTCTTTCTTTTTTTTTTTTAGTCCTGAATTTAGTTTATTTTAGTCTTTGGCAGAAAAATATTTTCTGAAAAGGTACTATAAAAGACCCCCTACATCTACATCTGCTCACATACCTCAATGGGTCCCCGTACCCCTGGTTGGGAAACACTGTCCTACACTACCAAGTCCTACAAGTGAACATGAGTGACCAGTGCTCTCTGATCAGTCACATGACACATAAAGAGAAGGCCCTAAAGGATGTCAGCTGTCTAAATACAGTCTAATGGTGTGGTCTATAGGAGAAACATGAGCCTCTTACACCACCTCCATTAAAAACACATCACAACTCACACACAGCAGGTTCACAACGCTGCAAGTGACACAAAAAGACACTAAATTAACAAAATATTCAGCCATTGTGTGAACTATTTACATTACAATCAGCACTGCTAACATCCCTTCACACAGCCTGATCAAATAAACAACACCGCTTCATTGATAATCAGTGGAAGACAATTGTGTTTAAAAGCTGAAGTTTGTCTTGGGACAGTCTGCACCTGCTAAAAAGAAGCATTTGACTGAAATACTAGCTCTTAATGCTGGTTTAATATGTGCAATTTAGTCTCTGAAAGTATAGATCTAGTGTGTGTAGCCTGGCGAGCCAGAGTCTCTTACTTGCTTTTCGCAAGCAGGACTAGTCTGGTTCCTCTCTCAGAGCGGAGCATTTCTCCGGTTTGATTTGGAACTGGCCAATCACAGGCATTATCTGCAGCGCATCTTACGAAAGTGGAAGAGCTAACCAAGGTAGCACTAGCTACAGAGCTAATTTAATAACTTCTCTGACCTGGCGTTCATAGTGTTTTTTCGTCACCTGTTGGTTCTGCTGAAGTCCTCGTTGTTGTCCTCCGCTTAACTTTTTTTTCATCTTGTTGCCATTTTAAAAACAGTTAAGTCCAGTTGACATGGGATGTAACAAATGCATTAAAAAAACAACACTTCTTCCACAATTCTTTGTACAAGTGGTTTCTGCTGCTGTCCCCATTCAGAATTAAGTACAGAGCTGCTCATAATACACCGTATTTTGGTGTTTTATGAAAAAAACAAAACAAAAACAAAAAAACAGCAAGAATCCATGTTTGTTTGGGTCAGTGGCGCGCAGCTTATGTCCCACCCTTCACTTATCTGATTGGTTACTCTGCCTGACATTGTTCCGCCTCAGAAATGAAACTTATGGGAAGAGGTACCACACTAACTTCTTTGTATAGAATAGGAAAATTGTTTGTCTGGCAGGCCAGGCTAGTGTGTGTGAATACAAAGAAAAGTGTATATATATATTTTTTATTTATTTATTTATTTATATTTTTTTTTGAGTTTTACATTTGTTAATAAAAAAGCTAAAAAGTAGCTACTGTGGTTCTTGGTGACTGGTGGGGTTAGAAACTCTACAAGTAACAGATTTCATTTTAACACCAATAATAACAGCAGAAGTAAAACTGTGTAGTGCTGGTTTCATTTGAGGCATGTACGCCTTGTGCAAAAACAATTTAAACCATTTATAACCTGTTTTCATTACCATTACTTAATTTCCTTAGCAGCACAAAACAAAAAACTTGCGTAGGTTAAACCAGACTGACCACTGAAAATGAGTGTCTGTATTCCTTGCTCTATTTGCATCTCATGTTTTGGTTTAAAATTATGATGTCATTCCCTCAAAATAAAATGTAGGCTAAATATAATCACCTCACTTTATAACAGAATGGCAAGACTTGCAAACACTCCACACAGAGTCGAGATTGTTCACAGTGTAGGTAAAAGTTGTTACACATAGCGTCTATTCGTCGTCGATGAGGCTCTGGGGAGCGTGAGAGCAGTATGGGTTGTTACTGGAGGCTGTCCATGGCCCTGTCCCGGTGCAGCTGTGAAAACCTGGACACATCTGGATACATCTGGTTGAATGAGACGCCGACAGAGCTGTGGCGTCACTATTGCTGTCACCAAGAACCACTACCACCCAGCTGTCCATCAGGAGCAAGGACCTGCAAGGTAAACTCTAGTCAGCCAAGGCAGATGTAAATAGGCTCATATACAAACAACAAGATGTGAGGCAGAAAATCATTTTCATGTAGACAAAAGATACCTTTAATAATAATAATAATAATAATAATAATAATAATAGCTACAAGGATGCATCTGGAGCTAGACATACAGTATAAGATTTTAGTGAGAACAGTTTATAGCTATTGTTTAAATACACAGACCAAAAAAAAGTTGCCACCTGGATATAACTGAGCAAATAGATAATGCCTGGTTCACACGGGAAGATCCTTAAAATTGTCAGAAGATTTTCAAAACCTGAGAGACCCCACACATGGCGATAAAAAATCAAAGCTATCACAGGTTTGGCCCTACAGTGTGTGGTGTGCGGCCACACAGCAAAGACAACACACCACACATGAACAGATTTCACTCAGGAATATTCCCAGGTCAGACGGGAAATCTCGCAAAACCTCATGAGATTAAACGTGACTTTGGCATACACAAACACGACGTACACAAACATGGCAAGTTGCCATAGTTTGTGGACTATTTCTAACAGAGAAAAAACAATACAAAAAAAAAAGGCGTTGGTTAATGGAGTGGAGACAGCGCGAACATGCACCATGACAGCTGTTTTGATTTTGGATTCCCCTCCATGCTTCCATCGCCTCGCTTTCTGATTGGCTACACAGTCACATTCAACAGGGTGCATGCTCGTTTGTCCTCGGAACACACCACACACTCAGCGATATCAGGCCAAGACAATCCAACATGTTGAATATCCCCGATTTGAGATCGGAGCAATCCCAACGTCCCGCAGACCAGAGCACTCTTAACACACCACACACAGCAGGAATATCTGATAAGATTATCTTTAGTGCCATTACGATGATTGGGGCAACCTTAAGATTGTCGGAAGGGGAGAATCAGGTCAAAAATCGGCATAATTATCTTGCTGTGTGAAGCAGGCTTAAGAGCATCCCTGCAGTTGAACACCTGAATATACTGAATGACCAGGTTACTCCATCAATGGATTTTTTTCTTCCCTGATGGCACAGGCATATTCCAAGATGACAATGGCAGGATTCATCAAGCTCACATTGCAAAGGAGTGGTTCAGGGAGCATGAGACATCATTTTCACACATGGACTGGCCACCACAGAGTCCAGATCTTAACCCCATTGAGAATCTTTGGGATGTGCTGGAGAAGACTTTGTACAGCGGTCACACTCTCCCATCATTGGTTAAAAATGAATGCAACACTGGATGGAAATAAATCTTTTGACATTACAGAAGCTTATTGAAACAATGACACTGCGAATGTGTGCTGTAATCAAAGCTAAAGGCGGTCCAATGAAATTTGAGAGCGTGTGACCTTTTTTTGTGGCAACTTTTTTTTTTTAGTCAGGTAGTGTATGTATAGTATGTACTCATTCTTAGCAATGTAATTTGTTATGCATGTTTTTCTTTATGAATGCATTCAACTATAGGTATTATATGAAAAATTCTTGAGCAAAATATACTGAATAGGACAGATGATACACAAAGCAACTTGCACCCTCGCATTCAGCTATGAACAACAGATAAGTGTCCTGCAGGGTGAAGCCCCACAAGAACTACCTCTACCCTACAGCCATAAGACTGTCAGATAAACCATTCATTTAGAATCTATTAATTAGAAAAGATCAGGGCTTGACATTTACTTTTTTGTCCATTGGCCACTGTGGCTAGTCTTTTTCAAAAGTTACTAGCCAATAGTTGCTTTTAGTAGCCACATTTTAATTAGTTTAAAAGTTTGTGTTTATTTTAATTGTATACTACAAAATTTAAGAAATGTAAAATGTGTTTTTAAGTATGGACAGGGATTTATTAAATATTGCAAAACAGATTTACCTATAAGCAGAATATACAGCATCTCTGTGCATGAGGTATCACATCTTTTAAAACATGTTATTTAGTTAAGCATTTTTTTCTCAAATGATGATGAATTACTCACTAAAAGGTGTGCACTCAAGCAGAGAAACATAAATTCAGGCCTAACATTAAAGTTAAGATACAGGTGCATGAAATCCAACCAGCCAAAGTGGCTACTGAGAGCATTTGTGCAAGTAGCCAAAATGAAATTCTACCCTTATTTGGCTGGTTGGCTAGAGTTAATGTCAAGCCCTGGAAAAGACGTATAGTAGTTGAATCTGTATCTCCCTCTAAGTACATTTAGTAATAAGTATGATATATTTTCCATCTTTGGCTATTTTGTATCAGTGATTCTGTGCCAGCCATCACTCACATAGGGAATGTGAAAGTGAGGGGTTCTCTGTCAGTGTCTGTCCTGCAGTTGTCCATGGTCTACCCTGCCTACAATGCAGCTGGAGTAGGAACCAGTTCCTACAACTCAAAAACTAGAAAATAGAAACATGTATTTTAATATCTACTGTAATACATGTGTGTGACTGTAACTACTTAACTCAATCAATATGTGTAATACATCAGGGTTAAAATGTTTACATTTTTGTGTTTCTTTTATCTCCTCCTATTCTGCTAAATCAACTTTTTTTTAGCTTTTAACCATGTTATAATGTTGTTGCACATTACGAACATACCTTTCATAGTATTTTGTTTCATTCACACTTGTTTGACTAATCCAGGTTGCTGAGCCCGTCCTCTTCTAAAGATCTGAAAACGTTCGAGTCTCACGGCTCTACATAGTTCACCTGAAACCAGGGATTGTTTCTAAAGCCCATACACAATCCCCAGACTTGTTCTGATTCCGTCACTACAAAGCAGTCAGTTTATTTATTGATCTGTTAGTGTCATGTTGCTAACAGCCATGCTAAACAGCCATTTTATGCTCTCTTCATTCCCCACCTTTACCAGCAGGGGGCAACAGGTACCTAATCCAAGTGTTCTCTGCAAAGTAAAAGTAACAGCTACTCAAAAGATATTTCTCGTGGACATCATTTTAAAACATAAAACGTGAAATCAGGATTTCAAAAATCCTGAAAAAGCGTGATATGGGACTTTTAATCTTATGTTATTAGCTTATTGTGGACCCCATCCAAGAGTCCTTCATCATTAACTGAACCAAAACAAATATCATTATGTGTGTTATCCCAAAAATTTCAGCCTGTTTACTGTACTGTAATTCTCTAAGCACCACCAAAAGTGTTGATAATTAGTCATAAGTGTGTACATGTGTTTATGCTCTCCGTGTGTGTAGCATGTGTGTTATTGGCCCGACTGGAGAAGGCTGATACTTCAGGGACAGACACAGATCTCCCCTAAAGACCAGACCCTCCACATGAGTTCACCTCACATTAAACTGGCCAACACCAACAGCTGTAATCAGTCCAGTGAGGTTAATGCTCTCTGGGACACAGCAGTCCTGGGACACGCCCAAAGCCTAAAACCTGAAATCCCCGTCTGTCTCCCGTGACCCGCCCTTGGCCCGATCTCCACGGTAACGCTGCGCTAACCAGTCACACATGGGCCCGACACCGTCTCTTGGCCCAGTATTGGCATCACTCTCATTTCTCCTGACAGGTCTGAGCACCGCGGCCCGATCCAAATATAGACGAAATACTCACACCACATTTGCACGATTTTCTTTGGTGAAGACTCTGACATCATGGCGGTGTTCACAGAACATGCAGGAACAAAGTCAGATGTTCTGTATTACAGTGTTAACTAGCATTTCTTGAACAACATCTATACATTTGAGATTTCATTATATCTATTATCTTCTATCTTTTTGGCTTTTCCCTTTTGAGCTCAAAACAAATCATCTGCCTGCTAGTGTGCAGAGATTCACATATTGATTTGGCTTAGTTTTTACACATATGTCCTTCCTGATGTCCTTTTTTTTCTGAGCTTGGGATTGTACAAACAATGGCTCATGACTGTCCGTGGCATGAATTTATGAGAAATTTAGCATGTAGATGTGACAGCCATATCACGCTAACAACCTCCTCATGACCTCCACCAACATAACCAGCAGAAAGTGAAGCAAAAAATACATGCAGAGAAATAAATATTGGGTAACCATGCACCATGCAGGTGGCAAAAAAGGTCCCAGGTTCAAATCCCAGACCATGTGGGGTCTTTCTGTGTGGAGTTTACATGTTCTCCGTGTGTCTAGGTGGGTTTCCTCCAGGTTCTCCAGTTTCCCCCATCAACCTAAAATATGCACAACAGGCTAATCCTCAAGTCAGGTACTGCTGAGCAGGATCCTGGCTCAAGATCTGGAGAAGAGTTCCTGCCACTGCTTCTCACAGGTTGCCACAGTGACACTGAAGGATGGGTCAAATCCAGAGGACAAATTTCCCTACGCCAAACAATAAAGTATACCTTAACCTTAACATTTACATAACTAAGAGAAAATGCAGAATGGCATGTTCTGAATATGAGAGTGAATGTCAGTGTATGTATCTGTGTCAACCCTGTGACAAACTGGCCACTGTCCAGGGTGTCTATATTTTTTGGGATAGGCTCCAGTCACCCACGACCCTTAACAAGAAAAAGAGGAAGAAGATGAATTAATGCATAGTTTCCGAATTGTTCTATTTGGAAATAATATGAAAGGATATTATGTGAACAATATGGTGTGCATAAATATGTTTTATGTAATCATAGAGCTGATTGGTCATGCTTTGTTTGATATGTAATCTGTGTGGTCACTGTGGCAGAAAGTGAGCATTACAGTAGCTTCAGGCTCACCATTACAGTTTGTATTAAATTATATAGAGAACTTCACCATATACTAATTTGGTTACATAATGTTCTGGTTCATATTTAAATCGCCTGGATTGCACACGTGCACTGTGACCGCTCGACTTCCAAACGACACGTCTGTCAAAATCTTAGGTGACAGTCAAGTCAAACAGAGGAGGAATGTTCATCTCATGAGAGAAATACTGCAATGACCAATCAGATAATCACATTAATAGGGGTCAGTATAGCGCTGGCCCGAATTAGCCTTGTACTCGAGCATGAACAAATGCAAACAGTTGGGAGACGTTACCATCAAATGTATGCTTCACTTCTCTGCACCACTGTCATGTGGCCAACATAAGTATTACACATGGCTGGACTGATATTATATATAACCCCAATTCAAAAGAAGTCGGGACGCTGTGTAAAATGTAAATAAAAACATAGCTAACAGTTTTCAATGACAGTGACATTTGGAAGTGTAACTACAGAATAATACGTAATGCAGTGCTGCCTGAGAACCTGAAAATTATGAACATCTAATACGTACATCCAATAGTAATAACAGACTCTTAAATGCTCCTTTTATACCCAGACATCTTAACTAAAATGTTGCTCATTAGCCTAATTACTTGCAGCGTTACTCCAGTTGTTTTTTTGTTTTTTTTTTATTTAAAACTTCCTTTTCCAGCCTTTTGTTGCTCCCGACCCAACTTTGAGATGTGTTGCTGCAATCAAACTGAAAATATGCTTTAATTTTTGATGAAATTGTAAAATATCTCAGTTTCAGCACCTTTATATTGTGAATAAAATATGGGTATATGAGATTTGCAAACCATTTTATTTTACACAGTGTGCCATTTTTTCAGAATGAGGCTTGGATTAAAATCACATCAAATTGCCAGGTAGAGTATGCACTCCAGCTATGTCATGCATGTGTTGAAAGTGGGCTCATTTTGAGTGCTAATGTCTTCCAAATGTGCAGTGACATACTAAAAGATGACATCATGAATGCTTTAACTGTTTTTTTTTGTTTTTTTTTTCTTTTTTTAAGCTGGAGTCTGGGTCCGATGCAAAGTGGAAAGTCCCTCTCTTTCTGGAGTTGTGAAAGCAGCCATCACAACAACCTGACCTCAGCTATACCTCCAGAGAAACTGACCAATGGCCCAGGCACGTTCCAACCGACCTCTCCTCTCCATCCGTGTTTTTTTACACGTCAGTGCGCGAATACCAGAGTTGGCAACAGGTGCGGCTGATTAACCAACTCGCTGCCTTTTCCCATTTCTCTTAGAGGAATTTTGCAAGAGGAAAAACTTCACTCTGCTCCTCTTCCCCCAGTGGGAACATTTGTGTTTCATCCATTTGGCCCTGGTCCAGATGAGATAGAAAGCTCTCAGCTGCTCAATACATAGACACTTTTAGTCCAATGCTCTGGCCTGTAATTGGTTAAAGTGCAGTCTTGGATATCAAAGCGTCATAATAAAACCTTAGTATTACGACATTCGAGGAATTTTATGATGCTTTACACAATCTAGACTCATAAAACAACCGAAACATAACAAAGGATTTGTTTTAGTGTTTTTGTTGGATCCAGCTTTTGACATGATGAGGCATGGAGCAGACACAACACGCTTTAGCTGGGTAAAAGAAGGATCCCCTGTGAGTTTAGAGGTGTTTGTGGTTTAATGGTTAACAGCATAAGACAAATAAAACTGGTGGTAAAAGGCTACAGAAACCACTGGAGATTGTGGTTAAACCCAACTGCAAAATTATTAAACTAAATCCATAACATTAGTAATAATTCTATTCTTTGCCCAATCAGACAAAATTATACAAGAAAAGAGAGCAAATGATGTGATTAACTATAGGAAGCATGCATAAATTCATACATATTCAATACAAGTATCAAGTTATTTTTTTCTTAACCCAGATATAGTGTAAGATCTAGCACAATATGACAGTAAATTTGTTACATATATTTTTTCAGTTTTCTCCACACCACAGGCTGCAGAGAGCATGCCCACTTTTGGATTCTGACTTCATCAGTTTACTCCACACAATAGCACCAGATGATGAATTGACTATAAAACAACTTTCTTGTGCATAGTGCTTTTAAATAACATAAACTTTATTGTCTTTATTGTCCCCCTCAGGATTCTATGCATTAGATCAATAAGAAATGTAGGCGTCCGCTGAACAGTGTCCGGGGACACTTCTCCAGATCTTGAGCCAGGATCCTGACTGAAAGATTAGCCCATGACTTACCCAAGCACGAGGAGAACATGCAAACTCCACATAGAAAGGCTCCACCCGGGATATTATTTGCTGCGAGGCGACAGAAGTAACCACTTTGCCATTGTGCCACCACAGCTGGATACTTTAATTAAAAAAGCTAAAGATAACATGCCTCAAATGTAGCAATATTAACATAATTTTGAGTCTACACTAAATCAAGCTCTGTACAGTCTCTATCAATGTACATGTAGGAGTAACAATAACAATGCATAATATATAGCGCTTTTCTCAGTACTCAAAGTCACTTTATAATTAGGTGCATTATTCATTCACTCCTCAGTCACACTCTGTGGTGGTAAGCAACTTCTATAGCCATACCTGCCCTGGGCCAGACTGACGGAGCTGTGGCTGCCATTCTGCACCCATGACCCCTCTGACCACCCCCAAACACACAATCACACTAAAAATACTCATACAGGCAAAGTGCCCCGGGACACAACAACAGTATGAACTGCGGAGAGCAGGTCTTCTCCTCAGCAGTAGTTCAGTCTTGCATGGGATGGAGGAGCGCCCGATCTTATTTTTCATCACTCTAATCTGTGAAGTATGCCAGACCACAGTTTATAAAAGTGGAAAAGGGCAGTGACGGACTCTAACATAAACTAACGTCTAAGCCATCATACACTTAAGCCCAGCATAGGAGCACACTGGCACCTAAAAGTACATAGAGAAACTGTGAGAACTGCTGCAAAAAAGGCATCACAGAGATTTCTTAAGAATAACAAAGGTAAGAAGATACCAGGGAAATTAATGACTGTGGTGATAAGCCTAAGCCTGGGAATGGCCACAAAAGAAAAGTAATTTATTGGGATATGTCCACAGCTTCCTCCTTTAGCTGCTGTTCTTTCCACTATATTCTGCACCCACTCAGGCTATAACGATAACACATATTCCTCCCACTGCTCCTTACCCTGTTAAGATAGTACCTGAAAACAGCTGTGGCCAATAACACTTCCTGATTCGTAATATGAACATGTTCTTTTGATTAAGTCACTAGTATGGAGATATGGTTTCTCCATGGTGATCAGGCGTAACAGCGCAAACAAGAAATGATGAAGTCGTCCTGTTGGCAAGATATCCTGTGTTGATATGTTCAATTTGCCTGGAAACTGATCAGATAAACTTTTCCCACATAAGACTGCTTCACTAAACATGACGTGATGTATTAGTGAACATATCGGCTGTGATTTTGTTGTTAGTATCATATAACAACGAGAGAACAACATACATGGCTGCAAATGTTTCTTATGTTTTGACTGGTATTTTGACCATTAAAGAGCAACTCACAATTTGTGTATATTTTATGAAACAATACTATTTTGAGAGCAGCTCTTAGTTGGTCTTTTTGAGAAAGACAGCTGCAATTCAGTGGAATAGGAGAGAAACTAAAAGAAAGTGTTGTAGGTAAAGTCTGTCTGTGCGCTTTTAAAGTGTTTTTATCTTTTTTTCAATGCCGCACCTGTGCATAAATAACAGCAGTACTAAATTGAGTATTATAGGGCATATAATCTCCCTCTATGTTTCTTAAAGAAGGCTAGGATACTTTCTTGTTACTGGCTTAACAAACAAATCATAAGCTATGCTAGGGCACTTCTTAATGTTGCATAGAACGCAATTTATTCTGTATTATCAATGCCATATAGTAGTCTTAAATCAGTCCAATGAGTATGTGGAAAACTGATGCTTCCTACATCACTGAAACCCATCTTTATATCAAAGTCCAGGATTCAGAGGTTTTATCGCCTTTCATCTGCTTTTGCCATTCAATGGCTTCTTTGGCTTTGACATTTAGACACATGCTACCTGTATTATATCCACAATGTCCCGGAGGTATTCACTTCAGTCAAGATCTGGTGGCTATGGCTTGGAAGATAGAAAGAAAATGTCACATCTTTTGAACAGAAGAATTCAGTCATCCTTTGTTCAAGCCACATTTCAAGTCTTTTCATTCATAAGTTTAAATAAGTTTGGTTCGCATGTACAGTGTAGATGGACTATTGTTATCATCTGTCATCTTGGGCATAAACCATTTCAGAGTAAGACAACCCAAATATTTGCGTAAAGTGTTGTGTGTATATATAGGAAATAAACAGTAAGTACATATACCTAGGCATGTTTTACTTTATAGACTTCTTTGGCAGACTTACACATATCAACCGTTTTAGTATTTGAAAATAATAAGTCTGCGTTCCAAAGAAAGCTGCCATAAACTAAACAGACCATAATAGATTCTTATGGAGAACTTACCATTAGCCACCAATTAAAGCAAAATATGAATAATCAAGATCATTTTGGCAACTGACAACCAATTGACTACATTTGTGTAATACCAGAGAGGGGTTAGAAAACATTAGCAAGTGTATTGACTTGTTTGTAATATAGCAATCAGCAAATTTAGCTAGCATATAAGCTAGAGGCTAAATAATATAGATTTATGAATTCATGTTAAACTGGACAAATGTTGCGGACCACAGTAGTTTGACATTGTATGTTTGATTTAATCCATCAGTCAACACAAGTCCTACTTTAATAAGTTAACGTTCTATCAGATCTGATTCCTATTAATTCAAGGTATTTTTTTATAAAAAGCTATATAACCTAAACAGCAACCATTCATTTTTGCCATCTAAAACTTCTAATTTAATGTTGTTACTTGGCTCCCTAGTTAAAATGAATAAGAAAGAGCACTCCTCTTGTCTCTATCTCAAACTTCAAGTGCAACATATCTGAATGCATCACTCGTGGAAGGCTCTATAGCTGCAAGTGAATCTTACTGAACCATATATTAGCTGAAGAGGCCAATGGTGTAGCTGTTGACTATTGACTTGTCTGCTTCCCGGTGGCCTTCCCATTTCATGGTCATTACACTAATGTCTCCCAGTGACCAACCCAGTGATTTATTGATACTTAAGGGTCAAAGGGGTTGTTTATGTCGTTTTTGACCTCTCCGAGAAGTTTGCCTTGAGCTTTCCAAATGATCTGACTGAACTAAAAAATGTGCAATGGCTTTCCAATGGACCTCAAGTTTTCATTTTAGGTATTAATCTTTAGGCTTTTATGTATAGATATGGTCTTTTAATTATGTCTAGGTGTAAGCCACAAGCCAGTGTTGGGTCAGGAAGGGCATTTGGTGTAAAACCTATCCCAAATAAATGTGCAAACAAACTACGCGCTAAGAGGCACATGTGTTGCTGTGGTGACCCTAAAAGGAAAAGGTGAACAGAAAGAAGAAGAATGATGTCTAGGTTTTATTTTTGAGAAACATACAGTAATCTCTTTTTAAAATAATCATTATGGCAAGTTTAGGAAAACAGCGTGCCATTTCACTTGCAAGAAATCCAACCTCGCTCAGCTGGGTGTGCCAAAAGAAATGAGAAGTGACTCAGAGATGCGTTAACCATCTGATGGAGCTCGTATATTCACCCACAGAGGCTATAAAACCCCAGTGACACCACAGCACAAGACAAATCAGCCTGTTATTGTCAGCGACAGTCAAGAGTGTCATCTCTGCTCTCAAAAGAACTGCTATTTGTCCAGCTGCAAACATCAGGCACATCAAGTCATAACTGACATACCAGGTGATGACCTCCTCCCACCTAAGAATGAGAAATCCTTAAAATGCCAAGAACTTGAGTCATGATCATGTTTTATATAAAGCAGCTGTGTTCAGTGACGTGCTAACTGTTCAGTGACATCAGATACACTGAAGTGTTGAATATAATGTTAATTTCCAAGAAGTCTATGTAAGACGGCATAGTTTTCTTATTATGTGAAAAGTACCAAAGTACTAGTCTACACAGCTTGTTAATTTTTGAAGAAGTAAAACAGTAGAGTAGAGAGAGTAACTACTTTTCCTTTATTACTCTATTTATGTAGCCTACATACTATTTGGAAGATGTAAAAAACATACTTTAGGTTTACACTACATAAAAAATATAAAATGAAAGAAATCTTTAAAGTTCTTTTTTTTTTTTATCTCTAAATAATTTAAAGTATTGAGCTCTATGGCAAAATGGGTACCCATAACAGTATTAGAAATTACAATAGTACTACTACTACTTGTAGTAATAGTAATAGTTTTTTTTACTTTTACTCAAGTAAAAATATTGTAGTA
Organism: Bostrychus sinensis; assembly: GCA_020698575.1. Classification (NCBI taxonomy): domain Eukaryota; kingdom Metazoa; phylum Chordata; class Actinopteri; order Gobiiformes; family Eleotridae; genus Bostrychus; species Bostrychus sinensis. Next base: position 17,326,194 of record CM036245.1, read on the forward strand.
CTTTGGTAATATTTACAGTAACAGTTCTTTTATTCAAGTACAGATTTTGACTTACTTCTTCCACCTCTAAAACCTTATTAAACATAAACTTAGTGATTACTACACTGGTGCTTACATTTAAAATCTATTAGTGTAGACATAACTATATTCAGATATATCACCAGAAAACAGTTCACTTTGAAAAACGTCTTCATGCTTTGTTACTCACATCCTGCTATTTCACAAACTGCTCTTGTGTCCTAACGGCGGTAATAGTCTGGGAGATTAACAGCTGCTTTCATTCAGGCCCTGAATGTGGACCGAGAGAAGGAATGGGTGGTCTCCTCTTTCTCCAGAGGCTCTGCAGAATTATCTGATCGGTACACTTCAAATTACCACCGCAACATGTCCCTACCTTTCCCTTTTTATATGATTACATCTCAAAAACTAGCTCAGGCCCTGAGGACAGTTATCACAACCTCAAATTAAAGTGGTTCTTGTTACAGAGAGACATGCAAATGCAAAAAGGAGGGAGCAACAAATGGTTTTATACTTATATGGTCAAAAATACTCCTTGCTTATGTCACCATTGGTAAATGTCATAGTTTAATTTTTTCAATTATCATCCATGTTTGACAGACACCTGCTATTGTAACATTTATGTGCCTTGTTGAGCTTCATGTAAACATCTACCTACAGTGGATGAGGCTCAAACTGTAGGGTCAAAGGTCAAGCAGGGTTGAAGCCTTTGATCATCCACCAATATCCAGAGCAGTGCCATCAGCCGCTAATGAAAAAAATCCTGAGAGATTCAGACTGACAGGAGACAAGAGTGCTGTAGATTGAGGTCATTGTGTCACTACAGTAAGATTTTTCTATTAACTATCCATCCATCCATCCATCCATCTTCTTCCGCTTTATCTGGGGCCGGGTCGCGGTGCAGCAGTCTAAACAGAGATGCCCAGACTTCCCTCTCCACAGACACTTCCTCCAGCTCTTCCGGGGGCACCCCAAGGCGTTCCCAGGCCAGCCGAGAGACATAGTCCCTCCAGCGTGTCCTAGGTCTTCCCCGGGGCCTTCTCCCAGTGGGACATGCCCGGAACACCTCCCCAGGAAGGTGAACAGGAGACATCTGGAAGAGATGCCCAAGCCACCTCAGCTGACTCCTCTCAATGTGGAGGAGCAGCGGCTCTAGTCCGAGCTCCTCCCATGTAACTGAGCTCCTCACCCTATCTCTAAGGGAGCGCCCAGCCACCCTGTGGAGGAAACTCATTTCGGCCGCTTGTATCCGGGATCTTGTCCTTTCAGTCATGACCCAAAGCTCATGACCATAGGTGAGAGTAGGAACGTAGATCGACCGGTAAATCGAGAGCTTTGCCTTTCGGCTCAGCTCCTTCTTTACCACAACAGACCAATACGACTGCATTACTGCAGACCCTGCACCGATCCGTCTGTCAATCTCACACTCCATCCTTCCCTCACTCGTGAACAAGACCCCAAGATACTTGAACTCCTCCACTTGAGGCAGGAGCTCTCCCCCAACCCGGAGAGGGCAAACCACCCTTTTCCAGTCGAGAACCATGGCCTCGGACTTGGAGGTGCTGATTCTCCAATTCTATTAACTAAATATAACTGTATTTTTATGCCACCTGTTCATTAAATTTGCAATATTGCTGGCTAAGTTGAGCTGAGGACCTGTTTGTGTGGCTTGCCATAAGTACTAGGCAAGTTTCCTGTCAAACTCACATCCAAAAATCTGCTAAACTCTATCTGCACTACAACTGGGGACTAAATAAATGCTGCAAACAGTTAATGCTCATGTTGCTAGATGTGGTGTAACCCAAAATCTCCAGAAATGCAGTTTCGTAACCAGCAGCAACCATAAGAAAATGCAATTATAAGACTCTATAGTTAAAGTGCAGTATAAAGTTTATTCATCATCTTCGAGGTCTTGGGTGGCTGGAGCCCAACAACTATGGGCTGTAGGTGGGGTAGAACCTGGACAATTGACTGTTAATTGCAAAGTTGACACAGAGTAATACTGACAAACAATCACTCTGATATTCATTGTCTTTGGATTATGAGAGAAACCTGGAGTACCCTAAGACAACACAGAAACATAGGAAGTATATGCAGCCTCACAGTTCTGGCTGAGAGGCAAAATCAATGCTGATGATATACATACAGTATAGGCTATGTCAAGAGTCCAGTAAAACAGATGTTTGCAATTTTTTCGTGAGTTGTTTGGGCCATCACTGCATGCTTTTTGCCCAAGAAATCATCTTTCACTAAATATATATACTATTATTAAACTTTCATACTGGTGCAAACTGTAAAGCTGTCATTCAGTTTCATTTATACATTTATATAAGGGACTTGCATCCAAAAATCCAAAACTATGACTGAGAAAAGATAGTTTATTTGTCCTGAGGTCAGTGAGTTGCTGCTGGCCGTCCTGACCCACAGTGGCCTATGGTCTAAAAAGTCCTAAAATTTACTCTCACTCACCTTTTGCCTCAACCTGTCTCTACAATGAACTAAGGACATTTCCTCAAACCCAAAGTTTGACCATAGTTTTGCAAAAAAAATGTCAGTGAAAACCAGTTTTTTGGCATGTCAAGATTAATGTTGTATATTACAATGCAAGAACAACATAGACTACAAGAATAATGAGGTGGTGACTGACCCCTGGAAAACCAAAAGTAACTGATAAGTTAGAAACTGTATGATATGGTACAGCAATAACACAAAGACATTAGCTCAAACACACAAACAGCTGCAGTTTTAGCTGAATAATCCCATAAAACCAACTAAGGAAATGGAGTAGTACTTCAAAATACGCAGGGACAGCACACATCCTGGGCACACCCTGATTTTAACCACTTGCAAATGGTTCAGGGCAGTAAGATCACTCAAATAGAAAAACACAGACCCACAACATTATGTCCTTCTGGCCACACAACACATAAGAAAATATATTACACAAATGCACATTATTGGTATACAATGTTTGGACATGGAAAAACAACACTAAAAAAATAAATGTCAATGGTATGTTACTGACTGAGCAAGTATAACCAAAATAAATACATAAATAATCCAGACAGGAAATCAAGGAAAGAGAATGGGGATGAGGTTGAGGGAAAAGGCCTGAGGCACGAGTCGAATCCAAGTCTTATCTTATGTGATGAAGCTCATTCATATCACTAAATAACACAAAGACACTGTCCAGGGTGTACCCCTCCTAAAGCCCATAGTTCCTGGAATAGACTCCAACCAGCTGTAATTCTTTACTAAGCAGAAGAGTGAATGATCTGTAGTATCTCAAAAAACAAACCTGCAAAGACTAAGGGGGCATCAAAGTTCATGTTGTTGACAATTGTTGAGTAGATGGCTTTAACCACTCATTTATTCATTCATCCATTTATTTATTTATTTATTTAGTTTTTTGAACCAGGACAGTAAATAAACATTTCTGTAAATGTGCCAGTGTTAGCTACAGAGCTAGTTTTTAACTGTAGTCCCTGGGCAAGGTGTAAAATGCCAGCAATAGACAAAACAACAACAGAGAATGAAGAAAATAGACAGGTGATTATTGACGATGACTGCAGGATTGATTTATTCCGCACCAACAGACAACCATTCACTTGCACATTCATTCACTAGGGGACACATACCAACTCTCCTCTTAATCTAACACCTGCATGTCTTTGGACAATGGGAGAAAACCTGACTACCCAGAGAGAACCCACAGTAACACGGGCCGGCAGAGTCAGGAAATACCATGTAGCTTTAAGGATCTGTCCAAGTTATTGTCCATAGATTGAAACTCAGTGCACTTCCGCTGCAGTCCACACAGCATGCACACATTTCTGGAGGTGTGTTTATGCCTCCCAGCGCACTATGAGCTCTATCAGTCTCATGTGTGCTACATTGTTAGGAGGCCTGTGAAACAGCAGGGACATGTCACACTGCAGCCTTCTCCTGGCAATTACAATGTTATATTTTCTATTCACTTCAGGAAATCAGCAAATCTGGCAACAAAGAGGACTCTGTTGACCTAATGTGGAGCACTCAGAGTCATGCTGCTATAAGGACAGCTGCACCATGAGCACTAAATCTGATACAGGCTAATACAGGACCATGGTTTAAAATGGTCATAAAAACTGCTTCCTGTAGGGATTCAGTGTTAGGATGAAGGTGACAGAAAAACGTGACATTATTTTGACAAAGCACATGAGGATAGCAGTACATTTATACCACCAGAAAAAGAGTAAAATACTTTGTAGCTGACAATTTTCCTGTAGCTGTGGATAAGCTTGAGATAAAAGGAAACTAAGCAACAGTTCATGCAAAGTATTTATGCTTTGCTAATTGTTGGCTAAGAGGCTAAATCTGCAGAGAGAGGGATTAGGGAACATATGAGAGGCTGTAAACACCAACAGATGTGTTAAGTGTTAGTTATTAGAGAATAGTGCCTTGAGTCTTGGACACTACATGACAACAAAGTAATTTATTTTATACATGTGGCAGCTGCAAAACCACAAAGCAACAGCAGTCAGTAGTTAACTGTTAATTATGATATGCTTGGCTAGAAGTTAATTAAAATGCACAAATACTACTCTACATAATATGGTTAGAAAGAGATTTCCAATAGATTGTTTATTTTGATACTGTGAGAGCCCAGTGAGAACAGCTAGTGATGAACAGTGAGCATCAATAATAACCCAAGAGAATAACCCAAAGATTAGTGAAGGGTTTTTGAGTGGGTAGTAGTAGTAGGTGTTATAGTAGTGGCTGTAAGAGGCTAACAGTAGTATAGGTATAGCATTAGAAGTAGTAATAGTAGCTAGTAGAAGTGGCTGTAGTAGTAGTGGTAATAGTAATAGTAGTTATGGTATTAGTAGGAGGCAGAAGAAGCTCTTAGAAATAGCAGTAGTAGTAGTAATGGTGGTGGTAGTAGTAGTAGCTTAGGCTAGTAGTAGTAATGTGATGGTGGTGGTGGTAGTGGTAATAGTAGTAGTAATAGTAGCAGTAATGGTCGTGGTGGTGTTAGTAGGAGTAGTAGTAATGGTGGTGGTAGTAGAAGTAGTATTTTTCAAGCCAGAGCGCTGTCAATCATATTGGTAATTAATATAAATAAGTTTGTCCTTTCTGGGCTTCTGTAGAAAAATGACTGCAGAAAAGAGAGATGATGAAGTGAATGAGCTGAAAATGAATCATCTACATTATGCAGAAGTCTAACAATATCATTTTAATTTTATTTTATGTGAAAAAGTCCTCTTTACTGCATACCTTCAGCAGGGCTTTATAGGCCTACTGCTAATTACAGCGCTCTGAGTCCAAATCCCCTGTCAACTCCAGTATGACATATCATAATGAGAAGTGTGTGTTGTCTGAAGGTATAATTGATATTTGTTGATATTTTCAGTTGTTAGTGTAATGGTGCACACATTATTCCCCCAGCATGACCTCACTGTCCCGCACTAAGCCTTTTTCTGACTGCACAGCGCTGCTAAATTCACTGTAACACACAAGTTTGGTGTGGCTCGGCTCGACCAGCGGTGTCCCTCAGCCCGCGGAGGAACAGAACAAAAACAGAGTAAGCCAATTATCCAGATGGGAGAATTAATTAGGCAGAGGAGGACTGTGGTTATATACAGCTGTGGTGGAGCAGTCTGGCCTGTTCAGAAGATCAGCTGCAATGCAAGCGGATCAACAACTGGATCTGCTTAAGCCCATGTTGTCCTGTATACTGCTATTGTAAATAACCCAGAGTATGTTTTACATTTGCTAAAAAAAAAAAAAAAAACTAAAAAAAAAAAAAACTTTTGATACTTAATTTTTACATGTTGTATTATTTTTTTCTTGGTTATGGTTAACTTCCTGTTTTGACTTTGTGCACTTTTATTTTGAAAACTTATTTCCTGTTAAGCGCTATTACCGTGAGTTATATTGACATCAAAAAGACGGTAAAAAGCGGCGAAAAGACGGAAAGAAAGTTTATGAAGCAAGTAAACATGGTTTATGTATTAACTACCCCTCTGAAGAGGCACAAGGTATGTTTTTGGTTTGTAGGAAATGTTACGGATAATTTTGTGTCTCTATCTTATGTGTCAAGGTATTTTATTCTGTCCAAATTTTAAGCTAAAGCTCATGCTTATGTGTTTGCTAACGTGTAAAGGAGTTTGTGTATTGTACTTGGTATTTATTCACGTATTTTTCTGTTCCTCCTGCTCTTACGGTCGATTTAAGGATTTACTGCCATTAAATCTGAGAATCGCCAGTCAAAGTATCGTACTTCATTCAGGGGGATATGCTACAGCTATAACTTAATGCTCATCACTTATTTTCTAAATCACATGCTGCAAATAATGAATAAGCGTAAAATGACGTGTGAGTGTGAGTGCGGTTTGTCTTCCTATACCCAGAGCTTTCCTCAAACAGGAGTAACAGGTGGAGGAGCTGTTAGTTTATCACACAGCGCCTCCTCGTGGCGAATATATGACCATATAGAATCAAGAGTTTGGTCGTGGCGCCATCTACAGGAAAACACCACATACTGTAGGCATTTAGGAGTTTCTCTAAAAACCTCAGACTAAAGACAGGCGATTTTAGCAACTCATAGAAAATGAAGTAAACTAAATTGTTATCTGAAAATAATGTGCGTTTAAATATTTTATACATAGCCTAATAATTATTTTTGATCATGACCAGCTGCTACCATGAGACATAAAAATGTATCTTGTTTAGAGCTGGCTATGTTTTAACAGCTATGCCAATTTATTCATTCATTCATCTTCTTTCTGTTTGTTAGGAGTCGCAGGTGGCTGGAGCCTGTGTTGGCAACTATGGATCTGAAGCAGGGTCCACCAAGGACAATGGTCAGTAAGTCAGAGGGCCACGTGTCAATTCATTTATTAGGCTACATTATAATGGCATTATTACAACTGATGATAAAGATAAAGAAAATTAAAAATAAAGGTTGCGTTTAAATTGTGTTTGCGTGTGTACAATGTGAGCTCCTTTTAACACAATTAGAAAGTTACGTGCTGTATTCATTCCATTGTATATAAACATACTCTATGAATTTTCTTTCAAATTGCATTATCTGATAATGCACTTTTTAACTATTTACAGATATTATTCTTGTTTCTTTAATATGATCCTTTGCTTTAATATTATGAAAGCTTTAGGATTATAGTTTATCCAGGTAGTCATCTGTCCTGTAATTACTGATAAGACTGGTGTAAAAAGGTCTTAAAATAACTTGTAATCTAAGTTTTGTCCTTTGAAGGACATTTTACTTCAACATCATTCCAAATGCAGGACTTGGAGCGGCTGCATTGATTATATAAGAAAGAAAAGAAAACACAAATTATACAAAGTGAAACGTGCCTTGAGACAGCGACCAAAGCCTGTCAAAGACATTTTGGCCGTGTGGGTCTGTGAGTGTGTAGAGGGGTGATAGGAGTGCATTGCATAACCTGCAGAGGAGACGAAGACCATGTGGTTTTATGTAAAATTACCCACACAGTGATGCTGAGGTTTGTTCTGAATCGACTTATCAAACCCATCACCACTGTAAAGGGCACTGTTGATGTGGCCCATGCTGGCACTGATACTTGTATATACGTCTGTAAAAATATTTATATTAATCTAATCAGGCTGCATCACATGGTGCAGATTCAGGATGTTGAGGATTCTATTACAGATTACTGCAAACAGTCTCGCAGTTTGAAGGAGCCACACTGACTAATTCTTTATGAATGAGCACATCACAAGGAGACAGTAAAATGGCAGGCTGACATAATATATATTTGTCCACAAACTAGCATTTTTGTCAAGTTATAGGTCTGGCCACTGCATTTAGTCTTCTTTTTCATATTTGTACTATATACATGTAATCTCTATGCTCATCAATACTTACTTAAGATTTTTACCTTCTTAAATAGTTCAATATTTGTATAATTTTAAATACTAATTCATTATACAACTGTGTATATTTACAACATAAAACAAATGAATAGTGCTATAAGGCTTGATTTGATGATGTGGACCAAAATTGTGTCTCTAAAATAAAGAATGAGTTGAATTGATTTGCTGTGTTAGCAGCTGTAAAAGATGGGATGCTTTGTCACCAGAGCAACTCTTGTCTTTACTGAAAAATGCCACTTGCTGCTCTGCTCTCCTCTGGGTGTAGTCACTATGGATACTTCACGTCAGTCTGGTCATGTCAGAGTGCGTTGGGAGCCTTGGCGCTTCATCAAACATTGAACACAAAGAGTCCTCAGACCAGGGCCTCTTCTCAGTACTCAGCATGTGCCGTCCAAGTGACATTACAATGATTTTGATGTTTTTGGACCGCTTGGAATCCAATTAAAGTTTTTTTTTTTTTTTTTTTTTTAAGAAATTAGTAGTGAACAGTATCAGGTGATAACTTGATTTGGACAAACTGTTACAGATTAATTTGTTAATCTAATGATTTAAGCCCTTCTTAAATTATCAACGAATTGGGTTTTTGCTGTAGCTTATCAGTGCTGGACAAAATTGTTTGGTGGTGGTCGGAGCAGATTAGCAGAAGTACCACCACTGTGTGACAGAGGAGTTAATGAATAATGCAATTTTGAGTGAATACAAAAGCACTTCTAAAAAAAAAAAAATCATTTTATAAACAGTGGACAAATAAATTGAGTTAAAGGCAGGGCGACCAGCCGTCCACATTTAACTGGGACAGTCCCAGTTGTCCCCAATAAGGAATATGGCATAGGAAAGTGTAAACATACTCTATGTATCTAAAGAATTTTGTCATTAAAATTATTCACAATGTCATTATTTCTATCAATAATTTGACATTAAAATTCAAAACTTAAGCCCTAGTGTCATGTACTTGAAATACATCAGAGAAAATTGGACGGATTTCTGAAGCTTTTTTGTCACTTGGTGAGTTCAAATGCACCGTGATTAGTGAAAAAAAAGTGTCCCAGTTTTTCGGTCTAAAAATCTGGACACCCTAGGTAAAGATGTATGCCACTAAATTAGAATATAATAGAAAAGTTTATTTATTTCAGTAAATCAAAGTAAAACATATAATATATAGATTCAGAGTTAGATGTTTCAAGCATTTACTTATAATTGTATTACAAGTATTATTAATGTAAATTATGGCTTATGAAAAACAAAATTCAGTATCCCATAGAATTAGAATATTTCATGCATCTTTATCACAATAAGAAACACATGCTTTTTAACTCTGTGTGTACTACAGCTATAATAAATGAATTGAAATACTGAAATAATAGAGAGATCATATCTGACCCAGCAACGGTACCAATGACAATAATACAACAATACAGATATCACTCTCTTTTTAGGAGGCCCTCATCACTGACCAGTAACACTTTAAGCTCTGAATAGCTTTCCAGGAACTGAGGCCAATTGACACGCTGGTTTTACTGGCAGTATGCTAACGCCGGATTTGCAAAGCAGATCCAGAGCTGCCAGAAGTCCACAATGCACAATACGTGGTACAGACACTGACACTTAAGTTTCCATGGAAGAGCAGTTTTTCAGCCATCCCACCTCCATTTCCAAATTAGATTTCTCCACAATGCAACATCACGCTCCCTTTGTTGCTTCCAAGAAATGCTTGGAATATTTATTAAGTTGTTCATGCTGTTGGACATAAAACCTAAGTTGACAGGCAACACATAATGAGTGTTTGTGTTGGACTATTTGGGTTGTGATATGAGCCTAATGTACAGTACAGGCATGCAGGCCATCTGGTGTAAGAACCTATGTCAAATTAATACAATTCATCAATGGGCGCTTCATACCAGATCAATGATGAATGGAGGCAGATGATTTGAAGTACAGGTGTAACCTAAAGATATACTACTACTCAATGGTTGAATGTAACAAAGTAAAAGTACTTAGTTAATTTACTTAAGTACAACTTTCATGGATCTGTACTTTACTTGAGTACATTTTACAAGGGTACTTTTACTTCACAACATTTTAGAGCAAGCATCTGTACTTTTTACTCCACTACATTTCTGAGTTGGTTTGAAGTACAAAGTATTTTGAGTTTTTGTTTAAAATCATGTGTTTTTTCTTGTGCCCTCATTGTAGACACGTACAGGAGTACTTAAATATAAAAGATGCAGTAAAGTAGTACTCCTTTAGAAACATCAAAATAATAAAGACAGAAGACCTCACCGACAGATTCAGTCCCTCCTGCTGCACCAGTTTGTTAATTTTATTTGTAATCAGAACAATTTTTCAGCAAACTCTCTTCATTAAACACATTTGAGTTGTCGAGTCTGTGCAAAATACTTTTACTATTTTACTTGCAAGTGCATTTAAAAGTAAGTACTTTTATACTTTTACTTAAGTAGAATTATTAAGGTGATACTTTTACTTGAGTACATTTTTGCTCCTTTATCTTTACTTTTACTTAGGTAAAGAAATTCAGTACTTCTTCCACCACTGCTACTACTGCTGCTGCTACTTCTTACTCACCTTTTTTATATGCATGGATTTCAGCTAACATTACTGTTTTGTCAACATACTTAGTTTTTATTTAGATATACTGGCTTGATCATCAGCCCACTTAGCTTATGCATCTGCTGGATGATTGCACTTAATCCAATCCTAAAATGTACTGTTGCAGCCTTTTAATTAAATAGGATTTACTTACAGTTGCTATTTTTGCATCACATTGTGCTGTCCTATATGTAATCTACTACTCCCTAAGCCTGATCATGAACCATTGAGTACCTTTAGGATGACCTCCAGACAGTCTATCACGGGTGGGTTGAGTCCCATAAGCCAGGGCTCATAATTGTAACTGAATAACCCACCTGCCTCTTGTAAAAACTATCAACAACATCAGCCAAAAAAACAGCATGCACAACCTTTCACTAGGATCTTTCATAACCGCGTTTGGTAACTTTTATTGTTTTAATTTCACACACGTGTCGAGGAAAAAGGCTTGTATCAGAGACAGGATACACAAGTTTAGCGTGTGCGAACAGTACACATAGGGTTTGAATAAAGCAATAAGAAAGGCAGATAAAGTACTCATTGACAAAGCTGCAATAGATCAAAATTAACATATATTAAACATATATTTTTCTTCTAATCACAAAAGTGCACCATACTAAATATTGAAGGCATGTGCTGATCAGCGACATTTTATCATACATAATTGATATTTTAGTTATAACAACAAAGCAATTAATTCAGTGCCGTTAGACAGTGGTTCATAAGTGGTGCTTCGGATGTTTTTAAACAGAAAGTGCAAAAAATGACTGACATAAAACAAACAAGTTAAATTATATGATTAAAACGTAGAATAACAGCAATACAGAACATTACAGAAGGTGGCATAACACACAATGCACAATGACCTAATCTACTCAGTGTCTTGGTCCTTCACCTGACAAAAGTGTATGTTGACGTTTTCTTGACAAGGTACCAACAATCTAACGACTTGGTGCAGCTTTAAAACAATTTAAGAAGTTTGAATATTGTCTGATCTACCATTAAGGCAGTCTGTTATCACAAATGAAACTTCATCAACTATAAGGCAAAATTCCAACAGAAAGCACTTAATAAATGACACTACTTATAGTTTAATTATAAATGGACTTAATGTAACATACAGTAACTGCAACAGATAATTTTCAAAGTGCAAAATGGTGTGAAAGTAACAATGAGTTTTAGTGGCACTACTAAAACGATACTTCAGGTTAATGGACCAGAGAATAATGATATATGAGAGATACTTAACTTACGGTAACTTAAATGTAAACAAAAGACAAGCTTAAGGTTTTGCCTTCCTGACAATACACACGGAAATATAAGATTCCAATGAAGGACATTTTAGAAACAATTAATGCCTCTTATAGGCTAAACCTAAAGCCAAGCAATGCCAGGAAAAACAAGGAATGTAGATTCAGCCTGTGGCCTTTAGTTATTCCTTTTAAGAAGGTCAACATTGCAACAATATTAAAACAAAATGGACAAAAACAAAAGAAAAAAATCTGGTTGCTTATTGTAACTTGTATTGCATGATATGGAATTATCAACATTGGGAATGTATTTGTAGGCAGATTCATTATTTATACACACCATCGACTTAAGACAGACTGAAGATATTAAACTATCCAACTATTCAAATATTTCCTACAGTGGTTTCAAGCTCACAAGACTGGCTTCAAGTTGCATTATAAAATCAATATGGCAGCTTTTGGCTACAACAATGAAAGAAGTTTTAAACACAAAAATGTTGGCAAAATAAGTAAGTTTGATGGTATTAAAGTGACTTTTTAAAATAATTCTGATTTTTCAGATCCTTCCTATGGATAGTCTGTAATGCCATCCTCTACTATTTAGATATTATTAGTGCAGATAATTATTCATAAGACTAACCCTAACTTCCTAACTCACCAGTGGATGCCGTATGGCCTAAGCTGTGAATGCAGGTTAGGAAATTGCTTGCATACATGATGCATCTGCAAAGCTTGAAATGAGGAACCATTGCTCATGTTACGGATCATGAGGAGCCCGTACTGAGCCGTAGAATTTTGAAAAATGGTTTGTGGCAAAGTACAAACAAAGAAACCTACTCCCAGTGGGATGTGCCTGCAAACTGTAGCAACAGGTGTGGAGATTCAGAGCGAGACAGAGGACCATCTGAAGTGAGTTTAGCCAAAGCTACACAGTTTGGTGAACAGGAAGTGTCTGAATATGAAGACTGGACGTAGCACATGTTTACATGCGAGAGGACATCAAATACAAACCAGGCACTGCCATGTAATCAAAGCTGCTTCAAATGTAGTGTGTCTAAAGTTAAATCATGAACGCTCAATTGGAGTCAGATTTGAGGAGAGGACAGACCTACACTCACCGAACACACTCGTCCACACTTTGAAAGTTAGGCTGAATTAGTTAAACATGGCTAATCCTCCATTTAGGCCTGGACCTTCTCTGGGCTTTTGAACAGGCTCTGCAGTAGAGTCTTCTGAAAATCTTCCTCAGATGTTTCAGGAACCAGGAACTCCAGCAGCAGGTCACATATGCAGTAAACCAGATGTCTATAGAGCCAAGAAAAAGACAATATAAAGGTTATCAATAAAGTCAATCCCCTCAAGCCTTAAAAAACTTGAATTATTCAGGTAGATGATCTCATCTTTAATTTCATCTAAACAACACACTACAGAAGAAGACAGTATGAAACCTGTTAATGCATGGGTCCTGTAGAGAGTCCAGGGCATTTTGCCAGCTGAGCTTGTACTTGTCTGACCCCAACACATCTGTGATCAGATCTGGAAGCATAATATCTCTTATTTATTAATCGTTTTACATTTTAAACTCACATAAAAACACTACTCTTATTTTAACTATTTGCTTAGTGGCGTTTACCTCCTTGTTGTTTTTATATGCACACATTTGCTTCCTTTTTATGAAGCGCAAATTAAGATTGAATAAAGTTGTCATTCACAATTTGGTGAAGGTCTCTTGAACAGAGGTTAAACAGAGGTTGAATGTGACTTTTGTCCAACCAGCCCTTAGGTTAGAAGCAGTTATGCTTAGTCTAAGGAATGGTACAGGCTTCATGTATTATTGTACCTGGCAAAAGTCTCATAAGACACTGTAATGCTTCTTGTTTAGTGATGTCTTTCTGTTGCTGGCTGCGGTCCATCTGAGGGGCAGTAGGCAGCGTCCCTCCAGGCCACACAGCCTCCTGTATGACCTGCAGATACATCACCCAGTACCTGGTACACATCAGGTTGGCTACACTCACATCCAGCCATCTGCAACACAAACAAAGCAATGGTTACCACTTAAACAAAGATTTAGGCCTTGCAGGACACCGCACGAGACACAATAATAAAAACAACAAAAATGATTAATGCCTCACTCTTATGACGGGTAGTAATGGCGATAAGAATCAACAGTTCCTTCTACCACAACTATATCCTAGGTCAATATGAAGTGATCTTGGCAAAGGTTAGTCAACCTTCTGACCCTAAAATCCCACAAAGCGACAGTTATTTAAATGTGTTGTGACCTTGTCACCATGCCTGACCTGACCAACACCAAATGATCCTGTCCTTAAACCACCCAATCCTTTGAACACCAAATCATGTCTTGTTGCATTCCCATGTGGATTTGAAATCACGTGGGACCAGCACACTGGAGGTGCTCTGACACTTTACAGCACCATTGGATTTAAGGTCACGTGATCAGGATGATCAGGACTTTTACAGTTCTATGTGCAGCTGAGTGACTTTGACACTTTTGTTGTGACTTGACCTTTTTCTCACCAAGATGTCAAGAGGGGTGGAAACATCACCAGTCGCCGTCCAGACTGGATGAGGAGGGTATTTAAAGTAAGCAAAAGCTAAAAACGACATCTCAATGTAACTTAAGCATGTGAGCATTGTATGGGTCAAGCATGTGAAGCTGTAGGGGATCTTATAGGCTGACTAGTGTGTCTACGTGACAAACAGCAGCATAAACAGAGAGTTGGCATTCTCGTCCATTTATAGTCTTCAAAAACATAAATTCTGCAATGTTTCCAGGACTGTGCAGACACTTAAATGTTTAACACCATGCAGATGCTGTTATGCAACATCATGGTAAAACCTCACAGCGGTGCTAAAGTATGAGGGACATCCTTCTGGGCCTAATGTTATGCCTTTTTCACTCACTTTATGTGGCCCCTAATGAAGTTATTTCATTTGTGCTGTACTCAGAGAGGTTTGGATGTGCCAGCTTCCATTTTTGGTTTCCACTATTTGACTTTATCTCATAGAACAGCATGGAAGCAGCCAAATACTTTTCTATACTTCAAGTTGTGGGTGGGAACAAGAAGGGGACAAATACAGTACATGGTGAACTCTCCTAGATGTGCAGGAACATCTTATTTTCACTGTAAAATGTTTTCGCCATTTTTTGCCTAAATAATCTATCTGTGACAGATAAAACCACAAATGTTTAAAACAGGATCTCTGTGTCCATTTGCGCTGCCAAGTGACTATAATTATATCATTAATGATAATAGCCTGGTATTAGACCTGCAAGAGTCCAGTACAAACAGTACAAATCTGTGTTTATGCGATTCGTTCCAACACAATTATCATCTGATACAAGCAAGTCTCAGTAATTTCATTTGCTTGAAGATGTTTGTGATTATTAGACATTAACATTATAAATTGGTGAATGAGTGGCGTGTATGTTACGTACAAATGGTGATGGTGCACATAATATTTTGTGTCTTCCTCAGAAGCAAAGAATATTTTGGTTACTGATCCTATAAACTCAGCAGGTGGGCAATGAAGTTTATCTCCTCTCATACCAGTGACAGACGAGCTCTTTAAATCACTGCGACCTTTGATCTGTCACTGCAAACTGAACCTATAAACACAAGCTGTCAGATGTATAATAACCTTCTGACATTTTTAAGACTAATTTACATTTCAGGATAAGATTTCATCGTTAATGCTTTGGGTTTTTAAACTATTAAAGTCACAGTGAAAGGATGGGTGGTCAAAAAGTACAGAATGTGCACTGTCGTTATGGGTGTTTCCATAATGGTCCTATGTATAAAGGGAATTGTCAGAAGCTGTATTAGAAATGCATGCTATCTTAGTGGGAGTAGCAGTACAAACTGTATATTTCACTTCATTAGCTCAATAAACATCATGTGGTGAGAAAGGTTTTTAATTGTAAACTTAAACACTGAATGTATGTTTCAAAAAAATGGGAAAAGAAGAAATAAAAGGTTGTGTTTTTCCAGCATTGGATTGTTTGTTGGTTGGTTTGTTAGTCAAGAGAACTCAAAAGTAATGGTGGGATTTTTATACAATTTGAAAAGGTCTGTAATGGTCCAAGGAAAGAATATTTAGTTTTGGTTTATATCGGGAGCACTTTCTGTATCCAGACATTTTTGAAAGGCCTCTGTGCAAAGGTAAGGAAATGGTTTGTTTTATAGTTTATTTACTATTGCAAGATATAAGGACATTGTGGCATCGGGCACTGTGATAAAGTATTTACCCCTGAACTTGATGATCCCCGGTTTGAGTTCAAGTCTGAGCAGTCTGTCTTCTCTACTACTGTGAGGCCCAATGCCCATTTATTTTACAGTATGATGATTAATGAGCAACGATATTGTACACAGTTTTGTGAGAACAGAAAACAAATGACTCGAGCGTAATATACTGAACTTATTGAAGGTTGCTGAAGTGAATAGAAGATGTTGAACTCTCGTGTGTCATATTATATTAGTGCTTTTGGCAGTGTGGGCTCTATTGACACAGCTACAAAAATAAATAAATTCATTAGTGCCATAGCCTGGCTGGAAAATGACTAGTCTAATTAAGAGTTTGACTGGAAAAAGTGACAGGGTGTGAGGAATCGGGAGCTGAGAGAAACCTTGGCCAGTGTTAATTTGGACAGAGATGGTTAATAGATGTATAAGTTGGCAGAAGGTGAAGGTTGATGATGTAGCACACTGGCCTTGTATTTCTTTTACAAAATTCATGAGCATGAAATGAACGAGTGCTACCTCGACTTTTGCAACCCGTTTTTATGTGAACGCTTAAAAAATAAAATATGATACATGCCAGACATCGATCAGGCGTAACATTATGACCACCTGCCTAATATACAGCCATACATGCAATAAACTGCAATGCCCTGTGTATTCTGTCACCTTCTTATCAGCCCTAAGAGCAATTTACTTTACATAACTGCTCTAAGGTGGCTGAAGTTTATAACTCAAGCTTCTATGTTTGGCTCATAATACATCCCATGTTACTCCTAAACATTTACCTTGGGTGAATAACAATGGCTGCTGGGGCCAAAAACAAAATACGAATGTATATAATTGCATTGCAGGCCTCAGAGTTGGACTGAGATCTTTAAAAGACATTGATTATTACCACAAAAAAACAAAGCTATTAAATAAGTATAATTAAAAGCAGACCAACATTAGCAGAGGTGTTGTCCAGCAACTATTTTAAGAAATGCATCATGACTGGGATCAAATAAAAAAATAATGCTGTACTAAGCAAACTCCTTCCATTATATTTTAATAGGTTTTCAGCTTTAAACAAGTCATTGTTGACAGCTTTCCCAAACCATCCACAACACAGTGCAATAAACATCTAGTCTGGTTAAATTGTGAGAGATTTTTTGTTTAGGTTATTTGTATATTGTTACTGAGTTTACAGTAAGTATTTGAATAAGCAAAAATTAAAAACTAGAATAACTTGTGGGAGCACAGACAAACCACTGAGGCATTAGCCCTATCTGTCAATGTTAAAAACAAATGATGCTCATGACCTGTTCTCAAATGGGAGATCTTTTAGTTCAATGCATTGAGCCACAGAGTTCCAAAACAAATTATTGTCCCTTTACTGACCCCTTGTGTCTGGGCCTTTGGCCCTATCTCACAGTGGTACAGAATCCTGGATCCACATCAATAAATACAATTTTGTTATAATAATTTTATTATATTTGCTGATGAAACCAACCAATCAATGCCTAAAAAAAATAACACTAGAGGTAATACCAAATGTATACCGTAGGAACTGTAAACTTTTAATGCCAACGTGTTATTCTTAAACTCAGATTGTGTTTAAATGGATAGAAAAAAAGAGTTTAATAACAAATCTCCTTTAACAAATTTCTCTTTTTCAGAGAATGCACTGAATGAATGTGAGATTTCAGGCTAGAGAGCAGGAGAGTCTGCACCATAGCGGACTGCTTTGTCTGTTTTATCTCAGAGTAATTTACCTGACCCTATATCTATTTGGAGATACACTGTGCAGGGTTTACACAGTGTGTACTCAAACACAGGACGTGAAGTCCAAGCCAGCATTTAAACACACTTAAAAGGCTGGTGTTGCATCTGAAATCATGAGCACATGTTTTAGCTGCAGGCACCTGCCCATAAATACCTGCATGGTCCACACTACATCATGAGACAGAGATCTAGGATAATAGTCAAAGTGGGGCACTGGGGTTGCATCTTTTCTTAGCTATTTTACCCTCAGTGTAAATGGAATGGTCTACTTTGTAGGAGATGTTTGTGTCTTTGCGTAAAGAAAGAGGGAAAACCATGTTGCTAATTCTCTCTGTTGGTATTGCATTACATTGTACACTGATCAAGCATAACATTATGACCACTGACAGGTGAAGCAAATAACACAGATTATCTTTTCATCATGGCACCTTTTAATGGGTGGGATATATTAGGCAGCCAGTGAACCTTTTGTTCTCAAAGTGATGAGTTAGAAGCAGGAAAAAATGGGAAACATAAGGATTTGAGCGAGTATGGCCAGGGCCCAATTGTTATGGCCAGACAACTGGGTCAGAGTATCTCAAAAACTGCAACTCTTGTGGGGTATTCCCGGTCTGCAATGGTCAGTATCTATCAAAGGTGGTCCAATGAAAGAACAGTGGTGAGCCAGCAACAGGTGATGCACATAGGGAGTGTCTTTCATTACAGTCTCATCCTAAATTATCTTTAGCCATATCTTACAATGATACAGAATAAAAAAATCCAGGAGCCACACAGTGTTCTGGATCCAAAAATGAATTACTATTACTGACCTTTTCTGCATGTCCTTTTGCAAATCCAATCATTATTGTTTGAGTTATCTTCTTACAGACCCACAAACCAACCAGCAATGGCAAAAATACAACCACTTTGATGGGGTCCAACAAAGTGATCTTGGTTCAGATGTTGCTAAAGTGATGATACTTTGCAGGAGTTTCTGTTTTTTTGTACATGATTTTAAGTGACATTTTTATTCGATTAGGTTGGACTTTAACAAAAAAATCTATGGTAAAAAACATGAAACTGAGGAACTCAAAAAGTACTAGGTAGATTCCATGCCATGCTATGGACAAATTCAGTTACTCTTTCTATAAAAGGAGTGGCGTTTCAAAGCATGTGATATCACCACTGAACTGTATCCATTTAGACCAAATGTTTATCCCAGTTTCTATTAAGAGGTTCCTCTGTCAGTAAACTTTGTTAGAGCAGAGAAATTCCTGAGAGAACAACTGAAGAAGAACTTGATATTTACATCCCCACACATGAGATCATTTATCTGTTGCCTGTTTGCAATAAGCAGGAAGCAGGAGGACAAGTCAGCCAGGGCAGGTCCGACCCATGTGGAGATAGGCTTTGAGAACAGACCATGACTAAACAGTTTGAGGGTAAAAGGACACCATAGTTTCTTAATATGAACACACTGTGACTCCTCAAGAGACTGAATGAGATCAATGCTAAAAATAGATGTCTGGAAGTAATGGAAAGGTTAAAACTGTCCCATGGAGCTTTTCTTTTCACGTCTTTAATATTTTTACTGTCTTGACCTCAACTAGATGTGCTTAGAAAAAGGACAGTTTTAGCATTTTAGCAACACATAGAATACCTATACAACTAATCCAGACACAAGGAGTCACCAGTGAACCCTTTGTGCCTGTCCAAAGCCTGGATAAATGGAGAGGGTTGCATCAAGAAGGGCATCCAGTGTAAAAACCTAGGCCAAAGCAATATACAAACTGTCTAGCCTTCCATGCACCATATGAACATCGATGTAAAACTACTAAATGCTCATCTATCGTCTTGTTATTTTTACAGTGCATAGCATCTATTATGATAAACTGCAAAAATTCAGTCTGCACCAGGTGCTGAGTAAAACCAGGTCAGTATAGAGGCTATGGGTAAAATTAGACTTGAGTCGATGTGAGGCTGATGAAGTGTTAATTGTGTTGCTTTAACACCCAAGCATTACCAGGAATAGACAGACACTTCTAAGATTATCTTACATCTGTTTATATTTCAGACAGTATTTAAGGACATACGAGAGGGCAGTGTTAACATCAAAGAATGTTTAAGCTAAAGTTAGGTCTTAATTATGTATGGACAGTGTAGTGAGTGTAATGGGTTGATGGGCTGCATCACAAAAGTTATGATGAAAGTGATATAACTTAAAGAGCACATACCACATACAGTAGGCTAAGAAAACCCAGCTCAGTATGCTTTGTGTGTGTCTGCCTGATTTCCATAAATGTCTTCTAATTTACTATTTTGGGGTGCATAAGATTATAAGACATACGATGCCTGCATTAAAGTGTCTTCTACAAGCAGGAATCAGATTGGCAACCCTTCGCTTAATGCTTCACCCACTTAACCTCCTGCGCCGCCTGTCAAATTCAAATTTTGGGGTGCATAAGATCAATATGTATAATTACAATTACCAATACAATAGCAGCTGTAAGTTAAGACAAGTTTATATTGTCCCTGTAGGGAAATTCGCAGAGGTGAGAGACATGACTTGTCTTAAGCCAGACTTAAGTCATCATTTTTAGGACTTTTTAAGACTTGCTTGACAAATATTCTAAAAATACTTGACTTTGACTTGACACTCATGACATTAGACTTGACTCGGACTTTAGCTAATTTACTTGAAATGACTTGTTTTTAGAGAAAATCTATAATGAATTTAGGTGTGACAGAAATGTAGGTATGTGTGTGTTAATGCGGCGCATTTGTGTTTAGATTGCTTTGATGACTGCTGCACGCTTCGACACAATACAGCAGCAGACCAAGATAACATACAATTCTTACAGATAAATCAAAAACTATTACAGTATGCGTGAGAGATGAGATAAATAATGTGATATTTAGCAGTTTACTGAGGCCAGGTGTCTGTGTTTGTGCATTGTAATTTAATCACTTTATATGGAGAGGTTATGTAATTTTTCTGTTCGTAATTCCACTTACAGTATGCATGTGTTCAGTCTTAAGGCCTGTGTCAGAACTGTGGATGCATGAAATGGTCAAGTGAAGATGACAGGACTCATTTTGTTATTTTAAAAACCCTCAGCTCTGTGTACCTTACAGATTGTTTGTTGCCCGAGACTGTATGTGATAACTACTGTCTTTACATTTTAAATGTGTAAAAACAGTTAGGCCTAACTCTAACATGTGAATGACTTGACATGACTTGGTGACTAAAAACAATGGCTCTACTTGTCTTGCTTGACAAAGAGCAGGGACTCGAATTGATTTGCTTGATTCTCAGCAAGACTGACTTGGACTTGCCTGTAACTTGAAGGTTAAGACTCGATGCTTACATGTGACTTGCAAATGAGTAACTCACTCCCACCTCTGGAAATTTGTACTCTGTATTTGACTCATCCTTCAGTGCTGCTGAGGCAACCTGTCACCACTGAGCAGCATCTGAGGACAATCTCCACGCAGAAAGAAATGACTGCAAATGTTGTTGAATAACAGTTGAACTTAAGGCTCTGTCCATTTTATATACAGTAGCATTCAAAAGATGTTTGCCTGTCACAAAGAACACCAGTGCAATGCAAGTATTTCTTAGCAACAAGAAAGTTACTATTATTGATAGCGTGAAAACGATTGCATTGATTTGTGAAACCTTAGTCTTAGTAGAATTTTCGCAATTGACATGTGTGCGTACGTGCCGGGCTGTGGGACAGTTGTGGCGCCTTGCCTCGCCGGTTATAACACAGATGTGAACCTGAGAGGCTTTTGTTGACACTGATCTTGGTTATGTCCCTGTCACAGCAACACTAACACATCCCAACAGGACAAACACCAACATACTGAGTAAGGACACCCATGTGGAGGTCAAGGTCCGAGTCTATGCCACAAAAACATCCATCAAACTTAGTCTCTACTGTCATCACCACTGCAGCCTTTTGGCCATAACCACCAAGATTATTTTTCCCTTTGGCCCATGATGCAACTGCACACACGAATTTAGACTTTTTACAAGCGCACACATGCACAGAGGAGAGTGCTTTCAACCAATTAGGACTGACAAATGCCAAGTAATACTATATGGGAGATTGTGGTCATGAACAGCTCAGTCTGTACAAAATTATTGCTACCATGAAAACCACTGTAGTTGTTTTCCTGCTCTATTCTGTCAAATTGTTATTTTTTTAAGTTGGGGAAGTTACGAGGAGAGTTCTCAAGTGATGTTTAGCTGTCGGCATGTGGGCTCAATTTGGTTTAGTATGAACACATGAGTACACAGTAAAAATACAGAACATAACGTCTGACTGAATATCCATTGAATTTTAGGAGTATTAGTGATTACCATATTAGGACAAATAGTTGAAATTTGAAAAAGCAGGTTGTTTGGCTCAGGCCTACCCTAATCTGCCTTCAATGTAATTACTTCTATAGTGCGAATCACAAGTAATTAACTTCACTGGCTATAAATCAAACATTAACTTGTAATTGTTATGATAAAGAGGAGATGCTTTGAATACCAGAAATTTTACATGCAAAAAACCCAAATACCATTTTAGCTGTCGTTCACCTATAACCCCAGAGAACTGTCTTTAAGTTACCATTTATGGCGGACACACATGAGTATAACCAGATTGTGTTTGAGCTAAAATAAGCCTTTGGTGATCTTTCAACAAATAAGATGTCACTACAGAAGAATGCCCCTCGAGGAAAGAGATGGTTTGGTAATAATGTCCTCAGGCTCAGGTGAAGCAGTGAAACAGACACCAGTGATGAGAAGAGGGTCAGAACCATATGACTTCATCCTGCTGCTGCTGCTCCTGCCTTATTTAACTGTTAATAAGTTCAACTGGCTATCACTCTGCTCCAGCTAAGTTTATCAAAAGCATGAGAAATAATGAGCCGTGTGATGTATCCCAGAGGAGGGCTGTAGTGTTGATGAAACTAACATACACAAATTGGAGGAGGCTTTACTGGTGGCACCCTGCCGCTGGAAGCAATGCTGTAGTCAGGAAGAACACATTATTTGAGCTCAAGACTACGTAAACAACATTTTTATAGGTATTTTATAGATTTATAGACATTAGAAAGGCAGTTGTACTGCAGACTTAATGATAAATAATTAACAAATCTTCCTTTTGGCTGTTTTCTTCAAAGGTCCCCACAACATCATCATATCCATTCTATCCTTTTATCTATTCACTGTATATAGCTACTAATTTACACACTATAAAGTAAAATACTAGCTCTGGCTCTGAACAACTTTTCTAACTATAACTAAGAGCACATAGCAGGATGTAAATACAAGGTGTGAAGATAATTTACATGCGTCTTGATGTCTAGGAGATGAATTTAAATGTAAGGTCTTAAAGGGGACCTGACCAAAGTCCAGAGCCCAGTTACACACTACTGACACAGGGCAATAAGGTAGTGGTAAAATTCTGTCCTATATACAGTATGTCCAAGACAAGATGGTGGCCTCTAATAAAAAGTAGTCGGCTAGATGATGCATGTTCTCTAAAATTTGTGCAGATGTAGCAGGTTTAACAAACGCGACAGTGACAGGAAACATGGCACCTATTCAACTCAAACTGTGTGACAGATAAAACACTCCATGTCCTGATCCAATGGCACCAAAGTCTCATTGCCAAAACAACCAGTCCAGGATGTCCCGCCACCACCTCCTTCACTCAACCAGAGGTGATAGATAGTGCACAGTTATGTAACAACCATCTTTTCCATCCAACAGGTCCTTCCTCCTCCTCTTCCCTCCACAAGTCTATCATTATTCTTAAGCCCACCCAGCTGCCCAACAGCACACACTTTGGTTTCTGCCTCGTGTCTGGAGCCCGAGACGCATATGTCAGGACAGGAACGCACGGACGCCCCCTGACTGTGAAAACAAGCAGCTGTGTCAAAAAATCCTCCCCTAGAAGCAGAGGCATTCCTGTTCTGGGGCCAATCATTTTGTGCTTGGAGACTCTAATCTCTAGATTCCCCACACGTCCCGTCAGCATGATTCATGAGGTCTTCATAGAGTAATAAGGCCTGAGGTCCTATGTTGTGTTATGACATGATAAAAAAAAAAATCAACTGTGACACTCGCAAAGTAAAAAAAATGGTGCCAAATAAAACACTATGTCCAAAAGAAATCTAGGAATAGGTATTAAAGTCATGCTGTGATTCTGCCAGATTAAAAATAGTCCTCTAGAAACAGGGACACATATGGTTATTCTTCAAGCTCTGCTAATGCCTCCACTAAATATCAAGCGAGACACTTTGGTGTCATTATTTTTAAACCAATTAATTAAAAAAAAACTTTTCTCTGTGGGTCAGGAGAGCAATAAGCTCACCTGTTGGCTGTTACAATAGTATTTGTGCCAAAAGTATTTTACCATATAAAAATCGGACATGCAGTCAAATACAGTACATATTGGTGTCAAAGTGCGTCTCTATGAAGGCAGTTTAAAGCTAAAGGGTTACACGCAAGAACACTAGTAACAAGAAATGTCACTATTCAGTCCAGTCTAATTTCAAGAAAACATATCATCTGAGCCTGTGCATCTTATTAAGAATTACACTGTAATATTATTGTATGGAAGAGACTATTTTATAGAGAAGACCTTTATATCCAATCAAGACGAGGCTTAAAAGGAACATTCCAGGTCTATCTAACTCTCAATATATTAACAAATATATCCTGGAGATGTTTGTTCAAGAACAATTATGCAGTTTCACAATAGACAGCACAAAGATTGAAAGAAGAATCAATTGAAATTTTAACAACAAACCATTAAAACATGCTGTGGTAAGAGTAAGTGGTAGAGCAAATCTGCTCACAGGACATAAAAACAAGTTGGATACTGAACTGGCCAGAGTACAGACCTTTAAAGAAGAAATATGGTCGGCAAGCTTAATTTAGGTGGTGGTAAGGTTGTAGAGAAGTTCTTTTAAATAATAACACTATATAATAATCTTGGAGATAGTACAGCATAGCTTAAGAGATTATATAGTTACATCCTTGTACTGTCAGACAATATTAATGTCATATTATTATATCTATTATTATAGATGTGCTCTGTGACTATAGGACAGGAGGTGACAAAAGGCAAAACAACACCTTGTTCACCAGAGTGAAATCCAAGCCACTGTCTGTCAGAGCTAGGTCCCTTGGTATTAATTAAAGGTGTAGCATGGCAAGACAGGCAACGCAAAAGAAAAAGATTGAGAGAGTGAGACCTTGCTGTGTGACAACTGATGACAAGCCTTAAATCCTGCAGCTCCCTCTTCATCCTCACCTTCATCATCAAGCTGTCATCGAGGTTTGGCGGTACCCGTTGACTTGTTTATGGAAGTATTAATGCCATTTTAGTGAGTAAAAATAAAAAATCATGTCACTGTACAACAGGTGCAGCAAAACACTGGAAGAGCCATGGAAAGCTCAGAGAGATTAAAAAGCTACTGTTAAATAAAAAACTGAAAATTGTTTCTCATAATCCAGCCACAAGGATCACAAGCCAGTGTACTCTTTGTGCCAGTCCGCAGCCCAGACTATGTACAAATTATGTATAAATTATATTAAGTTATAACTTATATTTGTCCAGAACCCACCACTGACTCTTTGTCCTTTATCTTTCATACAAGAAAACCATCTGTATCCATATCTGGGAATTATTTTTAAATAAAATCCATAATTGGTATTAGGAACATGGTATGGTATTAGGAACTGCACATCACCACAAAAATATTTAAAAATATTAATTATTATTACTATAAATGCTGATGCTGACATAATGCAGCCGCCCTGTTACATTTAGAGACATAGACAACAGTTTGGCTCCAGCTGCTGTTTCCATGCAGCCTGCTGTTTAAGAGAAAGAGACTATATTCATCTTAAACTGTCCCACTTTCCAGTCCATAAAAATCAGACATCTCAGCCTTGCCTTGGCCCCCATTTATAGGAGTAGAGAGAGGCAGCTTTTCCAGCCAGACCTATCACACAGACACACATTTGGCCTCTGTCTACCACACTTCCAAATTCAATTGAGACAAATGCATTTGAACCATACAAAAGCAATGTGCTGTGATAATTCAGCTATTCTGGGCTTAAAACAATACATTTACCACATATGTTTTAGACTACATGATATAGGTAAAAAGCAGGTCACGTGTTCAGTAGGATGGACTTGTCTCATGTAATTAGCCCAGGACATGCTAAAAAATAAAACTATCCATCACAATTATGGTTGCAGTTTAAAACAGCCACAAAGGGTCACAGGCAATTGTACTCTTTGTGGCAATCCTAAGCCTGAATGAATGTGGTTGGTTGCGTCATGCAGGGCACCAGACGTAAAAAACCTATGCCAAATGAATATGCGACTCACTACACTCTACCCCTAAAGGGAAAGGCTAAAAGGAAAGAGGTGTTTTTGGCAATTTCACTTAATTGGAGGCCCCCCATTACGTCAAATCTTAATTGAACTAGCTTCCCAAAAGTCTCCTTGTGGTCTCCTCACATCACTAAAAACACCAATGTCTTTGTTAATGAGTTGTAGTCACTCAAATATTCAAATGCTTGTTCTCGTGCCTAATATCTGCCATCTATTACTCCCCTTGTAAATACAATACAGTTTCTATAAAGAGCCTGTTTACATTCTGAGCATCCATGTCTACAGGGCACAGAGAAAATGACTGACACCACACTTCAACCTGTCACCGAGATGTTGACAGACTGCTGCCTAATATAGCAGAGGCCAAACAAAAGCGCAAGGTCTTGTGTGCTTGGCTAGCCGACCTTCTTTAAATAGAGGACCTAGAATCAATATGAAGCGGTGATATTTTGGTGGTGACGCCCCTGGGAGCATGAGGTCACCGAACTAACACTAAAAACCCAAGAACATTGTCTGCATGTTCGGTTTACTGGCAGCTAAAGCTAAAGCTAACCCTGTCTGTGGCTGTGGTGTGAGTTAATGTCCTCCTGAGGACCTAGCAGTGCAGAAGTGTCTACACACAAATGTAGCTGACAACAAGCACGAAAATACAACAGTTTGTGACTTGAACTAGTTAAAGGTGCAGTATATATGTTTATAGGTTTTGATATTTCATTAAAATTACCCACGTTACAGTTGATTTATTAACCATTAAAAATATTTTACATAATGGCCAAGTTGTTTTTGTTTACATCTTTTGTTTTGGTTCTCAAACTGCTAAAAAAGAGAACTGCTAAAAAAGAATGATTGAGTGATTCTGCTCTAAACTTGGTGCTGCTTGAGTGGAGCTGTTGAAAAGCCAACCGTAAAATTCAGTGTTCCTACCAAGAAGCTCCCTCTGCGAATGTACCATTGTTTTAATGTTATGTAAAGAGGTGAGTAATTCACACTGAAAGCAAGATGTTTTGCCAAGGCAGAACCTGAGCCCTTTATGCCCTCATGGTACAGTAATTCACTGGCTGCAGTACTACACTTTTTTCAGTTGTTTTATTATTCGTTGGAACTAACTAACCACTGTTAAAGAATACTACAACTTCTCACATACGCAAATAAGCAATTACAATCAATCAATAAGACATAAGCAAAAGGTCTATTATGTCTAAAAGTATAGTCCAGCAGCACCAGTAACTTAAACTGTAGCCCGTGGTTAGTGAACAAAATGACCACTTTTTTAAAGATGTTTTTTGGCCATTTTTTAGGCTTTATTGATAGGACAGTGTGGGAAAGAGTGGGGAGAAACATTCTGCAAACTGGTGAAGTCAGGACTCAAATCCACAATGCTGAGGCAGGGCGTAGTTGCACTGCAACTGTACCACTGAGCCATATGGCGCCTCGAGAATGTTAAAATTTGTAATGACACAACAATCTCAATCCATCTCAAGATGGTTGTGAAATCTAATTTACGAAATCTACAAATTTACGAAATCTAAAAAGTTTTGTCTTATATGTGGTATGACAACTGATGATCTAGTCAAAAAAAAAAAGCAAGCTAAGACCGCAATAGATTACTGAACTTTTATACTGCTTTCTTCAATATTTTCGAAATCCCCATCATATGACTCTGGCCATACCAACCTCAACAACTTACAGAAAAGTATACACAGGTTAAAAAACATGTAGTCTGCAAAGGGACCTAGACAGGTTGTCCTTCACAGTCTACTGACAGCTCTCATAACAGCCACTGACCAGACATACTGCAGCTTACAGCCAGACTCTGCATTTATAAGGAGCACATTTTCACGGCTCATGCCAGTCTCAACAATCGTATTGTTCTTTTAATGAGCCTGAACGTATAAAAAAATTTGAAGCAGCAATAATATTACATAAGTGGACTAAAAATGTACCACTGAGTGCTTTCTCTGAGGAGCAGATAACATGCAGGACCAAGGCACATCTGAGTCCTAACCTAATGGTGGCACATTCGAGTATTTCCAGCGACTTGTTTAGACACTACTGACAAAAACTTTTACCTTTGTTATATGTATTTTCATATAATGTACACACTTTTTATATGTTGTTTTACTACATACTACTACTACTACATTCAGAGTAATTTAAACCTTTGTTTTCACTTACTGAGCACATTTTTATATGTTTTTTTTTAATTACCAAGACTTAAAATGTTGTGTGGGCAGACAAGAAGTACCTCTTTTAGTAAGTAAGGTTAAGTAAGGTCCTTTGTCTTGACTGCAAATCCAACTTTTCCACAGAGATAATAAAATGAAGTGAACTGAATACATTGTAAAACTGCTGAAGCGTTCAGCAGTTTATAAAGGTTTTGTTATGTCCACTATGTTCTTGTCTGTACTGTTATTATGTCATTGTCCCACCACTGTCACCTGTTAATGAGCGTGCCGAACAGCAGCCGGACGGTCCTCTGGATGTTTTCGGTGCACAGCCAGCTCCACTGCTCTTTCATCAGCAGACACAGGATGTTCAGGGCCACCTCTGCCAATGCCGTCTCGGACACTGCACAGAAAACATATAGCTCCAACCCAGAGGTCACACGGAGAACCCAGTACTGCATTTCGAAGCTTCATTAGCACTGCCCTCATGTGGTCAACTATACACACTGCTAGATGTTGAGTCAGAGCTGGTGTACATAAAAGTACTATTCTGCTGCATCCATTTTTTCAGAGATCACAACAACAAATTATGTTAATCCTATGGGATACTTAGCAAAGGTTTTTAGACCAGATGCCCCTCCATTTACCCCAACTTGGCTCCATCACAAAGGTGGTCCACCTGGAGAGGGTTGTGTCAGGAAGGGCGTCAGGTGTAAAAAATATCTATGCCAAATTGATGTGATCTGATTTGCCAAAAGGACAGCGAAACGTACAGTTTACATACTTTTTTGAAGGTGTGTTATAATTATGCACAAAATCTACAACTTTGTATCAAATAAAAGCCATTTTTTTAGTGTTACCTTCAGGGTTTAAAAAATAACATTTGTATTAAAACTTAACAAAATCGTGTATAGCGAGCTAGACTATTGCATAAACTGGTCTTAGTCACTCTGATGGTGGCAGGACATGAACAGAAAGTGACAGAGTTAAATCTTCGAGGAACTAAGGTGACAGAGCCGGCAGTGAGTCAGGTGGTTGGTCAGACACAGGAAACCAAGGCAGAAAAATCAGGATTAGTTACACAAGCAGGGAGAGCTAATACTGGAGTAGAGATTAAGATTTACACTTGGCTGCAATTAAACCTATTTGATACATTCCATTAAACCAAAGTACTTGATGTTCTCGCTCTTACCAGATTCTTCACTGAACTTCTCTTTTGGACTATTGTTTGAAGAAACTGTTATTTCTGTGGGCAGTGGACTCT
Organism: Bostrychus sinensis; assembly: GCA_020698575.1. Lineage (NCBI taxonomy): Eukaryota > Metazoa > Chordata > Actinopteri > Gobiiformes > Eleotridae > Bostrychus > Bostrychus sinensis. The sequence continues at coordinate 17,355,810 of CM036245.1, forward strand.
CTGCTGTGAAAGAGTCTTGTCTGATGGCCAGTCTCTCCCGATCTGTGATTAAGGCTTCTAAATCTTTTAAGGTCAACCCATTGAAAACCTTTTGGAGCATACAGGAAGGGTTTATTTATTATTTTGAATGAATACTTTTGTTTGAAATTAAAAGTAAACTTACAGTGCTAGTTTGGTCAAAGCTGAACAGTGGAGGTGGTCTGACATCTGAGCCATTCATTAAAGGGACGTTTTTACTGGGAAACTTCAGACGAGACCTGGCAGATGACAAAATATTTCACACAATTTTATTATACAAGAAGTTCTAACCCTTTTCTCTGTGGCACTTATGTTTAACAGTTTATGTTTTTACTTCCTGGATGAGCTGTGAGATTAACCGTAACCTGATCAAAGTCGCACAAACTGCTAAATGTCAATTTTTTATAGAAAAATATACACAATTGCCCTATGACTAACTATTAACTAATAACTAAGGTACACCACCTTGCCTTAGGCTCAAAGTAGCTGGGTAAAGCTTTTTGATAGCAACCTGTAACCCCTAAAACAAAGCTGCAGAAGATCACTACGTATAAATACAAGATCAAGAATGTCTTTATAGTGAAATCTAAACTTGTGTCTGGAGTCATACTTGCTCTTCTTGTCAGTAGTTATTTTCAGACCATCCACCTCTTCATTGTCTTCTGTTGGACTCTGAGGTTCAGAACGAGGAAAGGCTGTCTTCAGTGTGTCCACAATGGCATTGACCACAATCTGTAAACATATAAACACATAGGCATTAGGTTACATACCACATTGGGACAATTAAGACATTATTATTAAGAATAATAGAAAGCTATGAACCTTATCTATGCGTGACGTTATAAAAGGTTTTTTCACAAACGCAATCCTGGCATCTGTATTTAGAGCCAGAAACTCCTGCATCTCCTCACTGTTGGCTATTTCAGGGATGGCACAAAGTTGCTGTGAAAAACAGATATATAAATGTAAAACTGGATACGTTAACAACATACATTTGTGTAAAAATTCCATGAATGTACAAACTTTCAAAAAAGTCTCCAGCAATCCTTTCCTGGCTTCTATCTTGTCACTGTCCATGTTTCCAAATGGCATGTCAGGAAAGATTTTCTTTGGACCCTTCACCCCTGCATCACAGTCATTATTTTAGTATCAAGTACACGTCTATACACAATACATCTTTACACACACATAACATTAAAAACCTTGTCATCACTATGTATTCTTGTACCTTTGATCAGTTTCCTCAGGTCGGCCCTCTCCTCCAGTCGTGTCTGTAGGTTGAGGAACTCACTGTAGCGTCTGTTCACCATGTGATATGCGATCTGCTGGACGGCCGAGGGATTGTCTAAACCGGTCTGGGAGGCGTCTGCTTCTTCAGACACTGGCTGGATGCTCCCTGTGTTTTCACATCCCATTGCTGTCTCATACTAAAAAACAGTATAGCCATTAAGCTCAAACTTTGTCAAAAAATTTCACTGTGGTTACTGTGATCTCAGTTCATAAAATGTGCATACTTTTAAACATGCTCATGGTTCATTAGATACTGCATACAAGTCGTACATCAGTGAATTAGAGTATAGTAGAAAAGTAATTTATTTCAGTAGTTCAATTTTAAAAGTGAGTTTACTTATATACAACAAAATATTTCAAGCATGTATGTATTTTGATTGTGATAAATTATTTTGTACATATTATATACAGTATGTACACTCTACTTTTGTGATACTGAATTTTTATTTTCATTAACACTAAGCCATAATCATCACAAAATAAATAAATGCCTGAAATATTTCACTCTGTGTACTCTACATTTAAATTTTAATTAATCAACTGAAATAAATAGACTTTTCCATGAACTTTGCATGATTTTTTAAGTAGGGCTGTATATGGAAGGTGGTTTATGAAAGCAAAACCTTTGTAGACAATTAAACTAACTTTTAGCTCCATATTTTAAATGTACTTTTGATTTTTTCTGGTAACTACATTACTTTGATTGTGTAGAGGGTGTAGGGGTGTGAGCCGGTGCCGCGGTGCTCCTTGGCGGTGATGGTGCCTGTGATGCGGAGGTTCTGGATGATCACTGGTCCTTCGGGGCTGCTGAGTGGCTCAAAACTGAATGAGGGTATGGGAGAGGTGACCTGGGATGGACTCACTACTGTCAACTCATTTGGGCTTGTCAGTCCAGTCTGCTCCACAGCCAGAAGCAGCTCTCTGTTTGGGTTAAATGAAGGGATGTCCTTGTCCAGGTCCTGGATGCTGCTGGGTGTGCCTTCTGCTGTTTTCAATAACATGGATCCACATTCATTAGCGTCCTCTACAAGCTGCGAGTTTACTAGGACCTTAGGGCAAGGGATGTCCACTGCATTTGGATACACTTCTTCTATGTCAATCCCATTGTTTTTAGCACCTTCTTTCTGTTTGTCGCCCATGCCTTCCTCTTGACCATTCGTGACCAAAGAATCAATGGAGCTCTGCTGATAGTCAGTCAAAGGTGAGTCTAAATCTGAGTCATTTTCTTGATAAAATGGATTTGATTTACTTCCTCTCAGGTAATGCCTCAAAAAGGGTTGAGCTGGTTCATCTTCTTCTGTGTTTTGTGGAAAGTCCAAATCATTACAGTCAATCTCATCAAAAACAGGGAGATCAGGTGACGCCATCTCTGCATGTCTGGGCATATCAGTCTCTGTCTCAACATTTTTCTGTGGTTCTTGTGTGGCCTCACATGGAGACGATTCAGATTCAGCAGGTGGTAGCTGTGGTGGTGAAGTATGTGTCAATTCTTCAAAGGCCCCTGGTGGCATGCTTGATTTCCCAAATATTTCAATCACAAAGAGGTTTAACCAGTCAGGGTCAGACAGTTTATCTATCAGTGGGAGCATTACATTACAAGTGATAAGCTCTCCGACAACAAAACGGCCACTGCGGGTCTCTAAGTGAGGGGATGGCACCAAAACGTGCAGCAGTAGGTCTACTAAGGCTCTCATGTAGTTTATTTCTTCCCCTTTACTAGTCATAGCCAGGTGGGGTGTGGTGAGTTTACAGTACTCTTTCCACATCCTTTCATTGTCCCATTTTACACTCTGCTGTTCAGGCACTAGTTGTTTGGCTTTCAGGAAATCTTGCAAATGGCATCCAAAGAGGTCCAATATTCTCTGGGTCAGCTCCTGCATTGAGATAATAGACATGTTATATAGAAATATGTAATGAAATAACTATGTTTTGTATTAACAGCATTCATTTCTTTCAACACATCTCAGTAAACTGTACAGAACATACTCTAGGTTACAGACTGGTTACTGCCACACACTGCTCTGTATCATTGCACTACAGACACTGGTTACATATTACTAGAACACTCTTGGTTGTTATTTCTGCACAATATATACACTACCTACCTCAATTTCACAGAATTCAATTACACTGAGTGTTGCAGTTACTGTGATTTTTACTGTGATCAATACATTCCAGTTCATGCTGGAGAAATTGTGGGACAGCCACAGCCGAACCACACTCATATACATATATTTTAGCAATGTCCTAAATTAGGCCTCTTCTGGAAGGAGGTTTTTGATGCTCTTAAAGAATTTTTTTTTTTAAATAGGACATTTCACTGAGCTCCATAGTAGCATTATTAGGAGCCATACCCAGAACATCAATGGACAGAAGGGATGAAAAATACCTTTTAAATATACTGCTCACAGCTGCATTAAAATGTATCACTATTAGGTGGCTAAAACCAGACCCCCCTTCCTATGATAAATGGACCCAGAAAGTGTGGGGCATACACCAAATGGAGGAAATAACATATTCTTTAAGGATCCAAAAACCTACTTTCATTAAGTGTTGGAAATCTGTCCTGCCCTTGTTGCTACAATGAACCCTGACTCAGAGTGACCTTCATATTCATATTGTACCTCTCAGTGGCTCTTTTTTTATTCATATCCCTCTTTCCCACATATGTTTAAAACTGATTTTTTTCATTAAGTTGTTTTCTTGCATAGTTTTCTTTCATAACATTTGTATGCAGGTATGTAATTTTGCACAACTGTCAAAAGTGATGTGAATGTACAGACAATGATGTAACCTGTTGTTGTGGTTGTTTCTGAAAAAATAAACAAACATTGAGTATAAAATTAAAAATTAAAAAAAGCAGTCATCTGGATTTGGTTTTTAAAGTTGAAGTTGAGTTTTAGACCTGACCAGGTCTAAAACTCCTCCTTTTCAACTTTAAAAAGTTGCTCCTTCCTAGGAGCATATAAACCAGCTCTCTTACCAGTTCAGTTTCAGAATCTAGAAAGCCTCTTGGATAAGAGTCAAAATGTTTTCAACTTTAAAAATCAAGTTCAGATGACTGCTTTTTAAATCTTTTGTTGTGATTCAGTTAGCCTGGATGAGTGAGAGTCTTCACAGACATTATTGCTGTTATACATTATTCGTGTAATTTACTGACATTACTGTTCGTGTTAACTTGAGGCACAGATGCTACTGATTACATATGCTTCACTGCACCACATAAGCTTACCTCTAATGGCTTTTGTTTGTTATTTACATGTGTTATTAACATTCTTTGTATTGTACTTTACAGAAAACTCATGCCAAGTGCCTTCACTTTTGTGATGCAGCTGCTGGAACACAAATTTCCTTCAACATTAGATCAGCAAAGTATCGAATCTAATCTTAATGAACTCTGGATTATAGCACTACCTTTCTGTCCACTTGTCTCGCACGGCTTTTGAGCTCCATGGCCATAGAGATCATGGCGTCCTGGACGTCCATTTCAAAACCACTCTCAGTCGACACAATAGAGTACCAGGATGTCACAAAGTCTCTGATGATCTTCCTCACTGTGTTGTGGATTTCCTGGTCCAGCTGCTCCTCATCCTCCTCAGATGGAGAAATCTAAAAAACGTGGATGATGCGGACAGAGAATGGAAGAACTTAATACTTAAGGCGATGTCTACTTGGTAGGAAATGAGGCCGGATTTTATATGCTTAATTCTAAAAATTATCGCCCCAGGATGGACTTTTTTTTTTTAATGGCTGCTACAAATGGCAAAGATTGATTCTTGCTTGCTTCTTCCAAAGACAACTTTATGCAGAGTAGAAAGAACAAACCATGCATTGTATTTAGGAGGGATGAAAAAAGAGTGAGTTTCTGATCTTTTTGATATGAACTTCATTGGCCTTACACGAATATGGTTTGCCTTTGTGGGTATAAACAGATACTGATGCAGATTTACCTGCTCCATTGTGATAAACCTCTCCAGATGTAGGACACTGTTTGAGTCCAGTGCAGCCTGGGACCCCAGCCAGCCACCGAGCACCACCAGCAGACTGGTGAACACACACAGCAGCCAGATGTTTACCAGCAGGTGGAACAGCACCAGCCAGACCAACAACACACCAAAGCCCAACAGGCTTCTCTGTCCCAAAACCTCAGCCATGGCTGTTCAGGAAATAGTTCAGGGATACCCGCCAGACATCTTGCCTAGAAAAAGCAGATCGTCCTATGTATTTACATTACATTCATGTAAAGCTGTACAGATAATACAGGTGCTATCCAGTAAATTAGAATATCATGTAAAATGCATTTCAGAATTCATTCAGAAATTCAATTCAAAAAGTCAAGCACATATATTTGTAGTTTCATTACATCCAAAATGAAGAATTTCAAATATTGTTTTTCATATTGATAATGATGGCTCACGGTTACAGAAAACCCCCAAATTCAATTATTCACAAAATCAGAATATTGTGGAAAAGCTCAATATTGTAAACTGTTGTTGTCACTCTTGAACTCTAAATGAACAGAAAACATTTGTAAAGGTTTCCTGAGCTTTTAAATGGTCATAGTCTGGTTCAGTGAGCCAAACAGTCATGGAGAGGGCTACAGACAGTTGTCCAGTCTCTGACCCCTCGAAAGAGAGGATAAACCACAAAAGGTTATTGACAAAGAAGCTGCTGCTACAGAGTGCTGTATTAAAGCAGATCACTAGAAACTTAGTGTAAAAAAGGAAAAAAAAAAAAAAGTGTTGGAGAAAAAGATGCAGAAGCAGCAAGAGCAGCTGTATCATAGAGACAAATGTTTAGAAAAACCCAGAGCAGAACTTTGGGGAAGTTCACAGGAAGTGGAGTCAGTGCATCAGGAGCCTCCACACAGACGGATCAAGACATTTATCTTCAAATGTGTCAGGGCTTTCCCCAACCAGTGACCGTGTCAACGACATCTTTTCTAATGGAAGTTATTAGGCCACTGTCTTTCTTTAAGTATCCAATCAACACAGCATTTTACTGTGAAGTTTTACAGGATTGTATGCTTCCTACTGCTAACAAGCTTTATGGAGATATGATTTGATCATCCAGCAGGACTTGGGGTCCAGCCCATTCTGTCTCAAGTACCACACACTGGAAAGATGACCTTGGTATTACTGAGACAGACTGACCAGCAAACTCTCCAGACCTGACCCCAGAATCTGTGGAGTATGAGATGAGAAACAGCAGTCCCAGTCACACCGATAAGCTGAAGACCTCTGTCAGAGCGACCTGGGCTTCATAACCCCTCAGCAGTACAACAGGCTGATCCCCAAACACTGAGTACTTATACATACTGTACATGCTTTTCAGAACGCCAACATTACTGTTTTAATCATTCTGTTTATTGGTCACATAAAATATTCTAATTTTGTGAATAATTTAATTTGGGGTTTTCTGTATCTGTGAGCCATAATTATCAATAATATAATAAAACAATGCTTGAAATGTTTTACTCTTTATGAACTGACACTATAAATATCTGTTTTTGACTTTTTGAATTGAATCTCTGAGAGAAAAATGCACTTTTATATGATTCTAATTTATTGGCTAGCACGTAAATAGCACATGGTAGCATAGTAGCCTATAGCCTATTTCTGTAAATACGCCCATTTCATTTTTCATTTGAGGCTACCATCAGTATTTGTTTTGTTTATGAATACCATTAAAGACAAGTTATTATTAAATAAAACACAATATCGTGTTACAGTAAAACGGCGATGGGGCGCATGAGCCCTCCCTCCTCAGAGAGGCACTGGTGATGAACGCAGCATCTATCAACAAATAAAGTGAAAGTAGGGCGTTTCTGAGCTAAGGCTTAGCCTCAGCTCCAGTCTTTCACAATAACTAAAATAACTGCGTGATCAGAGCATTATACATTGTTTATCTAAAGTCAAGAGTCCCAAAAGAAGCTACAGACTCACAACTGCTAACAAAAAAGCCGACATACCGCTATCTGGGTAGCTGTATGCCTGTAACGCCACACCAAACACCATTACAAATTGAGACAAATTAACATTTGTTTGTTAAAAGAGACTAGTGTGATCGCGTATTAAAAATAAAAAGCTCAAATATCAAATAAACACATTGTAGTGTATAAATCGGCGCAAAGTTTTCCATTGTAAAACGATTCATAAAAAAATACTTGATCAAATCATCTCTTCCAATAGGTGCATTGTGTCTTAGTTTACATTTATCTCTTTCGCTACGAGTTTATGCTGCTAATAAAGAATACGCAATTATATCTTCTATAAAAACGAGATTTATTGAACATAATTGCAAAGAAAATACAGTTTGTTTTTTTTCCAGACGCTTCGCATCATGTGGCCACGGCGTCACTTTAATACATGATGTGGTTTTAGGACAGGTCTCGTCTAGAAATAACCCTACATTAATCTCTGGTGTATATGTTTGTTGAAACATCTAGAAATGTCCTACCTCATCTGCCACAAAACCAGCAGAAGATCTCGTGAGCCCCTCTTTGCTCAGCTCCTTCGCTTCATTTGTTTACTTCCGGTATGGTGACGTAAGCGCACAGCCAAAAAGCTTTCCACTCGCTGCAATTCGCACATTTATACATAATAACTCTTTATTTGTACAGCACTTAAGTTTCACAAAGTGCTGAACAGCACACAGCTATTCAATAAATTATATTCATATAAAAAATATCATATAAAAGTGCATTTTTCTCTCAGCGATTAAATTCAAAAAGTCAAAAACGGATATTTATCGTGTCATTACATTAAGAGTGAAACATTTCAAGCATTGTTTTATTATATTATTGATAATTATGGCTCACAGATACAGAAAACCCCAAATTAAATTATTCACAAAATTTGAATATTTTATGTGACCAATAAACAGAATGATTAAAACAGTATAATGTTGGCGTTCTGAAAAGTATGTACAGTATACAGTACTCAGTATTTGTTTAGAATTTCTTTTGGATGAGCTACTCCCTCAGTGTGGTGTGTCCTGAAGGGGATCAGCCTGTTGTACTGCTGAGGGGTTATGAAGCCCAGGTCGCTCTGACAGAGGCCTTCAGCTCATCTGTGTGATATAATTATTCCATACTGACACATTTGAAGCTAAATGTCTTGATCCGTCTGTGTGGAGGCTCCTGATGCACTGACTCCACTTCCTGTGAACTTCCCCAAAGTTCTGCTCTGGGTTTTTATAAACATTTGTCTCCAGGATACAGCTGCTCTTGCTGCTTCTGCATCGTTTTCTCCAACACTTTTTTTTTTTTTTTTTTTTTTACCTTTTTACACTAAATTTCTAGTGATCTGCTTTAATACAGCACTCTGTAGCAGCAGCTTCTTTGTCAATAACCTCTTGTGGTTTATCCTCTCTTTCGAGGGGTCAGAGACTGGACAACTGTCTGTAGCCCTCTCCATGACTGTTTGCGCCTGAGACATTATCCATTAACATGACTGACCTTAGGTGAGTTCAGTGACTTCAGTGTTTTACTAGTTTGTGAGAAAAAGGTGAAATAAAATTTACCCCTGGGCCTCACACTCTGCTGTGTTCAGCTCTTCCTCTCAGCGGTAATGATGTAACATGAGGAGATATGAACCTGAGCTATTCACCAGGCAGATATGCATTTTTAACCCGCATAGCAACCAAATTATGTTTTAGATCTGCATTTTTGATAACATATCATATTTTATCCATACATATAGGTGCAGAGCCTGTTGACTATACGAAATGTGAATGTGGATGTAACCTCATATGCACTGGAAGTACTACTGCTGGAAATACGGCTGGGTTTTTGGAGTAGCACCCTTCATAAAACATCTAGAAACATTATGTAAGTATGGACAGTTTCTTTTCTTTTTCTTTGACCCTGTTGTGGTTGGAAGCATTTACTGTAACAGCATTCAGCATTTCTGAAAATGTAGGCATCAATTTTTGAGGTTTGTGGTCAGAGTCTAACTAAATCATGAGTGTCTCTCTTTCTTTCTTTCAGTTTTTTTAAGGTCTACGTGGAAAGCCCCATGCACACTGGCATATACTGTAGGGAAAATGAGAGGAGTTAGGGATTGTTTTTATATTAATATTATCATTAGGCATTACTGTGAAGTCCTGGGCGTTGGGAAAGCTAAATGAACAGAGCTGCTTCAAAATAATAATAATAATAATAATAATAATAATAATAATAATAATAATAATAATAATAATAATAAAATAATAATAATTAAAAAAAAGATAAAACATCCAAAGATAGTATTCATATCATGATGAATGCAAGTTTTGGTATTTTTGGTTGTTATTGATGACTTTGCACACAGATATTTAAATGAGGAAACTATGATTATCTTTTCCCTTTAACAAGCAAATCATATTGTACTTTAAAAATCTTATCTTGGAGGCACTGTGGCAGAGTGGTTAGCGTTCCTGCCTCTCAAGTTGCGGGTTTGATCTTTGACCGGCCCACTGTGATCTCTCTCTGAGTGGAGTCTGCATGTCCTCCGCGTGTTACCATGTCCGGCTCTGTCCAAACATATGCATGTGTTTGGAGCAGTGTTAACCTTCTAAGCGCCAAAGTCGTAGAATTGCGACAAGCAACGTTGCTAAAAATAACAGCCCCTACTTCCTATTAAAATGTTAAATCTTGTTTCTACTCCCTTTTTCTAGGTGTCAGACACCCAGGACTTAGTTTCTAGCCCAATAGAATCATATGCTGTCGTTCAAAATCTTTGAAAAAGATGTGCTCAAAGGTGAGTGAGTCTCACGGGGAGTGGCGCGTCGGAGCGCCTCAGTGAGAGAGGGAAAGGCGAAAGTACCTAATAAAATGTACAGCACTGAAGAAGCAGTAGCTTTGATAACTGCTGACTCTGATTCTGAGGGAAAACATCTACTTTTTGAACCGAGAGAGAGTGAAGAGAGCAGCGAAAGTGAATGTGCGAGCGAAGGAGTGGTTTCCTGGTGGCGGCGGGCGAGCTATGCTCACAGTCCCTACACACGGCGTTTCTCCGTCACTCTGCCCACTGTAGGTGACAAAAGTAGGCGTGCACTTTGTTACTCTGGCCCCAGGAGTAAACGTGAGCTCGGGAATAATGCAGTTATGAGAGGGAGATGTGCGCGCGGGGCTGTAGTTCGTCCCGTGGAGGCAGCGCAGCACTGAATCTCCTCAGCCGCAGTACCGAGAGTGAACTCGGGAACAGTGCGGTTTTGAGTGAAATAAATGTACACCAAGCACCCCCCGTTCATTCACACCCCGCAGAAGAGGCAGAGGTGGGAGAAGAGAAAGGCGTAGGGAGAGGCAGGTGTTGCCGCGGGCGCGGTGGGAGCAGCGTGGCGAGTATAAACAGGACTAGCAACAGCACTGATGAGACTGGGATCACATAAGACAGGAGGAAGTTTATCAGGCGTGGATACAACACTCTGATGAGTCTGTTGGTCAAGCCATGACAAACTTGCATTAGAGGTTATAGTTATAGTTTACTAATGTTGGTTTAGCGTTTACCTGGTTTCTACTCATTTATTAATTGGAAAAAAAGACAAAAACACATAATTCAGCATGTCCGCCTGATAATTACGTCACAATATGCAAAATATATGCAGATTAGATGCCTATAATTACTACATTCATAAACTTTGGTTCATAACTGACATTTTTCTCATTTACAGTAAGACTCTATCTGTAATTGAATTTAATTGAATTTTGGATGTCAAAAAACTGTATTTTAGAGAAAAAAAATCTGATGCCCAAAAGGTTAAATCTTAGGTGCTGCTAGTGAATGAATGTGAGAGTAAATTGTTGTCTGTCAGGGTCTCTCTGTCAGCCGCCAAAGGGTCATCGTTGCTGGAATAGGCGCCAAATACCCATGACATCCTAAGAGGAGGAAGATAAATGACAGTTTCTCCTTATTTGGTTATGGGACTTTGCATAACAACGTTGGTAGTAGTCAGGGCAGTATTGAAAATATTGTTGTTCTGAAGTTAAAACCTTTAAATGTTCAAACAAATTGCTGTAAATGTTCACCTAATTATTATTATTATTAGTTTTTTTTTTTTTTTTTTTTTTTGTGGTTGGGTTTACTATGAACTGAAAATGCAAGCGATTCCACATTTCTGGAAGTGTATAGTAATAGTGCAGTGTAATGAACTTTGTGTCCAAGCTTTTAACCAAGTCACATGTATCTTTGTCTTTTCGTACTTTCCCGAATCGCACATAACATTGAATTATCCATAAATGTACTACTACAGCATATAGTTTGCATTATGCTGACTTCAGGAGCGTAGGGAAATTGAAACACTCTTCAATGGCTTTAGTTTCATTTTCTCAGATATAAAACTGGGCATGGTGAGACTGCTCTCAGACAACAGCTGGGACCAGACATGAAGTTGCGTCAGAGTTAACTGTGAGTATTTCAAACTATCACACAAACAAAAGACTGACAAAGGGGTTTATTATTTTTAAACATTGTAACGTGGGTTTGGTTTGTCTATTTGCACAATAAATATTTGGTCCAGTTTATTTACTCTACCTTAACATTTAGCAGATCAGATCCTCAATTAAAATGATTCTTACTTAAAATCACCATCACTACTACTTTTACTGAACACTCCTACTTTTACTATTACAATTATCACTACTAACTTCTACTTCTGTTCCTACTTGCCATTAAAGTAAAAAAAAAATGCATTTACTCATTTATAAATTAAAATAAAAGTAAACTAAAAAAAAAAAAGAAAATGTAAGAAATAAATGTACTTTCAAGAAAATACATTTTTTATTGAGTAAAGGTATCTAGTTCCTTTTCACCTCTGGCACTTAGATTTTGAAATGAGAGAAGATGAAGGCAATGGGGTGTGCTGAAGACTAGTATAACCTCACTAATCTGATTTGTTCAGTGTGGTTGAGTCTGGAGCTGGTGTGGGAAAATATTTCTGGACAACCTGAAGAGCCACACGGTCGCTCTCATTTAGTGACACTGGCAGTATTTTCACACATAGGCTACGGGGCTGCTGCTCTCAGATCTCAGATGGAGGCACATTGACTTTACTCACTTGAATTTTATCAGGACTTTTTCTTTTTTACACCCAGTCATGCCTAGATCTATAAGTGATGAGACATTACCTTTGATACAGGTGAGTGGCAAGTCTGCAGCTGTTTTGGTTTATGTTAGAAGAGAAGAAAAGCCAGTAGTTTAGTAAAATAATGTAAAAAGTGGGATGTGTTACTATTTGCTTTTATATCTCTAGCTATGTCACTAAAATTACTTTCTTTTCTTAGGTTTCCTTCTCCTCTCCCAGTGTCAGTGTCAGGAGCATCTGGACTAAACCATCCCTGTGGAGCTCTCTCCAGAAGATGGCGCCCTGCAAGTTCTGTAAGTAAAATACAACTGTACTAAAAAAAAATACTATTATTAAATTCTATTGGGTTATTTTTATTAATTAAAATATGAATGGCAACATAAATAAAAAAGTAAAATGTTTAGTAATTTTTTTGTGATAAAGTTTCAGCTTAGATGGACTTTGATTTTTCTTTATCTACTTATCAGTGGAAGAAGGAAATTGTAGATTGCTAACTCAACCGAGGCTTTGTTCAAACTGGTCACAGGCCTGGTTTGAACAGATTACTTCAAGACAGAAATCACTTTTATATGTTTTTATTTCCCTATCTTCTATTTTTAGATGTTTGCTTTGTCATTTTCCACCAAAAATGGTCTTCTTTTTTTTTTTTAATTGGTATATTAGGAGAAGTGAATATATTTCTGTAGTTCAAATCTAACATTACATACATATATACTGTATATTCAGTACACACAGAGTGAAATATCCATATATATTTCAATAGTGATGAGATTGCTTAGAGAAAACCCCAAATTTAGCATTTCATAAGATTAGAATATCAGATGCTGATCATAATTATCACAATTTCTTTTTAAATGCTTGAAATATTTCGGTCTGTTTGTAGGCCTACTGAATCTGCTTCCTGGGCGGCAGTAGTACAGATGTTTGAGCCATGAACAAGGGCTAAACCAGGACTAAACCAGTACTAAACCAGGTCTAAACAAGGACCAAATCAGGACTAAACCAGGACTATATGAGGGCTAAACAAGGACTAAACAAGGGCTAAACAGGACTAAACCAGTACTAAACCAGGTCTAAACAAGGAGGAAATCAGGACTAAACCAGGACGGGCTAAACAGAACTAAATGAGGGCTTAACAAGGACTAAACCAGGTCTAAATAAGGACCAAACCAGGACTTTACCAGGTCTAAATGAGGTCTAAACAAGAACTAAACCAGGGCTAAACAAGGACTAAACAAAGACTGAAGAAGGACTAAACAGAACTAAATGAGGTCTAAACAAGGACTAAACTGGCCGTCTCTATTTCTAAAATCCTGTGTGCAGCCCTGTGTATGAATATGAGTGTCAATGGGTAAATGGTTCCTTGATGTAAAGGACTTTGAGGACTGAAATAATAAAAAAAAAATTGTATCCACCTGTACGTTCATTATAATCTAAAAGAACTCCCAATATGCTACTTAAAATACTTTTCCTTAATTCTGCCACTGTTGCCTCTTGCTTATTGAATATTGTGTGCAGTGTCCATTCCCCTTGTCGTGGTCGGGGTGGTTGTCTTCGCCACGAGTGTGAGCATTGGAGACCCCCTTTTTGACTGCCTCCAGGACAGGGACTACAAAGAACTCCTCAGTATTATGGAGAATGGGCTTCCCCGTACCAGGACGCCCCAGCATGTGGCTATCATCGGTGGGGGCATGGCTGGACTGACGGCTGCCAAGTTTTTAGAAGAGGCTGGCCATAAGGTGCTATAGACGATTTTATAGATAGATTTTAACAATATACTGTTGTGATTGTGTGGTTTCTTACACAATGGTTATTAGGTGACAATAATAGAAGCCAGTAACCGAATTGGAGGTCGTGTGGAGACGTTCAGGAACATAAAAGAGGGGTGGTACGCAGAATTGGGCGCCATGAGGATCCCCAGCTTTCACCAGTGAGATTACAATTTATTCAATATATGTATACTCTTCCATACACTTATTGGCAGGTTTTTAGGAAAGGCTATGAACAAAAAACTGTATCAATTAATACACAAAATTACAAAAAAAAAGGAAGAAAAATCTAAATAGAATAGAATAGAATAGAAAGACTTTATTGTCTGTCCCAGAAGGTGACAGAAATTCTTCTTTGAAAAGGCTCTGTACAGTTAAGACACAATACATTCATAAAAGATGCACGTTCAAAACAAACATAATGCATCAGAACAGTTAAAAAGGCTTATTTGTGGCTGTTCAGGGTGATTACTGCAGTGGGGATGAATGACTTTTTGTAAATATTTTTCTGGGCCAATGGGACCTTGTAGCGCCTGCCTGAGGGTAACAGTCTGAAGGAGTCGTGCAGTGGGTGGGAGGGGTCCTTAGTGATCTGGGTGGCTTTCCTCAGCACTGAGTGACTGTAAAGTTCTGGCGTGCGGAGTTGAGGGGTTCCAGTAATTTAACTGGCCTGACTGATAATACGGGAGAGTTTGGATTTGTCTTTGGCTGCCAGAAAGTTGAACCATGATGTGTTGTTAAAAGTGATTATGGACTCCATTAGTGACTTGTAAACCATTGTTAAAATTTCTTTCTTGACATTAAAAGACCTCAATTTTCTCAGCAGGTGGAGGCGCTGTTGCGCTCTTTTATACACCGAGTCAGCATGATGTTTAAAAGACAGATCATTATCAATTTCAGTCCTGAGGTATTTAAAAGACTGCACCTGCTCCACCAGTTGACCCTGGATGCTGAGGGGTATGTTTAAGGAAGGAGGAAACTTTCCCCTGGGTCCACAGCATAGTTCTTTAGTTTTGGAGATGTTAAGCTCCAATGAGCCCTCAGTGAACACCTTGACTAAGGCGTCCACCTCCTGCTGGTACTGCGCCAGAGTTTCAGTGTCCACCACGTGAGGCACCTGGGCCAGGTCGTCTGCATATTTCAGGAGTGTCATCCCTGCCCTGCTACAGCCAATGCCATTCGTATAGATGGAAAATAATATGGGAGACAGTACACAGCCTTGGGGAAGTCCTGTGTTTAAAACCAATGAGCTTGATTTAAACCATTTAAAAACACATGTTGAGGTCTGTCCTGTAAGAAGTTTTTAATCCATAAAATGAGAGTGAGGTGGACATGGAAATGGACATGGAGAGACGATGCAACAGTGTCTCTGTGTGTACAGTATTAAAAGCAGAAGAAAAATCCATAAATAAAATCCTGGTGCGTGGCTGTGCAGAATCCATTTGTTTAGTGGCAGTGTCGAGCCGTGTAAGGCTTACGTCCTCCACCCCACGCTTTGCCTTGTAGGCAAATTGGTCCTATGCACTTGCATAGGACTGATGTGAGGGCCACTGGTCTGTAGTCCTTCAGATCCTTAGTGTGTGGCTTCTTGGGGATTGGGATCACAGTGGATTCCTTCCACCGGCTGGGGACACAGCTAGAATCCAGGAGAAGCTGGAACAGCCTGGAGAGGACCCCACCCAGCTGAGAGGAGCATTCCTTGAGTACCCTTCCTCTTAGACCATCAGGGCCTGGAGCTTTGTTGGCATTAACCTTGCCCAGGATGGAAGTCACCTTTTGTTCACTGATGATGAGGGGTGGGGTGGAGGAACAGGGGGCTACAGGGGACCAAGGATGTTGTATGCTGTGGCTGTTAAAATGAGTGAAGTAGATAGTGAGTTGTTCTGTGAAGGAGGTGGGATTTTTGCAGACTGGTCCTGCAGGTTTACAGTCTCTGCCCATCATGATGTTAAGACCTTGCCATGCCTCCCTTACATTGCCAGATGTTAGACAGAAGCACTTGGAGAGCATGGACTTCTGCCAAGGTACTGGTCCCATCTAAAAAGGTAAAGAAAGAGTGGCCAGCCCTGGACTCAAACTCAGAAAGGGCAGGGTAAATGCTTTTTCCCCTGAGCCAAAAATAGTAAAGAATTTATTAAAACTATTGATTTGTTTTTGACGTTAATATCTTTCATCATGTCGAAATCAGTGCATCATTTGTGCTAGTCCCAAGCCTGGATAAATAGAAAAGGTGGTGTGAGGAGGAAAGGCATCCAAAGTAAAACCTATATCACAAGATTGCAGCAGTTAGTGGTGATTGTAGTGTCACTGGTCATCATATAGGCTGTACAATCACTACAATTTATGTGTTTTTTTGTTTGTTTTGTTTTAGTTATTTTCAGTGGATAAAATAAATGCTTTCTCTGTTACAGAATTCTTCTTACCTTCATATCAAAGTTAAAAATTTCCTTGAACCACTTCATCCAAGACGACATCAACACATACTATTTTACAAATGGGATACTTCAGAAAACATACGCTGTGGAGAATGATCCCAGCGTGCTGAACTACACTCTGAACGAAAATGAGACGAGCAAGTCTGCAACTCAGCTCTTCAATCAGGCCCTGTGGAAGGTCAGCACAAATACAATCAGACATAACATTTTCATTATGAACATTCACGGCCAGGTGAAGCTATGAAAGATTAATCAGGGCTCCTGTTGGTGGGTGGGATATTTTGGGCAGCAACTGAACAGTAGGCAAAATTGTGATGACAAAATAACTGGATTAGAGCATCTCCAAAACGGCATCACTTGTGGAGTCTTCATGATTTCCAGGGGTCAGTATCTATCAGAAGTAGTTCAAGGAAGGAACAGCAGTGATGCACTTTGGGAGTGTAATGTGGTTCAACGTGCTCAAGTAGTTCATGCTAGTTCTGACAGAAAGAGTACACACTGCATCACAGTTTGTTGCGTATGGGGCTGTATAATAACCAGATGGTCGTAATAATAAATTATAGTTATGCCTGATTAATGTAACCTCTAATTCAAGATTACATTAATTGTAACAGGTGAGAGATGACCTCAAGACTATGGGCTGCAGTGCCATGATCAATAAATATGATTCATACACAGTGAAGGTAAGTGCTGTAGATCATTTAATATACTGCAGATAATGTGAACATTATTAAATCTGGTTATTTAGTAAGTGTACTGTGTATAAAAAACTATTTAAGGGATGTAAATGACAAGCCCCAGATAAGGATTTCCAAAGGGTAAAGTTCTCAAAATCTGTGCACTGTATAAAGTACTGAGTACAAATACTTGCTACTACTAGCTACGACCCATACTATTACTACTTAATAAGTAAAAAAAAAAAAAAAAAAAAAAGAAGAGGGGGTGCACGGCAGGGGGCACGGGGGTGCAGAGCAGTTAGCGTTCTCGCCTCCCAGCAAGGAGATCGTGGGTTCGAGCCCTGGGCCGACCAACGCACCATCACACAAACTCTCTGGGTGGAGTCTGCATGTCCTCCCCGTGTTACCGTGGGTTCTCTCCGGGTACTCCGGCTTCCTCCCACCGTCCAAACACATGCATGTGTTAGGTGAATTGGTGACTCTAAATTGTCCCTAGTGATTGGTTGTCTCTCTGTGTTCATCTCTGTGTCAGCCGTGCGACAAGCTGGCCCCTGTCCAGGGTGTACCCCGCCTACGGCCCAAAGTTACTGGGATAGGTTCCAGTCACCCGCGACCCCTAACAGGAATAAGTGGTAGAAAATGGATGGATGGATGGAAGTAAAAAAAGTCAGAAAGCAAATTTTCATAAACTCCAGGCCGGAAAAGCATGTACAAGTGCTTTGGTGTGGATACCAAAAGTGGTGCAAGAATATTTTTCAGATTTACTTCAGTTTGCTGACAAAACAATAGTAACACTGGGACACAGTAACTGGCAGGTCATTATAATGTTAAGGTTAATTTTTCATGTATACTGATACTTACATGTTGCAGTACTTGTGGTAATAGTTAGTCTGTTGGTCCTGACAGGAGTACCTGGTGAAGGAGGCCAACCTGAGCCGAGGCGCTGTGAGGATGATCGGGGACATCCTAAATGAAAACAGTCTCTTCTACATGTCTCTAATTGAGATGCTTTACATGCAGTTGGACATCAGCGACAACATACAGTAAGACAGTGGCTCCTATGGCATGATAACCGAGTAAATTAATACAGATCAACCTACTCTTGTGTGTACTCTTTAAATAGACTCCATTTAATTATTATTTAGCATGAAGTTTAGAGGGGGAAGTATTTAGTGATGTTTACATGATGGATATGATCATAAGTCTTTTCACTGTATAACTTGTAACTATTAATTGTATTTATACTACTCTGACTTCCTCTGGTAGGATAGAAAGTAAGCAAAAAGTGTATTATTACGTCATACTTAACTATTCAACATAAAATAATGATGGAGTTTGTAAAGAGAAAAGCAAGCTGATGGTAGAATAACTGAATGAAAGGGATGGATTTCGGCATGGCCATAAAGATGCATTGTGTATGTTTTAGTAACATTTAGAGGTGGCACTTTTTTTTTACATCAGTTATTTGTCTTTTTCAGGTATTTTGAAGTGACAGGTGGTTTTGAAAATCTTCCTCGGGCATTTTTCAACATACTCAACTCTACTATCCTTCTCAACTCCAAGGTCAAAGCGATTAAGCAGACAAGCAGCAGCGTAACAGTAACATACGAGGACTGGCGCAGACTGGGCTCCCTGTCCAACCTCACAGTGGACTATGCTTTGGTCACAGCCACGGCTAAAGCCACTCTCTTCATCGATTTCCAGCCCCCTCTGTCCCGAGACAAGATGGAGGCCCTGCGATCGGTCCACTACTCCAGCTCCACCAAAGTCATCCTCAGCTTCAGCAAGCGCTTCTGGGAGCACGAGGGCATCAGAGGCGGGAAGAGTATCACTGATCAGATATCTCGTTTCATTTACTATCCCAGCCACACTTTCCCTGACACTGCAGCGGGGGCCCTCCTGGCTTCATACACCTGCTCTGACGACTCCACTCTTTTCCAAGGGATGAGCGATGACCAACTGATGGCTGAGGTACTGGACGACCTAGTCAAGATCCACGGAGAGTACATCAGGCCTCTCTGGACAGGGGGACTAGTGAAAAAGTGGGGATTGGATCCATACAGCCTTGGTGCATTTGCTCTTTTCACCCCGTATCAGCAGGGGCAGTACGCCAGTGAACTGTTCCAGAGTGAGGGGAGAGTGCACTTTGCTGGAGAGCACACTGCAACGCCTCACGGTTGGATTGAAACAGCAATGAAGTCTGCCTTAAGAGCAGCAAAAAACATTAACAGCCATACACTTTAGCTCCAAATGCATACTTGTAAAGTGAAACAGATGATGATGTAAGATTTTTTATATTTCTTACTCTGGGACAGTTTTGCACTATTGAGACCAAAAAGCATTTATGTTTTGGATGTCCCATAGTAAATGTCTACATAATGTTCGGCACGCAATGTGAAATGAAAAAGCTTATTATGTATTTGCAAGATGTACTGTATATGACTTAAAATATTAAGAAAATTTGTAACTGGATTTACTTTCTTTTAACAGTGAGGGTTTATTTATGGAATGAATGAGAAGACAAAGTCTCAGGCGTATAGTTGTAAAACAAGGAAGCGGATAAAATTTTAATCCAAACTTAAAGTGTAACATGGTTTAATGGTCTGTATTTATGCTATTTTTATAGAGTACTATATAAGAGAATATTTGGCATATGTGTACTGCAGACGTAAACATTTGCTTATTGTGTCAGCTTACTACTATCCTCTCTGTTCTGGTAGGTACAGTGCCTGTATTTGCCTGTGTACTGAAAGCAGTACATGTCTCTCAAAAACACTTTAAAATAAAAATCTTCACATTTCTAACAGGCATGTTTTTGAAACAAAGTACAGAATAATAACTCTGTTGTCCCAGTGTGGTAAACATAGTCCTTCATTAATGTCCTCCCTTCTGCACCATCTGTGTGAAGCGGTTGGTGATGGCCAAAGTGGTGTCAATGAATCGCTCAACGCAGCTCACTAAACACGTCTCTGTCCTGTAGTCCAGCTTTGAGCCTGGAGTGTCCACACACTTGTCCCAGCAGACATCTGTGAAGGTGTGCACCTGAAACAGCGTGCAGTATTCAGTGAGTACATAAAGTGCTTCAGCATATAGCATACTTATTACACCAATACCCTGGAATTTATATAAGTTTCAGCTATGATGCTCTCAGTTTTGTAAGGCAAAACTGCTTACAACAATAAATTAATAAATAGTTATGTAGTATGACAATAGATTTTTGTTCGTTTAACACATTTAATTACACAATTATAAGGGTTGCTTTAAAAATCCAGAATTGGAGTAAAGGTTTTAAATGTATGGCGAGTACCTGCAGTGTATGACGTGCCTTTGAATGTAAATAATATTGGCACTGCAGAAATCTACTGTCAGTGAGGGGAACATGTGCTAGGCTAACTGTAGCTTGTGATACAAACCTGGGCCTGAAACTGAGCTTTCTGTTGCTCAATAGCGATCATGCGCTGCAGCTCCGTCGCCTCTGCCTTTTCCGACGCACTCAGGTTATCAAAGTTGTCCATTGTGGAGTTACACAACGATTTAAAACACGTTACCGGCGAAAAGTTGCAGAAATGAAGTGACCTTCGGCTTCAAGGCAAGGTAGGAGGAGAGAGTGAGACGAAACCTCGAAACACCACTGATCTGTAGTAAATCACTAAGCTAGAAATCCACAACACACACGGTCAGAGATGTAGTCCAGTTTTTTGGAGATCGGCGGCTCACGCGCGTACAGGAAGTGACGTCTGTGAAGATGGTTGACGCTCCAAGAAGAGTAGTGTCCATTCATTTTAAGATTTTACAAGCTATTTTACAAGATTTACTATTACTATTTACTATTTGCCGCATCTCTTATTTGATCGCTATAACATAACACATCAATTCTGTTTGAAAGATATAATTTCAGTCAACAAACAACTTGAATTTATTGTTATTTTTTTGTCTTAGAAGCTAAATACTTAATTTACGTACAGAGATACTTTAAACTGCCACCTTTGTTTTGTCTTTTTAAAATTGTAATTAGTTCTTTGTTGAAATTCCTGAAATGTATTTCCAACAATAGAAAAAAAAATATATAGAACGTTAACTTCGTATGGAAACGTATTTAATGGAAGATAACTTTTTGTAAATCTCTTTCTCTAAGATAAATGTATTTTACCCCCCCCCCCCCCCCCCCCCCCCCCCATTGTATGTTTGTTAATTTGTGTTTTGTGTTTACATCAGGGTATCCCCAAGGTCTTAAAAGCACGAAAAATTTATTAAATTTGATTGTGTCAAAATCAAGGCCTTAAAAGTATTAAATATTATGAGTAGGTATTCAATTTTGTTCATCCAGGACTTAAAATTTGTCCAAAAAATGATGTTAATATTACAGAACGTAGTGTCACCACAATAATAAAGATTTTTTTGACCCACTGATGAACTCACTTTGTAACTTAAAAAAATTAAATATATTTATTGAAGAAATGCTATCATTCAAATGCATGATTCATTTTTCACGATTTTTTTTTAAATGCAGCACTGGAGTTCTTTCATCTATATTAGACTTTCAGAGAGTAATAACGGTTAATTCCTTAGTGTAAAATTCATACAGATAATTGTTCTATTGTTGATGATGCTTGCATTAAATTTCACTCTAAGTGGCATTAAAAAGTCTTAAAAAGGTCTTAAATTTCTCAAGACAAAACCTGGAACTACCCTGGTTTACATTGACATGTGTATTATTGTTGCTGAGTGAGTGTTAAATATTCTAATTGGAATTAAGTAGAAGTTACTGAACTATATAAAAAAATATAGAACTTAAAAGTGAATTTAAAACTACATATATCACACATACACACACCCAAGTGTGTTTAACTCTCGCAATAGAAGTTCAACTAAAGCATTTGTCTTCGTGTTGTGAGTGAATCATCTTGCGCAACACTAACCATCTTTGGGCTGCGGACGACTCAGCAACTACTTCCGGGTGACTGTCGTGACCTTGGTGTGTTGTTCATCATGGCGGCTATCGTCAGGTTGAGTTCTGTGTGTCGCAGAGGAGTTAAACGTGAGTTCTGTCACATATTTGCTCTGCTCTTTGGAGTCGTGACTAGACGTGGGTGCATTGATGTACGAGTCTGAAATGATGATAGTTTGGCCGAAGTCTCATTTTCAGCTCTCAAATCACGGCGGGCAGAGAGCTGGCTCCTGTTTCAAGTTAACCGCGCTTGTGTGAAATCTACTAAAAAGCAAAATGTCCGTATGCGTCTAATTTTAGAAGAAACTAACGCTATTTTGCTAATTATTAAAAAGCCTCTACTGAGACTGGAAAGCACGACAAACCCTTAAAGCCTTAATTCAATTACAGTAGCACATATGGCAGATTTAATTCTATTAATGTGTAAAGATATAAAAAAGGGAAGCTTTTTGATTTGAGAAGCTCTCAGTTTAAATGGATTAAATGTTAGAAGCGATTAAGGTAAAGTTCATGTAAGGTCTTCGCTGCTCTATGCTGCTCTATGCTGCCCTCTTCAGGTTGTTGGTGTAAATTTGGCACGCCTTAGCTTATGACTCACTTACAAAACATAAAATGCTGATCGTCCTTCTGTGTTTTAGGTTAACGCCATTATAAACCTGACTTATGATAAACGGGTTAGGGTGCGGTAGATCAAATGCTGCTGTATCTTTTTTAATTCTGGCTACATAGTGTACTTTATTTGAGTTTTTCTGTTGAACGTTCACATTTTGTTTCTGGGAGACATTAAGTATATCCAGTAAAATAGGCTTAAACGCATTTCTTTCCCTAAATTGGTACGTTTCTGCTTGCCCTATAGTTGTACTTCTTTATCAACTATTCAGCCAAGTTTATGATCTCCTATTTGCTTCTCTAATCAGTGCATTCTTGACTTTTTGTATGTAGCTCTGTTCTACCAAAGCACTTTGCTGGCCAGGCCTCTGGTTGTACCACACAAATACCAGGAACAGCCGTACCAGCTGACAGCAAAGATTCATGCATCACAGGCTCTGCATGGTAAGTGGTACACAAACTAAATTATGTACCTGCTAACCACCGACCACAGAGTCAGATCTAGGCCATTTAATTAGTAACAGAGGTGTAACCATAACATACTGCAGGTGCGATCTGTAAAATATTATGGAGTGGTATCAAGACAGAGTTAATTTAAAAATTATGAATATTGATTGTTGATTGCTCACGTATCAATAACACAGTGACTCATCTAGACTTAAATTTTTGCAACTCTTCCACAGCGGGCTCTGGCTCCAAAGCTGCCTCCATGCATTGGACAGCAGAGCGGGTCCTAAGCATCATGCTGCTGGCCATGGGCCCTGTGGCCTACTTTAACCCTGGTCCTGTTATGGACTACTCCCTGGCCGCTGCCCTCACTCTGCATGGTCACTGGTAAGAAGACCAACCCCAACAAACAGCTGTTACTATTTATTACTTGCTAAGGGACACTTAATTATGAGCTTGGACACATTCCCCTCATCGTAATAAACCTGAAACCTGAGATAAGGCCTCCCTTTAGTATTCGTGGCCTGAGTGGTCAGAGGTAACCTATGTTAAAATAGATCAAGGTTTTTGTTCCCCATTTAACATTATTTTAGTGACTGCAAACTCTTAGTTCTCTTTTGAAACTAGCGTGTAGTCTGTCCATGGTCAAGTTTTCACATTGAAAATCTATCACCACAGATTTGTTGTTGGCAGTGCATGTGGCTAGTGAGTTGGTTTTTTTTTTTTTTTTTTTAATATACATAGATAGATATACATCTAAGGTTTTCAAATAAACTCACTGACTCACATGTTAGATTGTGTTTCATCTTTTTTATTTGGCAATTATATAACTAAGCTAACTTTCATTCCTACTTCCTTTTTAGTAAGATGACATATGATGACATATGATCACCCATTTGCTGCTTTGTGTATGTAATTAATGTTGAACAGTTTTGTACTGGAAAGGGTTAACCCTCCACCTCCCCCTAGCCACACACAAACACCTTCTTTAATGTTCTCATAGAGCAGGTTCTATCTCACTGAATAGATTTAGCCTGTTCGATGACCCTTGCTTGACCAAAGGAAAAACCTTTTGGCGCCTTCATTAGCACTGGCTGGGTTTGTAGTCTTAAGACAAAGATTTTAGCTCAGTGCCAAGGCAGTGTGCCTGTCCATCAGTTTGATTGCAGACTTTGTAGCATGAAAGTGCTTGACATAAATCCCAGTCATGTGTGCCACAAGGCAACTTTAACCATGGCTTTAGGGCATCCCCAAGGGTCAGCATATGACATTGGCAGTTTGTGAAATCCTTTTATTATGTCAGTTACATTTTTTATATCATCAAAGTGGTTAAAATATGGGGGTTTACAGAAAAGCCTAAAGTAATTAAACGTCTGGTGTATACTGTAACACTGCTAATACTCCACTACTAAACAAAGTCTGAAAGAATATTGTTTAAGATTGGTACTAGACAAGCATGTTCTCAGAGACAGTTTAGTTTTTAGCTTTGTTTTTGTTTTGTTTTTTTATGTTGCCATTTCAAATATTGTTTCTTTGTGTCTTTTGCTTAGTTACAGACCTGAATGTCTAGGTGTCTGTCTGTGTTGTTTTTTTCAGGGGGATTGGACAGGTCTTAACAGACTACGTTCATGGAGAGGCAAAGATCAAGATGGCCAATGCAGGACTCTTCCTTCTGTCCACTGTCACCTTTGCTGGTCTCTGCTACTTCAATTATCACGACGTAGGCATTTGCAAAGCCGTTGCGCTGCTATGGAGCAAATAAATAAACAGACTTTGGACAGGAAGTTGCAGGGAGGGCAGCGCTCATGTCCTGGCTCACTGTAAAAAAATTAAGGGGTTCTATGTAAATTCTTATAACTATATATTATTTTGACAACATTACAGTAATCCAGAGGTGTATAATTGTAATACTGATATCACAGTTATTGCTGTAAATTGATGTTGACATTTTGTCTCCATATACACATGCTGGCTGGTCAACATATATTAACTTCATTCCTATGTGTGAGCTATTTCCTTACATAAAAGCTGGCTTCCACTTTGAATTGTGAGCCTCCAAATGTTTATTCAACTCAACAGAAATGTAATCTTTATACTGCAGCATTTTCAGAAATACATTTTGATTATTCATAAAGTTTATAATTTTTGGGGGGAGTTTTGCATAATAGTGCTTTGAAAAATGATCTGACTTTTCATGACCAGCTTGTTATTGTGTTGATACTACACAATGTATAGTATGTAGTAATATTTTAGAGGCACAATACAATTAAATACAAAGGTATTTATAGTTTGCTTGAGGCCACTTTCACAAAGATGATGTGGACATAGTAAACTTTATAAAGTTTACTATTTATAAAGAAGAAAGGTTTAGTATTGGAGTACTGCTCAGAGATAGATAGTGACACAACATCAACAGCCAGGTGTCTTTCCCAGAACAGTTTTCATCTTCAGTGGAAATAATTGATAATTAATAGCTGACTTAGACATTAGACATACAAGTTCAAGTAGAGTGGACTTTAAATGCCACTGCCAGTAAAGAGTCCTAATTTACTCTCAATCTGTTGCATTGCGCTTTGTGTGACCGCTGAATACAGGATATTACAGAAGTTTGTTTACTGAGATCTAAATATCACAGTCTGACGCATGTGAAGCTGGCCTTTCTTTGACCCAAATTCAAGCTCTCTCTAAAGACACATTTAGACACACTTTTCAGGTGCCTACAAATATGCAAATTGGCCTTGTCAGAGACTCATTTTTGGTCAGTTCTTCTGTTCACATTTATGATATAGGCATACATCAAAATATGGAATAGTCAGTTTATTTCAATAGTTCA
Source organism: Bostrychus sinensis (assembly GCA_020698575.1). Lineage (NCBI taxonomy): Eukaryota > Metazoa > Chordata > Actinopteri > Gobiiformes > Eleotridae > Bostrychus > Bostrychus sinensis. Next base: position 17,381,900 of record CM036245.1, read on the forward strand.
ATTCAAAGTGAAAAGCGTGTTGCTTAGGTTCAGTACACACAGAGAAAAATCTCAAGCATTTATTTGTATTTTTTGTGTGTCTTTCAGTTAATGAAAACCAAAATTCAGTATCTCAGAATAATTAAATGTTACATAATCATCACAGTTAAAATAAATGAATGCTTAAATTATCTATAAAATACTGTGTTTAACTATATCAGCTGAACTACTAAAATAACTTTTTTCCACAATAATTTATTGGCATGTGCCTGTAATGCTGACCACTTCTAACCCAACTTTTTATACTAAATGCCATCCCGTCTTTGTAACCTTAGGTGAACATTCAAAACAAAACGTGTATGTGTGTTTTATTTAAGCGAACCGTGAGCTGACAAGAAACAAAAACCCAGACAGTGATTGTTATACATTTACAAAATTAAACTTTTATTTGTAGCTTACAATGGTCCATTCATTATATACATTCTTTGCTTGGAGCTAAAAGCACTTCTTTCCACTGCTTGAATGTATCAGTTGTTTTTCTTCATCTGTGTCTTAGTCTTATACTGCAGTGTTTGTTAACTGTCCGTTAAAAATGAGATGGCATTGACACTTTTGCTCACTGGAATAAAAGTAAATTTATCAGGTGTGTTTTATACATTTTACAATATCACAGTGTATAAAATGGTTGGTTAATTCATTGGAGCAGGACTACAAAATGTAAAGCATCTACTGATCTATAAAAAATATATTAACAAGATATGCATTGGGGCTACACAGTGTATTATATAGTACACCAATCTGGCATAACAACATGACCACTGAGAGGTGAACACAGATTATCTCTATACAGGCAGCAAGTTACCATTTTGTCCTTGAGTTGTGATGTTAGAACAGGAAAGTGGGCAAGTGTAACAACTTGTGATGGCTAGACCAGTGTTTATCAAAGTTTTTCAGACCAAGGACCACTTTAACATAAAACATTTTTGGGGGGACCACCTTACCAGCGAAAACTGTAAAATTGCTGTAAAATCTGATGAGACTGTGATAAAACGATGTGTTTGTGTAGTGTCAGACAAAAGGCCACTGTCTCCACACTCTAAGAATAGACAGTTGGGTCAAAGCAGCTCCAAAACTGCACATCTTGTGGCCTGTTTCCCGTCTGCAGAGGTCAGTATCTATCAGCAGTGGTCCAGAAAGTAAAAGAAGTGAAACGACGACCTAGCTCAGGGTACAGAGCAGTGTTGGGAGTAACGCGTAACAAAGTAACGAGATTACATTTGTCAGTAACGCAGTAGGTAACGCGTTACCTTTGAGCCGCCAGTATAATATTACAGTTACTAACAAAATACTTATGTAGTTACTCGCGTTACCGTTAGCTCAATTTACTGTAGTTTCCTGCGAGGACACGGAGCGAAAATTAAGTGAATAAACAGCGCTAAAACGTTTCCTTCTTTCATTTCATCTGTTCCCTCCTCTGCTCCTCTTTCTGAGCGTCCCCTTGTCTCCGCGCGCGTGTCAGCTGTGTGTGTGAGCTGGCGCTGTTGTCCGCGGGGATAGCGGAAAAAAGAGACGTGCACCGCTTTGGCGCTAACAACACCAAAAACAACCGCATTTTAGCCTAAATGTAGTGAAATCAAATGACTCTGTCCTTGTGAAAAAAACAGCATAGACCAGCATAGAAATCCTGCTGGTCTATATTGTTTTTTTCAGCAGTGCACAGTAGATCATTCCCTGGGTATTTACGTGTAATAAAGCATGAACGCTGCACAGGGGCAGAGGCAGGTGAACCTAAAGGGAGTTTTTGACGTGTCAGGCTGCTCTGCTGAAATGAATGCATCTAAAACTCTGCTTGAACGTCTGTCTGAAACAGAGAAATAGTGCAATAAGCGCTATAGTGAGGCTATTGCCTTCTTCTATTTAGAATTGGGTTCATTTACTCTATATCTCTCTTGCTGGGAAATAATCCAACAGTAAAGTAACTAAATTACTTTTATGAGTCAGTAACTAAGTAAATTGATATTACATTTTAAAAAAGTAACTAGTAATCTGTAACTAGTTACTTTTTTGAGTAACTAACCCAACACTGGTACAGAATTACATAAAAGTACAGAATCAGTAAATTCTGGTTCTGACAGAAAGCCTGTTGCATATGGGGTTGCATATTAGGTAGGAAGTAATAACACAACACATAACACAGTAATAACTAAGAAATAAATAAATTATCTTGACATCAACATTAGGCATTTGGTCATAATGTTATGTCTGATAAGTGTATGTACTGCAGCCCTAATATACAAAATAAACAATTTAACCTTGTCTGGTTGTAACTTGTGTTATATTTGTACCTTTTAGTTCGATGGTGGTCTCACTGTAGTTTCACAGAGTTGACTCATGGTCTTATGGTACGTTCACACCAGACGCGATTTGATGCCAGATTCGCATCCGGTGTGAACATACCATTACTGTGGTTGCATGAATAACTAAGCTAAGCCACAATAAAGTTGGAGTCATCAGTAAAAATAATTCTTTATTGACCACGAAAGAGGGTAAGTGATAAACAAGCTCCTAGCTCAAGTAAATATGTCTCATTTATTTTGATCTCTTATTTCAATATTGTAACTCTGTCCCACTGGCTCTCCTCATCATAGGGACATAAAACCAACTTGTTTAAATCTGTTTCATCAAACCCCAGGGCTTTATTTGGATACAAAGAGGACCTCAGTTTGTATTGGTTTGGTTGTTGAGCCAGAGCCATGTAGAACAAAGCTTTGTGTTTTGTATCTTCAATACGTTCCTGAAGCACCTGGACACAGCAAAGAAACAGATTTTAAAATGTATTAGCTAGTCCTTGTAATATTGATGAGGCGTAATGAGTTTTAAAAATAAATATCCCAAAACCTTAATACTTACATCTACTTCTTCTGCTCTAATTTCTTTGTCATTTTTGCAAACTGCTACATACTTCTTGTCATCTTTGAGGGCATATAGCATGACGGCCCGACCACTGACTGTCTGCGGGCTTAAATCCCTATAAGTGACGATGTATATTTTGTAGTCTAAAAAAGAAAACAACAGCAGAAATCAACACACAAAATGGATGTGTTGTAAAGAACATTACAATCTTGAATTCACAATACTTCAACCTTAAACAGAACAATACTTTATTAATACAGAGAAGTAGGTGTTTACATAATACACATTTTACTTAGAATTAAAGTTAAACCATTTTGCTAGGAAATAAGTATTATTTCAAATCAGCCTGTGCCTTACCCGAGGAACTTTGCTGTTGACTATTCAGGTCTTTCAGATCAAACTGCTTATACTTATTTAAAATCAAGAATTTGTTGTCAGGGCACCGAATCAAATTCTGATGGGTCTTTGAGTATTCAAAAGTGTCAGAATCTTTAAAAAGAAAAACAAAACAGTACATATTTACATCAACATCATGGATCTGTAGCGCCATCATACAGTATATGGGATATTGAGTTTACTGTCTACTAAATAAATATATTCAGATTCAGATTGAACTTTATTGTCCCAGAGGGAAATTTGTCTTGTCTCACAGTGCTGCCCACAGGTGCAGATTACATACATCACATACAGCAAGGGTGGTTGTTGTGTCCCTTTGGCAAGACACTTCACCCACCTTGCCTGTATGAATGTGTCAGAGAGACTGTTTGTTCGTGGTTGAAGGGGGCTTAGGCACAGATTGCCAGCCACGCTTTCATCAGTCTGCCCCTGGGCAGCTGTGGCTACAGAAGTAGCTCACAACCACCGAGTGTGACTGAGGAGTGATTATCTAGAAAAGTGCATTATTATTTATTATTAACAACATCAGGACAAAGGTTAGTCAGTTCAAATGCACTTATTCATACACAGAAATATGGCTGTGCTATAACGATATTGCACTCCCTCAGTACAGTACTGATCAGTATGCATCCGAATAAATATAAAGTGACAAGAAGGTATTGCTCAGTAACTACACAAGTAAAAGAGATTCAAAGAATGAAATCACAAAAAAGTTAAAAACCTTGTCCCAATTAAAAATAAATACACAATGAAAAGGAAAATAAAACCAACTGTTAGGAAGAATAGAAGAATGACTCCAGTGTACCTGGTGTTAGGCAGGTTTATTTTGCAGAGCAACAGACGTTGGGATAAAAGATAATTTATAGTGATTGTTTTTATGTTTGGTTGCTCAATAGCGCTGTCCTAAAGGTAAAATCTCATATTCACCGTGCAGTAAGTGGGAATGTTCATTGATTTTGTTTGTTCTTTTTTTTGCTTGTCTCAGTACAGAAGTTTCAAAAATTGCTTGTAAGAAAGGAAGGAAGGAATTTGGCTTACCTATTTCATCCTGTGGAGCATCTGAAAAAAAATATGTCAAAATCATTATGAAATATATGTTATATGACACCTTGGAACAATAATTATAAAATGTTTAATATTGCCAAAAGTGTGATTTATGTAAGTAAAACTGTACCATCAAAATAGAAGGCATTGCCAAACAATCCCCTGAATGTAACGGGAACACCATTGGTTGCCATTAGTTACAGCTGTGTAGAATAAAATAAAACAGAAATATATATATATATATATATATATATATATATATATATATATATATATATATATATATATATAGACATAATACAGCTAAACCAGATGCTTGTGCTTGGAAGTTGTGGTGAATGTCAAGCAGTTGTGTGGGCTGTGTTTCAGCCCAGGCAAATACCAATGGTATCACCACATCTGATAACAATTTATCAGTCATTTCTTCATCTACTCCTTCATGAATGACCACATCAAGCACCACATACACACATTCATATCTATGAATGTGGGGCTGGAAACCTGAAGATTTTGACCCAGATTTCAAGTAAACTATGAATCATACATACAGTGAAGCCCAAAATTACTCATACCCCTGGCAAATTCTGACCCAAAGTTACTTTTATTCAACCAGCCAAGTTTTTTTTTTTTTTTTGACCGGAGAGGACACAGGCTTTTTTTTTTTTCAGTCAAAAAAACAAAAAAACTAAAAACTTGCTGGTTGAATAAAAGTAACTTTGGGTCAGAATTTGCCAGGGGTATGAATATGTTTCTCTTTTGAATCTAGCTTTACTGTTGCACTTGTGTCAAAATCGTATTGCATGTAATAGGCTACTAAAAGGTACTGTCTTTGTTATTACATTAAATACATTTTTAAAGTCAAAGTCACATTTCATTTTGTGCCATCAAATGTGTCATATATTGTTTGATATTTTTAGATTTAATGTTTATATTTTACTGAATTTAGAATACGTGACGCACTGTAACTATTATCTAAATCATACAGAAAGTAAATACATATATATCTGTACCTGTTCCCTACCACGCGAGGCACTCTGGCGGTCTGATGTTGTAGCCTAAAGTCAGTCTGTACGCCCGCACAGTGACACGGCTTAGCTACGCCGATCATATCCAAACACATATTTATATAAACCGTATAACATTTGATTACTTTTATACCAATATAATCAAATACGCCGCTGTGTGTTGCATTGTGCGGTCTTTCTGTCCACAGCCAGGTAAAAGGTTAATGGATAACTACTGTAAAGCAAGGTGGGTACGTTTTTTCATGTTTGCAGAGATAATGTTCAATAATCGCTTAATAACTTCAACAATAGCGCGTCGTTAGTCGTTAGTGCTAAATTAAAAGCGAGCCCTAAACAAACAACCAAACAAACAAACATACAAAGACGACACGTTACCTTTTTAAAGTGATAGTCCTGCGCTGTGATGCTCGGCTCTGTAAAAACACGAGTAACAGCGCGCGCGTGTGACGTTTTGAGTTGAACATCTGGAAAAGACAGACACTTCCGGACACAGTGGACAGGAAGTGAAATCTGAGAATCGCAGTCACTATAAGAGAGTAAGAGAGTATAATACATTTAGTGCGAAAAACTGCAAAAGCACCGACGACCCGCATGTTTATGGAAAAACAGTAAGAAGAAAAAGACGAGGCTGTATTAACAAGACCTTTATTAACGATGTATTCTGGACACCCAGATACCCTAAAGCAGCGGTTCCCAAACACCGGGTAGGGACCTAAAAGCGGGTGGCCAGGGATTTTACTTAGGTCAACAGAAATCTTGTCAAAAACCTCACCTACAGATTCAGTCTCTGCCATTGCACCGTTAACCATTCGTTTTCAGTTTTTCAGTAAAAGCCCTCATATTTAACAGATTCATTAGTTTTTGAATCTATTGAATATTTCTACATATAGCTTTGCGTAGTACCATTAAACTTATATTTTGATGTACTACTGCTAAGGTTAATAAACTTTTCAATATTAGTAATAATACTTTGGTTTTATGTGATGTTTTTCTTCTTTCACTCTAAGGTCACTCTACTCCTAGGTGCATTCTTAAAGTGCACAAATAATGAGCTTGCTACGAAGTTCAGACCCAAGGTTGCAGGGGGGGCTCCTACGACCTGTCGATGCGTGGGAAGGCTCTACAGAAACTGAGAACTTTTCATGGCCTTGCCCTATGCACGAAAAAGTTACTCGAAGCCAAGAAGATAATGCTATGCAGAGATCGTCATACATCGTCATACATGATATAAAAACTGAGGACACCCCTCTCTCTAGCAGCGCGCTCACATGGCCATAAAGCTATGGGCCACCAGAGAGCCTCATCATATGAGAAACAAGTTCAAGAGAAGTTGTTGTAAGTCACTGTCATATGTTTACTGTGCTGTTTAGTGTTAAGTTAGTGTAGTGTTTAGTGTAAGTTCGAGTTATATTTGAATGGAAACGTGTCTCACGCTTCTACAATTACACGGTTTCCTTTCAAACCAGTTTTTTTTTTTTTTTTTTTTTTTTTTTTTTTTTTGTGTGTGTGTGGCATGGGTGGCCAGTTTTTTTGTATCTATAAATTAAATCTCTGAAGCTCAATAAATTGGTCATTTAAACTGTGGCACCACATAAATAATATTCATATACTAAAAGCACTGCATTACATCTTAACTGTTGTGACTAAATGTACAAGAGAAACTGTTTTTATTTTTTTGTAAGCCAATTAAGGAATAGTGTTATTAATCATTTTTGTAATAGCACTATGCAAATTTTGTAATTACATCCATGCTTTGTTTCTTGCAACTGCCACAGTTATTCTACTACATTAGGTGACACACATCTTTCTGCAGCTGTGCAATCAGCAACATGCTTTAAGGCACAGGGGACTCAAAAAATGCATGACTACACAGACTGTGTAGTGTCCAGTGGTGGAAGAAGTACTCAGTTTCTTTACTTAACCCTCACAGCATCTTAGGGCCCAAATGCGTACTTTTTGCTGTTTTTACGTTTTTGAAGCTGTTGGTATGAAACTTGGCCAGAATTTTTTTTTTTAAGTTGGTGTTTAAAATGCCATGACCCCCTCTGTTCTAAGGTGAATAGAACAGCAGACATACATTTTACATACACTCGTTAACTTAGGGACGCGTTTGGGCCCATTGACATCCATTATAACCACAGATTTTTGACATACAGTAATACTGACATATTATAATACTTTTTTCATGAAAACCTAATAAATCTAAGCCTTTACCTTCAAAATATAGGGAAATTAGGTTTTTGGTCAGATTGACCCCCTAAACCACCCAGGGCAGCTGCCCTGGGTGGCAGCTTTATTACAGACAGTTTCAATGGAGGGCTGTTTTTATTCTACCTTGCAAAATGCATGGGAAGAAAAACACTGAACACCAATAAATTGATCTTGGTGTATTTGGATTGATGTAACAGAGCAGTGGGAGTGTGGCTGAGAATATAGTTCATGAGGTCATGAGGGAGCCTGTGAAACACAAGTATAAAAAGGCCAAATGAGCTCTGTTTATAAACAAGTGGTGTGAATGTGGTTGAGAATACTTTGAGTGTGTGTGGGGGTCTGTGTGAGATTCAAGTGATCAGAGGTCAAACAGGCTGTTGACATTTTTGTTCTTGACCCAGAGAGACCCTCCTCTCTCTCATTGGACCATGGTACAGCAGCTTTCTGCTGAAGTCTGTCAGTCAGATGGCATGATTTCTTTTCAGTCAGACAGAGGCAGGAGTGATGTTTTCCTTACCTTGTCATGTTTTGACTGACACCAGCAGTCTTCCTCAGAAGCAGGACTGCTGTGACTTGTCTTTATCAGCTGTTCTTCCAGGGGTGGTCAGCCTGAAGGACCTGACCACGCCCCCTGCTGGTCTATACGACTGACCCTGAAGTTAACGAGTGTATGTGAATTTTTAAGATGCCCTGAGGGTTACTGTAAAAGTACAGATAGGGGAGGAACAGTTTACTTTTATTTTAAGTATAATTACTTAAAAAGTAAAGTTAGTAATATTACTTCAAAAGTAATATTACTCAAGTAGAAGTAAAAGTACCCAACAATTTCACTTCAGTAAAAGTTCATATAGTCTTACTGTATGTGCTGAGTTCATGTTCAGATCTGCCTATTGTGTAACACTGTGATCTCTGTCAAACAGTGGTTATAGCAATTTAGATATGAGCAGCCATAAAGAAAGTCACAAAAAAGTCAAGCAGTCATTTATACTCTGTTGAACTGGCTGTGCACTCAGACCTATCATTTACAAAAGCTATAAAACCACTCATGCATTTTCTCTGTGTTCAGTACGGTATGGCAGCAAATGTAGGTTATAACAGGTGAGAGGTGAGTGAGATGTGCTGTATGTGCTCCAGGAGTGGATACTGTTAACGCTTACACCAAGACATTCTTTATTACTGCACATTAGGTGGCTGATTATCTTGTAATTGTCTTAGGAAAGCAATAATTTAATTGTTCCTGTGCATATGCAGCTGATATGCTCACTAGTGTGCTTCGCCTTATAGGACAATAAAAAAAATCTTCAATCCTTTGCAAGGGTCTGCAAATCTGCAATTACTTAAAAACATATTTGTAATAGCCAATAAAATCGGCATAAAATACAGTATGTCTGGTTGGCTAAGTACAGATGAAAGGACTAAAATTAACATAGATAGTCGCTATATCAGTGACTATCTTTGCAAAGCTTTGCCACTGTTACTCTCATTAAAAAACAAATATTTTTAGCCCTGCTCCTTTGACTGACTCCCTATATGCCTGTGTCTAAATAATATGCAACTATAAAATGCACTTGGAACATGCTGTGTCCCTGGTGAAGATAACAGTGTTTACATAAAAACATGTTCATTTGTGGCTGATTAGTGCCATTAACTGTATAAGCACTGGAGCTCTGACACTACTTTTAGACTTTGCAAATGTTCCAATGCTGTGCCCTGCTGAACCACATTTGAATTCTCTCACAAAAGGTCTTTGTGAAGCACACTGCCCCAAGCTCATCCAGTCAAACAGCAACTATTTTTGGCAATCAATGTATAGGGTCTTAAGTGACTCGGCAATTCCTCATATTTTCTGCATTTTCTGCAGCAAAGGCAAGGCAAGGCAAGGCAAGGCAAGGCAAGTTAATTTGTATAGCACAATTCATACACAGAGCAATTCAAAGTGCTTTACAGAAAATAAAAGGCAAATTTAAAAGTACAAAGCACAATTAAAACAATAAAATCAAATTTAAAGAGTATAATTAAGAATCAATTTAAAATTAAATTAAAAGAGAAGAGTGCAGATAAAACACTTTCAGTTGGCATATGCACAGTTAAAAAGAACAGTTTTAAGTCTGGACTTGAACATTGTCAGAGTAGAGGCCTGTCTAACATCGTCCGGGAGACTGTTCCAGAGTTTAGCTGCATAAAACTGAAACGCTGCTTCACCGAGTTTAGTCCTGACTCTGGGCAGCAGCAGAAGACCTGTCCCTGAGGTTCTCAGAGTCCGAGATGGTTCATATGGGACCAACATGTCAGAGATGTACTTTGGTGCTAAGCCATGGAGAGACTTGTACACAAGCAGAGCTGTTTTAAAGTCTATTCTCTGAGCAAGAGGAAGCCAGTGCAGAGACCTGAGGACAGGACTAATATGGTCGTACTTCCTGGTTTTGGTCAGGACCCGAGCAGCAGCGTTCTGGATGTACTGCAGCTGTCTTACAGCTCGTTTAGTGAGTCCAGTGAGCAGACCGTTACAGTAGTCTAACCTGCTGGAGATGAACGCATGAATAAGTCTCTCTAGGTCTGGTTTAGACAGTAAACCTTTGAAAGCAAAATAGTATCTTGCATAACAAATGCCTCACTATTAATCTGTCAAGAGAGTTTATATTATTGTTTGTTATTGTTATATTTTTGTTAGCTGTTTTGATTCTGAAAATGAAAAACCTAAATCTAAATTACACAAAGTTATTTCCTCCTCTTTTCTTTCTAATTAATTTGTGATCTTTACATATCCATGCTCTGCTGAGGTTAGTGGTCAGATGAGGGGCCCCACATATAAGCTCTGGTCATTAAAAAGAAGATAATATTTATAATATAATGTACAAACATGTAATGTAATATGTACAAACAAATGACCCAATAAAACAATTATAAAACAATGATTTGTATTTTATTTTTGTATTTGTATTTTGTATTTTAGAACTGAGTTGTGTTGGAAAGTCCCTGATGATATAATGTTTTTATACCCATGTTCCTTCTATATTAACTGAAGGCATAATTTGTTGTTGTGGGAATTTCCCACCAACAAACTGAGTAGGCAATACAGCTGCTAACCACTGTTGTCTGATCCTTTAGCCTCTAAATGCTGGATGGCACATTAATTAAAAAATACACATTTGAAGTGTATATTTTCTAGGCTGCAACTTTAATGTGCTTTTTATGTGTCAACTTTTTGATACTTCATTCTTTTTTGTTTATATACAACCAAAGCCTGAGCAGTAAATAACTCGTACAGCAGATTCATCTGGAGGTGAGCATGGGATTGCAGTCACCAAGCCTCTACTGGGACAGGTTGGCCTACAAATCTCTGCACTTTGTTTCACACTGACTACACCCAAATCACTACACCAATCAGAGAGAACTGATTAGACCAGTTAGAGCTGATCAGGCTAATTTTTGCAAGATTCAGTTATGCAGTTATTCAGCTAAGCAAGCGTGTACTTCCCACATGAACAGGTTCTGTTTTATGAGCCTCATATGTATTTAGCTGGGAAATGTTTTTGTTCAAGCGCTAAAGCTCTGTCCATGCTATCAAAGCACATTTTACTTGTTTATGTTCAGTCTTCATACAACATTTTTTTTTCCGTGGTTGCATCAGTTGAGTACAGTACAAATTTATTATTATTATTATTATTTTATTTTTTTTTTTCAGTAGCCACAGCTGTCCAGGGGCAGACTGACAAAAGTATGGCTGCCAATCTGCGCATACGGTCCCTCCGTACTCCACACTGACACATTCATATGGGCTAGGTGGATGAAGTGTCTTGCCCAAGGACACAACAACAGTATGCAATGCCAGCAACAATGATCAAACCACCAACCTTTGGGTTAGTGGGTGAACGCCTCAACCGGCTAAAGTACTACCACCCCGTTAATGTACTCGTATATACAAAATAATTTAGTAATGTTTTAAAAAGGGCGTGCAGGGTAACAGAGTGGTCAGTACTCCTGCCTTACAGCACAGAGGTCATGGGCTCTCTTCTGGCTTCCTTCCACTGTCCTAAAACACACATGTGATAGGTGAATTGGTGACTCTAAATCGCCCCGAGTAAATGAATGTGAGGGTGAGTGGTTGTCTGTCAACATATGTCTCAAAGAGTCAGTCCTCACCATTGTGCAGAATGCCCTGCCTAAAAACCATAGTTGCTGGGATTGGCCCCAGCCATGCCCATGACCCTTAGTGGAAGAAGGTGAATGAATGGATGAATATTTAAAAAAAAATTAAATATCATATGGCCTATTGTCTACATTCCTGTCTGTAATCACTAACGGTGACAGAAATATTGCCAGTGAGTGTACTGAGTGCCACTGATCTTCCAAATAAATTATTTACTTCACCACTCACCATTACAAATACTCATGCAGTTTGTTTGCAACATTTAAATAAGGAACCAGGAAAATCCCAGTGAACGGAATAAAAATTCCCAGATATTTCTCCCAAAATTTTAAAATCAAAACTGTCTAAATGAGACAAACAAATATACTTTCCATATTTACCAAATGCATACAAAATATTTTATGGCAATTAAAATATATTGCTATTTTAAAACATTATTTATATAAGCTCAGTGATGTGCTTGTCTACATGAATTTGAGTGATTATCTCTGTGAATAAGTTACCACTTGTTTTATCTTTCGTTCACAAAGTACTTTTTTGTGTCGTTACACAAGCATGAAATCCACTTATCACACTGTGTTGGGGCGTACTGTGAGTGAGAGAGTATAAAACCAGTGAGTGCGTTCAGCAGAAAAGACAAAGGATCAAGCAAAGTCTTCATCTCTGAACTCTACACACTTACACACTTTACTTTTAGACACTGACAGCCATGGAGACAGTGGCACAAGAGAGGACCTCTGCAGGTAAAGTACCAGATTTGTTGTTGCATTCATTTAAAGTTAATTTTAAACATTAACTAAAACTTTCTCTTTGTAGAGCATAAAAAGTCCAAATCTACAAAGCATGTCGACCACCACTTCACAGATGTGCACGGCCTGCCCTCCATTGAAAAGATTGTCCGCTCAGTTGAGGAGACCCCCGAGCCAATTACTACCAACATCATTGGCAAAATCCCAGAGTGGATCAATGGAAACTTCCTAAGAAATGGACCAGGAAAGTTTGAGATTGGGAACCATAAGTGAGTTGTAAATGTTTTAAAGCAAAAAACATCTCCACCAACAAGCAGCAAACTAAAGAAAATCTGCTTTTCTTTTTTTTTTTTTTTTTACAATTTCTTTTCAGGTTCAACCACTGGTTTGATGGCATGGCTCTTCTGCATCAGTTCAAAATTGCTAATGGTCAGGTGACCTACAAAAGCAAATTCCTATCTAGCAGCAGTTACCAGGCCAACAAGGAAACCAATCGTATTGCAGTGTCCGAGTTTGGGACTCTGACCATGCCAGATCCCTGTAAGAACTTCTTCCAGCGCTTTCTGTCTAAATTTGAACTTCCCAGTAAGTATTTCAATTAACCTTATGCAAACCATTCTAGTTGCCTTGTACAAAGTATGTATGTATACCTACCTTATCTTCTGCAGAACCTACTGACAATGGCAATGTTAGCTTTGTGACCTATAAAGGTGATTATTATGTGAGCACTGAAACCAACTATATGCACAAAGTGGACCCAGAGACATTGGAAGCAGTCAAAAAGGTAAACCCGGCTCTGATTTACAGGAGTAAGGCCAGCTCATTAAGATATAAAGTCATAAACAAGTACAATACCAAAAGTTATAACTTAGGGCTACTGTCACATTTATTACTATCAAACTCTAAATTTAAGGCTAAAATGTACATTAGTTAAAAATATTTACTTGTAGGTGGACTGGAGCAAATTTATTGCTGTAAATGGAGCAACTGCACACCCTCACACTGAGCCTGATGGTACCACATACAACATGGGAAATTCCTACTCGACTAAAGGTACTTGAAAAACTTTTCAAAAGCTCATAAACCGGTTACATGTGATTGTAGAGCTGCCTTAAGTTGCATCACGCCTCTTGTTACAGGAGCCCACTACAACATCATCCGTGTTCCTCCAACCAAGAAAAGTGAGGGGGAAACTCTAGAGGGCGCCACAGTGCTCTGCTCAATTCCCTCAAAGGAGAAAACCAGACCCAGCTACTACCACAGCTTTGGTGAGCCAGTCTTTACTGGATTCATGAAAGATTCACACAGTTAACAGTCAAGAAATATGACTCAGTCCCTTTTTTTTTTTTATAATAGCAATGTCGGAGAACTATGTGGTGTTCATTGAGCAGCCCATTAAGATGGACCTAGTGAAGATAGTGACAGGCAAGCTGTCAGGAAACAGCATCAGTGACAGCTTTACCTGGGACCCAAAGCTCAACACCATCTTCCACCTGATCAACAAGCAGACAGGGAAGGTACTATCCAGCTAAGGTTAAGGTTAAAGCACCCTCTCTTCTAACAAACTAACAGGTCTTGCCTTTCTAATTCTAGGTGAGCTCAGTCAAGTACCTGACCAAGCCATTATCTACATTTCATCAGATCAACGCATATGAGGAAGATGGCTTTTTAATTCTGGATATGTGTGCGTCAGATGATGGCAAAGCAATCACTAACTACAATGTCCAAAACCTCCGCAAAACGGGAGAGGCTCTTGATGAGGTTCGATATATTGTACAGTTTGCTCATTTACAGACAGTTGATTTGTCTGAGCTGATAATGTGTTTTGATCTTTTGATAGGTGTATAATACACTTTGCAGAGTCTTCCCAAGGAGATTTGTTCTTCCTCTCAATATAGACCATGACACCCCCTATGAGCAGAATTTGAACAAACTTCCCAGCAGCACTGCCACTTCAGTTAGGACTTCTAAAGACAAGGTAGGTAGAGCTGTGTAATGACTACTGTCAGCATGTTTATTAATTTATTTACATCAAATTGATGAGATTTGTGTGTTATGCAGGTGTTCTGTACTCACGAGGATCTGCATGGGGAAGAACTGCATCAGTATGGAGGTCTGGAGTTCCCTCAGATTAACTACGGCCAGTACAACACCCGTCCTTACCGCTACTTCTACGGCTGTGGCTTCAGGCACCTTGTAGGGGACACACTGATCAAGATGGATCTGCAAGGGAAGCACATGAAGGTAAGTCTAATTCACTGTTTATGACTAGGAATATCTAGCATTTGTATTAATTACTTACAATTTCCTTCAAGGTGTGGGAGAAACCCGGTCTGTATCCATCTGAACCCATCTTCGTCCCTTCCCCCAATGCCACAGAGGAGGATGATGGTGTGATTTTGTCAGTAGTGATCACTCCAAATGAGGTCAGCTGGAATTTTTTATTACTATTTTTGACATTAATTTTGTGGCTTTTAAGATTTCAGTGTGTTGGTTTTACAAACATCCAGTGATTATAAATTGCTTTGAATAATAGCCACTAGTGACAGTAATAGGTTTTAACAAGTTACAAGTGTCTTTACCCAGTACTATTTAGGACAGGGAAGATCATTTTGTAACATACTTTAAAACTGACATATGTTTGTTTATGTTTTTTTCCTATTAGGACAAGAGCACGTTCCTTCTTGTCTTAGATGCCAAGACATTTGAGGAAGTGGGCAGGGCTGAGGTCCCTGTCAATATCCCCTACGGTTTTCATGGAGCATTTAACAACAAAGCATAAATGTTTCACAAAAATATGTGAAGAAATGTAAAGGTTTACATGTTGTGTATGTATATTTCTTTTAGTTGCTCTGCAGTTTTATGCAGTGTAAATGTGTGATTATGGTCTGCTATGCTTTTTTAAAAGGTAATCTTTGTATGTGGCTAACAGTGAAGCTTTATTGTAAAGTATTGCTGTAAATAAGTTCAGCATAATCTTTTCTTTTTTTACTTGCCATGAGGAAATGTGTAGATTATCACCATACTCTACAGGAAGACAGTGATAAATAATTAAACCCAAGAAGAACTATTCTGGTTCATTTGAAGTTCAGCAGATTTTATGATGTTTTCTCTGATTAGAGACTGATAAGATTATGGATATACCACATGATAAAGTGTGTTACCTTACAAATTAATATACACTGTCAGTATTATATCAATAAAACAAAAATCTAATTATGATCTTGAATTTGTGATGAATTTAAAGCCTTGAACATTGTGGGTCTCTAAAGAGGATCAAACAGCTTGTTTTAAAGTAGTATGTATCTGTTTTGTCCTCTTTTAGATTTATGTAAATTGCAGGAATATATACAGAGTTATAGGCTAATTTAAGCATTAACTAAAAATAAAATATTATTCCCTGAGAAATTATCTGCAAAACAAGAGAATGTCTCATGCACTAGCATTTAAGCAATTTAATGACATTATTACAGAGTCTTAAGTTGCTTTTATATGCAGTAAGGTTTAGTTTATTGCCTGCAGCAAGTTTCTCAACAAGTATTAAAAAGATTAACTTAAGGAACTGATAATAGTTAATTTTATTGCTTGAATTACTTACTCACTACAATAAATATTTTACTTTCAATAAAGCATAAAACATTTCTGTGTAATAGATAAAATGACAAACAAACAAACAAATAAAGGCAGATCTTTATAACACATATAGTTACCTTCTGACACCAGTAAGATTACACACAAAAAACTAAATGTGGTGAATAAGTTGCAGATGAATACTTATCTTCCCATTGCATAGTTTACAGTTCATGAAGATTTATCCCTGCAGTTTATCTGAAATCAAAGTCAACGTCTGCCTCAGGTGTTTTTTCTTCTCCTTTAGGTGAGTCTCCAGGTTTCGGGCTTCTGTCAAAATGCCTTCCAGCTCCTGCATCCTGGAAGTGTCTGCAGCCGCCTTCTCACTGTGACAAACACAAGCACAGTGATATTGAAGACTAAATATATCAACATTTTTAGTACTAATAGATAAGTAGAGAGATCAGTTGTAAGAGTAGGACTCGGTCCAGGAGGTGGCACTGCTGTTTCAGACTTAAGTAAAATATATGTTGGCAAGGGTCTAACAGGGACAAGTACGCTGTTGTGTTAACTTGGTTTGAGTCCATTTAGTGACTTAATAAGGCTTAATTATCATAACAGCATTAATTATCAAAATGTAAATGTAAATGTAATGTAAAAAAAAAAAAAAAATCTTAATATCTGTAAAAACTCTTAAATAAACCCATCTGTAAAAACTACATTACATTGAGCTCGGCACAATGTAATGTAGTTACACATATTTTTATCAAACTTCCATCAGACTTTACAAAACCCTAACTCAATGACCTACCGTAAAACGTCAGCAAATTTTCCAAACAATCCACCAATCTCTCTGCTTGCACCTGCAAGAGAATACAACTATGTGATTATATCTTTTTATGTGAATAAAAAGTGGTTTAGCACAATTCCTTATTAACACATGCACAGGAGACAGTTTCTGGAAGCTGCTGTATCACTGTAATTCAATGTACTTAAAAGTAATTTGGTTAAAAAAAAAACTACAAAGTGTACTTTCAGGAGTTTTGGCTTACATGAAAGAAAATGTTTTTCCCTCTTTTTAGTAGAAGAAGGGTGGCACAGACCTGCTGTTGCAGCTTCAAATAAATCTGCGGAGTCTAATGTAGATGCCTTAAAGGTTTTCTTTTTAGGTGGTGATTTCTCCTGAGCAGTAGGTGGAGGCTCCATCTATTGCAACAAAACAAAAATAATTAATCGATAATTGTGTTTGTGAAAACGGATGCTGTTGTTGCTGCTTATTTGTGCTTATAGATAGTCTTTCTAAGATTATACCTAAAGACATATCTCTTAAAGAGGTTAAAACGATGACAAAAAGGAAAGTTGACTTGCCTCCTTGGACTCTTTGATGTTGTTTACTGCCCTCTTGTTTAAAGGTGGAGGGGCCAGTTTGCCAGACATATGTGGAGCTTCTTTCATTGTTTTCAATAGCTGCAAAATGTTTAGTAAAATGTTGATGTTGAACAGAGAGAAAATCTTTAAAAACGGATATAACAGTTGGGCGTCAGCAGTGCCATGAATGCATTTAAGTGTTAACGTTACTTCGCCAGTGGATACATTTTTAACTTAACTTATTATGGCCTTTATGTCCAAAAACAAATTTTACAGTAGTCTAACAACAACATAACACATCACAGGTTAGCTATAGACTAAGCTAACAGTTACCATGACGAACTTAACCTTAACTTATTAACATTAACATTATAAATGCTATTAACAGGTAGCTTACATTAAGTGTTGCAAATTTACTTACAGTGTGTGTTCTGTTTAAGTCCTATAAGACAAATAATAACATGGCACAAATGCGATGCTCATTTATCGATATCTCAGTAAATTAACGCAAGTTTGTTATTAACGTAAAGAGAATTCTAACGTTATTTAATGTAACTGTTAGTTAGCGTGTGGCTAATGGTGCATTTAGGGACCGCTGTAACGTATGCCAGAGAAAAGGAGCGTTTCATAATTCTACCTAGAAACAGATAACTTGTTAGACTAACCGCTCTTGTATATTTTAGTATGCCACTTTGATGTTTACTGTCCACGTTTAAAATGAAAATGTATTTTATCTGGCCCCTGCTGTTATATTATAGTTTTGCTGAACTGTATTAAATCCAATGCTATCTCATTTTTTGACTAAACTTTGTGGGCTTATTTATCGCTATTTATCGAATTGTGTTCAGTTGTTCCTCGGTCATGTAGGACTAAAGCTATAAGCCACATATTAGTTTTTTAAATTCCAAATAACGTGCAAAACAAGTCAGCACAATACATCTGACATAAAAATAACAATTTTCAGTACAAGTAGTGAAGTGACTAAATATGCTTGTACAGTGAATAAAATTTATAAAAGAAAGACGAATCTGCCATAGGCATCATGTTTAAAACAATAAGGATTTTACAATTTTTGCAGTTTTGCAGAATTGCAGTTTTCTTGTTCATGTTAGAGACACAAAAGTGACTTAAAATATTTCGCAAAGTAGTTAAAAAACAGTAAAGAATGGAGTAGTATATTCCCATTTACACAAAATAATTGTGTAATCCATTAATGGATTGAAGTAGCCTATGTGATTTTGGCAAAATAAAAAAAGAGTTCCCTATTTTCCGACATTCCCAGGGTCTGTGAACAGCTCAGCAGGGGCAGCGCCGCCGGTAGAAGGAGCTCTTCAGTCTTACCTCATCTAACGTTAAAACCAAACATACACAAACATGGCGATATCACAGGCGGACAAGATGCAGTCCCGTCTTCGTCTATCTTTATTAGTCCTCTCGGTTGTTGGAATAAATGCATCGACGCTTCACTTTCACTCGGAGCAGCGCTACATGCTACCACAGAACAGGGGCTTTCACACGATAAACGCAAATGTGGATTTAGCAGACGGTGATGGAGGAGGCGCCGCAGCTCCAGCGCTGCGACTGGCCGCTCGAGGTGTCACCCAAGGCGGCTCGGACCTGGGCGCCTTACCGCAGCATCGAACTCGGAGGAGTACCGGAGATTCGACCATGCCCAAGGTGTACGGCCAGGTAATGTGGCGCATCTCCGCAGGCTTTTCCCGCTCACTTGTACCTCAGCCTGACCTGCCGTTCTGATGGTGGGCACTGGCAGAGATGCCATGGAGGAATTAGACAAGCCACTTCGTTGTTTTCAAGTGGCATGATTTCCTGCACCTTAGTCAGTAGTAGTTCAACTTGGTCTAAAACTTTTACATTCTCAGAGAAAATCTTTAAAAATGCAGGTCTGTTCTCGCTAGACCAAAAACAAGGAAGCACTGTGTAATGTTTTCTCATGAAGGTCTTGGCTACAATGGTAGCTAGGTGACAGCCTAATGGTCCAGTTGTTTTCTTTCTCCTGTTGTTACAGCTAGACTAACTATAAGAGATGTTTATTTTAGTATTCTAGTTTAGCTTTTTAAGATAAGCAACTTTATAGTGGTTGCTTTTTTAAAATTCTGACTACTATTTAAACTGTAACGTTATCAAGCCGCTGTACCCTTACAAATTAAAATGTCCCTTTGAGGGTGCCCTGTGGTGTACCTTTCAGGTAAAGTACATAAGCAGTTTGCCAAAAGAGGCATACTTTTAAGTTCATAAAGACACCTGAAAAGTAAGGGGTCTGTTTATAAACACAATGTTAAAACATGTTTTTTTCAGTAACATATTAAATAACGTATAAACAAATGTACCTTATGCATGAATGCAAATTGTCTGCTTCCTAGAGTACAGTGATTTTGCTTAGGTGTTAGACTAGATCCCCTTGGTGCAACTTTCTCCATTTATCCAAGCTTGGGATTGAAAAAGAGTATGTTTGTGGCTGACTAAAGAAGGCAGAAAATGAATAAGGCCAAAGTAAATCAATTTTAGCTAAGATAAAATTGAATCTGACACCAATGCTGATATGTGTTTTCTTACTCCAGTAGCTTTATAACACAGGGGGAATGCGTCAAGAGAGTGTAAAATGTCAGACTACTGGATCATTTATCTCAGTACTTAACCACGATACAATAATAGTAATAATGATTACAGCATGTAACCAGACTCACAAAAATTAACTGTGACTACTTGACTAAATTAATTGGGGAAAAATGAACATCTTTCAAGCATCAAAACCTTTAACTTTCATTATTTAGATGATTTAGTGCAAACTAGAATTCAATACAAATCTTAGTGACATGCTTCTTGGTAAGGGCTTGACTATAGTGGCAAGCAAAAGTATGTACCTCCCTTAGCATTTTTCCTTTATTGTTGGCTTACAACCTGGAATTTAAATGGATCATTGAGAGGTTCATGTCAGTCACTTTACATCACATGGCAACAACTATGAAAATGCAAAAACATTTTTATTATGAAGCAAATTAGAAAAATGCCAGAAAAACAGAAAACTTGAGTAGCCAAAAGTATGTACCCCTCAAGTTAGTGCTTTGTAGAACAACCTTCTGAAGGACTTTCAGCTCCAACTTTTCTATCATGAGTGTTTATGAGCTTGGTTCATAAAATCACTGGGATTTGTGCTCGTTCTTCATCTAAAACAGGTCAAGCTCCTTCAGGTTGGATGCATTGCACAGCACAGTTTGAGTCATTTCTCAAAAAAAAAGTCCTGTGTTTAGCTCCATCCTTCAGTTCTGATCAGTTTCCCAGTCCCTACCAATGACAAATATCCCCACAGCACGACACTGCCATCACCAGGCTTCACTTTAGAAGCCTTTCTGTTTAAATTAATTGTGTAGTGTTGAGAAGTATATTTTTAACACAATAGGACCATAACTTGAATGGGGTCTATGGGGATTCTAGGAGCCACATGCCATTCTCTGTCACCCACTTGGTCCATTAAAATTCCTGCAACTGCTGCAGAATTGTAAATAAATGCTGATAGACATTTACTCTTACGACTGGGAGGAGTATGCTGCTGGGGGGAAGTGTGTCTTTTGCCCCTCCTCTACTCATCTGGTGACACCACTGTCCAAACAAACAGCACAAATGGCCTCTTGGGAGTCTGGCCCAGATCAGGTTTCAGTGTTGGCCCACACTTGTTATTAAATGCATAACTTGTCTCATGTTATTTTGCATGTTGGTTGTCCTAGTTGGAGCGTCAGGTTCTGACTGGACTTGTTAAAAAGCCCCAGCACGTGCTGTAATTACAGATAACGGCTCTGTCTGAGAGGAGCACAGTTTGCATACTTAACCAGGTGCCCATTTTCCTCATTCTAATCCTAACAAACCTGTTGTAAGCCTTGGTATTGGCTGTACAAGGCAAGAAGTGAAGGTGAGGAGAGACAAATACAAAGTCTAAGACATTCCTTTTCTGCTGTGTCATTGTGGCCCTAGAGTTTGCACTTTGCAGACCTGGTATCCTTAGGTGACTCATTGGTGATATGACATGGTTTACCAGCACTAGTTTTGATCAGCTATCTTTTTAGTACTTTTTCTTGGACAACTGCTAAGGCATACTTATTTATGTCGGCCATTAAGAACCGAGTAATACTTAAATTGAAATGAATACTGTTACGTGCCAGATTTCTGGTAAAACCACAGGGATTTTTTTAAAAGCAGCATTAACCAACAAGAAAAGCAAATACACTGTATTTCTTTTTAAATAAGTCACAAAAATAATGATAAATTATCTCTAAATGTCTCCAATTCAACTCCTTATAACACCAATTCAAAAGGTGCCTTGGTCATTGTGGGGTTTGCAGGTTGCAGGCCTAGTGTCCTTAGGAGACTCACTGTCAGTGTCACTCCTCTTTATGACATGGTTTGCCACCTCTAGGTTTGATCTGATATATTCATCACAATATAATGTTGAATTCTCTCTACAGCATCTCCAATTCAGCTTGGTTCAAAAGGGAATTGGTCAGTGTGATCTCAGACTTTGCAGGCCTGGTAGCCTTTGGTGACTCCCTTAAAACATGATTTGCCCCTACTAGTTTTCACAGTGTCAGATATCATGATTTGGACACAATTTTTTGTTAGATGCTAAGTTATATTGATTTCACTAACTAGTGCTGCTCCAGTCAGCCACTGAAAAAATAGCATCAGATTTTCACAACTGTGAGTAGTCAGACTACTGGCAAAACTATCAAAATGTGTTAAAATGCAACAAGAATTGCGCCAACTCAGTTTTTGAAATGGTGATCAATTCTGACTACATTATCTTCAATTCAAGCTAAACTCTTTAGTCCAAAAGAATCAAGGTGCTTTAGTTATTTCACGTGATGCTTAATAATTAAACACTTATTTGTTTACAGATTAGGAAATTTGTTTAGCCACGTCAAAATATGCTCTTATGTAGTGCAGAGAAAGAAAAACAAAGGGTAAACTGTTACAGCTAAATTAATTATATATTCATTATTGTATAGGTTCATTATCCTCATTTGTATTTATTTCAGTTGTGTAGAATTATATTATTAGGTCAGGTTTGTGTGCGAGTCCACTAAAGGCTGTTCCCTGTCTGCTTTCGATGCTTAGACTTTTTCATATCCTCAATGGTAGCCTTAGCCCTGTTAGTCATTATAAGTCTGGACATGACTGTAAATAAATTAATTGGTATTGACACAGTGATTGTATCCTCTGACTGTACCTTTTGAGGCTCATATATTTAAGGTACATGTTAAATGCATTTTTTGAGCACATTTTGTATTGACTGTTATTACCTTATTGGACATGAAGCAGTAAGGCTGTTTTATGTGATAGAAGGCACAAAACTTCAGGCATTTTCAGGTTAAAATACATTGACATATGTCCTGTATTCAGGGTTTCTGCTGGGTCTTATAAATTATTAAATTAAAAAAATCAGAATTTAAGGCCTTAAAAAGTCTTACATTTGCAGACACAGAGTTCTAGGTCTTAAATCTGTTTTAACGGGTCTCAAATTTGTCACAGCTTATTCTAAAATGTCCACTTAAATGTTACCGTCAATGATACGAGAGCTCATATTTTGGTCTTACTAAGAACAAATTACTTTCCCACGCTCGCTGTTGTCAGTAGTCACAATTAAACGATGCAGCCATGTTCATGACTCAGCTTTTTGTGCACTGAGGGCTTATGAAATAGGTCTTAATTTTCTTCAAAAATGGTCTTAAAAAGGTCTTAAATTCAACTTGTTGAGCCATGCAGAAACCCTTTATATTAGTGGCAACCTAATACCTGTTCTAGGGTGCTTTGTTGAAAATTGTACTAGTGGTCCTTTGTGGTACTGCAGTGGATAATATACAGCATAGAGTACTTAAAAATACACTCACCTTGACACATAATGGAGTACTATTAGTGTGTTGTAATTATTCAATTTTAATAAAATGTTAATGTTCAGGTACCACTGACACCATCAAAAGAAGCAAAGAAAGTCAATGAATACATAAAATACATAAAAACAATAGGTTTGACTGAATGGGAATAATTTACCCTAAACAGTGTTTATTTTGCACCATTCTCTCAGACTTCTCCTCACACTGCCACACACACCTTTCTATGACATAGCAAGCATTTTGAGCCCCAACACTTGCCCACTGAGTCCCAAAGCCCTTTAAAATTCATCTGGGGCTGTTCGCTCCTGATGCCTGGGGCCAGTGCATCAGAGCTAACTTTGTGACCATCATGCTTTGCACTTCTCAACTCCTGAACTTGCTCCCAGACATGCTAATGACTTTTGGCTCCATAAACTCACCCTCTATTGGGAGTTTATGGGTGACAATAGTTCTTCTGTCTATAGAGGTGACATCATTTTATTAGACATTTCTTCTTCCATTTTAGATCATTATCAGGCATAACATTATGACCACTGACAGGTGAACTTAATAATGGATTATCTCTTCATTAATGTGGCTATTAGGGGGTGAGATATAGTATTAGGCAACAAAATGAACGTTATGTCCTCAAAGTTGATGTGTCAGAAGCTGGGAAAAATCGGGTTAGGCGAGTTCAACAAGGGCCATTCCACATTGTGATGATTAGATGACTGGCCGTGGTCAGAACATCTCTTAAACTGCAGCTCTTGTGGGTTGTTCGCCGTCTGCAGTGGTCAGTATCTATCAAAAGTGGTCAAAGGAAGGAACAATGGTGAACCAGCGATAGGAGATGCACTTGGGGAGTGAAGGCTGGCCTGTGTGGTCCAATTCAACAGATGAATGTAGCTCAAATTTCAAAGACGTTAATGCTGGTCCTGATAGAAAGGTCAGAATACACAGCACATTGAAGTTTGTTGCATATGTCGAAAAGAGGTGGAAAAAGTCCTAAGCTGCAGCTGTTAGTGCTGTTGTGGCTTATGCTAGCGCTCAGAGCAGCTTAAATAGTGACTGTGGAGACTCTGCAGATGCAAAAAACACTAATAATCATAGAGAAAAGAGTCCGTTTACCTTAGTAATGCCTCTGTTTAGATGGGCAGCAGTTTGGCCAAAATGAGCAGCAAAGTGTGATGTGCAGCCTTCAGTGCAAACTTTACGTGCCCTTGTTTATGTATGCTAATAATGTATGTCACATGCTCTGCAGCTTAGTGTCTTTTCACAGGCCTCTCATGGTGTATTTTATAATAGACCTGGCCTTGAGAAGCAGAGAGGGCTTAAACTAAAAAACATGTTTTCACTGATGTCACTGTGAGAGTAATGTACACTGCTGTTTTGCTGCTGTTTTGTTCAGACATTTAGCATCAAAACATAGCTATGCAATATGTTATTATATTACAATGTTATTATATTACAAATTATTGTATTATAAAATGCAAAAACATAATAATAAAAAAGATTGGTACCGGAACTTGGATTGGCCAAAACATACATGAAATGATTGGTGTGGGTGTGGGAGCCAAAAAATGTTGATTGGGACATCCCTAGTTATGCTTTTACAATACACAATATTATGAGTTTGTTGTACTTCCATTACAAATTCCACAAATCTGAGCTACGTAAACATTCAATGTTATATAATAATGAAATAAGTTTTGGATTGTAAATGTCCCATGACTTGCCCAGAATTGTGGCTTGTAGCAGAAGCTAGCACAGTCTGGGAGGGAGTCTATGTTGGCTGCCAGTCCTGCAGAGATGATGTCATTGTTTGATACGGACTGTGCCGCCAATGCTCTCCTGGCCGTGATGCCCTCCAGCCCTGCTGCTGCTGAATAATGGCAGACTCAGAGCTGATGAGAGGGAGGGGAACCGCCTGCTGGAGCCTTTTGTTGCTCTCCCCTACTCCCTGGTACTGCCAGTCACACAGCATGCCACAGTCATCCCGAAAGGATATGAGAGTATTAGAAGGCTAGAGACAGGAGAGGAAAATGCTCCATTCAAATGACATAGTAGTCTGGCCAGTCTTAGTAATATATTTTGTTCTATCCAAATATTTATCTGGTTCCTGTCTAGTTTGATTTTCAAGGGTTGGCGTAAAAGAATTAAGTTTAAATACAATTGGAGAAATATTTAACAACTAGAACTAATATGAGGCATTTTGAGAAAACACTTTTTAAGATTTTAAACTCTTAATGTAATACTTTACCAATGTTAAAATTGTGTTACCTACACATTTCTGGATCAAGTTATCAGTTAAAAGTACTAAACTCACACAGTACTTCTTACTGTATAAAATAGGTTAGAGAAAGGTATGAATGAATCTGGATTGGGAAACATGTTTATTTTTCACTTCACTGTAAATTCTCTGGAGTTTAAGGTCTGGCCCACACTTGTCTGGATGTCTTGGATGACTAATGCTAGGAGAGTTTGATTGCTCGAGGCTTTCAATAATCATTCATATACTTCCTGTTTTGAAGTGTATTAACAAAGGCAAAATACCTTTCTACTGTGTACCTCCGTGTCATAAATAATACTTGTCAAGTTGTTGTTTAAGTGAAATGGGTTCACAACATAGAGAAGAGGATGTTAGTATTTTTGCTAAAATGTCATGTAAAAGTTTAGTCTAGTGGTCTTGGTGGTATGGTCTTGCAGGTATCTGAGCGAGCGGTGGGAGGAACTGACCTTTCATCTGCTTTCAGAGGTATAGACTGATGTTTTTGATGGCAAAATGAATGGTTGTTAATATGTATGTTAAAATTTACTATGAATTACTACTGATAGTCAGTTCCATTTGCTATAAATAACTTAAATTAGGATTTGTGATGATTGATGGATTAAGTCTGAACATATGTTGACACAATATTGTGATCTGCTACATTTTTATGTTACTTGTAGCGGACAATGTTTTAGAAATCCACATTATTTAGGCTCTAGCTTTTATACTAATTATTAATAGCTACATTAATGTTTTCTAACCAGGATCTGACATTCAGTTAAGCGGTTATCAGTTGATTGTCATCTTGATTCATAATTTGCAGTATTTGGTGGCAAATGCTAATTCCATTGAAAATGTATTGTGGTCTACTTGGCACTTTTTATTGTTTACAAACACTAAAAGGGCTACTAAACACTGAAAGGATCAACTCTAAGTCAGCCTTCTCTTCTCTTCTTTACCTGGGTTGTACTATTAGTCACACTAGCCTCACAAATTCAAATTAAGAATGATGGCATCCAGCTTTATGCTTGCCCTTCCCAGGAGTATTGTAACTGTGGCTAAGAGAGAATGATTGTTAAAAGCATAGTATTAATGTTTGTCTTTTATGAAACATTTTAGAAGGAACAGTGCCAATATAAATGCACGCTCATGCCTGCACAAAAAGATGGCGATAAACTAACGTTCCAGTCTGCTGCCTTTTAAGGTCGTACTGTGGACTGACCTGAGATAACAGAGAGAAAAAAATCTTTCTTTGTGTCCCACCGACATGTCTGCCTCCTCTACCTTGTCTTGTCTGCTCCGTCACGTTTGAGGGGGTTGCACCAGATAGAGTTGGTGAGATGTAATGCATTATGCATGTGTGAAAGACAGACAGTACTAGGGTTGTCGTCTGTTGGCGGTGCTCGGCGCTCCACCTCTTTTCCCTCTACTCCTCAGTGGCCACAAAGCTGTCACAGAGATGGATGGACAGGAGCAGATAAGGAACAACTCTGTGCTACTTATAGAGACCTCTGCACTCATTGTGCTGCAGTGCATGCTCCCATGGAGTAAGGCACTATATGTTGGGATGTTAGTGATGCTTAAGTGATATTTATTGTGCAATATGAGTGACACAGTTCTGCAAATCATTAGGAAGGCTAAGATGGTGTTTGAATGACACTAGATATTTTTTTCATCAAATACAGTATGATGCAAAAAAAGTGTCTAGATTATGTTTACTTTATGATGACAAACTGCAATATTCAGTCTACCCTCATTTTTTTTATACTTAAGCTATTGTAGATATGTGATGGTGCTGCACAATATATCACAAAATTGCAATATCAGCGCAATATCTGTATCGCAAGAATCTAAATATATTGCAATAACGCTATGATCTTTCATCTCTGTTGTGACTAAATACATTTTTTTAAAGTCCGGTTTTAGTCTGGACTAAATCTTAGTCACAATTTAGCCTTGTTTCATTTCTGGCTTAGTCTGTGTTAAGTTTTGATTTTGATGCTGTTTTCACTTGTGAAGACAGGGACTAGTTTCGAGTGAATTTAACTTACTGTTTCAGAATAGCAGACCCTTTTTTAAAATATCAACATAGTTATTGGAAGTTCCATGTTTTTCCTTACTGCGTGGCACTAATATGTTGATGGTTAGCCAAATTACATGCATGTTTTTGCTCCAGAAACGAACCACACCGGCTGTTTCTCTCCTGATGTGACTATAGCCACATGGCCAGGTTTCTGCAAGTGCACAGTGAATCCATGACAGTGTAATGCTTGTGGAAACCCTTGAGTGCAGTGCTTTAAAGTGTGTGTGGGAGGTCAGGGGAAGGTCACAGCTGTCAGACTGTAGTAGTGAGCCAAACCACAGTGTAGGCCTGCAGTGGAGAGCTTTATAGGGCCTATAACAAAGATGCTTTGTGTTTAACGCAATAAAACACACCAGTAACTCGGCACATATCCTCAGGTGCAGTTTTTTCATATTAACCAACAGCCTTTTAATTTAATCATCTTCTTTTAACCACAATTATTAGCCTCCATGACACTTACACTGTCAAGTTTCTTGCCACAAATAGCTCATATCTGTGTAGCTGCTTTCAAGATTCAGTTTTGGGAGACTGCAGCCGCTGGCACCCTTTTGGCCTGTGCTCGCTGTGCCCAATGAGGCCTTAAATGCAGAGATTTACTGCGGCAACACCTCAGCCTGAGACTCAGTTCTGGCTTTGGTCGAGCCCCTGAGGGAGGTGTAATGATGGGAGATGGGGAGGAGGAGGAGCCGGTTGGTGACTATAAGGATGTGAATCCTTGTTGTGTATATTGGTGCAGCAAATAGTTGTTCCTTTGGTGGATTAAAACATAGGGAAGAAGTTAAATTTGTGACTTGCAGGCGACACACAGTCTGCGAGATTTGGTGCTTCCTGTCACCAGTACATCATTGTCATCTGTTTTTGGTGTTCACTTAAGCTTGTTGTGGAATAAACAGCTGGAAGCAAGCATTGAAGGAAAATCAATAACTTATAGTATTTGGATTTGCAGGGCACTGTAGTAATGTACGTTCATCAGCTTGACTTACAGAAGTTGCTGCTGTTGCATGATCGTAACCTGAAAATAATAAATGTGTTCTTTTTTCTTTACAGCTGTTGCTTAACATTGAAAGCACTATGTTCCTGACTGCTGCATTTCACCAGAGCAAAGTAATTGTTTACTCATGCTTTCGCAGCTCTGGAGTTTTTGGCACTCTCATAGACATTAGTGTTGGGGCTGACAGAGAGGTACAGAGGTATTTGATGTTTACTCCACATTGTGAGCTGTTGCCCCCCTCTCACATATTCATCAATAAAAGATAGAAGGGAGACATTGTGGAGATGAGACGGCAAGGCATTGACAGTAAAAAGATGAAATAGCCTATTACTTTTCATTGATCCGTGTGCCTGATGGGAGGTGCACGAAAACATAAAGGCTCTAGGAGTCACTGCATACCCAGTGTATACAGACATCTATGCATTTGCAGCAATGAGACGGAGCCCCAAGTAAATACTTATTTTAGCGCGTATTGTAGTGTAGTGCCACTTTTTGGCATTTTATATCATGGTCAGATTGAATTTGTTCATTGTGCCCCAGTTTGGCTTTTGTGAAAAATGTGAAATTACAAGATTGGAAACTGTCATTTTAGTTTTCTTTCCTTTGGGCTTTTCCTTTTCTGGGATCACCACAGCCAATCTTCTGTGTCCTAGTGTGCAGTACTGTATTTTCTGAACTATAAGTCGCTCCGGAGTACACTAGCCAAAAAAATACATAATGAAGAAGAAAAAACTGTATATAAGTTTCACTGGACTATAAGTCACATTTTTTGGGGGAAATTTATTTTACAAAATCCAACACCAAGAACAGACATTTCATCTTGAACGGCAAGTTATAATAATAATAGAATAGAGAACAAAAGGCTGAATAAGTGTGCGGTTTGCTATCGTAACACATTGATGGTCATTCAGCTACATGAGGCATAAACAACAAACTGAATAGGTGTCTCGTATGTTAACGTAATATATTAACAATGATGTACATAAATATAGCATAAAGCACATAATATAACAAGTTCACCAAACTCATGATCTCACCCCTAATCGCTAAATCCTTTAAATTCTTCATCGTTGGTGTCGCTTCTGAACAACTCCGGAGGTAGACGAAGTGCTGCTTCCTCCTCTGCGTGGCTGTCGTCAGACTCAGCATCAGTTCCATTTCCAATTATTCTGGTCTTTCTCAGTTGTCTTTATAGCCTAAGTTGTTAGCTGTAATGTTTACATTTTAAATTGTCAGTGGTACAGGTGCAGCAGATGTTGGTACACAAGCCTAGAGCGTCTTCTCGCGGCTGTCTGTGTGAAAATAATCAACACGTGAAAGGTGCGAATGATGTATACACAGTCGCACCTGAGTATACGTCGCACCCCTAGCCTACTATGAAAAAAAAGTGCGACTTATAATCCGGAAAGTATGGTAATTTGCTTATTCATTTGGAATAGGTTTTATGCTGGATGCCATGTTCAAAACTAACAACGTTATTTCTTGGATAGTCTTCTTGGATGGCGATTGAATTTAACAACATACAAAAGAACGACATATCATATCATTCATAATGAATTTATTAAAAACACTCTCCTATATTATTTATAATTTTCTATATAAAAATTTATTTTATTTATATTAATAGATTTATTAAATTGGACTATTTTTTTCTACACCTCATAATAAAGTCCCGTGTATGCGGCACTAAAAACAAAAAAACGTTTGATATAAACAGTTTGTTTAATGCAGTTACAAAATATCTCTAATTACATGCCTCTGGACCATGCATATTGGATTGTTGTGGCTAGGGTCATCCCGAGTTACAGAGCTCAGAGCGGTATCCTGAAGAGTACCTTAGTCTGCACTGTCTTGTTGCCTTGAGCGGTTAAGCTCGGGGGGGTCAGTGTGTCTGTGTTGTACATAATCTAGTTTTAACCTTTTTCAGAAAAGAAAAATGTGGTTGAATATAAAATAAAATCAGTGGCTGGCTAAGGCTTTATCTGAAGACACTGCTGTTTGCTGATTTAATTCATCCGTTGAGATGCTGGTGGTCAAGTTTGTGACTGTCAGCAGATGAGCAAAATGTTTATTGTAAACGTGTCCATGACACGTTTACAATAAACATTGTACAATAACTCAGGTTTCTCTTATTGTTGAGACTTCCTCTTTACAAGATCATTTTGTTGTGGCAGATACTATGGACAATAGGGCATTATCACATCTTTCTACACAGTATGAAAGGTCTAATATTATTTAATCTTGTTTGTTGAAGTGCATCTTCTGAAGTGCATCATTTATATTGTTTTTCCCCTACAGGCCAACCTGAATGACTCCCATAACCAGATGGTTGTCCACTGGGCCGGAGAGAAAAGCAACGTGATTGTAGCGTTGGCCCGGGACAGCGCTGGAGCCACGGGACCCAAAACCAGCTCAGTGAGTCCAGCAAAATGCTTAAGTATTTTTCGCTGTTTTCCCTTCTTTAATTAATATTTTAACATGTACACCTCCTTTTCTTTAGGTTTATGTTTCCTATGACTATGGGACCACCTTCACACTGGTCTCTGAGAAGTTTCAACTGTCAGGGGCCAAAGCTAAAGACAACAAGCAGGTCATCTCTCAGTTTTACCACAGCCCAGCCGACAATAGGAGGGTGAGTCGCAGCACCTGCTATCTGATGGAGGCTGTAAGAACAAAGCAGTCACTGCTGTGCCACAGTGAAGCAAAAATGTAATTAGGCAGAAACCTATTTTGTTGTTTTTTTTTTAATGGGACTTTATACAAGATAACAAAGAAGCTATTTCCTGGATGCATATCTTGTATTTTTACAAAAGACAAACATTTTGGGTTTTGTTTTGGCCTGGGACAATACGTTAAAGATGGCAGGTTTTACCCAGGAAAATATACAATACATATTTACAAAAACATTTACTGCTAAACTAGAGAGCATTAAATTCCCTTAGGACACTGGGCATTTTATGCAAGCACACTGATAAAAAAAAAAAAGGCACTGGTTGCGTAAATGTATTTATTTTGGACTGTAAAAGTCTGTGGTGTGGTGTTTACTTACCTTGGTGTTATTCCTGTCCTACTAGCAGCATAGAGAAGATAAAATTAGTCCGCACATATGAAAATTGAGCCTCCTGACCTAATTAATTACAGTTGCAATTGTTTTACAAAAAAAATAGCACAAATAAAAATTAAATTGTAATGTTAGTCAGTGATTTTAGGTTTTTCCTGTTACATTTTGTACTTTTTGAGGCTCTTATTTTAAGATCTTGATCTGTAAAGCCCATTGTCTGTGTCTAAAGCTGAAGGCAACAGTGCTGTTCGTATCAGGTGTTTTATTACTCAGCTACAGTATCACTTATACAAGGCTTGGTGTGAGTCAGCACCAGCAGGGAACACAGCTTCACACATAAAAAAATGGCTGTGTCTATGGAGAAGGTACTTGGTTTCAGAGGGCTGACGGGCAAAGGGTCATCTGTCTGGCTCAGATGGGCTCAATCCAAATAGTGGAAGAGATAGGTGTGCAGCAGTGGCACTAAGAATATCTAAGTTAGACTGAAAGAACAGTAAAGCTACTGTCTGCTGTCTAGAGCTCTATGATATTAGAAAACCTTGCAATATGCAAAGACTATGTAAAATATTGCGCTAACAATATGCCTGCCAATATTTGGATAGCATGTAATTCAATGTATTTTTAATTTGTGCAGAGATACAAAGCTCTGGACTCACTGGTCAAAACTCACCAACTCAAAGCTTACTAACTCAATTTTGGACTGAATTATGGCTAAATTAGACTCCAGACATTTTTTTGTAAATTTTTGGCAAATGTAAGACTATAAGATTATTGCGCTACATTTGTTTTTTGTTTTTATATGGATATAGCTGTTATTGCTTTATCTAAATTTGTGATATATTGTGCAGCCCTAATGCTGTCCACATAACACAGTTTAGTTTTTCTGTTCATAACCTATTCAGATTATGTACCTAAATATGTTTTAAACACTTACACAATAGTTGTTCACCACTGATAAGATATAACTTCATATAGAGGGAATATGCTTCACTTAAAGCTGCACTGGAAAGTTTGAGAAGTCTGTGCATACTTTTGGCTCAAAACCCATTCAGATTTTATGAGGAAATACAGTCTATGTTTGCATGCTTAGCCAGATTAAGAACATTTGCTAATTTGTTCACTCTTGGTTCAGTCTGTACTAGTGGTAGGAAGTATGATGAATTATTAACATTAAGCCGGAGTTCTAGATCTGTCTTTGAGTTGATTTAAGACCGTACCAGCAGTCACCCTCCTCCACAAACGATGGGCAAACGGTGCGTGCATGCGCGCACGCACGCACACACACACACACACACACACACACACACACTGTGACAAAGTGCTGATTTATCAAATGATCTTCTTAAATAATGAAATTGAACACATTCCAGCCATTTTTTGGATTCACTGCCTTTTCGACTCACCAGCCTCAGATCCCAGTGGAGCTGCTGTAGTGAAGCTCTGCCTTCCACAACACTGCACTCGGAAACAGCTGAACACTATACTTTAATGTACGACAACAATGATTGGTAGTAGCAGAGGATAAATTTTCATCTTCACTGTGTCTAGAGGCAGTGAAGTCTAGATGTAATCTTGGTTACTTAATTGTTTGTAGTTTGTTTAAAGTTTGGGAGCTTACATGATCAGGACATGGTATGTGAAAACTATATTAAACTTAAAGACACTAGCCCCATTTTGCAATGGTAAAGATATAGTCTCCAGATCTAGACTCGAACCAGGGATCTTCTGTCTAGCCATATAGTGCTATCCATTATGCACAAAGCCTCTCTTAATAGTAAAGAATTCACAAAATGTAATATTTTGACTGCTGTGGCTGGAGTTGCATCTTGGCACTATCATGCAAGGCGGGTCCTTACAAATATTCCTGCATTTAAAAAATCTGGAGACCTAAAATGTGTTCCTTGGCCCATGACTGACCTTTCCTGAAAATTTCGCACAAAAAAATGACGAACCCTCCTAGCAGAGCTGATAATGTGAATATAATTTGAATGTTCTCTTTTGCATAGTAAAAGTTCAATTGAAGAACATGAATGTTGTCTTTTTTGTTGCTGAAAGTCCTAACTAAAATTTACTGTGGCTTTGGATAGCTAAATAAAATAGGATCCAAATGATCAACTTTGAACTGAGCTGTCTATGGTCTGCACCCTCTGCCGTGCTCTAAGGCCACGGACATCAGTGGAGCAAAAAATTAACTTATAAATACTTAGATGTGCCGTGAGATTAGAATGACTGGTCTATGAATACAGATGTACCTCTCACAAAAAGAAAGAAGCAGCTCAATTTCCTTTGAAGAGTGCACATTTCCAACATTTCTTACACTGTTTATTAATGGTAATCTGATGTATTTTATTGTGGTATTTATTTTAGAGTAATTTCATTATTGCAAGTATTTGCTTGTACCAGTTTTGTTATACAGTCCTTACCACACTTTCCCTATGGGTGTAATAAATGTTTTATTATGGGATCAGGAATAACCCTAGGTGTTGTAAAGTAGCTCTGAACAATAATAGGAAACTACCTTAAGTCATAACAATGTTGAATATTGTGATATTGCCTTTCCTTATTGCCTTGATAACTATCATTAATTTAAGACGTAATACAAATTACTGTTAGTACCATTATAAGGAGACAATTGCAGCTTAAGCAATATTGCAGTATCTGAGGTATTGTACCACCATCCTCTCAAATGCAGCTGTTAATATGTGTAAAAATGTCTCAAACCAATATGTTTGTTTGTTTTGTATCTTACACAGTATCTTTTTGTTGACTCGACAAACAACTTTTTGTGGAACACATTTGACTTTTGTAAGACCGTCCAGGGCTTCTTTCTTCCCTTCAAACCCACTGACCTGCTGCTGCACAACCGCAGATCCAACCTGGTCCTGGGTTACGACAGCTCTCACCCAAACAAACAGGTAAAGTCTCTATATCCATTTAACTCTTGGACACTTTGCACACTTCACATCTGGACATTGCTCATGTATCCAGTGTATCCATCTTGCAAGATACAAATTAAAGAATCCTCTGAAATCTGACCATTACTTGAGTTACCTTGCAACAAACAAACTAATAAACAAACCAACGCTGGTGAAAACATAACCTCACTGGCATCTCTCATTTCCATTGACACTTTCTAGTCTACTTGAAAGTTATGTTCATGATTAGTACTAAAACATGTTTGCCTCATCCACATGCCAAGTTTAAACTTCTCAAAAGTCTTCTGTTGTTAATAATTAAGCATTTGTCTGGCAGTCTACCTTCACAACAATAGCTACATCCAAGTTGCCCATCTGAGCCAAGCATTTGTGTTTTGTTCACACAAGCTGTTTTGGTTTCCAGCTACTGATTTCACACACAATAGCTCCAAACGGCTCTGCACTCCTCTCTTTGTCACATGTGTAAAGAGCAAAAATGTAGGAAGGAGGTTGACCTACATTTTTACAGTGCACCATCCCCCTTCTTCTCCATTTTTTTACTCTCCCTTCCTCTACCTCTCTCCTGCTCCTCAGCTCTGGAAATCAGACGACTTCGGGGAGACCTGGGTGTTGATACAGGAGCATGTGAAGACCTACTTTTGGTAAGACTCACAGTGTCCCATCACCTGGTCTCATAAGCACAGAGGCCCTACTGTAGAACCCTACAAACTCTAGTACTGAGTTAATACTAGATTGCACTTGCTTCTTCATTACCACTAATTTTAACTATTAACTAAAAATGTATTGCGTGATGATGAAAAACAAAAAAAAAACCAAATGACTATGTGAATCATGGCACGCTAAGAGATGATTTGCTCTGGCAACTCCCGTAGAAAAAGGCCGAAAAGGAAAGAAGTAGGATTGTGTTTATAGCAAGTGTAAAATGCCCCCAACTATGCATTTTTTTAATATTTTGTATGCCTTTTATCCACATACATATCACAAAAGTATCCTGCAAATCACTTGGAAAAATGTATTGTCACCTGCATTAGCTGCTTGTTCTGTTAAAAGAACTGTATAGATTGACTGTTTGAAATCAAATGGGCCAGAAAGCAAATTAATTACATTTTACCACTCCAACAACTCAAGCAAAGGCTGGACAAAGAAAGGAGTCTGTCCATAAGGAACCTTTGCTACATGCTTAGTTCATAATATTACTTCACATTTTCTATTGTCAAAAATTGGCATGTCCCAAAATTCCTATGAGTTTTCTGACTGTTTATAAAATACTGTTATCTTTGCAATGTCTTTATAGCTTTTTACTGCACAATATATAAAGCTATGATTGGATCCTTTAGTACCAAAGAAATTAATTCTGGCATTGTGCCAGACTTTCTTGTCTCCAACAGGCCAGTCTTTTAGGGCATATTTGCATCTTTTCATTTGGTTAATGTCTATCAAACGCCTTTTAAACAAACCTAGAGGAACAAAAGTCTAAAATATCTACAGATTCTTCATTTTAGTTGTACAGTACTCTGATGTGAAGTCTGCAGAGGCTTAATTGTATTTACTTTGGGAACAGTCAGTGTTTGTCTTTTGGGAAGGGTGTATCAGTGACATCATTATTACGGTTACAGAACAGGACCAGTTTTGAGCAGGAAGTGGTTCACTTTCACTTTACCTTTGTCATCTCGAGTTTGCATACAGTCTGTTGTTGAACTTTAGGGTGTAGTCTGTAGGTTTGACAACAAACTGTCTTTTGTCAGCATTACATGAGTGTATGTTTATTGAGAGTGATAAATACTCCCAGTATGTATGTTTATTAACACAGGAGATCTGATTGGATAGGTGTGTGTGTGCCCTTTTTTTAGATACAGTATGACAAGTTTCAAATTGTGTACATAAATTTAGCTGCTTGCATTTCCTCCAGACTTAGTACTCCCTGCATAGAGATGATAAGTCAACTGACAAATTAGGTCTGAATAATTTAGCTTCTCCACAACAGAACATCGTTCACTCTGAGTCCGAACCCAGTTTCTCTGCTTCTTGCTGCAGCCTGAATTTGTATTAGTAGCAGTCCCTTTGAACAAGAGTAAACATTTCCCCTGTTGGCTTCAAATGCTTGATTTATAATTTGTTGCTTTGACTTAGATTTTCAACCTCATTGGTTTAGTCTTACTTTACACTACAGTATCAAGGCATACACTACTGTCACAAGAAAGATGTATCACTGACTCACTGAGCTTTGGGCTAGCTTTTAATGTCTTGTCTAGATTTTGTTTAGGGATACATGTAAGCTGCACGTTTAGTACATGTAAAATTCCTCTCTACTTCTTAGTAACTGCATTTGGTTCTATTTAAACTTCTATTGAAAGTTGGATTAATGGAAAACTGTACATCAGGGGAAAATAGCCTTTTATTAACTATTGTTAGTCCAAACCAAGCAATTGGCATGTGGCCTCCTTATATGATTTGACTTTCCTTCAGGGAAATATCATGTTAATGTCTGTATGGTGTGAGGCCCACCTTACCATAGACAAAGTTTGTACTTTAGTGGAAAAACATTGGCTTGATTGTCACACAAAAGTGACTGGATTATGTCATGATCTACTGCTGATGACATGATGCAGTTATTCGGATGGGGAGCATTGCCTCATAGTAATATTGTTCACAAATGACACAGCTTCTCTCCCTTAGGTCAGATGATCAGAGTCTTAAAAAACACCAGTTAGGCATAACATTATGACATTATGACTGACAGATGAAGTGAGTAAGATTTTTTTTTTATTATGCACCTGTTAGTGGATGGGCTATAATAGACAGTAAGTTGACGTATTAGAAGCAGGAAAAATGTGTAAGATTAAAGAGTTGACTAGGGACAAATTGTGATGACAAGACAACAGAGCATACCTGCAACTTTTGTGGTATGTTTCTGGTCTGCAGTGGTCAGTATCTTTAAAAAGTGGCCCAAGGAAAAGAACAGTGGTGAACCCTGCATGTGGGGAAAAGCTACTCTAACTGAAATTGCTGAAGAAGTTAATGTTGCTTTTGATAGAAATGTGTCAGAATACACAGTTAATAGCAGTTTTTTGCATATGGGGCTGTATATTAGGCAGGTGGTCATAATTTTGTGCCTGATTGGTGTATAACTTAATGTTCATTCTTATGCCCCAAGTATGCTTAACAAAACTTTTGGTAAAGCTGCTATTTGGAACTAAAAATTATTGAAGGAAAGCAGCATAAATAACAATTGATACCGACTCCTGCCTCTTGTGGCTTCACCCAGTGTGCATCTAATCCTGTTTGTCGTGGCTTTAGTGGCTACTGTTGTGTTGCTTTAGTGTTAAAAGCTATGGACTCTAAGGCTGCTGTTGCATTGAGCACAAACCCAACCCGATCTGATGCACGGCTTGCCACCCTGCTCCTAATCCTTTGTGAACTCACTGCTAGGAGAGAGACTGAGAGGCAAATCCTGTGTGTACAACGAAAAATATGCAATCTCTGTTACCATATGTAATACAGACAATTATACTAAGCTTTTGTAAAGAGAGATTTCTGACTTGCAGTGGTTTGAAGAAAATTAACAACATGCACAGCTCAGTGTCAATGAAAAGACTCCTCCTGGAAGTTAAATACCCTGTAAAAGCCAATAGGTTAATTCAACTCAAATAAACTGGGGAAACATAATCCCAAATCATTTACGTTTTTAAAAAGTTGATATAATTAATTTATTCACTTCTTTGCTGCTTCCTTTGAGTACTATTTATACAGTTAAAAACATTACTTAAAACGAAGAACAATACACGTGTACACAAAACAAGTGAGTTATTACTTGACATATTTAGTTAATTTAAGACATTTGGAAAAAGTGACTAACTATTTAGCAGAACTAGGTACAAATAATTTCTTTTAATCAGACTATTTGGTTTTACAGTGTAACTACAAAATGGAGAAGAAGGGTGTTTGTCAGCTGTTCAGAAGTAAAAGGAATTAAAAGGAAAAAGCCGTAGACAGTGTGCCAATAGCCTTGTGTGCACTCTTCACCCAGACCGTGTCCATCAGTTGAACAGGGCCCATTGAGAGGCCAGGCTGGGCCAAACACTGGTCTCTCTGTTCTGCTCTCCTCTCTCCAGAGGAAACACCACTGATTTGGAGGCTGACCGTAAGACGCTGTGACTCTTTCATTCATTCCTATTGACTCCATGTGCTTTTCCAAAACACCCTGGCTCCTGGACACAGAAAGTCCAAGTGTGACTCAGAGACAGATATTTTTACTCAGAACATGTTGATTGCCTTATTGTTTTGCTTTCACATTTATCATTTCTATACTTGTCCAGTGTCATATAAAAATGGGAAGTGTTCATTGTCTGAGTGAGTAATAAAGTTATTTTTGGTGGTGTTGCCGTTTTCTCAGTACGTGTTTTCAGGTGGGCAGCTCTGGGGCATGTCTCGCCACTTTTGCAACAGTCTCTCCAATGAAACTTTTATTGTGGGCATGAATCGTCAACAGTACAATGCAAACGTGAAGGCAAACCTGTTCAAATTTGATATAGTATATTTGACTCCTCAGCATACACATTTATGCGGTATCCCAAAGTCAAGGATTTATAGTTATTACATTTTATTATCAGTCTTAACATTTCAAATTACAAGATGATCTTTGACTCAGTTTAAGTGCTAGAGGTAATATGTAAATTTGTAAATTGATGCTCTCGAACTTCTCTAGTGTAATCATTGTCATATTCCTAATTTTATGCTCATACAAGATATGTGATTAGATTTACATATAGCGATACAGTTTTGCACTTCGCAATTTGAGTAGTAGTTGGAAGCTAATAGCTGAAAAATATGGCATTGAAATTGCACATTTTTATCATGACTTGGCATTCAAAAGGGCTTAAAAGAGCCTAATTGTTACCTGGAAAACCCTGGAGGCACCCTGCATTTGAAATACAATTTTTGTCATCTTTTTCAGTCTAATTGGTGTGGAATGTGGATAAACACAGTTGGCCACAAACAATAAGCAGTGGCTAATAATTAACTTTCTTCTTTCTTTAAAATCAGTTCTACAATTTATATGGCATACAATTACAGAGCACTTTGTTCGTGTAACTCTTTGTGTGGCTAGGGATACAGTGTTTGTTTATTTATATTCCTTTAGATGATTCTGTGATTAAAGTGATTAGTAGCCTTTGCTCTCTCTTCACAGGGGTGTGGAGCCCTACGACCCCCCCCCAACAGTCCTGGTGCAGAGACAAGAGCCCCAGGGCGTCTCCACGGTTCTCAGCAGCACAGACTTCTTCCAGAGTGAACAGAACCGCAAAATCATCCTGGAGCAGGTGGACAGCTTCCAGCTCCGAGACAAATACATGTTCGCCACCACCACACGGGTCAGTGAAACCATCTCATTACATGCGTCACACAATACTTATGCAGTAAAAGTTATGCAGCTGTCAGTACTAAGCTTATACTTATGTTTTGTAATGGTAAACCTTGCTGCTATAGTGTGCGCAGGCAAAACAAAGTGATAGTGTTCTTTTAAATAACTAAACAACAGCCCAAGACTACAATTTGTCCCGTGTACATTAGGAATGTGCTAGTTTAAAAAAGTTCTGCAATGCTCCAGCCACAAGCCAGTGTACTGTTTGTGCCCTTTCCAAGCACAGGTAAATTGAGAGGTCTGCATCAATGAAGAACATCCTGACTGTGAAACAAATATGCAATATGCAAAATCACTGTACGCTAAGAGAGCTAAATTTCTGCAGCAATACTAATTTGGGAAATCTGGGGATATACTTTACTGGGGAAGCAAAAAAGGCCCTTGATTTGGTTAATTAGACTACTACTACTTCATGCCATTTCCAATTAGAAGAATGGTATAGCAATCTACTGCCCGTTACGCTACAAATAAAATCTGATTTTGGTTCTCAACTCTTGATAGCTTATTTACATCTAGTGTTGAATGGTATAATCGACAAAGTAGGTATAAAGAAAAAAAATCTCACTTAGATAACCTTTTTCTCTTTTCTTGGCGCACTCTGACTAATCCGTACATTTTTAGACATTTTTTCTGCTGTAACACCTGAACATAACAACACTAGCTCTAAGAGACCTTTGATCTATATTTGGCTGTTGCTAATCTAAAGCTGTGTTTGCTTGCTTGTTATTCTCTGTTGCTAATGTAGCGTTGGTGTGAGCAGATGGGAATATGATTTGGATGTGATGTATGTGTTTGGCGGGACAGATTTGCTCTTGCTGTTGTCACGCGCCGGGTTTGGCTTTGGCTGGCGGTGGCGGCCCGTAGCTCTAGTCTTCGAAAACAGTTAATTGTACTCCGAGGTCTGCTGTGAGAGATTTGTCTGATCTGATTATTCTTTTCAGATGGCTCATCAACTAACTGCTTCTTGCTGTGCTTCCAATTAGCACACTGCCTAATTGTGGTTTATTTATAATTTTGCTTTCTTAAACTGATAAAAAGATGTCATTTCTGAACAGTAGCTCAGTCATGAAAAGTCATTGCCTTTAAAAAATATACCCTTGCTTGTTTTTTCTTTACTTACAGTATATTGTTACCCTTGCTACAGAATGTCGCCCCATTGTTAAAAATGTTGTTTTTCTTTTTTTTTTTTCTTTTTTTTTTATGAAAATAGAGAAATACCCATTTTGGATGCTATGTTAGGCTTTTGTACACAGTAAAAATTGCTGGCTCTATGGAAATATTTCTTAGCTGCATAGTGTCCACCGCTCCCACAATTCTCCACTGCTCCTCCATTTTTCATAGTACTACTCATTATTATAATACTCTCATAATAAAACTTTAACAACCGTTACTTAAAAATAAAATTGTAAGAACTGCCAAAATAATACTTGAGGAAAGGCAAAAAAGTACTGACTATTTAAATCTACTTACTACTATTTTTCACAAACCAGTATCCAATCTCTGATGTTCTGATTGCAAGGCAAGCATGTCCACTTTGCCTTAAAAATTTAGACAATTTAAAGTTTTCCTTATGTTATGCTAACATTGTTCATTTCTACATTTCCAAAAGTATCTAGCTACTTTCCATATATGCATCTGGTACACTCTACTTTTCTGAAAGCATTCAAAGGCAGTCAGATGCAGATGAACTCCAAAATAAACAGAGCAGCTTAATCATTACCAGTGGCTTTTGGAGTGAAGGCCTGTGTAACGCTCATTTGCAATTTCCATGTGGTCCAATAAAA
This sequence comes from Bostrychus sinensis, assembly GCA_020698575.1. NCBI lineage: Eukaryota > Metazoa > Chordata > Actinopteri > Gobiiformes > Eleotridae > Bostrychus > Bostrychus sinensis. The sequence goes on from CM036245.1 coordinate 17,423,730, forward strand.
CTGAGTGTGAGCTTTTGTGTGGTGTTGTAAATGTGATGTAAAAGGCATGTGTAAACATATAAACACAGATGTAGGGATTGCAGCAATACATCATTATGTCTATGGGAAAACCTAGCAATTATGAGAGCTGTCAGTTCAAACGAGCAACTTTAGCTAAATTATACTTAATTATAGTCTATTTGTTACCTGTGTGTAATGATTTTAAACATGCCCGGGTGTCTTGCATTTAAGACAAGTGCACAATGACAAAGTAAACACAAGCGCATTTCAATAAATTAGGAAAAGTAAGTTTATTTCAGTAGTTCAATTCAAAATGGAACGCACACACTGATCAGGCATAAGATTATGACCCCAAACAAGTAAAGTGAGTTAGTAGGTGGGATAAATTAGGTGACAGGTGAACATTTTGTCCTCAAAGTTGATGTGCTATAAGCAGCATCTTTAGCCTGGGCTAAAGATTTGAGCGAGTTTGAGCCAAATTGTGATGGTTAGACGAGCACAATGGCTCAGACAGCATCTCCAAAACTGCAGCTTATGTGGAGCGTTCCTGGTCTGCAGTGGTCAGTATCCAAAGTAGTCTAAGGAAGAAACAGTGGTGAATGCATAAGGGGGTTTGAAGGCTGGCCCGTGTGGTCCAATCCAGCAGACGAGCTACTGTAGGTGCTACTAAAGCTGTCACAATACACAGACAGTAGGAATGAACAATTATGAATAAATATCTAATTGCGATTTTTCTGAGAGATATTGCGGCTGCGATTAGATTTAGATATATTTTGTAAAATCAATGTTCAGTTCACAGTAAACTTTTAAAGCATTTAATGGAGCATTGACACTGAATAATTCACTGCTGAACTAACACAAGTAATCACATGCCCTTCAGATCATGTGCGTAGAGGTCTAAACTACAGCTGTACACTGCAAAAATCAAAAACCACATTAGTTAAAATGACCTGAATTCAGCAAAAGCAAGCAAAATTATCTGTTAATGGGGTCAGAAAAAATTCCACTTACCCCAGGACAAATAATTTTGCTTGAAATAAGTAAAAAAGCTTGAAACAGGGAAGAAATAACTTGAAACAAGTCTACTAATTTAGTAATAAGTTACCTAATAAGTAATTAAATCCAATCTAGTGAAAATTGCTCGAATTAAGATTAATAATCTGAATTCAAGTCATTTTGACTTTTAGTCTTTTCTTTTTATTGCAGGTTTTCATTCAATTTTTCATTGTCATTGCATTCATGCCATTGGAGACAAAAATCATTGCCATCCCCCACCATTTTACCTAATGTAGATATGGATTTTTTGCAGTGTGTACATATAAAGATCCAGTGGGGACGGGATATTTTGTTCTCTGCAGAGAACAAAATATCCCTTATCACCTAAATAATTGCAGCCTTTGCGATTTGCTAATTGCAACAAATAAAATTAATTGTGCAGACAGACAGACAGTGCAACAGAGTTTGTAATGTATGGATCTACATATTAAATTCATGATCGGTGTTTATTAAACTAATTCAATACACACAGAGAGAAATATTTCAATATAGCATTTTTTTCACTGTGGTGGTTATGGCTTACAGCTAATGAAAACCAAAATTCAGTATCTCATAAAATTGATTACACTTACCATTACATAATTATCATAATCATCACAGTTGAATTGAACTACTGAAATAAATTCACTTTTGACTCGCTATATTTTAATGTATTGACATACTCCTGTATATATTAATATTTTGAAAGAGAAACTACATAGTTAACCAATCCATTAATCACCTGAGACACTGTGATACAGAAAACCCAAATACAGCCATGCTCTGAGAACATAAGGGTAACTTATTGTTGCCTCCTGTCAGCTTGAATATCCAGCCATAGCGCAGAAGAGTTATTTCTACATTTGTTCAGTGCTGAGAGGGCTAAAGGAAGTCATTCGGAACGCGCTGCACAATTTACTGATGTGGAGATAAGAGGCAGAGACAGGCTGTTGAGTTAGCAGTCCTCGGAAAAAGATTAAAAAGCACAAATATGAAAAATGATTATTGATGGCCCTTGTCTGGCGATCTTAAAGGCAGCTGCAGTTTACTTCAATCAAGATGAAAGGGATTATAGTGAAATGTGACTGCTATCTGCCATTTGTTATTATAAAAGACCAGACAGCCAGCAGCTATGCCAAGAAAACATCAGATATGAATTTTCAACTTTGCTTTATGTTTTTCACTTCTACAGCAGTTTATATATAATATAGTATATATAATACTGTGCAAATGTTTTAGTGAGGTGTGAAAAAATGCTTGAATAAATACAGGATTTTATTGTTGCTATAAAAAAAATGAGACGCCACTTATAGGCCAAAGCAAAATGATTAATTTTGGTGGGAAATCAGATCATTGTTTAGATCCAGGAGTGTTTTTGTACCAGTTTGAGATATGGAGTAATGGTACTTACCAGTGCTTTGACGGAGGTGCAGTTTTGTGTATTTTTGTACATTGACGCACCTTTCTTTGTTCATAGCCTTTTCTTAAAACCATCTAAGACTTTTCCACAATACTGTGTAGTATGACTTGGCTGGTTACTTCTCTTTGACACTTGATAAAGCATGTTGGTCTGGAATAGTTTAAACAGAGCTAATGGCCAATATCAGCAAATACCTTCCACAATAAGTGAACTATTAAAACCGTCATGCACAGAGTTGGACTTTATTGTACAGTAGAAATAGGCTACTTCTTGTAGCTAACACAAACTCTTTTTAATAAATGAAATGCAGCGTGTGTGGACAGATTTACGGTGCTCAATAGGCAAATTATTTTTTTATATGCCTGTAAAACTTTTGATCTATTAGTTCTGTTCCAAGGAATTTAAAGTGTACTCAAAGTGAACTCAAAGAGAAAAGTAAATTTGCTCTGTAGCTATTAACTGTCCAAAAATGAATAACAGTGTCAGTACAGTGACGTCAGAGGATTGAGGCAGAGATTATACATCATTCTCAGCTGCAATAAATGGAAAGACAGAAATCTTTTGAGTCATTTTCAGAAACATGTCAGAGCTGCTTGGGCATTTGTTACTGCTTATAAAAACACTGCACATATTGTTATAAATTTGTAACAGGAAAATCACCCTGTAGTGTCCTCCTATCACATTTGACTTTTTGGTTTCATAATTCTGAATTAATTAATCTAAATTGTTCCTAGTGAATGAATGTGAGAGTGAGAGCGTTGTCTGTCGTTGTGTCAGCCATGTGACTAACCGGCCATTGTCCAGGGTATACCCCGCCTAGGTCCCATAGTGGCTTGGATGGGCTCTAGCCACCCGAAGATGAATGACTTGTATGACTGAAGCCATCGCAAATCTTTGAGTTATCTTCTGAAATTGCAGACTAGTAACTTTCTCTCTTTGTCTGCCTTCGATTTGGCATAATAGGATTAGATTAATGAAATATCTCAAGTGCTTTTGGCAGTGTTGAGCTGCTTAAGCTAATTAAAGAGCCAGAAATGGAGAGCTTTATCTAACAATAGGGAAAAAGAGAAAAGTGTGCTAATAAGACCGTAAAGATACTAGCCTTTGGCCTCTTGGAGCAGATCCAGAGCTGATAACTGGCTCAGCAGACGTAATGGGGACGTCGATAAGACCCCCTCTTTGCTCCCCATAGTTATTTTTTGTTAGTCCTATTCCTACTCATTTAGATTACAGTCTGTCTGAGAGGAACAGTGCGGCACAGAGGAGGAAGAAAACAGGAAGTGGAGTCTGAAAAGGAATGAATTCTTCTCCTCATTAAAGCACTGCGCTCTCTCTAGTGGTTTCTAAAGCCCTTTGTTTATGCAATTTCTTAAAAATGCAATATATAAGATGTGTAGTTAAAGATTGCATAAAATTTCATTTAAGGACATCTTGATTAATTTGATTGCAGTGTTTTTTCCCATTCACACTGAATATAATTATAGAAAAGATGTGCCATCTAGGATTGCTTATTAATAGCTCAGTAATAGGAATATAATTATAAGTAATTCTCTCATTTTGCTTTTTGTTATTTGTCGGTACGTGTAAAAGGTCTATAAGACTTACTTTCCGAGTGTCTACAAAAGCATTTCACATCCTTGTGATCCCTGAAGGATTTCTTATATTAAAGAAAAGATGTGTTGGCTTTTTGCTTTGTTTCAAGCGTTGCCTGAGGTGCAGTGGACTGTGGGCCATGAATATGTATGAAGATGATGCCTGGCTATGTGTCTGACAGAGGAAGTCTCATTGTCTACATTGTAAAGTGTAAACACTGTTGGGTGGAAAAGCAGCTTGTGACATTTTGTACCATATAATAAAATGGCATCTATAAAAAAGACTCAGCTGTAGCCATACTTATGGTACTGCTCGAGGCCAGTCATTACCAAAGTCACATTGTGGCAGGTCACAGTGATGGTGTAGAAGGTACACTCCTAATTTGTAAAACTGCAAACTCAGCATGTGCTCTGTTACTTCATCTTGTTATCTTGCATAATACTCTTGTATTATCTGTCATTTCACAAAGGATTACTTTATGAAAATGATGTTGCTAGACAGTAAGATATTGTTTATTGTTTTTTGTCAGTCTAGTGGAGTAGATTCTCTGTGTGTCTCAGTTGTTTAGCACATTACTATTTTTGAAGTTCAGTGTAATAATACCGGTAGGTCACTCATCAAAATAGAAGTTCATACACTAAGTGCGTAATCTACATTTCTCTTCCTTTTTTCACACTAGACCTCTTGCTTTTAGATGTAGGCATTTACCTTCTAAAATAAAGCTTAAAATGAATGTGTAGCCAGTGATCAGGCACTACTGTCCCTGATATAAGAGGTTGTAGTGATCAGACAAGTTTAAATTGTCCAATGTCCAGTCCAATTGTAGGGCTGCATAACATTTGCAACATATTTATATACCTTGTATAAGGTTAGGACTTTACTATCCATGCAGATTTTTATGAGTAAAAGAAGGCTGATTTAAGACTCCAGACCCTAGTTTTGTGAATTTCTGCAACACCATAACATTATTGCAATATATATTTAGATTATTGTGATATGGATACTGCATTTGCCAATATTATGATAACAATAAATAGTGATTTTTGTGCATCAATCAGAGAGTTCATCTAAGCATAATTAACCTATTTTGTAAATGTTTGAGAGATTGAATAGTGCCTGTTTGTCCTGAATTCAAATAGGACTTCTTTTATCTGCTTGAAATTATGGCTTTTTATATTGTCCCTGCTGCAGACTCCCTCTTACTGCCTGCGTCTTCATTTGGTCTCGTATCTCTTTAAATTTTCACTCTGGAGGCTGTTAGAGCTCAGAACAGAGTAGACCGAGCTCAACTAATGAAGGCCGCATTTACTGGCAGAGTAAATTTACAGTTGGGAGAGCAGCTGGGATGAGACGGAAATGGGAAGGTTAGAGTGTATGTAAACTGTGAAGACAATGTAATTAGGAGTACAGAGTGGAGGCTTAATAAGATCAGAGAACCTCTTTATTTACATAGAGGAAAGGAGATGCTTTGCAGTATGAATTTAAATCAGGAGGTAAAAAACTAGGCACCTATGAAAAGATTTGTGAGAAGCTGGTTGTACCCAAAATTGAAGAAAAAAGATTTGTTGAATGCATGTTTATATGAGACATGTCTATATAAAGGTCCTGTCTGGTGTTTTTGCATTTCCTCTTTTACCATTGAAATATGTGCTTGCTGCTTGTGTATATAAAAAATAAAGCTACTGTTAGATGAAGCTGTTTTTTTCTAATAATTGTATTTTTTCAACTTCTGAAGTGGTCTCAATGATTGGTTATAGTTAGTCACATAGTGAGGTAGATATAGGCACTAGAGGAGAGCATGACACACCAACAGTTCTTGTCTCATGTTTTTAGTTTGTGACATTAAACTGTTAGCTACTATAGAGGCAGCCACTTGTCTCTTGTATACAAATGTTGTTCAAACACATTCACATTCACATCCTTACCTTACCTTACCTAACAATAGTTTGACCGTTTTCTTGTTACCATCCGATATATATTCCAATTTTTAACATATGATTTAACATATGATTTAACTTCCAGAAACTCTTTGGCAGCCACGAGCCGTCCTCTGTCCAGCTCTGGGTCTCCTACAACAGGCAGCCCATGAAAGCAGCGCGGTTTATGACACGCCATCCAATCACAGTAAGTGTCTCGGCATGCTCTCACTAAATTACCTGTATTATAGGTCTAAACAAAATCTCCTTGGACACTTTTTTTATTGGAATTGCTACTCAGGGTTGCAAGGTTTCAACAAAAGCCAAATTTTATGTTTGTAAAAAAAAAAAAAAAAAGTATTAAAGTTGAGCCGATATCAGTTTAACTATTACTGAAGGAAAAATATAGGAAGAATGCACAATACACAGTTCATACTTACACAATAATACTTAAATAATGCACAGTTTTCTCCATGTTTATTGTTTTGTTGTTTGCCGGTAAAATTATAGACTTTATGTGGATTGAAATAAGTTTATTCTTAATATTATATGCTATCCTATATATTCTCATACCTTTTTGTGTATGGTCGTAAAGAATTATAAATTAATATCAGAGCAGATATCTGCATACACTTCAAATGTCATTCCTAATATTTACGGGCAATGAACATTTTGTCCTTATGCTGTTAATTATTATTGCTAATTATAATAGTCACTTAGTAAGATGCAAAACAAACACAAACCTATGACATGTGGAAGTGTTATGGACAACAATAAAGCATATGTAATCAGTAGCATGAGCATCTGCACATGCATTTAACATTCTCAGTGTGTTTAACAGCATTAAGGGTGCAGTAGTGAATAAGAGTACACAACTACAAATAGAAAAATTACAGTAATGACACTGCTAATGATAAAAGTGTTTACAATAACCTGCACTCCCTTTTTCTCAAAGTCTTTGTCCTTTGTCTCAAAGGAGTACTACATCGCCGATGCATCTGAGGACCAGGTTTTTGTGTGTGTGAATCACCTCAACAACGTCACACACTTGTACATCTCAGACACACAAGGCCTGTCCTTTTCCTTGTCACTGGAAAACGTCCTGTATTACAGTCCTGAAGGATCGGGCAGCAACACACTTATCAGGTACGGTACGCACACACCTTTAGAAAACATTTAATGCATGACAGGATATAACAAAATTAGGCTTCACTCAAGGATCATGGTGAACACACAATATAAGACACAATACATGCTACAGTATAAATACCCAAATTGTCCTTTGAACAGAAGTTAAAATAGAATAATCAATAAAATGCATTTACTGTTGCTTTTGCTATACACATGCTTGCTATACACAGGTCAGGACACCAAACATGTTCTGTACCAAATGTCACCTACTCATTATATTTTGCATTTATTACAGTGAGAAACTAGGAACTGACAGAAACACTACTTCTGGATTAGAAGTGAAGACTTGTGATACTTCCTCATTGATCTAATACTGGTCTAAGCCTGTCATCTCAGTTCTGTATTTGTTGTGTTGTTTTTTTTTCCGCTTGGTTTTCTGGTTAATCACATCACAAACATCCTGTGTGGAGATGGCAGATGGGTCACCGTGTCGGCTCAGGTGTTGTGCTGGCAATAAAAATGTCTTCATGCAATAAACAAATGTTGTTCTTCCTGTTAAATTCGTTTTACCAGCAAACACTTGGTAAAATTTGTGGACGGTCAGTTTCTTTTTCACACTGAAAGACCCAGAAACATTTTGCGTTCATGCAATGAGCAACAGTTTCCATGATGGTACTAAAAATAGGCAGACAGTTGAGCCAGTGTCACTTTGAATAAATCAAATGTAAATCTATAAAATCATGATGTGATGAGAAAGGAGTAATTTTAAAATTATTACAGTTGTTCATAAATGCACCTCGAATTTCTCTCTGAAGCTGATAATGGTACATTTGTCTGTTGATTTAAAGTCTGTTCTTGTAAAGATGCCACATTATTCTCTATATTTTAGGTACTTTGCCAATGAGCCATTTGCAGACCTGCACCGAGTGGAGGGGCTGCGTGGTGTATTCATTGCTACACTTATCAATGGATCTGTGAGTGAGGACAACATGCGTTCAGTCATCACTTTTGACAAAGGAGGAACATGGGAGCTGCTCCAGCCACCTGCTGCTGACAGCTTAGGAGGGACTGTGGACTGCCAGGTACACACGTCTCGTGCACTACAGTTCATCCTCCTGCAGATATGAGGGGTTTCATTTCTAAGAAGTGCATAAAAAATGAAAATAAAAATGTGGTTCCTTTTGTGATGCTGGAGTCAGCTGTTGAACACTCATGAAGTAAAGATATTACATATTAACAAATGTTTGACAAAAAGGTTTATTACAAGCTGGCCCAACACGTGTACAACGTCCTGTAAAGACGCCTTGATCTGCACCATCAGTAAAGGCTGCAGATTGTGGTTTGTACTTGTGACGTGAGAACAGAAACTGTGGTTTCACATGTAGAGTTATTTGCATGAAAAGATGACATTTAGTAAGATTCACCATTCTACTATCTATATACATCTGTGAACCAAACACTCGGGGAAGAGTTTATAAACATATTACATAAAATATACGGGAGTAGTAAATCTGAAGCTCCTTGAAATTTGTGATTTACTTCAGAATCATCTTGGTCTGTCCTCTTTCTGCTCTCAGCTCAATAAAGGCTGCTCGCTGCACTTGGCCCAGCGCTGGAGTCAGCTGCTGAACATCCAGTTGAGAAGGATGCCCATATTGTCCAAAGACTCTGCGCCAGGGCTCATCATGGCCACAGGTGTGCCAGCATCACCACAAACACTCAACACATTCACACATGAATAAAATCTTGGAGAACTCAAAATTACAATTCAAAGTGATGTCCACCTTTCCCCAAGAAATTCCAGACAAATAAGCCATGTAGCTATTCCACCTAGTGGTCATGATTGGAATAAATGCCTTTTCCCAGTCTATTAACTGCTATGACATGACTGGGGGCCTGTTGCCTATGATAATAATAATGATAGGATATGTATCTTAGCATGACATGGCAACAAGAGTGCAATATTATGTTTATAATCTTTTAAACGTTTTCGCTAACTTCATAGCTAAATTAAATTAATGCAAGTTCACTGACATCGCAGGTATGTATAATTTCAAAGAACTAAAGATACCAGCATGTTTTTATCTTTGTCTAGTGTTTAATGAACATTTAGTGGCACATTCTTCTGTTGAGAAGTGCCTTCACAGCTGGCAGAAATCCCTTATTTGTGTATCCTCTCTAGTGGGTGTGTGTGAGTGTTTCCCCCTCTTACCCCACTCAGCTGGTCCTTCTAATTAAATTCTTATTAGATAAAGCCGTGGAGAGTGACTGAAAGGGGAGCTGGCATTGAGCAGCATCATGCCCTTCGTTATCGTTCTCAGACAGAAGAACTAATTACAGCTGCAGCACAAGCGACCTCTCTATAGGTCGAACATGCTCAAGAATAAAGGCATGAATAAAGACGTTTTTATTGACCATACATTTTATTTACCATAATTTGCTGTTACATGTTAAAAGAATATACAGTTGTGGGGCTAATAATACAATCTAAAATAATCCAGCCACACCAGTCCCAAGCCTGGATAAATGGAGAGAGCTGTGATAGGAAGGGCATCCGGTGTAAAACCTTTGCCAAATCATTATGTGAGTCAATGCATGCTTGAAGTTGAAAGGAAAGACACAGTATAATAGCAATAATACAATAATAAAACAAAACATGTCATAAGATCAAATGAAATGAAATAAATAGCCTGAGATTATAAAATCTATGATAAAACAAGGATAAAATACCTTTACCTGTGCCAAATACCAATAAGAAAAGTTAAGTCTTTAGCAAGAAATAAGGTGCTCTAGGGCTTGAGCTGCTTAAATTAAATTGTAATAGTTAATGTTTGTCGGCGTATAGTAAATACAGTAGAGACAATGCTGTGTTAGTTGCCAGTGAAATCATGGAATAAACTGCCATTTTGGCTCAAGTACCTTTAGCTTTAAAGAGGTTTTGGCAGAACATGCTGTTTCTGTGAAGAGTGGCTGAAGTATAAATATACCGGTATGTCTTTAAACTGTGAATATGATAGAAGTCTAGTATACTCTGCAGCAGCCTGTTCATAGTTGCCAGTTTTATATCGGCACAATGAGTGAGCAGCCTTTTGAACATGTTGTTTATTGTCTCTGGCTTTTTCTCAGTGCGTAATGATATTTAATGAGAGTATTAGGCGGTGCTTTTACACTGTGTAGGTGTTTAATTCATTTTAGAGGCATTGTTACAGAGCTCAGCGAAGAGATGACTCAGCTGCTCTCCTTTTAATTAGCGTTGATGATCAGATGATCTACCAGAAATTACATTTGATAATTAAAACTGCTGCCTCACTTGTCTTAAACAGAAGCTGTTGGGATTAATCATTAGGTCTGTAAATACTGCTTTGATGCATTCAGAGTGAGAGATGTCAGAGATGTAGCTGTGTAGTTTTGTTTGAAAATAGATGCTGGTGGCTTATACAGGAGATGTTTCCTGTGTCCAATGCTTTCTATAATTTTGAATTCTAAACCTTAAAAAACAAGTATGGTTAATATGAGATAGTGTGTGAAATGTTTTAGCCCTGTGATAAAGTGGCGTGTGTCCAGACTGTATTAAGCCAAACACCCAAAGCAAATAAGGTAAATATGTGGAAAAAAATATGTAAAGTGATCTAAATAAATAAAAAATCTTCCTTCTATCTCTATATTTTGATTCCTGCTCAGCAGCAGGGTCTTCAGAAACTAGGCACAAATATACTACTTTTTGATCAAGGAATACCTGTGAGTGAACATGAGAGTAAAATCATCTTTGTCTTCCCTTGCAGGATCCGTAGGCAAGAACTTGGCTAACAAGCCCAATGTTTATGTATCCAGCAGTGCAGGAGCTCGCTGGAAAGAGGTAAGAACAAGATGACAAGAAAAACCCAGCTTCATAAGATGGCTAACTATCAAAAGTACAGAAAACAACTAAACTCCTAACTAGATCCATGTGGAACTAAAATTTTACTTGTCAAATACTTTTTTTTATTTTTTATTTTCAGCACATTGTGACATTGAAAGCTCCTGCAAAAATAAAGTTCATAAAACTTACTCAATAACATAATTGATTTTACAGGCTCTTGCTGGTCCTCACTTTTACACCTGGGGAGACCATGGGGGTATCCTGATGGCCATCCCACAAGGAGGGTCCACCACAAATCTTAAGTAAGTCCTCACATTTGAATCAATGAATTATTTAACCAAGTACACAAAACCTACAGACTGTGTTAAATGTAGTTTTTCCACAGAGTTAGGTGACCACACAGCTGTCATCATATACAGTATATAATGTCCAGGTTTTCAGTTATGAACAGCACAGCAGGAGTGTTTTGGGGTGTATTATTAAAATGTTTTCACCAAATTTATTGTAACAAAATACAATTAAACAAAATGAAGGCTATCATTTTTATTGCTCATTTGAACATATGTTTTTGATCTGTCAGTTTTAATTAGTCCAGAACATACAACTTGCATGCTTTTATATTGATTAATGATGTAGTAAGCACAGATGGTGGTTAATTTTTTGTCAAATCAGGTTCAGCACAAATGAAGGGGAGACGTGGACTGACTTCAAGTTCTCAGACAGAGAGGTGTATGTTTACCAACTGCTCACTGAACCAGGGGAGAAGAGCACCATCTTCACCATCTTTGGCTCCTACGCTGATCAGAGGCACAGCTGGCTCATCCTGCAGGTCAACACCTCCAACGTGCTTGGTAGGTCGCGAAGTGGGAGGTTAGGAGTATGCTTAAAAACTCCTCGGCTCCTAGCAACTGCATTTGCTGCTATTTATACAGCTTCAACATGACACTTTTGTCTGCTGTAAAATTTGACACTCCACATACCCCTGAAAATAAAAACATTCAAAGCACACTAAATTTTAAAAGATGGTTTAGAAAAATCTTCCTAAAATTATAATATTAAATAAATAACGTGCGTGTGAGAGTCTCGGTCAATTCTTGTTGTCAATTGTAGCGTAGCCTCCTTTTGTAACCTTATTTTGATAAATAACCTGATAAAACGTGGTTTTATAAAGATAAAAGCTAAATTAGCTTAACCTGCCAAGTACCAATAAGAACAGTCCTCTTTACTATGCTGTTTTTTGTCTTGTTTATGGTCTAGGTGTGCCATGTTCTGAGGCGGACTACAAGCGCTGGTCTCCATCAGATGAACATGGTAACGAATGTTTGCTGGGCAGAGAGATTACGTTCAAAAGAAGAGCTCCTCACGCCACATGTTTCAATGGAGAGGACTTTGACCGACCTGTCACCATCTCCAACTGCTCCTGCACTAGACAAGACTACGAATGGTGAGGGGGAAAAAATGCAACTTGCAAGGTTTAAATTCAACATTTTGTCCATATTTGCTGCTTTGATTATATAGACATGAACACTTGATAAAAGTACAGGGAAAGTAAAAGTAAATATTTTAGTGCTCACTTTAAGTTCAGTTTGCATCACATGCTTTGCGATACAAACAGACAGCTAGATGTTTCATCCTATTTAGACATCAGTGTTGTGTGGTCTGATCTGATATCATGCTGCAAAGCATCCCACACTGAAACATGTTTGCATCACTCTCAATACTCTGGCCATTGCAAATAGCACAAACATGCATGCTACAATTAGGACAATATAAACACAACTGTGAACTCATTCATCAATACGGGAAGCAGACTCAATGGTTCTTGCTAATTTTTTCTTTACCTTACAAAGTTAGAGGTTGCATATTTCTTTCTAAGGATGCTTATCCCAACAACAGTCTTTTGCCTGTGTGCTACAAAGTTCACAAAAGGACTACGTGATTAAACCTATGATTCCACAACCTCAGACTTTAGAGTTGAGTGAACTGGTGAAACTATTGGGCCTCTATATTGGGGTCCTTAATGGCTCACCAACGTATATACCACATACAGTACATGGAGTGGCCTGGGCTCAACTCTTGGCCTCTTGGCCAATGCCTGATATAAATTTGTTTCTTAAGAGCAAGACAATACCATGAGGTAGTACTTGATGGGTTACATGTCCCACATTTTAATAACAGTGTTACTATAAATCACTAAATAATGCTTTTTTGTTCATGCAAATGGTTTAGATTGAACCTTCATATTGACAGCTTACTGGCAAACAAAATCTTTAATTTAGCTTGCTCTGCACATTTTTATTCATCACCAAGCTCCCATCAGAGAAAATAATGAATAATCTGTATTAATGTGGGTGCTCCATTAGCCAGAGGGCAGACACTAACTCACTGTTTTTGCTCTTCCTTTTCACAATCTGCCTCTCTTCTCACAGTGACTACGGCTTCAAACTGAGTGAAGACCTGTCTCTGCAGGTGTGTGTGCCTGACCCAGAGTTTTCCGGTGACCTCTACGCTCCTCCTGTCCCATGTCCTGTCGGCACCACTTACCGTCGCAGCAAAGGGTAAGCGGCTATTATGGGATGGTGCACTACAGAAATGTGCAGCTTGGGACTCTTTATATATGCTTCATTAGCATAAAGCTAGTGTCTGCTACAATGCCAGACTTCAATTTACATTTTTATGAGACAGAATGTGTTGTGGTGGAACCAGAATTAATGTCAAGACTGTTGAAAATGTTATCATTGGTCTATCAACAGAGATGCCAGCATATAAAGATCTCATTTAATAAAAAAATATATTTTTAATTTTTGCATACAATATTGTAAACATTACACCCTTTGTTGTGCTGCAGGTACAGAAAAGTCCCTGGTGATAGCTGTAGTGGAGGAGATGTCGAGGCCAGACTTGATGGAGAAATGCTGCCATGTCCTGTTGGAGGTGAGCTATCAGCTACTTTACTTAATGCATAGTGAAGATTCAAAGCTTTCTGGGATATTACAGTAAGAAAACATGTTTCTCTTTACAATAAAGTAATTTTTTGCTGTCCACAATAAATGCCAAAATAACACTGTAAAATGTATAAATTAGATAAATAATAAAGGCAGTAGTAGGGAGTATGGGGTCCGGGGCCCTTTGCTAAGGGCTGTCTGGTCCCTGTATGACCGGAGCAGGAGCTTGGTCAGCATTGCCGGTTGTAAGTCGGACCTGTTCCCAGTGCATGTTGGACTCCGGCAGGGCTGCCCTTTGTCACCGGTTCTGTTCATTATTTTTATGGACAGAATTTCTAGGCGCAGCCAGGGGCTGGAGGGAGTCAGGTTTGGGAACCACAGGATTTCATCTCTGCTTTTTGCAGATGATGTTGTTCTGTTGGCTTCCTCAAACCAGGACCTTCAGTGTGCACTGGGGCGGTTTGCAGCCGAGTGTGAAGCGGCTGGGATGAGAATCAGCACCTCCAAGTCCGAGGCCATGGTTCTCGACCGGAAAAGGGTGGTTTGCCCTCTCCAGGTTGGGGGGGAGTTTCTGCCTCAAGTGGAGGAGTTCAAGTATCTTGGGGTCTTGTTCACGAGTGAGGGAAGGATGGAACGTGAGATCGACAGACGGATCGGTGCAGCGTCTGCAATAATGCGGTCGTTGTATCGGTCTCTTGTGGTGAAGAAGGAGCTGAGCCGAAAGGCGAAGCTCTCGATTTACCGGTCGATCTACGTTCCTACTCTCACCTATGGTCATGAGCTTTGGGTCATGACCGAAAGGACAAGATCCCGGATACAAGCGGCCGAAATGAGTTTCCTCCACAGGGTGGCTGGGCGCACCCTTAGAGATAGGGTGAGGAGCTCTGTCACCCGGGAGGAGCTCGGAGTAGAGCCGCTGCTCCTCCACATCGAGAGGAGTCAGTTGAGGTGGCTCGGGCATCTGTTCTGGATGCCTCCTGGACGCCTCCCTGGGGAGGTGTTCCGGGCATGTCCCACCGGGAGGAGGCCCCGGGGAAGACCTAGGACACGCTGGAGGGACTATGTCTCTCGGCTGGCCTGGGAACGCCTTGGGGTCCCTCCGGTAGAGCTGGAGGAAGTGTCTGTGGAGAGGGAAGTCTGGGCATCTTTGCTTAGACTGCTGCCTCCGCAACCCGGTCCCGGATAAGCGGAAGAAGATGGATGGATGGATGGAAGGCAATATGTTAGAATACAATAGGAATACAAAATTGCGCTGAGAACATTAAAAATAATAATATATTCATTTATTTTTTACTGTGGTAATAACCATTTGAACAACATGCTTATATTACAGAGAGTAATGAGTTCATCCTGTACGCTGTGAGAAACTCTATCCATCGGTACGACCTGGCCACAGGCAGTGACCAGGTCCTGCCTCTGGCCGGACTTAGGGAGGCTGTTGCTCTGGACTTTGACTACGACAGGAACTGCCTCTACTGGGCTGACATCTCACTGGACACTATACAGGTGAGTGAGGAACTGCTTAGGACTATTGGTTTTCATAAAGGTCTGTTTCTGTTTGCTCTACAGTAGTGTACCTTACCATGTCTGCCAAATGTAATTTTCCTTCTCACTAAGACTTTTATTCATTGTCTTTTGATGTTCGGTAGCGTTTATGTCTGAATGGCAGCACAGGTCAGGAAGTTGTTGTAAGAAAAGACCTGCAGAATGTAGAGGCCTTGACCTTTGACCCCATCAGTCGGCTTTTATACTGGGTTGATGCTGGAGCACAGAAGATTGAGGTATAAAATTGTCTTTGTATATTTTAACATGTATATAACACATTGCAAGTTATGCTTTCTTCTGACACTTTTTACACAGGTTTCTAACCCTGATGGGGACATGCGCCACACACTGCTCAACTCCTCCATCTTGGAACATCCTCGAGCTCTGGTGCTGCTTCCTGGAGAGAGGTAATGTGTTCCTGCAAGAATCCTAATGCAAATTATATCTACTTTATCTAGTTTTATCTAAACATGGGTTATGTAGTTAACTTTCCCCGGGGACCATATGAGCTCCTACTCTGCAAAACTAGTTATTTAATGAGCTGCTCCCTTCCCTACCAAATCTGCCAGCCATGGTATATACTGTGTTTATTACTAGATTCTTCTTTTTTTTTTCTTCTTTATTTCCCTTTTAAGTGCACCAAAATATGAATCTGTCTGGGTTACTGGTCTTACTTCCCCTTGCTCATGTGTTTTACTAGAGGCCAGCATGTGTCTTTTAAAGTCCAAGCTATTTGATTTGTTGATTGAATCTTATTTTTCATCTTTAAATGCACCAGTCTGATGTTTTGGACGGACTGGGGGGACCGTGCAGCCGGTGTTTATCGCAGCTACATGGATGGTACCAACGTGTCCTGCATTGTGTCTGAGGGCGTCCGCTGGCCCAATGGGATCACTGCTGATGACAACTGGCTTTACTGGACTGAAGCCTACAGCGACCGCATTGAGAGGGCAGACTTCAGTGGGGGTCAAAGGACTGTCCTTATGGAGGGACTGCCACATCCATACGCCATTGCAGTTTTCAAAGTGAGCTAAAATGCATATTATTTTGCATATTAGATAATTAACAAGTGGATTAAGATCTTCTATATACTGTAATGGAGTAACAAAAGTATTTTGCTTATATTTTGTTTCTAGAATGATCTTTACTGGGATGACTGGTCCAGAATGGGGATCTTTAAAGCCCCAAAGGGTGGCTCCCAGAGCAATGAGCTGATTGTTGGCAGGCTTACTGGAGTCATGGACCTCAAGATTTTCTATAAAGGAAAAAACAGAGGTAATGCAATGAAATTAAAAAGGTGGTGTAGGTGTGTAGTATACTGTCGCTACTCAATTGACTTTACTGGTAGATAGAGAAAACTGCATACCATTCAGTTGGATAGAATCTCTAAAATTGGTTGTCTCAAAAAATAACTTTAATCATGCTTTAGACTGATTTGGTCCATGGTCCTGTGAACACACTCTTTGATTAAAAAATATATCCAGCTTCTTTTTAATATCACACTCTAAAAAGTAATTCTCTACAGGCCACAATGCTTGTGCTGATCAGCCGTGTAGCCTGTTGTGTCTGCCTCAGCCTGGACATCGTCATACATGTGTTTGTCCTGATGGCGCGCCGACAATTACCTTACCGAATGGAGAGCTGCAGTGCCAGTGTCCCACGGGCTATCAGCTCCAAAACAACACCTGTGTCAAAACTGGTTAGGCCACTTCTCTGAGTACACAACACTTATCTCTGTATAAGACAGTTGATTCTACTCTTTGATTTCTTTTAATGACTTTTTCTTCTCAGAGCACAGCTGTTTGCCTAACCAGTATCGCTGCTCCAATGGCCGCTGCATCAACAGCATCTGGAAGTGCGACAGTGACAATGACTGCGGGGACATGAGCGACGAACAGGAGTGCCGTGAGTACTCAATATCAAACAAAATTGTAGATTGTTTGCATATAAGAGCAACTTTTTAACACTTTGTGCTGCATTTTAGCCACTACCACCTGTGACCCATCCAACCAGTTTCGCTGTGTGGCCTCAGGGTCCTGCATCCCATTGGCCTTTAAATGTGACCATGAAGACGACTGTGGAGACAACAGCGATGAAGAGCACTGTGGTGAGATTTACTTTCCTGTCTTTAACATGAATTTAATAAAGAACATATCTGATGCTGAATACCTTATAGCTAAGTGGTTGTTGGCTGCTGTTATCTTAAAATGAGTCAACTTGCCAACAACGAAAAATCTACTCCATTTCTTTTCAGTGGCCTAGAGCAAAAATAATTTGCCATGGACCTTTGTACTTTTTGCATTTTAAGAATCAGTTATAATACAAACTGAAAAACAACACAACATAGCATGCTACATTAGTTTTGTCTCCCAGCTTAAACTTGAATTTAGAGGCAGATATTTTGTTCAGGATTTTGGAGAAAACTTACATAGTTGAAACACTGTTGTGTGTATACATTGTGTGTCTTGTAGATTCCCACCAGTGTGGTCCTGGGGAGTTCACATGCACCAGGGGAGTGTGTATTCGTGAGGCTTGGCGATGTGATGGAGACAATGACTGCAGAGACTGGTCTGATGAGGCCAACTGCACTGGTAGGTGTTTGGATTTGCATAACTAGACCTCAAGACTTTTACAAGGTGATAATCTAAACAGGGCAGATTTGTAGTGACTTTGACTACTTGAAATTACCTTTATTACCTCTGCCAATGAAAGTGGTGTATTTTTGGTTCAATTAATATTTTTGCCAACACTGTTTTGTTAATTGTTTTTTCTGTTAGCAATTTTTTTTTTTTTTTTTTTTTTGCATTTTTTAGTTAGTAGATTCTTTACTGTTGTGGCGTTTTGTGGCTTGAAACATAGAGCTTTCGCCCCTGAACTAGAAGACCCTAACCCCCTGGTTTATATCCAGGTCTGAGCACTTTACCATTGCCAATGCCTTGGTGTAGGTCTGTACTCCTAAAATTACATAACCATTATTTCTTTCCACATATTTTGGCAACACCCATGTTTATCAAATAGCAAATTATATTGTTCAGTGTGTTTTTTTTTTTTTTTTAAATAGTAGTTTTATTTTTTTTTTATAACCACTAGTTTAGCATTTACACAGCACATTGTCATCCATTATGAACTCTTACCTTTATTAATCTTCTCAAATTTTGAACCCGCTTTTGTGTGTTCCTAGTGGGCCACCATACGTGTGAAGCCAGCAGTTTTCAGTGCCACACTGGTCACTGTATCCCACAGCGCTGGAAGTGTGACGGGGACGACGACTGCCAAGATGGTTCGGATGAAGACCCTCAGCACTGCGGTAGGACAGTTGTTCCACTTTACTGCCTGAACTGTTAGCTTTATGCAGGTACAAAAATAAACGGCTCCTTCCTGGTCAATGCATGAAGTAGATTCTATCTTGTTTACAGTCTTCTTATCAGATATGAAAGCTGCTGCATTTATAGCGTCACTTGGTCTCAAGTTATGTTTTGTGTAATTCGGTGCCTGCAGTTTTCTTGCTGTTATACCGCTTTCTGTGAGTTGTTTGTCTTTAAAAAACTCTTTTGAAGCTTGACCTTGTTTTCTTGCCAATGTTTTTACTGTAGAGGTGGTTTGGCTTGACTCAAATTTAGGTTAACCAATGTACGTAGTCCAGTATGCACAGTTTGTGTAGGTCAGTTGGTGAATTTAAGTGTGTCGTCATTGTATGTGTCTGCAACTAAATGGCCATTGTCATGTGTTTAAGCATCTGGGTTAGACTCCAGCCACCCATGACTCCTGATACTAAGCAGAATAAAATGAATAAAATACCTGTAATAGGTGGAGTGTAGATAATTTTGAAAACACTGTTGATTTAAAGGTGCTATGAGCGGTATATATTATATTATTATATATATTATATATATATTATTATTATATTTCATAATTATTCATGTGCCCTAAGATATGACATAAACTTGTTTAAATCAAATATTAGTTTTACTGATATAACAATGACACAGCTAATTTATTCACAATGAAAAAATATTGAACATAATGTCCAAGTTGTTTATGTTTACATTTTTTTGTTTTGGTTCTAAATCCCAGCATTGCTGATTGTATAAACAGAAAAGCAGAAAGACTTGCACCCCGGAGACTATTGTTTTGATTTAGACTGCAATACTGTTTTCAAACCAGTACAAACGCATATCCTGCTTACAGTACCTTTTTAAGTGGTAACAACATTAGACTTTTTTTTTTTTTTTTTAAATAATGTTGACTTTTTCTTGTGTTTTAGAGGGAACTCGGTGTAAAGGCTTCCTCTGCTCTAATGAAACCTGCCTCCCAGCTACAGCACACTGTAATGGCATCAAGGAGTGTTCAGACGGTGCGGACGAGCAAAATTGTGGTGAGTGTTGCTCTGAAGCTGCTGCATATGTTGTCTACATGTGTAGGATTTTTACTGTATATCAAGTATTGTTGGTTTGTTTATGTGCCTTGCAGATCCACTGTGCACTCGCTACATGGAGTTTGTGTGTAAGAACCGAGCCCAGTGTCTGTTTCAGTCTCTGGTTTGCGATGGCGTCAAACACTGTGAGGACGGGTCAGATGAGGACTCAGAGTATGCTGGCTGTGGTGTGTGACACTTACTGTTTTTATGTAAACTCTATTAGTTGATTTTATTTTCTTGTGTTCAGCACTTTGGTCAACCGAGGTTGTTTTAAATGTGCTTGATAAATAAACTTGACTTGACTTATTAGGGCATCCCTAAGGTCTTAAAAGCATTAAAAAAGCATTAAATTTAATTGTGTCAAAATCAAGGCCATAAAAGTATTAAATAATATGAGGAGGTATTAGAAAGTATTAGAGAGCAGGTATTTTTGTTCATCTAGGTCTTAAAATTGTCCAAAACATTATGTTAATATTACAAAAAGTGTAGTCACAACAATAACAAAATATATTTATTGAAGAAATGTTATTGAAATGCATGATTCATTTATTCAAGATTTTTTAATGCAGCACTGGAGTTCTTTCATCTGAGACTTTTTAAATTAAACCCTTGAGTTTCAGAGAATAGTAGGACTAATTCCTTAGTGTAAAATTCATACAGATTATTGTTCTGCTGTGGACGAGGATGATATTAACTTTCACTCTAAGAGGCATTAAAAAATCTTAAGAAGGTTTTAAAAAGGTCTTAAATTTCACAAAACAAAACCTGGAGCCACACTGCTTATGTGAAAATGGCAAAATAAAGAAATTCACACCATCATTAAAACTAATCCAGCCACAGGAGTAATAACTAAGGGTACTCAATGTTCTGGTCCCAAGCCTGTATAAATGGAGAGGCTTGCATCAGGTAGGATATCTGGTGTAAAGCTTTTGCTAAAACTATATGGTAGTCACTGCACACTATTCAGATGATATGCTGTGGCATCCATAAGGAAAAAGCCAAAAAGAAGAAGTCACTATCATTAAAAATATTCCATGTCTAAGTTCATAAAGTACGATAAACCGATAAAATGGTATAGACTTTGGAAGAAGCTAGTCATAGTCACAGTTCAATTTACTGGTTGGTTGGTTGGTTGATTGATTGACAGTCTGTCTGTTTTTCAGCCACACCAACAGAGTTTGGTAAAGTATGCGACGCCTACACCTTCCAATGCGGCAATGGTGTCTGTGTGAGTCTGGAGTGGAAGTGTGACGGCATGGATGACTGTGGGGATTACTCAGACGAAGCCAATTGCGGTAAGTACAACCACAATACAAGCAGTACTCAGCAATTAGGTACTTCATTTGAAGTGTAAGGTTTACCTGTCGTTTTGTTTTACAGCTGCCCCCACTGAGGTGCCCGGCTGCTCCAGGTATTTCCAGTACGAGTGTAAAAATGGCCGCTGTATTCCTACGTGGTGGAAGTGTGATCGAGAGAACGATTGTGGAGACTGGTCTGATGAGGCCCAGTGCACCGGTAAAGATGCTGCTACTGCAAAAATTTTACAATAAGCATTAAAACATACAGTACAGCAGAGCAATATTTCCCAATTAACACATTGAATTTACAGGAGGTGTTACTCCACACACTGTGGCCCCTGGACCCTCGACCTGTGCCCCCAACCGCTTTCACTGTGGCTCTGGAGCTTGTATCATAAACACCTGGGTTTGTGACGGCTACGCTGACTGTCCTGACGGCAGCGACGAACTGGGATGCCCCACAGGTTAGATGAAGAAATTATGCTTTGTATTGCCCATAAACACAATTTTTAAATTACTTTACTGTTTACTTGCTTGCACATCTGTAGATTACTTCTACTGTTTAGGACTTACTAATATCTTTGTGTACAATATGTACAGCAGAGTACCTCATTCCCTACCATTGGTCTACACAATGACTTACCTTCAGTACCTTCTGGATGATGGTTCCATTTATGTTCATTTTGTGTTTCCCTTGTCAGTAAATGGCTCTGTGACTGTGGCCCCAGTGCCCACCCTTGCCCCAGCTCATCCTCCCTCTCCAGGACGTTGCACTCGGGGCCAGTTCCTCTGTCACCGACCTCCTCTCTGCATCCCAGACTGGCAGCGCTGTGACGGACAGAACAACTGTCAGGATGGCTCTGATGAAGCCCATTGCCGTGAGTTTGAGCCCTGCATAGGTCCTCTCACCACAACCACCATCTTGACCGCTATATAAAGTATTTTATTGTGATTTGTTTTAATTTTTTGGTTAATTTGGAATGTTAATGTTTGTGTGCAGCCACCCCTGGGCCATTGCTCTGTGTGAATGGGACTCGATGTGCAGATGGTGAGGCCTGTGTTTTGGACAGTGAGCGGTGCGATGGCTTTCTGGACTGCTCTGACCACAGCGATGAGGACAACTGCACTTGTGAGTTCTCCATATTGTTTTAGCCATTTCATAATAATAGGAGGTGTGCTGCCATCTGCTGGCTATCATGTATATAAACCTTAAAATCTCACTTTTTGCTGTTTCACTGTTCAGCGGATAATCAGGCATACAAAGTGCAGAACCTTCAGTGGACCCCTGATTTTCTTGGTGCCATCACCTTGACATGGTCCCGGCCCAAAAACCTGCCCTTGGACTCCTGTAACTTCATCATCTCATACAGGTATGATGGCTTTTTTCAAACTAAGTCCTTACTGTAGAACAATAGGACTGTGGAAATTAAGAATAGGAAGATAAAACACTTAAATGCAATTTCAGTAATTTGTCCTGATCTGTACTTTTGAAGCTCAAGTTGTAGTTTTTATTTATTTTTTATTTTTTTACTCTTAGACACAATTGTGTTACAAAAATGAAGACTCATCAACTTTCACTTTGTGTATGCAGCCTCTTGAGGCAACTGTTGTTGTGAAATTGGGCTTTACATGTCTTGTCCTGTCGCATTAACAGGTTGTACCTACTATATGCGTGATTGCTTAATCAACTACCCATGCTCAGAATAGCAGTTGTAGCAGTATTTAAGTCTGCCTTTTAGCTTTAACTGCTTATTCTGAAATTATCTTTGTATGTCTGTTATTGTTTGTATTATATTTCTTGTGTGCAGGTTGGTGGAAGCCCAGCAGTGGACAGTCATGGACACTCACAGCAACAAAACCAGCTACAAACTGACAGTGCTGAAACCAGACACAACGTATCAAGTGAAGGTTCTCACTCAGTGCCTCAGCAAACTACACAAGACCAACGAGATCATCACAGTCAGGACACCAGAGGGCTGTGAGTATTCATCCAGCAATGATCACTTCTACAGTATGCTATAATGACATGATATATATGGATATTTAAGACATGCAAGAGTAATAGTAGTGCAAATTTGCCAGTTACGAGACTCATTATTTGTCTCAAATAGAATAATATATAGAATTTCAGATAGTCATGTCAGATATTTTCCACCATTTTATATTTTTGTAGCATTTGTTTTTCATAACCTAAATGTTATACAGCAGGTGGATCTTTAGCACATTTGTGAAAACAGACCTGCACCTTAAATGTTCACCTGTTCATGTGTATCACCTGCAGTGCCTGACCCTCCCCGGACCTTGCAACTGTCCTGTTGTAACAGAGAGGATGGGACAGTGGAGGTGTCCTGGAGCCCCCCTGACAAATCCCACGGCCTCATCAGAGAGTACATTGTGAGTCAGCTCTTCTGAACAGACATTTAGTGTCAATCAAATATAAACACTACAAAATGCCAGATTTCTTTCTAAAAGTTTGATGAATCATTTTGTGTTTTGCAGGTTGAATACAGTGAGAGAAATGGTCAGGACTGGATGTCACAGAGGTCTTTGACTACCAGCACTGAAATTAAGGATCTGCAGTCTGACACCATGTACAAGTTCAGGGTGAGGAATCAAACATCACTTTAATAAATTTTTAATGTATACATTTTTTATTGCATTGTGGAGCTTTTCCTGCAGGTGGCTGCAGTGACCAGTCGAGGCTTAGGAAATTGGACTGAAGTTAAATCTATTACTCCCCAAAAAGGTCAGTCTTGCTCTTATTACGCAGAATGTTAGACCCTTTACATACAGCCTCCTAATTAGATATTTAGAGTTACATGTGGTAATAGTAGCTGCCTAATACTTGGTACTTAGTAGTCAGCTTAAATACTCTTTCTCTAACAAGCATTTGTAATGCTGTCCCATTCTGCCACCTGCTGGTTAGTATGGTGTATAGCTTTATGGCTTGGAGATTTTAATTTTTTTTTAAGAATAAAGGCTATTTGATAAATGTCAGTGATATAAAAAAGGCAAATGAAACTAGTTGTGTTTTTAAGAATCAGATGCAAAATCAATATTAATCTTTAAGTCATAGCTGAAGGTTGCTAATTTCAGACGTCTAGCATGGTGATATTTTTTATATTCTAAAAATAACAACTCAACATTAAAAAAGAGTGGAAGAAGAAAGAAGTGTTTGTATAAATGCTATTCTGATTAAAAGTTTTTTCAGGTTTGCCACTTAATTACCACAGTGGCCCTAAATTGATGTTTCATTAAACTTGATTTGTTGTGCAGCTCTGCCACCACCCTCAGTGATCGCTGACAGCATCACAGAGGACTCTATGAGCTTCTCGTTCAGCTTTAACTCCCAATCTGAGGTGAGACTTGTCATTTCACAAAGAGTTCGATGGAATAAATCTATAGATTACTGTGTGAGTTTAAAGTCTGTCTGGTGTGTTTTTCTTGAGAAGGTGGAGCACTATGTGGTAGTGTTGTCCTGGCAGTTTGACACCCACAAAAAGGAGAGTAAGAACTATACCGTGCAGGAGAGAATACTCAGAGGTACAGTCAAGATACAACTGCAGTTTTTATAGGAGGACTGCAACACAGCATTTTTGTAAACTTGAAGCATGTTGTTCTTTTGCAGCCATGAACCTGACAGCCGGGACAGTGTACGAGGTGGCTGTTTGGGCCCATACCAGTATAGGGGACAGTCCCTCTGCTCTGTCCCTTCATCAGACCAGCGGCAAACAACCAGAGAGGCCGCTGCTCAAAGCCCGGGCTCTGAACCAAACTGCTGTGGACTGTAGCTGGACCATCAACATTCATCCTGCACAGGTACTGGGATTTAAATCAGCGCAATCATTAAATATACATTTTAATGCTGTTGTATTAATGGTCTCAAAACTCTAAACTCTATCTATCTATCTATCTATCTATCTATCTATCTATATCTATATATATATATATATATATTTATTTATTTATTTATTTATTTTCTTAATAATTTTGCTTACTTTTACTTAGTTATTATATGCAAATTGGAATTGAAAATAGAGTCCGGCTTAATATTGTTCAGAACTTTATTCAGAATATGCACCTGGTCTAAAAAGAAAACTCGAATGAAGGCATTTTTATTCGGAATAAATTAATATATTAATACAACTGTTTGTGCCAAAACATGTTTACCAGCAAGCATCTGGGAGAAACTGTTCCTGTCCCTGTTCTTATATTATGTCTAGCATAACTTAATAAAATGTTATTTCTGCACACTGTCTTTTATTACATTTTAATTGAAGTTCTTCATTGAAACTAATAGTGTTTTTCTAAACGTCTCTTGTGGACTATTGTTGTCCCTCTCCTATTACCACTAAGTATAATAGGGTTTTATGGTTATGATTAAATTGATTGCCTTGTGTTTGGTGAGTGCAGGTGGTGTATGGTGTGTTTTATGCCACCTCCTTCTTGGACCTGTATCGCAGTCCCCGTATGGTGCGTACCACATCTCTGAGCCTCATGGTGACTGTCGACAGTGATGAGCAGTACCTCTTCTTGGTGAGTCCCAGATCAAACCCCACATTTCATTTTTATTTAGATTAGTTTGTGGCTAGGGACTACACAGTGTAGCCTTTAGTCATCAGAGATTTCTGAGCAGATGTCTAAACTCTCAGAGCTCTCAAGTGAAATTATCCTCTCCTGTCTATCATTTCCTTAGTGATTTCAGACTGGAAAAGTTACAGTGGTGCATAGACAAATATTTCCCAGCTGAAAAAAGTGGGAACATTTGGGAAGCTCAAAACTCTACTGGTATAGACTGGTAATTATTCAGTGAGAGCTTTGAGAGATACAGGTGCAAATGGGAGATATAATTTGCCCCACAGCTCCTCCACCACCTGCAGGAGTGAAGGAAAGGGGTGCAGTGAGTGTGGTAGTAATGAAAAAGAAATTAAATTATAGTTATGAAGCCCAAACATGTACAAAAAAGTCTTAAAACCTGATATTAAATTGAAGATTGATAAATTATTGTGTGCAAAATGTAGTTTTTGGTCACATTGGTTTGTTTGTTGTTTTTTCAACAAGATAGCAACAGGCAATTTTGCAGAAAAGATTCATAATGGGTCAAGGAACAAATTATTTGTTTTTTGTGTGGATCTGAATCACTGTATCCATGAAGCATTTGAAGGATTTTGCAAGGCCAACTTAAAATTTTGCTGCCAGATTTTTGTGAAACTTTTAATGATAAATGATAATTTTGTATAAACATGGATCTCTCTCTAAAAAATAATAAATGAAATAGTTAAATCAAAATGCCACTGTTTCACTCAGGTGCGTGTGGTCTCACCGTATGTCGGCCCTCCCTCGGACTATGGCGTGGTCAGAATGATCCCCAACGAAAGGCTGCCTCCCAGAAATCTTCACCGCGTGCGAGTGGACAAGACCCAGGCCACACTCAAATGGCAGCCACCCTATGACGCCCCCAACACACCTCTGGTACGTGACATTTACTCCAGTGTTTCCCAATAATTCAATAAACCAAAGAGGCCCACCACAAACTAATTTTTATCCCCAAAAGCCTTAAAACAAACTCCAACACAAAAAATTGCCATAAATAGATATCACATGCAAACATTTAACTTCTATAGATTAAATTATACAGTCTCCATTTAATTTTTACTCTCTTGAAAAAGTCAATTTAATTTTGTGCGTAGACGTATGCTATCCATGTGAGGGACGCAATCCGTAAGGAGGAGCGTGACTACAAGCTGACGTCCAAGAACAACACAGTGGAGTATGTGCTGAAAGGTCTGGAGCCTGGAGGACGATACAGTGTCTCTGTCCGGCTGCGCAACATGAGCAAAGAGGCCAGCTTCACTCTTAGCACAGGTGCAAGCTCACAGACATCAGTTGGTATTGTGATGGTAAAACCTGTTGTAAAAGTGGGTTATCCTCTGCTTCAGTGCCCCTCCCAGCTCCTGAGGCTCTGAAGATTTTGACGGAGAAAGACCATGTGTACCTCTTCTGGAAAAGTCTGGCTGTCAGAGAAAAAGGCTTCAACGAGAGCAGGGTGAGACAGCATCTAGACAAACCTCCGCAGCATAGTGAAAAAATGTGATGGGTTTAAATGTTGTCATCTTGCAATCTGTTCACTGTTTCCTTTATTATAATCTTTGCTAGTGTTTCAAATTAGCATACATTGTGATGTTTGCATGTGGTGGGCAGTTGTCACATCATCTATGTGGGTTTTGTGAGTTTGTCATGTACTGTATTTATTATACACATAAAATCGTTATTTTACAGGATGCCCTTTCTTAATGCAACCCTCTCTGTTTATCCAGGCTTGGGACTGGCACAAGCAGTTTACTGACTTATGAAACTTTGTTGTTGGATATTGTATACAAAAAATAAATAATAAAAATATATAACTAGTAAAATATGTAGATAAAGGTCTAAAACACACAATGTACTAATAAAAATTATGAGAGTAATTATTTTTCCTTTTAAATGTTTTTATTTTTTCTTCTTTAGGGATATGAGGTACATGTTTACGACAGTGTGACCAACAAGACGTCCTTCCTGGGAAACACCACAGAGACGTTCTTCAGGATTAGCAGCCTGCTGCTCGGACACAACTACACATTCTCAGTACAGGCTCGGTGCCTCCTCAACGGTCAGCTGTGTGGAGAGCCCGCACTGCTGCTCTACAATGAGCTCGCTGCAGGTAAACAGTGCTGACTCCTTTGTGAAAGTCATGCCTGAAGCCTGGCTCAGAAGACACTCATGGCACAGTGTAGGATTGTGTCTGAAAAATACTATTATGTTGCCAGAGAATTTAGAAAAAGAGCTTAATTAAAATGTTCACAATGCTGTTACTGTCTAAAACAATTCTGAATTAGATAGGGCATTGTGTAAAATAAACATAAATGAAGATACGTTTCACCTCTCATCCAAGTGGCTTTCTCAATTCTGAATGAGAGGTGAAACATCTTCAACTTTGAAAACCAGATCTAGATTCATATGTCCTGGATGACTGAGAGTCTTCACAAACGTGGGAAACTGTTTTACAATCTCACATTACCGTCCTCATGTTTCCAGGGGCCAGTGATGCCTCTCGTGGTGGTGACGGTTCTGGGAGCGATATTGCGGCAGTAGTGGTCCCTGTACTGTTTCTCTTTCTTCTGGTGGCCTGTGGCGGCCTCGTGGCTCTGTACTTCAGACATCGTCGCCTCCAGAGCAGCTTTACAGCCTTCGCCAACTCGCATTACAACTCTCGTCTAGGGTCAGCCATCTTCTCTTCAGGGGACGAACTGGGTGAGTGCCTGTTAAGAGAAGTGCATGAAAATTGTGCTAAGTGTTCACATTTTCATCTTTGTATACTTTATATTTTCAGACATTTCCATTCTTTCAGGTGATGATGATGAAGATGCTCCGATGATCAGCGGCTTCTCAGACGATGTTCCCATGGTGATCGCGTAGCAGGACGTTGCTTATTCTCTCTTCTCCTGTAACTGTCATGGTGCAGCAGGACAAAGAGAAGAGCAAAAAGTGAAGAGGTTGTTGCTGCAAAAATCTGTGGATGGGAAACCAACAAGTTGGGAGTGAGATATGAAGAAAAATGGAAGAAAGTTAAGAGAAAAAGATATTTTTCAAATATACATTGCACTTTTTTGGATGCGCAATAACTTATTTTTTTATATGAAATATATATATGGGGTCAAAAAGGACAGCGAAGAGGTGGACTCTGAAGAAAACTGTGAAGGATTTGAGTTTGTTGAGCGTACCAGGGAAAGAGAGACCCAATTTGTAATGCAAACTCACGATCCATAGGAGTGGTACATGCTTAAAGCCAAAATAAGCACCCAGAGACTGGAGTCTAGAATGCAACAGGTACACACAGATTATAGAAAATGCTGTATACATTATTTAAAAAAAGGAAAATATTGGAAAAGTAGTTACATGATCCATAGTACTATGTGTGCTATAGCAGGATTTGTAATATTGATGACCACATCTGAATGAACAATGAAACATATCGTCATTTACAAAAAGTTATCTGTAGTTTATTTTTAAAAGTTTGACACTCAGTGTAGCCAAATATTGGTTGAATCATTGCTCGGGTTTTGTTATAGTGTCCTCATAGATGTTTTATTTTCCACCACCAGCACATGGTAAATGTATGTAATATGACTATTCTGGCTTTGAGGGAGGAAGACTGTAAATATTGGCTTTTAAAATGTCCTCTCTGTGTAATGCTGCACCATATCATTTGTATATGTGTACGATGTATGTTATTCATTCAGGACCGTAATTAATTCCTCCAGCATTTTGCCATAACTGTAGTCACAGAGGAAATGTGGTTGGGGTTCTCAGGGAACTGTGTTGGACACCAGTGCAGCACCATCACATGGCTCCGGCAGCAAACAACTAATAATAATAATGAAGCAGATGTATAGGGTCAACTCAGTGGAATGGCAGCCATACCGTAATTTGTCCAGTCCCACTTTGCCTATCTTTGTCCAGTCAATGTCAGGTTATCATTATTTAAAAGGAGTTGTAGAAATTTTAATTTAAATTGAATTATTGACTTAATTATCATTTTTAAGCATTGTGTCTGTCACTGTTTATATCCACAGCTTAGTTGAGGTACTCCCATTGCTTGATTAGGCAGTTTAATTGGACAGCCGTTGTTTACATGCACTTTTCGACAAAATATTGGCTTCACAATGCTCCTTCTCAATTGCCAAAATATAACAATTTGTATTCATAAGTCCTACTCCACCTCAGCTGACTCTGTATCTATGTATCTGTCTATCATCTGAAGTTAGCGCTGCCTCTCATCTTAAGCCATTGAATTAGATGGTGTTCTGCTTTTAATTGACCATGTTTATGTTTTGTTTAAGATGTCTACATGAATGTATTTTAAATCTGTACTTTTAAGGTACCACTTGTGAAGTTTGTGCATGCTCTTTTTTTGTCCTTGCTAAAGTAAATTTGTAAAGTCACCTGTTTGACTGTGGACAGGTCTTCTGTTACTCTGTAGACTGGCTTCTGCAGACTAATCAAATCTTCTGTACGATACACTCACCCAACTCACTAACCCACTGCACTGCTTGACGTAATCATGTCTTGTTCCGACATTTATTGTTACATTGTAAATTTGGTTAATTTGGTAATCTGTTTGAAAATGTCTAGAGAAAGTAGGACTGACACAGAAACTAAACAATGTATAGTTTTGGACCAGTGCCAGGGGTAGCCCTTAAAATATAACGTCAGATTGTAAACAAAATACTGTACTTAATACTTTACATTTGCCAGCATTTTTGCTTAAAACCTCCAAACTTTAACTAAAGTCTGTTTGCCAAAATTAGTTTAAAACGTTAAAAAAGAAATGGTTCAGTCTATGTAAAGAAAATGCTGTATTTTATATATTACAGACTACCTTAATACGTATGTACAAATCCCTGGGAATCAAAGATGGCCCCCGTTATATTTAATTAATGGTAGCTCATACACTGGCTTTTGAGTTATTTTTCCAAATTGGTTGACAGATAACAAGTCCGTTATAAAACAATATGAATATATATAATATATGAATAATGACAATAGCTTTTGTGCCATTTAGTTAGATTGGTAGGCATTTTATCTGTGGGTCACTGGTGCCTATAAAATATTTACCTTTGTCACCTCTGTGTTGGAAAATGTTTTGGCAAAATAACTTTTGTGACTATATTATTTCATAAATATTTTCCCTTTATTCTGTGACAAAGATCCAACACCATTAGTTTTGTGCTGTTTCTTTAAGATGTTTTTTTTTTTTTTTTTTTTTTTGTACACCATTTTATGATGTTTTGATTTCTTGGCCTTAAGACTGGTTTTCTGGGAGTGCTATTTTTACTCTTTTGCAGTTTTTCAATTTTGATTTTTGTTTTGCCACATAATGCCTTACTACAAAACAGATTAGGTTTCTACTGTATGTAATCTATAGATCACAAGGGCACACGCATGCATTAACACACGCTTATACACACAGATATAGAGGAGGAGGAGGAAACTACTGTTTGGGCATTGAGTTGATTTGTCAGATCACTGCTCCTGTGTGTGAGCCAGGCACTCGTCTGATTTTAGTCAGGTTTTTACACATGTACAGAGTGTAATTCTTGGTTATGATGTGACCTATTGACCCCCATTTGTCTTATTGTGGACTCTTGTCAAATGGTTTGCTTCAAAATGTTGTTTGGCACAAAGTTTGATAATATTAGACTTGGCCATGTCTGAAGATATTAATGTCTTGCTTGCAGAAAGTCATGAGAAAAAGACTTGGAGGTACAGTGTGAGGTGTTTTAAGAAAACCACTTATACTGAAATAAACTTGCTGAAAATCAGACTTGGGTGTTTGACTTTTTAAACATTTTCATTTAAAGTCCTTAGTACTGTAAAAAAGGAAAAAATAGATTTGTGTTCATAGATTTTTATAAGCTGTATGTGAAAGCAATGATGATGAGCAACATACAGTTCACAATAAGCTGTAGTTACACAATACATAAAGTTTTTCTGCAAGTCTAAAGAATAAAGTGTCTAATCTTAATATTTGACATAGCAAGGAGAGAAAACATGGGCGTGTTAATATCTTTGTCCACCAGGGGGCACTATATGCTGCAGGGAGCACAGCGTCAACTACACTTCCACTTTTGTTGTTGCCAGGTTTGGCGGTTTTCTGCCTGTTTGAGCTAATGTTGTTCGTATAGATACATCAAGAAAATCCAGCTCCTTCTTGAGATACATTATGGTCTTCGTGTGTGTTTTAATGAAGTATTTCAGTAGAAAACCTTGCCCTGACACTTAAATATTTAGTAGTACCCAAGCAGAATTAGATAAAGAAAAAAGCTTTATATCAAAACAACCACATAGAGCTGGAGTTCATCATGGTAAAGTCAAGGTAAGCAGCACATCATAAATCATAAACTATTATGAACCTGATACAAAAAACATGGTAACTGTGGGATGGGTGCTAGTCAGTTTGTTATTAGGTTAGCTAAATGCTAATTATAAAGAATAAATATGCTAGTAGTTCTAAACTGGTCTGATGGTGGGAACATGTTTATCTCGGGTTAATTTATTGTGACACACTTAGAGAACCATAGTTTTTTTTTTTTTTTTTTTTTTTTTCCAGGGCATCCCCAAGGTCTTAAAAGCATTAAATAGGTATTACATTTGATCTTTTCAAAATCAAGGCCTTAAATATTAAATATTATGAGTGGATATTACATTTTGTTCATCTAGGTTTTGTTAATATTACAAAAAATAGTGTCACCACAACAATAAAATATATTTACTGAGGAAATGTTATTGAAATGCATGATTCATTTGTTCATGTTTTTTAATGCAGCAGTGGAGTTTTTTCTTCTGTATTAGACTTTTAAATAAAACCCTTGAGTTTCAGAGTACGTAGTACGAATAATTCCTCAGTGTAAAATGTATACAAATTATTGTTCTGTTGTTGACAATGCTGGCATTAAATTTCACTCTAAGTGAAATTAAAAAAGTATGAAAAAGGTAAAAAAAAAATAAAAAAAATAACATGACATTTTAAAGTATTGTATGCTTTAAAGGTGCTGTAAGCAGCCTGCACTCGTACTGGTTTGAAAACGGTACTGCAGTCTAAATCAAAACAATGGTCTCTTTTCTGATTGGAAGATCAGTGATGCAGTTTTAGAACCAAAACAAAAAACGTAAACAAAACAACTTTGCCATTATGTAAAATATATTTTTAATTGTTAATAATTCAACGGTACCTGTAACTGTTATCAGTAAAACTAATATTTGATTCAAACATGTTAACATCATATCTTGGCACACATGTGAGTCATTTTTATTAAATAATAAAAATACTGCTCATAGCACATTTAAGTAAGCTGTACATTGAAACTACATACATCTTCTCTGCATTGAGTTGATCTGTTGACAAGGCTATGTGAAGTAGAAAGAATATGAATAGTTACTTATTGGTATAGAAGTCCCTTGAAAAAATGCAAAGTAGCTGTATTCAGGTACAAGTCCAAAGTAAAAACATGAAATGCTAAATTTCTACTTAATACTTATGTCTTTTTTTTTTTTTAATGCAAAGTAATAGACAGCATTTCTTTCACACATATTAACAGCTGTTTAAACATTTCAATTTGAAATTAATTTGTTGTTTTTATGTTTCCTGTCCTTGAAAGACTGGAAAGTAAATAAAGAGTAGTTTTTATTTCATTAATTTGCTGAAAACAAACAGTTGGGGGCCTGTGGAGCAACCTGCTGTGTGGGATGGTGGTGCCTTTTCACACAGCCACTAGGCAGAGGTCAGCGAGGGTCAGGCATGAGTGCAAACACACATACACGCCACACACAACTAAGCACTCCTCTCACTTTTCACAGGTCAAGAGGTGGTCAAGAGGTGCCCGACTGGTTCCTGATTGGCTGGGGTCAGAGGTCAAAAAAACTGAGGGCAAACTGAGTGCAAGGTCAAGAGCAGGTGTTTGAAGAGATAAACAAGAATGCAGAATGGGACTGTAAGAAAAGCAGAAGAAGACACATGGCTCTACAAAGATACACTTCAATAACCAACTGACCTTTGCCAGTCAGGTAAATCTGGAATGCCCTCATCTGAACATGAGTGTATTTACTGTCTGTGTATTTTACCATGACCCAATATCAGAAACTTAGTGCATATTAGAATATAGTGATGCTCAGGGATTGCTGAATTGTATATTAGCTTACATAACTTAATGGAAATGTCTTATTTTGAATGCTTTTTTTGTTCCATCTCAAGGTTGGTGGGGATATCCACTCTTCCCATTCAGACACTTGTCCCTATTATTTGTGAGGGGAATGAATGAATGAGATATTGCTTATGCATCAATGGGAACTATTGTTATAAAAAGCTTTGAGTGGCAATGTTGTTATGTAAATGTAGTCAGGCAGTCGGATGTTTCTCCAGGACTACAGGTTGTAGTAAGCTTACCAGTAGATCATAATAAGTTATCTGTACAGTTTTGTGTGGTTTTTGTACTATAAATATGCTCAACTAATATTGTTCTGCATTGCTGTCCTGTCTACCACATAATCCTATGAGGTCATGGCTTATGATCTAAAAAAGCCTAAAAAAAGGTCACACAACCACTGTAATTCAATTCAAGTTATTTTTGTTTGTTTTACATGTCCCCCCAAAAAAGACATCAAAAGACTAAGGGTTCCTACAATTGAACTACCGGTAACACAATAGAGTTACAATGGGCCAGTGTACGCTTTGTGCTGGTCCCAAGCCAGGAAAAATAGAGAATGTTTACCGTGGCGACCACAGATGGGAAAAGAATTACCAGTAACAAACAGCAGCAGCAGAGGTGACCCGAAAATGGCTGCTTCTTAGTGTAAAATTAGACTTTGTAGGAGTTTGATTACATGATGAACTTAAACCCGTAGAGGAACCCAGAATGCATCACCCCTGGGTCTACCTCATTGACCTTTCCAACTTATACTTTTCACCACTAGTCCACTTTATTGGCAGTCCAAAACACTATAATAATTATGTGTGGACAGATCAGTGGGGTTTTTTTATTGGAGGAAGACTGTGGCCAATGGAAGAGATTGGAGGTCCATTTCTCCTAGCAACAAGCCACGGCGCTGGCTCTGCTCTGCCATTAGCCAATACCCTAAGGAGAGATCATTTGGAAACTACTCTCCCTGGTCCATGTTATGACATTAAACTGACTATAGCTTGTCTCTCATCAGCAGCAGCACTCGCTTCAGTGGAGCTTTGATTTGTCAAAGTCAATAGAGTAACACATCTTTTTCTTTCAAACCGCTCTCAGTAATCATCATGATGTCTCTATTTTGTGTGCAGTAAACGCCATTCACATCAGATATATCTCACAGAATCAGCCTCAAAATAGGCAATTGACCTAAAATATTGTACGTCTGAATATATCTATATGTTTCACACTTTTGCTTTTAGACAGAAATCACATATGAAGTGGAGGGCAGAGAGACGGTAACATACAAATTCTGCCATTTACTGTGTGTTCTCCTAAAGATGCAAATTTGAAAAGTGTCTGTCATATTACATGGTTTGAATAATGCAGATAATTTCTTTTAAAATATTGGGGAAAAAATTAGGCTGCTTAATTTTTTTCTTTGATTCATTGACTTAGACACAAAAGCCATCTCAAGATTGTTGGTTCAATGCCGTATTGTCATTACTGATATCACTCACTTTTACATGCAGGTTGACCAAATTATTGCTTTACTTGGATTATAACAGGAGTTTTAAACTGCATGTAAAGCCAGCGAAGACATATTAGAAGTCTCTCTGCCACTTGTGTTTTATTGTTTTGGTCCATTGTGTTTATGTGAAAGCTAGACTGCCGTAGCTTTGATGCGTTTATGAGGCTGTGTAAGACACCTTTACCACATTTACCATTTTAGGAATGCTTTTTCTAACTTTGTTAAGTTTCATTTAGTAAAGTAAAAGTGTTATCATTTATATTTACTGGTGAAACTATGATTACTGTGTAAATTAGCTGCATGTGTTAGTATTGTAGCACTACTGGTAAATCCCAGACTCTGAGTGCCAATGTTGGCTGCAGTGGTTTAAGCAAAAGTATGTCTCTTAAATAGGTTCTCACAGGCTTATGTAAGCCTGTGAGAACCTGTAACCCTTATCCTTAGATATTAACAACATAAGGGATAGATAATTATCTTTATTTACTTTACAAATCCTAAGACTTACATAAATTCCTCCATGAAGTGGCCAACTTACTTATAGTATTTGTCACCTATTCTTGCAGGGTTTTTGGGCTCCCAGGCCTATTGTAAAATCCATTTGTGTTTAGGCACCAGGTACTTACATACAACTTGTGTATACATACAAATATGGTTAACATCCATATTACCTGATACAGGTTATTGGTCATCAAGTACAAGCAGGCATTCTGGTAAAATAAGGTTTGCAGCTTTTTCCTAAAATTTCAGTGTTTTCCAGTAAATGAAAACACAGAGACTGGTGCAGTGGAGTGAGTGGACACGGTTTGGGAGAGCTCTGGGCCAGACCTGAGGACAAAGAAAATGCATAGCTGTGTCACTGCTTTGACCCACAGTGGTGTTACATTACCTGAGGCTAGAGCAGGATCTGTCTTTCTGTCTGCACCCCCCACAGCGAGTGCTGTCAGTGGGACAGCAGCATGGACCAATGGAGGAGAGCTACAGGCCTGTCCTGTTGGCAGTGAGTGGAGCTGCAGATATAGACGTACAGCTCAAACTCCCCAGCTGCTTGTTGGAGGAGCAGAAGACTTTTGATGTTTGAGTGTGTGTTTGTGTGTATGCCGTCCTCCTTTAATCCCCGTCAGCATGTTGGGCCTTCAGAGACTGCCTTGCTGTCAATATGAGCTCTTGCTTCTGTCTGACTGCTGTGTGAACAGAAGGTCCTCGTTTCCAGCTTGAGAAATGCAACCCATTTTCTCCAAACCAAAATGTATCTGTGTAACATTTCCAAATACCACTGACTTATAACTCTGCATGGGACTTGAAATTTGGGCATCCAGTATGAATATGCATATAGCTGTGGGATTTTACTTATATTTATAATTTACATACATTTATTTATAGTATTATATTATATATTGTATCATTTCTTGACAACATTATAACATGAGGTTTCCTTAAAGGTGTTTAGTGTTCAAATTTTGCGGTTTTGCAGCCAGTTAATGCCTTGAAATACTCTTAAATCTCCTACATTTTACTTCCATTTCCTACAGCTTTGTTTTGAAGGGGCAGCACATACATTGTTTGTTTCTGAAGATACTGCCTTGCATGATGATTATTATAAATTAATTATATCTGTAAATGTAAATTCATCATCTGTCCTTTTCCTACTGAGTTTATTGATAAATGGCATGTCTCTGCAGGGCTACTCTACGTATACAAAGTAACGGTTTAAGGAGTGCATTTGCAATCTACAGTTTTACCAATAGAGGCTGTCAAAAGCTACACTGTGCACCTTTAATGCAGAATTTTCAACATTTATTACGTTATT
This sequence comes from Bostrychus sinensis, assembly GCA_020698575.1. Lineage (NCBI taxonomy): Eukaryota > Metazoa > Chordata > Actinopteri > Gobiiformes > Eleotridae > Bostrychus > Bostrychus sinensis. The sequence goes on from CM036245.1 coordinate 17,460,937, forward strand.
CATCTGTTTTGTAATTATATGGGTTTATAGAGCCATCAATGGCTACCAGAAGTGTAATGGCAGCACGCATAGATACCAAGCTTGGAGTTAAACTGACCTATAAACTGATCTATACTCTAAGTAAAACTGTGCTTGTAATATCTTTTAAGTTTTCAGCATGTTAAAACATTAGTTTACAAGGTTCTTCAGTAATGGCTTGCACATGCACTGCTGTGTTGCATTTTGGTTGGACCACCCTCCACCCCTCCCTATACATTTCCCCATCCTCTGTGTCTCCCTCTGCTCTGCGAATAAGGCCGCTGTCCGACATAAAGGCTACATTTGTTCTCAACCTTGTACCATGCTTCTCTGCGCCATTGTTCTGCGAGCCTACTGTTAATATCCGTTGCAAATCTGCTTACTTTCAGATTCCATCAATACGAGTGGGGTGCACAAAGAGCGGACTATGCAAAGGCCCAGAGAATAGGATGCAAACAGAGGTTGTCAGTGTGTTGCTCGAATCCGGGAAGATGCTGACAATGGCTGCAGTGTGAGGCTGCCCTGGTGATTGATCAGTCTGATGTTGGGCTGCGTGGGATGGATGTGGCAGACACAATTAAACAAACAAAGGTTGAGAGGAAGTGGCATGATTTAGCTGAAGGGATTTACAAAGGATGAGTCAAGTGAATGCGGTGGGTCTCTCGGTCCTTTTTGTAAACCATAGATTATTACAAACTGTCACAAGGAAAAGAGGCAAACGCTTTGTGTCATGTGGTTACATCTCCAGTTGAGTCTTGGCTTATTATGAAAATATTATTTCTCTTTATCAAATGTAGGAAATGTCTAGTATAGTAGTTATAAGTTGGGTCATCATTTTATTTCATCCTAATCATAAAGAAATGCAATTTATTGTTTCTCCCATTCAACATATACAAATACTTACTTACTCCAAATCAGTGCTGGACAAAGTACTCAACTTCATTACTTGAGTAAAAGTATATATCCTTATGGTCAAATATTACGCCAATAGAAGTAAAAGTTGCTGAGTCAAATGTTTACTTTAGTTAAAGTACTGGAGTATGTGCTTTCCACATACTTAAGTATTCAAAGTACTTGGTTTTTTTGACAATTTAAATGAGTGCAGCCAAGAAATGTAAAATGTCTACTACATTCAAGTCACAAATTTGCATCTCCAAAAATATTAATAAATACATTTTACATCATTTTAATGAGGAAATGTGGGCATCAATTTGTAAAACCATAATAGATAAGATTGTTCTACAGCAAAAAACGAGTCATACGTATTATAAATAAGGCTGGGTTTTATGATTATACTAATCAATAATTTTTGTATTGGTTTATTATCAAAATTGTGCAAATAATGTTCAGAGCCAAAGCTAAATCACTTCCAGATCCTGTAGAGGTTCTTTTTAGTTTCTGAGAGCAAATATGAGTAGTATCATTATCTTTAGGAAGTAAGTCAGTTGTCTTTCGGTTTTAAAACCATTTCTCTGCAGAAGTTACTTTTGCTTTTTTAGAAATGTAGTGGAGTAAAAAGTATTATATTTATCTTTTAGATGTAATAGAGTAAAAGTAGTAAGTTACCCCTAAAAATACTGCTTAAGTAAAGTACAGATTCTCAAAAACTATAGTAGAGTACAGTACAGTTGTAAAGTACAGTACTCAAGTAAATTTACTTTGTTACTGTCCACCTCTGCCCCAAATAGTAGTATATATCTTTTATCCTTTATATATCTTTTCTTTTCTAGGTTTACAAAAGCAAATCATCTGCCCCCTAGCATGCAGTTATTTGCTTATTGATTTGACATAGGTTTTACGCCATATACCCTTCCTGATGCAACCCTCTGTTTATCTGGGACTGGAACTGGCTCAGGCAAAAAGTACAGCCAGTAAGTACTGGCTTGTGACCCTGGCTGGATTTAAAAAGGATTGTATATGAATTCATTTAAAATTATATTTGTCTGAGAGAGAGGAATTCATAAGCCACTTGTTAGGTCAGTCATCAAAGTTGGTTTCAAGGTTTGGCTAAGGTAACACTTTAAAACTTTAAATTCTACTTAAATTAAAAAAAATAAAAAATAGGCTGATCTTAAAGGTCAGCTATTCAAATGTCATACTGAAGACTATTCATTTGTAACAGTTATCTTTGCTGAAATACGAGTATTTTTACTGTCTGTCCTATCTGGAGTTTGGATAAAGATAAAAAAAAATCAACATACTGACAAGACTTACTGTAAAAACGTATTTTCGACCCAGACTAAGTGCCTCGACCTGTTTGATCTTGTACTCACTCTCTCCATTAGGTGCTTCATCGTTGATCCTAATCTCTGCTTTAGCAATGTCAAGGCCAAAGACATACAGAATTAGATACAAAGAGCATACATCCAAGATAATTTTAAGAACACTTTTCTAATTAGCTTTTTCTTTTAGATTTTTGAGTCAACTTAGCTTAATGGTGGAGCTGAAACTCAAATTGGACATCTACTTCATGTTTAAAAGGAAATGCCATTTTTATTCCAGCAAACATTTGAGATAAACATAATTTTAATGCTTGATTCATTTAGACAACTTCAAGGTAAAGATGGTCAAAGTAATTGCACTATGTAAGCAGTGAAATGTGAACATCTTTAATCTGCAGTAACTGTATTTAATAACACTAACATGTTGATGTTTCACAGATTTTGAATTGAAAATAACTATGAAAGTGACTGTACATATAAATGTTGTTTCTGTTTGAAATTATTATTTTAATTAATTATTTTATTCATTGAGCCATTCATTAGTTTTCTCCCATTTATTTTAGTTGGGGTCTTAGCAACTGTGGGCTTGAGGGTACACTATGTATGGACAAACTATGTATGGACAATGACCACTTAGATGCAGGGACTTCTCTTAGACACATGGACTAACAGACATCCATTCACTCAGTTTTAAGTGAGAGACCTCACTGTAACATGGGGAGGACATGTAGAGCTTTTATTTTTATTCAATTATTGCAAGGCCTCATTTCTAAAATGTCAGCAAGAATTTTTGAATGCTACATTTTTAGTCACAGCGGTGCAGAATGAGTTAAGACATTCCTGTACAGCATGTTTTTGTGTTTTCCTCCCAGTTAGTTCAGAGTTCCTATTGTTTCCACTGAAGCATGTTGTGGATGCTTCGCAGGTTTGTTTGACCTGGCACTGCTGCCTCAGGACAATGGCTCCATCCAAGTGCACTTTTATTGTGTGTATGCTGCCTGTGTAATGAGGGAACTTCTCCCCAGTGATGAACCCTCATCTATTTAATTTTAGACCCTCTCGATGCCCCCCGCCCCGCCCCCTTCAGGGTCCTGCGGTTAATGAAAACATAACAGACTGTTTAGCCGGTCCAGCCAAGATCCTCATCATCTCCCAGTCATACCAGCCAACAGCATAGTGCCAGCCCTGCCGTCCCCTCTGTCCCCCCTCTAACTCACTGACAATGTTGTCCCGGCGCCCCTGCTGCCCCTCCACATGCCTGAACTGCTGCCAAACTTATCTCTGCCTCCATGTCCTTGGGGCTTCTTTCTTCCCCATCATTTCTCAGACTCTATTCACTTCTCCGCCACTTTCTCACCACTCTTACAGACACTTTCACTCCATATAATTCAAGCCCCCGTCGGGATCACAATTTGTCCTCAATTTGTGTCCCTCAAACCCCACATTTCTTAATGTCCAGCTCCAGTTGCCCTCATGCCATGGTGCCTGTGGATTGGCAGCCTCTTACAACACCACTAAGCTTAATGTCAATTACATCTGCCAAGGAGGTTATGTTTTTGCTTATGTTGGTTTGTTTCTTTATAGTTTTGTTAGACTATCAGCAAGAAAACTTGAAAAGTAATGGTCAGAATTTTATGAAATTTGCAGAAATTATTCATCATTGGCCAAGTACGAAATGGGTAGTTTGTTATTGGGATCCAGGAATTTCTTTTTTTGTATGATTGCAAACTACAACTTCTTCCATAATGGTATTAGCTTTTGGTGCAGTCTATTGTGAGATACAAGGGGTTTCTGTTGCCATGGACAGTGCATCAGTCCCTGAATTTTGACATGTTGGACTTTATATACTTACCATTTTGAGATTTGAGAGCAAATTCCTCAGTAGAGAGCGCTGTTCAAGTACTTTTAGTTTCAGTTTTAAACAGTTTACATTCATACTGTAGAATACAAATTCACAAATAAAAAAATCCATTTGTCTTATATATTAAAAGGTGGCTAAGAATTAGTTACAATCTTCTAATACTTCCCAAATAAAAGAGCAAGGGTGGAGGAGCATTGTATTCTTAAGAAAATATGTAAATTCTGTCTTCTGGTTTACTTGTCAATTTATGATATGGGATTAGCAAAGACAGGGTGGTATCATGCATATAATTTCTGTCGAAGGTGGCTAACTATATGTGCTAACATTTTCCTAACACTAGACAAGTTGGTGCCTGCTGTGGGCTTCTCTGTATTTGTTATTCACTGCTTTGAATGCATGCATCGCTCCAATATGCAATAGCAATTTTGGACGCCATTCTCTTGTCGTGACTGTGCGGTTTTATTGTTTCCTGCCTTACTTCAGTCATTGGACTTTTTGCATTGTTTTATCATGTCTCTCTCACTTGTCAGTTTTGTGGTTGTGCTGCTTATTTTTTTCCATGGCCCCATTTCTTACCCCACTGCTCCCCTCTCATTCTCCTGGTTGTTTCCGCTCCTCTGTTTGCAGATTGTAGAGGCTTTGCCCGTTTCCCCCAGCAGCCCAGAACAGTGAGGGGATGGGGACGCTGCCCTGGTCCATCTGAATGCAGCCTGGGAGACAAGCAGCCCTGCCAGCTTCCGATGTCATTACTGGAACATAACACGGTCAGACAGGCAGACGCAAACACACAAATCACACACATTTATTCACCACCCCACACAGCAGGCCAACACATGCACACACCAGGGCACGGTGACCGCAGAATACAGCTTATCCAGCCATTGTATTGGCAGCAAAGATTGACCCATGTGCAGAATAAATAGTATGCATTGCTGGGATGAATGGTTGGGCTAAAATATCTAGTTTAGATTGTTTTGGTATATATTTAATTCTTTACACGTAATCCCACCATAAGCTTACTTACAAAGTTTACTCTTTGTGTCAGCCTCAAGCCTGGATAAATGGAGAGGGTTGAATACAGAAGGCTATCTGATCAATATCTGATCAATATAACATACATTTTTTAACTTAATAGAAATAGTATTGATTTTTATGTATCACTCACTACATAGCTCTCTGTATGTCTAGGTCTTTTTTAGATTTGCTTTGCCCTTGAAATAGTTATAGTTATGGATATATGAAAAGATGTATATATAATGTGATGCCTGTTTAAAGCCCATAGTTACTGGGATACCGCTAGCATTTTTATTTATACATTTGAAATGTAAGGTTTCATACCTTAAGCAGAGAGATTTCCTTCGTCTTGGATTCTTGTAGACATTTATACTCTTCAGTTCCTCTTTTGTTTGACTATATCCTTTATCTTCTGTATTGTTCTTTTAAAACCAATAAATGGCAATTATATTTTAGCTATTTTTGCATTTTAGCGCTGCATACATGTGTTTGTACCTTCTTTTGTTCTTGCCATTTCACACAACTTACCGGAAGAGGCTGTGCAGATGCATCAAGCTTGAGTTGATGTGATTAGTTTCAAGGCTTATAGGATATAGATGAAAGGATACACATGGAAACCTTCTGTTGGCTTTTCCCACTGACAGTTGAATAGGCACTCTGTGTACTCCAGCTTTATTTGCTGAGGCTGGCGGAGCATATGACTTTAGATTGGCACCTTGTAAGGGCACACAGAGCAGGCTGAATGGATGGCACTAAGCTCAAGCCTGTTATTTGCTATCACCACACAACCACCATCTGGAGTACCTTTGAGCTCTGTCCTGGTACCACTACACTATAACCTACAGACAATACTATTTTAACCTACAACTCTGCAGGGCCGAACAAATGTAGCCTGTGTATTTCTTGTTCAAATGTACTTTTAATTGAGAATTACAACATTACTGTAGATGAAATTGTCAAACACAAGTTGTCTATGCCATCATATAATTTTGCACTTTGCAGTATGTATTAAAGTGATGTATTCAGGTAGAATATGCAAAGTAGCTGAAGTTAGTGTACATGTAGCCTTAAAGTTAGCTGTATGGTAGATATCTGTGATTATATTATGCAAAAATAACTTTTCTGACCTTTCTACCATGTTATAATCTTGTTCCCTCATCAAAAACATACCTTGAGTTGTGTTTTGCTTCATTCATGCATGTTTAAGTAATCCACTATTCTTTGGCGCTGAGTTTCTGAGGCCTCAGAACGCTCGATTGCACAAACCTCTGCCTCTCCCATGAACCCCCGCCCACTCCAGGAAGCACTGACCAATCTACAAGCTCCTACATCAAGTCTACGCGCTCATTCATTTATCCAAAAAACAGTGTACAGCTGTTTCCACTGATTCCTCACAGCTATTTTTCATTTTGTAGTAAAATGGTATCACACAAAAAGGTTAAGGAAGTGAAGTTCCTTATTTTCTTTAAATTATGTTCAAACAACTGCAATAGTCTGCCCTCTGCTGGTCTTTTCACCTGTGTCTTTATGGCACCAGTAGAGTGCTTATTAAAAATGTTCTCTTTTAGTTAGATCATGTTTTTAAAGGTTGTAAAATCTGAAATGCTGTTTTAAATGACCATGATTGGTTTAAAAATATGGATAAAAGCATAATGTAACCCCTTTTAATTGTCAAAATTCAATTATTCAGTGCATACAGAGTGAAATGTTTTAGGTATTTATTTAATTTAATTGCAGTGATTATGATAATTTTGTAATATTAAGTCATATTGTAATTATATGAGATACCAAATTTTGGTTTTCATTAAATTTATGCCATAATTATCAAGAAGATAAAATAAACAAATACTTAAATATAATAATAAATAATAAAATATTTCACTCTATCTGCACTGAATGTATAAGATTAACAATGACAATGAATAACTTAGTGAAAAAAATGTACTTTTCCATTGACATGGGTCTGTAGATACAGTATAGTGCTATAGTAGATATTAGGCATGTGTTTTCAAGGTCCAAGAGTCAAGGAGAAGCAGATTCTGGACAGGGTTCGATATTATTGAGAAGAAAAAGATCACTGCAAACCAAAAACTCTCTATCTTGAAGTAAGTCAAATTTGCTTGGTCTCCCTGACCCAATAGGGCAGCTTAGATTGTTGGTATCAAACATGTTTTGAAGTGCATGTTCTTTAACTAAACAAAAGACTGTTGGATGAAGGAAGCACTGGATGACAGAGGAGCGTGTATGCTGCGGTAGAGGTGGACATTTGGGGATGTGGTAGGTGAGCAGTTCAGGGCACAGGCTGCTGGGTTTAGTCCAGTGGAGTCAAGCTGCTGTCTGGCCTGATGCAACCACAGTGCGTGTGATTGGCTGGGATTATACTGGCCTGTGTACTTGATACTGGGCTCTGTTGTAATGGACCTTTTCCTGTAGCTCGGCTCGGACAACGCTCCTTTCTCCTTTTATCTCGCCCTGCTCTGCCCCTGCCTCAGATCAGGTTGCTAAAAGAAAAATGCCGCCTGCCACCAGCTCTCCATTTGGTCGGCACTTACTATTCAAATCTCTCTCACATGATCTCTGCATTCATGCGGATTCTCGTATAAAAATAAACTATTCCAACAACAGGACCCATTCAATAACACTATGGTGCTTATTGATGGGTAGCACAAAGCGTAATTATTGCTGGTCCACCTAATGTTATGTGTTGTGACCACCTGCCTAATATGCAGCGCTATATGCAACAAACTGTCTTTTTCTATTAGCTACCAGTATTAACTTTTTCAGTAATTTGAGCTACAGTGGCTCATCTGTTAGATTGTTCCACATGGGCCATCCTTCACTTCCCACATGCCATCACCTGTCGCCTGTTCACCTCTGTTCCTTCCTTGAGCCACTTTTGATAGATACTGATGTCTGCAGACCAGAAACACTCCCACCTATAGGTGCCACGATGAAGATATCGTCTGTGTTCGTTACAAATGCCACATTATTATATAGATTATTTCACAATGCATGTTAATGTCAGTGGTTTGTAAAATTGTCAAAAAAAGATTACTTGAGTGTGTGAGCAAATGTTATCAGGAATGAAGTTTAGCTGCTGAACGCCTCTGTATTTCTTATTCTTATCATTCTCCTATCCTGTCCTATCTAGTGTCCTACATTGTCCCATCCTGTCCTCGTCCTCCTGTGTTAAAGCGGAGGAGACAGAGCGTTGCAGGGGCCAGGTGTCACTGTGCACACTGGGAGGACAAAGACAGTATTGAGGAGGGAGGCATGGAGCAGGGAGCAGCACAGGATACTCTTACAGACCGGCCAGTGTTTGTGCCAAGTCCACCCTTATACACACAACAGACACTGTGTTCAGTTTCTCCCCACTCCCGTCTTTGTCTTGTCTGCTTCTCTTTCTCTCTCTGCCGTTCCCTTTACCTCCTGTGCTCCGGTTTGTTTCAGGCAGGTTGGCTTGCAGCGCAGTTTGGTCTGGAGTCTAGATGAGAGGGCCAGATAGCAGTGGGTCTAAGAGCAGACTTCTGTATTACTGTTCTTTCAACCTCTTGGACACAAAGAGCCAGAGATTGGAATGAACTTGAGAGAAACACAACCCAGTCAAGCCGCACTTCAAAATACCAGACACAGAGCAACAGGAAAAGAAAAAGAAAAAGTGGGCTGAAAGTAAGATTTTATTTTTAGATGCCTTGAGAAAGTCTGGGGTCTTGCTTACTGGTATATTTCTCTTTATCATATTCATGAAAAAGATAGTATTTCATATATTGTCAAATTTGCGCTGATAGCATCAGCAAGGCACAGACACCTGAACACTTGACATGTGTAAATAGATAATGATCATACAATTGAAAACTGGCATTTAAAGCAAAGCAGAGAAATCTTTCTGCTGCCATGGCTCCAGATTCTTTGGAGACCCTGGCACTTTGCCATGACCAACTTAATTGGCTGCATTAGTCTCATCAGATCAGCTTAATTTTGCAAAGACTAACTATACACTTTTCTTTGTCTCATCTCAGTGTCCCATGTCTCTCTCACAAGTCACCGGTAGCTGAATGATCCACTCGTCATTTTCCATTTTAATACCTTCAAAATGATAGCATAAGTTCATGGAGACATGTTTGCTGTTGTTGAGGATGGTTAGTGCTCATCCTCTGTGTAGGATCTAACTGTCTTTGTTCACATGGGATGCTCAGCTTCCTCCCACCATCCCAAGTGGTCTGAGCGTTAGCCTTGCAATTAACTGGTGATGTACCCTGCCTCTTGTACCCTTGCATAACAGGACAAGTGGTAGAAAATGAATAAATGACGCTTACTTAACAAATCGAATAGCAGTAGCTGCTATTGACAATTGTAGCCCTACCACATACAGGAGTCTATTCTTTTAGCACATGGTTCACTATACAAAGAAAAAAAAAAGAAAATAAATTGATTCAAACAAATTTAAATAACTAATTATAAAACTTGGACAAGTCGACCTGATACACAGCATTATGAGTAAATTTACAATAAAAAACTTTAGCTGAAAATAAATTGCCCCTGGCTGTATTTTAAAATGCTGTTTTTTGGTTACCCTCTAGCCATGCAGGAGCTGTGCTCAGTTCATTGCCACACCTGGGACCAGCGGCTGATGAGGTGAAGTGGAGTTTAAAGATGTGTGTGGTTTGACTTGGCTCTCATAATGAGGCCATAGTTTCATTTTAGATTTGTGTGACAGCACTTTGCTTCACGGCCAGTCCCAACCTGCGGAACGAGTTTAGTTAAAAGTGTACATTACAATAATGTAAATGTATACGAACAGGATATGAACAGATCGTGTGAGCAGTGTTGTAGCTCTAACCATGCATGCACCACTGTCATTGCATGGTGTGATCCTGCTTTTGGAGGGAAACTGAGAAAGATGACACTGACGCGATAATGAGAGCCTCACCCTTTGGCTCTTGCAGAAGAAAGAAAAAAAATGCTATAGCCCCAGAAGTGCAGAGTCATCAGAAGCAGGCAGCAGTGCACATGGCCGGCTCACTGTGGGACTGTAAATGAAGCAGCTAATTACCCAGGGACAGAGCAGACTGTCTGAGACACCTGCACACTGTGCTCTCGGGACACAAGCCCTACGCCTTTAATCTCCAACAGTCAACACAGAAACACAAGCTTCAGGCCAGTGTGTGGGTCCAAATTATAGTATTCTGCCCATGAATATGAGGTTGTTTTTTCATTTAAAAGAAAATGCATTACTAGTACATTGGTCAGTGTATAGTATTTATAGCATTGTAAATTACAGTAGCATATGGGCCATTTAACTTAATTATATTTTTTTAAATAATGAAAAATACAGCAAAGAAAATAATTTTCATTGTATTATTATTATTACTATGATTATGATGATGATGATTATTATTAATATATTTTTTTCCCCAGAAGCCATTATGATGCTCTTGTAAATTAAAGATTGCAGCCGGGGTAAAATTTTGTAATAATCAGACTAGGAATACCAACTTTAATTTTGAAATCCAAAATATTTAAATAGTTAGAAATGCATCTCAATTAAACTTTTTTTTGAACACATCTTAATATGTCATCAATAACCCATTGTAGCCCATCTCGTTAAGGATGCTAATCTTAAATATGCGTTGCAGTACACCAGAGGGCGCCCTCAGTGTCACTTGACATGAACCATTGAGTAATTTAAGCATATTACAGAAATTGTGACTGGCTCGAGTAGCCTAGCAAAGTTTGTCAGTGCGTTATGCCGTCATGGGGGGTAACTTATGCGGTAGGTGGTAGGATCGCTGCATAGCCTTTCACAAGTGTTCCTTTTGTCCCGCTGTAGGATGATATATCTGACAATAGTGTGAGTTACAGTATGTGGAAAATGGATGGTTCCACTTGGACTGAATAGTAAGACAACAGACAATAAGTTTTGGTGAAAAGCAGGATTTGTTGGATGTGTATGCGTGGATTGTGGACCGGGATGTGCACATAGTACTAGTACTGTGTGTGTGGGCATTTGGTGGTTTATATGAGTCTGTGGTCCCTGCACGTGCACTGCCTGTGTGTCTGTGTGCATGGGGCGGGGGGGTGACCGTCTGTATGTGTGTCGAAGATAATTAACCGTCCACAGAAGCGTGTCATTCCTCTTTTGTGTGTCAGAGCAGACCGCGGGGGTCCTGAGCGCCAGCGGAAATGCTGATTTAGTCTCACTTTAACTCCCCCTTTTTTTTCCTTTCCTCGCTTTTTCTTTAGATTACATCCTTTAGATTTATCTGCCAAACATTTACACTCCTCACCTGGTTAACAGACGTCTGTAGTCCAACATATATAGGTCACATACTGGTGTTATGAAATAGTCCTGTAGTAGTGTAACAATAAGTCATATGAAATAAAAACAAATACATGTTCCCTGTGTACAATGTATACTGTATATAATATATGCATTTCACTTGTAAATGAACTACAGAAACACATTCACCTGATGCACCTGAGCCACCCCCCCAACCTTATATCGCCTTGACCCAAGCCTTAACTCCACCACCACCAGCAGACGGATGTCCAGGGCTCCATGTGCGGCGGTGGCCTTTTCCACAGGAATTCTTAGCTTGGTTTTTTTCTTGTAGATCTTCCACACCGCTTTGCGCCCTCAGATTTCACGCCACAACATTAACGCGAGCTGACACACTGGATTAAAGGCAGACAGCTGGAATGCCCGGGCTCTTTGTGCAGCATGGACCTCAGCCAAGAGCCCTTTGCTGTGAGGCCAAGAGAGACCTGGGAAAGAGCGCTCTCCTTGGAAATAAAAGCACAAGACTGGCCAAAGAGGCTGGACTGTACCTGCACCGTGACTCCGCCTCCTGCTTTGGTGTGGTCAGGTGAAGTCCAGTAGTAGCTGTGATTGATATATAGGTAATAGAGAAGAGAGAAAATACAGGATAGCTCACCTGTACTGTTCAGGTAGTTTTAAAAGAGGATGGAGCAGCTCTGATTTGTATACAAAACATTTTCTACAGTTATTCCAGGCATACTGGCGTGTTAAAGTTTAAAATACAATGAAACAAACTTTTTTTTAATTAGAGAAGGGTTTTATACTCTGCAATTTCAATAAACAATATCTACTGTGATATAAAAAGATAAAATTATCTTATAGTGAATTTTATAGATATCAGTTATACTCTTCTTATACTCCATTCACCTTTTTAATAGTTCATGTTCAGGGCTGGGTACCATTCAGATTTTCTCAATACCAGTACTTAAACGATACCTAGTTTTCGATACCGGTACCTGAGTGATATATTTTCTGATAACTATGCTGTGCTAAGTCATCTTCTACAATCATAAAACACAATAATACAATTTTTTTTAAAAGAGCAAAATTATCACAAAGGTACCATTTATCGGTACCAACCCTATGTATGTAGTGTATTTTTACTTATATTTCTTTTGTAGACTATAACATTATGTAAATCCAATATTTTCTGCATAGTATTATTATTAACTCTGCCAAGGATGGATTTTGATGAAAATTTCAGTGTCACAAATTGAATAAGGAACAACTGATTACATTTTGGGGGTGATCCGGATCACCATCTGGATCCAAGAATTTTTTAAAGGATTCTTTACTATTGGGCAATGGGTCTAATTTTTCCATTACAGCTTTGAACTCAACAAATAATGTCCAGAAACATTGGCAAATAATTACAAGATGACATCATGGTAGATGTTATAATCTGACATTGTTTTACTTGGATCATGTTGATATTCTGGTTCTGGTGATCCAGAAGGTTCTAAATGTAGGAGGTTCATATAAAATTGGATATTGCACAGCAACAAATGTAGCTAAATGCACTAAACACTTGCAAATGACGCCAAATGAAAGGTGAGTTTTTTCTCTTTCAGTAGTATTCTCACAGATTTGATGTATTTTTAATACTTATTGAGCTAGATCTGGGCCTTTAGGGTTTTTTCTCAGGTGAGTGACCCTATGGCTTACCAGAGGTCTGCGCTCTCTGAGTGCTTCTAGTTGGATTATATCATCATCTTTATTTTTTTATTGTCTCTATTTCACCTTTTTCCTTAGGATCTCCTTGTTAGTCAAGTGGTTATTTCACTATTGCTGTGAGAGGTCAGGAGTTTGATTCTTCTATGGGATGCCAAAAACGCCAGCATTTACCGGTCCCAAGTTCGAATAAATTGAGAGGGTTGCATCAGGAAGGGCATCCGGTATAAAATCTGGTATAAAACCCTGCCAAATTTATCTAAGTCTATAAAACTATGTGCCACTAGTCACACACTTTCAAATTTGTCAGATCAGATCTCTGCACACGGACGGTGACGGAGACAGGAAGAGCGATGCGGGCTTGTTGGGCGTCTCCATGGACACGGCGCGGCCCGGTCACGCCTCATTACGGCGGAGCGGCTGTTTGTATTGGCTGGACAGTTCTGGAATGTATTCTCCCAATGCTAATAGCCTTCAGATGCCATCGGCTCATTGCACTCAGCAGTGTCACCCACACACACAGACGCACACACACTGACACATGCAGACAGAGGAAGAGGAGAGTCGTTTTAGAGCTTCAGAAACATGCCCCCAGAGATCTGTCTGAAGAGATAACATAATCTCTGGTAAAAGTTTCGCTGGCTGCTAGTGGCTCTGGTCACCTCGGTGCTGTCTGCTTTGTCATACATGTTCAGCATTGTCATCTTTATCAGCTGATCCTCTTTGGTACAGTGGCTATCCATTTGATAAGGAATTAGTTATTAGATGTTAGCCATACCCAGTGCAATTATATGACTTCTATTTTATGATATCTGTCACTCACAATAATGACCAGCGTTTCACAGAGAGCACAGGAGACCAGATGAGAATAAAATCTTTGAAAAATTGTCCATTTCCACAAAGCAAATGGATGGTCAGAACATTACCTATAACACCAGTCTTCTTTTGTTTCGACTTTTCTCTTTCGGGGTTGCCACGGCAAATCATCCGCCCCCTAGTGTGCAGTGATTTACATATTGATTTAGCATAGGTCTTATGCCAGATGTAAAATCAGGCACAAAGAATACACTGGCTAGTGAAGGTCTGTGGTTGGATTTACCTTTAGCTGCTGCAAAAGGAAAAAAATATTAGGAGAGCATATACAATACACTAGAAAGTTGTCTTGTTTTATTAGTATTTTTGGCTAAATATGTAATTGGCTCATTTAAATGTTTTTTCTTGTAGCTATGAGCTGACAAACATCCTCTGTACTCAGTCAGATGCCAATCTTTATTTTACGCCGCATACATTCACTCCACAAAACTGTATGACAAATCTAATCAGATGTGTACATTGACTCCACAGGTTTCTTATCAATTGTTTGGTAGTGGCAGTAAGTGGCAATTTGCCATCAACCCCTGATGATATTCATCACTGGGGAGTGCATAATTAATTGTTTACTACACTTATAAAACACACTCTCATGAGTTAATTTCCCACAGGGTACAGAAATCTACATGCCAAAACTGGCAGGAGCCACAGGTAGTGTCAGCGCCTGTTGCTAGGCAGACTGCCCAGGTTGTGGCTCATTTACTGTGATACTGCTCAGAGCTCACAGAGTCAAAAACATACCAGTATTTGTACCTGGATAATAGGAACACAATTTAATGACTTACCTCAATGTTTTGTACCAAATACACATCAACAAAGTAGAACATTGTGGAAAAGTCAATTCATTTTTTATCCGTTTTTTCTAAAATGTACACATTTGCATTGTTTTCACTTTAGCATGCCATTTTACCAAAATAAAAACTTTTGAAATCATTGCTGACAAGTAAATGGTGTCAGTGACAACCAACTGATTCAACTGTCTGTTTTGTTCAATAATGTAATGTTAAAATCTGAAAGGCTAGTATGATACTCTTTCTAACTCTGTAATGTCATCATAATCAACAATATCTGTATTTAAAAATCTATAAAATCTAATATATTAAGTAAGTATGAAACTGGCAATTAAACTAATGGTCTGTGACACTGCTTAAGTCTTGAAATGAATTGAATTGTAAAGGATTGAATTATGCAAATTGTGTCAAGAGAATTCAGACTGAAACAGCTTTGTAAGAATGAAAGTGCTACAATCCTTATGTTAAAAAGGGGCAGATAATATAAGATTACTCCTCTTTCTGCTCCTTTTTTATTCATTTTACATTTTGCTGACATGTAAACAATATATTTTCTGTGCTTTTTCTTTTAAATTATGAATGAAATAAAAATAAATAAAAAATAAAAATGTAAAAAATACATACATAAATACATAAAAGAGCTCTATAAAAAAAATACTAATTACTATTGCATGTGTCAGTAGTGTCCTGCCTAAAAAAAAAACTCCTGAATGAACCTCTACAAATGCATGGTGTATGCTGCTGTGTATTCATAATATTTACCAAACCCAGTGAAAACAGATGTGGTGTCTACTGTATATGGACGAGTGGCTGTTTAAATAAAGCCTCCTTTGGTTCTGTGTCTGCAGTGACTGATAAGTGCCCTGCGATTGTGCTTATCTATATGTGGGTGGCTTGAGAAGGCAAATTTAGTGTGCCAAAGATAAAAAAGGAAGGGGGAAAAAAATGACTACAAAACACCTACGGCAAAGAGTGTTTATGTAGTTCCACGCAATTGGATATAAATAGGCTGTAACATGAGGCCTTTTATGGTGTGGCAGTGCTGGAATTACCCCGCTCGTGGCTTGGCGATGCTATCAGGAGCCCTGTTCATCCAAGCATTAAACCAGACTGACACCTTTTAGGAGTAAAACAAACACTGTCAGATCACCGTCTACATACAAACATTAGTCAAAGTGTTTTACCAAGATTTTGTATCACTTGTTTTTCTCATGGGTTTTGACTGTTTTCTAAGTGAAAATATATTTTTGTCATGTCATCTGGTTTGGATGGTTTGAGAAGGATCCCAGCAGGGGGATCCATGGAGTGTGTCCCACACCTGGATATGACAACTGGGGCATACCATGTGTCAGGCCCGAGAGGGGGATTCTATACAGTATCTTCTTTTTTTTCTTTGCTTTCGGCTTTTTCTTTTCAGCGTTGCCATAGAAAGTCATCTGCCTCCTGGGGTGCAGATCACATTTTGATTTGGCATAGGATTTACACCGAATACCCCTCCTGACACAGACCTCTTCATCTATTCGTGCTTGGGAATGGCACAAAGAGTAATAGTACTACACTGGCTGTGACCTCCTGTGGCTGGATTTTGTTATGCAGTATTATTGTGTAATGCTGTATATCTACTGATCCAGAAGTCCTATTGCATCCTACGGTGCGGCACTGTTGCGTTGACTCTTGTCTCCCTAAGTCTCCCTTTTATTATGTATGTTACCTTAGAACAAAATAATTTGTTCTTATTGCACATTAGACATAAAAGCTGTTTAACTGCATGGTTACCTGTGTTTTTAATAGAAAACCCTTAAGCCTGCTGTGACTGAATTTTGAGGCTGATAATTTTACATTTTATTAACTATTCATTTTTTACTCATATGGCTTCATCAGACAGAGAACAACAGGTTGTAGGGTGAAAAAAATATTTGTAGCCAGAGGTAAAAAGTAAATAGATACTTTTACTAAGTAATTTAGTTACATCTCACTCTAGATTAATAAAAGTATTTGTTTTTTTATCTCAGTCGGAAAATGGATAGTAAGAGTAGTAATGGTAAAAGCAGTAGCAGTAGTAGTGATTATAGTTGTTAGTCATAGTAATAGTAGTATTATCATTTGAAGTAGTTATAATAGTAGTAGGGTTAGTTTAGTAGTAGCAGTAATAGTAATCATAATAATAATGCTTTAGTCTTATATAGTGCTTTTCTAAAGTTGCTCAAAGTCGCTTTACAGTTTGGTGCATTATTCATTCACTTCTCAGTCACACTCGATGGTGGTGAGCTACTTCTGTAGCCACAGCTGCCCAGGGGCAGACTGACAGAAGCATGGCTGCCAGTCTGCGCCCACAGCCACCAGCAAACACACAATCACACTGACATCTTCATATAAGCAGGGTGGGTGAAGTGTTTTGTCCAAGGACACAATGGCAGTATGCCATGCCAGTGGCGGGGATCGAACCACCAACCTTTGGGTTAGTGGGCGAAGTGAGTGAGCTACTGCCGCCCCAAATGATAGTAGTAGTATCAGTGGTAGTAGCAGCAAGTATTTTCAAACTAAACTTATCTCAATTTTATCCTCAATACTTTTTTTTAACTTTAACTCAACTCAAGTAACAATTTTGCTGAGTTCTTTTACTTCAGTTTGAGTACCCACATTTTAAAGTGAAAGTACAGATTTGGAGTAATTCTTCCACCTGTATTTCCGCTAAATAAGTCCATAATACCATCTACTGTCTTCCTCCAGTGAAGAAACCTTTTTTTTTATTCCCAGCTAAATTCTAAATACCAGCGACCATCTCCTCAGTCAGCTTCATTAAGAAATTGTTGGATCCAGCCATCTGTCGAAGAGGAGTCTTCAGGAGCCACCTGGTTGAGAGGGCGGGATAGGATTTCGAGTTCATTCACACTGTAGCTGCGTTTCATCTGCGCGTCCACATGACAGGCTGAATGCGGCCCTCCCTCACACTTATAATAGGGTTTTATTTGCCCCTTGAGAATGGCGGAGGAAGCCCAGAATGCAGCTGCAGGTCCACAGGAGAGCCACCCCCCACTTCGCAAACAAAAAGAAAAGAGAGAGAGAGAAAGTAGATGTGTATTTAGAGTGTCTTTGTGTGACACTTAGAACGAAGTGTACCTGGAAGAGATGGTGTGTGTGTGTGTGTGTGTGGGGGGGGGGGGGACTGGAGCACTGTACACAAGCATCGGGCCACAGGGAACTCACTGACAGTAAACCTTGTGAATAAGAATCTTCATTACCAGCTACAGCAGTGATTCTCAATTTATTCAAACCAAGTACCGCTTCAGAAAATATTTGGCTTTCCAAGTATCTTTAACTAAAATCAGACTAAACCTTGACTAAACCGAACCCAGACTCAACAATGACTTAAGTAGGTCTAAATCTAAAATTTTTATGTTGGATACCCCTTGGGGTTACCATTTACTTAATTTTTCAAAAAGTGGTCATCTGTGTTTCTTAGTACAAAAACATATTTATTTTTCAAGATCCTAAAAAAAAAATCCCTAATCCCTACATTAAAAATAAAAAAACATATGCAATTAATAAAAAAATATTAAAAGTAATTCATAAAAATATAACAATATAAAGTTTTATTACATTTATTTTATTACAGGGTTTATACACTTTTTTACCAAGAATTTTCAGTGACTCTCCCATGACTTTTCTAAAATTTTTGACTAAATTTCCAAGAGCTGATTGCATTTTAAAATTCCATGATTTTTCCAGGTTTTCTTGTACTTAGCTTGTTTTGTCATAAGTTTACAAGTACCCTCTGTAATGTGCTTGCGTACCCCTAGGAGTCCCCGTCCCCCTGGTTGGGACACACTGGTCTAAATGTCTATCCTTCATACCATAAAGCCACCACTGGTATCCCGCGCTACACTGAAGACCACTGCAGTAATTCTGACACACAACCAACTCAGCACCAAGGTTGTGTGAGATGCAATGACTTCAAAGGCAGCACTGCAGAATGAAGCCATTTGTCACTGCCAAACCTTGACATTAACCAAACTGCATATTTTAAGGAAATTGTACAACATTGCCACAAAAAACTGAACTGATTTTTATCTCTGTTCAAAAAAACTGCATACTGAGAATATACAGTCCTATGCAAAAGTCTAAGGTTTTATCAAAGGCGTTTCACAAAAATACACAACATCATGGTGATTTTATGGTAATGTTATAATGCCCAGACTTGGACTCAGAATCCAAGATCTTGTAGTTCAGGGGTAAATGCTTATACCTGATATCTTACAAGAATCAACTAACACTAATCATTTGCTCTTTAGTAGGTGAAGTTAGTATCTTCATCCGGTCTCTATCTTAAAATGGTACAGCAGCCCAAAGTCAAGAGTGTTGTGGACCCCCAACAATAAAACTTCATTCTATTCAACAGAGTATGTCATGTTTTTCCTCAGAGGTTTCTATTACAAAAAACGCTGATGTTGGGCTAAAATAGTTCCAAAGTAATATTTTAAACACCTATATAACTGTTCTTATTAGTAACTTGTTTACAAACTCAATTTCTTTTTATGTAATTAATGTTGACAACCTCTGTATGCCCCCTTGTGGTACCTTTGCGGCCCACCAGGGGACCCCGGACCCCACTTTGGGAACCACTGTGGTACAAAATTTCTTAAAACACTTCTGAATCTAAACACGGGTCTGGATTCAAATCAAAATGTATAATATTGTCCTGGGCTCGTTACTGACCTTTTCTGAAAAAACAAAAAAATAAAATTAAATGTAATATTCAGGGGTGCACGGTGGCAGAGCGGTTAGCGTTCTCGCCTCCCAGCAAGGAGGTCGTGGGTTCGAGCCCCGGGCGGACCAATACACACCATCACACGAACTCTCTGGGTGGAGTCTGCATGCCTCTCCGTGTTACCGTGGGTTCTCTCCGGGTTCTCCGGCTTCCTCCCACCGTCCAAAGACATGCATGTGTTCGGTGAATTGGTGACTCTAAATTGACCCTAGTGAATGAATGTGAGAGTGAATGGTTGTCTGTCTGTGTTCGTCTCTGTGTCAGCCCTGCGACAAGCTGGCCCCTGTCCAGGGTGTACCCCGCCTTCGGCCCAAAGTTACTGGGATAGGCTCCAGTCACCCGCGACCCCTAACGGGAATAAGCGGTAGAAAATGGATGGATGGATGATATATTCATTGTTGTATAAAACACTGGGCAGAAATGCACCTGGACATAGTAATTAGCGAACAAACACAGTCCATTGCAGTTGTGTAAATCTCTAACCAAAAGTGAACCTTGCATTGCCACCCAGAGAGGCCAATGTAATTTCAGTCAGGTCAAGTCTACACTGGAAAATCCTGGAGAAATGTGCTGTTTCAGAAATGGGCAAGTCCCTTTCCCTTAGATTGGACAAAAACCCTGTAATAGTAGTATATTATTAATAGGAATCACCTGTCAAATAGACTTTATGATGTCAAATATATCTGCTGGCATACTCCAAGGGTTTTTTTTTTTACGCTAGATGTCTTTTTACACAGAGAAACAGTGTTAAAAACAAACACATATTGTCAAAAAGAACGTAAAAAACAAAGATCAAAATTAATGATTCAACAGATTTAAGGATCTACAAATATCTATAAACATTGCTGCTAGAGGTTACAGATGAACTCCAAATTTCAGTTTAATGCCATATATTACTATTTTGAAGTGGGAAATTGGATTGATTTTTGTTCACTTGTTAATAAAATAAAAGTAGCTGTACTGTCTTTGTTGGTGAGAGGTGGGGTGGGAAATGTTTACAGCACCTAGGAGGGCACTAGTAAAATCAGCTACTTAATAACATAATAATATTAATAACAAAGTCAATAATGTTTTACTTTATGTTGATTAACTGCCAACCACAAAGTCATGGCCATCCATTCAGTAACAGGCCAGCTGAGGTGCACATGGGGACGCTGAAGGAATAGAGAAAGTAGACTGGAAGAGGTGGGGGGTGTTCAAATCCCCTAACAGCGGGACCGATTTGAAGTGAGGGACGTCCCGCTGCCCTGCCTGAATGGACTGTCGCATACCTTGCTGACTGGCGTTTGTGCAGCAGTGCGTAGAAGAAGAAAGAGCAAAGAGAAAGAATCACAGGAAAAGGGAGAGGCGGGGGCTGGAGGGGGGAGAAGGGGGGCGTGTTCTTGAACTTAGCTGATAGCATCTGTAATTTCCTCCCGCGCTGTTGGGCTCTATGTTGTATCTCTGTGTGGTGGGTAATGGTCGGCCCCTGGCTCTGATCTGGAGCTGGGAGAACAGTGAGAACGTATACAATACAGAAAGAGCTGCAAATTACATTTCTCTTCAAAGAGAACTTCAAGTGCGAGCTGCCGAGGATCATAATGTACTCTCAATGTTCCACCAACAGTTTTATCGAACTCATCAAAAATCCAGTAAAAGTAGAAATAAAGTTTATTATCACCAAATTACAAAACTGTTTTTACATTTAATGTTTTATTTTTATCTTAAAAACAGTGGCTGGTTATAACATACATGGTTACAACATATGTGTAAACAGTACATGCATATAATAGGGACTGCCAATTAGTGGGTTGGGATCCAAAAGTATGTCACAAGGAGGTAAAAAAGTTCAATGTTCAGCTTATTTGAAGCCTAAAAGAAGTTGCATGAAATATTGAAACTTTTAAAACTTCCTGTGCCATAATGGCTACAGTAAAATAGTGGGTTTCTATAAAATGATGAAATTGGGTCTCACAGTCAGTCTAGTTTTAGTGTAAATTTTATTGAAAAGTACAGTGAATATATATGCTAATAGTGTGCCCTGCAGGGTGTACCCCACCTAAGGACCATAGTTGATGGGATAGGGTCCAGTCTCCATTGACCCCTAACAGGAATAAGCAGATGATGGATGAATGCTGTATATAGCACACTTTAATGTTATTTATGCTCTACCATTGCTGGATACATTTTATTGGCCACTTGCAGACCAAACTTTTAACTACTAAATTCTAACTTGGTATTATAACTTCTTCTCTTCTTCATCTTCTGTGAGCATTTCTCACTTCCTCCTCCTGACTGTCCACTTCTTTACTGTTTATGACTTTTGGAGTGACCCTGGTCTGCAGTATAGCACCGCTGTGTCCCCGGCAGCCATAAGAGGCTCCTGTACGCTCGTATAGTTTCACTTCCATCAAATCCGCCCCTCAGACAATGCTGCTCCGCTTGGCTAACGTATTGTTCTGCCTGTGGGAACTGGCTCCCTATATGAAGAAAGTGCGGAGGTCTGGGGAAAAAGTGTGACAGACATAATGGCATTCTTAAAGCGCAGGTTGATAAAAGACAGTGGGAGAAAGTTGCACGTCTTCACACTTGGTTGGTCTCCTCCAGCCCACCACATACACAACTTTGTTCTTAAGAGACTCTTTTGAACTGGGACAAGGGAGTGGGCCGGATCAAAGGAGGCCTGTGCCACACACAGCAGTCCCAGTGCAGCTCTTTACACGAACAGCACACACCTTTAACATCTGGGAGCTGCAGCTGTGATGGGAGGCAGGTTTCAGCCTTATCAGCAAAAAAGACCAAACAACTGCTTCCTTAACTATGTGCAATGTATTTTAAAGCAAGATTAGGTTGAAAAATCCAGAGCCACAAGCCCTTGTACTCTTTCTGTTGGCCCCAAGCTTGGATAAATGAAGAGGGTTATGTCAGGTAGGGCATCTGGCATTAAACCTATGCCAAATGAATATGCAAATCACTGCACACTAGGAGGCAAATGATTTGCTGTGGTGACCTAGGTAAGGAAACATAACTAAAGGAACGGAGATTAGGCTATGTAGGGCTGGGCGATAAATCGAATTTTTTCAATTAATGTGAATTGGTAGTGCAGGTCAACTTATTTCAATAAAAATCAATAAAAAAAAAAAAAGTCCACCACCAGCGCTCTGGGCTCCCAGTAGTTCATAGTGGGCTAGGCCCGCCCGACCTCCCTCCGCACGCTAGAGGAACACAAACAACATGGCAGCGAGCAAGGAAGAACTCGTTCCTAAGAAAGGCACAGTGTCGTCAGCTGTGTGGAATTGGTTCGGGTTTGCGGCGTCAGACGGAGCACAAGTGGAGTACACCCCACTGCAAAGTCAGTCCCGCCAGATTTTTGCGATGTTGTGATTGCAACTATTAACGCAAAATCAAGCAAACCCCGCGAATTCAGGGCAACCCTGCAACTTTGTCCAAATTCTGCAAGTTTTCTGCAACTTTGGTCAATTATCACTGAGATTTTCCTTTAAAACTGCATTTTGTTGCACTTACCACTGTCTGTGGGCCGTCCCCTGTTCCGAGCAGAGCAGCTTCTCTCTCAGCAGCTGCGCTCCGGTAATGCGCGCCGGAGGCCGGGTTGAGCCACAGACAAAGCGGAGCGGATGTGTGGCGCAGAGGTCAAGCGCACAGAGGTCGCAGGTGCTCAGCAGCAGCAGCGGTGTGGATGGGGCTGAAGGAGGAGACGAACGCGGTGCTTTCTAGTTTTGTCTGGTGTCACTCTGAAAAGCCCGTCTGCGTTGCCATGGTGATATACTTGCCTAAAAAGTTGTATGGGCAGCATATTTAGACAACAATGACGTTTGAGGTCATTGTTCTTTAAACTTTAATGTTCCAGGCTAATAACCTTCCTAAAAACCTATAGCACAGCAAACTTCTTCTGTTTTTTAATGACTGGATGTTCTACAGCACACAACAGGAATCACCAGAGAAGATCTGAGTGGAACAGAATCAGAATCAGCGGCAGTGTAATAGCCCCCCCCCCCCCCAAAAAAAAAAAAACAACAACAAAAAAACAAAAACAAAAACATGCCTAAATAGCCTAATAACACAGCAATATTATTTTTGCGTTGCTCACTTTCTTGTCGCTTTGTTAACGTCACGTCCGCCATTTTCTGATTGGCTTACTCCGCTGTCTTTTTACTCGGGTTTGCGCCGCTCTAGAAATTGAATTGATTCAATGGCGACTTCCCAGGCAAAGTTTTTACAGTTCTAGCTAATATTTTTAAGAAGAATTCCAGACAAAAAATTGCAACTTTTAGCGCAACTTTTAAGAAAATGCCCCGCAAAAATCACAGGGCCTTCTCATCTATTTGACTTGTCTGATTGCACTTTAACCTCAAGAGGAAATCAAAGCAATAAAGCTAAACTTGTTATGGACAATTTCTCTGTTCTTCAGTTTGATTTTAAGTAAGTGGGGGAAAATCATTGTTTTTAAATCATAAATCAAATTTTTTGTGAAAAAATCTGAGATTTTTTTTTTTTTTTGGCCATATCGCCCAGCTCTAAGGCTATGGTATGTACTCCCGCCAATAATAAACGTGTACGTGTTTTCTTGTGACTTTGACCTCACTTCCATCAGAGGAACTTTTCTGAAACCTTTTGTTTTTTCTTCACAGTTTGCAAAACATTATAATGGCACCAGTTCAATATTAATCACAACCTTGGCATGGCATACCAGCAGCTTCACAGTATGCAGGTGTCAATTTGGTCATGCTGATGGTGTTTTCATGGCAAGACTGGTCACATCTTGTTTTTAGATTTTTTTTTTTTTTTTTTTTTTTGCTTAAAGTTACACTGTGTAAGATTCCCGGTCTTGCGCCGGTGCCACTGCACCGTCGCAAAACGTAAACACTAGGGCCCCTCCTCCTTCTGAAACTGTGCGAGCGTACGTCTATTTCCATCATTGTTTCAACTTTAGTTGACCTGCTGCTACCTTTGGAAGTTTGGACTGGATCTTCTATAGAGTTAGCGCTAGCGTTAGCTTATCAACAAATATCGCGCAATGGTCGCAGTAAAAACAACTAATAACTGTATGAAAAAGCACGTTCTAAAGAAAAAATAAAGAGGCTAATTTACCTGCCCAACAATAAAGATGCAAAAACGTGATCCGATTTGCAGCCTTCTCTGTCTCTCATCTGACGCCAGCGAGCAAAAGTCTGTCCGATGTTGACTCTTGTCTGTGATCTGGTGCGGTCCCTTTCACATTTTCTTTTTCTTGCCTCGTCCGACATTGTCTTCATCTTCTTGTGTCCTTAGGCCCTGACGAACTGGCGAAAATAACAACGCTAAAAGTAGCTTCATGGTTATACTGCACCTCAGGTATAAGAGCAGAAGGGAATGCCGTAAAGCAAGTCATTCCCTGTCACGTGACTTTTCCTGAACAGCGGAGCGCTCCCGGCCAAGTTGCGAGGGTGGTTTCTCAGTACGGAAGCCCCGCTCGGAGCAACAGATCGCGCCTCAGGCCTTATAATCGCTCAAAAAATCACAAAAACAAGTCAGTATGCCCCACATATTTAGGAGAAAAGTTACACAGTGTAACTTTAATTTACTTTTTTATTTTATTCATAAAATTCGAATTTTTGGATTTTGCTGAATGTAGTCTTAGTTTGCAAGCTTTCTTCATACCAACCTATAACATGCCCAGCAGTGTATATCTGTTGCTTAATTATTTTTCCCGCAAAAGTAGCATTGTTTTCTGTTGATAGTAGTTACATGAACAAAGTTGGACTAATCAAAAACAGTCTAGTTAGACCTATTGTGCTTTTGTTCATTGCATCATGGCTATGCTGATTTGAAACACGAAAACTTAAACTTATATATATTTTGGAGTGGATGGTGGCAGAGTGGTTAGCACTCCTGCCTCTCGGTAAGGAGGTTGTGTGTTTGATCCGCATGCTAGCTATGTCCTCCCTTTGTTACTGTGTAGTTCTCTAGCTTCCTCCCATAGTCTGTATATGTCTCTGTATCAGCCCTGCGACCAAAAGGTCAGTGTCTTATATTCAGCCTAAGTCCCATAGTTGCTGCTGATAGGCTCCAGCCACCTGCAACCCCTAATGGGAATAAGTCACTGTACTATTAACCTATACTTTTTGTGAGGTTTTGACCAACTCTTAATGAGAATCCTATTCGTTTTCCTCCATTTGACTGTGTGTAAAGGGCTCATCAGAGGAGCTAAATCCGTCCTTGCACCTTGTGAGCACCATATGCTACCTGCTGCATACCTCAGTCATAGCACCTCTGCTTGTTAGCTTCCTCCTGCCACTTACTGATTTTATGGTTAAGGGGAACCACTCCACAGATGTACAATACTTGCCCATTCTGTCGTGGATTTGGAGCCTTTAATTTAACAAATAATTCACCATGAAACTGTTGTTTTTCATGGCCAGTAAGTAACTAATCAGAACCTGCTACTTCAAGTTGAACCCACTCTGTTTGCAACCCAGTCTTACATTTTTGGTGAAAAATAATTTGAACATTTATTTAAAAAAATATGAAACGAAAAATGCCAAAAATGGTAGACCCAGGATTTTCCACCAAAGGCCTAGTTAATGCCAAGACACATGTGTTGTTCTTGCATCAAGACCTGTATCTTTCTCACCTCATAAACTGTTGTTATTTCTGATATTCCCACAATCATCGGGAATTTTTGACATTAAATTATAAAATGCTTTGACATGAAAGTTGGCTAGGTGCAAAGATTTAAAGCATTTCACTAGTCGTTTTGTTTCCACAGCTATAAATATCTTGGTGTACACATGCTGTCTA
This sequence comes from Bostrychus sinensis, assembly GCA_020698575.1. Lineage (NCBI taxonomy): Eukaryota > Metazoa > Chordata > Actinopteri > Gobiiformes > Eleotridae > Bostrychus > Bostrychus sinensis. The sequence goes on from CM036245.1 coordinate 17,487,248, forward strand.
ACACATGAGCTCACACTGTCACACATCACGTTTATTAAGTGTAGTTCATATAAACAGCAGTTGTTTACCTGTTTAGTACGTTTCATTAGGCTGATGTAGACACAAGTACAGCGAGTGAGCAGGAATACTGTAACAATCCCAGCTGTCTGACCCTTTTCCTACTTGGGGTCATCCTCCTGGAAACAAGAATAAATGTGTTAGAATCAGTGATCCTCCTACGATACAAAGCAAACATTAACTACAGAGTTGGGTGTAAATGAAAGATGATAAAAGTGAAAGTTCATTACACTAATTATAATAATAATTGTCTATAGGTGTTGCTGTACCTTCTCTGACTACATGTGTATATGACGCACAAGGCGCGTATTAATAAATTTGAAAGTGAGTTTAGTTTGGAAGTTTTTCAATACATGCAGAGGAAAATATTTCAATTTTTTTTTCTTTTTATTTATTATAATAAACAGATAAGACATAATAACAATTTCAAAAACAAAGAAGCACAAAGTTGACAAAACAGAATTACTGTAGAAATGTGTTTATTATGACAATACGAAATAAGAGTTTATGGAAAAACAGTATTTTGTTAAACACTGTATTGAATCTATGTACAGTAATATCTGCTTTTTTCTTTTTGAACTTGAGCTTATTTCACTTTTCTTCAATATTTGAATTTTATGCTGCGCTGTGCGCCTGGTACATTTCTTCATCTTGCTGAGACCAATAACTTTGAATGGGCCACCTTTACAATGAAAAGTGCAGCTCTCTGTTTAATACAGCCACTACAATATCTCTGTATTAGCAGCAACTATGGGCTTGAGACGGTCAATGGCACTTTTATTACTATAGGGGGTAATTTTAGATCAATATAACTATTAATACGGTACATGTCTTCAAACGGTGGGAGGAAGTCGATGTATCGTGTCAGAACTTACGGTAACACAGGGAGAACTTCATAGAGCCCACGATATCCTTCCTATATAAATAAATATTGCACACCAAACTTTGGAAATACATTTGAATTGCCTATGAACTTTGGATATAGTTGTAGAGGTAAATGGTTATGATCTATTTAGTTGTTTTATTTTGCTCACTTGTGAAATTTTGAAATTTATTTTATTATCTCTAACTCACAATCTACTTAACACTTAACTTCCATCACAAAGCAATGGCACCCTCAAATCTTTAATGCTTATCTGGTATAAGACCTCATAATCTATCATGAAAAGTGATTATGAAAGATCTCCTGCTAAAGTAGAGATGAATCAGCACTGTGTATTAACTCGGATTGATAGTAAAGGCTTTTATAATCCATAATGACTCGTATCAATCATGCCAACATCTGCTGCTTGTGCTGTGCCAGAGGAAATGCAAGAGTAAATGATACACGATGTGATATGTGAGGATAGAAAATAGCTTTTGTTCATTCTAAAGACAAAAACTACATCCAAACATAAAACAAAGTAAGAGTTGGCATTGAAAAATAGGACAAGATCAACGGATGCTTCTGAACGTATTGCATCGACTCAGCACATCCCATAAAACAATGACATACATTAAACACATTGTAATTTGCTGAGCACCATCACTGTTAGAAAGGGGAAATGAAGCCAATGGAGCTGTCTAGACACAGGGACAAACAGAGCAGCTACAGGAAGTCATTTGGAAGAAACATGGCTTCCCAGTATAAATAGCCTGTACGGGGCATGTGTACCGACAGATTAGACCATCTTTGAAGTCTGCCATACATCAGTTGAAACTCCCTTCCCCTGCTCTTTAAGCTAATAAGCTTAAATCTTCCAGCAGCCAAAGCTGTTACTCCACAAAAAGGAGAAGAAGAGGAAGAAAAAAAAGTTTAATCCCAGCTTTGATGATGCGTTATGTGTTGCTGGAAAGTTCGGCCTGAAACTTAAAAGTGACACGGCCTCTGTCAATTCTGGTTGGAGGAACCAGTACAAGGACATTGGCAGCTGGGCGGGTTAGAGGGTCCGAGTGTTACACAGAACATATGGTTAGTCTGTGTGAACACAATTGGACATATACACAATTGTTGGCTGACCATCACAGTGGCCGACCTGATCCAGAGGGAATCTGTAGGAGGATGAAGGTCAGAGGTCACAGGCTTCAAGCTTCACATGTGAAGGATCTGAACAGATCAAAGGAAGTGAGGTCTGGCTCCACAGCACCACTGACTTAAACATGCTGTATAGTGTTTACATGTGACAATTCAGAGTACCGTCTCTCAGCTTTTAGAGGTGCATAAAGAGTTACTTTGTTGTTACTTAACTCAAGTGCATTTGGCAGATTGCTCATCTGCTTTTTAAAACATTCATATTGAAACTAGACTTCTGTAGTGTAAAAGATTTGAGGGTGATTCGCAAATGTGTTATTCCAGTGTCTGGTGAAGTTCACTTTCCGACTGTGACCATTACTAGCTCCATTACGGCTATGGCTAAGGCTCCTTTGTGATCCCATGCTTTAATTCCTGACTATAAGATGAATCAACAGGTACACAAACTTTTTATTTTAAGAAACAAAAAAAACAAAAAAAGAAAAAGAAAAAACACCTGGCTCTCAGGTCTCTATACAGTTGATAAAATTAATATTCATTTATTCATCTTCTGCTTTTTCCCATTAGTGGCTGCTGATAGCTGGAGCTTATCCCAGCAACTGTAGGCCTAAGGTCCTCCTGATCATTCACAAAGGGCAATTTTAGATTTACCCATCCTCCTATCACATGCAGGTGTTTAAACAGTGAGAGGAGGCCGGAGTACCCAGAGAGAACCGATGGCAACAGAGTAAGCAGATGCAGACTGTAGCGATTGTAGGAAGCCTATTTAAGGATTTAATCTACTTCCTTCTGAGAGACAGGAGTGCAGACCATCCATTAAATATAATACATGTCTTATAACTACTGTATTACGATAATAATCCACCTAAATAGCCTTGCCTGAATTTCTTTCTTAAGTGTACAATCATTTACATTTGCGCCCATAGCCCCATTTCTTGCGCCAAGATGCAAACACAAGCATGAACTCGACATGACCCTGCTTTGTGCATGTGTGGCGCTCGGCAGCTCAGTGAACGCAGATTAGGCTTTGAGGAGGAGCAGTGAGGGGGCTGATGTTCCCAACAAGAAGGGACGAGAAGAGAGATGAAAAAAATATATAGAAAAAAAAAAAAATGGAGAAGGAAGAGGAAAGGGGTTGTGGTGAGGAGGAGGGGGAGGCGGTGGTGGGGGCAGTGAGTTCAGCTCCTCTGTCGTCTTGCAGCAGAAACACAGAAAGAGACTGAATAGAAAAGATCTGCTTTGTGGTTTCTATGGAAACAGCAGGCTATTATCCTCCACTGTCATTTATTATGAGGAGATGTGACTTTGGCAATGGCAGGAAGACACACACACAGAGAGGCTGCTGGACACAGAGGTTAGCCCATTACCTTTGGGAGCGAAAACCAAGTCAAATCCAGCGATGCCAAAAGCCAGCCAATATAAGCTCTCTTTGAGTCATGTGACCACAGCAGTTCGATCAGCTCCTCAGTGCATGTTACAACTGAAACACCTCTATTTGTGACCGATTACACAAGTGGCCACTGAAGGTACTACAAATAAATATCACATGCACTCCAAAAATGATTCTCTATAATAACTGGAAAAAAAACACTTTCACCAATCAAAAATAATCTAAACAACCAAAAATCACATGGCAATTATGTTGTGTTGCTATAAAGCAGGCAGTGGCTGGGTGAAATCTTCCATAGGCAGCTGACAGAAGCAAGGACCACCTTTTTTACACAGAAGACCAACTTTTAATTAAAAAACAATAGCTATTTTATTAATCATCTCAAGTGACAGCTCAGAGGAAAATATGGCTTGATGTGAGGATCTTATTTCACAGTTGGATCTTTCATTTGCACCTCTTCAAACCTTAGACTGTATGTGTCTGTGTATTTCAGGAAGTTGTCTAAGAAGTTGTGCTGAGTTGGTGAGATTTGTAATCACATGAAGGAGCGGTGGTGCATTGTTATTCAAAGTTACATGGTGATAGACAGTCTGTTCATGACATCAGGATCTATTTCATGTTAGGAAATTATGAAAATGACTTTAGTCTGAACATGTTCATAAGTTGGTTCACAGGGTGGTGTACAGTGGCAGAGTAGTAAGCAGTGGTACCTCTCAGGAGGCTGTGGGTTTGATCCTCAGGTCGGTCTCACTGGACTCTGCATGTGGTCCCTGTGATTTCGTGGATTCTTTTCAGGTCCATACTGTCCAAAAACGTGCCTGTGTTAGGAGAACTTGTCTTTCTAAATTTCCCATAGTGAATGAATGTGAGATTAAATTGTTGTCTCCAGATGAACCCTGTGACTAACTGACCATTGGCCCATAGTTATTGGGATAGATTTCAGTCACTCACAGTCCCAAACAGGAATAAATGAAATGACATGAATGACTGAAAAAATTTTAGTGTGTATTCAGATCAAAATCAGATCAAAAATTATTAAAATGACGTTAACCCACATCTGACTAAAAGACACCGAAAACTAGATGTGTGGTGTGTTTGTTATTGTCCTATGGCTGTGTTTTTGTTCAATACATTTTAAAGTTGTAGCTCTCTAACCAGCTGAGGTGTATGATTTTTGTTAACACTGCATTGAGTTCACCGCTGTCTTTTGGAGGCAGCCCACTTTCCTTAAATGTAACAGTATATCTGACCAAAGTAATGCTCTATCATGCATAAAACAATCTTAGACTATAATTTCAAATATTCTGTTTCTCTAATCCCATGCAGATATTTAATCTCTGATGAAATAAGAGCCGGGGGAAACTTTGGTCTCAGCAAGACCTCCCCCTCCCCCTCCGCCGCCACATTTACTGTATATCATACAGTATATAACATCTGTTATGCATGACCAAAGTCCCACAATGAGGTCACATGAGGACATCTCCATGGCAACGGACAAGCCCCATCTGCTGATGAAGAGATGTCTGCACACAAAGGTACTGCGAGGACCCAATTTTTATTTAGTTATTATATTTATTTATTCAAGGGCAAATTTAACTGGGTCCCAAATTCACGGACGTCATTCAGAGAGACAGTAAAAAGACTTCACAAACTGTAAAAATACTTCGCAAAAAAGGAATAAAAAGGAAAATTGATCCCAAGGTCAAGTTTTATTTGGTCAGGTGCTCTTCACATCAAAGCCATCATCTGCACAATTGAACTTGAGATGTCCCCCGTATAACAAGGATGTACAGAGCCTCAGAGTCATCTTTAGCAAATGTAACTAAATAAAGCATGATTTAAAAAATGAATATCAACATTTCTATCTCCTTTCTGAGAGGCACTCACCATGACATTTCAAATTAAAATACTTAAAAAAAAAATGTTACATAAATATTTTTTGCCTTTTTAAATATTGTTCTGTTTTTGATAATCACAGACAAACATTCAGGAGATAAACAAAGAGAGATACGCTAAACAGAGAGAGAGAGTAAGACATAACTTTGTCCATTATTTCTTACACTCTTTGAAGCAACTGTTCAGGTCACCAGCCAGTTTGCTGAATGCCTTGGCTCTTTCTAAATTCTGCCTCACCAAAAATACCACTATCAAGTTTGAAACCAAAGCTGATCTCCTGTGAATTTGTGAATGTATTGGTGAAGTGGTCTTCTTGGATACAGCATGTCATTTTCAAAGCCTTAAGTGGCAAAGAGTTAATATTATATTATATTGTATCATGTTTAGTCAATGCTGATTTTTATTATCATATCTGAATTGTGATTTTACATACATCTATTAGAAAAGCCTTAAAAGTGGTTCACTATACAACACTGTTGAGCTTTGAAAGTGTTGCCCTGACCAACTCTGGTACTGCTCTGAAACAGGAAGCTGCTATCCCGTTTGATATAGATAGTCCTGGCTTTGTCCGCAACATGGAAACTATCACTCCCTCGGGATGGCTGCCACATAGTTTGACCCAAGCAAAATATACATACATGGAGGAGTACACAAACAGAGTACAGGAGAATGCGAGGGGGTCCTGGTCAGATATGAAATAGAGGGTGGTATCTGAGTTCAGATGGAAATATCCTCATGTTTTGTTTTCTGTCTATCGCTCTATCTCTTGTGTTTTCGCTCCAGGTGGCCCTCTGTGAACACTGGCGGGACGAACTACCTCAAGGTCAACGGGTTTGTTCTGGCAGCGGCGAACAGGCATCATTACAGTTTCATTTAACGTCCACAAGAGCCCCAACTGCAGCTATTGGAGTGCCAGAGAGGAGAGGAGGAGGAGGAGGAGAGAGGTGAAGAGAAATGGAGAGAAGAGGAAAGCGTCTTTGCAGGTATATTAAGTCCAAGAGGCCGAGGAAAGGGCAAAATCACAGGAAAATCTTAGGCATCTGCTGAAGTTATGGCCCAATCATATCACACTGTTTGGTTAAATTATGAGGTCAATGCACTTAGGACCACATCCCAACAAAAGTATTCCAAAAACCTTTTAACTTTATTATATTCACTACATCTCATTTTAAGAATAAGACCTTGTAAGGAACTGTCAACAACTGCAGCAATCTCAACTGGCTCAATCTTTCCTTTTGGCCTTACTCAAAGCCAATCATCTGTCTCCTAGTGTGCAGTGATTAACTTTTTGGCATAGGTTTTACTGCCAGGGTGCCTTTCCTGATGCAATATTCTGCATTTATCCAGGCTTGGGACTGGCACAAGAGTACACTGGCTTGTGTCTGTCTCAAGAAATATCTTTATGTAGAGGATAAGTAGAGAGTTGTGCTTGTAACTTGCTGCTCAAATGCAAAAATTAAAACACAGAATCTATAAAATCTAAATTGTAAATCAGTCAAAAAGTATATATGTATTTTGGCAGTAATAAGTAATACTAAGCCTGAGAATAACCTTGGAGGACCTCTAAAAACCTTGGGGCTTTTTATTTCTGTAGTTGCTACAGAAAATCATGTGCCTCCTCTTCCTGCCTGTGATTTGCATATTGATTTGGGTTTATGCAGTTTTTTTGCACAATATATAAAATGCACACTGGCTTTCGACCCTTTGTAGCTGGGTTAAAGGACTGTAAAGTATCTTAGATTATTTTAGAAAAATGTGGAAATTGCACCCAAATTTTACTGCATTATCATTGGTCTCTCACTGTCACTGTTTATTTTCATTTTTTAACCAATGCTATTTGGTCTTTAAAAATATCACAAAAATGCTTTTGTTTCCTGTACCAGACCTCAGGACAGTTTCAGTATTCACCTCAAACGTTTGAAGAATGCAGCTTTAATGGGTTGTTGCTTACAAGTATTGAGTTGCTAAGGCTTTCTGGAAGCATAATGCACGAGAGCCTGAGGCAAAATATTGCTGAAGGAACAACATAGTTCAGGCACAAATATTTTTACAAAAAATCCAGATAAAATAGCTGAGAAAAAGTTTAACATTATTGCCTTGAGGCTGTAATGGATAAAAATGTATATAAGCAAGAACATAACATAAATAACTACTACTATCTACTGTGATGTGCGTAGTGTTCAATAAGACACGGTATGCTTGCATAGCTCACGTAATTATTATATTTTATTAATTTTAAACAAGCAGCAAAAAGAGAATTCTATTACTAACTCTCTTCGATATCCAAGGCTGGAGGCATAGATGATGCTAAATGTCGTCCTGAGTACATTTCTAAAACATATTTATACTAGAGTAACGTTAGATTTGTGATGAAAAAATATTTTCACTGAAGTAACATTTAAAATTGTCTAAACAATTTTAAGTATTTTTTGACCTCAGTAAAGTGGGTATCGTGCTCGCCTTGAATTCAGAAAGTAACAGGTTCAATGCTGGCTCAGAAGAAGAAACTCTAAAATTAGCTAACTAGCTTGCAAGATGCAAAAAAACAAAAAAACAAACAAACAAACAAAAAAAAAACATTCAAATGTATTTTATACTTTTATACTGTTTTACTTTTACTTAACTAATACTTTGTTGACTACTTTAACTTCTAATTGAGCAATTTTATTCCTAAGTAAGTACTTACTTGGATACACATTTTGAGGACTTTGGATATGGAAACACTTAAAATAACTGTGTCTTTGGCAGATTTTTATGTCAAAAACTTTCTCTATGGCACAAGAAACAGTTAAACTGGGATCTATAAATACCGCTGTTTATGCTCATGTCCATAATGGCGCTACTCTTGAGTGCTGGATGCATTTGGACAAGTGTGTGTGTGTGTGTGTGTGTGTGATAAAAGCGCTGGTCGTCCTGCTCAGCTCTGTCTCTCTGTCTCTGGCCTGTTTGTTCTCCTGGTGTCCTCATGTGGCTTTTGGCCTACTTTCAGCTGCAGCGCTCCAGTGTGTGTGAGCCAAATCTCAGCGTGGATTTACAGGCAGAGAGAGGGACGGAGAGAGGGATGAAGCGAGCCGGAGGGACGGGGCGAGGGATGGAGGGATGGAGAGGCAGACACAGGACGAGTGGAAGAGATCAGCTCAGTGCAGCGGCTTTGCACCACCATCTCTCTGCTTTAGATTTCACCCAGTGTCGTATTTGAACAGACCAGATACTGCTACAGCTTTCTGGACGCAATGTTAATGAAGTGATGATAGAGATTATTACATGTAAAACCTTGGCCATGTTGGACTTATTGTACATTGAAGATGATTCTTTCATCATTTTAAAAAGTACATATTCACCCCAGTTAAAAGTCAGCTAACGGGACACTTAAAGTAGTCATGTGCACTTATTTTAAATAGTTTTCAAAGTAAAAAAAAGTCACTAAATGTTGCTATATTTTTAAATAGTCATCATCATTTTACATAATTTTTAGTCAAATACTGCTACCCTCAATGTGGCTGTATTTTATATTGTAGTATTTGTTTCTATCTGATAGGACACTGACAGCATTTGTGCAAAATAAATGAAAACAATAGAATATTGTGAAAAAGTGACTTAGATTCAATACACAGAGTGAAATACTTTACACTTATGTATTTTATTTTATTTTATTTGTGATGATTATAATTTACAGTTCATAAAAGCCTAAATGCAGTATCTCAAGTAAATTCAATAAGTGTTTGAAATATTTCACTCTACATGGGTGTGTTTCATAAATGTGATTCATTTTTAGCAAAGTACTGACATTATTACTACTTTATTACTTTTCTAGGGTATTTCTATTTGTTGATGATGTGCCCCCGTACTTGTGTGCAGTCTACAGTGGTTTTCAAGATAAAAAAAGAAATCAAGACAACACTTTAGAATAAGCATTAGTTAAGTATTAGTAAACAGTTATTTGATTATTTACAAAGCTTTACGTCATATTTATAAACACCATTGAGTTATAAACATTGTCATTCATTGTAAATCAGTCCAAAATAATAAGTGTCAGTGTTAATTCAGTATTTATCAATAGTTCATTCATTAAATTATTGTTAATTACATATTTACTAATGTTGGACTTCTGCTTAATAGTGTTGAGCAATTCTAAATGTTGCACAGTATGTTTCCTTGTACAGTATTTTAATTTAAGGCAATATGACCTGATTTCAAATGCCGAAGAGTTCAGGGCACAAAAAACGTGTTCCTGACTTTAAACTGGTACATAAATGTCTGCTGGCAGCATCAGTAGCTAAGGCTTCTTTTGTGAAGAAGTTCAAAAACACACACATCAATAAATTATAATATTGTAGAAAAACTGTAGTAGTACTACTTTAATTCAAAAGTAACACATTATATAGATTCAGTACACAGTGAAATATTTTAAGCGTTTATATAATTTAATTGTGATGATTATGATGAATATATCATATTATTACTAACTTTATGACATACTGAATCTTCTTTTTTGTTAACTGTAAATCATAATCATTTCATTAAAAATACTTTAAATAATTAATTTGTTTTTTTGTAATTCTAAATAATATATGAGTTTAACTTTGACTTGAATTCAAATACAGACTTTAGTTGTTGTGAGCTTGGTAATTCACAGACTTTGTCTTCGAGCTGTCATTGTTTGCTTCATGAGGTTAACATTTTGTCTGAACTATTTTTTTCCAGATACACTGTTAGCTCAATACAGATCACAGGGGAACCACTAGCCAGTGTACCCTTTGTGCTCGTGCCAAGGCCCAAATGGCAAGTGTTGTGTATGGAAGGGCATCTGGTCTAAAAAAAAACTTCAGCAAATCACTGCACACTAGGAGGCAGATGGTTTGCTGTGGTGACCTTGGAAGGAAAGGCCTAAAGGACACTGATATTTCTGCCTGTTTAAAGCTAAAGCCTGTGGTGTTAGAGGAGGGCGTGTCTGTGTGTCAGGTATAAAAGTAGATCCTATGTTACGCGGTGGGCAGAGTGATTGATTTCCGCTGTGCTGTTTGCAGTAATCAGCGGGCGCCATGACGACCACACACTGCCATAAAGCGTTAATGAAGTAGTGCAGAGGTGAGAGCACCGGGAATCAACGTGTTGGAAACAAAGTGACGAACTGTCAAAATACAGAGGCCGGTACAAACTGGTTAAAAGTGGACGTGGGAGCGTTAACTTTGCAAGATTTACAGGACTGAGAAAATAACTGGATGAAATGCCAACACCACACATTTCTTCAGCAACACCATTAATATCAGATTTGAACTAATGTTTAATGTTTGTGCTGCTGCAACTTCTTTCAGGTTTGCTTCCTTAAAACAGTTCAGTAAATTGTCCAATTAAAATTTCAATTAAAATACAGCGACGAGTAGAGATTTTGTTTTTAGATTTTTATAGATCATGAGATGAAATCTGGAAAAAGGGAACACAAAAATGTGAGCTAACTTAGCTGTCATAACTATCAGTTAGAAAAAGTTTGCCAAAATAGCCTGATAAAATGCTTCACTATTAATACTTTGAACTAATATTGTTTGTGTTGCTGCTTCTTTTAGTTTTACTTCCTCAAAATTGTTCAGTCAATAATATAATTAAATTAAATTATTTTGCAGAAATGAGCAGACTTTTTTTTCTCGATCATGAGATGAAATTTGGATAAAGGGAACACAAAAGTTTCCTAACTTAGCTTAATTAAAAATGTAACAACTATCATTTAAGAAAAGTTTGCCTAAATAACCTGATAAAATGCCAACATCACGCGTATTAGGTTTTGACCAATGTTGTTTGTGTTGTGGCTGCTTTATCAGAACACTGCAATGAATGGTCCAATTTCAATTTCTATTCATATGCAATCACTAGAGTTAGTTTTCCACTTTTCTCATCACAAAACAGATAAATGGGGAAACAAAACCAGTGTTAATCTGTACATACTTTACTACTAAATGGGTAAGTATTTTTTTTTAAATAGTGGCAAAGTGGGTGATCAGGGTCTTGGTTTTTAGTCAGGTCAATTTTTATTTTTTTTTTATTTTTTTTTTTTTACTTTTACTCAAGAATTGTGTACTTTCACTTCTGCTTGAGTAATGGTATAGAAATGCTGGCTTTGCTTATGTAAAACTGTTACTACAAAGTTCAAATAAGTCTGTATAATGCTGACAATTACACAAGTGCATGCACATATATTATTCAAGCATGAACGACAATAAGAAGTTAAATTCATTTTTTATTACAATAAAAAAAATAAATCCATACACAAAAACACATTTCTGAACACAACTTTTGAAAACAAACTATATGAGAAACAGGAGATCATTAAATATTGTTACAGTGTTAAGGACAATTTGGAGTCAGTCACTGGACAGAAGTCTTCAGATCCGGCCCAGGTTTACACTTCCATCTTTGTCTTTGAGTTGTGATGTTGCCAAAGCTTCTGCAGGAAACACTTGTGAGACACAAGTAAAAGCGCAGTAATAAATAACTCTACATCAAATAGAGACATGTTCATTAAGTTGTATGCGCTTGTTTGATCTGCTGCTATTTTTACTCTCGACATGAACGCACACTGCTCCTCCGTTTGTTAACCATCTCCTGACATTTGCTCTGTCTCAACCTGCTTCCCCTGCCACATAAGGCTGTAATATGTGCATACATTTAATACAACTGGGTATGAACACTTAATTAAATATTTACTGTATCAGTGCCGAGATAATTACCATAGCATAGCAGAGATTAATCATGTATTTCTATTGTACGAGCTGTTTAACAAACGTTAATATAGAAAGTATAGAGTATTTCTTATTGTATTCTGGCCCATATGGATGTTAGTCAGAGGAAATATAGAGTGAGGATTGTTGGCTTCACATTCAAGGTTTTGTCAAGATATTAAAAAAAAATCCAACCAAAGATAAAATGTATCTTGCCATATGAGTTAGCTGCAAAAGAACAGATCCCACCGTTCATTTAGATGTTCTATTAATAATTCTGACACTTTAAAGAATTGACAATCATGTGAAATGATGGCGTGCTTTATTTAGACTGCAGCAAAACACAGGAGCAGGGAAAAACTCTCAACAGCCTCCAGAAATACAATTGTAACATTGTTTTAAATTAACATAAACAATATTAAATTTGGACCTTTTTTAAATTACTACAATGTTTTGGACTTAATATTAAACTGTACACTAAGAATGTCACCAAATGTTATTAAATCATAAAAAAAATCATGTTATTTCGTATATTTAGACAAAAAAAATTGAAATACTACTCATTTCAAAGCTTTATATAGGCCTACTCATGGGCAGACAGCATCAGATTTTTAATACTGAAATTTAGTGCACAGTATGTTCCCCAGTACACTGACATTGAAATCACAACATAAATACAAAACATATTTTGCAGTATTTGCTTGTGCAAAAGAAAAAGAGACCTTGTATACGTACATAAAAAAATGACTTAAAAAGCATTTGAGATAAATAAAATGTGGTCAGAACAGAAGCATTTGAGATTATTCATTTTTTGTCAGTAATAGCAACCAAAACATGATGCACAGTGATAGAAAAACTTCACTTTGAGGATAAACACTTTAGATTAACTCACCAAATGGCGTTAGAGTCTGTAATTATAAAGTGTTAACACTCAAAAGACATAGGCTTGGACTAAACTGGAATTAAAATTCATTCCTGCCATTTTTGCAATTTTCTTGTTAGCATTTGGTTCCATTACATCAAATATTAGAGGGAATTCATGTTCACTGGCACAACACAAAGATTTTGGTTCCAGTTTTTTGTCAATCACAAACTTAACTAAGACTTCACCTTACTGTGCGAGGATGTTTGGCAGTGATGCTGGGACACGTGGAGAGAAGAGCAGAACAATGCTATTATTATGTTTTCATAAAACAACACATTATTGTAGGCTTTAGACACAGAACACTTTGTTAACAGAGCAATACAGTCATACTGAGATATCAGAAATAAAGTTTTCTGATTTGCAAAAGTCATAAAAGTGTATTACTTCAAAAAACAGCAACATATGACTTGACAATGTGTAAATTATACTTGTATTACTGTATTGTATAAGGCATGATATTATACTGTGCATCTTCTTCTTCAGAAACAATCATTACCATCCAAAGTTAAAACAAAGTTCCAGTTCACAAGTGAAAAATGAAACATTAAAACCGGAGGTCACAAGTGCAGAAAATGATCCAGGTAATCTTCCTAAATAAAAACATTGGTTAATGCCACAGTTTAAGTGTACAATTATGAGGGGCTGTTCACCTCTGAAAGCAATAGGACAGGTTGAGGCACAATCTGAGACTGTCTAAGAAAAGTAAAAAGATCATGTTAAAAGTTGTGTGCTAATCTTTGTATTAGGATTTATTTATTACTGACATCCCTCTCTTAGATTAAGCTTAAAGTGTTATGGTTAACCTGTCAGCACAATAAAACCAGTCTAAATTGTTTTGAATTAAAGAAAGACAGTAGAAAAGTAGACCAACAAATTGTCATGTCACCCAAACACACAATGGGCCTGAGAAGCTGTCAAATTTATGGAGGCAGAAGTAATTAACCTGTTTCAAAAAAGGCTCAAAAAGTGCAAGCATGCTCACAAAATTAGCTGAAGATGCAGCCTTTAGAGACTTGTTTTATTCTTTCCATTCAGCTTTTTCCTTCAGGGGTTGCCACAGCAAATCATCCACCTCCTTGCATATTGAATGGTATCGGTTTTACGTCGGATGTCCTTACTCCGTTTATCCAGGCTTGGAACTAGCACAAAGAGTATACTGGCTTGTGACCTTGTAGCTGGATTAGACAGAGTAGCTAGGTAGTATTGGAACAAGTCCCCATTTTATATGAAAAAGCTTTGAGAAACCTGTATCTGTAAGAATAGGTGACCTTTCAGAAAAGTAATGTGTGATGTTATTTATAATTAAAACATATATTAAAAAAGGTCTTGTATTTTGCGATTCAGCCCTTATAAAGTGAGATAGCATTCATCAGCCTGTTTCCACTGTACACCTTTTCTTCTGTCTTTGGAAAAAGCACACTGACATACAGAGAAATTCTGCTGAAAAGGTCCAGCCCACCAGCTTGTCCAATACCGCCCAGATTGCAGACAAAACAGCATACAGTTTGGCAGCTGACACACAGACGGAGAAAAAAAAAACAAGTAGAAAAACAATGAATGCTCTGGATCTGCACCAATTCCTGGATCTTTTAAAACTCGGCCAAGCTACAGCGCTGAGAAATGTCTCGGACATTTCAGCTATGTGCCGAGCAAATAGGCCCCAGGTGTGCTACAATTCCTAAAGTGCATCACTGTGGTGCCATAGCGTAGGGGGCATGAGGAGGGAGGGTCCACGTGGAGGCAGACAGTACGCCATCTTGTTTCACTGTCCGATTGGAAGCTGGAGCGAATCCCTCCTTCTACAGTGTGAGGAACAAGTGCTAGACTAGACACACACGCACACACACACACACACACACACACACGCACACACACACAGGACACACAGTTACAGACGTGATGATACTGTAGCAAGCACAGCGACTTGAGGATTACTGATGAGTTTTCTGCCTGCAGCTTGGGCTCTGTGACAAGGGAGTGGCAAAGAAAAATGGCAGTGACTGTAAACTCGTGGCTACAAAAAAATGTCTCGATTTAGACATTATTATTAATTAGACTTTTAGTTAAAATGACTTGGATTTCCCAACCTAGCTTTTGGGTGTACAGTAAATTCTCCATCCTGGCTACTAGCATTGGGACTTAGGTAACGTCTTTAGACCGCCTTAACAGAGACTACCTTAAACCGCATTACATCAATCAACACCTGCCTTCTGGCTTCAGGATTCAATACAGCAGCAGTCAATATTAAAAGCGACAAAAGCTGCAGTTGCAGAGAAATGAAACTGAAAATGAGACTAGTAAAGCTCTTGTGCAAGTCGTCGCCATTGGCTGACTGAAAAATCTCTGCAGATGTAAGTTTTGATCCATGTCTCGCCCCAAGACAAGGCAGCTCCAAATAGTGCCAGAGATCCAGTATCCACCAGTGGCTCAGTGAGTCTTCAGCCATGGGGACACCGTGTACAGACAGTGTGCACAGCAGCCGAACAATAGAGAGAGCAAGCCTCGCAGCTCCAGTGAGCCCAAGACTAGACGCTAACCCGCTTCAGGTTAGCATTTGTTCACCAAGCTGAACAAATAAGGAAACAGTTTTTTGGGGGTAGATGCTAGATAAAGACAGAAACATTACATAACACACAAGCAAAAGATTAGCAGTACAGAGGGTGTTGGAATAATCCTTGTTAGTTGATTAGCAACAGGAAGAAACGTCTCGGGTAATCCACAGGATAATGGTGATGCATACTGAGGCGCTAACATCTGTACTTGTTAGCCAGCTGTTGCAAAAAATGATCAAGGAAGAGCTAAGGAAAATTGATGACGCTAAGCTAATATAAAATAAGAAATATACTGTAAGATCTGACCATTCATGAACTGTTGCATGGAAGTGTTAAAGATGACAGATACTAGATCATTATACAATGAAAACAATGAAGGTGGTTAGGACAATGAAATGAAATGAACACAGGCATAGAATAAAAGACAATGTCAGTAAATAGTAAAAGAGACAGTTGCCTGCAGAGAAAGTGTGTAAGTAAGTAGTATAGACTTATGGCTTGGGGGAAGAAACTCTTTAAAAGTAGAACTAGTGCATTTAGAAATGCAAAGGATCAAAAATACAGAAATACAAATTAGATTCTTCGTAGCAGAGGTCCAAATCGTCCAAATTCATAGCCAGAAGCAAACCTAAAGTGTTTAATCTTAACTTGCTAAGTATTACATTTGGCAGTTCAACATCTGTTTAAATATGAGCCTTTCTGAAAGTAAGCCCTCATCAATATCCACGCTACGCCCCATTAGAAGTAGACATTCGCTACGGTAGGATGAACCAGAGTGAGGCGTTAATACGTCTTTGTGCCATGGTAGAACATGTCTCAAATGAATCTCAGGTGAGAAATGGCCTTGCAGAACTAAAAAGAGGATATTGCGGGACGCAATGATACCTGAAGGCACTGAGGCCAGTGTAATGGATCAGGATGTAAGAGCTGCCATGTGCTTCACTTCTACTGTGACAAATGAGTCAAAGGCCTGCTAAACCCTTGTTGCCATTGATAACTGCACAATATATCGCAAACATATTGTTATCGCAATATTGGTAAATGCAAATGTATCGCAATAATGTTATGGTTAGCTAAAGAAATGACACTTTAGAAATATGTATAAATCAAATAAAAACCATATGATCATAATTTAGTTCTCATTCAGTTCCAAGTTTAGATCTGGTCCAGGTTTAGATCTGGGTTAGTTCTGGTGTAGCCCCGGTTTGGACCTGGTTTAATCCTGGTTTTGGGCTGGTTTAGAGCTGGTTTAGTCTTTAGTTGGTTTTGATTTTGCCCCAGTTTTGGCCAGTGAGTCCAGGGCCTTGTATCTCTTCATGAAATACAATTGAATTAATCTTTTGCAATGGTAAAAGATGAAGATACTTTTTATTGCCAACAATATTGTTATCGCAACAACATAGTTAGTCAACACAGTTACTGCATATCTGACGTTCTTCTGCTATTGTGGAGCCCTAGTAGCTATGCAGAAGCAAGGCACACAAACTGAGTGGTACACACTTACTACATGAACGTGTCTTGGTCAGTGGCTGGTGTTCATGGGTTACACCACCTGTACTTGATGTGTTAGCATGAGCCACCAGGCCTTAACATCGTCGAAAGTTCACTGAGGTCAAGCACATAATGTACAGAGCTGTCATGGTCACGCTCTCAACATTACTCTGTGCCGCTCTCAAAGTCATTAAGGTGCACACAGTCTGCAGCCGGCCCTGCGAGGGGAGACAAAGACCTATCACACTGACAGATGCTGCTGCGCTCAACAGCCTCCAGTGGCATCCGAGAGGTTAATGCTATCACTTTACTATTAGCATTATTTCTTATCGACTGCAGATGCTACACAGTGGTTCATCTGTTCTCCCATATACAGCACCAGTAGAGCAGTTAACACCAAACTAGTGGTTAACAGTGACAAACCCAGACGTATAATTGGTAATCCACTTCAAGCTAGCCTTTAAAGGTAACTAAATATGAAGTTGGATGCTAATGGTTAGCAATTTGATAATCCCCTGAGACAGAATTTTAAGTTGGGACAAAGTTTAGACACAAAGTAACAAAAGATAAAGTGGCCTTAAACATTTATATAACATTTACTTTGTATTTCAGGTTAAGAAGCATTCAAAAGTCATAGCCAGATTGTCTTGGAGCAAATATCATCAATATTAAAACTGGACAATTTGACCTTATAAATAGCATATGATGAAAATTTCCTTTACTGTTGAGGCTATAGAAGGATACTAATGACCAATAATATGCCTACTTCTTGCATTTTTCTATTGTATCTTGGACAATGTTAGAAAATGGACAATTGTACCTTATTCTGAAAAATTGCCAATAGTAGTTACCTCTTTTTATGCTATCCAGTGGTGCTAATGAGGTGGTATCCCTATTCCTAGCGTTTTTGTATCTTGGTTGAACATTTTATCCACTGACATGACAAACATCCCTTCTACACTAATTGCTTTTCTCATATTTTATTATACGTACAGTAGACTTAATTAATATCAAGAACCGACATGCACCAACGTGATCCGACATGATCCATCCAGCGCGCTAAAATTGTGGCACCATGAGCGTCTGTGGTAAACGCCTTTATAGCTCACTGCGCCACGGCCTTCCCTGCTTTTTTTTTTTTTTACTGTTATATGGCCATTGTTGAAAGGTATAGGAGCTGGCAGAAGAATTGGTGCCGCTGCTGTAGCATCTCTCTCAGCTCCCGAGAGCCTAACCCGTGGACATGAAAACACAACGTCACAAGTTAGGGTCTCAGGGATGGAGTGAGATGCAAAGACTGCACCACTCAAATCACTCTACGCTTGTATTTAGACTAACAAGGCGGCTGCGAGTCAAATAAGGACTCAGGCCGTCTGAGCATCACTATTACATCAGGCACTGAGTTTTGGCACAAATTACATGTTGACCGGACTAATGTCGCTTTCTGTGCAATTCGTGGACATACAACAAGTGCAAGCCTCAGCCAGACACAACATTGACCACCCCCCACCCCCCTCCAACTCTCTTTCCCCTGTCCCCCTCCCCCACATCGCACGAACAATACAGCACTTTGAAAAATGCCTCCTGCCATCAGGTAGGGAGCCTGCTGCTGCCTGCCGTACAGTACCATTTCCAATCCAGGGGTGCTTAAGTGGAAAAACCTAATCAGCATCATCAAAACTCATTATTACAAAGACAAAGAGCCATCGCAGCATCAATCGCAGCATCGAAATCTGAAGCTACGAGGGCCTGGCTGCATCTAACAACCTCACTGACATGATGTTCTGAAGCAGACTCGCAGACTGTCAATGACTGCACTGCTAGTAATAATAAAACTCCATAGAAGCCAGCGCTATCCTGCAACTGTGAATCCCTTCCCAACAAAGCTCTGCGTCTTTGTCAGTCTACTGCGGTGGTCTGGGGGAAGCAGAGAGTGCAAGATTAAAGATTATGTTTGGTATCGACTCACCCCCTCCCTTGTTTCGGACCAGGATGACTGCTTGTCCGTTGTTCTCCAGCCTGCTCCGGAGCAAAAAAAAAAAAGAAAAGAAAAGACAAGAAAGAAAGCTCAGATTTTAAACTTACAGAAACCATAAAAAAAAATAAAAAAAACATTCCCAAGTTGTCTTTTGGGAACAGACGAAAGCGGCCGCTCTGATTCGGACAAATGAGGATGGCTGATCGGACCGAGCCAGAATGAACCATGTGCACACACTCTCTCACCGTCTATCTTCGGCTCCTTCCTTGGCGCTTGCTCCTGTCTCTCTCTCTCTCTCTCCTCTGTTACACACATACGCATGCAGCGGACAGGCACCGCGTCTAGCCACAGGAAAAGCGACGCGGCGAAGGGGACAGGCAGAACGGCATTACTTAGGAAGCCATACTTTTTAGCCGGAGCAGGTATAAGAGACGAAACGAGAGATAAGCGGCGAGGGAAAGTGCATGTAGCCGACAGTGCCAGTGGAGCATAGCTGGAGAGAGGAGAGGAGGAGGAGGAGGAGGAGGGGGGCGGTAAGAGGGGAACACACACATATATACACACACACATACACGGCATTGACACATTCATTTGGCTTTCCTCACAAGCAAAGACCCGACTTACTTCAAAAAGATCCTGCTCAGGTTGAAAAAAGAAAAGACAAAAGACGCACTTAGACTATGACTACACAAAACAGACATGTTTCTAATTAATTTACAAAGATTTTTTTTTAACCATGGTTTTATTCTTGTAGTTATAAAGAAGTAGCAGTAAGGAGGAGAGGAACCAGGAAAAGGGAAAGCTCTCTCCCCCTCTAGATTTACCACACACGAACACACACACCCCCTTTGCAATATTCAACTTCTCCTATCGCCTCTAGCTCCTTTCTCTTCTCCGTCGGCAGCGGGAGGAAAAAACATATCACCATATCACTGAGGAAAAAAAAAAAAAATCAAGACGAAGGTGGTGTTTATTGGTGCTGTTGGTGGAGGTGGCGGGGAAGAAGGAGGAGGAGGAGGGGGTATCTTCCATTAATTTGCCTCACAGCTGTAATCGCTTACAGCCAGAGGCCCGCTTCTACCCTCGATTAGACGAGAGAGACAAAGGTGAGGAAGCAAGGAAAGTGGATCCTCTATTGTTGAATTTTTCTACCTTATCTGCAAAATGACTCACGTTTCTAGCTTTTTTGTGCAAGAAAAATTAAAAATATTCACTTTTTTCCATAGTCAAATTGGTGTAAAGGACATGCATGGAAACTGGTAAAAGATATTATGAGAGTGAAGGGGCTATAGAAACACTGTGATGTGCTTTGGCTTATAGAAGCTACATTTAATCTCCACAGGCTTTGGTATGAGAGAGAGTGAGAGAGAGAGAGGAAAGCGCAGGAGAGACGATGGGGGGAGGGACGTACGAGAGAGGGGGGGGGGGCGCACAGTGAAGGAGAGCAGCGACATACAACCGACTGGAGGCTCAAATCAGCGACCGGAGCCCGAAACAGCCAGAGCGGGTCCACACTGCCCTCTTGCTTTGCTTTCCTTGCCTCAGTCTGTGAGTGGCTCTAATCTTCAATCCTCTTTGACTGCTGCCTGCCAGACGACGCACTGTGACTGTGCCGTTTTCTCGCTCCATGCAGCTGAGAAGAAAACATCTGGATTTACACACACTACTACTACTACTACTACATGACTGCTTTGTTGCTGAAAATACAAACCATTTGAAAATCTCCGCACACAGACAGGCTGCAGCTCTCATTTGTCACCTGCTTTGTGTCCAGATAGAGACAGTCGCCGGCTAATATTAGACAGCAGACAAAGGCTTGCACTTGGACTTGTACATCATTACTTAAGCTGCTTATCTAGAATTATTCTTATTGCAACAAATTACTGAAGACAACTCAGGCTGGATGAGCCAGAGACTTGCAAGCATTCATAAATGTTCATACTGTACAAACAATCAGATTTCTTGGTATGTATGGTATGTAGTACATACAAGGAAAAGCTTCTGGCAAAGTTTACAAAAATACTATGTTTGTGTTGGTTATGGTCATTATTTGACAAAAATGTACAAAATAAGTGTTGCGTTCAGCTTTCAGGTAATTGTATTATGGACAAATAAAAAACATAATATTAATCATCATAATCATTTATTCTAATTCAGTCCGAAACTTGTTCCTGGTTTAGTCTTTTGTTAGTTTTGATGGAGAGATAGTTTGAGTCCAAAAAGTCTTCATAATTTAAATTGAATTGAACTTATGTTCAATATGTTATGGTTGATAAAGCCTTATTGAGGGCATCCAAATATCTGCAATCTCAATATTCAGCATAGGCATTGCATATCGCATGTTTTCTAATATCATGCAGCCCTAAGACATACAGAAATATACAGTAAAAGGATATAAAAATGTTAAAAAATGCCAACATAGGTCTGAGTTTTTCTGATTTGGAAAGCTGCATAGTATCATTGACAACCAATTACAAATTATACAGCATGCACAAATTATAAGACGTGAAATATAAAAGGAATTATTCTGAACATGAAAGTCACTAACAGTCTGAAAATGTTTTGGTAAAATAAAAAAAAATAATAATAAAAAAAAGTGGGAAAAGCTGACAACAATGAACTTTGCATTCAGGTAAGGGACAGGTTATGGCCATCGATTTACTGAACCCATTTCACCTCCTTTAAGTATTCGTTATCTGTTGGTAATGGCCAGGAATCAGCCCTGCTAGCCAAGTAGTACATCAGCAGAGACCCAGATCTGTCAGACTGGAGCCCACGCATCGAGAGAACAGCAGCAGCAGCGGGCCTCACTGCAGAGGCTAGACCTGCTGCCATCATGGGGAGACTAGCACTGAGACAAAGCACTGAGACTAGAGTCATCATCAGTCTACAGGAAATAAAGCTGCGACTTTAGCACGGGGCGACATGTGGACTACAGATTATACATGAGACAGTAATGAGAGTGAGAGGCAAAAGAAAGAAAGCGTTGGGAGATTATGCAAATAGGCCATATATACGGAATACAGAATTATGCAAGATTGGTATGCATTTTAAATATAAGACCCTTGAAACATGCAGTATAAGGCAAACCAATGGGATACATGTAGGGTGCAGGGGTAGTGTTAGAGCATAGATGCACACACAAAAGATAAAATACCAGCTCTCTTCCTATATGGACTTCAAATATATGTACACAGCAACTAGTGTGCATAGCATTTGGAGGTGGTACTGAACATGAGGTTAGCATAAAGCCACAAAAACTCACATAAAATTAATTACCCTTTGGCCCATTTTTTTTATCTATTTGGGAGTAAACGTGATGATAAAAATAGCCTTTTCTTATCACAACATTACAAGAGTTAGACTCCCAAACTTGACTCATTTATCCCATTGATTGAAAAGGAGTAGATGGGGGTCAGATTTGGCTGTTATAGTACAGTAGATGACAATGATTACTACCATGAATCCTGGTCCTTTTCCTATCATTTGCCAGGTCTCAAAAAGATAAACTCTGGACCAACAGGGGGCAGTCTTAGGCTCCTCAGCTGGAGCACACACAGAGGCCTAAGTACAGGATTGTCTGTCCACACGAAAAAGGCCAAAACGCTCTGCTCCACCGAGGGGTTTAAGCACTCATCCAAACAACTCAACTCACCTTGGAGAATGACATAAAAATAACCAATTTTAATATCACGTTTCAGACACAAGGAGGACTAAGAGAAAAAGCTCTAAAAAGTCTGAAAGCTATTGTATTTGATTTGGACAAATGTTTTTTAAATTATATTATTCTGAAGATGCATTTTACCTGGTACAGCATTTACAACTTTTGAATGCACTCTCTCTATAACAGTGGTTCTCAACTGACGGGTTTCGGTCCCCAAACATGGGTTGCAGGTAAGTTAAATGTTGCTCAATGTTCAATTTATTTAGAGCCCAAATATTAATTTAATTGAAAAGTTAAAATGGATTTTAAAATACATGTGCCATAAAGTTAAAATACAGTAATAACCATTTTTTTTGACTAATAAACTAATTTAAATCAGTGCAAAATATCAGCGTTAATTCAGTCTATTTATTAAATGATTGTTAGTTACATATTTATATGCTTTATTACTGCTTTATTACTGCTTAATAATGGAGAGTTATTCTTAAGTGTAAAGATAACTGTAGATCTGTAAAAAGTGGGTCAAAGATGGGTTGAGAACTAAAATATTAAAATATTGTTTATTACATATTTATTAATGCTTTTTTACTACTTAATAGTGGAGAGTTGTTCTAAAGTATTTCAAATATGATTTTGTAAAAAGTTGGTCGCAGTAAATCAGACCAGTTTAAAACCACCACCAAAACTATAATATAATAATAATACATTGTAAGAAAATGAAAATTTGATTTACTTGAAAATGAATTGGAATCAAATAAATCAAGCTCAAACGTTACCACAATAGAACCGTCTTATTATTTTCTCATTCATTTAGCCTGTCACAATAACTTCTCGTGTCAGATCCTCAAATGCGTGCGAGCTGATTAGAAATATTTTGACAATAATTGTTTGGCGTGACAAGTGATTGTAGTGAATGTAAACGGACGCCTTGGTCTGCTCAGTCTTTGGTGTGTGATATCGTTTACAGTGAGGTGTCAGCAGTACAGGACATGTTGCAGGCAGACGTCAGCGTTAATGAGGTTATAACAGGGAAACGCACACGCAGCTCCCGTCAACTCCCCCCAAACAACAATGGGCGTCTTCAGATGTGTGTCCCGCTGACTGACGACATAAACAAACAGACATCTAACAGGTGGGACACACAGGCAAACCACAGACAGACAGATAAAAGGGTCCCTTTAACTTAAGGTACGTTTGTGAGCTGGGCTTTGGGCTGCCAAGAGATGAAACACAGGACTGGACTTCTGGGACTGGATTAAGAACGGTGTATAGACACATCAGTCAAAAAGAAAGAAGTGAATGCATAAATTATTTTTAAGGTTATTTTCACAAAACAGATGCTTGCAGTCAAATAAATCAAACTGGCTTGGCTGCAATATTTACATTTAAATTCAAAATAAAGTACTTTAAGATGGGTTTCCCAAACTTTTCAGGGCACCCAATTTTCTTGACCCAACTTTCTGGTCTGGTTTGACACTGTTCATTTGTTGCAAAAAACAAAAATCAGTGTAATGTATTTCTTTAAGGTTCCATTTAATACTTACTTGGCCATCTATGTAGTAATTTGTTTCCTTAGTTTTAAAGTTGCCAACAGAGTGGACCAACAAAAACATTTGCCTTTATTTTTAAATTGATAATTTGTGGAAACTCATTTAAAAATTGTTGGCCACCTACATTTCGGTCTCAACCAAGTGTTTGGGAACAACAGTTATAAACATATTTATGTATAATTCTGGTATTGTTGAAATGATTAAAAATAATAGGTTAAAAGAACACAGGATCAAAATGGATTTTAATTTAATGCAGATAAAGTGAACTGCAAATAAGTATATTTGCGTATACGTATTACAACTACAACTTCTGGCATAACTAAACTTCATTCACAATGTTATGCATGTCATTCATTTATAGTTTCTTTCAAAAGTTTTGCACTTGGAGCAACTGAAGTCAGTGTAAGGATAAATATCTTTCTCTTACAAACACTACAGCACAGCCTGTTTACTATAATAAAACAGCCTATTTTCTGAAATAAAATATATCCAACAAGTGTGTGAAGGACATACATGTGTTTATTTTTGGAAAAGAATTTTCCTAGAAATCGAGTTTGGAGGACAAACATTCACCAAGAAAATCTACATTGAACAAGTACAATTTTTAATTTAGAATATGCAGAAATGTTGACCAGCCAAACAGTAACACTTTATTAACATTTGAGCATCTTAAATATGGTTTAATTTGACTTTAAAAGATAGCAATGAAACACAACATTGTTCAAATTCTTCTTCAACGTTCTTCAATGTGGGTTATTCAACAGATGTTAATGGCCTTGCCCAAAATACAAGTGCTGGCACTTACAGCT
This sequence comes from Bostrychus sinensis, assembly GCA_020698575.1. Classification (NCBI taxonomy): domain Eukaryota; kingdom Metazoa; phylum Chordata; class Actinopteri; order Gobiiformes; family Eleotridae; genus Bostrychus; species Bostrychus sinensis. The sequence continues at coordinate 17,512,284 of CM036245.1, forward strand.
TTCTAAATACATTTTGGAGCCACACAGTTGTAGATCATGAAATTGGATCTGCATCTTGATATCTCTGTTTCTGGCAATAGCTAAAGTCTTGCATGTGATTTAAAGCAGAACTCAGTAACTCTGCTAGTTTCTTCGCTGTTTTGCGTCATTTTCTTCTATAGAGCTCCCCCTACAGTTCAGAGTAAGTAACCATGATGTGCCGATCTCTCACGAGACTCAAGACTTCCGTGACACTGGGCACTCACCGTTGCAAGTGTCACTTTTGGCCCAGAGGCACCAGGGGGAGATGCTGGACGCTTCATTTATCCCACAACAACTCATTTAACCATCACACAGACTCCTAAACCGTTTATTTAAGGTAAAAAAGTTAGTGAGTTCTGCTTTAAGCATCAGTGTAAACAAATGTCCTCCTGGAAAGTTATAAGTGATTTCTGGGGTATTTTTACATTAGCTAAAAATGTACGCCTCATTTTAAAGATGCAGTGTGCAAATATTTAGTCAGAAAAATAAAAGTAAATAGTGCTTGTGTCATATTTGGTGACTTGGCGGTGCTGCAAAATTTATTGAAGTGTGGCGCTGTACCACTAACAAGAGTGATGCGGGTTCAATTCCCAGCTCAGAACAATGTGCACCATGTCATTCCTCTGTTTTCCAGGGCAAAAGCAAAAAATAAATCTGGTGTGCATTTTTAGTCTGATAAGTGTTGTGTGTTGCCTACATGCAGGTTATTATTGATTTATATCATTTCATTTTCAACAAAAATGTAGCTTTTAAATATCCTTCAAGATAAAAAAAAAAAAAAAACACCCTTTTCTTCTCTGGAAAATGTCAAGCTATTATTTATAGATATACTGAATAGATACATTGTATAATTGATAATAATTTGATTTGAGATTTGTGGTAAAAACTGTTTATTCCGCGTCTATAAGCATAAATATTGTTTTGCAAAACCCCAGTACTAGGGCACAAGTTAGTCCCCAAGATAATGAGACAATATAAGGTTTGACTTTGCTTTGTTCTGAACATACATAAAAATTATATATATATATATATATATATATATATATATATATATATATATATATATATATATATATATATATATATAGCCCCCAAAAATCATAAAAATAAAAAAAAATAATCATCTTGAAGCACTGACCAGGCTTAATTTCTCTTCAGAAATTTTGGACAAGGACCAGAATCTAACACAGGTACCCCATGGAACGCTACCTCAAAAAACTTGCCTAAAATGTGATTGCTTCTGGCCCAAATCTAGCTCCAGACACGAAAAACTCCATCTCATTATTGACTGTGTGCAGCATATCATGATTTAGCAGACTGCTCCACATTATTTTCTTTTTTGTTGGCTTGAGACAGTATCGATCCATCTGTGCAGAGTGCCATGCGTACCTCAGGGAAAGCTAGGAGGTTGTACAGTTATCTCCCAGGGTGTAATTCTCAACTATACAACCTACTACCTCAACCTGGGAGCAAGCCAGGGCGGGGCACCAGGGCTTCCAGGCTCTCTTCAAGACTACGATCTTGGTTTTCGATAAAAAGCAGGATTTTGTAACGTCAGAATTACAAACTGGTTCTCCTTTGACGTCTGTAAGTGATGATATCCAGTGGTGGAATGTAAAAGATTAAAAGTACTTTGTTGCTTTACGAGAGCTTTTGTAAATATGCAATACCTAAAAGTAAACAATGTCACGAAGCAGTACCCTTTAGAGACATCAAAATACTGCGAGATGAGAGCACAATTCTGAATCATAATCCCTCAAATGTAACACATAAAGTCGTTTTTGAATACTTTATAGTCACTTTTGAAAGTGAGTACAGCAATACTTTTACTTATACACGAGTACTTCTTCCACCACTGATGATATCATTTTAAGAGCTGCTCTGGCAAAGCAGCTTTTATAGTAACCTAGAAACAGTCTCTATACACAAAACAGATAAACACGTCTTTCACCAGCGTCTGTCCAAAATCTTGACGTCACTGACCCCGAAACGCACGCACATTAGCATCCAAAATGTTGATCAAATTTTGTTCCCCTCTGAGTTCAAAAAAAACAAAAAAACAAAAAAAAAAAAACCTTGCCGTTTGGCAGCTCCTTTTTAGAAAGCATTAATGTGTGGGAGGTAATGGTTGGAGTAAGAAAACAAGCATTACTCCTGCCATTCAAATGCATTTCTTAATTGAACCGAATTAACTCGAGAAAGACCAAGATGGAGCTAATTGAACGGTGGAGAAAACCGGCTATAACAAGAAAATTGTAGCTTTAATTATAAGCTTGAAATGTTGGAGAAAATAATGTTCGCAATCTGGTAAAGGACGCAAGGTTTCGGGCTTTAATTGTTGGTGAATTGAAGAGTTGGCACCACAGACACAGACCTGTAGATACAAGCTTGTGGAGACAGAAAACACAAGTTCGGATCTACGGGTTCGAGGCCGTGAGCGAGTCAAGTTCAACTGTCCCCATGTAATGCTAAAAATAAAGTTGCTCTGAAGATGAAAACGTTTGCGCCACTTATTGCTGAAAATTAGAAACAAATATTTCCACTAATATTCAACAAAAATAATGATGGCTCTGTTTATGCCTTGAAGATGAGTATGTAAAGTGGATGAGAAAGATTTTGGTTGGATGTGGAACAGATTTGCACCAAAAAGGAAATTGCCAACTTGTGCACAGAAGCACAACTTTGCTGAATAGATTTTGCTGCACAAAAAAAATCTGGTTGAAAGGCATCATTACAGCAACAATTTTAAGAGGAAATTCCTTTTTTTCTGAGCTGGATAGGACACATACACAAGCCGAAACAACAGAAAACACTCACTAAGATCAAAATAATTTTTAATCTTGAATACTGAGGCCTTCAAATGTAATAGCATTAAGTGACAATTTCCACTAACTTTACAGGAGAAGAAAACAAACAGTTAAACTTTGATCTGACTTTTCTTAAAAAAAAAATTAATCCTAAAAACTAAAGTATTTGCAAACACAAATACCAGTTCACTAACAAATCAATGTTTACCCACTGATAAAATATTAATTTGTAAATTGCTTAGATTGGATTTGGAAAAAGGTCACATGCACATTTTTGGCTCCACCTTTCATGCCAGTTCTTATTAGACTGATATACTTTTGCCCTTTTAGCACTGACTAAATATTCAGAGATAGTACTTTGGCGTTTGTCAATAACTCTAAATTATTGTGACACTTTGGTGACTTACGCCCTTTAGATTCTCAGCCCTTTTTCCATTTTCCCTCAATCTATCAATAGAGAGTAGATATTGTGTTAATTAATTGTATAACTTGAAATAAAAAATGCTTGTAAATTTCCAACTTCCAAAAACGTACCTTAATGGTTAACATTGTTTGATAGGCCACATGACATTATAGGCTTCAAAAAACTTTGCTTGACATAAATAAAAATAAATCCTTTTAGGTCATTGAATTTTAACTCTTTTGAATGTAAAACAGCATCAGCCCCAGTAATACTTATTGTGTTAAACATATTGATTTTGATAAAGACTACAGTTTTTATATATTAGGTTGAATAATTGATTAATATTGGGGGAAGTCTCACATTTAAAATACATCACAGCCAAGTATTAGACTAGTATCATATAATAAATATGATAAACACAATATTTTAACTGGCAAATAAGCACCACAGCAAATTAAAATTCCTCTAAAAAATGAAGCAGTCAACTTTTTGCAGATTTTGCACTGAACTTAAAAGACCAGAAAACTGGAATTCGTTTAAGAGACTGTCACCACACTGTCTGTAGTCAATAGAGCTGTCGTGGTGCGGCACAAGCAACAAAACTGGGAGATGAAAAAGCCAGTGTGGTCCAATTTCAACTTTGAGACTCCATCTGAAGTTTGCTCTCTCCTTCTCTTTCCCTGCGCCTGAATTTAAATGAGACGTCTGACTTTGAAGCCGTTGCCAAGTTGCTTAAAGTATGTCAGTGGGTCTTTGCCAGCGAGCTGAAAGACACCTTGAGATTGACCAAACAAAGGGGTCAGCGGGATCCACAGTGCCCCGCCAGCACCGCCACAGCACCGCCCTGCCATTCAGAGAGCACCCACACCAGCTACACGCCACCACCTGCTGCACCAAGGTATCTGTCTTCATTTACCCACAATTCATTGCACAGCGAATAAATAAGCCGCCGAATTTAGAGTAAAAATAGCCATTGCCGAATCTGAAGCTGAAGTCTATCTTTGCAAAACAAGTCTGTGTATTTTTCGCCAATTAGCAGCGCCAGCGGCCAAAGCCAGAGGTGCTGCCTCCCCCAAATCTACCCAGCAACAACATCGGCACAGGAGTCAAGGGGAGAGAGACGAGCAGGGGTTCAGAAGAGGTGAAGAAGTGAGAGGTGAGGATGTGGCACATCGTTAGCACTTCATAATATCTAGCAATGTAAACAGATAGCCTCGCTAGCCGACAGGTAGCATTCCTGTTAGGCCCCCCTTTCAGCACAGCTAAGGCTCAGCAAACATGGGACAAAGTGCAGACTGAGAACACAAGGCAGAGACTGAGTTTAAGAGTGGTAAAAAGTCCATTTAACAAAAAAAGATATTTGAAAATGATGGTTGCACAATGACTTACCAGTTTCCCGCTTAGCTTCCAAATGCTACTCAGGCCTACAGTACTTGGCAAAAGGTATAGGCAACATATCCAGCGTGGGCCATCCAAAAACATGCTCACCAACACCAGGAGCTCAGGGAGAGGGCCGGGAAAGAGTCAAACAAAAGAGAAAACGGACGAGAGGCTAGAGGGGAACAGAAAAATAACCGCGATTTTGGTGCTTTGACTATTTTGGTTTGCAGGGCGATAGTAATAATAAATACAAATGGGAGAGAGGTAATCTTTGAGGCTGTAAAAACCGCTGCACATTACTACAAGCTGCTTCCCTGCAGAACTCTACGACCAAATGACAAGCAACATCTGTTTGCAAGACGGCCAAAATCCCAGTCTTAAAAAAAAAAAAAAGCAAAGCGAAAAAAAAAAATGGCTTGATTTTTCTCTCTTTTTAAATCTTGAGCTTCAAACTCTCCACTCGCTCAGCTGAATAAGGCAAAACAGAAAAAGGGGAGTGTGGAAATTCGGCGCAGAGAAAACGCAGCCATGGAGCCGTCCTCCTGTCACCCTTGAACCTCTCCCCTTCTGCGCTCCCCCCTCCTCTCCTCTCAGCACACTCCTACTCCGGCTTCTTCCCAAAATGCAACAGGGACCAGTCCAGGTGTAGTTACTACTCACTTAGTCCTTCCCTAAAAAACTACCCACTACTCCGGCACATAAAAAACACTTGTACCCTTGTCTCCTCGTCTCCTAGAGCGTCCCCCTCAGCCAAGCAGCCGACTGCCTAGTTTTTGCACGTATACACATTCATAGATGCACTAAGATATACCGAAATACACACACACACATTTCTTGGATAGCTTCCCTGCACCAAAAACAAATACCAATCTTTAGTTAGCCTCGGCTGCGAACAGAAAAAGAAGGAGTCATTTCGGGACTTGGCTCTGGTTTAGCAAGGAACAGATACAGACCAGTTCTCCATATGCCTGACTTTCACAGCTCCGGATTCCACTGGATCATAATACTGAGAGAAAAACCTCTTCTGTCACTGATAGATTTTCATACCACAGAGAGATTGGAGGCATTCGGCAAACCAGAAATTTAGCTTTGGCAAAATAAAAAAATAAAAAAGCCTACCAGCGTTTTTTTTTTTTTTGCAAAGAAGAGTTGCAGTGGTCTGCGAATGATGGTGACAACACCAGATCTGTTCCATTACAGGACATAAGTGGGTGCCAAGTGAATCGATATAGCACTCATGGACAAAAAGCAGGTTTAATTTAGGCTGCTGCAGCAAGATATATCCACACATTTAGAGCAGCATTTCCCAAACACTGGTGAAACCCTAGGGTGGGTCCGCTTCCACCATTTTCTAACCAAAAAGCATCAAATTAGCAGCCAGTCTTGTTTTTTATAACACTGATTGCAAATGTCTGAGAGATGGTAATTTAGACTGTCAGATCTGTACATTTATCATTGAATGAAAGCCCTGCCCTCATATATTTTAACAAGCACAAGTTTTAAAAGATTCATATAACAAAAATGGCACAGAAAGATGTCTTCTGCTGAATATGAATTACTTTAACTAATGATACTGCCACTGTTCCTAATCCTACTGTATGCATTAAATTCTGAAAGTGAGTGATATCTTGTCTGTATCGGGATTATTATGTGATATTTTGGATAAAATGTAATGTTTGTTTAAGGCAGTGGCTAATGTGTATCATATAGCAAACAAACAAACATTTAATTTCAGTGAGTCAATTAAGTATATATTAATATTGTTAATTAAAAGCTACATTTTTACTTTCCATTTTACTCCCATTCTTAAATCCACGTTATATTGTAGTGGTGAATGACAAAATGCAGGTACAAGTTCAATATTTGACTGTGTTCACTGAATAAATACTGAAAAAAACAGTAAAGTATATTACAGTAAGTAACTACTAGTACAATGCATTGTGTAAAACATTGCCTGAGTTACTTTTGCTTTAATAGCCTAGATATTTATCTCTAAAATACTTTGATGACCTCAGTGGGAAGCATTTGCAATCATAGAGAACTCAGTTAGTGGCTTTTTTTTTTTTTTTTTTTTTCGGTCACAAGTATAACAAAATTAGTACAGATACATTTATAACTGATTAACTGTCATACATTCTTACAAATAAATTCTCATGGTGCACATAAACAGACAAACCAAAAAGGTGTAGGCTGAAGCTCAAGCTTATTTTTGTCTGCCCTTAATACTTCATTTAACAGAATGACAGCTCATAATAGAACCAAACATTACAATGAAAAAAAGATAATTATCTCCACACACAGACTAACACTCAGACTTCATATATCTGCCTCAAGTTTTAATGGTTTTTAAATTCTCCTTTGAGCAGCTGTTCCATAGATCTACACCTTTGACTGATATGTTTGTCCTAATAGAGTGCTGGGTTTAAGCCAAAGATAGTAGTAGTAGCACAAATACAAATAATACATTTAATACATTTTTCTCAAGTAATAAATAAGTTAGTTACTTTTACTTCTATTTAAGTAATGTTATTTTAAAGTAGCAGTACTTTGTTATACTTAATGTGATATTAGTTTAATATATATTGTACTGTCGTGATTTTTAAATGTAAATAATATCGTTTTCTTTCTACATTTTAATGAAAAGACTTCTTGCCGTCCTGCTCAAAACAAAGTCTTTTTCTCATTCCTCCTTCCTGTCTGATTTGAATGACTGGTCTTGTAAACACACACTGACATCACACTGCAAGAATTCGGGGCAATCGAGTGGAAATAAAATTCATCCACTGGGCTATGTTATTATGGGTCTTACAACAGTAACAGGCACAGACCGACGAGTGTCACCAAACCACAGCCATATCGAACCTATCCCACCATATTTAGCTGCAGCACGACCCCAGATGACCCAGATGAAACTTAAATCTTAAACAAACCTATGAGAGGTTGTCAAGTGTTAGGCGTGCTCAAGCCTAGAGCCATAGATACAAAACTTTTCATAGCTGACAGGTAAAAAAGCATTTCTTTGTGAACCGTCTGTGCACGTTTATATTAAAGAAAATAAAAACTCCTTCTTATATCTTTACAAAATGGATAGATTGTAGGAGCGCATACTCAAAACTTGTCTTAGTTGACAGGTAAAACTATGCAGCATGACATCTTTGTCAATCATTGTTCATTTTGCAGCATAAGTTTCTATTATTCCTTAACAAAAAGACAAACATTAACTCGAGCATATGTCTCTACTAAATGGCTAGATTTAATGGCTTGGATTCAAAACTTTTCAAAGTTGACAGGTAAAATATTTAGGTGCAGACTTTAGTTTTTTTCCAATAATTCAGAATTTTCCAATCACCAATTCTTTGCAAGTGTATATGATTTCCTAAACAAAAGCTAATAAAAAAATCTACTTAATCTTATGTTACGACAAAATGGGTAGATTTACGTATTTGCAGAAATGTTAACAGCACTGTAGTAAAATATATATCTGATTACTTTAATCACTTAATAACACATAAAGCTCTGTATAATAAGGATTTAGTTTTCTATTTCATTTTAGTTCAAAGATTTCTAATATGGGGCATAAACCTGATATTTATTTATATCTATTTAAAGTAAAGCATACAACTAAAAAAATGAAGAAACACTAACATATAATGGAATATTATAGAGACATCAGCATTAGCAGCAGTGTTTCACACATACAGATATTCCTGTATTAATTGCCAACAAAATCAAATAACAACTAGATATAGGAGGTCTTGTACTATTACTCCAACTGCAGACAAAAACATATATTTGCACAGTAATACTTTAAATTGTAATATTTGAATGGCTTAAATCAAAGGTTGTGCACAAGTGGAGGGGACATGAGCCGAGGACCTGGTGGAGTCGGACCGAGGCTGGAGAGAGAGTGAGGTAAGCAGTGACGTCTCCGCAAACACTGCAGTCATTTGTCACCTGGGTCTGGACGAACTGACTGGAAAAACTCTGGAGCTGATACTTTTTCAGTTCTGTCTATATACTTTGAACAAAAGTCGTTGCATCTATAGACGGGATCTATATGTAGCTATTCAAAACATTACTTTTTTCATCTCTACAGGGGTTTTCACCTTGTCTTGTTTTTTCACTCACTCCACAAGCACAGAGACAATAATATGCAATAGATAAACAAACATACAACAGATACAGACAAACATACAGATCATTGTGCTTTATCAAGGCGATGAATTTAAATTACCCAGCTACTAATAAGATACATTTCGTATTCCTTGTATTGACATGACATGTTATACACACATATGAGCTACTTTGTTACATTATATATATATATATATATATATATATATATATATATATATATATATATATATATATATATATATATATATATATATATATATTTTGGTTATAATCACAGATAGAGACTATATCTGCGGGCAGCGGGATGTGAGGAGATGATACAGAACCTGAGACAGTCTCATCTAAAAGACCATTCAAAATTATGTTTCATCTCTTGTTTGTGGTTAATTCTGGATTCATCTTTAACTGAGCACTCTTTAAATTTACTTCACCTGTAAATGATTGCTTCTGTAACATAGGTCATGTTAGCTTATATGCCATATATTCACAAATTTCTGGCACTGACATGGAAATAATATGAAGTCTTTTTATCTCAAAGATCAATCTGGATGACTGAGAACATTCACAGACACTCATCTGGTCAGTCTATGCCTTATGAAACACACTTTAACATACGTATGCACTGTATGTGTTTTTTTTCCAAATCTGCTGCAGACTATAGACAGAGGAGTACTTTTACTGCTTTGTTTTTGTGGATCAAACATTACAAAACTATAGAAAAGTTACAGTGTGAAAAATGAAACCTTGTCCAACTTTTAACTATAATATCTCCTCATTCACTTCTTTCACTGTAAATGAGCTCCTGAAGCAGCTTTATATTTCTTCTTTATTACTTCTAAGTCTGCTGATGCTAAAGTTTACCGGCTCAGTGTCTCTGTACCCTTTCCATCTTTTCTCGCCTCTCTCCTCTGCGTCTGATATTCTGCTCACGCACAACTGCGGCAGCCCTCCTCCAATCGTTGGCATTAATCCACACCTCAGACCCCCCAGACACACTGTCTGCTCTCCCACAATGCACCTCAGCTCCCAAACTTTCCCAGACACATTTGGCCTTGTGTCTGTGGCTCACCTCGCCCTCCCTCTGCAGACCCTTCTCTTTTGAGCGCTCTCTTCATCGTCCAGTTGCATTTGTCCGGCCTCTTTATTTCTCAAACTCTTTAAATTTCCCCTTTCTTTCTCTCCATTCAGCTACGGCCCGTATGACAAAAGTATCTCCTAATCTTCCCCTGAGTCCACTGGACAGAAAATGGCAGCACAGCAACCACCCAAAACCAGTCCTCCTAAAATCGGAGAGTGGTGAAACGCTTTTGCGCGCTTGTGTTTTGATGTTTTAGAAACATTTACATCTTAGAGACCTCCGAGGAGATCTACTCTATGTTCAGGTCCCATCAGGATCTTAATGGGTTTAATAATAGTCTCAATCCTTTTGATCATGTACAGTAGCGGGACAAATGTGCATAGGTCATTTGAAGTGGGCCGAATCATGTTTATCAGAAAAAAGAGAGCTATTTTAAAATAAAGTCTTTGCAATGCATGAGGCAATGCAACAATAAATGAGCTTGGGGTCAGTCTAAGAGAAAGGTAATTTAATACTGAAGTAATATTGTGAAGTAATATTGAATAAAAATGTATATTCCCTTTGGTGTTATCATTTAAGTTAGAACGTTTCTTATGTTCCCAAAACATAATATACAATTAAAATGTAGTTTAATGACATATACATACTTTTACTCGAGTAATCTACCCAAGTCAATTTTTCAAAGACCTTTTTTCTTTTACTCAAAAGTTTGGGTACATCGTAGTAGCAGTAGTAGTATTAGTAGTAGTAGTTGTGGTAGTAGTAGCAGAAGTAGTAGTAGTTGAGGAGTAGTAGTGGAAGTAGTAGTAGTAGCAGAAGTAGTAGTAGTACAAGTAGCAGTAGTAGTGGTAGTAGTAGTAGCAGAAGTGGTAGAAGTAGCTGAGTAGTAGTAGTGGTAGTAGTAGTAGCAGAAGTAGAAGTAGCAGAAGTGGGAGTAGTAGTAGTAATGCTAGTAGTAGTAGTAGTAGTAGTGGTAGTAATAGTAATAGTGGTAGCGTTAGTAGTAGAAGTAGTGGTGGTCATAGTAGTAGTAGTAAATAAGTAACAGTACTTTTACTTAAGTACAAATTGAAATACTTCTCCCAGGTGTACCTCTGTGGCACACTGTTGGTCAACTAGATACAGAACATAGATTTGTTAAATATATTGTCTTAATATTTTGCTTTTCTGCCTAGTATTCTTCCTACAGTCCCTTAAACACACAACAACCCAAACTGACATTAGCTTCAATAATATATGACATCACACCAGTGCCATTCATATTATACACAGATTATACACAGATTATACAAAAGGCTGCAGGTAGCACTGTGACCGACATGGTTACTGGTTTCAGAACTATGACCTTTATTTCCTAATATTGCCTGGCTCTATAAACTCAGTCTACTGACTTTAACAGCTTCAGGGTCTACTGCAAAACGAGGTGTCTGATCTGTGCTGGTCGTTTAATTTCTGTGCCTTGTGATCAAACTGAAAACTTGAACAAGTAGAAAAACAACAACATCATTCACACAAGTTACCAGCTCTACACAACTGTACATCCTCACGGTGCTGCCAAATTCAACAGCTGGAATCATGGCACAGTGCTAAGCTTTGTTATTTTAGTCTGAGTGTCATTTCAACATAATGAGCCTGTGCTGATGATGAGAAGATGATAATAAAGAAACATAGACTTTACATCATCATCTGTCTTTAATACACCTCAATTTGTTTCTTTCTTAGGCTATTTCAGATACTTGGAGAGTAGTTTTGATGTGACAGATGGGACAGTGACATGCCCCATCACTCAGAGGTAGGCTACATAATACAGGAACATACACACAGGGTTAATTCTTCTTCTTCTTTTTTCAGGAAGAAGAGTATCAAATATCGAAATATAAAAGTAAAATAAGTGTACCGTCTCTGGCTTGGGAAAGTGTCTACCAATCTAAAAAGGCAAAAAGCCAAAAAAAATAATTATTTTCCTAGTCGTAATTTGTTCAGGAGTAGAACCAAGATGAGTTTGTTAGGGTTTGGAATAAGCCATAAGCACAGGATGAACTTCAATCAATTGTTTTTCCTAATCTTCAGCAGCATTCCCAGCTCCTTAACATTCCCATACTGCTTGGTCACTCATTTATTGCACGGTCACTAATTTATTCTCTGGCAGTGGAAAAGAAAAGGCCTTCTGCTAAAGGTCCACTAATCAGCATCTGTTGGCCTGGACCCGGCGCTCTCTCTCTCTCCCTCCGACTGTGTTTTCCTCATAAGGATTTGAACATTTATCTGTGATCTCATTTGGCCGCGCTCTTGGGAATGGCTGGGAAAGACAAAACTAAGAGGATTGGGCTGGAAGCTGTGGGCAGACACGATGGGAAGGGCAGATAGAGAAAGTTAAGTAAAAGACTCAAATAAAAAGGTTTATGTGAAATGCAGCCAATAAGGAATCGGCTTGATGCTAAAACATGTGATTACAAAGACAACATCCACTTTAGGAGTCCAGTAATTACCAAGATATTGAGAGAAAGTACGACAACAGACTACTACTACTACTACTACTACTACTACTACTACTACTACTACTATGTATACTGCTGCTCCCACTACTAATACTGCCACCGCTGGAATAAACCCTTTTAGATATTTAGCTCAGCACAACATACAACACACATAAGTACAAGTTGTTTTAGATTTAAAAAAAAAAGAAATGAATGTAGGGATTGCTAATAAAATAATAATAATAAAATAAAATATTTCCACTACAAAGCTTATAAAAATGCAGACTCCTCGAAATATTGATGGTATTTCCACAGCTGTCTGACCCTGAAAACATACAGTAAGCCTGGACGGAGGAGGCCATTATTTAATTTAATCTATTGTATTCAATTGTCTGTTTTTTCTTGATGTGGGTGCCAATGGAAACGTAAAAAATGAAGATGTTAAAGTTTGCTGGTGGTACTTTCAAAGCATACTGTCAGTACAAAAAGTATAAACATAGCATGAAAAGCAGGTGAAAATGTATGGAAAATGTTAAATACAAAAGAAATAGGGTCTAACATTTACATGGAAAACCTTTGCTTACACATACAAATTAAAAATACAGGGACCAATTACTAAATAAAAAGGTTCAAAGCCTCTTTAAGTTTTTAGCTGTGACCACAACGACCTTAAAGTCTCTTATATGGTTGGTCTGTTTAGTGATTAAAAAAGTAAAACAAATCTTTGTACAAGTGTTTTGAAGTATTATGCTTTAGATGGACATTAGCAAATAAGCTGATAATTGCAATATTTAACAAAATAGGAAATTTAGACCTGATTTTATTTGTATGTAATGACTGTATATCTTTTTATTTTTGAAAATCTTTAAGCGTGACGTCATGTGTCCTCTTCGCTGCGATTAGATAAATAAGTCTAACCAAGCTGCCCGCGGTTTTGTCTCCTCACTGTCTTTTTGTTTCTGCATCATACTAAACCCTTCAGCCTTCCTCGCCTGTCTTCATCTCCTCTTCCTCTCCTCTCCCCTCCCCCTCCTCTGCACCGCTGTCCTCAGTTGACCCAGAGCTCGGACTCGCTCTCTCGGTGCCCGTTCGTGTGGGGCACAGCTGGTGTGGTTTCAGACCGTGCCATTACTGCCGCCATCTGACGTCTAAACGCTGCACTCAGACCTTCTTTTTACCAATATTTTCACACTTTTAACTTCGGGTTTTATTTGATTTACCCATCTGTCTTCTATTCCTTTTTTTTTTTTTTTTTAACTGTTGTAATCACCCAATCTTTCAAAATTATGGTCATTTAACTAGCGTCTTATCAGTGCTGCGATTCGGCAATGTCTCCAAATAAACAGAGCAATTTGAAGATGACAAACACGAACGTGGCAGCCATTTCAGAAAACGCCTGGACGAGAGGGAACTGCTCATGTGGGCTGCTCTAAGTCCAATCAGATGTCACGGGTCGATAACAGACCAGGAAGTGGCAAGTGTGTGCTGGCAGCTGATTGGCTGGTGCCAGAGCAGTGGCTTACTTTGTGCCAGCTGCTGATAAGCCCAGTGAAAGCCTGCTGTGCGGCGCAGACAGACGGAAACAGAGCGTGATAAGAGTTATAAAGCAGAGCGCGATAGGGACAATAAGTATGTGCTAATTGTTATTATCAAATAAAGAGTTTAATGGAGCATATGTGCAGCTAATGATATTTACATACGTGCACATATACAGTACAGACTGGTTCGTCTAATGTGATTGTGATGTTTGAGGACAGATTCATTTCTCAAAGGAACAGGGATAATTACAAGAAAATACAGGAGACTGATGAGGTAAATCTCATTTAGTGATAAGTAGTGATTAAAACCAGCCTTTTAATGAAGCGTTAAACAGAGTCAGCTACAGTGGTTTGTGCCAGTTCTGGTGGTGTTGAAGAATCTCATAGTTCATTAGTTTAGCTGTGCTTTAAAACTTTTGTACAGTAACCACTGACAAAGACAATAGTGAGGTGGTTCAAGATGAGTTCACCGAGAAGGGATTAGCGATTAAAAAAATTGAGATGGACTTTCAGGACCAATAATCATCAAAATCCTGTTGCAGAAGAGATATGTTCTTTTCTAAGAGTATCATTTTTGAAACTAGGAATATTTCATTTTGCCATAGTTGACACTGTATGTGTAGAGGCAAACAGCACTGAGGCTTACCAGAGTTAATATGATGCATTCTCTAATGACGTGTGTCTGAAACAATGGGTCTTAAAAAATAAAGTAGCAAAGACCAATACTTTTTATTTTGTGGTAAATGTAATTATTTCAATGTGGTATTTTGAACACTCAGAGAATCTGTGTCCTTCTTCGTTGTGTCATTCATTCTTACTCATTTTCACCCCCGCCCCCTGAAGGACAGGCAGCTACACTCCAACACTCTGCTGCACAACAGTCAAAGTGAATATATACAGCATAAGAGCATCTATAGTAGCCCAGTGGGGACATAAAGCTAACAAATATCAGCATTTGTAAAAAAAATAAATAAAAAAAATAAATAAAATAAATGTTTTGCTACATTGTTACTGGTCAGAAAGCTCAATCTGATGTGTGGTTTGACGACCACTGCAAAGAAACCACTATGATATACCCTATATACCCATGAGAAAAGTACAAGGAGAAGAACCATACAGAAGATATCAGGGTGATGTCAAGGCCAGGTACGTCTCTGACAAGAGGCAGCGCTGCAGGAGATGAAGGTTAAGAAGTCCTGCCCACTGTGAAAAACAATGAACCTTGACTTATGGCTCTAACTGTGCACTGGCTACAATGTACAATGGCTGATTGGGTAGCCAAAAATTGTACTAAAATATCGTTACTTGTTACTGGAAACTGACGTTATTAAAAGCACATGATTACTGGAGGAGCAACACGAAGGTAAGCTGTTAAATAACTCCTCAATAACTGTTTATTGCAAGTTTTTTAAGGTGAGACAAAATATCTGCATAGTAGACTGAGACAGAAAGCACTTGAGCTTTATTTATTTACACCTACCTTACTAGCTATTGTTGATGTTGTTGACATTGGATCCACCTAATGCAAGAAAACCTTGAATACCCCCAGATGGAAATGACTCAATACGATTGTATTCACTTCTTTCTTCACAAACAAACTTAAGCAAATATAGTGCAATTTAGAAAATATGCTCACTGCTAACAAAAGGTTACTAAAGAAGAGTGAACGTGTTCTCTTCTGAGGACTAATTAGAGTCCAAATTGGTGTTTTTTGTCTGACTTTGGCAGACACTTCCAAGATGCAACACCTCTTTGTTGAGGACCTTATCAGTGGAGTTGTTAGATCACTGCGTTCATGCTAATAGTGCATTATTAAATTTAAAAGGCGTCTTAATGAACAGGCTCAGAGAGACTGCCCCCTTTGAGGATCAGGTGGACTTGTTTCAGTTTTGAGTGGGGATCTGACTCGAGTCCTGCCAGGAAGCTGTCCCTGCAGATCTGGATGGTACACAGACAGGACGAGCTAGGATCCTGTCATTACAACAAAAGGGTGGTGTTCACAAAATAACACAAAGAAGAGAAGAGAACAAAAACACATGGATGGAAAATTGTGTGCAGGGGGATTTTTTTTTACTTTTACTGAACTGCATTCTATAACAAATACCTCTACTTTTTACTTCATTACAATTTTAAATAGGTTTGTGTTACATGTCACAATTTTTTATTCAAAATTCTTTGTTTTTGCTGTGCCCTGATTGTGAAATATATTTTCAGTGCATTTGTGAGTAGTACTTTAATACTGACAGAAGCAGAGATTTTAATTCTACATTTACTTGCACTTGAGAACATTTTTGTTCCTTCATCCACCACTGTTTGAAATGTATTTTTTTAATGTTAAGAAAGAATTGAGTCTTGTGGATTTTACCCTGAAGAGGAAGAAGAAAGTAAAAGATTTTGAACATATTTCTCACTCCTAAAAAATAAGTGATCTATGAATTCATAAAATATAATATATTGTCTGCTTAGGTAGAAATGTGCATGTGAAGAGCTTCAAGGCTAACAAATATTTAAAATCTTTTATTACTTCTTGACTATGGAGTTAAATCTTGCTGCCCCAGCGAGCTTCAGCACCAACCCTTCATCAGTGTGTTCAGGCAAAACAACTTAATTTTTCTTTACATTTGAGCAGAATAACAGTACTTATTTTTCATATTTATTATTTGGTCTATATGCAGAAAATCACAAAAACATGGTGGAGAAAAATTAAGTTAAAAATTAACACTTATAATAACTACAAGCTACAAAGCATTAGTTAAGCATTATTTACATTATTAAACACTGCTGACTTATAAACAGGGCTTGACATTAACTTTTTCACCCAATGGCCACTGTGACGAGTCTTTTTCAAAAGTTACTAGCCACTTAAGGTTTTTGCTGGCCACGGTTTAGTTAGTTGAAATGTTGATGTGTTTATGGTAGGCTTTATAATAAGCAAAAAGACATTTTAATTTTACAATCTTTTACAATCAACTAGTTAACTTCAGTGTTACTTCATGTATTTATTTGAAACATATCTTAACTCATTGTGTAAATCTTATAAGGTTGTTTTTTTCCTAATTATGAAGTAGTCTAAAATAGACCTACCTTTTTAACATAGCCTATAATATTTTTTCTTTGTTTCTCTTTTTTAGTGTATGTACAGTATTTTAATTGTATAAGGATATTTTTAAGCTCATTTTGTGCTCATTTTTATTGTATACTTCACTTAAATTGTTGTTATTCATTTTATTGTTGAACTCCATGTAAAGCACTTTGAGTTGTCTTTCACATGAAAGGTGCTATATAAATAAACTTGACCTTGATATTGACATGATGAATTTCAATATATTCAGTTATGGAACCACTTAACCCTAAATTCAGAGCTACATTTGTCTTAAAAAATATAGATAAAACCTATCTGGCCAGAGTGGCTAATGGAAGTCAATGTGTTGTCAGCCAAAATGGAAATCTACCTGTATTTGGCTGGTTATAGTGTTAATATCAAGCCCTGGTTATAAACATTGTTATTCAAGTTTAATTTGGATATAACTGAATGTAAATCAGTGCAAACATCAGTGTTAATACAGAAGATATAAACTGTTTGTTAATTCAGTAATTGTTTTTCACATATTTATTAACGCTTTATTACTGCTTAGTAGTGGGAAGTTATCCTAAAGTGTTATTCAGATTTTTTTTTTATTACTATTATTTTGCCAGTGTACTTTTTGTCTCAGTCCCAAGCCTAGAAAAATGGAGAGTGTTAATTTATGGAGGGCATCCGGTGTAAAACCTTTGCCAAATGAATATGCAAATGCACTCTAGCAGGCAGATGATTAGCACAAAAGT
The DNA here is from genome assembly GCA_020698575.1 of Bostrychus sinensis. Lineage (NCBI taxonomy): Eukaryota > Metazoa > Chordata > Actinopteri > Gobiiformes > Eleotridae > Bostrychus > Bostrychus sinensis. Next base: position 17,529,950 of record CM036245.1, read on the forward strand.
GTTTAAACTAATGAATCACTGTTTCCACTTTTTTTAAACAATAGCACAGACGTGGATTTGAAAACTGACTTTAGAAGCTGATCTTTTTAATTAATAGTTGTTGTCAGCTCCTAATAAATATGCAGAGAAGACAAAACCCCTCCTTTGGGGTTTTGCTAAACATTAGACAATGCTGCAAATCTCGGTGTTTGCTGCAGAGAAATGTGTGTGTGTTGTGTGCAGGTTGTGTGAGGACACGCTGTAATTTATTCTGCTGGATTCACTGAGTGGAGACAGCCAGCCGGAGGATGCCTAACCCGGCAAAGAAACATGCCAGGAATTTTAGAAGATGGCTCAGCAGTGGCTCCAGATGTAGGCAGAAGAAGAAGGGAGGGTGGGGGGGCAGCATTACTTATAGAAGAGTGATAGAGAGTGAAAACAACCAGGGAATAGGGATCCCCGCTGGTTGGAACGCTCTACAAGACCAAATCAAGAGTACGGATGAACTTCATACAAGAAACTGCAAAAGTGGCAAGAGGAAAAGGAGGTTAGACATGTATGTACTGGAGAACAAGGATGATTTCTCTGTAAAATGCAGTTATATCTTCTGAAATTCTATAAAAACTAGGTCAACAGGGCAAGAAGTCAGTAGTTTGATCTGAAAGGTTTCAGGACATGGGAAAAGTCTTACGGATGTTAAAATAACTGTGGTCATGCCATTCTTTGTTTGAGACCAAGATTGAAAAGAAAGGCGTACGAGACAGAGATGAGACCAGCAATGTTGTACAGATTAAAGACAGTGGCACTGAGGAAAAGACGAGAGACAGAGCTGGCGATGTTGTGGTTCTCTTTAGAGTGACAGGATTAGGACTGAGTACATCAGAAGAACAGTTCATGTTAGATGTTTTGGATATAAAATCAGAGAGACCATACTAAGATGGTTTGGACAAGTACAGTGATAGTGAATATATGGGAAAAAAGGATGCTGCGGTCACAGCTGCCAGGCAGGAGGGCTAGTGGAAGACCAAAGGGGAGATTTATGGATGTAGTGAATAAGGAGATGAAATTAGTTGGTATGAGAGAAGGGGAGGCAGAGGATAGGGTTAGGTCCCTAAAGAGAATGGCTAAAAATAGAAGAAGATTAAAAACATTTTTAACCATGTTTGCTTACAGGCTGTAAACCTTTTACTATAGTTGCCAGAATATTACTAATGATAAATGATAACAATGATGATAAAGTAAGGAAAAACAAGTTACGATGCTACACTATATTTCCAAAAGTATTCGCTCCTCCACCCAAACAACTTAATTGAGATTATGGTGTGGGATTGTTTTTATGAGCTGGGCTTGGCCCCTTAGTTCCAGTTAAAGGAACTCTGAGTGCTTCAGCATCACAAGAGATTTTGGACAATTCCATGCTCCCAACTTTGTGGGAACAGTTTGGGGATGGCCACTTCCTGTTCCAACATGACTGCACCAGTGCACAAAGCATGGTCCATAAAGACATGGATGAGTGAGTTTGGTGTGGAAGAACTTGACTGTCCTGCACAGAGTCCTGGCCTCAACTCGACAGAACACCTTTGGGATGAATTAGAGCGAAGACTGTGAGCCAGACCTTCTCGTCCAACATCAGTGTCTGACGTAGATAGATGCAAAGGGTGGGCCAACGTCATATTAAACCCTATAGATGTCACTTAAGTTCATATGCATGTAAAGGCAGGTGAGCTAATACTTTTGGAAATATAGTGTAACTTATATTCCAGAAATAATTAAGCCACAAGGAGTCACAAGCCACTGTGCTAAACTTCGTGCCAGTCTCAAGCCTGGATAAATAGAAAGGGTTTCATCTGGAGGTGCGTCTGGTCTAAAACCTATACCAAGTCAATATGTAAACCTCTACACACTAGGAGGCAGATGATTTTCTGCAGAAGAGAAAAGCCAAAAGGAAAGAGGGAGAGGATAATATCTCCCAACAGTCTCTGAATCTCACTAAGAAAAAGTATCACAAAAGCATCTGCAAGTGATAACCCTGATGAAATGATGTGCACAAACTGTAATGTAAATATTGTCTGTCAGAGTAATCCATTTTGTGTCTGTCTCCACCCAAAGCATAGACAAGTTGTAAAATATGTGAAGTCTTGGTGTGACTATTGCACTCGCAGGAGGCCAACCTCAGCTTTCAACATCACTGCAATGGCAATGTAGAGTATTCTCACAGAGCAGAGCTAGACGGTCGAAATCAAGTGTCAATTGGATCGAATCGACAAAATGGTGCCATATATCACCCTGATCCTAAAGACAAATGGTAATCAATCCTACAATAAATGTGGGTCCAATAAAATGGCATCCTGTGTATTATTTCAAATACAGACCACATTGACTGCGCGACAGGCCGTTTTTCATGAGAAGTCGATACAGTTGGTAATAGAAAACAGTTTTATTGCCGGAGAACATTGCGGTCGCTCTCCACATGTGAATCATTATTTATTAGTGCGCGAGTCTTCTTTTGTGTTCAGCCATATGTGAACATGGGAATGCATTTATAGGCAGATGACAGTGACTAAGGAAAGGAGGCCGAGACAAGAATAGCACTGTATGAGACTTCTTCAAGTAGATAAAAGCCTTCAAGAGAGAAGGGATGCAGAGTTGTTTGGTGTTGTACAGTACATCCTTCTTATAGCCTCTTTAAACAAATGCACATAGAGATTGATTAGCCACTTAATAAACAGCAGAGATGTAAACCTTAACTCTAACGTAGGGCTGTAAGACATTAGAAAAACATAATGTTTGCACAACAACTATACTGAATATTGGGATAAAGAAGTGACTTTTTTTTTATAAGAACTGGCTCAAAATCAGAACTTAACAAAGACTAACCCAGCACTAAAACAAGGACTAAACCAGGACTAATAGGATACAATGATTTTATGTTTAAATCAAAGTAAGTAACCTTGTGTTGCAGGGGGCATTGAATTATTTCATAATTTATTTCCAAGATTTATTTCCAGTCATGTCTTACTGACTGATGAAAAGGAGTTAAAACTGTTAAAAATATTATTCAAATATTTTTGTTGCATATTTTTTTAAGTGTACAGGCTTGTTGACATATTTTTTTCTTTCTGTTTAAATGTATTGTTTTTTATTTATAATTTTATATTTTTATATATTTTTTTAAAGTTTAGTGTATTTATTATGCAAATGGAGCAAGTGAATAGATACATGTCACTTTTTGCCATGAATAACTATGCTTACGCCAAAACTAGTAGTATAGCTTAAGAGTTTGGCTTGATAAACTGCGTGGGTGATTGCATTGAAAGAACATTGATTTTCGTAAAGCAAAGGTAAAAGAAGTGAGTGAAAAATCAACAAGAAAATAAAAAAGTTGTAAAGCCATTCACTTTGGTTAAGGTTACCTTTGGGTGTCCCCACAAGGCTTCAGCATTCAGCTCAGATGTTCCCCCAACGACAGCTGTGAACACAGAAAATTGCAATTAGGAAAAAAACCTGTGCTAAACAAGTTATTATGAAAATACACTTTTTACTTAAACTGTTTTAGTTGAACACAAGTACCTGACCTTCATGGATGGTACGGAATAACATCGTTCCATCAATTTGATCATTTAGGCTCAGAGGTTCAAAGGTCAGGACCAGTACTGACACAAAAACTGACAGTGTTGGTTTTTACAGTCAGTCTGTCAGTCCACCAAATTCAAATATAATTTCTAAGACTAATAATAAAACAGACTAATAAAATAAATGTTGGGTGTTGTGAACGGTAAAATTTGGCAATTGTCCACTAAAACTTCAACAGATTCAAGACTGACCGCAACAAGCAAAGTATGGTAAACCACTTTTAAAATAATGGAAATAATTGATCAAAATAAATATGTAAATTATTCATGTAATCACCCTTTATATAGTGTATTATTGCAGCAACATACTGCAAAATGAATACTGACACTGCACAATATTATGACTCCTGTACGTTGGATATTTTATTATGACAGTATTTGACTTTTTCTTTGGGTTGTATTTAAAGTTGGTCGAATCTCAGGACTAACTTGCTCTGGTTTCACTGTGGTCACAATTCAGTCAACCCTAACCCATCACAGTTTAAATTCTTTTTATCCAATTATTTTCAAATAAAAAATATAAATGTCTTAAACATTAAACATTACAATATTAGGGGATACCAGTATTTTATTATTATTATTTTTTTTTTTACAATTTGAAAATTGCAGGGGGTGCACAGTGACAGAGTGGTTAACACTCCAGGGGCCCAGAGTCAGAACTAAACACAAAACTCTGAACCAGTCTGCCTGATGTTACACACGACGAGCCTCTACTCTGACAATGTTCAAGTCCAGGCTAAAAAATATTGACGCCCGCTTCCATATAAACAATGCTTTTATGCACAAAGCTCCAAAAGCAGACCCGAAACACTTAATCCTCAAAGACACCTACCACTAACCATAACCTTTATTTTAAACTGCAAAAAACACTTGACACAGAAGAATGCCAAACCCACCAAAACCATTAAAAGGCTGATGGTAAAATCCTCTCAATTTCAGTGAGTGCCAGTGTGTGAAATGGCTAAATGTAGTCGTGCACCAAAGGTCACTAAAACACAGCTTCATGAGTGACCCTTGAATGGACACTCAGAGTGACACCAGCACACTAACGCTGCTGCTAAAAGTGGATCTGCAGCTTTTACCGTTAGATTAACATAGATAGAATGAGGACAAGGCTCTGTATGAATCCTCTTCTGAATTCAAGGAAGCAATATTTTTAGCACAAAGTCCACTATGTGCCTAAGTATAGCCAGAAACAAACAGTCCTTTTAAGCAGCTTGAAAACCTTCATCTACTTTTTACAACGCGAGAGTTAAGCGAACATTGCTGACTTTGTATTCTTGAAGGAAAACCAGTGTGGAGGTCAGCTGTGGTCCTGAGTCCATGTAAAGCAGCACTATGTAGTATTTGTGTCCTTAACAACATAATGTTTGTGAAAATGGTTTAAGTGGTGCTGACGGAACGAATGCCCTCAGTGCTTCTCATAATTGTCCTCTATGTGTTTCCAAACTAGGGGTGTAGGGACCTCTAGTTGACTTGACTACTTGAGAATTATTACATATAATATTACAATTTATTTTCAAGATAAGTAAATAATTTTGAAACTGCAAAAAAAAAAAAAAAAAAAAAAAAAAAATTAAATGTATAGTTTTTAGTTTTGTTTTGTTTTTTTGCATTGTTTTTAGGTTTAATAGTTTCAATGGTGCATTAAATTCAAATGATTTATTTATTTATTTATTTATTTTATTTTTTAAAGTCAGGAGTTTTAAGCTTCAAATATTTAGTAAAATCTGTAAATTTAATAGAATTTTATTTGTTATATTTTTATTTTATATTTTTATTTTAAAAGACAAACAATTTTTTTCTTTATTTTGATTTTGAGTTTAAAAGAAAAATGCAGGAGAATTAGTATTTGCAACAAAGTATGCGTAATGTCTAAAAAACACAGATGTTTAAAGGTACAGTAAGCAGCATGCACTCATACTGGTTTAAAAACGGTACTGCAGTCTAAATCAAAACAATGGTGTCTTTTCTGATTGGACAATCGGCAATGCAGTTGTAAGATCAAAACAAAAAATGTAAACAAAAACAACTTGGTCATTATGTAAAACACATTATTAATTGTTAAAAACTCAGCTGAATCGTTATCAGTAAAAATAATATTTAATTTAAACATGGCACACCCAGACTTCTGGGCATCTTTGCTTAGACTGCTGCCTCCGCGACCCGGTCCCGGATAAGCGGAAGAAGATGGATGGATGGATGGATGGAACATGGCACACACGTGGGTCATTTTTTACGTTTTCTTCATATAATAAAACATATACTCAAAGCACTTTTAAAAATACCACTTTTTGAAGAACAGGTGTGAGGGGGTACTCACACTGACAAACAAGCCCAGGGGGTACACAAGACTAAACAGGTTGGAAACCACTGGTGTAGGTCACTCTACAAGCAGCTAGTAAAGTTAAGTAGGGACTATCCAAAAAGTAGCAAACAAAATAAACAGCTCTGAAAATGTCCAGCCTCATAGATTACACTGCCTGATGCATATTATCCACAATACAGCTACACAACAGCCAGAATTCATACACTTTTTTACCAAGAACTTTCCATGACTTTTCCATAACTTTTCCAAAACATTTGACAAAATTTCCTAGACCTGAGAAATGACTTACACATGTTTAAATAGTATTCAAAATGTCCAATGTACCATGGTACTTGGAAACATAATTTTGCTGCAATTTCATTTGGTACCAAAAGAGCCAGAAACCAGCAAAAAAAAAAAAAAAAAAAAAAAAAAAAAAAATGGCTATAGGTCACTTTTTCCTGCAGTAAGAACAAGAAGAGGCCAAGAAGTCAGCGTTTCTACTGAACACTTATATTTACTATACTCTATTATACTATACTGTTACTATATTCTGAGATGAGTACTTTACTTTACTAGTAGTGGCAAAATGTTACTCAGACTGCTTAAATTTCCCAAACTTTTCCGAAACTTTTCCCCAAAATATAAAGATCCAACCCAAGTACAAACCCTGAATAGCATGAACAGCAATTTACTTTATTTACAAACTAAAAATGTTAACGCTAATGCTAAGCTAAAACATTTATTTTGGTCATTACTTTAGTGACTACAAACTGTTGCATATGCTGCCTTTTCCATTGACTATCAAAATTTCTTCTGGAGTACCAATAGCAACCAGAGAGGGAGCCAGAGAGAGGGCAAACATTACATAGTGTTGCTTTAAAGACAATGTCCCGAGCAGAGGGGCGATTTGGCTGGAGATGAGAAAGTATTTATTTCCAGCAGTCGCCTCCTCCTCATTTATTTGTGTACGTGTTTTAAGAGAAGCTGGATGCCTGGGTGCCATGCTGATAAAGCAAGAAGAGGCCCCCTGTTTGAGTGTAAGGGGGCAACACTGGGGGGGCTCGGACAGGGGATCAGGGCCATAAGCCATGTGGATACACTCGGATGGATAACATGTCTTTAATGCTACTGATGGACTGCCCAACTGGCGCCCGGGACGGCTGGCACCGCGCCCAGTCTGCTTCTGCTGGCGGACAGCTGTGTGGCCTAGATGGGAGCTGCGAGAGAGGGTCAGGGTGACAGACAGACAGACAGACAGACAGAAAAACAGACAGAAGGTCGGCAGTTTTAGTCTCCAGAAATGAACTAATGACAAAAAGAACGACTTTGTTTTATTTAGCATTAGCATCAGCGTTTTATTAACAGCTTGTAGAGTGACGTACCCGCTCCCCCGAGTTACAGAGTCATAGAGGACGATGAGGACGACAAGAAGTGCTCAGGGGTTTGAGGAGGAGCTGTTTGAGTTGATCTAGCGCTAAAATATGGTTTTGTTATATGTTGTCTAAAGCTAAATGACAAATAGAGAGCTAGTGCAAAGCCGAGTCCTACAGCATGCTGCAGAAACAGCCAGGGCCGTACACAGAATTTTAGAAATACTGGGGTCCATCAACTGAGGATTATTTCTTAGTTTGGTCCTTGTTTAGTCCTGGTTTCATTCTGGTTTAATCCTGATTTATTTTTTGTTTAGTCCTGCTTTAGTCCTTGTTTAGACCTGATTTAGTCCTTGTTTATTCTTGGCTACGCCCTTGTTCAGTCCTGGTTTAGTCCTGGTTTAAGTTAGATCAGGTTAAATTTAAATACTGAGGTCCGGACCTCAGGGACCTCCATGGTGCGTATGGCCATGGATGCATCATTAAATCAATATTAACAACTGCAAAGTTCATTTTCATTCATCTTCTTCCACAGAAGAAATACAGCTCATTTTATTGCACTTTGATCAAAATAAAACAACATACATTAAAAAGATAAACCTAGTAGAAATGTAGTCAACTAAAGAAATATGCTCAGTACAGTGACTAATCGACAGAAATTGTCTAAAGGATATGTGGGGGACTTACACATGGCTTTACATTAATTAGGAGATAAAAGAGAAAATCATCTATTCAATCTTAAATAAAATAAAAAATAAAAGTTATCAAGTATTAAGTTTGACCAGATTTACTGATGTGAAGAGTTCATGCAACTAATCGACCAATAACACTTGAGTCAACCGAGAGCTCACTGACCGAATAATCGACTAAGCAGCCAGAGCCTTTCAGCCATAAACACCAGAGAAACATGTAGCTCAGTCAGTAGAGACGTTCACTAACCCCAAGGCTGGCAGTTCAATCCCCGCAGCGGGCATTGCATACTGTCGCTGTCTCCTTGGGCAAGACACTTCACCCACGTTGCCTGCGTTGAATGAGTCAGCATGAAACCAAATTCTAAAACGACTTTGAGTGTCTAGAAAAGCACTATATAAGACTAATGCATTATTATTATTATTATTATTATTATTATTATTATTATTATTGTTGTTGTTATGCAGGGAGACTATTGCACATGAGGTTGATCCTTGCACAGAGTTAGATATGAGGTTAATTATGCATGTACTGCCTCCACTATTCATCTTAGGAAAAAAAAAAAACTATCTTAGAGCTGACAACTTTTAGTAAACAATAAGTTTAAATGACGCCTGTGGTTATTATCTACAAAAGACGATTTATTGTGTTTACTTTTTACCATGGCAGCCACAAAACCACGATGTATTTTCCCCTGGATCCATGTACAATCCAACAGCCAATCTGTTTGACATGCCCAAGGAAAGCTACAGTATCACTTTCTTGGCAGATCTCGTGCTAAATATGTTGGTCCAGCCTTGAGCTTCGGCAGTCTGAAATAACAAAAGTGAAAATTAAAGTCAAAATGGTGCTTTCAAGGCTTGGACTGCCATGTATCAGTACACTCACATTAGGAGAAAACTGAACCAGAGCAAGTTTTTTTAGCAGAGAACATTTGAGTTCCAGCCCGGGAGTGGGTTCGTCATGGTCCAGTACCTATCTTAATTAGTACAGGCTGCCTTCCCCACCATCCAGCTCGCACATCCAGGGTTATTATAGCACTTCCAAAATTCACAATCAGCTCAGATAAGACTGGAATTCAACAATAGCGAAGCCTACTGCCACAATTCAGGGCAATATCGATGTGAAGTCAGAGTTAGGTCGATGAGAATATACGCATTAAGAAATCCTAAAAGTTTGGCTGTATTGGTTTAAAGTGATTTAACCCAAAGACAAGGGGCCAGAGTCATCTTCCACAACTATTCACTCTCGCATTCATTCATTGGGGGCAATTTAATTTAAACATTTTACCAAACACGTGCATGTCTTTGGATGGTGGGAGGAAGCCGGAGAGAGCCCACAGTAACATTGGGAGAGCCACGACTTCCCTGCTGAGAAGTTGTAGCGCTAACCACTCTGCCATCGTGCACCCACTCAGCCATATAAACCATGTGAAATACTAATTTACAAACTGTATTATGTTGCATTTGTGTAAAGGAAATTCTCATGGTTTTATGTTAAACCATGAGTTCCTCTGTTAATTTTTTTTTATAACAATCACTGTTGATTATTTAAGGTGCTGGTGGTAGGCTAAGAACTATAATTACTGCTGCTAAATAGACATATATTAGTATGGTCCATGGCTTTGCTAAATGGAGTGGAGCTACAAAAGGAAAGTGCTATTATTTAAATTATATACGTCCATTAAACACATATATTTCCCATGTCTGACTCACTCTTGTTAAGCCTAATGGAAAAACTAAAGAAAAAAAATGTTAATAACATGTTAGGCCTGCTTAAGAAGATGTGCAGTGTTTTATGAACCAACTTTCTTTTTGCAGATATCTTTGAAAATTCAAATGAAGATGGTCTTTTGGTAAAAGTCACAGCTTTATCCATGTGTCAGATGTTTCTTCTTTGTAAAATGTTATCAATAATCCAGTCCCTGTATTTAAACCCATGTACTGACTGATACATCCAAAAAATCCTTCATTTGTATCTATGAATGGCTCCATTCATTTTGTTTGCGCATTTCCATCTGTAAAGTGCCTTTTGGTCATGAAGCCATGTGTTCGTTGTGCGTATTTCCAAAAAACAAACTGCTCCAGGGGTCACTGATGATTCTGTTCGACATTTGAAAAGCAATTGCATATTTTTTTCACCTGCAAAAACAAATTGTATTACCGTACAAGTGGCCAAATGTTCCTAACGATTGATAAATACAGCATTTGTTGTTTATGTCTCAACATGTCCACTAAAGAAATGTCAAAATCCACTCCTGTTTGTCTCAAAAATGTGCCGGTAAAGAGATAGTGGCCCAGCATTGTAGTGGGTAGCAGAGCTGAAGATGTTGAGATCCTCTTTGAGAGTAACGAGGATGGATTAGGAATGAGTCCATCAGAGGGACAGCTTTGGAGATAAAGTTGGAGAGGCCAGATTGAGATGGTCTGGATATGTGCAGAGGAGGGATGGACAATAAATATATCAGTAAAAGGATGCAGAGGTTACAGCTGTCAGGTAAGAGGCCTAGAAGACGAAAGAGGAGATTTATGATTTATGATTTGGTTTGGCGACCCCTGAGGAGAACAGCTGAAAGAAAAAGAAGATGATTGACAAATGGCATAATGTGGAGATAGTATTTTTCCCACTGACTGGTCCATGAAAATCTGATAAGACCATGTTTATTTAAGAAAAGGAGAATACATATACTGTGTACAGTTGGCTCTAACAGGACGGGCTGTTTACGGTTGGAGCGCTCTGAGGAAGTCAAGCTGTGTTTAGATTATCAGACTTTTCAACGGCTGCAGATTTATTTAATAAATAAGCAGGGGATGCTTTCAGTTTGGGATTCTTTTATGTGTTTGTTTCAACATCGCTGAAAAGGTCTGCTTTAACGTTTAGAGTATGTTATTATAAATCCAATTTGAAAGTAAGCGCACTTATAAGAAACACAAGCTGTATGCATATGATTTAAGTAGAAGTGCTGCGAGCCTTCACTCTAGTGCAACAAAGGTGTAAACTAGCACTTAATGAGCAGAAAAGTAGGATGTCTGTTGCTGCTTAAAAAATATCAAGACGTTTTGGGATAGTAATTTTAAAGGTCATAATTTTTTTAAACATATGATGATATTTTGCTCACTTGTAGAGAAGCTATAAAGTAGATTTGTTTAAAAAAAAATCTGCCCCCTAGTGTTCATTAATTTGCATAATAATTTGGCATAGGTTTTATATTGGATGACCTTTCTGGCATAACACCTCTTAATTTATTCAGGGTTGGGACCAGCACAAGCTGGCTTGTGATCCTTTATGATTGGGATAATTAATGGCTAGGTGTTTGGGTGAATTTAGGTTAAACTGCTCCGATGCAATATGTGTCCAAACAAAAACCACAGAGGCCATTTTTAAATATATACCAGGGGTAATTGTAACTTTTCTTTAAAAGTTTAGTACTTACAATTTTTTCTCAAAAGCATAAAAATCATTAAGTGCTAATAGTGCCTCGGCAAAGCAGGTACAGTAATATTGAGCAAAAGATGTCCTTGTCCTGAGCTGAACTTGGCAGGATACACTTTCTCTTGTACAATCTACTATTAAATGGTCATTTTTACTTTAGGAATCATGACGGGGCGATCGTGGCGCAGCAGCAGCCGAAGCCTAGAGTAAAAGTGGTCCCCTGAGATTCATAAGCACACTGTATATTGGCTGCACCCCAACTGGCACCGGGCTGCTCTGTTCAATATGGCATATGCTAAGGACATGCTAACAGAGTGATAACATGCGCCTCATCCACCGGATCACTGCAATGTTCACCGTTTGTTAGGAGGCTCACATGGGCTTAATGCAACATCAGTGGGACATTGTTGTATAGTAATGTTATGTTAAGATACGTATTTAGTAATTCCAGTAAGTATCTGTAACTTATTAACATTTCCCCTGTGTAAGTAAATGTTTGTTTTAATGTTGCAAAATAAAAATAACATAAAGATGAATGCCACTTAGCTGTTGTGGCTCTAGAATCCCATTATTCACTGTCACAGAAGATTGAAATTTTATAACATTTTAATTAAGATTTTAAAATGGATTATTTAGATGCTATGTGTGAAGGAATGTGTTTATTTGTGTATGTATTTAAAGGAATTTGTGTCATTTTGATGTGAGAAAAAAACATTTTACTTAACAAGACAAGCTGGAAGCATGCAGAAGGAATGAGATGCCAATGAAAAGACAGAAACTGTTGTATGTGAACTGAGGAGCACTTAACACTGCCATGTCTCACAACTCCATCTAGTGGTACGAAACAGAGACACACTTTCTGGCTTGACATTTATAGATATTTGTAATAGAACTTTGAAAAGACAGTAAAACTATTTGTACGTTACACCAGAATAGGATATTGAATGTCCCTGCAGGGTATTTATGTGTCCAGAATATTTCTGACCAAGCCGTGATAATAAGTTAGAGCTCCAGGCTGATGGCGGGCCTGGACAGTTGAGAAGTGGTCTCAGAGCTGTGGGAGTGTCCCAGCCCAGATGGCCATCCTATACAGACTAACTCAATACCTTTCTTTCCCGAGCAGATGGACAGCATTACAGTGAAAGAGCTGAGGCAGAGCGAGGGAGAGTGAGAGTGAGTGGTCGAAGGGAGGGCTCGGAGTAGTGGAGGGGAGCCTGGCCATTCCAAAATCTCTAATTACCACAATTGTTGAAATCTTTTCAGCCTGCTTTTTTCCTGCTTTTCGGATACAAAAAGCCGCCTCCCAACATGCACTGCAAGCCCTCCTGAGAGTTCCTATAAGAGACCAGACTGTTCCACACAAGACAGAGAGAGTGAAAAAAGCACATTAAAGATATGCAAATCCAACTGTCTGGGGTGAGGAGCATTAACCAGCGTTAGTAGGATAGCTGCTCTATTTTTAGTGTTTGCATGTGTGTGTGTGTGTCTGCCTTTCTCTGCTGAGGTGTGTGATGACTTCCTTAAGCCCTGGCTTTCATGTTCTGGTGAGACAGTCTGGGTGTCGAGATATGTCGGCAGAAATATTCTGCCTAATTGAGACACTTCACAAATGAAGCTGTCAAGCGGCGCTTCAAACAGAATACACAACAGCAGTTAAAAGAGAATTTCTAGGACAGAGGCAGGAGCAGAGAAGAGTTTTTTTTTTTTCTAAACAAGTGCAGTGCGCTCAGTGATTACAGGTTGGTTTCAGGACAGTCATCACAGCTGTGTTTAAGAGAGAGATTTCAGATGTAGCTGTCCCACACTCACTGTGTCTTTATCACTCATTAAGCACTTTATCCAGTTCACAAGCTTTTGACTTTGTCCAAGGCCAAAGTAATCCAGGGCTAAGAACCCTCCACATGATGTAACAGCACATCCTGTGCCCAAACTGGAGATACTTGGATACAGTGGTGTCAGATGTTACAAAACATTAGTTGCACTGAAAAGATACAGCAAGAGTGAACAACTTTGTTCTTTTTATTTTTTAATCAAAACACTGAAGGAGGGCTCAGGCCTACATAATAAATTTAACATTTTACCTTGTTTATGATTTATTAATGTTAAAAACGATTTTTCAGATGGTTGCCCAGTCCATACCAACTTTGTACTCATTTCAGTTTTCAAGCTGCAAAAAAATTATGGTCACTAGTTTTGTGACTACATGACAAATTTTTGTATTCATTTTTGTTCCTGTTATAAAACAAATGACAATGCTCACCTAACCACAGTTTTGTCTTGAAGTGACTCACAGTTAGGTCAAAGTTGTTACTGATTATTGCAGGGCATGCAGATACTGAAATACTCAAATGTGTTTTTCAGACAAACAAAGCAGATTTAAGTGGTTGTAAAGGGAAGAAATGATCACTGGTGCCAATGTTACAAGGAGCGTCTCCAGACTCCTTAAATGTTGTTGAATTGCTATGCAGCCGGTCTGGTTACTGGCTGCTTGAGCAGAGCTTAGAACTACTGTAAAAGAGGTGCATAGCTGTGTAGAAAGTGGATCAGTGAAACAATATTCAAGCTTCTCTTGTGAAACTTTCATCATGAACTTGAATAGTTTACAGTGTTTGTCAGTGCGGCCTTTGTTTAGACAAGAGGAGCCGAGCCCTGAGAACAGCAGGCTACTGAGGGCCTGCTGCAGAGTGTGATACCGGCGGCTTCGGCGAGCATATGGCACCGGCAACTGGATACAACACAAACAAACACAGCTCGAAGGGATGGGCACGCAGAGCCGATGAGATTACATACACTGTAGATCTGCACAGAGCAGCTGATGAAGCTCAGATGTGGGCACCTAAAGTCCAAAGATTTTCAAATACTCAGCAAAAATAAGTTTGGTTGTATAAGTATATTATGAAAAGATCAGGCATGGACTTAGACTCAAGACGTTGCTTTGAGGGCTTAGCCTTGGAGTCATCTCTTCTCACACAGCCCAGGACTTGTGAAACCACTTTTGAACTAATGACTAAGACTTAGACTCGGACTTACACGCAGACTTGCAGACATAACTGGCAATTGTGTCTAGTTTCCAAAGACAGTGCTGCACTATATTTACATATGAGCAAAAACAAACTTCTTTTAATGTTGTGTATGTACTGGGTATACATATAAGAGATATCAGAAATAGGTTTATACAAAACTATTATTCCACTTAAGATATCTGTGAACAGGAACTCCCCCTAATTCTTTTGGACTCAACTTGAATTGATATGAACTAGACTCACACTCAACTGGAACACTTGGACTTGACTTGTATTTGCACCTCAACTTACGATAATCTGACTCAAACTGATTTTTTGTTGACAGTGGGACGCCTCCTTCAAGAGCTCATGACTTGACTTGACTCAACTTGGACCTGTCTTTAGTGACTCAGACTCGAACTTGAACACTGAGGACTCGAAAACTGGTGACTCACCTACAACACTGCTAGAATAAAAATACTAAGGAGAAATGTTTGTGCTGATGGGTCCAGGCATCACAGTAGAGACATTACAGAGTGATGTGTCACCCATTGTATCTGGAGGTGCGGCAATTTAGTTGACAAATCAATACAAATAGTTATTGTTATATTAGACTTTTGTTGCAGTTTTGTAACAAACCAAATTCTGTCTAATGCGATCTACCACTGGCTGTATTTTAGAATGCATTTTTAAAAAGCAGCGTTTATTGATGCTACACATACATAAAAAAAAAAGCAACTCCCCTATGATGCAGTACATACCACTTTACCTTGTTCCACAGCCACTGGCATCTAAACTCTGCACAGGCAACCATGTGATATTTTTCTCTTAGACATTAATGTCTTAAATAAATCACATATGCGAATGGGCTCTGATTAACAACAGTGATGAAGCTTCCAACTATCCATTTTTAATAGCCACAGTGATGTAAAAAAATAAAATAAAATCTAGGTGAAAAATGACAACAGCCCTGCACAATGTCGTCAATAAACTAAAATATACTAACAGCGGCTGTACTTTTTTTGCAGTTTTTTGGCCAGCCCATAATCATTCTATCCTGTTTCTTGAAATAGCAGACTCTAATAAAAATGTTTCCTTTATGAGCAAACTAGTGTGGATCCACAGTCTGCCAGATAATAGCCAGAGGAGGTGAAGCCAAGTGGGTTTTGACAAAAAGCAGAAGGGCCTCAGAGTCAGCCTGGCTTGGGGCAAGACTTGTGCTCCTGCGGGACATCAGCACACTCAAGTCAAGTCTTTCTTAATAAACAATGAGCTACAAAACACACACACATGTGGACAGCTTTCTGGGGCATACATGGAAACATATACAGTGGAGGAAATGTTGCAGCCAAGGCTTGTTATACAAAAGGATCCTTTGTTCTGCCTATGTATGCAGTATACACACACACCCAAAAAAAAAAGCCAACACGTCCCGGACCGAGCAGGAGGGGGGCTGTCAGGGCTGCATCTATCTTATACATCTGTGTTGTCTCACTGGACTAGAGCTACACTGTACATGGAGCTAGTGTTTCATGTCAGGAGTGTGTGAAAGTCAGGTCATCTTACAACGGCCCGTTCTGTCAGGAAAACTGTTGGAAATGCCTCTTCATGTCTGCGTGTCAGTGTAGTACACGTCTCCTCTCCTCCCTTTCGCGTCTCACGTACACTTCATTTTATATGTCGACATCTCGGTGTACACACGGAGCTGTCACAGAAATATGTCCGAATGTGAGAGAGAGTTGTGTGGTGTGGTTTCCAAGTGGAAAGGACGAGGATAGATAGTTCAGTTCATTAAGTGACCAGCAAGAAGTTTACATTTTCACGTTTTTGGTCAAGTCTCTACACACAATTATTTCTGAAATATAATTCTGTATTAAAAAAAAACACACATAACATTCATGGTTCCTCTAACCGCACTAAAGAATTCAAACTGCAAACCTGCAATCACTGTTATGTCTCAATATTTAATCATTCACTTTGGGACTGAGGCAACGTACACTCTGGACAATGGCTGGTTAGATTCACAGGCTTACCTATATGTGCATATTTCTGAGTACCCAGAGAGAACCCATAGTAACAGGAGGCATGAGTACTAACCACTCTGCCACTGAGCAACCCATGTCTCAATATATTTCTTGAATATAAAAGGCCACATATGAGTTCTAACAACATATGGCTCAACAGTCAAAGATACATACTGGCCAGGTGGCTCCATGTCTATGAGCATCAAAGGCTGATTGTGGGTTCTTTCCAGTCAAAGGCGTAGGTCTAGTACATGTAAACACACAGTTGTATAAGATGATAAGATAAAACTTGCAAAATATGCAGTGCATAAAGCCCTGAAAATCTGTATTTTTCCTTAGACGAGTGCAAATGGAAGACCTTGAATCTCTAACATTCGTTTCTCCATTTCACATTTGTCTAATATTTGATGGAAACACTAAAACCATTGAGTGGATTTGCAAAAAGCTTAAAGCAGAACTCAGTAACTTTTTTACCTCATATAAACTGTTGTGAAGTCCGTGTGATGGTTAAATGAGTTGTTGTGGGGTAAATGAAGCGTGTGGCATCTCCCCCAGTGTCTCTGGGCTGAAAGTGACACTTGCAATGGTGAGCGCTGTAGACCCAGAGTCAAAGAAGTCTCTGGTCTCGCGAGAAAGTGGCACATCCCAGTTAGCAAAACAACAAACTAGCGCTGGCTTTATTTCTCGATTTTTGTCGTTCCAGAGCGGACAAATGGAAGAAAAAACTTTGTACAGAAACACGGAGGGGAAAAGTGAAGTAAAGACGAGTGAGAGGTCACACAGGAGTCAACTGGGTTTATGAGTATTTACGATAGTGCTTTACTCCGAAACTGTAGGGGGAGCTTTATAGAGGAACTGAGTTACTGAGTTCCACTTTAGGTATAAGTGGTTATTCAAAATAGCTACACAACATGGGGCTATGCATTATCATGCTGCAACATGAGTTGATGGCCGTAGATGAAAGGCACAACAACAGGCCTCAGGATCTGCACATTTTAGAGTGGCCTTTTATTGTGGCCAAGCTAAGGCACATCTGTGGAATATTCATGCTGTCTGATAAGCATTTTGATATACCACACCCCTGATGTAGATGGATTATTTCAGCAAAGGAGCAGTGCTCACTAACACAGATTTTGACAGATTTGTGAACAATATTTGAGAGAAATAAGCCTTTTGTGTACATACCGCCTTGTGGATGCCCGATCCCGTCAGCAGGGTAGGGCCTGGTCAGTACCTGGCTGGGAGACCGCTGGGGAACACCAGGAAGCTGGTGTGAATGTGAGTGAGTGAGTGGGGACTATGGATGGAAATTAGCTCTGAGCTATAATCCGGTGTATTTACGGCAATAGTCGTTCATTAATACACGCTGTCCCATTCAAATACAAAAACAAAAACAAACAAAAAAACGTAGATAAAGGTCTTAGATCTTTGAGTTCATCTGATGAAAAATGGGAACAAAAACAAAAGTGTTCAGTGTTTCAGTGTATTTGTTGTATTATGCATACTTTTTGGTCCATTGCATATCTTTGTGAATCTCAACCCAGCATGCTGCCTAAACATAATACAGCTGTCCTATTTTATCTGTGGGACTCAGTTGTACTAATAAAAGATCTCAGAGAACAGCAATTTTTTATATCCCCCATAGTTATTTATACACTCTATCCAACAGGCTGCTAATATGTGTTCTGACCCTCAACATTTTTAGTACTTAAATATCTCAAGATCTTTGGTAGAGATCCAGGACCTAAACTGTAGACCTGAATCTTTATTACCTTTGCCTTTAGCACACTGAAGTGGGAGCAACACAGCAGATTGTATTTCTGATTATCCCTTCATAACCAACTTTAACCAACTTTTTACTGACAGCCTGGGTCACATATAGAGACACCTTATAGAAACGTCCCATATGTGGAGACGGTAAACACAGACTATGAACAGATGGGGAGAGGCTGCAGAGTCCTTCGAGTTAGGCCTAATTCAATAGAAGAGATGAAAGGCAGCTAGAGCTAACTAAGTGATTTAAGGCCTACAAGGGCAGACACAGCAAAGAATACTACATGATTAAAAATTACGATCAGGGGACACTTGAGACAGAAACCTGTGAATACTGTCCCTCAATGAAAGGACATTGCACCAAGCTGCGACAAGAATGCCGACAATGTTATGGCTCGAGACACACGTTTCTGTCTATTAGCAAGATAACTAAAAAAGTAATGATTGGACTTTAATTAACATTTCAGTAAAGGACAGTTCATTTATTCATTCAGTTTTAGAGTGCTTCTTGAACACCTTCTGGATTCAGGTATTATTTAAAGACACTGAATCATTGCAAGATAGGACCAATTTTGTCTTTACATCAGTATAGTTAATAGCCAATATAAAGTTGGTAGAACATCTCAATTTTGTGAGAAGACCATGGATGCTGTCCCACCTTCTACCTCCAGTCACAAGTGGTCAGTAAAGTAGCTTCTTACTAATTCTTAGGACGCCTTGGATTACAGTTTAGCACAGCTCATAACAGTAAGAATACCTAAATACATCAAATAAATAGATGATTACTTTTTTACATCTTACTACTGTATTTATGACCATTTTAGATCATTTCAGCCTGTCAAACAGATTTTACCAATAACTCATAATAATATCAATCAGGATGAAATAACACTGTTTTATTTGTGAGCTGTATAGTGTTTTTCAGGGGCTGACAGTTAATATTTATGCAAATTGTGGATTTCTTGAGAAACATTAATTGTGGAAAAAAAAAAAATGTGTTGCGTTACTCACAGGCTCCCCAATTATTGCACTGTTTCTCTGCCTTGGTGAGAGAAACTGTAGACAATCTAAAAGCACATGTAACTGTCAATAAACAAAACTAGTGCATTTATTTTTACACAACGTCCAACGGGGAAACAAGACCAGCCGCATTCAGAAAAGGAATTGCATTTATTAGCTCACGATGTGTGATGCACGGTGGTTAATGCTTCTGCCTCTCAGCAAAGAGGTTGTGGGTTTGATTCTCAATTAAAAGTCACAGTGAAACGTTGTCTGGGCTCCAGCACCAGTGACCCTCAAGAGCAATATGTGGAAGAAGATGAATGAATGGATGTTCAGTGAGGTTTTTTTTATTAAAATACAACCTTATTTCTGAACAAACACAAACCTTTACAAACTAAGCTTAAGGTATTAATAAGCTCTTAGGCCAATAAAACATTTAAATTGACAAAGACAGTAGATTGTGGCTGACAGACAACACAAGCAGCATCACATCAGTACTAGACACATACCAAAGAGCTCTGAATTCCTTCTTGATATATTAAAATAGCACAAGCAACAATATAAGGCATTACTAATAATATAGCTTGGAATAATACATCTGAGGTTTTGTTGCTGACGGCCCAACAGAGGGAACATTTAACCAGTGCTGAGGAAACGCCTGTCTGACTGTCTGGGTCTGTGTCGTATTCTCTTACAGCACCACTCCCCATCTCCACACCAGCTCCACGGATATCCATGGATACAGCCCAATATCTCTCTCAACTATCCTTCCAAAAATCAGAGGAAAAAATGGCAAACAGTGTTTAATTAGCTAACATTTTCATTTAATAAGAAAAAATATGTTTACAATTAGGGAAATCCACAGTTAATCTACTAAACGCTTTGTCTACCTAGCAACCATCCACCAAATCCAGTACATCCTGTTTATTGACTTTTCCATTATATTGTAATTTATTGAGATGCACCTGTTGTTAGTATTTGTCTTGTGTTGTAGCGCACGAGACTGGTCTTGGTTATGAGACCATTTTTTTATGGTCTTGGTCTCGTCTCGGTCTTGGCTCCAGTTTTACTCAGTCTGGGTCTCGAATCCAATTTGGCTTGGTCTTGTCTCAAGTCTCAATTTTATTTACCAAAAATGCTATTCTAATTTTGAAATAATTAGTTTTCTGCATTAAAGAAGCAGTAAAAAGATCTGTCTCTGTTTATTTGCAGAGTCTGTTGCATTGAATCTGCTTTTTACTTTTCCCCTTTCTTTAGTGTTATGTTCACAGGGTTTGGTCTCGGTCCTGGTCTCGGTTTGTTTTGGTCTCAGTCTCGACTCGGTCTTGAAACCTGAAAGTCTCGACTTTGTCTTGGTCTCAGTTCACTCTGGACTCGAACTATTCTTGACTATAACACTATTGTCTACAATATTCCCAGACATATAAGTTAGATCTGTAGACAGCGGTACTGAATCTGTAACCTTCTTATTAGATTGTGCATTATTTTTTCTCACTGTCCACATGTGTATCTTTATGGCAGCCCTGAAGCAAACCCACTACTTCACTCAGACGCCACGTCCACTGTCTGAGACGTGACCAACACACTGAAGGTCGGACCAACACAGCGGAGCAGACGCGGGCCATAACAATTCAAATGTGATTATTGGACCATTAGCATCTGTTAGTTTTAACCAGCTCTGAGGACAATAAAGGACACGTGTGCACATTTAGTAACACTCACAGACGACAATGACGCTGCTGTTTGTGCTTGAGCCGGTGTCAGTGCATTAACAACAAGAAGACTGGAGTCACCTTAGGACAAGCTGTCTGCTCCAAGGACCAATGTGAGCAGCGGACACATGAGTCAACTCGACAAGTACGAGAGAGAAAAGGTGGGACAAAAAAAACACATGGCAACCATACAGAGAAC
Source organism: Bostrychus sinensis (assembly GCA_020698575.1). Taxonomy (NCBI): domain Eukaryota; kingdom Metazoa; phylum Chordata; class Actinopteri; order Gobiiformes; family Eleotridae; genus Bostrychus; species Bostrychus sinensis. Next base: position 17,551,076 of record CM036245.1, read on the forward strand.
TGCAGCAGAAAGAATATAAAACATAACATTGCATGACAATAACTTACACGCATAGGCAAGGGGGCAAGGTATGCTGTGGTATTAAAATGACAGTATCAGTGACGTCACGTGGTATTAGCTGAGCTTTACCAAGATTTTTTATTGTATGTGTACAATAAAGTTGCATCTATTACGCAATACAACTTTTTTTATTAATTAATATAAGCATCTCAGCATAACCTGTTTTTAATCTTTAACTTTTCTTTAACCTTTATTCTTCCCGTCGAGCCAACATTTTCTTTTTTTTCCTGCATTGAGTATTCATTCATTCATTCATCATCCACATAGTCCTGTTAGGGGTTGTGTTGGCTGAAACCTATCCCAACAACTATGGGCCTTAGGAGGGGTATATCCTGGACAGTCACAGGGCTGACACAAAAACAGACAATAACAGAAAATAAATCACTCTCATACGCATTCACGAGGGGCAGTTCTCCTAACACATTTTTGTCTTTTGACAGTGGAAGGAACCCACATAACTCAAAGAGTACAGGCAGATTGTAATGATGTTTTTGACTAATTACGTAATTTATATAGCGCATTGTCCAAATACAAGCACTTAAACAGATTAGGGTCTATGGACATTGAGGATTTTTACAATGACCAGTGCTTCTGTATAGCTTTCATAACATCTTTTAACCCGGTAGAGCCACTAGCTTGTGAAATAATCTCATTTTATCCAGTATTTATTACACTATAGTCTGCCTAATGCTTGTCCTTTTTGTGCAGCAGCTGCATTTAGTGAGATTTTAGCCATGGCCAGTGTCTATTTTTGTGCCTCCATATTTTGGTGATTCCCTTCCTCTACATTTACCGCACTAAAGCATATGATTAATGCATTTTTTCCCTTCTCGACTAATACTGAATGTCTCCACCGTTTGTCTGCAGAATCCACTTTCCCCCGCTGTAGTTCTGCACCAAAAGTTTGCTTCTTAACTCCTGACGTTATTAGATTTGACTGGCTCATTTTTCATCTTGACAACTTCATTAAAGCTGCCTGAAAAGCTCCAAATATTTATGTGTGTCGGGTGGTGCCGCGTGTGTGCGTTCTTGATCACGAATACAGCCCCCTACCCGGATCCCTCAAGTCTGCTTGTCCCTGCCGCCATTTCAAAGCCTTTTTTCCTAACTTTCTTACTCAGTTTTTTCACTGTCTCCCCCTTCGCAACATTGTCCCTCTCTCCTTCATCATCCATCGCGCCACGCTTCATTACCTTTCACTCCTCCTATCATCTTCTCCTCATTTTCCTCAACTTTTTTTCCGACAAAACGATAAAAAACAACACCGCTGGCTGCTGGATTGTTTCTAGCCTCTCCAAACATTTCCCTCAAATGCTATTGGCTGGCTGAAATGTCTGCTTGATTCCTATTGGTTAGCTCCAGCAGGTGAGGGGCCGCTGTGCCACTTAATCAATGCCCTGCAGTGGGGAGAGGCATGTGCCAGACACAGTGCAGCAGCAGCAGCCGTCAGCGCTGGCAGCTCTCCATGAAGACGAGCCCCGGTGATGGCATGACCTTCAGACAGCCCAGCGTCTGCATGGAAAATACAAAACGGACTAGTTTTTGGCCAAATTACATTATGTCTCAAAATATCCACTTGCCACGCCCAGAACACCACCTTTCTTCCTCTGAGGCCAACAAGTTTGTACAAAAGGGGACTGTTGCACAGACTTTGAATTTGGTAAATATTTGAAGGTTAATGATTGTCTGTAACACATTTGACATTGACAAATGATCCAGTGTTTTTACAGATAAAGTGAGACCAATGATTCTTAAAGAAGATGGATATGCAAACAACCTCAAAATCACAAAAGATCTTAACAGTCTTATTCCTCCAAACTAGCCACCAGACAGTTTCATGGGATAAGAGGGTATTAAAATGTGACAAAATCAGAATTTCCTGTTATACGGTATCAACTGAGCTGTATCCATGACTCTCAAAGCTGACAATGCAGTTTTATTAATTTCAATAAAATGTATAATAGATTTTAAAAAGGTGTTTAGGATTAGTTTAATTAATGAATTGGCAATGCGAGGTTTCTCTTTCATACAAACATTTCAAAATACATATTTTAAGCCTTAAATACAACACCATAGATACTGTAATAATTGTGGTCCAGGGTAACGCTCCTGTCCCATCTCTACCCCAAACCAATGGCCCCACTAAAGAATAATAAGTAGGAAAGATTGCAAAAATATATGATAATAAGTTAATACATAGGTTTTGACTTTTACTCAGTTACCTGAACATTCAGAAATGTGCTTTGTTAAGAGTCGTTCAAGGTATGCATGAATAAATAAAAATATAAAATAATGACATAGTGACAACAATACACTCTGGCTTAACAGTTCCAAATCTGGCACCAGCGTTCACTCTTTGAGCAATGAAAATATACAATATCAATAAAATATAAAAGGCAAAGCTGAATTATCAGTATAAGTCAAAAATCGATTTGTTGTCTTGATATGTTTTGAACAAAAGTGCACCACTGCGACTGATAATCTCAGGTGTGTTATACTGTCACTCACAGTGAAGGGAAAAAAGAGGGATTTACAAAAAAAAATTGATAAATAACCTCAATAAAACCTTCCCAAAATAATAGCCCTATGTTAGCGGGTGTCATATCACGCCTGTCTACTTTCTATTCACACCGTTATTGTCAATTACAGAGCAAATTGCATCCCTGCGGTCAAGACAAACTCAGTGTTTTTTTGTTGAAATTTTGTTCGCTCCAACAGACGTTAACAGAGCATTTTCCATTTGCATCTGTGCACGACATTTGGTGCTTAATTTAAGTTGTAACAAAAGAAACGCCTTGAGGACAGGCACACTCAGTAAACATGTTGCTCACATGTTTTACAGTTGTCCTAATGGAGCCTCTATAAAACTAATGTTAGACTCAAACATAGCATTGTCTCAACTAAACTAACTTCTCGAAGTCCTTATGTTTCTTTACGCAGCTCACATTATGCACCAGATATAAATCGCTGTCTGAATATTTTTATGAATTATACAAATATGATAAAACAAAAATGTTGGTGAATAAGAACTCCCTAACACAAATTCATATTTTTTATTTTTGTTAGGAAAATTTCAGGAAGGCCAGTGATGGACCAAGGACAAAATGGTTAATTCTGTTAAAGTCCAGTAGTGTGAAGATACAAACTTATCTCACTAAAAGAGCATTAGTTTTTAATAGATCCTTTAGTAGATTGTGAGACACAGTATAAGGGTTTTGTGGCTCAATGAAAAGAGTGTTTATCCTTGAACTAGAATATCCTTGAGTTTGTTTCACTGATACATCTTTCTTAGTTTATAGCCTTGTTAAAAACACGTATAAGACCTTTGCACAGTACTGTAATGTTTTCTGTTTGTTGTGTTTTCCAAACTTTTTTGATTTGGGGCATCACAGTGTGTCAGTTTCTTATGTATTAATATGTTTTTTTATTTATTTTAACTATCTGTAATTCCAGTTTAGCACGTATCTCCACAGCTCTAATGTAACTTCACATAAATTAACTGACTGCCTTTACTGTACCGGGCCCCCCTTCCCTTGCCTCCTGTCTCAAACACTCCTCCTTCATCATGTCTTCCTGTCTGACCTCTGACCTCTCCTCCTCTGCGCTTGTCTTTGGTGGAGGCCGAGCAGAGGAGGTGGGCCCCCCACGTCGTGCACCCATTAACGGGTTTAGGAGAACTGTAATGATGCCGCTCCTTATGTCTGAGCAGCTGCTGCAGCTCAAGAGGAACCTGGGCTGCTTTTTGCATCTGCACCATTGTTTCAGCTGAAGAGGGAAGTTACAGTTTTAATGAAAAGATGTACAACAATAAGGCAAATTAAAGCATGTTATGGGTAGATATAATAGTTTTAGTTATCCTGTTTGTAATGCCCATCGTGTCCAACAAAAACAAAATACTCTAATATTAGACTAGATCGGAACATTATTATCTAATACTGATAAACACTGAAGAGATATTACACTTCAAAAATGCTCAATTGAGGGCCAAGTGATTGCTGCTTTGTGCAAATAAAAAAAAAAGCTCTGTATTGACCACTAGAGTCTATGCTTGACTAATGTGTTTCATAGCACAAAGGTAATTAAGATGGCTGCCCAGACTAGAAACTCAGACGTATCAGTAAACCTCTTGCAACACCTGAGCACCATTTATCTGTGAAGAGATATGCAGCTAATGGAAACTGTAGTTTGTTTTCTTTGACCACTTGAAATGCCGTGAGACAACCATACACAAGTGTGATGTTTTTATTAAAATGTGTGTATAATTACTGTATTTATAGGTGGATAACTGACAGAAAGGCAGCCTCTCATCTTAGTTCAGTGGTCTTTTGCTGAGACATACTGTAAGTGTAAAATGTGTACAGAGCAGATAAGTACTTACTGATTACTGCCAGGTGTCTTCAGAGGACTCTTGTCGGTCTTCTTCTTCTTCTTCCTCCCTAAACAAAAAGTAAAAAGAGAAAGTTTACTACACAAATATTATGGAGACTGGGACTGTAATCCAGCCACAGACCGTTACAAGCCTTTGTGCTCTTTGTGCAAGTCCCTTGCCTGGATACACTGGCAGGGTAGTGTCAGGAAGGGCATCTGATGTAAAAAACATTCCAAATTAAATATCCAAATAACTGCGTGCAAAGAGGCAGATTAGCTGTGACAACCCTGGAAGCTGAAGGAAAGAAGATGTAGACTGGGACTGTACCAAAGAATATGTTTTCACTGCAATATAATGTTAGCCCATGGATGCTTAAAAAACATGTTACTAGTTGAAGGTGAAAAGGTATCAAACAGCTCCAAGTAGACCCCTGATAGATAGCTCTGGTCCTAAATGCATAAATTAGCTCCAAACTGAGTGTGGGCAGCAGACAGTTATGCTCCATACATTAAGTGGCTGCATGAGGTGAAGGTGCCCTTCAGCAGGGCTCTGAGCCACCAGCCGCTACATTAGATCTGCTTACAGCCTCAACACTGCTACGCCCCTCCTGTGAGCATGGAGCAGGACGAGAAAAACACTCCAGCGTTTGGTCAAGTTATGCCATAAAAAGAAACTGAATTTACAGAATAGTATAGGCCTGCACAATGCAAAAATATAAAAAACAATAAGGCTTTATTAACATCGATATAGAATTATTTAATTTAATCTTACTTTATGAAGCAATACAAAAATGAATATTTACAAATGAATGAACAAGGTCTAATCCAGATGTAGACCAGGACGAGGACTAAGCCAGGTCTAAACCAGGAATAAGCTAGATCTAAACCAGAACTGAACCAGGCTAAATTTAGGACAGAATCACAAGGATTTGATAGAATTTTTCCCTTTGGTTGTAACACAGACTTATTTTGACAGTGTATATTTCTGTCAGACCCTAACATTATTGTGATCTATTTAATTTCTTGTGATATGGATATTGCTATAGTTTGCTCATATTGCGTTATAATGTGCAGCCCTCAACCAGTAACATGGTTTTTGTGTCTAATATGATTTGTATGTACAGTAGGTCTATATGTGTATGTATAGAACAGCAGCTGACGATTGCTAATCAAAGACGACACAAAATGACAGAGGTAGTGCTGCGAGTCTTATTAAAACTGCTTCATTCCACTTGGTCTGCTTTGCTTAATTGTCGAACGGTCAAACGCCGACTTCAGGCGTGATAAGTCCGGCACAAAACAAAGAGAGTGGTTCATCCGGAGCTCAGCTGTGATGTAACTATGGACGATGGCTGTGCCGCAGTCAATTTAGAAGGCGCTATCCTCAAACGACCTCAGCCCTCCCCGTCCCGATCACCCCCCCCACACACACATCTCATCTCTTTCTCTACTGCCATTTACTCATTCCACCCAAGTCTTTTTTACTTATTTTCATAAATTTTGCAAAAAAGTGAAATAATTTCCTCTTTCTATACGTCCTTGCAGAAATGGCTCTCCTGTGCTCTGCTAGTCGCTGCCTGCTCATCCGTGCACCAGCGGCTCATAGCAGCTCTCCCCTGATGGCAGCCCATAACCTACACACCGTGTGAGAAAAAACCCTGCCGCTAAATTCACCTTAATAGGACTCTAGCGGTGTCAAATGCATTAGCACATTGCAAACAGTCCACCCCCGCACTAAAGCTGCTCATTGGATAACCTTACTGCTTTTAATAACAGTATATCCCCAGACGTATTTAGCTCTACTATACGTTTAAGGCCCTCCACACATCTCAAGCTCCCGCTGCATCACACGCATTGTGCTTCTCTCCATAATCTTTGAGCCTGGCTTGCATTTATAGCTCCAATATTGTTACAAAATGAATAATTTAGGTGGTTAGGCTCGTAACATCTTATTATTCTTGTGAAATGTTATCCAGACAAGTTTACATAATAGTCGTATTTAAGGCCAGTTCAGGGGCCACTTATTTGCTAAAGTTTAGATCTCCTACGGCAAAATCTTTTCGGGATCTCCACAGCAAATTATCTGCTTCCTTGCGTACAATGAGTTGCATATTGATTTGGCAAAGGGTTTTATGTGGGATGACCTTCCTTACACAACCCTCTCCATTTATCCAAGTTTGGGATTGGCACAAAGAGTGACCCCCCTGTGGCTGGATTAATCTTAAATAATACAAAATATGTGAGGAAAAACTGTCATATACTTTTGATTATGCAAACATCAGCTTAAAAATATCCAAAAAGCTTTATAATCGTTCTATGGTTTAATTATTTCAATCATTTTAAAAATAATTGTTATAATATAAAAATCCCATTTCTGTTGAAGAGTTACAATGCATTTTTTTGTTTGTGATGTTGGTTTAAAAATATCAGGAGAACTTTGCCCTCGGGTATTTTCACATAATTAAATCTGTCCCTGGATGTCTCAACACCATGGCACACCAATACTGTTTCTACTATCATCTTTTGAGAATAAACACAATTAAAACACAATCTGAGAGCGCACATCTGCTCAACATATGAAGTGTGTGTGGGGTACAAAGTCTGGCAGGTAATTTTTCTATGCTAAACATGCAGCAATTGTAACCTATTTGCTAACTGTTTTACTACAACACAGCACGACAACTTAGGCATATTAATGTTTAGATCCAGAACTGAAGATAGTAACTTTATAGTGTATGCAATTGGGAGATAAGATGTGTGGCTCAATGGATACCTCTGAACTAGAAGAACTAGAAGAACTCTATGCAAGTCTTGATTTTTCTTCCCTTTTTGCACATTTGTGTATATTTGTACATTGATACAGCCTTTTTGTTCATAGCTTTTCTTCTAACTATAGGGTTGGATACAGTTCGATACCAGTACTTAAATGATACCTGGTTTTTGATACTGGTACCTGAGCAAAACTTTTTCTGATGCCTATGATGTGCTAATTCATCTTCTACAATCATAAAACACAATAATATTGAACAAAAGACACATTTTTGGAGGAGAAGTCTCAGCTGTAAGTTAAAACCAGTAGTTTGTATGATTTATTGTGTTATTTATTTGATTCACACATGCAAAGGAACATTAAAGGTCCCACTAGCTACTGAAACTTGGTATTGAATAAAGATACTGTTTTCTATACCAATAGTACTGCAGTATGTCTTTCGATACCACAAAAGTATTGTTTAACGGTACCCAGCCCTAATTCTAGCCCGAGACCTGTGCGCAGTACTGTACATTGCTGTAATGACAAATCTTGAATCAATGAAAATGTTCGTCGGTTGTTGGTGCGGCTATGGCGAGGTATACATGTGTGTTTGCCATCGCTCGCTCTCTCTCCCTGACTGATGGAGGGTGGGGTAATCGGCTGCGGTTGCCATGACACCAGACAGCCCTTGCTCGGCGAAGGCACGTAGCTTCCTCTCTGCTCTATTTCCCCTGGGCCCTCCACTCAGGAGTGTGTCTGTGCGCATCTGTGTGTGTCTGGATCGGGGAGAGTCATATATGATGCACATGTGGCTAAACGTAAAAAACAGACGAGGGTAAAGAAGAAGAGTATACTGTATAAAGGCCTTTCGCAGGTGGGATCTGTAAGACAAACAGCTCAGTGCAAACGTTACACATGCTTATGTTGGCCAAGTATTTCTGGAGAAGGGCCATGGTTAAATGATCTATTGTCAAGGTGAAATGTATATCATGTATTTGCGTTTCCCCCACATCGCAAGGACGAACCTCTGAGTGAGATTTTATATGGCCTGTAGCTGCTAGCTTGTGTCCTAAATTATATTGTTATGAATGAACTATGAATCATGCTGGTTCATAGTGAGATACTGACATAGTGAGATTCGAAAAACTGCACATTTATTTTCCTCAAACAAATGCATTTTCTCGATAAGTTAAGACACAAGAAGCAAAAGACATTTCATTGAACTAAAATATGGTTTTAACACATTTTATTTGTATACCTTGACTTACTATAAAGATGCTCTTTTTCAAGTGTTTTGGACATCTCCTAGCATCATGCATTCATTGTGTCTCTACAATATGTTAAGACAACATACATAAAAAAAAAAAAAATCAAACCCCCTACTTGCTTCTGTATATCAATCACAATTTGCAGTTTTTCTTTTCAAATTACGTGCATGGTTGCATTGTGCACTGACTCTATCTGCCTACATTTAGCAGAGAGTTTCATCTGTAATATTTAATTCTTGTTTCCTGACCTATAGCGCAATTACTTTTCTTAGTCTCCGAAGGCAATCACAATGTTTTGAGCCACTCTCATCACCGCTCTCACAATCCTAATAAAAGTCCACGCCAGCTCCTATCCATCTCTCTATCTCCAGACTCGAGTCTAGATGAATAATTTAGCAGGCTATAATTTAGCAGCCATCTGCTTCCCCCGTCTCTCTCCCTGCCTCTCTCTCCCTCCATCATTCCTCTTTCTACTCTAAATTCTTGGATTCACTTCTTTATCCGAGCCTCGACTAGGTATTGGGTTGCACATACCGACCAGACAACAACAAATGGTTTCTTCTTCTTAGCATTTACCATCAACAAAATTTGACATTGTGTCTGACTTTTGGACTCTTGGTTGGGTATAACGTAACAGCAGGATGCAGGGCTGATTCCTTAATGAACCGGGAAGCCAGCAGAAGCCTATTTGAATACATATGCATGCTCGAATCATTAGGCGTGATTAACATGGCTCCACATGTGCAACACTGCCTGACGGAGCCCAGCAGAGGTCAGCCAAGTCCCTCTTTCCTGTCGGCAGACCACCAGCATTACTTCCATTATCTATGTGCAACAATTAGGCCCCACACGAGCAGATACAACACTAGGGCCACAATCCAACTGGAAATGAACACATAATTACATATAGCCAGCCAGCTTCACCGAGAGTTAGTTTTAATGATGGCACAGATGGTGGCGCTGGAGAGAGAAGAGTGCATTTGGATCAACTATGGACCACATAAAGAAAGAAATGAAGTCAATGCAACAGTACTATTTCTAATGTTCTGCCCAAGCCAACGCAAACAGTGTAAAATTGATGTCTAGTTTGTCTACTGTCTATGTCCTAAAATGTCTATTTTAGTTTGTTTAGCCTAACTTGTTTAGTTTTTTAAATTTGTTTTTTTTATTTAATTCTCTTTGGCCAGACAGCTATCTGATACTCTTTTATGCTCTTGTGTGCCACTGCTTACAGTACATATGCTGTTGCAACAATGCAATTTCCCCACTGAGAGACTAATAAAGTTTTTTTATTCTTATTCTTAAAATCTACATACTATACATTTAATTTGTATAGATCAGTAACCAGTTCACTTATTATTTACAAAGCATTATTTCAACCAAAATAAACACTATTAAGTTGTTAAAGTGTTATAAATAATGAATTCTTGAATAATAAGCTTAGTGGATAGTTATTGTGTGTTAAGTGTTAAAAATATTTTTACAACAGCAACCCAGCGCAGACCCAAAACATAATTTCAAAACTTCTCCATTTAATTTCAGATTTAATTAAGATTAGTTGGAAAATGTAGTAAATTGTCCCTTTGTTGTTAAAATATACATAATACATGATCTTTTTGTCATCACTAAACTGATGAACTACTGTGTATTCCAAGATTTACAGGACATGCCCACGTGAAAGCCCCTGCAGCTAACGCAACTTCTTTCCTTTTGGCTTGACCCTTTCCGGGGTTGCCAGACCAAATTATCTACCTTCTAGAATGTAATGATTTGCATACTGATATTGATGCCTTTCCTGACATATCCCTCTCTGTTGGTCCAGGCTTGGGACTGGCACAAAGAGTACATTAGTTTGTGACCCCTTGCCTGCAGCTAACTCATCTAATACATGTGGTCAAACCCTCTTCTTTATTAGAAATGCTGCTGTACAGAAAGGGGAGTAACTGCATGACTTAACACTTTTTTTGAATGCTAAAAATGCCTGAGAGCCGCCTCTGATCTATCTTTATTGTGTGTTTATATGTGTGCTGATGGGCTGACTTACTGCTGACCCTGACACTCTATTTAGCCAGCCCCCTGACAGACAACCAGACTTTAAAGCTGACCAGTTTGATTTGTGGACTTCTTGGGCACTGCTGCTCCATATAGCCCCTGCAGCAGATACAGCATCTACTATTACAAGCATCCAAACAGCCTCTGATTCCCCCAGACACTCACCATGAGAGTGACCTGCCATGACCGGCTGCATGTATTTATAATCGGCTCTATCCTGCGGCAATTAAACCCGGCGAACCTTAAAAACGCCACAGTCAGGGGAGCTGCGAGCGGTGCATGTGGGCTTTGGGCAGATGAAGCGTAACCCTCTGCGTTCTGGTCCTTAGACACCTCTTGCAGCAGATCGCCCCTGGCTCTGGGTATCCTGTTTCTAGGAAGTGGTCCGCTGCGGGCTGAGTGGGATCAAGGTGCAGGAAATGGAGAAGGGGTGTAAGTGGGGCAGATGGGGTGTGGTATGCAAAGGTGGCCTGGTAAATACCACCAAGTATGCTTACACTACTCTGTGAACACTAGATTCTCCAATAGGTAGGCATATAGACACTGATTTGAATTTTTAATCATATCTATGCAGGAATGCCTAATGCCTATGTAAATTCAAAGGGAATCCAGCCACAAGGGTCACATGTATAGAGATATTTGAGTCTGTGCATGTCCCAAGCCTGAATAAATGGAGAGGGATGCCAAATTAATATGCAAATAACTGCACGCTAAGAGGCAGATGATTTTCTGTGGCGACCCCAGAAGGGAAGTTAAAAAAGGTGTGAGGTTTATGCTGTATTGTTCCTAATAGTGTTATAAGACAGTGATTGCAAAAAAAGACATAAAACAAGATGTAGATTAATAAAAGCCTGGTGCAGTGTTTTGTCATTAACCTGATTATTATGAGGTGAAGTTTGTTGAAGACATTTTTAGGTAAACTGGATGTAGTAACCGGACCAAGCACTGGACAATACTAGGTAAGCTGTGGGCAGGAGGAGGTGGAGGAGGAGGAGGGGCCGGGACAGGAGAGCGAAAAGAAGGGATGAAGAAAAAGCAAAGGGGAAAGTGGAGAGAGTAGTGAAGGGGCTCCGGAGGGGGGTAGGTATGTGAGGGGAGGGAGCACAGCGCGGCCAGGCTGAACCGAGTGAACTGCAGTGGAGGTCAGGGAGTCCAACATTCCTCTGGAACAGTGTGTTTACACTGCGTAGCCGGGGGGAGGGGGCAGGGGCCCGGGAGGGGGGGGCGCGAGAGGGACGACGGCGCAGGGAAGGAAATCATCAACCACTGACGCTCTTGGCGAGTCGAGAGGGGCCGTGCGTATGTGTACATTATACTAACTGTACAGTGAGCCTTGAAATCTGTGAAGTAACATGATGCCAAAGCTCCAATCTCTTCACCTCACTCTCCAAAACCGTTTTTAAATCAGAGTGTCTTCTGATAATATATTTATCTTCACAAGCTTTTAGTTGATTTTAACATGATTTTGTAGCATTTTTAACCTAATTCCATCAATCTTTAAGTAATTTATTCTTGCACTTATAGCACATTCAGTCTATTCTCATCCTCCGATATGTGATATATAAATTATTATTCTTATAGGCTGTGCAGTTCATCTGGCTTTTTCATAGCATCTAAGCTGAGAGATAGCATGGAGTCTAAACCAATTAGAATAAAAAGTTAATTGCAATTAATGAATTAATTGCATTAATAGTTGAGAATCAAAATTACATAAATCTTAGTACTTCTGAGGAATAGAATAATTAATATGGTTTCCAAAAACTTTATGGCATTTAGTCACTTTGCCATAACATGACATGTAGGTTTAAAACTTTAAAGAAAATGTTTAGCTTTAGAAAATGGCTGCCTTAAACAAGCATAATTTAAGTTCAACCTCGTGGAACATTTACATCTTTTCACTAATGTCAAAACTGCCAAAATCACAACTTCGTCCTTGGCATAAGTCCTGTAGTCAAAACTATTTTTCAGCATTTTAATTAGTTGTTCACTTTATGCTTGGGCTTCTATTAAAACTAAAAGAACATCAATGTTAAAACATCAGAGTGAGAAATGAGGTAATGAATAAGCAACATTGAGCATAATCAAATCTATATGATGGCCTGAAGGCCAACTTTATTTTATGAAATGGTAGCAGAAGATCCTTGAAACTGTAAACATACAGTAAGGTGAAAGAGATACCTTGATGCATAATAAATCCAGATCAAAGTATAATTATTTTAGTGACACTTTAATTAATACCTTGGTAGCCTTTTATTGGTTGTTATGCGGAGTTAAAATCAATATTTTCTATAAACAAAGATGTCAATTTAATATTCTATGCAGCATAGATTTTGATGTAAAGTTTTATTTTGGGCACTTGTCAATGTACTCATCTATTATTATCAGAGATTGTCATGTCATGCCATTTAAAATCAAAAGTTTTTTTTTTTTTTTTCCCCTGGGCCCATTTAATGTCACCATAAAAGTTATCCAGTTATAGCTGAGTTTAAATCAAGCAGCATACATGCATTTGTTCTATATGTATACATCATTTATTTATTAAAATGAAAAAAGACAGTTCTGCTAAAAAATCTGATTATTTAAACTTCTTGAGTTTTCCATAGTTTTGGTTATCTTAAACTGAAGTTTGTAGGAACATATTAGGAAACTTTATTATTCCAAACTAAATGTACAGAGCCTATATTCACAAAACATATATAACATTGTGTAGCTCATAACATAAGAAAAACATGCAATGATGTTTGGTTTGTTTCCACAATAATTCATAAAAACATAAAATAAGAATAGCAACAATAGTAGCAATTGTTTGTGAGGCTAAAACAATGTCCAGATGCCCATCTATAAAAGGATTTAGTACATCATAAAAGTTAATGCCTGACTGACTGAAAATCTAAAGAAACATTAAGCTCTACATTTTGAGTTTTAAGATGACATCATCAGAGTTTAGATTCAAAGTGAGCAGCGTCGGGACCATCCCGAACACTGCTGCAATCATCCAACATAAAGACGTTTCCTTTCTCCATCTGCTGGTCCAGCCTCGAAACTACAGTCCCATTAAAACACTACTCCAGACCGCAGCAAAGCACTTTCACTGCTCTTTACCCTCAGAGCTCTCTAAATACAGGTGGTTAATCAGGGGCCGTTTTCGTTACGATGTGATAATCAAAAACTATAAAATATCACATAAACATTTCACAATGAAGAAAACTCCAATTTTATTGTTCACACCTACATTTCCACCACAGATTTAATGTTAAACGAAGCATTGCTTACATGAGCAAAATGCTCTTCCATTTGTATGCTACAAGCAGAAGTGCTGGGCATCCATATTCCAGACAGCTTTGATACAAATATTACCATTTGAATCACATTTGCCACTGCCTATTCAGCCTCTGTAAATATTTAGTGTTTACTGTGCCATTGAGGAAATTATCACCGCTGGCATCAGTCAGGGTGACATTTCAGTGAATCAAAGCCGAGCAGGAGACAATTGGATGTCTGGGCTCTGGACTGAATAATCAATTTGTCCCAGACTGGTGCATAGCAACACCAGGAAATATGCAGCAGCACAAGCAAAGTTTGCCCACCGAGAATCCTTAAGTGGTTTGAGGCGTGAGATTAAACCTCAACCCTTTGGCCTCTTCTCATAATTTTTCCATGAAGCAGCAGACATTTTATTATAATTCTTATGGACATATAGGCCGAGTTCAGCTTCAATAATCTCCTCATCATTCACAAAGGAAGCTCCTTTAGAAATGCTCTGGATTCCCCTCTGAAGCACAGAGCTGCTGAGTCATATTTGAACTTTTGTCTCCGAGAGGTGACTGTCAGTTCACACTGGGCTGACTGGCATTTGGCCAGGGTTTCCCAAAACATTTCACATAGAAAGACATAAGAGGAAGTCCTGTTTCTTTTACAGAGCAGCTAAAGAACAGGGATTTTAACACAGGCAGCTACATCATTTAACATATACAGTATGTATGTATTAATTCACATTCATATATTCACTCATTTAACATAGCCAGCATAAACAGCTGCAGTGTACCAATACTTACATATACATTATTATCATTATCACTGACCGCATCTCCCTCAATATTTTAACAAGGGTCCAGCAGGATCACCTACAAAAGCCTCAGTTCAGAGACATTTACTGAACTGTTCTTTGTGTCATTGTAAAATCACTTTTAAAAATCAGTTTTATTGTGATCTTAATAAAAGCCCAAGAGGATGCCGGATTTTTGCTGTACATGGTTTAAAGATAATATTAAAGATTAAAGTAATGCTGACAGGACTAGTACTTCTACAGGTTGTCCCATGTATATGTATTCCAAAAACACCAGACTTTTTTTATTTCCTGAAATATAGTCATTATCGAGATAGTTGAGTCAGACCGTGATAGTATCTAGGGACAACAATGTAATCTCACGGGCCGATTATGTCTAGAACTTATTCAAATATAACTTAACCTAAAAAGTATTGCCCAGTGTTGCATCAGCCGAAAAACAAAGAAGCACTCACTCTGGACAGACTTTGTTCATGCCTCAATGATAAATAGGAGGGAAATATCATTTGTGGAACTAGGGCAAAAAAAAGCCCTGATAAGATCTAAGTTTGTGCCCTTCCTGCACCGCCCCTGGGGTACAAGAGGAGGAGCAGCCAGCACGGTCATGCACCAAAAAAAAAAAAAAAAAAAAAAAAAATAGGCATGAAGCTACCTCATGTCGAACATCTGTCACAATTCCCTATTCTGCATTTGTATCCTGACTGAACGACAGAGGGTGACAGAGGGTGGCCCGCAGAGAGGTCCCGGTCAAGGTAAGGAGCAGACCACAAACAACAATAGATGACCGCAGCTTTGACAATGGCTTTCCGACCTCGACACCCTCCAGCCGCCCCCCTCAGTCCCCCCTTCAGCCGCCCTGGGACCTCTGCTCTGGTCCGTGACAGGCAGCGCTTTTTTGTCTGCGTCCGCCAGACTCCGACCGGACCGAGACAAAGGCAAAGAGCAAAGGGTGACGGCAGAGTGACAGAGTGGACAGAGAGGAGGCAAGGAGGGTGAGAAAGGGAGGAGGGGTTGGGTGAATGAAAGGGGTAAGATCGCCAAAATCAAGCTCACCTTTTGTCCAGCTCACTCTCCGTTTCTGTCTTTGTGCTTGTGTATGTCAGGCACAACAAGGTAATCCGAAGTTAGCTAATCTTAAAGCGAGGGTCAAGAACACCCACATCATTCACAATTTGGTATTTTCATTATTGTGTAAGTCTGAGGTCCTGTCCTGGTATGGACCACTTCGATACTGTATGGGAAAAATGGCATCGGGATTCGTGAGTTTTGTTGTTGGCGTCTGTACACACAACCCAGTTACATCATCACAGATTTCTCTCCCCAAGCTTCTTGTCCCGCGACTTTGCGCTTTAATTATTAAGTACAATAAAGCACGCTGTGTATAGTGGCTCTGTTGCCCCACATACTATGACTCACACTAACGCCCCATTCGCCAACAGAGACCGAGTGCATGTTAATTTAACTTGTGAACTTTATGTGAACTGTTCCAGAGGGTCTTTAACTAATTTTAAACATCATTCCTATACTGCCTATGCCACAGTCTATCAGAATAGACCATGAATATTTTCAAAAGTTCATTTAAAAAAATTGGAAATATTGTGCAGTCTTAGTGGTGTGTAAAAGCTATAAGTATGGTTAATTATAGAAAGCTCTTGAGAGAATCCAGCCACAGGGGTTCACAAGACAAAAGGGCTGAGCTGTAGTCAATCAAAGAAATTGTTAGTATGCCCAGTACAGCAATTATTTGACCAAAATTGACCAAGGATATGTGGGGGGACTTATCAGAGTCTTAAACAAAGTGACTTAGTGAATTAATTCATAAAACATTTGGAAAAGATGGCTATAAAATATATAATGCTATCCAAAATAATGTATGCTATCTTAAATAAAATTAAAAATAAAAATAAAAGTTATCATAATTTAGACCAGCTTTGTTGATGCAAAGAGTGGATGCAACTAATCGACAAATACAATTTTAGATGACCAAGACCTCACTGACCAATTAATCGACTAAATGGTCAGAGTTACTACAAGACAGTGTACATGTGTACCAGTACCAAGCCTGCATAAATTAAGTGGTTCCATCAGGAAGGGCATCTGGGATAAATGCCAAATTAATATGCAAATCACTGGTCAATAGGAGGCAGATGACACGGTAAAGAAAAAGACAGAGAACTCTGAGAGTACCTTCCCAGTCTTGAATGTTTCTTCCTACTGCTAGAGGGAGTCATGAGCTACTGCAGCCTTCACTCAAACTAAAATCTGTTACTTTGCTACAGAGGCTGTTAGCCACATGGGCTATAAAAATGTTTTGATCCAGAAGTGTTTTAAGGGATTCTGTATCATTTTGAGATACAGCCTGAAGATAAAAACTTGATGATTTTAGTATTTAGTACCATTCAATGCTCAATGGCTCAATAGAAAGAGTATTCACCCCTGAACTAGAAGATCTTTGAATTTGATTCCCAGTCTGGACATTGTATATTGCAAGACAGAGGCTTTGTGAGTGCTTTAAGTATTGATTTTTCTTTTTTTTTCTTTTTTTTTTTTTGTAGTTTTGTTGGTATTTTTGTACATTAATACACCTTTCTTTGTTCATATATTTTCTTTAAACCTTGTCTAAGACCTTTGCACAGTACTGTACTGTCCCTACATAAAATATGTGTCACTCTAAGGCAAGACGGAAAACATTTTTTTTTTACCTTTAAGAGTCTTAAATCAATCAGCGCTGCCAGCTCAAACATGGGAAACACAGGGACAAACCCGAAGAGGCCGAGTAACACTACCCTCCCTCCCCACACAGCTCTGTGGGCTCCAGGCAGGGCCATAACTCATAAGGTGCTGTAGGTGCCACACTATACTGCTCCTTTGGCCAGGGCACATATAGAGTAAGTGTTTTCTAACGGCTCAGCAGAGAAAGGAAGCAGAGAGGAAGTGTGTGTGAAACATACAGACAGACAGGAGAGGACGTTCTTCACTGAAGGCAGTAAAATAAATAGAGATGGCAGCAGCCGAGGAGAAAATGGAACAACTGTGACACAATGAACCCAGTGAACCTCGGCTGGAAAAGGGCTGTTTCCAATATTCTATGAGTTTGAGCATCAAAATGGGTACAACTGGTAAAAAGTATCCTGAAGTTAAACAAAGATGGTATTGTAACATAAAAATAGAATTGAAATACATTATTTGGATTCAACAATTGTTCATTCATTTAATCATTTTATTACAATATGTTCAAAATGTAATTCAAAATACATATAATCAACAACACTGACTATTATGGTCCATACTGTAACAGTCTACTTAAACAACGACCATCACTTGTCTCTGAAATAAACAAAACCATTAAGACAAATTGCCCCTACAAGGTAATTAAAGCTGTAAATCTCTATCTAGTCAATGCAGTTTCATTTAAACAGGGCCATCTCAGAGCCACTATACGGTCAGGAAGGCCATTCAGCTGCCTATAGGGTAATTTATATGTCTGTTCTGGCTGTTTTAGAGTCCAATTATATAAATCTCTAACTTTAATCACCTGCAACTGAACGAAAGAATCGCAGGGACTTAGGGTAAAAGTAAAAATCTAATTGTCCACTGCAAATATTTCTCAGGAAGATGTTGGTGACTTTGTGGTTTCTGGATGTTTCATCTTGGTAATTGGAAAGCTTAATTATAGAGACCAGAGGACCACAATCTCCAAACAGGTTTTTGTTTTATTCTTTTGAGGACTTTTGCAGCTATAAGTTCACTTTGTGTTCAGTGAATGCGAGCAACAAGCAAAATAAATTATCGCTTCCAACTTTAGTTAAGAACAACTAAAAATCTGCAATAACTTTTACCTGTAAAAACTAGTTTAAATCAATGACTCTCCACAATCAAAAAGTTTTAGCTTTATTTCTGTTTATACCACGATGCCCTGGTATTTTCATTTTTACTTTCTGGGTACATATTCTAAAACATACTTTTATTATAAAATTAAATACATTTTAAAAGGAAAAAATATAGTGGTAACTATAAAAGTAGTAGCAGAAGTAGTCACAGTGGTAATAGTAGTAGTTGTGGTAGTAGCCGTTGATGTAGTTCTAGTAGTAGTAACAAAAGTAGTATCACAAGAAAAATTAGTAGTAGTAGTGGTGGTAGAAGCAATAGAAGTAGCAGCAGCAGTAGTATTAATAGTTATAGTAATATTTGTAGCACTTGTAATAACTGTAAGCGTAACAGTGTATGGAGACTTGGGAGTTAGTCTGGTACCTCATGGTTTGAATTTATTTCTATGGCAGAACAATCACAGGCGGAGTAACCAATCAGGGAAACAAAGAGCGGGTCGTAAGCAGTGCACCACTGACCTGTAACTAGGGATGCACCGATACCGATAGCAGCATCGGGTATCGGTACTGATACCATGTCCAAGTACTCGTACTCGTATTCATAAAAGTGGCCCGATACCAACAACCGATACCACTGTACAGCGCTGTCACGTGACATTCCCCTCTCAGCTGAGCAGTGAGAACCGAGTGGAAGGATTTCAAAGTGAACTGTACAGAGATAAAAGCAGAGCTGACTCTACATTCTGCTCAACCAGACTTATCCCAAATCATATGTGAGTCCTGAAACTTAAGCAGTCGTCCTTTTGTTGTCCTAGTTGTCCTGAAAATGATATAAGCGCAGAGTCTGAAGCAGTTGTTGTCTGATAAAACATAAGTACTGTTGCTAATTGTGTTAGCTGCTGTATGTCTTGGCGAATCTTCGCTGGTATGGTGCAGATGCTCAATCTGTCTTTAAAATTATTTTAGCGACTGAATAGAGGAGAATCTAAGCTTTAAAATGAGGTATAATAACATGTCCATATTGAGAAAATTTTAGCCATGGTTAGCTGTGTTCAAACCACTCAGTTGTAAAAATAAAGAAGAGTGGGGATAGACGGCAAAAAGACGACACGGTATGGGATGAATGAGATATAGTAGTGTGACTGTATAAACTATAAAGTAACCCCTATATAAGTACTCGTATCGGTACTCGGTATCGGCAAGTACTCAAATGGAAGTACTTGTACTCGTATCGGTTTGAAAAAAAGTGGTATCGGCGCATCCCTACCTGTAACCAAAACAAACATGGTGGATTCTTGCCGGTTTTGCCATGAAACAACAGAATACACCGTATAATGAGCAGCTCTGTACTTATTTCTGAACAGAAACAGCAGCAGAAGCCAGCTGTACAAAGACTTGAGGAAAAGTCAGTTTGTATGAATGTGGTCGTTACGCCAGACATAACTGTTGTGATGTCCACTGTTGTTGGACTTTACTGTTAAAATGGAAATTAGAAGAAAAAAGTCCCACAGAGGACAAAACAATATCGCAGACTTTAGAATCAACAGATGACGAAGCAAAGCACAAAACAGCCTTAATCGAGTGACAGAAGTTATAAAATTCACTCTGGAACCATCTTGGGTATTGGTGATAGGAGATTAGCTTCCATATTAGTAGTTGCAGTGCAGATAAATGGCTGGGATAGGCCAATTCCAAATCGACTGAGGGGAAACTCTGTGACTGAAGCCCAGGCTGTCCTGCTTTCGAAAAGAAAGTACGAGGGCGTGACTGGGAGACTGCAGAGAACTGGGAAAGTCTAGTTGTTCTCAGTGAGCTGTGATTCAAACCAAGGCCTTCTGACAAACCACCCCTATACCTTATACATTACATATGCAGTAAAATACCCTGAAAACAGTCTAAATTACAGACTCTTCTTAACCAAATACGCAAACTCTAAATATACAGTGGCAGCAAAAGTGGCCCTTGACCTTTTGCCCCAAGCATCGTCTGCTCTGTTACATCCACTTCAATGACTTGAACTTCTGCTTGTTCTAAATTTAAATGTTCACAACACAAAACCAAAACACCAAATATTCAGCTCCCAAAAAGCTTTTTTAAGAACCCAGTGTCAAAACATTTGAGTTTCACTAACTTTCAACATACATTGTTTCCTCAATGTCTAACAGTTCATGCATATTTCCACTTTAATCACATAAAGCGTGGCATCATGTATAATGCATGAAGATTTAAATTGCAATGCAGTACTATGATAAACATCAAATAAATGCACAATGTTGTCTCATAGCAAGGTGACTAAAGGACTGCAATAATTAGCATGAAAATCACAAAGTGCAGATTCCTCCCGACGCTGGCCTGCTTCTCGTGGTGAGAAACAATCAATACAAACAGATAAAAACAGGGGCAGGTGCTGGAGCATTTCTGCACCCAGCTGTCTAAGTGTGAGTCTTACAGGGCCAATCGATGCATCACAAATGCACAGTAAAAGGTGGGGCTGCAGATGGATCATAATGACCGGTCTTAGCCTTTGAACAAATCCTAATTGGCTCTTGGGAGTCCTGGCTTGATGACAATAATGTGCCTGAATCTGCAATTCAAGTTGTATTCCAGCTCACAACATCTAAACTATTATAATAACATTCTAAATGAAACACTGAAATATAGTATTTGTAATACTAACAACAGAAATATCTCATTTCCACACATACTATATATTTGCATGCCTTTATAGTGTATAATCTAAACTTGTGTAGTCTGTAATGTCTATGTGCATATTGGTAGTGTTTTTCAAGACCAAAAATATACAAAACATTTTAATTTAAATTCAATGCAACCTCCATGAGGACAAATAAAAAAACACATATTTTTGATTGTGACTGTGTGTAACATATTAATCTCCAGCACCCACAGCATAACAGAAGTCCTTGCCAATCAAGAATTTAAGTATTTCCACTGGGCATGAGGTCTGCTGATTCTCGTGAGGAGTCATGGGTAGCTGGAGCCTGTCCCAGCAACCATGGGCCAAAGGTGGGGTACACTCTGGACGTTGGCCAGTTATTCGCAGGGCTGACAAACACACACAGAGACAACCATTCACTCACATTCATTTACTGGAGGCTATTTAAAGCCAGCAATTTACCTAAAAAGTGTACCTTTTGGACTTAATTAAATGAATAACTTGGCCCTGATGCTTCCTTTACAAATCTTCCTGCTATATCTGCCAAAAACTTCCTGTCCTGTGGGAGCACAGTCCAGGTGGAGCCCAGTCTGAGCTCCAGGCAGCGTGCTCACATCACAGAAGTCCAGCCCCATATCCCTATGAGTTATGTGGGCCAGCAGAGTACAGACTGCCCCCCGAGAGGGCAGCATATATCGGGGTTGGCACGCAGGCTTTGGGGAGGTCTGCTGCCTGCCAAAATAATTACCTGTCTGTCACACAGAGCGATAGTTTGTGGTTAGAGCCGGTCATTTCCACACCATGAAATAAAGTCGTCTAGTTGATACTCCTCCAGCCCACGTTTTAATTTACTGGGCCCTCAATCGTCAATCTGTCCCCACTCACTTCCTCTTACCACGGTGGTCTCTCACTTTACTCTGTAAATCATTACCTGCTGCCAATCACCTGACAACTTCACACTAAAAATATTCAGGAAAATTTAGCCAATAAGTTGCATGAACAAAAAGCAAAAGCAGTAGAAACTGACAGTGTGTAAAATATATTATATTACAACCATTCAAACTGTGTAGACTTGGAAAAAAGTTAAATCATTATGTTTTTATTCAGTTCTGGACATGTCAGCTCATGTATGTGTTTACATTTCAGTGTGCTGTGTGTTTCCTAATGTGTAATAATCAAGGGAGACCCGTAACAGCATTTTTATAGTGTGGATGTTATTAAAAAAATGTATGGTAAGTGTGCATGGACAAATTTCCTTTTATTGACTAAAGTCTACCCTGGACATTTACAAAAAAGGCTCGTCTGAAGTTGGTCTTGTAACACACCAATAATAACAAGCGAAAGTGAGTTTGCTGCTGGTCTTAATGGGAATGATAAGTACAGTGGCTTTATATTGCAGTGGTAAAGATACAGTGGCCAGGCCCTAACTCGACACAGGAATCTTCTAGTTCAGGGGTAAATGTGCAATACATTGAGCCCCAAAACCCTTATCTGACACAATGGTACAAAATCTACCAAAAATAATGTATTTGGTCCTTTACTGGCCCTTTGTGGTTTAAGTTGTGAGTTAAAAAAGTACATTGAAATTCAGATGGTGCTCAGGATACACACCAACAGACATTTCCTGAAAATTTCATCAAATCTTTTGGAGTATCCTGATAAAAGACAAGCATAGCCACTCCAGGCAAAACCATAACCTCACTGGCAGAGGAATCCCTGTAAGCTACATGTGTGTTTTTGTCAACACACATTTTGAGGTTTTAAACTGTGCACTAAAATGTACAACTTTAAAATCAATCTAACCGTTCCTGCTACAGCACAATGTGGACAAAAGCAGCTTTCTGCAGTGTGCAGCCGACATCCTGCGTACAGCACCGAGGAGGCTGAGGTTCACATTCACCTCTCACACGACTCGCTACAAAATAAACAGCGTCTGTGGTGCTTGGCTCTGCTCCAGCATTGAATGAAAACAGCCACGAAAAAAAAAAAGAATAAACAAATTAATCTTTCTCTGCGAGCCCTACGTCATACTGCGGCTATGAACGTGTCACAGCCAAACAGCCGTGTGACCAGACGGAGGCAGCTCGGGGCAACCCAGGCACAAAATGTGTTGTTTAGCCACAAATAGATGCTTAGAATAAGGCCTGCTGCCCAAAATTATGTTATGATTTGTAATAGGTGCTGTCACATATTGTTCTAGTTTTGTGTAATGTAATGACTAGTGAGGTTTAGGTGAAGGATGATGGGACAAGTGGTTTATTTTGACAATTAAGAGCAATTTTGGTTAGATTTGGATAAAATGACTGGGTTCACATGAGCATATACAGTAGTAGGGTTAAATGCATTTTTTACCAATAAAATTTAACAAATCATGTACTATATATTTCTCTAATGATCAGTCATCGCTTTACAACAAAAATATTATATAGGCTGTTAACTACGATTGCTTTTATAAAAACAGAATTGTAGTTTTTACTTTTGTTATAAAAATGGTCAGGAAAGGTCAGTAATGGGCCAAGGTCAAAATTATTAATTTTGGGGTGGATCCAGATGACTGTGACCACTTTCTGTACCGCAGTGGTTCCCAAAGTGGGGGTCCGTGAAGGAACTGCAGGGGGCCCCCCAGAGATTTTCTATAATCAGTACATTAAAAGAAATTGACTTGAAAAGAACTACAGTCATATTCTTCTTTAAAAATATTACTTTAAGCCACCAGTCAGTGTTTCTGTATTTTTTTTAAAGAAAAATATATGGAGACAAACATTTGAATATGGTGAAGTTTTATAGTTGGGGGTCCGCTTGGAGAAATTTAAGGCAGCCGTGACATTCTTGACTTTGGGAATGACTGCTGTACTGTTTTGAGATACAGACCAAAAAATAACTTATCCCAATAAAAGAATAAATAGTTTGTTTTAGTAGCTTTTTTGTGGCTTAATGAAAAGAGCATTCACCCCTGGACTAAAAGATCTTTGAGTCTGAAGTCTGGGCACTATAACTTTACTCCTGCAGAGGTCTATGCTCTGCAAGTGCTTGTAGCTTTGACTTTTCCTCTTTTTTTATTGCATTTTTATGTATTTTTGTACATCTTTCTTTGTTCATAGTCTTTCTTAAAAACCTACCTTTTTGCACAGTACAGTCCTGTCTTGGCAAGCTGCAGCATTGACCAAACATCACTAATGCACTTTGCCAATGACACCAGGTTGAAAAAGCGCAAATACAGAAAACTGGTGCGGGACAGTGGCCTCTTTGGTCGTCCCCCGTGGGTTTAACCTTGAGCCTGCCATCCTGCACAGCCCTTCAGACAGACACTTTGAGGTCTAGTGAAGTTTAGTTCACATTCAACTACACGGCTTGTTTACTTTTACCCACCAGGAGCCTGACAGTACCGCCCTGTAATTGCTTCCATACCACTGCCCCCTGCACCAGTGTAAATACTCCGCAGTGGCAGGCAGGATCGGCCCATCTAACAAAAAACAAAGACTCTTGCTGTAAAACTTTGTATTTGAAACCTCTTGCACCTCTTCCTCCCTCAAACCTATAATCCCAGGAATGCTTTGAGTGCAGTGATGGATCCTACACAGTCCAGACCCCCCCTGTACAAAAAGACAAACAGATATGATTGAATTATGACGCCACCACTCTTCTTTGGTCTCTCCTTTTTATTAATAGAACCAGGGGTATCTCTCTATGCTCCCTCCGAGAGCTTCAACAACATTAGTTTAGCTGGAAATAGCCATCTCTTATTTCCCAGAATGGCCGCTGTGGGTGGATGCTGGAGGGGGTTTGAAAAATAGCACCTTTTATTTCTTTGTCATTCCTGAAACAGGAGACTCAGCAGGAAAATGTAGCACAGTGGAGCAAACAAACCACAACTCCTGGATCTGAGGGTGATGGTGAAACTTGTGAAACTGGTCATTGTCTATAGTGTACCCCACCTGAAGCCAATATTTGCCTTTTTTATTATTATTCAGGACAGAAATTCCTTAATAACAGCCATACATATTTTCCTTATTACGTTATTTCTCAGCATCAGTTGAATCTCTGAAACTACAGCAAACTAAGAGGATCAAAACTCCACTTTGAACTCTCTCTGGATTTACAAAAAGCATACACACATCTTTTTCTCTATCTCGCAAAGGCACTGAATCCTATTTTTAAAAAAGCCCTGGCTCCTGACCAGAACTACATCAAAAAGTACAAGTGTAATAATTCCCTGAAAATCCTACAATTGCTTTTACTATTCTAACAGACTTACAAACCATCAGCGACAGTTTAATCTCTAAAACTACAGCAGCCTGCTGTAAAAATCAACTTTACTGTAAACTTTACTGTTTCTACTGAGAGCCAGTACAGAAAAATATTGGTGGAAAAGTGACACATTAGAGGTGAGGCATCTGAACTCCCAAAGTCCCATGTGACTGCACTTCTGGGATCTCATGAGCTTGGGACAGACACATAGTATGGATAATTTTTTGTAGTTCCCGAACCACAAATTTGCATTTTTTTTTTTTTACCTTTATGCCAAGTCCACCTGACACAAATATGAAGTATTTCCTCTTGTGACAGGAAGTACTATCTGTTGCAATTTAGGAAAACTGAGAATGAAGCCTTAGGTCCAACAAAAAATAGTCATAGTTTGGACACACCTGCTGTAAAGTCTCCCCAGCTTTACAGAGGGAATACACTAATGCAATACTACAAACAGGAGTAATATCATAGTGTCCCTCAAACTTCTATTTTTTTATTTATTTATTTTTTTTTCTAAATATAACTACTTTCTTTTCCTAGTTCAAAACCCAATACCTGTGTAAATAACTAAAGTTTTCAGGCACTGTAATAACTCCCATCCCATGCCTATAAAAGTATGTCATAAAATTTTTAATATTTCTGCATCATGTCAGAGGTCTTTTACCAACTCATCAAAGAGCAACGCAATGGAAGCTTGACTACTGCAAACAAAATGTATCATTAATGCACACAGAGATATACCAGGAAACCACAGAGGTAAAAAAAAAAAAAGTGCGGTATAAGACACCTTGAATAAAAATGTAGCTGCATGGTTTCAAATAGGCCTTCATTTATATGCTCAAAAATCTCCTTGGCAGTGTCCAGCGGTGTTTTATGTACCATCCACCATCTTTTATTGAAGTCACAAACAGAGCTCTGAGTGAAGGCCCAAGGACATCATTTTTTTTACACAGGGAAGTGGGCTGAATTCACAAGAGCCAAACACTCTCACTTCTCGATACTCAAGGTTACACACACAGGAGACTATTCATAAAAATCCTGTGGCACCTCTGCAAGGTCGTTCCCAAAATTACCATGGACTTATCTACCCGCAGCCTTCAGCCACTGATTACTCCTCGCACAATTACTCGGCTTGAGATTTTGTGTGTAATTTGTCTTTTCCAAGCATGGGTGCAAAGAATAATAAAGTGTACATGAACACTGAACGAGATGCATAATTATGATATAATTTGTGAAAATTGCCTTTGATTGCAGGGCACGGCCGCATGTTCCCGTTTACTAGGTTGTGCTGAAGGGGTAACATTAGAGGTCCAGCACTGAACTGACAAGGCCTTCAAAGCTTGAAATTACAAACATGAAAAAGCAATGACGTACTTCTTTAATCTGCAGCCCACTTTGGCTGCCGTTTTCAACTTTTGGGAGCAATTTTTGCATGTAATACAAAAAGCATTAGTTCAGCAAAGCACTGCAAGCCACTGGATATCACAGGGGATGTTAAAATTCACAAAGCACAGCTAACACTGCCGTTTACTTTAGGAAAACTTCGGTAAATGTTTTCATGTATTTAAAAGAATAACAATTTGGACATTGGCATGTGTGAAAGCCAAAAAGACTTTTTAACCCTAACCCTATTTATAACTAAAGTAAATGGATGCTATTTTTCAAAACTTTTTTGTACCGTTAACACCAGCTGTTAGAAAAAACCCTCCTGGGGTCCTGTAACTCCACTAACTACCAGTAGACAGCGCTGTGAGCAACTGCAGCATCACTGTCGCACTTTTCAACAACCAAAGAGCCTTAAAACATCTTTCCATTGATGTGAAAAGTAGAGGTTTGACTACAAATAAAAAGTCCCTTACAACTGTTCCCTTTTTCCTCAAAGGTCACCAAATAATGAATAATTCCTGTGGATACTTCTACACCAGATGCCCTCCCCCATTAAAAGCAGTGGAACTGACCACTCCACAAATGGGGAGCCTAAATATTAAAATAGGATTATTATGAAGGCCCATAAACACAAAATTAAGTAAACTTATATTGTTCTCTCTCTGATTTGTTTATCCATAAAATACCAATGCTTCATAACATTTGCTGAGCAATGTTTGGCAATGTTCAACTGCACAGATTTCACCATTTACTCTAAAAACCTGCCTCAAGTCTTGGATTTACTAATAATGGATAATGCACTGATTCTCTGGGCCACTATTTCCCCAGTGGCCACAACAGAGCAATGAAAAAACTCATGCACCAAGGAGACACTTTCCCTATGGACCACATAACAAGAACACTCTCTAAATTGCAGACAGGAGTCAGGACACATTGAGATAATAATAGCTCCAAATTGTTTTGTTTATTGCTCGTCTTCAACATCACTTTTAATTTACATGTAAAGTCAAAGCACATTTATGAACCAGGTAAGCAAGCTTGTCTTCAAATACACAGCAGTAGTATAATTTACAAGAATATGTTAGCCAAATCAAGCCACAGGGGGTCCATGTATAAGTCAGTGTATCTTTTCTGTTGGTTCCAAACCTAGATAAATTAAAAGTGTTGCGCCAGAAAGGCAGATGATTTACTGTGATGACCCCAAAATGGAAAAGCTGAAATGAAAGGATACAACATTAATTTAAAATGTTGGCCAAATCCAGCCACAGGGACTCACAAGCCAGTGTCCCTGGGTCAGTCCCAAGTGCGGATAAATGGAGAGGAAGGACATCTGATTTAAAACTTAGGCTAAATAAATATGCAAATCCCTGTACACCAGGATTTGCAGTGGCGACTGCAGAAGGAAAAAGCCGAAAGCAAAGACCTGAAAATATTGTCCAATCCCATGCCAATTACACATAATACATGGAAAAGCTCCCTTTAGGGTGAGTCTCGGCTTAATAAGCAGGATCCTCAAATACCCAGAATCCTTGGCTTCACAGAGGGCCACAGCTTGCGCCCCTTACACCAGTCCAGTCCAGCCCAAGGCCAGACTCACTGGGGAATTTCAGCTGAATTCAATTTCACCTCTGGCCTCTGTGGCAGCAGCTTGAGCCGCGGCTACACAAAAGGCCGAGTTTCACATTGAACGTGAGAACCCCCTCATCTTCTGACCCCCATTACCATATGAATACAGCCAAAAATGGGACTGCAGAGACACAGAAATGGAGTGAAAGACGCAGGAGTTGGACAGTCTGCAGAAAATGAACGATTTTTTTTTTTTTTGGGGGGGGGGGGGGTACCTTTCACTCACAGTTTCATAGAAGTGTGTGGGCTAGACAAACACATATGTATAGATGTCACCTATAGGAAACTGTCTACAATGCAAATTCATGACCCAAAAGGAAAGTTTGACTATAGGAAAAAACTTCAGCTTCTGTTTCTCCACTGTGATTGCTTTAAAACAAAAATAACTTCACTCAAAGTTTTAAACACACACAGAGTTTCCACATATTTTCACTAAGTCTACAGGGGTTAGTAGTATAATTTATTAATAACAGTTCAGTTTCTTATAGATTGGCAAGATTATGGATTTTTTAAAAGCTATCCAAATATTATTTTAAAATATTTCAATATCTAAAGCCACTGCAATGGAATTTTAATTAGCTTTTACATAACTCCTATTATAGCAGCGACTATCTATAAATGTGTGTAAAAATCTGGTACTACTACACCACTATATCTTTAAAAAGTATTAGGCCAAGCAACTGATTTTGACATTGACCTTTTAACAGTGCTGTCCAAATAAATGCAATGCAGGTAAAAGCTTTCAAAATAATGAAAGAAATGCTCACTTAAAAACATGAAAGAGCAAGGTTAAATCAAAGACACTTTTGTTATCTCAATATAAGGATCACATATTATTATCATCACTTGTAGAAAATATCTTGTATTTACATTTTTTTGTTACTTGAAAAAACAATCCAGCCACAGGGACAAGCCAGTTTACTCTTGGCGCCAGTCCCAAGCCTGGATAAATGAAGAGTGTTGTTACGAGATGCATCTGGTTTAAAACCTGTCCTCTCAAATGACTGCACTCTAGGGGTAGAGGGTTTTCTGTGGCGACCCACGAAGGGAAAAGCCAACCAGAAGAACAATGAAGATTATTTGCTTATAGAAAGACTATGACAACAGATCACACTAACTTTAACTTATTTTAGAGTTTGATATTGGGTGAATGAGTGAGTGAGTGATTCGAGTGCTTAAGCATTGGAGCCTGTGGTCATTACTGCCTTCCAGACAGTCTGTATCATCTCTATAAATCTGTCCTGGTTCACAGACAGTGTAATGAGCTACCTGTGACGCTGTCAACCTGCAGCCCTCACCTGCCGAGAGACAGAGAGGGAGAGGAGGACACATAAATCAGGGGCAAAATGGGTCTATAACTCCCCACCTGTGGACACACCTCATCACCGGGCTCTTGCTGACAAAACACAGACATAACCCTCGTCTTTTACATAGAAATTCATTCCTTTCTATCACAGTGATGTCTCCCAAACAAAAGAAGAAACTATAGGCACTAGCAAGTGATTTCACCACTAATAAATACATAGTTCACAGGTGCCCTCATTGGTCGAGGGGCTTGATCAAAACCCAAACATCAAATAAATGGCCCCTGGACTGCAGTTCAAAGTAAAACAATTTTCAAGAATAAGTTGGTCTTGGTCTGGTCACCATTGACAAAGGTTCACAGACAGTGACCGAAAACAAATCAAATATACACTATATTTCCAAAAGTATTCGCTCCTCCACCCGAATTGAGATTATGGTGTGGGGTTGTTTTCAGGAGCTGGGCTTGGCCCCTTAGTTCCAGTGAAAGGAACTCTGAATGCTTCAGCACCAAGAGATTTTGGACAATTCCATGCTGGGCTCCACTGGACTGCACAGAGTCCTGACCTCAACCTGACAGAACATCTTTGGGATGAATTCAAGCGAAGACTGCACACCAGGCCTTCTCATTCAACATCAGTGTCTGACGTTGGACGAGAACGTCAGACACGTAGATGCCTGACGTAGATAGATGCAAATGTGGGCCAACATCACATTAAACCCTATGGATTCAGAATGGGATGTCACTTAAGTTCATATGTGTGTAAAGGCAGGTGAGCTAATACTTTTGGAACTATAGTGTAGTTTCTGCATCCATCTGTGACCAATTAGATATTGAATATAGTTCGACACGTCAAACATTGGCGACAGTTTGCACAACATCATGACATTTTTTGCTCAATTTTGTGGCATTTTCTTTTAAAAAAATGTTCTGCAATGTGAAATCCCTTCAAGCTACCAAAAATTCCTGTGTTTGTAAGGAAATACATTGGCTTGATGAAGTCACATTGTATGCTTGTGTAATTTATCTTGCACCAAATTGTGACTTCTTAGTAGAGACACCAGCCAGGAGAGGGCTGTAGGGTTGTTAGATAATCATGTGTCCATAAAGACCTGTCCAACTCCCTCCGAGAGTCTCGTAAATCAGTGCATGTTTACTGAGAAGGTGTGGTGTTTTCTAGGAACGTTGCGTCCCCAGCAGCTGGCAGCGTGGACAGCTCAGAGGCTGGAGATGACCTCAGTGAAAGAGTGGCTTGTGTGTGTGTGTGTGTATGTGTGTGCGTGTGTGTGTGTGTGTGTGTGTGTGTGTGGGACAGACAGGGCTGCTCTGCTTTAGCTCTGTGAGACTGTGATGTCAGACAGAGTAACCTGACGTAGCTGCTGACGCCCGAGTGGCCCTAAACCAAACACACAGTCTGACAGCTGATACATCGTACGGACTTTAACCTCACAACAAACTTCCATCCAACGTCAACTGTGCCGCTTCCTCCAGTCTCGCTCTGATGCCCTCCCACACCGCCGTCGGGATCTGTCTCTCCAAAAAACACCCCCACACACGCTTATGTAACAGGATAATCCAGGGACAACGCTCCATATGCACACACACACACAAAACTATGTGATGTAAAAACAGCACTTATGGTTATTCGTTTGGTAACAAAGTATGTTTCTTTGTTGTCATTTCACAGTGGACAATCAAACCCAGTTGCTACACTAAAGGTTTCTTTAAAAATCGAGATCTTGCATCACATACTGCAACAAACTGGACAACCATTTTTTCCACAGACCACATGGGAACATGTGCTGCTAACAAAAGATGGCACTGTCAAACCTGCTTTCTTTTGCATTTTAAACTCACATGGATTTATTACCACCACCAAGGAAGTTATGGTTTTGTGTTTTTGCTATGATGGTTGGATTATGATGTATATGTTTTGGTAAATTTCAATAATGGGTCAAGGAACAATGGTAAGTGTTTTGTGTGAATCTAGGTTACTGTCTGAATCCATGCATTTATAGATTACATTGTGGAAGTGTAATGCTTTAGTGAGGTCTGCGCTCTCCCAGTGCTTATAGTTTTTATTTATGTTTTAATATCTTCAAAAATCTCAAAAATTAAAGTTTATTTTGTCTGAAATTGTGTTGGTTATTCTCCATTTTATTTTAACTATGGGGGGGTCAATGATTTGAATCTGCTGGCACACTCCATTAAGGGATGCTCCCTTTGTTTCTCCCAAGTTTTGTTATTTTAGCTGTTAACCAAAACATAATCAAAGTACAGTTATATATTTAATATGTGCCTAAAGTGCAGACTCTCAGCTGTAATTTGAGAGTATTCCCATTCAAATCGAACAAAGGGTTTAGGAATTACAGTTCTTCAATCTGTAGCTGCCTCTTTATATAACTGTATTTTGAACAGTTTTAGTCAAAAAAGCTAAATAGAAAAACTTGAGTGAGTGTCCAAATACTTAAGGACCTAACTGTGTGTCTGTTTACACTGAGAAACAGCCCAAACATGAAATTATAAATTGGGAAAAAGAAAAGTGAAATGAAATGTGGATAAATGCATTAGCAAGTTTAACAATGCAGAGATAGTTAGCTTCAAGTAAGCATTGGACTCAGAGCTAGAATACTGAGCTCTAAACTTTGGTTTTGACATCAAAGTACAGTATATTAAAGTGAAGTGGTAAAATGTGTCAATTTCTAATTTTTTTTTTTTTTTTAAGATAAAAGGAGAAGATGTTGTGGGAGAGGGTTGTTTTGACTATACTTGAGATTTATTGATGAATAAAACACAGACACTAAAAGCATGAAAGCTCAAACGCCATTCCTGCTTCTGTTTAATAATTACAACACGCTGATTGAACTTTCTGTCTGTTTAACTGAACTCCTGCTGTAGGAGACTGTAACCAATATCCAACAGAATATTTGAAGAGCTCCTCTGACACTTTAATGACCCCAAGCTCCAGCAGACTCCCCGGCTTTTTCTCAGACATCTCAATCACCTTCCCCTCTGCTAACCCAAAAAAACCCTCATTTCACATGAACGCTCGCTGTGTCACAGAAACAAAAGCGCCAGCCTCTCCATCATGCTGCAAACCATAAGCTTCTCTTTATCTGAGCTCTCTCATTAAACTCAGCAGAAAAAAGTGATTGAATTCTGCTGGTGGAATAAAAGGCTCTTGAGGTTGCCATTTTGAATGTGTGCCATGTTGGACAGGCTCAATCCAGAGATGCAGAGACAACGGGAGAATGGGCTATAGAGGCAGCTCCGGGGCCAGCTGACCAACTGTAGATAATGTAGCATAGATGTGGTGTTATTGTACTCGGGGAAAGGCTGAAGTCACGACGATGACCTACGGCGACCCCGGGAGGAGGCGGAGGAAACGCTCTGAAAGGAAGGTCAAAGGAAAACGGTGGCACCAGACTTGATATCTCTATTCACGAGTAACGCAACTGGCAACCTGGTCTGCCCTGAATGCGCCCAATTATTTCGATCCTGGGAAGGGGAAGAGTGGAGTAAAAAGAAAAATGGTCTTGACATTCAGGCAAACAGGCTGAAGGGAGGTAACAAGTTCACGGCCCTTTCAGAAAACATGGCCGCCCGCTGTGTGATGGATCATGAAGCCTCCCGATAGGACGTCAGGAAAAGAAACGCATGGGAACCCAGGCCCCAGAGACCAGGCCAGTCCACCCCCCAACACTGAAACAAATGACTCTAGAGGTATAAGCAGCTCCAACAGAGATACTGTCTCCCAGCTACAGTACAGCTGCTGCTAACACGCTACAGCCAACACACAAGCACTAATTTATTAACACTTCTATGGAAAATAAGAGCCACAAAACACAAAGAGCCCCAATGCCATTTGTAAATGAACTATGAAGACAGCTCTAAGCAAAAGATCTCAAAACTGGTCAAAAGGAATAAAAAAAAAAGGAAACTGCATTATACAACTCACCTTTTAAAAATACCACATGATACAGTATGTACTGAAATAGTATAGGAAGAACCAGACAATTTACAAGCAACGCTAAATAATATGTTTCTCATTTTTGTTTGTTTGTTGGCTGTAAATAATTCAGCCACCAGAAGTTTTATTGAAAAAACAGAAAAGCACATTCCTGTAAGTACTTTCTGCCTTCAATTGTACAACTACATTTAATACTCTACACTGAATGTATGTGTATGCAAATATTTGTGTATACATATTTTGCAAAGTAACACTAGGGGAGTAAACACTATGCATGTAAATACTTGGTAACACTTTATAATACCTACACACTATTAAACAGTAATAAAGCCCTAATACATATGTAATTAGCAATAAACTATATATATATATATATATATATATATATATATATATATATATATATATATATATATATATATATATAATTTATTTTTTTTTTTTTTTTAACCTCTTTTCATAAAATGGCAAACAAGTGTTAAGCATGAACTGGCTTCCCCTGGGTAACTGGGATAATAAAATGTAATGGCACTAATTTAAAATACTTGATGTTAATGCCAAACTTATTTTAGTTTAGTAAAGTTTAACATAATTTATTAACAAGTTTTTAGAAATGTGTGGCTTTATTCAGTTTTTTTTTTTTTTTTTTTTTTTTTTTTTTGGTCACCTTTAGTTCCTATACAGTTAACATGCATTATAGTGTAAATTTTAAAAAACTTCTCATCACATTGAAGAGGACTGAGAGAAGTAGCTATGTGCAATATGCTGGAAATGACGACTGCAACCTTTAGAGCAGTAAACACCGTCAAGTATCTCAAGTGTGAGGGACGTCACAAAGGACAGGTCATTAAGAAGTACATTTTTTCTATAAATCTGAGAAATAAAGTGCAAATTTAGCAGAAACACAGAAAAAATGGCTTCATTTTTAGTTAAGTACTAAGCTCATCTTGTGTACAGTATGTTGAAGCATATAGACAGGATTTTAGGGCAGCTGCATCAATATCTGTCTACATTCTGAGTTCTGGCTAAACTTTAAGTTGTACACTCAAACACAAACCTTTTTTTTTGAGTCAGATTGAGATTATTCCTATCACTAAATAAAACTTTCTGCAATGTTTGTAACTATCAAGTAGGTAGTAACTGAACAATTTTGAAAAAACATCTAATTGCGATTTTTCTGACACATATTGCAATTAGATTTGCAATATATTCTTTAAATTAATGTACAGTTCACAGTTTACATTTTAAGAATGTGATGGAGCAATGATACTTGAGAGAAAACTGAAATATTCACTGCTGAACTAATGCAAGGAAGCACATGCCTTTTAGATCATGTCTGCAGAAGTCTATAACTTGATTTATACACATTAAGACCCTGTGAACATATTTTGTTTCTCTGCAGTGGACATTAAATCACATAAATAATTGCAGCCTTTGATATCTGCTAATTGCAACATTTAAAATTGTGATTTCGAGTCGATTTCGATAAACTGTGCTACTCTCAAGAACCCAATAAATATATTACTAATCATTAAATTATTAAAAGGCATTTATTCTTATTACTGAGAGCATGTCTCTGCAGTCCATTTTACCACCACTATTTAGGTTTAGACAATTTACTGAAAAGTTTTACAGTGTCATAAAGGAGAAAAAAAATACAGGTTTTTCTACTTTTTTTCTCTGAATTCTTTTCTCATAATACAAAAGTACTGACTATACCTCCGCATGCAAACTTGGTCTTTCAGTGTTAAATTTCTATTTCAATTCTTGTAATTATTTATATAGCCTAGTATCCCAGCAGCAGTTGCCTGTTAAGGATTGTCCTATCCACTTCCCCAAACCAGAAGAAGAAAACACTGTGTTTGGTATTGCACACATCTGTTGTTATGCTCCTGTTTGTCTTTTACACTGAAGTTAATACTGCTCATATGGCTAGCAGCTAAAAACAAAAACTAAATGGTATACAGTACTGTACAAAAGGCAGTTTTTCAAAATTAGGCTGTGAACAAAGAAAGGACTATTAGTGTACAAAAATGCTCTCTCTGTGCCACAAAACTCTTATATTTCACAATGGCAAAGAATCTACTAAAACTTAACCATTTGTTATGTTAGTGAGTTAAGTTAGTATCTTGGGTCTGTTTTTCAAAATGGTACAAAATCCCTTAAAACACTCCTGGCTCGGCACAAAAATTGCTCATTTTGTCCATGGCCCACTACTGACCTTTCCTGAAATCGTCATAACAAAAAATAAATACTTTCTGTATCTTTAAAGCAATGTTAGCTCACAGCATTTTTTCATTCGTCACTAAAACTTGTGCACAGTACTGTAGACCAAAAGTGTATTAAAAATTGATTCAAATACAGTTCATAAAAATCCTGACATGCAGACTGCACAATGCAAACCGTAAAAAAGTCATAATCCTCCTATAGAGCTATAGTCTCCCTGTTGTGTCCCACTTTCAGAGCCAGGAATAATAAACCTGTCAACAAAGTGGTCTCGTGGGAGGCCCTGCTGACACTGGCCTGTCAGTGTGAAGGCACACTGGGACGCCTAATGGGACGGAGCCTGAGGGCTGGAGGGCTGTGGACAGGGGATGTCCCGAGACAGGTGAGCCAACTGACAGCTCCAATCACAAATGAACAATCACCGGTGTCAGTCAGCGATAGTATCTTCCGTGACAGAGGAAAACAAACTTAACCTAGTGTAAAACTATAAAAGTAATTACCCTTTTTAATTAAAGTCGTTTCTGTTTTGAGGTAACTGTGTAAAAACTCCTATCCTAAAATGATACAACAATAAGATCCTCCTAGACAGAAAAAAACAAGTTTAATTGCCTGTAAAACTGTAACATTCCCCGACAAAATTAAGGATGTTTCTGTATACTTTGATAACTAAAGACAAGGCTAACTAAGAAATACAAGCTAATTATCTTTCCTTTGCAATATTTTTTACACTTTTTGCTGCATAAAAAGACAAAGACAATACAAATGACTAATGTTTTTACTTGAGATTTTCTTGTGTCTTTTCAGTGATGAAGTGAAAATTTAAAAAATGCATAAAAGTTATATTTTTGTATTGGAATTGCCTTAACACTCACAGAAAATTTTGTTTTATGTATTCTTGGAAAAGGACTGTGGGGTCACTGTGGGGTCTTTACCCCTTCCTAATGCCATGTGATTTATTAAAGTTTCAAGAACAAATACAGAGTAAGTAAATAGACTATATTAAGCATTTTTAA
Organism: Bostrychus sinensis; assembly: GCA_020698575.1. Classification (NCBI taxonomy): domain Eukaryota; kingdom Metazoa; phylum Chordata; class Actinopteri; order Gobiiformes; family Eleotridae; genus Bostrychus; species Bostrychus sinensis. The sequence goes on from CM036245.1 coordinate 17,587,915, forward strand.
GCATTAATGAGAGTAGTTTTTAGGATTGTTTTTTGTGGAATGAGGGAAAGTGAGTTTGTTTTTGAAACTGTCAGGATTTTCCTTTTTTATAAACTTAGTGGTAGAATTACTGTATGTTTTTAGTATTAATCTTTTGGCCTGAGATTTTTTTTTTTTATCACTAAACAAAACAGTTTGTCACTGTCAGTAGTTACATGTCAGGAGTAACCTCTAAAACAACCCTGCTATAAGTAATTAGGCTTTAAGACACTTTTTCTAATTATGAAAATTATTAATTGACATTGTTCATTCTTATTACTGAAAGCATGTCACAATTCAGTCCATTTTACACCAGTATGTGTGTCTAAAACTCCCACTTCTAAAAACTTCAGAACAATCTTCCCCACCCACGAGTGACAGCGAGGACCCAGCCTACAATACGTCTCTGTGATTTCTCTCTCATCAAAACCACGTGGCTCGCATTCTGCAAGTTTAACACGTGCACACTGAACAACTCCACAACAACACAGCGGCTGAATTTTTACGAATGACCGGTCCGATGGTGGCACGAGAAGAAGCCTGTCACTCTAACCCTTAGTCCCAAATGTGGACGCAATATACACTCAACAAAAAAAAAAGAAAAGTTATGGATTTGTTTAGCCCTTTGTATGCACTGACCTGGACAGCAGAGCCGACAAAAGACCGGTCTCAGATTTCACACTCCAGCTCCCTCCAGGCTGCCTTTTGAAGTTGCTCCCTCCGCTATTTCTGAAGCACAAGTCGCCGGCCGAGAAGGAAATGGTTACATGGGGACATTGAGAAGGCTATACTCTTCTTCTTCTTCTTGTTCATTTTCCTTACTTCCTCTTGCTGAATTTTCCACCTCCTCTGGCTCTCCTCCACAGCTGCACATACCCCATGCTATCACTACAACAGCAGCAGCAACGAAACTCCAGTCACCTCGTCTCTGCCTCCTGTTCAAATTTAGGCTGGATTTGAAGCTGCAAGGCTACTGGGCATGCCCACAACCGACACTTTGTAATGAACGCAGCACTTCCTCCCTTGTTCTTGCTGGCTCTCCGGCTCCCCCCCTCCTCCTCCTCGTCCTCCTCCTCCTCCTATCCCTCCTCTGCTCGCACCTCTCCCCCCGGAGGAGCGCTGTGTTAACCAGGAACCAGACCAAAGTCCACTCCGAGCTGCATGGAGTCTGGAAAAGAAAAACAAAACAGAAAAATGGCAGCGTAAAATTGAGCAAAAATATCATTACAGTGCAGTATATAGTAAGCTGAAAAATGTACAAGCAAGCAAGTAATATTTTTAAAGGTCAGGTTTAATAAAAAAGAGGGTAATACTCTATAATAACTCTAAACTACATTGCAGTAGTTATGAATTATTAACCAGTTGAGTTAACCAGTATTACTTCAACATTAATACACCACTCAGTTATAAACATTGTTATTCTTAATTAAGTTTCTATAAAAGGTTTATAAATTAAACTATTGTTAATTGCATATTTATAAATGTTTTATTACAGTAAAATGGTGGATGAATTGATTCTGAAAACAGAAATCAAATCATAAAGTGACATTATAAAGGTCATCATATGGATGAAATGATTTGATGCTGCTGGGGAAAGTCAAGCTAAGATTTGACATGCACACAAAAACATAAAGACATAAAAACAAAAGTCAGAAAATTCATTTGTTTTGCTTTAATTTAGGGACAATAGAACAGGACGTCTTTGGTTCATTTACCCCTTTATGACTTGATTTTTCCACAAAAAAATAAAATAACAATAATAATAGGACTTTTGACAATTAAAAATATGTTTCTACAGTTTTTTGGAGGACAAAGACATTTACAATCACCAAATAATTTTAAAATGAAAATTTTTCCAAGCGCTGTCTTAAGTTTGCTCTTGGTTTTGATACCATTTACAGGACATGTTGCTTTGTTAGCTTTTGGGATGTTACTCCTGCTCACTTTTCCAGACTTCTCTGTTACTATAATCATCCTTTCCTAACTTTTTAGAATAACTACCACTATTAAGCAGTAATATAAAAAATGTTGTATATGTTATTAACAATAATTATAGGTACTGTATTGACACTGGTGTTTCTAATCTTGCATTGGTTTAGATGAAATTATGACTCAAGTATTACATTTGAAAAAGTTAATGGTGTTTCTTAAAGCTGAAGTCATGCTTTGTAAATAATCTGTTACTAACCCCAACTAATGTTTTATAGTGTGAAATTTTAAAGTGTTACCCACACTTCAAACAAGGCAAACTAACTTTTTTGTGACAACAGAAACCTCCTATTGAAGCATTACCAAGCCACGTTTCTGATCCACTTCTCCACATGTAAATACAAAGCCAAAGCCATCTATTTCTCTGAGAACAGTTGTTTGTTTGTTGCAGTTGTCTGTCCGGCAGCCCATGTAAAGCCACGTGCGACGTATCCCTTCAGCGAGTCATCCGCGTGTCTGAGCTATCTCAGGCTCCCTTAGCTGACCCAGATTCTCCCCCAGCAGCAAACTATCAGGACACTATGTATCAAAACCAGGCTGTTGGAATGAGGACAGTGAGTTCACGGAGAGGCAGACAGCAAGAGCGAGCGAGAGACAGGGACACCGAGTTCCCTGCCGGCATCTGTGTGAAGATAATCGGGATAAAAACACAACAATGACTAATCAACCGAGCAGATTTATACACCAGAGCAGGATCAAGTTTACAGATTGGTGGCCTAATGGGAAGACTTTAAGCAACAAGCCAATGTTTCTGCAATTGTGTCAACCACTGTTTCTCAAACTGTGGTCGGGGTACGACTGATGGTACATGGTCTTCTTCTGGTGGTACTCAGTTTAGTTCAGAGAGAGTTTAGATCTGGTTTAGCCCTGGTTTAATCCTTGTTTTGTCCTTATGTTGTTGATCTTTTGCAGTTAAAGTCCTGATTTAGACACTTTCAGACTAGTTTAAGTGCTAGTTTGATCCTTGTTTAATGTTCTGTGTTAATCCCCATTTTATTCTTTGTTTTAGACCTGGCTTAGTCAAAAGTAGTGTTCTTTTTTTCTGTTAAAGATGATACTTGCAAAGTCAAATGGTTTCTGTGATGGTATTTGGTGTAAAAAACTTTGGAGAATCATTGTTGCAGACATGATAGCACTGAAAAATCCATCTGGACCAAGTGAAGGGTATAGACACAGGGCCAGGTGGAGGGAGGTGAGAGAGAGTGGCCCGGGGTGGGGGGTATGTCCAGACGGCTGCAGGATTGACCCCGCGAGGTCAGAGGTCATGGGAAACAGCCGGTCAATATGAAGATGAGAGGTCAATGCCACGGCTGGATAAGCTAAAGCCGCATGTGTCCAGGAGGATGGAACCAGATCAAAATTAAAAAGCTACAAAGTCGGACAAAAGGGGACACAAAGCAGTCAAGCTCGGGCAAGTCACCACTGAGATTTAGGGGTAGGAATAATGTCTGCGTGAGTAAACAGGGAGGCAGTGCTAAGTACACAGATTTACTATAAGAAGTTTGCTAGTTTTGTGTGTCACACTTGGGCTGGAGGTCAGGTGGAAAGTGTGGCATAAAAGCCCCATTTTGATGTTTAATAGTGCCTTTGGAAGGAGCTCAAGAACTTATGAATGACGTCTAGACCTAAAACATGATATTATGCTGGTAAAGCCAAATTCACCCTAAGAATCTTTAACCTAAAAGGGATGCAAATAATGTGATGTTAATATCTGAACCTGGTTTGATCAGCTTTCACCTAATAACAAGATCATCTCTGTAACTTTCCCCACAATCTTTGGAGTAAAAATACCACAATATTTAATCTCTGACCATATATCTGCCCTCATTACTGGTAAAATGTTGCTACCAAAGCTTTCTCATATCATATTGTTTAACAGGAAAAATCACCTTTTTGCTTTGTACCTGCATACTCATATTCTGGTTTTGTCTTGGCACCCAAAGCCCCTAGGAAGATGCAAAATATATATATGCAAGAGACAAACTATGGATAATGGTATCATGATATATTGTATTTTGACATATTGTATACATTTTGAAACAGTTACTTTATTTTGTGTCTGTAATTGTGCTAAAGCAGTAAATTTGCTTTGCTTTGTATATTTTTATGTCCTAGATCTTCTGCTAGTGTTGGTTTAGTCATCAGTCACAGTACATAATACTCACTTTCATTCTTTCTTTAGTGATTTGCAGCAGATTGATTTGAGTGGGTTTTATAATACTGACTTATACTCTCTGCAAAAAGCTTCATAAATAAAAAGCCTTTGTGTAATATGCCTGGCCGTTAAGACTGTGGTAGCAGGAGCAATGGAGTCTGCTGTCAAGAACAAAACAGACAAATTGGCTTTGTCCATGTCCGAACCACACCAGCCCGCTCAAGCTCTTAGCTCAATACTGACTCATTAGCCCTCTCACCCCGCGTCTCTGAGGGACCTGTGACCCCGGCTATTGTCTGGTCCGGACCTATCCCGACACGAGCCCCAGCGCTCCACAAAGCCCTGTCATTAACTCTGGATCTTGCCGGCCCCGCTCGCCCACAACCCTAACCCCGCCGCCCCCCTCCTGCAGCCCCGTCTGGGGATGAAATGAAGTGGCTCAGATAAACATAGCAGCCCACCGTTCATCAACTTTAACCCCCTCACGGCCGCCGACAAGCCACCTCTGCTGTCTGAAGAGGCCACAAAACTGTTTACAGACAATATGGGGACAGCAGAGTGCCACCTGCTACTGAGTAAACACAGATGTGTGAGGTGTAATGGGGAACTACAGACACCGAGACATTAAAGAGCATATATATAGAAGGAGGAGCGAGGGAGGGAGGCAATAATTTCAGGCCAGGCAGTTGTTTGTTTAGTCGTTTCCTTGGTCAATAAACCAATAACAAGTAGCTAAAGAACACACAGACATGTTGAACTTGCTAAGCACAGAACAGGCCGTGTCCATATTGATTCATACTGAGTAATAGGAAGGTAGAAATAAATTACAAAAACAGTAGAGTCAGCCTGCTTGCTAACAAGTTTTTTATTACTTATTTTAAAATTGCTGTTATTATTACAATGGATAAGGCTGAGTATCCTCACACTAGAACCATAGCAGTTATTAATGCACATGTGGTATTTTAATTTTTATACAGATTTTTTTTTATATTATTATATGAAATTGCAGCCGAAAAAGCTAGGGAACTAAACTTGAGTGTAGGGTTTTGTTTTGAATTGTTTTAATATCTTAAGCTATCAATACTCTGTTTTGTACACTGTTGCCGTAGACTCATATTTGCATACATTTTTGCACTGAATCCTAAGCAATAAGTCTTTATCATCATCATTCTCTGTTTACATTGGTTACTATGGGCAATAATCATCATACAAACCTATACTGCACATTTTTGGATGGTGTTAGGAAGTCAAACCTGGGCTGCACCCACAGTAAAACAGCAAGGGGAGACAGGTGGTGAAGAAAAAGAGGGTTAGACTATTGTATAAATTTGCAATTATTTTAACTTCATGCATAAGATGATGTCTATTGTCTACAATAAGTCTTAATGGAGCCAAGAAAAAGATGAGCAATGGGAGCTTTTTGGTTAAATGACAGAGAGTTTAGCCTGGCATGGCCTGGTTGGACATCAGCGCAACTAAAAAGTCAAGAGGCAGCCTCCACTAATCCGTACAGCTCCAAAGCCTTCATATGGGTGAACATGATGGGTCAACATGATAGGTGAACACGTCAGAAAGTTAAAAAGTAGATGGGCCATTACTACTTTTACTGTCCCTAAAACAGAAACAAACTTGTGACCTTCAGAGTATGCATCAGTTAGCAAGTCTAAATGCTCTTTGTATCAGCCCTAATTCGTGTCACATATTTAATATAAATTGCTTCCACTACTACAAGACCCAGCACATCCCATAAGAAAACCAAAGTACATGAAAACCATAATTTATTAAATTTTGCAGTCTTTAGTGTGCAGCTCATTATCAACCAAATTAGCCTGGAACTGTTTAAGGGACATATTTAGAGACGCATTGCTTTTAGTGGAAGGACAAAAAGGACTAACTATGAATGGATCTGAAAATCAAATGATCCCATTGAAACACTTTGACCCACTATTAAAATTATTAATTGATTCTGCAGAGTTTGATTGACGCCGTGTTATTATAAGCACATGACATTGACTAAAACGCTGAAGGCTTCTCGTCTGTAGCAACAGATGTCTCCAACTTTAACCGCATAACACAAACTGAGCCTGATGAAGACAGACGACCATAAAGAGAGAAACCACGCCAGACAGATGTGGTACAGAGCAGCCAATGAGAAAAAAGACCCCTGTTTAGATGTGGAGAAGCTTTTCTGTTTTAAAGCGAGGCAATGACAGAGACTTTATGTGAACCTCTACTGCCCCCAAGTGGACTTACAAGGATATGCGCTACAAAATAAAAAGAATATGTTCATCTAGCCACAAAGGGCCAGTAGCGCTCTTTGTGCCTGTCCCAAGCCCAGACAAATATGGAGAGGGTTGCGTCAGAAAGGACATCTTGAGTAAAACCTACGCCAAATCAGTATATAAATTACTGCACACTTTGAGGTATGTGATGTGAAGAAGTAGACTGCTAGTGGTTCCCATATCTAAGTTTTGATGTAATTACTCTTGTTTAATGTTTAATTAGCCAGTACAACAAATGCATTAGACCTGATTTTACATTCACAAATGTAAAACAACATGTGAAATGGGTTAAGCTGAAAAACTTAACTAAAAACAATGCACTAATGGGGACAGACACTCAGGCTACAGAAAGTCTTTAAGTTTTGCTGGAAAATGTCTAAAACACACACACACACACACACAAAAAAAACACCATTAGGCAATAAATGTAATGAGATGGAAGGCAATGTAAAATGTGAGAATAAGTTTTGTTAACTTTGTAATTAGCCTAAATAAGTTAATGCCACAGGGCTTGAACTAGCTGTGCTCAAACACGAGGTCAGGACCTACCTGCTTGATCCGGATGTTGCGCCTCTGGCCCCGGTGCATCCCGCGGCATCCTCTGTGGTGCTGAACCCGCGGCCGCAGTGCAGCCTCTGAGCAACGGCGCGGCCCACACCAACACCTGCACTTTTATAGCCCCCCGCATCCTCCCGCATCCTCCCGCATCCTCCTGCAAAGTGAGGGAATAGATTTCCGAGACAAAACCTAGACCCCAAATTGATCCGACCTTGGAAAAAATAAATACATTGTCATCGATGACGCTCATTAATGCTTTTTGTTGGCGAGGCCGCGGAGTGATTCACATCCAAACACTGAAACATCGATGAGTTGAGACACTCCTGTCATTATCGCGAGAGGTTTATCAATCCCGCGTTTTTTGATTCAACGCCGCGGTCAATAGGAGGAAAAGTTGGACTGGAGTTATGTGGGATTAAAGTTCACTGGCTGATCGGTATGGACATGTGCATGAAATTATGATGCAGTCAAAGAAGCGGTGATCATTAAGGCTATTTACCTGCGCCCCTCATTATTGCACTATCCATGAAGTGATATTGGTTTCGCGGTGCTTTATTGTGGAAAGGCTCCTCCCGCTTTATTGGGAAAAGGGCACGATGATTATTCAAACGTCTTGGAGCCTATCGAGCTGCCACAACAAGCAGCAGAGTCGACTGTTTGAAAGTTATAGCTGCTTTGACGCCGTGAAAAGGTAAGGAGGGGCCCGGGCTGTCTCCAGGGGCCCCGTCGCCGATAATTAGCGATCAATCACGAATTAGTTTAAAAGCCCGAAAAGAACAGGGAGAGCACTATTAGATTGCAAAGATTCACTGCTCTCCAATAATTGCTTTGGATTTTTTTTTCTTTTACAGTGAACCAATGTCCTCCTGTTTGCTCATCACGCGTCCTGTCACCTCATTAGGCCAACCCAGGACTGTCTGGCCCTTGCACTAAATACCTGTGTAACTTAACTCACCTATGTGTCCATGATTAGGACGACTATTAAAAAATGCTTGTCTGTAAAGATACCAACTTTACACAGTCTTCAGGTGCCTTCATATGTTTTAAAAGTCCTATATTTTGCTTTTTACAGGCTTTTTGAAATAACTTTGGACACTTTTTTGAAGTAGTAACGTAAAATAATGCAGTCTATGGAAAATGTCTTCTTCTGGGGAGCAGGCTCTTGTGACTTTGCAGAGAACCCGTTGATTAGGTGTCTGACGCCCCCTGCTGGCAAAAGTGGGGACTGGACAGAGCATTAAAAGGCTATTTAGCATGGCTTTTAGCAAAATAACAGAAAGATAAATGAGCTGACTGTTTCATAGTGACCTCAGTTTAAGTGCTGAAATGATCAGAATGAGTTTGGGGACAGTGTATGGGCTTAAGAAGCGCAGCAGGAGTGGGCTCACAGCAGTGCACGAGAAGTGGGGAGTTGGGAAAAACTGCCTTTAGCATCACTGTGGTATAGCCCAAAAATGCCTTTAAGATAAACAATCCACTGTTTAGCTTTTCTGGTGATATTGTAAAAATATTACAAAAACATTTAAAATTTTGTGGAATATCTTTACCTTTATGTCTCCTATGGTCTAATCCTATATTTAGTGCTGGAAAGCAATACCTAAAGAATAAGATCTGGAAGCAAAATAATATTAAATATATATCGCAGCTGATTCTAAATGGTAAAATATTTGTATCATTTAATGAGCTTAAAATACAATATGGTCTGAAAGATTATGAGTTTCTATCCTATCTACAAATTAAATCTGTAAAGAAATCTATATTATCTCAAGGTGCGAACATGGGGGACAAAAAAGGAACTTGACAAATTAATATCTTCTGCTAACAATAGAGGCACTGTCTCAAGAATCTATAAGATGCTGTGTAATGTTAATAATTTAACTAAAACCCAATGGGAGAAAGATACCGGTGTTCCTATTACTGCCTCACAATGGGATGCTGCACTACAAAGTACAAAAATATCAAAATGTGTTAGATATAAAATTATAAAACTTAAATTATTACACAGAGAATATATAACTCCTTTATATTATAAATAAATTATCGTCTGTGTTTGCTGTGCAGACTACTCCTTGTCCCCTGACTTGTCTACTGGGCATGAGGAGCTAAGATGTGAAATCAAAGAGCATTGACAATGTAATATCACTGGTCATGCCAAACTGACAATTTTAATCAAATGGAAGAAATGCAAAACAAATTGCTTTGACATAGACCACTGGTATAAAGACTTTATGGACCTGCTAACCGTTTGTCTGCCTGTCAGTTTGTGTGTAGGGCACTCAGCCCTTTTTGTTTTTTAAAAACGTTAAAAAAAAACAAAACACGGTAGGAGTAGGCTATTTCCTGGTTTCACGTGTCTGCGTAGAGCAGACTGAGCATTTCCAGATTGTTAGAAGAGGACAGGCTCAGCAAACAGGATTACTCAAACAAATGTGAATGAAACAAGATACTACTCCAGGTATGTTTTTGAAGTGAAAACAACATTATAACACGGTTAAATGCTCAAAAATGTTGATTCAGTATAATAGGGGACCTTTAAAAGAGATTACATATATAATATGATTGAATCAGATGTTAGATAATCCAGTCGCAAGAGGTCACAAGCGTCTTTGTGCCAGTGCCATGCCAAGATAAACAGAGAGGGTAGTGTCAGGAAGGGCATCAGGTCTAAAACCTTTCCCAAATCAGTTTACAAATTACTGCACACTAGGAGACAGATGATCTGTTGAGGCAACCCAAGAAGAGAAAAGCTGAAACAAAAAAAGATATTAGATGTTGTGAGCAAATATTATAGCCTACAGCACACCCAGTTTAGAGAAGAGAGCAGCATCACCCAGATTCAAGAACATAACAACAAAGGATGCCTTTCTTTATTAAAAAAAGGTGCAGCTATGGTGACTGGAATTGCTGTTTGTTTTTTAGTTTTATTGTATGTTTTTAGAGAAAGCTTCTGCATAAACTTGTATTGGTAGTGCAAGTGCTTCACATTGCAGAATTGAAAGGTTTGTTTTTATATTTAGACACTGAAAGACGGGTCAATTAATAGGCTTATGTGTGTCTGGTAATGTGTCTTTAGTAAACACCATGTCCATCTAAAACCACACTGTGGTGTAGTTTAGTAGAATGAAGAAGCCAAGTGATGCTGAAAAGCGTAGAGCACTTTATATAAAAATGTCAGTGCATTTAGAACATTTTACAGCTCTTAAACAACGTGTAATCAGTATAGGTTTAGCCCGTCTTCTTCTTAGTTTGTACACATTGTCTTTTTTATGCATGCGCCATCTAGTGACATGAAGGAGTATTAGAGAACACAACACACGTAACATGAAGGAGTAACCCACAAGCAGGTTGCAGTTATACACATTTATTTTCTACTTTCTACTAAACTATAAGTAGTAAAAAGCACATTGTAGACATTTTCTTGTTTAAAATATTTAAGTCTGCTCAGAAAGCTTAAACTGTTTTTGTCTTCAGGTGGTCAGTCTCGTGCCGTTGATAGGGCTACAGTAGGTAAGTACAGCCTTTCTATGTTCTCATTGTACCTTCTCCTATAGAATTCAGTTTAAGATTTTATTATTTGTTTTTTGAATCAGTGAATGGGCCAGCACCACCGTAATTATCTGAAATGCTGTCTTACCAAACCAGTTGTGTCAGAGTGTCCTAGGTCAAAACTGAAAACCAGAGGAGGCATTTGCAGTAAACCAAGAATAAATCAGGTCCAAACAAAGACTACACCAGGTCTAATAACAGTAATAATGATAATGGATCGGATTTATATTGTGTTTTACAAGTTTGCCAAGCTCCTCAAAGTCGTTTTACAATTTGGTCCATTATTCATTCACTCCTCAGCCACACTCGGTGGTGGTGAGTTACTTCTAAAGGCCCGGACTAAACTAGGTCTAAACCAGCACTACACCAGTTCTAAACCAGGTCCAAACCAGTATTAAAATAGGACAAACCAGGGACTAACACAAGACTCAACCGTCCATGACTAAACCAGGACTAATCCAGTTCTAAACTAAGTCCAGGTTTAAACCAGGACTAGCCCCAACATAAACAGCACTAAAACATAAAGAAAACTAAATTAGAACATTAAGTGCAAAAGACTCCTGAGAACCACCACAAGATGTCTGCAGCCTGCGTACCACCAGTGGTACCTGCACCACAGTTTGAGAATCACTGATCACTTCAAATCATTGCTAATATGCACCTCTTTGCACTTGCTTTTATCACAAGCTGAGCTACACAATATATTATGTTTTTTATTTATTTTGTAGTTGTTTTTACTTGCTGACCATAGACAATAAAGATACCATGTTACTGTTGCATCTATGTTCTGACTGATTGTATTGTTTTTAGCCATAATTTTGTTTTATTTGAATTGTTTGTAGTATATTATTGAAGTTGTTCAAACCCTTTGGGGCAGCTGTGACTGTGCTATATGTGCTACATAAATAAACCTGGACCTTGACCTTTTGTCTTCCTTTGACTGAACTTTGTTTTTCTAGCTCCACATTCTTCCCAGACTCCCATCACGATCGTGGTGACCAACTCTGTGACCAGTGGACCCCAAAGGATGTACGATACTTATGGGGCTTACAGAGGCATCCTGCTGGGAGGAATGAGGAGACTCCAAGAGACCAATGATAACTTTTCGTAGGTCTTGTTTTTGCACATAACATTAATGTGTATATTTTCAACATTTTTAGCATATTTTCTGGTAATTTCAGGTTTACTTAGTCAGAGAACTCAAACTATGGCCCATTCCTGGAAAGTGTGAATGGTCTGGCTGGAAATTTCAGTCAGTGTACCTACTGACAGCTCCATGTCAAAAAGCCATACAGGACAGTCATAACACCTGATGTTGGTGAGTTAAAACGTATCTGTTTTTAAGATACAGTACAGAGCAACAGATTCAGTGAGGTGTGAACTAAATCCAGTTAACTAAGAGTGCTCACATTAAATACAGAAAGGTCAGAAGTAGAAAGAAGATCAGAAGTAGAAAATTCAAATCCAGATCACTGTTTAGATCCAGGGGTTTTTAAGGGATTCTGTACAATTTTGGGATAGAGACTCAAGATACTAACTTCACTCTCTAAAAGAACTGTAAGAGAATTGTTGGTCCCTTTTATCAGTGTTTTTATCCATATGACTAAACTACCGAAATCTTAAACTTGTTCTGTTCCCTTTTGATTAGACAAGCTATCTCTGTCCCACATGAAGTAGCTTTTTTTTTTTTTTACATTTTTATAATCTTTCCTTCTTGGAAGCGTCGGCAGACTTGTATGGTGAATACTACCACAATGTTTTGAGTGTTCACTGTCTTCAGGTCCTGTACTGATGGTAAATAAACTTGTCCTGCCTCAGACATCTAGAGTCTCCAGCCCCTCCTTTACAACTACAGAACAGCACTAAATTCCCTCAAATGGCGCGTCGTCAACAAAAGCTACTGCATGTGGGACAGAGATACAGTCATATGTTAAAGTTTGGGCACTCATCTCAGGTTGCATAATAATTTACTCTGTTTTCACAAAAAAGGGTCACAGAAGTATGCCATTCATTTTCTAGTGACATCTGAGTTCTAGGGTGTTTTCCTAACAACAATTTTTAGTGTAACAGTATTTAGGTTATGAAATTAAATGAAATATGAAAAAAATGTCTGGGCAAATGTTTGGGCACCCTTATTAGTTTGCTGATTTGAATGCCACATGACCTGTTTGTTGTCTTTAACATTCTCATCATTCCTTGCCTTTGTCTCTCTCTGGTATTTTTCTTGGCCTGCCACATGTGGCCTTACATGAACTTAGCCTGTGTCCTTCCATTTCCTGATTACCATTTTTAAACCTTTTCTCATTATTGACTGCACCTGTCAATGATGTTCATGGCTTAACTAACTAATCTCAGTTTTGTGTTGCAAGTCATCCATTTTGAGAAGTGACATGCATTCAAATCAGCAAACTAATAAAGGTGCCAAAACTTTTGCACAGATTTTTTTTTCATATTTAATTTAATTTCATACACCTAAATACTGCTACACTAAAAATAGTTGTTCAGGAAACACCCTAGAACTCAGATGTCACTAAAAAATGAATGCAACCTCAGAGGGGTGCCCAAACTTTCGTATATGACTGTAGCTAGTTTATTCCAAAGGGAACAAGGTTAAGATGTAGGTCACAGTTTAGGATAGTTTAGTTATTTGGATTAGAACATTGGTTAAGTGGACCAACAATTCTCTTACAGGAATGTAAGAAAATGATTAGTTTTCTTTAACTTTATGGCGCAAGGGAAAGAGCATTTACCCCTGATCTAGAATATTTTCAAGTTTGAGTCAAAGTCTGGGCACTATATCTTTACCATCACGAGATAGGAGTGCCTTGGCAGAGATTTATGTTTTTTGAGTGCTTCTAGTTTTGATTGATGCACCTTTCTTTGTTCATAACCTTTCTTTAAATCTGATCTCTTCACAGTACTGTATGTGGCTGTATACTTTATTTGTATCCACTCTTTTTTTCCTCAAATATAAATGTTTTTCTTGCAGGTATTGGCTGTTACATCCCGACTGCAAACAATGAGATTATCTTCAATTATAGCAACTACTGAAGACTGTTGCCATGATTAAAATATATTTTTGCATTGAGACAGAAATAACATTAACACAGCCCAAATGTTGTAAAAAACAACACTGTATGTATGGAGTTATTTGAATTTACCATATTTATCAATATGCTGGTTTAATACAATTCTGAATCATATGGCTGCTTACATTGTTTTTGTCAAAGATGAATAAAATAAAGCACTAAAGCATTAATAAAAGTCAGAGCAATGTGGATCAAAGTGCAATACATTGGCAGTAAATTTAGACTTGTAGAAATGGAAAAACTGCATTTAACTGCTCCACTCTGTGCATTGCATCAAAAAAAAAAAAAAAAAAAAAGATTAATTATACATTTTTATAAAATTGATAACATATAACTTGACTATACACATAAGAAACAGGGCGACTGAACACTGCTTAATCTAAATTCATCAATAGTGTCAAACAAAATAAAAATGAAACTAAAACATCACAAACTTTTGTCCGGTTGTATGTCACCACTCAGTCATGAAAACTTCAGAGACAAAAAGTAAAAAAAAAAAGGGGGGGGTGATGAGAACAAAGCGGACCAAAATCCTCTTATGGTACGTGCACACCGGACGCGAATCAGGCGTCAAATTCGCGTCATTCACGTCTAGTTGGACGCGTGACCATTTTGAATTCACTTGCGCGAATGTGGCGAATTGACGCTTCATTCGCGTCAAATGAGGGGCATGGCCGCTAGGGCTACTCCCAACTGAGCCTGTCTGGGTTTGGTCACCTGTGTCCCGTGTGGCTGCAGGACCTCTCCCCAGGACACTACTACTGTACAGCAGCATTAACCCCAGAGACAGAGCTGAGACAGTCTGGGGTTATTTCTTGTACATTAGCTCTCTCTAGTGGTTTTGGGGTCTGGTCTAGTCACAGGCTCTGTATTTTCTGTTGTTCTGGAGAGTGCAATAACTGCTAATATAACGAGGACATCTCAATAGGCTATTTTGGTAAAGTTAACCCCTTTATATTTAATTGTATTTATTTGTGTGTTCTTGATGTCACGATGATCAGAGTGAGCCTCTGTCACAGGCTTGTATCACATATAACAGCTATAACCACACTCACACAGAGCTAAACAGCCATATTAATTTTATTTTTATAGTGTTTTCTGTCTTCATCCTGTCTTCATCCTGTCTTCATAAAAGTAGAAGAGCTGCTGTAGGCTGTAGCTTTTATCTCCGGGTTCACTCTGAAGCCTCGATGATTGTTTTGCTGGATCTCCGAGGCAGGGATCTCCTCCTGTTACGTTATACGTAACCACGTCATTGCTACAGCAGGTCCCTGATTGGTTAACGCGGCGCGAATGTTCGCAGAAGTTCAAATTATTCAACTTCCGCGACCAGAGCGTTGGACGCGAATCTGCGTTGTTCGCGTCTTCCGCCGATTCGCGTCTCCGCCTATTCGCGGGACTCGCGCGTCAAATGCTCAATTCGCGTCATTCGCGCCGCGCTATTCGCGGGATTCGCTTGATTCGCGTCGCGCCATTCGCGTCATTCGCGCCGCAGGACGTTTGTTCGCGCCTGAACGCGGCTTTCCATAGACTTAACATGGTAATCACTCGCGCCTGACGCCTGATTCGCGTCCGGTGTGAACGTACCATTACAGAGCTTGTACAGCAGTATAAAGTGACACACTGTCTGCAGCACCCGAGTTCAACCACTAGAGGCCAGTAGCAGATATTGCTCAGCACACTCAGTTTGACAGTCATCATAAATTCTTTACTATATCCACACACTCACCGTAGAGCTCATTTTATTTCAGTCCACAGAAGACAAGTCAGTTCTGAAAGAGTATTCATATAAGAAGCCTTGTTACATGTGGCTCCTTCAGCAGCCATACTTCACCTCAGGCCCTCCTTTAAAATAATCACGTTCTTCCACTTAAAGTCCTTTAAAGTCATTAGGTCACAAAAAAAGTGTTTTTTTGTTTGTTTGTTTGTTTGTTTGTTTGTTTTTTTACTTATTACTTATTACCCCTGTCCTCATCATAAAGAGCAAAAGTGGATTTTTTTTTCTTTTTAACCCTCTAAATGCCAGTTTGTTCACATAATCACACTACAGTCAATGCCTTAATGTGGGAAATATAAGGGAAATATTTCACACAATGCAATGAAAAAATGGTGGATCTGTGGGTGATTTTTTTGTGTATTTTTTAGCCTCTGACTGACAGGGTTACAGAGGAATTAACATGATTTAACAGTTCTGTATTGCAATGGAAGAGAAAATAATATAAATATGTAAGTCAATGGGGCTACAAAGGACTTTAGGAGGAAGAATGTACGTTTTTTGCCCAGACAATTGAAATTTGTGAAACCTTGTATACATAAACATACTCTTGAGTAATGTACAGGCTGGGGTGCATGGTGTGTAGACCATGATTAGGTATAATATGAATAATCCATTTATTTTCCTAAATAATGAAGACGTCAGGCAATCATACTGTTGCTCAATAACTTTTCTTTTTTTAGGTAGCACAGTTTGTACTTTGTTCACTGACAAGCAACATTCTTACACCATCAAAACACCACACCTCAGATATTCAATGACTTGGTTGTTTTGGCTCAGTATGATAGGTGTGATTATTAATTGTACTGTCCAGTGGTTTAATCTACTTCCTGCAGATCATCACAATGTATCATAACAATGGTGACCTCCCTGTATCACAGTATAAAAAGGAGAGGTTTTTGAGAAGCACAACAGACCATAGCTATATGTTCAAACATGGCTGTGCTGCTCCCTGCCTTTGTGACACTGTTGCTCCTGCTTTCTGAAGTGTCTGCTGGAGGTAAGCTATTCCATTCTTTATTATATTATATTATATTATATTATATTATATTATATTATATTATATTATATTATAATAAGTGTATCTAGTCAGAAAAATAAGCTTTAACTTTTTTGGTTCCTGCTTTAGGTGGAGATGGCAATGATTCATCAGGTAAATTATCTTATTGTCTGTATAGATTTCTGCTCTCGGTTTGGATGGACTATTTCACTGTTATTATAGTATTATTGCATATTGTAGTTGCTAAAAGGAAGTTTATCTAGTCGGTAAAGTAAACTTTGTTGTTTCCTACCTAAGGTTCCCAAAGTGATGAACATGACAGTAATACTGGTAAATATTCTTATTTCCTATATAGACTTCTGCTGTTGGTTTGATTGAACGGATTTATTATTATAACTATATATATATATATTTTTTTTTTTGTAGTTCTTTCCCAGACTCCCATCACTATCACTGTGATTAACCCTGTCAACCATGGACCCAACATGACTTACAGCACTTATGTGGCTTACAGAGGCATCCTGCTGGGAGGAATGAGGAGACTCCAGGAGACCGATAGCAGCTTTACGTAAGACTATCTATCAAGCAAAACATGTTAATGTAGCTATTGTATTACAACATGTGTTTTTGCGAGTTATGTTGGTTTGTTTTTAAAAGTTGTTTGATTATAATAATTTAGGGAACAATGTAAAAAATAATATTTTTCAGTAGCACTTTGAGAACTACATTGTTTACCATTGACATTTGTTTAAATTATTATCATAAAGTATCCAATTACACAAAATCACAGTTTAAGAATACAGTTTGGTGGTTCAACTGATTGTCCCTGCCCCACACATGCACTTTCTCCTTTTATATGTATTAATGCAAGTAAAGAAGCATTTCAGTCTTCATCAGCCTTTAGTGGTAAATCTTTGTTGTGTTCAGGTTTACCTACTCCGAGAACAACGACTACGGCCCGTTCCTGGAAAGTGTGAATGGTTTGGCTGGAGATTTCACTCAGCGCACCTACTGGCAACTGCAGGTCAAAAAAACAGATGGGAGGGTTATTACACCTAATGTTGGTGAGTAAAAAACACATTTAAATTTTTCTTTTTATCCAGTCAAATGTCTTGGACTACTTCTCTCCTTAATAACGCTGCTCTGTTTGCAGGTATTGGCTGTTACATCCCGAGTGCCTACGATGAGATCATCTTCATATATGCCACATACTGAAGAGTCTAAAAGCATCACAACAAATGAGAATATCATGGTAAAGTTCATTCAGTAGTTCAAAGTGAGACTGAAAACAGTCTCTCATAAAATTTGAATATTACATATAATCATCATAATTATCAAAACTTTTAAAAAACTGACTTGAACTACTAAAATTATTTAACTTTTCCACAATATTCAAATTTACTGATATGTGACTTTTTGATCTGCCTTATTACAGCTTTGTTTCTTTGGGTTGATTATAGATATATTTAGGGAGATGGGTACATATTATGAAGTGACATATGTAGTTGTATCTTCAGTAATCGATATCTGTGGTGGTGGTATCTGTGGTCATGTATTGTAATGAAACACATGGATTCTTGTATTATTATTGTCAAAGAATAATAAAATGGATCAATCATGTTTATTTACGTTGTTTATTATTGTTTAATACTTTGGTTAATGTTATCAAAAAATGGACTTTCAGCTTTACTATCAGATGTTTTTGGCATTGCACACAAACACAAAGACATGAAAACATGTGGCTTTTTGTTTCCTGCTTGGCTCCGAGTCACTCATTGTTGTAGCTGTAACAATTCAGATAACTCACTAACTAAATACTAATTAACTCACTGCCACTACTAGGAAAGTGTTTTGTTCTTGACTTGTAAATAATTTGCCGTACTGTGTGCAGTGATTCACATATTGATTTGGCAAAGATTTTATGCCATACGCCCTTCCTTACACAACCATCTCTGCATTTATCTAGGTTTGGGATTGTCACAAAAAGTACAAGTACAAGTACATTATTACTGCTATAACCAAGTCTTGTGACTTGGTTATAGCAGTAATAATGAATTTTATCTGACCAACTGTATGGTGAGGTTCACTTTTTAACTTTTGTTCTGAAGAGATTTATAACCAAGAACCTTTGAAAGAAACATTGTCAGTGTAACACAGAATAAAAGGACACAGATGTATTTAAACAGACTGCAATTTTTAATAACAAAGTGAACTGAGTTGCTGCATCTTCACCACTTTCTAAACTTCAGGATGATTTGTTTGTGGGCTTGAGGGATATAGCATCCAATACCTGAAAGCCACACCATAGCTTTTGTTATAATTGACAGTAAAACCTAAAAAACATTGATTTGCACAGACAGATAACTCACCAACATCAAGTCGTTTAGTCTCACCATTGGCCATCTTGACCAGCAGCTCCCAGTAGGTGTGGTCTGTGTCACTGCCAGCTAAACCATTCACACTCACCAGGAACAGCCCAAAGTTAGGATCCTCCCTGTAGGTGAACCTAGAGGCAAAATAAACAAGGAAGTTAAAGAAATAAATGGAAAAGTATCACATGAGCATGAACAAAACTTAGGCAGAACTGTAGAGGTTAATGAGTTAAAAAGTTATATATGTTGTTACTTTAGGTCATTGTAAGACCTAAGGGTTGGTTTTCTTATGGTTTTAGGCTAAGTATTAAAGGTGGTTATACGTATAATCAAGCTTCAAATAATCTTTTGTAGCGTACATATATAAAATATATACACTGAACTAAGACAAAGGTTAAGAGTAATAATTCCGCATTGGTACCAGTTAGCCTTGCGCTAATGTGCAGATTAAAACACCTAAACTAATGTCTTAAGAGGGAAGGATTGACCAGGAGGGACTCAGTTTAATAGATCAAGATCACCAAACTCAACTTAATTTAGATTAAGTTTAACGTTTATTTACACAATAAGGCAGAATAGTGTACTGAGGCACAGGTAAATATTGAAAGGAATGTAATTTTGAACAGAACCGTTATGCAGAATTACTGATTAATTAATGATGAATTGCAGTGGAGTAAGTTATGATATGACTTATTAAATTATTGAAGATTTAGGGAAAAGAGGTGGAATGCGACTCTGAGACTATTAATGCCAACTCTGCCACATACACAACGCTGGCTTACTGCGCTCGGACAGGAGGGGGAAGGCGGTGACAACAGGCCAGCCTCCGGTTTCAGCCAGGGGCTCGGATGTTGGTCCTTCCTTTATCCGCGGGGTGTAGCAGGGCTGGTGTTCCCCACTCCAAGCTCCACAGCCAGTCGCCAGGTGTCCCGTTATGTTGAACAGTGGGCGTGATGCTGCTCAGGGAGAGTTTAGCTGTTGTCAGCGTAAGGCAGCGTCAAAGTCTCAGAGTATGGCAAATGTCCTTTTAATGCCAAATGAAAAATTCAATAAAAATCCTTTCACAGCGATTCAAAACTTTAGAAGTATAACTTCTTAAAATAGCTGCTTTGGTCAAGGCAGCGATTGTTAAAGCTGGCGGATGTTGCGCGGCGCGAGGCTTTTTAAAATAAACTACAAAAATGATACTCGAACAAAAGTTTGGCGACTTATCGTGAAAAGATGTTATCACCGGCAAAGTAAACTTAACGCAACAAAAATGATGAGAAGAAAGGAAAAATTAGACTTAGAAGATGAAGGAGCGATGGAGACGAGACAAAACAAGACAAAGACTAGACCAAGACTAATACAAGACTAAGGAATGCGGACCGCACCCCAAGATAAGACTGGAAAAGGGGTGTCTCTGGTACGGCCCTCTGAACTGATAGTGGAGAGGATTCAAATTACCTCTGCTAGATGCAAAGTAAATGTCATAAAAAGAAATGTGTCTTACTCCACTTCAATTTACGTACCTTTAAAAACATGTTACATTTATACTGGAACATTTGTAGCAACATAAACATACTGGTGAATAATGATACTGAAAAAGCATATATCCAACCAATAATAAACATTATGATTTCAACAGTTTGCACAAAACACAGCTATGACCTTTTCCTGTAAAGTAACATGTTAATGCATGAAATCCGTCTCTTGAACAGATGAGTGATAAAGTCTTTAATACGCATAACTTTGTTGGGATGGACAAAGGCGTAGGTTATTTATCTGGTTCCATCTGTAGTGCCATTTGTACCAGGTTTCTGCTTCATATCACAGAAGAGAGGAGGCCCCTTCCAGCATATTTATTGTACAGCACTAAATTCCCTCAAATGGCATGTCGTCAACAAAAGCTACTGCATGTGGGACAGAGATACAGTCATATGTTAAAGTTTGGGCACTCATCTCAGGTTGCATAATAACTTACTCTGTCTTCACAAAAAAGGGTCACAGAAGTATGCCATTCATTTTCTAGTGACATCTGAGTTCTAGGGTGTTTTCCTAACAACAATTTTTAGTGTAACAGTATTTAGGTGTATGAAATTAAATGAAATATGAAAAAAATGTCTGGGCAAATGTTTGGGCACCCTTATTAGTTTGCTGATTTGAATGCCACATGACCTGTTTGTTGTCTTTAACATTCTCATCATTCCTTGCCTTTGTCTCTCTCTGGTATTTTTCTTGGCCTGCCACATGTGGCCTTACATGAACTTAGCCTGTGTCCTTCCATTTCCTGATTACCATTTTTAAACCTTTTCTCATTATTGACTGCACCTGTCTATGATGTTCATGGCTTATCTAACTAATCTCAGTTTTGTGTTGCAAGTCATCCATTTTGAGAAGTGACATGCATTCAGATCAGCAATTTAATAAAGGTGCCAAAACTTTTGCACAGATTTTTTCTCATATTTAATTTCAAGAAGACAAAATATCTATTATATTGACTTCTATTCTGCTTTTATCATTTCAAAAACAGGAAAAAAAGGTCATTTGTAGTTGCAGCTGCTAGGTTGAACCACTAGAGGTCAGTGTCAACTTTAAAATCGTAGCTTGTAATGTAGGAACTTGAGAAGACTCAATTATGGTTTAGTCTTATATTTAGATTTTTAAGCTCAGTGCCTATTGCCACAAAACAGTTTAACTCACTTCTGCAGATATTTATGACATCTTTAAATCAAAGGCGGTATTAGTAGTAGTAGTAGTAGTAGTAGTAGTAGTAGTAGTAGCAGTAGTAAACTAATAATGCGAGGGCCATACAGTCTTCCTGTGTCTTACTTGAAGCCTGTATTGGAGGACATGAGTCTGTTCATGGCTCCCAGCAGGATCCCTCCCTTCACCACAGACGTCCCGTAGCTCTGAGCTGGACTCTCCTCTAAACTGTTCATCACCTTGATTTCAATGGGGACTGATTCATATTCTGCACAACAAATATCAACACAATTAATAATGTTATTATTAATTGGTAGTGGTAGCATTTAAATAATAATTTCTAACTTACTTACCTTCAGTGAGGATCCCCGGGAGCAGCAGCAGCAGAAGGGCAGCCACAGGAGGCACAGCCATGTTGTCTTTGTAAAATCTCGGCACAGAAACTCACCTTTATATTCTCCCACTGTTTACATAATGAGTGTTGATTCTGGTAACATTCATAACTTTGGCAATCATTAATGTTAGTTATACAACCATAACTTTTTGGTATTAATGGATGGTATCACGTGTTTGTTGAACCCAAACTGACTGTAATTGTTTCTGATACGTCATGTCTTATTTTACCCTCAGCTCCTCTGGCAGCCTATTAGTACATTTAAATGTATTTTTTTTTTGGCACTTTTGTCCCATTGTTTTACTTTATAATCACTTTTGAATGGATTTTCACTTCCATTACAATACAGAAATGTTAACTCATGTTAATTCCTATGTAACCCTGTCAGTCAGAGGCTACAAAATATGCAAACAAACAAACAAACTTCATCCTTTTCCAGCAGCAGAAACAACTTTATTGTGGCAGAGACTGAAAGGAAAGGCATTAGTACTGCACTGAGGAGCAGACAGGAGCTGACAGTACAGACTCTGAGAGGCTCTTAGACTGTCATGAAAAGTTGTGATGTAGACAAAGTTAGTTAGTAAGTTGTTGTAAGTTTGTTAAAAATATCGAACACATTGCACTAATTAACAACAACATGCTTCCAGACAGTTCAGCTCTCCCACACTCTAAATACAGTCGATAGAAAACTGCACATTGTTCAGCCCCTCCAGGATTTCATGATGTTGCATCGCAACTATTGCAAAATCAAGCAAGCCTGGGCAGCCTGGGCAGGGTTCCCCTGCCTCCTCCTGTTGCAGCCGTGCACTCTCGTTCACAATCCAGGTAAGGCGCAGTTCAACTCGAACGACCCTACAGCCATGCCGTTCACCGCTGACGGGGGGCGGGGCTAGGGAAGTGATGTGCTTTCTGAGAAACAGTGGATTGTGTGCTAAAATATAGGCTTGATCTCCATCTGTTACTAAGGTTTCTTATAGGTGTCCAATAGCCTAGCCAGTGGGGGGTAGCAATGCACTGACTGTGCCTAGCCTACATAAAATCAAAAAGAAGAAGAAGACGAAGGAGTACGTTTTCCCATCATGCACTGAGCCAAGCAGCCTCCGCAGTTGCTCCTGATGAACTGCGGTGGCTCAGACGCTGGTCTCGTTTGGATCTCAGGAGCTTTCGGTGACCGTCGCATTTGGGACATCAGAGCAAGTCGGGAACAAGTCGGACACAAATCTAACCGGCGTGCACTGCGCACAAACCGACACTGATCGATACTGCGTAGGTCTAACTCATCTCGAACGAGCCTAGCATGTATATTTTGCAGGGCAAGCCGTGCGGCGAATCACGAGCGAGAACAGACTTGGATCGTACCATTATATAAAAGAAGGAAGGGGGCAGGCGCTCCCAACGCAGCGAGAATAGTGGTTCAGGCCAGATACACGAAGCAACACAGTGAGACGGAGGAGCCCGTTTTAAATGCAAGTGTCAGGAAAAAGTGAAAACATGAGTGAAACACGAAAGAGGAGCAGCATCTGGCTACATTTCAAAGACATTGGAGATAACAAAGCTGAGTGCAAAATTTGTAAAATAAAAATATCCTACAAAGCAGGGTCAACAACAAACTTGCACAGGCATCTAAGAACCACCCACCCCACCGTGCAGATGGAGGATAGAGAGCAAGACACTCCCTGGAAAGACTGCAGGTACAAGTCAAACTAAATATATAAAATATTAACTGAAGTTTTGTTTTTTGTAAATAAAACTACATGAAAATGAGTTTATGAACCAACACACAAATGATTCATAATTCCTAAACTAGGCACTAATGAGATGATATCTCACTGACAATAAACAAAGAGCCGTTAGGGAGCTGTAAGAGCCGGTGTCCTGTCGAGATGTGCTACCCGTCGGCTCTTCACAGGGAGCCGATTCAAAAGAACCGAATCTTTGAAAAGAGCCAGACTGCCCATCACTAATACCATCTGGTAAACTCTGAACTCTCGGTTGATTAACTCAAAACCTGCTTCCTCTGAGTATGTCCGTTCCAAAACACCTGAAAAGAGTTAGTTCAATCAACCTCCTATTGGTAACTGAGAGTTAATGACCGTGCACTTTGAAAACATAAAGACCCTTTCAATGGATCACCGAATTCTTGAGTAACAATGGAAACTGAAGGTGAGAAGAAATGGGCAGCATACTTCACAGAAGCGGAGTTGGAGGTTTTAATGCTGGCTTATGAAGAATTCAAGCCCATTATCACAAAAAAAAAAAAAGCACTACAGCTGCACCAGCAAAAGAAAGAGTTGGCTTGGCAAAATACAGAGTAAATG
Organism: Bostrychus sinensis; assembly: GCA_020698575.1. Classification (NCBI taxonomy): domain Eukaryota; kingdom Metazoa; phylum Chordata; class Actinopteri; order Gobiiformes; family Eleotridae; genus Bostrychus; species Bostrychus sinensis. Next base: position 17,612,095 of record CM036245.1, read on the forward strand.
TGTAAGTTTAAAAATATCATAACTCACTCCTAAATTGAAATATCAAACACTCTTCATTTTTATTATAATGTAAAAAGTCTTTTGAATATGTTGTATAACTATTCAAGCATTACTTTTTTCATGACACAAGTTTCTATTAATATTGTATAATATTATGGTATTGTACAGTGACTTAAAATAATATATTGGCTTCTTGTTTAACAAGATGTAATCCTTCTGGAGCCAGAAGAACTCTGTCCCAAGTCAAAATGAAACACAAAAACATTCTCCAAAAAGGTAATATTGAAATCCAATAATTACTGGAGCTATGTAGGCCTATTAAGTAATTTTTAGTAAAAAAAATTTCTGTCATGTAGCTAATAGAAAGAAGGCTGAGGCCCGCCTAACTGGTGGGGGGCCACCACCATCTCCCCTCACCCCAGCTGAGTTAGCTCTGTCCCTTAATAAAGGGCGACCAGTGGTCGATGGCATTCCTGGGGGCACTTCATCACTCTCTCATGACACAAGTGACTTACTGAAATGTAAGTTTACCACTGTATACTTATTCCTTATCCTTATTCCTTACTTATTTTTAGATATATTCTAATTCTAAATGAACAATTATCATTGCTGTCACTTAAAGGCTTTTTGGATGCACTTAACAGTAGTCTTGTTTCACTTGTGTACTATGCAGGCTTATTTTAATCACCTGCATATGATGTATACTGTAATCTTATTTGTAATACTCTTACATGTTACTAATGTGTTTGTGTATTTGTGTTTTAATGTTGGTAATATATAATGGGCTTTTTTGTCTTGCAGTTTCTGGTGGATGCATTGTATTATTGGACCCTGCAGAAACCACCCAGTTTGTCACAGTTGTAAGTGACTGTAGTCAAGTACCATTAGTTGCTTTTAGTTATTTTTTTTGTTTGTTTGTTTGTTTTTTTGTGGCCAGACAAAGTATACTTGCATACTTCTACTGTAGGATGAAGATGAAGAGACCACTTCTGCTGTGACAGAACTGGACAATGCTGGGAGACCCACAGAGGTATGATGCATACTATGTAATGCATGCTCCCTTTAACATAAGAGAGTAACAAATTGTCATTGTCTATTCATAGAATATGCCTGAGGATTCACATACAGATGAAGGTCCTTCTGCCTCAACACATAACCTTAGCAGTGTAAGAACACGTCTACAGCTGTCCTTATGTAAATTTATGATATTGTATCACTGAACAATCCTTTTTTTTTATTCGTCCTTCCTAGTTGCCAGCAAAGGAGCTGTATAGGATCCATCTTCAAAGGCAAATAAGACAAAGCGACATGGAGATGGACCTTATACAGCTTAAAATGGAGGAGAAACAACTAGCCATTCAAAAGGCCAAACTTGAAATAGAAATACTGGAGCATCGCCTTAAGGTGGGAACTGTATATGAAGATTAATTTGTTACATGTTAAATATTATATCACTCAAGAAAAACAAATTTTCCTTTCAGGAAATTAAGAAATGAGAAATGCTTTAATGTAAACACTTTTTAATTAAAATGATTTTGACAAATCAAGTCTCTGAGCATTCTGCCATCTCTGTGGTCAGCTACATTAATTGGGGGTTCCTATAGGTCAGGGGTCACCAATTAAAATTCACCGGGGTCCAGTTGGTGAAAATTTTCTCGCGCAAAGGTCCGGAGCATCAATGTTGATTTGTACCTCAAAAATAAATAAATAAAATCATTGTAGTTACATCAGTGTCTACATTATGGCAATAGCATTTTGCTAACATAAGCATTAGTTTAAAACAAACTAGGGGATATCAAATAATAAAGTTTTTTTTTTTCTTATGTTAATCAAATACAGTTAAAAAATCAAACAAAATGCTTTTATAATGGTCCTTGGCTCAGAATACAGGAGACACAGGAGTTTAGAGCTGACTTCTGTTCCTTTCTACATCTGTCTCTCTCATTTCTCCGCTGTCTGTCTCACAGTCACTGCTCCATATGTTTCCAAATCCTCAGATCTGATTAGTTGATAGCGTCACACGCAAGATTTTCTGTCTGCTTTTACGCAGGAGACGATTCACCCATTAAAACTAAAGTGGAACGTACTGCGCCTCAAAACACAGGTTTCCTCTTAATTCTCTGGTGAATATGAGGCAGCTCTGTCCTCTGTGGAACAGAGGGACAGACACCGAGAGGGGAGGGGTGAGCCTCGACAGAGGGACACCGAGAGGGGAGAGCCGCTCACAGCCTGTGTCGCCTCCTCTCTCGCTGCTCCGTAAAAACAAAACTTAAGTCTGTTGTAAACGGAACAGTCCTGTCCCTCCGCACTCAGTCTGGACCTACTCCTCTCATTTTGTTGGACAGTAACAGAAAACACAGCTGATTTAACCCCCGCACTGTTCACGTTAAAGTTTTAAAGCACCAGGATACGATGCTGTTGACGCTTGGAGAGAGGCGCCGCTGCGCTCCCGGGGAGTGAACAGGCTGAACGGGTTTGGGTCCGCGGAGTGGGACAGAGGTTCGGGTCTGGATGGGAGGGCATCTGGGTCCGGATTCGGACCGCGGTCCGCCTATAAACGACCTCTGCTCTAGGTCATCTTCATCAGGGCGTGGGGGGTGGCACTCTCCTCTTAGTGTAGCTATGTTATGAAGGACAACACAAGCTACTGTGATATCACAGGCCCTCTCTGGACAGACACTGAAATCTTGCCTTCAGGATGCCAGCGGTCATCTCCACCTTGGCCCGTGTTCGGCTGTGAGCCAGGTTAAATCTGGTCTGTGGTCCAGGCCCAGGTTCGGGGAAGGGTGTCAGCATATACGGCAGACAAGGGTACCCTCTGTCCCCCAGCAAATAACCATTGTAGTGTCCTGTAATGATTGAAGTGTATAATACAGGGGTGTCAAACTCAATCGGAGCTGGGGCCAAAATTAGAAAACCAGTCTTGGTCATGGGCCGAATAAGAGAATTGTATAAATAATAAAGCCAGCCTACTGTGTTTTTGTTCTCAGTTAGGCTACAATAGGCTTTTTAACATAGAATAATACTTCCCCACAGAACTACAGGTGTAGATTTGTGGTTTTAACGGGCTTTGTAGTTTTGTTTTAAATCAGAACTTGGAACTCAACAAATAACAACAAATAGGCCACAGACTACTGACTAACACTGGCCAATTATTTATTAAGTATTATTTACTGCCACAGATACCCAACTCCTCATATAAGACAGGTGTTTTCATCAGGTCCACTCTGTTTTACTGTGACAGTGGGTACTACCAGCAGATAAATATTTAGGTGCATGTCATGCCCCTTATGTAAGCCCAGCACAACTTTAAGCTGAGTCAGCTCCTACACACAAACACGTATTATAGGTTTATTTAACATTTATTGAGCAAACTACTGTCCACCGCTCTGTCCTCTGCAGGACACAGTGTGAGCAGGATTATACCTCTTTCTGGGCAGGTTTAGCTCGCTGTGTGTTAATGAGTGCATTAGAGCACAAGTAGCGACAGAGAGAAAGGAAAAAGAGCGACGGAGGGCAGTGCTGTGAATGAACTTAGACAACTCTCTGCTGATAACTTGGTTTTACTGACACAACTTGGTTTTCTGTTTTTAAAGACGTACGGTTTGTAAATGTGATGTTCTTACAATGCTGTGCGGTTGGAGCCTGTTTTTATTGCTGCCACATTAGCTCAACAAACAAAGTGTAGAGTGTTTACAGAGAGTCCCACCTGTTTAAGAAGCTCCTGCTCTCACTGACCCCTCTTTGTCCATTTCTTTTGTGGAAAGTTAAATTTCCTGTTGGAGAATCCTTCACTCTCTCTCTGCTCCTGAGGCTCGTTAAATGCCGCTCGCTAAAACAGCGGGGGAGGGGCAGTGCCGGCGTGCAGCGGCGCCGCTTCTGCAGTGCATTATGGGAGATGTAGTTCAAACAGATCGAGCACAATATGTCGCCGGGCCATTATTAATATAAAATGGAAATGATCTCGCGGGCCAAAAGAAATTATCCTGCGGGCCACATTTGGCCCGCGGGCCAGAGTTTGACACCTGTGGTATAATACAACTGTAGTAGAAAGACAAAAAACATGGTGTAAGGCACAGGTGTCAAACTCTGGCCCGCGGGCCAAATGTGGCCCGCAGGATAATTTCTTTTGGCCCGCGAGATCATTTCCATTTTATATTAATAATGGCCCGGCGACATATTGTGCTCGATCTGTTTGAACTACATCTCCCATAATGCACTGCAGAAGCGGCGCCGCTGCGCGCCGGCACTGCCCCTCCCCCGCTGTTTTAGCGAGCGGCATTTAACGAGCCTCAGGAGCAGAGAGAGAGTGAAGGATTCTCCAACAGGAAATTTAACTTTCCACAAATGAAATGGGCAAAGAGGGGTCAGTGAGAGCAGGAGCTTCTTAAACAGGTGGGACTCTCTGTAAACACTCTACACTTTGTTTGTTGAGCTCACGTAGCAGTAATAAAACCACGCTCCAACCGCACAGCATTGTAAGAACATCTCCTTTACAAACCGTACATCTTTAAAAACAGAAAACCAAGTTGTGTCAGTAAAACCAAGTTATCAGCAGAGAGTTGTCTGAGTTCATTCACAGCACTGCCCTCCATCGCTCTTTTTCCTTTCTCTCTGTCGCTACTTGTGCTCTAATGCACTCATTAACACACAGCGAGCTAAACCTGCCCAGAAAGAGGTATAATCCTGCTCACACTGTGTCCTGCAGAGGACAGAGCGGTGGACAGTAGTTTGCTCAATAAATGTTAAATAAACCTTAAATACGTGTTTGTGTGTAGGAGCTGACTCAGCTTAAAGTTGTGCTGGGCTTACATAAGGGGCATGACATGCACCTAAATATTTATCTGCTGGTAGTACCCACTGTCACAGTAAAACAGAGTGGACCTGATGAAAACACCTGTCTTATATGAGGAGTTGGGTATCTGTGGCAGTAAATAATACTTAATAAATAATTGGCCAGTGTTAGTCAGTAGTCTGTGGCCTATTTGTTGTTATTTGTTGAGTTCCAAGTTCTGATTTAAAACAAAACTACAAAGTCCGTTAAAACCACAAATCTACACCTGTAGTTCTGTGGGGAAGTATTATTCTATGTTAAAAAGCCTATTGTAGCCTAACTGAGAACAAAAACACAGTAGGCTGGCTTTATTATTTATACAATTCTCTTATTCGGCCCATGACCAAGACTGGTTTTCTAATTTTGGCCCCAGCTCCGATTGAGTTTGACACCCCTGGTGTAAGGCAAACCTTACCCTGTTGAAAAGTGTGGCATAATGATGACTCCCTGAAAATTCTGGCATCATGTACAGACCCTGGCCGTTTGGCCTCAATGTTAATGATGAGATGGGTTGCATCACATATTACCTAGTGGGAAGCAGTAATGAGTTTTATGGCTTTAACACTGAAAGATTAGGGACAGGAAATTCAGTTGTTACCTGCACACTGATGCTATGAACAGATTTCCTATTAATATAGTCTCCCTCATTGACTGAAGGAGCTTTAACGGGAATGTGGGTGCCATCAATGCACCCAATCACATTTGGGAACCCTGAAATTGAAAGTGATATTAAAAAGTTAAGTCCAACCAAAAAAGTTTTACCACAAATTAACCATGGTTGTGCTTTAAAAAACATTGTTTAACCATGGCACTTGTAGTAAAAGTGTGGTTATACAAATTGTAGTCATTTGCCAAAAAATATGGTTTTACTACAGTAAAACCTGTACAAATGTGTGTAGGAAAGGTTTTAGTGCCAGGCATACTGTACGAACAGCTCTACACACTGTTGCTTTTCCCACATGCTCTGCATCACCCACATTGTACAGAAAAGTCCATGTCGCAAAAAAACGAAGAGCAATGCACAGAAGGTGTTCTGTGGTAAGAGCTGACCCGTGGTTTGTCACATTTGATATGTATGGTTTCAAAAGCTTTGCTAAATAAATTAACGATTCTTTTGAAAAACTGTAACGCTCTTTCAAATATTCGTCTGGATAAGAAAACACATCAATACACGGCCTTATCACCCTCTCACGGTGAAAAAAGCCTTGTATAATCTGTGCTTCCACGTCCACAGGATCATCATCAAAAGGGCACGCCATGCTTAGTAACCTCTCTGAAACTACTAAACCCAGAACATAACCTGCTGCGGAGCAGATTCGAATCAGGTAAGAACAGGGCTGAAAGTAAGCCGGTACGGCCCAGTACTACATACCGGCATAAGATTTAGAGGGGGTACGCAGTACCGGGTAGAAAGAGATCAGCTGTTCAGCCGTCTTTGCAGCTTTTACACACATTAGAAAGCAGCCGCGGACCGCGGACACTTTTATGAGGAAAAAAAAAATCTGACGCTAAAGCATGTGAAGCAAGGCAGTGCTTTATCTCATCATATCTGTGTCTGTGTGTTTTTTAGTGGCTTATGATCGCTCCGTGATGTGATTTAATGCACAGAATGTCCCTCTCCCCTCTCATCATTCACTGATTGTCTCACTTCCTTAAACAAACGCATTGAGCATGCGCGTCTTAAGCCCAAAGCACACCTGGAGTGCCGCCTAAAATTACACCAAACGTTTGAGAAGGCTTTAATCAGTGGTCCTCAACCCGGCGATCGTGATCTACCGTCGATCGTAAAAGCAGTGCGGGTAGATCGCGGAGCCATGTCTTTCCAAATAAATAAAGTCATTTGCCTATGGCTTTTGAATGCCCCGCAGATGGATCAGTCTGAGATTCTTTGTAAAACACGAGACACCGCGGAAGCGCGAGGAAACCGCACGAGCTACGAACTAAACCGAATACAAGCAACTTAATAACAATCAGAGTTTGGCCGCTTTCACTTCAGTTCTGTTGTGGAGGCTGCGGGCGGCTCGCGCGTCTCCACGTGGTACACACAAATAAAAATGTACGTAGGATTTCATTAATCTTGGTGAGGTTCCGTTTTTAACTTTTTTCACCTTCTTTTTGGTTTTGCCAAGTTTTATTTTTAGCATTTTCAGTCAACTTAAGATCTGTTTTGAAGAGATCTGTAACCAGTGATGAACTTTGAAAGAAACATTGTCAGTGTAACACAGAGTAACAGGACAGATGTATTTTAACAGACTGCAGTTTTTAATAACAAAGAGAACCTTTCTACAGATCAGTCTACATGATGACGATGAGTCGCTGCATCTTCACCACTTTCTAAACTTCAGGATGATTTGTTCGTGGGCTTGAGGGATATAGCATCCAATGCCTGAAAGCCACACCATAGTTTTTGTTATAATTTACAGTAAAACCTAAAAAACATTGATTTGCACAGACAGATAACTCACCAACATCAAGTCGTTTAGTCTCACCATTGGCCATCTTGACCAGCAGCTCCCAGTAGGTGTGGTCTGTGTCACTGCCAGCTAAACCATTCACACTCACCAGGAACGGCCCAAAGTTAGGATCCTCCCTGTAGGTGAACCTAGAGGCAAAATAAACAAGGAAGTTAAAGAAATGAATGGAAAAGTATGACATGAGCATGAACAAAACATAGGCAGAACTGTAGAGGTTAATGAGTTAAAAAGTTCTATATGTTACTTTAGGTCATTGTAAGACCTAAGGGTTGGTTTTCTTATGGTTTTAGGCTAAATATTAAAGGTGGTTATATGTATAATCAAGCTTCATATAATCTTTATATATTCATTATAGTAAAACACTTCAGTGCTGTGAGTGTTTGCAATGATAATGTAATGTGTTCATCTTCATGCATTCTTTAAGAAATGTGTGACTCTGTAACTGTGAGGGAAACACTGGGCCTCACTGTAGATGAGATAAAACACACAAAGGGGGATACAGTTTAATTTGGGTTCCTGATTGTAGTTTAGTGTAACTGCCACTAGGGGATGCAATTTAGTGAGTGTGGTTCAATGTTGATGACATCAGAATAAAGGGGCACATAACCTGATGGCAGTGTCACAGGCTACCTACATTACATCATGGGTTGTAAATTTCCACTAATTAATGATTTAAATAACTCCATAATAATGACCTTGATGAACTTTTGTGGATGTGACAAACTGAGCGTCTGCAGCAGGTGCAGGGGTTGGCACCAGTTCAGTTGGGTCCAATATGTATGTTTGCAACTTAAATTTGAGTAACAACTGTCTAGACAAATAATAACGAATAATAATAATATTTTCAAGGATATATGAAAATTTGTGTTATCAAAAAAGTATAAATGATCATGTTTGGAGGAGCTCGGGGGCTTTTGTGCAGACCGGACATGAGCTCCGTTTGTTGTGTCATGCAAAAAAAATTTCTGCACTGGACTCTCTCTCGTCTGCTCCTTGTTTTTGGATATATTATGTATTTTTTATTCTACAGAACTTCATCCATGTTAAAAATATAAATAACAAAATATCTATTATATTGACTTCTATTCTGCTTTTATCATTTCAAAAACAGGAAAAAAGGTCATTTGTAGTTGCAGCTGCTAGGTTGAACCACTAGAGGTCAGTGTCAACTTTAAAATTGTAGCTTTTAATGTAGGAACTTGAGAAGACTCAATTATGGTTTAGTCTTATATTTAGATTTTTAAGCTCAGTGCCTATTGCCAAAAAACAGTTTAATTCACTTCTGCAGATATTTATGACATCTTTAAATCAAAGGCAGTATTATTATTATTATTATTATTATTATTATTATTAGTAGTAGTAGTAGTAGTAGTAGTAGTAGTAGTAGTAGTAGTAGTAGTAGTAGTAGTAGTAGTAGCTGTAAACTAATAATGCGAGGGCCATACAGTCTTCCTGTGTCTTACTTGAAGCCTGTATTGGAGGACATGAGTCTGTTCATGGCTCCCAGCAGGATCCCTCCCTTCACCACAGACGTCCCGTAGCTCTGAGCTGGACTCTCCTCTAAACTGTTCATCACCTTGATTTCAATGGGGACTGATTCATATTCTGCACAACAAATACCAACACAATTAATAATGTTATTATTAATTGGTAGTGGTAGCATTTAAATAATAATTTCTAACTTACTTACCTTCAGTGAGGATCCCCGGGAGCAGCAGCAGCAGAAGGGCAGCCACAGGAGGCACAGCCATGTTGTCTTTGTAAAATCTCGGCACAGAAACTCACCTTTATATTCTCCCACTGTTTACATAATGAGTGTTGATTCTGGTAACATTCATAACTTTGGCAATCATTAATGTTAGTTATACATAACTTTTTGGTATTAACGGATGGTATCATGTGTTTGTTGAACCCAAACTGACTGTAATTGTTTCTGATAAGTCATGTCAAACTCTGTTTCACCCTCAGCTCCGGTGCCAGACCAGCTAGGTGTATTTATAATTCCCATCAGATAACACTGACTGTAGCCCAGCTCTTTTAGGGCTTTAAGAGGAAGAACCTGAGCTTCAAAAATGTTTCTGTGATTTTCTGCCTATTTTTGTAATCGCACTAAAAGTAAAATTGTATTAAAATCAGTGTTAGGGCTAATCAGTGACCTATCTGGGAGTGGTAATCCCTACACCAACAAAAAAACACTTTGCATCTTTAAAGAGTAAATATTACATTACATATTTACAAATATGTGGGAATTATGTACCGTATTTTCCTCAGTATAGGGCGCTCCGGATTATAAGGCATACTGTCATTGAATGGCCTATTTTCAAACACATATAAAACGCTCCGGACTAAAAGGCGAAACAAAACAGTCAGATAAGTCAGTCAGTCAAACTTTATTCAACGCGTTCACCATAACTCCCACACTTGTTCAGTTGTAACGCGTGAATAAAAAACACAATCTGAGACCGCTAAATCAAACGATAGCGTATTCACAATAACTCATAACTGTTCAGTTAACGTTATAACAAAATGCAACACAATACACTCACTTTTTCAGTTCATTTCTCGTTCACAAATCCCTCAAATTCTTCATCTTCAGTGTCCAAGTTAAACAGTTGGGCGATTACGGCAATATTATGGTGAAGCACAGTATGTATTACTCTGCGATGCTCCTGACTACTGTAGCCGTAAATAAATTCATATATAAGGCGCTCTGGATTATAAGGCGCTCTGGATCATTTTTTTAGAAGATTGAAGGCTTTTAAGTGCACCCTATAATGCAGAAAATACGGTAAACAAACATGAATATAAACAATATAAACATGAATTCACTTTTGCTCTGTATGATGAGGACAGCAGTTAATGATCAGAAAACAAAAAAAAAAGTATTTTTCTTCATGTTTTATATTTTTAAATGTGAACCAGTGACCTAAAAGGGCTTCAAAAGAAGAAGGTGAGGGCCTGAGGATTAACCCATTGATGTATAAGATGTTTATTGACGTATACATCCCTTATATACAGTCATTGGGGGTAACCCAGTGCACTGTATACGTTTGGTGGAACAAACATTTGACAATTTTAGATTTAAAATGATGACTGCCATTTTTACATTTGAATATTCTGAAGTGTAGTGGTATCAGGGATTGACACTAACGCATTCGCTCACTGGCCGCAGTGGCAAGTGTTTTTCAAAACTTACTTGCCATTTGAGATTTTCCCTAGCCACAATTAGGACGTTAAAATGTTGTTTAAAGTGTGGTATAGGTGTGATAAGACAATGATGTGCTAGAATTTGATTTTGCAGTCCTTTTAACAATGACCACTGGAAAGACGCTTGAAATTATCATTATCCAAAAGAAAAATACATTTATTTAGACTTAGAAAATATGTAAACAATATTTTTACTTGTTGTGTAACATCTCTTAATTCTCCCTTTTTATATGTTTTCAGTTAAGGGTCCATTATTAGCACAATTGTTTCCCTATTGATGAGTTAGATTAATTCATGAGTATAGATTAGGTGAATTCAAGTAGTTAAAATCTATGTAAAAAAACTGGATGAAGTAGCTAGTGAGACTAAAGTGTTAGGCCTACTAGCCAAAACTGAAATCTACTCATATTTGGCCCATTGGCTAGTGTTAATGTCAAGTCCTGGTGGTAGTACATTAAATAATAACAGAAATATCTACATTGCACAGTAGCTGGAAATTAATACTTTTATCTTTATCTTCTAAGTTTTTTTTTTTCTGTTTTTTTTTTTGCTTCCTACTATTTAAAACCTTTTCTTGAAAAAGTGTTATTTACTCAAGTAACTTTTATTTTCTATGAATTAATATTTTTAGTATTACCATAGTAGTAACAGTAGTATAATTAGTATATTAGTAGTAGTAGTACAAATACTGCTGAAAATCATTTCAAAATCACTTTTTACCTAAGTAAATTCAGTAAACGTAACACTTTAACTGTATAAGAAATTTTAATTAAAGGAATGGTATGTTTTCTTGAGTAAAGATTTTGGTAAGTTTTCCACCTCTGTTATCAGAAGAAACATTAGACTTTGGAAGGGGACATAAAGTACCACTACTACGTCAAATCCAAGAAACTGTACTGCAACAGGTTAGTTTTATTGTATTTGGACAATCTGCAAACAGTGGTCAAATCATTCTCATTGAGGACTTATTTATTCTGCATTGATGTCCTTGAGTTATTGAAACACAAAAGCTCTGAGTGTTTAATGGTTCTGCCTTGATAAGAATATCTTTAAGTGCTGCTGAGCCATTAAACTTATCAAGCCAAGAAAAACGTTCCTTTGAGGAGCGCAACACTGTGACCTGGACCAGTTCCAGTAAGTCCTCACAGGAGCAACAAAATGCTACATTGTGAACTGGGAAACTGAGAAACTAAACAGGCAAATCTTTTTTAGAAGCTTCTCTCTCAGAAAAAAAAAAAAGCAGAGTTACAGAAATTATACTTCTACCAAAACGTCCTGGTAGTAACAAGTATTACTTTCTAGGATCTGAACATGAACAGGTTTGGAGAGTTACACTGCCCACCAGTGGACACAAGACAATACTGTATGGGGATTTTCACTATAATGATGATGTCTATAGGTATAAAGGGCTACACCATGAGTTCAGGACAGTGACTCTCAAACTTTTAACACCATGTATCATCACAGAAGAATGCATTACTAAACAAATCAGGGACTAAACAGGCACTCAACCAGGATTAGAACAGGTCTGAATCAGGTCTAACCCTGAGCTAAACCAAGATTGCAATCCAAAACTACCAAAGACTCCTAAGTACCACTAAAAGAAGTCTGTTTACCACCAGTTGTACCTTTACCACAGTTTGAGAACCACTGCTTTAAAACAATAAACTTTAGAAAATATTCTAATTTTACGAGATCCCGAACTTTAGTGTTCAATAATATTAAACCATATTCATTACAATGAAACTAAGTAAATGCTTGAAATGTTTTAGGTTAAAAAATAGAACAGAGTAGAGTTTGTGTTTTCCTGAGTTTAGTGATTCATAATCCAAACCATATCATTCAGAAGGTAAAGCTACTGGTTGGGCCAAACTTGCCTTGTACAAAATATATGAAGTTTTAATTGAAATTAAAACTTCATATATTTGTCAGCAAGCATAGTGCCAGGAAACCCAAACAGTTTGTTAGTTTCAGGGGCAGGAATACCAGATGGAAACAACATTTAGTCCAAGAAACGTCCCATGAGGTCTTAGGAAATACAAACTGCTTCCCGGTTCAGGTGAAAAGGTGTGGCAGTAACTTTTCACTGGTTTCTAAGAAGTTGAATAAAGGTTTTTATAGTCACAAAAGACTCTGTGTCAATTTACAAACAAACCCCCTCAGACGTCACTGTGGCTGTGAAGAAACCAGTCCTGCCCCTGTACGGTCAGTGCTGCCCCTCTGTGGTCTGATCCAGGTGTGCTCAGGAGAATTCCTCTGGGTAAAGTTAAAGGGACAGACCCACAATTGTACTGAAGAGGCCATCGCAGAGGGGGGACTAGTGTTTATATGTTGTGTGGACAGCGTCTAGTGTTGTTCAAGTTCAAACCTGTCACACTCACGTTGTGTCGTCGATTCAGTCTCACAGATATGCAGCGCGAGTCTTGGCCTGTCGCCATGTGCCACATCCACAAAGAGCGTCAGGAATTCAGCAGCGAGAAGAGCTCTAGACATGAACAGAGGAAATATGAAGATGATAACATGTGATCTGCTAAGAACTGTTATAGTGCATCATGGTGCATTTAAGTTTATTTTCTGAATAGTTATAACTAATTTATGGCAGATCATTTAAGAAAATGTCATCAAAGAAGGGGAAAAATCTTTATAATGTATGTCTATATCTGATGATTGGTATAATTTTACAATGTATTGTATAAATCTCTGGAAAACAAGCCATTTTCTTATAGGGGCTATATTATGCTTTTATTCATATTTATAAACCAATCTTGGTTGCCTCTAGAACAGCACTGCATGTTTTACAATCTTTAAAAACATTCGGCTATCTGACTAAAAGAAAACGTTCTTAATAAGCGATCTACTGGTGCCATAAAGAATCAGGTGAAGAGACCAGGAGAGGGCAGCAGAGTGCTGTGTGTCAATTTACTACAAATAATAAAAATAGTTGTGAGGACACAGTGGAAACAGAGCTGTACACCATTTTTAGATAAATGAATGAGAGCAGACTGATGTAGAGGGCTTGTTGATTGGTCAGTGCTTCCTGGAGTGGGTGGGGGTTTGTAGGAGAGGCAGAGGTTCATGGAACCAAGTGTTTGGAGGGCTCAGAAAGGCCGTGCCAGGGAATAGACGATTAGATAAACATGTGAAGGAAGCAAAACACAACTCCAGGTATGTTTCTGATGAGGGAACAACATTATAACATGCATAATATATACCTTTTATTGATGATACATGTATACGCATACACGTAGCTTAAAATATAGAAAAGTTCCTACGTGACTTCACAGACCAAATGATTACTCCCAGAGCACACACACCAGTGATAAGAAATTATAATATATTTGGTCTGTGTGGAATAACTAAATCTAAAACCTACAAAAGGTCAAGCTTTTAATGTGACTGTTATTTTTACCCAGTTTAGTGGATTTCAAATATTTTTTACTATGCAGTGGCCTTTTGTCAAAGCATCAACCACTCAGTGCAAGTAGGCCTATTACTATTCAGTGCATGTAAAGTATGGAAATGAAATTTAAAAAATATACTTTCTTCTGTTCTTCTGTTGACATACCAGCAAGACTTAACAACTTTACTTTAATATTAAGAAACTGCACTATCCCAGCACTGAGGGGAGTTACTCTGCATATGCTGCTAGACAATTTGCAACAGATGAAAAAAGCAAAAGGCAAAACCTAGCCTATAGCATTCAGTAGTGTAGAGGACATTAGACCAATATTAATGATATCGTGCTGATTACTGTTCTGACATGTCTATAGGTCGTTAAAGTTGGTGAACCTGCTAGAATTACCGTGTGTGAGAAATAATCCAAGTCCACACTTCTGAGGCTGCTGAAAGTTACATAAACATAAGCCGGACACACCTGTCACCCCTGATCGATATAAAGCCGTCAGAAAAAAGAAAAAAAAAGCTTAGGTTTTTCTTTTTCTTTTTTTCTTGAAAGCACGTGAGCCGGCTGACAGCGCGCCTCCCGTGTCCGTCCCTCATCCATGTCCGTGCGTCCGCGAGAGCCCCTCCCTCTCCATTTCTCCCTCTGCGCGCTGCTCCGTCCTGCTCCGGCTCAGGGCGATGCTGTAAATGCGGCACTGACTGGGCACACTCCGGGAGGATAACTACATCCTGACAGCCACCGAGGAGCAGCGGACACGAGAAAACCTCACAGCAGACGATGTAAGTTATGTCTCTCTCGATTTTTGATTTACCTCTGCATGTCTTAAGTCCTTTTGTGGCCCAGCATGTCCCTTGTCCTCTCTAATTAGCCCACCGCCCACTGTACAATGTGCTTGAGTTATTGTAGAAATAAAAAAAAAGGCTACATTTAATTTTAACCTGAATAAACAAAATAAATTATAGACCATGTAAATGTTATTCTTATAGTAGTACATTTTGTAATTGAGTCCAAGGCATTGTGTTTCACTTTATTTTAACTACAAAGGTGGTGGATATTGGATAAGTAGCCTGCCTCTGCCCACTGTACAAATTTGTTAAAAAATAAAATGTTTCTAAATTTGAGAATAAAAGCGTAGATATTGATATAAATATTTGATTATATGGTAGTCTGTGTAACTCTTAAACCTGCATTAACAATGTGTTTGGTTTTGGTGATACATCAACCTTATTTGAAGTATTTTAATTATCTTTGAAGCTGTATGTAGTCCAGGCTGAGTTATCAATAGGCGTATAATGCATAAAATGAACCTTACTGTATGAAAATGATATCTGTTATATGGATTATTTACTGTAAAAGAGGCCCTACGTTCAGTTCACAAGTGTATATTTTACATGTAAAGTAATGTTAGATTAATTTTTGAACTTTTTTTTTCTTCCATTTGACTTCTTCGTAAAAGTTTGACTATTTCTATGAACATGACCTTGTTCAGTAAAGGTGTTCCCAGTGATGGCGCTGTGTCTTTTTTACTTCAACTAACAGTATCTAGTTTTGTACATCATGAAATGCTGTTTGTGTTTTCTGACAGACGTCTACCAAAAAAAAAAGCATCTGAAATCTGAATCATCCTCTTCTAAGCACTGGCCTCTATTACTTTTCACTGATTTCTCAGCTTGTGATACTATGTTAACAGTAGTTTTTTTTTTTAGCTTGAGCCACTGTGTACTCAGGAATGTGTGTGTGGCTTCAGCTTTTCTCCTGTGTCAAGGCTCCCAATGACTTAGCATCCAGTCTTGTGAAGTCATGGGAGAGCAGCTCTGCTAACCCACTTCCACAACTCTGATCCTAATATTCTTATGTCGATTATGTAACAGCAGATTTACCACAAGACATCAATGTAGAAATATAAACTGGCCCCTTTGGAAGTCATTGTTTTGTCTTCTTTATCTTTTGCATGGGGCAGCCTGAAAGCAGACTTTCTATGAATGACAATAATGTATTGTTTTCTAAGAATTGGTTCATTTATTCTTCTTCAGACTCAGGAAGTACATGGGCAATGCCTGTAACCAGAGATGGAAAAAGTACTCAACATCTGACTCAAGTAAAAGTACTTTAAAATGATATTACTCACAGTAGATGTAAAATTACGCAACAGAATTATTACTTGAGTAGGTATTGGTGGTATTGTTTGTGAAGTTTTAGTTTGTTAGAAAGTACTACTGTCACTACAGTTACTAATACTATTACTACAAGTGCTACTCCTATTACCACTACCACTACTACTATTACAACCCACCTAGCTACTGAGGTTAAAATTTTTTTTTTAGAGATTTTACATATTTTTTTAGTTAAGGTACAAAGGTATATCCTACAAAGGTAAAGTTTTAGTTATTTGGAGAGTGCTACTGTCGCTACAATTACTAATACTATTACTACAAGTACCTACTCCTATTGCCACTACCAGTTCCACTACTACTACACTTCTACCCACTTTGCCACTAAGATAAAATAAATTTAAAAAATAAATAAATAAATAAATAAAATCTTAGATTTTCCAAAATTATTTGAGTAAAAGTAACATGTTTTTTTTTTCTCTAAAATTACTCAGAAAGTACATTTACTTCAAAAAATCTACTTCAGTATATTAGTAAAAGTATTAAAGTAGTTAATTTCCCCACACTTAATCACCCTTGCCTTCTCCAAATGTACATTTAACAAAACTGCTTACTTAACCATCTTTACATTTTGTCTTTTGGAGCCATTTTTTTTAAATATTATTATCATTATTATTTTTTTTGTTTTGTTTGAACGTCCAGTCACTGCTCACTTGTCTGTTTACGTTTTACAGGCCAGACTCTGACATTTTACAGGTGAGTCATGGATCTTAAAAAGCACTCATTGACAGTAGCTGCATCATACCAAGAGGAAGTTGCCTACATAATATTTCCCCATTTATATTGCTTGTAACTGTATAAGACAATAGTGTTTTCTGAACATTTAAGGATATTGCAGTTGAGTAATTGTATAGACCTATTGTGCCTGCTCTTGTCTCAGGGCACAGTAATTACACTTTCCTGTCCAAAACAATGTGGCATTTTAACACTAATTGTACTAATTATACAGTTCATAATGGACAGCATGGATTACCCAGTCTTGAATGTCTTTCACAGAAGATCAAATGTAAAATGTTGTTGGTGATCAAAACTTTTTTTTTTTTTTTTAACAAACAAAAACACCTCATTTTATTGCTTTTCACTGTACCATAAGTGGGTTTCAGAAATCATCATAAAAGCCAAAAGCAATATAATAGCAATAGTTTACCATAGCTGAGGCATTTACTTTATCTAGGATGGCAATGTCTGAGGTAGAAAAGGCACTCACAATTTGTAAAAGTACCATTAAAATCCTATTACTAGTAGGGCTGGGCGATAAATTGATTTTTTTGATTAATTTGAATTTGTAGGTCAGGTCGACTTGTTTAAATAAAAATCGATTAAAAAAAAAAAACGTCCACCACCGGCACTCTGGGCTCCCATAGTTCATAGTGGGTAGGCCCGCCAGCCCTCCCTCCGCGCTAAGGTTAGAGGTACACAAACAACATGGCAGCGAGCAGTGAAGTGTGAGGTCAGTGTTCTTTAAATGTTAATGTTGCAGGCTAAAAACCTTCCTGAAAACCTATAGCACAGCAACTTCCTCTGGTTTTTAATGACTGGATGTTCTACAGCACACAACAGGAATCACCAGAGAAGATCTGAGAGGAACAGAATCAGAATCAGCTGCAGGAGCTCCAAAAACAGCCTAATAACAAGCGCAATATCATTTTAAAAAGTAGGTACACTTGGCCTGTTCAAATACAGGTATTTTTAATTAGATTAATTACCACCTCACATATGTTTAAAAACAGATTTTGTTAGTTTTTACAGTTCTAGCTAATATTTTTAAGAAGAATTATAGGCAAAAAAAATTGCAACTTTTAGGACAACTTTTAAGAAAATCCACCGTAAAATCACAGGGCCTTCTCTTCTATTTGACTTGTCTGATTGCACTTTAACCTCAAGAGGAAATCAAAGCAATAAAGCTAAACTTGTTTTGGACAATTTCTCTGTTGTCTTCAGTTTGATTTTAAGTAAGTGGGGGAAATTTTTTTTTATTTTTTTTTTCAAATTTTTTGTGAAAAAATCGGAGATTTTTTTTTTTAGGCTAAATTACCCAGCTCTAATTACTAGTAATTACTGCTACTGATTCTATTAGTGCTACTTCTACAGGTGCTGCCCTTACTTGAAAATTCTTGCTCTTAACTTTGGTATCTATAGTAACAGTTGTGAGGTTAATCAAGTTAAATTGGCTGAGTTGCAAATTTTTATCTTGGTTCTAGAGGCATTAAGCCGTGTGGCTGTGACTGCATTATTTAATTCGAATGGTCTTTTAATCCTGCTGCATTTGGATCATTAAGGTAGAAGTGTGGTTAATCTGCAGTGGTCTGATCCCAGGTCAGTGAGTTCTCTGCTTCTCCTTGTTCCCCTCTGTGGGCCATCAGTCACCTGAAGCCAGCAGTGGTACAGGTAGACTTGTGACGTGTTGTTGGCATAGATGTTGTCTCTGCTTCCATGTGAGATCTCAGGACCAGTCACTTCCCATACTGTACATTAGTCTGGCTCTTTCTTGATAGTGTGTCTGAGTCTGCAGATTTTTTCCCAAGCTGGCAATTCCAAGACCCTTTCGCTTCACAAGATCAAGGCTGGAAAAGAAAGCTGATTTTAATCCTGAAGGGGATTAAGACTCTCATGGGAGATTAAACCAGACCTCTGTCTTTAAAAGGACAAATTACTGTACCACCTCAGACTTGGGAACCTTTTACAGTGGTCTCCATAGAACAAAGTAGATTAGAAACAGTTCTGTTGCCATCATCTTTAATCAGCTGCCATCACTGTTTCTGCTTCTCAGGGTCCCAGACCAGAACTTGGGACAATTGACATGAATTTAGTCCCGAGTCATTGAGGCCATAGCTGTCTTTTCCCAGGATACACATACATTACATGAAGCCTCCCAAAGCATGAATAATGGTGTCAAACTCCAGTTCAAGTTCAAATACCAACAGAAGTAAGGTCTGCATTACAAAACTCCAACCAGAGACAAAACTACAGCTCATGCTTGAAAAGTTGGTAACATTGTCAGGTAGACATGAATTACAGATTACAGGTCTAGAAGTTAGAAGTTAAAATAGTTAATATGACCTCAATATTTGAAATTTAATACACCTGAGACATTAAAATGAAAATGTGGAAATACAAGTAAAAGGCAGGTTGTAAATAGATGAATAATAACTAATGTGCAGGATCAGGCAGTAGAAGATGTTGTATACATGTTAACCTCAGCGTCTGTAGTGTAGTACAGTACAATCTGTTACCTTTTATCCAGCTCTGTTAATGCTGAGGCGCTAATACAAAACAGGCTGGGCTTCAGTCTTTATCAGTGATAAGTGATATTGAGTAGTGTGTGCTGTTACTCACCAGTGTCTGCAGCATCAGCATTGTCTCACTGCAGCCTGTGTCTTCACTCTGTTTCATAGGCTACTGTATGTTTCTATACAGGGAAAATTAAACTGAATTAATTTGTGTTCTCAGGGATGTAGTAGATCTACCTGGCCTTGACAATCTAGTTTACTTCAAAGTTAAGCAAATTGTATATGACTGTGTCTGTCCTTTTAATTTCACAGATGTGGGTGTCTTCATAAGCACACTTGTTGTTGACACAATAATAAGAAAATACTAGATTTTAACATACTATATACAGTACAACATGTAAACATCATGCTAGCAGTTAAATGCTACAATTTAATTATATGTACAGTCTTTTTCTATTAAATATAGGCAAGATGTACTTTGAGTTAGCTTTGTCTGCAAAGTCTTTTTAAACAACATTTATTTATAACTCCATTTTGACTCTGTCAAAACCAGACCCTGTCAAAACCAGAGTCGAAATCAAGCTGTAACTTGGTCTCAATAAATCATATCACCATTATGAGATGTATTAACTACTTTTCTTGATCCATTTTTTCTATAAAAACACTCTACGCATGTGCAAAGCAGTATAATTCAAAAGCCCGAGGCGCTGCTTTGTGGTTAGAGTTTGTATTGCTAGTTTTTTCTTCTTGTAGCAGACTTTTTGGAGCTGAGCAGACTGAAGCAGAGGCTCATCAGCTCCACTGTACTGCATCATGTCTGTCCGACCTGCGTTTTATCTCGTGTCTATTACCACTACTCCTTATTACACACAGAGCCCTGCTATGGACAACAAAGCCTTAGAGCCTGACTCCGTGAGCGTGCCTATTGAGGATGGCATCATATGCAACGGCAATGGACAAATCCAGCAGCAGGACAGCACCATGATGACCCACCTGAAGAAGGTGCACAATCAGATCACAGAGGCACAGCACTTCTGCCACCTTCCCAAGCGCTCAGCAGTGGACCTGGAGTTCAAAGACCTCTCGTACACCATCCAGGAGGGGCCGTGCTGGAAGAGGAGAGGTAAGACTGTAAGCAATGGGTGCTTTAAACCAAGCGTTTGATTAAAGACTGTAAATGTGGGATTCAAATAGTATTTTTTTTTTTTTTGTCTTTTTATAACAAATTGATGCCAGATACAGGTGGTCACAAGCCAGGAAACTCTTTGTGCCGGTCACAAGCCTGGACAAACGTTTGATCAACTGTTGTGAAGCCCTTTGAGGCAACTTTTATTGTGATACTGGGCTATACAAATAAATCTGAATTGAACTGAATTGAAAGGGGTTGCATCAGGAAGCGGCTCTTGTGTAAAAACCTGCCAAATCAATATGCAAATCTCTGCAGACTCTGTGGCGACCCCATAAAGAAGAATAATTCAAAAGTAGGACATTTTGTAGTCCAAGCTTTTAGCCCACAGCTGTCATCCTAGCTCTATTGCGCAAATTCATTAAAGGTTATTGTTAATATTTTGATGGCAGTGGAGATAAACAGCTCTTTTGACACTCTTTTGACACCAGCTTTAGTGTGTAAATAAAGGACATTTATTGTCTTCTCTCCGTTGTGTAATGTGAATCCTAAATGTACACCAACACCTGGCCTTAGATGTCTCCCCATCCCCACAGGTCTGACATGTTTACTGCAGTTATTAAAGTTTCTCTAGAGTGTCTCTGATGAGATAATTAACAATAAAGAGGGTGACGGAGAGGACAAAGCAGAGAAGAGGTGAAGTAGGGCGAGCTGAGTGTTTCAAAGCTCCAGTGTGCCACATGTCATAAATTTACATTCCTCCAAGCTCTTAAAGAAAAAAACATATGAACTCTTATACTTTTTATTGAGACAACACTTACCACTGATGGTTTTATGTTGCAGCTTTTAACTTCAAGTGTTCACTCGAAAACAGCTCCATAATGATGTGTTTTGATTCACTGCTGGCTCAAGCACAACAAATGAGTATACAGAAAAACACTGCCTTCCTAGAGTACAGTATATGTAATAATTTCCCACAGCGTATAAAAACATCTGATGGTTGGAGTTTGGTTCATAGACAATACAAAAGCACATAGTGACCTGCATTAATAAAGCCTTCAGGACAATTACAGCCTTTATAGACAATGCTGACATCAATCTGTCAACTATAGTTTTTTGAACAGTAATTTCTCCAAAAAATATACTCTATACCATTATATATAATTATGCTTTACACTATTGTCTCATTGTATGAGACATAAAACAATTACTATTAGGTACAAAGCAAAACAATTTACATCATGATCACCACTAGTGTTACCTGTAGCTAAACTGCATACAACCAATGCTAGAGCATTCTGTATGTAGAACTATTTTAGGAAATGTTCAATTGATTTTGTGCAGCCCTTTAAATGGGTAGTAAAATATTCATGCCCTTGATAAGAAAGCCTTTAGATAGCTCTGTAATGACAGAAGGACCAAACAAGACGTAGCTGCATCCTTTAAAACACCAGGTAAGCCTATTATTTTCAATCAGAGTCCACAACAAACAAGAATAGTGAGTGGTTAAGCAGCAAAACTATGTAAACTAAGTGTACTTGATAAAACATTATAAAAAATACAGTGTACAAAACAATGCAACACTATTTCATTAGACACTGATGTGACTAAGTTTGTGATCGTTAGTGTTTATGTTACTTTTGCAGGTTTTAAAGCCTTACTCAAGTGCCTGTCTGGAAGGTTCTGCAGCCGGGAGCTGATAGGAATTATGGGGCCCTCAGGGGCCGGCAAGTCCACATTAATGAACATTCTGGCTGGATACAGGTAGAAGTGATAAAACACTTTTTTACAACCCAATAATAAAATGTATGTTAGCATTGGCATTAAGTTACCTCTGAAGTGTATGAAGCAGGGCACAAATAGTTTATTACCCCCTCAATAATATTCAAATATTGATATTTTTTACTTAGTCATTATTTCCCTAAATATTTAATTTTGAATGTTAAGCTTTTGTGTGTGTTTTCAGGAACACTGGGATGAAGGGTCAGATCCTGGTGAATGGCAAACCACGGGACCTGAGGACATTCAGAAAAATGTCCTGTTACATAATGCAGGATGACATGTTACTGCCTCACCTCACAGCTCGAGAGGCCATGATGGTGAGACTCACAGCTCCAGATCACACATACACTTTCAATTACACTAAGAGAGGCAACATATTTTGAATACTGTTTCAACAAAGTGCCAGTGAGTGACAGGAACAGGCTTGTGCTCAAATACCATCAGCATTACATGTTTATGATCATGATTTTCTTCTTACTGCAGGTTTCAGCAAACTTAAAATTGGATGAAACAATGGATATAAAGAAAGAACTGGTGGGTAGAAAACTCTATATTAATGTACACAAATACTGAGCCTACCTCATTGCCACGTACTGTTAGCTTTTCAATTGTATAACAAAAAAAAAGCAAAGTATCTTTTGAATTTAACTTTTAACTAATAAAAGAATATTTGGCTTTTGGTCATTTAAATTCAGTATCACTGAGACACGTGGGGCTAACAAACTAAATCTAGACTCTTTTGTGCAGGTGAGTGAGATCCTGACTGCCCTGGGGCTCCTGGACTGCGCTCACACCAGGACCAGCTCTCTGTCTGGGGGTCAGTGTAAGAGACTGGCCATTGCCCTGGAGCTGGTGAACAACCCTCCTGTCATGTTCTTTGATGAGCCCACCAGGTGAGAGTCTACTGCACAACACATGTC
Organism: Bostrychus sinensis; assembly: GCA_020698575.1. Classification (NCBI taxonomy): domain Eukaryota; kingdom Metazoa; phylum Chordata; class Actinopteri; order Gobiiformes; family Eleotridae; genus Bostrychus; species Bostrychus sinensis. The sequence goes on from CM036245.1 coordinate 17,635,242, forward strand.
TGAGAGGACAGCACTTGACTTGTTTTTGAACTAAACTATGCTCTCTGTTTGGTCTTCTTTTATAAGCTCATGTTAAGTTGTACCCCTGTGACCTGTTGTGTTTGTCTTCCCGCAGTGGTTTGGACAGTGTCTCCTGCTACCAGGTGGTGTCGCTAATGCGCTCTTTGGCTCAGGGCGGACGCACCATCATCTGCACCATCCACCAGCCCAGTGCCAAACTGTTTGAGATGTTTGACAAGGTAGGATGGAGATTATTTTAGCTAGTTTATTTGTTTTTTTTCTAATATGAGGTAGTTAGGATTGTATAGAGCATTGCTTGTTAGGGCTATGGAATTGTAAATGGCTGCTTTTCTAGGAACCATTCACCAGTTCACACACACACATATACATTCATTCATTCACCAGTGCCACAGACACTGGAAGTAAGGTGGATTAAGTGTTTTGCCCAATGACACAACACAATATGCACTGGGAAAAGCAGAGAACAAACCACCAACTTCAGAAAACAACCAGTATTGATTCCTTATAATAATACACATATAGAAAATCTCTGTATATTCTTGATGTGTAATCTCAATTCTATCTTCTTCTTTCTTTTACGCTTTTACTGTGGAAGCCGTGGCTCGAATGTGAGAAATTTCAAGCGCACTTTGTTTTGCTAAGAAAATCAGTGTGGCTAGCTGGCTGGTCTTGTAATGATCAATTTGTTGACACTGGCTGCTTAAAGAAATTATTTACTTTGCGTCAGTTATAAATTGTCATGTTTATCTACTAACCCTGTCTTCCTCAGCTGTACATCCTCAGTCAGGGCCAGTGCATTTACAAAGGCTCAGTGCCGTACCTCATCCCATACCTGAAGACTCTCAGCCTGTACTGTCCCACCTACCACAACCCTGCCGACTTCAGTAGGCCAAATTTAGTTCTTCTTTTATTGATCAGCACTAATTATGTGTCTGTGATTGTCATCTTAACATTTTTCCATTTTGTCCCGTTCAGTTATTGAAGTGGCCTCAGGAGAGTACGGAGACTTGAACCCAGTGCTGTTTGAAGCGGTTCAAGGTGGTTTGTGTGCTTTGGAGGAGAAGAAAAACCTCAGCCAAAACAATGGACAATCAATCTGCACCACATCCTACCCCAAGGTACATAACAATTAAATAAAGTTATGAAACTAGGCATGGTTTTAGTATTTTAATGGGAAGGACAAAGATTTATCCCAGAGCAGATCAACTGGTCTGATTGTAGAACCCAATTTTTATCTATTTTACCATCTATATATTTTAACATTCATACTTATTCTTTAAATAAGCTGAACATTGAAACTGTATTTTACATATCCCTGCTACCCACTTTTATATCCCGATGCACCCTTTGGGATCCACTGTTTTCTCCTATCATCACAGAATAAAATAAAATAAACCATATTACTTTGCATTGATTGTTATTTTTTGTTTTTCCAGGAGCATGAACACATCGAGAGCCATACTTTTGCAACAAGCACTTTAACACAGTTTTGTATTCTCTTTAAAAGAACATTTATAACTATATGTAGAGATCAGGTAAGTTACTTCATTGATGAAGTTGAGTGTAGTAAAATTACACAGAAAGGTGGTTCAGTAACATGTTTTCTTATCTGTGTCTGCAGGTATTGACCCACCTCCGGCTGATGTCCCACATACTCATTGGTGTGTTAATCGGACTGCTGTATCTCCAGATAGGAAATGATGCAAGCAAAGTGTTCAACAACACTGGGTTTCTCTTCTTCTCTATGCTTTTCCTCATGTTTGGAGCACTCATGCCAACTGTCTTAACTTGTGAGTATGTTAACAATGAAAGTAAAATAGACACTTATTAACTCCCCCTCTGTACTATGAAGGTAGTTGAACCTTTTCTGGGTTGTTGTGATGTTGCTCCTTCCCACAAAGACAACACCAAGGCACTGGACAAATTAACCTAAGCTGAAAGTTGGTGAACATATTAAACAAAACACTTACTTGGGGCCACAACAAGAGAATAAATAAAACAATTAAACAGTTAAGGCTGAGTATTTCTGAAATGTTATGAATTACATCTCTGAAATGGCATTTGTTGTATCCTTTATTCTCAGTCCCTTTGGAGATGTCTGTGTTCTTGAGGGAACATCTGAACTACTGGTACAGTCTGAAGGCTTACTATCTGGCAAAAACCATGGCAGATATACCCTTCCAGGTGAGCTTTATTCACTCTGGCTCTGTTTATTTAGGACCCTATGGCCCATTAAACAAATAAAATACTCAGAAACATTAAATACTTCACAAACACATCACATACTGTAATATTGCTCTCTACAAACTTACGATCTGTTCGTGTAGGTTTATCTTTTTTAAACAATCCAGGTTCAAAACATGGAAACTTTTTTTTTTTTTTTTTCATTACTGGACTACAAGTTTTATAATTAAAGCGTTCTGATGTTAAGTTACAGGGCAGGAAGTCATTGGTAACAAATACACAGAAGAAGGTCACGTGATCAGTGTGTGTGACAGTAGGCTGGTTTGAGTTGAGGCAGACAGTTTTTGAGCAAGAGGAGCACAGTTGCTCTCCACCAACTGCGTCCGCCTGCATGGACTACAAATGCTTAATGCATGATGGGAAATGGTGTCCTATTCACACACGCACTGACAGCTGATTTGGTCAGAGTTGTGTTTTGATCACAGACGTGACGCCCTGACACTTGGCTGCCTCCCAACCTTACACAAACTAGTGCTCTAGTGCTTTGATATCTCCAAATGCTTTAAATGTGACTGAAAGTGTCCAGGGTGTTGTCAGATATGGATCACATGAATAATAAATTATCTTTTTGAGTACAGTCTCATAATCAGAGATCCATATAATATTTTAAGCCTAAGCTGCAAACTCTGCAACAAGAGCAGTCTCATCTCTTTTCTTTGATGATAAATGTATGTTAGTATTCACTAACTCTTAAAATAGTTTTTTTAAGACAAAACTTCAAACAAACACAAGATCTGTCCTTCCAACGAGACGCTGCGTTATCTGAGGCACCCCACTCTGTTCTCGGCTCGTGAACTGGCCGACTTGGCGCTTTTCCCCGCCCCCTGCTGCAGCCGCCTGTTCTCACCTGCAATCCAGACGAGGTGCATTTCATCTCAAACAGGCCTACTGTCACTGACTGTGTTGCCAGATAAGATGGTGTGTATCAGCTTATGGAGATAATCAACTTCTCTGAGGAGGAGACAGGAACAAGCTGGTTCAACCATAAAAAGTCAAGGTAAAAGCAGCATTATTAAAAGCTGACAGGAGCTGCCTCCTGGTGCTGCTGATGGACACACTATAACCACATTACAGATTATCATGTGACCTTCTACACTTGTATACTCCCACTGACTGTCCTGTAATCTTACTACTGATGATGGTGCCTGGATGTACACTCAATCATCATCATCATTTTAACAAAAGTCTTTGGCTTTTTTAACTTACTTACTATTATTATGTAGAATCGTCAGCACTACAATATTAGTTCAGTTTATTTGCCATTTGCAGTATAAAAAAACACATTAGAAAACAGTTTATAAGTTTATAAGTCTAATAACATATAACTATAACCCAACTCAGTTTAATGCAATAATCTGTAATGATTGTAAATCAATAGCTTGCATTATTCATTGAGACGTACTTACTCGCACACTTATCAAAATAAATAAATAATTTATTTGTGGGTTTTTGTGTTTTTTTTTTTGTTTGTTTTGTTTTTTTGCTTCAGGTGCTCTGCCCTATATTGTACTGCAGTATTGTGTACTGGATGACAGAGCAGCCTCCTGAAGCCACTCGATACCTGCTCTTCATGGCCCTGTCCATCTGCACCGCCCTGGTGGCTCAGTCACTAGGGCTGCTCGTCGGTGCTGCATCCACCTCACTACAGGTGCTCTAGGATTTAACGTTTTTGTGATTAACAAATACAAATCTTGACTGCTTTGTCATAAGACTCAATGTTTTCTTACAGGTAGCCACGTTTGTTGGACCTCTCACTGCAATCCCAGTGCTGCTTTTCTCTGGTTTCTTTGTCAACTTTGATACAATCCCCAAGTATCTGCAATGGAGTTCCTATGTGTCTTATGTCAGGTGTGTACCAGAAAGAGCTCTATGGGCACCACCTCCACACAATATAATATAATATAATGCTAAAATCTTGTTTAGCAAGTGACAACTGTTGGTCCACCAGTCTATTACTAATATTATACACCAAAGACTTGTAATAGATTCAGGTAAAACGAAATGCTTAGCTCCCTTGTCTTCCATATTAACATTTTAGAAATCCATTTATAAATATTTTTGATCTTTTATACTTGTTATGTTGAAGATTTAACGCTTATGTTACTCTGACTTCTAATAATAATAATAATAATAATAATAATAATAATAATAATAATACATCAAACTTATATTGCACTTTTTAGGACACTCAAAGATGCTTTACATTTTAAAAAAAATTGTAATGAATGAGCTATGGAAATTAAAGTTATGGTTGATTTTTCAGGTATGGCTTTGAGGGAGTGATTCTGTCCATCTATGGAATGAACCGCTCAGAGCTGGAGTGTCCTGGTAAAGTCTGTAAGTTTCAGCAGCCTGAGGAGGTCCTGCAGCTTCTGGATGTGGAAGATGCAAAGCTCTACATAGATTTTATTGTCCTGGGCATTTTCTTCTTCATCCTCCGACTGGCCACGTATTTCGTCTTGCGCTACAAGATCAAGGCTGAGCGATAGGTTTTTCACTTGAATCCAAAAACTCAAGTCTCTTAATAATGTACTGCTGTTTCCTATCTGTGCACAAACATTATTCATGCTGGATTCTTCTCACACGTGCTGCTAAAAGGCCAGTAATACACATTGCACACATACTTTTCTGTGGAGAGCAGAGTGCAGGGAAAGCAAAGTCATGTTGAAATCCACATCAACCGGTTTTACCTCAGACATGGGGACTGTGCACAAAGACAGATGAGCAGTGAGGTTGTTACATTGAAATTAACCACGGGCATTAACTGTACATATCATTGCAAATGGAAAAAAGGTTTCTAAAGCAATTGGTCCACTGTGAGCGTAGTAGTGAGTAGTGTTTATGTTATCATTGTAGTGTGTTTACATTGTTGTGAGCCAAAAGCTTGAAGTTAACAGGACTATCTATGGAAACTAAGTGATGCATTGTGCCTAAAAGACTGAAAATCCTATATTTAATGGGAGGTATTTGTTGGTTTAAAGATGTTTGTGTTGGTTCATAATGTTTCACATATTTCTGAAACCCAAAGCAAATGTAATTGTTTTCATTCACTAGTTTTGTGATATTTGTAAATTTTGTATTGATTACTGATCATTTTTTATACTACAATCAAAACTATGTGAAATGCACACCTAGTCTTCCCGCTCATTTTATATGAATTTTTTTTTGTATTTCTTTTTATTGTATTAAGCTGTTCAGAAATAACATACTAGAGACCACTGTTTACTGCTACTTACCTCTAGCCTAAGTACCTACTTAGCTTGAGACTATTACTAACTTCCTGAACACATTTACCAATAATTTCTTTGGTGCTATCTGAAGCGTCCTAATTTATTTGAATTGTGTATTTGATATAGCTTATACTTTGCACATTACAAAATTAAGGAATCTTGGAAAACTACCAAAGACAATGCATTTGGACAAACTGTATAAGACTTAATTTTATTTAATAAGTCCAGTCTGTCTCTGGAAGCAAATTGGACAATCGATTAATTTGTTTTTAGATTAACTATATTTTGTTAAAAGGTGTGTTTCAGAACACAAAGTAATGAATGAGCAAGTAATGAAAGTTCTTTAACATTTTAATAAACTTTAATTTAAAACATAAAATTTTGGTAATGCTTACTTACAGGTTGTGCTTACTCTGGCACTGGTTGTTTTGTTTGTCTTACGTATTTGGAAAAACACAGTATATACAGTTGTACTGTATATTTTATTTATTGCTATTTTATTTTATAAAATGTAATGTAATGGACTAGTATTCAAATGATCAAAAATGTTTCCAAAAATCATATTGTTGAAAAAATCGTGTCACATCTTTTTTGCTACAGTATCATGATGTATCGAGTCTGTACTGTGACAACTATATTGTGATATATAGTGTATTGCCAGTTTTTTGCTAATACACAGCCCTACAAACAAGAATGGAAATTAACAAATAAATAATGGTTTATAGATACTGACCTGAAATTGTGAGCAGTGTGTTGGAAGAGGACCTTTCTGTGTGTATCAGACTCAAGAGTCACTGTGATGGTAAGAGTCTCATTTGGCAGCAGAAGACTCGAACAGAATTTGATTTCAGCCCCAGCTTCGACCACTACAGGTATCCCCACCATGTACACCCTGCACACAGACACACAACCCTCAGATCATACAACAAACTAGCCTCTCTTTTTTATTGTTTACAAAGGTTCAATAAAAGGTTACACAAAGAAGCCTATACCAAGAGTAGGAAGTGGTGCTCAAAAGCTGTACTCCCAAAGAAGTAATATTATTTAAAAGATAGTAGCACCTGTAATGAACTCAAATCACCTTAAACCTTGACCAGTGCTAAATCAAGACTAAACCTAACTAGGACTAAAACAAGACTAATCTAGGTCTCAATCAAGACTAAATCAGGAATTAACTAGAAACAAAAACAGGATAAAACCAGGACTATAGTAGGACTAAACCAGGACTAGAAATCCTATCATGTGTGCATAACAACTCTATTTGCAGCACTGTCAGTCAGTAGACATAAAACAAATGAATAATAAGAAATTTGAGATTATAGTCTTCTCACAGTTGAGCTTTGCAGTGTTTGTGCACTTACTTTTCTTAGGCAATGGCTATGAAGTTTTGACATGGAGAACAGTTTTTTCCGACAGTTTTTTTCTCCTTAGCCGCACATTGATTGTCCTTCACTATGCGATCATGGTATTTTATATCAATAGTTATACTTATGAAATCCTTTTACTAAATCAAACGCTACAAAATTCTTGGAAGTGCACACGTCTTGATCCCAGCCCACCCAGGTCAATACACAAGGCCCACAGTGTGCTGGAGACCGTGTCTAATAATATTCTTAACGTTTATTGACAAGTCTAAACTTATTTCTGTAATATTAATATGGTTTGTTGTTTTAACTTGCTCATTTCAACCTACATCCTAAAATGCTTTTGTGGTGATTTTTTTTTTATGATTAAATGGACTAAAGCTTTGAATAAATTAAATAACTTTAATTAGCATAAGCCATAGATGAACATTTATCAGCATCAAAGGCTATGAGCTATTCCACATTTACTTCATTTAAATAGCCTGTAAATATGGCCAGTGTCTTCACAAAGAGAACTGTTTTCATCTGTTTGATCAACATTTGAAGTCCCATTAAACAGACAGCAATCTTTTTTTCTCATTTCTCAGAGAAAGAGGCTGTCTCGGAGTCACCTTATCTACATCACACTAGAGCCTCATCCACAACAGCCCTTTAATAGGCTACTAAATTGTGAATGACCACCCCCAAAATCCAACAGTGGTGGCCATTCACAATTTAGTCTCCTTTGTTTTGATTTGGCCAGTATCCCAGTCTGGTCCTCTGTGATACTGCCTTAACCAAACCATATAGTCTCTCCATCTTCTTCTTTTGACAGTGAATCAAACTTAAGTATAAGGTACGGGTTTGTTTGGTGAAAAATACCCATAGTTTTCATTTGGGCTCATATTGTTTATCCTAAAATCGTATTGTTCTCTTTTCAAGCCTTCTGGAAAGGTTCTGTCAATAAAAGTTACCCTCAGATGCCGAGATGTCCCACTGAGGACACTGAGACACGCCTTTGTCACCTCCTGGTAGGTTTTATCCTTTTCCTGATCTTTTATTGCTTATTCAAAACATTATACATTTCCATTATATTTTTACAACAACATTAGGATCAGCAGCCCCAAAGATATCTACAGCCACCCTTCACAATGGCACAGGAGCAACCTGCAGGCGCTCTGAGGTGGCATATAATCACACAAGTTCAACATAGTTTGTAGGAGCAGCGAATAAAATCACTTTCTCCCTCTGGTTTTGAGCTTTGAAAGGTCCTGCATCTACCTCTGGAAATATAAATTACTGACTAGACTTTGTACCAAGACTACCACTGCCACAGACCTGGCTGCCAGTTGCTTATCGGTGAAGCTCTTCAATGTGCAAGTTAAAAAGAAGTTTTTGTAACTGGTTCATATATTCTGCAATGTAATTCACAGTATACTAATCATTTCTGAATTGCAGTTTCAAGCCTCCAAAGCGTTTCCAATCCCTGCACCCTGTTAAAGCCAAAGAGAAGTAAAATCTACAGTGAAGACACTCATTGGTCGAACAAGTCATTGCAGTAAGTTCTACAATAATTTATACTGTACAGACAACCAATATTTCCTAATAATTTTATATAACACACTTTTGTGTTGTTGGTTGTTGCAGTCTCCATGTATCTCTCTAAAACCAGCAACACCATCACAGCAGAGTGACTCCCTTACTTAGCCATGTTGTGGAATTGGATGTTTAAACACATTTAGTATTTTAGAGTCTACATAGCTATCAACTGAAGCCAGCCACTGACCTCCAGCAGGCCAGACATCGTAATTGTGATCAAGTTTTCATCATCATGTGCTGCACGTCATTAGTTAGGATTCTTTACCTACAACATCACACACAACCCCTACATGTTCTGTTTTTTCATTTTTTCAGTGTAATGACAAGACCTCCAAGACCAGAAGAAAGAAAAGAAGACGGATGTCCGATGTCATCTGCTGGTATTATTACTTAAGTAGAATAATCAAGACTCAACAAATTTGTTACTTGAATGAAAGTATGGTATTGACTGTATTGAAGTTTAATCAAAAAGTACTTGCTGCTAATATAACTACTAATACTTCCACTACTGATACTACTACTTGTACTGTATGACTACTAAAAGTTTATTTATATAGCACCTTTCTAGGACAGCAGTCACAGTGTGCTTCATATTAATAAAGTGAGTGCATGAGTATGGACTGGACGTGCTGAGGTCAAAGTGGAAAGACCCTGTGGGACTTTCAGCTTTCATTTTAAGTGTTTTTTTTTTTTTTTTTTGTATTTATTAAGCCACAAAAAAGGGGGAAAAACACTAAAAATACAAAAAAGTAATACATTCTCCAAATTTTGTAGTTTTTGTAGGCTACAAAAGTTTTTTAATGTTAGAAGTTCAAACAACCATTACGATTGTGCTCCCCCTTGTGGTCAAAATTGCTGATGACAGAGGCACTCAAAACACTGCTGGTCTGCTGGTAAAAAATGGGGTTATTCGTTTATGTTATGGTCGTTTTTTTTTATTGTACTACTAACTAAAACCCTAATAATAATAATAATAATAATAATAATAATAATTTCTTCTTTTTTTTTAAGCTGTATAAATTCAATTATAAACCAGTGGTATAACCTGCTACCTGACCAATCACATCGTCTTCCCATTTAACTTTGTAATTTATTCTCTGGAAATAATTTACATCTTCACCAGGAACTCAGTGACTTCTTCTCAGTGACGGTTGCTCATTAAGTGGCAGTGAACAAGACAAGGCGCAACTGGTTAACTGCAGTTTCATTCAGTTACATTGAGTTTTTTGTTTAACTATGCTAAAGAATATTTTTGCAACAAAAGATGGGCTCCCAGAAGAGAGGGGACAGTGGGCAAGTAAAGTAGAGTTTCTTCTTGCTGTGGCAGGAAATGTTGTTGGTCTGGGCAATGTTTGGAGATTTCCTTATCTCTGCTACAAAAATGGAGGAGGTAAGTTAAAATATCACAATTTACCTGAAAATGTCAAATGACTTCTGATGCATATTATATAAATGCAGGTGCATTTTTGGTGCCGTATCTGGTATTTGTGGCTACCTGTGGGATACCTCTATTTCTTCTGGAGACCTCTATTGGGCAGTACACCCAGGAAGGAGGCATCACCTGCTGGAGGAAGCTTTGTCCTCTGGCTGAAGGTAAACAACATAACTGCACTACTATAAATATTAAAGATCAAATCAAAATATGCTACCAAAAATTGGAGCAATATATCAATATTTGAACAGACAAGAATGAGAGCAGGTTACCATGTCCTAGTGGTGGTACTGGCAAACAGCTTAGTAAGAGTTTACTTAGTTAGATTGAATAACAGGCAAAATGTACAATGAGTTTGACGATAGTTGTTAGCATACATATACCATCCAGCCACAAAAGTCACAAGCCAGTGAACTCTTGTGCTGGTCCCAAGCCCACATAAATGGCATGGGTTGCAAAGGCATAAAACTTGTGCCAAACAAAATTATCGCACACCAGGAAGCAGATGATTTGCTGTGGCATCCCAGGAAAGGAAAAGCTAAAAGTACAGAAAAAGGAGATGTTAGTATTTCCATGTCAGATATTTCTACAGTATAACAAATCCTGGTCCCACAGGTATTGGTTATGGAGGCCAGTTGATCCTTCTGTACAGCTGCATGACCTACATCATCATCCTCTCCTGGGCAATGCTGTACCTGGTCTTCTCCTTCAGCTCACAGCTCCCCTGGGCCAGCTGCGGAAACTACTGGAACACAGGTAACTTTTTACTAGTGAAACAAGTGAGTGCAAAAGTAAAACACTTGAGTAAAAGTAAATTATATTATATGTAGGAAAATAGTGCTTTCACAATGTTTCTACTTTAGTAACTACTGTACTTTAAAGACTGCTGCCTGTTTTCATTCTGTGTAATGCTGTCTGTGTGCTACTGTTTATGTCAGCGTGTCTGTTTAATCCATTCTGACAGATGACTGTGTCGATATTTCAATAAAAAGGAACATATCTTGGAGTAACAACAGTTTCTCAGCCTCCGCTGCCACTGAGTTCTGGGAGTACGTGTTTTAGATGATTATTTCTGTACATTGTATTTAATAGTAATAAAAATATCCATAGCCATAATAAAATGTACGGAAGAGGATTAGGGCCGCTGTAAGAAAAAAATAATTTTGAGGGTTGAGATTAAAGTCAGATTTCTCAGATTAAAGTCAGAATTCTGAGAATAAAGTCAGAAGTATGGATGCCTGTAAGGACTGACTCTGTGGGAGGAAAAAAAAAAAAGTACAAAATCCCTACAATAAACTATATAAATGCACTTGTTGACATTGTCTTTGATTCACTAACTTAAGGTTTCAGAAAATACATTTTGAATACGTTCTTAAGGACTTTCTCTTGTGCTGTTGCCTCAGCGACAGTAGTAGATGGACCGTCGCCATTGCAACAATAAATAAAGTGTAAATTCTGACTTTTTTCTCAGAATTCTGACTTCAATCTGAGAATTCTGACTTTAATCTCAGAACTCAACCCTCAAAAATATATATATATTTTTACAGTGGCCCTAATCCTCTTGTACAAAAGTGATAAATGATATTGTTCTTCGGCCTCTTCACCATTTAGGCGGCGCGTTTTGTCTATCTCTGGTGGGATTAAGGAGATAGGCAGCATTCGTTGGGAGATTCTGCTGTGCTTAATTGTTATGTGGATCATATGCTACTTTTGCATCTGGAAAGGAGTCAAGTCGACTGGAAAAGTATTGAAATAAAACATAATTATGGATAATGTAAAAAAAATTTTTAATCAATAACAGGGTCTTTTTTTTCATTTTTTCCCAGGTGGTTTATGTTACTGCAACCTTTCCTTATGTGATGTTATTAATTTTACTGGTCCGTGGCCTGTCTTTACCTGGAGCTGTAGAAGGAGTGGTGTTTTATCTTCTGCCTGAACTGTCTCGACTCTTGGACCCTCAGGTAAGACCTCTATTATAACATGTAAATCTTTTTTTTTTTTTTTTTTTACACCAACTAAAAAACTGTAAAGCTAGATTGGTCCAGTGTGTTGAGGAGTTCAAGTATCTCAGGGTCACAATGAGTCCCACACTGTTATTTAAAAGACACATCAAACTCACAGCCAACATAATAAAGTGAAATGTACAAAATTTTAAACAAATCAGATCATCTACGACAACAACTGCTGCAAAAATGTTTCTATGTTCAATGATTTTCTCACAGAGATTGCATCAAAGCTTGGTCACTTATTGGAGATTACAATTGGAAAAACAATAGAAACACTCCATAAAAATTCTCAACCAAAAACCTCAGTCATTTCACCACTGTAATAGTATAGACAAATAACTTCTAAACTTTATTCACATTAAAAACTGCTGTTCTATATACAAAACTCTTCATGGATTTGCCCGCCTCCACTTTGTGGGAGAGGTTTCAGCAGCAGACCCTCAGCTAGAAGAAATGTTGAGATCCCACACAGAAAAACTACATCTTGGACAAACCTTTCTGTCAGTCAGAGGATGTCAATTTGGAAACAGCCCCACTGACAAATACAAGAGAATGTCCCACTCACCTCTCCTTCATAAAGCAACATAAACAGTTTCTTAAAAGAAATAAGCCTGGAGATCATTTTAACAAATTTTACATTGTCCTAAAGTCCTAATGTGTGTCTGTGTGTTATATATTTGTCATTGTTCACTGTTCTGTGTTGTTCTGTTTTACCTGCCTTGGTACTACAGATGAAAATTACACATGTATTGATTGTTCATTAATGTGCACTGTCCCGACTAAACAAATAAATAAATATTAATGGTCATGAATATTAAATGTATTTGAATTGGATCAGGTTTGGATGGAGGCTGGTGCCCAAATCTTCTTCTCCTACAGCGTGGGCGTGGGGTCTTTGACTGTACTGGGCAGCTATAACAAGTACAACAACAACTGCTATCGGTAAGGCTGCAACACTGCAAGTAAAAGATATGACAAAAGCTATCATTTTCTAATGCTGACCTAATATTTATTCTTTACCTGTAGTGGAAAATAATTACGTTTACTTAATTTATAAGTAAAACTATGTAAGTAAAAGTATGAAGACATTTTTGAAGAAAACTAAGTTTCTAAGTGCATATTTTTTTGTTTCACGTTGTTAATTTTTAGAGGATTTTTAAAACTTTTATTCAAGTTACGTACATTTTTCAGGGGTGACAGAGGTTTGGCAGTTTGATACCCGCTTTGACACATTTTATACTGTCACTGACACTTCACCCACTTTCTGTGATATTAAAGATCAATCAATCAATAATATCAAGTGAATTTGTGACTCCAAATTGCCCAAAATAAATGAATGTGAGAGGAAATAATTGTGTATGTCTCTTAGGCTCTGCAGTGTCCAAGGTGTTGGTGGGCTCTAGTCCCTAATATATTTTTTTTTGACACAGAGACTGCATGTGGCTGTGTCTGCTGAACAGTGGCACCAGTGTGGTCGCAGGATTTGCAGTCTTCTCAGTGCTTGGCTTTATGGCACAAGAACAAGGTGTACCTATTTCAGAGGTGGCAGAGTCAGGTAATCAACCTTGCTTCATTTCTGTCAATGCATATAGAGTACTTTGTGTTGTAATAAAATATGTATATTTGTGAAAACTAAGGATATAATGTACATTGATCAGGCAAAACATTATGAATACCTGCCTCTTACTGATGATCATAATGCATTCTGACACCTTTTTATCAGAACCAGCATAGCCGTCTTGCCAACGTTGCCAGTACTGCCACCCTGAGGCAAATACTGAATACTGCATTTAGATGGGGCAAGTAAAGGCTGCCATATAACAACTGCTGACTTGTACTATTGTTCAGGAAAGTTAGATACCCATGTGAGCAATTAGTAAAGTGCTTTAGCTCTATCATAGTTTTCACTAAGGCAGCCATTCCCAAGTCAGAGTGTGACACTTTTTTCTCTATTCCTTCACACTGGAAAGATACAAAAGGTGAAATGGTCAAAGTAATAGAACAATGCCAGCCTACCATTACATTTCTATTTACCAATCCATATCAGTGGTATGTCCAGTAAATTGTAATACTATTTTCTTTTTTTACATAGGACCTGGTTTGGCGTTTATAGCGTACCCACAGGCTGTAGCCATGATGCCCCTGCCTCAGTTGTGGGCCATCTGCTTCTTTGTGATGCTCATTCTTCTGGGCCTGGACACTCAAGTAAGACACCTACAAGTTAACAAATTATTCAACAGAGGTAGCTGCATTGTCACATTTACACTAAATAATGCTTGTATGTAAATGTTTAGCTTTTAATAATCTATAAGTCTATGAAGCATATGCGTTTTACTTTGAATTACACTATTAAAATAAAAACACATTTGCCAATAATCTGTCAGTAATTGTTTGTTGTTCAGTTTGTAGCCATGGAGGTGATCATGACCTCCTTCATAGATATGTTTCCATTGGTGATGCGCCGGGTCGGTCGACGTGAGTTCTTCCTCCTGCTCTTCTGTCTGACCTGCTTCGTTCTGCAGCTCGTCATGATCACTGAGGTATCTGATGTCTTCACATGCACTACCTGTTCCTCCTGACACTAGGCCCTCTAAATCAGTGCTTCTCCAACTTTTTTACTACAACCTTTCAAGTACCATCTTTAACTAGGCCTAACTAAGGTTGTTTTCATGTGTTAGTGCACTCCGTGGTGCGGCTTCAGGGCACACTAGATGCAATTGTGTTTACTTTCCTGTTAGTTCTGTTCTGTTCTCACGTATTGGTTACCATTTGCCTCCAACGGTGCATGTAAACCACGTGATAACTGTCAGCTGACTGATGAACTGTTACAGAACGCACCTGGACTCATGTACTTAATGCAAGGCTTCCTGTCCGTGATCTGTCAAACTATTCATGGGGACACGTGCAGAGGCTTGGCCTTTATCTTGTGCTATCCACGGTGTTACACGTGGAGCTCAGTGCAGGACGTGGAAAGATTCTCCAACTATGTGCCATGCCGCACCCACTACAACTTCTTTTTATGCGCGCTGAGAACAGAATCGCTTACTGAACTGTAGCCTTCAAATTCAGATGGGTTTGTGTCCTGCAAAACAACAGACAGTAATTATCTCTAGTGAAACTACTGGTGGGCCGCCCGAAGTCGGTAGCTTTCACACGCACAGCTCCGGGGTGCGATGAGAGCCTCTGGTGCACCGTTCCTACACCACCTGTTTAGAGCAGTCTCAGAGAGGCTGTTTAGTGTGCACCTGAGTGCAGCTTTTGCATTCACACTGTCCCACGCACACCAAACTTGGGTCAAAAGCTCTTTTGCACCAACCCAACAAGTGCCAGTGTGAAAACGCACTTAATCCAGGACTAACCTGTGCCTAAACTGGGACTAAAACAGGACTTAATCCAGGACTAACCTGTGCCTAAACTGGGACTAAAGCAGGACTTAATCCAGGACTAACCTGTGCCTAAACTGGGACTAAAGCAGGACTTAATCCAGGATCAGAAACCTGCGTACCACCAGTGGTACCTGTCCCACACTTTGAGAACCAGTGCTCTAAATGTTGATTTTTCTCTCCAGGGAGGGATGTATGTCTTCCAGATATTTGATTATTATGCCTGTAACGGAGCCTGCATCCTCTTCCTGTGTGTCTTTGAAACACTCGCTCTAGGATGGATTTTTGGTGGGTACAGTAAATTCAAGATATTGATCAAGGAAGGAAAAGTTCAATTGAATTTTGAATAATATTTTAAAATATTGATGTGTGCCTGTAATATGACCACTCTAGATCTAAGTATTGTGCTCTGTGACTTGAATCTCACATGTTGCATGATGAAGGTGCAGAGAAGCTGTTCGTCATCATAAAGGACATGACAGGTGTAAGGCCCAACTCATACTTCAAAATCTGTTGGCTCTTCCTCACTCCAGGAGTTTCCCTTGTGAGTCTGATGGTCCTGTGTTGGTTTTACACTGATTCAAAAGTAAAAAAAAAACAACTAATTATCCTTGTTACAGGTTTCTTTTATATGGTCTTTGGTGGAGTATCAGCCTTTGACATTTAACCGCTGGTATGTGTATCCGTCCTGGGCATACGTCTTGGGCTGGGTCCTGGCCTTGTCCTCCATCCTGCTGGTGCCAGGATGGGCCCTGTACTTAATGACCACTCAGTCTGGGACTCTTAAACAGGTATGACTGAGAGGACGCATCTTTATAGCTGCAAACTCAGATAGGTCTTTCAAGTGCCAATACACAGTATACCAACATAACTGAAGGAGTGTGAAGAGTTGTGATAAAGTTGTGGTTGATAACAGAAATAACAGATAACACTTTCTGTGTTTGGCAGATTATTTGTTGTAACAATGCTGCTTAGCAATAAATCATATACAGTTCAGATGGAAAGCCTGTTTCTTTCCCATTTATTTGGTGCCACATTTGTAGGGAACATGCATTGGTTTCTTCAGACTCTAATCATCCAGTCCACCAAACAAGTGACAATTGGCTTATTTTGCTATTTTTTTCACAGGCGCAACCAAATTCATGTTTCTCACAAATGTAGCACCATTAAAAAGAGAAACAAACATTACCATTTTTTTGGTTTTCATTTTACAAGATACATCGTTACAAAAAAGAGGGTGACAGTGGCACAGTGAGTTAAGCGTTCTTGCTTATACTGTGCATACTGATGTCCCTGGGCAAGACATTTCACCCACACTGCCCACTCTAGTCAGAGTATGTGCAACAGGGCATCCAGCGAAACAGAAAATCTGCCAGGTCATTGTGATACTGGTTTGCTGTGACCCTTAACGAAACAGGGAGCAGCTGAAAGTTAAAAAAAAAAACTTTGTTACAACGATGACAGATGTGTTTTTGTGTAAATATATACAGAGTGAGCTGTATTGAATTACATCAAAGAAAGACTAGTTATTCCTCCTTTATGCTCTAGGGAACTATTGCAATTTTGTGTCAGTCACCAGCCTATATGAGCAACTGTTCCTCAACAACTATCTTTTTAACTACACTAAATGCCGTTAGGATCTAATGAAAGCAACTCACAAAGGGACATTTCTCTTTTATTGTCTCCTTAAAGATAAAAAACAAGTTTTGAGCAACAGGCTCTTGACAAGTTAGACAATGTACAGTACTTGTTTTGTTAGAAAACAAAGACATTTGCATTATTTAATTACTTTCACCTGTTTTTTTTTCTTCAATAGCGTGTTACTCGCCTGTGCAACCCCAATCCTGCCTACTCCCTGACTCACAAACAAGAGGCTGAGCTGAAGCACACTGAAGACTGTGCCCTGAAAGAGTATCCCTCTGAGTGATATGAAGTTGCATACTGTCAGATGCATAAGTTTTCCTATTAGTGCATTTTTACTTTTCATAGAATCAGCTGTAAGTGAAAACGTTTCATGAATTAAAAACTTTATTTAAAGACTATAAAGAGAATGTATAGCTGTTTTCAATGTTGGCAGTGGTTAGCGACACAGACACACAAGAATTAAAATCATCCACTTGCCACATGCAAAAAACAAGCAACTATTAAGGGTGCTCCGATCGATCAGCCGATCATAGAGTGATCGGTGATCGGTAAAATGGGCCGATCAGAAGGGCCGATCAAATTACAACAAGCACGTGAGGCACTCACATTTACTGTCCTGCAACTCCAGTTTGATTAAACAGCAGTAGCGTTATTTTAGCAGTGTTTTTAAGTTAAGCCCGGGTTATAACTAACACAAACCTGCCCTGGAGCTGCTGCTTTATGTCCCCGCTTTGTCCCCGCCTGCTCTTGAAGCAGCACGGGACAGAACCGAGGCGCAGCAGTGCGTGTATTTGCAAACGCCAACGCAAATAGAGCTACAGCTAACCCGCTAACATTTACGTTAAAAGCATTAAGAAAGTTCAGAGTCTGCCTGTGTCTTGTTACGCGGAGAAAAACTGTGCGTTTTGTGGCTTAAACTGCACCAAATGGCTGCTAATGGAAAGAGAAAGTAAAAAGCCAGCCCATGTGTCTGGGAAGAGCACCTTTCATCATTGTCACTTTCTGTCCTTAGGCAATGGCCATGTACTTTTGCCAATGTTGATTAGCTGGCAAGGAGGAAATAGCATCCCAATTGGTTTCAATTGCTAAGGGCCAAATGCTAAATGTCTTTTGCACTGTGTACTTTGACTCATATTTGCATGTGTTATATTTCTATAGTGGCAGCTGGCCACAAGCTATTCTGTATCTATTAGGCCACAAATAGGTAAAACATACTGAAGATAGAAGAAGAAAGATATTGAATATGTTTCCTGAATTTCCTGCGGGATCAATAGGCTAAAGTAACTAACTTTTTTTGTTTGTTTATTTATTTATTGCAAGGCTAGGCTACAAACATTATTTTATTGTTGTACAAATAATATTTCAAAATAGGTTTCTGTAGGCAATAAACTTTATGTTAAAAGTTCAGTTACTGTAACACTACACGACTCGATGACGATTCTACGCCACCTTGTGGTCAAATTTGCACATGGGACAGGGACTTATTTCTTTTTTTTTTTTCACAAAGCTTCATACATTTTATTATAAACTAGTGGTGTAACCCGACACCAGACCAATCACGTCAGCTTCTTTCTTAAAATTTGTGATTTATTCTCAGGATAATAATTTACATCTTCACCAGAAACCCAGTGGCTTCTCAGTTGCTCATTAAATGACGATCGCAGTGAACAAAACAGCTGGTTACACTACAGTTTTATTCATTTGCATTGACTTTTTTTTAAAAACTATGCTAAAAAATATTTTTGCTGTGAAAGATGGGCTCCCAGAAGAGAGGGGACAGTGGGCAAGCAAAGTAGAGTTTCTTCTTGCTGTGGCAGGAAATATAGTTGGTCTGGGCAATGTTTGGAGATTTCCTTATCTCTGCTACAAAAATGGAGGAGGTAAGTTAATATCATCATTTTAACTCAAAATGTCAAATGTTTTTGATGCATATTTTGTAAATTCAGGTGCGTTTTTGGTGCCTTATCTGTTATTTGTGGCTACCTGTGGGGTACCTCTATTTCTTCTGGAGACCTCTATTGGGCAGTACACCCAGGAAGGAGGCATCACCTGCTGGAGAAAGCTTTGTCCTCTGGCTGAAGGTAAACAGCATAATTGTGTGACCGGTGTGTCCTCATCTTAAGTCTTTGTGCAGTCACCCATGGACTGCTGTTTGGGTTGGTGTATCAGCAGTTTATTGTATCTGCATAAAATAACATGAAAAATGGTCTGTGAATAGACTTCTTGTGGACAGTCACCATGTGCTGTGTCTTGGTATCGAGTCCTCCATTACAGTGAGGAGAATAATATACTGTATAACAATATCTTGCTATGACAATAATAGAAATATAATACTCTTAATTACATTAGTAATATTTACACTATACTTCTCCCTTGCGATCGTAAAGTGGATTGTTGTACCAACAATAATTCAATAAAACCAAATTAAAGTAGTAGCCATTTAGGGAAATACCTCATAATAAAATACCCGTCTGTCACTAAGCAACTGCGGTCTCGCCAGCCGGCGTTTGTTTTTCCGTGGTCAAGTGAGCCGCTCCTAAATTTGGAGTGCACTAATTTAGCATCCTTTACGGTAATTGTCGTGCCGCTGCCACGGTGAGCGACACACACGAGAGTAACCACAGCGAGTTTAGAGCACATTTCCACAACTTTTGGACTAATTTAACAAAATATGCATTTAATAAATGCCATTTATTATGAATGACTAATTATTACCTAACTAAATATGGTGAGTGTCTAAGATGGAATTATATAGCATCTATTTATGTATAAGCCTAAGAAATGACTGCACCAGTGTGCTATGTACTTCTACTACTTTCACACCATTAAGTACTTTTTTTCATGCACGACAATTTCCATAAAGAAAGCTACATTAGCGCACTCCAAATTTAGGAGCGGTCCCCTTGGCCACGGAAAAACGAACGCCGGCTGGCCTCAACATATGAAATGTATAAAACATTTGAATAAACTTTCCCATAACAAACTGTACTACCTGCACACAATAATATGGAAAATGGTCTGTGAATGGACTTCTTGTGGACAGTCATCATGTGCTCTGTGTTGTCTAGGAAGACAGCACCAATGTTAGCAGCTAGCTAAGCTAGACACACGCACAGCAAATCGCGGTAATATCAAATAAAAACAGCAGCCTTAGCAAAACATGGTGAGAATAGCAAATGACACACAAAATGGAAAATCTAGCTTAGCTCCAGGGTGCTTTTACATAACCTAAATATAATTTTTACCCACGCTCATTCACAGACACGTTACCTCGTCGCTTGCGAGTACTGTACCTTGCAGGTACAACTTCAGCCAGGAGAGGGCGCTGCTTCCCAATTTAGTGGGATTTAACCATGGCTCTTTTCAACTATGTTACAACCGCATTGTATATAAATCAAATCAAATGAAGCTGCCAAAAGTAGGTGCAACATATCAATAATGAGATAATAATATTCAACAATGAGAGAGCTGTCATATGGGGCAAACAGCTCATAGTAAGGGTCTACTTAGACTGAGTCTTGAGTGCACATACTTGTAATGGGATCCAAGCAGAATGAGTTTAATTCTGCTAGGAATTAATGTACAATATGGTCCCACAGGTATTGGTTATGGAGGCCAGTTGATCCATCTGTACAGCTGCATGACCTACATCATCATCCTCTCCTGGGCACTGCTGTACCTGGTCTTCTCCTTCAGCTCACAGCTCCCCTGGGCCAGATGTGGAAACTACTGGAACACAGGTAACTTTTTACTAGTGATACAAGTTCATTTTATTAAACTGAATGTCATGGAAATGGGCTTAAAGACTATGCAGGGGGAAATGTCGTATTTTAAAATAACTTCATTGACAATATGAAAATTGCGTACTTTTTTTTTTATTTATTAAAAAGATATTGTTATAAAACTAATTTTGGTACGGACCGGACCGGTCATCTGGCCGCTAGGTGTCGTTAAAAACCACAACGCAATAAGTCCAGGTCGTGTGGAGTCCAGCGGCCAATGGTGATGTATTTGCGGAAATAAATCCGTCGGTCCTTTCCACTACAGGGGCGTGGATATGAAAGGTAAACACGGTCACGCTGACTTTGTAAGAAAAACACACGGAGTACACGACGGAAGTCACCTCAGAGCGAGTCTCTGCTGCTTCACGTTTTCCGCAGAAGAACACTGGACAACGGAGCTCCCAGCCTTTTTCATCTGCACAGGTGAGACACGCTTTAAGTCTGGGCTAGAAAATGTTGGCGTAGTGGGGTCGCGTTTGTCTGTAGTAAGCACGCAGTCGGGACATGATCCGCTCTTATAAATGAATGATGGTTTGTTGACAGTTAAAGATAGCCGTCTGCAGTCATAGCGTCTTTTACAAACGCTGCAAAAACCGCTCAAAAACACGGTATGCTACAGGTGGTAAATATCTTTACGCCTGCGGTAGCTAAGTGAGGTCTTGTGATCGAATCCCGTCGTCTCAGGGCATGTAATCTGTACAACAAAACTTACAATGATCTGTGCTTGTTATGGTTCTTATTTCCTCATTTTATATGTGGTGTTACTGTTAAGACAAGATAGTATATTTTACAGATATTTATAGCTGCAGCATATAAAAGCTAAATATTGCTTTGTCTGGTCTCATTTAGAAAAGTGAGACCTAAGTGAGACACATTCTCCTCTTTGGATCCACTGAGGGACTAATATCCAGTGAGTCACCTGTATACTACATGGGTGTGATGAAATGCGCTTGCTGCAGCTACATTATGTTTTATTTATGCTTACTTATTTGTTTAATTAATGTAGCAGCAGCACACGTGGAGAAGTGGACTGTTCACCTGAGCAGCTGCAGACAGTGATGCTCCTCTGCTCTGTATGAGGTATGGGTACACAGCTGTTCTGGTTCAGTCTGGTTCTGTTGTGTTAGTGTTTTTGTTACAGGCGCGGTGACAACAATAACAAAAAAATAACAATAATAAATTGTGTCTGTAAAATAAAGGTAGAGGCTTACAGCAAGAACGACAGTAGCACTCATAACTTTCTCCAGATTGCGTCTATTAATTCTCTTCAACACATTTACATTTTACATTCTGTGCTTTAACTTTTCCAGTATATGACATAGCTATAAAAGGCTAAATAAAGTGCATTTCCATCACTATGCATCTGTAATTACTCAAAATCACTTGTAACTTGTGTTTATGACACTTTTAGTTGACTTTCATTGTTATCTTACAGAATACATACTGCACATTTAATATTACATTGGGACATAGTTCAAAACACGGGATTACTTGTCTGTGCTGTTATCTAAGTGCATTTAGCTTACTCAAACCTGGACATAACACTTTGTAATGTACATTAATTATATTTAGCTTATGTGATAATACCATATTTCAACAATAAAACTCAAAATATTCACATTCTGGTTACTAACATTACTATTTCAATATTACATGAACCAATACTGTTTTCTGCTCTCAAAACAGGTTTAAAGTCATATCAGGAGGCTTACAAAATTAATTTTAATTAATTAATTAGTAATACACAAATGTATAACAACCTATTATACAAGGTTACAGTGGAAAAAAAACATTTAGCGCGAGCCGACAAAGTGAACTAACGCAAGAATACCGGCGCAATGGATGTATAATAAGACCAGGGGCTCGGCTCTACCGCCATTACCTGCCGCGGCTCAACACACTTTTAAAACATTACCTCAAAGTTACATTACACAAGTTATTACACAAATCATCACAATATCACTGTCAACTAACAAGGAAGTAATATGAAGCTTAAGGCTTTTATTCTTAGTAGTTTTAACCAAGTAATGACATGTAAAATAAAGGTAGAGTCTTAGAGCAAGAATGACAGGAGCGCTCGTAACTTTCTCCAGATTGCGTCCAACACATAGATGTATATTAAAATCTGGATGGGGCACCGCCTCTTCTTCACTGATGCCAAATTTCCTAGCGGCCGCTCGTGGTACTGCAGCATGGCCCAGAAAGGATTTTTCCCATAGAGCGCAATGTAAAAAGAAATGCCTGGCACTCGACTGAAAGGACACCCACAGCTTTTAAAACGGTCGGATTTTGTAGTGATTATTATCTATTTTCACACCATGGACTTTTTCACTATTCGAACAGTTTAATTTGACTAAACAATGGCTGTGTCTGAACGTCACCCCTAGGCCCTAACCCCTCACTCACTATATAGTCCAGCACTATATAGCGGACTATAGTGCACTCATTTTGTGAATGATTCAGACTCGCACACTCTTTTTCCCTCACCGGTGATCACGTGATCCTGACTTCTGTGTAAAAAAAGTTCGGCGAAACTCCACTGATAATGTTCTTCTGTGATAAAGCCCGACTACACTCACTTGATGTTTTAGTATTTATAGATAAATATTAGTCATACGTGTGATATTTGACATGAATTATCGCTATAATGAATAAAACGGACTGGATTATTGCAGCTCTGTGCCTTACGTGGGGAGGCTGAATGCTGGGTAAGCTAACATTAGCAATTTTACACTGCAACGGTTTATTTAAGAGCTTTTTATTTCTGATTACAACATGACAGAAGTAAAAAAAAAAAAAAAAAAAAAGGCGTTTCTAACTGGTTTCATTCTGACGTGTTGTGTACAGTTTAAAGACCTGTCGCGGTCCTGCTGTTCTCCTCCGAAACTCGCAAAGCATTCTGGTCTATACTGACCGTCTAGTGACCATCGCTGTCCAATACTTTTCAAAATGCATTGTGGGAAATTTTGAGTACACTATTTTTTATCCATTAGACATTCGGACACCACTACAAAATGGCGTGACCACTATATAGCGCACTGTACTCCACTCCTCACCTCTTACATAATGTTAGTATCAAACCAGTGACAGGTCACAGATGTACACATCTGTACAGGACCTGCTGCTGAATGAAAAGATTCGCTTTATGTTTTTTATTCTGTTTTAGATAATAATACATCAGCCTGAACTGTAGGAGCACTCCGAGGGGCTCATTGCAAATAAAGTAAGTAAAATGTAATGTCATCGGTCCACGAGCATCTGTCGTTACAATAACTTTACTTGTACACACTTTGGAGTTTGGTGTAACAATGTGGTGTCCTGTGTTTTTATCATGGACAGAGCTCCAGTCTCCTCCTTGCTGCAGCTGCAGCAGCTGGATCCATCACATTTCCTCAGCCAAACAAACTGCCCTTCACCACAGCACCACTGGAGACGCCTGATGTTTTTATTATATATATATTTTGTATTTACTCATGAACTTCTCTGCTGTGAGATGGTAATGCTTCCTACACAAACTATACCCCCTGTTTGCCCATCATTTACGTTTAGTCATTTATTTTGAACATTAGTTTTTGTTTTTTTTTTCTTTTTTTTCTTCTCTCTAACCAGATGTTTGCTTTATACCCAATAATGTGAGTCTTTGGTTTTCCAATAAAGTGATATGTATTTGTTTCTATTGAGAAAATACTTCCACAGTTACCAGCTAATTCACTTCAATTCAAAATTTTATTTATATAGCACATGCAGCTAATGATTTACAGAGAGTAACAGTAACAGTAGCAAACTGTCATAATAATAAAACATAAGCAGAATAGAACTGCCTTTAGAATTAGTTTTTTTTTTTAATCCACCGTGATAGTTACACATTTCTAACTAAATAAAAGGCTCAGAGCAGAAGTCTCCAACAGTTGTGAGTATTTGTCAGGTTATTCCTCAGGTCCCAGCTCTCACTACAGTCACTGCTGCTGCTTCTGTCTGAGAGAGGACCACCAGCTCTGAGTGAACTCAGGTGTGCTCTGCTCTGCCACACCTGCCCCTCCCTCACCTGCTCCGTTTTTGCAGCCTGAACCCACAGCTGGCTGCTCTCCTCTGGACGGTCACTTTATAAATCTTGGACCACAAGAATAAATTAAGTGGATTTTTTTGTTAACAAAATGATACGTACTGATAATATTGACTAAAATTTATGAAGCAACTTAAAAATTTGGTATAAATTACTCTACAGTGGAAGGCATGGCACAGTACAACGCAAAACTGGCAGGAAGTTTCCCAGATTTGATCCTGTGATCTTCTGGTCCAAGAGCAGCCATTTTACCACTACACCATGTAACTAAAATGCTGTTTACACAAATCACTTTGTTTAATGGGAGGGGGAAAGACTTTAGGTGCGCTTTATAAAGTGGGTTGACCCCTTATCATATGAGGATCATACACTCCCTTGAGAACAAATTTGAATACTGCCTCCTGATGGTGATACAGAAAAGAGAGCAAAAAGTGCACAAAAACTGCTGTCTGGTGTTTAAACAGGGCATTGGTTTGGACATGTAAAAACTTACAAATTTAACCTTTAAGTGTTTGCTGTGCTTTTTTAAACAAAAAATAACTCAGTAAGAATACTTGAGTGAAACTATCAAAGTTAAAGTACAAAAGGTAGTAAGAGCTTGACTAAACTTCATTTTAAGTATGAAGTCCATAAAAAAACAAAAAAATTGCAGAATAAACCCTGGTGCTAATATTACTACAACATACACTGCCTGGCCCAAAAAAGTCGCCACCTGGAATTAACTAAGTAAATAGGTAAGAGCCTCCTTGCAGTTGGTCAGGTCTAGGTGCAGCAACGTTATGTGCCCAAAGAAAAGGGTCAGCTGACTCCCTGCATATGAATGCACTGAATGACCAGGTTCCAGAATCTTTGGGATGTGCTGGAGAAGACTTTGTGCAGTGGTCACACACTCCCATCATAAATACCAGATCTTGGCAAAAAATGTATGCAACAATGGACAAAAATAAATGTTGTGACATTGCAGGAGCTTATCAAAACCATGCCGCAGCAAATGCATGCTGTAATCAAAGTTAAGGTCCTACAAGTGTGTAAGTGTGTGACTTGGGAAGGCAGTCACACCAGCACATCCCAAAGATTCTCAGTGGAGTTAAGACCTGGATTCTGTAGTGGACAATTTATGTCTGAAAATGATGTCTCGTGCTCCCTGAACCCCTCCTTCGCAATGTGAGCCTGATGAATCCTGGCATTGTCATCTTGGAATAAGCCCGTGCCATCAGGGAAGAAAAAAATCATTGATGGAGTAACCTGGTCATTCAGTATATTCAGGTAGTCAGCTGACCTTATTCTTTGGGCACATAACATTGCTGAACCCAGACCTGACCAGCTGCAGGGAGGCTCTTACCTATTTACTTCCTTAAATCCAGGGGGCGACTTTTTTGGGGGGCCAGGCGGTGTACCTTTACTATACTACTACTACTTACTACTGCAACTATACCACCCTTTTTGGGTCAGCAGTAGCTCAGGAGAGAGAGGTGTTTACCTAAGACTAACTGGAAGGCTGGCAGATCCATCCCAGCTACCATTATTGTGTACTGCTATTATGTCCTTCGGCAAGACTTCACACACACCCAAGATGTAACAAAAATATAATTAAGTAAAATACTTGAGTAAAAGTATCTAGGTACTTTTCACCTCTAAATCATATTATATGAAAATAGTGCCCTCACAGTTTTTCTTTGGTAACTACTTCAACCAATACTTATTTGATGCCTGTTTTCACCATTCTGTGTAATGCTGTCTGTGTGCTACTGTTTATGTCAGCGTGTCTATTTAATCCATTCTGACAGATGACTGTGTTGACCTTACAATGAAAAGGAACATATCTTGGAGTAACAGCACTTTCTCACACTCTGCTGCCACTGAGTTCTGGGAGTATGTCTTTTAGATTATTATTTCTGTGCATTGTATTTAATAGTACTAAAAAATTTTCTTCGGCCTCTTCACCATTTAGGCGGCGAGTTTTGTCTATCTCTGGTGGGATTGAGGAGATAGGCAGCATTCGTTGGGAGATTCTGCTGTGCTTAATTGTGATGTGGATCATATGCTACTTTTGCATCTGGAAAGGAGTCAAGTCAACTGGAAAAGTACTGAAAATATCAGAAAATTATAAATATTGTAAAAAATATTGTAAAAACAACTTTTAAATAATTTTTTTCCCAGGTGGTTTATGTTACTGCAACCTTTCCTTATGTGATGTTATTAATTTTATTGGTTCGTGGCCTGTCTTTACCTGGAGCTGTAGAAGGAGTGGTGTTTTATCTTCTACCTGAACCGTCTCGACTCTTGGACCCTCAGGTGAGGCCTTTGTTATAACATGTAAATCTATTAACCATCATGCATATTAAACGTATTTATGTTTAAACATATAACATATTTGTATTGGCTCAGGTTTGGATGGAGGCTGGTGCCCAAATCTTCTTCTCCTACAGCGTGGGTGTGGGCACTTTGACTGTACTGGGCAGCTATAACAAGTACAACAACAACTGCTATCGGTAAGGCTGAGTAAAAATATGACAAAAGCTCTCATTTTCTAATACTGAAGTAATATTATTTATTTATTACCTGTAGTGGAAATACAGTGGCTTCCAAAAGTATTCATCCCCCTTATCATTTTTCCTTTATTGTGGCCTGCAAGTGACCGGCATAAACCTCCCAATGATCCATTTAAATTCCTGTCTGTAAGGCAATAATAAAGGAAAAATGCTCAGGGGGTGAATACCTTTGAAGCCATTGCAGCTAGATACTACGTAAAACTTAGTTTAAAGACATTTTTAAAGAAAATAAAGTTTCTAAGTACATATTTTTAAAGGATGTTTTTTTTTTTTTTTACTTTTAGTCAAGTAGTAAAGTAAAGTTCATTTTTAGGACCAACAGAGGGTTGGCAGTTTCATGCTCTGACCCATTTTATACTGTCATTATGTTATTGAGCAAAACACTTCAGCCACTTTGCAATATTTAAATTTAAAAATAAAGCTTAATCATAATGTCATATGAAGCGAAGACTCTAAATTGCCCAAAGTAAATTAATGTGAGAATAAATAGTTGTGTGTGTCTTAGCTCCGTGACTAATTGTTCATGGAGTGCAGGGTGTGAGGGTGGAGGGGCTCCAGCCCCAAATAATTATTTTTTGTTTGACACAGAGACTGCATGTGGCTGTGTCTGCTGAACAGTGGCACCAGTGTGGTCGCAGGATTTGCAGTCTTCTCAGTGCTTGGCTTTATGGCACAAGAACAAGGTGTACCTATTTCAGAGGTGGCAGAGTCAGGTAATAATGCTTTTGTCTTATATAGTGCTTTTCTAAACACTCAGAGTTGCTTTACAATTTGGTGCATTATTCATTCACTCCTCAGTCACACTCGGTGGTGGAAGCGTGGCTGCCATTGTGGGCCTATGGCCCCTCTGACCACCACAAACACACAAGCACACTGACACATTCATATAGGCAAGGTGGGTGAAGACAGTAGGCATTGCTGGGAGTGGGGCTTGAACCGCCGACCTGCGGGTTAGTGGGCAAGCTAGTCTCTAATGACTGAGCTACTGCCGCCCCGTAATCAACCCTGCTTCATTTCAGTCATTGCATATAGAGTACTTTGTGATTAAATAAATATATATATTTGTGAAAACTAAGGATATAATGTACATTGATCAGGCAAAACATTATGAATACCTGCCTCTTACTGATGATCATAATGCATTCTGACAACTTTTTATCAGAACCAGCATAGCCGTCTTGCCAACGTTGCCAGTACTGCCACCCTGAGGCAAATACTGAATACTGCATTTAGATGGGGCAAGTAAAGGCTGCCATATAACAACTGCTGACTTGTACTATTGTTCAGGAAAGTTAGATACCCATGTGAGCAATTAGTAAAGTGCTTTAGCTCTATCATAGTTTTCACTAAGGCAGCCATTCCCAAGTCAGAGTGTGACACTTTTTTCTCTATTCCTTCACACTGGAAAGATACAAAAGGTGAAATGGTCAAAGTAATAGAACAATGCCAGCCTACCATTACATTTCTATTTACCAATCTATATCAGTGGTATGTCCAGTAAATTGTAATACTATTTTCTTTTTTTACATAGGACCTGGTTTGGCGTTTATAGCGTACCCACAGGCTGTAGCCATGATGCCCCTGCCTCAGTTGTGGGCCATCTGCTTCTTTGTGATGCTTATTCTTCTGGGCCTGGACACTCAAGTAAGACACCTACAAGTTAATAAATTATTTCAGTAGTTTTACTGAAAAAGTGAAATACATATAGCCTATGTATTAGATAGATTCAGTACACATTGAGTGCAGCATTTCAAGTATGTATTACTGTTAATTGTGCAGATTATAATGATTCTGATTTTATGTGGTAATGAATTTTAGCGGGAAAATGTACTTTTACTCAAGTACATAATTTGAAATGTCTAAATTAGTTAAATTACTTTTGACTAATTAATGATGACATGGCTAGAAAATAACAGTAGTGGGGGTAATAATAGTCAAGCAGTAAAAGCAGTAAATAGTAGCACCAAAAGCCCAAAAGGGTAGCTGCATTGTCACAATTACAATAAATAAATGCTTGTATGTATTTTTACTTTACAATATGTGTATAATCTAATAAGATGGTACATGTATGCAATACACCTTTTATTCTCATATATTGACATGTGCCTATAATCTGTCACTATTTGTCTTTGTGTTGTTCAGTTTGTAGACATAGAGGTGATCATGACCTCTGTCATAGATATGTTCCCATCGGTGATGCGCCGGGCCGGTCGACGTGAGTGCTTCCTCCTGCTCCTCTGTCTGACCTGCTTCGTACTACAGCTCATCATGATCACAGAGGTATCTATTAAAATGTCTCTTCACATGCGCTACCTGCTCCTCCTGACATTAAACCCTCTAAATCAGTGGCTTTCAAACTTTTTAACACAAGTACCACAACTTTCCAAGTACCATCTTTAACTAAATCAGGACTATACAAGGTCCCAACACAGACCAAGCTACAGATTAACGCCAGGGAGAGGACTACAGCACTGTTTACCAAGGGAAGAAAAACATTTGCGCATCTAATGTGACTATTCAGCGTAAGAGGCGGACTTGACCAATAGATGAGCAGGGTTTCTTCTTCGCCAGTTTCTTTCAGTAAATTCTGACGCGCTGCCCTAAATTCTGAGGCGAGGTTTGTTACTGCTCCCTCAGTCAGTTGAGTTCGTTTGACAGAGCTCAATGTGAACTCAAACCACACCAATGACATCATCAACACCGGTGCAGACTTTCGCCCCGAAACGAGTCCTGTGGACCAAAAAGTGTGAACACACCCTAAAAGACTGGACCTGAACCAGGACCAAACCAAATGTTAATCAGCACTAAACTGTGACTAAACCAGGACTTACTTCAAGACTCCTAAAACAAGCATACCACCAGAAGCACCAGTTTCACACTGTTATAACCACATTTCTAAATGTTGTTGATTATTCTCTCCAGGGTGGGATGTATATCTTCCAGATGTTTGATTATTACGCCAATAACGGAGCCTGCATCCTCTTCCTGTGTGTCTTTGAAACACTAGCTCTAGGATGGATTTTTGGTGGGTACAGTAAGTACAAGGCATAGATCAATAGATAATGTGATGGAAAAGTTAAGTTTCAGTTGTTCAATAAAGAAGGTGAAGCACATATATTATAAATACATTTAGTTTCTGTAATATTTTGAAATACTGACGTGTCTGTAATACAACCTCTCTACAGTAGATCTTACTTGAATCTCACATGTTGTACGATGAAGGTGCAGAGAAGCTGTTCGTCATCATAAAGGACATGACAGGTGTAAGGCCCAACTCATACTTCAAAATCTGTTGGCTCTTCCTCACTCCAGGAGTTTCACTTGTGAGTCTAATGGTCCTGTGTTGGTTTTACGCTGATCCAAAAGTCAAAAACGAATTATCCCTGGTTAATTTTTACAGGTTTCTTTTATATGGTCTTTGGTGGAGTATCAGCCTTTGACATTTAACCGCTGGTATGTGTATCCGTCCTGGGCATACGTCTTGGGCTGGGTCCTGGCCCTATCCTCCATCCTGCTGGTGCCAGGATGGGCCCTGTACTTAATGACCACTCAGTCTGGGACTCTTAAACAGGTATGACTGAGAGGACGCATCTTTATAGCTGCAAACTCAGATAGGTCTTTCAAGTGCCAATACACAGTATACCAACATAATTTAAAGATGCTGTGGTTGATAATAAAAATAATAGATTACACTTTTTTCTCTTTTTCTTTGTTGTAACAATGGTGCTTAGCAATAAATCAAATACAGTATAGCTAGAAAGACTGTTTATTTCCCATTTAAATTGTGCCACATTTATAAGGAACATGTATTGGTTTCTTCAGACTCTAATCATAAAAAAACATTGTTACAAAAATGACAATTGTTTATAGCGAGCTGTACTGAATTAAATCAATGAAAGACAAGTTATTTCTTCTTTATGATCTAGATTCTAGGAAATTATGACAATTTTTAGGATTTATTTTAATCTCAAAATGACATATAAACGTGTCGGTCACTGTATGGGGAACTGTACTTCAGCAGCTATCTTTTTAACTACACCATATGGCATCAGGGTCTACTGAAAGCCACTCACAAAGTTTTTTTTTTCCTCTTTTATTGGGTCCTTAAAGATAAAAAAAAAAAACTACAGATAGAAAAGAGGGAGATTTCAATTATTTGATTACATTCACCTAATGGTTTTTTCCCCCTTTTCTTCACAAGCGTATTAGTGGCCTGTCCAAGCCCAATCCTGCCTACTCCCTGACTCACAAACAAGAGGCTGAGCTGAATCACCTTGAAGAGCCAGAACGAGCCAGTGTCCCTCTAAGTGATATGTGAGAAGCTACGTAATACTAAAGCCTTTGGCAACTGCAATGCTTTTTCCTTTTTATGAGTTAAAAACCTTTTAAAAATATACAGTCAGGATCAATCAGGAAATGGAAGGACACAGGCAAAGTTGATGTTAAGGTCAGATGTGGCAGGCCAAGAATAATACCATAGAGTCATAGGCAAGGAATGATGAGAATGGTTAAAGACAACCCACAGATCACCTCCAAAGACTTACAAGCTCATCCTGCTGTAGATGGGGTTTCTGTTGAGCTATGTCTGTCCACGCCACGTTATTCCAAAATGAATCTGGCTTGTCTAAATGAGCTTTTGCCTACCTCAAGCAACTCTGTTTGTGGCGTGGCATCACCCTCCCATACAGCTATTCTTTGTGTAAAGTACACTGAATTGTTGTTGACCCATGTACAGAAACACCATCTACAGCAGGATGATCTTGTAGATCTTTGGAGGTGATCTGTGGGTTGTCTTTAACCATTCTCAGCATCCCTTACCTATGTCTCTCTGATATTTTTCTTGGCCTGCCACATCTGGCCTTAACATCAACTTTGCCTGTGTCCTTCCATTTGCTGATTATCAGCTTAAAGTTACACTGTGTAACTTTTCTCCTAAATATGTGGGGCATACTGACTTGTTTTTGTGATTTTTTGAGCGATTATAAGGCCTGAGGCGCGATCTGTTGCTCCGAGCGGGGCTTCCTTACTGAGAAACCGCCCTCGCAACTTGGCCGGGAGCGCTCCGCTGTTCAGGAAAAGTCACGTGACAGGGAATGACTTGCTTTACGGCATTCCCTTCTGCTCTTATACCTGAGGTGCAGTATAACCATGAAGCTACTTTTAGCGTTGTTATTTTCGCCAGTTCGTCAGGGCCGAAGGACACAAGAAGATGAAGACAATGTCGGACGAGGCAAGAAAAAGAAAATGTGAAAGGGACTGCACCAGATCGCAGACAAGAGTCAACATCGGACAGACTTTTGCTCGCTGGCGTCAGATGAGAGACAGAGAAGGCTGCAAATCGGATCACGTTTTTGCATCTTTATTGTTGGGCAGGTAAATTAGCCTCTTTATTTTATCTTTAGAACGTGCTTTTTCATACAGTTATTAGTTGTTTTTACTGCGACCATTGCGCGATATTTGTTGATAAGCTAACGCTAGCGCTAACTCTATAGAAGATCCAGTCCAAACTTCCAAAGGTAGCAGCAGGTCAACTAAAGTTGAAACAATGATGGAAATAGACGTACGCTCGCACAGTTTCAGAAGGAGGAGGGGCCCTAGTGTTTACGTTTTGCGACGGTGCAGTGGCACCTGTGGCCTCTAGAGGCGCAAGACTGGGAATCTTACACAGTGTAACTTTAAATACCTTTCCTCTTTATTGAATGCACCTGTCTATGAAGTTCAAGGCTTAACTAACTAATCTAACAAGTTTTGTATTGCAAGTCATCCATTTTGAGGAGTTGCATGCATTCAAATCAGCAAACTAATAATGGTGCACAAACATTTGCACAGACATTTTTTTCATATTTCATTAAATTTTATACACCTAAATACTGCTACTCTAAAAACTGTTGTCAGTTTTTATTAAATTATTATGCAACCTCAGAAGGGTGCCCAAACCTTTACACATGACTGTATAAAGAGAATTTGTAAATATTTTCAATGTTGGCAGTGGTTGGTTACACATAAACACACAAGAATTAAAATCATGCACTTACCACATGCATAAAACAAGCAACTACTGCTACTTTTTCTCACAAACTCACACAGACTATCCATTTACTGCTAATAAAACATGACCTCAACAAAATTTCAAGTGTCAAAAAGGATAAATGGACACGAAACCTGCCACAGAGATGAACTTATACTGTATGTGAAACAAATAAAGACACATAACCAGCGAGTAATGGTATTGTAAGAATTGTTCATTTTCTGGTGTAAGCATCAGAGAGGATGATGATTCAGAAGTGCAGTCAAATCAGAAGGTCTATTTAATATCACACAGGTAAGGTTACAGCTGCAGGCCCTGCTGAATGGATAGTGAGAGTGTGCTACAAGAGAGGAGTATCGTAAGTTTTTATATTGTGTATGACGGTCTCAGCATTATCTTCTTGTCTTCAAGTAACTTTCGTGCATGGCAGGGCCACGAAGTTCAGTTCGGCATAGCGTTATCTTCTTGTCTTCAAGTAACTTTCGTGCATGGCAGGGCCATGAAAGTTCAGTTCAGCATAGCGTTATCTTCTTTGTTTCTTTTCACACCATATCACATGGTGTGAAACAACCACTGAAAAGAAAAACATCATCACTTAACTAAAAACAAAAAATTAAAACCTGTGAAAAACATAATACAAAACCTTGAAGAGAAACCCACAACCCAATACAAAACCCTAAACCTCAAAAGAAAACCCATAACCCAATACGCCAAAGCAAAAACAACCAAGAGTAATCTAAACTAACCATGTACAGATTATCCGTTGTAATCTGGAAACATTATAACCATCATATCATATATTACACTTACATGACCGCAATAGGCTAACATAAAAAGAATAGAATACGTACATAGCATACGTAACATAAGAATAATTTAAGCATGTTGATCTATGAGATTGAAAAACCCATCGGGCAGTTCAATGTTCTGTAACCTTAAGTCTTTCAAATGGGAAAAGACATCTCATGGCACTGCTGCCTCAGCAACCGTCAAAAGACACCTCCTACGTAGATCCACAGTACTCATACATAAGTATAACTTAGCCAACCTTAAAAAGAAAAACATCAAATGCCCCAAAAAATAATAATCTAAAAATGTAACTTTCCCCGTGTTCAACCTAAGTGTCAGAAATAGTGCTAATCTAAGTAGGAGTTTGAGAAACCAAGATGATTAGAAATATAAGAAAAAGAGCTTGAGTCTGGATAAGGAGGTGCACACACTAGGCATGGTTGTCCTGTGGGTTATAAAGTAGCGCTGGTAGAAAGCCAATTATACCTTTTTTTTTTTTTTTTTTGGCAATGCTGAGAAATGTGGTTACATTCTAAGCCAATGAGAATGAGACCTGGGCACTTCTTTTAGTCCTATTATTAGTATTTAGGGAATTATTAGGTTGGCCTGATTAGAAGTAAATAGGTGGGACAACCAGTACAGTAAATAATAACAGCGTAAACATAATGCCTCTAAATGAGCACACAGGAAATGCCATAGTCATGGTTAAGTAAGTCAGGCCAAATCAGCTCTAATCTGTTCTAATGAGCGTTCAGGAGACTGAGCCCTGATGAAATGAGTAATATAGATCCAATGGTTAAAATTGTTCTTGTGACTTTTGTCTTTCTTTTCAGCTCTAACAACTTTTCAGCAGCTATTAAGTCACTTATATAGACCTAATAATGTGTATTCAGTCCATTGAGGTTTAAAAGTGTTTACCATTACCCAGCCACCAGGTTTGATTGGTTCTTTCAATGTGGTTTAAGGAGAATCCCCAAGGTTCAGGACCTGTTGGGAGAGAACTAGGCTCAAGTTAGTCACTGACTTGTAGTAGTTAGAGATTTCTTGGTCTTGGTAATTTCTATGGACACTTATATCAGGCTGGAGAGGAGTGGAGGAGAGAAGATCTCATGCGGAGAGATTAAGATGTTTGTGAGGTGTGGATTGCATTGCCACCAGCGCTAATGGCAAGGCATCCAACTAGGGCTGCTTGATTATGGAAAAATTCATAATCACAAATATTTGGGTCACAATGGAAAGTACGATTATAATTCAATTTATTGCACAACCCTTTTCATGTTGACGAAGTTAATGATTTTAGCCAAATAGCTTTACAGAGTGCAATTTGTTCTCTCGACTAATGTTTTATGACAAAATATTTACATACTTTTGTCATCATAATGAGGTAGTTTTTGTCTTTGAAATGTGTCCTAGCTTGTGAGCTTCTGTAGCTAACATGCTTAATAGTCTGCTAGGTGCCACTAGACGTCTGTCATGACAGTGCCATAGTCCTTTTTTGTCCTTCTTTGCACCCTTGTCAGCCCAAACACTGTACTCATACAGTCCTGCATGAGTCTGTAAGTCAGTGATATCTTTCTGTTGACTTCACTATATGTCCCTCATACTTCTCTGCATTTGTCTGCACACACATACTGTATACGTTTTGCTTGGAGGTCCCACATAATCAACTGCTTTCTTTGCTGCTTCATCTGCTGCCTCCATGAGTGTTGTTCTACCTGCATGTCCCTTGCATTTTATCACAGCTACTTCAGTAGGGAGTCTCACAGCTTCTACCAGTTCTGCTGTCTCTCTTAAATGTTTAGTAAGTTGTCCAGTGGTAGCTGTGAATCCCTTTCACATCCAGCGAGAGGCATCAATGTGTACTGCATTACGTTACTTTGATTTTTCCCATGTTGTCTCGTCTGTAGCTGCATCCATCACAGAATAAACTACGGTTTGATCAAAATGATATATCTTTAAACATAAGCAAAAGCAAATACAAGTTTGGGGGCCCACCCACACAACAAATACAAAACCAATTTTTATTTTACAGAAAAATAAAATTAAAATGAATTGCCTAAACCAATATTTATCAAATTTGAAGCATTAAAATTCTATGATTTAGTGAGTCTTAATACAGCATTATTAATGTATGAAGTAAAAAAAAAAGCTGAATAGTATTTTGTGTATGTTTGAAGACAGGGATGATCAATATAATCTTAGGGGAGAGGACATGTTTAAAAAACAGGTGGTTAGAGCTAATAAAAAGAAGAACTATATTTCCATTAAAGGGGTAAACTTGTGGAATTACAGCTGAACTTAAGAGGAGTAATTAATTAATTTACTTTAAAAAAAAAAAGGTTAAAAAAATGTATTTTAAACAAATATGAAAATGAAATTTAAGTTGTTGCTTTAATTACTGTCATAGATATTGTTGCAACATGTCATGTGCATGGTGGATGTCCCTTCTCAATGTTGTCCAGTGTAGCACTATGGTACATTAGTACTTTTGTTGACCAGCCACACCGTCCCCCTTTTTCTGAAAGAGAACTGCATTGCCAACGCCATCTTTTTCAGAAACATGTAGATGAAAGAGTAATGTCAGGAACAGCCGTATGCTTTCTTTACCATTGGACCTGGTGATTTGGCTTTGTGAAATGCGTCTACAACTGGTGATATGTGGCGCATGCTCAGGTGAGAGAGCATAGAGAGGTGTTTGTGTAGGGGAGAGTTCAGCAGCAGCAGCCACACCCTCAGGTCCCACATAAATGTCACCACACACTGAGTCTGGGTGTGGCATGGTCCATGTCGTGTTCCACAAATCAGGACAAATCGGGTCAGCAACCTGGAGATAGTTAAATATCCAATGTATAATGTATAATGTATAATGTCACTCATTTGTAGTATCTGTAGCTTAAGGACCTGAGCTTGTAGTTTTTGCAGCTCACTCTCCTGACTGCTAGTTTTAGCATTATAATTTCATATGTGGTTTATTATGTTAGATTCCCATTGATAATAGGGCACTGTATCAAGATCAACTACTTCAGTGTTTGGGGAGGTGTAACAGGTCAAGTCCGTGAACTTGTAGCTCGAGTTAGTAGGTCTCAGGCCTCACTATAGGGAAAGGTGACTACTTAGGGAGGTGAGAAGTTATTTTCCTCGTCTTGGTTATTTGGGTTTGCCTCTGTCCCTGATCTGAGTTACACCGTTTGTATGTGTGGGGCATAATCTCTTTTAGAACTTTAACAAAAATAAGTTTAATTCAATTAATAACAATTGTTGTGGTTCACAACAGTGTAAATACTATGAGCTGTGTTGCTCCAGTGGTAATTGAACTCATCCTTGCATAGACTGCACATAACTTTTGTTTTGTCTATATTGCTGTCTGGTGACGATTTAAAGAAGAATTGTCCATTTAGCAATGTGTCTTTTTGGTCACTCATGTTGCTTTAGCTCGTTCACTTGTTGCATTAGGCTCATTCGAGATGAACTGCGCCTCGCCTGGATTGTGAACGAGAGTGCACGGCCGCAATGAGAGGAGGGGAAAACGCCTGTCGTGAACTCGGACAGTTTGTGGCACAGATCACGCACCATCACGCCCGAAATCCACTTCTCGCGTGTGTTGGATATGATTTTGAAAATAAATGCATTAAAATGATTTGTAAGAACTTTTCTGTCTCGTGCTTGACCACAGTCTGTGTGTTAATGAGGCGCTCCTCAGGAGCACACATGAGGCACATTCAGCAGTGGTTCTTAGCTTTTATGTCTAAATTTACACATTATAAAAGTCAAAACTGTAATTTTAGTCTGTACTTAAAAAAAAAAAAAAAAAAAAAAAAAAAAAAAAGAGGCGGGGGAGGAGGGCAGTGAACTGTCGTGCGTTACATTTCTGATCAGCACTAAATTCAGATCCAATTACCTGTCCGTTCACCGCGCTGTGCGCTTTCCATTCATGCACTGAGCCGTGCAACCTCCGCAGTTGCTCCTGATGAACTGCGGCGGCTCAGACAGCTGGTCTCGTTTGGATCTCACAAGCTTTCGGTGACCGTCGCACTTGTGACATCAGAGCAAGTCGGGAACAAGTCGGACACAAATCTAACCGGTGTGCACTGCACACAGACTGTTATGTATTTGTTTAAACATATCATCTTATACATGGCATTAGTATTACAGTGTAATAGGGCCTATTTTTTGTTGGGTTAATATACAGCACTATGTGGTACATGCTATGTCAGCGGAATGATATGAGTTGTTACAAAATGGCACTTGTTCAGTAAAAGTAGATTCGACTTTAACGGCAGTTCATCTTCATTAATATTAAAGTTATGTAAGGGTATAAACATAACTAAACTGGCGACGAGGTTTACCAAGGACCCAAGAAAAGCTACGGACAAACGGGAAACTAGTGAGAATTGATTAATGGACTTGGTTTTCGGGACGTGCTTTTCGTTTGCTCACCCCACAGTGGCGCCTCGGACAAGCTAGCTAGCAGGAGGTGGGGACGATCGTTTTCAGAAACCAAAGTAAAAGAGCTCAAACACCATAAAGAGGAAAATGTCTGGAAAATTGGGACATATGGACAATTTTGATGGCTCTATCGAAGACTGGACAACTTATGTGGAAAGAGTTGAACGTTACTGCCTCGCTAATGAAATAGATGACGAGAGAAAAGTAGCCGTTTTACTCAGTGTCATGGGCGCTAAAACGTACAATTTACTATGTAGCCTCATTGCCCCAGCTAAACCAGCTGACAAAACTTTTAATGAGATAACGGAAAATCTCAAAAACTACCTCAATCCGGCACAGTTAGTGAGCGCTGAGATTCCATAAAAGGAACCAATCAAAAGCGGAATCTGTGTCGGAGTACATCGCTGAACTACAAAGACTGGCGGAGCATTGTCAATTTGGAGACGGACTATCTGATGCGTTACGGGACAGACTCGTCTGCGGTCTACACAACGAAGGCATCCAGAAACGTCTTCTGACAGAGGACAAGCTTACCTTAAATTGCGCTTTGGAAATTGCCATATCAGTGGAAACTGCAGGAAAGGATGCGACCGAGCTACAAGGTAAAAACTCAGCTACAAGCTCAGTGTTTAAACTACACACTAAACAGCGTTATATCAAATCAAAGCCCTGCTTCAGATGCGGTAAACAGTCACATGACCCCGCAGAATGCTGGTTTAAAGATAAAGACTGTCGACAATGTAATAAAAGAGGGCACATACAGAAAATGTGTAAATCAAAGCACAGCAATTCTAATGATAAGACAAGTGCAAAAAGAGGACAAAGACTTCACAAAGTGGCACAAACCGAATCAGAGAGCTCCAATGAGGAGGAATTGTCCTGCCTTGAGTTATATGCCACTGAAGAAGTCAATGGAGTGCCATTAAAGATGGAACTGGACACAGGATCAGCATTGTCCATAATATCCTTTAAAGACTATAAGAAAAACTTTCCGGAAATAAAGCTGTCACGCACAAGTGTGAGACTGAAAACTTACACAGGACAGAGAGTTGCACCACTGAGAAAACTGAAGGTAAAAGTCAAATATGAAAACCAAACCTGCAACCTTGAGCTGTTTGTCCTTAAATATGGAGGTGTCCCTCTCTTTGGACGCCAATAGTTAAGACAGATAAAGCTTAACTGGCATGAAATAAAGGCTATGCATATTGCATCCAAACAGAATACAGGCATTGAGCTGACAGAGATAATAGACAAACATGCAAAAGTGTTTGTCAGGATTTGTTCTGTGTATCTATTTCCTGTTTTATTTTGACTAGTTACTGACTTTTCCTGTGTCTCCAGCTTGACTTCCTGCCACTGTTTTTTCCCGCCCTTGTGATTACCTGCTCTGCCCCTAATGTGTTCCACCTGTGCCTTGTTGTCTCCCCTATATAGTCTGTGTGCTTTCCCCAGTCCTGTGCCAGATTGTCTTGTTCCTTTGTGTCGAGCATTCCAGCGTTTTCCTAGTGTTTTCTGTGGATTATTTGTATCTTACCGGACTGTTTTTTGGACCCTGATTTTGCTTCTTCCCTTTGGATTTGTCATTTTGGATTTCGGACGGATTTTTATTGTATGACCCATTTCTGGATTAAAGACCTTGTCTTGGATTTTTTGTGTTGAGCTTTTGAGTCCACACCTAGCCGTACAGCTGCACAGTGTTTAGTGAGGGCATAGGAACCCTGAAACACATCAAGGCACACATAGAACTCCAAAAAGATGTGAAACCAAAGTTTCACAAGGCACGCCCTGTCCCATATGCCCTACGTCCTTAAGTAGAAGCTGAGCTCCAACACCTCATGGATCAAGGGATATTAACCAAAGTGGAATGGTCTGAATGGGCAACGCCAATTGTTCCAGTGGCTAAAAAAATCTACAGATAAGGTGCGTATCTGTGGAAACTTCAAGGTGACAGTGAACCCTGTACTCTATGCAGACCAATATCCACTCCCTCGCATAGATGACATTTTTGCATCACTAGCAAATGGTGAGTGTTTTACGAAGATTGACCTTGCTCAAGCCTATCTGCAAATGGAAATGGATGAAAGTTCGGGCAAATACCTCACCATAAACACTCACAAAGGATTGTATCAATACAATAGACTTGTGTTTGGCATCACAAGTGCCCCAGCAATCTGGCAACGCGCCATGGACCAGGTACTACAAGGAATCCCAGGTACACAATGTTACTTGGATGACATCGTTACCGGCCCAGATAAAGACTCGCATATGGCAAACTTGGATGCACTTTTAACAAGACTAGAGGAATATGGTCTTAAGGCTAACAAAAGCAAATGTGAGTTTTTCAAGGAGTCTATTGAGTATTGTGGACACAAAATAGACAAACTTGGTCTGCACAAGACTCAGGACAAAATTGATGCCATTGTTAATTCCCCACAGCCAGAAAACGTAAGTCAGCTACGCTCATTCCTAGGCCTTGTCAACTATTATCACAAGTTTTTTGCCAAATCTCTCAACTGTTCTGCACCCACTCAATGCACTGCTGTATCAGAACATTAAATGGAAATGGACTAAAGACCGCGAACAGGCATTTGAAAAAGCAAAGAAACTCATTACTTCAGATAAAGTTTTGACACACTACGATACAAAACTGCCTCTGCGGCTAGCCTGTGATGCTTCCCCATATGGCATTGGTGCCGTTTTGTCACACAAAATGACTGATGGTTCAGAACGTCCTATTGCCTTTGCATCACGCTCCTTGTCACCGGCTGAGCGAAATTATGTACAAATAGACAGAGAAGCTTTAAGTCTAGTGTGGGCTGTGAAAAAGTTTATTTATTTGGGACAGTTCTGGTTGAGCTCTGGCTTTGTTATGGCTCAGTTATCACAGTTGCATACTTGGGCCAGATCTGGGCCATCATTCACTTTGGTATGTGGGCCAGATCAACATTTGGTTTACATCAGGCTACATTTTGGTTTGGTTATGGCTTTTGGTGAGTCAGCCACATGTGGGCCACATGAGCACCATATGATTTTGTCTTAAGTCATCCACATAGGCGTTCCATATACGAGCCAGATAAGAGCCACATCATGAATTTAGCTCTGGTCAAATCCTGGCGGAGCTCTGGCTTTGTTATGGCTGAGTCTGTCTGTCATTCACTTTGGTATGTGGGCTAGATGTTTACTGTACATTTGGCCCAGATCTGGTCCAAAGGAAAATTGCTATCAGGGGTGGTAGACAATGCATCGTCTCTGGCCCATTGCCATCTCCCAGATTTGTCAACCTAAAGTTCAGTCGGATCTGCCAACTTCATATCTGGCTCAAAAGATACTGCTGTGCCTTAGGAATTCCTTTTGTGGGCAATTTTAGTGTGTATTGGAAGAGGGATAGTTTATTTGCTTGCAATGGCATTCATTTGAAGAGGTCCGGAAAAAAATCTCCTGGCAAACAACATCGAGCT
Source organism: Bostrychus sinensis (assembly GCA_020698575.1). NCBI lineage: Eukaryota > Metazoa > Chordata > Actinopteri > Gobiiformes > Eleotridae > Bostrychus > Bostrychus sinensis. Next base: position 17,677,262 of record CM036245.1, read on the forward strand.
AACTTTGGAGTCTGCGTCAGTAATCCAGTCACTCTGATTGACTGTTTACGCATAACGTCGGTGACATTTCACATGATTCAATCAGTGTTTATATTTCTAAAAGGCAATTTCAAAAACATGATAAAAAATATCAGAGATCATGTAATTTGGTATATATTAATAGTAACAGATCAAATATTACTTTCCCTTTGTCTAATCAATTCCTAACTAAGGGAAATTGCTCCCCCAAAAATATAAATTTACTAAAAGTTGCAGATACTTATAGTGCTGTATTCAATATACAAAGATTCAAAACCTGTAAAGGATTGGGTATTATACACATGAATGTACCTGCATTTTATCTAAATTGGATTAAATCAGGGCTGACAGAGACAAACACAGACAGACAACCATTCACTCACACATTCATTCACTAGGAGCAATAACGGGAATAAGCGGAAGAAAATGAATGATGGATTGATTAATCATGATTAATTAAATCAAAGTGTGGGCAAAACAAGCTAATCCATTTTTATTTTCTCTGAAACATGGTTGTCAAACAAAACAAGTGATAATGAAATTAATATTGAAATTTATAAAGTTTTTCACTGTGGCAATCTAAAGGAGGTGGTACTGCTATTTTTGTTAAAGATCACTTTGTTGTTGACATATTGAACTTGGTTTCTAAGCCATATTGTTTTGAATATCTGTCCTTGTTTGTTAACCTTGCAAATGATGATACTAAAAAAAATTGCCATTGGTATTTATCATGCACCATCAGCACCTAGAAGTGCTCTTGAGGAAATTTTCCAACAGCTTTCCAACTTAGAAGGATGTGAAATTACAATAATGGGGGATATGAATATTAACTCGTTAAGCCAAGACTCAGGAAATCTTAAAGACTTTTGTAGTAGCTTAAATCTCACACAACTCATCTCCTCTCCAACTAGACCTGACCCTAGAAACATAGAAAAGACATTATATTAACTAACAGCTCACATCACTATAAGTTAATTGGTGTTTTCCGTCTGGATATTAGCGACCACTGTCCAAGAGGGTCTATTCGTAATACAAAGTTAAGCAAAGCAAAACCCTTTGTGACAGTAAAGAGATCATGTAAACAATTCCATGATCAAGCTTTCCTTTCAGACTTATATTATAGTGATATTGGTTTGACTACAGCAATACCTGACCCTGATCTGGCCTTAAGCTTTTTTATTAACACCGTTAATAATATTTCAGATAGGCATGCACCTAAAAAGAAAATAAGGATGAAAAGCCGTAGTAACCCTTGGTTTAACTCTGAGACTGCATGCCTACTGAGAGAAAGAAACACTGCTTGTTGGACTGCATGAGCATCAAAATTACAGATGGATTGGACAGACATTCATCAAATATGAAATAGATATCTGTCAATATTAGAAAGGCAAAATCTTCTTATTAAATGGCTACTTTGGTGGCAAGCTATGGAAATCCAACAAAATTCTGGAAAACAGTTAAGTCATTATCACAACACACTACTCCATCACTACTTACTGAAATTCTGAATAACTCAGTATTTTTTAAATTTATTTATACCTTTATTTAACCAGGAAGTCCCATTGAGATTCAGAATCTCTTTTACAAGAGAGACCTGGCCAAGGTAGCAGCCAATACAGTCATCAAGACAACAAATACAGCAAGATTAAGCGAGATAAACACATTGAGAAATTAGAACAACTATTTAAAAACAGTGAGCCTCTCAAGAAAAAACAGCACATCTCTTTTATCACACTCTTTATGATTGCCTTAAATGTATCAACTGAAATGAGTGATTCCAATTTAATATCTCTTTGTAAATTGTTCCCTGTCCATGGTGCAGAGTAGGAAAAGGCTGTTTCCCCCAACTCTGTGAGTGACCGGGGCACATTGAAAAGCAACCAATTGGAGGAGCGGAGCTGGTAACTCCTGGAGCCAACACAGAGTAGGTTACAGAGATATCCTGGAAGTTTTCCCAGTACTGCTTTATAGATGAAAATATACCAAGTGTTGTTTTCTGCGAGTGGTTAGTGATGTCCAACCTACGAGATCATAAAGCGTACAGTGGTGAGTGAGGGACTTTGCATTTGTTATAAATCGTAAAGATGCATGATACACTGAATCAAGTTTATATAAAATGGATGAGGCTGCATGCATATACAAGGTGTCACCATAATCAATTACAGACAGAAAAGTAGCATTCACAGGTTTTTTCTTAGCACTGAAAGTAAAACAAGATCTGTGTCTGAAATAGAAGCCAACCTTTACTTTGAGCTTTTTTATTAAAGTGGTGATATGTAGACTAAATGTAAGCTTATCATCAATCCATATACTCAAGTATTTGTACGATGGAACCCTCTCAATGAATTTCCCATCTGAGGTAGAGATGCTATAATCACCTTCAAATGGGGAGCGGGCTTTTGAGAAGACCATAAATTTTGTTTTACGAACATTTAAAATCAATTTCAAGTTCAGAAGTGGAATTTCTAATGACTGAAATGCAGCCTGAAGATCTTGTACCACCCCTGCAATGAATGAAGCATGGGTGTAAATGACTATCATCAACATACAGATGTATTTTTGAATGAATATCTTTACCCAAGTCATTTATGAAAATAGTGAACAAAATAGGCCCCAGAATAGATCCCTCTGGAGCACCTTTTACTATGTTAAGAAATTCTGATTTATGGCCTTTTACAAAAACACACTGAGAACAATCTGCGAGATAATTTTTAAACCATTTTAAGGTATTATGACTGAAACCAATTGATCTTAATTTGTCAAGAAGCAATCCATGGTCAACTGAGTCAAACGCCTTAGAGAGATCCACGAATAAGACTGCACAGTGCTGTTTTTTATCTAAGGCTCCAATTATGTAATTTATTACAATTGTGGCAGCAGTAACAGTGCTATGACCAGCTCTAAAACCTGACTGAAAATCATTTAAAATATTTTTATCAGCCAAGAATTGTTTCATCTTTAAGTTTACACAAGACTCAAGGATCTTAGCCAGAATTGAAAGTTTAGAAATTGGACCATAATTGTTCAAATCTGCAGGATCCCCACCTTTAAATAGAGGAAGAATTTGGGCTGATTTCCAATTTTTAGGTATGGTGTTAGAACAAAGACTCAAATTAAAAATATGAGTAATGGGCTCAGCAATAATATCAGCTGCAACCTTTAAGAGGTATGGATCCAGTGTATCTGGACCTGCAGACTTTTTGTAATCAATTTCTTTCAGTGCTTTATGAACTTGAGAATCAGAGACAGGCTTAAGATCAAACAGATCCGTATTTCTATAATGTGCTGAGTTGGCTGGATCTGGGACAGGTGCATTTACATTTTTGTTATCAATTATGGATCCAGCATGAATAAAGTGTTTGTTAAACTGACTGACCGTAGCATGTTTGTCTTTTATTTTGTCTGAGCCAACAAGAATTTCTTCTGGCAGGCTTGAGGCCATGTATGTACCAGACAAGGATTTAATAGATTTCCAAATTTTGCAGGGTTTTTTAGATTTTCTGTAACTGATTTTAAATAAAATTCAGATTTGGGTTTTCGGATCATTAAAGTACATTTATTTCTTAGAGTTCTATATGCTGTCCAATCTTGAAAAGTATTTGAAAGTCTAGCCTTAACCCAGAGTTTATTCCTTAAACAAATCTGCTCTTTAAGACTGTCTGAAAACCAAGGATTGTCCCTACCACTGACCCGAAACTTCTTGATTGGTGCATGTTTATTAGAAATAGAAAGAAAAATTGATTGAAAATATTGCCATGCCAATTCAACAACAGAAATCAGAGAAACTCTATTGAGATCACTTTGATATAGGTCATGCAGAAAAGCCTGTTGTTCAAAGTTTTTAAAGTGTCTTTTAAAAATGAGACGGGGGTTTTACCTTGGGGAGTTTAGTGTTTCTGACACAAGCAATTGCACAATGGTCACTAATATCATTACAAAATATAGCAGGTGAAATGTATTTGTGAGCTGTATTTGTTATAATTAAATCAAGAATGGTAGATTTATTTTGTGCTTTGGGATTTAATCTAGTCGGTTCATTTATAAGTTGCACCAAGTTCAATGTGTCACACAATTTCTTCAGATCATCTGAGTTTCCTGAAAGCCAATCCAAATTTAGATCACCCATAAGAATAAATTTAAAATCATTTATTTCATGTAAAATATCTGAAATAGATTGGAGGGTATCTTTAGAAGCAGATGGGGGCCTATAACAGGCAACTACAGTGATATAAGAGTCCTTTGAAATAGTCACTTTAAGTGCCAAGAGTTCAAACTGTTTAGCTTTAGTAACTGACAGGGTTACAGAGCTTATGAACCTTGATTTTACATAGATTGCAACCCCTCCTCCTTTACCAATCCGATTGGTTCGATAAACTTTATAACCTTCAATAGAAATTGATTCATCAGGTGCAGAATTCTTAAGCCAAGTTTCAGATAGAATTATTACATCAGTGTTTGTGGTATTTGCCCAGATCTTGAGCATATCAATTTTAGGGACAAGGCTTCTAACATTTAAATGTATAAAACCAAGACCATCTCTACTTTTGAATTCCGAGGGAGTGGATAGGCACTGCAATGTGCTTGGCCCAGGATTGGGCTGAACATTACCAGACAGCATCAATAAGAGCATAATCATGCAACGCAGCTTTAGTTTGGCAACACACATTTATTCATTCCCACTAACTCCTGTGAAAAACAAAAATGAATCTGGAGGTTAGCAAGGTTGAAGGCTAGCAGGCAGAGCTGGAGGCTAAAAAGCTGGAGGCTAGCAGAGCTGGAGGCTAGCATTTGGAGCTGAAGGCCAGCATTTGGAGCTGGAGGCTAGCAGGCAGAGCTGGAAGCTGACAGGCAGAGCCAGAGGCTAGCTGAGCTGGAGACTAGCATGCAGAGCTGGAGGCTAGCTGAGCTGGAGGATAGCAGGCAGAGCTGGAGACTAGCAGGCAGAGCTGGTGAGCTGAGGCTAGCATGCAGAGCTGGAGGCTAGCAGGCAGGGCTGGGGGTTAGCAGGCAGAGCTGGGGGTTAGCAGGCAGAGCCGGAGGCTAGTATGCAGAGCCAGAGGCTAGCTGAGCTGGAGGCCAGCAGGCAGAGCTGTATAAATACAAAAGAGGAAATCTGTGATGATTTAATCACCATTTTATCACTTCATGTAATATCTTTGATAATTATGCTTCTCCTTCTGCATCTGGCTTTATACTTTAATCAACCTGCATATGATTGGCAGGTGTTCACATTAAGGCCTGTTACTTATGTGGAAGTCTTTAATGCACTGTGTTCAATAGACCCTAAAAAGGCCACTGGAGCTGATGAGATAGATCCAAAATTGTTATTAATAGCTGCACCATTTCTAACTCAGCCTTTAGCTCATATTTATAATCTATCTCTACAATTAGCAATTGTTCCTGAATTATGGAAAACAGCTCATGTTCTGCCCTTATACAAAGATGGTCAAACAAATAATTTAAATAACTACAGACCAGTATCTAAATTACCTTGTCTTGCTAAAATTTTAGAGAAATTGGTGAACAATCAAATGAGGACTTTTTAAAATAAACATTCAGTCCTTAAATCATATCAGTCTGGCTTTAGATCAGGTCACAGTACAGTTACTGCCAAAATAGACAGGAATGTATGGCACTATTTATTGACTTAACAAAAGTAAGGGTGCTCCGATCGATCGGCCGCCGATCATGATCGGCCGATCATGGCTAAAAATAAGAGTGATCGGTGATCGGTAAAATGGGCCGATCAGAAGGGCCGATCAAATTACAATAAACACGCTCTCACATTTACTGTCCTGCAACTCCGGTTTGATTAAACAGCAGTAGCGTTATTTTAGCAGTGTTTTTAAGTTAAGCCCTAGTTATAACTAACACAAACCTGCCCTGGAGGCGCTGCTTTGTGTCCCCGCCTGCTTTAGGAGCGCACGGGACAGAACCGAGGCGCAGCAGTGCGTGTATTTGCAAACACCAACATAAATAGAGCTACAGCTAACCCGCTAACATTTACGTTAAAAGGATTTTAAGAAAGTTCAGAGTCTGCCTGTGTCTTGTTGCGCGGAGAAAACTGTGCGTTTTGTGGCTTAAACTGCACCAAATGGCTGCTAATGGAAAGAGAAAGTAAAAAGGCAGCTCATGTGTCCATGTGTCTGAGAGGAGCACCTTTCATCGTTGTCTTCTCTGCTCTCTTTGCACGTTTTCTTCATTCAGACGTTGTCAAAACTGGCAGCAGGAGCTGTCTGCTCTTTAGTCCACTGTGTTTCAACCTGGTTTGGCTGCGCGTTACGCGGACACAGGCGCTGCACCCGCGGACTCGCATTAAAGGAACCAATTAAGAACAGCTGATTTTTACATCAGCGGAGCATTCAAACAAAGCCACAGACACTGGGCACACATTAAAGACCAATAATGCAGCAAAACCTCTTCTAAAACAAAAATAAGTAGAATTTTGTTGTTCTTTTATATTTACAAAGGCTACAGTATTTTTCAAATGGAACTAATAATAGCCTGCATACAATACATTACTACATTGAAGACCACGTGATCGGTATCGGCCATGATCGGTATCGGCCGATCACAGCAGAGGCTGATCGGTGATCGGCCTCAAAAACCCCGATCGGAGCACCCTTAAACAAAAGCCTTTGACTCAGTAAATCATCACATCCGTTTAAAACAACTGGAGAACATTGGTTTTGATAAAAATGCATAGTTGGTTTTCAAGTTATCTCTCTGACAGAACACAGGCTGTAATAGCTGATGGTTTTACATCAAACTTTTTAACTACTACGATTAATAAAGGGGTTCCTCAGGGCTCTATTTTAGGCCCACTGTTATTTACAGTTTTTATCAACTCAATTAGGTGCAATATTAAGCACAGTTTTATTCATTTATATGCTGAGAATGCTGTTCTGTATTCAAGTGCTCCCTCTGCTGGCCAGGCTGCTCAAAATTTGCAACAAGATTTCAATGAAATTCAAAGTTCACTTATAAATCTAAAACTATCCTTGAATGTAAATAAAACAAAATATATTTTGTTTTCTAAAAAGGTTTCAGGTGCAAAACAAACATTAATATCTATACTCTTGATGGTAGAGTCATTGAAAGGGCTAACGCCTATAAGTATCTGGGTTTCTGGCTAGATGATAAATTGTCTTTTAAAGTACATGTTACAAAATTATGCAATAGTTTGAAATCCAAATTGTCATTTTATTACAGAAATAAATCTTGCATTCCATTAAATTACAGAAATGAAATTGTTCAGGCCACCTTTTTATCAATTTTGGATTATAGAAAAATAAGAACTAGTGTTCTCGTCTCCCAGCAAGGAGATCGTGGGTTCGAGCCCCAGGCCAACCAACACACCATCACACGAACTCTCTGGGTGGAGTCTGCATGTTCTCCACATGTTACCGTGGGTTTTCTCAGCGTCCAAAGACATGCATGTGTTAGGTGACTCTAAATTGATCCTAGTGAATGAATGTGAGAGTGAATGGTTGTCTATCTGTGTTCATCTCTGTGTCAGCCCTGCGACAAGCTGGCCCCCGTCCAGGGTGTACCCGCCTACAGCCCAAAGTTACTGGGATAGGCTCCAGTCACCCGCGACCCCTAACGGGAATAAGCGGCAGAAAATGAATAAATAATTTATATGCAGGCCTCTACCTTAAAATGTCTGGATACAGTTTATCACTCAGCCCTCCTTTTCATACCTGGTGACATCTACAGAACTCATCATTGTTTACTTTATGACAAAGTTGGATGGAACTCTTAATCAGCCATGAGAGAGCAACACTGTATTCTGTTTATCTATAAGGCACTTGTTGGGAGGCTTCCAGAATATATATTGTCTCTTTTGAATTAGCTCTGGCCCCCACATCACAAGATCTTATGACTTTTTAGCTATGGAAGCTCAACATGTCAGGACAGAAATAGGAAAAAAGGCCTTTTGTTTTTATGCTCCCCACTAATGGAATGGCCTTCAAAAATATCTAAGACTGGACACACTGGTGCCTCTCCCGCATTTTAAAGTGCTGGTGGCTGATTTACACACACATAAATGTACTTTTATAAATTAATTGTTAAGCTGTTCCTTTTGTACTGTATGTCTAGAATTTGAATTTGTTGCTTGTTTGTGTTGCATTCTTGTGTGAAGACATGGCACCCATGAAAAAGTGAGTCCAGGACTCACATTGGGATCTCCCTGTATAAATAAAGATAAATAATAAAAACTAAAGAATTAAGTTGTAATAGGGTTAGCAAGATAACAGGAGAAATAAAAAGTTATGAATCCAAATAGCTCAAAATGCACAGGAAGTGCCACATTTTGCACTATGGAAGCCTATTTCTGCCACCAGAATTTTTTTCTGAATCTCAATAGGACTTAAGTAAGAGTAAGTAAGTAAGAATACCTTTATTAGTCCCACAGTGGGGAAATTGCAAGAATTTGGAGCAAGCCTCCGGCCGCAGCTACTTTTACGAGCGCCGCCACATGCTCTCCAGAAAGTTAAATACAGTTTGCAAAGCATACATACAGAACACAACAGTAATATAACATAACAAGACACAGTACACGTGGTCACGTGATGGAATTTTCGTTTGGACTTGGGTGAGGAGAGAGAGAGAAGAGAGAAGAGAAGAGCAGACGGATGGAGAGGGGGCTGGGATGGGGAAGGGTGTGTATGGTGCAAGTAAGAGTCTGAGCTTATGTTGTGAGAATTGGAGCCACCACTCAGATGTTTACAGTTCAGTTCTGTGGCTTGTCCTTGAAGGGAGATATGATGGTGCGCAGGAAGAGATAAGTGGACCCAGCTGTCAAGCTGACCTCCTGCCGAGGGAGACATCCAGGGACAAGGTGGGAGTGGGGGTAGGGGGGGTTAATCAATTTTAAACCATTTTAGCCTGATCTTTGGTTAATTTGTCCGGATCATAATTAATCAATCAGTTCTGGACCTCAGCGTCGCTGGCATACATCCGGTTGATGGAGTGACTTTGCTTCATGGTCAGTCCAGTAACAGTTCACCAGTCTGACCCCTGATGGTGTCCAGTCTCCTCCACAGTCTGGGCTGAGATGTCACGGTACAGTCCTCAGTCTGTGACCCTCTCTGATGTAATACTTTCAGTCACTCACATCCCCGAAGCACCCTTTAATTTCCACAGGCAGCGGCTGGGTGAATTTGCTGGCAGCTGTCTTACAAATCTTCCGATAGGTCAGGGCAGTCCCAGGGCCAAAAATAGGAACCCTGCTATCAAAATTCCAAATATGAATAAATCCACATCCTCCACGGACAGGGCTTCCAGGCACACGACTTGCCAGCTGGTCCAGGCGCCACATGCACCGAAGGTCCCGTCCGGGAAGAGAGGTTCCCCGGTACCTCTCTTAGGGAGAAAAAGTTGTCAATAGCGCTGAGTGACCAGTTAATCAATTCCATTTTGAGTATTTTCAGGAACACAGCAAAACAGGGGGTCAAAAAAAAGTTTGACAAGACAAAAAAAAGAAGCAAGCACTAGATAGAGTGGGAGCAGTGAGAAGACACGTCTGCACTGTACAGAAGCAGGAAGAGAAGAGACTTCCTGGTTAAATAAAGATATAAACAAAAAATAAATAAATTCATCAGTCACCACAAATCAATTTAACTTTAGCAACTGGAACTGACAATCAGATCTGGATCTTATTAATTCAGAGTAATTTTTTAATGAATATATAAACAACCATTTGTTCCTGCTGTCAAAAACTAAAGCTTTTTTTTTTATTTATTTTGCTCCCTTGTAAAAATGAATAGGATAGAATGTTAATCTCGATACCAAGAGTGCAACGGGAGGGGTGGTTTTTTTTGGCGCTAAAAACAGAACGTAAATTACACTGCCCTCAAGGGACGTTGTGTGTAAGGACTGGCTCGCCATATGCCACATGATATGCTCCTATCATCTAATAACGTGATACGCTCGTATTATGCAATAATGTGTCATTAATGTCATGTATAAAGGTAATACGCCAGTGTCTTGTGTTACAGCTGTTTTTTGTTTGTTTGATTTTTTACTTAACTGGCAGCAATATGCTTCCATATATAATGACTGTAATTATAGCTAAAGATTGTAGATATTGATCCCTGTGCACTGTAAGAAAAATATTCAGGTAGTCCAGGAAGTAACTGAATTAAAGGTTGAGGCACTCTGTGTGTCTTATGCAGGAGACATTTATTAACCATCAATATAGGCCTGGAGACAGTGGAACAGTCAACATTACATGAGAATATTGACTATTCAAGTCTGGCTATGCTTCCAAAGTGAGGAGAGTAAATAACCTCCACTGTGCGTCAGATTGACTAGTAAGAAGCACAGTAAGTGCATCTTAAGTCAAAATAAAGGCTCCTGCAAGGCAAAGTTTTGACTAAAGCCCTGGTTTCCAAGACAGTGGCACAGCATGTGCTACAAACACAGGACACAGGACATAATAATGCTGTGGACCAGAACATCAAGTTCACCCATGAGGATGCCAAGGAGAACAGCCTAGCCTTCTTAGACTGTGCAGTTATTATTGGAGAAGACAGGCAGCTCCATGTGGAAGTGTACAGGAAATCCACTCACACAGACCAGTACCTGTTATTTGATTCAAACCACCCGCTACAGCACAAACTTGACGTGATTAGGACACTGCAGCACAGAGCCCAAGAGGTTCCCACAAGCTCTGAGGGAAGGAGGAAGAAGAGCTACACATCCGCCAAGCCCTCAGAACCTGTGGATATCCGAAATGGGCCTTCTCCAAATCCCAAAGGACAAGAAAACAGGACAGGAAAGAATAAGAACAAGAGCCAAAAAGAAGCAATGTAGTCATTCCTTACATTTCCGACCTGTCTGAGAAGCTTAAAATGATTTTTAGCCAACACAACATCCCGGTTTATTTCAAACATGTTAATACTCTCAGACAAGGGCGTAACTTTGGGTGGCAATATTGGGGGGGTCAAATTCGCCAATTTTTTTTTTTTTTTTTTTTACACATTGAATCGTACTTTTGTAAAAGGAGTATGCTAATTTGGCGTTTCTGTATTTGAAATGCATTAGGATACTTACATTGATACTGTGATTTACTTAGCTTCAGCTATGTACTAGGCTAGTGTCAGTGTCAGTGTTAGCAAGGCTGATTAGTGAATAATGCCATCTCCCCACTTACTTAAATTAGCATTCAGTGGTAAATTGACATTAGTTCTGCACACAGCACATATTCCGTGGCAGCCTCCTTAGCTTTACCTCACACTGGCAATTTAGTTAAATCATCAGCTAACTACACAATACGACTATTTACCTCCTCTTGGGCAGTACTTTTTTTTCTTTATCGTTGGGGCTGGTGTTGGCCAACACTGTAAAACTGTTGACTGGCTCTTTGGTGCTCTTTTCATAATAGCACAGGTTAGAGACAGCCAACTATCACCGCTACAACAGCAGAGACTGAGCGACACACAGCAAGCAGCGAACGCTCAGGAGAGACAGTGGACTGGGCCGTACCAAGTATTCTGCACGGGGAGGAGAGAGGGGGTTGACTAAACTAATTACTATTTTGCTGGCAAACGAAATGAATACAGAAAATCGCTAAGTTATTCGTGCAAGATAATTTATATTTGTATTCATTGCAATGATGTGATTATTGGGGGGGGGTTAGATTGGCTCAACCTGATTTTTTTTTTGGGGGGGGGTCATAGGACAGTGAGGACAGTGAGGTCCAAATCTTAGCCGGAGAGAAAGGATGGTTTGAGCAAGGAGCAAAAGAGGCAATCTTTGTCAAAAAAAGATAAACCTTCTTTAAACAAAAATGGTGGTCTCAGATACAACCTTCCTTCTATCTACAACAGTCCTGAAACCCAAACAAAACAAACCAATTTCACTCAGGTCATTAACATCTGAAGGAGCTGACCAGGCTGGGGAGGGTTAACAACAGTCCCCCTCACTCCAGCTGAGGACAAAGGACTCCCAACGGCCTGAAACCACTCAGGCTATTCATGGTCGCCTTGACCAACAGAATTTAGTTTCAGGTCAAAACTCCTCCTTCCTAGGAGAATATAAACCAGCTCTCTTGCCAGTTCATTTTCAGAATTGAGAAAGCCTCTTGGATAAGAGGTGAAACATCTTCAACTTTAAAAATCCAATCCAGATGACTGTTTTAACTTTTTGTTGCGATGCAATTACCCTGGACGGGTGAGAGAGTCTTCACAGACAGACAAAAATTAACAAAAGAAAATGACCATATTAGCATAAGGTCAATTTCTCAACTTCTCTAACATGTACTTACTCATATGTTGCATGTGTTATATGTCTATAGTCAAAGTAGGCAACAAACTATGAATTCTGCATTTATTAGGCCACAAATAGGCAAAAAATTCTGAAAATACAAAAAGATATAGAATATGTTTGAATTTCCTTCAGTATCAATAAACTATCTAATCTCATCTAAAAAAAAACTAAAAAAAAACAATTTATTTATTGCCATGATAGGCTATGAACATTATTTTACTGTTGAACAAATAATAAATAAATCTAGGTTTTTGTAGGCTATAAAACTTGTTTTAATATTAAAAGTTCACAGTTACATACAGTCATTGAACACTACACACAATGCCTGATTGTGCTCCCCCTTGTTGTCAAAACTGTACTGTGCTTGATAAATAAACCAGTTCACCAGGAATTCAGTGACTTCTCAGACGGTTGCTCATTCAGTAACACTGTGGCAGTGAACAAGACTAGGTACAGTTTAATTAATTTACATTGACTTTCTTTTAAACTATGCTAAAGAATATTTTTGCTGTGAAAGATGAGATCCCAGAAGAGAGGGGACAGTGGGCAAGTAAAGTAGAGTTTCTTCTTGCTGTGGCAGGAAATATAGTCGGTCTGGGCAATGTTTGGAGATTTCCTTATCTCTGCTACAAAAATGGAGGGGGTAAGTTAAAATATCACAATTTCACCTCAAAATGTCATAATTTTCTGATGCATATTTTCTAACTGCAGGTGCATTTTTGGTGCCGTATCTGGTATTTGTGGCTACCTGTGGAATACCTCTATTTCTTCTGGAGACCTCTATTGGGCAGTACACCCAGGAAGGAGGCATCACCTGCTGGAGGAAGCTTTGTCCTCTGGCTGAAGGTAAACAACATAACTGCATTGTAAAACTCAAATCAAATTATGCTGCCAAAAGTAGGGGCAACATATACATTTTTAAAAATGAGAGAGAGTTAAGGGGTCCTATGGGGTGGTAATGGCAAAGAGCTCATAGTAAGTGGTTTAGTTCAGTTGAGTGCACATATTTGTAATGGAATGAGTTTAATTCTGCTAGGGAATAATGTACAATATGGTTCCACAGGTATTGGTTATGGAGGCCAGTTGATCCTTCTGTACAGCTGCATGACCTACATCATCATCCTCTCCTGGGCACTGCTGTACCTGGTCTTCTCCTTCAGCTCACAGCTCCCCTGGGCCAGATGTGGAAACTACTGGAACACAGGTAACTTTTCACTAGTGATACAAGTTCATTTTATAAGATTGAATGTCATAGAAATGGGCTGAAATTGCAGAATTAAATCTAGTACTAATGTTAGTACAAGATACCTTTATTACTATTACTTACTATTGCAACTATACCACTCTTTCTGGGGCAGCAGTAGCTCAGTAGATAAAGGCGTTCACCCACTAACTGGAAGGATGTTGGATCCACTGCCGCTACCATCATTGTGTACTGACATTATGTCTTTGGGCAAAGATGCAACAAAAATATAAATCTAAATTATATGAAAATAGTGCTACTTTACTTCAATCACTTCATATTTGTGTGCTACCTGTTTTCACCATTCTGTGTAATACTGTCTGTATGCTACTGTTTATGTCAGCGTGTCTATTTAATCCATTGTGACAGATGACTGTGTTGACCTTACAATCAAAAGGAACATATCTTGGACTAACAACACTTTCTCACACTCTGCTGCCACTGAGTTCTGGGAGTATGTCTTTTATATTATATTATATTATTTTTACTACTGTACAATGTATTTAATAGTTCTAAAAATATCGATAGTCATAATGAAATGAGATAAGTGATATTGTTCTTCTGCCTCTTTATCATTTAGGCGGCGCGTTTTGTCTATCTCTGGTGGGATTAAGGAGATAGGCAGCATTCGTTGGGAGATTCTGCTGTGCTTAATTGTTATGTGGATCATATGCTACTTTTGCATCTGGAAAGGAGTCAAGTCAACTGGAAAAGTATTGAAGCATAATAGAAAATTATGGATATTGTAAAAAAAAACAAAAAAAAACAAACTTTTAAATAACAATTTTTTTCCCAGGTGGTTTACTTTACTGCAACCTTTCCTTATGTGATGTTATTAATTTTATTGGTTCGTGGCCTGTCTTTACCTGGAGCTGTAGAAGGAGTGGTGTTTTATCTTCTGCCTGAACTGTCTCGACTCTTGGACCCTCAGGTGAGGCCTTTGTTATAACATGTATATCTATAAACCATCATGCATATTAAACATATTTGTATTGGATCAGGTTTGGATGGAGGCTTGTTCCCAAATCCTTTTCTCCTACAGCGTGGGTGTGGGCACTTTGACTGTACTGGGCAGCTATAACAAGTACAACAACAACTGCTATCGGTAAGGTAAAAAATATGACAAAAGCTATCATTGTCTAATACTTATACACAACAATATTATATTATAATATTATATTATTAATATTATAATACTTATAAACAACAACAAGAAATATGACAGAAAATCAGAAAATTTGAGTGTGCAGTACTCCACCTGAAGTCAGTACTTTTTAGAACCAGCCTTTGAAGAATTTCCAGCTCCAAGTGTTTTAGGGAGACTTTTTATGAGCTTGGTACAGGATTTGTGCTCATTCTTCATCTAAAACAGCTCAAGCTCACTCAAGTTGGATGCATTGTACCGCAGTGTTTGAGTGGTTTTCTTTAAGATTTTTTCTGTATTTAGCCACATCCTTCATTGCTTCAGTTCTGACCAATTTCACCAATGCCCACCAATGAAACATATCCCCACAGCATGACACTGCCAGCATCATGCTTCACTTTAGAGGAGGGGCAAAGTCAGGTGTTAGGGTTGTGCTAGACACAGTATTTTTCCATTGATGGCTAATTAGTTTGTTAATGTTATAGGCCCTTCCAGGAATGACATGCTTAAAAAAGTGGCGCATAATTTCTACGAGGGAGCCAAATAAAAATAATAATTTAGATGCTTCTGGACTGCAGAAACCAATGGTTGTTGTTATATATTTGTTAAAATTTGCTCTGAATGAATCCGTATCTGAGTGTCAGTACCATTGGCTAAAGTTCTTATAAAAGGAGGATTTGTGGTAAGTTAACTGATGAATTAAATCTGAACATACAATGTCAAACTATTGTTGCCCGCCACATTTCTGTTACATTTGTCCTGCGTAACATTGAAATTAAGAAACGCAAATTACGTAGCCTTTAGCTTGTATGCTAATTATAGACGCTAATCGCAAACCTACATTAAACGGCTAAACGTTGACACACTTACTAATGTTATTAAACTTGGCTCTGATATTACTCACATGAGGTCGAGTGGTTGTCAGTTGCCAAACCTGTCAAGTTTATTCCTTCTTTGCGATGTTAAGTGGCTAGCGCTAATAGACCCTTTTCACGTGACGTCAGAAAACTTCCGTTTTGAAACGATGGGATGTATCTTCAGTTCCGGTGTCGCGCTTCTCCCATAAGAAATTCCCCCTGACTTTTTTAAAATTGCCGTTTACAAGTTTACACAATATACAGCAATTTTCAAATGAATATTTACCCACAAAAAAAAAAAACTTGCGAAAGGATATTAATTCTTCAACCAAGGATACTTGGATTATGAAGTGAGTGCTTTGTTATGTAGCTAGATAGCATTAGCAACATGGCTAAGTGATAGAGCTGCGCTATAAAACAGTGTTAGATCATGTCATGATCTGAGTTTATCTGAATATTTGACAATCTGCTTATCAGGAAATACCACTGGATAGTACTACAGTATATTTTCATTTAGTAAAGCTCTGTGCTCGAACACTGACTGCTGTAGTGATCAATCTGTGACAAAATAATAGACTTTTCAGGTCTAATTAGAAGTTAATTGCAGTACTATGCAGTGAGCCTTTCAGACAAGCAGATTGTCATTCATTTAGATCGTAACATAATCTAATATTGTTTTATCACACACCCCGTTAGACTTATTGCTAACGCTACAGCATTAACAACTACTAGCTTTAGCTACAAGACAAAACACTTACCTTCATAATCAAATAAGTAACCCTCAATGAAAAATGTATATCCCTTTTCGAGTTTCTGTACATCATGTAGCCTTATATTTGGCCAATTTTTAAGACTCCGAGTAAATTCCTTACTGGCGAGTAGCAGCGCTGGAAATGAAGTACATCCCATCGTCTCAAAACGGAAGTTGTCTGACGTCATCGTGAAAAGGGTCTATTGCTCCATCAGAAATGTGTATCGTCTTTTCTAACTTCCGGTAGCTGTCTTTGGAACGCAGAAGTTCTATTTACAAACAAATGAAGGGACCATTGAAGGCATCCAAAAACAACAGCAAATTTGCTCCCCTGAACATTGACGAACAGTCAGTTTTATTAGATCCAAAATTCAAGGTTGGCGAAAAATGTATTTGAAGTCCGTGAGAAAAAATATTGAAAAAAAATAGCTCAGTGGGAAAATACTGTACATTGTGCGTATGGGAGCTGAACACAAACGTTTTTCAACGCAGAAAAATGAAACTTGGCAGAAACAAAGAACATGTCAGGACAAGTAAAAAAATGTATTAAGGCCCTGCCCTAAACTCAACAAGAAGTCGGCCATACTGGGAGGAACCCGGGACGGACAAAATCATATCTCTTGTATAAAAAGTATAATAGTCTACAGTTTTCATCATAAAAACTCCAAAGTCAGTCAAAACCACCGAGACACATGTGCAGTCAAAAGTTATCCATTAGATTTTTGATAAAATATCAGGCGGGCTTGGCGAGCATGCAACGAAGTGGCAATTTTTAGAAGTTTAAAAACTTGTGTATCTTCCACAAACATTGTTGGATTTGAATGGACCCAATGGAGCATTTGTGCATATTCATGACCTAGATGTAATAATATGTGCATAAAGCATCGATCTTTAAAAATGGCTCTATGACAGCTCCTGCAAATATTTTTCTTATAGTATGAAAAAATAAAATTCTGTTTGCTGTGGTGGACGTGAAATTTGGTACACAGACCCTTTGTGTGATGGGGAACAAAAGTGTACAAGCACCACGCCCTATATTTTACCATATTAGCGTAGACACCACTAAATTCTGAAAATGTTAGTGATTTTGGATGTTTAAAACTGTTCTAGCTCGCACATACTTCTTCTGACTAAAACTGACTCCATAGCCTTTTGTTCGTACTGACCTGAACACATCTATATGACAATAAATCCGATATCTGAAAAAACTGAACTCCAGCGATGCCCTAAAAGAATACAATGGGTTCTAGAAAGTACTTAGACCTTAACCTAGACTTTTAAGATTTGGTACAAACATCCCTTCAGGAACAAAAAGCCAATGGAGCCAACCCTTGATCTTATAAAATAGTTCTCCATACATTTTTTGAATGGGACCAAGATGTTTAATTTGATGCAGACATATCAAATTTGGAACACACTTTGGTACACTCCTGCATCCCATACTGAACAAAAAGGCAAATGAGGACATACCCCTATCTACAACTGTGTTACCATGGCAATGACAAAAATGTCTCAGTGCAGTGAAATGAATGGGTATATGAAGTTGTACTTTGTTGCAGGCTAAAGGCATTGGTTACACTAATTCAGCATTTAATTCGAGATCTCCAAAGTAGAATTTTTCAGAGGCAACCTCTGGAGCTGGGATACATTATGGGAGGTGACCAAAATGGTTTTGTTTTTCTTTTTTTGTTTTTTTACATACTAAAATGAAACTTTGCCAAAACATAGAACATGTCAGGACAAGCAAAAGATTATATATTGGCTCCACCTTAAACCCAACAGGAAGTCGACCATATTGGGCGGGACCTGAGACCCATAAAATTGTATCCTTCTTACTTTTTGTATCTCCTCGGAGGAGATACAAAAACTCTAGGAGGAGACTCCTCCTAGAGTTATCATCCAAAAGGCTCCAAACTCAGTCAAAATGATTGGTCATAAGTAATCATCAAAAAATCTTGGGTGTGGCTGCGGTGAGGCCACAACAAAGCAGCCATTTTGAGAAGTAATTTTAATTTAAATTTTAGTTTCACATTGTTCTTTTTTAGAGGATTAAAAAAAATTAAAGTAGTAGCAGTAAAGTAAAGTAGATTTTTAGGGGTGACAGGGTTGGAAGTTTGATACCCACTCTGACCCATTTTTCTACTCTCATTGTGTTCTTGTGCAAGACACTTCAGGCACTTTGAGATATTTAAATTTAACAATAAAAATCAATCATAATGTCATATGAAGTGGAGACTTAACGTAAATGAATGTGAGGGTTAATAGTTTTGTGACTCTGCGACTAGTTGTTCGTAGTGTCCAGGGTGTGGGTGTGGATGGGCTCCAGCCTCTTAAAATAAAATGTTTTTGATTCGACAGAGACTGCATGTGGCTGTGTCTGCTGAACAGTGGCACCAGTGTGGTCGCAGGATTTGCAGTCTTCTCAGTGCTTGGCTTTATGGCACAAGAACAAGGTGTACCTATTTCAGAGGTGGCAGAGTCAGGTAATCAACCTTGCTTCATTTCTGTCAATGCATATAGAGTACTTTGTGTTGTAATAAAATATATATATTTGTGAAAACTAAAGATATAATGTATATTGATCAGACATTACACTATGACTACCTGCCTCTTACTGATGATCATAATGTTATGTGTTATGACCACCTGCCTAATATGAAAACCCACACCCAACAATCTGCAGTGCTCTGTGTATTTGGACACATTTCTATCAGAACCAGCATGCCTTGCCAAGTACTGCCACCCTGAGGCAAATATTGAATACTTCATTTAGATGGGGCAAGTAAAGGCTGCCATATAACAACTGCTGACTTGTACTATTGTTCAGGAAAGTTAGATACCCATGTGAGCAATTAGTAAAGTGCTTTAGCTCTATCATAGTTTTCACTAAGGCAGCCATTCCCAAGTCAGAGTGTGACACTTTTTTCTCTATTCCTTCACACTGGAAAGATACAAAAGATGAAATGGTCAAAGTAAAAGAACAATGCCAGCCTACCATTACATTTCTATTTACCAATCTATATCAGTGGTATGTCCAGTAAATTGTAATACTATTTTCTTTTTTTTACATAGGACCTGGTTTGGCGTTTATAGCGTACCCACAGGCTGTAGCCATGATGCCCCTGCCTCAGTTGTGGGCCATCTGCTTCTTTGTGATGCTTATTCTTCTGGGCCTGGACACTCAAGTAAGACACCTACAAGTTAATAAATTATTTCAGTAGTTTTATTGAAAAACAAGAGCAGAGGTAGCTGCGTCATCTCCATTACAATAAATACTTGTATGTAAATGTTTTGCCTTTGTAATATATGTATAATCTAATAATATTATAACATGTATGCAATACACCTTTTATTCTCATACCAAAGAATTTAGTTGTCACTTTTATTTTATTAGTTCCACTTTCTGTTTTACGTACCTCACTTCCTGTTCCTCCTCACCCTGGATTGGTCCCCTTGTATTTCGGTTAAGCACCCTCACCTCTTCATTTCAGTATGAAAACCTGCACTTACTCACCTTCACTCCTTGGTAGATTTTTGCACAGGGCAGCTGTTTTTTGATTATTGCTCCCCATGTGCTTTTTCCTTGTAAATAAATCTCCTCAAAATTCATTTAAGTCTTCTGGTTTTGCATCCTGACCGATGCCCTATGGTCGTAGCACAATCACAATCAGCACAGCACTTAACCACATATCTATCCTCAGTTCCTCAATCAAATTCCTTTTTTACACATACTGTATATTGACATGTGCCTATAATCTGTCACTATTTGTCTTTGTGTTGTTCAGTTTGTAGCTATAGAGGTGATCATGACCTCTGTCATAGATATGTTCCCATCGGTGATGCGCCGGGTCGGTCGACGTGAGTGCTTCCTCCTGCTCCTCTGTCTGACCTGCTTCATACTACAGCTCATCATGATCACAGAGGTATCTATTAAAATGTCTCTTCACATGCGCTACCTGCTCCTCCTGACATTAAACCCTCTAAATCAGTGGCTTTCAAATGTTTTACAACTTTTCAAGTACCATCTTCAACTGTTTAAAATGGGCTTAAATCAGGGCAACTGGACCTGAACAAGGACCAAACCAAGTGTTAATCAGGACTGAACTGTATGTCAACAAGGACTTATTAATCCAAGACTCAATGCAGGATTAGAAACCTGCATACCACCAGAAGCACCAGTTTCACAGTTTGAGAACCACATTTCTAAATGTTGTTGATTATTCTCTCCAGGGTGGGATGTATATCTTCCAGATGTTTGATTATTACGCCAATAACGGAGCCTGCATCCTCTTCCTGTGTGTCTTTGAAGCACTAGCTCTAGGATGGATTTTTGGTGGGTACAGTAAGTACAAGGCATAGATCAATAGATAATGTAAAGGAAAAGTTTCATTTCAGTTGCTCAATAGAGAAGGTGAAGCACGTATATTATAAAAAAGATCTTACTTGAATCTCACATGTTGCATGATGAAGGTGCAGAGAAGCTGTTCGTCATCATAAAGGACATGACAGGTGTAAGGCCCAACTCATACTTCAAAATCTGTTGGCTCTTCCTCACTCCAGGAGTTTCACTTGTGAGTCTGATGGTCCTGTGTTGGTTTTACGCTGATCCAAAAATCAAAAACTAATTGTCCGTTTTTTTTTTTTTTTACAGGTTTCTTTTATATGGTCTTTGGTGGAGTACAAGCCTTTAACATTTAACCGCTGGTATGTGTATCCGTCCTGGGCATACGTCTTGGGCTGGGTCCTGGCCCTATCCTCCATCCTGCTGGTGCCAGGATGGGCCCTGTACTTAATGACCACTCAGTCTGGGACTCTTAAACAGGTATGACTGAGAGGACGCACCTTTATGGCTGCAAACTCATATAGGTCTTTCAAGTGCCAATACACAGTATACCAACATAATTTAAGGAGTGTGAAGAGTTGTGATAATGTTGTGGTTGATAACAGAAATAACAGATAACACTTTTTGTGTTTGTTAGATTATTTCTTTGTTGCTGCTTCGCATTTCATTGGTTTCCTCTAATCATCCAGTCCACCAAACAACAAGACAATTTTTCATGGGAGCAACCAAATTTATGTTATTCACAAATGTGGCACCTTTGAAGAGGGAACAGGTTTTTGCCAACAGCCTTAATTTTTTTTTACCAAGATTGTTATAACAATGAAGGTGACAGTTGTGCAGAGAGTTAAGTGTTTACCCACCAACCGTCGGGTCAGCAGTTCAAACCTTTCTTGAAGCACATACTGACGTTGTCCCTGGGCAAGACACTTCACCCACATTGCTCACTGCAGTCACAGGTTGTGGCTGGTTGCAAAAGGGCATCTGGTGTACAAGAAGATCTGCCAAATCTCTGTTTCGGTGTGGCGACCACTAACGAAACGGGGAGCAACCGAAAGAAACAACCCTGTTAAAACGATGACAGTTGTGTGTTTGTTTAAATGTATATATATCGAGTAGGATGTATTGAATTATATCAATGAAAGACATGTTATTCCTCCTTTATGATCTAGGAAACTACAACAATTTTTAGGATTTGGACTACACTAAATGGCATTAGGATCTACAGAAAGCCACTCACAAAAGGACATTTTATTTCTATTTTATTGTCTGCTTAAAGATAAACAAGTTTTTAGTAACAGGCTCTTAACAAGTTAGACAAAGAGATTTGCATGATTTGATTATATTCACCTAATGTTTATTTTTATTTTTTTTTATTTTCTTCTTTTCTTCACTAGCGTTTTAGTGGCCTGTGCAAGCCCAATCCTGCCTACTCCCTGAACCATAAACAAGAGGTGGAGGTGTTCCCTGAAAGAGACAGTGTTCCTCTGAGTGATACTTTGTGAGATGTTACATTATAATAAATACTTTGCAATTGCATATGTTTTTCTATAAGCGCATTTTTACTTTCCATGGCATCAGCTTTAAGTGAAGAAAACTTGTTTATTATGAATTGAAAACTTTATTTAAATAAGCCAGAAGTGTGAAAATATATAAAGAAAATTTGTAAATGTTTTCAAAGTTGGCAGTGGTTGGTTAAATATAAACACACAAGAATTAAACTCATGCTCTTACCACATGCATAAAACAAACAACTATTACTACTTTTTCTCACAAACTCACACAGACCATTCATTTACTGCTAATAAAACATGACCTCATCTAACCCTAAGGATAAATTTATATGAAATTTAACCTGCCACAGAGAAGAACTTATACTGAAATGAATAAAGAAACTTGATAATGAGCGAGCAATGGTGTGAACAGTTATAATAAAATAAGTGAAAAAAGTTAAGGCAATTTCAAAGCACACTGATAACAATTTCAGTGCTCCAGTGTAGGGCAGTCTTAAGGAGCTACCTTTCACTTCAGATTTTCTTCTTGATACCCAAAGTCGTAAAGGCACCAGCATCATTTTGTTTGGTAAGATGTCAAAGTGTAAAGCAGTACATACTAGCCTGGCCAGCCATCCCAATTCTTTAAAACCTATTCCAGTCGGTAGCATATTTAACTGCCAGACATTAAGAAAGGTGTTTATTTGATCAAAACAAAGCAATTCAAGTATGCTATTTAAAATGAATGGTTATGATTGGTCCAACTGGATTTGGACATTGCTGTAAAGGGACAAGATTTAACACCTGCTTCTTTTTGCAGAGTAAATGGGCCTAGCCAGGCTTCTGTTGTGCTGTTTTTTGCACCCTCGTTTTTGGGTCAGAACCTGAAATCACTCCACTATGATGAGTTCATTTACGCCAATCAGGCATAGCATTATGGCCATTGATAGATGAAGTGAACAACGCAGATTATCTCCTCGTTGTGGCACTTGTTGGTGGGTGTGATATATTAGGCAGCAACTGAAAATGTTGGTCTCAAAGTAAGTAGGAAGCAGGAAAAATGTGCAAGCATAAGGATTTGAGTAAGTTTGACAAACGGCAAATTGTGATGGCTAGACGACTGGGTCAGAGCATCTCCAATACTGCAGCTTTAGTGGGGTGTTCCTCAACTTTCTGGTCTGCAGTGGTCAGTATCTATCAAAAGTGGTCCAAGGAAGGAACAGTGGAACTGGTGACAGGGGATGCACGGCGGGGAGTGAAGGCTGGCCCCTGTGGTCCGATCTGACATTAAATACAAGCTTAATGCTAGAGTTAATAGCAAAGATATACAGTGCATCACAGTCTGTTGCTGCAAATTAGGCAGGTGATCATAAGACATAACATTATAACCACTTATATTATGCAGGTGGTTGTAATGCTATGCCTTATCAAGTGTTAATTGTAATGGACTGAAACACAAAGCAGAGTGGCCTGACTACTCTACCTGCACTGTTCTGCTCCTGACACATCTGGGTATTATTATAAAATCACATTATAATTATTAATATTATTAAGATCAAGTTTGGCTCTGCAAAAGCTAGGCCTGAGTATGAGTGCTTCACATAGAGCACCACAGTTTGTGCTAATCAGTCGAACTGTCTGGAGACGTAAAGGTGTCTCTATCCACAAGAGTCTCATTGAACTCATCTTCCCTGGTTTGCTCTATCTGGGACTGCTGCGGTACAAGATGAGTCTGGCTTGTGTCTGGCACTGAGGTGACAGCATGAGAAGGTGTATTTGAAGTAAGTGGAGGCCCGCCATCATCTCCACCATTAACACTTTGCGGTTTGCTGCTTGACCCTGGATGTGTAGCTGGCATTTGTAAAGCTTGTGCGTCTTTAAGGTCAGGGTAGCTGCCAGAGTCAGCCATTATTCTGTGGAGATTTAGCCATGCTGCCATATTGCTAGGGCTTTGGTTGGAATTGTTGGTCATCTGACATAATAACTCCGAATGTTGTCTTAACTGGGCAATGTCCCGCCTGGTTGCATTGCTTTGGCGCATCAGCTCCTTTGTGCGCAGTGTGATGTCCAACAGCCCCGACTGCTTCAGGATTTGTACAGTATTCAGAAAACGTCGATGGCGAGTGTTAATAATACTGTTTTTGTTCAGTTCAGATGTTGTTATAGAGGACACAGATGAGGTGGTTTGGCATGATGAGACAGCAGGGCTGCTGATGGATGGCAGCCTATTGCTAGCTGCGACTGCTTTACATTGTGCGTGTGGCTGAAGACTTCTGTTCTGTTGTGAGTTATGAGTCTTGTTTTCAATGCACACCCGCTTACTCTGATTGAGAGATTCATCGCTTGGAGACATTTTATTTAGAGGCTTCTTGTTGGGGTGCGGGGCAATCCGAGGATAGGAGTTAAGAATTGGTAGATATGCAGCCTTTATTTTCTTGCCCGTGATGTTGCTTTTACAAAGACCTGATTTGGAAAGTTGCAGCTTTGGACGTAGTGTGGGAGGCAGCATTGGAGGCAGCATGTTCGGCGGCTGCAGCAAGATCACAGAATTTGCACCAGGGATGTTCTGCCTGCCTCCACTGGACCAGAGAAGCTGACCATTTTTCTGAACAATGTGCGGCTAGTAAGAGAAAACACATACATTAAAAAAATAGATAAAGAATACATTGTATTGTTAAGGGTAGAGACAACTTAATTGTATCATGTCTTACCTGCTCAAGGACCATGTTTTTAATCATATAAAAAGATGGAAGCTGCTGTGTTTGTGGTGCTACAATAGCACTCCCCTGGTTTTTAAGTTTCTCATTTTGGTTTGGTGGTAATTCATCTGTTGTTTCTCTGGACTGTTTTTTGTTCCAATCTTTTGCATTTGTTTGTTGCCGATCAGAGCCAGTGTCTATAACACACAGACAGAACAAAGATATGGACTTGAGAGAGGCAGTAATATATTATTCTTTTCCTCTGGTAAATAGTACAGCAAATATTTATTTGGATTCACCTGAGTAACCTGAGTCTTTTTCTGAACAGTGCGAGCTCCTTCCATTGGAGTCGTCTGTGTGCTTAGAGTCTTGGGTTGCCTGCACAGTCGTGCTGTTGCTCTTATCTTTAGCATTCTTGGCAGATGAAGCAGACGAGCTGGCCTCATCCAAGCAGGGCTGTTCCCTTGGCATGATGAACCCTTGTGGAACAATCAAGATATTTAAAATTATGCTAGACACAAAACAACTATCACATAGTTAAAAATCAACAATGAACGTTTACAAAATATTCCCACAGAGCAATAAAAGAGTAGCCTACTGCACAACTTTGCAATGCATTTTTGCCTTGCCAAGGTTAAATGTTACAACAAAGTGTCTTTTCTTATAAGAGTCCTAAAAATATCACTTTTTTTCAAATTACTGCTATATTTTATAAGTCAGGCTCCGCTCCTTCCTATCCAGCTATTATGTAACACTTAACTTTGAGCCCAGCCCTCCTGCAAAGCCCACACTTCCTCTCATAGTAGTCGTAAACAAAGAGCTATCATTTAAAGCAGCCGAAATGATAAACTATTCTGCGCCATACAAACAACTTCAGCACAATTACAAGGATAAAAAATAGACTTTACAATGGAAATAAAGATGATTAAGCAACTCTTTATGCATTCAAAGCCCTACAAGAGAGCCTCCCTCGCCTGTCTGCTGTGAAACTTACCTTCAAACAGTTGTTATATCCAGTAATTAGCCATTTCCCTTTCGGTCCCGTTTATAATGTCACCACATCATTAAAATCTTTAAATTGTTGTCAAATCAAAGTAGAAAATGATCCTCCATGTCTAGATCTTGTCGTTGCAGGACAGTGGCAACAGAAAAACGATTCACGGGGGTCAAAGAACCTCTAGTTAAACGAAACCATTTCCGGCTTGAAACCATTTTATAAGAACGCACATATTTAAATGCGTCTTCTGAAAACCAGAATGTGACTGCTGAATTAAAAACCAAGGGCTTACTATTTCATTATAGCCAGTACTTACCTAACAGATGCAGTCGAAACATTCACCATAAGGGGAAATGGCACCAGGCAGGCTTGTATTTTGAAACTCAGGTCGCACTCATGAGCAAACTTGACGTTTGCTTGAGGTTGACACGAAACAATAGACCGTGAGAAAATACTATAATATGGTATAATATAATTGCCATAAACACCTCTAGTTTTCAACAATTCATCTTGTACAACGGTATGTACCGTTTTGAATAATGAAGTTTGGCAGATGTTGGATGAAAAAACGACATGTATGCGTTACCTTAAATGAACCCTGAGATCCCGACGCGCCGCCTCCTGCCAGACGCACAACACGAGCTGCAAGCGTGAGCTCCGAGCTCATTGGTTTGAGACACAGTTTGACGCACCAATCACAAAGCAGTGCACGTATAGCAGACATAGCAAGACCCACATTATCAGTGTTGCCAGATTGGGCGGTTTCCCGCCCAATTGGGCTACTTTTGCTCTCTCTCGGCGGAAAAAAATAGCGTTGGGCGGGTGTATAATATTTGGGCTATTTTTAGACTTATGGGGCGGGATTTTGAAAATGCAAAATAAACTTATTTTAATAATATTTTTAAATTTCCTGATCAATAATTACATATATTTGCTGGTTATTGATGAATAAAATTAATTTGTAAAATAGAAGTAGTAATATTAGTGTCATTAGTTGTCAATCGCATGTCTAATTATGGACCTCTGATTGGTTGAAAAAAGTAAACACTGCAGCCCCGTGAGAGAGCTATTTGTTTTTCTGATTACACTCATTGTGGAGACTGTTTATTACTTTTTCCATTGGCAGTTGTGAAGTTTTGTGTGCTCAAAATATGCTATTTCATATGTATTACAGTTTTAACATTAAGATTGTAGAATGGTTGTGATTTGGGCGGGTTTTTATTGCGTTTGGCGGGTTTTACGTTATATTTGGGCTGGAAACTGTCAGTCAGATCTGGCAACCCTGCACATTATGCGACACACGTAAACAAATGGAGTTGTGATCAACCATTGCAGTAAAGGACCAAAAAACTACTTGCAGGTTTTATGCATTACTTCGAGTAGTAGACCATGAGCATTTGTGGAAAGAGACTAGTTTCAAGCCACATTTGTTGTTGTATCTAAAATAGGATGGAGTAATAAGAATACATCCAAATAAACCCCAAAAGCCACCGATTACTATTATGATGTAATTAAAGGTTATCGTCAAGCATTTGGACAAAGACTTCCATCCATTACAATATCCCAGCTTTGACACTTTGTATATATACAGATGTGAGTGTGAGGTAGGCCTACTTAAGGGCAAAAAGTCAAGAAGCAGGTTTAATCCAAACTCAGAGTATGTTAACCCTGAAAAGAGAGAAACTCAAACTCAGAGTTAACTTAAACTCCAGTTACCGTGGGGTCTCACTCTGTGAACCTAACCTGGTCTGGAGCAGATTTTCCTCCTCTAACCTGAAGGAGTGCTGTGATTGGATAACTCATTTCCTTATTCACAAGAGTACTGGGAACATGTAACAAAGGATTGAGGAGAGTTTAAAAGATGATTTCCTTTTTATACATTTATAGTTGTCATTTATAAATTTATTTTATAATCATTTAACTAAAACATTGAGCTCTTGCAAAGAGACATTAACTGGAGCCTTATTTAATGTTAATGTCAGGTTTATAAAAACTTATACACATAAAAGCTCTTAATCTTAAAAATGGCAGTGTGCAATATTATTTTGATAAAAATGAAGATGTAGTATTTATACTTGTATATCCTGCAATATATAGTGTAGTGTTATTGCATTTGTATCCCACTAATTATTCGTTTGTCTATAACCTGTGATCTTCATCACTTTAATGTTAAACCTGAATATACCCTCTCCACAGTCACGACTTCCTTTTTCTTTAAACACTTCCTCAGGGTACAATTGTCATGCTGAATCCTCTTTTCTTGACTCTATTGACAATGGCTTCTTCCCCCTGCTTAAGGTGAATAAACTCAATTGTTGCCTAACTAAACTCCAAACCCGTTTTCTGAATCAGAAAACTCTGAGTAGGACATTTAAGTAAAGAATTAAACTCAGAGTTACTTCAACCTGCTTTGTGAAACAGGGCCATTGTTGTCCACTTTCTCAGCAGGAAGCCCATGTTATTTGCAGAATTTTATTTCAGTGCATCTTCAAAAGAGAAACAAAACAAAATTAAATCCATCTCAAATTGCAGCAGACACTTTATTTTAACATTAAAAAGGTCTTGATTTCATAACAATTGACATTCTCTCCAATCACAAAACAAAGACAATGATACAATACAAATATTAATCAGCTGCAAGATAAGAGCATAAAACTGTGCATGCATTCTGCATACACATCTTTTCTACTTCTTCCTCACCCATATTTATGGTCAAGTTTGGACCACACAAGATTGAACTTCTAAAATAATGCAAGGTTTTATTAGCGTATCTTGATACTTCAAGATTTACGGCACTTGTCATTTATGCACACCCAGCAGGAAGGACGCATTCATAAGACCAGGATGCCTGCTGACGTGCATCGTTTCTTGGGAGGAGAATTTAATGTAAGAGGCACAGGTCTCTCGGGTGTGCGCCTTGTTTGCAGCACTAGCCAGTATGTGCATGATACTGAGCAGCGCAGACTCACTAAACAAAACATTGAGAAATGAACAGTAAAACTCACACTATAAGCAGGCAAGCACATTAATATTCATTGTAATTTACACACTTGCCAACATGGAGGCTGGACACGAGGCACCAGGCGGCTTCTCCCTCTGGCGTTGGGGGCTCCTGTAGGACAAGGCGAGCTAGACACAGTGCTGCTTCTGCCAACTGCACAGGCTGGAAAACCACACACTGGCCCTCAAGAAGAGACAGCTCAAGGAAATAACGGGCCATCCACACCATCTATTGCAAATAAACAACTTGTGTTACAAAATAATACAAAAGAAACAAAGCCTCTTTATATGCTTCCATCTATTCCCTTTAAGAGTCACCAAAGCAAGTCATTGCACTTCCAGCACATAGAGTATCGCAAGTTGCCTTCAAGGTTTTACACTGGATGCCCATTTATCCAGGCTTGGGACCAGCACAGAGTACACTGGCTTGTGACCCACTGTGGCTGGAGTCAAAAAACGGCTATAGACCCTTTCATGAGTGCTGCATTCAAATTGTGCACAAGGTTTGAAGACAAGATTAGCATGCTTTCTGAATTATTTTTACAAGGGAGCAAATTAAAACCATTAATTTAAGACATTTTTAGACATTCATAATGCACTTGTTTAACTTTACTATGAATTAATGTATTACCATCAATGTCCAATAGTCAGCATCAGTTACTATAATTAACTTATTAAAGATTTGTGGCAATAGATGAATCAAAACTGAGCAGAAATTGAGAAACTATTGTGGTCGGTCACATTTCTGTTGCTACTTGTCCAGCGTAGCATTATAATTAAGAAATGTACATTAATTTGTGTTTAGCTTATATGCTAGTTATTGATTGGTTATCAGTTGCTGAAACCATTTTGATTATTCATAGTTTGCGTTACTTTGTGGCTAATGCTAAATCTCCTATAGAAAATGTTTTATGGTCCATTTAACTCATGGCATTATTTGTAATGCAGGATCTAGAGTATCATTCAATGTCATTTGCTTATTTACAGAGAACACAGAATATACAAAATCTGGTTCATGTACTCTCCAAAAGTAGATATTTAAATGAGTAAGTGTGGACCCATTATACAACCTTGGCACTGCTTCGGGCAACAGAGGCAAAGAGGAGAAGGAAGTGAAGAGGGGGACAATATGACAAGTCAAACTTCAGCCTACTGAGGACTTTACGCTCCATTCGAAGCAGCTGTTGCTTAGTGTAGGTATAGTCCATCACATAGCAGAGGTCAGACACCTTGGATAAGAAGCAAAGGAGATTACTTGATGCAATATCCATGTATACTATAAAAAAAATTTTAAATTTAGCACTACATTTATACGCACCATTAAACTGAAATATATTAATGCAAATGCATAAACAACATTACAATGAGAGTAAAATTAGCATACCTCAGGAAGAAGACACTCTTCCTTCTTTGCAGCGAGGAAGAGGCAAACCATGCCAAGCAGCTGCAGGCTGGCTGTGGTCACCTTGATTTGGCGAAGGGCTCGGTTGAGCAGGTGTATTGCGAGATACAGAGTTTCTTCCTGGAAATGCATCATCTCCTTTTGAAGTGTAAACAAAAAAATCCTTGTGAATTATAAGCAGGGTTAAACAGAATAATTTTCCTTTGTAAATAGGGCTTACATGAACTTTTATAAGCCAGTCCACCAGGATGGCTCTTGTGGCATCAGTAAAATGCGATGGCAGGTCAGCATTTGAGAACGTGTAAGAGGCTTGACTTCTCTAAAGATGACAACACTTGTCATGATTTTTTAATGTAAAATAAAATGTTTTAAATTAGTGCTTGAATGGCTTACCATCATGTCCAAAAACATTTCCCAAGCATATGTCTGGTCCCATATGAGGCCCAGTTTCTCTAAGGCCATCTCCACTTCACGACGCAGTAGACTGGGCACCAGAGCATGTAGTGTGTCCTACAAATCATCACAAGAACACAGTCATGATGTCAAAATATTTGCGGTGTAAATAATAATAAGTGTTTGGCTTAACACATACCCATCTGCACTCTGCCTCCAGTTTCAGGGGAGTCATTCTGGATTCAGTGACATCTCTAAACTGCCAAGGTTTGAAGAGGGCCCTTCTGTCATCCACCTACACAAGCAAAAAAAAGACCAACATTTGGAGAGCTAATTGACTATTATGTTGAAATCATATCAATCATCTGCTTTACTCTGAAGATACTAATGCATTTTTAAACTGAAACTAATTCTTACAACTGCCTACACATGAGCACAAAACTGTACACATAAGATGTGTTGCATTCATTTAATCTGCAAAACCTCTAGACTCTCTTTTACACATGTATTGCAGATGTATGCAATGCCCAGAACTGTGAAGTATCTGAGCTGCTGTGGACAAGAAGAACTAGCTATATCTTACTAATAGTACTTTACATAATTTGTGATTTATTGCTGAATCAACTAACATTTGGTAAGTCCGTCAGGTAGTAGAGTTTGGTCTGATAAATGACCTATATTTAAGCATTTGCTTCAGACTGGAGCTGCACGGGCCATCACTGGAGGGAGGCTAACCTTTTGGTGTAAGTCCAGCAGAGGCTTGGAATCGCAGAAGCCAGCCCCGGCCATGTCCACGGCCGCAGACCAAGCTCCCGTCCCGGGCCGCTGCAGCTACTTAACCACGGCTGACGGCGAAGGAAACCTAAAACAGCGAGGACGACCGCCATGGCGGGGCTCGGACACCTGTTAATAAAGGCAGGCAGGCCTCACTGATTGGGGTCACACTGGGGTCAAGACAGCGGACAAGCACTTCCGGGCAAAACTTCCGCACCTTTATTATGGAAACCATTTTTGGGACAGTGTCATACTTTCATGGGATCTTAGATATATTAGACTATAGAGGCTAGGTAATCAGCTGCTGCTGAACACTTAAAATTTAGCTGTAGGAGCCCCAAAAATAATATATATTAATACAGGCCTAACTACATAGATTTACATCCATCAGACTTTTACTTCATTTTCCTCACAGCAAAAACATGGGGTTGTAGCTTTATTAGCCTATAGTCAATAATAAAAAAAAAAATAATAAAAAAAAATAAATATATATATATATATAAATATATATATATATATAAATATATATATAAATATAAATATATAAATATATATATATATATAAATATATATATATATAAATATATATATAAATATATATAAATATATATACACACACATAAATATATATATATATATATATATATATATATATATATATATATATATACACACACATAAATATATATATATATATATATATATATATACACATATATATATTTATTTATTTTATTTATTTATTTTTTTCAAAGTCCCTAATGTGACTGCATTATCTAGACTGTTGTTAATTAACCGATACATTGGAGGACCCCTGGTAGTTTTGGTCATGTGCTGACCTTTGGCACTTTGTCAGAATAAAACACACACACACATTTTAAATAAAAATGTTTACTGGCACATTAAATTTGCAAATGTTATAAGCTACTACTGTAGCAGGTATCAGCCGTTACATTGTAAAGTCGTGAACAAGGGGCAAAGATTATCTTTCCAGACAATGTGCTCCCCTTAAAGATTGCTTTTTTTTCATTGCCATCTGAGCCTCAACTAACAGCAACATGTAAAGAAACAGAAAACCCTTGTCACCAGCATCAGGTGCGACATTCTTGACTTAATCACATTCAGATAAATACAGAGAAGCAGGTAACCACAGTAAAGCTGCAAATCAAACACTACGAAGCTGCAGGCCTCTCCTTCTACTAATGCTGCATTCACCTAGCGTTTTCTTTTTGGTATTTACACAATAGCGTGTATGTCTACTACAGGAGAGGTCAGGGGTATAAACTTGCATGTTTAGCTGTGAAGCAACTGCTTTAAAGCGTAGCAAGCTGCAAGGTTCAGTGTATGGCTTGACAACCATCATTTAAAAAAAGTCCAGCAGCGCCCCCTTATGGCTATGACAGCAATGAAGGCAAATCCACAGTAGAGTCCATCTGAAAAAGGCCCTGCTTTGTCCAAAGGCAGGACACTAGGCTGAGTGTGGTGGCTGTGCCTGAGCCAGTGACAAGAGCTGTAGATGTGGGCTGTACATCGATCACATTTTCATTCACAGAGGTTTTGGCCACCTGCTTCACAACAACAAATACAAACCATGCGGCTATTTCTGTCCACATTCAATCAAACTGCTGTCATCACGCTTGCATCATATTGTGACATGATGGGTATCTCAGACAAAAGTTACTTAATGAAACTACATAACAAACCATACTTTGGCATTATTGTTTTTTTTTTCTGACTTCAGCTGCACAGCTCTAAATGTGTTTTGAAGTGTGCATATTTTAGCGCTTTGTTTGAAACACCACTTTAACCCTATTTATTTTGATTGTATGAACTTAGACTTGTTTAACTGAGAAATCCTGAAATGATAACATTGCAAATGAAGAACTTAATCAAAAAGGTAATGTTTAAAAACTTTTAATATAGATATTTTATATAATGTATACATGTGTCTAAAAGATTTTGAGCAAAAGACAAGAATGATGAGAAATCAACATTATGCAAAACAATGACAAATAAAAATGTCTCTTCCAGCAATATGGAATTTGCTTGCGTCAATATGAGCACTTCAGAAAGCTGTCAAAAACCTCTCAATCGCGTGCAGTCATGACTCTATAAAACAGGTTTTTGTGACATCTAAACAAGAAGTCAGCTGATTTCTGAAATAGTTGCCCAATTCTCAACCTGCATTGTTTGGCTGAGAGCTGGTTGACCAGATTGTGAAGTGCTGAGTTGGAATGTAAAACCTGCAAACTGCTGCAGGGGCATGACAACGTAGATTGAAGAGCTTAGATACAGCAACAAGAAAACTAAAAAAAGTGATTAAATAAAAAATGTGGAATCACTGAAATTGTTAAAAGTCCACTGGGTCACTCAGGTCTTGGCCAACAACTCATCTCTCTCATACTTTAAATACAGGAACATTCAGATGTTTAAATTAAAAATATATTTTAAACTTAAAACATATAGTACAGTTAGGAATGGTGCAATGGTGCCTAACACTTACTACAAATGATTACTGAACTGAGAGTGGAAAGCGGTCTACAATGGTTAATGATCTGTTATTGAGAATGCTATACATGTTGTCTTGTCTTGATTTGTGTCTCTAAAGATAAAGTGACTGGCCTTAAAAGTATTGATAATGGCTGGTTGTTCAAACAGTTTGATTAAATGTTAAATCGAGCACAGCTTGGAAAGCATTGATATGGCAAGCAGATACCAATTCTGTGTCTCTCAAACAGAGCCACTGTGTGGGAATCTGGTCACAGCTCATTAATGACTTGCCCATTTCCTATAAAAGGTGTGCTGTGGAATGTGCTCTCCTGTTTAACGTCAGCAATACTTTACTTTTCCTTAAAAGAAACATGCATTAACAGACACAAATGGATGGTCAAAAATCAAAATGGTTGTTCACATCTGTACATCTCCTACTCTCACACAGCCATTAAATCATCCACTCACACTTTTGCACAAACATGCGGCATACAGTGCAAACACAGAAACGGCAGCCCTCCTCCGACTTCACCCCTACAGTAGGTTCAGTCCCACACATGATTTGTAACAGCAAGTTCCAGAAAGAGCACTTGTTAAAGAAAGAGGAAATATATCACAGAAAAGCAGAAATATGGCTTTACATTTAAAATCTTAATTAACTTAAAAAAATCAAAATGCTTTTCCTTGTTCTTATTTTCACTTAAATACTTTTTATATTCAATCATTGTGACTAAGACCAGTATATGCAGGTGATATAGGGTATAGCTGGTAAAAATGTGGTACTTGCTGGCATAACCTGGTTCTCAAAGTGTCAAGGCCTTGATGTGGTGCTCTGTGTAGTGAAAGAGAGAGGTCCTGGGGCAAAGTCTAAAGCCGACCCCCGATAAAGCTGCCAGTCTCTCCACACAAACCTGCTGAGTTCAGTCATTCACAGCCTGCATCTTCATTTAAAAAATATTTCATGTCTGAATTGCCAAAATGTGTGCGTGTAAGACTGAATGAAAATGTATTTTGTGCCAGTTTTGTCCTTGTGTTTAGTATTTTCCAGCAGTGCAAGTGTGTGTATGTTGAATTGTGATTGTTTGCCTGCCTGCTTATCCTCAAGTGTCAGTAATCATTCCCGTATGCTGGCGGAGTAGGAGAACTGAGGGAAGTGCGTACGCTGATCTGAATCCTCTGGATCTAAACTGTCATCTGGGGTATTGAAAAAAGAAAGAGGGGGAAAAATTTCATATTAAGAAGAAAAGTTACTTAATGCACCGATCAGGCATAACATTATGCCCACTTGCCTTCATATGCAGCCCCATACTCTACAAACTTTCTATCAGAACCAGTACCAGTATGAGCGACAACAACCATCTGTTGGATCAGACCACACAGGCCAGACTTGCAGTGCATCACCTGTCGTTGGTTCACCACTGTTCCTTCCTCGGACAACTTTTAAGATACTGAGCACTGCAGACCGGGAACCCACAAGAGCTGCAGTTTTAGAAAGGCTCTGACCCAGTCATCTCGGCATCACAATTTGTCCCACATCAACTTTGAAGTCAAAATGTTCAATCCTGCTTGATATACCCCACAAACTAACAGATGTCATGATGTGGTCATAATGTCATGCCTGATCGGTGTAAAATATCAACAATACTCCATTTACTTACATTTATCTGGAGGAGTGATTGTGATACTTTGCGCTGTGAATTCATCATCAAAATATCGGGTGTCTGTTTCTGAAGTGACTTGGGGCTTGAAGGGGGGAACGAGCTGAGGCAAAGGAGGAATATTTTAGAATTTTTTTTATTATTATTTTTTAAATTTCCTTCTGATGTCTACAGCCTAACCTTTCTGTCGATCACATCTTGCCAGTTGATCGGCATAAAGAACTTGTGGCTCTTTACTTCTTGGGCATCATCTGGTCCTCCTCCGAGTCTAAAAACAAACAAAACCATCAGCGTTAACAACATTTCCTTTCGATAATTGAGAAAACACTATTAAAATAAATGGACAACAACCACTTAAGATGTAATGTTCTCTTTGGACTTTTATTAATCAGTTTCCCAACACATTTATTCTTCATTTTCTTTCTACTTATAGCATGTCATGTTGTGAGCCTGCAGGCAGAACCCAATGTGCTAATATTAGCAGACCGTTTCTGCAAACACTAGAGGTTCAAGCAAAACAACAATCAATTATGTCCATGTTTATGCCCATTAACTTGTGCCAAACCAAATCCCACAGGACCAAATGATGACATAATATGGTTACTTTTTATAGCTAAAAAACAGTGCCCTCAAGCACAGTCAAGAAAAATGCCAAGTCAGAAACACACAAGAAACATAACATAACATAGCTAAATTGAATGGATTTTTTAAAATAATGAAATTAAAATAATTTGCTATGCTAAGTTAAACCTGTCTTTTATCCTTTCAGCTTTTCAGTCCCGGGGTCACCACAGTAAATGATCTGCCCCCTCCTGCATATTTATTTTTCTATTGGTTTTATGCCAGATGCCCTTCCTTACAGAACGCAGTTTACTCTGTAGGCTTAGGACCGACACAAAGAGTACACTGTCCTTTGCTATGCTAAACCTGTGATTACTATACTTTATTTTTTACTTGTTATTGTTATGGTCAGACATTCACATTATTTGATGAAGGTTTACCTTGTCTTCGGGTCCTTTTTAAGCAGGCCAGCCAGCAGGGCCTTGGCATCAGGACCCAGGTTTTTGGGGAAGCGGATCTCTTCCATCAGGATGAGCTCAAAGAGAAGTTCATGGTCCTGGTTGTAGAAGGGCAAACGGCCGCACATCATCTCATACATGACCACACCAAGGCCCCACCAGTCCACCGCCCTGCCATAGTCATTGTCTTCCAACACCTGTTGCAGTAAAGATAGATGCAAGATGAAGAAAAACCTAGAACAAAAATATATATCTGAAAACTGAAATTAAAGCTATTGTTACCTCTGGTGCTAGGTACTCTGGAGTCCCACAAAAGGTTTTCATTGTGGCACCATCAGTAATCCCTTCTTTACAAAGACCAAAGTCTGTTATCTTAATGTGTCCATCCTTGTCTAACATCAGGTTCTCCAGCTAAGTAGGGAGATGAACATATAATAAGTGGTAAAAGCACTACAATTAAATATGACTAATAAACACTATTCTTTCCTAGAAATTACAAAAATACCTTTAAGTCCCTGTAAACTACATTGCATGAGTGCAAGTACTCCAACGCTGATACTATTTCAGCCCCATAGAAACGAGCTCTTTCTTCACTGAAAACTCGGTCTCGAGATAAGTGGAAGAAGAGCTGAAGACAATATAGCAGTGCATACTGAATATATGTAAAAAATAAAAGAGCGATATTCAGATTAAGCTTTAAGATGTCAACATAAAAGACATACTTCTCCTCCATTTGCATACTCCATCACAAAGCATAGTCGGTCATTTGTCTGAAATGCATATTTTAGCGTCTGTGGAAGAAAGTAATGAACAAGGTTATTAAAGTAACTTCTATTCAAGCTTTGTCTGAGAACCAACAGTACTAACCGTTAAAAATGGATGTCTTGAATTTTGAAGTACTCTGCTTTCTGTAACTGTATGGGCCACCTCATCCTAAGAAAATAGGCATAAAAAATAGAATACATTAAAAGTTCCTCCCATGTTAATCTAAACATAATAAAATGTGTGTAAACACTAACTTTAGCTATGATGACTTCTTTGCGGAGGATTTTCATGGCATAGTACACTCCTGTGGCCTTCTCCTTCACCAGGATAACTTTACCGAAAGTGCCTTTACCCAGTAGCTTCAGGTAATCAAAATCACTCATGGTCTGAAGGAAAAGAGGTTAAAAATTAGCTATAAAAAATACATACATTCACTGACTGTGCACTGACAGAACTGGCTTTAGTTTAACCCACTAATTAATGTTACACTCACAATGTCTGTTTTGGAAAAATCTGTTAATGTATAACTTTTTCACAGATGACATGCTTCTCAATGGAAAGGATTTCCCACAGTGCCGCACAATGTATGACAACAATTTGTACACTGGGATTGTAAGTGTAAAGCTATACATTTAAAATTATGTCAGAAATCGTTTAGATAAGGCCCATATGTATCAAACACTACTGTGGTTAATGTAAAATGGCAATCACACCTCTATTAGATTGAAGATAAAGAATGTAAGGGCATTTCATAAAAAGGGCAAAGCAAAAGAACAAAAAACAAAAACAATAGATTTGAACTTCTCTTAATGATTACAATGTAAAAAATATAAAAAGAAAAAAAGATTTGCTTAGTTTATAGTTTGTTTATAGTTTATTTTTGGACTGTGTGTCATTCTAATGGAAAGTATCATTGGCTATAATCTTGTGTATTTACATGTATATATTCATTACAATGCATTCATTTATATCAATAAATAAATACAAAAAGAGTTTAAGCAGCTACAAAAAAATGAGTTTAGTCAGACAAATGACAAACATAAGCCTTGCTGCCATGCACTGCTTGTGTATACTGACCACTTTTGTGCGGGCTTTAGACACTGCCACCTCCATATCCTCTGCACCGCTGCTGTCGCTGGGAGACCCATATTTGATCACCATGGGCTCCTCGTCCTGCTGCTGACTCTTCAGGCTATTTGCCACAGCCTGGATCGATCGCATCCACTCCTCCCTAACCCAGATGAAAACATATACCACGCTTATTAAATCTTTCCAATGTTCTGTCAAATTTGCTCTCAATTTATGCGCCAAGCAAATCAAATAGTAGTGGCTTGAAAATAGACTAAATCTAGTTAGCAGTGGGATTGTTGTATATTTTTTCTATTCAGACATTGAGGGAAAAATTGCACTAAATGTAAAAGATGATCTGTTTTCTATTTAAGGGCAGAGTAAATAGTACAGACAATAAAATCAAATACTCCAAAAATATGAATGATTGCCTGGGTCTAAAGGCAAATATCTTGATCTAAAATCTTACCTCTCTTCATTGTTTTCTACATGAAAAGTGCGCTCGATAACTGAGGTCCACTGTAGGCATCGAATGACGAACGTGTTAGGCTTTGGCCGCTCTGTCTTCATTATCTGGCATTCTACAAGGTACAGACACAAGCAATAAGACCAGACAGCATGAGCCAACACCAACACATTAAACTAAGGGTGCTCCGATCGATCGGCTGCG
Organism: Bostrychus sinensis; assembly: GCA_020698575.1. Classification (NCBI taxonomy): domain Eukaryota; kingdom Metazoa; phylum Chordata; class Actinopteri; order Gobiiformes; family Eleotridae; genus Bostrychus; species Bostrychus sinensis. The sequence continues at coordinate 17,716,318 of CM036245.1, forward strand.
ATCATGGCTAAAAATATCGGTGATCGGTAAAATGAGCCGATCAGACGGGCCGATCGAATTACAAGAAACACGCGAGGCTCTCACATTTACTGTCCTGCAACTCCGGTTTGATTAAACAGCAGTAGCGTTATCCTAGCAGTATTTTTAAGTTAAGCCCTGGTTATAACTAACACAAACCTGCCCTGGAGCTGCTGCTTTATGTCCCGGCTTTGTCCCCGCCAGCTCCTGGAGCGCACGGGACAGAACCGAGGCGCAGCAGTGCGTGTATTTGCAAAAGCCAACGTAAATAGAGCTAGAGCTAACCCGCTAACAGTTACGTTAAAAGGATCAAGAAATTTCAGAGTCTGCCTGTTTCTTGTTATGAGGAAAAAACTGCGTTTTGTGGCTTAAACTGCACCAAATGGCTGCTAATGGAAAGAGAAAGTAAAAAGGCAGCCCATGTGTCTGTGTGTCTGAAAAGAGCATCTTTCATCGTTGTCTTCTCTGCTCTTGTGCACGTTTTCTTCGTTCAGACGTTATCAAAACTGGCTGCAGGAGCTGTCTGCTCTTTAGTCCACTGTGTTTCAACCTGGTTTGGCTGCGCGTTACGCGGACGCAGGCGCTGCACCCGCGGACTCGCATTAAAGGAACCAACTAAGAACAGCTGATTTTTACATCAGCGGAGCATTCAAACAAAACCACACAGACACTGATCACACACTGAAGGCCAATAATGCAACAAAACCTCTTCTAAAACAAAATAATGAGAAGTTTGTTGTACTTTTACATTTACAAAAACTACAGTATTTTTCAAGTGGAAATAATAATAGTCCGCATACATTACATTACTACACTGAAGACCATGTGATCGGTATCGGCCGATCACAGCAAAGGCTGATAGGTGATCGGCCTCAAACATCCTGATCGGAGAACCCTTACATTAAACAATACATCTTGTAGCTGTAGATGTTTTTTTAATTGCCTGATTTACAACATTTAACCATCTGTACCTGCTACAGAAAAGTTGTTTAGTGGTGGGAGGCTGTGATCGCTGGATACCTCAGGCTTCTCTTTGTAGCCAATGAAAGAACCATCGGTCTTTAATATGAAGTAACGCGGCCTCCATGTTTTGATATATTCACCTGGTAAAATAATTGGAGATACAATTTTCAGTTTTTCATATAATATTGATTTGAGGTGGGCATGATGCTAAACATAGGTCCTCTTACCTCTCTTGAGGAGCCATCCCTCTCTCACAACAGTGACTTCATTCATGATGGGGCACAAGGCTGTCTGGGTTGGAGAAGAACCTTTGAATCGTTGGTGCAAATTGTGTAAATGATCCTTTTTGGCTTAGTGCTGTCTATGGCTCGGAAGAAATACTGTAAGGTGAGGAAAAAATATTATTGTAAGTAAATATTATTTTAAGGTAAATATTGTTGCAAAGAAACAAACAGTTGAGAAGCCAACTGAATTTAAGTAATATAGCTGCTGCTGGACCTTGTGTATTAATTCATTTACATTTTACAGAACACACATTCAAATGTACAACCTGCAAAGCAGGACTCACAAAGAACTTTCACTGTAGATGTTTATCTTTAAGTATTGTCAGCACATCATACTGCTCATTCCTCACTTTGAGACTTGAAAGACAACTCTCCAACTTTGGAAAATGCTGAAATATGTGTTTGTCATGTGTTTCTGATCAGTGTAAGGGATCTAACTTGAGCTCACCAACTGATTTCCTTTTACTACTACCAGAGATTTTCCATGCCTAAACACAAACACTGCATAAACTGCTTTGTTTACAAAGATCCCAAGAGATAACGCTGTCAACTTCAGACTTTTTATTGATCATCTGAGGTGCTTCCAGGAAGTGTAGGTGTAGTAGTCAGTGAGTGTAATACCTTTTATAGATAACAGTTCAATGTTACCGCTTTATTAGTTTTACAACTTCCAAACTACTTTTGTAAACAATAAACCAATAATATTTTTGATTCATTAGATTTTTTCACTTGGACCTCATGTTGTCATGTCTATAAGATTGCTGTTTTAATGGGGTTTTGTGTTAGACAACAAAAACACGTATTATGCCTTGTTTGTGAACTACTTGTTTCACATTTTATCCATCCATGTTATGCTCATTATGGCTGGTTGTTTGGATATTTTATTTTTCGTGAATATTCTCATGGTTTCCTAAAAAGGACTTAACAAGATGCCAATATTATTATTATTATTTACAAATCCTGGATTTATACAGCTTACCAAAGTTTCTGTGTTTACACCCGGACTGTAAAATAGATCTAGCCATATTACTCTCGGCACAAATGTCTAAACATACACATCAACATAGTTAAACCGTTCATTGCCACAGGAAGTCGCAAAGGATGTCAGGGTCAACAATGTGCCATAAGACGACACATTATAAACTTGTGAAGCATAGGGAAAACCTCGCTACGGCACTAATAATTGTTTGAGGTTTGTCCAAGAAGCGCGCTGGACATCAGAGAAGACAGAGACAGAGACACACCGCATTACGGCCAAACAAGGCAGCTAGCCAATGTAGCTTTCAGGCTAACTCCCTTTTAGCATGTCCCTTGGCCAGTTTCGTGCTGAGTCCCAGTGTGCGTCCCTTACCTCAATTTCGGGGAGACAAATGCTTCCACTTTCTCGTGGAGGTCCTTGAGTCGGGCCGCAGACAGCTTCGGGCGCATAAAGCGTGTGTGTATTGAACTCTGTCAATGATCACACCGCTTGGCTAACACTCGCTGAGCTTGTTTTTTTCACTCACAACAACAGCAGCAGCAGCAGCAGCGGTGGCGGCGTGCTTCTCTCCGCTGCTGCAGTGGTTCACTCCAGCTTATGTAAATGTAGGGAGGATAAAGTCCAACAAGCTCCAGCTTCAGGGCTTAGTTTGTTGCATATAACGACCAATAGGTTTACAAAATGTTCATATCTAAACCCGCGTATATGTTAATTTCGGGGTGCTTGGCGTGGTAGTTCTCCTCCTCCGTCCCAGACAGACAGCACCTCAGACTCGCCAGCGGAAGTGACGTTTAGGGCCAGAGTGGGTCCACACTGCACTACAGCTTGGTCAGAGTCAGAGTGCACCAAGTGCTGTGCTCTAACCTTAAGTTTACCCTCCACTGCAGTATGATTCAGGTGTGCAGGTAATCAGTAGCTACCGAAAAGAGAACCTATAACTAACTGCTTGGAAACTGAGATGGAAATATTTTGATTCCTAATCCTCTGTATTTAATGTTAAATAGTGTTTTAATTACATTTTAATCACTTCTTATACCAGAAAGCAGGCATCATTCTTCAGAACAAGACAATTATGCATCCTAAGCCAATTCAAAAGTGAAAGCCACATTTGACTTTTTACCCTACCGATCTAGATAAGACAGACCAGGCCACACAGTCGCAGTTGTTTCTCACAGCCAACACAATGTATAATGGATAAAGTAAGCAACTTTTAATTTAACAAGGTTTGTTCATCATCACAAACACAGAGATTGGGTTTTGTTCGTTTTTTTTTTTTTTTTTTTTGCTTGTCTGTGTACACAGACAGATTTAGATTTATTTTCATAGCCATTGATTGCTTTAGGTTATGAGGGGAAAGTTATTTTATGATACTTTTAATAAAATTCATGATAGGATTCTGCATACTCTTACCCTGTTTAATATGTAGAGAAGAAATATTATAAGAAAGTATTCATTTTTATTTATACAAAAATGGGCACCAAACTGATATGAAAAGTACATTTTCATGATGCTTTACTTTGTCTTTGTTGCTTTCGTTGCAGGTACCGAGCACGGGCATCACTGACGCTGGCCTCATCGTTTCTTTTTTCCAGCTTCTTCATGGCTTCCTCGGCTGAAGCCTCTGGCAGATTAACATATTACATATATTACGCTTTAGTCACAGAAAAAAATCTGATGTAATCAATACTAGATAGTATTCAAAGGTCTTAAAAACCTTGGTGCCTTTTTGCCGCTTCTTTGTTCTCCCATTTGGCCATTTCCTCTTCAGTTACCTCTTCTCTTGCCACATTGCTCAGCTCATAAACATCTACCTCATGAAGTTTAGGTAGTAAGTCCTTCACCCACTCATATCGGACTGGGCACACTGTCCTGATATATACTTTTGATGTCACCAGCACATCATGAAAGATGACCCAGTCCAAATCTTTCTCATTTTCGAACAACTAATGAGAAATGAGAATTATTAGCATAATTAACATGATCCATGATATTTTATAAAACATGCTTTAATAAAGATTTACCGATGAGGATGGATGAACGTGAACCATAGAGCCGTGGCCGTCCATTGTGCAGAATACCTTTCCAACAGACCTATGATTTGAGCATTATGCATATCATACATAACTACTCTACACTTCTTTATGACAAAAACTCAAAAGTGAAAAGAATGATGAAAATACCTCCTGGCAACATTTGTGAAGTAACCTGCACAGAGGCATTGTCTGAAAAGCTCGCTTTTATTTCCATCAAACGACTCCACTGGAAAATCACTCCTCTGCAAAAAATTACAATAGAATTTCTTTGATCTGTAATAATTATTCCACTTTGAGGTCATACAACAAGAATAAAATGTATTTTTGTGAAGGAGAAACACTTTAGTTAAACACCTGCTGCAGCCTGAGGAGGATTTCTCGCAGTTGTGTCTCCACACTAAACGCTGACTTTAGCGCCCTCCAGTGGATCCAGTTTTCCTTACACCATGCAGATGGCTTTTCACTGTATAACATACGGCAAGTTATCTGTTCAATTTCTTCAGACAATATCTTCTGCAACAACTTAAATTATGTGTTTATACCTGGATTTACACAACTGAAATATACTCAAAAGTGTGGCAAAGTCGTTCATGCCACCACTCTTGGAAGCCAGTGCTCTGTGTTTCTGGTCTGCCTCTTTCTGCTTCTCAGGGTGACCTGTAAGGAAATTACTAAGTTTAACACTAACTGTACAAAAATAAACACAAGCTATACAAAAATGGGATTATCATTTATTTATACTCTTTAATGGAAGATCATACAAGGGGCTAACCTGGTCGAATAAAGATGTTCTCAACTGACAACATTGCAGCTACAGACAGCATCAGATCTGGACAGCTGTATGAGGCAGCTTTTAGGACAGCCCTGGTAAGACCTGGATGTAGTGGGAACTCCACCATCAGTTCTCCAAGCTGAGTTACTTTCCCTCTCCTAAAGTCAGCAAACCACTATTAGATGCCATAAGTAAAACATTTTCAGAAAGGAATAATGTCTAGTCATATATAGAGCAAATTACCTGTCAATTGCATCAAACTGGTACAGCTGTTTCAGTGCCTCCAGGATAAACCTCTCTTCTGGGCAGTCCAAATAAGGGAATCTGAAACAATGGTCAAATTATATGGATCATGAAACCACTATTGAATTTACAATAAAAATCTAATAACTAACCTGATAACATCATGAACGCCAAGGCACTTCAGTGTGAGCACCACTGCTGTCAGACTAGTTCTCTGGATTTCTGGGATGGTGTATTCAGGCATACATTTCTCCCAGAATTCTTTGTTGTAGATTCGAAAGCATTTCCCCGCTGAGGTTCTTCCAGCACGGCCTGCCCTTTGCTGGGCTTCACTCCTAATCACACAAAATCCCCCAAAAATCCAGTCTAAATCTCTTCTGGTAAAGCTGTCTTTATTTAAATCACATGTATCTAACTACACACTTTTTATTCACTAACAACAGAATGCAACACAGCTCTTACTTTGAAATAGGCACCACCTCCAAAATGTCCAAACCGACCCTTGAGTTGTGATTGAGTTGTTTCACAAATCCACTGTCAATAATGTATCTGTACAAAGAGTTTTTAATGCTATTACAAATGCCACTCATAGTTGATTAAATGTGAAGTGCAGCTCATTCCCTCACTTACTTGATGCCATTAATGGTCAGAGATGTTGCTGCAATATTTGTGGCCACAACACACTTTCTTATTCCTCGAGGGGGAGGCTGAAAAATTTGTCTTTGTTGATCTATGCAAGTGAAGCAATGTGCAACAAAGTAAGCAGATATTTTTGTTTTTGGGTAAACATCATCAACATACTTTAATCTTATAGTAGTTAGTAGTAGTAAGTTATTTACCAGTGGGCATGGAGCCATAAAGGGGCAAAATTAGAAGGCCATCTACAGTCCGGTCTTGTACATCATAGCGATAGTCTATGGTCTCTGCTTTCTCATACAGCATGTCACAAGCTCGCTCAATCTCAGACTGACCTGTATAAACAAAATGCAAAACAAAACTGTACCCTTGCTCGCCCTTGAGAATTGCATGCACAGGTGAAGGATATAAAAACGTACCTGTCAAAAATACTAGAATATCTCCAGCCATCTCACTGGTATGCACATCAAGGGCTACCTTCACAACCTGCAAAGCAATAAATAACCAACAAAATTAATTAAAGTGTGTTTGGTTTGAGGCAAGTAATTGACATCACTAAATCAATTATGAATAGTTGCTTTAAAACATAAGAACAGAACTAAATGTGAGTACCTCTTTAACATAACCAGTGCTCTCTGTGTCTTTAGGCCCAACAGCTGAGCCAAAAGAACATTTGACAGGAAATGTCCTTCCTGGAATAACAAAAACAGGACAGTTGCCAAGAAAGGCTGAGAGTTTTTCAGTTTCCATTGTGGCAGACATAACCACCACCTTCAGTGGGACCCGTCGACCCTTGATGGCCTTTTCAGGGTTGGAGAAAACTTTTTTTAATAAACCCAGCAGAATATCCTGCATAAAAAAATAAAAAATGATATTCAAAATGATTTTTCACAGTTTGAAAATGATATGATCACGTAGTAGTCTAAATATTGACTCACTGTGTTGAGGCTGCGTTCATGCACCTCATCCAGAATAACAACACTGTACTGAGAAAGTCCAGGGTCTCCCAGAATCTCACGAAGCAGACAACCATCAGTCATGTATTTCACCACAGTGTCCTGGATGAAGCGGCATTAACATTTATTTAAACAAGGTAAACTTGTGACTAAAATATAAATCATATAAATTTTTGTCTCTCTCACTTGGGTTGTGCAGTCATCAAAGCGTACTTGGTAGCCAACTTCTTTACCCAATGAGTACTTCATCTCCTGTGCCACCCTCTGGGCCACTGTGATGGCTGCTACCCTGCGAGGCTGGGTAATTCCAATTTTACCATTTTTACAAAATCCTACACAGGAAAAAAACACCTCTGTTAGTAAAACTAGAAAATGTGTTTCCAAAGACTAAAGTTGATATCGCATTACCTGCTTCATGGAGATACTGAGGAAGCTGTGTGGTTTTCCCGCACCCAGTCTCACCTGTTACAACTAAAAAAGTACTGTCCTTTACAGCTTTAACCAGTTTGGATCTGTGATGATAAATAGGCAGCGGCTCCGAATCATTGTTTTCTTTTGGGTCTGATCTTTTTGATTTAGGGCATTATGAAAAGACACAAAAATATAGAATAAATAAGTACAACACTGTGCTAGGACCCTATGTACAATTTCACAACTTTTTAGGCTCGCTGCACATATGAAATCACACTAAAAAGTGATCATTTATCCGTTGATGAAAGCACAACACGAGCGCCCACTTACTTCCGCAAACTCTAAAGTGGAGTATTTCGATTGGTCCGAGAGTGAACACGTGACAAACGACCTTAACCACAATAATAGAGGGAAAGGCATATTTGTTTTTACCGGGGACTAAACAATACAGCCGAAAATTAAAACAATTGACTCTTAAAAATCAAACTAAAACACTGTACATGTTTGTAGCGCGGATTCGTGCGTTTCTTTGCTAATGCTAACGAATAAACTCTAAAGCGAGCCTTATTTTGAAAGAACACTGCAGGTCAGTGGACGGAGCTTAGGCACCGCACAGATGGCAGTGAAGTCCGCCCACCTGAAATACATCATCACACTGGTTATAAATAAGGACCATGGTGATTTCTCTGTTGTAATTAGACAAGTACAGGTCAGGTATGTTCGTGTTGGGCTAACTATGCTCTAAGAGGACCTGGGTGAACAAAAGATGGACAGGTATTTAATTTTGGTGAATAGCCTACTTACTAATACTTCCTGTATAGCTATTTTTTCCTTATACTTCCTGTTTAGGCTGAGAGCTTCTTTATTTACGCCCTTAGCTTGTAAAATGTCTGAGATATTGTGTATTTTGGCGTTAAAACTATAATGTCTTAAAAAGCACATAGCATCCTGACGGAAACATAAAAGTAATTGTTTGCTAAAGTAATATTTGGTCCTACTATGATGCCAGTGTTGTTGGCAAGGGATGCAGCCCGTGGGCTCTCCTGCCTCCCCTCTTCTCAGCGTGTGTCGCTGTTGGACTGTTTGTGGTGTGAGTAGCTTATATCTGTATTGTACACATTACATATGATATATTACAAATAGTATATATTCATCATTTGATTTTGGTAACAGATATTTTGTGGCTATCTCCCATGGGAAAATAGTATCCCTCACCTCACAGTATAAGTAAGTAAACAAACTCAGTAGCAACAATAAATTAGATAATTGTGGAAAAGTACTTTTTTTTTTAGTGAAACAATAGATTCAGTCCACACAGAGTGAAATATTTCAAGCATTTATTTTAGTGCAAGGGCAAGATGAACATTTTTTGAAATCTAATGTGTTTAACTATGCCATGTCATTTATACTTCATTTATAAATTTTGCACCCTTTCGTGACCCTCGTGTACAAAAATGTACATGCTCAAAAAATGCAATAAAATCATCATACACCAATATTTTTTTACAGGCAAAAATCTGCCAATCTGTGATGTTAGCATTTCATTTTAAAGAGAAATAGTTAAATTTGACATTTTTACTGTTTTTCACCAGATTCAACCTTTTCCTATTGTAGGTCCCCCTGGCAGTCACATGGCTCTATAATATAATATGACAACAATACAAGAATTTCATGCATCCGCTTACAACGTTTCTTGATAGTCACATGGCCCCAATATATTCTATGGGAATATAGTTTATTCTATAAGATTTTGAAAGAAAGTATCTGCCACTACATAAAAAATACTACTACAGTCAAATCAATTTTGCTGTAGTAGTAGTTTTTAAGTGTGTACATTTTTGTACATGAAGGTCACGAATGGGTGGAAAATTGTAAATCTCTCACTACATAAAAAATATTAATGCAGTCAAATCTATTTTGCTGCTCATCATTGACAAGGCTCTTATTACCACAAAAGCCCCATCCCTCCACTATTTATTATTTGGAAAATAATTACATGTTTGTGTTTTTTTTTGTGTGTGTGTGTGTTATACGTTGTTCAAAATTCATATAATTAAACTGTTATTCAAAAGGTTAAAATCCAGAAAATTATTAAATTTTTTGTAGTTTGGAGCAGATTTCAAGTAGTTTAAAAATGTATGCAATAAAAGGAGAACAAAATATTGGTGTATAATGATTTTACAGTAGTTTTTAAGCGTGTACATTTTTGTAAATGAAGGTCATGAAAGGGTGGAAAATTGTAAATCTCTCACTACATAAAAAATACTAATGCGGTCAAATCTAATTTGCTGCTCATCATTGACACATCCAAGGCTCTTATCACCACCAAAGCCACATCCCTCTACTATTTATTATTTGGAAAAATAGTAATTTAGTAAAACTTTGTTCAAAATGCATATAATTAAACTGGTGTTTAAAGGGTTAAAATTCTGTAAGTAGTTCAAGAGATTCATGCCAAAAAAAGCAGAAAAAATATTGACAAATGATGATTTTATAGCAGTTTTTGAGCGCGTATATTTTTGTACACAATGGCCACGAATGGTGCAAAATTTGAGGGAGCACAAAGGTTTAGCCTTTGGAGGTGAACCTATTTTTCTGATTCAAGTCTCTCCTCCTCCTGTGTCTGTCCTGCTGCTGCAGCTGAGTCTGCTTATGTCTCTTCACCTCTTGTTCCTTTATGACTCTTGCAAAAGTTATGGGAAGTAAATATCTATTTTTTTAGGACATCATTGATATGATCTGAAAACACCATGTGTTGCCACTGATAGCGTTAATTAGCCATGCATTTATTTAGCAGCCTTTATTTGACATCATTAATGATAAGACCTTAGCAGTTTGTATCTCAGGTGATGCCTGTGCCTTTGGACATAAAACAAACAGAAGCTAAAAGTCTTCTCTCTTAGGACAGTTGTCTCTCATGTCTCTCTACTGTTCCTCTGTTCTGTGTGCACCCATTTACAAATGCATCCTGCTCCTCCCTGCTTGGTTTCACAGCTGAGAGAGAGAGTGTGAAAGGGAGAGAGTAACGCAGCTCACCGAGGGAAGCTGGCTCTGAACTGGCTCATTAGAATAGGCTCATTAGAATAGGCTCATTAGAATAGGCTGGTTAGAATAGGCTCATTAGAATAGGCTGTAAAAGAGGCTGTTGTTGGCAAATGCGTTAACATGCCCAGCCGTAATTTATTCATTCATATTTTCATATTTTAATTGTGATTATTACGGTGATTTTTGTATTTGTTTTCATCAACTGTAAACTATAATCATTACAACTCAAATGAATAAATGCTTGAAATATTTCACTCTGTGCGTACTGTATTTATATTATGTATTTATATTTATATTTTTCCCACTATGGGCTATTTTATTTTACTGACGTACGTATGTTAATTTATTTGTTTTATTTTCTCCCATACAAGACGAAATGGAACCGCACTTCCTCCTTACATAAGGTACAGTGGCACTGTTAAAATGCTTTAATTTAATACAGTAAGTACAATTATTTCACATTCATAAATTAAATTTTAGTATTGCAGGCAACTACCCACCAGCCAGCTGCATCTTCAGTCAGATCATGAACCTGGGAGCGTTTGTGGGTATGTTAAAAAGAGATCAATTATGTATACAAACTTGCCCCCCCCCCCCCCCCCCCCCCCCGCCCCCCTCCCCAAAAAAGTGTTTTTCCTTTTTCAGGGTTCATCATTGCTGTTTTCCGGTACCTGCAGCTAAAGAACATGATGCATAAGCCGTGCCTGAACTTCACATGTCTCTTGGTTTTCTCTATTGCCTGCTTTGGGATGACGCTGATAGGAAACTTCCAGGTAATGTACAGCAGTATACCTCTACATCAATGTAAAATAGTCCATTTATTTTAGTAGTTCAACTAAAAGTAATTATTTATATTTTATGATTTTCTGAAAAATAAAATTTAGTAGCTTTCTCTTACGGGGTCACCACAGCAAACCAGTTGCACAGTGATTAGAAAGTTTTTTTTTACGCCGGATGCTCTTCCTGGCACAACCAGCCTCCTACTGTGACTGGAGTAGGTATGTGGATGAAAGTTTCTTGCCTAAAGACACAACAACAGTGGGAATGGAACTGCCAACCCTTCCACTGTTGCCCTGTTACATGATATTACATAATCATCACAATTAAAATAAATGAATGAAAAATGTCACCTTTCTGTACTGACTCTATATAAAAGATGCAGTTACATTTTATAATTAAACTTAAACATTTTCACTTTTCCACAGTGTGCTAATTTGATGAAGTCTTCCTGGTAAATCTATAAATAGTCAGAAGAGATTTTGTATCACAGGGTGTAAAGTGTACTTGTGTCCTGTATTTTTTGTGTGTAGTTGTTAGTGGAGGAGAGGATCCATAACTTTGGCACTCTTTTGACCTTTGGCCTGGGGACAGTCTTCTGCTGGATGCAGTCCTACATTACGCTGAAAGTTAACCTCAAAAATGAAGGTTTCAAGATGAGTATTTTTCGTTTTCTGCTGTCTGCGGCTATCACTGTCTGTGTAATATTGTGTATCCTTTTACCTTCATTTGATTCAGATGATATTTAAATCTCCGACTGGACTCTATTAATTTTCTATATTAACTAGAATTTACTTATTTCTACAGGTGAAACTTACAATTAACTACAAACACACAAAAATACATTTGAATATTAATATAAATCTACATTTAAATTTCAGTAGTTCAGTTCAAAGTGAAATGTGTATATTAGATTCAATTCAGTGATTTAATTGTGAGGATTATGGCTTCAGTATCTCATAAATATTGCATCGTATTGCATCATAAAAAATATTAACATCACAATTAAAATAAACACATGAATGACATTTTTCACTATGTAATGAACCTTCATAACACATGTTTCACTTTGAACTGAACTACAGAAATAATTTCAGTTGTATATTGTAATTTATTGACATTCTCTTGTACATATTCTATGTATACTGTATATATTGTATGTACGTTACATGTTTAACTTTAACGTCTTTGCCTCAGACTCCATATTAATGGTCCAGGGCTTCCACATGCACGCAGCCCGTGGTCAGTGGGCTCTGGTGATGCTCTTCCTCATCTTCATTGGCTCTTTTTGTGTTGAGTTTCGTCACAACCGCATGGAGTTCCTGGTTACAGACAACTGTAGAGGTCCAGTCAGTCTGACCTTCACAGAAATGTCCACAAATCATTCGGACTCATAGTAAACCTGTACCTAGAAATTTTACACATTTAAGAGCGATCAATGTATTTGGTTCTAAAATACATGAATAGCTTTTGAGGGCTGACAGTACCTAGTTATTCCTTGTATGCTGGAGGCAGTGCTAGTATTTTACTTTTATAGAAGATATAATTATTTGCAGACAGTTGGGTTTATTCCTGTATGTTTGTTAAATAGAAAAGGTTTTAATTCTGTTTAAATGTTATTGTGTTATTTAGTATATTAATTTAAATTGAAGGCAACAAGTCACACTTACATACATGTACATTAACTATGGGTCAGTGGTGGAATGCAACAAAGTAAAAAGTACAGTTTTCATGTATCTGTACTTACTTATGCAGATTTTATAGGGGGTACGTTTACTTTTGCTTCACTACATTTTAGAGCAAGTCTGTACTTTTTATTCCAACTTTATGAGTTAATTTGAAGTACAAAGTATTTTGAGTTTTGGTTTAAAATAATTTGTTTTTGTTGTGCCCTCATTGTAGACACATGGTAGTTAAATATAAAAGATGCAGTAAAGTAGTACTCCTTTAGAAACCTCAGAATAATAAAGACAGAAAACCTTAGTGACAGATTCAGTCTCTTCTACTCCATTAGTTTATTTATTTTACCTGGAATCAGCACAATTATTCAGCAAATATTATTATTCACATTTATTATTCACATTTAACACATTCATGAGTTGTTGAGTTTGTGGGACTTTTTTACTTACAAGTACATATAAAAGCAAGTACTTTTATACTTTTACTTAAGTAGAAATTTTAAGGTGATACTTTTACTTAAGTCATTTTTGCACATTTATCTGTACCTTTACTTAGTTAAACAAATTGAGTGCTTCTTCTTCCCCCACTGCTATGGGTTATGGGTTATTTAGAGGCACCAGTTCCCCTGTACATGCATGTCTTTCCCAAGGTCTTAAAAGTAACTTTGTATTTTTTTTAATGTACAGTTATTCATTTTGTACATCTAGGTTGTACATCTTTTTGTTTTTATAGATTCAAAACATCCTCTTAGTCCAGCCTTTTATATGCTGCAAATAATATGTGCTATGGTTTATTAAATACTCTATAGCAAACCTTTGCATTCTTGCTCCAATTCAAGTCACTGTGTTATGCCTAATGTGACTTCTATACAAGATGTTATTAGAAGTAAGGTCCATGTACAGCTGCAACAAAAGATATAAAACTTAACAAATTTGTTAACAAATTGACTTGGTGCCTTTGAATAAATCCAGAGTGGGATAATGAAGTGAGTGGCATCAAAATTGTCTTTAAAAGTCTTAATTTTTACTTGGAAAACCCTCATGGTATCAAGCTTTAACAGCATATAGGATTTTTTTTTAATGTGTGTATTGTACTGTTGATAAAACCAGTGCTGGGGAGGGATACAAATGCAGTGTTACATGAATAAGTAGTAGATACTTTTTTCATGACAGGAAGGCGGACGATTGCGTGATTTCGGCTCCTGCACTACAACTGACTGGTGATTTTCCGTGTGGGCTTTCTTCCACTCTCAAGACTTAAATTATCTCTGTGTGGGCGGTGATCTTACTAAAAGTCACTACAGATGGTTTCAGGAAAACACAATTTCATTTTTACTTTCAAAAACAAATCAGGAAATGTTTTTTTTACAGTAAAATATATAGCATGTGGGGGGGGGGGGGGGGGGGGGGGGAGAGTGAAAAAAAAACACAACACAGTAAGACAGAATTGTGAGCGTTAACTGCATCTACATTTGGTCGAGGTTGTCTGTGCTCCTGTTGTATATTGGATTTGGATACTGACAATCTACAGAAGAGAAACATGTTTTTAGTTTTAATAAGTAGTAAGTAAGTAAAAATGATTTTACTGAGGACTTGAAAAGCACTTACATGCTTTCTTCTTTTTAGCTCCTGCCACAAAGCAAAACCACATCAGTACCACAGCTAACAATGAAACTGAAATCTGTAATAATTTTACAGTACAATGAGTAATACCTTTAGTTGTTGCAGTATCCTGTTTGTTGCAGAGTTCATCTTGATTAACTGTGAGTAAAATGTTATTAAAATTAATAAATTCAAGTAAGGTTTAGCTACAACATAAGTATGTATGCTTTTGTACCATAATAGTGTTTGCGGATACTTGCTTGACGTAATCTGTTCAAGAGTTCTAGAAAGAGGAAAAAAAAAAAGACATGTTATTATTTTGTCATTATTTAAGAATAACCCAAAATCAGCAATCATATTTTACCTGTATGAAATCTTTGTTTGGATCTCTGACTCTCCCCCCTCGCAAAGTTAACTTGGCTGCTATGGCTGGCTTCACTTCTGTTCATATCAGCCACACGTCCTGGGATCTCATTCAGATAATCAGGCTCATCATGACCATCGTTTTCTAAGTAAAAATACAAACAATTATGAAAAAATATATAATCAGTTATGTTAATGGAGTGACACTATATGAAGAGTAAATGCGAACTTACCATATACAGTGTCATTTACATATGTGCCTATAAAAAAGACACAAGGAAAGTGTAAATTACATTTTATATCAAGCTTAATTGTCTAATTAATGAATTCAGTAAAAGGCCCTAACCTGATCTCTGCTGGTGTTCACCTCTCTGATGTCCATCCCAGTGAACTCGCCCTGACTCCTCCACTGGAAGGCTTATACCTAAAATGATTTCAAGTTTTTATGTTTAAGATAGAAACTATATTCTAAAGTACTCAGTGGTGGAAAGTAACTACATACTTTTGCTAAAGTAAATTTTTAGGTGAGTGTATTTTCTAAAATTAACTGTGAATGTGTAAAATTATATTCGACCTTGGTGGCAGCCGTATTAATAGTAGTAGTAGTAGTAGTAGTAGTAGTACTATAGTATCAGTAGTGACAGTTAGAACCTACTACTTGCACTGTTTACATACTTACTTACTGTTTACTGTTTACTAACCCATTTAATCCTAAATTTTTCTCAGACATAAAAATATTAAATTCATATGTTATCAGTGCTCTAATGAAACAAGCAGTTGTTATTTTTAACTATTTTCATGAACAAGTGGGGGTAAACCTGAGGTTTATGCTTGGCAACAATTGTTGCCACTGGGATAACATGTCAATGTTGAATAGTGACATATTAGGTATAGGTATTTAGTCAGCTTGTACTTAATATAATGCAACATAACAATATATTACAGTCTTTAGTTGTCTTAAAAAAGGTGTAAAATTATTACTTTAGGCAGTTTTTACCAGTTATAAAGTGTATTTCTATAACAATAGCACATAATTTTAAGCACCATTGGAGCATATATCTATACAATTTTTCATAAAATCTTACATTGACTTCTATAAATAGAAGCAATTTAGTTCCACATGTTCACATTGTAAATAATATTTTTATTTTGAGTTTGTAATCACAAAATAAGTCCCGGACCTCATTCTGTGTCTGTCTGTAATGAAGAAGCACCCCCTGCACTAGCCTTTATTTCCATGTTAAACTGTGGTGACTGTATTTATTCTACACAGCTGTAGTCTGTAGACTGCGGACATGAGCAGGTGAAGAGTTTAGGGCTGAGCAAAGCTCAGTTTGTATCTGTTCTATACAGAGTCAATGGGAACGTCTGACACTTTGCAATAAAAAAATATCAACATATAGTTTTAATGGCTTGAAATAAAATATGCAGAATTACAGACTGGAGCATTAGGTCACACTCACCAAACGTGTTCACAATCTGACTCAGGGTTAAACTCCTACAGAGAGTTGAATACTACATATAAAACAATACATGGCCCTATACTTTAATATGGGACTACAGACAGTGTGTGTTCCATTTTTCCACTCATCCTGTGTCCAAACCTAATGAATTAGATAAATTACTACTACATATCTGAACACTAGAGACCTGAAAGATGGTGTGAACCAAAAATCATCCTAGCTTCATGTTCACATACTTTAATAAGCTTTTGTTTTAGACTTAGGCAGAGACTGAGCTCCTCTCCAGGTGTAAATTGTAAATAAACACCTGTTGTCATGTGACCTTTGACCCCAGACATGTGAAACTCACCAGACTTCTTCAGAACTCCTCAGTTGTGCTCTGTACTGATAATCGCTTATTATACCATGCAGGAACAACAGTAGAGCCTTATAAGTGAGGGATCTTTTTTCGGCAACTATTGTTGCCGGTGGAATTAAACGGGTTAATACTTTTTTTAAAGTAGAAAGTACACAATTTGTTGAGTAATTTTACCTTTACTGTATGTAATGATGAGTGGTGGACAAAGTATAGAGCTGCCTGGTCAAATATCACTCCAATACAATCAAAATTTTACTTGAGTTAAAGTACTGGAGTATGTGCTTTCAGAAATACTTAAGTATTCAAAGTAGTCAAACCACAATAGATAAGATTGTTCTACAGCAAAAATGAGCTATATGTATTATAATATATGTATTATTATTATTATTATAGAATTGTGTGAATAATGTTCAAAGCTAAATCACTTCCAGATTGTGTCCAGAGGTGTGTGTCTTTTTAGTTCCTGAGAACAAATATGAGTAGTAATATGTAGTAAATAATTATCTTTATGGTGTAAGCCAGTTGGCTTTAGGTTTTAATGAACAATTTACCAATTTCTGAGCAGTTACTCAGAGTTACTCAGACAAATACAAATCTTACCATCATTAAACTCATGAAAAGTGATACTGCAGGTTTCTTCTGTTTCTCTGTTTTTTTTCACTGAAAGAAAAAGAATACAATATACTAAATATCCACATCTATAATCATAATGCAGTGATAAAAGAATTTATCTTTGTACTCACTTAGGTATTTAACACAGAGGAAGCAAGCAATGCTCAGCACAATGAGGGTAGCCACACCAGAAATAATGTAAATGTAAAATGGAAACCAGATGTGTTTGCTGTCTGACTCTGAAAGGCAAAGGCACATTGTGGCTTTAGAAAAATGCCTATGACAGGAAACCCAAGCTCAATCTTTGGTCCATTGGTGTTTGTGCTAGATGTTTGTAACGCACACAATCAAAACTACAAAACTGTACTGTCCAAAAGTCTTTGACAGGTTTTTAAGAAATAAAATAAGAATTACTTGTGCTTGAGTTTTTTGAGTTTGTTTATAGAAACATCAAATTTTATTAAAAAAAAAGTATATATATATATATATATATATATATATACAAAAATAATTAAAATTAAAAAATTAAACAAAAAAGTAAAAAAAATAAATAAATAAAAATTAAATAAGAATGCCTTAAATACTCCTGAATCTAAATACTGATCCACACCAGCCCATCTCGCTCTAACATTTACAGCACCTGAGTTAACAGCATTAACGCAGTACTGTTCCCCTGAAGTCCTCTTACCTGTTTTGAGAGCTAGCTCCACCTGAATGCACTTATTTCCCATCTCACATCGATAACAGCCCAGGTCACTGCTGGCCACATCATCGATGGAGATGGAGAGGTTTCCCTGTGAGCCGTGGTTGGGGAAAGCATTGACGCGGCCAGATCTGGGGTCAAAGAAGTTCACGCGGCCGTCTGAGGTGACAGTGACCACGGTTACCTCTGGAGAGTGCACCCAAGAGACTATATTTGAGTGATTTTTGCTGAAGTTGCACGGGAGGAGCACAGTGGAGCCAAGCACAGTGCTCAGTTTGTGAGTCTCACAGCTGTTGTTGTGCACCTTACAGTCATTCTCACTGTGATGGTCACCTGAAAAACAGAAAGAGAAGACATGACTTTTCAACTATCAACCAGGAAGATTAGTAAGATGCTGAACAATGATTTAGTTATGTTGTAATTATTGAATGTGTAATGTAGTGTATAATTCATTAGGCAGTGAAATGAGCTGTCCTTTGAGCTTTCTTTTCTTTTGGCATTGGGCTTCTGTGAACTATTCTATGTCTTGTATATTGTTATTGTGTGTTGTGGATGTGTGAGTGATGTTAAACTGTAAGTAAACATGTAAAGAATACAGAGGAGACTCCAGGAAGAATAGCCACTGTTGTTTCAGTGGCTAATGGGGATCTTAATAAACTAAACTAGACTAAAACAGAAGTAAAATGTGACTCAATACTTTACAGTTATGGAAGAAAATATACGTGGGTAGGCTACTTGGAATTATTTTACAGTTTTTTTCAAAGATGAAAATATTGTGATCTTGTGTATAAATGAATGAATATTGTGAGCTTGTCTTTCTATGAAAGACAAGCTCAAGACTCACTGATAGCAAGAAAGTGAAACTGCTGAAGAAGATTATTATTATTAGATGATTATATTTTGTCACGTTTTTTTAGGTTTAAATGTTTGTTATCAGTGTTTCCCAACCAGGGGTATGGGGACCCCCAGGGATACGTGGGAACTTTGTAGGGGGTACTTGGAATAATGAAGAAAATATTTGCCATTTTTCCATATAAACTTTTAAAACTTTTGAAAGACAAACTCAAGTGTATCATTGACTGATAAAAAGAGGAAGAAACCACTAAAGATCATTATTTTAATATTATATTACATACATTTTTAAGGTTACATTTTTTTTGTAGTAATTTTGATTACTTCAAAATTATGATTTATTTTTTATGCTTATTTTTAACCTAAAATATTCAGTAAATTGAGTAAATGTAATAGTTTATATTGCTATATTTTTTATGTAGATTATTTTTATGACAGGGAGTTTATTAATTTTATTTTCTCTTGGATTTGAGATTTAAATGAAACATGCCGGAGAATTAGTATTTACAATAAAGTAAGTATAAAATGTCTTTTTACTAAAAAAACAGATGATATGATCAGTTTTTGAAGAATGTTAGTCATCGCATGAAAAACAAAAGACAAAAAACAGATGATACATGAAACACAAAAGGTTGGGAACCACTGACCTGTACCTGTCAAAGGTAATTTCTGTTTAAGTAAACTTTACAGTCAATACTTAAACTTATGTCGAATACATACAGAATATGTTTCTTACACTTTGTACAGTACATACTCATCATATACTCAAGTAACACTTTTGCTGAGTAGACCTACTTTTATTACTTCTACTTCAGTCACATTATTTTTAAGCAGAGGTGGACAGTAACAAAGTAAATTTACTTTAGTACTGTACTTAAGTATGGTTTTTGAGAATCTGTACTTTACTTGAGTAGTATTTTTAGGGGTAGCTTATTACTTTTACTCCACTACATTTGAAAGATAAATATAATACTTTTTACTCCACTACATTTCTAAAAAAGCAAAAGTAACTTCTGCAGAGAAATTGTCTTAAAACTAAAAGACAACTGACTGACTCTCTAAAGATAATGATATTACTCATATTTACTCTCAAGAACTAAAACAAACCTCTGCATAATCTGGAAGTGATTTAGCTTTGGTTTTGAACATTATTTGCACGATTCTATAATAAACCAATTTAAAAATGATTGATTAGTATGATCCTAATACTCAGCCTTATTTATAATATGTATGGCTCATTTTTGCTGTAGAACACTCTTATCTATTATAGTTATTATTATTATTTCCACACTAAAATGAGTTTGACGTCTCATCTTTAGAGGATATGATGAAGAACATATGAAAATATATTTTATTCATATTTCTGGAGCTGCAAATTTGTGACTTGACTAGAAATTTTACTCAAAATTCTTGACTGCACTCTTTTGAAATACACTGTGAAAAAAATGACTTAAGCACATACTAGTACTTTAACTTTTACTTGTATTGGAGTAATATTTGACCAGGAGGATGTATACATTTACTCAAGAAATGAAGTTGAGTACTTTACCACTGTTTTTAAGTAATAGTACTACAGTAGTACTAAGTACAGCTCTAAGTACTTCCTCCACCTCTGACTATTAAACCATTAAATCAGATGTTATGGGACACTGCAATCCAAGGCTATTGAACCATAAGAGTACTATCACTATTCACAAAACTTAAACTCCATAGAGTGCATGTGACATCCAAACACGTGTACTGACCAACCAGATTATTTATCACAGTTAAAGTAATTGTAGTGGCCTTACTGTACATACTGTATTTATAAACCTGACTACTATTCAACTTTGTAAAAGAGGGCTTTCACTTTATACAAATGACCACAACATAATTGTGATATACTGGATAATTAAGTTTTACAGCCATCACAAAAACATAAAGAGCTAAATTATAACTCAAATACACTTTAAATAAATGTAGACTTACCATAGGCAGAAGCCCATATGAAGCACAAAGCTAAAAGAACAACACATCTGCTTCTACGCACCATGTTGCACAATGTGTGTGTGAATAGTGAGCATGTGTCGCAGAAAGTTAGCAGGCGAGCATCATGGGACAAAACCACAGAGACCTTCACAGAGCACATCACCGGAAAGATGTTTGCAGTCTGTGGGTTATAGTTGCACCTGTCCAGCTCCATGTAAGACAAAAGAAAAACAAAAAGTAGAGCATAAATGTAAGATAGTGACCTGTAAAATGTGACAAACAATGGCAAAGTAGCAGTGAAAGTCAGATTTCGACCACTTCCTGTTACCAGTGAGTTAAAATAGGCTTTTGATCTCAGAGAAAATAGACCCAGTAGGAAATCAGACCATAAAGTTCAACAATAGCTGCCTCATCTGTGTAGTCATACTTCACTTATTATGCTTTAAATTCCTCCTTGACACTGATGCAGAGGGCGAACTCCTCTCTCTTCCACAAAAGGAGCGAGCTCTGGCTTGGACTCAGAGATGGCTAGGAGATGGCCGGGAGCTGCTCCAGGACTCGTCTCCTCTCCTTCTGCGATTATAAAACGGAGAAATATATTGTCGCTAAAAACAAGAAAGTTGGGATTTTGTATAGACTTATTCAGCTAACAATCATTGGATATATTATCGGGTAAGTGGTCGGTACTGGTTATGTTTTCTCTTTATATACAGCTTAAAGTAAGACTACTAGTGTCTGGAACCAAGTTTTTTTCATTTAGGTTTAACTTTTTTTTACCAGCATAATGAATATGAGAAGTGTATTTTAATGAGACCAGAAGAATTGGACCGAGACTGCTGCGTGTACCAGGACAGTAACATAAGACAACAACCTTAACCCTCAGCCCTCCGGGTGCCGTTTTAGGGTTTTTCAAATGTATTTTTTTGTTCTCATTTAGGCATTTCCTATGCCAGGGTGATGATATTTAACAAAGATGTTCATTAATAACAGAATTTTAGAATTTCAGTGTCACAAGTGAAAAAAAAAAAAGAAAAAAAAAAAGAAATTTCAACTGTCTGAGCAAAAAACTCACATTCTTCCTCTTAAAGCCCTTTTTGGTCCCATTGACTTGCATTAAAATCTTTTATTTTCATTCTACTTCCATTGCAATACAGACATTTTAAATCATGTTAATTCCTCTGTAACCCTGTCAGTAGAGGTAAAAAAATACACAAAAAAAAAAAATAAAAAATAAAAAAATTACCACCAAATTCACATTTTTCTCATTGCATTGTGGGAAATAATTCCATTTTATTTCCATTAGATAACAGTGACTGTAGCTCAGCCTCATAAGGCTTTAAGAGGAAAAACCTGATTTTCTGCTCATCAGTAAGTGTTCAGTGTTAGGGCTAATCAGTGAAAAAAATACTTTTCATCTTTAAATAGTAAATAATGCATGTTTTATTTCTATGTGTTGGAATTATGTAAACAAACTGGCATTTAGAGAGTTAAAAATATAAAAATTAATTATCTTTTTTATGTATGATGAGGAGAGGGGTTAATGATAAAAAAACAACAAAATATTTTTTTTTTCTTTATGTTTTATATTTTTAAATGTAACCCAGTGACCTATAAGGGCTTTAAGAAAGGAGAAGGGTCTGAGGGTAAAGGCAGTAGTGTTACCTTCTAATGGAGGAAAAAACATAATTTACAGCAGATTAACTTGTGTATGGTATGTAGGAAATGAGGCCAACAGTTTAAAAACATGTACAAAACTAATTTTAAGTTTTTCAATATGACAGTGTATTTGGGGATTGTTCATGTAAATAGTAGCTGTTTAACAAGCTCCACACTTGTTTACCACAGTAATATTTGTTTGTGTTTGTGTGGCAGGTGGGTTTTCCTGAGTAAGAAGGGCTACCAGGAGACAGACGAGTCCATCCAGAGCTCCGTCATAACTAAACTCAAAGGTGTCTCTGTGACTAACACCAGTGAGTCTGGAGTACTGGTGTGGGGCCCCGAGGACTACGTCATCCCACCACAAGTAACACTCACACTACTGCACCATAAGGACTTACTGTAAAAGTTATCAATTCTGCACAAATAGATAGTCTTCAGTGAATAACAACAACAACAACAATTTTAGTAATTTGTGAACCAAACTTATCATCACTGACAAATATATCAATTTAAGTACTGAGACAATGTTTTCTGTGTGTTACCTCAGGGTGAAGCGGTTCTTTTTGTTGTCACAAATTTTTTGGAGACTCCGAATCAGAAGTTAGGATACTGTGCTGAGGTAAAAAGGTTTTTATATATTTCTTAACATCACACTTAGTTTAGACTTGGTAGAGTAGGGCTTAAATGTTGTAAAAATAATACATTAAATAATGACACTATAAAAATAGACACTAAAATACATAATGATAAAGTAAATCAACCCAGTAAAACAAATAATTTATTTAAAAAATATTTATAAAGGAATAAATAACAAAAACTGAGAAAAAAAACAGAGATAATAAAACAAAATATTTTTTAAAAAGACAAATACAGACAAATAAAAATAAGAAATACAAAAAGTAATCAGAAACAACATAACATTAAATATAGCATACAACGTTGTCCTGACACAACAACATCAATCATTTCACAATATCTAATTATTTGTGTGTGGCATATTTAAGAAAAAGTTAGCAATATCTTAGTGATGTATGATGATGTAGACTTGAAGATAGGCAACCATTACATTTTAACCCAATGCTGTTAAGGTTTATTCTTTTGGACAGAAATTCAAAGATGGAATTTTTTTTTTTTTCCCTCAAGCTGTGCTGACAACTTTTACATCTTCTTGAGTAATAATATTTTTCTTTACAAGATTTGGAGAACTTTACCACTTCCACTAAATAAATCATTGTAACAAATGTAAAACAGGCCTCTTATGGTCACATACAGTACACTGGCTACATGTGAGACGTATGACCAGCTTCAAACGCACCGCACTCATAAAACACTGGTCCTGTACACAGTTCATTCTGCCCAGTGGCCTTTGGAAACTAACACTCCAGTTATACAATATAAACAAAAACTAAACATTCATCACAGTGCAGCAGAGAACATAACGGCCCCATGAGCTGGAAACTATGTTATTGATGTTGTTAACATTCTATGGACTTCCTCAACCTATCTCACCCACTCACGTCTGGATGAATCCTTACAGAGCTGATCTATGATCCTATAGATGAACTAAGGGACTAGCAGTCCTAGATGCATTGCCTGTCCGTCCTGGGAGAGGATATCTCCTTCAATATGGGCTCCATAAGGTTTCTTCTTTTTTCCCGTAGCTGTTTTTTTTTTAGGAGTTTTTCCTTACCGAGAAGGAGGGTCTAAGGACAGGAGTGTCCTGGGTCTGTTTAGTTTAGTGTAGTTATTGTTTGTGCTGATTGTGTGTTAAGTCTGATTGTGTGTTTATGTTTGACCAACTGTTTGTGAAGCCCTTTGAGGCGACTTTTGTTTTATTGGGCTATACAAATAAATCTGAATTGAATTGAAACTAACACAATACTTTTACTCAAGTACTCAATTGTACATTTTCAAATACATTTTCTAAAGCATTTATTTACTTTTACTCAATTAAACTTTAGATTCTCTAAATGAATGGAAGTATTAGCCTCAGTGACAAAGTAGGTAGTAATAGTAGTAATAGTATTGTTATTAGCAATGGTAATTGTGGTAGCAGTGGTAGTAATAATAGTAGTGGCAGTAGTAGCATTAGTGTTAGTAGCAGTTGTAATAGTACATGTTTAAGGATACAATTACACTGTAAAAAATACTGTGAAAACTCAAAATCTCAAGACAACAGGAACAGTAAAACTTTCAGTTTTAAGTTTTACTCACTATCATTACTTTTTTTTAAACTCAGCTTACAGCCAACTTACTAACCATTGTCCAGTATTATTATTGTAAGTATTATTCTTTTGTTATATGTAGCATATTCAGTTTTTATTATTATCAATAATAATACTTTTTCTGAACTATGGATAGTAAGTTGACTGTAAGATGAGTAAAAAAAAAGCCTTAAAATTTAAATTTTTAGACATATAAACGTCAAATTAGGTGAACAAAAATTTTTTAGTTGTTGAATACTTGAGATTTTGAGTTGGCCCCAGAACTCAAAAATCTTGAGGGATCCTGTTGTCTTGAGATTTTGCAACATTGTTTTTTACTGTGTACTTTTTCAGTAATGCCAGAAGAACTACAATTATTAGTAGTAAGAAATAGTAGCAATTAGTATTTATGTACACTTTACTCTCAATATCTACTCAGTTCCAATAACCCTTGACCTTGAGTAACAATATTTTGAATTAGCAGTACAATAGCAATACTAATACAGATTTGGAGTACTTCTTATTGTTTTTGATCATTGTGGTTTGATTACAGAGCTCCAAAGTACTGGATGGTCACTGTCAAACTGATAAAGACTGCAGAGAGGGAAGCACAGTTGTGTCTGGTCATGGTAAGAAAGCAGTAGTGAACACATTATTGATATTTTGAGTTGATTTACACCTAACTTTTTTATTTGTATTTATTTTTAGGAATGATGAGTGGTCGGTGCATTGGCAGTGATGAAAATTCAACTGGGACATGTGAAATTTATGCCTGGTGTCCTGTAGAGAAGAAATACAAACCACAGTAAGGAACAGCCACCACCATTACTGTCCCAACTGGAAGTAAAACATACAGTACATACCAGTCAGTTCATTATCTTGTTTTACAGGCGTTCACTATTGGAAAATGCTGAAAACTTCACCATATACATCAAGAATTTCATACAGTTTCCCAAATTTTCTTTTTCAAAGTGAGTTATCTTCTTATTGAGATAAAACTTATGGGAAACAGATTTTGTTGTAAGGACCTAACTTGGTGCCAATTTGCTTTTTAGAGATCTATTTTTATGTGATAGCTTGGGCCATTGTAATATCTTTGTCTCCTAACCGTTCCCAATTTTTGTCAGCTAATACCAAATAAATTTCCATCCCATCCCACTTTCTGGAAACATCTAAAAGGCCAGAAGAATTCATGCACACATCCTGATCCTGTATCTGTTGATTTTGTTTGCATTTGTAGGTCCAATGTTCTTGAAACTAGTGACAACTCTTATTTAAAGAAATGCAGATATAATGAAGAGGTTCATCCTTATTGTCCCATCTTCCGGCTCGGGGACATCACCAGGAGAGCTGGATACAACTTCCAAGACATGGCCATAAATGTAAATATTATAGTATTGTGCAATAGTATATTGTGTCTCTGTATTTAAATGTTCTTGTATGTTTAATTCTAATGTAATAATGGTAAATCTCATGACATTATTTAAGGTAAATTATTTTGTGAGTCAGCCTGCAAATGATATACAATAATATATAATCAAGGCTCCACATTAACACTAGCAAACCAGCTAAATGCAGGTCGATTTTCATTTTGGCTCCTGACACATATACTATACAATACTCTCACCAGCCAAAAAATATAATATGTTTTTAAAAATGTGACACCACTTGCACAGAGATGCACTTTAATCTGCCTAAACCAGTTTTTTATTTTTGATAAATCTCTGTCCTTGCATAAAACCTAGGGTGAACAGATGTCCCTATTTAATCAGGACAGTCACAGTTTTAGGCTCCCTGTCCCATGTCCCAAGACATATCTGTAAAAACAAAAATGATTTACAATTTACGTCATTATTTTTCTTAATAAATTGCCATTAAAATGCAAAACTTAAACCCTAGTGTCATGTACTTTAATTATATGAAAGAAAATTGTATGGATTTCAGAAGCTTGGTGAGTTCAAATGCACCCTGATCAGTGGAAAAAAATATGTGTCCCAGTTTTTGTCTCACCCTAATAAAACCAAATGTTACATTTCTTAAAGCTTAGTGTAAAATATTCTCAAAAACTCCAAAAATAAAATTTTGGCAAGTAAAAACACTAATTAGCTTGTAACTTTTGACAAAGACTATGGCCAGTGAGCAAACAAGTAAATGTCAACCCCGGTACATAATAATAATAAAAACAATAACAACAACAACAACAACATCATCAACAACAACAACAACAACAACAACAACAACAACAACAACAACAACAACAACAACAACAACAATAATAATAGGGCTGGCAAAGCCCTAACTCTACCTCATTGTGGTGCCAGCCAGCAATATTGTGGAATCTCATTACTCGTTAATACTCGGGGGAGAGTCTGAGAGTAAGCAAAACAATAGTGAACAAAGCAGGCAAAACAAAAAAATTATGAATGCACAAAACAAAAAGTCATGCCACATCGCTTGTCATGTGGATCAACAAGGAGCGCGTCCCCCAATGACTGCCAAACAAGTTGGGATTGAAAAACTGGTTATTGAAAGAGGCTGGACACCCAGACCGCCATGACAACGTCACATAGGAACCAGCCAGCTAAAGCACAGACATTAGCCACCAGCAACAAAGAGCCTAAAAATATGAAGCATAGCTGGACTCATGAGAAAAACCGAGAAGTAATGTGGGCATACCACTTTGCAGTGCTCAATACCTGCAGGCTGCAACAACCAGGGGTGCCTTTCATGTCTGGAGAGAACGCAATCCAACCCTTCTCCCAGTAATGACTTCTGTAAAACTCTCAAACCATCGGAGACTTATCGAGAAGAACTTCACAAAAGCTGACATTGACGAGACTGTTGCAGACAGTCAGTAAAACAACACCCTCCTGGTGAACAGGAGGAAGATATCCATCCGGACTCCATGCCACAGACTGAGGTAGATGGGGAAGATGAAGAAGCATCACAACAACTAAAGCCACCCCAGGAAACCTTAGAACCTACAGACATGGGAAACAAGATCAGGCAGAAACTATGTGAACTGCAGTTCATCAGTATCACAGGATGGAAGGGCCTTAAAAAGCCGAAGCGTGGTAATCAGTTGAGTCAACATATCTGAGCTAGCTTTGGCAAGAATCTGTAGGAAAGAACATTTTACCCTTACAGAACTCAATCAGGTCATTTATGATACAGCAGCTGTCACCACAGGCGAGATTGAACAAAAACCAAAACGGATACACCAACAATGGAGTAAGGACCAAGATGGAAGGTGCGTTTAAAGAACAGAATTGCTGACCATTGGAAAGATCCTGAAGGAACTATCTAAAGGGGTCACCAGAATCGCTAGAATTTCGGGTCGCTAGAATTTAGACCAAAAGGCAGACCAAATAAAAAAGAAGTACCCAAGATGTGGTCCACAAGAGCTCATTCAGATGCTGAAAGTGAAACTTTAAGCTAAGGCACAACCTTTGCGAAGACAAAACGATCTGATCAGTTCTATCAGAACAAACAGTTCTATACAGAGTTGAATGGATCGAGCGGGACACCCAGAGGTTCCAGCATCTAACACCAGCGAATTGGAAAGAGCTCAAATCAGTCATCAAAATCTATCCAACTAGAAAGCACCTGGTACAGACAAGATCCAAATTTTCTGGATTAAGACCCTGGCTGCCCTGCATCTCAATTTTGCTAGAGCCCTTAGTAAAGCTACCACTGACCCAATATCTCTTCCTGAATGGATCACTAAAGGAGTGACATTCTTTCTACCGAAAGGCAAGGACTCGAAGGACCCTAGAAACTACCGCCCAATAACTTGCTTACCAACTATGTACAAGATCTTAGCTTCTCTGATTTCCAATAGACTCTATGAGCACCTGCTTGTCCACAACATACTGCCACCAGAGCAAAAGGGCTGTAGAAGATGAACTCAAGGCTGCAAAGATCAGCTCCTTGTGAACAAAATGGGTATTGAAAATGCCAAGAAAAGAAAGAAGAAACTATGTATGGCACGGATCGACTACAAGAAGGCATTTGATAGCGTTCCACACAGTTGGAGTATTGCATCACTTCAAATGTATTGAGCAAGCCCAACCATGGGGTGGGAAACTAAGATGCAGCTAAACCACACCAGTGGCTGCATCAAAACGGGTACAATCAAGTGAGGAATTTTTCAAGGAGACGCCCTTTCATCACTGCCATTTTGCAACAGTGGTTACCTAAGATTTGAAATTGAGAAAAACAACCGTGTGAACCATTTACTTTACATAGATAATCTGAAACCTTTTGCTAAAGACGATGCTCAACTAGATCAAGAACTGAGATAAGAGTTGAACTCTATAAGATAGACACCAAGACTAGGAAGCTATTGACAAGTCACAGTATCCATCACCCAAAGGCTGATGTCACTTGTATTTACATCCCTAGGCGCAGTGGTGGTCGTGGCCTTATTGAATTGGAGACCGCATACAATAATGCAATTGTCATGCCGAGTGAGTACATCAAGTAAGGCAACGACAAGTTCACTCAAATTATAAAAAGCCATAATAAGATAAAAGCGAAGTTCTCCCTCATCAAAATTGGTGACGAAGTGAGGAAGAAGTATCTTTTACCTGAACCCACAGATCAGACATCGCTACTCAGTTTGAAGTCCAAGCTAAAGGCTGAGCTGATCAATGACAAGATCAACTCAGGTTGAACAACCCTCAGGTTGAAGCCACTTCATGGACAGTTCTTCAGAGACCTTGACCATCAATTTACTGACAAGAGAATGTCTACTGTCATTCTCTCACCTGGCTACGCAGTGGTGGACTTAAAGGTGAGACAGAAAGCCTCATTATTGCAGCTCAAGATCAAGCACTAAACACTTGCTACCATCAGCAAGCAATACTCAAGTAGAACATTGATAGCAAGTGCAGAATGTGATTATATGCATATATGTGATTATAATGCAGATTATATGCTTCGACGCAACAAGATCTATCTTCACTGGGCAATGCTGAGAGAGCTCGGCTTGAAAACATTTGTTAACTGATACAAGCATCAGCCAGAAAAAGTTGTGAACACCATTACCATCATGTACGATATGGCAGTGCAGACAGATCGCACCATTGGAGCAAATAGACCTGACATTATCTTCTTCTACAACATGTCGCAGTCCCTGATGACGCAAACCTCTCACTCAAAGAAACAGAAAAACTCAGCAATACAAGGCTCTTCAGATTGAGATTTCATGGATGTGGAAGACAAAAACCAAAGTGATCCCGGTACTTGGAAGTATAAAGACTCAAATTACACTGAGCAGCTCCCAGGAAACATTCATTCTGAAAAGATCCAAAAAATCGCACTCCTGCACTGCACATTCTATGCAAGGTTTTATCGGTTGTAAATGGCCAGTATATGCTGAGACAAAGAAAACACAATAAGAATAGTAGTAGTAGTAGTAGTAGTAGTAGTAGTAAGTTATTATGTTTGTTTTAGGGCGGCTCAGTTGGAATAATGATCAAGTGGGACTGTGATCTTGACAAAGGCTACTCCAAGTGCCATCCTCAGTACTCCTTCACCCGCCTGGACACCAGCGTCTCCAACCAAAGTATTGCAGTAGGATTTAACTTTAGGTTAGACTATAAGTATTCTTGTGACAAATGACAGATTATAGAAACATTGTGTACCCTGTGTACCATTATTTTTTCTTTTTCTTGCAGACACACACGTTATTATAAAAATAATGCTGGTGAGACATATCGTTCACTTTTCAAAGTCTATGGCGTTCGATTCATCATCATGGTACATGGGAAGGTAGGCAAATGAAAATACACTAAATTGAATTGTTAATAATGATTAAATATATATTTGATTGGTACTTGCAGGCCGGCAAATTCAGCATCATCCCAACAGTGATCAATGTGGGATCAGGGCTGGCTTTGATGGGTGCTGTAAGTAGTTCATGTTTTAACTTACAGACAGTAGTTGGTGTGTTAAAATGAAATCTTTCACAGGGAGCGTTTTTCTGTGACATGGTCCTCCTGTACCTGATGAAGCAGAGAACCTCATATCGAGAGAGAAAATATGAAGAATCCAGGTAGAAGAAGACACACATCTCAACATGTTTAAACTTTAAAAAAGATTATATAATGTTTATGTAATGTCAGACATACATTTTTTCTTCACAGGCAAACAAAAGGAGCATCTCAAGACAACTGTGTGGAAGACAACAATATTAACACAGAGCAGAACAAGCTGAATCAATAGAAGAATAGTTATACAAAATCTATATTATTATAAGACATCAAATAAAAAAGAAAGTAAATTTATGTCTTAATAATGACAAAGCACGAAGTGCTGTAGTGCCTGTGTCCTTTAAATGAGTTTGCAGATTTAGTGCAGTATGTTGTATTTACCCACTGGGTCCTCTAAAGGTCAGTAAAGGCAAATTTTAAGGGAAAGTGTTACTGTGAAAATCATCAGATAGTGTGGCTAAATTTGTGATACATAATTATTCAACTACAATTATTTATAAAATAAAAAAAGAAACTTGCCATCCATTGTCAACAGGAGAACCAGTGGCGGGTTGAGGTTCTAATGATGAAAACCACACAGCCCTCTGGTGGTTTGCACACTTCCTATGTTGTTAAAGATACTGTTTTTTTGGCAGTAGTTTTTTTGTTGGCTATTTTGTTCTTTTAAAAAACATCTTGAAATGAACATCACTGAACTGAGCGTCACTTTTTTGAGGAATAGAGCTTGAACATGAAATCTTCAGCATTTTGTTCAATTGAGTCAGTGAGGATACTGCATCCTAGGTCATATAAAATTCTCATGTTTGCCAGTTATATCCTGGAGCCCTTTGACCTCCAGTGTGTGGGAGTCAGTCATGCACTGATCCTGTCAGGAGTAAATGAATAATCTAAATAGGATGCACCATCATGGATTTATAGGACCTCCTGCCCTTCCTGCTACTCAAGGCTGCTGTTAATGATGTTGTTGAAAACAAAATGCATGATTTTGCAGCTTGACTGAGGGCTCATTAGAGGGCAAGAGTAAAGTGAGACCGAGCTGTTGAGAGAGAGTTGCACCAATGGGGGTCCAGAACCTAGATAGTCACGTGATTTGTGTAGTCTCTAACATGAATTTTTGGGTATGTAAATGTGATTTAAATCCATAGATGATATAAACTTTTGATTCTTTAAACTGCTCACTTAGTGCCACACAAATGGTGTCTCCATGTACAATTACTAAAGCACTTCTAGTCTGAAGAGCTAACTTCTGAGAACTATTCCTAAGTACAATTGTATAAAAACTGGCCCACTGGAGTCAATGGAGATGTCGCCACTTTCTCAACAGCTCTGATGTGAGTCTGAGAGAGAGGGCAGGGTAAAATTCACTGGAAGAATCTGCTGCTTAAGTGTCAGTACTTATTTAGTGTTGTTAACAGCCACTACTATTGATCAGATTGAGAAACAGTAAATTTATAATGTTTCCTGTGTCTGTGTCTGAGTGCTGCTCTGTTCCTCTGAGCTGCTGCAGCTCCAGGGCTTGTAACTCCTAAAGGTAACTCCAGGTAGAAGATAAAGTATATGTTGTGGGCCCAGTCTCTAATAAGAAAAATTATCAGGTTCAATATTTGTGTATTTTCTGTTTTGAGTTTTTTAAATGATCAGATCCTATTATTTGACAACCTATAATCTGCTGCCTTCAGGTTACAGGCTGTGACACAGTCAGTCAGCTGTGTGGTGGTCCTGAAATATGGCTAGTACTCAATCACTGGACACTGTATCACTGACGTAGTTGGACATAACGCTGAAGAGATTGTGTGCAAGCTCTATTCCTTAAGCAAAAGTGATTAGATTAATAATGTTCATTTCAAGATGTTTCTCAAAGGAGCAAAGAAGACAGAAATATTATCACAACATATAAAGTGCTCAGCCACCAAAGCACCATGTGCTTTGCATCATTAGACGCCATTGGTTCTCCTGTTGAAACTAGATGGCAAGAGAACACTTCTGGGAACATGTGTAGTTCCTGCTCTGTTAGATTATAGCGCAATACCCAGGTCAGTGGAGTGCCCCTGCCTCAAGTGAAGGAGTTCAAGTATCTCAGGGTCTCTTGTTCATGAGTGAGGGAAATATGGAGTGTGAGATTGAGAGGCAGATTGCTGTAGCGTCTGCAGCAATGTGATCAGTGTACCAGTCTGTTGTAGGGAAGAAAGAGCTGAGCCGAAACGCAAAGCAGCCAAAATGAGTTTCCCTTGCAGGGTGGCTTGGCAAATAGGGTGAGGAACTCAGTTACCTGGGTCGAACTCGGAGTAGAGTCGGAGGAGCCAGCTGAGGTGGCTCGAGCATCTGTTTCAGAGCCTCCTGGACCCTCCGTGGACAGGTGTTCTGGCCTCATCCCCCAGGAAAGACCTAGAATACACTGGAGGGACTATGCCTCTCGGCTGACCTGGGAATGCCTTGGGGTTCCCACAGAAGAGCTGGAGGAAGTGTCTGAGCATCTCTGCTGAGACTGCTGCCCCTGTGACCAAGTCTCAGATAAGCAATAGAAAATGGATGGAATTCCCACCTTATATAAATGTATGAATAGCAGAAATTACAATTTGGGTCTAACAGCCAAATAGCTGTTGTGTACCTATTTTGAGGTCCACAGCTGGATGTGAATGTTGAGGGAGTATTTATAAATATACTCCAAATGCTAATAATAATAATAATAATAATAATAATAATAATAAAAATAACAGTGCTAGGCACTCAAAATCACTTTACAATTAGGTGCATTTTTCATTTGCTCCTAGCTCAGTTACACTCTGATGATAACTAAGCTGCATCTGTAGCCACAGCTGCCCTGGGGCAGCCTGATGAAGGTGTGACAGTCATTTTGTCAATGGCCTCTGTGACCACCATCAAACACACAATCACACAAACACATTCATACATCAGTGCCACAGACACAAAGCATGTAATGATGATAGCAGGGACTGATCCACCATCCTTTACAGATTTACCTACTGAGCTACTGCTGACCCTATAACAGTTGTGACTTGTTATTCTGGCTATTCTATGATTTCTATGTTTAGTACAAACAGTATGTGTTATTTAATGTTTAATTTCAGCTCCATAATTGGGATGTTTTACAGAAATATGATGATTTTTTCATTTTTATGGTGAAAAAAGACACCCATTTTGAATTTTAAATTCACATGTTTTGTTCATATAAAAACTTTGTTGTGTGGCATTATGATGTTAATGTCTACATACAGTGGAAATTTTAAAAGAAAATCCTGTTTAGTTTTAAAGATATTTAATTGAAAATATTGAATTGAAACTGAAAATATCTCAATTCCAATTTTGTTTATTCAATAAAAAACAAACAAAAGCCTAAATCAAGTGTTACCCACCTCAGATATGTTCAATATACTCTAATATAAAAACATGGATGACAGTTGCTAACATTTTGGCCTGCTTATATGTTTTTTTGTTTTGTTTTTTTTTTCAGATTTTTCCATCAGTCTATGCTTTTCTGCAACATATTGCACTATGTGTGAACTTTGAGTAAGCGTCAAAGGACAAAAACCACAGTTTCCTTCAAAGAGCTCATGGCACCGGAAAGATGTTTGCAGTTGCACCTGTTCAACTACTGAGGTACAGTTCATGTAAGACTAAAGAAAGGCAGATGGCTGGGAGCTGTTCCAAGACTTGTCTCCTCTCCTTCTGTGATTATACAACAAAGAAAACTATTGTCACAAAAAACAAGAAAGTTGGGGTTTTCTATAGACTTTTTCAGCTAGCAATCATTGGATATATTATCGGGTAAGTGTTCGGTACTGGTTGTGTTTTCTATGTTTATATATATTCTATACAGCTTAAAGTAACTTTGCTCATATCTGGAATTGCTCTTTTTTCCATTTAAGTTTATACAATAACATAGAAATAGCCTTCTGTAAAGCAACAGTGCTGCCTACTACTGGAGTGAAAAACATATTTACTTTACAGCACATTTTACTTGCTTATGGTATGGAAGAATCTGCCACATGCAACTTAAAAATAGTATAATAGTATTTGACTATGGTCTCTCTCTGCCAAATTTCCAGTTTTACTATTGTGCATGCAGTCAATATCAATAAAATTGCATTTTGGTCAAAGTCTATTGACATACTGTACATTGGTGTCAATTGGAAGCAGTCATGTCCCTCGTCCTTTGACTCAGTGGTTATTGCCACTCTCAGAACATGGTTTCAATTCAGGAAGCAGTTTAAAGAGTAACTCACCCCTACACCATTTTTTTTGAGCTGATCAGCTGTACAAACAGGGCTTTAGTGATACATCTCACTATTTATAGTCTTATGTTTGACTGTTTTGTAAAAAAAGGTCTAAATTCACATTTTGTAGTGAAAACCGTCAGAGTGCTGCCCTCCTAGGGTCAAACAGTGGGATTTCTGCTCAATAGTTCCAGATAGGCAACTGTGACGTAGTATTTGACCACTTTACCGCACCTGTGCCGAGTATCTCCTCCCACGGCCCGTGCTCTCCACGCCCTCGCTGTCTCTCTCCCCCGCGCGCTCGTCCCAGTCCTGCTGTTGCCAGGTGTGGGTCTTTTTCCTAAACACGCAACTCAGCCCCGCATTTACCGTTCAGTCTCCTCCGCCCCCCTCCCCTTTCACGGCTGCGCTTCTACTGTCCCGTGTGTCAGCGCACAATAAGGCATAATGAGCCTGATCAATGACAGTATATAACTACAAATTAGCAGTGTTGGGAGTAACGCGTTACAAAGTAACGAGATTACAATTGTCAGTAACGCAGGGGGTAACGCGTTACTTTTGAGCCCCCCAGTAAGTAATATTACAGTTACTAACAAAATACCCAATTAGTTACTTGCGTTACAGTCACTACAGTCAGTTTCATTTACCTGCAGTTTACCGGAAGGACACGGAATGAAAATGCATTAAACGAATAGCGCTGATACGTTTTCTACTTTATTTTCATCCGTTCCCTTCTCTGTTCCTCTTTATGCGCGCAGCGGCCACTCGTCCTGTCCGCGCGCGTCGGGGCGCATGCAGCTGCTGCTGTCAGCGGGGACAGCGAGGAAAGAAGAGACCTGCACCGCTTTGGCGCTAACAACAAGTGCGTTTTAGCTTCAGTGTAGTGAAATAAAACTGTGTCCACAGGACGTGAACGCTGCACAGGAGCAGAGGCAGGTGAACTTACAGGGCAGTATTTGCTGTGTCAGGCTGCACTGCTGCTGAAATGAATGCAGCTAAAAAAAACTTGAACGCCTGTATAAAATAACAGAGCTGGTCAGGGCAACGGTGAGGCTATAGGCTTCTTCTATTTTGAATTGGGTTCATTTGGGCTTCCTGTTAGGAAGTAATCCAAAAGGAAAGTAACTAAGTTACTTTCACGAGTCAGTAACCAAGTAAAGTAATATATTACTTTTCAAAAGAGTAACTAGTAATCTGTAACTAGTTACTTTTTTGAGTAACTAACCCAACACTGCAAATTAGTGACACTGGGGAGAGTTTTGACTCCACAGATGTGTTTTAAACTTGCCACGCTTTAAGTCACTTTTTGTTTGATGACAATCGATTTCTTACTCGCGGAGATACGATCAAAAACAGCTCTCAGCTGAAATAATACCAGTAAATAAAGACGCGATCTGATGCACACGTTACTGCAGCGGCGCACGACGCCTTTCTCACAATATTTCAACTGTGTTATTATAAAAGGAACATAAAACATCAGTCCAGACGTCCTGCATTTTTTTCCCCCCATTTCTGGGACTTGGCAACCCTGCTGTGGAGGAGGTCCATGAGGTCTCCGACAGCTGTCAGTCACAGGATCAGGCCTCGCTCCTCCCTCAGTTCTCCTCCTCTGTCTCTGCCAGGTCTCTGCCCACTTTTTGAGCAGTTTTCAATCTCTGGCAGTGGGCGGAGTCAGGCCTGGGCCAGGGGTGAGTTACTCTTTAAGTTTACCCCTGCTTTGTTATTAACCCCAGTGCTGAGGACTCCTGTGTTCATACCTGCATTTACTGATCCCACTTTTACCTTGTGCCGTGATAGGGGACTGAAATGCTTTAGGGACCTTTATACGGATAGGGTTTTCTGCTCCTTTGCCGATTTGGCTAGTGAATTTAATTTCCCACTCTCCAATCTTTCCTGCTTTCCCTCACCTCCCTCCTCAGCTGGTGTGGAATGAACTTTTAAAATGAAATCCTTTACAGAAGTCTCTGATCTAAAATGTATTGCACTATTCAGTCCTATGATGGTTTCTTAACAATTAAAACAAGGGCAGCTTGGGAGCGTGAGCTGGAATTTGTCCTTGATAAACATTGGTGCAACTTTGCACTAAACACTATTCACAGGCGCTCCATATGTGCCTATTTGACTCTGATGCAGTTCAAAGTCCTGTTTAGGTGCCATTTCTCAAAAACAAGGCTGCCACAGATATTCCCAATCACAGTGAATGTTTGTGATTGATTTGCTGGCTCAACTTGCACATATTTTTTTCCTCTCCCGTAGTCAAAAGTTTTGAAATGAGGCAGTTCAAATAGATTTGACAAAAAGTGGCAACCTTTTCTTAATTATTTTGAGACTATCTAGAACTGTGACCTAACATTGTATTTTACTTAGAACAAGTATGATTATATGTAGTAAATAAGTAGTAGCTGTTTAACAAGCTCCACACTTGTTTACCACAGTAATATTTGTTTGCGTTTGTGTGGCAGGTGGGTTTTCCTGATAAAGAAGGGCTACCAGGAGACAGACGAGTCCATCCAGAGCTCCGTCATAACTAAACTCAAAGGTGTCTCTGTGACTAACACCAGTGAGTCTGGAGTACTGGTGTGGGGCCCCGAGGACTACGTCATCCCACCACAAGTAACACTCACACTACTGCACCATAAGGACTTACTGTAAAAGTTATCAATTCTGCACAAATAGGCACTGTGTACGTGTACACCATAGACTGTGTGTAGTCAATGGTGTGGGAAAGAGTCTTCAATAGAGAACAATAAGGGTGTGTTCACACTTGTTGGTCTGCAGGATTCAGTGCACTTCGGGGCAAAAGTCCACAGTGGTGTTGATGATGTTATTGATGTGGTTGGAGTTCACATTGAGCTCTGTCAAACAAAATGAACTGACTGAGAGAGCAGTACGTTTAGAGCAGCGATCTCAGCTGAACACAGATGTGGATTCTCTCTGTGATTAATATGAAATCCGTGGTGTTTTAGCTGTGTTTTCACATATGTTTCCTAATGTTAGCAACCTTTTAAATACATTTTATTTATAGTATATTTGTATTTTTTTTCTTATAGTCATGTTAGATGTATGTTTTTCTGCCCTTGGTAAACAGTGCTGTAGTCCTTTCCCTGGTGTTAGTCCGTAGTTTAGTCTCCAGGGCTCAAAGTGCACCGCACCTAGACCCCTGATTTCAGGAGGACCAGAGTTCACTTGTTTGGTGCTCACCTGAGTCTGATTGTGCGTTCACATCTGCTCAAACAAACCAGACTGTCCCAGGAAGCGCACCAGAGTTTGATTGAAGCGAACCAAACATGGCAAGTGTGAGCACAGCCCAAAACTATAATCTATTAACAAAACTGAACTACTTTTGTATGGCACATTTACATACATGTAAAAAGATGCTTTTATTTGTAAATCTAAAACACATTTATATGATACATTTTAAGATATTATAAGGGACTAGCACACCAACATTGACAAATATATCAATTTAGACTTTAGTAGACTGAGACAATATTTTCTGTGTGTTACCTCAGGGTGAAGCGATTCTTTTTGTTGTGACCAATTTTTTGGAAACTCTGAATCAGAAGTTAGGATACTGTGCTGAGGTAAGAAGGTTACATTTTATACAGCTCTTAACATCAAAATTAGCTTAGGTTTGGTACAGTATGGCTTAAATATTGTAAAAATAATTACATAAATGGGCTCTACATCATCTCTGGGGGCTTGGGCCTAAAAAAGGCACAAAAAATACATCTTGATTAAATAAATCAACCCTGTATAACAAATATTTTATTACAAAAATAACACTTACATTTTCTTTGTTATATATTTTGTAAACTATGAAGGTTTATATTATTTATTAAACAACAATACTAAAGCATTGAAAAACAGAAACAAAAACAGATAAAAAAACAACAAAATCATAATTTTTAAAAAGACAAATAGACGTGATGATTGCAAGCTACCTGAATCTCAGATGATTTACAAAGCTACCATGTTACACGTGCTGCAAGGACATTGTCACTCGTGCCTGACTCGGGTTTTTGTTAGAGCAGAGGCTTAACTATATTTCAGTTTATTTTTATAATAAAATTCATTTGGGCATGCCATTTTTTCAGGTGTAATTAATAGCTTATGCTATACTGCTTATACCACACACCGCGGTGTTGAGTTGCATATAATTACCGCAGTGGAAGTTCTCTCACCGCGACAGCCCTAGTTGTGATGATGAATTAAATTGTGTTTTGTGGCATTATCACAGTTGAATTGCAGTCAGGCCAACCTTATCCAACTATTTCTGTGATGTCTGAGGGTGAGTAACATCAGGTCTCATTTATCGGCCTTTTTAAAAAGGGGATGAATATACTCAAGTTTTCTGTTTTTCTGTCATATTTCTAAATTGCTTCACATTAAAAAATGTTTTATGAATACTTTTGCTTGCCACTTTGGGGAGACATGCACACATATGTTCATATGCTGTTCTGATTATTATGTGTAAAATCAGTGTTGGTGATTATATGGAGTAAAAAGGGTAGGAGTCTATGTTTGTACTTCATCCTACTCCTTTTGGGCAATATTTTGTGAGGGACTGTTAGGATTGTTAGGATTCTGAAAGTACATGTAAATTTGCCTAAATAAACAAAATGAAATGAAATGATCCATAGGATCAATGGCTGTTGTCGCTACTGCGCATGAGCACACTATAGGCTAAATAATAATATTAATAGGTCTCGCCTAATAATAAAAACTCCAGAAAAGTGTGTAAATAGGTTCCCCTAATTTTATATGGTAGCCTAAGTGTAGGCCTAGTAGCATAACAGTCTCCATATCTAGGCTAGTAGGGGTGTAACGATATGGTTTTGCAATGATTCGACACATATCGATTAGAATTGTTTTGATACAATTCAAGAATGATATTGGCTAATTTGGAACAATACAATGCATGTGGTCCTTGCGGTGGTCACTGTGATCACAGGATAGACCACAATTTTGGTTACAACCCCTGCTGCATTTACACCAGGGACTGGTGCTGCAAACAGCTCCGACCTACCTCTGGTAACTCACGCGACCCAGAGCCTATGAGCCACGACACACAACCCATTGGACATATCCACTGATTTTATCATTAAAAGACACACACAGCCAATACTGAATAATGAACAGTTGGGTACTGTCAAACAGCTCATATGGACTCAATCTGTGGCATAAATAGCTCATAGAAACTCACAAACTGGCAAACAGGCTACGGAAAGGTGTGGCTCATGGCCCGTGAGCCGACTTATGGCACAAATCCACTAATTTTATCATTAAAACACACACAGCTGATACTGAATAATACTGTAGTACATAATTGATACACAATGTCAAATAGCTCATATGAACTCAGTCTGAGTTAAATAGTTCATAGAAACTCATCGAAGCTGCGACCCACAGCTTGGCTGTGTCCCTCAGCTGCACCTGGGTCTGCTCCATTTTTAGCGTGTTTTATTCATTTAGCGTGCGCACAAACCTTTGATAAATCTGGCCCACTTAGTACTAAGAAATAATCCAAAATAAAATAATAAATATAGCATACCACTTTGTCCTGACACATTTAAGACTATTTTTTCTTGAGCATATTTCAGAAAAGGTTAAGAATATTTTAGCTTTGTGCTTCAGTCTTATAGTGAAGATCAGACTCAACCTTGCAGCTTTGCCACTTACTGCCATCTTCATTCGAGACATCCATGAGAGAAACAGTAAATGTATGGTGCATCAAAGACTTGAAGATATAGACAACCATTTCATTTTAACCTGTGCTGTTCTTTAGGTTTATTCTTTTAGACATACAGAAATTCAGAAGTGGACAGATTTTTTCCCCCTTAAGTAATAGTGTTGACTTTTACTTCTTGAGTAATAATATTTTGTTTTACTAGATTTGGAGTGCTTTTTCCACTTCTGAGTAAATTATTATAACAAAATGTCTGTACTGTCCTGGTATATAAACCAGGCCTCTTATGGTCACATACAGTTGCTGCATGTGAGATGTATGACCAGCTCCTACAAATGCACTGCACTCATAAAACATTGGTCTTGTACACAATTCACTCTGTCCAATGGCCTTTGGAAACTAACACTCTTGAGTTAAAACTAAACATTCAACACAATGCCAGCCACACAGAGACCTCTGACTCGAACGACATTGCAGAGAACATAATGGCCCCATAACTGTTTATCAGAGCTGGAACTCAATACTTAAACCCAAGTATTTAGCTGCATTTGAGTACATTTTGTAAACATACCTTTACTTTTTAGAAATATTGGAGGAATTATTTATTAATTATACTTTATCTCAGTTAAACCTTTAAATTCTCTAAATGGGTAAAAGTATTTGGATAGCGGTAGTAGAAGTAATAGTATTGTCAGTATTAGCAATTATGGTAGCAAAGAGAGGTAGCAAAAGTGATACTAGTAGTAGCATTAGTGTTAGTAGCAGCTGTTAAAGTACATTTTTAAGGATACCTTTACTTTTCTTAGTAGTAGTAACAGAAGAAGTACAATTAATAGTAAGAAATAGTAATAGACCAAGTGATAGTAGTAGTATTATTAGCAGTTAGTACTTAGTAAACACTCAAAACCTACTCAGTAACAATAACCTTTACTTGAGTAACAATATTTTGAATTAGCAGTACAATAGTGATACTAATACAGATTTGGAGTACTTCTGTATTGGTTTTGATCATTGTGGTTTGATTACAGAGCTCCAAAGTACTGGATGGTCACTGTCAAACTGATAAAGACTGCAGAGAGGGAAGCACAGTTGTGTCTGGTCATGGTAAGAAAGCAGTAGTGAACACATTATTGATATTTTGTGTTGATTTACACCTAACTTTTTTATTTGTATTTATTTTTAGGAATGATGAGTGGTCGGTGCATTGGCAGTGATGAAAATTCAACTGGGACATGTGAAATTTATGGCTGGTGTCCTGTAGAGAAGAAATACAAACCACAGTAAGGAACAGCCACCACCATTACTGTCCCAACTGGAAGTAAAACATACAGTACATACCAGTCAGTTCATTATCTTGTTTTACAGGCGTTCACTATTGGAAAATGCTGAAAACTTCACCATATACATCAAGAATTTCATACAGTTTCCCAAATTTTCTTTTTCAAAGTGAGTTATCTTCTTGTTGAGATAAAACTTATGGGAATCAGATTTTGTTGTAAGGACCTAACTTGGTGCCAATTTGCTTTTTAGAGATCTATTTTTGTATGATAGCTTGATGCCATTGTAATACTTTTCAAATTTCTAATAGTTTGATTTTGTTTGCATTTGTAGGTCCAATGTTCTTGAAACTAGTGACAACTCTTATTTAAAGAAATGCAGATATAATGAAGAGGTTCATCCTTATTGTCCCATCTTCCGGCTCGGGGACATCACCAGGAGAGCTGGATACAACTTCCAAGGACATGGCCATATATGTAAATATTATAGTTTAAGAGTTTTGTGCAATAGTATATCATGTGTCTGTATGTAAATGTTTGTGTATGTTTAATTCTAATGTAATAATGGTAAATCTTTGACATTTAAGGTGAATTATTTTGTGAGTCAGCCTGCAAATGATATGCAATAATATATAATCAAGGCTTCACATTAACACTAGCAAACCAGC
Organism: Bostrychus sinensis; assembly: GCA_020698575.1. Taxonomy (NCBI): domain Eukaryota; kingdom Metazoa; phylum Chordata; class Actinopteri; order Gobiiformes; family Eleotridae; genus Bostrychus; species Bostrychus sinensis. Next base: position 17,758,763 of record CM036245.1, read on the forward strand.
TAAATGCAGGTCAATTTTCATTTTGACTCCTGACACAAATACTCCCACCAACCACTTTGGCCAGTTGAATAATTTAAATTTGTAATTAAAAAATATAACATGTTTTTAAAAATGTGACATCACTTGCACAGAGATACACTTTAATCTGCCTAAACCTGTTTTTTTTTTTATTTTTGATAAATGTCTGTCCTTAATAAAACCTAGGGTGACCAAATGTCCCTATTTTTTGGGAGGGGGGTGGTTGAGCGTTACCGAATAGAGATAGTCAGGCTTCCCTCCACGCACAGCTTGGGCTCTGTAACCCAACTCCTTAAGAGATGCTGGACTCTCTTCTACTCAGGCACTGCCCACGGTGAGGTGTTGGTGAGAGGCAGCAGGCTTGCTTATAGCCCGCCAGCTCAGCTGCCATGAGTTTTCCCCGATGAATGAGAGGGTCGCGTCCCTATGCCTTTGGGGTGGGGACGAGTCTCTCACTGTTGTCTCGGCTTACGGGCCGAGCAGCAGTGCAGAGTACCCGGCCTTCTTGCAGTCACTGGAAGGGGCTGGAAAGTGCTCCAACTGGGGACTCTGTTGTTCTACTGGAGGATTTCAACGCTCACAGTGGGCAGTGACTGATACCTGGAGGGGCGTGATTGGGAGGAATGGCCTCCCCGATCTGAACCAGAGCAATGTTCTTTTATTGGACTAATGTTCTAGCCACAGCTTGTCCATAAAGAACACCATGTTCAAGTACAAGGGTGTCCATCAGTGCACATGGCAGCAGGACACCCTAGGCCAGAGGTTGATGATCGACTTTGTAGTCGTGTCATCTGACCTTCGACCGTGTGTCTTGGACACTCGGGTGAAGAGAGGGCCTGAGTTGTCAACTGATCACCACCTGGTGGTGAGTTGGATCCTCTGGCGGAGGGGGAGGCCAGACAGACTCGGCAGACCCAAACGTATTGTGAGGGTCTGTTGGAAACGTTTGGCTCCCTGGAGGTCTTCAACACCCACCTCTGGGGAGAGGTTCAACCAAATCGCGAGGGAGGTAGGGGACATGGAGTCTGAGGGGACCCTGTTCTCTACCTCTATTGTCAATGCAGCCATTCGGAGCTGTGGCCATAAGATCTCTGGTGCCTGTCATGGCAGCAATCCCCAAACCCGGTGGTGGACACCGGAAGTAAGGGATGCCGTCAGGCTGAAGAAGGAGTCCTATCAAGCCTAATTGGCTTGTGGGACTCCTGAAGGCATCTGACGGGTACCAGCAGATAAACCATCCGGTGCCTCAGGAGGGGAAGATGTGCTTCACTTCAAGCTGTTGACCTCGAATGGGGATGTTGTCGGGTGGTGGAAGGAATACTTTGAGGATCTCCTCAATCCCACTGACACGCCTCCCGTTGAGGAAGCAGAGGCTGGGAACTCAGAGGAGGGCTCGTCCATCACCCAGGCCGAAGTCACCGAGGTGGTCAAAAAGCTCCTTGGTGGCAAGGAGCTTTTTGGATGTTGTGGGGTGTCGTGGTTGACACGTCTCTGCAACATCACGTGGCGGTCGAGGACAGTGCCTCTGGACTGGCAGACTGGGGTGGCAGTCCCTCTTTGCAAGAAGTGGGACCGGAGGGTGTGTTCCAACTACAGGGGGATCACACTTCTCAGCCTCCCTGGGAAAGTCTATTCCAGGGTACTGGAGAGGAGAACTCGTCCGATAGTTGAACCTCAGATTTAGGAGGAACAATCCGGACTGTAGATCAGTGGACCAGCTCTATACCCTCTATCGGGTGCTTGAGGGTTCATGAGAGTTCGCCCAACCAGTCCACATGTGTTTTGTCAATCTGGAGAAGGCATTTGACCATGTCCCTCGTAGTGTCCTGGTAGGGTGCTCTGGGAGTATGGGGTCCGAGGCCCTCTGTTAAGGGCTGTCCGGTCCCTGTACAACTGAGCAGGAGCTTGGTCCGCTTTGCCAGTTGTAAATTGGACCTGAGTCCGGTTTGAGAACCACAGGATTTCATCTCTGCTTTTTGCGGATGATGTTGTTCGAACCAGAACCTTCAGTGTGCATTAGGTTTGCAGCTGAGTGTGAAGTGGCTGGGATGAGAATCAGCACCTCCAAGTCTGAGGCCATGGTTCTCGACTGGAAAAGGGTGGCTTGCCCTCTCCAGGTCGGAGGTGAGAGCCTGCCTCAAGTGGGGTTTAAGTATCTCGGGGTCTTGTTCACGAGTGAGGGAAGGATGGAGCGTGAGATCGACAGGAGGATCGGTGCAGCGTCTGCAATAATGCGGTTGATGTATCGGTCTGTTGTGGTGAAGAAGGAGCTGAGCTGAAAGACAAAGCTCTCGATTTACTGGCCAATCTACGTTCCTCCTCTCACCTATTGTCATGAGCTTTTGGTCATGACCGAAAGTATATAATAATAATAATAATAATAATAATAATAATAATAATAATAATAATAATAATAATAATAATAAGAGTAATAGTAGTAGTAGTAGTAGTAGTAATAGTAAGTTATTATGTTTGTTTTAGGGCGGCTCAGTTGGAATAATGATCAAGTGGGACTGTGATCTTGACAAGAGACTACTCCAAGTGCCACCCTCAGTACTCCTTCACCCGCCTGGACAGCCAGCGTCTCCAACCAAAGTATTGCAGTAGGATTTAATTTTAGGTTAGACTATAAGTATTCTTGTGACAAATGACAGATTATAGAAACATTGCGTACCTTGCATAACATTACCTTTTGTTTTTTTGCAGACACACACGTTATTATAAAAATAATGTTGGTGAGACATATCGTTCACTTTTCAAAGTCTATGGCATTCGATTCATCATCATGGTACACGGGAAGGTAGGCAAATAAAAATACACTAAATTTAATTGTTAATAATGATTAAATATATATTTGATTGGTGCTTGCAGACCGGCAAATTCAGCATCATCCCAATAGTGATCAATGTGGGATCAGGGCTGGCTTTGATGGGTGCTGTAAGTAGTTCATGTTTTAACTTACAGACAGTAGTTGGTGTGTTAAAATGAAATCTTTCACAGGGAAATTTTTTCTGTGACATGGTCCTGTGCCTGATGAAGCAGAGGAGAAAACTGAGAGGGAATATATGAAGAATCCAGGTAGGAGAAGACACACATCTCAATATCTTTTAACTAATAAGATTATATCATGTTTCTGTAATAGACATAAATTATTTCTTCACAGTCAAACAAAAGAAGCATCAGCAAGACAACTGGGTGGAAGACAACATTATTAACAGAGCAGAACAAGCTGAATCAATAGAAGAATATACAAAATCTTCTATTTTTATTATGAGACATCAAAAGGGGGAAAAATGAATTAATGTGTTGATAATGACTTAAGAAAAGCGCAAAGTAGTGTAGTGCCTGTGTCTTTTAAATTAGTTAGCAGGTTCGGTGCAGTGTGTTGTATTTACCTATTAAGTCCTCTAGAGTTCAGAAAAGGATAATCTTAAGGGAAAGTGTTACTGTGAAATGTATCAGATAAGTGTGGCTAAATTTGTGATACATAATTATTCAACTACAACACTGATGTTTTAATCCATAGGCTGTTACTAAGTAAAATTTAATGCCATCTGACTTTGAATTACAGTTTCCAGTGACTGTGAAAAATACCAGAAAGTGTACTCAGCTATAATTTAAATTTGAATATATAGCAAATACATTGGGAACATGCTTAGGTGCTACATTGTGTGCTATTAGATGATTATCCATTCATTGATGTAGACCTGTCTGGTACCGTGGATGTGGAGGCTGAATGAAAAGTAGTGTAGTGTCACTGAAGAATCCATTTATAGAGTATTAAAGGTCTGACACATCAGAGTGAAAATATAGGTCATAAGTGTAATCTTTCCAGCTGTTTGTCCTCTACATTAGATCAAGTCAGACAGGGATTAATGCTGACGCCACACTCACACACTAACACCTTTTCATCTGAAATACAGAAACAAATTTGAATAGGCCTACCAAAAACAACAGGTTTTTCTGTAAATGTTATGTGTACAATGTATAATGAACTGTATAAGAATGCAAGGAAAAAAATCTGAAATGCCTGCTACGTTATAATTGCACCAGCAGAGGGAGTAGTGAGTTAAGTAGCTCAGTCTTTTTCTGCAATATGAGCGCTGAACTATTGGCTTGGTTAACAATTGTGGTTGCAGAATACATAAAGTAGCTAATACAAGCTGTATTAGTATACAGTACATCATACAGTTATTTTAATAATATATATGTTTTATTTATGTATGCATAATTCTGCAGCAGTGAGCTTTATCTCAAATGTCAAATGTCAAACATCAATACTATTTGTTTGCTATTTTATTATGAATAGTCAGGTAACTTTCAACAAATAGGCTAAAGTCAATGGCAATGCACCAAAGGTGAAGTATGGAAGCCTATTGCAGCCACTAGAAAAGAAAAAACAAAATTTTGGATTGGACTTTTTTGGGGCCTTTTATGAGCTCTGTTTTCTCATAATCATAAGATACTTTTTCATAATTAGAGATACTAAGTCATAATTATAAGATAATCTCTCATAATAATAAAAAAAAAACAGTGCTCATGAAAAGGCCAAAAAAAAATAAAATAAAATTATAATTTAAAAATAATAATAATTAAAAAAAAATATTTTCTAGTGGCAGAAATAGGAAGGTATAGCCTAAAAAATGTAAACAGGAAAATTAATGTGTGCAATGAATGCTTATCAGTGGTAATAAAAATGTATTTAGCCTATGGCCTAAAAGTGCTATTATACCAATTTATTTTAATGCATTTGAACATCAAATTTTAGCCTGTTATAGTGTTTTTAAATAATAAAACAGACCTACTACATTGTTAGTCTTTTAACTTCATACAGCCAAGTAACCCGCCGCCGGGATATTTTCCCATGTTCGTCAGTCACGTCTGTCATGCTGGGAGTTATGAGGCTAACCTCATACAGCTACCTAAGAAAAAAAAAAAGTTTTCTCCAAAAACAAAACAATGTGTCTCTGAGCCTGTGGTGGGCGTGTTGTCAAGAGTGAGTCTGCTTTCGGCTGTAGTAATGGTGGTCCATCTATTGGATTAGTGGAGGGATTTCACTGTGGTATTAATCTGAGAAGACAGCAGGCGACCCAGACTGGACTCACACTGAGCCCTTGTGTCTCTCGATCTCTGGCCAACGCTCTGCTCACAGTTTCAGCTCTGACAACCACTCCTCACCTTCAGGACCGACCTCCACCAACATGAACCTCTTCTGCTTCTCACTGGTATGTGGACATCTCTCTTTTCACACTGTTTGACCGGTCACTTACAGGTGTACAGCTTGGTAGGTTAATGAAAGTTTTAGAAAATTTCATCATGTGTCCTGTCTCTTTGTGTGGGAAGTGTGTATTCACATATTTCTGTTATAGCACACTTCATTATGTGTTTTCGTTCACTTAGATATTTTTCGCCAAATTTTATATCTGAAATTAGTGTAAAATCTTGCAACAACCACTTTATCTTCAAGTTCTTTTGTACAGTTATTTCTCTGGTTGGAGGTTACTGTCAGCAGTGTTATTTATGTTAAAATACTTAATTGCAGTGTAAAAGTGTAAATAAAAGGGACATAAATGGGAAGGTGTGAACAGGGGACATGTCATGAGTTGCAAGACAATTGTTCACATTAACAACACAGGCAGGACGGGCCCATATGGTGCCTCAGATGCTACAGCAGATGCACAGGCTACACGTGGACACAAAGGCATGAATGTAGAAACTTGGCCAGATGTCCAATTGCTGACAGGATTACTAAGAGACATCCTTTCACAATAAACAACACGATTGGACTTGTGGTTTCTCTTGAGTGTAAGTTCAGTGAGAGTTCAAGCATTAAATAAGGCTACTGCTTAAGCTTAACTGATGAGAAGATCTCTCAGAAACCCCATATAAGTTATTTGCAAACAAAAGTTGCCAAATGTGTTGGTGTAATGAAAAGATCCAGTCATGTATTTAATCAAAATGTCCTATAGAGATAATCATAAGTACAATCTGAGAGGAAAGTTCAAATGATATCAACCAAGAGTAAGAACAACTTTAAAATCTATGTGTCTTGGTGCGTGGAGTCATCATCAAGTGGGGTTTGTAGTTTAGAGGAGGAAATTAAATCTTGTACAAGCCTTATCCAGTTTAAAAAATGTTTTAAAAACAAAGTGATGAGGATGTATCTGGAGGAGAGAGACTGATGGCCATAGAACATGATGTTGATGGAGGGTAAGGGGTGTAGGGGTCGGACAGTGTTCGGGCCTGTGTTTTTGTTGTGTCTTGTTCTGATGAATGTTATTGTTGTTGTATTACTGTTGTCGTTGTTGTTGTGATAAGAGGTGGTGTGTAGGGCGGTTTCCATCCCCTTTTCAAACCATGCATCTGGTTATTTGTCATTTGTTTATAGTTTGTCAGTTATGTCCTGTAAATATTTCATGTGATTTGTGTTGTGTGCAGGTATGAAATAAATTAATCAAAATCTAAAAATCTTAAGCACATTATCAAACAAAATAAGAAGCAACAAATCTGTCACATACAGTACATGCCAGGAAATATGAGATCAAAAAAATTCATAGGATCCATATTCTTCAAAGCACTGTGGATCAGCAGAATAAAATTTAAGCTGCAAAGAAATCTTATCTGACACATTTCAATCTTGCTTTACATGCACAGAGGACAAGCAAATTTAAACCTAAATATAATCCTGACATGTGTAATGTGGCTCTCATCCATGAACAATGTTATCATGGAGGAGTTTAATATCTTTAAAAATCTGCTTAATTTGTGCTCACAGTGATTAAAACCAGCTCAAAGGTTATTCCTGCCAAAATGTCAAAACTTCTGAACAGCTGTATTAAATGTGTGTGTCCCGTGTCAGGAGGGGTCCATGGACAGCTTGTATGAGGCGGTGCAGAACTCCAGTGATGCCCCGCCACAGCCCATCCCAAGTCGGGCATCCAGTCGCCCCTGTAGCCGCACCGTGAGCCGGTCTGGAAGTCCTGCAGTCCTGCTTGAAGACAACCCAAAATGGCGAGGCTCCGGAAGGTCTATTTCTATGGTACGTATGATTTACAACAGGCGTGAGTGTTGAGCGTGGATTGCATAATAAACAATTTCACAAATGAAGTGATGGACCACCAGATTGCACCTATGCTGTCAAAAGCTGATTATAAAACCTTAAGGATGGACTGGGAGACAGCTGCTGCTAAGGCCACATTGGTTGCAATCTAAATTCAGCTTTTTAACAGAAATTAAATGGCCCTCAATCAAATCTGGACAATGTGAGATAAAGCCATGCCTGTATTTCTTATAAAAATCGCACTTATCATAGCCTTTTCTGTTTTTCGTTTAGGATATGCCCCACACGAATACAACCTCCGGCAGTAAAAAGAAAAGAAGGTGAGCTCACTAGACACATTCACAAAAAAACAGAGGTGGAAGAAGTACTCAGTCTGAGCTCAAGAAGTAAAAAAAAAGCAAAATTATTACTTGAGTAAAAGGATAAACTTACTTAAAGGTCATATATTATTCTTTGAGGTGGTTTTAACAATGGTTAAAAGCTTAAAAAAGCCATTTTAGCATAATAGGGGACCTTCGAGTATAAAGTATGTCTGAATGTTTTTTGCATATTCTTCATTTTCTTCTTGTTCCTCAAACCCTGAACCCACTTTTCCACTGAGATAAAAAAAAAATTCCACTAAATTTTTTTTTACTTTTTCCATTCAAAATGTATGAAACTACAATGAGAAGTATGTTCAAGAAAATGTGTCTAGTTACTTTGGGCCACAGACAAAAACACTCTGAATTGTGAATAAAAAGGTTAAGAATAATTAAAAATAATTTGTCTGCTTGCAAAAAAAATTACTCTAGAAATGTCAAGCTTTAGATTCCAATTAACATACTGCTCAGTGTTGGCTATGGCAGCCATTGTAATGTTCATTTATATATAAAAAAGACGGTTGTCCCCATTTTAACTAATAGAAAAACATAGGAAACCTAAAGCACATTTGTCTAAAGACTTTTGTCACTAAAATTATTTGCAATATCATTATTTTATCAATAATTGTCCATCATATTTAACATTTAATACCCCAGTGTCATGTACTCTGAATAACAGAAAATTGCATGGATTTCTGAAGCTTTTTTGTCATTTGTTCAATTCAATTTGCGAAAAAAAGGGGCCCAGTTTTTAGGTCTAAAAATATGATCACCCTAAAAAAAGACAGGAATCTCTGTATGTTTCTGCATAATTGTGTTAGAATTTATTCTCAAAACATAATCCCACTTTAAATCTAGGCCTTGTTTTGTTGTATGCATGCAGACGATCATAAAATAAAAGCTCCTGTTCAAGTGAGAGGGCTTCCCCCATATATTGTAGTAATACTATGGCTTGAAAGGTCCCAGTTTAATTTCACTCAGAGTTAATGCGATAAATCCTTCCTGCTGCCTACTATTGTTGTACTGAACTCCATCTGTTGCAGTACTGCACTGACCACACTGACCTATTGTAAAGTGTGTCTTTGCTAAATGTGATTTTTAAGATAAAACACGACATATAACAACAGAGATATGCAAGCAGACTGTACAAGACAATTCCTCCTAAGACACCACTTTGGCTTTGGCGTTGAACTTAATGCAAATCTAGGCCTATAACTTAACTTTAGAGGTTAGGCCTGAATTTATGTTCTTTTGAGTATATGCCATTTAGTATATACAAATTCATCTTGATTAAAGAAAAAAAATATAATTTAAACAAAATAATGTTCTCAAAACGTTTCAAAAATGTGACTACATTCACAGATTTAATTTTTTTTTTCCTGCCAGGTAAACATGTTTTTTAACAAAATCCCTGTACATACATAAAACCAAATTTGTCATTTTTAAGTTTATTGTATACTATAAAACAGCGGTTCCCAAAGTGGGGTCCGGGACAGCAAAAGTACTGCAGGGGGTCTTCAGAGGCTGTCTATATTAGTTAAATACTTGTTCAAATATATTAGCTAAAAACATTTCTTTTAGCCCACTGTCAGTGTTTTTTGTAACATTTTTATAGAAATCTATGGAGAAAAACTTGAGATAGTCTTTTGAATAGAGATGTGAGAGAATAGAGAATGGCTGCTATAAAACTGACACAAAAACTTAACTAATTAAATGATGGCTAGCACATTTTGATAAAGACTAGCCGCAGTGGCTAGTGAGCAAAAAATGTTATGTCAAGTCCTGATAGTGATGCATGGTCCACACAGAATATACAGTATTTGTATTTGTATATGTATTTGTATATAGTATGCATGGTCTTGTTGTGATGTAATGTCCAGTGCAGGGCAGATTATAACACTGGGCTTGTTGATCTAAGAGGATTTAGGGCCCACCATAGTACTGAGCTGTCAACACCTTCACACCTCAGCCTAAGCCTAGTCTATGCTGAGTGAAAATATAGTAAGCGTAGGCAAACAAATAATATGAATCTAATGTGTCTCTGTCTATTTTATTTCAGAACACACATATCCAAATCTGCGTCAGATAATGAAACTGTAGGTAAGTAAATACTATAGAGTAATATTGGATTTATTGTACTATAAATAGGGGCTTATAATTTTCCAGGATTATGTAAAAGTGTACTTCTGTATAAAGGTGCATGTCAGTAAATAAAAATATGTGTAATTATTTCAATAGTTCAATTCAAAAAGCATATATTTTATAGATTTAAAACATTTAAAGCATTTATTTACTTTTACTTATCTTTTTAAACAAATCCTGGTCACCTCTAGAACAGCATGGCAACATTCAAAAACATTAAGTGAGTTGAAAAAGTGCCTTGAAATAAATAAATGTTCAATAATATAGAAATGGATGTAGAGGGCTTGTTTATTGGTCAGTGTGTCCTGAGGTGGGCGGGGTTTTGTGGGAGGGGTGGAGGTTTGTGGAAGAGAGCGTTTTGAAGCCTCAGAAAGGCCATGCCAGAGAATAGAGGATTATTCAAACGTACATGATGGGAAAAAAAAAAACAACTCCAGATATGTTTTTGATGACATGGTAGAAAGCTAAAACAAAAAGTAGATTTTGCAGATTGCCCCTTTTAATATGAAGAAGATTTAATATGAAGATTTAGAATTTTGGTTTTCATTAACGGTGGACAATAATTTTCTCAATAAAATAAAAAAATGCTTCAGATATGCTACAGAATGTATTTAATATACGAGAGACTTTTAATTGGAATATTAAAATAACATTTTCCACAATATTCACATTATTGACATGTGCAGCTTCCTGTCCTGTTTTTGACACTGTTTATGCTGAATCTTTTCCAAAAAACATCTTATATATTTTAATTGTCCTATTTCTCTGCAGATAGTCCTGGTTGTAATACTGCAGCAGTTTGGCAACCAGCCAGAAGCCAAGAAGACTTAGTCCACATCCCCCACCATCACAACGAAGGTAAGTCTGTAAAGAGACAGGTTATACTGGATCATGTGCTAGACTTTATATAAGATTTTAAAAAGTTAGGACATAAAGTTATTGATTAGGTTTACTGATTTCATATATTTTAAGTTTTTTGTTCTTGCAGAAATGAAGAGGGTTAAGCACAGGACAGAAAACAAAGGAGGGAAAGGAGTGCACCATTCTGGGACAAAGAAAAAGGAGAAGCCACTGCCAAGTCAGGTAGAAATTATTTTTAAAAACAATATATAAACAATAAAATATTTTACTGTACATTATATTTTTAGAGTTGCATTGAATTGTGCAGCTTGTTAGGGGATTGAAGCACAGTTATTACTTCAGACTGTCTTCAGGAATTTATCTGTTATTTAAACAGTGGATGCTTGAGTAAAGAAGTTTTGTGTCATTGTTTGTAACATCCAAATGGGTTGCTAAAGCGATACAACCAGTGCTGATTGGATTTTAATACAGAGCAGATGGGCTACTCCTGTCTGTAATCTTTGGGCCACATGGCAGTGCCCTGTCGACTTGAACTGTGTATTTGTGGGTGTGTCTTTGGGTTGGGATGGTTTGAAGGCTGTGTGCCAGTTCTCTTCGTGCTTGCTGCAGCTCATGTCCATCATAGTGAGAAGCAGACAATGCTCCTCTCACTGTATGTCTCTGAGATCTAGAAGGGGACATTGACACATCTACTGCTTCTTTGTTTCAGGGAAGTGGAAATGAGTCCAAAAATACTGTGAAAAGAAACCAAAAGAGCTGGGAAAAAACCAGGTGCAAAAACTGGGAAAGAAGGGTCAAAGAAAAGTCACCACAGCAGAGGTATTTACACCGTTACACATTAAATACAAATACTCCTATATACGAATATATACTATTATATTATTTTAAGATGAATAAGAGTTTTAATGACCCATCTGACCTATCATTTTGTGACATTATGACTCATTCTGTCTATGACTCAGCTGCTCATCTTTGCTCCAGTATTCATACACTGGAGCAAAGATGATGCAATGCTTCACATGAATTTTATCTTATTTCTGCTGAAAAGCTGAAAGCTGAAAGCTCAGTTTGTATCTGTTCTATACAGAGTCAATGGGAATGTCTGACACTTTGCAATAAAAAATTATCAACATATAGTTTCAATGGCTTGAAATAAAATATGCATAATTACAGACTGGAGCATTAGGTCACACTCACCAAACGTGTTCACAATCTGACTCAGGGTTAAACTCCTACAGAGAGTTGAATACTAAATATAAAACAATACATGGCCCTATACTTTAATATGGGACTACAGACAGTGTGTGTTCCATGTTTCCACTCATCCTGTGTCCAAACCTAATGAATTAGATAAATTACTACTACATATCTGAACACTAGAGACCTGAAAGATGGTGTGAACCAAAAATCACCCTCCTAGCTTCATGTTCACATACTTTAATAAGCTTTTGTTTTAGACTTGGGCAGAGGCTGAGCTCCTCTCCAGGTGTAACTATTGAACAAACGCCTGTGGTCATGTGACCTTTGACCCCAGACATGTGAAACTCACCAGACTTCTTCAGAACTCCTCAGTTGTGCTCTGTACTGATAATCGCTTATTATACCATGCAGTAAGAGCAGTAAAAACAGGTTAAGTAACAAACCCGAGGCAGCCATATTACAAGTACTTCATTTAAACTAAAAGGGATTGTATCTATCAACTCTACATTTATTTAGGCATACTTTTTCAACTATTTCCCTGTTTGTTTGATTGGCATGTTACTCATCACTCATTTTGCTGACTGGGCTTTTCTTTAACATTATTCATCAGCATTACAAAATGACATAAAGGTCACTAAAGTTCATATTACAACTTTTTCTACCACTTTTCTTTTTCTTATTTAGTGCAATCACCATCAGGTGCTATGAGCCCCCTCTCTGCAAACTACCTGGACGTGCCATACAGAGGTGACAGAAGACCATATTTGGGCAAGTGCTCTACACTACCTGCTCAGGAGAATGCCACCCCTGGACGTGGCCTGGATAAAGTCAGTCTGCCCGGGGGAGCGACACCCACCCACGCACAGCGCTGGAGCAACCCAGGAGACTGCAGTCCCATCTGGGGCAGTATCCAGCACACCTGCCGCAGGCCACTCACAGAGTACCGCGTTTACTCCCACGACTTCTCTGCTCCCCATGGGAAGGACTGGGACGGGAGGCAACAGCAGCTGGGACCAGCCCAGGACAACAGCCTGAAACGGGATAATAAACCTCAGGTTCCTCCAAAGGTGCCGCGGTCCATCACAGATGTGGATCTGTCCAACCCAAATGTAAGACTGCACTACACTCTCCAGATATGCAAGACTTCAGTTTTACATTTGCAGCTTTACATGACCTGCCAGAATAGTTAGTGTTTGAGTAATACACAGTTCAGCCATTTCACTACATTATTACAACATTTTATTGTGAAAGGGATTTTATATTTACATATGTTAATGCTTTGTTTTAGAGAAAAATAAGAGGCAACAGCTACCATACAACCACTCCATGTAACTTTCCAATCTTAAAAATCAACAGAGTAGTATTTTAGCATGTTTGATCGTGAAAGGCTACAGTAGTCTACCTGTTTCCTGAGAGGTCTGCGTGCTAAAGCTCAGCGCAGATTGACCTAAAGGGCATTGTCTTTCGCTCTCTGACCCTCTATGAGCTTATGTGCAGCACGTGCAGCGTGTATGTGTGACACAAAGCCAAAGCTCAACATGACTTCTGAGAAAATTGTCCAAGATGAAAAGGATGATCCGTGAGGAGATTATAAGATCCCTATAGATGTGCAGTGTCACTGAAAATGAAGCCTCTTAAAGGAGGATACACATGATATGGAGTTAAAGACCCGAGGGTTTTCATCCACACTGTGCACAATGACAGTAAAGCAGCAAAACAAAACATCAAAACAAACTGGAAAATGACATTTTATTTAAAGGTCCTACATTATGCTTTTTTTTGTGTGTCTTTTACATGCATTTAGGACACATCTAGATCCGCATCTTATGTTCTATTGGTCAGAAAACACAATAATTATTACAAAAACCTTATTTGAAGAAACTCATAATTTGACTCTGTGAGAAAAACTCAGATTAGGTCCCTGTCACTTCTCTCTCTCTCTCCGCTGTCCCACTGCTGTCACGCCCCTTCAGCGCTCCTCACAAAAACGCATGGTGCCGTTTACGACAACGCGTTTTGCCGATGCGCTCGAGCGCAAAATGCAAGGCTTTTGTGTCTCATATGTTCATATTTAGTCCAGTAACTGTCAGTAATATCTGTACAAGTATTTACTTTAAGGAGAGACTTTATGAGAATGGTTCCAGAAAACCACCAGATCCTTAAGTAGCTGGAAAGTTTCAGACAGGAGCTATCATCTCTTCACTGCGGTCAAGCCAGCCGGCGTTTGTTTTTCCGTGGTCAAGTGAGCTGCTCTTAAATTTTGAGTGCGCTAATATAGCATTGTTTACGGCAGTTGTCGTGCCGCTGCCAGGGGGGAGCGACACACACGAGAGTAACCACAGAGAGTTTAGAAGCACATTTACACAACTTTTTCCCTAATTTAACAAAATATCCATTTATTATGAAATTGATATTTTGTATGAATTATTACCTAACTAAATCTGGTGAGTGTAAGCTGGAATTATATCGCATCTATTTCTCTATAAGCCTAAGAAATGACTGACTGTGCTATTTCTACCACCATTACCTCTGGTACTACTTTCACACCATGAAATACTTTTTTCATGAAGTTAGTAATGACTAAAATTAAACTCATTATGTACTGTATCATACTGTATTTGAGATTGAATATAAAAAAAAAAATCAACAAAGTACACAATGAAACCTGCTTATACCTATTACGTACATCCAGGACTACTACCGCCGAGAGTATGAAGTAACTGTACTGTGTACTTTTTGTGTAATTGTATTTCAAAATACCTAGTAATGCATAGAAATAGGCAAAATATTATGATTTTGAAATTGAATAAAAAACGTATTTAAAAAAAGTACGCAATGAAACCCACATATACCTATTAAGTACATCCAGTACTACTACCACTGAGAGCATGAAGTACTTTTACTGTGTACTTTGTGTAATTTTACTTCAAAGTACATAATAATGCGTACAAATAGACAAAATATGCTAATTTTGAAGTTGAATAAAAAACTTATTTAAAAAAGTACACAATGAATCCTGCTTATACATATTATGTACCTGCAGTACTACTACCACTGAGAGCATGAAGTAACTTTACTGTGTACTTTTTGTGTAATTGTACTTCAAAGTACCGAGTAATGCGTACAAATAGACTCAACATTATGATTTTGAAGTTGAATAAAAAACTTATTTCAAAAAAGTTTATTGCGAACTTTTTTGAAATAAGTTTTTTATTCAACTTCAAAATTAACATATTTTGTCTGTTCGGCATCGGCATCGGCATCGGCATCGGCCATAGAAAAACCCTTATCTGTCAACCTCTACTCCTAGCATGCTGGACGCCCTTCCTGACACAGCCCTCTCCATTTATCTGGGCTTGGGACCAGCACAAAGAGTATACTGGCTTGTGAGCACCGGTGGCCAGATTAGGATAGAAACAACAATATCATTTTAATAAAAAGCAGCACACAGTATAGAAACAGAGGTTTGTAAAATAAAACTCTTTAGATGAACAACAGGCTCTCAGTAGAGTCAGGAGCCACTGAAGTAATAGATTAGAAGATTTAATCTGGACTGAGAGGAGTTTACGGGTGATTGCAAGCATTGGGATTAAGCAATGGCTTTTGTCTGCAGAATTCCCTTTTCTGCCGATGACCAATTGAAATCCCCAGCAATGTAAACAGTGGCAAATCCAATATGGCATCAGCGTTCAGACCCAGCAGTATGGAGTCCAGCTAGAGGCTAACCCCTCCCCCTAAATTTATCAAAGAGGTTGTCCTTTTGTAAAACTTGATTGGTTGCGTTTGATACAAAGAAAATACATCCAATATAAATCTAGGAGACAGCAATGGACTATTCAAACCGGAAAGCATTTCGACACAAGAAGGTGCCTTTCAGCTGTACACTGTCATACTGAGATCAGCACTTCCTCAAATGCCTTCACCCCAAAATGAAGAAATTACTGAAAAAGGAAAATGTGTCCAGCGTCACTTACCAAAAGCAACTTCCTCTTTGTTATTTAATCGAGGAATTGGACAAAATGTTGAATGAAAAATTGAAACAAGGATATTTATTAGCAAAGGGATGCTTTTAAAAGTGTAATTAAGCATTGGCCTGTTTCATTTGACACATTACAGTTTATAGGTAATAGCAGGTACGTATTGGGGTAATAGTGTACCCAAAACACTGAACCACAAAATGGTTAAACCCCAAATGCAGTGGTTACTGGAAGTGATTCTTGTTGTTTTTCTTTGAGCAGGCCACAAAATGCACACTCAGGCACTTGTATTTTTCCCTTTCAAAGCGATACTGCAATGAAAGGCACCAAGTCTATTGCCTCACATCCTGTACGCAGAAAGGAAGTGGAGCAGCTGGCCCGGCACACAGTCACTTCATACTTCACTGTTATTATAGGCACAGGAAAAAGGACCAGCACAAAAACTTAAGATTAAAGACGCAGTAACAGAAAAAATGTTGCACAGGGCAGCATCCAATGTTTCAGACAAAGCAAAGAGCAGCAAACCCAAGGTATGTACAAAAATGTGTTAAAAAAGTAGGGAGCGGGGAGGTTTAAATAGCAAAATAAAACTTTTATTTTGCAAATGTAATGTATGATTTGGACCAGCAAGCTATAAATCTGACAGAGGTTTGTTTATTTAATATTTTTTTGTTTAACATATTTATATTTTTGACACCTTCTGTTGCTTTAATTACAAATCTATTATGAATGAAAAAGTATTTGGAAGGTAGGCCTAAAGGTTTGCGAAGGGACAGTTACTGTTTAGACTTCAGCTGCTGTACTATAGTCCTCTTTCATTTACTTATAATATGGTAGAAAAGTGAATTAATATCAGGTGTTCAATCCAGTGAGTGGATATATTAATATTGTACACAGAGAGTAAAATATTTCAAGCATTTACTTATTGTAACTGTGAAGATTATGATGAGTAGGTAATTTATAAATTTTGATTTTATCCTGAATTGTGGCTTCATTCACTGTAGATTTTTCCATGACTCTGTTTTTTGATGTAGAGCTGTAGGAGGCGATTTTGTGAAATGTATACAAGTCCACAACCAAGAAAATGAACTAATAGTCTATTTATAGAAACAAACAGTGCATGGGTCTGTGCCACTGTATTTGCAGACTGCATTAAATCAGTCCACTGCAGGCTGTCTAGGAGTATGGCCTTCATATTTAACCAGGATTTCCAGGGATTATTCATTTATATAATTATTTGGGTGCTCTGCTGTGTGGAGATGATGGAGAGATTTGGGAGAGATTATAATGACTTTTAGTTTATGAAAAAAAAAAAAAAATTAATCTCAGTTTGAGTTGAGCATCCACCAAAAGAGCTCTACACTGTGTCATTTTAGGACATAAACAGTTTTTTACAGTAGATGTGCTGTGAAATCCTGAATTTTCTGAGCCTAAAAGTTCTAATGCATTATTATTGTGTAATAGCAAACCTTGTATGTCATGTCTTTGCCAAATATCTCTATACTATGACATGTGACCCTGTTTTTTCTGTTTTTATCTGCACAGCGCTCCACAAGCTTTGGCAGGTTTGACAGAAATCATTCGCCAGCCAAAACAGAAGAAAATAGACCAAATGCGGTAAGTATACTTAGTTTTGTCCTATTACATTACTATGCAAAAGGTTTTTTGAAAGCCTGTCCACAAGAAAAGGTGTGTCTACGTTACAAAATAATGTACACAAAATTATAAGCTAAAGAAGAAAAGTTCAAATTGAAGTTCATTTTGTCCTTGGCCCAGTACTGACCTTTTATGAAACTCTCTTAGCAAAAATAGTTAAGGGCATTTTTTTTTAACTCCTTAGTAAAAGAAAGTATGTTGTAATTATTCAAAAGTGCTGACTCTCTGGGTTCATTAAGTGTTGGAAAACTTAACTTTGATCCTGGGAAAGTCCCCTTTGCTGCACAGGATGTTACATGTTTTACTGTTACTGAAGACATTATCTGCGGACATGATGTGTTAATGCATGTACTTACTTTGTGGTAAAGGTGACAGAAGAGTGTGAAAGTCCAGACCCAAACAAATCAACTGGGCTTGGGAAGAAAATGAAAGCGATTTCACTGACCATGCGTAAGAAGATGGGCAAAAAACACATCAAGTCCCTCTCTGAGGACACAGTGAGTGAACTGAGACACACACATTTTATCATTTTGTTTACTGAGGATATTACTATTTAAGCTAGTTTTAAATCATCACACTTACTCATTACACTTTAGAATGACCCCCCATTTAGCCAGTTTATTTTCTGGGGTGGTACTTGGTGGAACCACTGGAACAAACCATTTATAGATGCTGGATTTACAGTGATTGTTATAATTTTGAGCTTATTATGCAAACATACTTATTATTCAAACATAAAAACATGAATAACAGTGTTTATTTAATTTATTTATTTATTTATTTATTTATTTATTTATTTATTTATTTATTAGGACAATATACAAATTACATTATGCACAGGGCAAATATGCTTGTATCAGATTATAGCTTTCAAGCTAATTTCCATCTGTAGTCCTTGGTTACACAGAAAATAAAACATACATATACTAAAATATACAATTACATTGTTAATTTCAATGTTAAAGTGCATTCTTTCACAGTCTCACAGTTAAAGTGCATTCTTTCACATACAACAGGGAAGAGGTAGCTGACTTTTAGTTTTTAGTGGTTACATATCTGATTTTGTAGTAGCCAAGTCTTTAATTCCTTCATCCTTCCTTTATAATTCAGTGGTGTGTATTAACCTTGAAGTAATGCTTTCTGCTGATAATTCTTATCTAATACTCAACTAAAACTTTATCGTGTGGGAAACTCTAAAGTGTGACCAAAATCTCTTTTTTCTAAAAATCTCCAGAAAAACATAGTTGCAAAAAGTCGCTGTATCGCTTTCATCTGTTGGCAGCCCACATCCCGACCTGATGTTGTTTTTTTCATAACCTTACCAAGTGTTGCATATTTAGGTGGTTTTGATCATGAGATAAGAATAACGGGAAATGTATACCTTTCATATTTTGCTTTGGTTTGCAAAACATGGCATAAAAATAATGATAATGAAGCAGATCTCTGATATGTTAATATGTGTAGCATGAATGCTACCAAACATTTAAATCAACATACAATGCCATATGTTTTTCTGAAAATGAACTGGACCCTTGACTTGCCATTTTTAATCTGATTTTAAGATTACTGATTAAAAGATAGTGTGGGGTTGTAGTGTATTGAGTATGCCTAGAAAATGGTTAGTAAATCATGTTGATGTTGATGATAAATTTTTCATCCAGTCACAAGAAAGATAGATATAAGCACACTGTGGTTATGCCTGGACTTGTTTTACAGTCTAAAGATGTCCTATATCAAAGCCCAAAACAACAACAAGTCCTTTTATTGAGAGCAAAAATAAAAACCAGAGCAACTTTAAAGGCCATATATAACAGTGATTAAAGGATTTACTATTGGATGATACTATATAGTTTTAATATACAAACTACAATATTATCCCTCATCTAAAATACATTTCATTTTCTTCAAGGGGGAGGACACAGACCGAGACCAGGAGGCAGGCACAGAGACAGACTGTGGTCCTCCAGATGAGAAAAATGCTGCACGCTCCCTGGAGAGTCTCTACAGTGCACAGAGCTGCTCCAGTCAGTACCGGCACATTTCACCTCTCATGCTCAGCTGTAGTTGTCTGTGTAGATGACTCGGTTATTGTTATTTTGTGTTCAGGTGGTGTGACTAATGAGTCCACAGGATCTGCTCAGCGGGACAGTCTGAAGCTGGAGGAGGACGGCTCGTACCAGGGCCAGTTCTGTGGCAGAGCCCGCGTCCACACAGACTTTGTCCCCAGCCCGTACGACACAGACTCACTTAAACTTAAGGTATAAAATATTCTTAAAACAATAGCACAGTATTGACTATATAATACTGACTACCACAATATCTCCAAAAAAATAAATCTATTGCAGTCATTTTACTGTCTTCCATTTGAGTCAAATTAGAGCCTCAAATCTGACTTGTTGGTTTTATCTCTGGTTTAGACCTGGCTTAATCCTGGGTTTGTCCAGGTTTAGTCCTGGTTTAGTCCTTGTCTAGTTCTGGTGTAGATCTGGTTTAGTCCTTATGTAGTCCTACTTTAGCCCTGGTTTAGACCTACATTGGTTTAGCCGTGTTTTAGTTCTGGTTTAGTGTCTGTTTTGATTTAGCCCCTTTTCTTTACTAAAGTGTTGTATCTCTTATTAAAATAAAACTGAAAATATGTCACATAATTATTGCATATAGCTTCTTTCTATAATTGTGCAGCTCTATAACAAAGCAGTATTGACAAAAAAAGAAAAAAAAGAAGCAAAACTTAATATACAAAACATTAAACCACTTTTCATTTGTTTAGGCTGGTGACATTATAAACATCATTAGTAAGCCTCCGATGGGCATCTGGACCGGCATGCTGAACAACAAAGTGGGAAACTTCAAGTTCATCTATGTCAATGTGTTGGTGGAGAAAGAGGAGGAGGAGGAGGAGGAAGAGGAAGAAACTCCCAAAATCAGACAACAGAAGCTGAGCAAACGACCGCGACCTAAAACTTTGCTGGAGTTACTGGAGCGTCTGAATCTGGAGGTGAGTACAAAGGTCACTCGCTCAACCCAGCTAAATACACTGAAGAGTAATGTTATTGAGACATACAGCAATAGTAAAAAAAAAAAAAGAAAAAAAAATGCTGTTAATTAAGAGTGCTTTAATGAATGCAGATTATTATTTTTTGTTATGACAATTTCAGGAGGTTAGTAATAGCTCAAGGACAGAATGATTCATTTTGGTTTGGATTTAGATCACTGTTTAGATCCAGATCTAAGAACTAAGATAACTCACTAAAACAACAAATGGTTAGTTTTAGTAGATTTCCTAACTATTGTTATTAACTATTAACTATTGTGAGATATTTTAGGGTTTTGTGTGGAAAAAGCCCTGAATTACCCCTAAACTAGAGGATTCTTTCTGAGTTTCAGTACAGGTCTGGCCACAATATCTTTACCATTGCAAGATAGGACCAGTGCCTTGGCAGAGGTTTATGATTTCCGAATGCTTCTAGTTTTGATTTTTCTTCTTTTTTTATTGTAACAGATATTTCTTTGTTCATAACTTTGGCACAGTACTGCAATAGGACAGAACTAAGTATACCAGCCACATTAGGTCTATTTTCTTCTGTTTTCTTCTGTTTTGGCCGGTGAATGATGTCTGACTGATGGTGTACAATAAAATTACTTTCAATTGATGTTGTTTGTTGCTGCAGGAATATGCCTCTGCCTTGCTGCTTAATGGCTACCAGACTGTAGAGGACCTGACGCACCTTCAGGAGAAACACCTCATAGAGCTCAATGTCAAAGACCCAGAGCACAGACGCAAGCTTCTGGCTGCTGCTGATCTCCACTACACGGAAGGTCAGAAGAAAATCTTATGTGAACATTTATTTTTAGTCTAATGCAGTGAGTTTCTGTATTATTATTTGCATTACTGTATAGAAATATCAACAGGCCTATACAGATACACATAAGAGCTACCAATCTACTGCTGGGGTTAACTTTCCAGCTCTGGGGAAATAGTTCTAGTTTGGAAATAAAACTACTGGAGTAATATTGTCAATAGTTCTGCAAAAATAAGGCAAAAGTGTTCAAGTCACCAATATTGCACCTACAGAAAAAAAAAAAAAAAAGCTGTGATAGTGGTAGAAAAAATACAAAAACAAGCTGACAGGAAGTGGTGTGCTGTACCAACGCCAGAAAAGATAAGTTACAGCCCTATTACTTCTACAACTAGATGCATTTTGTTTTGCACTTAGCAGGGTTTTGTTTTTTTTTAAAGCAAGATCAACAAATGCAATTGATGATAGTGGGCAAAACAAATGAGATTCAGTTTCAAAACTTGGAGCCAGAATGAACAGAAATGCACTGTATCCACTGACAGCAGCTTACCAGCGATTTCCTGTTACTCAGACAGAAAGTGCTTTAGAGGACAGAAGGTGTTCCTGTAATCTGATGTCTTGAAGCAGACGGATGATTTTTATAAAGCTCTGAATGAAAACAAAACCTTTACACAGTATTTAAAATAGGGAGCGCAGTAGTAGGTTTCGGTCTAGTATTTTCTCTTTACTTTAGCAGATGTTTGTGCAACGTATGCCGTGGTTATTGTTCAGTGTAATTATTTTTCATGTTTGGGGCGAAAGTGTGACTGGCAGATGGCATTGGCAGCAACGTGACCCTGCCAAGCTTGTTGACTCACATAACATGGCAGTAATTTAATCAAGCTGAACACTATTAGTTTAGTGGTTTGACAGCATGAGGATTAGTGTTTCCTATTGGAGAAATTATAGAAATAGTGCATCTCTGCAGAGTCTGGTTATATTCAAAAGAGAAAACCTTGTGTACAGTATTTTATGTACAGTATTAGGCACATCATTTACTGCAACAGGAGCTTGTGTTTAATAATTTTGTTCTAGTTTCATTTATTCTGTTATGAATAAATTAATGCTTGTTTTGTCCCCACAGACGATGTTCAGGATGTGGAGGAGCACAAATCCACCCACAGCCATCAGGAAGAAGACAGCGACTGTCCCAGAGATTCGGGCTGCTTCATACCATCAGAGTGCTCAGACACCAAAGAGGACACAGAGCCGCTCACAGATTGTGTTGATTCATAAGGAGTATATATATCAAAAACTGTGTTTTTTAAATTGTTTTATTTAAAACTGGAGAAATTTTTTCCACCAGCTGACAGAATAAACAGAAATAAAAAATGAAATCTAGTACATTCCCCTTAATGGACCAAACTGGACATAAGGTTGAGCTGAACTATGTAAATGGCACAAAAATGCTTGGGCTTATTGTAATACAGCTACTGAACAAATGTGATTATTGCATCAAACTGTATTTATCTATACTGTGTAATTCTGTGTTTGCCTATAGTCTTTATTTATCACATTTACGCATCACCCACAGTTTAACATTTCTGTGAACTGCAACATTTTTATTTCTGTACAGGAAACATTAAAAAGAATAGATTTTGGATGTATAAATTTTGCCTGTACTGTATAGAAAGATGTGGATGCTATTTTTTAAATTGTGTGCAAGATGTGGTGTGTACTGAACATTTTGTAAATATAAAATAAACGTTTTATTATTATTATTATTATTATTACTATTATTATTATTATTATTATTATTATTATTATTATTATTATTATTATTATTATTATCCTCATTTGTATTATTATTGTTCGTTTTATCCCATAGAGATTATTATTCGATGAACTACGCTATAAGTATTTAACTCTGATTGGTTGAGAATGCAGCTACGTCATCAAGGCTTCTTTTTGCGTATTTTACCGCTAGCGTTCATGGGAACTGAAGTCTTGCAATGACACGGCTCTCCGCATTTCATCTGCAGAAGTAAGCCTGTATTTACTACATTACCCAGAATGCACTAAAAGCCATGTAACGTTGACGTGTAGTTTATTGGTAGTCGGAAAAGTCCCATTTGCTCCAGCTGTGTCGCAGCCAGGCACACTCTCAAGGAAATACATAGCGCTGTATTTTTTGTTTTGTGAATTTTAGCGTTAGTCCTTTTGAAGACAGCTTGGGACTATGGCGGGTGAACTATCTATGATTGGTAAGTGAACGACAAGCGTTTTTTTTCTCCCTAATGTTGATTTATTGTGCTGCGCCATGCTAACCGGTTTGGCTCACCTGTCATTTCTGGGAACAGGTTCCGTGATCCTGGCCCTGTTTCTGGCTGGTTATTTGGGACAGCAGTACTTACCACCTCCCAAACCCAAAGTCATCGGTCTGGACCTGGGGACTACCTTCTGCTCTGTGGGCGTTTTTCACCCGGGCAGTGGTGAAGTAGAGGTTATGGCCGATGAAGAGGGAAGGAAGAGCATCCCCAGTGCAGTCTCCTTCACGACCACCGCGGTGTTGGCGGGACACGAAGCGGTGGACCTGGCCGACAGCAACCCCCAAAGTACTATATACGACGCCAAGAGGTTTATAGGAAAAATATTTGAACCTGAAGTCCTGGAAAGAGAAAGCTCACGGTATCCCTTTAAGGTAAGGCTGTATTTAAAGAAAAGAGCAATTCAGCTAGGAAAAAAGATCTAGTTTGGTATGGTTTTTAATCACAATACATGAACTATTTACTGCAGGGAATATTGTAAAAACTATACACTGTTGAAATCCGTAAAAACATAACATTATAGTCTAAAGAATTTCACCTTAAGCAGCCAAAAATAAGTAAGTGGTCACATTTATAGAGTGCATTTCTACCTCCATTGGTGCTCAAAGTGCTTTACATCAAGGAATCATTCACCCATTCACACTCACAAGCACTCACAGATTCATACACCAGTGTTTGCAGACACTGTGGGCAAGGAGGGTTAAATGTCTTGCCCAGGGAGACAATGACAGTATCCTACAGTGGGAAGGGGGATTGAACCACCAGTCTTTGGCTTAGTGAGTGTCTCTACTGGATGAGCTACTGCTCAGTCTTTTACTGTTTTACTGATTATAAATGGTTACTTAAAGTGAAAATTTTGCTTCGGTGTACAGTATTACACAAGAATTATAGTGCCATTGCTTAAGTCAGATGGTTGCTCATTTTACATAGCCCACCATTTGTTTTAGGAAATTGCCCTGAATGATTACAGTGTTTGTAGGGTCTGTTAGAACAGTTTTGGCTTTCTCTTTGTTGTTTGTGTTTTGTAAGTTGGTGTCAGTTGAGTATAGTTGTCTGTTTAAGGTATTTGCTGTGCAAATCATTTACAAAACTTAATGTGTGTTTTTTTTTTTTTTTTTTCAAGGTGATAAATAACAATGGTAGCGCTGAGTTTGAGATCTCCACCAACCACACCTTCACAGTGAGCCCCGAGTTCATTGGCTCAAGACTGTTGCTGAAGTTGAGGAAGATGGCGGAGCAGCAGCTCGGTGTTCCCATTCAGAAAGCGGTCATATCAGTGCCTGCGGAGTTTGATGAAAGGCAGAGGAATTACACTATCAGAGCTGCTAACCTCGCTGGTCAGTCACTGCTACAGTGTTTTAAATGGCTATGAACTTATGCTGATATGATGTTATGATGTAAAAATGTATTACTTTGTTTTGTTACAGGTTTGGAGATCCTGAGAGTGATCAATGAGCCGACAGCTGCTGCCATGGCCTACGGGCTGCACAAGGTGGATGTGTTTAACGTTTTGGTGGTGGATCTTGGGGGAGGGACGCTGGATGTGTCACTGCTCAACAAACAGGGAGGCATGTTTCTCACCAGAGCTATGGCAGGTAAGATAATACACAGGTGCATCTCAATGAATTAAAATATTATTGCAAAGCCTTTGAAGGTTTTATTAGATAGTACAGTGGAGTGAGAAGAAATCATGGGGTAGAGAGCAGGAAGAGGCAACTGGTAAATTGTCAGAATATGACTCATAACCCACATCACCAAGGCGAGTTGTAGTCCCTCTGTGCTCCACTGACTGAGCTGTACTGCAGCACAGATTTGTGGTTTTCATTAACTGTAGGCCATACAATTAAAATAAGTAAATGTGCTTTGAATTGATTTTCTGAAATACTGTATCTTCAACATAATATACTATTTGAGAAGGAGAATAAGTATTATGAAGTGTTAAATAATTTTCTTCAGGAAATAACAAACTGGGAGGCCAAGATTTCAGCCAGCGTTTACTTCAGTACACAACAGAGCGAGTTCGACAGGAGTTTGGCGTCCCACCCACACTTAAAGAGGACATCCACCGTCTGCGCCAGGCTGTGGAGGCTGCCAAGCTCAACCTGACTGTGCACCCCAGCACCAGCATTCGCCTTCCCCTGCACCTTCACACACAGGACAAATCAGAGCCTCCTAAAAAAGTTTTGTTTAATACTGAAATAACTCGCAAACAGTTTGAGAAGCTCAACAAGGACCTTTTCCAGAAGATTTTGACTCCCATTGAGACAGTTTTAGCGGAAGGACATTTGAACAAAGACGAGGTGGATGAAATTGTCCTGGTTGGAGGCTCAACCAGGATACCACAGATCAGGAGGCTCATTACTGAGTTTTTTGGAAAGGAGCCAAACACATCAGTAGACCCTGACTTGGCTGTGGTCACTGGTGTAGCCATTCAGGCTGGGATCATGGGAGGATCCTGGCCTTTACAAGTGAGCGCTATAGAGATCCCCAATAGACACTTGCGAAAGACAAACTTGAACTGAACATGAACATTTTTTAAGATATAAAACTTACATTCAATGCTTCTCTAATATGTTTTAATACTGTATCTGCTATGAAGCACCATTTGCACAGCATCAATAGACTTTAGGGATGCAGAAGATTCAGGTTTCCTCTGTCTTGTCTGTGATTAGCAATGGTACCATGTTCACATGTAACATTCCTCTTTGTGCTTTTGAAGAAGGGAAAGTCTTTTGTTAAGCTCAGTGCAGAATCCCGAGTACAGTAGTGTATAATGTGAAAGAGAAGGCTTATCTACTGTGCGTCTCATCTCCAGCAAACACCCCAGTTATGTACAGGGAACAGCCACTTTTTAAAATGAATCCTATCTTCTTGTATTTATTTTATAATTTATTTTTGTTTACTGTATGAGTGTTTGAGTGGTTGTGCCTTTTCGGAGAGCTGCTATTTTGTGGACACATGAGGTCCCCATTGTGCCATTAATAAGATCAGTTATGTCCATTAAGCACCACTGGAGCAGTATAAAGGTAACATGTCAGTACAGAAAACATGCCTAAGATTTGAAATGAGCCTTATTGAAACTGTAATTGCTCAGTCTGCCCTTTGTTTGGACACAGTATACCCACTTGCCATAGACAAAGTTTGAAGAGGAGATTGTGTGTTGCACTTTGAGGACTTCCATCTGTTGACCAGCTTCTTTTTTTTTTTTTTTTTTTTTTTTATATCATGATTTTATTAATACTTCTGCTGCTGTAGACCAGCAGGTCAACTGTGGTAGTCCTGCAGCCGGACCAAAGGCTTCATATATAGTGCCTTGTTTGTGTTTACAAGCGTCTGCACTATTGTCACACATACTGTTTGATAAACTTGGTTTGTCAAATGCAAAAACTTACAAATCATATAGAAACTTGTAATGAATTTAACAATTTTGCTGTCTGTTTTTGTCATTCCTGCCATTCAAACAATGTATTTTGATGAAAACTGTCCAGTGTATAATAATTTAAGAAAATGTTATAACATGCTTTCTTAAATGAATACAATTACAGTTATCTATGGTCTATTTTTATTCTAATGCACAGACTCATACATTTACCTTTACAGTAATTTATTTAATATGTGCTTTGGTCTTTGAAATGTTTAATGTTCACACCTGAGGCACTATAATACAAAAAAAAAAACAACTTATACCTGTGGCAAGACCTCTTCACATTTTTTATTTTTTCTTTTGATCACTGTTTCACATGAGCGGCAGAATAAGTAGTAATTTGTACGACAGTAAAGCCGTCTGCAGCTCAAAAGTCCTGTGTAGAGTGACTTTAAAATGGACTAGACTTCATTGTAGCCATGACACAGTTTATTACTGTCACATTGTTCATTGGTCAGTGTCACACATCGATTCACCTTTTTATGTACAATAACACTCAACATAGCACTGCAGTCGGCATAAAAATACATTCCCACCAGAATACATAGTACACATTAAAAAAATCTTCAAACATTCACATTAACCATAAACGAACAGCACAACTCATCATCCTACCATTTTACAGTCTCTCTGAGGACAGCTCACATGTTGATATGATCATTACCGTTAGTCACATGCTTTTTGATCACTGATAATTATCTTACATGAACAACATTTACCTGAAGAGGAAGGCAAGGCTTCTGTAAACAGCTTAGTCATAAGTTTCGACTTTTTAAATATTAATGTCAGTAATAATATTAGTGACAAGAGAAAAAAAAGTTTAATCATGCTGTAATGCAAAAATTGACAAGGTCTCCTTTGCAGTGCTTCAAGAGAAAATAACAAATATAAACAATAAGCCACAAAATAGGTTAAAGTGAAGCATTGAGTAGAGGCCAGATATTTGGTGAATTGAATCAATTAAAAGTGCTAGTATTTTCAGTAATGCACAGACAAACAAAAAACTTTTTTACACAATGTACACAGAGCAACAGGGTGGTGTTTCCCTCCCTTAAGGCCCAACCATCCCGGGCCAGTCCTGGTCACTGGCTGATCCCCTGATTGGTGTAGTAGTTGTAGCCATTGTCCGTATAAAGCTCATCAGCACTGGTCATACCGTTCCCCACCTCTAGAGGGCGCCAGAGAATAAGAAAAGCGGTCAGTACAAGTTTCTACAGAAAAAACAAAACAAAAAAAAAACAACTAAGGACCGCTCTGCTTTTTAGTGATTAAGTGATAGAAATGTGAATAAACTAGAGATGGAATTTACAGCTCTTTTGAGAGCTGTTCAAAAGGCTGGCTCATTTTTGTATTTACGCAATTTTAAAAAGCCAGTCAGTTCATTCAGAAAATAAACACTGTAATAAGTAACATTTTTATTTTAATCAGAATAAAACACATTATATTGGTAGGACGTTATTATTGTCTTATTCATTAATATTAGTATGTGTGGACTAAATTCACTAGTGACGTACCTCTGCATAGAGCAAGACCACCATTTAGGATTTGTTATTGCCAAAAATGTGCAAAACCGATTGGATTGTTTATGAACGTCACATCTCTAATTAAATCTACTGGATATTTGGTTGTATTTCCAAAGTCAGGTGTACTAAATATAAATATTGTATTTTTCAGTAGTTATAATTTGTTAGCTTGGTAGGCAGAGGTGGAAGAAGTACTCCAAATTGGTACTCAAAACATATGTTAGCAAGGTAGCTTTAGTGTTTGTCAAGTGAAATTCAAGACCTTTTTAAGACTTTTTAATGCCATTTAGAGTGAAATTTATTGCCAGCATCATCAAAAACAGAACAATAATCTGCATGCATTTTACTTAAGTTGTTTTTCATACCACTCCCTGAAGGATTTTATTATAAAAGCCTAATACAGATCAAATAACTCCAGTGCTGCATTAAAGTGAATCATAATTCTCATTAACTTTATTACTGAAATTATGATAATTCTTAAAGTTATTGTAAACTCTTGTAAGGCAGTGACAGTACTTTTTTGGTAATATTAACATAAAAACCTGACAATTTAAGACCTGGAGGTACAAAATTGAATACCTACCCATAAGATTTAATATCTTTAAGACCTTGATTTTAACCACAACAAATTTAAGCCCTTAAAAACAAAACATCTATTTCTATGGGCCTTACCTTTCACCCCCAGGACTAAAAGGTGTCCATTGATTAGGAACATATGTTTAATCTCCCCTACACTCGAAGGCATCTCGAGCAGAACAAATGCAGGGGAGGTGAAGACAAGACGGAGGGATGGATGGATGAGGGACAGAGTAAAGGATGCAGTGGCTGTAATGGTTGTGTTTGGGTTAAAGGCAGAGACGATGCTGGTGGACAGGATGAGTGGTGGGATGGACATCACACACAAAAGATGCAGGAGGCACACGGCTACTACACGGGCGGACCTTTAACAGTGAAAAGAGGGGGTAGACAAGGAAGCACACGTTGGTGGACACTCGAGAGATACATGCTGAGAAACATGCCATTGGTAAAAACAGTGGTTCTCAAACTTTTAGGTACCACATCAGAAAATATTTGCCTCTCCTAGTACCATTTTAACTTTAGACAAAACTGAGTCTAAATTAGAAATAACCCAGGACTAAACCAAGGAGTAAATTACAGATTAACTCAGAAAAATCCATTACCATGTAAAGACAAAAATGTGGTTAAACCAGATCTAAGCCAGGACTAAACTTATTTTTCAGGTCTAAACCAGGACTTAACTAGGTCTAAACAAAGACTTAACTAGGTCTAAAGCAGGGATGAACCAGGACTAAACCAGGTCTAAACCAGGACCCAACTAGTTCAAAATCAGGTCTAAACCAGGACATAACTAGGCCTAAAGCAGGGACAAACCAGGACTAAACAAGGTCTAAACAAAGTCTTAACTAAGTCGAAAGCAGGTCTAAACCAGGACATAACTAGGTCTAAAACAGGTCTAAAGCAGGGATGAACCAGAACTAAACCAGGTCTAAACCTGGCCTACACCAGGACTCAGCTAGTTCTAAATCAGGGATAAACAAGGACTAAACCAGTTCTAAACGAATGTCAAACGAATGTCATTTTAAACTTTTACGTAAACCTGTTAAGTGGCGTAGCACTTGCAAATGTATCCGTCATTGTACGTTGTGGTTCTTTCAGGCGGTTTTCAGTTTTATCTTTCACATTACTTGTTTGGGTTTTTATTTGCATGCACTCGTTATATTTTTCTCTGTGTGGCTCAAATGTTGATAGAGATTGGTCGTATTACCTCGGGACGTAGCGACTTTAGCTTTGCAGGTTTTACACAGCACGTATTGTTGTTCAGCGCCGTTGTACCTGAATCCAAACTATCGCCATACAACAAAAGTTGCATTTTTTTCCGCCACCAACTCTGCTTTTCTCTCATGTTCCTCCTCAGCGTCCAGGTCTTTTGCTACTGTTTGCTGCAAGCCGGGTAGTCACGTGACCATACCTGCTGTAAGCAGGTGTCTGAGTTGTGTTAATAGTGTGCCTGCGCCATTCACTTTGAACCTGTTAGGTTCATGTTTTTCTCACGCTCTGATTGTCAGTTCTCTGAGCGTGAGGTAATAAACAGAGATGTGTTCCCGTGCTCCAAAGAAATACTTGCCTCCGAGTTTTGTCCTGTGTCTACAACTTATTTGAGCCCCACACAGCTCACACGTTACACTGCGGCTGCCCACAGCGTGTGGATGTGGCGTCACCTTACTCCACATTGGTTTACATTAAATCGCAAATTGCAGTCTTTTACGCGGTTACGTAATCGTACAGCGTGACATCGCGATTGCAATTAGATTAATCGTGCAGCACTAGTCTACACTTCATTACTGGGTCACACTTTGAACACAATGTAACTCAAGACTTGAACTACAAATACTCCTGAGGACCACCAGAAGAGGCCTGCGTACCACTGTTTGTACCCGTGCACAGTTTGAGAAACACTGCAGTAAAAGATTAAATCAAAACATCACCAAACGTCCACACAGTTAAACTCGTCTGTTAGAGGTGTCCTACCCGAGAAGATGAGTTTTTCCTTCATCACGTTGACGTCTCGGCTGGTCCTCCTCACGGCAGCGCTCAGCATGATCTGCTCAGGGTTGTAGCTGTGAATGCCACTGGACCGATACCTGGGGTCAACAATAACACAAGGTCAGATCATGGACAGGTTAGATATCACTTACACAAGATACTATAGGTCTAGTGCAGGTGCATCTCAGTTAAGTATTGTCGAGTATTGTGGAAAAGTTAATAATTAAAATAAATATTTTACTGTGGGTCATATTTCCACAATATTCACATTTATTGAGAAGTATCTGTGTTGTGACTTTGTTGAAACTTTTTAAAAAGTGTTAAATGGGGAAATGGGAGTAGGTAACCATGTTTTTTTTTAAATTTGGTAATAATGATTAGTAGTTCATTTTATTTTTGCATGAATAGGTCAATCAAGGTTTAAGAAGAGATGACAGTAGGAGTGATCACTGGGGTTGAGAATCGTGATCATTGTGAGAAATCAGGTACATTTCAGAGCAAAAACAAAAAACAAAACAAAACAAAAAACAAAAAACTATCAAAGTATATCTTTGCACATCGGTTAATGTAGAAGCCATATTTACATAATTACTGAAAGGTTAATAGGAGACAGAAATAACAATACAACTATAAAAAAAAAGCTACAAAAACAATTGTCACACAAGTCACTTCGAACAGGGTTCCTGCAGGTATCAGCAAGTCTAATTAAATTAATAAATTCTCTTTTTTTATTGCCGTTTTTAACATTTTTAATACCAGAAACATACAATTGCGGCAGCTGAAACAATCTACATTTTTTTTTTAGTATTGTAGGTATTGTAAGTATTGAAAATTACAGTCCATAATAATGTTGAAAGTCAAACATCTGATATTTGGGTAATTTGGTCCCACTAGAAGCGAACTCGCTCTGCTTGTGTAGGCTACAAAAATGGTGAATGTAAGGCCTTAAAAAGTCTTAATTTTGTTGAGATGCTCATTACTAGGTCTTAAATCTGTCTAAACAGGTCTTAAATTTGTCATGCACTTTTAATGTAACTATCTGCGCTCACAGATTATTATAAAAGCCCACTTAAATTTTCAAAGGTGTGTTACTGTCACCGATACGAGAGTTCAGATTTTTTCTTACCAAGAACAAAATACTTTGTGGCACTCACTCTCATTACAATTAAATGACGTGGCCAAGTTTATGAGTCAGCTTTTTGTGCACTGTGGGCTTATGAAATAGGGCTTAATTTTCTTCAACAAAGGTCTTAAAAAGGTTTAAAAAGTCTTAAATTCAACTTGTTGAGCCATGTAGAAACTCTGTATATACTGTATATATTTTTAAATTAATGAAAAAAAATAATAATGTTAGATATTTTACAAACCTATTTTCAATTCTTAATGCCTGTTGGAATCAAATTGAATGCTTTTTAATGCCCCGCGGGAACCGTGTAAAAGTTTTAGTTTAGTTCCCCAAACCTTAAGTTTAGTGCCAGATAAAGGTTGTAAGAAACTTTTACATGACTCCACTAAACCGTCCCGTGACCTGAGTCGCTGTGCAGCATCAGCCCAGCATTCACTGCATTTATCTTTGCCTCTAATGAAAATGGACTTTATATCAATTAAATAAACCCGAGAGCATTAGCATTAATAAATGCTCTCTAACGCAGCACTTACAAGCAGAACTGTTATATAATCCACATCCCGAGATCAATTTGGCTTAATGAGATGCGTAATAATAAATATATGTTTCCTGTGTGGGTGGAAAGCTGTGTGGATTCCTCCTTCACAGAGAAAACAGAGAAGTGAGACAGACAGCATTTAGACGGAGAATATAATGAAATGAATAGACCCTTTTAGTCTCCATAAACAGAGCAGCTGCGTTACAAAGAATGGTACCACAAGCTAGGCAGACCACAATACATTTTTAATGGAGAAATTAGCATTAACCGCCAAATATCGCAAAATATGAATAATCAAGATGGTTTAAACAATTGACTGCAAGTATATAATGTCTGAGCCTGGTCTATCAACGTTTAGCTGTTTCATTTAATGTAGCAATTAGCATATATAAGTGGCACATAACCTAAAGGCTACAAAATATATGTTTCTTAGTTTTTACGTTATGCTTGACAAGTAGTTACAGACCACAATACTTAATTATTGTATGCTCAGATTTAATCTTTTAATCAACACTACTCCTACATTAAGAAGTAAACTTTAGTAAATGGACCTGACTATCAGATCTGGGTGCAATTATTTTAAAGTAAATTTTATATATCACAACTACTGGTCTATTTTTCCATCTAAAATGTCTTTTAAAATGTTTTTAGCTTGCTTCCTTGTAAAATGAATGAGCAACAGACACTACTTTTGTCACTAAACTGCGTGTGCAAGTTATCTGAAAACTCATGGTCGCTCATGGAAGAGACTAGTGTGAAATTAATAATAACAAAGCTATTTTTTTGTGAATGAAAGGAAGTGCAGACAAATTAGAAGAGAAAGTGAAATGAAGAAAAAGAATAGATGGTTTAAAAGAGGGGCATTTTAGGTGTGGGGAGTGGACCCAGTTACCTGATCGTGTGATAGCTGAGAGAAGAGGCCAAAATGCAGCAGAAGAGAGGAGCATGCACATCAGGCAGAGCAGAGAAGGACGAGGACAAAAAGCAGGACAAAACAGAGCAGGAGACAAGAGAGGTCAGTTCAGAGGCAGCACAAGCTACTGAAGTAAACTGGACCAGGACGGGCCATGTGTCCCACCAGCAAAGTCAAAGGGATAGCAACACTTTACACAGGTCTGTATAAAGTTCAATATTTCTGCTTAGGTTTTACACAGCAAATAAAGAGGAGACTAGAAATGAACTGAGCCGTTATCACTTTCTTCGATTAGAAAGTTATAAAAACATAGCTAAAATTAAACATCAAAGAACACAGTCTATATTTAAGATGTGTCCCAGGGAACAGTATGGCACTATTGGTCATACAAGTTCAACAAAATTAGCTTAACTTGTGCGAAATTAACAAGAAAACCCTTAGGACAAAGGAAATTATTGTAGAACCATAATTATAATAAACAAACTTTCAGAGGGACTGTACTTACTTCTGGAAAATGAATATTGCTATGACTACAGCAAAAGAGACCAGGTCCACAGACACCCACAGCACACAGTACTCATCAGGTTTCTGCAAACACACAAATCCCTCTGGGTCAGATTTGTCTTTGTCCACAAGGCGGTGCTACAGGCTAAAAACTAAATCTCACCCAGGAAAATAACAATGTGTAGATACGATGTCATTAATAAAAGCATCATTATTCATCTGGGACACTTACCATGAGCCATATGGGGTAAGGCACCTTTTTGAGGATATGAGGAGCTTCAGAGGAGACGGCGAACGCCCCACTGCACCACAGCACTGAGTAGAGCCAGGGTTCGTTGACGGTGTAAAGAGTGAGGTTGATGTTGTGTTGGGAAAACTCTCTGTAAACATTTAAATTCATGTATTGGTATCATAAGCTTCGCCTCTTACAGTCGGTCATGTGTGCCTCCGTGGCTCTACCTGATTTCCTGTGTGCTGGCCTGGTTGTATCTGAGCAGCATCGTGCTAATGCCCTCTCGCTGGAGTGTCTCTGGACTTTCAGGTTTTACCAAAGAGGACTGAACCAGGCTGGGTGCCATCTTTCTCACCTCAGCTCTATCCTCATCAGGCGTCCAAAGCACCTCAAGAGCAGAACAGAAGATACAGCTCATTTTATAGCAACTAGGTAATCAGAAAAAGCAATGAATCAATAACAAATGCATATTAAAAGACATTTAATTAGGAGATTGCATACTTTATCATCGTTTTGAGATGTATATATAAAAACGCAGTACTCAAGTTTGTACTCAGTATTTTAAGTAGTAGTGCCCATCTCGTCCTCTTACCAGACTCTGTTGAATCCCTGATTTCAACACGGTTTGCAGTGTGTCATTGATCCAGCTGTGGTGGCTGGGATGCTCTGGCGGAGGTCTCCTCAGCTTGAAAACTACTGTACAATTATTAAAAGAAGCCAGCTTTAGGAGCCGCTCCAGGCTACACACACTCTGGTTCGCAATCAGCTGCTTCTCGTGCGGGGAAAGGGTCTGCACTGACCAAAACGGGTCGTCCTGAGGCAAAGGAAGAGAGGGCAAAGGAAGAGAGGGTCAGAGAGCGCAGATGTGTTCAACAGGCTGCCAGCTCATTTGCAGAGTGAGACGTGACATGGCATGTTATTTTATTTTTTACTATGGATCCTAAACACACAACCAAAAAATACAATTCTAGACTTGTTAAATGTTTTTACTGGTCACTGTCCAATAGCTACATAAAATAATTTCTTCTTTCCTTTCTGGAGTCGCCACAGCAAATCATCATCTGCCTCCTAGTGTGCAGTGATTTGCATATTAATTTGGCATGGGTTTCACATCAGATGCTCTTCCTGATGCAACCCTTTCCATATATTCAGGCTTGGGATTGGCACAAGGAGTACACTGCGTTGTGAGCTTCGTACATAAAAAAACGGATACAAAAATGTCCATATACTCCTGGGAACCAGATTTATATGGCATAATTTAAGTATAATGTTTACTAGAAATATGTTACTGCTCAAACTAAAAAGTACCCAAAATAACAAATTCTTTATCCATAATATACATACAGTGCTTTTACAGTGACCCTACGTCCCAAGCTGACACATACTCCTCTGAGCTTTCATGGTCCGGTTCTAATACAGGGCCCTCATCTTCTGAAAGCTCTAAGTTTGACTCCACTTCCACAATTTCATACCAAATCCTCTCAGCCTCAATCAGCCATTGGTTTCCTATGAAGTATTTAGTTACACAAAAGACACATTAAGACCTGATGTCTATTACAAAGGACACAGAAAGAAAAAAGCATTTTGAAGGGGCTGAATTGTAAGTACATTAGTAAAATCTTGTCAAAATATTATTAAGGCCCTCATCTGCAATAATGAATAACATTTGTGGGGTTATTAAAATTGAATCTACAAAATCTACATCACTTTCATGCCTTGGTGCCAAGAAATGTGGCTGATGAATTTCCTGTCATTTTGAAAAGAAAGCTCAGGAGCTCTGATAGACCCAACCCAGCAAATGATAGAAAGCTCATGACGTCCTCTTGACAGGATAAACAAATACAGCATACATGATGCTTAACTTGCATGTCTAAGACCCATGTCCACCACAGAGGACAAAAATGAATTACCCGGACTTAGGAGGCTATTGGTTACTGATGTATTTCACACACTGTACATAATTCAATCACTCTATGACACTGAATTGTCTTAACTACACACAAGAGTAGCACGCCACTCTCAGTAACACAGTAAACAGGGAAAAATTTAAGAGTAGAGGCAGTAATGCAGATACAAATGAACACTGACACAGTAGTCACAGGACATCACCCTCTACAGAAACCCTCAAAATAAAAATGTCATGGCATTACAAAATGTTTTCATATTATTCTAACCTAGAGATACACAAAGAGAAATGCAACACGACTATGCTTGCTCTAAACAATATTTCAACTTGAACTAATGATTAAGAGGCTGAAATAATCAGGCATCAACCAGTGCCGCAAACTGAACAACGTACTTATCCCTGAAAAAGCTGTTGACATTTATTACACATCCCCATAACTGTAACTGTCCGACCATGAAATAAATATAAAAACAAGAAAATTTTGCATGCAACCTTTGGGCAATAATAATACCTGAAAATATCTACCTTTAGAAACCACTGTCCCGCGTTGAGCTGCTGTAGGTCTGTCCAGTTGAACAAAGAGGCGTCGTCCCACTGTCGGTCTGGAAAAACCTTCTCGATGTCTGTGGTCCGGCGCAGGCTGCTGTCGTGCATCAGGAAAGGCACTCCATCCAAACTAGGAACAAGTGATTAACATTGAACACTGCCTGACAAAGATAAAATATTTTTTAAATAAAGTATTTTTAATTATTATATGTAGAGATGAAAAATGGAAATGGTAGTGTAAGGAAGGGCATCAGTCCTCAAATACAAGCAGAAATTATATACTGTCACATTATGGTTTTCAGCTGTGTATGATGCATAAAATACTAGGTACTTAAATTTGTTCTGAGTATTTTTAGTGGTAGTACTTATATTGTCAACCACCAGTTTAAATTACTATGTTACTGTTTAGGATTTGAATAACAAATTCCAACATGTATGTTTTTTGTTTTGCCATTCAAATTATTATGCGCCTTTACATGCGCGCTTATTGGAAACCATAAAACATGAACCGAGAGAGTAAACAGGGCAAACTTTATTAGCAGGTCCAGTTTGTGTGTGTCTTTTAGTCTTGTTAATGCCTGACTGGAGTCTCACTGTCTCTCTCTGGCTGTCATCAAGTCTAATTACTCAGGACTTCACCTGTCAGCAGCCTGCACCAAGCACAAACCACTCACCTCTCCAAAGAATATGAGTAACACACACATACTCATAGTACACACAGGGCCGTTGCTAAAACAGCAAAGACAGCAGCAGCTAATTAACATGAGCATTGTCACCAAGCTAAATTAAAACATTGGAGAACACAAGGAAAACACCTTGACATGATCACTAAGGGTGTGGCAAAACCCTTTTATCAAACAATTTTTTTAGCACCATCATTTTGTTGCTGGTTTGGTAAAAGGCAGTGATATACTATTATACATATAGGGTAAAGTGGTAAAGTTGGTGAAGTTTTCCAAAATTAATATTGTTAAAAAATTTGCAACATTACATCTTTGTTACATTATTGTGATATATCACTATATACTGTAATGTGACTGGGTTATTGCCAATACAGAGCCCAAGTGACCACTAGTGTTGTAGTTGAAAACACTGCACTATTTGGGACCAAAAACTGTCCAAGACCACAGTGAAACAAGACCAAGATCTTTTGTGGCCGAGACCAAGTCAAACTGAGACAAGTTCAAGACTAAACCCTGTCAGCAAACACTGAATAAAGGAAAAAGAAATATAAATTAGTGGCTCAAAGATACAGCATTAATGACCCCGGAGTGGGCTTCGGCTATTGACTTGCATTCATTCTGAGCGAATATAAGTATGTGGCTTTCATACCTGAGGTATATGTGTTTGTGTAGTACTTGATACCATGAGTGTGTACATGGGAAAGCGCTTTGCGCTTTGTTTTTGTGCGCTTTGCGCACTTCGAGGCCGTGCGCTTCAAGCACTCCTGTGCAGACACAATAGGCCCTGCACCAACCTTGGGGCTCGGGCCTAATTAGTGGCTCAAATGTACAGCATTAATAATCATTTTAACAAACTAATGCCAAAAATTCCCATCAACAGAACAGAGAACAGATAGTTTTCCTGGTTCTTCTGCACTATGATTGAAGAAATTATATAAAAACAAACTATTTCTTTATTCACTATACCTATAACAATATGCAACTGAGAGTGCCATGTCCGAGACCAAGACCCTGACCATAAAACCCTAGCTTGGTCTGAAAAGCCACGGCAGCACCGCAGTGACTTCCCTGGACATGCATGAGTGGCTCCGTCATATCTCCCCATCACAAACAGCATCCTCCTACACAACATCCTCTGTCTTTCTTTAAGTGTCTCTGAGCTTGGCCTGTCGTCTCTCATTATGTTGTTGATGTCCTGCCTCTATGCACTGTCTGCTGATGAGCATCACTCAGGCCTGTGCAGCCCTGCCCTGTGACTGTGGGACTGTCAAATGTGCTTCAAGGCTACTTCTTCTATGTTTGAGATGGCTTTCTTGTTTTTTTTTCAGTTTTGTGGAAGCTGGACTTAGATATTCAGGACTACTGCTTTTTAATCAAGACTTGACCATAAGACCATAACTTTATGTCTGTCTGTGGTCTCTCCACTGTGATTTCCTCTCACTACTCTACTGTCCTGTCTAACAAAAGCCTAAAAAGCCTACACACTTTTAACAAATTACTGAAAGTTTTAGTTCTTACTTGCTAAAAAATAGGCATCTGTAGAAGAGTACATGCTTCTGAGTAGAGATACACAGTTAAGGGTCAACTGTTCTCTAGTCTACATAAAATCGTTGTGTCTTTGTATATTTTATAATAGTTACAGAATTACAAAAGATTCTGACTTGAATTATCTCTCCTTTAAATGGCCAATATGTCATGTATTTAAGGGAAGCGTATTCACCTTGCCTCATTTCTGCGCAGACAACAACAGTGACTGGAAAACTGAGACCGAATTTGAACAGTGAGGTCATAGCCCCAGTTTTGTTCAGCTTTGTGAGTTTACTTTATTGATTATTGTGTGTGTGTGTGTGTGTGTGTGTTTCAATACCTAATGGTTACATCAGTCTCCAGTCCAGTGACGTTCATCTGCAGCGCTCTCTGGAAGGACCACATCGTGTTCTCTGGAGCAAGCTGAAAACACACAATTTTGTTATTTTGACATTTAAATATAACAAGTCTTAAATTGCAAATGTCTCTAAAAAAAATGTTAAACGTGTTAAATCTGACCCTCCAAGAATCCATTTGAGAGAAAAAGAAACATTTTCTAGCTGCAAAAAAAAAAAAAGTTTTTTAAACTCTTTCCTAACACAAGTGTGTTTTGACCCACAACACTATGTTTAATAATAAAAAGTCCCACAAGCAATTTATTTTTGTGAGGTATTTATCGACGTATTAATCTATTAAAGTCTTGGCATTGTCTTTGATTTAACACATTCATGAGAAAATTAGCATTATAGTATAAAATAAAATGTCCATGGGGCCAAAATTTTTTTTTAAATAATGTCTACAAGGACATAAATGGATTACAAGATATTGTGACACATAGTTATAATGATGCTTTTTGTATTTTGGGCTGAGTTAAGTCATGGGTCAAATGAGGGTTAGACAAGCACACAACTCTAATACAACGATGGTCTATTGGAAAGATGTGATGAAACAAGGCTGGCCTCTGAAATCAAGATTTCATAAGTCGACAGGCTAGGAAACTCAGGAGGGATAATGCATTGATCAATACAGTCCTTATGGGAAATGGAGTCATGCGAGTTTCTATAACCCAGTGGGAGTCTCACACAGCCCTGCAGAGCCACGCCTAAATTTAGCCCAGAGCTGATTGATTACACAAATACCAGGGAAAGGAGCAGGGAGCATTACAGAGCATATGAGTAATGCTTATGAATAAAATATTATGACTTTTGAAATGTTATGTTTTAAAGAAGAAAGTGGTGTAGTGGAGCAGCAGTGAAAGTGATGGGAACAAGTTTGTGTACCGTACAAAAGTTTTAGTGAGGTTAATTCATTAAGAATGCTTTATTAATACAGGTTTTTTCTTTTTCTTTTTTATGACAAATTCAGGACAATATTATTAATTTTGTTGTGGATCCAGACCACTGTTTAGCTCCTGGGATGTTTTAAGGAATTCTGTACAGTGGTTCCCAACCTTTTTGGTTGTGTGTACCCCCAGGACCTGATTTAGTCCTGGTTTGGACTCGGCTTAGTCCTCCTGGTTTAAATCCAGCTTAGTCCTGGTTTTGTCTTAGTTTAATTCTGGTTTAGACCTGGTTTGTTGCTGTTTTGCC
This sequence comes from Bostrychus sinensis, assembly GCA_020698575.1. NCBI lineage: Eukaryota > Metazoa > Chordata > Actinopteri > Gobiiformes > Eleotridae > Bostrychus > Bostrychus sinensis. The sequence continues at coordinate 17,799,215 of CM036245.1, forward strand.
CTGGTTTAGTCCCAGCTGAGTCCAGGTTTAGTCCTGAATGATTTAGTCTTAGTCTTGTTCTGGTTTTAGGCATGGCTTAGTCTTGGTTTAGTCTTAGTTTGGTCCTAGTTTGACTTAATTTAGACATAGTTTAGTAACCTGGCAAAAGCCAGATTGATATATCATTAGCAACTCTTTGCTAACGTTATATCAATCTGGAATGGCTCCTGTTGAAAATGTTTGTGAAGGGGCGGGACATTCAGTAGAATACTTGGAGGTGATTGGATGAAGCCCCAGCTTCATAGCTAAACAACAAACTGCTATGACCGTAAAACAACACAATCAAGACGCTGTTAGAGGATTTTTGCTGTTGTGTAAATGTAGAGCAGCAAACCCTAAGTTTTTCTGTGTCGCCATGTTGTTAACAAGTATCATTAAAAGAGCTTGTTGTCGGCAAACCTAAAACCCGCCCACTCACAGCAATACTCCCACACCAATGGCCCGGGCCGCTACCGGCTCGGACACAAACGGATCAGCGGGAGCCTGACAAGATGGATTTTGTGAATTTGTGAACTCACAAATTTCACAACAATCCAGCTTGCTGTGCATGGTAACTAGTTTACTTCTGGCTTAGACCTGGTTTGTTCCTGGTTTGTCCTGGTTTATTTCTGGTTGAGTTCTAGATTTAGACCTGGTTTAGTCCTGGTTTGAACCTGGTTTAGACCTAGTTTACTTCTGGTTTATTCCTGGCTTTGTCCCTGTTTTGTCCTTGTCTGGTGTTGCATCCCTCACTATAGTCCTGGGTGCTGATTTACCTTATTTTCCGGACTATAAGTCGCACTTCTTTTCATAGTCTGGCTAGGGGTGTGACGTTTAATCAGGTGCAACTTATATACAGTATTAAAATATTTCATGTGTTTGTTAGAGGGTGCTCTAGGCTTGTGTACCAACATCTGCTGCACCTGTACCACTGACAATTTAAAATGTAAACATTACAGCTAACAACTTAGGCTATAAAGACAACTGAGAAAGACCAGAATAATTGGAAATGGAACTGATGCTGAGTCTGACGACAGCCACGCAGAGGAGGAAGCAGCACTTCGTCTACCTTCGGAGTTGGCGGAGTTGTTCAGAAGCGACACCAACGATGAAGAATTTAAAGGATTTAGCGATTATGAGTGAGATGGTGAGTTTGGTGAACTTGTTATATTATGGTCTTTATGCCATAGTTATGTGAATCACTGTTAATATATTACGTTAACATACGAGACACCTATTCAGTTTGTTGTTTACGCTTCATGTAGCTGAATAACCATCAATGTGTTACGTTAGCAAACCGCACACCTATTCAGCCTGTTGTTCTCTATTCTATTATTACTATAACTTGCTTTTCAAGATGAAATGCCTGTTCTTGGTGTTGGATTTTGTAAAATAAATTTCTCCCAAAAATGTGACTTATAGTCCAGTGTGACTTATATATGTTTTTTTCTTCTTCATTATGCATTTTTTGGCTAGTGCGAGTTGTACTCCGGAGAGACGTATAGTCCGGAAAATACGCTAGATTTACTTTAATCTTTGAAAGCCAAATATATAAAAAGTACTATAAATGATCATAGTCCATGTACCCCGTGCAATGTGCTCGTGTACGCCTAAGGGTCCCCGTATCCCTGGTTGGGAAACACTGTTGTACAGTTTTGAGATACTGACCAAAGAACTAGCTTCACTCACTAAACAAACAAATGATTAGTTTTAATTTAGTGAATTCATTTCATTGTTAGTTATAGGGATAGCCTTCCTTAAAAACACTTTTGCACAGTACAGTATACCTTCACTATCTAGAGGCCCACATGAATAAATCAGAATATTGTGTTTAAAGTATTTTGCTATAATAATTTAGTTGGTTTTCCACAAATTGAACTTATTAGTGTGCACCTGTAGCTGCCAGAAAATACTGCCAACCATTGCCAATTCAGAGGTTACTAACAATGCAATGCAAGGATTTGTGGACACCTGTATGAAAGAGTAATAAACTGGATTTGTCAAGGCAAATTTAAACTGTAAACTGGCCGTCAGCTGACTCACCATTGCTGCTCCTTGGTGGCCAATGACATCTGGACGTTCCTTGAGGTTCGAGGGGTCCATGATGCAAGGTGAGGTAATATACAAGGGCACCGTATAGAGTGCCAGAAGGACACTGAAGTACAGCAGCACAACCATCACCTGGAAAACTGCAACATGGAGACAACAAGAGGGGATAAGTTAGGCCCAAAAGTAATTTATACCTCAGACAGATTTTAGGATAAAGTGACTTAGTTAAGTGGCAAAAGACTTTAAGACACTCTAAGACAGTGGTTCCCAACCTTTTTGGTTTCGTGTACCCCAGTCCTGGGTTGGACCCAGTATAGTCCTGGTTTAGTCTAAGTTTAGTCCTGGTTTAGACCCAGCTTAGTCTGAGTTTAGTTCTGGTTTTAGGCATGGTTTAGTCCTGGTTTAGTCTTAGTTTAGTCCCGGTTTGACCTTGTTTAGACTTAGTTTAGTCCTGGTTTAGTTTTTAGTTTAATTCTGGTTTGACCTGGTTTAGACCCAGTTTAGTCTTAGTTTAGTTCTGGTTTACACATGGTTTATTCCTTGTATAGTTCTGGTTTTAGACCTGGTTTAGTCCTGATTTAGGCTTATTTTAGTCTTTGAAAACCTAATACATAAAAGGTACTATAAAAGATCAAATAATTCCATGTACCTCCTGCAATGTGCTCCCATATCTCTAGGGGTCCCTGCACCCCTGGTTGGGAAACACTGCTCTAAGGCACAGCTGTCAAATTTTTTTTTTATATTGTTGACAATTTTTTTTTCCACATTTCCACAGATTTTGAACCACTCCTCTTTTGCATAGATCTCCAGGTCATTCATGTTGGAAAGCTTTCTTACCAACCCTGGCCTTCAGTTCTGTTCACAGTCAGATGATTCAGGTCAGCACTCTTCCAAATGTTGATCCGGTTTCCTGCTTATCATTTCTTTATCACTTTGGCTGAGAGTTTTGGGTTGTTCAGGGCCATGGTATGAATAATTATGGGATTAACGTGTGAATGAGGCAAATGTCCTGTACTGGTTACATATCTGTACGGCAACACTGAACTCTTAAGGCCAAGGAGATCCTCTTTTGCCTGATTCAAACCAACAGTAAAGGCCACAAGAGGAGATACGTGACTTGCGCAGGGGTGTATTGGTTTCAAGGTCAGCTACAGGGCGGGGCTGGGCCTACATCTCCCGTTACACACACACACGCACACGCACACGCACACGCACACACACCCCAAAACAGACAACATCCTCTTTGATATGCAGGCTGCAGAGGGAGGAGGGCAAACGTCAAATCTCATCCAAATCTAGACCCAATGCAAAATTAATTGAGAGCTTAATGACTATATTTCTTCATTTTAGTGTCCAACTCTAACAGTAAATTAATTAGGGACAGGAGCTCTTACATAATAGTTGACAATCAAAATAAATGTATTACTTTAATGTACCTTGTAGTAACTGTTAAGGCAAGGAATACCAATCAGGCATAACATTACGACTACTAACAGGTGAAGTGACTAACACAGATTATTAGAGGTTTGATATATTAGACAGCAAGTACATTTTTTGTCGTCTAAGTTAGTGGTTCCCAGCCTTTTTGGTTTTGGTTTTGTGTACCCCCAGGACCGGATTTAGTTCTGGTTTGGAACAGGGTTAGTCCTGGTTTAGTCTTGGTTTAGTTCTGGTTTAAACCTGGTTTGATCCTGGTTTATTCCTGTTTTAGTTCTGGTTTTAGACCTGTTTTTTTTTTTTCCTTGGTTGAGTCCTGGTTTTAGACCTGGTTGAGTTCTGGTTTCAGACCAGGTTTAGACCTGGTTAAGTTCTGGTTTTAGACCAGGTTTAGACCTGGTTAAGTTCTGGTTTTAGACCAGGTTTAGACCTGGTTAAGTTCTGGTTTTAGACCTGTTTTTACCTGGTTTAGTTTTGCTTTTAGATGTGGTCGAGTTTTGGTTTTAGACCTGTTTTAGGTCTGGTGTAGACATGGTTTGTTCCTTGTTTTGTACTGGTTTATTCCTGTTTTGGTTCTGATTTTAGACCTATTTTTTTTAAGGATTTGTGCAAGTTTGACAAGGTCTAAAACTGTGATGGCTAGAGATGACTGGATCAGAGCATCTCCAAAACTGCAGCTTTTGTGGGGATCAGAGCATCTCCAAAACTGCAGCTTTTGTGGGGTGTTCTCAGTCTGCAGGGATCAGTATCTAATAAAAGTGGTCCAAGGAAGAAACAGTGGTGAACCAGTGACAGGTGATAGTATCACAACATTATGACCACCAAGAATATGCAGATGGTCATGATGTTGCAAAGCTACACAAAACACGCATCATGATGTGTTGTTTTTAAATTTGTGTTAAAAGTCAGATAGATTAGATTGTTTCTAGTATCATGGTGTACCAGTTTCAAAATGTCACAGTACACTACTAATACGTGACAGACTGTTCTTATAAACTTATACATCTGATAAGATCACAGAAGAGGTTCTCTGTACAGTAATTCACATTTGTCTGACATTAAGAAAATAGTGAAGCTTCGTAATGTAAAGTGCAACAAAACATTTTTAGACTCATTTTTGTCATTTTGCTTTTATTTGATAGTGACAGGAATTGACCTGGAGCAAACTGGCGCAGAATCAAACTTGGGGTCACTCATGTATATGATATGCACTCTACCAGGTGAGCCACCAATGCATTTTAATTTAACCTAGAAACCCATTCAACTGCAGTCATATGTATGCATCTTCTACAGAGAATGTGAACCCTATTTACAGACTTAGGAATCTCATCTTGTAAAAAGGTCATTCACTCAAAGAGAACAACGTCAATATGTCCCAGCTACAGGAATGTTCGTTATCACAACAGCGTAGGGCGGAGGTGTTGGCCTGTGTCCACACACTGTCATTCATTAACCGTTCTTCCGTTCATGTGTGTAACAGACGATTACAGCAGGTAAACTTTACTCATAATCTCGGTTTCACAAGAAACTCACTTGTTTTTTCTGCTCGAGCCACCTGCCCAGCAACGAGCCAGGACAGAGCTGTGACCGCTGCGACAGCCCCTATGTGCAAGAACGGACCAGTGGCCTGGATCAGGAAAACAAAAAAAATATGGGTTAATGGAGACAATGCTGGGAAAGGTTAACAGAAAGAAGAAAGGATTACTGACATTACCACAGTGGCAACATCACTCAAAGTTAATAGCTATAATTTGTAAAGCCACTTAATTGTAATGGCTTCAGTTTCAGTGCTCCCACTTGAGTCCTCTTAAGAGATCTTGTGGTAGAAAAACCACACTGAGAAACAATGGTTATAAGGTTTTCAGCAGACAGAAGAGAGGACTGAGGGCATTATGCTTAGCATACATTTACAGAATAAACAATCATGACACTCCTTTATTAAAAAAATGTAATTCATGTAACACTACTAAATAATTGTGGACCTCTGCAAGAAAGCACTGGCTCACTAAAATGTATGTTGTGTAAGCTTATAATTACAGGTGCATCTTTAGAAAAAAATAAATATTATGAAAAATAATTATAAATTATTGCAAATAAATTAAATAAATAAATCATTAATATCTCAGTGAATTAGATAATCATTTATTGCATAAATGATTGTCTAATTCAGTGAGATACTGAAATTTGTTTTTCATTAACTATAAACCCAGCAAATAATTTTACTTGCTATACTGTGTGCAGGTTGTGCAGACTTCCGCCTCCACAACCCATGAGAATAAAAGAAAGATGCTTATATTTTATGCTAGTGTTTATTTCTGACCATCAGATATTGTGAGATTTAGATTTGCCTTGTCTTAAACACACTCACATTTTGCTGAATTTGACATGGCACATAGAAATGTCAAATGACCATGGCTGACTGGGTTTTGGTGGATGCCTGTCTGATTTACTGACCTGCAATGAGATGGGAACAACGTCCCACTCATAGTCCCACGTCTGCTTGACAGATATCACTCCAACAATAGTGGTTAGGAGCGCAGCGGTGACTCCTATCTGCGTGGACAAGGGAGGAAGTGACACAGTAAATGCCACTTTGAATTTATTTATATAAACACAAACAAACAAAAACACAGCACCCATTCACACCCCTTTGGTCTCCATGGTTTGCTGATAACACTGTGGGTCCAGCTTTCTCAATCCTTAATCCACAACAAATACTTAGAACTGACTGGGCCTGCACAATCTAACGCAAATGTATTGCAACACTGACATCCTGGTCTATTCCTGGTTCTGATTTAGTCCTAGTTGAGTTCTGGTCTAGTCATAGTTTAGACCAGGTTTAGCCCTGGTCTAGTCCAAGTTTATACCTGGTTTAGATCTGGTTTAGACCTAGTTTAGACCTGGTTTAGATCTGTTGTAGATCTGTTGTAGACCTGCTTTACTCCTGGTTAAGTCCTGGTTTAGAGTTGGTTTAGACCTGTTTAGTCCTAGTTTAGTTCTGGTTTAGACTTTATTTAGTTCTAGTTTAACCCTGGCCTAGGCCTAGTTCAGACCTGGTTTAGACCTACTTTATTTCTGGTTTAGTTCTTGTCTAGTCCCGGTCTAGTCCTAATTTAGTCCTGGTTTAGTCCAGGTTTTGTCCAGGTTTAGACCAAAAAGGAAATCTAAATGCTGGTCCTACAGTGCACCTCTTGCTAGTGCCACAGTGTAGTACACAGTAGAAGAACTAACAGCAACAGAGACATGCATACTGTCCTCCTCCCCCTCAGTCTCACAGCCAACACTTTACCTTATGGAGCCAGTGCAAATTCAACTGTTGGCCAACCGCAATGTGGCAAAGTGCTAAAACCTAAAAACAGACAAAGAAGCACAGTTTTAATCAACTATTTCATTTGCCAATTACTAATAATAAAAACTGTTTCTGAACATTACTGAGACAATCTACACCTATCAGGCAAAACACTATGACCACCTACGTATTAATGCTGGTTAAATTGTTATGTGTTATGAGCACCTGCTTAATATACACCTTTCTATCAGAACCAGCATTAACTTCGTCACAATTTGGACCTGGTCAGACTTCCTCAAATCCTTACACTTGCCCATTTTTGCTGCTTTTAAAAAATAAACTTTGAGGACACATATCATCTTGCTGCCTAATGTATCTCACACACTAACAATGTCTGTCGGTAGTTACAATGTCATGCCCGATCTATGTAAAAAAAAACTGGAAAATAACCAGTAATATGATGATGTGATATGACTGACCATTAAAAATGTGATGTACGTGAACCCGGCTGCGGTGGTGGCCAGGATGGGAGCCGTGCCGTCGCTCCACACCCCGGATCGGTTATAGAGGAACCTGTCAGGACAAGAGGAAAATGCTCTGAGTTCAAAAGGTCTGGACACAGCTGCGGAGCAAAGACCAGAGTATGAGCGAGTGTGGGTGTGACGTGACAGCTCAGCCCAGTAGCACTGCTAATTACATTCAGAGTCTTATCTAAGGGATGGGTGGGAAACACAGCAGGAGTTACTAAGGAAAGATGTTCAGAGATGTTTTTGATGACATTCATAGTAAAAACACATCACGACGCTAACAACTAGGGCACAGATGGATCCTCCCATTATAGCAGCCTATAGTAATTATGTTGAATGCAAAATTAAAGTGTTTTGTAGACTCAAAATGCAGCTTAGTGGTTTCCAAAGGGTGGGTCAGGACTCAAAAGTGGGTCACATGGAGGTTGATTATAGTTTCTATGTTCATATTTAAAGCCCAAACATTTTTTAATTGCATAAAATGGTAAGCAAAGAATTTAAATACATCTGCTAGAAAGGTCATAGTCCATAAGGATTCACAGCCACTGTATTTGTTGTTCTGGTCCCAAGCCCAAATAAATAGAGAGGGTTGCAACTAGGGCTACAACAACTAATTAGATTAATTGATTATAATCGATTATTGGAATAATCGTTTAATTGTTAACTGGGGTATTCATAGACTCTGAAATGTGCTGAGAAAGGAGGGTTTCTTGCCAAGACAGAGCAGTAAAGCAACAAAAACAGTTAATAACAATGTACATTTTGTGTGCATATATGATGTATCCAAACTTTCTCAAGTGACAGTTGTAGCTTCGTGTGGTCCAAATTTAGTAAAAAAAATTAGAGATTTTGCTATAATTTTCACAAAATGTTGACGTCAAATATAAAACACCTCAAGTTGCAACAGGAAGAGCATTCGGCGTAAAACCTATGCCAAAGTCAATATCACTGCTCAGATTAGATTAGCTGTGGCTGACCTCATGTGATTGAGTCATTTAAAAGTTTCGGTTTCTGCTTTTCTAAAACAGAATAATGTTGTTTATGTTAAACCAAAATTTGGACCACTAATTAAAAAGTACCCTGTTGAAAAATAGGTAGATAAAAAAAATACATTTAGCACTGAGAGAAATTAATAATTAATTGTATGGTGTGAGGTGGGAGTAAAACTAAGAGATTAATGAGAGCAAAAGAAGACAGGATAATTATAGACAAAGTGAAAAGGGGATGTGAGAAGTGGGTAGTGGTAGACGGAGGATAATAATAAAAAGAAGTGGTGACATTGTGGGGGTTTGAGCGGGGGAGGGGCCAGCCAGCTGTGGAAACCAACGTCTATGAGGTTACAGTAAAGAGGGCTTCTGTGTTTCATGTGTACTGTGTAGAGCAAGATTCAGAAAATACCCAAGTGATCTGATTTAGGACGGTAATTACTCAAGGTTTATGTAGAGCTATTGGTGTTTTTTATTTTTTTATAATGTCTGTGGTTATGTAGATATTGGTAAAAAAAAAAAAACTGTATGAGCAAGAAGTGTCAGTAATTATTATACGTACTTGACTTATACAAGACGGTCATTGTGTGAGAAATAGTGGTCAAGCCCATCCTTAAAGCAATTTATTTTACAGAATGTAAAATGTTTTTCAGTTTTATTAATTCAGGTTATCCTTATTGATATTTTTCTGACTGTTGATTGTATTTGTATTTGAGCTTTAAGGGCACTTTGGTCAACTGAGAGTATTTATATCCCATTTTAAAAACAAACTTTGAATTGAGCTGAATCTTAATTTACAAGGTAATCAAAAATAATGTAAAATAATTAAGGACAGTGGTTCCCAAATAGGTTTTCAGATCAATTGCCCTTCCTGACAAAACCCTCTCCATTTATCCAGGTTTAGGACTGGCACAAAGAGTACACTGACTTGTTACCTCCCTGTGGATGGATTAAAAGTAAACAAAATCACAACAAAAACAAGAATTTAACAGGGTCTCATGTTCAGAATCACTGTTTCAGAAAACACTGCATTATTTACCTTGAAAATAATGTAATGTCATGTGGCTAATGTCAGGTGCTGTGTTGGTTGGTTGCTTACCAGTTGTACTCGCTGTAGTCATTATGGGCCTCCCACCAGAAGTAGGACCACACCAGCAGCAGGCAGAAGGTAAAGAGGAGGATGAAGGACCAGAGCAGTTCCCACTGGGATCACAACAACACACACAATTAATTACTACTGCCACCAAAGAACCTTTTATCTATGTACTAAAACCCTACAGTACAGTATGTTCACACATGACTAGCTCAAAATAAACCAAAAAAGATCTTTTAAAAACTTTTGTACAACTATCTTTTCAATTTAGTGCAGGTGACCCCAGCAGAAATGAACAGATATGCGGTATTCCCTTATTCTCTCTTCTCATTATGTACAATGCACTTTTAATGACTTTGCACACACAGAGCAACTAATTAATGTCCTTGTCGACCCAGCACTTCACACCCAAGCAAATATTAAATTGGGTGAACTGTGAGGTGCAGGCAGCTGCAGGAAAAATGAATCCTTAAATACATTTATGCATCACCTTGTAACCTTGTAAGCCGCTTATCATTTACAGTAAGAGACACCCAAGAGACCTGAGCAGCAGCACGGTCAGCCAACTTCAAATGGCCTCAGTTTTTTTAGGTAATTAAATACAACTTTATTGTATAGCATAATAGTCAGCACAATTGTTGCAAATACTAAGAATAACTTAATGTGGTATTGACTAGCTGAAGTAGTTATTATCACACTTGAAATATGTGATTTGTCAGAATAACTAATCCATTGCTACAGTCCTGAGGCATGACGTTCTGCCTGGGAACACACACTGACAGAGGCTTCCTATTGATGAAAGCAGCGGCCCTGGTTCCCATGGCCCTTAATGACTGGGTGCAAATACCTGTGAGAGCCAACCCTGCTGCTCAGAGACATGGTTCATCTCCACCTCCCACCTCACCCCTGCATTTAGACAAATTAGATAAGAGATCATCCAAAGAAAGCAAAGACTTGGACATTAGAAACCCTACAAAAACATTTTAGCTTAGTATCAGTTTGACAATATGATGCATAAATATTTTTAAAAGTAACCAAATTACTAAAAAGGGGGAAAAAATGCTCAGGTTCCTATATCCCTAGCATTTACAGCAGCCCGACCGCTTGCCCCATTGACATCACATTACCATAGTGCATTGCTGGCATTTTGTCCAAGCACTGCAGCTCACAGCATGGACAGAAAGTGCAAGAGCAACAGTCACCATCAAACATCAATCTCTGCTGTTGGTATTTTGGAGGAAAGCAGAGTAAGACTAAGTATATAATGTAAATTATAAAGTAGCTTGTAGTTGTGTAATCAAAAGGTAATTTTAACATTTGAAAATGCTTTCAAGTTACTTTTATTTTTTTTTTAAGCTTCAATGCTAAAATTGAAAAGAATGAATATATGTACGGTATAAAATCTAGTATAAATTGTAGTATATAAAGCATATTACTAAGATATGGTGTGTATGGTGCACAGGTTACATGTTTTCCCCATAAAAGTATAGTCATACTGTACTCTTTAAACAACTACCATCAGTATTGGGGAAAAAAAAAAAAGTCTCTATTTAACACAGAGCAAAATCAAATGCGTACAGTACAGAGATCAGGAAGCAGCAGGAGGGTAGGTTCAAAGGACTAATACACAGTAACAACAAAAAATATGGTGACACTGACTTTGATAACTTTGATTTGAAAGAACCGCAGTACTTTCCACAAAGTGAGACTCTGTAAAACAGCATCACTGACACATTAAGTTAATGAAGCATGTACTGTATGCTAACTCAGGACAGTAATATGAATCAGGTGGAAAATAAGACTGCAAATTACACTGTCGACTATGGTGTAAAAATTTGACTTCTTGGCTTTTTCAAAGCTTCAACTTTGATTTTAATTTAGTGATATTGATGTCTGGTGTCTACTTCAAAGCCAGACCTAACCAGCATATAATGATATAACACACAAGTGCAAAAAGGTACCCCTCTGTGTCACTTGATGTAGAAAAAGTTGTTTGTTGTGGCTTCTTTCTCTGTGAAGCACATATCACATGCTTTTCTCAGAGCTTCTGTCTTCATTGGACTTAACACCTCAGTCCCTTGTCACATTCCTGAGCATATCCCGATAAGTCCCTGGCATTTCACGCATGGTGTGCTGCTGCACCGCTTCATAATTCGGCCTTTGGAGTAAAACACCAAAGGTAGAGCCTGAAAATCCCAGCAAGGCCCACTACAATCTCTGTGGGTGAAGTCTGCATGCCCGTCCTGTGTAACTGTGGGTTTTTGTCTGGCTACTGACCACTGTTCAAAGACATGCAGGCGTTAGGAGAATTGGTAAAACTAAATTGCCCCTCCTGAATGAATGTTAGAGTGATTGGTTGTCTGGCAGTGTTTGTTTCTGTGTCCATCATCCAGACTGTACCCCGCCTAAGGCCCATAGTTTCTGGGATAGGGACCCTAATGGGAATAAGCAGATGAACCAAAATCACACATTTTCCTTAAACCTGGCTCATTTACACACCTTTTTGCCAACCTGTTAATTTTGAATGTAATTTATGGTCTTGCATGATTTCCATAACGGTCTGTGCTCTTTTAGTAAAGAACAAGTCAAGACTATAACTTTAAAAAAGACACAATGACAAAAAAATGAAGCTGTGCTGAGTGTAGCTGTGTAGAAAACAACTTTTGGGAAACACTGGATGATTGTACCCTTCAATACCAGGTAGGATTACTGTTCATTATTTTCATGTAAACACAAGACACACAAAACCACAGACAAACAACGGCAGATCAGCTTCTATTTTTGCTCCTTTTGTGTTACTGAACGCTAAAGACAAGCTAAATGGAAATACTTTCAATTATTACTGAGTGGCCAGATCGGTTTGCAGTTCATGACGTAGCCCGTTTTCCTACAAAGCGTCTTGAATAAAGACAGTTACGAGCTCGACAAACCTCTCCAGTCATCCTAAACAGGCTCGATACTGTGACTGAGATGAGGAGGAGACAAACTGCTTTATAGGCCTGTGGATTATGGATGAGTCTACAGCTGTTTTAACATGAGATTGTCAGCTCTCACGCTCCTGTGATTTGCCGGGGTCCTGTTACGTGAAGCTGATACCTGTTCTTGATTGGCCACAGTTTGTTTACTGGGATCGTTAAACATGTAGTCAAATGACATCACCTTGACTCTGAAGCCATTCCTGACTGAAACGTCTCGCTGCTGAGTCACACAGATAAAGTGAAGGACGGGACAGAGGCTCTTCTTGTCAAGGACTTGATAACACAAACCCTTGATTCAAGCAGTAATGGCCTATAAAAGAGCTGCGCACAATTTTTTAAATGTATCAGCATGGCAATATTTAGTGTGTCTTAACCCTATTAAGTGTTCACATATCACCAATCATGTGGTTATTACAATATTGAACATGAGGCACTTTTCCACTAGGGCGAAATGGTGCTGGTCGGGTTGAATGGGGGGTGTTTCAACATCCCATGGCGGCCCCAGAAAGCGTTCCAAACCATGCTACTTTTGGCACCCCCCTGCAAGAGGGTCCAGCTCTGGGTCGGCATTGGATTGCTTTGGAAAAGGTGGAGCTAGGCACTGCTGTGAGTTGACTGGACAAGAGAAAATCCACACTCAAAATAAAAGGGCAAGTGTTATTTTTAATCAAACTTGTCCTTGTTATAAGCAGCTGTATTCCCAGAGAGGACGAGCTAAATGTGCCGATTTTTTTGAAAAACAAAGCTAAACAGTTATGGTTTAATGTACAATGGCTCTTGGTTTGAGAATCAGAACATTTCATTTATAGTTTTATTGAATTAAACACTAGTTAAACTCATGTCATTACAGAGTCAGTTGTTAAAATGTATTAAGGTGGCACAGAAAAGCGAATTAAATTCACAGAAACTTGGCGGTAAACCGCATGTAGCCTCCTGTTTATTGCAGATAATACAGCTTTAGCTCCAGTCTCACACTGCCACACACCAGGACACACAGTAAATTGATTATACTTATGATACCTACTTAGCAACTTTACAATTGCTTTAACTAGCAACCAGAAAACATCTTGAAATTGAGTAAAATTGTGTCTCTCTAAGCAGTGGGATATTAAACTTGCTACAACAAACTTTCTGTGTAATTAGATTAGGAAAAGAGCGGGAAAAGTTACTTGTTAATTCTTGAAAGATAAGAGCATAATGTGAACAAACCTTAAACCACTTCCTGAGTTCAAATGTCTAAAGCTTATCATTAATTTATTTCAGATTTTCTGTATCACAATACAATATGGCACGGCACCAAAAGTCTTTCTGTTTAAGCTCATAATTAAAAGCTTTCCTCAAGAGAACAGTTACAAAACAGTCATTTTCTTCCTGGAAATGAGGAGCTGCTACCTGATGCATTTGGCCTCCTGTTTGCCCTGGCTGCTGGGGTCAGAGACTCGCAGAGACTGGATCTATTCACAGACATGGCCCAAACACAAACTGGACCGAACAGAGGCAGAGTGCTGACTCGGCACTATCCTATCAGCTGAATGACAACCACGAGCCAGAGGAAACAGAGATACACAGTGTCAAGTTACCTGCATACAGAAGGGGAAAAATCAATATGTCTTTATTTAGTACCACAATGCTTTTTATATTATCCAAGTGGTATCTAAAATTACCACCTTTCCATTGCTTTTTTTTTTTTTATCATGGCCTGACTGTTTACACACCTACAGCAGCCTTTTATATTAGGAGCAGCTGGGTGACTGTCTGCACCCTGGGATGGTGCCCGTCTACAGGACGGTATGTGGGCATAAATAAATTATTAAAGCTGGGCTCTATGCCCTGACAAAACATTACACTCTATGTCTAAGCGTGTTGCTGCAACATTCCTGCATGTTGTCCTGAAATACTGAATAACAAAGATAAAGTCAAGGACAGAGGCTCTCCTTTCAAGGTCCTACAAAACACAAACCCTTGATAATTATTAATGTAACAAGAGTCTGATTCATGCAATAATAGCCTATAATAAGGCCGTGCAATAAATCTTTCAATGTATTGTTATCGCAGTATCAGCAAAAGCAATATCTGTATCATGAGGAAGTAATGTATCTCAGTAATGTTATGGTTATTATACACTGCAAAAATAAGTGTCTGGAGTTTTAAAGCAACACAATGTAACTTTTGCTTTCTTTTGCTGCCTCCAGAAGCCCAATTTAGAGTATATCAACAGAAAAAGTCATAGTTGAAAGTTTCTGAAATGAACTAAAGTAATGATGAACGTAACAACACTGTTTTTGTTCCCATTAGCATTAGGATTTTGATTGCGTTTTACAAGCAGCTCGTAGAGTGACCACCCCACTCAGGGGTCGGGGGAAGGGCAGGTCATTACGTTAGATTTCACGAAAATAATTTTCAAAAGATTATTTTAAGGTCCATACAGTACATAGTGTTGCTTTTACACAGAATTATTATAATTATGTTACAACCAAGTAGGTCAATTCTGACCTGATTTAATCTTTTGTAAACTTGGATTTTTCCCAAGTTTTGTCGAGTGGGTCTAATGCTTTGTAGCTCTTCTAAAACTAAAACTGAATTCAACTTTCACTAGGTCTTTAGTTAATAAAGCATATTTAATGTTTTTCTACCTCTGTGCAGCCCTAGCCTACAATAGCCTTATAAATTCACTGATTAAAACCAATAATGTGAATCTGATTTAAGAGGCTGAAGGACAACTGGAAACAGTGGAGCCACTGGATCCTTAATACAACCTGGTGTGGAAAGCTCAAGGTTACTCTAGAAAAGGCACAAACCAACAGGGACATTTCGTTCAAGATAATTGTTCTTCAAAAATCAATGCAGGACCAACATTAGTGTAGGATATCTGGGGACTTTACTGTGCGGGTGTCTGCAGGCAAGCCATTTTCTGCACTGCAATTTCTGGACAAATTTTTAACAAAATATGACTGTACTTTTACAATATAATCACTGTAAATGGTTGGTAAAAGATACAATTATGTGACATATTGAAAGGGGCTTAATGTACTTTTAATAATACTATTAACCCCTTTGAAAATCTTTTCCTTTCAGTGATCACCACAGTTAATCATCTGCCGCCATCAAACCCTATCCTCTTCATCCCCTTCTCTCAAACTAACTAAATTCAAGATCTCTTTCACTACATCCATAAATTTCATCTTTCTACTGATATATTAACTGTCCCCCCTCTGTACATGTCCAAACCATCTCAATGAGGCTTCTCTGACTTTATCAAAATAAACATCTAACATGAACTGTCCTTCTGAGGGACTCATTCCTGTGCCACTGTCTCTAAACTATACAACACTCATAGTCTCACTACACCGTTCGATTTAATAAAAATGCATAGGGAGAGGGTATCAGGTTTCAGGATACAAGCATATGATCACCAACATAATTGTAATTTGTCATGACTAAAATATGTCTACTGTGACAGCTTTTTTAAAATTGAAAAATACCAGGACATGAGCATTATCTATTGGTCCAAGGTCAACCTAATGTCACTGAGGGTCCATTTCCAGATTGACTGGGGACAGCAGTGCACACAGTCTTTACACAGATCCACTGTATGATGTGAGCATGAACAGTAAGCAGCTCTGACATATGTACTAGCTGTATGTTGAGCTGCTGTACTTGTGTTTAAGTGCTTCATTCTCACCTTGGTGGTATCATCGTGGGAGCGTTGGTAGCGTTTCCATCGGCAACCGTAGATCCCAGTGATGCACGACAAGCATAGCTGTCGCTCATAGACCTGGAGAGGCTGGTGCTTCACCATGCTCCTTTAGTCAGTGCACGTCCTTCCTCCAGACCGCGAACATCCCACTGATGGCAAGGAACCTGCAAAAATGAAAAACAAACATTTACAAATTAGCAATTTCATATTCCTACTTCTATAAGAAGACTGTATTTGTAGTTTCATTTATTCATTCATGCATTCTTATCCCTGTTAGGGTTCTCAGGAGGCTGGAGCCTATCTATGGGCCTTAGACAGGGTACACAATTCCCAGACAGTAGCCATTACACATACACTGACAGACAAGAATTCACTCTCACATAACAAGGAAGATCTTAAAATAACATACATATCAAATATTACTCCAGGCATGTTTTTGAGGTGCAAACAAAAAAAAAAAAAAAGTTTATTTAGCATAATAGGGGATCTTTAAGTAATTTTTGAATTTCTGTTCCAATGGTGCAAAACTAACACAGTCCAAACTTCAAATATTAACAGATTTTTCTGGTAGATGGTAAATTAAATTTTGATGTCAGAAAAAAGCATTGCAGATTTACTAAGTGATTTTTTTTTCAGGGTCACATTTATACCCATTGGGATTAAATGGATTAAGAACCCAAACATACAGTATTTCCAGCCATACAGCAATACGATTGTACACCATTTGTCAAAGTCCACAGTGGTTGGTTCTTAGTTTGATAAAGCGGTCATCGTATATAACATTTTCTGCCAGCGAGATGCTTTCATTTAAAGCTCAGTTGAAATTAAGAGCTTGTTTTCTAGCTGCTGTTTCCAAAGGCAACCATTACAATGAGTAGGTTTCATCAATAAGCCTGAAAAAAAGTTAAATGAATTGTACCGACCACATATTGAACACTGTATTAGATCAGTGTGACCATGAATATATCACAGAGGGACAAGCTCCACTCTCTGCCCAGACATAAGGTCAGGCAAAGGAGAGGCCTCCTGTGCGGCATGATGTCCTGCACCACACTGACATTTAAATCAGAAAAGGTCAAAATACCAACTTAACCACAGGGAAAACATACAGTGCCCTACAGTAAATACACATTACACAATAAGATATCCATGTTGAAAGTTTCCTGGACATTTATGAGGACCTACAGTACCATGCAAAAGTCTTAGGCATCCCTGCACTGGTTGACAAGGATCATCAACATTTAACACTGCTTCTTCCAAACACACAAAACAGAGAAACACTTTACCTGCCCTCAACATCTTGGCAGCCTTTGTGGCCCACTGAACAATTGCCGATTCAGCTGTAATGATAATCATATCACACAAGTGTTGACTGTTCACTCCTTTGCAAAAACATGACCCAGCCTGTTGTTGTGCTGCTGTTTCTGCTACAAGACACACAACTCAAGAGCTCGTTATTGGCACCCAAGTATCCTGCCTTTCAGCATTTCCCTTTTATTGTCGCCATAGCAAATCATCAACATGCTCTCATCCAGGTTTGGGACTGGCACAAGGAGTACACTGGCTTGTGACCCCCTGTGGCTGGATTATTGGCACCAAAGTATAATGCACATAATTAATGCCATGATTCACCATCTCCTTTGATTTAATGCAACAATGCTCACACTTCACATTGTTAGACTCATCTCTAGGGCAATGTAAAAAGGGGGCGGACATATGGCCAAGTTCCCTCTGATGTCTGAGGGCAGTTGTGGACGTTAACTGCACTCTTCCTGCTATAATCAGCATGTCTCAGGCTCTGGGCAGCTGCTCATTAGTATCTACAGCAGAGGCCATGTTTCCTGTTATTAGAGGAACTGCTCTGAGGAGGTCAGACCTGACCTGGGGCAATCATGAGCCTGTCTCACCTCAGCAGGACCACAAGGGGCTATGGCAGTGTTCAATTGGAATATGTCATTTATAACAACTCATTTATAATGCACAAAGGTTACAATAATGGTACTGCGACAGACATTACAGTATGTACAAGAATAGCTGATAATAACACTCACGATGAGGTTTAGAATATTCTGCTGTTGAAGCAGTGTTTTACTCTTCACTGAGGTCAAGTGCATAGCCAAGGAGGGATTTCTTGGGTTTTCTCTTAAGTGGTTTGAGACTGCCAACATTGTAAATTGGTGCTATACAAAGAAAAGCCAACAAGCTGGGAAGATTTACATTGTGGATTTGAAAACATATATATCTGAAATTTCAATGTGATGTCTGTCAATTTTTTTCCCCTTTGTCAATTTATAGCATAGTTAGAACAAGGTACAGAAATAAATATTATATTTTGCATTCTATGCACAGTATTATAAGAGTATGTCATTGTATGTAATAATGATTCATAGTCATAATAAAGCATGAATACTTTGGCCATGTGTCTAGGCACGCCAGCCCAGCCTTTAGTAGAAAACATACTTGTTATTGGTGAGTTCATCAAGGCAAAGCACCACCATGTTGTCACTTGTCAAATTACAACGTTCAGATCAGCTCATCTGTGGCTGGATCTCAGACTGGTTTGTGAGGTTTATGTTGCAACATGTTTACTTCAGAAAGCTTTATACCAATGCAACACTGATTTCTGAGTAAAAAAATGTTTGTTAGATTTCCTCTACATCAGATGAGCTGGACAACATCAATCAGTCTTTTAATTCCTCCTTCAGCTAGTCAGCATAATGAGGCAGAGAAACGCTAAGGCTCAAGATTTGTCACCTTGAAGACTCATGCATTTTTTACTTCAATTTTGATGTGATCCCATTTAATAGGGCTCCTCTCTGGGCTGTGTTAGCACAGAAGCAAATGTGCCAAAGTTAATCCCTTTATCAGCATGATGTCTTACTGGAAACTCATCAGCTAGAAATGACTCCACAGACACTATTAAATCCTTAATAAACTGCAATGTATTGGCCAGCTAAAGCAATAATCAGTTCTTTGCAGCATTCAAACACTAGACATAAACAAAACAATGACAGGGGCTGTTTGTTTATGGAACAGTAGTATTGAGTTATCTTGGTAAAAATCACCGTGGTAATCAAAGTTAAGCAGTTTTCAATGGACAAAAGTGTCCCCATCAAAAATAATATGGTTTCAGCAAATGAGCTATAGTTCAAAATTGAGTTGGAGGCAGAAAAGGCTTTTGTGATAGAATCTGCTGCAAAGATTCAAAATAGAGATGCCCTGGTGTGGTCTATTGCTAATACCTCTGCAAGTACTGGGCTTTATGCACATAAAACAAAAACTGACACAAAGTTCAAAGTATTATCTGTTAGGAGAGATGACCTAAAGGGAAATTCACTATAGCGTCAAATAGTAGGTGATATTATTCAAACACACAGGAGTGATTGCTGTCAGTAGACGCCGCATTAAGCCACAAGATTATTATGGTGAGGCTGTGGACCAGTTGCTAACAAAAAATGATCAGATTGAATATTTGTGGATTTTCTGTTTGGATATTTCTTTTACAAATAGTACCACACCCCTGCCCTCCATCTGAGGTTTTGCATCATAAAATAAGAGTTTAGAATACAATCTACAGACTGCAAGCTGGGGAAAAATAACAAAACAGTGTAAGCCCGAATGAATGGAGAATGTTGCATCAGAAAGGCATCTGGTGTAAAACCTTTGTCAATTTCATTATGCAAATCACATACGATTTGCTAGGTGGCAGATGATTATCTGTGGTGACCTCAGAAGAAAAGCCTTAAGAAAAAAGACTACAAGACTACAAGCTACATGTAAGGGTGCTCCGATCAGGGTTTTTGAGGCCGATCACCGATCACCGATCAGCCTCTGCTGTGATCGGCCGATACCGATCATGGCCGATACCGATCACGTGGTCTTCAATGTAGTAATGTATTGTATGCAGGCTATTATTAGTTCCATTTGAAAAATACTGTAGCCTTTGTAAATATAAAAGAACAACAAAATTCTACTTATTTTTGTTTTGGAAGAGGTTTTGTTGCATTATTGGTCTTTAATGTGTGCCCAGTGTCTGTGGCTTTGTTTGAATGCTCCGCTGATGTAAAAATCAGCTGTTCTTAATTGGTTCCTTTAATGCGAGTCTGCGGGTGCAGCGCCTGTGTCCGCGTAACGCGCAGCCAAACCAGGCTGAAACACAGTGGACTAAAGAGCAGACAGCTCCTGCTGCCAGTTTTGACAACGTCTGAATGAAGAAAACGTGCAAAGAGAGCAGAGAAGACAACGATGAAAGGTGCTCCTCTCAGACACACGGACACATGGGCTGCCTTTTTACTTTCTCTTTCCATTAGCAGCCATTTGGTGCAGTTTAAGCCACAAAACGCACAGTTTTCTCCGTGCAACAAGACACAGGCAGACTCTGAACTTTCTTAATCCTTTTAACGTAACTGTTAGCGGGTTAGCTGTAGCTCTATTTACGTTGTTGTTTGCAAATACACGCACTGCTGCGCCTCGGTTCTGTCCCGTGCGCTCCTAAAGCAGGCGGGGACACAGCGGGGACACAAAGCAGCACCTCCAGGGCAGGTTTGTGTTAGTTATAACCAGTGCTTAACTTAAAAACACTGCTAAAATAACGCTACTGCTGTTTAATCAAACCGGAGTTGCAGGACAGTAAATGTGAGAGCCTCGCGTGTTTATTGTAATTGATCGGCCCTTCTGATCGGCCCATTTTACCGATCACCGATCACTCTATTTTTAGCCATGATCTGCCGATCATGATCGGCGGCCGATCGATCGGAGCACCCTTAGCTACATGTTGATGCTTAGGACTTAAAACATAACCATTTCTAGCTTTCCATTCTTGCTCCTGCTAAAAATAAACAATGAATATTAAATGATTGTCTATGAATGTCTATATTATTTTCAATGATAATAAACTTGATTAATTTGATTCAATGACAAACTTGAGAATGAAGAAAATACCCAAGTCATGATGACACTGAACATGGGTAAATAACAGTGCAAAAACGTGTCACCTCCTTTTCTGCTGTCTCATTTCCTTCAATCAAAAGCATTTTGAGGAAAACCAGTCTGCAGCAGAGGAACTGCTTCAGCGTTTTTCACCAAAAAACAGAGTCTTCTTCTTCTGACCAGGGAAGTGAGTGAGAGGCAAACTCAAGACAAACTAATGTGTATAATTATCACCTTTGATCTTTCCTCATTGTCAGACACTAATCACTACAGTCACTAAATGTGCACTGGATGTAATGTAAAGAGCAGTAGACAATGGGACGTGATCAGAAAATGCCTGAAAGGGGGTTGATTAGAGACAAAGTAAATTCAGCTGAAACGAGCATTATTGGCAGAGTTGAATGTCAAAAGCACCTAAAGTAGAAGTGACTCATCATTTTGGGTAGACTTTTTGCTCTTTATTCTACAGTGGTCATTGCATGTGTCTGTTACCAAAGCATGACTGCAGAGAACTGGGTCATTCAGTTTACACAAGTGCACCCAATAAGTTAACAACCAGCCTGACCTAGTACCAAGTTCATACACATCTCTGAGGCTACTCCAGAGTCACAGCACTGTGCTTCATTTTCCACTCTATTGTTTTTTCTTAATGTGCACTATAAAACATGTTATAACCAGATATTCTTTCAGATTAATAGAAAAAATAATCAACATTGGCATTATCTAAATAGTTGTTTGCTGCAGCCCTAGAGAAACAGGAAGCAGAAAGGCACATAATGAAACATTGTCAAATTAATTCATGATAAAAAAATAAATAAAAAATACGCAGGGAAAAAGTAAGTGGGTAGCATTTAAAAAGCATCCAACATTTACACTCACTTCCACTCATTACTTCACTACTGCTATACTTTACACTTTTGCCACTTTTGCAGTGGGGAATTGGCCCAGTTTTACTTTTTTATTTTTATTTTTTTTTTTATAAAATAATAGCAGCTGGAAACATGGTATCTTATTGGGTGGGTGGGACCTTTAACAAAATGCATACAGCACTTACTTCCACTCATTACTTCTGAGCACTACTGCTGACCCGGCCCTGATTTATATCACTCTTGTGAGATCCAGTGTTGAAAGAGGAAGATTTAATGAAGCCCAGCTCCTGAGTTTGTCATCAAACCTCACCACAGACCTCTCACTCTGCTCAGTCATCTGCAGCGGCCAGTCACAGTCATCACACTTAGAGAGAGGGGATTTGTGATTCAGATACATATACAGCACCTTCTTCCCTGGGCCTTTCCAATACAAAATAACACAGCGATAGAGAAAGCTGATCACACCATGGTTCAGAAGATTTATAAAAAAAAAACCTCACTGACAAATTGCCACTCAAAGACTCAATGAGCGCAGATTTTATGATGATTGCCAAAAGATTTTAAACAGCACACGTCAGATTGCATTGAATAAAAAAGATTGCTTAACAAAGATGCTATGATTTGCAAACAGTATAGTAGTAAAGAACATCTGAGGACATAAAAAATACTGGCAAATGAGTACTGCAGGTTTGTTTCCCTCTTTTCTCTAGAGCTGTAAAGATAGTAAAAGCAAATAAACACACCGATCCAGCATAACATTACTGAGCACCTGCGTATTATTGGTGGTCATAATGTTATGTGTTAGAAACTTTTCTATCAGAACTAGCCGTTGGATCACTCTCCACATGCATCACCTCTCGCCGGCTCACCACCAAAGAGCTGCGGTTTTTGGAGATGCTCTGACCCAGTCGTTTATCCATCACAATTTGGCACTTGTCAGACACACTTTAATCCTTACCCTTGCCCATTTTTTTTCTGCTTCTAAGACATTAAACACAAAATGTTTACTAACGTGTATAATTAAAAAAGCATGTACTTGTATTGCTAAGGAAAACCTGGCTTTAGGATATAAATACGATATTACAAAATGCAACAATAAGCTTTCACAATACTTCAAGTTGTTGCATGATAGTTTCACAGATAGTACTTGCTGTGAACTTTGCCTTGCCCTAACACAAAGTGATTTAGTGTTCGACACAGTTGTTGAGAGAGAGGTGCCCTTGTTAGATCAGTCTGGCCTGACAAATCTTTCAAGGGGCACTGCAATTACAGTTACATAAGGGCTCTTGGGTGCTAATGTCCTTTCCTGTCATGATTTTGGACATGGGAAGATTAGTAATTGTATATAATAGTTCTTCTAATTAACAGCCCATTAAGATAAAACTTGAAAGGAGCAGATTGACTTGAGGAATGCACTTACAATGATTGGAGTGAAAGCATAACGACCAGCCATAGCATTATGACCACTGACAGATGAAGTGAATAACATTAACGCACCTGTTAATGGGTGGATTCTCAAAATTTGATGTGTTAAAAGCAGGGGAAAAAAAGGGGCAAGTGTAAGGATTTGCGCAAGTTGCTAGAGATGACTGGGGCTGACTAATTCTGGTGGTCATAATGTTATGCCTGATTAGTGTATTATATAGGACAATTCTAAGGAGGAAAATTACAACAATAAATTCACAGCAATTTCTGCCTCGTCATATTAAAGTGACAGCTCATTAGTGAATAAATATGGGTCGGTGATGATGATAACCCCATGGAAAATTTAATTCAATCACAGTTTACTCGATTGAGAACAAAGACAGCCATTACTTACAGTTTCTTTTGTTATTAGAGCAAAACAAAATAAGGGAATATCCGCCCACTCATTTTCAGAGGGAGTGAAACAACAAAGGTGGAAGTGGGTCAAGCGCTATGTGGAAATATTACTCTCATTTTTCATGACAAGATAAAAATAATCTTGGGCTTGAAGCTGCAAGGACTTCTTCATGAGCTGGAAGGGCTCTTTCTAAGCCAAGGTGATTTAACGGGTAAAAAGGGGTGCGGCATTGCAAACGTGAATGTGGTAGACGCAGAATAGACAGCATTTGACAAAGCAGGATGGATTCAGAATACAAAAAAGCTATGAGATAGGTTTTGCCAAGAGGCATGCTTCACCTGTCAAGATTTGAAGATGCAATCAGCCAAGAAGAAAATATTTCTTGGTTGTGTTTTGGTTACTAAGTAAAGCTATTGGCACTGTATGAAAAACTAAGATCTTTCAGCTACATCGCTATAAATATCTCTTAGCTTATGATACAACTAGAGTTAAAAAGTAATGGATCTCTGGGGATATTTTAGTGTGAATCAGGAACACCATCTGCATCTAGGAATTTTTTTAAGGATTTTGTACCATTTTGGGACACTCATCAACATGACATTATGACCATCTGCCTATTATTGGTGATATGTTAACTGCGATGCACAGTGTATTCTGACAGCTTTCCATCAGAACCAGCATTAACGTCTTCAGTATTTTTGAGAAGTAGTTCGCCTGTTGGATCATACCACACGGGCCAGACTTAGCTTCCCATGTGCATCACTGTCAGTGGTTATATGTTATCCCCAATCAGTGTATAAGGGCTTTGTGGCTCAATGATAGAGCATTTACCCTTGAACTGGAAGATCCCTGGTTTGAGTGAAAGTTTCAGCATTATAGCTTTACCATTGCAAGATAGAGCTAAGGCCTTAGCTGCTGCTAGGGTAGCTATGGTCTGTGCTTCTAGTTTTTGAAGTGTTCTTCTGTTAACTTTATAGAGCATAATTTATATGAACACAGAAAGCAGTGATTACATTTATCCGTATTGGGATGTGGACTACACAGATGGGCTACAAAACAGTAGCCTTAAAATGTGGACTTTTATGGGAAGACAATAGACTAAATACCTCATGTGACATCTGCTGCTGGCTGATAAAAATCCTGAATAGACATGGTGGAGATAGTGTGTTGAGGAAAAGAATAGTTCTAGCTTTAAGCGAGAGTCATCTGGATTTAATGTTCTCCTCCGTCTGTTGTGCCCATATGAGGGACTTCTAATAAAAATGTCTGTTATATTGTTTGGTAATGCTCTGTAAACTTGGTGGCATATGTCAAAATGTAATGCAAATGCGTTTTATCTGAGCCCTGCTGCTCAAATTAAGTGCATTAGATGCAATGATGATTTCATTTTTCATCAGTCTTGCTATATTCTGGAAGGGGGGGAAGGGTTGGGGGCACTACACATTTTTTGCCAGATTTTACAACGATTCACAGTTGCACCCTGTCTGTACCAGTCAGCTCTAGTTGCAGGGAGCCGCCAGCCCAGAAACCGGTTAGTGTGTGAGGTTTAAAGACTCGAATCTGCATTAAATAATAAAACGGACTGGATTACTGCAGCTCTTTTTCCCTTGCTGTGATCTGTATAAGCTACGGTAAGCTAAGCTAACATTAGCAATATTACTCCAGCTTATTTAGTAACAATTTATTCTTTATAAAACCAGAAAAAAGTGCCTCTCACAAGTTTTATTCAAACCTGTTGTGTACAGTTTAAAAGTTGTTCTCTGTTGTTCTCCTCTGAGACTCGCAAAGCATGACCAATGTAGTTAACAGGGAGGACATTAGGACACAGCCACTGGTGCAGTCGATAAATGTGTGATCCACAGACTTTCAGTCGACAGAACAAAATCTGCTGAAACCAGTCAATTAGTGTGTGCTCATTTTCAAAATCTGACTGGGAAAGTCATGTAGCGTGTCCCCAGCTTTACACAGCTGCCCTGCAAGGTCAACAGGCAGGTGTTCCAGCAGAGGCCACCACACCCCGTCAAAAATACTGCAATTTCCCTGCAGCTCAAGCCCCGGGACCCTCCATAGAGAAAACCCCCTGTACCACGGTTGAACCCACTGGAACAACTTGTATTGCCATGACAGATGCAGAAGTTTACATAAAGTCAGCTGTCCAGTGGATAAAGAAAGCCCCTCTGTGAACAAACCAAGAAGAAACAGCAAGGGTCCAGTAGATTTTTTCTATGCAGGCAGATTTAGCAATATTTATCCAAATTTCAGCAATTAAATGACACCAGACTCAGTGGTAGTAGTTTTTTGCGTAAAACTGTGGAGTAAGATATATTCTTGTTTATATAACCTCTGTCTGTTCAAAGTATTGCAGACTGGCTCCTAATCATATGTGATAATGAAAGCAAATAGCTGACAAAGACATTCATGGCATGCAGCTACAGCATGAACCATTGTTGTCAACCTTATTATTCAGCCAAACATTCATACATTGACTCTTTCAATGACAACAAGAAAAAAGAAAATAATACTTTATCATGGTGCCATCTGTGATTTGGCATGTGGGTTCCTTGACATTATCTGCTTGTTGACGCCAACTTCTGTCTCTCCACAAGACTGTGGCCCCAGGGAACCACATGCTACTGCAGAGAGAGAAATCCAACTTTTCTTTAGCTTGTCTCAACATTCTTTTTATTACAATATAAAACTTCCCCCGGACCAATATCTGAAAGGTAAACTTTAATACAGTATGTCTAGACAGATATAATAACACAATACCATGGTGATGGTGGGTCTCAAATTGTGGGAATTTTTAGCATGAATGAGAGAAATCTGAGTGTACTTGGTATCTAGTTGACGAGCTATTGTTGCTGTTTTCAATGGGGAACCTGTTGTTTGTTTGAGAAGGACTTTGAAGAAAGCTCAAGTTGCTAAAACACAAAGGCGTACTGTAATCCTCCAATGTGGGGCTAATTATATCAATTAAACCTGAACCAGACACCTGCCTATTCATTGCCTAGTCATTTACTCTAAAGTCAAAATTGCCTCTCTCCCAGGTTTGATACAGCTGAAATCTGCA